>CM072069.1:1032500-3532500 GCA_036785405.1 Coenonympha arcania
ATTTGACCCTGAGGTTATCACCGCTTGCAAAAAGTAATGGTTCCCAAGTTGTTCGCTATCCATGAGCCTTTATGGAGGCCGTAAAACAAAATAAGAAAAGCGGATCCGGAAGGATTCATTATGCCATCACAGGGTCCTGTCTCTAAACGTTGTCGTAAAAATCCGGACATTATAGCTGAGGTCCGAGACAGTGCGGCAAATGATAGAGGGTTTACTACAAGGGATTGCGATTTAGGGTGTTAGGGTTTGCGGCTTTAGTATGATGAAGTGTGACGTGATTTTTGGCGATCTGTACCTCATACATATATGACGAAACTAACTGACCCAGCAAACGTTTTCTAGATAAATTATTTCTTAGTTAGGGATATGAGGTAGTTACTTACATTCTCAGATCTATCGTATAAAAAAAACATAAAATTCGGCCAATCTTCGGAAGACTTAGGCCCTTCGTACACGGCTCGTAAGCGTAGGTGTAGCGTAAGCGTATCGTTATGACGCTACGCATAATAACACAACAACAGTATAACAATTACGCCTCCTACGTTTCGCTGCAACACCGCTTCGTCTACGGACATGTTTGAACATTATCGTGCTCGTACTGCTTTTATCGTACGCGCGGATTACGCTGCTGCCGTGTGCGAAGGGGCTTAGAGTTTAGGCTTGACAAACCATTTTAATTTATTACGTGACATTTCAAATACTTCGGTTTTTGGCGTGCAAATCTGAGTTTCTGGTATGTTACACCACCCTGTCAGCATGTTTCTCAATTTAGTTACCATTCCAGCATCTTTGAGTTCAAAATATCCGAACTATGTACGTTGTCATCTATTGCCACTTCAACTTTGTGACGTATTAAACTGTTTAGGTATCCTTGACCCGTAGTCATAACAGACTATTATAACAATGTTGCTGCCTATATTACATACAACACATAAGTAACGCTGACTGAGGTTTATGTATCCACTTATTTGTAGCACTCTCAAATTTTCTGAGGAACGTAGAACCACTCGAAAGCCCCTCGGTTTTGAAGGCTTTCCTAATACGTCACATCCTGTATTCAGTGCCAAGCGAATAACATTCCTAATACCTAGCAAATAGGAATGTGTTTCTAATTTTGTTTTGTTGCTGAAGAAAACACAAAAGATGGATTTGAGTAGTTTTCTTGGAAAGACTGATTTACTGGTTATGATGAATTTTGCAGGGATATTATATTATGAAAGTCAAAAAGTTATCGAGTAGGTACGCAGTATTTTATATTTCAACCTTATTATACCTAACATCTCAAACCCTTTCGGCTTTCTATGTCCCACAGGTGGGCATGGAATTCCTCGCAGAACTGGCTGGCCGAGTCCGAGTTGGGATAACTTTTAACATATATAAAACTCAACGACTGTAACATCTTTTGTACACTTCTATGAAACTTGCATGCGATGTTGATGTTATGCTGTGTAAGCCTGTCAACCCGAATCCGATTGAAGTGATGAATCTTTATGTTCGGTATTCTAAAAATTATCCTTATCTAATTCACCTACAGAGATATTATCATCTGTCAACTTGTCGTCTGTTCATAGCAATTATTACCAAGTAACAGAATTATTGGCAAGAAACATGACTTGATAAGAATTTAAGGAATCCTCTAAAAAATGTCTATTTCTGAATATTACTAGCAGATAGGTACCAAGGCAACATAGCGCTGAAGGCGTTAGGCCTGGCCGTGTAATAAATCGGCCGCTATAAAGAGTAATTGCTTGAACATAACTCGAGGGATATCGTCGCATCGCACGCCTGCCCGAATGTGTTGTTGGACCTTTTATAAGAGAAAGACGCATTAAATGCTTGCAACGGGTGTCATTAAAAGGGAATAAACTACTTATTTATCTGATATCAATATAGTTTCATATCTAACAAAATGAAGTAAAATAAGAAGAAATCATTACAAATCATGATAACTATTTTTTTAGAAATCAAAAGATGTTTAAAAGAGGTGACTCTTCCTATCTCATCTATTTTGACCAGATAATATATTTTTTATTCTCTTGTTACCTGTGTTTTTTGTTGTTGACTCTATAGTATATTATAAACTAGTTATATGGGTACAAAAGTAGAAAATATTAATATGATTAGTGTATTTTGTTTGATATTATTTATTAAATTTTTAAATCTAACATTTCCCTCGCTCTCCCAGGCCATAATGGCTTCAAAAACAACACTTCAAAACAAGACATCAGAGGCGAGCCGTCACCGTCAATCTATTCAGATTTCAGACATTATGCAAAGTGGCCGGCCTCGCGAATACTAAATGACGGGCCTATATTTTTTTTTTCAATGTAAATTTCGTGTTTTTTTAAGAGGAAAACATGAGAAAAACTCCATGTTACTTAATTTACTGGCTACTTTCTTTTGGGAGATGAAATTTTCCGCTCTGCTCTCATTTTTGATATAAATTTGATACGCCCCAGGTATTCGAAGGTTCGCAGAAAATTTCACCGCCTTGTAAATTGTTTTTTCGGTTGTAGATGTATTAAATGTCATGATAACAAAGGGAGCCGACGAATTTTGTTTACTTGTCATTTACTTGAGGGCCGGTAACACTGTTTGCAATCTACTAGGTGGTAAGAATTTTTTGCTGAGTCCACCAAGACGAATATTGCCGCGTTTTACCGTAAAGCCATTACTTATGAAGCATTATATAGCGAAAAGATCAGAATGGACATTCTGGCTTCACATCACTCAAAGCATGATTTCCGTGAATTTTGGAAGGCTACAAATAAATCGAATTGTAGGCCGGGCCTTCCGGTGAGCGTGGACGGTGTTAGCGATCACAGCCTCATAGCCGATGTATTTAAAGATCACTTTGCTGTGAAATCGCCATTGGGGCCATCACGTTCAAAGGGAGATGGGGAAATGTGTGACCAGGGGACCGGTGTCCGATTTACAGCCAGTGAGGTTAATAAGGCTATTTGTTCTATGTCGCGGGGCAAGTCTCCTGGCCACGACGGACTAAGCATAGAACATCTGAAATATGCGGGTCCTCATCTTCCTAGGGTGCTTGCGGTATTCTTTAACTTATGTATAAGTCATTCATACCTACCTGCGGCACTCATGAAAACCGTGGTGGTTCCTATCATTAAGAACAAAACTGGGGATATTAGTGATAAATCCAACTACAGGCCGATTTCTCTTGCAACTGTTATTGCGAAAGTACTTGACAGTTTGCTGGATGCCCAACTTGACAGATACGTAAACTTACATGACAATCAGTTTGGTTTTAGACCCGGTCTGTCCACGGAATCTGCCATTTTGTGTTTGAAGCAGACTGTCAGGTATTATACAGAGCGAAGAACGCCAGTCTTCGCCTGCTTTCTTGACTTATCCAAGGCATTTGATCTGGTTAATTATGATATCATGTGGCAAAAACTAAGAGACACGGGTATGCCTGAAGAGCTCATAAAAATCTTCACATTTTGGTATCAGAACCAGATCAATGTCGTAAGATGGTCGGAAAGCTTCTCTAGACCGTACAGGTTGGAGTGTGGGGTGAGGCAGGGTGGCCTAACTTCACCTAAGCTCTTCAACCTTTACGTCAATGGACTGATAGACGAGCTCAGCAGCACACGTGTCGGTTGTCATATTGACGGAGCCTGTTTAAATAACATCAGTTACGCCGATGACATGGTGCTGTTGAGTGCGTCTGTCTGTGGTTTGAGGAAACTGCTGGGCATATGTGAAAACTATGCCCGGAGTCATGGTCTTATCTATAATGTCAAAAAGAGCGAGTGCATGGTCTTTCAGGCAAAAGGGAAACCACGCCCATCCCTTATTCCGACAATCAAATTGTATGGGACGCCACTGAAGAGAGTGGATCAATTTAAATATCTAGGGCATGTGGTTACCTTTGACCTGAAGGATGATGCAGATATCGAGAGGGAGCGCAGGGCGTTGTCTGTTAGGGCGAATATGATCATCCGCAGATTTGCTCGATGTACCGTGCCAGTAAAGATTACACTCTTTAAAGCTTACTGCACCTCATTTTACACGAGCTGTCTGTGGGTCGACTATACGCAAAAGCAGTACAATGCCCTGCGTGGACAGTATAACAATGCGTTCAGAATGTTGTTGGGGCTGCCAAGATTCTGCAGCGCGTCGGGGATGTTCGCCGAGGCGCGCGTAGATTGTTTTTACGCGACTATGCGTAAGCGGTGCACATCCCTGTTGCGTAGGGTCCGGGCTAGCTCCAATGGTATTCTGAGGGCATTTTCGGACAGGTTCGACTGTCAGTACCTGAACCACTGCTGTAGAATTCATGTGCTGACAAGTCAATCCTGTCCTAGGTTAGGTAGGCTTCATTAGGTTTAAAATATACTAACGCTAGGTTTTAAGTTATAATGTTACTAACACAATAATATGATCCTCTGTTGGTCGAAATGAAGAATTTTTATTTATTTTATTTATTTATTATAGTGTTTCGGTTTGAAGGGTACTGGTAATCAACTGTTGGTTGGAGTAATAATATTGACAGTAACATAATTTGTCTATACAATCTCGCGTTGTGCAGTCAATGTCTCCTGAGGTTGTCCCGGTGTCGAGACGAAACGTGCGTTTAGTCTCGGACTGAAAAATTATTCTTGTATTAAGTGGTCCATTTATCGAGGACGAATATAGGCTATATAACTCCCATGACCAATATAGGTAAGAGCGGGCGGGCGGGGGTAAAAGTCTGCTACACCAATGTCTACCTTTAAAGGTTGAATCATTATACCGGGATGTGTAGAACCCGAAAGTCATGCGGGCGAAGCCGCGGACTACAGCTAGTATTCTTGATATTCGTAAAATCACACTAGGTTTCATGATACTTAGCGATTAGTAAAACTTAACTCTACATAGTTATGTTATCTATTCGGTGACTACCATGTCGTCAACTAAATAATGGGTGCCTGAGATTTGAATTTCATTAAACTTTGACAACTTTCCATACTCGATTACTTACTAAAGCACTGTATTATAACTTGAAGCTGGAATTGAAGTGTGTAATTTAGTATTATTGAGATCTTCGTCAGAGTAGCGTAGCATAGTTATGATGAAAGTTTAGTTTGAACAGAATTTGGTAACTAAAACTTTGTGATTGTGGGATTTATTTTTCTTTAGAAAAAAAAACTTTTTTTCTTTGTGAATAGACAATAAGAATAAGCTTATGATTCCTGTGCCAGTCAACCTGTAAAAATAAATATGTAATTTTAATACAGTAAAACCAGTTTAAGACGATTTCACAGTGTGTCTGAGATTCTTCATAGTGTGTCCACGATTTGAACACCAGACTTCTTGACGAGAGGCAGAGGTTTAAACCAATGAGTTATCGCTGTTCAGTTTAGTTAAGTGCATCGTAAAGTGATAGTGGCAAAAAGGTAAAGCCTGAAGTTATAGCGTTCATCGGATACCGAAAAGCGTGGTTTTATAGCGTTTTAAAACCTACGAGTGTTGTGACCTAGATCGAGCCGCAATCCACTGCGTTTGGTTACTAGATATGACCGTCAATTAAAATATAAAATGATGATCGGTTATATTAATTATCTGGTGCTTAAATAAGCTAAATATTAACAATTTGTTTTCTAGAAATTTGTAATTAAAATGTAATATTTTTTTACAACAAACCTAAAATCGAAGACAGGTTTTCAGTGGCCAAATAATCTTTTTCTACAAAGATTGATGCAAGAAGATCTGGGAGCCCCAAGAAAACTTGAAGGCAAATTAATAACGTGACAGTGTCCAAAACACCTTCAGAAATGACGAATAGGTGCATAAAGAGGAAGAGATAGAGAGATTGAGAGAGATTCTTTTGATAAAATCATATAAATTAATTAAAAACAGTTAATTTGAATTCACCAACATATCCATTTTAATCACAGATAGTCTTTTACACATAACTTACCATTGATCGTTTTTGAAAAACAGAACTTTTACGAAACGGTTGCTGTTGAAATCTACATATACGAGAACGAATACCTAATATCTCAGTAAAGGTGGCTTAACCAAGTTAGGGCATACAACGTAAACTCACCGCACACAAACTCAAAGACACGTAAATATTGTTAGCGTTTAGCCGCCAGTTTACTGTTTTTACCCACGACGGAACGGAGTACGGGTATATGAGTTTAGGGTGAGAGACCGTTTGTACATTACTCTATTAAAAAGATTATATGTTTGTATGTATGTTAAATTGTTCACAAAAACCAATGATGCAAAAATATTTTTGTTTTTTTTGTTTGTTTGTTTGTTTGTGCACATCAATGTTCCCATTTATTTCAAAAACGGCTTGACCGATTTAGATGCGGTTTTCTGTATAATATTTGGTGTTCAGCGGCAATGGTTCTTAGATAGTTGCTACGAATATCGATCACCAGGGGGCGCCATAAAATACATTTATATTGCAAACGAATGTTCCCATTTATTTCAAAAACGGCTTGACCGATTTAGATGCAGTTTTCTGTATAATGTTTGGTATTCATTGGCGATGGTTCTTAGATAGTTGTTACGAACATCGATCACCAGGGGGCGCCATAAAAAACATTTACAGTGCAAACGAATGTTCTTAATTATTACAAAAACTACTGAACCGATTTGGATACAGTTTTGTATAAAATATTAGTGAGTCATTGGCAATGGTTCGTAGATAATTGTTCTTGTGATTGAACAGCAGGGGGCGCCACAATAAACGTCTCTTTATGACTTGGAAGGGATGATGCCTTCAAACGCTGCTAGAGGGGCTAATGGCTAGTTTGAAGATTAATTTTCATTTTTTAATAATAGTATAATTTAAATTACATTAATATATTAATCGAAAAACTATAAAACAAGTGGAAAATTAAAAAAATTTAAAACACCCACGACTTTTGCAGACTTGTAATTGAAAAAGGATTAAATAATTTTTTTGAAACTCCCCGACTAAAGGAAAGTAAGAACTAAGAACCTATCAGTATAATTACAAATCCAAGAAAATCCGTCGGAGCTGCCATTGCTATTTTCGTTTCCAATATCAATTAATGTAATTAGTAAGTATTGATAAACTGCCGGTATATGAGAAGTATAAAGAAATTGAATTAGTCATCAACTGGTAAACAGCACCATCAACACTAGGCAAAACACAGCAGCTCCGGCGGATTTTCTTGGATTTGTAATTATACTGATAGGTTCTTAGTTCTTACTTTCCTTTAGTCGGGGAGTTTCAAAAAAATCATTTAATCCTTTTTCAATTACAAGTCTGCAAAAGTCGTGGGTGTTTTAAATTTTTTTAATTTTCCACTTGTTGTACTTAAGGTACGCACCCACAGATCAGAAAAATAAGTGTACGTGTAACATTTCGTGTAACATTTTACCTCCATTTTATTAATGACTGAATCCACAATAAAGTACACTACTTGTACTTAACATCAAGTAAACGACTTACAAGTCTATGCATTCATTATTCAAAAAAAAGGTCTCCACGGTATCCAAAGACTTATAAATAATCAGTAAAAGATGATAATGCGTATAATTAGTGAAACAATTTTATGAATTAAAATCTAAGTTTACGAGGGTTCAAATGCCTTTAACTGACAAGAAGCCCACAACAAACTCAGCCGGGTATTTTTTTAAACCTGTACTTACCAGAGTAACATGCGGAGAGAATGGACGCGATCCAGTTATTTAATTACATCATCCATCAATAAAGTTTCGGCCCAGTTTCGATATATATCATCCACTGATACAGTTGGTCACTCAATTTGATTACCGGATATCTGACTAACGGATGAGTGCATTGCACTAACTAACCATAACGATTTTAAAGCCACGTATGTACTACTTTATTGACATATTTTTTACTCAATTTTTAAAATTAAAATCTATGCACAGTTTTAATATTCACACATTTTTTTCATTTTGTTAAATACGTTGTTCCGTTTTTCTCGGCATAGTTTTATCTCTATTTTTATTTTCTAACTTAGTAAATTATGATAGGATGATATCATTAGGGTCAACACAGGCTTTTGTACAAATTTTGAGTTAACTCGCTTCGAATAAACAGAATGCCGTCATCAGTTTAAACAGCTACGATGGAGCTACGACGTAGCGCGTCTACAAATCGTTAAATCACGATGTTTATCTTAATGGCTAAACAAGTGATATAATATTTAAACTGTGATAAACTGAAATAAATGTTCTCTCTCATTTTCGGTTGGTTAATGGTTTACGACATTATAATATTACAATACTTTAATGACGTCACGAGTTGAAATGGCTACGAAGGAGCTACGGCGTAGCGCGTCTACGAATCATAATTATGTACGACTTTTTTTTTTTTGATTCTATATAGGCTAGCGCTTGACTGTGATCACACCTGATGGAAAGTGATGATACAGTCTAAGCTGGAACGCGCTTGCCTAGAAGATGCCTATTCACTCTTGATTTGAAGGCACCCGGGTTGTAACTGGCAGGAAAGACACTGCCCGGGAGAGTATTCCAGGCCTTTGCAGTGCGTATCAGGAACGAGGAATCAAACCGCTTCGTACGCGTCTTTGGTACGTCAACTATGTATGGGTGGAAGCCCTTACGATGCCTTGCCGTTCTATGGTAGAAAGGTGACGGGGGAACCAAATTAAAAAGTTCCTGTGCACACTCCGAAATATATTCCGACTTTAGTTTTTATTCACGGGCAAATGATGTTTAGCAGTCACAAACTATGTACAAATATCGTTAATTAGAGGAATAGATAACAACCGCGCGTTGAAACAAGGAATGTGAATTACTGGTAAGCTGAATAGTAATAGAGTGCTCCGAGTAAGCCGGTTGCGGCTCAGCAGCTAATGAGCTTGTGCGGAGGTGAAATCTACATTGTAATACACAATTATCCTATTTCAAATTACTTTACATACACTGTATTAACACAATAATCTATTTTAAAGGTAAAGGTACAGATGAATTCGAAAGTGCATACATAGGTTAAAGGCTAAAATGGCGTTTCAGTATCCGCATATTACCGTTAATTGTCGACAGTATAAACCTGCCTTATTGGGTTCAAAATAATGCTATGTAAACTCGCTGTATGTACTGGTCAGTGGTCAAGTGTATGAAGGATTCTTGTTTGCAAATCCTATATAGACTTTTGAAGTTCACAGTACCTGATAGAGTATAAAATGGTTTTGTAGGCTACTCACGCACACACAACCATCATTCTGCACACAAACACATACAGGACACAAAATCACATTCGCACCATAAACTTTCAGACAAATTTTTATATATATATATAATTTACAAGCATACTCGGGTGAAACCGTAGTATTAGCTCACGGTCGTGCCGCGAGGCGAGTGACCTACTAAATTTGCTGAGTGCGCTCTATGCACATTGCACAATGCCGGTATCGCCAGTCGCTACCAACACGCCGGATCATATTGCATTGTACACCTTACCGCGAATTAATTATAAGTTTTCTGTGTGCGTAATAAAAATTTAATAGTCGGAGCTGCTTTCTTTCGCTAACCTTCTGATCATAGAAAAGGAATTGGGGATACCACCTTCACCCAAAAACCCCACAGTTTGATGGAATATTATTAAACTGCAATCCATAATCATCATTTCTATAAAGATTGTTTTAAGCCTACACTGTTTATTTATTCTGTTTACGGTTAACAATTTTCGAGAAAACTAATAGGTAAAAGCAGGGTCTATATTCTTAAAACTATCTCGATGTATGAACTGTAACCTACTCTTCAACCTAAACAAATGGTTGCACACACGGCATGCGGGAAGAGTTACCAAAGGAATTTACTGCATAATGCAGAGCCTAAATGGTGACCACCGCAATGTCACACATTTTTACGCTAAGCAGTGATTGCGAAAAATTACTGAGTTTTGATGTGAATTGCATCGTATCATTGACACAAATTATAGGGCATAATGATGTTAAATAATGATGTATTATATGTAGATACGAGTGCAGAACGTCATAGACCATTGCACTGAGCCCTGGAACACACTGCATCAGACATGGATTTAAATTGGATATACCAACTTCAGCACCAGCTGCTGCAAAGTGGCTGCAAAGTCACTGCAAAGTTGGCTAACTTAGCTTCCGAGACTCATTTATTTTATTTTTTATTTTATTACAAATGATACACAAACAGTCACTGTATAATCTTTAAAAAATAGTACAATGTTTAAGTCTAGTGCGAGTACAGTAACCTTTACATGTGTATTCATTACCTCGCGTTAAAGTTGTACGCCGTGATTCACTTTTGTTACGGAACTCGGTTGTAATGTCTTCGCCAGTTATAACGTCTTCTTCAAATAGCCGGCACGTTTCGCATACATTCAAGAACATTGAAATATGGGGTTCCCCACAATGTTTAATTGCTATGGCATGGCCATTTGTCCACAACTGTTGTGTCCGGGACGTCACCGAAACAGAGATTATTCCTGCTAAGATCAGTATACAATGACGGGCGTGGGGAAACGCGGCCATGTTAAGGTGCGGTTTTACTAACGCAGCGAGGAGACGAGAGGAGACGTAAGGTCAGTCAGATTTCGTTATTTCCACATCTCTTTTTCGCTTCGGTGGAAATGGATCAAAAGGAGAAGAGATGATTTTTTACAGAATTTTGTGCCACGAGCGAGCAAGTTGCGTGGCAGAGCGGAGGTGTCAATGGTTAGTTGGTGCCACACGGTGCCACGGCTCGTTCCTCGTCGCTTTTTCCCCTCGCCTCGCATACCCGAAAACGTCATTCGATTGAAGACTGAGCTGTGTTTAGCTCACATCTCCATCTGCTACGCATCTCCATTCCGCATTGCTGGAAATAACCAGATACCTTCGTAGCGCGTCTTCTATCGTCTCCGCTTTGATGGAAACCGGGCCTTAATGTTTGTATGTGTTGTGTTTATATGTAATATTGTGCTTGGTAAAGTACCAGTTACAAATGCGATAGAAAAACTTTGTGACGTTGTCACAATATGATAAAATATTCCTATAATTGGAGTCCTTGCCTCGTTTTAGAAGTGAAATATCACCATCATACTCATCAAACATTACTGATTTTTTCAATAACTGTACTCGTAATGAAGAAGAAAGAAGAAAAAAGAAGGCCTCCGAGCCTATAGCACTGGGTAGCGAAAATCTAGAATCCCGTCCACAGCATTGACGGGACACTGTGGTATGAATAATCATATGCTTAATCTAACACTCCATGACACAGGCATGTGCAAACTCATAAGGATGAAAAAACTTCTATGCACAATTTGCACATATTGTGTCGTTACACACGAAGCCCACAAATGAGATGGTACATTAGGAGGAAGTCTAGGATCTGCCTTGCAAAGGACATGCTACTGTTCCTGGCAGCAACGAGATTTGGGAGGAAATCTTGGCGAATAAAAGAGCTCGGAGACAGTCAACGATTACTGGGAGCTAAAGAGCCCTGCCATGTCGTCAAGAAGATAGAAAGATTCTAGTAAGTCGTAGGCCTAAAGAATTTCGATACTAAAGAAATCGATATAATACGTATTATCATTTAATACTGATAAAACTCTTCAATGCCTCCGCGAAATAAGATATTAGGAACAGAGGCGTTAGGTGAGCAGTAAAGAGACCGCTATAAAGAGTAATTGCGCGAACATAACGCGAGATACGCACTCTACGTCTCCTTGATGCCTGTTGACGAGAGAAAACTCGACACGAACGATTTTATATCGATTTATATGACAAATAAATTTTATATCTAGAAAGAAATAAAACCTACCTACTTAGAAAAAGTAAAACCAGAATCACGTTTGATATCGGACCGCAAACTTAACTTTGTTTTTTGAAGTTAATTGTTAATACTTAAAAATACTATAATAGATACAGAGTTGATTATTGTTTCCCGTAAAACATACATTAATCCCTATTAATAATAATAATTTTCGATTAGTAAACTTCAGAGATAAGGGCGAACGGTATTTTTTTCCACATTTTGCCCAATAAATCAAAAACTATCAAGCACAAAAATAAAAATCGGTTTTAGAATACACTTAAGTAACGAGCTTTCATATGACACTTAATTTAGAAATTTCGACGACCTAGTTTTCTCCCCTTTTTAAAATAAGAATACACACGGACGGATAGACAGACGGACGACAAAGTGATCCTATAAGATCTTTCCACAAACGCACGTAACTCCAAAAAGTCAGAAGGTATGCTCGAGGGGAAAAAGGTCGGGGATCATCAAAAGGCGTTCCCTTTTGGCATTAAAAGGTTTGAATCCAATCAGTGATTTGAACCAGTGGGTGGTGTCAGGTGTGATAGATAGTTTTTTTGTCTTCTAGGATTCGATCAAAAATACATTTCTGATGAGTAATGTTAATAATTATGCTTGAAAATAAAAATTAAAAGTATTTTGTAGAAATAATTGTACATTTTGTCTTCAATATCCTCAAAAATCCATAGCATACGCTACTTGCTTCGTAGATAGAAATTAACAACTACGCCGCTTATTATTTACGAGATTAAAAATGTAGTGGCGTAAATTCTCCGCAATACCCAGAATTTCCCCCTGGAGTGAGCTATTAAATGTTCAAAGACTATTTACAAAAATGGTGGTCATTATGCTAATGATTCCAGCAGGAATAAGAAATAATTGTTCGAGTCGTTAACAATCTCCGCCTTAACAAGGAAGCGTTGAACGCTGTTCTCTGTTTTCAAAGTACTGGCCCATGCGGGCACAAAAACTTAAAACATCAGTCATAGCTTTTGATTTCAATAATTTCAAGTTTTGAATTTTTTACACTTGTGATATCATAATAACTATGTTGATATTAATATAATTGTTTTATTTTTCCATAGTTATAAATTCCTTACTGACTGAAAATCGATTAAAGTTCTTCGAAACTAGATATGTATTGGATTTTTCAACAGGTAAGATCAAAGAATTCAAATGCGATTGTTTGCCAATACCGTAGACATTAAAAACATTTTTTTATAATATCCTGCTAATTAAATGAAAAGAATATCACTAAGTTAGTAGCAGGACAGATTAATTTGTTTTGCTTCCATTCAATACTAAGTTAGTAATTATATACGGGACATTTTACACATCGCAATCTAGCCCCAAGGTAAGCGATAGCTTGTGTTAGGGGTCCTACTAGATAACTGATAAATATACGTACATAATATACATAATTATAATATATTGAAAAACATTCAGACACTGGAAAAAGTTCGTGCTCATCACACAAACATTTACCAGTAGTGCGAATTGAACCCACGCCCTTTGACGCCGATGGCAGGTTTCGTTCGTCAAGTAGTGGTTATGATTTTGGTAATTCTGGGTTAGATTGATTCGAAATTATTTTTATAATGTTTTGTCTGCAAAGGAAAATATCTCTAGAAAACGCTCAAGAGTTCTTTGTAATGTCCTCAAAGGTGTTTAAAGCTTGCCAATAGACACGTGACAAGTTTAAGATACAAACTGTTATCGTTCTGAGAAAGAATAAATATTCAGTACCTGATGCTATTCTTATTATTACTCTTTATTATACAGTACACTACATAAGAAACAACACGAAACGAAGAAGTTAAAATAGGTAAAGAAGGTGGCCTCCTTATCGCTTAGCAGCGATCTTTGTCAGGCAATTTTAGGATTAGGAAACCTATGGAACTAATTCAGACCGCAGGTAGTTTTAGAAGCTATGTTGAAAATATTTTTAAATGATTTTAAAAATTATTTTTATGTTATATCAGCTCTCTGACGTCCATGATACTCTATGGCACAGTAATTTACTGGCTCAGAGTAGAGCTGTTCTGTGCTCGAGTGCAGTTCATTAAATTGCTATTAAATTTGTAGAGGCTTAAATTTGCGGCCGTTTTGTTGCCATTTCATTGGTGGTTCTCTAAATAGTGATATCCTAATACGGATAAAGTCATTTGCATACAAAAAGATAATAATTTTAACCGCAGCGGTGTCTATTTTATGCCTTAGGGGTTGAATTTTCAAAAATCCTTTCTTGTTCCTAGTCACAATCTGTATGCTAAATCAGTCAGTCAGACAGTCATATTGTTTAGATATATTATATATTTTTCATTACGAGCTGAAAAACTGACCATTTTTATCCACTCGAACCTACCAAGAAAATGTATACTTTTACGATTATTCGATTTTATACCTCTAACCGAATAACGTAGAAGTTAGAACCAGGAGTATTCTTTGTGTACTTTTCTTAGGAGGCAGACTATCTGTGACTAAGGCTTTGTCGCCTCTCGGCTGAAGGACCCTCGAGGTCTATGTAGAGCCACCCTTGCTTGTGAGAGCCATTGTCGGGTACATCCTGTATACGTAGGTTTGTGGGTCACGTAACCTACTCTACAAAAGCTTTTATACAGCAATAATTTTTGGTGACGCAAAAAATTGCACGTGTAATATATGTTTTTATAAATAGCGAGATGACCTGGCAAACGTTGTTTTGCCATTTAGGGTTATGGAAAAAGACCTAGACCTCCCGAATGGAGACTTTTTTTTACTAAAATCGGTAAGCCGTTTCGGTGGAGTTTGGTTACAAACACAGTGGCACGATAATTTTATATATTAGACTAGCTGACCCGCCGTTGGTTTATGTCCTATTCTTAGACCCACCGAATTTATATATAAAAAAAAAACATAAAATCGCTCAAGCAGTTTCGGAGGAGTTTTGCTACAAACATAATATAGTAAACCAATCGATTTTGCGCAACATTCAAGCAATTTTTTTAAATTCAAACATTTCAAATTATGAGGCATACATCTTAACCACTAGACTATCACAGCCTAAATTATTCACTAGTAAAAAAGGCACTTTAACGTAATCTCAGCTGTCATACAAAATTACCATCATGGGCTTAACTTATCTCTTGGAAGTTGAGCCCGGTGATCTCTGACTGCCATCAAACGTATTAACGTCGTTACTTTGAATCTTTTAGAGGACGCTTCATTTTTTGCAGCTTTGCCTCCTAGCTTTGCTTGGTAAACTTGGATCTCCGAGACTCGATTTTTTCCCGACTTATCTAATATCTGCAAGATGCCGTCATTCGCTTACTAAATAATAATTAGCTTTTTAGGGTTCCGTACCCGAAGGGTTAAAAAGGAACCCAATTACGGAGACTTCGCTGTTTGTCCGTCCGTCCGTCCGTCTGTCTATCGCCAGGCTATATCTCTTGAACCGTGATAGCTACAGACTTAAAATTTTCACAGATGATCTATTTCTGTTGCCGCTATAACAACAAATACTAAAAAATTGAATAAAATAAATATTTAAGGGCTATGCAACAAAAGTGATTTTTTTTGCTTGGTTTTGAATATACTGGGCAGGGGTCTTTGGTTTACTGCAATACTATTTAGCCCGACTCGCACTTGACCAATTATTTATTTAATTAATGTCGAAGTCGTGGGTAAAAACTAGTTTAAAACATTATAACCCGTGCAAGATAGTGTCAGGTAACGCAATTAGGAGCGGTGCACGATATTAGCAGATTCCCCTTTGATTAAACATTCTATTCGTGTACGACGCTCGTACCTTCGAAACTGGAGCCTTCATTTGCATTGGCCTCGCATACATATTTATATTTCGACTTCCTGTTTTTCTACAATTCTACATTTCTCTTCTTTTAAAGCAAAGCTCATAATTTTACGATTGTGTTTTACATGATTAAATTATAAATACCAAAATGTAACTGTAGTTTGTTCTTTACCTTTTTGAAATTCAGTATTATTAGGGTTCCGTAGCCGAATGGCAAAAAAACGGAACCCTTATTTTTGCCATTCGGCTACGGAACCCTAAAAACGGAACCCTTATAAATTCGTCATGTCTGTCTGTCCGTCTGTCCGTCTGTCCGTCTGTCCGTCCGTATGTCACAGCCACTTTTTTCCGAAACTATAAGAGCTATACTGTTGAAACTTGGTAAGTAGATGTATTCTGTGAACCGCATTAAGGTTTTCACACAAAATTTAAAAAAAATAATAAATTTTGGGGGTGCCCCATACTTAGAACTGAAACTCAAAAATTTTTTTTTCATCAAACCCATATGTGTGGGGTATCTATGGATAGGTCTTCAAAAATGATACTAAGGTTTCTAATATCATTTTTTTCTAAAATGAATAGCTTGCGCGAGAGACACTTCCAAAGTGGTAAAATGTGTGTCCCCCCCTGTAACTTCTAAAACAAGTGGAAAATTAAAAAAATTTAAAACACCCACGACTTTTACAGACTTGTAATTGAAAAAGGATTAAATAATTTTATTTGGAACTCCCCGACTAAAGGAAAGTAAGAACTAAGAACCCATCAGTATAATTACAAATCCAAGAAAATCCGTCGGAGCTGCTGTGTTTTGCCTATGACGGTGTTGATGGTGCTGTTTACCAGTTGATGACTAATTCAATTTCTTGATACTTCTCATACACCGGCAGTTTATCAATACTTACTAATTACATTAATTGATATTGGAAACGAAAATAGCAATGGCAGCTCCGACGGATTTTCTTGGATTTGTAATTATACTGATGGGTTCTTAGTTCTTACTTTCCTTTAGTCGGGGAGTTCTAAAAAAAATTATTTAATCCTTTTTCAATTACAAGTCTGTAAAAGTCGTGGGTGTTTTAAAATTTTTTAATTTTCCACTTGTTTTATAGTTTTTCGATTAATATATAAATGTAATTTTAATTATTTTATTATTAAAAAATGAAAATTAATTTTCAAACTCGCCATTAGCTCCTCTAGCAGCGTTTGAAGGCATCATCCCTTCCAAGTCATAAAGAGACGTTTATTGTGGCGCCCCCTGCTGTTCAATCACAAGAACAATTATCGACGAACCATTGCCAATGACTCACTAATATTTTATACAAAACTGTATCCAAATCGGTTCAGTCGTTTTTGTAATAATTGAGATCATTTGTTTGCACTGTAAATGTTTTTTATGGCACCACCTGGTGATCGATGTTCGTAACAACTATCTAAGAACCATCGCCAATGAATACCAAACATTATACAGTAATCTGCATCTAAATCGGTCAAGCCGTTTTTGAAATAAATGGGAACATTCGTTTGCAATATAAATGTATTTTATGGCGCCCCCTGTTGATCGATGTTCGTAACAACTATTTAAGAACCATTGCCGCTGAACACCAAACATTATACAGAAAACCGCATCTAAATCGGTCAAGCCGTTTTTGAAATAAATGGGAACATCGATGTGCACAAACAAACAAACAAACAAACAAACAAACAAACAAACAAAAATATTTTTACATTATTGGTTTTTGTGAACAATTTAACATACAAACAAACATAAAATATTTTTAATAGAGTAATGTACAAACGGTCTCTCACCCTAAACGCATATACCCGTACTCCGTTCCGTCGAGGGTAATAAGAGTATGATAAAACTAAAAAAAATATATGATGTACATTACCATGCAAACTTCCACCGAAAATTGGTTTGAACGAGATCTAATAAGTAGTTTTTTTTCTATTTACAATAAACCTCTAAAAACAAAGTTAGTTTTGCGGTTCGATAAGAAAAGTGGTTTTTATGGTTTTATTCCTCCGGTTGTAGTACGGAACCCTCAGTGCGCGAGTCCGACTCGCACTTGACAGGTTTTTTTATTCGTACAATGTCTCTAATGTGCTATGAAACAAAACATGCGCGAGCCTAGGGTCAATGGCCTTTGACCGCTCGACATGACTGAACTTTCATCTGTGATAAATATTGATCATCTAAGATTGCACAAAAATATCAATCTAGATAAAAGTGGTAGGTGGCTTGATTTATTTTCTAACCTTGTATACTTAGACGCTAATCCGCTCCTGCTACGTTCGATTGACCCCGTGAAAATATAAATATATTTTGTTCTTGTTTCCCGTAAAGCAGCAACCTTTGTGAAACTTAAATTTAAAAATTTGGGCTAGGTTAGAACAAAATTCATTCAGATTTTTATCAAAACCTATTTTGAAAATCAAATCCTTTGGTATGACTTGAAATAGAAAAAAAACAATTACATCGCCACTGTACTATTTATATACAGTGGAAGTTTCAATGGTTGCAATCAAGGTGACGCGTCATTTGTGTGATTTTATACTATACGATTTTATCGGCCCCTGTAGAATCCATCAGGTGCATGTTATAAAATTAACTAACATTATAATAATTATAATACTATACCTAATATGAGCAGTATTTACATAGGTATAGATTAATAATGTATTTTTGGAAATGCGCATGTTGCTATATGTAGAACTAGCAAACGCCCGCGGCTTCGCTCACGTTAACTTCTGAGTTATGCTTTACTATGGTGGTTTAATTTCCAAAATTCCTGCATTACACACCATTTTGCCCACAAATTTTCTCTTGCTTCCTGGTAATAGTCACATATTGATTTTGAAAAATTCGATCGTCACAAAAAAGTTAAATATGGTGGCCATTTTTAGGGTTCCGTACCCAAAGGGTAAAAGCTCTTACTAAGACTCCACCGTCCGTTCGGACCATCCAGCCGTGGTTGCTTGCTACCATGGTAAGACATATAAGTACAAAATTGTGGCCAATTCTTTTAAATTTTTACCAAAAATTCCTTTTCTATGCTCGCTGCGATAATCAATTATCAATTTTTAAAACAATCGGCCCAGTAACAAAAAAGTTCAAAATGGCGGCCACTTTTTAAAATGTTGACTACAAATTCTTTCTCTATGCTTGCTGCCATTGTCAAATATCGATTTTCAAAGCAATCGGCCCAGTAACAAAAAGTTCAAAATGGCGGCCAATTTTTTAAATTTTGACTACAAATTCCTTCTCGGTGCTTGGTGAAATAATCAGATGTCGATTTTCAAAGCAATCGACCCAGTAACAAAAAAATTCAAAATGGCGGACACTTTTTTAAATTTTGACCACAAATTCCTTCTCTATGCTTGCTGCCATAGTCAAATATAAATTTTCAAAGCAATCGGCCCAGTAACAAAAAAGTTCAAAATGGCGGCCACTTTTTTAAATTTTGACCACAAATTCCTTCTCTATGCTTGCTGCCATAGTCAAATATCGATTTTCTAAGCAATCGGCCCAGTAACAAAAAAGTTCAAAATGGCGGCCACTTTTTTAAATTTTGACCATAAATTCCTTCTCTATGCTTGCTGCCATAGTCAAATATCGATTTTCTAAGCAATCGGCCCAGTAACAAAAAAGTTCAAAATGGCGGCCACTTTTTTAAATTTTGACCACAAATTCCTTCTCTATGCTTGCTGCCATAGTCAAATATTGATTTTCAAAGCAATCGGCCCAGTAACTAAAAAGTTCAAAATGGTGGCCACTTTTTTAAATATTGACCACAAATTCCTTCTCTATGCTTGCTGCTGTAGTCAAATATCGATTTTCAAAGCAATCGGCCCAGTAACAAAAAAGTTAAAGTTCAAAATGGCGGCCTATTTTTTAAATTTTGACCACAAATTCCGTCTCTATGCTTGCTGCCATAGTCAAATATCAATTTTCAAAGCAATCGGCCCAGTAACAAAAAAGTTCAAAATGGCGGCCAAAAAATTCAAAAATTTTTCCTCCTCAAAATTTGAATCTTGAAAATCCCTTTCTGAATACGAATTCATGATATACCAAATAACAACCTAGGTACCAAATTTCAGATCTCTACGACTTTTAATTTCGCTGGAATCCCTGGAACAACGCAAAAATTACACTTTTGTATGGGAAAATCCCTTAAAAGTAGGATTTTTATCCCTTCCAATTTGAATTTCTGGAATCCCCGTCTTAGTACGAATTCATGACCTAATGTCAATGTAGGTACCAAATTTCAGATCTCTACGACTTGTAGTTTTTCGGGAATTCCTGGAGCAACAAAAAAAATTACAATTTTGTATGGAGAAATCCCTTTAATGTACTATTTCTACCCCTTAAACATGGAATTTCTAGAATCACCGTCTTACTACGAATTCATGACCTAATATCTACCTAGATACCAAATTTCAGATCTCTACGACTTTTAGTTTTTCTGGAATGCCTGGAACAACGAAAAAAATTACAATTTTGTATGGAGAAATCCCTTTAATGTACTATTTCTACCCCTTAAACATGGAATTTCTGGAATCCCCGTCTTAGTACGAATTCATGACCTAATATCTTCCTAGGTACCAAATTTGAGATCACTACGACTTTTAGTTTTTCGGGAATTCCTGGAACAACGAAAAAATTTTACTTTTGTATGAGAAATACCCTTAAATGTATGATTTTTACCCCTTAAACATGGAATTTCTGGAATCCCCGTCTTAGTACGAATTCATGACCTAATATCTACCTAGATACCAAATTTCAGATCTCTACGACTTTTAGTTTTTCTGGAATGCCTGGAACAACGAAAAAATTTCAATTTTGTGTGGAGAAATCCCTGTAATGTACTATTGCTACCCCTTAAACATCGAATTTCTGGAATCCCCGTCTTAGTACGAATTCATAACCTAACATCTACCTAGGTACCAAATTTCAGATCTCTACGACTTTAAGTTTTTCTGGAATGCCTGGAACAACGAAAAAAATTACAATTTTGTATGGAGAAATCCCTTTAATGTATGATTTTTACCCCTTAAACATGGAATTTCTGGAATCCCCGTCTTAGTACGAATTCATGACCTAATATCTACCTAAGTACCAAACTTCAGATCTCTATGACCTATAGTTTTGGCGGAATCCGTGGAACAACCAAAATACCTCATTCTTTTATATATATAGATGAATAATGTCTGCTAGATATAAATCCACAGAATAAATATCTAGAAAAAAGACAAGAATAATTGACCAATGAGAAATTCGTGAGACAGGTACCTACTTACCAAAATCCAAATACCTTTCATAATATTTGGAATCAAAGTATCATCGTATACGCAAAACCGAGCATTGGATCCCGTTGTTTTGCATTCCACATCTCTATCGTCTTACCCGAGTACCCCGCCCGCCCATTACTGCACGAGCGTTTCATCCCGGCTCATGTAATTTTTCGTATAAATAGAATATTCAGTAGGCACTCCGCCTGTTAGCGTTTTATTTCCTCGTTTGAAGCCATCATTACTACCTTTATTTTCGAGGCGTCAACTTGAAAGGCCAATAGAGCTTTCCTCGTGAAAATTAGTACAGGACGCCATTATTGCGTCCTTATTTTTTATCTTATTTTTCCTGTTAATCTATGTCTTTATGTTATCTTATTTTCCTGCCATGTTTGTTCTTAAGTTAATGGTCCGTTGTGATGCCGTGTAGCGACCTTTTATGGAGTTAATTTATACCATTTAGAAATTACTAATACCCTCGCCTGCATTGTCACTTACCACAAAAAATCATATTTATAAATTGTTAGTCAACTAATCACACAGTTTGCGTTTGTCTATTAGTAAGTTTATCACAATCAATTTTTTAAAATATTAGTACTTCGGGTAGATTCCTGTTGGTGTTATGCGAAAATTGTATCGGCAAGTGGCAACTACGCGTATTGTGGAAAGAGGATTAAATTCCTACTTCCACGATGTTGAAAGCAGACGAAGCGTGCCTGGAAATAGGTTCGTAGTTTCTGAAACGTATTTCTGGAAGGTACCTACTAGGTATTCTGCGGTAATAGACTGTAACATGTCTATGGTCTTTCAGAATTCAAAAACAGGGTTGAATTTTAATTACTAACGTAAGCCTACTCTCTACTTGAGGTGACTTACTCTTTTATGATTTTTGTGGAAATATTTCTCTCACTAGCTTAGTTATAGAATTTATAACTATGAAGTTGAATGGCAAAATGGAATAAGTAGTATAAATAAAATAAATCATTATGATCTGTTAAGTAAAGCGTGGGCTATACAAAATGGCTGACCTATTTTATCGAAGGCTCAATTAAATATTGAAACTCCCCACTTCGTTCGCAGGAGTGTTGTGGGCGACACTGTAAAAGCTTTAATTAAGTTAAATATATTTTTGAAAGTTTTATTCATAGTGTGCCCACTATAAATAAAACTTGCAAAAATATAACCTCTTAACCTCTACTCCTTTAATAGTTGATAAACGTGTATCACATTTAAAAATGAAATCTTACCAAAAAATTAATTGCGATCATGATTCGGCAAAGTGTATTTATGAATACAATTTGTTGAGTCAAAATATTTTGATGATTCTCCAGTATATGAGTTAATAGTGGAGTAATTAATTACCATGGACTTTCTCAGATAAACACATGCTTCTGTTCAATATTTTAATACATTAAATTAATGACAAAGAAATGCTCTTATTATGTTATTTTGCTAAGTAATTATTATTATACCTATAATAATCTGTGGCCGAACTATTAGTATAACTTACCAAGTTTCTATTGAATATGTCAATGCAAAGATGCTGAACATAGTCTTCGACATGTTTCGTGTTTATATTTCGTCAGTGGAAACTTAGTTACAGAAGTGGGTTTGCCCAACTTCCTGCAGATATTGTCAACCGAACAAAATATGTTCTAAATTTGAAGCATATAAATCTAACAGTGCGACAGACTAAAAGTGGGATAAACGTTGACCATATTACAGAGTATAATTAAATATTTGTACATATTAGAATTAAGACTTCCGTGAGTGGACATAATGATACTAGAAAAACGGCTTAAAACTCACTGTCACTTGGTCTGGATCGCCCGACCAGTTTCAGACCCATCAGGGGTCCTTCTTCAGGGGCATAGTACACGCGCGGGACGCCCGAGTTATACTGCTGGGATGCGGCCGGCACGACGCGCTGCACGCAACGCGCGCTGCGAAGGCGGTGCCTGAGGCGCGCGGGGAGGTGACACTCCACCCGCCTCTGACTCTTGAAGATCTTGTCTTTCACACTCTTGAAAGTTCACACACGCCGAACTAATGGTGTCTATCTCATGACCCATAGCTGTTGCTGTCTTGCACTGAATAAGTGGTTTCCACGCCGGGTGCAACGCCCAACCGGTGTCTCGATTAAAATTCGGATGTCTATGAATCTCAATGGCCTCACGAATCTTACGAGGTACTACAAATTTTTCCCTGGACAACACGGAGGCCTTGTCAAAACGAATGTAGTGAGAAACATCCGAATTCTGGACAGGTTCCGCTATTGCTGACCCATTTGTGTCCACTTTCTTTACACTGCGTATATGTTCCAAAATCCTTGTCTGGATGTTACGACGAGTCTCGCCAATGTAGCTCTTCCCGCAGTCACAAGGAATCTTGTACACGCCAGGTACGCTCAGGGGATCACTATCTTTGGGGGAACGCAAAATATCTCGAATTTTTCCGGATGGACGGAACCTAGTGCCTATGTCATATTTGCGTCTCAGAAGATGACTTATCTGATCCGTTACCCCCTTGATATAAGTAAGATAGGCTGGCGAACGTTCAACGGCCATAGATTTCGGTCTAGAGGTATTATGAGCAACCCGCACACTTTGGCGCCAACTGTATCCATTGTGCTCCAAAACTTGCCTCACCTGCTTCAGCTCGTCATCTACGTAAGGTGGATCGCACAAACATAAGGCCCGATTAATTAAACTTCTCGGCACAGATGATAAATGAGACGGATGGTGGTGAGAACTCGCATGTAAATATTTATTAGTATGTCAAACAACCAGTATACATTAGCTCCGTGTTTATAAATTAAACTAGTAGTAAAAAAACTAGTAGTAAAATCAATAAAAAATAGTGTTTGGCAAGCTAATAACAGTGCAGTGGACTAGTACAAGTGTATTCAAGAGGAATAATAAACATTTTGATCAAAATATAGTGCCCTATAAAGTGGTTACATACCGATTGGTTCTGAGGGCAACAAAATAATAACAGACGCTAACTATACTGCCCAGTGGAACGGAAAAACATGGTAGGCACTTGCGAAGCGTGCCGAGAGCACATTAGTTTCACGGTAAAACGCATAAAGTGCAGCCTATGTAGCTGCTTATACCACTCTGACTGTGTCGGATTTAGCGGGGACTCAGCGTCATCGAGAACGCAGTGGAAATGCCCAAACTGCGTAGCGGCTGCTAGGAAAGGCGGCGACAACACTAATACTCCGGTACGCGCGGAGAAATCTAGTAAACTACCGCGCCCGGCCGGCGCCGACTCCGCCGAAACGACGACGCCTGACGCTACTAGCGACCTAAGACTACCCGTTCATAATTCTACATTATTCAGTCGCTTTGAAGGTATTTTGGACTCTAAGCTGAATGCAATCAAAAACGAAATTGTGGAACAATTGAAATCAACCATCTTCTCAGAATTAAAAGGTGAAATTGTCGCTTTATCGTCAGAGTACTCACAACTGCAAGTCTCTCATAATCAATTACAATTAGAAAATTATCAACTCAAAAGAGACCTATGTTCGCTGCAAGAGCGCGTCACCGTGTCTGAGGATCAGCTGTCGGATCTCCGTTCTCAGTTCGGTAGACAACAGCAGCAGGGTAGAATCAATAATTTGGAAATTGTGGGACTCCCCGAGGCTAAGAGTGAATCGCTCGTCGATCTTACTTTAAAAATTGCTCAGTACGCCGGGGTCGAACTGCGACAAGATGACATTGAGTTCGCGCATCGCGTTCAGCCTCAAAAGATTGTAGCGGGAAGACCTAAACCCATTGTTGTGAAGATGAAAGATCGGATGTGCAAAGACAGAATACTCTCAGGTTTAAAAAGAAACAAGGGCATCTGCACGAAAGATATAGGCATCAGTGGAATAGAAAAAAGGTTCTTTGTAAATGAGCATCTAACACCAGAGAACAAACAGCTTCTCAAAAAAACTAAATCTTTCGCGCAAGAAAAAGCATACAAATTTGTCTGGATTAGAAATTGTAGCATTTTTTTTACGAAAAAACGTAGAATCTCCGGCACTAAGTATACGAACGGAAAAGGACCTGCCCAAGTTAATGTGAATTTTGGCCAAATGAAGCATTTGGCCGGGATTTACTTTGGCTTGGCAGAATCTGCTCTTTCACTTTCACTTAACACACACACTCAACACACACTTTATACGCAACAATCTTCCTCATTACGCACAGACACACTTTTTAACATTGTCATAAAAACAAGGGGTTTCTTTTTCTTAACTTGGTCTATGAATCTAAGAATCACGGTCACTCTCACTGTTGTTTATAAACCACGCACATTCATAAAATTAAATTCCTATAACAATGTCCTGGTACTTAACTCGTATTCACAGGCGCTAACTCCATAAGGGTCTTGTATCAGAATGTGCGTGGTTTACGCACTAAAACAAGTGAAATTCGGCACAATATACTAAGCCAGGACTTTGACTTACTTTTAATCACAGAGTCCTGGTTAACAAGCGGTATCTATGATCGCGAAATCTGCGATAACAGATATGATGTCTTACGTTGTGATCGTAACTCTGAAACTTCCACAAAGAAGCTAGGTGGTGGAGTTTTGTTATGTGCTTCTAAAAAGCTGCAAATACAACACAATCATGATTGGACTTGCCCTGGTGTTGAGTCTCTGTGGGCGACCATACCGGCAGAGACGCTTCACACCCAAGGTAGACGAAATGTCCACATTGGATTAATTTATGCTCCGCCAGACAATAATTTGCCTGCTCGTATCGAATCGATCACTACTCGTCTAGCTGATATTATTTCCCTACACCCGCATGACTTTATCCTACTAGCTGGGGACTTTAACCTTCCTAATATCACTTGGACTGACTCTGGACCCACAATTTACAAAAGAGGCGCAGTGGAACTACAAAATGCATTCCTGAAACTTAATGATGTATGTAATCTAGCTGGCTTAAAACAGCAGAATATTATAAAAAATACCAAGGAAAATACTTTGGATCTAATATTTAGTAACATCGACTTTGATGTTCACCACTGTTGTGTGCCCATTGTCCCTGAAGATGTATACCATCCTTGTCTTGAGTTTGATCTTTCAAGCTTGCTAGTCCGTAATATACATCACAAACCTATTAAGCGTCCTAACTTTTTTAAAGGAGACTATACTAGAATTAATGAATTTCTATCTACAATTGATTGGAACGAGGTCCTCCATCCATCTGCTGACTCCATTAATGATGTATTAGAAATTTTTTACTCCTTTTTAAAAGAAAGCATAGACAACTTTATCCCAGTAAAATTGAAGTCTAAATCCAACTTCCCAGCATGGTACTCAAAATCGCTGACTCTCATAGTTAAGGAAAAACTTCAAAAGCACAGAAAGTGGAAGGAAACAAATAATCCTCGTGATTATGATGAATTCGCGTTACTAAGATCAAGGCAAAAACTTATCCAAAAGAAATGTTTTACATCTTATACAGAGCGCATGCAAAACTACATTCGTAATGATCCTAAACTACTATTTTCCTACATGAAATCATTAAGATCCAACAAAGACGGGTATCCTACAAAACTCACTCTAGGTCAATCTACCTACTCTGACGAAGTCTCAGCATGCAACGGCTTCAGCGAATTCTTCGAGAGTGTATTTGTACAGCCTGCGAACTCGTACGACGAACCAAGTCCTTCAACTATAGTGCATAACGAAACCATAGGCAAAATTGTCGTAGATGAAGACGAAGTTCGTAAATTGCTAAAAACATTAAAAACAAATAAGGGAGCAGGTAGTGATGGCATTCCGTCAATTTTTCTAAACAAATGTGCTTCCACTCTTGCCAAACCTCTTTCTATTATCTTAAACCTGTCCCTCAATGTTTTCTGCACCTTCCCAGATAAATGGAAAGAAGCGTTAATAGTGCCTATTCATAAAAGTGGATCAAAAACTCAAATTGAAAACTACCGACCAATATCGATTCTCAATGGGATGAGCAAACTATTTGAGACAGTCATCTACAGACGCATAAGTCCATTTATCACAAGATCGATTCCGTACGAGCAGCATGGTTTTGTAAAAAATCGCTCCACTGTGACTAACTTGGCTGTATTCACAGATTACGTGCTAACGAAAATGGATGAAGGAAGTCAGGTTG
The DNA here is from genome assembly GCA_036785405.1 of Coenonympha arcania. NCBI lineage: Eukaryota > Metazoa > Arthropoda > Insecta > Lepidoptera > Nymphalidae > Coenonympha > Coenonympha arcania. The sequence continues at coordinate 1,059,485 of CM072069.1, forward strand.
ACGTGATCTATACGGATTTTGCTAAAGCCTTTGACCGAGTGGATCACGTAATCTTACCCAAAAAATTATACGTGCTGGGCATAAGTGGGAACTTACACCGATGGTTCACTTCTTACATCAAGAACCGTATGCAGGCAGTCGTGACAGGTAGCGCTAAAAGTAATTTCGTCACAATACCATCAGGTGTACCACAGGGCTCTATCTTAGGCCCTCTTTTGTACAATGCCTATCTATATGACATAGGAAGTTGTTTTTCACATGCCCAACATTTAATGTTTGCAGATGACAAGAAAGTATTCCTCAGCATACGCAGCAATGATGATTGCCTTAAATTGCAAGAAGATCTTAATTCCCTAACCACATATTACATTAAAAATAGGATTATCGTCAATGCTAAAAAATGTCACCACATAACCTTAACTCGCAAATTTAAACCAATAGTATTTGATTACAAGATTAACGGTGACTGTATATTAAAAGTGAGTACGGTAAGAGACTTAGGCATCAAAGTTGATAGCAAACTATCTATGAATGACCATATTGATATTGTAGCTGACAAAGCATATAGGCAACTGGGTTTTATTAAGCGAGTAACTCGTAATTTTAAAAACATAGAATGTATAAAATCACTCTATTATACTTTTGTTCGCAGTGTGCTCGAATACGCGTGTAACATCTGGTCACCCTACTATATCATACATTCTCAAAGAATTGAATCAGTTCAAAGAAAATTTCTTAAATATCTTGCGTTTAAAGAATTTAAAAAATTCTCATGCTATGAGGAAGCTAGCAAACATTATAAAATTGACACCTTAGAGAAGCGAAGGAGCATGAGCGACATGTTGCTGCTGCAAGCTATCCTTACTGGGAAAATTGACTGCCCCTCTCTGCTGGCGAGTTTTTCACTTAATGCCTCCTCTTTTAGGCCTCGTCAGAGACGCCTTTTGGCCGTACCCAAAGTTAAAACTAATTATGCACAAAATTCTGTACTTCTACGTCTGGCTAAAACCTACAATAAAATTTATTACAACTTAGATCTATTTCACCTAACTAAAATGCAATTAAAAAGAGAGATTCAAAAATTACAAAGTTAAAGACAATGTTGAAAACCTGTTCTTGATTTATATTCACATACAGCACTCACATAACACACACATACACACACACACACACACACGCGCGCGCGCGCGCGCACATCAAACATACACTTTTTGGCAAACTTTTGTTCCTCCGGCAAAGCTAAATTTTATTTCATGTTGCATTATTTACTTGGCTGTTTTGTTTTTCCTATAATGTTGCGTTCAATCTTCACGTCATTGTAACTAGTACTGTACTTGTAAGTTGTAACTTCTCTGTTCTTGCTATATGGTTATACTTTTATTATTTTATCAAAATGTAATCTTATTTGGCCTTATTTATAGTCTAAGTTAATTGTTAATAATTGTCTGTAACGCTGTTGATTGCAGTAAATAAAGAAAATAAAATAAAATAAAATAAAATGAGTAGGTTTACGGTAGACCGTAGTACTCAAAACTCCTCCGGGTTCTCTTATAACCATCACGTCTAAAAACGGCAACCTTCCCTGGCTCTCTTCTTCCATGGTGAAACGTATCTTACTATGTAAACTATTTATGTTCTGTAATACAATAGCCAGGTCGTTTTTGTTTACAATGGCAAACACATCATCCACGTAACGTAACCAACAGCGAGGTTTTAAAGGCATACTATTTATGAGCCCATTTTCCAACCATTCCATGAATATATTTGCCGCCACGGGTGCTATAGGCGAGCCCATAGCCACACCATCAACCTGTAGGTAATAATCGCCTCGCCAAACAAAATAGCAATTTTTGAGACAAAACTCGCAAAGCTCCAAATAAGCTGCAGGAGCATTTGACTGTTTTAGTATCTCTGCTGCCAATTGAGACACCTCATCTACCGGTGCATAGTTTTGGAGCACAATGGATACAGTTGGCGCCAAAGTGTGCGGGTTGCTCATAATACCTCTAGACCGAAATCTATGGCCGTTGAACGTTCGCCAGCCTATCTTACTTATATCAAGGGGGTAACGGATCAGATAAGTCATCTTCTGAGACGCAAATATGACATAGGCACTAGGTTCCGTCCATCCGGAAAAATTCGAGATATTTTGCGTTCCCCCAAAGATAGTGATCCCCTGAGCGTACCTGGCGTGTACAAGATTCCTTGTGACTGCGGGAAGAGCTACATTGGCGAGACTCGTCGTAACATCCAGACAAGGATTTTGGAACATATACGCAGTGTAAAGAAAGTGGACACAAATGGGTCAGCAATAGCGGAACATGTCCAGAATTCGGATGTTTCTCACTACATTCGTTTTGACAAGGCCTCCGTGTTGTCCAGGGAAAAATTTGTAGTACCTCGTAAGATTCGTGAGGCCATTGAGATTCATAGACATCCGAATTTTAATCGAGACACCGGTTGGGCGTTGCACCCGGCGTGGAAACCACTTATTCAGTGCAAGACAGCAACAGCTATGGGTCATGAGATAGACACCATTAGTTCGGCGTGTGTGAACTTTCAAGAGTGTGAAAGACAAGATCTTCAAGAGTCAGAGGCGGGTGGAGTGTCACCTCCCCGCGCGCCTCAGGCACCGCCTTCGCAGCGCGCGTTGCGTGCAGCGCGTCGTGCCGGCCGCATCCCAGCAGTATAACTCGGGCGTCCCGCGCGTGTACTATGCCCCTGAAGAAGGACCCCTGATGGGTCTGAAACTGGTCGGGCGATCCAGACCAAGTGACAGTGAGTTTTAAGCCGTTTTTCTAGTATTATTTGTACATACTTAATTTACATCTAAAGTACCGAGTGACCAGACACCGAAAGATCCATTTGGTGAGCTCTTTACCGGCTTTTTAGAAATAACAATTTATCTAATAGACCTAGAATAGTATGCAGGTACTACATGTTACCTAATTTCACATTTAAAAGTGATGTATAAAATTTCGGAAGCCTGTAATGATAGCGCAAATATTATGTTAAAAAAGAACCTGGAAAGAATTTTTAGGTATTGTGATATTAACCTGAAGGGCTAGACAAAGTCACAAGCGTTTGGCGTTAACGCTAGTCGACAAAATGTATGGACAAACCACGTGACCATCACGTGACTGTAGAAAAACCAAGTGACAGAATAGAGGAAATCACGCTGTTTTTGAAATTCGACTACGACTATTTGGCGTTCGCTCATACCTTTTAGATAACTTTTAGCGTACTTCGTCATTGTACGCTACAAAATGGCGGAATTGTAGGGATTTTATAATACTCTTTAGTCTTTGGTACAACAACTACAAGACTCATTGAGATCATAACAAGACTCCATTTTGTTTTGCTTTTGTAGTGTGTGGTGTTTAAATGTTTTATACGAAGTTCACAACTTCGTTTAAAACATCGTGGCGTGTTTTTTTTGGATTTTCGAGTGTTTATTTTGCTGATAGTTAATTAAACTAGTGTTAGTTATTTCAGTGTGGTCGCGGTTACTAGAGTTAGTTAATAGAATTAGTTAGTTAGTTAAATAGTAAGTCTTAGCTATATTAGAGACTCTTAGCTATGTTCATAAAGTTCTATCGTTAGAGAGTAGTACCTATATTCCTTGCAGTGCTATAGATAATTCCAATTGACAGCCGACAACAACGCTAAGCATAGACTAGGTAGATTCTGCTTTCATTTGTTTTCATTCGGTCACGTGATTTTTCTACTAGCGACTACGCTGAACGCTTAAGTGACATTGTCTAGCCCTGCAGGTTTGTTGAATTTCAATGCTCTCTGACATACGGTAGAGTGCATTTTTTATTAGCGTGTAGCGAAAAGCTCGCAGCCTCGGTGAATCCATTAGCTTTTACACTGCGAATTCTTTTATAGTTATTTAAAAGCCTTTGCGTATTTCGACAATAAAAGATATTCCTTTCATTAATTCTATTTAACTAAGCACTAAATTCGAAGTTTGTAATTGATAAATTAGAAAACTGAAAACCTGCCTGGTTGAAGGAAAATATTGATTCTACTAGCTTGCACGCGGCTTCACTCGCATGAATTTCAGCTTCTACATATCCCGTTATAATGAGTCAATCTTAAAAGATATCAATCTCAAGATTTTCTTATTCGGAGCAGTTGTTCCTGAGATTACCCTGTTCACACAAACAAACTCTGTGTTCAAACAAACAAACTCTTCAGCTTTATAATATGATAAGTATTAGTATAGATAAATAGGAATGAGGGTTTTTTGAAATGGGGCTCACTAGGTGACTGCACTGAGGTCACTAAATCGGAGTAAAAACAAAAGTACATAATTAATGTCTGATTAGACACTGTATTATCAGATATTCTGCCGTGAAATCTGAAGCAATGTTGATGCGTTGCAGTGCATCATATTATGACGTTGTAATGAAAAATCCTGGGATGCACTCCATTTCAGATGGGCATGCATGTAACCTTAACGTCAGGTTTTCCGGCTTTTCATTTTAAATAAAAAAAAGTATTACATCAAAATATCTCAACGCGCTTATCGCTGGACCATTTAGTTAACTACAGTGACTTGTGTTTGACAAGTTTGCGTGTGAGGTGTTATAAGACCGACACAACGGCCTATTCGGCGGGTTTCCCACAACTTTTAATGGAGAAACTTTGGTACAAGATATTGTGTACAAGCTAATTATTGTTCAGAACTGAGGTTAAGGCGTGAATTAACTAAGCCTCCCTTCTGGCGCGTTAATTTCGAACTTTATGGAAACAGGAAATTTTCAAGTTCATACAAACTCATGCTGGATGATGCAGCAAATTGTTGAATGTATGAAATGTTATGTATGCTTCTAAATTGTTAAAAACACCAATTTATTTTCCCACACTTATAAAAAGAGCCTGTTCATGTTACATTGAAAAAGAAAAACGGTTTTATACAAATTTGCTGTTAAAATACTGCAGGCGCTCATATAAAATAATTACGTTGGATTTTAAAATGTTACGTGTACGTAAGTGACAGTAATTTAAATACTACTAAAAATGAAAAGGTAGGTTAACCAGAGTAAAATAATTTTCAATTTCAACCATCCGCTGTGCGACGATATTAAACTTTAAAACGAACCCTGAATCGCAGAAGAGAGAGGAAACAAAATATACCTATTGCAGACCGTATTTTTAACATATTAAAGTCTATTTTCAAATTTAACGTGCTATGCGACAAGTTTGTATGTTATTATATTAACATGCAATATGCCTCAAAGAGTCTACAGAATATAGGTACTATTTGGCATCCAAGTTCAATCTACAGTTTTCTCAGTGTTGATATTACCCTGATATTGTAGTTTTAAGATTTAATTTAGTTTTATAACTGCAACGAATTTGAACTTGAAAAAGAATTTGAACGAAGTTTATTATAAATTTTAAAATCAAGTCTTATTAAATTTTCGTGATAAAGTCATCCTACTAATATTATAAACGCGAAAGTTTATAAGTATGGATGGATGGATCTTTGTTATTCTTTCATTTCAACTACTGCATAGTTGAGGCCTGAAAGGCCGATTGGGCTGAAATTTGGCACATAGGATAGCTTATAATCCGGAAAAACACATAAGCTACTTTTTATTCCGGAAAAATCCATCGTCCCCACGGGATTAGCCAACGTCTAGTAATACCTAAACATTTTTCAGCAGTTTCAGGCGTTCTTTGTTCAAAGTGTCAAATCAATAGAGTCGGTTTGGTAAACTGAAGTGTATGTGTAGACCATGTTTGTAGCAAAATCGATGGCCTAGAGAAAATGTGTCCAGGATTCAAAATTCTAGCTTGTCTAGATACCTACTTAATTACACATTTTTATGAGAAATATTGCTGAAGCTCAAAGTATCCTTGAAAAATTATCTAATAAATTGGAGATACAAAGGTTAATATCACCAGGTTATTGTATCGCCACCTAACCGGACGTTGCCCTTTACAGAGCCGGGTATCTATGTAGGTCATGTAGGTCAGGCTGTGAAACACTACCTATTTTATATGAAGTGGGTAAGTCTATTGTGCTAGAGTATTTATCTAGAGGAGTGCCTTTGAAAGCGAAAGGCTTAGATTTGATTTCCGATTGACCGAAGCGCCTAAGCCTGATATATATATGTATATATTTCTATGTACTTATATACCGTACATCAAAAAATATAAGTAGGTATCTGCCAACATCAACTTTATTTAGGTTGCGTAAACAAGAATTTACTACGCAATAGCTGATAATGTTATGTTAAGCTGATGTTATGAAGACAAGATCGTTATTTACAAGACAAGGAATTTTGAATAACTTCGTAGTGCAGTTATTGATGTGTATTTAAGTGTATTTATATGGAAGTTTCCAGGTTACATTTTCGATAAAGTTGCTAATATCTAAAATCGGTATAAACCCTTGTACAAGTTGATAAGATCTTTAGAATTGAAATTAAAAGTAGAGAAGTGGAGTAGACTGTAGAGGTATACTAGTTCACAGTTGAGTGAAAAAAGTCATATTACAATAGACACCAACAGAGTAAAAACCATTTAAATTACAAGATAAACCAAACCGATCATGGTTAAAAAAGCTATCATTGAAGATATTTGTTCTGGAAAAGATTTGTTTTCAATTAAATTCAAAATCAAATTGATTTTAGTGTAATAAATAAAACTTCATTTTACACATATAAATATTATGATGTTCAAATTCAAAATGCTCATAATATTGTGTTCAATTATGCATGTCAAGCGTGAATATGTGGCAGGGTGATAAAATCCTCGTACCTTCCTACATTATAACACGATTTTGGCTCATTGTTTATTCAGAATGTCAGAAGGGTATACGATGAAGTTACGAAGGAGTCCGTATTTTGGTATCTACTTACTAAATCATGTTTATATTGAAGACAGTTATTATCTTGGAAACAAAAATTTCTAAGACGATGTTTTCTGTATTTGAAAACAATGATGCCCTTTTTGATTTTGAAAATAAAGTTTTTTTTTAAATTATATTATATTTTTCAAGGTTCCAAATATAATTGTATGCATTTTTTGTACCTATTTTATGTTTTCTCGTAATTTTCCAAAACTATACCTCTTTAATCAGTTTGTGATCTGGGGACCCATGCAGTGGCCTAAAATGTAAAATTTTAAAGTATGTCTGTTGCTGCGACTCTATCACCTAAAACTGAGAAACTTATAATATATTTAAGTAAAAGGATTTTTTGAGTCTTAGAAAAAAGTCTGATTGGCAATTTTGTTACATTAGGTAGGTATATATCGAATATTGTATTTATTTATCGTTTATTAATACAGTTTATTTTCCCGTAAAGAAGATTGAGCAGGTATTTCGAAGAAAGCGTGCTTTATCTCTGATCGTGTCAACTATCAAAGAAAATGGCAACCAATATTATAGTTCTAGTGAAAACAAATACCTACATAGACAGTGTTATTTGAAGGGTACTATGATAGAATAGCTGAAAGCTAATGTTATATTGATGCAATTTTAGTTTAAAAATAATAATTTTCTATCTTCTTCCAGAGAATAACTGTTATGAATGCATCATTAGTAATCCTCAATACGAAGAGTAAGTAAAAATATAAGTATCTCCTGTAGAAATTGAATAGCAATATTTTTTAAAACAGAAATTGCATTTCATAAATTTATCATCGTTGATAGAAAATGAGCAGTCTTCAGAACATAAAATTATTCTCGTTAAAAGTTAAAGATGATAAAATGTTTTGGTAGAATTATCTCAGCATAATAAAGTGAAATCAAGTTAAAATATTCATTAACACAATAGCCTATTTATTGTGGCAGGCGGGAGAAAGTTTGTTACAAGAGATTGTGCATTAACTCTTAATTCCTGAAATAACTTTGGAAAATTAGGTATAAATGATCTAGGATAGCTTATTGACTTCTAGGCTTATGAAAGTAACTGATACTCGAGCAAACAAATCGATTTATTTTATTCTATGAATCACACAAAATATTACAATGGATAACAGTTTCTAGTACAAATAATCAGTTCATATAATATTCGAGTTTGTACGTTTGTTACTCCTCACACCTAACTATTAAACCAACTTGGCTGGGCACAACTGTGACAATAATCGATTACATTCTGGATTAATAGGCTGATTTTTATTCTGGAAATTTTCAAATCTGCACCTACGCGGATTTTCGTTATTTTCCTAGTAAATATAGCTATAACAAATTCAGTCTAGTAAATACTATAAGAACTACACCAGAAACATAAACTCAATTGGGTAGCTGATCAAAATATGAGGAATGGCGTTTCTATAATATATGTGACTAGATGTTGCCCGCGGCTCCGACCACTTGAATTTCGGTTTTACGATAATCCCGTGGGAACGATTGATTTATCCGAGATAAAAAACCTATGTGTTAATCCAGGTTATAAGCTATCTATGTTCCAAAGTTCAGTAGTTGTGGCGTGAAAGTGAAAGAGTAACAAAGATCCACCCATTCATCCATCCATGCTTACAAACTTTCGCGTTTATAATATTAGTAAAATTATTCTCAAAGGATTCTGAAAAAACAAAGTACTTACAAAGTAATGTTTTCTACGAATGTGGTTTCTTGAATCCTACCTACTCAAATTTAATTTTGAGTTGTGAAATAGTTATTACCATTGAATATTCACTTGTCACATTCAGTGCCTGTAAGCTAGGCCTATATGATATTAAGTATGTTATGATTTGATTTGAATACATAGCATATGAATACAGTAGAATCCGTTTATCAACCAGGATTTATTACGCAGCAAAGTTTGGTTTACATGTCTTTATAACAAAGTCGCATGTGATGACTAATAATATATGCCCTTGGCCCCTTGGCCTTATAGTGACAGACATGATCTTTGATTCTAATACTTTCGGCAGTGTTCATTAGGTGCGTAAATTTACAATTTCGGTTAAGTACGTTTTCCTCTATTAAAATAAATAAATACGTGCATATAATACAAATCACAAAAAAAGTAGTAGAATGTTTATTTTGTACAAAATGTATGACGTCCGTGGTTTTACACTTCCCTTTGTGTACTAGTACTCTATTATGACGTAGTTGTAAATGGATTGGTTGGTCACATATTCATTGCTTTCACGACCCAATTTAGGGCTGGAGTGTCCCTCAGTTCAGGGATAACACACATTTGAATCTCAGGAGAGCCGTCACGACGCAGAATTGGATGTGAGACCGTTTTTATCTCCTTTTGCGGCACTATTTCGGGGAAAGCATTGAAGATTGATCTGAGAGTTACGGACTTAGGTTCACTGAGGTTTATTTTTTTAGGAATGTGCCGTCCTAAGAGAGTTGTATTGACAATAGGTATATCGTGTTTCTTGTTGAAAGATTTCTATACTTACACTGGTAGTATGTAAGTACCTACATTTTGTCAAATAGTTCTAAAACTGAATATCAAGGCTGAGTTAAAATGATATCAAAGTTTAAAATGACAAAAACACAATTATTATAGTACAAATGGAATTGAAAACTGCAAAGCCTGTTTTATATTATAAGTTTCATAAGTTTTAATGAGGCTGGCAGACGACCAAGATTTTCATAAAACTTATGAAGGTATATTTCCACATTGGTAAATTGTTTCATTTCAATACAGATGGTTTTAAAAGGAAGATTATGATTTTTGTTTTAAATTTTAATAAGTAAACACAGTATTTAAATCCACGACTTTTCATTCTCAAGAGTCTTTACATAAATAAATCACCAAAGCAGATAATTTTTCATCCAGAATTTAAATTTGAAACCGCAAAAATCCTACAGATGATAGTGAATTTCTGTAACTATACTAGCTCAATATGCTTGTATGAAATAGTGACTATAGAGAAAAAGAAAACCATAGTTGAGTTTGTGTGGGTTTCTTTTCAGCCCAAACCTAAGTTAGGAACCCTCAGTGGATATTGATCGAATATCTTATTGACTTTTGGTTAGTGCTATGAATTTAAAACTCTTGGGTTCCAACTTAAATTTTGAATCAAATAACCACAATGCATTCATATGATAATTTACGATTTTCAATAAAAGCGCTTCAATTGTACAATATTGAGGAATAAAAGTTCGTGAAGTTACCAAGAAAACTTGCTCCCGCCATAGCTTCAGATAGGTCCTGAGAATCCAACGCGATGCCAGTTACAACTAACAAAGTCCATTTAACAACTTTTAAAATTGAAGACTTAAACTTTCTCACTGAACAATTTATGTAAGGAAACTTTGTCAAACTTTTCTACACTTTTGAAAATTTCAAATCTACGTGCTTTTTAAAGAGAAGAGAAGAGAATCAATTGATTCACTTTGGATGTATCATAGTATTTTTTTTTCAATAATTAAATATTGCCATGCCTGCACCTTTGATCAGAACTGAGTGAAAAAAGCCCACTCATTTACGAACTGTTGAGTTTTTACAGAAGAAGTATAATATACGTAAAAATATATAATACCTAAGCTTTCATCGGGTTCAAATAGTAGTGAAGAAGACGAAGTCTTTTCGTCAGCCCTATCACATTTTATGTGCCTGCTGCAAGAATAATAAGTTTCACGTTTCAAACATTTTGCTATCAAACTTTATTCAGGCACAAATTATTTATACGGTGTTCCATAGTTCATTTGTTTTTATACACAATATTTTTACAAAAAAAAAACAGTAATAGCTCATTGGTCTCTAGGTCTTCTAGTCTGGTATAAATCTCTGTCTCTCATCCGGTGGTCGGGGGTTCGAATCTCGAGTATTCATCTCGAACTGTTCTTGCGTGAGAGTGAACTAGGAAACTCAGTAAAACATGCTTAGCGGTAAGAAATACGGGTGAGGAAACCTACATCTCATTATTGTCAAAGGTGTGCGAAGCCTGCCAATGCGCACTTACCCAGCGTTGTGGGCTCTCATTCCAGCACACTAAAAATCCACGACCACTCAGTATGCCAGATATTTTTTTCCACGCACATGCAAACTATGGAACCAGCTACCAGCAACAGTGTTCCCTCAAAGCTATAACATGGGGTTATTCAACGGGCGAATAAACAAATTTCAACGCATTTGCAGTTGGTCTGGTGCTGCAAATATCCATGGGCAGCGGTGATCGCTTACCATCAGGTGACCCGCCCGCTTGTTTGCTCGCGTTGAGTAAAAACAAATGCGTTTTAAGGGGATTTATTTAATTTATTTTTGTCTTTCACACTCTCACGGAGATTTGGTAGGTGCGACATGCAGCGTCGCGGAAGAATATAACAGAAAAAAGACCTTTTACCTAATTACTCAAAAACTAAGCTGGTTATCAAAAATCTGTTTCTAAGAGTTGTTGGATATTATTATTACCGACACTTTAAAACAAAAATTACAATTACATCCAATGTAGTGTCCGATAAAAACTCGAAAAACTGAGATTTTGGAGCAACTTTTGGGAGAACTTTCTATCGAGAAAATTTTATCCAATCGTGTTTCTGCTTCTTAGCGATTTTAGATTAAAGACCCAAAATACATGACATGTAAATTTGAAAGTAATTGTCTTTATGTATAGTTTTTCCATAAAACTTCATTCAAAATCGCTTAAATACGGCTTCTGCACCGTTAAGACACCGATGAATATTTTTTGTACCGAAATCACATTCATCTTGAATGGGTAGTTTGCATAACTTCGCGAACCTTGCCTCAATTTTGCTCCCGCTAGCCTAGGTACCATTGAAAGTTTACAACAAAGGCGGTATTTTTATTCCATTCGCTGTAGAGGCAGCTTAACTAAACCTCTCTAACCGTCTTCTGCATAATGCCGAGAACAGTAATTGGGTCGAAGAGCCCTAGACATTGAGTGAATATACATATTTTATACTTTATGTAGGTATAAATGTTTTAAATGTACTCGTATTTACTACAAAATGATAGAATTCACTTATACCTTTACCTTTCAAACACTGTAGAGATGTTAGATCTCTTTTTTTTTATAATATATAGGCTAGCGCTCGACTGTGATCACACCTGATGGAAAGTGATGATACAGTCTAAGGTGGAACGCGCTTGCCTAGAAGATGCCTATTCACTCTTGATTTGAAGGCACCCGGGTTGTAAGTGGCAGGAAAGACACTGCCTGGGAGGGTATTCCAGGCCTTTGCAGTGCGTATCAGGAACGAGGAATCTCTATGTACCTATGTGATTACAATGTACTGCAGTGGGGCTTATCGGCGATAATCGTTATTAAAATCGTCAGTAATTTTTATTTTATTTTATTTATCACTAGGATAGCCAACAGTTGATACATTACATTTTATACAATAGATATTACAATTCACAAAATTTCATGGTAAATGCTCAACCTATTAAAGGCCATCACAACTTGCGCTTTAGTTATCATAATACATTCTAATATTGTTACATATAATGAAATAATTATTTAAAACAGAATACAAAATTAAAAATATTATAAAATGTTTCAATACTCTAAAAATATTATTTTAAAATTAAAATTAATGTCGATTCATATAATATTATAAATCTGTTAAATTCAGATGTCAATGTTGTTTTATTTCAATTCAAATGCCTACCGGCAAATAAATCTAATATTTTACGTCTAAATTCAGGGTAACTGTTATTAAATAAGTCAATATCTCTCTTTTGTCTAACACATTTGTTATAAAAATCTGTCATTTTTGGAATGGGCGAATCTTTACCTACGACCGCGCGCTCTCCACCCTCTATCTCGAAAACGGTTCACCGTATAATAAAAAATTTTAAACAAAATTTGTAGAGAATTTTGTATTCCACAATATTGATAATAAATATAAATACCAAAAAACCCATAGGAAATGAGATATTTCCAAAAAAGCGCAATAAACCGACTTTTGTGACCTTTTGACCTTGAAATTTAATAGTTGCGCACACCCTACCATATGTAGGTTTTGAGACAACCTTTAGGGAGTCAATATACAAGTATTTACAGAAATACAGCTGGGTATCTCGAATTCCGAGATTCTTACCTAATTTAAGCTTAAATGACTGGACTACTACCTAGTTTAGTCCTGTAAGGTCTCACATGCAGCAAGTCACAGGGGTGCCTGGGATTACTCAGACGAGGTATTTTAAAAGAAAATCTATTGAGTAACTCCGGATAATCTACTTTGCCGTTTAATAAATTAAACAAAAACATCATTGACATTAAATTTCTTCTGTCCAAAAGTTTATTTCTTTTAAAATATTTGAGTCTATCATCATAACTATTAGAGTTTATCCTAAATTTGTAACAGAGCTGGCGTAAAAATCGTTCTTGTATCTTTTCTAGTCTGTTAATGTGGATATTAGCAGAAGGTGACCAGACCATACAGCAGTACTCCAGTTTGCTTCGAACATATTACATAACAATCAAAGAGTTTAAGCATCGTAGAGCACCGCTTAAAGTCTTTAGAGCATCTATATACAAATCCAAGTGACCTATTGGCAGTACCAAGTGACCTACTACAGTCAGTAATCGAGGACGGTGGATGACTTCCCCGTTTTTGGGTAACGCATCAAAACAAAATACGAATGCATGTGTGCACAGATACTCATCCTCTTCGAGATTTGAAATACCCTCTCCACTGCATACTGCACAGCCAATAAAGCCGCACTTGCGTCACAATTATGTAGATGCTTGCACGATTATCGTGGCGACTACCGTCGATGACAGACGATTATATGCTCGCGACGATCATCGCCACTAGTCAAGAGGCGCCATAACAAAAAATTCGCTTAACTAGCTAAGATAATAGAACAAAGAGATACCAGAACTATGGAGGCCCTATTCATTCATTCTAGGCTAGCCTTGCGTGACATATGGCGCCATGATGATTGCCAAGGTTTGTTGTCAAATGTGTAGGTACTGAGGGTTAGATAGTCCAAGGTACTGAGTTAGTGTCCTAAGAGTGTCCTAGGCGACGCCATCTTATGCGTCACTTTACAGATTAAAAATAGTCACGCTAATTTTGTAGACGGGGCCTGTCCTTATTGTTTTCTAGGTCTGTGTTGGCTAGAGATTCAAAAGTCGAACACAGAATGCAACTGTTGTTTTCGAAACTGCTCGTATTGGGAAGTTTTACACTCTGCACTGGAGCTCTTGACCAATCGTGGATCAGAGTCTTTTTCAATATCAAAATGTTCATTCTTTCACATAGGCCTTACTTATAGGCCCTTATGAAATGTCATACTCTACCGTTCGGAAAGATGTTTTACACTGAAGAATGGGCAATAAACTCAGCACATGCTGTTTTGGTTTTTGTTTTTTAAGTTTTCGGTATCAGAATCTTATAGTTTTATATTTTGTAATTATAATTATGAAAAGACCTGACTCCAGATTGCATAGCTTATGGTTATATATTTATAAAAAAAAACCGTTTTTAGTTACATACATACAAAATGTTCAGTTTTACCAGCGAAATAATATTATTAAACCTTAGACCATTATGGTCTTAGTATAAAACTCGTGTAAACATTGATGAGTCAGCTGACCACTCAATCGAACTTAACTAAACAAACATAACTAGCTCAATCTAGATCAATGCAAAGGCCAATGACCCTAATAACTGTGTTAGATGCTGCTATCTTGTATGTACCTACATAATGTAACTATATAATTAAGCGCTAATGTAAATACTAACACAGCGTATTTATTGATACTGCACATTGAATAAACGTTATTGATATTATTATAACATAAATTTACACGTGTTTAGGAAACTAATATCTTAGAATATACAAACTCAATACTTAATATACCTTGATTTTTTACACACTACTAGTTCTACTAGTACTATCTACTCAGGAGATGTTGACTTCACAATGCGAAATCGTAGAGAGATCTCTATGACTCCGCATTGTGAAGTCAACATCTCCTGAGGGTGTCGGGAATAAACGTGCGTCGAAGAAAAGGTTGGAAGAATTGTGTGTGGTGTTTCATGTGGGCGGTGTACCTGCATATTGGAACATACAGATTTTTTCCAAGTAGCAGATTATACACAAATTAAACAGTCCTGCTAATAATTATGGATTTCCGCAAAATAGCGCCTGCTTCCATTCAATATTTAAAAGTTCAATGGCCTGGGTCTGATTGCGTAAGAAAAACGTATTCATGATTATCGTAATCGTTGGCAAATTCTGGCCGCCGATTGGCTGACGTAAATCAGCGAATCAATTAACGGGCAGAATTGGTTTCCGATTACGATTACGACGAATAGGTTTGTCTTACACAATCCAGGGGCTGAAATAACCTTTAAACGGACGATATCCACAGTCACAAGTTAATCCTTCGTTTTTGTGGCAAGTGTCTATTAGTTAAGTAGTCGATGGCTTTAGCCAATATCACTCGGCACTTTAAAGTGCCTGAAGCTATCTTTTATCGGTTTTCCAACAGTGTTATATCGTTATAGTCCTGTGTTTTATTTCTACATTTGTTCTACGTGTACAGCTAATGCGTCTTGCGTCTTGCCGGTCATGACATACGGAGCAGAAACGTGGACACTCACAGTAGGCCTTGTCCACAAGTTCAAAGTCGCTCAGCGTGCTATGGAGAGGGCTATGTTGGGTGTTTCTCTGAAGGATAGAATCCGCAACGAGGACATTCGTAGGAGAACCAAGGTTACCGACATAGCCCAACGGATTAGCAAGTTGAAGTGGCAGTGGGCGGGCCATATCTGTCGCAGAACCGACGGCCGTTGGGGCAGACGTGTTCTGGAGTGGAGACCGCGTACCGGTAAGCGCAGCGTAGGACGACCTCCTGCCCGCTGGACCGATGACCTAAAGAAGGTCGCTGGTAGCGGGTGGATGAGGAAGGCGGAGGACCGTGTGTGGTGGCGCGCTCTCGGAAAGGCCTATGTCCAGCAGTGGATAGCAATAGGCTGATTAAGTACAGCTAATACTATTTATTTAAGTACCAACACATTTTAATCTCTCATTTATTTATATTACAATCTAATAATATTTTTAACAATGTTTCTAAAAAAACAAAACAAAACCCGAGTTTTTTGTGGGCTTGTTCTCAGTGCAAGGTGCGTTTGAACCCTCGTAAACTTAGTTTTAAGTCGACTTGTAGTTATCACCATACAAATATCATATTGACGTTTTACAAGAGCCTGTACGTTAGGCCTATGTGAAATAAAGATATTTTGAGTTTGAGTTTGAAAAAAATAAAATTAAAAATACATTGTTTAAAAATATTACAAAATTGAGTCCACCACTACAATCATTATTATTATTTATCGAGATATCGGTCTGAATGATCGTTAACGTTATTTAAAATAATCACTTTGGTTTGACTGAAAGATTTTGATGCATCAGCAATTACAAGATTATAAGAAAGGTAATTTTACTTTTGCAGTGCGGCTTTGCTTTGAATCAAAGAAGCTACATAGCTCACTATCACGAGGGTCTCATGAGGCGGGAATCAAACCCGGAACTTATCTCTAAAATCCGTCAAACTGCGTCAGGAAGGTCATCACTTGTCACACATATGAGTTTGACTACATGGCTTTCATTATAATATGTTTAATTAAATGTTATTTTCCTTCAAAATAAAGGATTTGTTTGTTCTTATGTGCGCGGTTTGCGGTTAGGACAGAACCTCGCTAAAATAAACACTGTACAGTAGGGTTAGTACGGGTTTTTGTACGAATTTCGAGTTGACTCTCGTCGCACAAACGAATCGAATTCCTCCATACATTTACAGCCAGCGCCATCTATTGACAGCTGTCAGCGACTGTTCATAGATGGCGCTGGCTGTAAATGTATGGAGGAATTTGATCCGTTTGTTCGATTCGAGTCCACTCTAAACTCGAACGCGACGAGAGTCGACTCGAAATTCATACAAAAACCTGTACTAACCCCTCAGGTAAATAGAGGAATAAGCAAAAGGTGCAAAAACCTGAGTTGTGTGCTCGTTTGGTTTGTTTGAGCCCGCGATCACGTCGTTACTGCCGGGGACGTATGTAGAGCCACGGAAGTCGAGAAAATTCTATACAAATACGAGTATTAACCCTAGATCTTTGATTGGGATCTAAGCCCCTTTCACAGATGACGTCGTAGCGTAAGCGTAGGTATACACGCGTACGACGAGAGCAAAACGAGCACGAACAATGAACATGTTCTAACAAGTCCGCATATTCTTCAATTTCTTATGACGTTTAGCTTTCAATATGACTAAATAAATACATAGTGATGGAATTCGTTAAACTGGTTGAAGACTACCCTTGTCTTACTAATCATTATACGTTTACGTAACTATTCGTATTCCTCGCAGGCCTCGTTCACAAAGCGTTATAACGCGCGCGATATGCTTCTGATACGACTACGCTTACGTCCCGTGTGCGAAGGGGCTAATTTTATTGTCATTAAATAGTAACAATAGTAACGATCTAAGACACTGTATGCAGACGTGATAACTGGGCAAAATGATGTCTCAGTGTGCAGTGCAGTGTGTCGAATGATATTGCAATGGAAAATACATACTAATATGTCCTACTGCATTTGACATGGTCCTAATAGTAATGGTACTTAAAAGTACCTAAAAAGAGAGCTCTAAAGAATATAAATTTATGATGTAAAAGAATAATCTTCTAGGTTATTTACAAAAACTAAAAATATACGTGATATTCTCTGCAGAATTTTTGCGTTTCCATAATATTCTGGACGTCCTTCTTAATACTTTCGACCACTGCACTTAACTCTTCATCTGTCACACCACGTCTTCTTGTTAGCAACGATTTGAACTGACCGCGCAACTGACAGTCATGCACTAGCATGAAATCATCACTGACTTTTCTAAACACCTTCGCTATGTACTGATCTTCTTTATAAAAATAGTTTTTTGGGTCGAATATAAAAAATTTTGCTTCCGCACTGCCCATTATCATACCTGTGAAACAAAAGACAGAATATAGAAAAACCACCACACTACGTCATTACTTACTCCATCTAGTTCATGTTAAATAACCACATCCAACATTAAGAACCTAGACCTAACCTAGCTCAGAAAAAAATAGCATTGCAAAAAGGTTAAAATAAAATAGAAGAATATGGCCGTATTCAAACCAATATGGCAGAAAAGTTACAGGATAACCAAGTATGGTAACCAAGGATGGTAGTAAAAATGAGGTTCTTTTATATGAATGAAATATTTATTGGCCTACTAGCTCTCTTTTATATGTAAATAAACGTAAACGTAACGTAATGTATTTTTTTTACTTTTTCTGTTTATATTTTTACAACCTGTCAAGTGTCAACCTGAACCTCGGCAGACCAAATTTTTTTGACTCTTTATTTTTTTTTCAAAGGAAGTTGTATTTTCAGTAATTTGATGGGATAAGTACCGTAGTATCGCTGGTACATCTGGCTTGAGCAAATAATAAAAATCATTCTATTTGTTTGTGCCCAAAGATGACAAAAAATTAAGACGTTTCTATGCAAAACTTTTTAAAGCAAAAAGGAAGAGGAAGTCATTATAAATTCAGAAAAACATCTTCGGAGTTTTATCGACAGAATCGTTGTTCGTTCAAAACTTTATACATTGACTAACTGCAATTCATTATTTTGGTCTATATATTTTTTTTATAATCCTTATAAATGAATATTTTTTTACCTCTGTATATAAAACTTTCTGAAGTCACCGGATTATCAGTAATATTGAAAGGGTATTGTAATTTATATCCATCTTAATATCTTTGTACATCTGAATCAGTTGCAGTTTTGATAACAGTCTCTTGGCAGTAGCTTGAAGATGGTAGATTCAATCTTGCGGCGAAATTTAATACTGTGTACCAGGTACCTATTAGAAAACTATTGTCTAAATGATTCTTATACGAATTTACGCAAGCTTGGTTCACATCCGATAAGCCACTCGTTTCTGATTCCGATTTATGAAACAAAACACATATAAATATACAAAATAAACAGTACATGTTAACTTTAGGACAACTCTTATAACACTGGTCACATTAATTCGTTATTTTATGATTTTAAATGAATTCTTGTTAATAGTAATAATAATTTGTTGATTCATTAGACACGTGTTCTTGATAATAATAATCGTTTTGTAAACAATCTATGTATAGTGGTTTTCAACTAACTGTCTTCTAGTCTACTAGTTTAGTACTTGAATATTTAATACGACGTTTTGTAAAATTATAATATGTATTATTAAGATTGTATATGGTCTTTTAACTAGTATAACATGTTATTGATGCCATAAATTTTTAAATAGGCTGCGGAGTAATTATGTTTATTAAATAATATGTATATTTATCAGTTATCTAGTACCCATAACACAAGCTTCGGCTTACTTTGGGGCTAGATTGCGATATGTGTGACTGTACTGATGTAAAAAAAGTCTTGGTAATAAGTAACACATAGGTACATAGCCCTAAAAAGTATTTTATTGTCTTTTCAAAGAACGATTTACCTCTGAACACTATTATTAACAAAGCTGTAGGTAGTCCCAAATTGTAAAGATATTACTAAAAAGGTGAATGCCCATTTTAGTTTCCCTAAATCCCGTGATTTGTCCCATAATCCGTCGCACGCGCCCCATTGTGTGACATCATTATCCGATAATGAGATGATGGGTATAATACAAGTGTCAATCATTCCTTAATAGGTAGTTATACAATATCATCACGAATACGGATTTACGAAAATATCGTAATATTAAAGTATCAAAATCTTTTTAATATTATCACGGTAATGTTATAAAGTAGAGAGTTTGTATATTCGTGTGTATAGTTGTTACTCATAAACGTAAAATACAAAACCCATTTGGCTGCAATTTGGAATAGAGATAGATTTTACCCTGGAATAACATTTGAGCTATTTTGTCTCGGGAAAGTCGCGAAATCTTGCGGAATCTATGAAAAACCTAATAAGCGTTTTCAATAATTCCACGCGAAAATATTGACTGACTGGTTTATCTATCCACGCATAGCTCAAACCACAGGATGGATCAAGCTAAATTGTGGCTTGGGGATCGCTATATCATAATGTAATCACTCTCTACTTTACGGTAGCAGGACCAGAACCAATAACACCTAATATCGGTCAATACAAATCAAGGCTACACAAAACAAATACTGATTACGCATCAAGAAACATAAGCTAACATAACAAACTGCGAATACACGTAGCTAAGTAGTTCTTTAATAATCAGACACTTTTACATAACAAATTTCACGCATCAAAGACGGATAAATACATTTTTCCATTAAAAGTTTAAAATTAAAAATTAAAAGTCCGTACGATCAACTAACAGAACAATATCAGCACGTGTCTGCTTGCCCTCTGGCAAAGGCCTCCTCTAAACCTTTCCACAGATCTCTTTCCCTTGCCAATCTCACCCACGCTCTTCCTGCTATCTGTACAATTTCGTCATCCCACCTGGTTCGTTGTCGCCCTTGCTTTCTTTTACCTATACGTGATTGCCAAAGTGCAATATGTTTGCTCCACTTGCCGGTTGGTCACCGTGGGGAAAGGTTCTAATGACCAACACCCTCTTCCACATTTAAAAAACCACAACTTAGAACACTCCTACTCACAGAGCAAGGAATGACTTTATATTGGCTAATAGAGTTAGCGATCTTCTTAGGAAACCAGTGTCGCTAAACTCACATATTTACAAGTCACGCACACCATAATCCTCCACATTAGATTGGTAAAAAAAATGACGTGATTTTCAAAATATATTTCCAATAAAGTCAACCTTATTAACACAGCTATACAATTTATATTGCAAAAACTTACTTCAAATATGTTTAGTTCCGCTATTGCCCGCATCGGCAGTAGTAGATTCGTTTTTTTTGAGAAACTCTGTTTATATGACGTTAAGATTAAAATTTGAATGGCAAAGAACAAACTTCAATATTTGATAACTGTCAAAGTGTAGTGATGCATCTTAACCGTGAATCGAAAAATTATCGATAAAGTCGAAATAAAAAGCAATGTTATATTAATATGTACAGAAAAAAAACCAATTTAATTAATTTCCGTCTAGTCATAATAAATCACATAAAATAACACATTATGGTAAAAAATGAATAATATTTAATGAATAACTAATATTTATTAATATAATATTTAATGAATTCCGTCCTGTTAGCGTTCCGCCTTCTGACTGTACATTAGATGTTACATTTTTGGAGACTTCAACCTAAGTACAGGAAGTAATAGCTGTTGTAATAATGATTATCGATTTATTAAGCAAATATAAAGGAGTAATCGTATTTAGAAAGAATCTACGTGACCATATCAAAGTGATTAACATAGCCCAATAGCTAGCTAAAATAGCAGTGGCCAAGCTATAATTATCATAGAACTGAGGGCCGTATACCCCACACGTACTAATGTTTACTTTGAAGTAAAAACCGCGCAGGGCACAACAAGAACCACATCGTACGACAGGCTACAGAAATTGCGATCTGAAGATACTTGCTAGTGGCAAGAGATATCCCGTACGTGGAGGTGTAAGTTTAGAAAAGCCTTCACCTAGCTCTAGCAGTGGACGTCTAAAGGCTTATCATGTCATGTCATACTTTTTATATATTTTTGCGAGTAAATTACTTAGTTATGACTGAATTTGTGACGTGTATAGACGTACCAGTGGACGATGAATTAAAAAATTTTTTTACGTGGTTCTGCTCCAGTTTTAATGTATTTATTATCACTTTTCTTAACAATAAAATCCTCTTCCAAAAAATGATCGGAGCAGATTGTACCTACTTGCTTTTGAAGGGAACCAATAAAACCTCTCAGTAGCTTTGATCCATTTTTCTTTTACAAATGGCTCCCTAGGTAAACTGAAATAGTAATATTTTTAATTCTTAATTTTCTTCTTACAGCCTATTATTGTAATGAAAACCCATTTTTTTCCTAATATGGATAAGCGTGCGAACAGTAGTGGTGAATTTCTTAACTCTTGAGATTGCACTGAACAGATAAGGCAATACGCGGAACGTTTTAATAAAAGTCGATAATATTTTATCGATAGTTACATGATACATACTGGCTGAGTAGCGAAAGTTGAATGACAACGTTCTAGAAGAAAATTATTAGTAAATGTGAAATCAACCGTAAAGTTCTTATTTTAAGGATCATTTTAAAATGTCTTGAAGCCCTATAGAAATTTAACACAATTTTTCACGTATTTATACTTAAAACTAGTAAAATTCAAGTTACCGATGGTAAGTTATCCCTCCAAGTAAACGATTATAGGTCTTGCTACGATTTTTACACACTAATACAGCGCATTGAGCCATTTTAATATTTTTTTTATAGCACTTTATTGTATGCATTTTTGACAGCGACTGAGTGTGCATGTCGAGCAAGTAAGGTAAATTACCCTACTAGTGGCGACACGGGTACCACCCACATGCTACTTCTAGTGTCTTTTGTTTTCTGTGCTCCTACTACTGAAAAGGGAAAATAAAAATAGTCATAGGAATGATACCAGGACACCATAGATTTAACAAACACTTTCACAGTCTAGGTATAGACAGCCGTGTAGAGTTTGTATAATAATAATAAAGATTTTTACTAAAGGCAATAAACCCAATTACAAAAAATATAAATACATGAATGACATATAAAACTTACAACTAACTGGAAAAGTTAACAAACACTCCCTATAGGCGTCAATGTCACAGCAGTTACTTTTTAACCGACTTCAAAAAAGGAGGTTCTGTATTCGACCCGTATGTATGTATGTTTGTCCGCGATTATTAGTACAGTTTTTGTGCACAGATAGCCAGTATGTAAATATGCTACTGGGCATCCCGTCACACAATATCTTAAGAATGCTGTTATCAGACTCCCCAAGCCTTTTCCAAAACGAGGCGAATCTTTTTCTGATAACAGCAAAAAAGTCAGGCACTCTCGATTTGACGAAAATGCCCGAGGCACTACAATTAAGGTATAGAGGAACACGAGATGCGGATGTACATACTGCTCAAAAAAGTAAGAGTGGATCATAACTTGGCTCCCCTCCTCGAAGCCCTAAATGACCTGGACGGCCTCTTTGGCTTCTGGAGAGAGCTGGGCTGGCTCGAATGATCTAGCAGGACGCCATATCAGAGCCACGCACAATGAAGGAAGATTCTACGTGCGGAAAAAGTCCAGAAAAAAGAAGAAGAATTACTCTCTAACAAGGAGTCACGGCCGTCGTCTAGTTAAGATTATTAATGAAGTATTTTTAATAATACGTTTTTATACGTTTAATCTGCATTATTAGTCTTGTCAGCACTAGGCCGCTCCCATCAAGTCCTCGACAAATCGGATCGAACGAGTCCAAACTCGATGAGGTTGTGTCGTTTAACTACCGAGTTCCTATGGCCACCTTCCTATTCCATCATCAGATCAGCTCCATGTCATAATAATTTTATATTGTCACCCACATTTTTAGCATTTTTATGATTTACACATGCATGCAAAATTTCAGCTCGGTAACCGGGAAGTGGATCAAATATAACTTTCTAAATTTATTAGAGACAAACAAACAATCATCGGGGTTTGAACCATTAGCACGGAACACTAAATGCCATTAGCTGTAGCCATTTGACTCATCCGTTTCATTTCTAAGGTCGCTTTTGGTACGCTTATGTAACGAAATTCAAAAAATGTACGAAAATGACAGTTGTCTGCGTGTAAGTTGCGTAATCTACTTTGCGATCGGATATACGATTCAAGCAATTTTAGAAATGGAATAGATAAGTCACCCATCACCTTTCACTGAAAGAAAACTTCGTATGAACCATGATCGCGACGTGACCCGACGTCCGCTGTAACTCCATCTGTCCTCACCCTAATTGTGAACACGTAAAGAATTGAGTTTTTTACCGTACGTGATACGAACACAAACTCCGCAAGGGTCAAAAAAGGTTTGCTCAAAATGGCGCGCGGGTTGCGATTGTTCAGGCGAGAGTAGCTGCGACGCAACAATACATGTTGGTCTATTACGGGGATTGATGAGCTGGTTATACGGTTATACTGCTAATTTTTTACGTTTCCCTTTTTTTACGTGAACCTTTTCGTGTGGGACTACGTTTTGACCGGGACTTCGCTTGCATGGAATTTTTAAAGTGAAAACTGAAATAAAAACTGAAAGAACCTGGAATACTGTAATTAGTTAAAAATTCTAATGTAGGTATGTAGTTATACTAAAATAATAACAAAGGTAAAACAATCCTATGACAGGTATTTTAATAAAATAACGCTAGGTAGTGGTTTCTCCGGAAAAAGTAGAATACTTACTAACATAAAATGAAAATAAAGTGCATCGTAGAGTAGTCTTACCTCTACCTATTCGCTGAATTGCTTTTAATTTTGTTCGTCTTCATTTCCTTTTTATGTTTTACTCATAACCATGTAACTGCCTCGTAGTCTAGTGGTGAGCATGTTTAACTGCATATCACGAAGTACTAGGTTTGGTTTCTGGGTCGGGCCGATAAAATTTACTAAGTGGCCTGTGCCGGGAATTGAAGTCGTGAGCTGTGCCACTCATATTCAAACGCGTGCTGACCAAATACAAAACGTTCCTTTTTAGAATTCCGTACCCAAAAGGTAAAAAACGGGACCTTATTACTGAGACTTCGCCGTCCGTCTGTCGTCCGTCTGTCCGTCTGTCACCAGGCTGTATATCTTGAACCGTGATAGCTACCTACACACTTGAAATTTTCACAGATGATGGTATTTCTGCTGCCGCTATAATAACAAATACTAATAAAATGGAAAATTCTTTCAAAAAAAACCAACTTCAAATGCCACTACAAAGAGTGAAATAATTTTTAATGTACACCAATTCGAAGTCGGGCAATGTTTAGTTCAATCATTAATAGTCCTTCGTATTATAAAATTTTATGTGCAAAGAAACGACAAAAGTATCCACAATACGGAGGACTATTAGTGAATGAACGAAACATTGCCCGACTTCGAATTGGTGTACATTAAAAATTATTTCACTCTTTGTAGTGGCATTTGAAGTTGGTTTTTTGGAAAGAATTTTCCATTTTATTTTTTACTTTTTAGTGGAAAACAAGTAATGCGCAAGGCATTGGAAAAAATGCCCAAATCGCTGGAAGTATGCTTCTAAAATCTGAAGAGTTCCCTCAATTTCTCCAAGATCCCATCATCAGATTCTGACTTGATGAATACAGTCATTACTTGATGACTGCAAGGAAATGCAATAGTAACTATAAAAAATACCTAAATCGCTTCAAGTATACTAGCAAAATTTGAAGAGTTCCCTCGATTTTACCAAGATCCCATCCACAGATCCCGACCTGATGACCATAATATAACCTGGAAAAAATTACTCTTTTAAACAATACCCAAATTACTTCAAGTGTGCTTATAAAATTTGAAGAGTTCCCTCGATTTCTCCAGGATCCCATCATCAGATCCTGACTTGGTGACTATGGGACCATCTGTGAACTATATTGGTCCTTTATAAACTAGATGGTCCTTTAAGAATTTTCTAAATTGGTCCACGCATCTTCGAGTAATCGGGGAACATACATAAAAAAAAAAAAGATTCCGACGAATTGAGAACCTCCTCCTTTTTTTTGAAGTCGGTTAAAAAACAGAATAAAATGAAGATTGATCGGGGCTTCCATACAACAAACGTGATTTTTTGCTCGGTTTTGGTCGTTGATCCCGTAGAAGTGTTATTATCTCGCTGCAGACTCGGTCATAAATCATTCGAGTGTTTCGCTTTTGTTGTTCTTTGTTGAGTTGTGCATTACTGCAGAACAACAATAGCGAAACACTCGAATGGTTTATGACCGAGTCTGCAGCGAGATAATAACACTACTAAGTATAGTAGATCAATATAATATAAGTAATATGGGCCTTCTGGCTTTTGCATCATCATCTTGCTACGTTAATAGATAGTACGGAACCCTTCGTGCAAGAGTCTGACTCGCACTTAACCAATTATTCTGTATTGCTAACTACGCGTGAGAGGTGTATCATTTCACTTCTGATGTGCGCCGTGATTTACTATGAAAGTTAGTTATTAACAGACAACGGGGCAGCGACCGCCGCAAAAATTTAACACCTCCCTGCATACACATGGGACCACGGGATTCAGTTACAGCGCAGTTTGTCTCGAAATTTGCATTTTATAGGGTACCACTTGAAACTTCACGAGTTTATTAAATTGACTGACACCGCAACTTACCTAACGCTGTTAAAATTGAAGTGTAATTATTTAACCTTCAAACGGTTGTATGGTGTCGAATCGACCGCACTCGATACATTTTCGTTCATAGCACTGCAATTTCTTGTTGCTATTTCTTATGCCTTGTAGCCTGTCATTTTCCTCTCTGTATGCAAGTAATAAATTATTTACTGCCTCTCCCGGCATCCTCGGAAGTGCATAAATCTCATTTGTTTTGTCCGATATAGGCTAGCGCTTGACTGTGATCACACCTGATGGAAAGTGATGATACAGTCTAAGGTGGAACGCGCTTGCCTAGGAGATGCCTATTCACTCTTGATTTGAAGGCGCCCGGGTTGTAAATGGCAGGAAGGACAGTGCCTGGGAGAGTATTCCATGCCTGTGCAGTGCGAGGAATCAAACCGCAAATCGAAATTTATTGGTAATATTGTGTCCGAGTACGAAAAAAAAAGATTATTCAATAATTAGTGTTTAAATCCCTGTATCATCCCACAGGTCTTTTAGGTTACGCACAACCCTTGTTGTTACAAGTGACCTTGCGACCGCTTGACGG
The DNA here is from genome assembly GCA_036785405.1 of Coenonympha arcania. Classification (NCBI taxonomy): domain Eukaryota; kingdom Metazoa; phylum Arthropoda; class Insecta; order Lepidoptera; family Nymphalidae; genus Coenonympha; species Coenonympha arcania. Next base: position 1,086,234 of record CM072069.1, read on the forward strand.
TTAATATGCTAACCGAATACATATTATATAAAACCAAATGTGACTGACTGATTTATCGTCGTACAGATTCAAACCACTGGACAAATATTTTTGTTTATTGAAGATAAGCTTACGCTTGACGACAATCATGCCTGATAAAAGCAATGATGAGGTCTAAGGTGGAGCGCGCTTGCCTAGAATATGCCTATTCACTCTTCTCTTGAAGGCACCCAGATTGTACTTGGCTGGAAACACGTTGGCTGAAGGGGCGTTCCACACCTTAGCGGTTCGTATCAGAAACGTGGAAGAAAAACGTTTCGTGTGAGTTTGTTGCACGTCAACCACATAAAGATGCCACCGCTCTCGGCATCTTGCAAGTTGCAGTCCTATGGTAGAAAGGTGAAGGAGGTACATTGGAAAGAGCATACAGATTGGAACATCTGTTAAGAAAGGATTTTAAGATAATTCAACCATGACGGCCGTTTGTCCACCGAACACAATTTTCGGGACTTTCAAATATTTATTAGTTGAAGTAAAAAAACATGCATAAACAGAGAGAGAGAGAGATGACTTCGGAACTCACCCTTACGAGAAAAAAGTCCTTACTGAATGGCTCAGAGATATAAATAAAATGTAATGTACACTAAAACGTATTTAATCCCGGTGTTTGCGCAGCAATATTTTACTGCATTAACATTTTATAAAACGCTTGTGATGTAATAATTCAAAGGATATTACATCACAAAACCAAACTCGAGCACAATTGAAATGTTAGGCTCGAAATATTGCTATCATAATAGGAGCGATGGGCCACGAAAAGTATTAAAGTAATCAATAAAACTTCATTTTATTTTACACAGGGTGTATTTTCACAGGTATTATTCGATAGTAACCATAGTTGGTAAAAACCGATGTTTTTATAAACCTTTAAATTAATTGATTTTTATCTGAATCTATGCTATCGTGAGCAAATACGTGAATTACTAAGTGAAAGTAATGTACGTGAATACTAAGTGAAAGTAATGTAGTTTTCGAAAAGCGTATTTGCACGATAGCTATATTATCGTATAGTATTTCACATTCTGTTTAGTATTTTATTTATTAACTATTTATTACTAACTTTATTACTAACTTTATAATTCTACTACAATAAATACTTGAAAAGCAATATACGCTAATGTGGAAATATAAGAGTTAGTTTGAACGGTTGTTTTCCACAAAAAAAAAATCTAATATTCAGTCGAGTCATTTTGGTGGGGTTTTGTTACAAGCTCTTTGAATATTATACCTATAAATTAGATGTATAGTGTAGGTATAACGCAAAACAGCTCGTTCACAAGCTAAAATACTAACACAACGTCATAACTTCATGATTCGTTAAACTCGCTTATCTTATGAAAACGCCCTGTCAGTGGCCCAGTAATCTTTAGCAAACTTAATAAATTTAGAGCGAACCCGGCCTGTGAGAACATTAAACAAAATTATGAATTGTTAATAATATCCATTCAGAGATCGCCGGATGTTTGTCTGTTGCCAATTTTTGTGTAACTCCGGCACTAACCCGGTACGCCCTTTGGCCATGCTTTTTGCGAACACTTTTAAGCAAATATTTTACAAAAACCTTACCTAGGTATTCTTTACTTTACTCATGACCGAATGTCAGCATTTTTTAATGCTGACATATCAATGAGCTGGCTATTACAAAATATTCTTCCTTATCTCAAATCTACACGAAAAGGGCGTGTAAAATTTAGATTCAGTGGTTCGTTTCTTCTTTACATGGGCATAGTTTCGTTTAGGCACATGCCTAGGGTTTGGAATGCTCTCCCAAAATCTGTGTTGTATTAAGAAAATATATACGTTAATTACTTAACAAAAAAACCGACTTCAACTCTCATCAAACTACCTACTGTTGAATACATCCTTTCCAATTAAAAATTTAAGACATATGGTTTTCTCATGAACACTATTATCAGAACTAGACTAAATTGAAATGAGACCCACACGGGAAGCGTCAGTTTTCTAATAAAAAATAAAATCATCAAAATCGATTCACCCAGTCAAAAGTTATGAGCACAGCAGGTAACAAACAAAAAAAAATATAGTCGAATTGAGAACCTTTTTTTAAATTCGGTGGAAAATAAGATTTCTAGATCCAAGACCTAACGACGACGGGGCGATTTATCAGTGAAAGAATGGTTGATTTAGTCAGGAGTTATCTTTTTATTTACATGGGTCAATTTCTTGCCAGTTACTTTGAGTTTAGACCAAGTTAATTAATTTTTAGTAAAAAACCAGCCTCAAATCGGTGGTTACCAGACGTGGCCAAATCATTCTATATCTAAACGGCACGAAATTAAAAAAAATGAGAATGACAGCTGTCTTCAATAACTCAAATGATCACTTTTTTTGTCCATCTGATAAGTAACTTCCATACATTTTTTTTATTTCGTTCAATTTAGATACGGAATGAGATATAGACAAGTTTCTATAACGATCGTGGATAAGTCTCGTGGCTAAAGGGCTCCTGCTGGTAATCGAACCTAGGACAGCGCGGCATCAACACAACGGAAGTTTTCAAATCTAATCTGTCTGTCTATATCTATAATGTCACACGAAGCCGCAACTAATCACTACGGAATATTCGCCAGAGGTGTACTGTGTAATTTACTCGGTCCCCCACAATTAGAATAGTTCCACAGAGTACATAATATCAGTGAGTCCATTACTCCCTGAAGCTCGACAGCAAACATACTTCGAAGCATCCGTAGATTAATTATGCTACTAATTAAGATGAACAAGTAAACTTTGATAAGTCTTGTTTTACGTAAGTGTCCTGTACTTATTTGCCAAATACTGGATTGGAATTACTCATAATATTGGGGATGATTTTATACCAAAAATTTACGAATTAGGTATATGTATATGGGTAGATAAGTATTGTTGTTTATTTATAATAGCGAAAATCTTGTTTGCGAAAATGATTTTCACAGGTATGAATTTAGGTTTTGTAGCTAGTCATGCGCTGGACTATCAAGACTGATGGTTTTTTTTTTTTACCCATAGGAAATGCCTGACGCATACCCCTCCGTCAGGGGACACGGAGGGGTTACGTGGGGCTTGCACCAACTAAAACCTGTGCTATGCCACGACGGACCACGTTGGCGGAAGTACGGGATTCACTTCCGTATTCACCGCGCTCCTGCCAGGCCTCGACTCGGTGGAATTCGGGTGACTGACGCCAGAACCCCTTACGTACGTCACCCGCAGGCCGGCACCAGTCGCCGAAGGAAGGTGTTCGCACCCCAGCAACCGGCGCGTCTCCTGCGAAAGGGATGTGCCACCGTAATTATCCCTCTCGACGGGCGTTCCCGCCCACTTCGGTGATTTTTTTTACGAGGTTGTCTTCCTCGTAGTGCCCCGAAGGGACTTGTGGGCGTTTCCGCCCCCACTTGTAATTTTTTAATGAGGTTTCTCCACCTGTAATTTTTTAATGAGGTTTCTTCCTCCTCCGGGGTAGGTGTAGACGCTTCGACACTATGCCCTCTGCTGGGGCTCAGAGGGACACGCGAAGAAACGTCACCTATCCACCGGGCCAAGCTATTCGCCATCGGTTATTAACCGACGACGTTACCAGGGAGCACCGGCCCGTGCGCTACAGATGGGGCACCGTAGCACTCGGGCACTCTTGGAGGTTGCTTGGATAGCCCCCCAAGACTGATGGATAGTGACCCCCCAAGATGGATGGACTATGATGAGGTTAAAGTTTGAGCGCGCTTGACTAATGTCTTTTTATTTTTCTTTTGAAGGCATATCCAGATTGTATTTGGCTGGGAACATGGAGACTGGAAGGCCGTTCGACACCTTAACAGTTTGTATCAGAAACGTGGAAGTAAAACGTTTTGGGCTTGTTAGTTGAATGTGAACCATTTAAGGATGCTACTGCTCAAGGTGTCTTGCAGTTTTATGGTAGAAAACTTTCCCGTTCCTGTGATTTTCAGAGAACCCTTTCTTATTCCATCTACACACTGTAAAGGATAACAAAAACAGCTTTCTAGGTGATAAGATGATATATGGGTTGGAATGTTGAGTTAGAGAAAGAAAAAAACAAGTCTGGATTTTTTTTAGATAGGCTGCGAGTTCCAAGTCATTCTAGCATGTCTGATTTCTGATGTAATTATTTAAGATTTTTCTACATCTTAAATATAATACTTTGAATTTACTTGTTGGGATTTATTTTCTCCTTCAGTAATCTAAAACTAGGCTAAAAACGTGTGGCTTCTTAATATTCATGCCACCGGGAAGGCGTGCCTGTTTTCTGAACCCGACGACCCTCGGTCTAACCGGACAAAAGTTCTGCTATTTTATTACATTTGTGGTCTTATTAGTGGTAAAGCAAGATCGAGTATCACTCTAATAATTTATGCGCTTATTAAATAAACTCCCTCTCTATCAATACAAATAATATTTAATTTAGGTATGTAATTTGTTGTAAGATTAATTATTATTTATTAATGATTAGATTTTTAACTTTAAAAATTGAATTATTTTATTCTTTCAGTTCGAATGAAACCGAAATTTATCACTAGACTATCAGGATAACATTATTTTCAGGCTTTATATAATATTGTATTATTATTATCAAACACTTTTTAAAATATACATAGATGATAACAAATCACGGACCCGATAGAAAGTTATTATAGTTGTCATTCACTCAAAGGAAACAGTTGTATTTTGATAAATAAGAATAGCAAATATTTTTAAAAATATTAAATTAGTCGGGAATCGAACCAACAAGTTAAATTAACTAATTCCATTAAGAACCAATTATAATTAAATTAAAAATTTAATTTTAATATATTCCATAAAAACAATTACAATCCAAAGAAATTTACGATTGTTATGAATAACTCTAAGAAATTTTATAGTTTTTTTAGTAATTTTAGATTCTGAATTCCCGGTTGATGCAAGATAAAAAAATCAATGCTGTGCACAATATATTTTCGATATATTTATTTTAAGTAAGAATGAACTCATTAACACAGATACATAATACCTTCAATACTAAGAAACCAAGTTCCTTTTATTTTTCTCACCCTGTTTAGTTCTAATTTACGGAACATTATTATTAGGATAACTTTCAAGATGTCGGACTTTAACAATGCCTAATGATACGTAAGAATACAATTATGCAAAAACTTTTCTTCCGAAACAGAATCAACTTCGTCGTTGTTTAATTCTTCGATTCATTGTTTATTTTCAATCGGCGCGCTGTAACAAAGAGTCTTTGTTTAAACTCAAACAACAAACAATAAACAACCAGTTAATAAACAGGCGTCTATTAAACATTGACATTTAATTACGTGGCTCGATTTTCCAAGATTTTTCGCGCTGTTTCGTTTCGGAATAACTTTATAATTAACATCATGCGCCCGCCGGCGATATTTGTAGTAGAGTGGTTTTGTGCGTTATTTTGTTTCAAATATTTATCGCTGTAATTTAATTAACTTGTACATAAATACACTACATATTTCTGAAGGCTTTAAATACGTTTTTAATAAAATATAGGTACCTTAGGTTTAAAGAAATTTAGTCTAAAAACTTTACTTATGCAATTTTATAAATTCATAAATGTTCCAAACTTATTAAAAATAATTGGTTAAGTGTGAGACAAATTCGCGCACTGAGGGGCCCGTACTATCAAGACCAATAATTCTAAACTAATACTGCCCACCTCAAAGAGTCCGTGTACAATTATAATACCTATATTTCCTTGCCATAGTATGGTAAGAATTAAATCATTGACACAAATGTCAAAGAGCGAAAGGAAACAAATAGTAACTAGGCAGTCAAAAAGGCGACCCGGGACCACACCAACAGCAAGTACCGAACAGGCATCCCTCTGTGATTCATCTCCATAACCAGGAGGCTGATATTTTTAATTGGGAACGAGCAAACGAGCGACGGGATACCTGATGTTAAGCGATCACCGCCGCCCATAGACATTTGCAGCACTCACTTACTGCAATTGCGTTGCAGTCACTCTGGTGCTTAAGGAGTTTGGTTATACGCCCCTGGATTAGGCCACGGGACACGAAGGCTAGACTTATTTGTTGAGGAACCCTTCTACTACTAACTACTAATCAGCCTATAGATATCCACTGCTGGACATAGGCCTTTCCGAGAGCGCGCCACCACACACGGTCCTCCGCCTTCCTCATCCACCCGCTACCAGCGACCTTCTTTAGGTCATCGGTCCAGCGGGCAGGAGGTCGTCCTACGCTGCGCTTGCCGGTACGTGGTCTCCACTCCAGAACACGTCTGCCCCAACGGCCGTCGGTTCTGCGACAGATATGGCCCGCCCACTGCCACTTCAGCTTGCTTATCCGTTGGGCTATGTCGGTAACCTTGGTTCTCCTACGGATGTCCTCGTTGCGGATTCAATCCTTCAGAGAAACACCCAGCATAGCCCTCTCCATAGCACGCTGAGCGACTTTGAACTTGTGGACAAGGCCTACTGTGAGTGTCCACGTTTCTGCTCCGTATGTCATGACCGGCAAGACGCAGGCGTTGAGGAACCCTAAAAAAGTGGAAAAAGGCTTTACACGCACTCAATGCGTGTTGACATGCCGGCCGGTCGGTCCCGGATTATAGACCAGCGTTAATCCCGGACGTGTTCCCGACCGGGTAGAGAAGTAGGCGGAGAGGGGGATTAGACTAATCCGTTGTTTGCCGAAACTGATTGTCAATCTCGCCGTGTTCAGTTGTTTTATTTGTATTGACAGTTGTTTTATTTATATTGACAGTGACAAAGAGCTGTGTGGGCGATATCAACCACAGAAAACAATATATTCTGATATACCTACATACTTAAGTTAGCATTAGCTCATAAATACGTTACTGAAGTGCGATAGAGAGAGCTATGCTCGGAGTATCTGTACGCGATTGAATCACGATGAGTAGATCCGTAGACGAAATCTCACCTACATGCTCAATGTGTCGGAAAGCTGAAATGGTATCTAAGGGCGAGATACATATTACGAAGGACGGATGGACGTTGGAGATCTGTGGCGCTGGTATAGCAATCCCGCACAAGAAATCCAGGTGGTCTAACACCATTTCGAGAGTCGCGGAGGTCGCGAGGAGCCGTTGGACGATGTAATTTATTTTTAGTATGTTTTACCCACATCAGATCATCATCAGGCTAATTATTATGTTGATACAACTAACAAAATTTTAAACGTGAAACTCACTGAACCGATTTGGCTGAAACTTGGAATGAAGATAGATAATACCCTGGTTTAATATAAAATACTTTCCATTCCGAGATTATCCGATGTTTCCGCGGGATTCGTGAAAAATCTTGTCATAAGCGCCTTATACGCTAGGGCTATATGAAATACAGTATTCTGATTTTATTAAGGATGTAACATACTCGATTATAAAACTTATACATTACTCGGACGGACTGCATTTATAAAAGCGAACCCCCAAAATTCTCTTCGCTAGATATATCATGGTCTCAAAAATATGCACTACAAAAAAGCACTTTCAAATAGCGAAATGAACGTCGACGCCAGAATGTCTGCAACGCCTTTCATTCATCCCGCATTCATTCATTCATTCATGCATTTACGTTCATTGACACATTTTTTCATAATCTGTTAAGTTGTATTGTCGGTCTGTAAGCTCTGTTTGTGGTCAATCGATCCTGATAATTTATTACACTCACTTGCAGGTAGTTTGGTGTAGTTCTGGGTCCTTTGTGTGGAAAGTGCTCAATCTTCTCGGCATTAAATGACCTTTGGGTGCCTTTGGTGTATTGTATTGCACACTACAAACTGTTTTCATTCATAACGCGGAACGGCAATACGTTACAATAAATTTCGAAATAACTTAAATTTGCTAACGCCTCCTATCAAATGCCCGAAGGCCGAGCGGTTTTCAATCGTGTTTATTGAATCAGTTTTGAACATTTAACTTAGATTGAAAAAAGACTAGGTTGCCTCCTAGACTATATTTTCGGATCTCCTCTCAGAAAGAGAGGGGTTTGGTTATAGCCCTCTACGCTTGCCAATTGGGGGTTGGTGAGCTTCACATACCTTTGGAACTCTCACATGCGGATTTCCTCATGATACTTCCCTTCACCGTTAAGGCAAATACTGAACTAATTATTAGATACCGTACGCTTATCAAAAATACATCAATAATTTATACCTACAAAAAACATGTACCTAGGTACAAAAAAGTTATGCTCGCAAAACTCATTGCTATAAGCTTACGATGCTATATTACGATGATAATTAGCTTATTTACTACACTACTACCTTTGTATTACTATTTGCGAAAAACTAAATAAAATTTGAATTTCGCGTCTAGAAATCCCAGCGTTAAAAGCTTCTAATAATAACAAAGGCTAAAAATAGAACTTCTAATTTAATTACCCACGACGGAACGGAGTACGGGTATATGCGTTTAGGGTGAGAGACTGTTTGTACATTACTTTATTAATGAGATGTTATGTTTGTTTGTATGTTAAATTGTTCACAAAAACCAATAATGCAAAAATATTTTTGTTTGTTTGTTTGTGTGTGCACATCAATGTTCCCATTTATTTCAAAAACGGCTTGACCGATTTAGATGCGGTTTTCTTTATAATGTTTGGTGTTCAGCGGCAATGGTTCTTAGATAGTTGTTACGATTATCGGTCACCAGGGGGCGCCATAAAACACATTTATATTGCAAACGAATGTTCCCATTTATTTAAAAAACGGCTTGACCGATTTAGATGCAGTTTTCTGTATAATGTTTGGTATTCATTGGCGATGGTTCTTAGATAGTTGCTACGAACATCGATCACCAGGGGGCGCCATAAAAAACATTTACAGTGCAAACGAATGTTCTCAATTATTACAAAAACGACTGAACCGATTTGGATACAGTTTTGTATAGAATATTAGTGAGTCATTGGCAATGGTTCGTAGATAATTGTTCTTGTGATTGAACAGCAGGGGACGCCACAATAAACGTCTCTTTATGACTTGGAAGGGATGATGCCTTCAAACGCTGCTAGAGGAGCTAATGTCTAGTTTGAAGATTAATTTTCATTTTTTAATAATAATATAATTTGAATTACAATTATATAATCGAAAAACTATAAAACAAGTGGCAAATTAAAAAAAAATTAAAACACCCACGACTTTTGCAGACTTGTAATTGAAAAAAGATTAAATAATTTTTTTGAAACTCCCCGACTAAAGGAAAGTAAGAACTAAGAACCTATCAGTATAATTACAAATCCAAGAAAATCCGTCGGAGCTGCCATTGCTATTTTCGTTTCCAATATCAATTAATGTAATTAGTAAGTATTGATAAACTGCCGATATATGAGAAGTATCAAGAAATTGAATTAGTCATCAACTGGTAAACAGCACCATCAACACCGTCATAGGCAAAACACGGATTTTCTTGGATTTGTAATTATACTGATAGGTTCTTAGTTCTTACTTTCCTTTAGTCGGGGAGTTTCAAAAAAAATATTTAATCCTTTTTCAATTACAAGTCTGCAAAAGTCGTGGGTGTTTTAAATTTTTTTAATTTTCCACTTATTATACTCGTAGAGTAGATATAACAATATTTCGTAGACATATTAAGCTATGTAGTATTATCTAAAAGAATCAATAAGCTTGTAGCAATTCATGTTTTTTATTGTTATAGACATCTGAATGTGTGTTTGAATGTTCAGTGAACAAATGTGATAAATTGTCGACACGCTTGCGATTGGTTTCCCATTCAACACTTCATATCCATGCATTCGTGCTTGCCAAAGATTAGGAACTTATTACAAGAATAAAAAATGCATGATAAAAATGATTGGAAAAGAAAATGAAAGTCCCTGTTTTTTTTCCTAGACATATGCTTTAAAAAAAATTTTAAACTCTAACCACCGCCAGGTTCGGCAGGCAGGTTTGCACCCAGAAGAATTGAAGAACTGGTAAGAAACTCGGTAGGTACTTGAAAATTATGGAACGATAAAGTAGGCACCTAAATAACAGAATTGGGTTTGGGTTGATTTGTAATTGGGTTTTGATAAGATTAATAACCATGTAAAAAAAATTTTTTTTTTTTAATAAAACCGGACAAGCCTGATCCGCATTCAGTTTTTGGTAGATATGTACGGAAACCTCAGTTCGGGATTCAGTTTTGAAATTAACTACATCGTTAATGAAGTTAGTTGAAGTACATAAGTACCTTTTCCTACCTATGCAATGTTTACGTATCACTGGTATCACTATGACTATGAAAGGTAACTATGACTATGAATCGGGAATCATGCTTGTGTACCATCTACGTATTTTCCCATAATCTTTGTGCGGATCAGATGTTCCCCCACCCTCGTGATCGTGACAGCTCCCCAGAAAGAGTTATCGGAGGCCCCTCGGAGTCTGAAGTTATCATCACAATCTTGAACAGTAGAAATGATTTTTGAAACTGGCGGAAAATTGTTAATTAAAAATAATTGAAAAAATTTTTGGAACATTTTTGTGTTGGACTGTCAAAAATTCCGATTTTGTAGAGCAATTTCAAACGAATTAGTTTCTTTTCGGACGGTTCAGCGGCAAATGAATTGTTTCCTCCATGAAAATTCCAGAGCCTAAACTATCGGGTTTTTGGACTATCGTTTACTGTGTCCACAACTCCACATACAAAAAGTCTCGCTGATACAAGCTTGCAATCAGCTTGGTTCGTAAAACTTGTTGACGCGAGCTAACTCGACATCTTTTGTGGTTAAAAAAACTCGAGTTTTGCTTCCATGTGCTCACATATCATAAGATCATTTGATTTAAGAAAAATGGAATTTGATGAGATTTTGAACAGAGCAAGTGCCGAGTGTCTTGCCAGTGCGGTGCACATCTCGGTGCACCCCTGTTTCCGAATTTCATGCTAGAGCTATGACTTTTTATAAGAGCCTATAGTAAGACCTTATTCATGGCTTAACCTTTTTTAATCCCCCTCAGTAGGGTAGTTTTTAATGCATATATAAAGGTAACACCAACAAGATATTTAGTAAATTTTAATTTCACACATTCATCCAAATAATTACAAGATACAAATACCCAATGTAACGTTTCATTATTCGCGTGCTCTTCTAGTGTTATTTGACAGCTATTTTCGCCCAAGTGTTTTCGGTAAAGAAAAAATATCTTCAAATCATCTGCGAGACTATGTGGGGAGGAAAATTCTGTTATGCGGCGGATTGTCTCTGCCCAAACCCGCTCGAGCGGTTAATTGCTTGTCGGACGGCCATCCTGCCCGATCTTTATATCTATGGTTATAATCTCCGATTTTATTTGTGTCCCTCTTCAGAATACGTACGTAGGCGCGACAGGCAGCATTGCGTAACTAACCACAGACACAGATAATATAATACTATACTAGTACCACAGAGAAGCAACGTTTGTATCTAATTACTAAAAACTAATTCAGTTATCAAAATTAATTTTAGAGCGTTTTTTGAAATTATTATTATCGTTACAAATTAATAAATAAATAAAATCCTTGGTTTTTCCGATACAATTTTATAAAATAGAGCAACTTTTGAGGAAACTATCTATCGATGAAATTTTTCCGATCATGTTTCTACCTCGAAGCGAAACATTAGAGACCCCAAAACTTTTAATGTTTAAAGAAATGTAATTTTTACTATTAAAACTTACTATAGTAGGTGTCATTGCATTAGTTTCTACCTGATAGCTTATCATTTAACTCGCAAAAGGTGAATTTAAGCCCATAAAAAACCTGAACCGATAAAATCACATATCCGATCTCATCAAAATGTTTGCAATACATGACAAAATTGTGTTCACGCTTCTTAACTCTTTTCGGTGAATCAAGAAACAGACGTCGGCAACCTTTTAAACGGGCGGCAACTTCTTACGTTCACTTCACATCTAGAAAAGTCGGCGAACTTTTTGTGGAAACTGCAATGAATAGTATTGTGCACAGAGTATATACTCCAAGATAGATAACGACGCGGGATAATCGATGGTGATCGATTGAGATAGCATCGATGAGAGGCCGCGGCGACGTTAAAGGATAACCGCTTAGCAAATAAACTATAGGTATAGTTGTAGGTACTCTATTTTGTCTTTCTCTGTCATCAGTAATTTGACATTCGAAGGAAAAAGACAAAACAGAATATATCTATTCCATCTCTAGGTATTCCACGTTTATTTGTAAGTGGGTTAGAGTTTTGACGATACGTCCGAAAACATACTTTTTAGGCTCACGTACTAAAAGAACGTAAGAACCTAACTGCGTTCACTTATAGGCACGCCTTTTTGACGACCTCTCTGGCGCAGTTGACAGCACGCTTAGATTTAAGCGGGAAGTTCCGGATTTAATTCCCGACACTAACTAGATAGGAATTTCATATATGTCTGGTGGGAGCCTTCGGTTGCGCCTTGTTTCCACCCCACAGACAAAGAAGAGCCGAGAAGCGATTTAGCGTTCCGGTGCAATGCTTTGTTCCTTCCAAGTTAGTTTAGCATCAGGTGAGATTACAGTCAAGTAGGTACTAACTTGTAGTAAGTAAAAATACTCAATCTTACGTCTCATTAGTACTTAAATATCTACCGAAAATTTTAATGAAAAGTCAATCTGATTTTAGTGAGAAGTCAGTAACCTTAATTATCCAGCTTTTGAAACTTTTCGAAAATATTTTTAAATTATCAGATCGCTTTAAAATTAAAACATTAAATTAGAGCCAAAATAACGCAGATTTTTCGCCTCCATAGAATCCATGGAAACATAAGCAAACTTTATTACCTATTTATTCAGAAACTTAATAACAGAATTGGATACTTGTACAAGAAAATTCACTGATTAACATCGCATTGTCCATTGTTTTCAAATGTTTGCTTTCGATGCGGTCCGTGATGTTTACCGTGACTTTATAAATTACACATGTTTAATTTTATGCATAAAAGGCGTGGTTTCGGTCTCCATGGCAACGCCCCGCCCTGTAAAGGGTCGGACAGATGCGCATGAGTCGACACAAAGTGATTGTTGAACTTGAAAGCTTGAGATAGGATGATAGTGTCTATCATTTTATACATCTTGATATTCATTCGAATTGTTGTAGATGTCGTGGCTAGCACCTCTAGCCATATGGCATTTTGCGTTATGCTAAAAAGATGAAAAAAACACATTCTAAAATATAATATGATAATACACGTTAATTAATTAACAAAAAAACTGACTTCAACTCTCATCAAACTACTGTTGAATCAGATCACATCCTTTCCAATTAAATATTTAAGACTTATATGGTTTTCTTATGGATACTATTATCAGAAGTAGACTTAATTGAAATGGGACCACACGGGAATCGTCAGTTTTCTAATAAAAAAAGAATTATCAAAATCGATTCACCCAGTTAAAAGTTATGAGGTAACAAACTTAAAAAACAACATAGAGAACCTCCTCCTTTTTTAGGGTTCCGTAGCCGAATGGCAAAAAACGGAACCCTTATAGATTCGTCATGTCTGTCTGTCCGTCTGTCCGTCTGTCCGTCTGTCCGTCTGTCCGTCTGTCCGTCTGTCCGTCCGTATGTCACAGCCACTTTTTTCCGAAACTATAAGAACTATACTGTTGAAACTTGGTAAGTAGATGTATTCTGTGAACCGCATTAAGGTTTTCACAAAAAATTAAAAAAAAAGTAGTAAATTTTGGGGGTGCCCCATACTTAGAACTGAAACTCAAAAATTTTTTTTTCATCAAACCCATATGTGTGGGGTATCTATGGATAGGTCTTCAAAAATGATACTAAGGTTTCTAATATCATTTTTTTCTAAAATGAATAGCTTGCGCGAGAGACACTTCCAAAGTGGTAAAATGTGTGTCCCCCCCCCTGTAACTTCTAAAATAAGAGTATGATAAAACTAAAAAAAATACATGATGTACATTACCATGCAAACTTCCACCGAAAATTGGTTTGAACGAGATCTAATAAGTAGTTTTTTGATATTTACAATAAAACCTCTAAAAACAAAGTTAGTTTTGCGGTTCCATAAGAAAAGTGGTTTTTAGGGTTCCGTAGCCGAATGGCAAAAAACGGAACCCTTATAAATTCGTCATGTCTGTCTGTCCGTCTGTCCGTCTGTCCGTCTGTCCGTCTGTCCGTCTGTCCGTCTGTCCGTCTGTCCGTCTGTCCGTCTGTCCGTCTGTCCGTCTGTCCGTCCGTATGTCACAGCCACTTTTTTCCGAAACTATAAGAGCTATACTGTTGAAACTTGGTAAGTAGATGTATTATGTGAACCGCATTAAGGTTTTTATACAAAATTTTAAAAAAAGTAATAAATTTTGGGGGTGCCCCATACTTAGAACTGAAAGTCAAAAATTTTTTTTTCATCAAACCCATATGTGTGGGGTATCTATGGATAGGTCTTCAAAAATGATACTAAGGTTTCTTATATCATTTTTTTTCTAAAATGAATAGCTTGCGCGAGAGACACTTAAAAGTGCTAAAATGTGTGTCCCCCCCCTGTAACTTCTAAAATAAGAGTATGATAAAACTAAAAAAAATATATGAGGTACATTACCATGCAAACTTCCACCGATAATTGGTTTGAACGAGATCTAATAAGTAGTTTTTTTTTATATTTACATTAAACCTCTAAAAACAAAGTTAGTTTTGCGGTTCGATAAGAAAAGTGGTTTTTATGGTTTTATTCCTCCGGTTGTAGTACGGAACCCTCAGTGCGCGAGTCCGACTCGCACTTGACAGGTTATTATGGTTTTATTCCTCCGGTTGTAGTACGGAACCCTCAGTGCGCGAGTCCGACTCGCACTTGACAGGTTTTTGGAATCTGTTGGAAATGATCACTAATTATTCTCAATACAGTAAAACCATCATCTACAATTTTGTAGCACATTTTCGGACCATATTCGGTCATTATGTCGTACACTAAGTACTAAGTACATTGCGCCATTTTATGAAACAAATCACTTCATGAAATGTTCAGGGATCAAGAAATGAAAAAAATTTAAGATCTGGCCACGACATACACTTTTTACTGGTAGGACCTCTTTGCGTTACGTTGAATTGGTGACAAAGCGAATATAGCTAGTTAAAGTAAAAAGTGGAAAGTCCGAGAAAGGTGAGATAGTGATAAACTTACAGAGGAAAGAATACAAATTAATTACGACGTAGACAGCAAGGTACACGAGCAGTCGGGTTAGTATAGGTTTTTGTACGAATTTCGAGACGACTCGCGTCGCACAAACGAATCGAATTCCTCCATACATTTACAGCCAACGCCATCTATGGACAGTTATTAATTTCTAAATTGGCTCAGGTCTGGTCTGGTGGTGACTTCGGCCGTGGCTAGTTACCACCCTACCAGCAAAGACGCACCGCCAAGCGATTTAGCGTTCTGGTGCGATGCTGTGTAGAAACCGTTGGGGTAAATTTACTTACCCTTCCAAGTTAAAACGATAACATCTTAGACTGCATAATCACTTACCATCAGGTGAGATCGCAGTCAAGTACTAACTTGTATAGAATAAAAAAACAGTCACTAACAAGCAGCTGCCAATAGATGGCGCTGACTGTAAATGTATGGAGGCATTCGATTCGTTTGAGCGATGCGAGTCGACTCGAAATTCGTACAAAAACCTGTACTAACCCCTCAGAAATATAACACAGTTTTTCTCGCTATTCCTTTCTCGGAACGCATTTTCCGTTCCCCCGTTTTCTTATAATTTCATTTCTCATCCGCCACTGATGCTGCGTCTTAATTTAAATTTTCTCGACGGTTCTATTTTTAGTTGCGATGAAGTGTGAACAACATATTTTGCGCAGTTTCACTTGACTGGACACTGGTACAACTAAAACATAAAACCTGTCAAGTGCGAGTCGGACTCGCGCACTGAGGGTTCCGTACTTCACCGGAGGAATAAAACCATTAAAACCACTTTTCTTATCGAACCGCAAAACTAACTTTGTTTTTAGAGGTTTTATTGTAAATATCAAAAAACTACTTATTAGATCTCGTTCAAACCAATTTTCGGTGGAAGTTTGCATGGTAATGTACATCATATATTTTTTTTAGTTTTATCATACTCTTATTTTAGAAGTTACAGGGGGGGGGGACACACATTTTACCACTTTGGAAGTGTCTCTCGCGCAAGCTATTCATTTTAGAAAAAAATGATATTAGAAACCTTAGTATCATTTTTGAAGACCTATCCATAGATGGACACATATGGGTTTGATGAAAAAAAAAATTTTGAGTTTCAGTTCTAAGCATGGGGCACCCCCAAAATTTATTACTTTTTTAAAATTTTGTGTGAAAACCTTAATACGGTTCACAGAATACATCTACTTACCAAGTTTCAACAGTATAGCTCTTATAGTTTCGGAAAAAAGTGGCTGTGACATACGGACAGACAGACGGACAGACGGACAGACGGACAGACGTACAGACGGACAGACGGACAGACAGACATGACGAATTTATAAGGGTTCCGTTATTTGCCATTCGGCTACGGAACCCTAAAAATGGAAACGTATATAATGACAGGACCAAGACTGTTAACGGCGTAGAAGCCGTATTTAAGAGATTTTGAATGAAGTTTTATTTGTAAAACTATAAAGACAATTACTTTAAAATTTAAACGTCATGTATTTTGGGTCTTTAATCTAAAATCGATTAGAAGCAGAAACACGATTGGATAAAATTTTCTGTTCTCCCAAAAGTTGATCCAAAATCCAGTTTTTCTATTTTTTATCGGAAACTACAATGGATGTAATTGTAATTTTTGTTTTAATGTGTCGGTAATAATAATATCGAAAAACTTTTAGAAGCAGATTTTTGATAACTGGCTTAGTTTTTGAGTAATTAGGCAAAAGGTTGTTTTTCTGTTATATTCTTCCGCGACGCTGCATGTCGCACCAACCAACGTATCCGTGAGAGTGAGAAAAACAAAAATAAATTCAATAAATCCCGTGAAGAAGGAAATTCATAAAATGGAAAATTCTTTCCAAAAAACCAACTTCAAATGCCACTACAAAGAGTGAAATAATTTTTAATGTACACCAATTCGAAGTCGGGCAATGTTTCGTTCATTCACTAATAGTCCTCCGTATTGTCGATAATTTTGTCGTTTCTTTGCACATGAAGTTTTATTATACGAAGGACTATTAATGTTGAACAAAACATTGCCCGACTTCGAATTGGTGTACATTAAAAATTATTTCACTCTTTGTAGTGGCATTTGAAGTTGGTTTTTTGGAAAGAATTTTCCATTTTATTTTTTACTTTTTAGTGGAAAACAAGTAATGCGCAAGGCATTGGAAAAAATGCCCAAATCGCTGGAAGTATGCTTCTAAAATCTGAAGAGTTCCCTCAATTTCTCCAAGATCCCATCATCAGATTCTGACTTGATGAATAGTCATTACTTGATGACTGCAAGGAAATGCAATAGTAAATATAAAAAATACCTAAACCGCTTCAAGTATACTAGCAAAATTTGAAGAGTTCCCTCGATTTTACCAAGATCCCATCATCAGATCCTCACCTGATGACCATAATACAACCTAGAAAAAATTATTCTTTTAAACAATACCCAAATCACTTCAAGTGTGCTTATAAAATTTGAAGAGTTCCCTCGATTTCTCCAGGATCCCATCATCAGATCCTGACTTGGTGACTATGGGACCATCTGTGAACTATATCCTTTCAAACAAAAAAAGAATTTTCTAAATTGGTCCACGCATCTTCGAGTAATCGGGGAACATACATAAAAAAAAAAAAAAAAAAAAAAAAGATTCCGACGAATTGAGAACCTCCTCCTTTTTTTGAAGTCGGTTAAAAATTAGGAAAAATCTGCTAGGTATAATAATAATAGCCTTGCGAATACACGACATTACGGTATCTTTTCTTATTTCTCTTAAAGGAGCGCCTAATATTACTATAGAATAAAATCATAATCCGTGAAATTTAAATACTGACTATAATGAAAACTAGGTTTACAGTGGACACGGGACGATTTATCGCTTTAAACATCAGTTTAATGTTACGATAGTTAATTATTTATCTTTTTGTAATTTTTTAATTTTATTCAAATACAGCGTAAACAAATCTACCGTGTTCTCGTATCGTACGTGCATAATTATGTATTTAAACGTTTTAAGCCCTCGGCTCAGTAATAAAGCATGAATGGTTTTACGCCCTAATTGCCTTTTATGATTTTAATAGTAATAAATGTGGACTGCACTCGGTGAGTATTGTTGGTTTTTTTTTTGTTTCTTCCTTTTAATAGAGCATAATTGTTATTTACGACAGGCATTAATTTTATTTTGCTTGTTTTTTTTTTCTAGAAAAGTATTAGTTTTGAATAGCTGATACATATCGCACAGAAGTGGTTAAAACATGTATTCATTTCTTTATAGTCGTGTTCATTCAAGTTTCACTGTTCCTGGAGGAATCTCAGCATTACATAGGTTATATACCTATTCAATATCAAAAGCATGGTGTAACTTAAGCAAACATAACAATATTTCAATCATTATTTTGCGACTTTTTTAATTTACTCTATTAATTATATTTTACTCACGACGGAACGGAGGATACTGGGTGGTATATATGCATTTGGGGTGAAAAACCGTTTGTTTGTTGGTGCACATGATAAAATATTAACATTTAATTCAAGAACAGCTAGACCGATTTATATACAGTTTTCTGTTTAATGTTCGATTCATTAGCGACGTTCGTAAATAAGTTATTAGTTCGAAACCTAAGACCATATCGTCAATATATGTATAAAACTATCTCACCTTCAGTATTGGCGTGAATATCATTAATGTATAAGATGAAGAGTGTTGGCCCAAGAATACTACCTTGTGGAATCCTTCTTAATCGTTTTCCAATTCGCACACCTGACACATTGACTTCTTCCGGTGATATAGCTGCGAAACTAATCCAGAGCAAGTCCCCTTACGCCAAACTATCCCAAGTTCCGCATGAGAATTGGAACTGATGTACCGAAAGCCTTTGACAGATTTAGAGATACACGAATATTTGCTTTACCTTCTTATTACTAAGCGAAAACTATAGGGTTAATAAGTTAACGGTATCGAACTATCTTGAGAAGATTAAATAGTTGGCTTCAATTAATTTAATCAATCTTTTCTAGAAATTTAGAAAAAGCAAGCAGTAGAGAGATGGGTCTATAGTTTTAAGAGTAACAAACGTGCATACTTAGTTAGACACGTAAAAACTTTTATATCTTTATAAAATCAGTGTGATTTGTGTTAAAAAAATTAAACTAGTTCAAATGTTCAAGTCGCTCTATACCAACATGCAATATGACGTTTGACACCTCTCACAATAGTGTTATATTACAAAATGCTACCGACGTCGCAGCGCTGAATGGTCCTCGAGTTACACATTCACGTTTGACTCATTGTAATTCTTTGTAATTCATTGTAATCGCCACTTTATTACCGTTTAAGCGATTACAGATACGCGATTTTTATCGTCCTGATTATATACCACTTTTTGGAAGTAACAAATTACAAAGTAGCAGCGACTTTGAAAGAGGGGTTCGGTTTTGATTCGATTTAAGATTTTCATAATGGAGTACTTAATAATATTGCAATGACAATTATTACGTCTTATATGTTCATACAGTTTACTTTTATTTGTTGTTAGATTATAAATGATTATTTTTTATTTACTACGCAACATATTTATAGTATTTTTTTATTATATGAAAGCCTCTAAGTAAGGTCATGAACTTCAACAAAAAAAGGTGAAATATAATACTATAAATAAATTCAGTTGGCTTTCACAAAATTTTGGGTTGGGTTGACAAAATCTTCTACCAATTTCGTCTTTAAACCCTCGTTCAATTTTCTCAAAACTATTTTGGAAGTAGTTTCGCCGATACAAGGGGACCCTAGCTTATCGGGACTTAATAAAATTTTCAACGTGACTGGAAATTATATTATCAAGAAAAAATTGCTTTTCTAGCCATCTACTTAGGTAGAGTAATAATCCATGGACATAAACTGTTTCAATTTTGAAAAAAAAAATACATTGCTTAAAAGTAAGTTTAAGTACCTACTATGTCTAAATTTACGGAGAATTCTAAAGAAAAACTTATAGCATCATTGTATCGTACCTACTTTACTTTTATATCTTGGGAAAGCAGTTGTTTTTCTCGGGGCTTTTAGAAAATCTGAATATCAAAGAATTGAATTGTACGCTACAATTTAAGTTGTTTTGATCAAAAAATCTTAAGCCCCATTATATAATGTCCTCCCTGGTGCAGTGGCGGTGTATTCGGATTAGAGTGGGTCGCGGGTTCGATTTCCGCTACGGGCCACTTTGGAATTTTATAATTTCTAAATTGGCTCAGGTCTGGTCTGGTAGGAGGCTTCGGCCGTGGCTAGTTACCACCCTACCAGCAAAGACGCACCGCCAAGCGATTTAGCATTCCGGTGCGATGCTTGTAGAATCCGTTGGGGTAAATTTACTTACCCTTCCAAGTTAATACGATAATATCTTAGGCTGCATCATCACTTACCATCAGGTGAGATCGCAGTCTAGTACTAACTTGCATAGAGTAAAAAACCATGTTATCCATCTTTGACAATAACATATTATATTTATTCTTTCTCATTGGTCCATCATAGGACAGGGAATATCAGGTCCCAGTGGTCATTGCTGCGGCTATCGAAGTAGCATTTTAAGTTGCTCAACATTATTGCTTGTCCTGATTGCATCCTGAGTATATTATACCTACTTTAAGATATAATTGCTCTATTATAAATGCAATAAACCATAATTAATATTATTAGACAGGGTAACATGATTGTCTATTATTGAAATATTTTTTGAAACGGTTTTGTACGGCTAAAGTGACACCGAGTTGCACGAAATAAATTTAAAAATTAAAGTGCTACTTAAACTAATTTAATCGCGAGAAATGTCAAAATTTCATGCATTTTTTGACATTGATTGCGATTAAATTAGTTTAAGTACCACTTAAATTTTTGAATTTGTTTCGTGCAACTGGGCATTGAAATCTTCGTTCTGATCTCTAATACTTATATACAATTCTCGTGCCAATTTTTATCACCAAACTCCTCCGAAGCATCTGGACCGATTTTTATGAAATTTTCTGTGTATATTCGGTAGGTCTGAGAGTAGGTCTTAAGCTATTTTTTTACTAGCTTACCCGCCAAAACAGCGTTTGCCGGGTTAACTAGTTTTCTATAGGTAGGGCAACCCCCAAGATAGAAAGTGGTGATTTTAAACCGTTTACGAGTAGTTCAACGGGCTTAAACTGTTATTACAGAAATGCCTCATGCCTATCCACCCTTGATTAGAAATCCCATTGTAAATGATGTGGAAGACAGAGGTCGGGCATCCTTTAGCAGTGCGTATTTATGACGAGGAAGCAAAGGGTTTCGTATAGGTACGTGACTTAGGTATAGGTATCATATTATCATACCTAATACCTGCCACCTATCTCCTGGTATAAGAACTAGATATTTTACTAGATGGCAAGACTTTTTTTGCACAGTCTACCGGCATGGTAGGTACCACTCCAGTGTAAGATAGATCGCTGTGAAGAAGAAAATGCGAAATATTAGTGTTTCGTTTTGAACGGACTGTAAGAATTACAGGAAATTTCAAGGCATTGCTGTCCCAAGGTGATGCGTGCAGTACAGTGCGTCGAATGACACTGCAATGAAAAGTCCTGCAGCGTATTACAATTAACATGAGCATGCACATCACTTAACGCCAGGTGAACGATTTGCTCGTCCCCTCACGCTGTGGAATAAAAAAGTATCTATACCTATATATTGGGCGGAGGCTCTCGGTTGCTTATTTCATATCAAGTCCCTTTAGACCAGCAGATATTAAACGACTTACACCAAAATAATAGACAATGTTTGTGCACGTATTTGTAGACTTGTAGTTTGTAGTGTTATTTACCCGCGACCGCTAATTTAACTAGGGCGAAGATGTTTGCTGGGACCGCGCGTAAGTTACACAGATAAACTCAATAAACTTGTACAGTAAATAGAAGTGCTACGACATAGACTATAGCCAATAACTTTATTGGATTATCCATAGACAAGCAAAAGCTTCAGTGACGTTTTCATGCCCTATTTGACCCGGTTTGGAAATGGATTTTCAAAAGTGTTTAAAAGCTTACGCGACCTCCTATGTTTAGTAGGATATATTTTTAAATAATATTAAATTTTAATGGTTGTTCAACTTTGGCCGTCACCTCGTTTCAATTTGAGTGGAAGGTCACGGGTTCGATTCCCACCACGAGCCACTTGAAAATTCTATAATTTTGGAATTGGTTTAAGGGCCGTACCACCATGCCGTACTGTTTCAATATTTTCATACAAACATAGTATGAAAATGTCAAAACTTGCTGCTTTAGGAGCTTTAACATCAAAGCGGTTTAGCGTTCCGGAGCGATGCTGTGTAGCAACCTTTAGGCGTTAAATGAAAAGGCATGCAGGTTACCTATGTTTTATTTTATCAGCAAGCAAGTTAATTGTGAAAATTTGAGGAACCTTGACTTTCGAAACATTAAACCGAAGCTTTAATCAATGCTCAGTGCTCAGTGTAAAGACTATGTTCAGTAAACGTTATTACTAAAAGACAAGTATAAGCCCCGAGTACATAGATACAATCTCTAGCACTCTACTGAAATTACTCATAAGGAAAATGTGAGAAAAAGCTTCACAGACTACTTTCATCAGTTTGTCTGAGAACTCTGTTTTTCTGTAAAATAATCCTTCTGTCGCCGGAGACTTAGGGTTTCCACTTTGCGAAAATGTGAATTAATTTGATGAAGTTAATAAAATTGATGTTAAAAAAATTTAAAACTGAAATGAAAATCGCACTTTCTAATTGCCCATTAATTTCTCTTTGTTGTTGATAAACTTTGTAATTCCGGGAGCAGTTAGCAGTTTTAACCACAATATTTCCTTCGCAGAGGTTAGGAAATTCATTCGGTTTATTATGTCTACTTCCACAGTAGGTACGTCCTATGGTATTCTATTATGTGGCAAAGCTGCTGATATTCAAACTATATTGTGTATTGTAAAAGAAAGCGTTCTGCTCGATGCAAACCTGCTTTCAGTATGCTGCTATTTTTCATTAGAGTCTATGTAAAAATAAACATTTTCATTTTCATTAATCTGTTATTTTAAACCAGATGAACTAATTAATACTAGTATTATTATAATCTTATAGTAGGTATAAATATCTTTATTTACCTTCGTCGCCAGTTTGACCTTTGACATTTTATCCTCATTAGGTTCGATTTATGAAAATAAAACTTCTAAGAAAGCTTTTAATTTAGTTTTTTTTTTCTTTAAAAATACTTTCTGCTTCTGCTCGGCTCGTGTCTCCCGACGAACCTGAATGCCCAAAATAACTAATATTCCTCTCTACAAGCAAAAACCCCGCCCACGTACGCTTTTAAGAGCTTACGTACAAAAATATAAAATTATTTGAGGCGCGTATTTGTAGGTTATCTAGGTTAATCTTGCTACTTTTGCAATTTACTTACATTTTTATTTATAAGAAAAGTTTGTACCTACTCCTTTTATTAAAAAAAAATATATACTGGGTGTAGGAAAGAATGGAGAAGGAGTGCAGAAAGCTACAATAAATAAATGGGTGCAGCCACTAGTTTTTATGAATAGCTTTTCAGAAAACGATGACTTAAAACCGAAATAATATGGTGCCAAAAGTGAGGTACAATAAAAAGAAAAATTATTAGCATAATTTATCCTTCGTTATGTTTTTTTACAAGAATAAGAGAGTTAATTAGGTAGAGATTAGATCATCAATAAATGAAATGCTTTCAGTACTTAAACCGGATGAAATTATCTACTTAGTTACATGGAAAGAAGACAAGTACTAGTGTTGTTTTAATAAATTAAGGGGATTTTAAAAGCTGAGTTATTTTTAGTACAATATAATTAAGACGATTGAGGTTGGAGCAAGAAACGTCCTAGCCGTATGTCTCTGAATACGAATTAGATGATTTCGGTGTTAGAGTAGAAATAAGACTATTTTCCAATACATTTTGCAAGGTGCATAATTTACACTGTATATTTTACTAACGACCCGCCCCGGCTTCGCACGGGTGCAATTGATACTAAATTAAATACGCTACAGAAAAACTATGAACGTTGTTACATATAAAAACATAGCGGCCCGCTCCGACTTTGCACGGGCATAAAATATATATGCCTATGTCACTCAATGAAAACATGATTAAAATCGATCCAGTATTTTTGATTCATTCATTACTGCCCTTGGCCTGCACGCATTAAATTTGGAGTAAAACAATTCCTCTTTCCCTATACTTACTATGAAGATTTCCTGCTATCTTTGGAATATCTAAATTCATCCAATTTTTATTACATTACACATTTTTACTTATTTACTTTTTACATTGTCATAACTCTGACACAAATGATAATCAACAATCATAAAAAAACAAAAGATATTTATTCTATTCTTTTCTTTTTTTTTACTGAAATAACTTAAACTACGATTTTAATGAAATCAACTTAAAATACGATTTTAATTAAATTAAAAACACCTAAAAAATAATTTGCCATGCGTGTGACTAAAAACAAAAGATAATCTACAATCATCAAGAACAAAAGATAGCTCTTTTCTATTAAGTTTTTTTTCTGAACTTACTTAAGATTTTTGAAAATAATTTCCTTATTATTAAATTAATTGATTATTATTTATCGTAACTTATAATTATTAACTGATACATGCCTCCCCGCATTGCTCCGTCCGACCGGTACCGCCCGCCGCAAACGCAAATTTTAAATTTGTAATATCTCCGAAAATATTTGTTTAATTTACATGCTGTAAGGAACCATATTGATCTATATTAATTGCACACTGTATTTAAGGTACTTAATTCGATAAGGATTAATCCCGTATTGCTTAAAATAGCTTCGTAAATAAGCCATTTTTTCACGTAAAAAGTAAACAATAAAAATGGTTAATGTGGGTTATCCCTAAAATATAAACATATACCATCGCGGACTTTTTTGTAGACCTTTTTATGGTGTACAATACTGTAGTACATTAATTTGATCTAACTCGTAGGGTTTAGGCAGCGTTTTTGCTAAATTGCTAAATAAGCCCAAAAAATAGGTTAATTTACGACATCACGTTAGAAACCTCTAAAATTAGTAATGTTGCCTTAGTATATGATGCATGTATTATACATATAAACCTTCCTCTTGAATCACTCTATCTATTGGAAAAAACCGCATCAAAATCCGTTGCGTAGTTTTAAAGATTTAAGCGCACATAGGGATATAGGGACAGAAAAGGCGACTTTGTTTTATACTATGTAGTGATAGTGATAGTGATGATAGTGATAGTGATAGTGATAGTGAAGTGATGTAGTGATAGTGATGTATGTCGATGACAGTATGTCTACGTTAGATAACTATGTGAACCGATATCATAGCTAGATCTTGGAATTGATCATTTCAAGATACGGCCGAACATACCATGAAATGTTTGCTTTTCGAATTTTCGAGGAAAACTTAAATGATTCTTGTTACAGTAGGTAGGTACAACAACTTTACCCTTGTAAAACATTAGCTAAATATTTATTATTTGGTCTTTTATGTTTTAAACTGTTCCAGTTGGCCATTACATGAAGTGGCCCGTTCTGAGATTTGGCCACA
This sequence comes from Coenonympha arcania, assembly GCA_036785405.1. Lineage (NCBI taxonomy): Eukaryota > Metazoa > Arthropoda > Insecta > Lepidoptera > Nymphalidae > Coenonympha > Coenonympha arcania. Next base: position 1,111,993 of record CM072069.1, read on the forward strand.
AGTCGTGACATATAAATACTGACTAATATATTATGTCCATTGTCAATAATTAGTCACAAAAACTTATCACTATCTTATTCTAATTACTATACAAGTCTTGCCCGCGTGGAATGGTGGCAAGAATACTGGCTGCATTTCCGCGTTGAACAGCTAGGCTGATACGTTGCGCAAAAAATGAGCCAGCCCTTCTGTCACCACTTGAGGTTATTAAACGCGGGGAAAGCTCTCAATAATAAAATATATGGTACTGATCTATTATTTGGTTGAATGTGGTTTTTTAGTGATCTGAGGTTGAAACAATCCGTTGTAGTTAGTTGTCGTTAAATATTAGGTCCTTACATATGAAATTGGCGTTTTGTACGGGAGGAACATAAAGTCAATTTTTTTTAACTATAATATATATATTTAATCAAAGTATGTACCATTGCTATCTATGCACTTTTGCCACTTTAAAGGTAGTTCATTGATCCCTTTACTAAAAAAGCCATTCGGACGGGAATCAATAAAATCTTTGAAAGCGCTTTGGACTGCCTCATCGGAGTTAATTTTTTTTCCTTGTAAGAAGTTATCCAAATTTCGAAAAAAATGGTAATCTGTTGGAGCAAGGTCCGGGGAGTAAGGTGGATGTCTTAGGCATTCCAATTGAAGCTCCTCTAATTTGGTAGCCGTCTGTTGTGCAGTGTATGGTCTAGCGTTGTCCTGAAGCAGCAGTGGCCTAGAACGATTGACCAGCCTCGGTTGTTTAGCAGCTAGCTTTTCCATCATCGATTGCAGTTGCTGACAATAGATATTCGCCGTAATCGTCTGGCCAGATTTAAGAAAGCTGTAGTGAACGACGCCGGCGCTAGTCCACCAAACGCTCACAAGTAATTTTTTTTGAGTCAATTTTCGTTTGGGGCAGGATTTGGCTGGTTCGCCAGGGTTCAACCATTGCGATGAGCGTTTCCGATTATCATACAGGATCCATTTTACATCACAGGTAATGATTCGATTTAAAATCCCTTCATTAATGTGCCGGTTGAGTAATGTAACACAGCAGTCTACGCGCATTTGTCGGTTTGCTGCACTCAATTCATGAGGTACCCACCTTTCAAGCTTTTTCGCCTTCCCAATTTGCTTCAAGTGAACTAAAACAGTTTTATCACTAACACCGCAGCCTGCAGCTAGCTCGGACGTGGTTTGCGATGGATCCGCTTCCACAATAACCTTCAATTCTTCATTGTCAACTTTGGTCTCCGGCCGTCCACGGGGCTTGTTCTGCAGGTCGAAATTTCCAGAACGAAAACGTTGGAACCAAAAACGCACTGTGTTTTCTTTTGCGACACCCTCGCCGTACACATCATTAATCCTTCGAGCCGTTTCTGCAGCACTGGTGCCACGATGGAACTCGTACTCGTAAATAACGCGATATTTCAAGTTTTCCATTTTGTAAACAGAGTGGCGCAAAAAAAAAACCAAAAGAGAAAAAAACAAATGAATTACGATTTTCAAAACACAAAAGCATGAGTAAATAGCTGTATAAATTTGAAATTGGAATTTCTAACCAAAGAAGAGATATTTGAGATCAAAGTGGCCAGTACGACAAAACGCCAATTTCATATGTAAGCACCTAATATTTGATGTAATTTACATTACATTACATACATTCAACAAACGGGCGAATTTTAATCAATTCCTCTTTAGAATACTGTCTTGTCTAAAGCCTGAGGTGGCGCGGGGATTTCAAAGAGAATATTAGTATGGAGCCGAGCGTTCTGCGACGAATTGTTGTCAATTTACTTGCTAATTTATTATTCATTGCCGGTTAATGAGTTGCCTGGTGCCCTACCTCCTGTGACCCGAGCCGGAGACGTGGAATGGGTGCTGAATTGCTGACGTCGTTTCGGAGGTCGTTGTAATTTGGATCCAGAATGTGTGCACGATGTACATGTTTAGTGATATGAAGCGTATTATTATTTGATTGAATAATTAGCAATATTTTACCTACACTATTCTGCAGCCAGAGTCTCATATCTGGGGACACGGTAGTGTCCCCGCCAGACGAGTCAAGCGAAGCGCGAGGGCACTACCTATATTTTCTCGAAGTGTTTCGCCGTATTTTTAAACCCTTATAACTTAGGCCAGAATTATTCCAGATAATCAAAATTCTCGGGAAATGATGTAGCCGGTGAACTTATTAAACGTATAAAGTTTCAATATCACAGGTCTTATACTTTAGATTTTATTGACATCTGAAAAACCCAGATTTCGTCACTGACTCACTGATGATCATCAAAATTCCTAGGTACTTCCTGAAGTCCTAGAAAGCTGAAATTTGGTATGTAAGCTAGTGTTAGCACACAACCAACAAAAAAATTCCAAAAGTTGGAAATTTAACCCCCCAACCCCTTAAAATAGGGGATGGAAGTTTGTATGATAATACGGCAAATATTGATGCTAGAGGTCTCAAAATTGATATAGGGACTCTTTGTAATAAACAATTAAATACGTGTTTCAGGATTTTTAGTAAATCACCCCACATACATCAAATTAGGGGGTTGGAAGTTTGCATGAAACTACGGCAAATATTGATGCTAGAGGTCTCAAAATGGATATAGGGACTCTTTGTAATAAACAATCAAATATGTGTTTCAGGATTTTTAGTAAATCACCCTACATACATCAAATTAGGGGGTTGGAAGTTCGTATGGGGTTTCCCATACGTATATAGGTACAAACTTAATTTCATGTTAGATATCTGCTAGTAAACATCTGGAAAAACACGTAATTTTTTTTTGGTAATTATAAGTGCGATTCCTGTGCCCAAGTGGCCAAGCGCCCAAGTGCCCCGAGCCCAGTAATATCGCACGTTTCAAGCCCAAGTTGAAACGTGCGATGTGTTGAAACGTGTGTGTGTGGCTTGTTAAGCATGTCATGTTTAACAAGCCGAGTTTCACTGCATGTCGAATGACCAGGATCCAGCGCTCTTTGACAAGAACCCACATTGAGCCAAATGCCCAGTGCCGAGCTTGAGCTGTCGAACGTGCCAAGCGTCAAATCTCTGTGATTTCGAAGAGCGTTATATTAACGGCCAAGACATTATTGTAACTTAAGTGTAGAGTTTGTGAAGTTAGAGCTTGTATTTAAGGGTGTATAAAGTCAGAAGTCTTGCCCTACATGAGATCCGATAACTTTTTGACAGTGTGAGCCTGAGAGTGTGAGATATGCTCGTCTGGCAACATTTTACATGAAAATGTTTTTGTTGGGATAAGCTTTTTTCGATTGTTAATACCTACTTATGTCTATTGTAGAAACAGAATCGATATTGAAGAACATACTAGAGGACAACCTACCTCGACACTGTCGAATTTTATCATCTCTGTATGATATCTAAATTGACTGCGATATAAGCTTTGACCACGGCTAGTCATCAACTTTTAATTCTCATATATTTTTAACCGACTTCAAAAAAAGGAGGAGGTTCTCAATTCGTCGGAATCTTTTTTTTTCAGTTTAAACGCGATATCGATTCTATGTTCCTATTTCTACAATGGAAATAGAATCTATTAAATAACATTTTTACGGTTAACGAACTGAATCTGAGGGATGATTTTCGAGGATTGGTTTAGGATTTTGGAGGAGGTCATTTTAAGGGAGACAACCAATCGGCAATTAATAATGCAAAAAAAAAATTAAAATGTAAAGGGATTTGGATTGGATTAAGTCCTATACCAAATCAGCGGTGGTTAAATAATTGCAGAACAGTTAAACCGAAGCAATTCTAATACAATCGTTCCAAATTACTTGGAGAATCTTGTACAAACTTGCAATCAATGTCAATTAGAAGTTGAATCTATTTCGACTGGCAAAGCTTGTGGAAGCTGGCAGCTGGCGGGTGCTCCGCAAAGTGAGACAAAGTGTGGCAAAGTTTGGCAAAGCGTGGCAAAGTTTCCGTAACAACCTCTTAGCGTGCTTTGCGGTAATCGAATGTCTTGTGCGAACTCTGTAATTCATTGACATGGATCGCGGATGGATCACGGAATTGAGGTTACGCCTACTGTTCTTATTGGGGACGGACATGCAATAAATTCATTAATGATGCTACGTTTTAATGAAATCCAGAGAAAGATAAAATTTCCTAGACATTAGAAGTTTCTGCTTCAAAATTATAGCATGGGATAACTAAGACTTGTAATCACAGTTTAAAGATATTGTAGTAGAATCTTTTATCACTGTGGCGTAATAAAGCGACATCAGCTAAGCATGGACGCCTACCTTATCGGCGTAAATGGTTTTTAAGCGATATTTAGTAACCAGCAGTTTAAAGACAATTAATTACATCCAAATTTAAACGTCATGTACTCTGGGTCTTTAATCAAAATTCGCTGAAGAACAGAAACACGATTGGAACGAATTTTCTAAATAAAAAAGTTCTCCGAAATGTGGCTCCAAAATTTCAATTTTTCTAATTATTTAAATGCTCTATGCTTAAATAACCGGTAAGCCCAGTGATACTACTTGTTCTTCTCGTTGCGTTGTATATTCACAAAAGTAAATATTTTCACAGGATCTGTAGGCATTTCGTTTAAAATTTATTCTAATAAAGTCCGGAAATGATAGCTCGGTTCAGTAACTCAATGGAAAACTTTAAACCAACTTTGTTTAAGAGTTTCGGAGAGTTAACGAGTGTAACTTAGTTTGTAAACTTTAATTTAAATGTTTAACATAAGTTCATTGTTAGCCCTTTCGATTTATTCATAACTAGCTGTTTAATTGAACAAAGGATTTTATTGTGTAAATTAAAAATACAATAGCATTACATAATAATAAAAAAAAAAAATCTAATCTGTTTAATAAAATCTAATTTTGCTTCGCCCATTACCACTTCAGCTTTGCGACACGTTATGTCAGTGACATTAGTTTTGTCTAGAGATCTCCTTATTGCTAATAAACCGATAGCCACCCGATAGCTCTCTCCATGCCCGCTGATGGACTCTGAGTTTTCTCATGAAGCGTATAGTCAATGACCGTGTACCTATCTGTAAGTCATCACAGTTCGAAGATCTTTATCTAAAGGCACACAGGGCGTACTATAGGACGAGAAGACATCACAAAGTTTAGTGAACGCTGCAAAATCGAGCTGAATTCGGTGTTTCAACTCTTTTTCGAAATTGGGCCAACCTAGCTGGGCCATGTTCCCTGACCCTAATAGATCCTAATCCTGTTCGTCTGTACCTAATAGACGTGTACCCTGGACAGGGCGGACAACGCGGAAAAATGACGCCAGTTTATCGGTGCCAAAAATTCTTGTTTTGCCACCAGTAAGGCCACGCTGTAAGTTCACTCAGAAAACACCTATGAAATTTTAACAGATGGCGCTACTATTTGCTTGTATGAAAAAGGTTTACGTAAATCGTTCGGATGCCCATATCCTGAGGTTTCTTATCGGTGGTCCCAGGTTTTAGTACTCGTCTACAGTTTCGAGATAGAGTTCTCTACCATCACGTCAGGTCATGGTTGTGCGATTTTTTAACTGATATTTATATGCGTAATTAATTCAATGACATCAGCACATCGAATCGCAACGTTTGTCATTCTGAGTGGAATAGGAAACAAAATTAAACTTCCCATTCAAAACACACCAACTGGCTTAATTCGTCACACGAACTCATCAAATGTTTAAAATATTTTACGGATAAAAACACTAAGTGTCGTAAATCCTATTACGAATAGTGCCCAGAATGCTTTAGCAAGTGTTTTCAGGACTGCATTAATAATTTTGTTGCATTTTTAAGGGTAGTTATTGCGCAAGTAAAACGAATATGAGATTTGAATTGACTTAGAACTTTCAACTTTATTCTGATAAACAGTCGGTTGATTTTTCTTTAAAATTCGGGGCAAAGGGTGAATTAAATTCTAGTGTAATAAAATGTTAAGATTTCGGAATTTGTTTTTCTAAAATAAGCTTTATTCTAAATATGAATAGTGTATGTTTTCACGTGAATCGAGGGTTACAAAATTAGTATGTAGTGGCGTATACGAGCATATGCGTATGCTTAACGCATAATGAAAAAGCTTTACAAATACATTGAGGGTCTAATAATATGAATACAAATAATTAATTGTCATTGTGGGTAAGAGCTTTTTTTATACAATTGCCACTGACAAATATAATTGGGTGCATGTTAAGTATTGCTGCGGCTCTTTGGAGCCCTTTGACAGAGGTTTGATATGTGGATTGTGGAGTGCCTACTCTTCATTGAAAATAGTTGGTAGTTTTTAAATGGAGTAAAACGAAATACTGAGAAAAAAAAGACGTGTGTCGTACATCACTCGATAGAAACCCAACCTACTCTATGGAATAACACTTAAAACAAAACTCCATTTTATATTTTCTTGTGTGGTTTCATTTCACCCATCGCTCGATAAATGGCGCTGTCTTCAGTTATACCAATATACGTGTCCATTCTGTCTAGTAAGAGAAACTTTTGTTCTAGATTTTCGAAGATTTTCTTAGATTTACTTCGTGACGGGATTTTCGTCACCCAAAAAATCCATTTTCTTTCGTGTAGACCCTGCGTGATAGATACCATTCGAAAAGAAACTTTGTTTCAATAGTTCTCACTCAGTTCTGCCTAGAACTACATTAGTAAAAATAATTTATGCATTAGGAGAATGTGAACTCCCTGGCTCAGTGGCTCTCAGTTAAAATTTTATCAAGCGGTCAAAGTCTCGAGTACCAGCTTGTAGAGTGTAAAAATCGTAGCTCAAAGACGGTACGGTAAATAAAAACAAAAATCTTATTATATTTGTAACACCTAAAGTAAGCAGCAGCAAACACGTTAATTAAGTGGTAATCTATTTCACGGAGGTCATGAGTGAGTGATACATCATCTCTGAGCGAGGCTGATTAAACCTCTCCCGGCGCTACCGTACTTGGTTGTTTGACCGATTACGTAGAAAAAGTCCGGTTGTATACAGATATTTTTTCAGAACTTTTTTGCAGATATAGATAGTCTTGATAGTGGATAAATATTGCCGTAGTGCCTGCCGTAACACAGTCATTGCATACCTACTGTTTTCTTAAGGTTGTTTGATCGATTACGTAGAAAAGTCCGGTTGAATACAGAGATTTTTCCAGGACTTTTTTGCAGAGGTAGATTGTCTGGATAGTAGATTGATATTCCCGCAGTGTCTGCAATGACGCAGTCTTTCCATACCTTCTGTTTCCTAAAGTTTCATTGACCGATTTCATTCAGAGATTTTCAGGACTTTTTTACAAAGACAGACACATATACAGTCTGGATAGTGTGTGAAAACGTTACGTGGATCGCTCCCCAGGCTACTTACTCTTGCATCTACTGGCTACGCTATATCACCTTTTTGCTTAAAGGGACCTATTTTCTCATCTTCCAAATAGTATCCCATTTTGCCAGAAATAAAATCGACTAAGCAGATCGTACGTTTAACCCCCTACATACAATCAAACTTACCTCTTTATAATATTAGTGCAAGTAAGTACTTCGCTTCAAACTATCAATTTTGTCGAGTGCTCCTATAATAACAAAGCACTTAATGTCACTTACTGTACTTAGCGCATCCTAAAAACATGAAATTTCACCTCACCCCACCGCGAAACTATACAAAACTATCACAAAACCCCCGATCTCACCGCAAATTTATCAATACACGAACAAAAGCTACGACAATTTCACGCAGAGCGGATTCTTTTACAAAACACGATGTTTTTCCGACGTATAAAGCTCTATCTTGTATTGAGTGTATTTTATTGCCAGGAGGCGGGGCCAAGGATTTTATTTGGCATAAAATGGCATAAAATTTATTATAGGAATGATATAAAAATGGATAATAAGTGGAAAGCGTGTCTCGATGATGTTTAATGACGCGGTAAATGGTGCCCGGGTGTGGACGCAGACAGCTGTCTGTTGGACCACGCGTTAGGGTTGTGTGGTACGGGAGCTAGCAACGTTTGAAAAGTAAGAATTTTAGGAGAGCTGATTTTGTGATATGTCGTCCTTCTTGCACTTTCGGTTAGAGTCTGGGCCATCTGGCTGCCGGTAGCCGTTGCGTTCATTAATGCGCATCCTATTTCTGTCCAGATGTTGCAACTTACGCCTCCATAATGTTTATACCAATGTTGTCGGGGCTACTAATTGCCCTTAAATTATTTTAGGCGCACTTGTACCATTTATGATGACGTTTCATATAAAAACATATAAATTGGGACAATTTATATGTTTAGGCATATAATGGGGCAAATGAAACACCAACTTAAGCCGTTAGTTTTATGGTATAATGTTAACTCGTATGTGGTTGACAATTGACTAATACAAAAATGAAACGTCATCATAAATGGTACAAGTGCGCCTATTAATTATTTAAGTAATTTTTAATTTAAGCAATTAATTTTAAATTTTAAATTTAAGCAATTAGTAGCCCCGACAACATTGGTATAAACATTTTGGAGGCGTAAGCTGCACATAGGATGCGCACTAATAAACGCAACGGCTACCGGCAGCCAGATGGCCCAGACTCTAACCGAAAGTGCAAGAAAGACGACATATCACAAAATCAGCTCACTTAAAATTCTTTCTCGAAAACGTTGCTAGCTCCTATACCACCAGGCATACTGTTTAAAACAGTATTCAATGCTGTGTTAATCCTGTCTCTACCTTCCTTTATTTGGGCACGGGTAAAATGCGAGAAGTTAGCCCAATGGCCATAACTTACCACACTTGACAATTGCAAGTTGGCAGGATTAACACATCTTTGAGAATGGCGCATCTACATACTTACATAAATTCGCACAAAACAATTTTAGAATAGAATAGAATAGAAAAATCTTTATTTACTGACACAACACATATAGAAAAACCTATGAAACCTATGAAACTTAACTAAGATATAAAGATACAAATTGATAGGTCCTAAATTTTCTTCCATCTTTTTGATACGAACCACTAAGGACACATTCCAACTTTTCGTCTCGAATAATTTGGGTGCCTTCAATACAAAAATATACCATAGGTATTTTCTAAACAAAAGCGCTTTAACCACACACCATCATTGCTTTTCATCAGATGGAATTGTCATCTAGAGTTAGGTAGCTTATACATACCTAATAAAAAAAATAGCACCTGTTTCATTCCATGCAATTAAGTATTGAAATCACAAGATAAGCGTAGTAAACAAAAATTATTAATTTCTCCAAAATACTGTTAAAATTTCTTCTTCTCACACAATGTGTCTTCTTATGTATCTTCTTATGAAATGTGGTGGCAACCCTACGACGGACGGTTGCAGAAGAGGGTGTTATTGTTGATATGTGAGACATTGATAAGCAGCAAATTATGGCTATTATAACATTTACTATGGGCAAAAGTCTGGCAGTGGAGCTAGTTTTAATAGGATTTAACTTTGAACCTGGTCAGAGAGAGAAATTAAATGTTCTTTACATCAATTGGTGAAACAAACTTTTTCGTGACTTTATAACTAATGTTTAAAGTTTATATATTTATATTAATTATTCAAATTTTGTTAAAAGACGTATTAATGATGGGGAGATGACTTTTGGCGGCTCTAAATTGCGGTTTTTGCGATCATCTCAGAAGCTTGCATCGACTGAGACATCTACGAGTTCTACGACGAAACATCACTTAGGCCATTACGTAATATTTTTCATAATAATACTTCTTGACTTTAATACATAACAATCTCAAAAAACTAAGGTAAATCTTAGATGATAACTATACTTGTTATATGTACATAATGCTAATTTATCGAATTTTAAGTTTAAACCTTGTGAAGTTGGTGTCAAAGTAAATATGAAAATAAGAAATATTTAAATTTAGGTATTTCATTCATTTTTATAGCTGTCGAACATTTACTCAAACATCTGAACGGTTCGAAAATCATTATTTTGCCGCCAGAGGACTAACAAAAATCAAAACATCTGCCAAACTCCAAGATCACATTAATTTCGCTAAACGATTAAAAATAAAAAATCAATCGCTCATTCGTAATCATTCACCATACCAAATTCCCTTCCATTCATCCGCTCACTCACAAGTAGCTCTCAAATACTATAAAAGGCGACAATGTATCTGACTTTACGCTTTAAAATTAAAAAAAAAACGGAGGCATGCATGAAATTCCTCCACACAATACATTATAAATATAATAACATAACAGCGTGTCATTTTATTTTCTTTTCTAAAGATTATAAAAGCCTGTAAAATTTACAAAGTGCGAGCCATACTAGTGCAATATGGTTCCGTAATCCGTATCACCCTAAAACAGTCCATATCTGAAAACTAAACAATAATTGAGTCAATAAGATAGATTCTCATTAGAGCGAAAATAAATCACAAGACAGTTTCCAATATAAAACCTGTATATACAATACATTTTTCATTTCTCAATAAAGAATATAATCATTTGAAAATGCTTTAATAGTACATTTCAATATAAGTGCGGAAAGTTTGTCATTTCTTTACGAGTTCCGGTTTGTTGACCCAAGCCGAAGGCGAGGGTCAACTATAAGGACGAGTAAAAATGACAATTCCGCACGTGCATTGAACGACGTTTTTTAATACATTTGCGAAAAAAAATATTGGTTTTACGTGTTTGCCTGCTCCGTGTTTGCATGCCGTGTTCGTGTTCATGCGCTCCTGGTGCGCCCGCTCCGGTGCCGCGTAGGAGGAAAACACAAAAGCACTAGTGCGGAAAAGAATAACTTTGCGCACGCTAAACATACATGGAAATGTCAACTTTTTGAGCAAATGTATCAAAAAACAATTTTAATTCGTAATTTCAAAACAACATTAAGTTTTGGTCGATGAACCAACCTCAAAATTTTTCAAAATAAATCAATCATTATTATTTTCGTAAGTTTCATTTATGTACAGAAAAATAAGAAGGGTTTTCTTTCACCATTTGGTTGCAGAACTAACAGAACCCTAAAAATCCTTGTCCTAATAAACCAACAATAAAGGTTACAGTATCGTAGCAAATAAAATATAATACGCCATCGAGCAAAATCTGGAGCTGCCTACAAAATTGCAGCGAAGACTTATTTTTAAAACGAATAAAGACGTAAATGCTTTAGAGCCTTTTTCGCCGGAACGCATTATAAGTTTGTGGAGCTACAAGAATAGCGTCTCGCGAGGCGATTTGTCGCCGCATGTCAAATGGCTCTCGTGAATGGCAGCTATGAATGGGATGTAAGAACGGTTGTGCAATCAATTAGAGGGGGCGGTACTCGTTCTGATCTTACGCGGAACTTGGAGATGTTGTGTCCACGAATTCAGAGGCTGTGACCAAATAAATTTTTGAATACGGTTTTACCTGAATGTTTCTGAAATGAATTTTTTTTTAAATACTTATTTCCAAGTTATCATTTGTCTGGCGTAGTCTTATCGCTGTGGTCAAAAAGTCTCACAGTTGTACTTTCTAGCTTTGTTTCTTTATGATTTTACAATTTTACATTGGCCCCAATCTGAGAGAGTTTACCATGGCTGGTTATCAGGCAAATTACCTGCTGGCCAAAACCATATTACCAAGCTATTGTTTATTGCGGTGCATTATGAATAATAAGTAATAACTCATAATGAGCATAACTATAAGTAACTATACACTCTCCGATTAATTATGAATTAATTTTCGTCTCCATCGTCACTTAATTATTATTACGTGAAATTGAAAAGTCAGGAACTAAAGTGAATTTAACTAAATTAAATGTTAATTTGCCCAGACACTAAAAAATAACACCATTACGGGCCTGTCGTCTTCATATAACATGTCTTGTATCTGAGAAATTAGGAACTTTTTTCGTTTTAAAAGTCCCTCGACTTAACGGTGTAGAAGCAGTATTTAAGCGATTTTGAATGAAGTTTTATGCAAAAACTATAAAGACAATTACTTTCAAATTTACACGTCATGTATTTTGGGTCTTTAATCTAAAATTGCTTAGAAGCAGAAACACGATTGGATAAAATTTTCTCGATAGAAAGTTCTCCCAAGAGTTGCTCCAAAATCTCAGTTTTTCTATATTTTATCGGAAACTACAATGGATGTAATTGTAATTTTTGTTTAAAGTGTCGTTAATCATAATATCCAAAAACGCTAAGAAACAGATTTTTGATAACTAGCTTAGTTTTCGAGTAATTAGGTAAAAGGTCGTTTTACTGTATATTCTTCCGCGACGCTGCATGTACCAACATACCCGTGAGAGTGAGGAAGACAAAAATAAATTCAATAAATCCCCTTAAGTACGTTTAGTTGATAAACCTCTTCTTTAGTGGCCTCAAGACAGAACACGAGTCAAAGACGCCGCTACCTAAATACGGTGACATTTTCACACTCCAATACCTCCATAGAACAACGCTATTCAAACAAACCAACGTACGAACATTAACCTTAAAACCATCACCATTAAACACATTTCACTTTGCAGCAAGGCATTCTATAGTAACGCATTGTCCCGATATTCCATATTACTCTACATTTTAAAGGCAAAATGGCGTTTTTCATTGAGGAATTTTTCGCCACTAGATACAAAATTCATGAATGAAATCTGAAGAGACCGTAGCTAATAATGAATCGTCGGTACTTACTTTATGTGTACGTGAAACCATTATTTTCTCTAACAGTGCAATGATAAAGTATCTGAATTTTTTTCAAATTTACTCCAGTTCCTTACACAAGTAACGCGAGAACGGAATACCATAACGGATTTCATTTCTTTTGAGAAATTACATAGGTAGGTATCATATTAGTTACATCAGCTTAGTGGCCCAGCCAAGGGCGTCGCCAAGGGGGGGCAGGGAGGGGCAGCTGCCCCCCCCTAGAGATTCTAAAAAAGTTGCCTAATATAATACAACCAAAGTCCTAAGTCTTCGAGTTAATTTGCTTAAAGTTGAAGAGTTGTGAGCTGAAAAAATTTTCAAAATGGCGGATTCAAAATGGCGGCTAAATTAATTTCGCCATTATTTCGAAGAGTATAAAAGATGGAAGAACGGTTTCTTGACAAGAAGTGATCAGAACCCGAAGGTCTATTCGATGGAAAGAAAAAAAATTCAAAATGGCGGATTTTATTTTTTCATAGAAAATGTATGGCCAATGTTGAAGGAACTAAAAATTTGGAACTATGCAAGGTTTGACGCAATTTTTCGGAGAACTCCCAGAAAAAATATGGGAAAGGTTGATGATTGAGGGTTTCGAAGACGGTCGAGGAGCACGGGCAGCATACTATCGATAGTAAGGGGCTGCCCAAACAAAAAATACTCGGAACCTCATGCTCTGAAAAAAAAATCCAAAATGGCGGATCCAAGATGGCCGCCATATTAAATTCGTGTTTGTCTATCTCCGAAAGTATAAAAGATGGTAGAGTGGTTTCTTAACAAGAGGTGATCAGGGTCTCAAAGTATACGGGATGATTAAAAAAAAACAAAATGGCGGGATTTAAGTACTTTTCTATGGAAAATTGCCAGAGAAAAATGTCGGTATAAGTGATGATTTAGGATTTGGATGATGATTGAGGAGCAGGGTCATGGATTTAAAGATAGTTAAGGGATGATCGAACAAAAACTACACTGAACCTCATCCAATGAGGTTCAGCGTACTTTTTGTTCGAACAGCCCTTAACTATCTTTAAAAATTAAAACCATGACCGGGCTCTTAGGTAATTTTTTCAGCTTACTGCCAATCGGATTCCTATTGGCGATTGGGAGATGACGGCGATGCTTTTATGGGCGATAAGACTGCACGCGGGCCACATGTGGCCCGAGCAACCACGCGCCCTACTAGTATATGTATAGAGTACCTACTAAGATACTGTTGTTATTACAATCGCTGTAGATGTAAGGCTCGTAATACAAGTGAAAAGCTTCATGTGCTGTCGACTTTATCTACATTTCATGCATACCTACTTTTAGTAGGTAAAGTCAACTTGCCCCCCCCTGCGCCATCGGCTGGCGACGCCCTTGGGCCCAGCAGATTTTGCTCTTCCCTTTCTGATATCGATGGGTTTTTGAAAACACCACGATAGTAGACTTGAGAGATCCAATAATGTTACTTTACTATTATCAACTAAACCATCATCCGTCATCCATAGTTACCGACATAGCCCAACGGATAAGCAAGCTGAAGTGGCAGTAAGCGGGACATCTGTCGCTGAATCGAAAGCTCAGCTTAGGACAACCTCCTGCCTACTGGACCGACGCGCGACGCGACGACGACTTGAGAAAGGTCGCTGGTAGCGCGTGGATGAAAAGGGCAAAAACAGGGTTATATAAAAAATATCAAATCCCCCTCAGTCTGTAGTTGTTTACATTAACACTAACAACTTTTGTTCTATGACATTTTGAAATTAAATATTAATTAATTTATTTCATACAAAAAACTGTTATTTCTGTATAGTGACATTATACTGTTTCGGTTTCACGCCGCGAGTTCGCGCGCCGCCGCGCCGTTGCCACTTGCCGATGTTACATTACAGAGTAGGAACAAGTAGAGTATCTCTGTAAAGTATTGAATATTTGATATTTCTTAAAACATCGAGTTAAAAAGTAGTAGAACAAAAGTTGTTGGTTTTAAAGTAAACAAATACAGACCGAGAGTGATTTGGTATTTTTAACCGACTTCAATAAAAGGATCTCCTCCTTCTCAATTCGTCGGAATCTTTTTGATATAACCCTGTATAAGGAGTTGGTTAAAAATATGACGTATCGTGACTGGGAATCAAACAAGCTATCCTTTGCTAGCAAGGCGAATATATTTCATGGTAACGCCTGACTTAACCGTTCCACAGTTAGGTACCCACACTAACAACTTGGGGTCACTTAATTTCGGACCGCAAAACAAAACCAATCTAAAAACTTAATCGAGCTTTTATTGAAATAATAGAGCTTTTAAGGTGATACGTTTAATATTGATGGAGCAAATTGAACTGTGACGTCACTTCCGGGAGCGTGGCCAGCGATAGCTTCCGGGGAAACGGGAAGCGGGTGATGGAACTTTTTTGGATTAATTTGGGCACAATAGCCGCGACAAAATAAAAGGAAAAACATGTTATTGAAATGCCCGGAATTCGTTATAACTCTTTCTGGATGTTGTCAGTTCAGTTTAATTATAATAATAATATATTATGAAGAGAAATTAAGGAACTAAATAAATATATCAGGACATTACACACATCGCAATCTGGCCCTAAAGTAAACGATAGCTTGTGTTATGGGTACTAGATAACCAATAAATACAAAATATATAATAATATTTAATATACATAAATACAAAATATTGAAAAACACCCAGACACTTGAAAACCTTCATGCTCTTCACACAGATATTTTCCAGGTATGGGAATCGAACCCACGACCTCCGACGCAGACAACAAGACTACCGCTAAGCCATTCGGTCGTCAAAATGGCAACGGGGAAGAAAAGCATAGTGAAGCTTACATGTCTCCATAGTATTATTGTTCTCAAGGCAGGATGAAGACTGAAGCCAATTACAAATTACCAGTTTAGTTGGTTGGTTGGGCCAATGGGCCACCCCCATAATATATTCTAAGATTAGACTAATGCCCAGTTATATGGACTATGGATCAAAATTTAAAGCAACACATTCCCACTCTTTGATTTGACAAGTTTGTGATACGTAATAAAAATCTCGCACTCTCAAAATATAATACTGAACATTGCAAAAATAAACAAAAGAATATTTACCAAAATCAAATAATCCCAAACTACAAGATCTATCAAGCAAAAAATGTCGTCAACATTCATCTATGGAGCTTCATTCGATTCAATAATAAAACGGCCAAGTGCGAGCCGTGCGTAAAATGAGGATTCCGCATATTAATAAAGAAATCCGAATACCAATATCACTTAAGAACGCGTCAAAAATATCCCAAAAGTTATCCCAAATTTCATCAAAGAATTTGTGGATTAGGTATTTCGTTATGCCTCCGGGCCGGTTTTTTGAGACATAGTTAAGTCAACCAATGGTTAAAATTTGGAACAAATACTAACTATGGGTTGATTTTTGTTACCTACCAACTTTAACCATTGGTTGGCTTAACTATATCTCAAAAAACCGCGAAGTCAATGATTTTTTCCCATTTCAAAAAATGCCTAACGCGCATATAGAAGTTAACTTACGTGGTTTACGTAGAAGCTTCAAAAAATGAGAAGACACTAGCAAAATTCATTCCGTCCTAAGGCTTTACGTATTACGTAGCAACAAAAGTAAGCCAGACCTGTGGCCAGTGGTGTGTTTGAACAGGGAACCCTAATAAAAAGGTCAGATCCGATATCATCTTGAATGCGATTGTGTACATGCCTACCTTACATGAAGGCTTTATTTATATATCAAACACAACCCTTTGGAGTGGCACCTCTGTTTGTAGAGCACCGGATATGACGCCCAGGGCACGGATATTGGAGCTTTCTGTGTTCTGCCTCGGAATCCTAGCGAAGATTTGAAAGTGTGCAAAATGAAGCCTCGTATCGGAATATTGCTTCCGGGAGAAAAGTTTATAAAATTTCGGTCGTGAACGAACCGATTCCCGGCACGAACTACTTTAGATTTTAATTTCTAATTCGTCTCAGGTTTAGTCTGGTAAGGCTTCAGCCGTTGCTAGTTAAAACCTTGTCAGTAAAGACGCACCGCGCAATTTAGCGTTCTGACGCGATGATGTGTAGAAACTGTTAAACTGTTATATTCATTATTTTTACTTTCATTTATTATTTCAACTTAGTTATTTTGTTACATTGCATGCCGTAAGGTTGGCTTTGGACAATAACTATTATATTATGTAACATCTTCATCTTTAATACGTAAATAAAGATGAATTGAATTGAATTCAATCGCAATCTTTACATTACAGTATCGAAAACCAAACGACTGAGCAGATCAAAATTATAAATGCGATGAATGGATGTATGCATAAACTTTTCTGCTTGAATTTGGAATAGAAATAACCTACGACCGAAATAAAAACTGTCAGTCTTATACACCTATATAAGACTGACAGTTTTTATTTCGGAGGAATCCACGTTTTTCGCAAGTTTCAATATACATTTTAGAAACTAGATTCTAAACGTAAGCTAAACTTCTGGCAAAACTTGGTATCATAAAAATCACGCACGAATCGACGTATTGTTTCATACTCATGCACTGCCAATTTCACGTCTAAGGTCGCTACATTAATCACCTCATAATAAAAGAACTTTCAGGACTAATGTAGCCACATTCTCAGAATTTTTCAGACTGCTCCGGAAAATTGCTTTTGCAACCTCATGTGGTATGGAATGTAGGTATGCAATTATCATTACAGTGTGCCCGGTAAATTGTGAAACAATTATTAATTACAAACCTAATTAAAAAAAAGGGCTTTTTTTCTGATGACTGTTTTTTAGCAAAGTGAACATATATGTATGTAAAATTATGTCCTATAAGAGCACAAAAAATTCAAAATTCGAAACTGTTATTTTTAACACACTTCAAAACAATTAGCCCTAGCACCTGCACCTTTAGCCTTATCGATGAATGACATATCCATTTTCCAATCGACAAATTGTTATACTGATATTGTTCGCGACGCTCTGACATAATATGGTGTGCCCAGTGAGTGTGACAAGGACATCCATCACGCTCCAATACCGTACGATTATTCGTGTAAAGTGTGAACCCTGAAAACAGTGATTCTAATATGGCGAATTCCGGCAGCGCCCATGATATGTGCTCTCACTTCTTTTTACATTGATTCTGTCATTTATGCAAGTTTCATACTATACAAATATCAACTACATTATGTGTGGTTGGTGTGACGATGCCCTTCCACATATATTTTTTGATTTTCGTTGTATATAGTTATGGACTGATTGACAGGTTTTATAAACGATCAAAGAAAATAAGGCCCTGGCGAGATTATCTGTATAGCTATAGTCTCACAAACTTATCCAGCCCAGTAAGGATGTCGCCGTTGATTGTTGTTCGCGCACTTACTGCTTTAGGCATTATTTATGGACATAAAACTACAAAGCTAAAATAATACACAGCCCACTGGAAACCACAACAGTGTAGACAGCAAAGAGCAAACTGAGAAGTCAACCGCGTTGTATGTTTTTTGACCACCGGGTCATATAAGTTTGTGTGTGATACTTTTTGGGACTGTCCTCACAAAGTATCATAACTGGTGACATGAACTCCCCTCCAACTCATTATGACGCTGCATGGCGAGTGCGCAGAACTAATTGTGTTTTGCCGTGACGCGACAGGATTTTCATTTATTACGTTTCATATAGCAAATGTTATTTATTCCACTCTTTGTATAAATTCGCCAAATCAATTATTCAAGTACGTACCACGATCATAAATGTTCACGTTATATTATCGTGGTATAACTACGCAATTTTGCATTGTAAAGTCAAATTCGCCTGAGGAGGCTCCGGTGTCGGGGCAAAACGTGCGTCAAGAGTTTTTTTCCACTGAACAATTTCAAATTTTTGACTATGATCTAACCAGATGATAAGTGATGATGCACCCGAAGATGTTATCGTACTAACTTGGAAGGGGTAAGTGATCTCCTAACTCCCCTACTGGCACCCCTAACGGTTTCTACACAGTATTGCGCCCGAATGCTACATACCTTGGCGGTACATCGTTGCTGCCAGTGTGGTAGCTAGCAACGGCCGAAGCCTCCCACTAGATGAGACCTAAGCCAATTTAAAAATTATAAAATTCTAAATAATTTTTAACATTTCATTTGCGCCGGGCCTGGGTTTACATCCCATAAATTATGAACATTGTCCTTTATCCTACTTTTTAAATTGACAAATAAAACTGGTGCAGTATTCCAGATTAGCCACGTCCGTCAACCATTAGGAACACCATCAAACACCATGCAGTACATAATCACACGTGTTAGGGTTAGAATAGAAGGGGTGACATAAACTACAAAGGGATAATGACTGGTCGTGAAAATGGACTATTATAGTCGTTTCATTGCTTACTGCTTGATAAATTGACTTAATTTTAATACACTCAAGTAAAAAAAGAGTATTTGTTCAATTTTTTATTATCTGTAAATAAACGTGAATATCCGACCCTCAGTTATACGGATTCGCAACTATCCGGATTCGGCTGGTAGTCCGGATAATTGCGAATCCGTATTTGTAAAGTCGGTACTAACTAACGTACTACATCGGAAAATGTACTTTAAGAAGACGCTTGGTATATCGTATTGTTGGATTTTACAAAAACCATCAACTAGGCAACTAATCCTTTGTTCTGCAAAAGCGCATACAGTTAAATAAATGAGTTTTTCCTCATACATTCAATTATCCGGATTTTCGATTATCCGAATGCCATACGAAACAATTAGGCCGGTTAATCGAGTTTTTACTGGATTAAATTTAACATTTTTTACACACCACAACTCTTTTGACTCTTGTGGTTGATGACTATAATAAATGACGATGACGCTGAATATGTTACCTATTATATTTATAATAGCTTGAAAAGGGGTAAGCAATCTAGGATTCTACACAGCATCGCACCGGATTGCTAAATCGCTCGTCCTGCGTCTTTATCGATAGGGTTTGGTTACTTTCCACGGCTGAAGCCTCCCACTAGAACAATAAAATATAAGTGCTTAGGTAAGGTTTCTGACAAAGTGGTCTATCAAACCATTCGACGCTTAGATATTATGTATATCAGTCAGTTAATCAGTCTGTAAGTCAACTTTTCCTCTTATATTTTACATGAATATTCGTTTTATTTATCATCAGGGTTAAATGTAGTTAAACGCTTCCTTGGGAAATTCCACGATCTATCCTACACGTATCAAAATTTATGAGATAAACGGGCCATAAGTTTTGTCAAAATAAACAGTATTTCACGATAAACAGTAATGTTTATATTCACAACATCCTTAACCGCAAAACACAGATAACAATTTCCATCTTTCACTTTAATATTATTACCCCCAGGTTGTTTTCCAGTAAGGCTTCTTTAATATTGCCGTAACGTACATCCCACGGAAATGTTATGTTCCGTAATTTGCATACATTTACATAATTTTGTTTTTGCGATGCTGAATCGATGCTAAAACAATTTATTGTGCTCGCACTTACAGAATTTACGACATCATACATTTCGTTATAATTTATTACATACATTTTCTAGATACGCAAATAACAAAACATATAAACAACGGCCTTAAGTCAGTTTTTAACTGAAATCATACTGGGTACTTATTACTTCTAATTTGGCAAGCTTCAAACTAAATAAACTAAATAATTTGTGTTTTTTGAAAAACCATGGACTGGAAGGTCTTAGTTAGGTACTTATACCAAATCTGAAAATGTTTAATAAAGTTATAGTTATAAAATCAATGAAAGCATCGATTTTATTTTGAATCGCAATGTACTCAATTGATCTGAGTGGAAGAAATAAGATGAAATGGGATACGTAGCTGTTAAAGGTGATAGAATTCGACTCTACGATTTCGCATTGTGAAGTCAACATCTCCTGAAGATGTCTCGGTGTCGGGACGAAACGTAAGCCGAAAAAAGTGTTGGAAAATTGTGTATGTGGTTTTTCATGTGGGCAGTGTTCCTGCATATTGACCATACAGAATCTTTTCAAGAAGCGGATTATAGCAAAACAAATTAATCTTTCCTACTAATTATAGAATTCATTGAGTTTGAGAACATATTTTTTTGCTTTCGTCGGTTAATAAATACAATACATCGATCAAAACTCGTCAACATTATAAATGAATTTTAACAATAAACTAATTAAACAATCAAACTGAACAAAATGTAATCGACTCTACTTACGTCAACAAAGTAAAACAATTTCCCAAATGTAGAGCCAAACAAGAAAGTACGCGTACACAAACGTAACAATCGCCTCTCAATCTAGAAAGGAAACAATAGTAATAAAGGGATTGTCGACAAAGGTAGAAGGTAGAAAGGTACAAAAAGGTGTATAAAAAGGTATAAAAACTCCGCTAAATGTCACAATGCGAATAGCTATTATCGGCGGAATAGCACAATAGCATTTTATACGTTTGTGGTAAGGGTGACATTGTACAAGAGTTTGAACTGGTGGAAGCAGCGTTAGTTATGAACTTAAGCGAATATGTACTATGACTTGATAAGAATTATAGAGAAAAAGTAAAAAAAAATCCGACTTGTATTGTAAAAAAAAAACCGACTTTATTGAAGATAGGCTTGCGCTTGACGACAATCATGCCTGATGGAAAGCAATGATGAGATCTAGGATGGAACGCACTTGCCTAGAAAATGCCTATTCACTCTTCTCTTGAAGGCACCTAGATTGTACTTGGCTGGAAACACGGAGGCTGGAAGGGCGTTCCACACCTTAGCGGTTCGTATCAGAAACGTGGAGTAAAAACGTTTCGTGCGAGTTTGTTGGACGTCAACCACATAAGGATGCCACCGCTCTCGGCGTCTTGCAGTCCTATGGTAGAAAGGTTGTATTGTAAATTGTATTGAATTCGAATCCGAGACTGTAAAGTCGTGTAGTTTCGGTTTTTAAAACTGTTGCTCAATTAAAACCGTTCTTCTCATCATTTTTGAAATCAGATTTTCGTCTCATATTATTCATTTCTTCCTCTATCATTACACACAGAAAGTTATTTATATTCCAAGTTATTTATACAAGCTTTTAACATAGCTTATGCTTGTAATTTTTACTACAACACCGTTATTTCTTTACACTTTTAAATACTATTATACTTGACTGATCTCACCTGATGGTAAATGACGACGCAGGCGAAGATGTTATCGTACTAACTCATCTTTATCGTCACAGGCTAGTTCGAATGGCTAGTTACCATTCTGATGGCGGAAGTGGTTTCCGAAATCTCTCATTAGGTCCAATCTGAGCCAATTCATAAACAATAAAGTGGCTCGTGGAAAAAATCCCATGCAACTGGTGACCCGAGACGTTCCACTCAAAGCCGAGCGCGCGTCAACTGCGTCAGTAAGGTTAACATTCGCTTATTCCTTGTACCACACCACTCTTGGTAGTTTGTCAAAATGTTAAGGCCACTTGATATGACAGCATCTTTGATTGGCCACCGCAAAGCGATTTATAGGGGGCTCTCCGGGCCATGGGAACACGGGCCAAGTGATCATTGAGTTAGAACTTAGGAGAGTACACTTAATGCGTACTTAATAATCAAGTTACTTAGACTTCGTTCATGAGATTGTCGTCATGTGGAATGTGGACTTGACGATTATTGTTCCGATAGTAGTTTTAGTAAAGAAATATCGAAAAGCTTCGACCAACATCTCAAGAAGCTTTTGCTCGACTGTTGTGTCAAGGGCCGCATAGAGAAGACAGCATCATCATGCATGCATCATGCATTTAACTTTCATAGGTACTACTTATGCAAGTTGTATATACATGTAATGACATTTTTGAAAATTGCAAGTGCCGAGTTTCTTGCCAGATCTTCACGGTGCAAACCTGATTTTCAAACTTACCGGTAGAGTTTTATCTTTTCGTAAAAGCTTTCAAATTGGGCTTATGTGAAAAATACAGATTTTTATTTTCAGTATAACAAGCTTTAAGTCTCTGAAAAACTTAACTGATTCCAGCAACTTCTATTCCACTTGCGTCCCTTTCTATTATTTTAGGTGTTTTATTACGAATTCCAAAACCGTTTAAGTATTCAAAGCAATCATTTTCGTGGTGGTTGTTAAATCGGAACCGGGCTATTGAAATTTGATTACGGTCGGATTTCTCCAATGAAACCATCCGGAGGGCAAATAATTTTATTGTAGCCATTCTATTATTAGAATCAACAGTTGTCAGTACAATTATTGTTTTCGTATAATTCTGCGTTTCCCAATTTATTTTTGATTGTTATGGGTTAGCTTTTTGTATGTTCGATGAAAGATACACTTTACAAGATGCGAATAATATTATATATTACAAGTATTTTGTACTTAATAAAAATGAATTTACGGAAATGTGCGTCACCAATAGACGCAAATTTAACATGAGGTCTTCCTTTTTATTGTACTAATGTACTCAAAACACCATGCTCTGGGCCGTAAAAAATGAAAATGAAATATCAATCATAGAAGACTAAAGAAAAATAAAGGACTTTTGACCTGTTACAGATTGATTTGTCACATTCCTAATTCAAATTTTTAGGACTAGAACAATAAGTATTAAGACTTGTCAGAGTTCTAACTTCTAGCACTAGAAAAAAATCTGTCGCCTCAGTGCTGCCACATCTAACGTACGTTATTTTAGGAAACCGTTATTCTGGGGTCAGACGTGGCGTGCACTCCATATAGGCATAAAGGCACGTGCCTACCCTAACAAATTCATCCAATAAACAAAAAAAGAACTTAAAGTTATTATTTTTTAAGGTCTTTTGCTTATAATAATAATTAAAATATCAAGCAATCTCTATTGCGAATCACATCAAACACGTCAAGTTCTTTTTTTGGTTTATTGAATGAATTTGTTAGGGTAGGCACTTGCCTATACGCAGAAGGAGGCTGCGGGGCGGATGAGAGAGGATGACGTGGACTCTCATCCCCTCCGCCGCAGAAGGGCTGCGCGCAGGCGTGCTGCCCATGACCGCCGCCTGCCCCCTTAAGAAGGGCCCCCGGGCGATCGACACGGGGAGTTTGTCGCCCGATGGAGAATGGCCCTCGAGCCGGGATGTGCATCTCTGTGTTCACGATGCACTCTGTCAGGGAATTTAGACGTAGATCTAGAAGAACGGAGGGTCTGCTTCGGCAGACATCGTTGGCTGGGTAGCGCGAGTGCTTCCGGTCCCGTTGCTCAACCACCAGGCGACGAGGTGAACACCGTGGGGTTTTAGTCGGCGCGACTCCGACATAACCGCAGTGCCTCCCCGTGGCACACCGGTATCCATAACGGATTTCCCCACGTAAAAAAAAAGGCACTTGCCTATATGGAGTGCACGCCAACCGGTCAGTGTTATCATTTTCTCAACATTACCTTTTAGTTTCATCTCCCCTGTAAACACACTAAGTTAATGACCTCTACGCTATAATGTTATTACCCACCATCCCTCTTCACTATAGCATGGTGAGCTAGCACGTGCAATGGGTGGGTGATTCGATTCACTTTCAGGTTTATTAGTTTAATAAGCAACCAGCGTTGGGCTCTAATGACAGTAGATTGCCGTCATGGAAGAAACACTGCTATCTATTCCATATTACAAAACCTTTAAAGCCTGTTTTGGCAAATCTAAAAATAGTAATGATTTCCTTTTCTAAATATTCTTAATCAAAAATTACAGTACTTCGATGCTATATTATATCGAGACGTACCATTGGCATCATGCTTTTCAGTTAAGTATTCAATACCGATCTAGTTTTTGCCAGCGGCTCCACACGCTTGAAATTCGTTTTTTTACCTATCCCGCGGGAAACCTTATTTTTTCGAGATTGAAAAAAGCTGTTGTGCAGGTAGTCTGTCCACTCTATATATTTAAATCAAATTGATTGTGCAAACTTTCGCCCAATATTAATAGCAGGCAATTAGTTAAAAATTAAAATGTTTCACGACATAAATAAACGTGGAATATAGATGGAGTATAAAATTAAACTCTGTTTTGTGCACATCTCTCACAAGAAAATTGACATTTGTGGAGAAAGGACAATACAGAGTTTAGCAACTCAATCGATATATATTTTTTTATACATAAATAAATATGATACACGGGACATTTTACACATCGCAATCTAGCCCTAAAGTAAGCGATAGCTTGTGTTATGGGTACTAGATAACTGATAAATATACATACATACTAATATACATAAATACAATATTTTGAAAAACACCCAGACACTGGAAAATATTCATGCTCATCACACAAACATTTACCAGTTTACTAGTAGTGGGAATCGAACCCACGACCTCCGGTGCAGACAGCAGTTTCGCTACCACTACGCCATTCGGTCGTCAGATTCCACGTTTAATAAAAAAAGGGGATAAGGGCTACAGCCATAGTCACCGGAACTTCGGTTTTTCGATTCAAAATTAAATCACATCAATGGTAAGCTGACCAAAAGTCACCAAATATCACAAATTCGCAAATAATGCATAAATAGCGGACCAAGTTTTCCAATCCTCACTTCACAGTCGCAGACAAGTGAAACAAGTCACAAAAGGACAAAAGCTCTACAACGCATGCATGCCATTGATCGCGTAGAGAATTATGAATGAACGTAGATGTGAATGAGTGAGCGGAATGAATGGCGAGGTAACAAGTGGACCCCGTAGTGCGTCGGGGCCCAGACAGTGAGGCGTCGCCATTGTAATGTCGTTTATGCACTGGATAAGTTGGTGCCAGCCTTTGAAAATGGCGGTTCCGTACTTCTTAGCTAAGAAAATGAACGATTTTACGAAAGACTAAAATAGTCGTAGCACTAAAGACTAAACTAGTCGTAGCACTAAAGACGCGTCCGAAGTGGTTTGATTCCCCGTTCCTGATACGCACTGCAAAGGCCTGGGATACCCTCCCAGGCACTGTCTTTCCTGCCTCTTAGGCAAGCGCGTTCCACCTTAAACCGTATCACCACTTTCCATTAGGTGATCACAGTCAAGCGCTAGGCTATTTAGTAAAAAAAAAAACTGTATAAAATTATTACTCCTGCAGCCATATGACTACGCTATTCCATAGAATGGCATATGGAACGCAAAATTTGTAATTATCGCTTAATTGATACGTCATGTGATCAATTTGCTTTGCGCGCGCGGATTTCGGTTTAAACAAATCTGCAACATTATACAATTACCAATTTCTGTACCCATCTCTGCTCTCTTTCACAATCTAATTATTTTAAAGAACTTTGCTAGAGGAATGTGTAGATAGCCATAGCTACAGATTGGTGTAATATAAAATTTATATTTCATTTCAGTCGGTCTAAAAAGGTATACGTTAATCCAGGGTATAAGTTATCTACTTTCCCAACTTCACTAAATTGGTTCAGTAGTTGTGTCCTGATTGCTTCCATTATAATAAAACTGCGGAACCCCGAAAAGTGCAAGTTCTAAGAAGTTTCTTGGCCGCCAAGTTGTTATTGGTACGACAATATGCAGGTGGTCATTAAATTACCTTTCCGTGCTCATTTCCGCTCGGGCATTGTGCGCGATTGTTAATAAATTGACTTATGACGCTTTGCTTCGGGCACTTGAAATAATTGCGATCCGAATTGAATGAGCCACGAATGAATAGTGCTTTTGAAATGGCACACGAATTTGTAATGGCTTTAAGATCAAGGAAAAATGTAAAAATAAAATAAGCAGGGAAATAGGATTTTAGTATGTCTTTTATAAAATAAATTTGAATATAATTTTGAATTCTAATTATAATATTTCTAATACGGAAGAAATTCAAAATCTTAGTCGCATCATTATGGTTCCAGTTTCAATATGGTACAAATCTTGTTACGTACTTAAAAAGGATCTCGAATACCTATATAAAACAAAGATTCAACTCCCTAGATAACGCGTTGCTAATTAATCGCCTACCGGAAAGCTCAGAACAACGCCTGCAAGGCCAGTTAACTTACCATAAAATAAACATTCTTTCAATAGTATCAAAATAAACATCAATCCCCAATTCAATACTGAACTAACCAAGCGTACTAGAGTTGTAACACACGATACCTCAATTTACGAGTTAAATATTACGGTTCACGATCCATAACCGTTGTTCGGTGCAGTTATCTTATAATTATTAAATGAATCATAATTGCACTCCCACCTGGGACTACGGAGCTCCCTTCTATTAAATTTATACTTTTACAACCCCTTCATCTGTCTAAATTTGATGAAAAACTGAGAAAACCATTGTATCTTATGACGTGAGAGATAGGGCTCAATTCATTTTAATAAGACACCTTTTTATTAGTTCAATACCTCGGTATTGTCTAAGAGCTAGCGAATGAATTGTTCGGAGATATTGATCACGTTTTAATATACAACACAGATTATTGTTATAAACAATTCAGTATAGTACGGTTAAAGTTAGTACGAATGGTAAGTAAGTCGCAGAACCGCACAAGAGCCCGGCCCGCTCGTGTTACCGACTGCATATGTTTGTATGCATGAAAATGTTGTCGAAGGTCTAGCACTTTTCATGCAACAACAAAAATACCAAATTTGGTTATTTGGAATGCAGAATATTATGCATACCTAGACGTTTTATTCCCGTAAATTTTGTTAAAGCAGTCGCCTCTTGAAATGCCGACGAAAGTGAAAAGTAGACTGCTGTACAGAGACTTATATACAAATGTGTAGTAGGACAGTCTATTTAGGAAAAAACCTTTAGGTTCAATAGGTTCAAATATGCCCAACGCATCTAAAGAAGTTTAACTACACTATAGGACGTCGAAAACTGTGCCACGAATTTAATGATTTTATCCCACGTCAAAAAATGCCTCACACATCTAAAAAGGTTGTCACTTCAAAAACCCAAAAACACGAGTGGAAATTAAAAAAAAACAGACGTGTGGCACTCGGAGACTGCCGCAGTACAGCTATTGCATAGCTGTTTTTATCAACTTATGCAATTATAATTATACATTCAATGCCACCTAGAGACGAGTTTCTGAACTAAAGAGAAAAGCGTAATATTTCAAAAAGTCGTTAAAAGCTCTGCTATCATCGATAGATGGCAAAACTAAAAGTAATCACCGCTGTGCCGGTCGGACGGGGGGGGGTGTTAGGTTATTTTCCTTACGGAATTTCTGGATTCGGTCTCCACGCTAAAGGCCCGCGTTAGAAGCTATGATTGCATAGCTTAAAAATTACTCCTTCAAAACATACTTGCAAATAGATAACCAGCTCTCAGTTTAGTATCGGCCAATGTTTGCGATACATTGTTGTCCCGGCCCATTGTCCGCACGTATCAGGATTCGTGATCATATTTGGCTTCGACAGATTTTTTAACAATAGACGAAAAATTCTGCACGAAAGGATTGATTTTTTGCGCCGCGATCTTTTGATGTCGTGATAAAATTTGTAAACATTTCGCTATATTCTGTCTGGTTGAACTAACGTAGGAGGAAGATCATAAAAGTTGAAAAGATTTTGCGTCTCCGCCACCGATGAGAAACCTCAGGATATGGGCATCGGAACGATTTACGTAAAACTTTTTCGTACAAGCAAACAGTAGCGCCATCTGTCAAAATTCTATAGGTGGTTAAGAGCGAACTACAGCGTGGCATTATTGTTGGTGGCAAAACAAGTATTTTTGGCACCGGTAAACTGACATTTTTTCGCGCCGTCCGCCCTGTCCAGGGTACATGTCTATTGTCACTACTCTTGCAGGTCCCGTGTTTGATTTCCAGTTGAGTTCCTACTAAATCTTTCAAGGTACCTAAACAAAACACTACAATTTTAAACCAAACTTTAATCTGATAAAAAATCTATGTAATACATATGTTATTTCTTTCATTTCCTAGATAATTAAAATGTTGATTGAAATACCTACGTGCACATTTAAAATACGTGACTACGCCACGTAAGCTTCGTATGGACGTAAGACACTTGCACCACCACCAACGATCAGCGGGAATGTAAAAAAATAAAATAAAAAAATCTTTCACATAGGTAGGTACTCACAGGTATTTATGAAATGACAGCCTCCACAGTAGCGAAAACTACGTGTAGAAATGAGATAATGAGCAATGACAAATGAGTAAGTTAGTTGGGATAGTACTAAAGGTTTATTATTAAAGTTTACTATTACTAAAGCATAGGTTTATCATCATTTGCCTAAGATCAATATAATTAGGTACTCGGATAGGTGGTCAAGCTAGCCTTTTATATACTGCAAAAATCTCTTATCAAATGTTACCCCTAAGATAGTAGTCGTAAAGTTCGTAGTCTCTGTGCTAATTAAGTTTTTAAAGAAAAAGTATCGCTGTGAGAGATTATTCTTTTAAAACTCTCGTCACTGTTACGATAAACTAACATAGATTGAAGAGTTCTTGCTGACAGAAGCGTACTAGTAACTCAACGAACAGCTATTAATAAATAATAGTCTCTTTTATTTATTTCATAGTTACTACAAGTAATTTAGTTATATAAATAAATCAAATAAGAGTATCGCTGTGTGAGTTTTATACTTTTATAGCTCTTGTCACTGTTTTGATAAACTAATGGAGACAGGAGAGTTTTTGCCGACATAAGCGCAGTTTGGAGAACAAATATTACTAAGTTATCTTTTATTCACATCGAATTTTGTATTAGTTACTACGTACCTACTACCTACGTTTAGGTAATTAACGAGAAAACTGTCAATAGCTTACCGTCGGTGGTAAGACATGTGCCTAAGACGTGTGCTATGACTTTAGCTGGATAGTTAAGGTCGAGGGAGCTATTACCAGCATTCAATGGTTAATTGACTTCGCCACTGCACTGCAGCAAGGTATTTGGCTTAGTTGATAAGCTTTAGTCTATTAACTCGTAATTGAACTTGGCTATTTGCGCTAAAGATATTGATAAACTTAAGAGCTAATTAGTATTTTTTGTGTATAATATGTATAAGAAAAGAAAATTTGACTGACTGACTATGTGATTGATTGAATTCGTCAATCATTTAGCTAAGATTTAAATAATTTTTGAAGCTTTGACAAATCAGCCACAACAGTTTAATTTGTCAACGCGGGAATCAAATCATGGATTTGGGCTAATTCATGACGTAACAATTCGCTTGAAGGTTTGAATTTCCAAAAGTCCTTTATTTTAAGAAATTCAATTCATCCCTAAATGGAGAGGGGGGAAAAGGAGGGTGAACGAAGCCGCGGGTGTCCGCCAACGATAGTAGATCTACATGTTTAAAATTATTATTTTTTGTATTATTAATCTTTTCCATTAGTTATTATTTTCGCACCTTTATGTCCGATTATGATGTGATCTTAAGTCATTTTTCATGACCAATAGGGATGAGCCATGATAGATACTCAAACGTAGGATAGGATAGATTAATTACAGTCGTACAGTCCAATCAATGAACTCCGTTTTAACTTTTCCTTTGAATATCAAAAATAACCGATGACAGTGATAAAAGAATAGAGTTTCCACCGCCATTTCAAGTTTATTATAAGAAGGTATACCTAAAGGTCGTAAAGGTCTGCCCGCAAAATTGAAATTACATTCGGTTTCCGCTTCTTGAAAGCTACCAACACACTCAGACTACATTCCAACACATTTTACAGATTCACTAAAAACTCAGAGTAATTTCTAAAATTGATACTTAGTAAAGATTTTGAAATAAATATGTGTAAATAATATGCCGCAATTTAACTGCCTACTACGTCTTATTTTTTACTTGTTCCATTTCTGATAAATGTAGAGCTTTTAGATGAAGTTATCTGAACCGTACTTACACATAACTGAAAACCAGTCCTCTACAGTCTACATGGGTCTCCCATGATACCATGAAAGCTCTAATAACAATATTACAAGCCCCATCACATAGCACTTAACGTTCAAAAGAATCCAAAAGAGTTACATTCAAATTAGTTCTGACATGATAATAACGTGAATCGATTCACAATTACTGCTCCTAACAATGTTATTCATCCTTTAATGTTTCATAAACTAGTTTCTGTAATAAGGGTTGTAAAGGGCGGAGCCTTGGTGCACACCCCTTTAGATTTCTTTTGCAGTATCGAAATCACGTGTGCAGCAGATTGTACGTATTATGGGGTATTCATACCTAATTAATGTGCTGCTGGTAGACGGATTTCATAGTTTTGATACTTGCTCGATGTAATAGCGATTTTGGTTAAGTACGAAAACTAATTGGTATAGTATTTCAGTTTACAGTGCATTGAAATGATAATAAAGACTCAGTTTCGTTTATATTGGTAACTTGGTTATACAGGTTTCAGTGTAAAAAGAAAAAAGTGTCTTAAAAAAATTCGATGAAAAATGATAATGCCCAGTCATTGTAAATAAAAGTTTAGACAATATAGTTCACTGTTTTCACCATATTGCAAACTAACCTTTGCCAGATTAGCTTAACTTGGAATATAGAGAGCTGTATTAAACAAATCTGCACGAACTATGAAAAAATAAATCGATGTAAATCAGTAACCAAATCGAGTTTAATGAGACAGATATGAGGGATGTTAGGAGCCCATACAAAATTATTCATCGCTACTAAAATGTTCCATTCATAAGAATACAGTTTTTTTTTGTAATTCAACTACAGCACTGGGGCTGACGGTTCGCCGACAAAAGGGTGGGACGGGCCAAATAATTGCCAAAACGCTTCGAGTGAGGCCCATTGTGTTTATTTACAATGGGGTGCATTAAGTGGGGGTAGTTTTTGTAATTGTTACTTCAGCAGATCTCACCCTTAGCGATCAGTCGCAGGGCAAACGCCACAGCGGGAACTGTTAGCCAAAATGAACCGATCATTCCTGGTAGACACGTTGATCAGTGATTCGAAAGACTGCAAGAAAACGGAGATGTCTAGTGACCCCATAAACGCGTACACAAACCTCATGAGCCACCATTTGGATACTCGGCCGAAGTTCCTTCCCTACCCGTATCCGGGAAGCTTGAATCTTCTAAGCTTAGGACTGCAACATCAGCAAAGAGCCCCGGACCTCTTCAGACCTTTTCTAGAACACCTGAACTTCCGTTATCCGCTAATGCATCAGTTACCACGACAACCAGAGTTATATGAGCCCAGTGACAGTCCTCATCAAGAAGCATTTTTAAAATCAGAAGAGCCTGAACCTGTCAACTTCATCAGCCGAAGAAAAAAATCCACATCACCGTATTTACACCATCCATATAAATCAATGACTTCACCATCGAAAAGTCAAGGACAGCGATCGCCATCAGTATCTAGTGAAAGCAGAAATGGAACTCCTAGTCCACCCCTCGCTCATCCAGAGGAATTACTGCCAGGTTACTCAAAAGAACTGAAGCGTTTACCACTGAAAGAAGATTCCAGCAAACGCATCAGAACTGCCTTCACGGGGACACAACTTCTGGAATTGGAGAGAGAATTCTCTATGAACATGTATCTATCAAGACTGCGGCGAATCGAAATCGCTTCGAGGTTGAAGCTATCGGAGAAGCAAGTGAAAATCTGGTTCCAGAACCGTCGAGTTAAGCTAAAGAAGGAGGAGACTCCAATGTCGATTGATGGGAGGAGTAAGAAATGCTGCTGCGCCAAAGCTTCTTGCTCGAAGAATAATTCCACGTCATGTGATAATGAACAAGAACAAATCGATGTGGTCAGTGATAACGATACTAGTTTCGAAGCTCAGAATTTATCGCGGTTCTCTTGATTCACTGCCTGTAGTTATCGCTTTAGGTTAGTTTGTAAAAATATTGAGGTTGTACGGTGAAATATTTGGTGTTGCGATTTATAATTTCACTCTGTGAAGCATTGACTGTGTTGTGTTCATTAATTTGATTCAGCTGGAAATAGGATTAACATTAATGCAATTAACAATGATGCCATGAACCGTAATGTAGTTACCGTAATTGTATTTTATTGACTGATGAAACTGCGTTTCTCTTGGGAAACATTTCAATTTTAAAATAATAAGTTTACACTTGTATTCATGCTGCCGTTTTCTGCGTACAAAAAATGCAAATAAGTTTGTCTAAATTACGAATAACTTTTAATAATATTAATAGAATCTCCATGTCACTCCATAGCGATTGGTTTGTTTCTGCCTTCTGGCAATTTTCGAAAAATAAAATTTTCAAGTGAAAAAATAATTTATTACATTATTTATTAATGATGATGAATTAAAAATAATTCTGAGTTTTTTTATGTATCAACTCCAATAACTTTAAGGTAAATTCACTGTTCACTGAACAAGTAACAATGTAAAAATGATAAGGACAATAAATGCGGAATTTTCGCTCAAATTTATGTAAAGCTTAAGAATTTGTAAATAGAAATAATTTATAATAGGTTGTAAACATAGATGTGGATGTAAAGTTTGGAATGGTGATAGAAATATATTTTCGTAAAAATTTACTTCTTGTTAGATTCAAATAAATTTTATGGATAGCGAAAACTTATGTTTTAATTAATTTCTTGCCTCTGTGAAAAACAATCATCGTCAGCTTATTACTGCAACCTAATCTGGAAATGACTGTTGAAAAAGTCTTTTGTAAGGTAAGAAAATCCGCTAGTTATTGTTTAAAGGTGTCTGATGTTGTTTTTTTTATCCATGCTCGTAATTACTACCGACGATATTACATAATATTATCAACCGCTGAACTGACTTTAAACGATTTCCGCAGATATATAATATTTGTTATAAAGATGACCAAGAGCACCAAGAAAATGTTATTATCATTCATACAATGGGGAACCTATTAAAAGACAATTAGTCTTAGAAATAACAGTTCTTGTGAGTCAAACTCGATATTCGGACTCTTTATATGGAAATTCAAGCAAAGAATTTCAAACTTGTAAATATGAAACTGCCACTCTTGCAATTTTACTGCCATTACCTGATTTTGATAATCTTTAAAATCGCAAAAACAATATAAAATTTCACGGGCCGTTTAGTTCACCTGGGCGCACAAATTCAAAGTGTTATTTTGAATTTTGGGCTATTAGAGTAAGAAGCTTGACTCTACATGAGCGAATCGTATGATCTCGTCTCGGCAAAATTTTTCATGCAATGTTTTTGTTGGGATTTATTAATGCAGTTTTATGGAACGACACAGAATCTTCACTGTGCGCCTCACATTAGGCGGGGCTAATATCAATTCTCAGTCATTTTATTCCTCCATTTCTCACTGAAAAGGAATGCTGAAACATTACACGAACATCCGAAGGGGCACAAATACGAGCAGAATGTGATTACAGAATTTTATTAGTGTATTCGGAATTTCAAGAGTGGCGCGGAATGCGGGGGACGCTACCATTGACGTTGGTAATGACATGAATTGTATTGTTATGATCTAATTAAAATAACTTTGAGGGACGACGCGTCTCTAATTTGCAGGTGCGGCGTTTCATTAGTTCCATTCTTCAACTAATCGTCAACTTCGTTCGACTCAGAGCGTATTGAAATAGAAATTATTGTCTGTGGTTAAAATTGTCGATGTTAAAATCAATGGAATGTGTCAAACGTCAAACCTCTGTCAATTCTTTTTTACCGCGCTTTTCTGTTCGCAATGTATTCCTCGTACGTTAAAAATAAGTTTTTCTTTAATTAAACCAAAGTTCAATTAAATAAAGAAGTTTAATTTCATGAGAGCGTTCTATTTTTGAATGTATTGACTCAAGAATCGCAGAAAATAATGTTTCTAAAATCATATAGGTATTTGCATGATTTCCTATAAAATACTTACTTTTGTGAGCTTTATAAGATTTGGTCACCCCTCGGTGAACACTTATGATTTTTTCTCATCTTTTTTTATATTTCTAAATCTGTATCAGCCCTTGATATTTTAGATTTTATAACAGTAAACTTTGACTTACTAGTCTAGCAACGCACAGCTCTAATTATTGGCTGGTTCAGGCTGAATTTAGGCTTTCAGATAGCTATTATGACGTACTTATCCACTAAAGAAGTTCCGTGGGCACTCACTAATTCTAGTTGGAAAAAAGTCTACTTGGTAACCCTGATTTATCTTATTTGCTTTATTTACGTGAAAGAGAGGTCTCAGATTCGATTCCAGACAGGCCAGTTTCAGATTTTAATTAATAATTACTAAATTGGCTCAGTACTGATCACGTTTCAGCTAGTCACCTATAGATATTTCAGTCCATGATGACGCGCCCCACTCTGTCAAACTCTATACGAATCGAATGAAACATAAGCGATTTTGACAGAGTGGGGCGCGTCTTCGTGCAAACTGAAATGTCTGTACCACGGTACCACCCTAACGATAAAAGACCACCGAAAAACATAACTACGGCAGATTATATAGCGTGTTCTGCGACGCACGGGTAAAAGGACTAAAGGAAGCGTATTTTAAAATTATCATTATTTTGCTTTGACAGGGCTAAAAGCTTTGAACTTTCAAGTTTCAACCCCTTGCCAGTGCGTCCGCATCAAGTAATGATTCACAATCATTAAATATGTATTCAATGCTTTCACCCAGTCATCGCGCTCTTCCAATTATGAAATCAGAACATAAGCCACGCGCTTCTCCCACGAGGGAACTATTTGCGGAACGACCATCATCCGTCTAAAATCAAATAACGTAATTATTTGCCGAAGGCATTTATTATCTATGGCGGGACGCGTGGCCGCGTGCAGCTAAAATCCACTCCCTCAATAGTTACCATCACAAAACGTAACTACTCACTCTTATTTTGTGGGCAATAAAACTTTTTTTGGAACATAAAAGCAGTCCGTGAAACGCAAAACTAATTTTGGTAAACTCACGATCTGTACATCCAACAGTATACTCAGTCAAAAGCTTTGCTCGGTTCTAAAAAATTTACTTGTGTCTTAATGTATGGGTATAGCGTTTATATTCCTTTAGTTCGAATTTGGAGGGTAGTTTTCATACACTTGTAAAGCCATAGAACGCCACGCGGCAGTTCATTGGTATCTATTTGAATTTAGAAACCTTTTTGAATTTGTTTTTCATCAGCCAGTTCTTCTTTACGTTTGAGCTGTCACTAAGTGTGTTCCCGCTGATCTGATTTATTTGTATTAGTTTTTCGGTCAGTGATCGAGAGGGGTGGGAAATGGTTATTTGAGTGATAATTTGCGTCATTTAATTTGTCACTAATTTTAGTTTATGTCCTGTTTCACACTTCTTCGTATATTTCTTTATCGTTTTCTGAAAAATTCCGAGGGAACTGTTATGAT
Organism: Coenonympha arcania; assembly: GCA_036785405.1. Lineage (NCBI taxonomy): Eukaryota > Metazoa > Arthropoda > Insecta > Lepidoptera > Nymphalidae > Coenonympha > Coenonympha arcania. The sequence goes on from CM072069.1 coordinate 1,147,854, forward strand.
TATTTTCGGGGTGAAAAATCTCGTCTCCTTTTTCATTACATACTATTTGTTTGTAGTCTCGTTCAATAATAAGGCGAAAATGATTGCATAGACCTTTATATTACAAATAATCCACACGTCTAAGCAAAGAAAGTAATTTAAAAAATTCAAACGTACTGACAATAGTCTTTAATTTGCATTTCGCAATATTATCTACATTACAAAAAGGTAGAAAACATAAATTAAATTAACAATTATAATTATTAGGTACCTAATAATTATAATTGTGCATTCTTATAAAACAAATGCAAGTTAATTCGAAAACGAGTTTACTTTTGAAACACAAAAGCGTGAATTTATTTCACCAAACAAATAACCATCGGCCCTTGTTACGCTTCTTCTAATTATTTGATACACCCAACGATATCAAACAATTAATTTCTAGGGCCAACATATCCACTCATAATGAACTCTATTTTTATCGCAATAAGGGTGTTGAAGAAATCTGCAACACTTCCCCAGTAATAAATCCCGTATCACGCTGACAACCGTATGTTTTGTCACTGCTAATAGGTCACGGCTATCAAAACTTGTGTCACTTCTCTTACTACCAGCTATATCATAATCTATACCTTGCTATCAAACTCTTACGTCTTATTTCATGAAATCGATCCATGTGGTGCTTGCGTCGTTGTTGAACTAAGTAGCTTATGCAGTTTGTTTTGTAACAGTAGATTTTAAATCTTCTGTTTTAGACGTTACAGTTGGTTTTCTTTTAACATAGTTTTTATTAGTTAGGGTGTTTCATTCATTAGATGTATCCAGATGGGATTCACAATACAATGCAATATCATTTGCTAGCGAAACGAATTGATCGGGTTTGATCCTTGATAAATGGAAATTTAAATTTGTTTCAAAGTGTATAATATTATTTGCAAAACAAAGTTTTAGTTCGGAATTCGTTTCGCTTCGTCTGTGAGGCGTTAGTGATTCAGTGCAAACTGCAAACTTACTATTATTGCAATATTTGAATTTCAATATTATGTTTTAGTTCTGTTCCGATGCTTCTAGAATATTATTATATTCTAATTGTTAACTGATAATATCTATACTAATATTATAAAGCTGAGGAGTTTGTTTGTTTGTTTTTTAACCGATTTCATTCGTTTGTTTAAACGCGTTAATCTCTGGAACTACGGGTTCGAATTGAAAAATGTTTTTGTGTTAGATAGTCCATTTATCGAGAAAAACTTATGGGTCAACAACATCATGCTATGACCAATAGGATTCGAGCATCGAAGAAAATTGTTGGAATAATTGTTTCTTTTGGAGAGCTTCCGTTGCGTAAGCTGCGTAATGGACTAAAGAGCCAGCGCGTGCCAGACCTTCGTTATTTTATAAAAGCTGAAAGTTTTTCTGCGTATTGTCCTCAACACTGGGAAGAATGTTTGTTTGGACGTTTGTTTGGATCATGGTTGCTTTGGGAGATAACAAGTAATAAACGTGTAAAAAATCTTACGTCAAAGTGTAAAGTCAATTTTTTTACATTTTCTTTAGAATAGTATTAGAAATCACACCATGCATTGCTAGACACTTAGTATCATGGCAACCCTCTGCTAGAGGCCTTTAAAGTTTACGCAAAAATCATGTACCTATGAAGCCCTAGTTTTTCTTTTAAGTTCTAAAAAAGTCTGCAGGGACACATGTCCCTGAAATGACAAGGTTAGGAAGATAATATTCAATGACCTAACAAGACTGACTGAAAAAGAGCCATGTTCTATAAATCTTAAATCTAATCTGTATTGATTCAGCGTTCATTACGTCAGTAGGACCTACATAATCATGTTGTGTCTAACTGTTTTCTTTTTCTCATGATTTCAGAATCAAACCAGTAAATTAAGCTTTTGGCCACCAAGTGTCTGCCAATAATATACATAATATATCAACCACCTATAATATTACCTTTACCATCCTATATTTCCCATTCTTCACTTTCATAATCTGTTTAGTGTGAAAAAGTTCAAATGACGGAATATAAACAGGGTTTATATATTTCCTGTTTCTCGTTCTCCATGGCATGTTTGATGGTGGTGCAACATTAATGCACTTTTTATTCCTACAGGCTGTCGCTTGAACTTTTTGGCCTGACATGGGAATCGAACCCAGAATCGTTTGTTTCGCATTTTAACCTGCTATTTAGTAACTCATGATTAAGGTTACAAAAAAGTAATCACATCAAAAAACGACACCTTTTAAAACTCCTACTTACATATAAAGTTTATTATCATCCAATATGTATAAAGTCCGTTAAGGGCGTTACGGTACAACCATTGACCGCAGGCAGGTGTGCTATCAAATTGATCGCCAATGTCGCGTGAAATGACTATCGTTTTGATGGGACGCCTTTTAACTTTTGATTAGGAATACTTTTATTTTTATCGTAAAAAAAAAACAACCAAAAATGATTAAACTTTCATCAATAAATTTGTTCGGATGAATTTGTTCGTCATCAAAACCGGCTCAACAGATTTTTATCAAGAGCTTTATCAGATAACAGGATCCATTACAAATAAGAGAAATAAGATTTTGCTATTTCTACTTTCCCGAGTATAGGGTCGGGAAAGCGCAGTGTTGGCAGACTTCCGACCAGATGGACTGACGACATTATTTAGATTTTAGAGAGTCGGCTGAAACGAACGTCCGGATAAATGTATGGATGTAGGTACAGTACCACGCAATTCTAAAAAAAAATTGGTTGTCTGTAAAGTCGGTTTACAGACGATAGATTTACGTGATAACGTCATAATTGGCCTCTCTATCGTTTGTTTTATCGTGCCTCTCTATAGTTTGTTGCGCGCTCTCGCTTGCACGCACAGGCTCAGGTGGAACGTTACGCGGAACGTTACTATTTTTCATGTGCGTTGCTGGTGTTCATCAATTTATTAAACGTTATCACGTCAAAAACGTATCTCCGACACCAGAGCATCTTCAGGAAATACTGACTCTACAAAGTATATTTGTTAAACTTGTATATAAAACAAAAACTATCCCCTATTGGATTCGGGGGATTAAAATAAAGAAAAGATAGCATGCAAAAATGTCTTGGCTCCAGAAATTAAAAGTTAGCACTTATCTCAAGTCTGAAGCATTTATGATGAAACTTTGTCAATATATCAGCGTGAAATATTCAGACGCGCTCAGACCGTCTCGTATGACGCCTTGGGACCAATGAATTTGGGACGAGCTGCTCAGTTACATATTTATAAGGTTCACTTGAAATTATTTTCAAGTTTGGGAATAATTTTTAGAAAGGTCCTCATAATTTTTTTCCCGAAGAAATTTCGGTAACCGAATGGGGTGGCGGTAGCGAACCTGCCGTTTGCGTCGGAGGTCGTCGGTTCGATTCCCACTACTGGTAAATGTTTGTTTGATGAGCTTGAATGTTTTCCAGTATCTGTGTGGTTTTCAATATATTATATTTATGTATCTATTTATCAGTTATCTAGTACCCATAACTCAAGCTATCGCTACTTTGGGGCTAGATTGCGATGTGAGTAATGTTATCATATATATTTAAAAAAAATAGTTCATTAAACGCTGAAGAGCATTTAACTATAATATTACGCAGTCTAGATATAATATGTAACTAATGAAATTAATAATTTTTAAAGACCCCTACGTTTGTCATTTGAGAATTATACTGGCACGAGTCAAGTACATACTAGTACTAATCATACTCTAGAAATGCCCTACTACATTTTGGAAAAGAGATGATACTCTTACGCTGCTGGACCGATAAGAAGCAAGGAAAGTGGCTGCAAAAAACCGCATCGAAATCGGTCTATCCGTTTCACAGATTAGTAAAAGAGCGTTTAAGAGCTACAATGCCACAGACGGACAATCATCAATTGATTTGAGGATGTTAATTAGATATTCAATTACATACCTAGGCGTGAGTACGTACCCTATAACGATAAACATGTTTATAGTCCACGTATTTCAGAAATAATACGACAATTTGGTTGAGCCTTCTCGAATCCTGTAACGAATAGTTCATTTTATTTCCATAGGTGAACAAATTGAGTTTTTTCGATCTTTTTTTTTGAGTTCAGCTTTTTCATATCGCTGTTCGTTTACACAATATTTTCATAGAAATCCTAACTTCCTTAATTTGTTTTCGTGGACACTTTGACGCCATGAACAAAATAACTGGATCGTCAAATACCTACTTACGATTTACTTTCCGTTACCCCGAATTATAAATCAATTTTACGCTTCCTGAAGATATTATGATAAATAATAATATTATCAAGTTTCATCATAAACTTAATGACGTTTCCTTTCAATGATAATTTTGAAAAAATGTATATAGTTTTACTACTTTGGTATGGAAATTGGAAACTATTCAACAGGTATTCGGTGGTATAAAAAAGGAAAATTTTCAAAAAGCCAGGCAAAATTTTCAAACGCGAATTAAAAAAAAAGTTGATTTGTTATTAAAAAAATTGGTTATCTGTAAAGTCGGTTTACAGACGATAGATTTACGTGATAACGTCATAATTGGCCTCTCTATGGTTTGTTTTATCGTGCCTCTCTATCGCTTGTTGCGCGCTCTCGCTTGCACGCACAGGCTCAGGTGGAACGTTATGCGGAACGTTACTATTTTTCATGTGCGTTGCTGGTGTTCATCAATTTATTAAACGTTATCACGTCAAAGTACAAAAATACTAAACTGAGAATACCCGTGTTGGTAATCTAGACTTAAAATGGACTTAAAATCGTAGGTTAACCCTATTTTTAACCAGCTGCAGCGCTATAAAATTTTTGGCCGTTCTTGCTGAGTTTCCTCCTCGTTCTTCTCAATGCAATAGTGCTTACGAGGCGGTAGAGTTAGGTACAACTCTTATAAATATGCTAGTTTCGTGAGTTAGGCAAACCTATGTGAAGGAATAAATGTTTTGAAGTATTTTGAATTTTATCAGTTACAGCACACCGAGTACATTACTAATAGTATATATCAATGATTACGAAGCTATCTGTTTCAAGCCTCAGCTAACGATATCAAATTTAATTTGCAAAAGGTTCAAATAAAGGTCCCAATTCGTCGGAAAAAACGTAAGGTCAGAGTGTTTGGGAAAAGCTTCCTTTTGTTAGGGCTGCCAACATAAATAAAAAGAAAAGTACTAATAATAAAATGATTATTCTTCTAGAGCACATAACAAAACTTGATTATTCCAATCAGCCGCTTCAAAACTAGATTAATCCATTTTAAATTTTGAATTTATTCAAAATAATATATTATTGCTTATTTTTTTAATCTTGTACCAAATAATGACTATTGTTATTGTCTACAATAATGCATCAAAATTTCGGCTTTAAAACATAGTCGCATACCTAAAAAACTATTTTCTCAGATTGTGAAAAAACACAAAAAGTGGAATAGTCAAGTTTTGTAAAGAAGCTCCTCAATTTACCTTCAAACCCCTAGACGTAGAAAGCTGCACTATCGTATAGACTATAGACTATAGAGGTTTGATATAATTTAGACCAGGTAATGAAGGATTTCTCAACGTACCCAACTGTGTAACTAAACGCAGGAAAGGCGCTCAAGTTTTCTTACCCATTTGATATCTACTTTGCGTGGAAAATGGTATTTTTCATTTAGTCGATGTCGTTAGTACCTAGTCACTAGTCACACTCGCCGCCTGGAGTACCTAGTTGTTATATTTTATTTAATAAAAATAAATAAAAATGAAATGGTAAAACAGCTATTGCCGGGTCAGCTAGTTTTTTGATAAAATAAAAACAACAAAAAAGTGTCAACCCTGCCTATATCGCATCACGAGATGAATAATGCATGATTTAACATTTGGGATGCTGCTTCGCGTGTTCAACGCCGGTGATTATTTTTTGGAAAATAAAAAAGATTACTTTCTAAAGTCACATAGGTATGTATCTCTGTATGAGTAATGTGAGATTTGGCAAAGGTACTTAGCTTAGTTAACATGGATATTATAATTATAGTTAAATATCTCCCTGAATTGTACACAAGTTTAATATCATTTTGTAATCTTAAAAAAAGTTATCTTGAATTAAGAAATATGCAGCTCGTCTGTCTATCTAGGTACTAGGTAGGTAAGTACTATTTAATTCACTTTTTTATACACTACCTACAAGTTACTATAGTAGTGGTAATATCGCGCTGCAGACTTGGTCATAAATCATTCGAGTGTTTCGCTTTTGTTGTTCTGCAGTAATGCACAACTCAACAAAGAACAAAAATAGCGAAACACTCGAATGATTTATGACCGAGTCTGCAGCGAGATAATAGCACTACAATAGGTAGGTACGTCTGTGTGGACTGCATGCCACGCATCTTACCCCTATACCAACCTAAAGTAGAAGGTACTATAGTCTATTCCAAAACCAGGCGGAAAAAAGGACATTGAACTTTGACGGTATAACAGGGGTAGTCAACCTTTGTTTTTCAGGTTTTGTTTTTTTCATCTTTGTTTCATTGTTCTGACACGTTTAGAGCGTAACGATACGTAATCGACAGCGAATTGTATGGATCTTATACCTACCGTTTTATTTCGAATGCTAGCATAATACTTTGTGTCAATGTCCTTTTTTCCGTGTGGTTTTGGAAGAGACTTAAAATCGAACGAAAGCACATTATTATTATTAATTATTACAGCATTTATGTGTTTGGTGTCAATTTCAACTTGGTAACTCCTCTACCCTTTCCTGAGATGAATGCCCTGAAGTTTTGAACAGTGGACAACAGTGATTCTACAGAGTTAATTTTCTTCAGTCGAAGTTGGTGACCAAAAAAAGATCTTCCATAATGTACCTAAGGCTAAGTACAGAATACTTAATTATTTTAAGTGACAAAATGCCAACATCACGCGGTGTTCCCAGGCGGTCACCCATCCAAGTACTGACCGCGCCCGATGTTGCTTAACTTCGGTGATCGGACGAGAACCGGTGTATTCAACATGGTATGGACGTTGGCAATTATATTTACAAATAACCCAAACTAAATTGAATATTTAATACGTAGGCATATACTCTATGACGTAGGTATAATCCTATTTTTTCTTATGTATAAAATCCTCGTGCAAATTTTTACTCCTCCGAAACGGTTCGATCGATTGTTGTGTGTTCGGTAGGTCGAAAGCTATTTTTTTTTAATATCCCTAATGGCTAAACAACGTTTGCTGAGTCAGCTAGTTCAAATATGAATAGTTTACTGTATACATAGGTATAATAGTACTGAATAAAGTTTCTACGTACCTTCTACCTACCTACATAAAATGTTTTCCTCTAAGTATAGAGTCTAGAGCTAGACGAGATATTTTAGGTATAGAGTTTATAGAGTAGATTCTATAAAATGATCAAAATTAGGTACCTCATTCCTATTGGTAAGTACCTACCTAGCTAGGTCCAACAAATAATTTTGTCATTCATTCATTACTTATATACCTACCTACTTAGATCAATTATTTATTAATCTAAGTACCTATCTAGGTAGTAACAAAGATAATGAAGTTTTACTAAATAAGTGGGTAAGTACTCTATGGTAGTAAGTAGGCACCTACATCGAACTTACAAATCTATCAGCAAAATAACCGGACAAGTGCGAGTCAGACTCGCGCACTGAGGGTTCCGTACCTACTACTACCGGAGGAATAAAACCATGAAAACCACTTTTCTTGAACCGCATAACCAACTTATTCAACATTAAACAACTTCACCGCGAGTTAAATACGTGCAACGCCATCTGTCGTCATCAAAGTTTAACAAAATATTAGACTTGTTGAATATCAATTCAACACGTATTAAAAAAAACTACTCACTAGATCTCGTTCAAACCAATTTTCGGTGGAAGTTTGCATGGTAATGTACATCATATATTTTTTTTAGTTTTATCATACTCTTATTTTAGAAGTTACAGGGGGGGGGGGACACACATTTTACTATTTTGGAAGTGTCTCTCGCGCAAGCTATTCATTTTAGAAGAAAAAGATCCCACCAAAAACATAAATGTAAAAAAAGGAGAGCCAAGTTCAATATAAAAATTATGCTTGGCTGTCGGCTTCGCCGCAAAAAGAATGGAGATCAAAATGAGTGCCAAGTTCTATGTAAAATCGAACTTTGTATTTATAGGAACAAAAAAACAATATGAACAATTATTAAACTCTATTTCTTTGCTTTATTGGATACCTATAACAATTGCTGTTATTCAAAAATGTGAGATCTTAAAATAGGTTAGATTTGACTTGGCCAGTTTTCATTACATCAGTCATTTTATAAAGTTATACATTTTAATTCCGATAAAAACTCGCCAAGTCAAATCTAACCTATTTTAAGATCTCACATTTTTGAATAACAGCAATTGTTATAGGTATCCAATAAAGCAAAGAAATAGAGTTTAATAATTGTTCATAATGTTTTTTTGTTCCTATAAATACAAATTTCGATTTTACATAGAACTTGGCACTCATTTTGATCTCCATTCTTTTTGCGGCGAAGCCGACAGCCAAGCATAATTTTTATATTGAACTTGGCTCTCCTTTTTTTACATTTATGTTTTTGGTGGGATATCATTACTTTTTGTAAAGAAAACTAGGCAGGTATTGAGTTTAAAGCTTTTTCTTGCGTTTCCGCTGCGTGATTTTCTTTTTTATACTATTTTTTACACTCTCTTGAATGTTAGAGATAATAGTGCGCATTGCCCATTCATTATCTGCTACCTTTTTAGTAAGCTTCCTGTTTATGCTTAAATTAGCTAAGTCCGGGCGATATAGGGATCTCAGGCGGTTATATTCTATTATATTATAGAACTATCTTGTGCCTTAATTTGACTAGGGTCTAGATTAATAAGGTGTACTCCGTCTAGGGTTTTAACCCTGGAGAGCGCAACGTAGGCCTGTCCTCTGCTAAATATCGAAGTGCCTATGTCCAGAAGAGCGCTGTCCAGACTAAGTCCTTGTGATTTGTGGATGGTAGTAGCGTAAGCCAAGCAAATAGGGAACTGTTCCCGGTGAACATAAACATTATTTGATATCTGAAACTTAGTCTTGACACGTTCTAGTTCATAAGTTAAATGATTAAATTTGATAATAATTCTACGGGCACTATTGTTTCTATCGACACCCCAGTTTATTTTCTCTATGACTCCAATAGAGCCGTTCACTAGCCCTTTACTAACATTAACAACTAACGAGCTGGATTCCAAATTTCATCCTTCTAGGTCATCTGGAAGTAGGTTAGGTTTAGGTACTATATGTCAGTTTGTATGGGGACACCCCTTATTTTTTTACTTTTCTTTATTTTTTGATTTTTTCCTACGCTTACACACAGTTACTGAGTTGGATTCCAAATTTCACCCTTCTAGGTCATCTGGAAGTATAGGTTAGATTTAGGTACTATATTTCAGTTTGTATGGGAACACCCCTTATTTTTTGACTTTTCTTTATTTTCTGATTTTTTCCTACGCTTACACACAGTTACCGAGCTGGATTCCAAATTTCATCCTTCTAGATCATCTGGAAGTAGGTTAGGTTTTTGTACTATATGTTAGTTTGTATGGGAACACCCCTTATTTTTTTACTTTTTTTTATTTTCTGATTTTGTCCTACGCTTACACACAATAACCAAGCTGGATTTCAAATTTCATCTTTCTAGGTCGTCTGGAAGTAAGTTAGGTTTAGGTACTATATGTCAGTTTGTATGGGGACACCCCTTATTTTTTGACTTTTTTTTATTTTATGATTTTTTCCTACGCTTGCACATAGCAACCGAGCTGGATTCTAAATTTCATCCTTCTAGGTCATCTGGAAGTAGGTTAGGTTTTTGTACTTATATGTTAGTTTGTATGGGGACACCCCTTATTTTTTATTTCATCTGGAAGTAGGTTAGGTTTTTGTACTATATGTCAGTCAGTATGAATTTTAACGACTTTTTGACCTTCATATCTTTATAACCGTTTGAGCTAGCTTCATGAAATTTGGGCTTCTATATGTCCTTATAGATATAATTAAACACACGTAGTTTTATGTGTTTACGTTAAAGAGGTTTTGAGTTATAGAAGGGTCAAAAGTGGCACCAAGTGGTTCGTGTAATATTACACTCGGCGCTGGCCAGCCAGTTCTTTTTCTTTGAACTTGTCTTGACACGCTGCCGCGTGTCTAGATATTAGAAACATTAGTATCATTTTTGAAGACCTATCCATAGACACATATGGGTTTGATGAAAAAAAATTTTTTGAGTTTTAGTTCTAAGTATGGGGCGCACCCCCAAAATTTATTACTTTTTTTAAAATTTTGTGTGAAAACCTTAATGCGGTTCACAGAATACATCTACTTACCAAGTTTCAACAGTAAGTATAGCTGTTATAGTTTCGGAAAAAAGTGGCTGTGACATACGGACGGACAGACGGACAGACGGACAGACAGACATGACGAATTTATAAGGGTTCCGTTTTTTGCCATTTGGCTACGGAACCCTAAAAAACGAAAAGGTAATGTTTATTAGCAATTTCCAAACTCCAAATCTCGACTCGCCCTCTGTAATTAAGATATCAAGTTCGGCACGTGGCCTAATATCCCTAATATAAACAATATTATTAATGTTTGTTTGTTTGTTGCAATAATCACATCAACCCCGGGCACTGTCCAATGCAGATCCCTTTGTTATCCCTGACATGAATTTTCTTTTAATATTTCCTTATTTTGCATACAACAATCTAGAGGTCTTGAAATAAATTATGTATTATATTATTAGGTACCTACCTTGGACTGTACCTACCTACTTAGTAGTGTAACTGAGAAGAGCCAGACATGAGTCAGCACACCAATACCAATCCTGCTTTCGGATAGATAATTGATCTATGCTCTAATCCCTAGGACTCCGATAAAATAGCTTGGATTTAAATAATTATAATGTAATTTTAAAGTGTACTGTTGTTTCATTTTAAAATCTTGTATTCTGTAAAATCTTTGTACTGCCATCTGTTAACGCGTCCTATAACTATTACAAACTCCTATGTCACAGCGGTGGATGCCAACGTGTTTACGAAATGTTTCTTTTTATGAATTAGTTTATATCATGCACTACAGATGGCGCTGCATACAATTTTTCTTAATCAGTTGCATTATCCGCAAACAGAGGGCGCTGATGGAATCCAAACATGTTGTACATAAATATTTTATTATTTTATGAAGATAATCAGTTTTATTTACATTTCATTAGTTGGATTCGAATTAATAAATAATAGGAAAAAATAAAAGGTTAATAAAAGAGCAAAGGAACTCTTATTTCATTGAAATAATTGGATGAGTTCTAACTCGCGCTATTGAAGTTATTTTTGTTTTGTGGTATATAATGAACCGAACTGCCTTTACTGTTGTACTCGCTTCGGCAGTACATATACTAAAATTGGAACGATACAGAGAAGATTAGCATGGCCCCTGCGCAAGGATGACACGCAAAATCGTGAAGCGTTCCACATTTTTTGAGCATTCTTGCTCTAATCACTACAGAAGTGTTATGATCTCGCTGCAGACTCGGTCATAAATCATTCGAGTGTTTCGCTTTTGTTGTTCTTTGTTGAGTTGTGCATTACTGCAGAACAACAAAAGCGAAACACTCGAATGATTTATGACAGAGTCTGCAGCGAGATAATAACACTACTATAATAATACTCTTAATTCATGTTGTAAAAACTTAAGGTAGTTATTTACCAGTTATGAACGTAATGAAGTACCTACCTAAGTTTGGAATTGTGCTGGTGTCTATTAGGTATATACCTAGGGGCTAGGCTGGACTAACTATTTTATAAAATGGACAGTTCCTTTTTTGTGCTGATTTGAAGCGCCCCCGTCGAAGGTCTACGGTACTAAAATTGACATTTACCGTAGTTTTGAATGTCATTTTATTTTAGTTCCGTGAGTTCTATGGATGCTACCTACGTAACAAACAGCGCCAAAATGGGGAAAATCAAGTGTCTCCATTTTTACGTTGCCAGTCTCTGCTGTGGGTTGTCTATGGTTGCCAGTCCAGCGTATTAGTTTAGGTATAGAGGTCTGTGGATTCAATTCACCAGCCAATCTATAGCCAACCCATAGCAGCATTAGCACCAGCCAGCAGGTCATTCAAGCGTTGACTGAAGTGAAGCGAAAATAGTGTTACAGGCTTATAGCGCTGTTACATGTATTTGAGTTCGCAATAAATAATAATCCGTGTACCCATATTGCATTTTTATTTATGCCCACTTTTCGTTGTTTCACTAAGAAGGAATAAAAATCATTAAAAAATTTTGAAACAAACACTGGTCACTACTGACCTGCAGTGACAGAATAGGCAGACTGTGAGTCGCCCTTGAGGCTGCGGGCTCCAGGGCCCATAATCTGTATCTCAGTGATGATCACTCAGTGGCCTTTAATGACATATTTTATTTTTTATCCATTGAAGGTTTTCCACAAAATATTATTTTCGTTCCACTTAATAAAACAGCAATGTATAGCGTACCATAGACTACAATGATTATCACTGAGATACAGCATAAGGGCCCAGCGGGGCTAGACAAAGTCACAAGCGTTTGGCGTTAACGCTAGTCGACAAAAATGTATGGACAAAACAAATGACTGTAGAAAAACCACGATAATAATTACTAAACACGCTGTGTTTGATTAATTAACTGCGACAACTTGAACGCTCGCTGGCGTTCTCGCGGACCTTGTAGATATTAACTTTAGCGTACTTCGCTTGACAATTGACAGCCGACAGTATCAAACACAGCGTGTTTAGTAATTATTATCGTGGTTTTTCTACAGTCATTTGTTTCGTCCATACATTTTTGTCGACTAGCGAACGCCAAACGCTTGTGACTTTGTCTAGCCCCGCTGGGCTGTATCCTGATTCGCTCCTGGATAGAGCTTACCACTGAGTATCTACAACATTTCACAAACACTTTTTTTTTCGAGTGCGTTCCACGGAAAGCTTTCTCATTGATGAGATTTGAGATGTTAACATGATTGCGCTCGGAGATTCTAAGCAAATGATGTCAAGAAAAAACATTTGTCGATCTCTGTAGTCTGTAGGTAGTCTGTACCACAGTAGCGCGTAGCTCTAAAGAACTGTTGCCAGTCGCGATTCCACCCGCGTGAATTTTGGTTTTTACATATACATATATCCCGATAAAATGGTTCAACTTTAAAAGATAGACATGTAGTATCGCGGCCTTTTTTTAGATCTTTTAAAGAAGATCAATTCTGTCATACATGATTTTTAGGTAACTTTAACTATTTACGCAGCGCTTGCAACGGAAGTTCTCGAAAATAAACAATTTCTGTCATCCAGCCGCCATTAAAAAAATCTTGTCGCGAACCACCTATCGCTGTTCTGCAAACCATAGGGTGTCGTGAATTCCACATTGAGTAACCCTGGGCTAGTGTATTCAATATAATATACCTACACGAAAAATTCGACTTCAACTCTCATCAAACTATTGTTGAATACCACAGACTTTGAGTTGAATACCATTGAATACATTCTTTCCAATAAAAAATGGATCCAATAACAGAAGATTAAATTGAAATGGGCCCGACCACAAGGAAAGTGTCAACTTACTAATAAAAAAAGAATCATGAAAATCGAACATAAAAAAACGTACAGTCGATGTCGAGTTAAGAACCTCCTCCTTTTTTGAAGTGGGTTGAAAACTGAAACAAATCCTTGGAATTCATACAAAGGTAGATGAGAGGCGCCTCACGGCTGCGAATATCAATTTCGCGCAGAGTTTTCAATTTCATTTGCACGCGGCGGTGCAGCTTGCAGCTTGCAGCTTGCAGGCGGAGTGGAGTGGAGCGCAGTGGTTCCAGTTCTGATTGATTCTGAATGCAATTTGCCTCCACTCCGCTCCTCGACTACTATACAGGGTTACCTATATAAAAAATACCAAATCGCTCTCGGCCTGAACTTGTTTACATAACACTAACAACTTTTGCCCTACGTTTTTTCAAAATTCAGTATTAATTTATTTCATACAAAAAATGTTATTTCTGTAAAGTGACATTACACTGTTGCGGTTTCGTGCCGCGAGTTCGCGCGCCGCGCCGTTGCCACTTGCCGATGTTACATTACAGAGTAGGAACAAGTGGAGTATCTCTGTAAAATATTGAAATTTTGATATTTCTCAAAATATGTAAAACTAAGTACTTAATACAGACCGAGAGCGATTTGTTATTTTTTATATAATGTGCACTTCAGGTTGGAAGGTGTAACTAAAAAAAAATATGTTACTAGCTAATGCGCGCGGCTTCGCCCGCATGAATTTGGGGTTCTACATACTATCTCGTTATAATGAGTAAGGTGTCATAGTTTTTTAAAACTATGATGGAGAATAAGTTACTCCGCCATACATGATTTTTGTGTAACTTAAAACAGCAGCGCACGCAACAAACGATCTACAAAAGGAACATTTTCCCGTTTTTCCAACATTGAGTATTAAAACCACATTAAAACAAAGTTAAGTTTGCGGTTTCATAAGATAAGTGATTGTAATCGTTTTACTTTTTCTATAGTATGAAACCCTCGGTATGCGAATCCGACTACACTTGGCCAGTTTATTTTTATTTTAGGGGTACAAAATTCCGAAAGCGACCCGCTTTGCCAAGTACTTACGCAAAATGGTCACGTTATCCATAGCCCATCACGCTGGCCAAGCTGATTGGCGGGCTTCACACACCTTTAAGGACATTTTGGTGCTGGTCATATCTTAATGAAGATTTTCCGCCCGTGCAAAAAAGGCCAATGCAAAAACCTTTAAACGAGCAATTCTTGGTATATATTTCTATATAATCTGAATCTCGGAAACGGCTCGAACGATTTTCATGTTTTTATACAAGGGGTCAAATTTAGTATACAAGGGGTTTCGGGGACGATAAATTGATCTAGCTAGGATTCATTTTAAGAAAATGTCGTATTTACCAAAAAAAATATATAAATCTATACCTGACATCTATTGGCGATAAAGTAAAACTATTACAGTAAATTCCTGCTGCCATCTATTGGTAAGTAGCTGTAATACTAGTACTTATATTTAAGTGTGTAAAAGTAAGGTATACTTATGTAAGAGTTTGATTTCAAAAATAATAAATATGTTCTTAGTATACCTAATATACGACTACCAAATAGGTGGACCAAGAAGCCCTTAAAATTCGCGCCAACGCACACGCTCTAAAAATAAGTTTTATCCTCTCTCGCAGCTTTTTGAATAACTCCATAATATAACCCAACACTCATGTTTCTCAACATATTTGAATACTTGAATGTTTCGAAGAGGTTCAAAGGTTGTAAAGGAGGGTTGTGTCATTTGATTAAGAAGTTCTTACATTCACAAGGATCCATGGGTATAAGTAATCCTTGAAAAATATAATGGACACGTATCCATCTCTTTTGGAGGCAACGAAGCCAAAATATGGCATAAAATCCTTTAGTTCGTCTTGTCCAACTATATTCTGTAATAAAACCAGCTAAGTGCGGGGCGGACTCGCGCACCGAGGGTTCCGTACTATTACTGAACAGGAAAACCATAAAAATCACTTTTCACTTGAGGTTTATTTTTAATACCAAAAAATGTATCTACAATAGATAGGTACTTACAGAGTTTATTTTTTCCGTAAAATATACAATCGTAATTATTGGATAAGGGGGAGGGAATGGTATTTTTTTTAATAGATTGCCCAAGAAACCAAAAACTACGGGGCATAATAAAAATAAATAAAAATCTGTTTTAGATTATACAAGTAACGCACTTTCATATGATACCCTACTCAGTATTGTTATCTCATTTTTAAAGTTTCCGTTTTGGCAAGATTTGGGCCGTCAGAAAAATGATAAGGTCACCATACCAACAGCTTACTCCTGACACGTCAGTACTATGTGGTGTCTCGTGCATTTAACCATAGGTACAACAACTGACAAATGGTCACCGATAATTTGGTTGTGTCGGTGATTAATTGGATTTGTCTGTCCAATTTGCTCGCTATCGATATCGCGTCCACATCGACCGATAGTGTTTTCATTATGCTCGGTCTAAACTTATCGGTCCGATGTCGATATGGTGTATTAAGTGGTTGACCGACAAACAAAGCGTCGCAACGATTGTCGGTACGACGAGACGGCAGTCGGAGAGCCGATTTTGCTAAGTACACCTAGTAAATTTTAAAACCTACTAGAATACGGGTAAGCGTAATAAAGCTTAGAGATCTGTATACAGTGAAATTTACAACATTTTTTACTCTCCATGCGCGAGTGAGCCGACTCATAAGAAAGCACTTTTCCTGATGAGATTCTTTCAAGATTGAGAACACTGAATTTTGTATACAACTGTATCTACTTGGATGCACATACACAAATAAGTTTGTTCTACTTCAATTTTCCAAATAGTAAAAGTTCGTCATGTTTGTCGTCGTCCTTCGTCTTTTTAAAGTGGTAGATTACTTGTTGCCTCTTCATACTTTAGTTGCCCAGTATCCTTAGCCTTACCTATCTATTCCAATTCTGCGATATCTTTTGGCTATCTTATGAAACGATATAAAAATGTACTAATAAAAATGGGAGTGACAATTTGATCACGTGGCTTATCCATGACAACTGTCATTCCCTTACTTTTTAATTTCGCTCCAAAATAAAATAGATATTGTAGTCAGTAGATAAGGCTACGGCCTCAAAATATCATAACCCTATTCGTATACCTGCCATGGAATTCCCAGGATGAGCCTTCACTCTTGAGGAAAATTACATAAGTCTTTCAATTCTTAAAGTTCCCATACTTTGTTCCATGGAAAAAGACGACATCGAGCAAATTGAGCTGTTCTGTTTGGATTTAAGAAGCAGAACATTTGGTATCTGACACTTTCTTTTCACTTCTTACATTTAATTTACACTGTATATCAATAGAATACACGTTAAGAATTTTTCATTATTCTCAAAAAATGCTTTAGCCTTGATGTGCGCTCACCCCAACGAGAAAAAATAACGATGATATCATCTTTCATAGAACACAGTATGTAATTAAACAAAGCACAAAAACAAATTGGAACTATATCTAAGTAGTACTAACCGGAACTACATAGAAACTTGGGATATGCTTGGAGTCTTTAAAAGTTTCAGCGATGTAAAGCTGACCAATGAATCTAGACTAAGTAGGTCCTAACCTTACTTAACCTAAACTAAAGAGAATCCTTTTTTATTTTTTAGATAAAAAAATAACAAAATAAGGGAAGGATTACTTTCGAAATTCCAACCTTCGGGGATAGCAAACCGCGAGAAGGATAAGAATTTTAGGAAATGCAAATTAGATGCTCCACTTTCAAGTTTTTTCCACAAAACTTGGTATTTGGCCTTTTGGGGTTTCAGTTAAGCTTTTTGGTAAAGAAAGATACCATGGGAATTTTATAACCCTAAATTCACGTGGTTAAAGCCGCGTTAGCAAAATAAGGCTTTAATGCAGTCCTTGCAACCACTTTCAGGCGGATTTATGAGATTCAATAACCGGTGCCTGAAATTATTCAACTAATCTCACAATGCCAGCGAATTATGCGCCTTTTGATAGCACTATTAGGCCTAAAATCGAGTAGCATGGCATTTTGTAGAGATTAAATTTAAATTTAGGAACTTACAGGGACAGGTGAGTCGGTGTAGTGAGTCTAGACACGCTAACTCATTATTTAAGCGCACTTAAATACCCCACACTAACCCCGAAGAATGGTGGTCAAGGAAAACTGTGGAGATTCATCGATTTCATAAGCGTGATGAGGAAACAGCTGTTAAAATTGGACCTGGTAGTATTTTTTGTCGTAGGGTCCGTCAGGTTGGTATTTTGGTTACAGTAATTTCACGAAATTATTTGAGTTTTAATATTACTTAATACGTTGTTGATTCTATAGCCCTGAAATACGCTAAAATATGTAACCATATACACAACAATATACATGACGAACATATGTAATAATATACATGACGAACTTTTAATATGTGTTATGTGTGCCATAAATATTATGTGTATTAACATACACATATTTATGGCATTTTTCTTATGCCATATGTCTTGTCTGTCTGTGTCTTAGAATGATAAATTAGCAATACCTACAAGCTGGCGTATTTATTGAGGCAAATTCGAACGAAATAAAATCATTTTAATCAGCTCATCATTTTAGAAAGAATAAAGACTATTATACATAAGGCTTCTAACGTTTAATACCAGCATTAATGCGTTGGGTTTTAAAAACTTTTAGCATCTACTCTACGGATGTCTCTGTTCCGATTGTGGTCACGTGACGGTAGGTTGTAGATCGGGGACACAAAGCGGCGCGGGAATTTTTACAGCCCTTCAAATTTATGGACTCGCCAAATTGGAACCGCTGAAACAGCCTCCCAGGCCTTTGTAACGATATAGAATTAACTGGTTTACAAGTTTATAACGTTATAAAGCCTCTAATATATAAAATTCCTGTATCACAGCGTTTGCGACAAAATTCCTTCGAAACGGCTTAGGTTATTTTTCGGGCTTAGGGGGTATTTTTTATACCTCTATCTGAGAAAATATAATTTATATGGTAAAATAACATTTGCTGGGTCATCTAGTAATGTTACAGAATTACTTGCTGACGCGGCAAACGTTGTTTTGCCTAGATAATATTAAAAAAAAAAGACGTGTGGCACTCGGAGACTGCCGCGGTAAAGCAATTGCATAGCTGTTTTTATCAACTTATGCAATTATTAATTCCATAAATTGATATAAAGTGTTAGGTTATTTTCGTTACGGAATTTCAGGATTCGGTCTCCACGCTCAAGGCCCGCGATAGAAGCTATGCAATAGCTTAATAAAAATTAGCTTAGGATCCATTCTTAGACCTACCGAATGTAGACTATCTGTCTATATAGAATTTCATAAAAATCTGACAAGCCGTTTTAGAGGATTTTGGTTACAAACACAGTGACACAAGAGTTTTATATTATTAGAAAGATGTCTTGTCTCCGCTTGATAAGTATTATTAAAGACTGAAGTTAACAAACATTCAACTTCCATTAGGTTTACATTACAATGCTGTATTTTTTGGGCAGATGACTATTTTTTGAAAAGTAGAGATAGGTACAAAAATTGTTTCACTAAACCATGGTTAATTTTTAGTGATTTTTTAGTGTTCTAAGAAGGTTCCCAAAGATTAAAGGACACATACTAGTAATGTTTCACTAAGCCCTGGTTAATTTTATAAAAGCCATGCATGCAATGTACAGAATTCAGTTAGGTATATAGCTCGCAAGTATAGCGGATGGCAATACTGCAAAAGCAAGCGTAGTAACTGCATAATTTCGTGATATTGGTTCTAGAGCGACACGTTAGTTTTGCACGCAAAATGGAAATTTCCAGGAAATGGAGTTCCCATTTTTTAGATGTAATGGAAAAATAATATTATTTTACCCGGGAGCGATAAAACTGTATTCTGTTATTGCTTTATGGAAAGCAATTTAGGCGTAGCTCTGAAATAATTTCAGTTTCGAAGCCTTGCATCACAGACTTGCATTGAATTCGGGGAATGTTTGAATGTTCCCAATTTTTAAGTATTTGTTCAATGTTGGGCATTGATTTTATGAATATCGTGCAATCCTAAAAATAAGAATGAAGTTTCTACGCACTAAACACACTGGAAAAGTCTATACTATTTGAGCAAATGTATAAAAAAGTTTTATATAAAAATTGTAAGATGATCCTGGAAATCCCAAATTTTATTGTCATCAGTCTACAACGTGTTATTAGCTTTGAAATTACAGAAAACCGAATAAAATTTGCATTTCACCAAATCTCAAAGCGCTTAATCGACGCCTCTCGTGACCAGAGGGCTGGCCTATTTTTAGGTCAAAGGATAAGCATTGCCATCCAATGTGGCAATGCTGCCAGCCTTCTGGGCACTTTTCACCCGTTAACACCGATTCGGAGGAATACTTTGACGCTTAAAATCCTTCTTTTTTCATTTCACCGTAAATAAAAATATAACATATTCGAAGACGGTTGAAATAGAACGAATATTTACATAGGAAAATTTACAGATTCTCGGAGATAACTCACGATGTCGTTACAAAATATCCTAACAAAATAGCCGCAGAAATCCATTGGTATAATGCAAATCGTTCGTGAAAACAATTCCGCTGATCCAATTCCGGAGTTAGCCTGGACTGAATGTATAATAACCGACCGTTACAATCGGAGTTATGGTGAATGTTATGAATAATTGATTTTATAGACGTGACATTTAAACAACGTCTCTGTAGCTATACAGTCCTTACCTGACGACCTCCTTTACCTACCTCCTGTACTTTTCTGACGACCTTCCTGGCGCAGTGGCGGCGCGCTCGGATTCGAGTTCGATTCCCTCACTCGAGGTCGCGGGTTCGATTCCCTCACTTGGGAATTTTATAATTTCTAATTTGGCTCAGGTCTGGTCTGGTGCACCGCCAAGCGATTTAGCGTTCCGGTGCGATGCTTGTAAAAACCGTTAGGGTAAATTTATTTACCCTCCCAAGTTAGTACGATAACATCTTAGACTGCATCATCACTTACCACGAGGTGAGATCGTAGTCAAGTACTAACTTGTATAGAGTAAAAAAAAACTTTAAAGCATACGGTAAATGAGGCCGGTTGGATCTATTCTTTACCGTACCCATATGACATATTTGCGATTGTCGCAAAAACCAGCCGATCTCTCAAATGGAACGAAATTACAAAAAAAATATGAGAATGACTATTTTTGCGGATGTCACGTGATATAGCGATCGGATTGTCATTCTCATCAGTACCAGGATCAATTATTTCCCAAAGAGAGTCGTGTCTGTTGTCGTGTCACAACACAAGTGTCTAATAGTTGAAGCACTCTGGACCTAATGACAATAAGCTTGCAATTTTCATCGCAACAAAATGTCTAGACTCGTGGGACTCTACGATTTCGCATTGTGAAGTCAACATCTCGTGAGGATGTCCCAGGGTCGGGACGAAACGTGCGTCGATGAAAGTGTTGGAAAATTGTGTGTGGTGTTTCATGTGGGAAGTGTTCCTGCATATTGTAACATACAGAACGTTTTCAAAAAGCAAATTATACGGATTATAGCAAAACAAATTAATCTGTCCTGCTGAGGATTTCCGCAAAATAATGCCTGCTTCCATTTAATAAAACGTTAAATGCTTTTGTGAATATTTATCTAATTACTTCTATCTAGTACTTGAAAAACAAGACGTTTTTATATAGAAAAGCTCTTGATAACGTTATTTATTTACTCACATCTAAGTCTAACTCGATATAAATAGATACAAGCAGTTCCAAAGAGCCAAGCTAAGACCAAATCAAACATTGCTTCTTTGCAACGACCATTTTTCCCCAGAGACGGCGGCGGGCGATGTTACTCCTACTTAGCATGTTAGACTTAGTTCACATTGGACTTAGTTTTTAAGATCTTTTATTCAAAAACAAGTTAGTTTTGTCCTTATAAATTAATATCTAGGTAACTTTTTTCAATACATGCATTGTGTTATTTTATTACTTCTATAATATATTTTTTAAATATTATGTTTGCATATTGGACGACATGCTGGACATAGGCCTCCTGAAATGACCGCTCAACACCACGATCTTGCGCCGCCTGGCACCAACGTCTCCCCGCGACTTTCTTCATGTCGTCCGTCCACCTGCCGACACTGCGCTTCCCGGTGCGTGGGAGATTCCAGCACCTTGGGTGCCCAACGTCCATCGGTCCGACGTGCTATGTGTCCCGCCCTTCAGTTTTGCGACACGTTGAGCTATGACGGTCACTTTGATTTTTCGCGGATCTTCCCATTTCTGATGCGATCGCGCAAAGATACTCCGAGCATAGCTCTCTCCGTTGCTCTCCGAACAAAATCTATTGCTGATTAACAATCTGAGTGCCTATAAGGTGATTTCTCTAGGCAAGTGCGCTCCAACCACTGCTGTCCATCATTGCTGTCCATCAGGTATGATTTGACGACAATCATACCTGATGGAAAGCAATGATGAGGTCAGCACATATTTAACATGTAGGATGTACAATTGTACATGTTATAACCCAAGTTCGATCTGTAAAGTCCAGTCGATGTGGACTGATGGCGCTGTATGTTCCTAGAATTTATTTAGATTAGGTACTCGTATTTCTGAAGTCATAACAATGTTGCACACGATGCACTTGTGGTACAGGTGTGTTTAACGACGTTGGAGAGTTGCATCCCAAACTTTGCGTAATCTCAGTTTGTTTCTAGCTTTAATTTGTTACTGCACAGAATACCATAATATTTAGTAGGTAGGTAAGACTGGCCTTTGCATAGTTTTAAAGTGTGTAACTAAAAAACATCCTTGTAATACAAGGTTATTATACCATTGAATAATTTCTTAGTGACAAAGTTCCTTATACAATTATACGAGATATCGTAAAAATTATGTAAGTCATTTAATTAACAAGTGGAAAATTAAAAAAATTTAAAACACCCACGACTTTAGCAGACTTGTAATTGAAAAAGGATTAAATAATTTTTTTGAACCTCCCCGACTAAAGGTAAGTAAGAACTAAGAACCTATCAGTATAATTACAAATCCAAGAAAATCCGCCGGAGCTGCTGTGTTCTGCCTGTGACGGTGTTGATGGTGCTGTTTACCAGTTGATGACTAATTCAATTTCTTGATACTTCTCATATACCGGCAGTTTATCAATACTTACTATTGATATTGGAAACGAAAATAGCAATGGCAGCTCCGACGGATTTTCTTGGATTTGTAATTATACTGATAGGTTCTTAGTTCTTACTTACCTTTAGTCGGGGAGGTTCAAAAAAATTATTTAATCCTTTTTCAATTACAAGTCTGCTAAAGTCGTGGGTGTTTTAATTTTTTTTAATTTTCCACTTGTTTTATAGTTTTTCGATTAATATATTAATGTAATTTAAATTATATTATTATTAAAAAATGAAAATTAATCTTCAAACTAGCCATTAGCTCCTCTAGCAGCGTTTGAAGGCATCATCCCTTCCAAGTCATAAAGAGACGTTTATTGTGGCGCCCCCTGCTGTTCAATCACAAGAACAATTATCTACGAACCATTGCCAATGACTCCGCCAGAGATCGAGCAGAGATACTGGCGGAGTATATGGAAGACCAGTTTACCCCAAACCCACCGGCCGAAGACGAGACGACGAACAAACATCACGCGGCGATCCTCCGACAAGTGGAGGATTTCCTGTCGGCCCAGACTCCTCCGCTCCGGGGAGAGGACTTTATCTCCCCTTCCGAGTTATGGAAGGTCGTCTTTCGTCTCCCAAAACGAAAGGCGCCGGGACCCGACGGAATAACGATCGCCGCAATTCAGCAGCTGCCAAGGAGAGTCCTCGTAGCAATCACGAGACTCTTCAACGGGATACTCCGCACGGGCCATTTTCCGGAAGCCTGGAAACAGGGGAAGATCATCACCCTCCCCAAACCAGGCAAAGACCGCCGCCTGCCAGGAAACCACCGCCCCATCACCCTTTTGCCGCACCTCGCTAAGCTGTTTCAGCGTCTGCTGCTGCGAAGACTCGCCGCCCACATTCAACTGCGCGGAGAGCAGTTCGGTTTTCGCAGCGGCCACTCTACGACGCTCCAGCTGGCAAGGGGTCTTCACCACATCGCCAGCGAGAAGAACAAGGGCCACTGCACGGTGGGGGTCTTCCTCGATATCGAGAAGGCCTTTGACCGTGTGTGGCACGAAGGTCTCCTGGCGAAGCTCCTGTCTACCACCTTACCACCCGCGATGGTGCGGTTGGTGGCTTCCTTCCTGCAAGGCAGGTCTTTTTATATCTCCGTGGAGGGCGCTGATTCCCAGCCACGCCCGATCCGTGCCGGAGTGCCCCAAGGCAGCTGCCTATCACCATGCCTGTACGCCGTCTACACCAACGACATCCCCACCCTCGCCGACCACCTGCACGAGGGTGAAATGGACGTGCTTTTGTCGCTGTACGCCGACGACAGCGCGTATTTCGCGTCGTCACATCACCAAATCGTCTCCGTCAACCGCATGCAGCGTGTGCTGGACCTGCTGCCGGAGTGGCTGGACAAATGGAGGATGGCCGTCAACGTGGGCAAGACGGCCGCCATCATTTTCGGCAGGTGGAAACCGCTGCGTCAACTACGCCTCCGAGGACAGGACCTACAATGGCAGACTTCGGTGCGCTATTTAGGGTGTCGCATCGATCGGAGCCTGACCATGGAACTCACGGTGGAACACGCCGTGAACCAGGCGAAGGCCGCCGTGTCGATGCTGCATCAAGTCCTAACCTCCAGTCTCACACCGAGGACCAAGCTCCGTATCTTCGGGGCGTACGTCCGCTCTCGTCTGACGTATGCGGCACCTGCCTGGTACGCACTATGTTCAGCCACCCAGAGGCGCCGGCTGCAGGTCGTGCAGAACAAGTGCCTCCGCCTGATCGTGGGAGCTCCGAGGTACGTCAGAAATGACGTCATACATCGGGACACCAGGACGCCCACCGTGGAGGAGTTCGTCCGTGGTCTTGCGAGGAGCCTGTTCGCTCGCGCGGACAACGGGCCATACGAACACCTCCACGGGATCGCACCACAACAAGATCGACCACCAACGGGGCGTCCGCTACCTCGTGAGCTCCTGCGGTCTCCCTCCCCAGTTCGCGCGAGCGTGGACAGTGACGGAGACGAAGACGACGACGCGGGGTTTATGCCACCGGAACCCAGCGTCCCCGCAGCGACATGATCGCTGACCGCGCGGGGCGACCAGACCCTCTAAACCAGCAGGCCTAAAGCCATGAAGGCGAGGCCTTAGCCCCTTACCGGGGCTAAAAGAACAACACCGAGGGAGCGCGGCTCCCCCGCGACACATCGCCCGGGTAAGGAGGCATGCCTCGAGGCCCGTACCCCCGTGGGGACTTGCTCCCCATGGAGAAGACCACGCAGCAGCCAATGACTCACTAATATTTTATACAAAACTGTATCCAAATCGGTTCAGTCGTTTTTGTAATAATTGAGAACATTCGTTTGCACTGTAAATGTTTTTTATGGCGCCCCCTGGTGATCGATGTTCGTAACAACTATCTAAGAACCATCGCCGCTGAACACCAAACATTATACAGAAAACCGCATCTAAATCGGTCAAGCCGTTTTTGAAATAAATGGGAACATTGATGTGCACACACAAACAAACAAACCAACAAACAAACAAAAATATTTTTCCATTATTGGTTTTTGTGAACAATTTAACATACAAACAAACACAACATCTCAATAATAAAGTAATGTACAAACGGTCTCTCACCCTAAACGCATATACCCGTACTCCGTTCCGTCGTGGGTAAAAACAATGTAAAAAATATACCTATTATATTGTTACGTGCTGGGTTCGACGATTTGGAATAAAACACCTGCTGATCCTTGATGAGACTTTATTCAGTACTTCCAGTATCCAATATCCCTGGTCTTCCTTGTAGTTCGCTTCCTCTTCGCTCTTGATCGCTTGGTTCGCTGTTCACCTTTCTCGTCCCTCAGTCAGACTGACTCGTCGGCGCGCGGCCCGCTTTTTATATACATCTGAACGAGTCTCGAATTTTCCACCCCTCGCTATTTATCAAAATAGTAGATCGTTCGAGAAGTCGGAATTACCAGAAAACCATTGTTTAGAGAGGTCACTGACCCCTCAAGTTGTTTACAACTTACGAGTGGTATTTCGGCAGTGCGATTATAAACCTTATGGCGCTTATCATAGGGTTCATTTGTAACACTGCCCTCCTCTTAGCGATGCTCGTCCCGAGCATCACTGTTGCTCCCGTGATGTCTCGCCAGGCGATCGATGTGTACCACCTTAAATGCACCTCTTGGTTGACGTTGAATCCTATACGTGACATCATTCATACGGGTGACCACTTTGTACGGACCCTCCCATCTGGTTTGCAATTTCGGAGACTTCCCTTTCCGACGAGTCGGATTATGCAGCCATACTAAGGCGCCTTCTTCGAATCCGCTCGTGTTCGATTTACGGTCGTATCTGGTTTTCATTTTCTCGCTCGATTGCAATCCGTTTTCCCGAACTGAGGCATGTATCTCCCGCATTTTTTCCTTCAGGCTGGCAACGTAATCCTGAATGGTGCAAGGTTCGTCCGGTGATCCTCCCGTCAATAAGTCTATTGGCAACCGGAGTTCCCTGCCATAGTTGACAAACGCCGGAGTTGCCTTAATGCTCTCATGCTCTGCTGTCCTGTAGGCGAGGAGGAACAGTGGGATGTACTTGTCCCAGTCTCTCTGATGGGTGTCCACCAGTTTAGCCAAATGTCTTTCAAGAGTCTGATTAAATCTCTCCACCATTCCATCCGACTGCGGGTGGTATGCAGTTGTGCGCGTTTTATGCAGCCCTAAAATTCTGCATACTTCCTGAAACACTTGTGACTCAAAGTTCCTCCCCTGATCGGAGTGGATTTCCAGCGGTACACCAAAACGACATATGACCTCCTCGACTAGCTTAGTTGCAACGGTTGTAGCTTCCTGGTTAGGTATGGAAAACACTTCTGGCCACTTAGTGAAGTAGTCCATAACAACCATGAAGTATTTGTTCCCCGATTCCGTCACAGGAAATGGCCCGGCTACATCCACAGCTATACGTTCCCAAGGTGCACCAACGTTGTACAGTTGCAGGTTACCCCTACTCCTTGTCTGTGGTCCCTTCACAGCAGCGCAAGTGGTACATTTACGGCACCAAGCCTGCACATCTTCCCGACAATGAAGCCAGTAGAACCTCTCTCGTACCTTCGTTAGTGTCTTCTTGACGCCAAGATGGCCTCCCGAAACACCGTCATGCACTTCACGAAGGACATCGGGTACTTTGGACCTCGGAACAACTATCTGAAGATGGAACTCCCTGCCGTTAGTCTTCTCCCACTTCCGGTAAAGTATTCCATTCTGTAGAATAAGACTGTTCCACTGTGCCCAATACGCCTTAGTGACAACACTCGTAGGTGCAACCTCACTCCATGTTGGTCTAGCGTCCCCCCTTTTCTTCCACACGATGATATGCCGCAGATCATCATCGCCCTCTTGAGCCATCTTCATTGCATCATCCTCCCAGGGTCCTAAGGAACTCGTCCTGGTAAGTTTCAATGTCACTTCCATGGACTCCTGTTTCATGCAATGTCTGCAGTCTTCCGGGCATGGTCTTCGTGAAAGTGCATCTGCATTTCCGTGAGACTTCCCACTGCGATGTTGAGTCTCGAAGTCATATTCCTGGAGTTGTTCGATCCATCGAGCGACCTGACCTTCAGGATTCTTAAATTGCAGTAGCCATTTCAGTGCTGCATGATCGGTGCGTAGTAAAAACTGTCGACCTATGAGGTATTTGCTGAAGTGCTGTAACGTTTTTACCACGGCCAAAAGCTCTCTTCTTGTCACACAGTAGTTCCGTTCCGGTCTCGATAGTGATTTGCTGAAATACCCAATCACAACTTCCCTATCGCCCTGTCTTTGAGAAAGCACTCCTCCAATCGCCGTATTACTGGCATCTGAATCGACGATAAACTGGCCCTCTGGTTGTGGGTAACCCAAAATTGGTGTTTCACATAAGCATTTCTTCAGATTTTGAAAGGAATTCTCGCAGGCTTCATCCCAACAAAACTGTCGTTTCTCTTCTGTTAGTTTGTGTAATGGTTTTGCGATCTCCGAAAACCCTTTGACGAAACGCCTGTAGTAGGAACACAAGCCCAAAAATGCCCTTACCTCTGTCTTGTCTTTGGGGGTGGGCCATTTTTTAACCGCTTCAACTTTCGCTGGGTCGGTTTGTATGCCCTCACTAGTGATGACATGTCCGAGATAATTCACTTCATTCCTGAATAACTGACACTTCTTCGGGTTCAGTTTTAAGTTTGCTCCATATATTTTTGCGAAGACGCGTTCCAAGTTCCGCAAATGATCCTCGAAGTCTCGACCCATGACAACGACGTCATCTAGATATACCAAGCAGGCGTCTCCTACTAAACCTGCTAGCACACACTCCATGAGTCGTTCAAAGGTGGCAGGCGCGTTACACAATCCAAATGGCATGACATTGAACTGCCATAATCCTTTTCCTGTTGAGAACGCCGTCTTCTCCTTGTCTTTTGGATGGATTTCCACCTGCCAGTAACCAGATTTCAGGTCTAGAGTGGAAAACCATTTCATGCCACTCAAGGTGTCCAGAGTGTCATCTATTCTGGGTAGCGGGTAACTGTCCTTCTTTGTGATGTCATTGAGTCGCCTATAGTCCACACAAAACCGTGTGCTTCCATCTTTCTTTTTTACTAGCACAACAGGCGAACACCATGGACTTGAGGATGGTTCAATGATTTTGTTCATTTCCATCTCTTGCAGCATATCCTTGACTTCTTTCTCTTTCGCTATCGGTATCCGTCTTGCCCGCTGACGGATGGGTCTCTCGTTGCCGGTATCAATTCTATGCTGCACTAACGACGTTCTTCCCGGGTTTCCTTCCTGACTAGAAAAGATGTCCGCGTAACGTAAAAGAAACTTCTTAGCCTTGATGCTTTGCGAATAAGTCAGGTTACTTTTGCAGTCTTTAAGGAGATCATTGACTGTAGAATCATTCCAGGAACCTGCTTTATCCGAGCTTGGCATTGACGTGCATTTCTTCAGCCACACAACTTCCTCGCACTTCCCGATGATGTCTCCCTTATTAAAGTTGATCTCGTGATCTTCCAGATTCAGAACTCTTACAATAGCTTTATTGCTACCATTGACAAGAGTTCTTGCTGTCATAAATCCCCGAGACACCGACTTCTGGGGGTTGTCCTCAATTAACACGCATCTATCCCCCTTGGTGGTATTAGTACTTGGCAGCTTTACCAACACATGAGCCTCCGATCGGCTAGGAATAATGATTTCCTTAAGACATGTTACCTTTCCATTAGCGCCACCAAGTATGAAGATTTCTTCTCCACCACATTTAAAAACTCCGTCAGCAACATTGATTCTACAGTTGTGTGCCTTCATAAAATCCAAACCCAAGATACAGTCATCCAAAATTTCAGCCACGATGACGTTGTGCGTATAAGATGTCTCCCCTATGTACATCCTCACTGATATTTCACCCAGGACGGGTATCGGCTGGCCGGAGGCTGAAAGAAGTCGACAGTTGATTTGCTTCTTGTTCCCCATTACAGATTTCAGGAGGTCCGGCCGAACTATTGTCCTGGAAGCACCAGTATCTAACGTCATCCTGCAGTCGGTCCCGTTTATGGTGCCAGCTATTACTAAATTATTCCCGTTGCATGCCTGAGAGATTACCGTTGCTGGGGCTTCCTCCGTGCCAGCCAGTACTCGCCCCTTAGTTCTGGCTGTTACTCGTTTCCCTGATTTTTAGGAGAACCTGTATCCCCACTCTTCTTCTTCAGCTCCCTCAAATATTCCTCCACTTTCTTTAATCTAGACATCTGTGACTCTTTCTGCGGGCAATTTAGCTGCAGATGTCCTCGTTCGCCGCATTTATAGCACACAACACCAAGGTTCTTCTTGAATGAGGTCTTGACCTCTTTCACCTCCTCCGATACTTCCCGTAGCTTGTGAACAGGTGTCTGCCGAATGTCGTGTCGCACTGCCTCGACTTCCAAGGCATGCGCCAACGCTTCCTTTAATGAGGCATGATGGCGAAGCCTCACGGCAGCTCTTACCTCCAGGTCTCTGATTCCATCGACAAATGCTTGCACGGTATTTGCAGTTATCATCTTGTCATCGGCCGATGGATACGCTTTCCGCACGAGCTTTTCGATTTCCAACGCCCATTGCTGGAGCCCTTCTCCTGCTCGTTGAACTCTGTCGCGCAGCTGGGCGCGGAAAACATGCTCCAGATGTCGTTCCCCGTACCTAGATTCGAGTGCATCCAACAGCTCTTTATATCCACAACCCGAACTAGGCAGGGCCTCCAGAACGGTTAGAGCCTGCCCTCTGAGCGCGACAGTGAGGGCAGTCAGGCACTGTTCATCAGTCCATCCGTTGGCAGCAGCGACCGTCTGGAACTGGTGCCGGTATGCGGACCAGGAGGTGCTGCCTTCGTATGGGGGTACCTTCACATGCGGTCCCTGGACTGCACTCACTGCTCCACCTGATGTCCCCCTTGTGGCTTCTAAACGTACAAACTTCTTCTGCAGTTCGTTGAAGCCACACTTCATGTTTTCAACGTCCGTTCCCAGACAAGTGACCCGTTCGTCCATTAGATCCAGATCTTTCCGTATTTTGGCCACCATGCCGCCAACTTCGTTTACTGCAGTCAAGACGGTCTGCTGAACCTCTGCATGCTTCTCGTGTATGGCAGCAAACTGGCTGACCTGATTTTCCTGAATTGTTGTCTGATTCTCTTTTATTGCTGCCTGAGTTTCTTGAATCGCCGCAAACTTGTTGTCCTGAGCTGCAAAATGTAGTTGCATCATCCGTAGCAAACTGGATAAGTCGATGCTGGGCGTGGCTTGTTTGGAAGGCCTGGCCAAGTGGGCGGGGCCAGTGGGTGGAGCTTCCGATGAAGTAGGCGTGGCCTCAGGGGGCGGGGCCTGGTGGGCGGGGCCAGTGGGCGGAGCTTCCGATGCGGCAGGCGTGGCCTCAGGGGGCGTGGCCTGGTGGGAGGAGCCAGTGGGCGGAGCTTCCGGTGAGGTAGGCGTGGTCTCAGTGGGCGTGGCCTGGTGGGCGGGGCCAGTGGGTGGCTCATGGTGGATGGACCCTACGAGCGCCGGGTCTTCCAGGTGCTCCACTGCAGGTGGACGGCTGGATTCCGCAGCACGCTGGGCCCTGGTCTTGACACCCTCGCTGCTGGAGTCGTCCCTCGGAGTCAATGGCATCTCTTCCAAATCGCACTTCTGACACCAATTGTTACGTGCTGGGTTCGACGATTTGGAATAAAACACCTGCTGATCCTTGATGAGACTTTATTCAGTACTTCCAGTATCCAATATCCCTGGTCTTCCTTGTAGTTCGCTTCCTCTTCGCTCTTGATCGCTTGGTTCGCTGTTCACCTTTCTCGTCCCTCAGTCAGACTGACTCGTCGGCGCGCGGCCCGCTTTTTATATACATCTGAACGAGTCTCGAATTTTCCACCCCTCGCTATTTATCAAAATAGTAGATCGTTCGAGAAGTCGGAATTACCAGAAAACCATTGTTTAGAGAGGTCACTGACCCCTCAAGTTGTTTACAACTTACGAGTGGTATTTCGGCAGTGCGATTATAAACCTTATGGCGCTTATCATAGGGTTCATTTGTAACAATATTATTACATGTTTTAGAAAACTCCAAGTGCCGAGTTTTATGCCACTCCTTCTCGGTGCAAACCTGCTTTCCGAACTTGGCGGTTCTGGCTTTTCTGTAAAACAGTAAGATGAACATGCTTATGTGAAAAATAAAGGTTTTTTTTTACATTTGTATTATTTCTTTTTCTTACTTATTGTAGCATAATATGTAAGTAAAGAAATATTGACAAAAGTAGAAATATAAATAAGGTAGTAGTAATGTAGTAGTAATAAAGGCTTTTTTTATTATTTTATAAAGAAATATAATACTGTGAGAAAGTAATATATTCACACCCTTAGCAGGCTTCGAAAGGAAGGCAGGCAGACGTGCCCCGACATAAGATGCATCTTAGTGTTGATTGCGTCCCGTTCTGTCGAAACCAAATTAACATCTCATGCCTTTCGCTGACTGGAAAATGTGCACTCTTCATGGCAATGTTCTACAATTTGCAAGACCTAAAGAATAAAAGTGGTATAAGTCATTAAAAGAAAGAGAAGACAATGTAGAAGGCAAATACCTAAATTTTTGATAGTTCTGTGACTGCGGCGTGAATTTTAAATAATTGAGCGTGACAGACAGATAGACAGACAGACGGAGAAAGTTACACCACAATTAAGGTTTCCATTTTTCATACCGTTTTGGTCCAGAAGTCCTTAAAAACAATTGACGATCTACCCTGGACAGGGCGGACCGCACGAAAAATGAGAGATTTATTTTAATTCGTAGTTTTCTGCTAAACTCTCATAACATATCCTTGATAAAATTCAACCAGTTGGTTACTTGAACCGTAAAACTTATAAGCCGTACTTGAACCGGATAATAAGCTAAAATAGATAAGTAAAGGAGAAGTTATCAATTAACTTACACATTTGAACTTCATTCCAATTATTGCTTTCCAATATTAGTAAACAACGGTTTCCACTAACTACTTACTAACTACTCTCTAGTACGGAGGTAACACTAACAGGTACCTACCGCGAAAACTAATTAAGTAACTGTTACAACTCCGATAACTAAACTAAACTCGTGTTACTGTAAGCAGGACAGATTAATTTGTTTTGCTATAATCCGCTACTTGAAAAAATTCTGTATGGTACTTTATGCAGGAACACTGCCCACATGAAACACCACACACAATTTTCTAATTTTTTTCCAATTTTTTTCGTGTTACTGTTCTAAGATTGAAAAATCGTAGGACACTTAAGTACTTACTTGGTATGGTTTAAGTAGTTTTTACTAGGGTTCCGTATCCAAAGGGTAACCTATTACTAAGACTTCCCCGTCTGTCCGTCCGTCCGTCTATCACCAAGATTTTCACAGATGATGTACTTCTTTACTGGCGCTATAAAAACAAATACAAAAAAATAGAATAAAAAAAAAAGATTCCGACGAATTGAGAACCTCCTCCTTTTTTTGAAGTCGGTTTAAACGGAAGGTGTTAGTTGTAAGTTAGGTGATTTTTCCTAGATTTTGGTCGTCGATCACATTAGGTATTCTTCTACTTGTATAGTAGTAGTACCTAGAAGGTAAATGGACCGGAAGCTTCTCACCGGATCAGACCAGCCAATTCAAAATTATAAAAAAAAAAGATTCCGATGAATTGAGAAACTCCTCCTTTTTGAAGTCGGTTAAAATGAACTGCCTCGTCCCAAAAACTGAACCAGGGATTTTCCGCTCAAATCCAAGCCTCCGCTATTAAACGATATTCCTTCATCGTTCTACTAATAAAGAATTTAAAGAATTCATTATAGGATTTCCCAGTTTCTTGTAGCAGAGATCTCATGAAAACAGACACCTTGCAAATGGGGTTAAGTTTCACATTACTTCAACCAGTTGGGAGCGAGAGGCTAAGGGTAGACGCAGATACATAGAGCATCGCATGGGATAATTAAATACTTGACATCTCTACAAAAAATGGAAACTAAGCGGTAGAAAGAGCCTTTAAGGCTTTAAGAAGGCTGCATGACAGTTTACAGGGGGACGGAGCAGCCGCTTTCACACTGATTTACTTAAATTTCGGGGAAATTATTACTTTACACGATTGTTAGAAGGCCTAAAAATAAAACTCTCAATCAAAGTTATTATACTTTTTTTGTGTGCAAGAATTCATTAAAAAGTCATTTTGCAGACAATTTTGAAAGTTTGACAAAATTAGATGCTTTTTGGGAATTTTTTTCTGAAGGAGGGTTTGAGGAAATTCATTTTCTTGTCAATAACGATTGTTCACTAAATCCTTATTTTTCGTTACATATTTTTTCTGTAAGGATTTGATGATCAGTTACTAAACAATGTGACTTAAACACCATAAAAAAGAGCCAGTTTGCGATCCCTCAAGCCTTAAAGATTTGTCCATATTTTCCTCCAGTGGTTAGTCTGCTTATCATATTATGAAAGAGAATCTTGAGACACCTACAAGTTAATGCCCTGAGTGTGAAAATGAAAGTGTAACTGAAAGTTGTTTGTTCAGAATAACGTTATCGATTTCAATATTTTCAATTTTTCAGTATTTTCCTCACAACATTTTATTAATTATGATGGTAGAAAATGAACTATTGAACTTTCAGGACAGATCAATTTGTTTTAATATCAATAAACTTCTTGAAAATAATCTCTAAGATACTTTTTAAGAAGCCGTAGAGCTCTACGAATTCGCCTTGTAAAGTCAACATCTCCTGAGGATATTCCGCTGTCGTAATGAAACGTGTGTCGAAGAAATTGTTAGAAAAATTGTGTCTGGTGTTTCATACGGGCGGTGTTCCTGCATATTGGACCATAGAGATTATTTTCAAGTAGAGGATTATAGCAAAACAAATTGAAATAACGCCTGCTTCCTTCAATATTTACAACATCCATGATAGACGTTCAAAGACGTTTGAAGCCACGAAATTGATACCCTTATCTAGCCGTGTCATAAGTGTGCATCGACCCCGAGCGATGCTTAGCACTAATGACGCTGTTCTTACCGAGCGGGTGACAAAAGCTTGAGCAAACTGCTCCTTTGACGCGCCACACACTGGCGTAAGGAGCACCAGGCTTGTTATATAGAAGCTTATAGTAAATAAGGCTTCTTATTAATTAAAAACTTGTGTCATCCCAAAAGTCCAGCGAGCGGTTCATAATATGGCAACTTGTTCACTAAAAACGTAGTCACGTTGAAAATCCTTATCTATGCAATAAAACAAGATCTATGATTGTGTCCGACAATGGATGTTCAAAGACGTTTGAAGCCACAAAATTGATACCCTTATCTAGCCGTGTCATAAGTGTGCATCGACCCCGAGCGATGCTTAGCACTAATGACGCTGTTCTTACCGAGCGGGTGACAAAAGCTTGAGCAAACTGCTCCTTTGACGCGCCACACACTGGCGTAAGGAGCACCAGGCTTGTTATATAGAAGCTTATAGTAAATAAGGCTTCTTATTAATTAAAAACTTGTGTCATCCCAAAAGTCCAGCGAGCGGTTCATAATATGGCAACTTGTTCACTAAAAACGTAGTCACGTTGTAAATCCTTATCTATGCAATAAAACAAGATCTATGATTGTGTCCGACAATGGATGTTCAAAGACGTTTGAAGCCACAAAATTGATACCCTTATCTAGCCGTGTCATAAGTGTGCATCGACCCCGAGCGATGCTTAGCACTAATGACGCTGTTCTTACCGAGCGGGTGACAAAAGCTTGAGCAAACTGTTCTTTTGACGCGCCACACACTGGTGTAAGGAGCACAAGACTTGTTATATATAGAAACTTTACAATAAATAAAATGGAAAATTCTTTCCAAAAAACCAACTTCAAATGCCACTACAAAGAATGAAATAATTTTTAATGTACACCAATTCGAAGTCGGGCAATGTTTTGTTCAATCATTAATAGTCCTTCTTATTTTAAAACTTGATGTGCAAAGAAACGACAAAGTTATCGACAATACGAAGGACTATTATTGAATGAACGAAACATTGCCCGACTTCGAATTGGTGTACATTAAAAATTATTTCATTCTTTGTAGTGGCATTTGAAGTTGGTTTTTTGGAAAGAATTTTCCATTTTATTTTATACTTTTTAGTGGAAAACAACTAATGCGCAAGGCATTGGAAGTATGCTTCTAAAATCTGAAGAGTTCCCTCAATTTCTCCAAAATCCCATCATCAGATCCTGACTTGATGAATACAGTCATTACTTGATAACTGCAAGGAAATGCAATAGTAACTATAAAAAATACCTAAATCGCTTCAAGTATACTAGCAAAATTTGAAGAGTTCCCTCGATTTTACCAAGATCCCATCATCAGATCCCGACCTGAAAACCATAAGACTACCTGGAAAAAATTACTCTTTCAAACAATACACAAATCACTCCAAGTGTGCTTACAAAATTTGACGAGTTCCCTCGATTTCTCCAGGATCCCATCATCAGATCCTGACTTGATGACAATGGGACCATCTGTGAACTATACCCTTTCAAACAAAAAAAGAATTTTTGAAATTGGTCCACGCATCTTCGAGTAATCGGGGAACATACATAAAAAAATAAAATAAAAAAAAAAGATTCCGACGAATTGAGAACCTCCTCCTTTTTTTTGAAGTCGGTTAATAAGGCTTTTTATTAATTAAAATCGGCCAAATGCGAGTCGGACTTGCGCACGAAGGGTTCCGTAAGATAAATATTGATTGAGGCTTCTGCATCATACGAACCTAGCAGGATTCAAAGAGGCTCAATATCAATATACCAAAGAGAATAGCTATTAGCAGTAGGGTATAAATAGTAGGGCTTCTGCATCATAAACCAAAAACGAGCAAAAACAATCACGTTTGTTGTATCATTGTATGGTAGCCCCTTTAATATTAACTTTATTCTGTTTTTTAGTACGCATAGCGACAACATAAATACAACATCTGTGAAAATTTCAAGTATCTAACTATTACGGTTCAAGAGTGGTGACACGGCCTGGTGACAGACCGACGGACAGAAGGACGGTGGAGTCTTAGTAATAGGGTCCCGTTTTTACCCTTTTGGGTACGGAACCCTAAAAACTAATATATTAAGTACAGATAGAATTCTTTGTACGTCAAAACATTAATAATTATAAGCAACGTATAGATGTAAGTAACCGTCCAATTAGAAATGGCGGACACAAGTTAGTTGTAGTACCACACCGTTTACGTAAAGTACAGAAGTCCTTTGTGGGGTTGAGTGTACGCTTCTACAATATGATCCCGAAGTCTGTTTTGGACTTACCTTTACACAGGTTTAAAGTCACTGTCAAAAAACATCTAATAAGTCGGAGTTACTATACTATTGAAGAATTTTTTAATGACAAGAATTGTTGGAATGATAGGAATATATTTCCATCTCTTCACGAGATATCTTAAAATTTATGTAATAATTATTGATATTATTTAAGAAATTGTATATAATGACATTTTTTTTTTGAAAAGAGCAAGTGCCGAGTTTCTTGCCAGTTCTTCTCGGTGCAAACCTGCTTTCCGAACCTGGCGGTAGAGTTTTGACTTTTCATAAGAGCCTATTAATTGGGCCTATGTGAAAATAAAGATTTTTCATTTTCATTTTCATTTTTTTCATTCATTCTCATGTCACACTGTTTGTAACCAAATTCCTCCGAAGCGGCTGGACCGATTTTTATAAAAAATTTTGTCTACATTCGGTGGGTCTGAGAATAGGCCGTATTTTTCATATCCCTAGAAATGGTAAAACAACATTTGCCAGGATAGCTGGTTCAATATATTCATACTTAAAGTGTGCTGTTTATTAAGTTTATTAAAATTTATAGACCCTGTAATGGTACTTACCAACCTGTCAACCTACCAATCATACGCGCCTCCGACCGGAAGATAACGGAAGCCGCGAAGCCTTCGGAAGTGGTTACAGTGTCGACGAATAGAGGTGGAGGGGGTAAAAAGGGGGGACTAATTGCGCCTCCCCCTCCGCAATCACTAGCATTGTACGGAGATCGCCGATTAGCAGCTGCTAAGTGCTCTTGACTATAGCTAACCCGAACTGGCTTTACACGGATGGCTTCACTTCGAGAGAATGGTAGCCATGTTTGTAATAGATTCCTTTTCCCGCCCTACAAAGGTTTAAGGACTTCATCATCATCATCATATCAGCCTGCGGACGTCCACTGCTGAACATAGGCCTTCCCAAGCGCGCGCCACCACACCTTGTTCTCAGCCTACCTCATCCAGCCGCTTCTCGCCGCCCGCTTAAGGGGATTTATTGAATTTATTGTTGTCTTTGTCACTCTCACGGATACGTTAGTAGGTGCGACATGCAGCGTCGCGGAAGAATATAACAGAAAAACTACCTTTTACCTACTACCTATTACTCAAAAACTAAGCCAGTTATCGAAAATCGGTTTCTCAGCGTTTTCGGATATTGTTATTAACGACACATTAAAACAAAAATTACAATTAAAATTACAACATCCATTGTAGTTTCCGAGAAAAACCAGGAAAACTGAGATTTTGGAGCAACTTTTGGGAGAACTTTCTATCGAGAAAATTTTATCCAATCGTGTTTCTGCTTCTTAGCGATTTTAGATTAAAGACCCAAAATACATGATGTTCAATTTTGAAAGTAATTGTCTTTATAGTTTTTACGTAAAATTGCATTCAAAAATTCTGAAATACGGCTTGTACGCCGTTAATATCGTCGGTCCAACGCTGAAGAGTGCCCCACGCTACGTTTGCTTATACGGTCTCCACTCCAGGATTTTTCGGCTGCACCAGCCATCGCCTCTACGACACGCGTGACCTGCCCACTGCCACGTCAGCTTGCTAATGGTTTGGGCTATGCCAGTGACCTTGATTCTCCTGCGGATCTCCTCATTTCGGACTTTATAATTTCTCTCGGGTTTTTTTCTGACAATTCTGAATTATACTTACCTCATGTTTCATGTGATATTCCGAAATTCCGAATTCATACTAATTTTCGTATAGGTATGCACAATACGTAAACATAGGTATATACTTTTCTGATAAGACGTAAGTGGTACCTACTTGATTTTTATTATTTGAATTTCATGCGCTCTATAGAAACAGGTTAATAATATTTGTCGTAAGTATAAACTTTTGTTCGTCGTTCGACAAGTTTTCGTCAGTTTACAGCTTCGTCCAGTTTGTTCCTCGTCGGCGGCGAGTCGGCCGGTCGACTTTGATGCATGCGATAAAGGAATAATTACTTCCGGCACGGTTTAGTGCACTTGAATCGAGCGTGATGCAGAATATTGGAAACTCATAACGTTTATGGATCGTGAAAACTTTGGCAATTTCTATATTAGTTTTTAGTTGGAAATTGTGTTAAAACTATTTTATCAAAACTGTCGTGATGGTCGTTTCGTATTAATTTAAGTTATAAAC
The DNA here is from genome assembly GCA_036785405.1 of Coenonympha arcania. NCBI lineage: Eukaryota > Metazoa > Arthropoda > Insecta > Lepidoptera > Nymphalidae > Coenonympha > Coenonympha arcania. Next base: position 1,186,586 of record CM072069.1, read on the forward strand.
GTGTATTTTCTGTAATAAAAACTAAAAAGCTAACGGGTTTGTTGAGTGAATTTGTTACATTGAAAGCACTTAATATTTCAGTGAAGATGAAAATGTTATTTATTTACATAGGGCTAACGTAGACCAAACTCTACCAACAAATTTGGAAAATAAGTTTGCACTGAGAAGAATTGGCGACAAAGTCGGCAAGATTAAAAGCTTATTCAAATGACCGCCTTAACCACAATCATGCTAGATAGAAAGATTAGAAAGATATAAAGATTTATACTTACACAGCAACTGGACCGGTTATACACGAACAGCACACATTACAAATCTGCCTATTTAACTATTTGTGATACATCTAACATTATGTCTCTAGACACTAGTCACAGTATTGTCCTCTATTAACTAAGGCAGTCGATATTGAACGGGTTAGCCGGATCAAATTACCGCCACAACCCTTGCCGCAGCAATTAGACCGGTTATAGCACGAACAGCACCAGTAGCACATTACAAATCTGCCTATCTACCTATTTGTGTTATACCTAATGTCAAGCCCGTAGACCCTAGTCACAATATTGTCCCGTCCTCTATTAACTAAGGCGGTCGATATTGAACGGGCCAGCCGGATCAAATTACCGCCACAACCCTTGCCGCAGCAATTAGACCGGTTAAAGCACAAACAGCAGCAGTAGCACATTACAAATCTGCCTATCTACCTATATGTGTTACATCCAACATTATGTCCTTAAGGCTCCTACACACTATGCCGCCGGCATGGCCGGCGGCCATGCCGCCAACAAGCCCGGCGGCATTCCCGGCGGGTATTTGAGCCGCCGGACTTGCCGCACAAACGAGCCGCTTGCATGGCCGCCGGGGTATGCCGGCGGGTTGCGCGGGGAGCCGGCGTCAGTACACCACTACCGTTCTACCCGGCTGTCACAACTGATGATGCTCTGCGGCCACCAGTGGCAAGTGCCGGCGGCCTGATTATGCCGGCGGCATACCCGTGCGGCAAAAACCCGCCGGCTGTGCCACCGGCATAGTGTGTAGGAGCCTTTAGACACTAGTCACAGTATTGTCCCGTCCTCTATTAACTAAGGCAGTCGATATTGAGCCGGATCAAATTACCGCCACAACCCTTGCCGCAGCAATTAGACCGGTTATAGCACGAACAGCACCAGTAGCACATTACAAATCTGCCTATCTACCTATTTGTGTTATAGCTAACGTCAAACCCTGGACACTAGTCATAATATTGTCCCGTCCTCCATTAACTAAGGCGGTCGATATTGAACGAGCAAGCCGGATCAAATTACCGTTACAACCCTTGCCGTAGCAATTATACCGGTTATAGCACGAATAGCATATTACACATCCGTCTATATCTATCAATGTACCATGTAAATTACATACATATATGTCTTAGATCGATCTATTTTAGCTCTATAATTGCTCCAAATAGTTATAGCAGTTACTCAGTAGTTGATGTCGAATGAACTAGTTAGACAGTTCTCCTTCAATTCATTCTACAGCAATAGTAAGTTCTATATCTTGATTTGTATACGATTAAACGGAATTGTTCAATTAACCAAAACTGTTAATTAAACAATTCTTGAACAGTTAGTTGCACTTTTGATGAATGTATTAAAATAATCGCTACAAGAAATAAACATGTACTCTGCTCGAAAAAAGTAATCTTGGCAGTTTATCGGTGCCAAAATGTTTGTTTTGCCACCAACAGTAAGGCCACGCTGTAGTTCGCTCAGCAACCACCTATAGAATTTTGACAGATGGCGGTACTGTTTGCTTGTACGAAAAAGGATTACGTAAATCGTTCGGATGCCCATATCCTAAGATTTATAATCGGTGCTACAACACTATTGTTTTGCAGGATGTAAACACTTACACTTAAAAAGGTAGATGGTTCAAAATACTTAAAAGCGAAGAAAACAAGAACTGTACTCATGGCAAGCCGAGTCTCGGGCAAAAGCTAGTAACCTAACTATGAAATAATTATTTTAATAGTGTGCAACACACACCAGTTTCTCCACGATGGCACCTCATTAATCTATTACACAGCTGTGTTCGGGACGGTTGGTAATAGCTGCAAAAAGTTGCGAACCAGAGATAAATGTGTAGTGTTGCTGTTGGGAACTATTCATCTTGTTTATCTACTTAAGTTTCAGGCTCGGTTCACAATGAATAAACTTCCAATACGAAAATACCTACACGAAATGACGGATGCTCTAATCTTGTACGTATAATTGAAAATATATTTCTACGATTCGACTAAATGGAATACATCATAGCAAGTCCGTTGGCACAGGCTACTAAATACATAGTTACTAAACTAACATAGTTACTAAATAAATACATAATATGTAGTTTATACTGAAGTCTAAAGCTCTTGACTCAAATATTATTCGTATCTGTTGCAAACGAACTTTTGCAAATAATGGAGTGCATATTCCAAATACCTTGTTTAGGACCACAAAGTACATTCTTGATGGTAATATAATTAATTCATTTTATCTCCAGTTTCGAGAAAATACAAGTAGGTACTAGTTATATCGGCTGTTTGAAGACCTCAGGATATTTTTATACAACTGGTATCAGCCAGGAAAAAAAACCAATGATACCAGGCCAGTCTCACTTAAACCGTGGCCATCCCGGCTACAAGTACGGGTCAGGACCTCAATATTTCAGATGGTTGCCGCTCGCGGGGCCGAGTTGCACGCGCTAGTTCTGTACGGTCTATTTTACGCGCCGTCTGACTACGGCAGCCCTAGTACGTCGTAAGAGATAAAGTTAGGCAATAGAAAGAGACCACAACATTGCGTTTGTTGCGGGTCGATTTTGAAGGCGGGGCCAGGCACTATTGCGAACTGAATTGCACTTTTTGTGTCAGCGCTAGAGTCGCTATTTCTTTAATTTAAATAATCGTGCGGAGTGGACCTTCTGGTACTATTTAGTGTTCTGTGATGATACTAACGAATAGGTACAATTAAGAGTTCACGAAAAAAGCAGAGATCAAGATGACGTGACGTTTGCGAGTAACACAGTGACACCACAATAATAATAGATTAGAAAATACTTACGAGATACTTACGAGTTATGTCACCATCGCTCCGGCAGCCGTCGTCGAATAATATTACCTTACCGTAGAAGAATAAACCACACCACCGTACCAGACCTGATTACCTGATCACGGGACACCAGGAATAGGAAGGAACAAGGAAAATAAAACAACACCAGAATATTTTATTGAAGAACATCAGAGAGAAATGAAACTACGCACCGAGAACAGAATATTTATTTTCCTACCTTACTGGTTGGTTGCATAGATCAATGGTATCGTTACGATAGCATTACGAGCACTTTAATTTGATGGTTGCCCGATACTGATATCGCAATACGAGGATGCACTTGAACACTGAAGCGAAAGAGCACTGCAGCCACACCAAGTCGAAGATCTTCCACACCACAACGTATTTCTCACTGCACGTCCGTTCACCACCGCGCGCGCGTCGACTGAAACCGAGCGCAGACGTTCCAGCGAGTTTTATCAACAGCGCGGACGCCGCGTCGCCGTGGGCCACGCCTCTTGTCCCGAATTTGCGCACGCGCACTGCACTCGTACTTTGTCATCTCTTTCTCGCAAACCCTTGTAATTCTATATTGTATCTTTCTTACATTCTATTGGCCGTCACTAACCTTTCACTCGTTTCAATTTACTAACACAGATGATATGACTTGTAAATAAATTAGGTTAAGGAATTCACAATAAACGAGTAGCGAATAGCTACAAAATGTAAAACCGAGAGTTTCACTCTAAACAGCTTCCACTACAGCTAGCAACCCGCTACAGTCCCAAGGCCATAGCAACTGTTGATGACATTTCAATCCACAAAGAGAAATTAAATCGCTTATCTTTCATTCGTTTCGTATGAAGTTTGACAGAGTGGAGCAGCGATTTCATGTCATCGGAAGTTCCAGAATACCATTTTTTGTACTGCTGCGTGGTCTTCTCCATGGGGAGCAAGTCCCCACGGGGGTACGGGCCTCAAGGCTTGTCTCCCTCGGTGTTGTTCTTTTAGCCCCGGTAAGGGGCTAAGGCCTCGCCTTCATGGCTTGAGGCCTGCTGGTTTGACGGGTCTGGTCGCCCCGCGCGGTCAGCGATCATGTCGCTGCCCTGCGCGGGGATGCTGGGGTCCGGTAGCATGAATCCCGCGTCATCGTCTTCGTCTCCGTCACTGTCCACGCGCGCGTGCACGGGGGAGGGAGACCGCAAGAGCTCGCGAGGTAGCGGACGCCCCGTTGTTGGTCGATCTTGTTGTGGTGCGATCCCGTGGAGGTGTTCGTATGGCCCGTTGTCCGCGCGAGCGAACAGGAGCCATTTTTCGTACAAATAAGAAATGCTTAAGTTTTCTACATCTCCCGTTACCGCTAATATAGCGCTAGTGTCGCTTGGATGGTAGACGACCGAACTGAAATTAACTGCAAAATACAATTTGACATGCTATCTTCGGCATGGCAGCTGTGTGACAGCTGCTTTAGGGATGGACATTAGCAATGCAGAATACCATTTTTCGTACAAATAAGAAATGCTTAAGTTTTCTACATCTCCCTTTTACCGCTAATATAGCGCTTGTGTCGCTTGGATGGTAGTCGAGCGAACTGACATTAATTGCAGATTACAATTTTGCATGCCATCTTTGGTTTGCGAGCTGTTTGACAGCTGTTTCATGAATGGTCATTTTCAAGAATAGCACTTCTGGTCATCGTGAATTGAAATATCTGTATCCCAACTTTAACAACGTCTTCATGTTTTCGGTGACGTTTGCGATGGACAAACAGCCGGCCTTTGTGCGGTAACGTGCTGTAATAAACGTTTTATGAAACAAGAACTCTTGAAAAGCAGCAACATTGTATCCAGTTTATGCGAGCAGTCCATGCTCGAACCACCTGAAGCGTAAGACCCTTGTGCGGTAAAGCACTGTAATGATCGTTTTTATGAAACAATAAACAGTTCATTACGAAGTTTGACGCGAGTGTGGAAACTTTGTGTTTTTAAACGAGCGAGCTGTGTTATAATAACGAAACTATCGTTTTGTAACTACACAATATTTCATAGATACTTAAGTGATTTTATTTAATAAAAGTTTTAAATTATTACTTTGTTTTACGCTTCAGTTTTAACTTATACTGAATATTATTTTACAGAGTATAGCTGGATAGGTAACTGCGCGGAAATAGAAATAAGTACTTAAAAATAAAATGAAATAAGCTACTAGAAACATTAAATTGAAAAATTTAATACTAATAGTGAATTTAAGTAATATAATATTTTTTAGGGTACTGTAATGTAGCTGACGAAAATTACAAGTATTTCGTATGACATTGGCGATGCAAAATTTTATCCACGCAATGTATCTAAAGCACGGTCGCGGAGCACGAAGAATTTCGTACATTAACCTGTTACTACTGTTCCCTGTCACTCCCGCGTCAAAATAATGCGGTCACGCTCGCACAGGACGGGGTCATTGCATCTGTGCGAGCGTGACCGCATTATTTTGACGCGGGAGTGACAGGGACAGGTAGACGGTAGTAACAGGTTAATGTACGAAATTCTTCGTGCTCCGCGACCAGACTTTACCATGAGTGGACGTATCACTTTACCAGATGAACGTCTCGTTAATCGTCTCGTTAACCTTAGCTTTGAAAAAAAAATTAACCTCTGTTTTGTTCAATCTCATTTGAACACTCATTTTCTAGAGAATATCTTGTTTTAGTTGGCTTAGCGTAAGTATGCAGGATACTTGAATTACGTATCTCAGGTTTCCTATATCAGTGTATTTTCAGTTAATATTCCACAAAGTTAGAATCCCCAGAAGATATTAGCATAAAGAAATAAATTAGAGTTAAACCAAAGCGAGTTTGAGTTTAATTAAAGTCATACCGTTTAATTAAGGTGTGGGATTTCGAATTAAAATCACATTAAGGTGATTCTTAATTAAAACTCCACTTTTACGAATAGTAGGACTCTCCTTGTGGAATTCGGCCGGGTACAAATACCACCGCAGCAAAGTCAGTTATTCTACCGTAAAGCAGTAATGTATTGGTGTGTTTCGGTTTGAAGGGCACTGTATAATAGGGCACTGTGTAATAGGGTTCCGTAAACTTTTCAGCTAATAAGGGCCTCATAAGAACGCTCAGGGTCACTCAGCGTGCGATCGAGAGAGCTATGCTCGGAGTATCTTTGCGCGATCGAATCAGAAATGATTTGGAGAAAATGATAAATGGAGATCTGGAAAAGAACCAAAGTAACCGACATGGCTCAACGTGTCACAAAGTTGAAGTGGCAATGGGCGGGGCACATAGCTCGCAGGACCGACGGACGTTGGGGACCCAAGGTGCTGGAATGGCGGCCACGCACCAGGAAGCGTATTGTCGGTCGACCCCCACCAGGTGGACGGACAACATTAAGACGGTCGCGGGGAGTCGCTGTTGCCTGGCGGCGCAAGATCGTGATGTTTGGCGGTCATTTCAGGAGGCCCATGTCCAGCAGTGGACGTCCATCAGCTGAAACGACGACGACGACGACGAGTCTTCGGACTCAGCTGTCCGTCCGTCTGTCTGTCTGTCGGTTTTTCTGTCTGCCTGTCTATCATTCCGTCTGTCACTAGGCTGTAGCTCATGAACCGTGATAGTTAGACAGTTGAAATTTTCACAGATAATGTAGGTATTTCTATTGCGACTTTATCAACAACTACTAAAAAGCAGAATAAAAACAACATGTATGGGCTCCCATACAACAGACGTGATTTTTTGTAGATCATAATAGTATGGCACTCTTCGTTCGTGAATTTGACCAATTTTTTCAACTGTCCTCTCATTTTGCCTGCACTCACTATTTTAATGATAATAGTTTCCATTAATTGGCCAATTTCATTTGTTGACATTTATTACCCATCCGATGTTCGTAATGAACATCATCATTAACCTATTTATGTAGCCTGGAAACTGGCCTTCCTCACTTCGTAATACAAAGAGTTATGTTAGGAGTTATTGCGTAGGAATCATAAACATATTACGTTACGGTATTGCTCACCTTATAACACCGACGCAATGTTGCCTGTTTAGCGGTTTTTTACAGGATATACTTTGGTGAGTGTGCTCAGGAACTACACAACCTTGTGCCTCCTTCACCTTTCTACCATAGGACCGCAAAACGCCGAGAGCGGTGGCATCCTTATGTGGTTGACGTCCAACAAACTCGCACGAAATGTTTTTCTTCCACGTTTCTGGTACGAACCGCTAAAGTGTGGAATGCCCTTCCAGCCTCCGTGTTTCCAGCCAAATACAATCTGGGTGCCTTCAAGAGATGAGTGAATAGGCATTTTCTAGGCAAGTGCGCTCCAAATAGACCTCGTCATTGCTTTCCATCAGGCATGATTGTCGTCAAGCGCAAGCCTATCTTCAACAATGAAAAAAAAAGCGTATGATTTGCTAGTGTGCTAGTTTTTAAAAACGTTTGTTTTGAAGTACGGAACCCTAAATGAATGCTCACAGCTATGATTCTCGTCAAGCGCATGGCTATATTCAATTAACGGTGTAGAAGCCGTGTTTAAGTGATTTTGAATGGGGTTTTATTTAAAAACTATAAAGACAGTTTCTTTTAAATTTACATGTCATATATTTTGGATCTTTAATCTAAAATCGCCTACAACCAGAAACACGATTGGATAAAATTTTCTCGATTGAAAGTTCCCCCAAAAGTGGCTTCAAAATCTCAGTTTTTCTAATATTTATCGGAAACTACAATGACTGTTATTGAATTTTTGTTTTAATGTATTGGTAATAATAACATCCAAAAAGGCTTAGAAACAGATTTTTGTTAACTAGCTCAGTTTTTGAGTAATTAGGTAAAAGGTCGTTTTTCTGTTACATTCTTCCGCGACGCTGCATGTCGCACCTACCAACGTATCCGTGAGAGTGAGAAAGACAAAAATAAATTCAATAAATCCTCTTAATGTAAAGGATTCTGGCAGACGTACAAACAGAAAGACAGACAAAAACTGATCCTATAAGGATCGTTTCCTTAAAATACATAAATAACACCGAAATTTTATTTTTTTCATATTCCCTGGGTAGGTCGATTCTCGACTAAAAACCCAGTCTTGAATTAGGTTGGATGCATTAGCCCAATTAGCTCGTTTGAGCGAGTGAGTGTAGATTCAGCCAAGTCATAGCATAGTTTCTCCCCAGAAGCCATCGACATTTTATTAAACTGCATTTGGATCAGCTCACTTTCGCATTTAACCTGAAATAGTGTACTTTTTTATTACCTATACAATATTTTTGCTCAGGAAATCAATGCCAGTTTTCAAACAGATTTCAGGAAGTCATATAAATTAATCAATTCATTACTCTATTAGGTAATATAAATTATATTGAAATGTTTAAAAATATACTGGAATTTCAACTTTAATCCTAAAGATCAAACGCACCTTGCACTGAAAAGAGCCCACCAACAAACTCTGTCGGAAAGCAGGACGCCCACATGTCATTTTGAGTTAAAGTTCTGTCATAATTTGCAACATCACCAGCAATGCAATGACACCAAGGAGTTGGTGCCATTTTGCTTGTGTAGCATGGAGCCAGTCCATATGAGTTACGTCTATGACACCCATAGCACTAATGGAGACATTGTTAAGGAACGACAAAGCACTTTTGAGCTCAAGGCGCCTTTGATACACGATATATCACAGCTGTAAGATGTAAGTTTTCTACGTAAGTGTGTCATTTTGGGTTATGAAGGCTTTTCTAGGTCAGTAAGTAATTATACATCTACGGTAGTAATATTATGGAGAAGGAAACATCGTGGTTCTGCACATGACTGATATATCTTCAAAACATTTTCAAAGAGTTGTGAAGCCTGCCAACTCACATGTATGGCAAGCGCGGTTAAGGTCACTGGTCATTACTTATCATACAATGCTACCATTTTCATATTACTTTCTTTCCATATTTACACCGTAAATACTTACTAGTAAATTTAAAATAAATTCAGTGATTTCCTTCGTTGTTTTTTTTGTTCTTCGCAAATTTATTAAAAAACACCCTATATCGCTCACAGTGCGCGTTCGGAATTACTATTTCTACTCGTCCCTCTTACAATATAGGGACGTGTGTAGAAATGACGTACTATCCACACTCGTATCGAAATGTGCTATTATAGGTAGATCTAGATGTCATATTCGTATTGATACGTATGTTTTCCACCCGACAGCAATACAAGGAACGAGGCTAATTGGCGCAGTGGCACGGGTTGGAATTGGTAATTTAACCCGGAGCGGTTCGGACGTACCCCGGGAATTAATTGCGCACTGGACAATCTCGAATTTGGCTTGTAGAGTTACTACTTGGTTAGATATACCATATTATAAACTGCTTCTTTGGTCTAGTGGTAAGCAAGCTCGTCTGGGGATTGCGAGGTCTTGGGTTCCATTCCTAAGTAGAGTCAATACAAGACACAGCATACCTATAGGTATACCGATGGAGCAGCTTGGCAAAATGAGACTTAAAAAACTTTTTAGTCTCAGGATACAAAACTTTTTAGTATCAGGATAATAAGCGAATTGCAGGGTTTTTCAACAATCGAGAAATTCTTAATACCGGCTTGGAGTTTGGAAATCGGAAGAGATTCATCGTTCAAACTCGTGTTTCGGAGCGTATGTTAAATCAACGGTCGATATTTCACTAGCTTAAAATATAGTCACAGAAAGGCTGCTCATTTTTATGTAACGAATTAGTTTAGCTGTTCAAGGTGGAAATCCTGCCAGACAGGAGAGTAATATAGGTACCTAAGTTAACAAAAATTTTTATTGTATTATTAAAAAAACTTTTTAGCATTATTTAACTCTTGGCTTAATAAATTACTCAGGTTTTAGACATGCAGTTCAGTGAAGTTTTTTTTTGAACATCCAGGTTAAATTTTAAGCACGCAACGGAGTACATACCTACCAACGTAATAAATTATTGCGATAAGCGAGAGATAGGTATCTGTCTAGAATATTAATCGGTCTCAACGAACCCTAAGCCGTATCTAGATCTTCTTAGGCGGTGGTGAGGAGTGCGGACTGGGGATATTAGTCAAGTAGTTTTTGCCCTGGACCGTAATTAGGTCACATTAGTGCCGAGATTTAGGGAGCGTTTTAGACACAATCGACTTGATTATGGAGTGAAGTGCTCTATTTAGTTTCAGTCAAGTTAACGGTGTAGAAGCCGTATTTAAGCGATTTTGAATGAAGTTTTATGCAAAAACTATAAACAATTACTTTCAAATTTACACGTCATGTATTTTGGGTCTTTAATCTAAAATCGCTAAGAAGCAGAAACACGATTGGATAAAATTTTTCGATAGAAAGTTCTCCCAAAAGTTGCTCCAAAATCTCAGTTTTTCGAGTTTTTATCGGACACTACATTGGATGTAATTGTAATTTTTGTTTCGAAGTGTCGGTAATAATAATATCCAAAAACGCTAAGAAACTGATTTTTGATAACCAGCTTAGTTTTTGAGTAGGTAATTAGGTAAAAGGTCGTTTTTCTGTTATATTCTTCCGCGAAGCTGCATGTCGCATCTACCAAATCTCCGTGAGAGTGAGAAAGACAAAAATAAATTCAATAAATCCCCTTAAAGAAGCCACTGATACTAATTTGATGATTTAGCTTTACCTTTTTTCTCAAATGCCACTAAATGTAAATTAGGAGAGTTGTTATCTCAAGTAGTCTAAAGGATTTTATGTACGCTCATATTATGAAATCAAAATGTGTCACATAATGACCTACTTTGTTCACAGACTTCTATAATTATTAAAAAGTTATTCATAATAACATCGCTTTACTATGGAAATATTTAAAGAAAGTTGTATTATTTCCATAACGATACACGGCTCTGGGTTCCTGTATTTTTATCTGGGGTAATATTTTTTTATGTAATATTTTTTTAAGTGAATCCACAGACAACATATAGTTGGTAGTCATTGACGAGAGTATGGATGGGCCATGATTGACCATAGACAACAACAACAATGTCTATTGTGTATGGTTCTGCGCCACATTTGCAGAATTTTGGCGCCATACATACTAATTTTTAACTTTTTAATGTGTTATTGATGTGATAACGTTTAATAAATTGATGAACACCAGCAACACTCATGAAAAATAGTTCCGTTCCGGTTACCGTTCCGCGTAGCGTTCCACCTGAGCCTGTGTTTATGATTACGATTACGATAACGATTACGATTATGTTTATGAGTATCATAATGATTATGATTATGACGTTATCATGTAAATCTATCGTCCGTAAACCGACTTTACAGACAACCAAATTTTTTTGTTACTTAGTTAAAACTTTGCGCTGAAAAATGTCTAGCAGTGAAACCTACTAAAGAAAATTAGCTCCACCTGACATTTTAGTAGTTGCAATGATTTACGACAAACGTTAGCAAGATTTTATAGTTTGGATTTATGATAATAATATGAGCGTAGATAAAGTAGTGTATGAAACTCTACATAATTAGGTATTAAAACGTTTAAAAAACGAGCCGCAGGCGAGTCATGTTTTAATACCCCCCATTATGTAACCGTTACATAAACTACTATTATTTATGAATGTTAATTTCGCACATTTCATCATTCTACATAATCCCTATTCACCCGAGCGAGATATATCTACAGACCTCTCGTACCAGTGGCGCTAATTGGCGTATTTTTTATGGTTGGTAAGTTGATAAACTAACTTTTGATTTGAATTCCTAGATTGTTTTAACTAATGGCGCTGTTAAGTGTTTACCTACTTACCTAGCCTACTGTTCGATTAACAGAAAATTGTGCCTCATACAAAAAATAATCACTTGACGCACATATAAAAGTTCTTTATTTAATAATAAGTCATTGTGTAAAAGAAGTCCAGTTTATAATACTTAGAAAGTTAGAAGAAGCCTATGTACCTATACCGCAGCTAGGACTTTAAAGGGGAGGTACCATCCAGGCGTGAAAATTCAAATTTTATTTAGTTTTTCGCTAATGCTATACTAGTGTTATTATCTCGCTGCAGACTCGGCCATAAATCATTCGAGTGTTTCGCTTTTGTTGTTCACTAAAATACAAAAGCAGCAGTGAAGCTCAGCAGTGAAATACAAAAGCGAAATACTCGGATGATTTAAGACCGAGTCTGCAGCGAGATAATAACACTACTATAATGCTAATCAACGTAGGCTTATCAACGTCTATATGTTTTTAATAAATCTTTTACTCAAAACAAATTTAGTTCATGTTGGTTCCTCATAGCTTCAAATCTGGGAAACTGTAAAAAATAATCTTTCGGGAACTAATATCAGGTGAATGGGAATTTTCAAACAAAGTTTTTAATATTATGCTCGCAAAAGTCGTTGCCATAAACATTTAACATACTATGTATAGTCTAATATATTATTTGCAAAACCTTAATAAAATTTGAATTTCGCTGGAGCCGAAACACCTTAATTGAAGTACATACGTCAATACGAGTATGTAATGTTACATAGGTATTCGGTGTTAGAAGTATGAAAGATTATGATATACATACTAGTGAAAAGATCTATTGAGACATTTCTAAGCTCTAGGAGATTATCCTTTAAAAAAGGCGACACCTACGTGCTACCCCCTTTGCACTTACACTGCACTTCCTGTAAGCCACGTAGCACGTAGATAGATCTACTGCACTCTACACTTAATGCTTTCTGAGTGTGCTTGTACTCTCACACTCTAAATGCCTTAAGGGTCTAGTTATTAGGATGTAAGACTACGAATGACGAGGTCTTGGGTTTGATTTCTGGGTCAGGAATAATATTATACGTAAATGACTGTAAATAATGTACCTATATATAATAATTATTGATTTAATTATATATGTGATATTATTTAATTATTAATTATAATTATGTGAAATAAAGACATTTTGACTTCCTCGGCGCAGTGGCGCGCGTTCTGATTCAACTGGGAGGTCGCGGGTTCGATTCCGGCACTTTATAATTTATTAATTTCAAATTTGGCCTCAGGTCTGGTCTGCTGGAAGGCTTCGGCCGTGGCTAATTACCACTTTACCAGAAAAGACGCTTCACCAAGCGATTTAGCGTTCCGGCGCGATGCTGTGTAGAAACGTTATGGGTTACTTACTCATTCCAAGTTAGTACGATACTAAACATCTTCGACTGCATCGTCACTTACCATCAGGTGAGATTGAAGTCAAATACTAACTTGTAGTGTATAAAAAATTATTCCCCATTGTATGGCCCCGTAGGCAGCGAGATATTGTATCATTAGGAAAAAATGCATAAGCATGTTTCACTCGTTCTGTCACTTTTAAGCTTCGACTGCATCGTCACTTACCATCAGGTGAGATTTAAGTCAAATACTAACTTGTAGTGTGTAAAAAAATTATTTCTTATTGTATTGCCCCGTAGGCAGCGAGATATTGTATCAGTAGGAAAAAATGCAGCATGTTTCACTCGTTCTGTCACTTCTGCATCGTACTTAGCATCAGGTGAGATTGAAGTCAAATACTAACTTGTAGTGTATAAAATTATTGTATTGCCCCGTAGGCAGCGAGATATTGTATCAGAAGGAAGAAATGCATAAGCATGTTTCACTCGTTCTGGCTTATAGTCAATCTGTCGATATCGGTTTGAAATTGACGCCTGTGTCCGATAAATCCAATGATTTATGTAGATGATTAAATTGATTTGGCACAGACGTCAATTTTAGCCATCGAATGAATCAGCGATGCGTGTCATTTCGCCAGCCGTCCTACAATTTCGTTGCTAAGAGTAATTGCAAACTGCCATCCCTTTGTGCGTCACATCTGAATCTGCTGAGATTCGTGCAAAATAGAGTGACGTACTCTAGATGGATTGAGATTGGTTGAATGCACAGTGCACTGATATTGGTCCAGCGGGGCTAGACAAAGTAACAGTCGTTTGGCGTTAACGCAAGTAGACAAAAATGTATGGGACAAACCACGTGACTAGAAAAACCACGACAGAATGGTACTAAACACGCTGTGTTTGATAATCGACTACGACAACTTGAACGCTCCCTGGCGTTCTAGCAGACCTTGTAGATAACTTTAGCGTACTTCGCTTGACAATTGACAGCCGACAGTATCAAACACAGCGTGTTTATAGTACCATTCTGTCTTGGTTTTTCTACAGTCACGTGGTTTGTCCCATACATTTTTGTCTACTGGCGTTAACGCCAAACGACTGTTACTATGTCTAGCTCCGCTGTTCGTAATAATGATAGACAGCGATAGTTCGGCCCAGTGGGTCAGATGTGCCTTGATTGGTGTCCAGCAGAGATTTAAATCTTTGGTGTCCGGGCATATAGGCATAGAATCATTTACTCATTTGTTTTAAACATGGTTATAAAATTGATTTCATAATGAAATGAGCGTGAAAAAATTTACCTAGAATGTCTAGATTTTCGCATCGGAACACCGGTAAGAAAACCTGTGGAAATGGGCATCCGAACGATTTACGTAAACTTTTTTGTACAAGCAAACAGTAGCGCCATCTATCAAAATTATATAGGTGGCTGCTGAGCAAACTACATGGCCTTACAGCTGGTGTCAAAACAAGCATTCTTGAAACCGGTAAACTGGCGACATTTTTTCGTGCCGTCCGCCCTGTACAGGGTAGATTCATCGGATGCATTCTATGCATTGTATTCCTTGCAGTTAAAAATAATCAAGGTTCCAATTTTACCATTTTGGTATAGAACCCTAAAAGTTATAACCAATCAAGCATAATATAGGGGAGACAGACACAGAACAAATCGCGTATGAACTTTACCATTCTCGGAAGACAGTTTTTAAGAAACAAAACTAATATTAGTTTGGAGTCAAAATACCTTTAATGACCTATACCTATAACTTATGCCTATAACTGATACCTAAGTATAATGTCGTATACCTATAACTTATGATAATGGAATCAGCAGAAAGGATTCCTAACACTTTATTGCTCATAACTTTTTGCTCATTTTTCACTAACTTTCTTTTTCAAATATTCCCCAGCCAACACCATAGATTTAAATCCTAGATATTCCCCATGGATGTTTTCGTCACCAGGCAGAAATACGTTGTCGTAGTAGTGGAAATCGGATGTCTGAAACATGTCTTTTTTTGAAGTAAAAGTAGCCAGGATTAATCTATCTCTATTGCAAACAGCCTACACGGTTCACTAGTTTTAGCGTATAAAAGTAACGAATGTACAATGTACATACACATCACACTTTCGTCTTAGGGCTCATTTTTCAATCGCCAGATAATCAATCGTTAACTGAGAAATAAATATGACATTTTGACTGGTTTTGTATATAATTATGTTTCAAATTAATTCTTCAGATAGTTTATCTGACGATTGAAAAACCGACCCTTAATAAAATATTTATGTGACACGTACAAGTACTTAAAGTAGTGTTATTATCTCGCTGCAGACTCGGTCATAAATCATCCGAGTGTTTCGCTTTTGTTGTTCTGCAGTAATGCAGAACTCAACAAAGAACAACAAAAGCGAAACACTCGAATGATTTATGACCGAGTCTGCAGCGAGATAATAACACTACTATAGTTAGCTACAATTTTTTTCGACGACAAATTCCCTGGATCAATGGTGCGAGCTCTAGTGCGACAACATCTTCGACTGCATGTTCACTTACCATCAGATAAGATAGCGGTGAAGTACTATCTTGTAGAGCGTAAAAAGTCGTATCTATCAGTTTTAATCTTTGGTCAGTGCTGGCGCGGGCGGGTGGATTGTTAATTGGGACATATCACGCCTTGCTATATTAAATTCCTGTTGATAACGAGTGGCGCAGTCGTACAGGATTGTGCATTGTATTAGAGCAACTTGTTTGCTGATTGCAATATTTTATGTGCCTATAATATTATTTTATATGTATCAGGACATACTATTTTTTTTGTATGAAATGAATTAATACTGAGTGTTGAAAAGTCGTAGAACAGAAGTTGTAAGTTGTAAGTTGTAAACAACTACAGGCGAGCGATATGGTATTTTTTAAAGTTTCGTACGCAAAGGATAAAAACGGGAGCCTATTACTAAGACTTCGCTGTCCGTTTGTTTGTAACCAGTCTCTTGAATCATGATTCACACTTGAAATTTTAACATATTATGATGTATTTCTGTTGCCGTTATAACAACAAATACTAGAAAAAAATTGTGAAAAAAATATTTAACGGCATCGTATTGTACGCGTGAAATTTTGATATTTTAGATTTGGATAATAGCTATGAAAGGTGTTAATTTCATTAAAAGCTTTTAGTAGTCATTTCTTAAACATATTTAGACTCATGTCGATATCATCTCGTTTTTAATAGTGGTACCTTAAACCATAAATGAAACAACGATTTATTCAATATAAAATAAAACACCTTTATTGATTAATATTCAAAGGAACATAAATAGAACAACATCTTAAAAAAAATCGAAACTATAATAATTGTTATGTACACTCTCGTTTCACTATTATAATTTCCAATTACTGTCGTAAGTTATTTATAATCCAATATAAAATATATAAATAAAATATAAAAAAAATGTTTAAAAATGTTAAAGTCTTTGCATTAATAAACTTAAATTTAAAAACCACGAAACTTTTTCTATAAGTCAGAATAATAAATGATGAACATTGGTATGTGAAATTAATACGTACTAATTTTAAGTAAATATCTATTTATAATTCGTGCTTGGCATATTATGTGACTATATTTATATTAAATGACTAGAAATAATTCAGAGATCCTAAATTAATTATAATTTGAAAGTAATTGGCAGGAAAATTATACTATACACATAATAGTTAACAAGACTATATTTTTATACAATCAATCACAAATTATGTTCAGTTAACTATTAGTTGACTATTATTATTTATTAACACATACAAATATTATGAATCAGTAGGTGGACAGAGAATTAAGCAAGTGTAGTTTAAAATATTTCTTGTCCTATAAATATAAGATATCACAAGGGTATCTTAATGTTATATGGGACAAAAGTATAATATTTTTATCGCTGTATTTCAAAATTCATGTAAAAAACTTTATCTTACAACATCATAAACAAAATATTAGTAATATTGATTGAATTGAAAGGAAACAGCTGTAACAGAAGAATGTTATGAGAGACTGAATTTACATTAATAATTATAATTAAAAAGTACCTTAAAATTAAATACAAAAAAATACAATCTAAATAACAAAATAAATACTAGTTGTTTAGTATTGCACTGCCCGAATAGATCAGTCTTCTAAACATTTAAAAGAAAAGTTACAATAATTTAGAATAATAATTTTAATAAATCCAGTGCAAGGAAAAATATGATTTAGTATTTGTACAAGACGACTTCGCGACAAAACTCCACCAAGAAACTTAAATATGTTAATTCTAAAAAATTATAATATGTAGCTAAACAAGTAAGCAATTGCATAATTTTCACGGAAGGTATTAAGATTCGTGGGCACAATGATGTTTAATCTCATGTTGATAATTCCACTTATAAATGTGTTAGTGGAAAAGAATGCGAAATTATGGCCATATGAGCATGGAAAAGTTGTGAGAAGTTTTATTGAGTCAATGGAATTAATTTTTAAGACCTAGCCTCAAAGATTTGTCGAGAAATTTAACCATTGTATTTCTTATTTTTGAAAATCCCTTAGATATGTTATCTGCCAAAACGGGCAAATATTAGATACTTTAACTAAAGGCGAGCTAAGGACTAATGTGCCGCGCTGTCGTCACGTACAAAATATAAAGGCTAATAATTATGAAACAGTTGAATTACAAAATTCTTACTTACTTCCACCATCTACGATACACGTATAAAGTACCTATTTAATGACTTAATGAGTAAAGTGATTGTATAGGCGTCAGCGAGCTGGAGGTGGAATCCGGGGAAATAACTACACCATTACTTCGATATGCATGCAATAATGTATTAGCAATTTAAATTTTACAAGAGTTCCGCCGTTCACATCTATTTTAAAAAATTCAAAACCACTGACACCAAAAAGTCTATAATCACTCCGTCCACTTGTCAAATGTCACAGAGAACAACACCGAGCGTTCGTTCCTTGATCACCACAGACTCTCGGACCATTGTGGCCGCAACATGCCCGCGCGCGTTGAAAGCCTGCTTTCAACTAGACTCTTCCCGCAGCGGACAAATTCTGCTGAAGGATCTGCGCAGCACTCCGCCAGCTGTCCGGATGTCTGCTACCCTCGTTACTCCATCAGCACCAGGATAAATGGCAACAACTCGTCCCAGCTTCCACTTCAGTGGGGGAAGACCTTCTTCCTTCACTACCACAAGCTCATCGACTTTCAACGGAGATTGGGATGTTCGCCACTTGGATCTGCTTTGCAGTTCGCTGATGTACTCTTTATTCCATTTAGTCCAAAAGTGCTGCCGCAGTCGCTCTATGCGCTGGAATTTGGTTAGCCTGTACTCGGCACTGTTTTCATAGTTGGGCACTGGAAGGGAGGTCAACGGTCGACCAATTAAAAAATGTCCCGGCGTCAGCGCGTGAAGGTCAGCCGGATCCGATGATAGCGGTGTTAGCGGTCGAGAGTTTAATATTCCTTCAATTTGCACGAGCGCGGTATACAACTGTTCATACGTCAGATTACAATTTCCCAATACTCGCCGCAAATTATGCTTTACAGACTTTACGCCCGCTACCGAAAGACCGCCCACATGAGGAGAAAACGGTGGTATAAAATGAAACGCTATTCCCTCACTGGCTGCAGATTCAGCAACTGAGCTCCCGCTACGCTCCAGGAACTTGCCAATCTCTTTATATGTACCAACAAACGTCGTACTATGGTCACAATATAAATTTCTGGGCTTACCTCTCCGAGAAATGAAATGGCGTAGAGCCGACAAGAAATTATCACTCGTTAGGTCCCCTACAAGTTCGATGTGTATCGCCTTAGTCGTGAAACACACAACAATAGCAATATAAACTTTAAGAAGGCGACACCCACGACCTTGTCTACTCGCACTCATAATAGGACCCGCGTAATCTACTCCTACGGACTCGAACGGGTAACCGCCAGGCATGACTCGAGTGGCAGGTAAGTTACCCATAAGGGGCGCAACCACTTTCCCTTTCATACGCTTACATAACATGCATTTATGGTAACATGATCTGGCCAAATTACGTCCGCCAATAGGCCAATAAGTTTCCCGAATAGACGCGAGAAGCAACTGCGGTCCTGCATGAAATAATCTCCTGTGCTCATAATCAAACAAAAGCTTCGTAAATCTATGTGTGGACTGTATTAAAATGGGATGTTTTTTATCATAAGCAAACAGGGAATTCTCTAACCGCCCGCCTACGCGCATAATATTCTCATCGTCCAAGAAAACATCAAACTTTAAAAGTTGACTTTTGGGAGATAATTTTCGCTTCCTGACCAACATGTCATATTCAGGGAATGACTCCCGTTGAGATATTCTAATAATCACATTCAATGCATGTCGCAGCTCATCCTCTGATATAAATTGAGTATTAATACTTTGTTTTCTGCATGCCTTAATAAATCTTAACACGTAAACCATGCAACGCCTTAACCTAAGGAAATTCGAAAATCTATCGAAATCAATAATATTCCCACTATGATTATTAGTATTAATAGATCCATGCAAAGAAACCTCTGCCCGAAGATCTGGCAGAGCCTCAGCAACAATATTATTAGATGGCCATTGTGACACATCTTTTGTCAAAAAACTTGGCCCTGACCACCACAACTCAAGAGTCGGGATAGAAGCTATGTCAACCCCTCGCGACAAATGATCAGCTGGATTATGTTCAGTCGGAACGTGCCTCCAAGAGCAATCCTTCCCTGTCCTTTCCAGAATATCTCCTACTCTATTACGAACAAAGGTAGTGAGTCTGTTAGGTACCATTTTAAGCCAGCCTAGAACAATTGTCGAATCTGTCCAGAATGTGGTGTGCCTAATTTTAACTCTCAAAGACGACTTAACTTTCTCATAAAGTACTCCTACTACAGCACCACAGAGCTCAAGTTGTGGAATGGTCTTTGGTTTCAACGGAGCTACCTTGCTCTTAGCAACTAATAATCTGACACAGACATTATTTGCCTCATCAACACTTCTGACATACAGACAAGCACCATACGCACCCTCCGAGGCGTCTGAGAATACATGCAAATCTACAGTAATATAAAAGTCACCCAGAACACGACGAGGGATACGTAGGTTTTTCAAAGACGGCAGATTTTTCAACACTGAACTCCAAGTTCCAACAATATCCAATGGCAAGGGTTCGTCCCACGCCAACTTATGCAACCAAAGTTTCTGCAACAACATTTTCATTGTGATAATACAAGGAGACAATAGCCCTTGTTGAACTTGGCTAGGGTCACACTCAGACATGTGACCTAGTGTGATGTACTCGGACATAAAGTCAACATATCTCTTTCTAAACAACGGCTGCGTTTTAAATCGACGCTCTATTGCAAAGAGACACCGTTTAGCACGTTCAAATGAATCACCCAGCATGTCACGTGACTTCTTTAACTGAAGTCTGACGCAAAATCGCCCGTCCTCCATACGTGACATGTTGTTAACAAAGTGCTCCTCGGCCGCCTTCTCCTCCGCAGAGTATGATGACTGGACGCTCACCTCCTCTAACTGCCAAAATCTGCATAGGAGTGCTTGAATGTCCTCATTGAGAATAGCTGAAACCTCAGAATCACCTGTAGACAAATAGCTAGCCTGAGATACATGATTAGTTGACTTATGCCTATTTAACAATCGTCCACCTACTAACCGACCTAGTCTGGATTCCCACAAGACAGGTTTAGCATAGCCTTGTCTAAAGCTCCGCGTGCCTAACAAATCCCAAAAAATATCTGACCCCAAACATAGGTCAACCTCATCAGGTATATGAAATTGGGGATCTGCTAGAACCACATCATTCGGAATAAACAAATTAGAGATATCAATCTCACGACAAGGCACAACATCAGTAATAGTAGGCAGAACATAACACACTAAATCAGTAGAATAACGTTCATTAATAGACTTCATAAATGCACGACACAGCTTGGATGCCAGGGAACAAGAATTATTTATACCAAAGATAGGCTCATGTACATTCAAGAAAGGCAAATCAAGAGAATTACACACCCTCTCTGTAATATAAGATGATGTACTACCCGGGTCAAGCAGACCTCGCACTATCTTCTCACGACCCTGACTATCATAAATTTTCACAAGAGCTGTTGATAAAAAGACATCTTTCCCATATTTAGACTCTTTACTCAAGTCTTGATCACGTGATGTCAATCGTCATAAGGTAGGACTCGACTGCACCTGCACTTGGGGTGCAGCTCTGGTGACAACCCTATCATTATCAGCTGGTACCTGCACATCGGATGGAGGTGCTGAACGTTCACCTGTACATAACAGACCGTGATGCTTGCCCCGGCACCTTCTGCACCTTGGTCCCCGGCACTGGGGTACCCTGTGACCAGGTCGGAAGCACAAAAAACAGATCTTGTACTGTGGTATTATCCTGCGACGTTCCTGAACACTCATGGCTCGAAACTGCTCACAATTCTGAAGAAAATGATCACGGTGACAGGCTGGACAAGACTTTGACTTAGAATCATTACTACGGTTCATATTAACATTACTATTTTCAACAACAGGTTCTGACTTTGACAACAAAGCTTTATGTTTGACAGTGGACTTGGAGACCTCAATAGTTTGCAGCAAATCTGCTCGATTGCGCAAGAATTTCATGAACAAATCTAAATTAATATCTTTATCTGATTTACCCCTAAACTCTTCCCACTCACGGAAAGTTTTTGAATCAAGCCTCTTGCTAAGAATATGAATAAGTAGAGTATCCCAATGTGAAGTGGGTTCCCCTAGTGACTCTAAGGCCCGCAGATTTTTATTCACTGCATCTATCATACCTTTTATATTATCTGAAGATTCCCTATTTAAAGGCTCAATTTCTAATAACGCAGTAACATGGTTTTGAATCAGCATTCTTTTATTATCGAATCTTTCACAAAGTAGACCCCAAGCTATAGAATAATTCTTCGCACTCAATTCAATTGACTGAATAACTATAGCTGCCGTGCCCTCTAAGGATGCCCGGAGGTAATGGAATTTATTTATGTCACTAAGATCCACATTCGAGTCCACAAGAGAAGAAAACGTGTCACGGTAAGCCAACCAATCCTTCCACAAACCCGAAAACTTAGGCAGAGAAATAGTTGGAAGCTTAACGGATTGGCTGCCATGTCTTGACGAGCATCGCTCACTACATAAGCCCTCATTTTGTTTCTCAGAATTCAGAGCGATAATATCTTGTGCCCTCGCGAGAACTTTAAAATATACAGCTTCAAATTCATTTCTCTCGGGGAGTGCCACACTAATATCATCTACGAGGCACTCAATTCTCAATTGGACCTCGTCGAATTGTTGGTACAGATGGTCAAGCTTACCAGTACGTAGCTGAAGCTCAGTCACCTGCACCGGAGCCAGCGAGTCTCCCAATCCATTCAGGTAGTTGGAGAATGCTGTGAGACGCCCCTTGAAACTGGCACGGGTCTTAATAAGCTCTTTCTCTGTTTTCTCACTCATGTTGGCTGTCCTGGGGTTGCACGAGCAGGCCTGGAATTGATACAATATTCTATGTTACTACGATATAATTACAATGACAATTACAATTGTTGGGTCTGCTAAATCAACATGAATGTCGCTTTAATATCATGAACTATCAATTTACAATGTCTGGGTCATCCAAGTCACTTTACTTTATGATTTAAGAATAATTCTATATCAAATCAAAATAATAACGTCAGAACACATAATAGAACAAATTGTATTGAATATTAATGCAATAAAATAGTGTCAAATCGTTTAATAATTGGAATTAAATGTAAAATAAACATTAGATTCACATTTGACAAACCGTTATTTATTCAAACGTATATATCAAAGAATCGTTATGAAAATCATTATTTTAGTCCAAAATCATTAGAAATAATCCTTAAAACAATACAAAATATGAAATAAATGTCAAATTACATCAGAATAAAGTCAAATAAATCAGTAAATACTGTTGGCCTATAACTACAGATCACTGACCTCTATGAACGGCCTTTCTGTTATTCATATGTTTTTGTGATAAATACAACCAAAATTACTTTGCAAATACGTTCAATAGCTAGTAGTTTAATCGAGTAATGGGTAAAAATAAGTAAAAACACATACAGTCTTTATCCAGGATCACAATTTCTTCATCAAACCTCACAACCGCTAACCGCTTTTTTCAATATTCCGCCGGTTTTGTCTTTCCAATTTCACGAGGAGGACCATGTATAGGCGTCAGCGAGCTGGAGGTGGAATCCGGGGAAATAACTACACCATTACTTCGATATGCATGCAATAATGTATTAGCAATTTAAATTTTACAAGAGTTCCGCCGTTCACATCTATTTTAAAAAATTCAAAACCACTGACACCAAAAAGTCTATAATCACTCCGTCCACTTGTCAAATGTCACAGAGAACAACACCGAGCGTTCGTTCCTTGATCACCACAGACTCTCGGACCATTGTGGCCGCAACAGTGATGTCGTTTGAAAAATATAGCATGAATATGAGAGTGATATGAAAGGTAACAGTTTTACATCTTGGTCCTTAAATACAACTACTGCTGATTATAATGATATCGGTTTCTTTAATGTAACCAATTGAGATATCAGAATAGATACACAGAAATGTTAAATAAGCCTATATCCAACTTGTTATTAAATAAAAAAATATTGCGGTTAAGTAAATGATATTACTTTACTTATTAGTGTTTTGTTTAGTGGTTATAACGATTATGCACAATACTTTTTATTTTTAGAAGATAATCCAAAAAGCTTTAAGATTATCTAACGAATCAAAAAGATCATTACTGTCATTCCAAGATACGACATTTAGATAAAAAAAATATTACCAGTGCGTTATTAATTGTACAGAATTGATAAAGAAAAAAAGACATGTTTTACATTTAAATTACTAAAGTGATGGCAATATTTAATATAAGATTAGTAGTAGTTTTGTTCTATGCAAGATCAACTAAACTATTCTCAGTAAAAAGGCAGTTTTCAAATAATATTACAATATACTTATGTCGTTTTAAATTGTATGCAATCTATGCAATATACAGTTTCTAATATAGTAATATTAATTTGTTTCTTCTTTGAAGATTACATGTTTTAGTAATTAATTAATTAAATAAAAGAAAATGATTTAATTTACTACTAGGTATTAGTTAATTCTTAAGCTTTGACTTCATATTTATCAAATAACCGATTGCTATCAGGCGAGTCATCTGCGAATTTAATTTCATTTGATGATTCAGAGTTTTCATCTGCAAATTTTAGATCATTAAAATCTGTTGTTCTTTTTAGAGTGGCATCTTTATCTTTTTCTCTTGAATCGTTAACTCTTTTAAGAGTACAAGAGTTATCAGAATCGAATTTACTCTCTCTTCTATGGACTTTTACTGGAGACATTGTGAGAGTAAGATCTTTCATAGGGATAGTAATTGATTCGTCTCGTTTTTTCTTATATCTCTTGGGCAATTTAGGAGCATTCTGCAAATCGCTAATACTGAAATTTAATGGGTGTATTATATTGCCCCTGTCCATGACTTTTCGTATGGACTTGATGGATTCGTTGGATCTATTGGACCGATTTTCGGAGTTCTTTTTCAGTGTACTTGAAGAAGGTCGGTCTTCAGGTGATTCAGTGTTACTGCCGGGATCTGGACGCAGTTCTTTTGGTACAATTTCCTGTAAAGAAATGGGGTCTTAACTTTTCAGTTTTGTAGTGAATGAGGCTTTATATATTTCATAAATTTTATTTTTGAATTAAAACTACATACCGTGAGTTTGATCACTAACCTCATAAATCGGGACTTTGCTTTCGTCAATCTCCTTGATAATATCGCCTTCTTCAATAGGCGGTATCCAAACTAAAAACGCAGGATCCATTCCCAAGTAAGAGCCTGGTACAGAACCTAAAACAACGTATCATATCAAATTTCAGCTTAAACAGTCGCAATAATATGGCTGATACACTCAGGTAAGCTCTCATGGCATAAGTTGTTTCTCAGTTTGGCAAAATGGAATACACGAATTGAAGCTTATTTTAACCCTTTGTTTGAGGTCGACAAAAATATGACATCATAATTTTTTCATATGGAAATTTTTTTTTACAGATACGTTCCATTAAACTGTCTACTTGAACAAAGCAAGTTTGATGTGACATGGTCACTGATTTGGGCATGATTTCTAACCAACAGGGGCCTAATCTTCCAAATAAATTCTTTCTTTGGATAAAAATTTAAGGAAATCTTGAGCTATCACAGGCTTAACACTGGCCTTCAGGGATTCCCTATTACTACAATCGAGCACATTTCATGCTTCCATAAAAATTTAAACTAATATCACATACCAGCGTTATTAACTTCGTAATCGTAATAGTCGATTTCCATTTCAGGATGTGAAGTTAGGCTCAGGTCTGACCGGAGCAACTTCCGGTTGCAACTCTCCTTTGTGTGTTTAGGATTGTCTCGGATCTTTGCTGACGATACCCCACTTAATGCTGGTGAATACCAGCCCTGCAACAAATTTAATTACCATAAGCCAATTCTTCTTATGTGTCTTCTAAATTTAAATGAATACATTTTGCAGGATAAAACGGCAACAAATTGTTAAAACAGTAGGCGTTGCACCAAGCTATTGCACTGATTTCAAACTATTTACTGGCTTGTTTAAGTTTATTTTTTGATTCTAAAGATATTAACCGATTCTTAACAAAATTGGGATTCTCAAACAAACGCAATAAGCCAAGTTTTTAAATATTTTCTTTCAGATTAACAATTAAAATATCGTGATTATAATCGTAAAAAAAATAAGTTCATAAACTTACATTAGTAAGGGTGGCAGCAGAAATAGAGGACGAAGCTCTGCTCTCGCTTCTATCCTTGTCCCACATACTGTCTCGATCTTTCTCACTGCAGTTGTCTCTGTCACTCACGCTGGTGACGCTGGTGCTTACTTCTGTAGTGACAGCTTCACTTGTTGAAGGTTGAGGAGGTGACGTGATCTACACAAAGACTTATATTTAAAACAAACTCAGATAAAAATAACTTGAAGAAAATGTGGATGATATGGCTAAAACAAGAGAAGTAGAGCTTTACACGGTACTTAGAAAAGATAACGAAATGACCTGAACTTAGAAGCATCAGTGATATGCAACTGATGATGAATGAAATGAAGAATTCCACATTAGAAGTCTCCACATTTTGCGGTAGGTTTAATCAAGCTCAATTGGTTGTACTAACAATAAAGTATATGTGTTAAACACAGTATGAGATCGCTTCAAAGGACATAGAGTTGATGCTGTTAGACATTGCATTGCACTGTAAATACTAGTCACTGGTATTGTAAATAGTTGCTTGACTGATTGCACTTCCAATGAAAACAGGACTATACCTGTGGTACATGAGTAGTTGATACAGTACGGGATCTTCTCAACGGTGACGGAGCAGCGTTTTCATTGCTGGTGCCCGCAGGCGCACTGCTCGATGACACGTTTTCAGGAGTCACTGTCGCTTGACTGGTTGCGCTCCCAACACTGGCCACGCTGACGTTGTCTTCGTCGACTTCTGCATCTGTAGCTTGGTCTTCTTCATCCCTAAGGGCAGTTAGTTTAAAGTTATGATAGCTTTTTTTATTAAATCTTCAAAGACCTAAGCTTTTGTTTAAAATTACATCAGTACAGTAATGATACGATAAAAATCTAGATAATAACGGTATGCAATGATTTCAAAGGCATTGGAGTAATATAATGTTGTTATAAATGCCCTTTGTAGCAATGACTTAAAATTCATGAGTTAAGGACTGGTTCAGCTTCCAAAGCCTTTACATGGCTCGCTTAGGCCCACGGCTGTGCAAAATAAAATTTGGATTTTCATTAATCCCGCAGGAACCATGGATGTTCCATTAAAACACATTCTCAAGAGTCTACATAATTTGACGTTTACACGAAAATATTCCATCCACATCGACAACTTCATCTTGATTGTGAACAAAACATAACACTGCAACTCAAGGTGAACTCAAGCAGCCGAATGATTCGCCAAACAAACTCCATTGCTCTCGAAACGTTAGAGGGTGTAATTACAGATCGCTCCACTGGCATTGTTAGCTCACGTACGACTTGCGAGTCGGGCAAGGGTGAAGTGGTAGCCTTTAGTAATAATGACATCCATTAATAGACTTGTTGATGTTTTATAACGAGCTTTGTCACTAGGGATTCCTTAATTGGAATCCTTGTTAGTTTTCGAGAGAAAACGTTATGACAATTTATCAGTTTATGCACAGTCTATTGTACTAAGGCCGATATTACACTATCATATATATAGGATCCTATCATGTATTTATTACTCTTTTCACTAATGGGAAAGAAAAAGAAGCAAATATATATAGGATCCTATATATATGATAGTGTAATATCGGCCTAAGTGTTATTTTAGTTTTTGGAAATGTCGTCAAAAATGCCATTCGTTCTTCCTTTGTAGTATGGAACCCTCGATGCGCGAGTCTGACTCGCGTTTGGCAGATTTTTTAGAATTGAGTGAATTCTCAAACGTACCAAAAGCAATTGTCGAAATAGAAATAGAAGAGTCAAATGGTTATGTAACCACAATAGCTGCAGGCTTTGCGACCATGCCAGCACAAGTAACAAAGATCTGAAAATGAAATACCATAAGGGAATCTTACCTTTGCTCCACATGCTCTGAAGCTCGCTCCGAGTCCCTTAGCCTCGTGTGCCGAGCTCTGCCAGGAAGCAGTCGCCGAAGAGACACACCTCCGCCCACTACTTCTGACAGCAGCGTACTTCTAGAGCCAGCCGTGGCTCCGCCGAGTTCTAGTGATGCTGAGCAGGCTATGAACGGAATAACAGTCGTTATCAAATATTATACAAAGCAGTTTTTACGACCTATCTGGACTCGGTTCTAATGTCACACCATTGGATTTGAAATGGGTGAGATCCCTGGGTTTGCAGTCGCAGCAAGAGATACATCATCAAAAATCAACGGCTTCTTCATTGCCATCACTAGTAGGACTGCTAGTGATGGCAGTGGTTGTCTTCATGTCGCCTTCTTGGAAAAGTTACTACGAAAACATAACCTCATACCATCACTATCAGTCAGCGACTCTTTATCAGCCGCTCTCTGGTAAGCCCTGGTCCGATGTGCTGAATGTGCTGCAAGCAGCAGTGCTGCTAGTGCTGCAAGTGCTGCTAGTGCCGCAGCAGCTGCCCGCGCACCGCCTCCGCCGCGCCACCAAGCAGCACTCGTCCTTGAAGCCCACGCTGCTGACGCGTTGCGGATTGGCTCTAAATAATTAGGATATTGATTTTATTAGAAGAAATGTATTACAAACAATCAAATCGCAAGAGATGAAGATTGAATGAGGGATATTTTAGATCTTGAATTCCAGTCACAATGGTTGACTATTGAAGATCTAGTATATTTTACAGTGACCAGTCGAAATGGCCACGGAAGATCGTCAAGTATAGAAGTTACAAAGAGTCCCAGCCGGTTATGAGATCATGAGGAGTGTGGAACCTGCCAACTCGTACTTGGCCAGTTGGGTCGACCAAACCCTCTTCATTATTATAAGAAACCCATTACCTAGTCTTAACAAGGGATTGAGACGAGAACTTACCGATCTGTGTGGCATGTGCGAGGAATCCCCCCGCACAGCGCGCGCTCGTGTCAGAAGAACGCAATTCCACCAGAATATGCCTCCCACCAACGATTTCTATCACGCCACCGCTGTCCGTCGTGGTTTCCACTTCATCCGCCTAAATAAAAAATATGAATCTTTAATACTTCCGACTAGCCAAATAAGGCAAATGGATCTGTGGAGCTGTTTTCTCACAACCTTTAGGACTACTGACAAAAAGGTCCCATTAAAAAATGAACGTTTCCGAAAATTGACAACGAGATTTTCAAATTCGTTTCATTACAAAGTGATTGCATGACACAGTAGTTTGAGGAGACACAGTTTGTTTTTTTAAACTGTTATGAATTTTATCTACTCTCATTGCTTAAAGTTCGAATTATGAAATCGAAATGTGTCAAATAATTACCTACTTTATTCACAGACTTCTATAATTATTAAAAAGTTATTCATAATAACATCGCTCTACTATGGAAATATTTAAAGAAAGTTGTTTAATATCCATAACGATACACGGCTCTGGATTCCTGTATTTGTATCTGGGGTAATATTTTTTAAGTAATATTTTTTTAAGTGAATCCACAGACAACATATAGTTGGTAGTCATTGCCGAGAGTATGGATAGGCCATGATTGACCATAGACAACAACACAATGTCTAACGTTCCGCGTAACGTTTCACCTGGTCCTGTGATTATGATTACGATTACGATAACGACTACGATTACGATTACGATAACGATTACGATAACGATTACGATAACGATTACGATAACGATAACGATAACGATTACGATTATGACGTTATCTCGTAAATCTATCGTTCGTAAACCGACTTTACAGACAACCAATTTTTTTATACTTAGTCAAAACTTTGCGCTGAAAAATGACTAGCAGTGAAACCTACTAAAGAAAATTTCACTCCACCTGACATCTTAGTAGTTGCAATGATTTACGAACGTTAGCAAGATTTTATGATTTGGATTTATGATAATAATATGAGCGTAGATAAAGTAGTGTATGAAACTCTACATAATTAGGTATTAAAACACTCGTGTGATACTATTAAAAAACTCGCCTGCGGCACGTTTTTTAAACTCACACTCGTGTTTTAATACCCCCCATTATGTAACTGTTACATAAACTACTATTATAAAATTTCCAAGATTTTTATACCACCGCCGATTTATCAGGTCCATCCCACGAAGCCAGCAATGGAGAGCCGAGGGAGTCGCCATCTCTAGCCCTCAGCGCCTGGCCCTCGCAAGGAAGCTTCACGGCCTCGAATCTCAGACGTACCGCCAGGCCATCTTCTGCCTGAAGATGAAGATAGCCACATTTAAACACTCTCTTAATATATTCTCAAGTTTTATCTATTCTGCTACTAAAGTCAAGTACTTTCTGCGAATTTTCAACAAGTTGCACCTTATTAATGTGTAGCGGTCTTCGATAGCTGACGATTGATGGCGTAACCAGTACCCTAGCACACGCTGACGGAGCTTTCGACGAGCGTGCTATATATAGAAGTTCTGAAGTCACACGCTTGGATCACAAGCGGTCCCCAGGCATAACACAACACCGGCAAAAATGTATCGATTAATTGAAATTGAAACTACAAATCTATTATGTACGTTCGACGTAAAACGATGGCCATATAATCGTAATTTGAATCAATCGAATTATTATGTGCATCCCAAAGGACGATAGTGAAACTTTACTGAGTATTTGTTACTCAGTAAAGTTTCACTGACTGACGAAACTATCAAGACGTTCATTTGACACTAAGCGATACAGCCCATATCAGGTGCAGTGCGTTCCAGGACTTGTTGCAATGTCATAATAAACACTGCACTGTACTCGTCATCCCTGTACTTTTGCTACAGTTCCCTTAAACTGATCCACAGAAAACGAAATAGTGCAGCCGCAACACAATAATGTTTTGCAATTACTGCTCTTAAGTAGAAGGTTTTCATTTGACTTCCAAAATACAAACATACATGATACTTCATAGATTACATCATCAGTTCAGAAGTTTACATATTCTTCTTATAGTGCCGTCTCCTATCGAAGGTTGGCAACCATCATAGCGATTTGAACCATGGATACCGCTGCTCTGAATAGGCTACGGGTGCTCTTCCCAAACCATTGGCGTAAGTTTCGAAGCCAAGATATTCTTCTGCGGCCAGGCCTCCTCCTACCTGCCACCTTCCCTTGCATGATTAATTGAAGAAGCTCATATTTCTTGGTATTACGCATCACATGGCCGAAATATTCTAATTTTCTCTTCTTTATAGTATTAAGACTGTTCATGCGTTAGTATTATGCTTGAGTCAAAGTTGTCAATTTTCGACGTAACATAAGAGTGTCATGTGTTCAATTATTGATTAGATAATTGGATCATTCATCTGAGGATAATTGCCATCATATTATTTGGCATTTCATAATCTAGTTTTTGTCTCAAAAATATTTGAAAATATGTGTATAACTTTCTCATTAGAAAGTTTAAGGTAAAGGCTAATTACTCACTTAGCGGTGGAAGCTCTATTTTAATGCAAGATATTTGCCATGTTTCATAACACAAACTTATAACAATGACATATTTAGAAAATTAATAACATTTACTAAAAAATGTCTCATAAAAAAACACGATTTTCCTAGATTTTCATTCAAAAACCATAAACCGAAAAGTGCCATTTTTAGCATTTTTCGATAAATTAAACGTATTATTTTAGGATAAAATCCAAGATATTTTGTTATTTCTGAATTATAGTAATATAATTCATTTCATATTCAATATCACTGGTTATTTACTATTTTGATAAGTTGTATATTTATTTTACTATATTATTTTTTGTAATACCATTTTCCGCGCAAAATTGCGTCAGTGGGAACGGAATTGCTTTATTGTATGGAGCGACACGCGATTCACGCGTAAACGCATAAACGCTCTTAAGCACTTCTAGACATTTCCCCATTCTCTGTATGATATCATAAGTTTACATACGTGAAGCTAGTAATTGCACCACATAAGTTAGGGTTTACCCTGAGATAGTTTGACACAATACAATTTAAATTGAAACTCAGTGTCGCAGTGGTGGCCCCTCGCAAGGCGATAACGAACTCCCCGGCACCGACTTTGTTATGTTTAGTTTCCTGGAAAATTCAATCATTTTGCGGAAAGCGGAAATCGTAAATTCGAGAAGCGAAGCGTTAGTTTGGCGACAATCATTCCCCTCGCTACAGTTTGTTACACTTTGTTTGGTACTTGGAGTTTCGAGTTTACGGTAGCCTGGATTGTTTGTAATCTTTTCAACTTAATTCCTTTTCTACTTTAGTTATGTTTCGTTAATTTCTATTTTTGATTTTGAGTTCCTTATTATTTGAGTTATTTAATACAGCAGTTTGATTCTTACTTATTTAAACATAAGCTATGTTACTAATGCGTTAGAAGGATTGGTGAGTTAGTCAATCTAATTAAGACTGTTTTGCGGCAAAACTTTAGGTTCTGGAAAATTTCAATAGCTTCGAACCGGAACATTATTTCTGTTCAAAAATAAACTGTAATGAAAAATAAAATGAGCTAATTAAATACTATTCATGCGCATTATCAGTAATTACTTACTGATAATGCGCATGAATAGTATTTACGAGTATGTCCAGCTTTCTGTACGTCCATAAGTCTTATGAAATACAAAATGTCTCGTGTTTGTTACCAAACTCCTCCGAAACGGCTCGACCAATTGTAATGAAAATTCCTGTGTAAGTTCGGTAGACCTGAGAGTAGGTCGTAAGCTATTTTTTAATATCCCTAATGCCGGGTCAGTTAGTAATAATATAATATATGTATAACGTAAACCACGACAATTTCTCACGTATCCTGCAGATTCCACAATTTTGCAGTACATCTAAATCATAAGCGTCCGATGCAAGCATTGGTTATGGGGCGATAAATTTTGCAAGCTTCTACACTTTGGTGCAGTTCGGTATTGAAACTTGAAGTTTACGGCTAACTGAATCATGTTATAGATTACTAGCTGGATCGGCAAACGCTGTTTTGCCATATCACATAAATATCATTCACCACTATTTATTGGTAAGATTATACGTATTAAGGAATTATATTAGAGGTTAGTCTAGATAATATGATAATGTGTTATTATGCATATTAGGGTTTATGCGTACTAGGTTTACTATTCAATTTAGAAGAAGTCGCACTGTAAGTACCTGAATATATTGTAGGTGGTACATTCCAAAGCAGCTATTTCCAAATGCAAAGTTTAGAATCATAATTGCTGATAGGGAATCGGTGTTCCAGCTTAGTAGGAGTGCGGTACAAAATGCAATCGCATTTAAAATTTCGTGTACAATGTGTTAGAGCAGTGTTTTTCAATCTTTTTGTATACGCGACCCCTTTATAGGGTGAAAAATTCTCACGACCCCCATAAGACATATATAGACAAAAATTTATTAATTTAAATGAGTTTGTTTACAAATTTACCTATTTTGATACCTATCTACAAGTGGAAAGATTTAGTCTACCCCTACGGGAAAAAGGCGTGATTTATATGTATGTATAATTATTAATTATTTATTTATATGCAAGGGATCCGCGAAAGCTTTGAAAGTAAGTAGCTTTTGAAAAATAAACAAGCACATATCAGAGAGAAGGCTCTCTGACCCACAGATTGAAAAACACTGTGTTAGAGCATTGTGTAGCTGTGATTGCTTGGGCTTGAACAACAGACGACTGGCTGCGAATTGTTGTCAATTTCGGTATCTACACACGTAGATAGTACTTATGTACTTATAATTTCGTATGATTTATTATTTTTTAAATATCACGTGTAAGAAGCCGTAGCTATAATATTATTATGACATAGTATCGCATTTGTTAGGAAAATTCTATTTCTATAGACATTTCTATGGAAATTAAATTAATCACATTTATTTCAGACTTGTCCATTGTTAAACTTTGGAGGTAAGCTCGGTATTTCTTTCGAAATTTCGCCCAATAAATCACAAACTATCAGGCATAAACATTTATAAAAATCAGTTTTAGAATACGCAAGTGACGCCCTTACTGATACCCTACTCTATTTGGTTATCTCAGTTTGAAACTTCGAATTTCATATCGATATTTTTAATATTCTTTTGAGGTACGGAACCTTAAAAATTCGAAAATTTATTGAATATTAACGTACCTACCTTTTTTAAATATAATTTTTTCATTAACGTTTCGTAGAGTGCTACCCAGAAACCATCGTTTCAGATCCAATTTTACACAATCCGTAGAACTCTATAAAAATTCGTAGATACCTACTAATACAGACAATTTTAAAGCTAAATCTAACAATTTATAGAGAAAGACCTGCCCTCGACTTTTTAGAGACTCTATACTGTTGGTTTTTATTTCAACAATATTTTGTTTTGTATAAAAGAGAAACACTTTACCTTACAGATCATTGATTCAAAAAAACTAAAACATTAAATACTATACTTTTTTGTTAATAAAAATCACAAGTCAGTGTTTATTCGCTTATCGAGCGAGTTTATTCGCTGTCAGGGTTTATTCGCTGCGATCGAGGAAAGGCGTGTTCTAACAAAGAATTTGCCCGATCATGTAACGCTAAACTCTAGTCACCCAGACATCCATTCCGTCCATTAGCTTTTAAATACCTGAGGGCTTTCTTCTTTCACATCTCTGACTTTAGAAAAAAAACTGTTATTTCCATCCAACGGATTGCACGAGTTTAAACTCGTTTAACCATGGCGTTTAACAATGTCGAAATAGACGTTGTAAAACTCGTGGAATTGCAACGATAATAGACAAAAAAAAAACAATTTGATGTACATACTTATGAAGATTTCAGTCAACAGTAATAAAAAGAAGAATGACCAAAGGTATCAAGATATCTAATGAACCATAACCAAAGAATTCTAGGGAAATAAAATAAATTACCACCCTACAAAAACCTGGTACCACTGTTTCAGCGTTCCGGCGTGATGCTGTGTAGCAACTTGAAAACTTTAATATTTATATCAGACTAGCTGACCCGGCGGCAAACATTGTTTTGTCATTAGGGATAAAAAATAGTTTACGACCTACTATATGTAGTTTCGGTGGAGTTTGGTAACAAATACGAGACACGAGAATTTTATACATATACCCACAACATATAACTATTTATTTAAGTAGTTTTGCTTTTAAGTATAATTTTTGGACAAACCGACAAACAAGGACACTCCCGCAATATGCAATATGTACACGATATCATACTCGTAAAAGCCTTCGCTGAAAATCAGAGTTCTAGCAAAACAATGTCTGAGACACTCAAACCAAATAGACGCATCTCAAACACTTCGATCCACAAGAGTCGAGCGGCTTACCACCTTACTTACCAGCTTGTACGTTACTTGCTTTATTTTAGCTACAAGGCTGTGTTTGAGTTTATGTACAAGTGCGAATGACATAGCGGTTTTATGTTGCTTTTTCTCGCATGTACCGATAGATTATTTAGACTAGTGGCACAGAATATGAAATATAGATATTCCAGATGACCCAGCAAATATGTCGGCATTAAGGGATAGAAAATAATTTAAAACCTACTCTCAGACCTATCAAACGTACACAGAAAATTTCATAACAATCGGTTGAGCTGTTTCGGAGGAATTTGGTATCAAAAATTGGCACAATTCTTTTTGCAAAGTCAAATTACAATTTTTCACATCAAAGTGATGCCTGTAGTTCTGCACACATCTACCTCTAAAATCTAAATCACTCGTATGAGTATATCGATAAAATCGATAACAAAATCGCCAAACGATATTGGCACCTATATCAGAGCAATTAAGTATCGGTCTGCTACTCGCAACTGCAGAGTGCCGTGTAACTATGGTTCCATTGTATT
Organism: Coenonympha arcania; assembly: GCA_036785405.1. NCBI lineage: Eukaryota > Metazoa > Arthropoda > Insecta > Lepidoptera > Nymphalidae > Coenonympha > Coenonympha arcania. Next base: position 1,222,399 of record CM072069.1, read on the forward strand.
AAACTTGCATATTAATAACAGACTGTAAACGCTTTCTAATGGAACGTCAGAGCGCTGACCGCACCCCGGTAGCACAACTTTGTCAGCGTGCAAATGTATGGCTGCTAACTCGCGTGCTTACTATTTTGCTGAGGAAGGTCACAATACAGGGTGTAGAGATCTCAAGAATAAAAAAAACTTTTTTAGGCGCCTTGGACAATGGACATTTTTGAGGTGTTGAGGTGGGAAACCCCATTCAACTTGCAACACTGTTACCGTTGTCGACACCTCTGGTTGCGATGGGAAAAAACACTTTTAAATTTGCGACAGTTTTACAAGTTTTGTAACTTCAGGACAAAGTCTTATAAGGAGACGGTCCTTAATTTCCGTTTTATGATTATTTTCATGTGAATTTATTTACTTTAAAGTCAATGTACATTGTACAGGCAACAAGACATCTGGTTTTATTCATGTCGATCTATCTGAATTATAAGGATTGATCTACATTTGGTAGGAAAACTAACGAAATCCTGTTATAAAAAAAGGTATAATAAAATCATCAAACTTTTTACAAATGTGTTACGTTATTGTACTTAGTGCTCGGCTAAGTACACCCTTTAAGCTTTCATTAAAATGCGAACCATAGATGTAGCTCTGAAACATCGAACATCTACTAACTTTATGGACAACGGACATCCCTATTAGTGTTGGTAAACGAATTCATTTTAATGCAATCAGAATAACTTTTTAATGATTTTGGCATCTCAATACAAAGTTTCTTTTGCCAACTTATTAATGAAAGAACTTTCCAGTGTAAATATAACTTTACTTTCTGGCACGATATTGAAAATTCAGGATACCTACCAACAGTTTACAAGCTGTCGCAATGTAGAAACTAATTTCAGGAGTACTGCTGGAGTCATAAAACTGTAGCTGTCGTATCCGTGCGAAGTCAGCTAATTTCCATTTTAATAAACTAAAATTTTTGCTATCAGATCAATACCTAAGAGCAGTTTGAATTCAATTTTTCATATCTACTTACGATTTATTGCTTGAACCGAGCATTATTGTCCCTCAAAAAACCCAGGTTATATTACTAAAAGTTTTAAATATTTTTTTGTTAGAGTCATTTTAAACTCTCATCTGTTGAGGTGAAGATTAAAATTTTTGACGAGTACAGGGGGCCTACCACCGACGCTTAAAGTAATATTATTGTAATATTGTTTTGACATTTTCATACAATGTCTGTATGAAAATTTTAAAACAATATTACAATAATATTACTTTAAGCGTTGGTAGTAGGCCCCCAGGTCAGAATATTTCACAAAACACTGCAATTAAAATATGGATTAGATCTTTCCTTTTGGTGGCTGGATATATTTCGTGGGATTGATTTTGGAAAAGGGGCGGAAACAAGAAATGTGTAACAGGAATCCGGGGAAGCAAGCGCTATTTACACCGAAAACGAACCTGAGGATAATATGGCCATCAGAACATTTTACGCAAACCTTCTACATACATGAAAATAGTGGCGCCGTCTGTCAAAATTTTCCATTAACATGCAACAATATTGAATCAGAATATGGCGGAAACCATTTCCATGGAAACGTGGGTGTAGACTGTTGAGAAGACACTTGCCAGGTGACACGTCCAGGGTATTATAATATCAATTTTTACAACCATTTCACATCGTAGGTGCTTTTCTTTCGCAGGATGATGTCTCGACCATGCCAGTCATTATAGCTATTATTATTGGTCTAAGCCTTCTAAAACCAGGCGCTACAGTGAGTTTGTTTTACTATCACCCTTTTAAAGACTTGAATGTAATACTTGTATAGTGTATACCATACCACAGAACACTAAATAGTACCAGAAGGTCCACTCCGCACGATTATTTAAAGAAATAGCGACTCTAGCGCTGACACAAAAAATGCAATTCAGTTCGCAATGGCGCCTGGCCCCGCCCTCATAATCGACACGCAACACACGCAATGTTGTTTTCTCTTTCTATCGCCCAACTTTATCTCCTACGACGTACTAGGGCTGCGGTAGTCAGACGGCGCGTAAAATACACCGTACAGAACTAGCGCGTGCAACTCGGCCCGCGAGCGGCAACCATCTGAAATATTGAGGTCCGGACCCGTACTTGTAGCCGGGACGGCCACGTGATAAGTGAGACTGGAATGACCATACCTGTAACAGCCAGAATGATCGAACAGGACAGGCTCTCGCAGAACCAGCCAGGAGTCTCGCAGCAGGTGCCAGGTGCAGCACACAGCCGCACCTGCATCTGGAGCCGACCTCCGCCACCACCAGCGAGGAGTCGCCAGCCCAGGGCCGGGCGGTACACTCGCAGGCCGCCAGTTCTACTGCTTGACCCTGAAACCAAGTCCTATTAGTGAACTTGACTTGACTTGGTCCAGTGGCGCGTGCTAAGATTCTAAGTCACGGGACTTTCCAATTTGGTTCAGGTCTGGTCTGGTGGGAAGTTGAGATCGTGGTTAAGGCTATTCCGGCGCGATTCTGTGTAGAAACAGTCCCTTAATCTTTTCCCAAGTTAATACAGTAACATCTTCCGCTGCATCGTCACTTATCCTTAGGTGAGATCGCATTCAAGTAGTAACTTGAAAAGATTTAAAAAACTTATTTGACATAGGTATACCTACTTCTTAATATGGTGTCTATATGTCGTATGGCAAAGTTCCACTTCGACCAAGGAATGCTTATGATTGTAAACTTTATCAACTATTCTAATCATAAATTACTATTTTCTGAATTTATTTTCTCTATCTTTCTGAAGGTAATTGGTAAGTGATAGGTGGATTGGATGACGAATGAATAAACTCGTATAGAAGTTACTTTTATTAAAAAAAATAAAAATAGATCGCAAAAATACATCTAATATCATTATGCAAGACAATATTATTATCGTTACGAATAAATTACTCGATTACAAAACTATCGCTCCAATCTTTCTAAAACTAATTTCGATTTCAGCCTTCGGTAGGCTCTTGTTCTTTATCAATATCATCGGCTTCTCTTTCTTTGTCCTCAGCTTCTTCCTCTTCAGGTTTCTCGGTCAAATCATCTTCTAGTTTTTGTTCTGCCAATTCTTCAGTCTGTTCTGCCTCTACGTCACTCTCTTTATGCTCCGCTTCAACACCTTCTCCTGGTTCTTCTATTATAACTGACTTAGACCCTTTAACCACACTAGCCATCCTCGCCTGTGATTCTAACGCCATTTGTGAATATTGAAGGTCTTTTAGTATCGACTTTTGAATCTCCAATTTACTAGCTTCCAACTTTTGTTGGATACTCATTTCACTTTCAGGCACTACTTCTATCTCACTCTCACTCAAACTGACTGTAGATTGTGTTGATGTCACAAACGATGCTATGCTTTCCTTGGCTGCCAGTAGAGGTTCAGTAGATGGTGGAACGAGTTTGATACTTGGAATAGTTTTAATACTACCAAGCGAAGAAGTAGACACTGAAATTTCTGATATGTCTCGTTTGTCTACTTTAACAGATTCCTTAGATGTAGTTGAAACAACGGGTGACATTGACTTTCTCTTAGTAGACTTCGGTATAAAACCAAGGTCACCTTCTTCATATACTCTGCCAAGGGATGCAAGAGTATCGATTGACTCAGCCCGTTGTAACTCACGATACTGCGTTATTATATCGAGTAATCGTGATAACAAGGCCTGTCTATCCATCACTTCTTTAGTAGGATCTTTGCTGGCCCATTCGTCAAGCTTTAGCGCCGCTTGTACGGCAATTCCAGCTTCCCTTAATATTTTCTTTAGCTTTGCACACTCTTTAATAACTTTAGACGCTTCTACCGTTGCTTGATTTTGTTCACACATTCGAGCATGTAGGTTTTGTTCTAAAATTCGTACTTGCAAAGTTAAATTTTCATTTTCTTTTACTAATTTTTGAATTTTGGCTTGTAGGATTTCGAAATCGTAATTTCTCTTTTCATACAAACCTTTTTCTTGTCTGATGCTTTGGAATGCTGTAGTTAGTTGATCAATAACCTTGAGTTGTACTACATTCTTATTGATAGCTTTATCTCTTTCTTCTTCAGCCAACTCCATAGCAATCTTGGCAGCTTTTTCGCTTTCTTTATATTTTTCATTTTGATCGGCTAGTTTTGCTTGTGTTGCTAAAATACTGTCCAGTTCATTATTAATTGCAATGTTTTCTCTAATAACTCGATGCGTCGATGCTGCTATTCTAAGTTCGGTAGCATCTTGAAAATCCTGAGCCAACTGAAGTAACTGACCCTCCATTTCTTTTTTGAGTTTATCTTTACCAATCACAAACTTCTTTTCAGCCTCATAGATGATTCTCTTGTACTTCATCTCTTGATCTTTGAAAGCTTGTTCTTGTTTTTCAAATTTCCTCATTAAATCATCACGAATAGCTCTGAACTCCTCCAACGTATTAAGTTTACCGGCTAACAGTTTATTTTCCGAAGTTAATTGATCTTTCATGACCATGAAATTCTTCTCTAATTCTGCAACAGTTTCTTTGAACTGAGCTGTTTCTATTTCACGTGTTTCTTCCAGGCCTTTGACCTTTTCTTTGAGCTCAGCATTTTCCTCGTTCTTTAAGTTTAAGGTCTTTTTTAAGAATGCAATTATATCCGCTCTATCTTCGTCAAGTTTATCATAAGCTTTTTGCAACTCTTCATTTCTTACTTCATACTCATCGACAGCAGTTCGAAGTCTTGCAACTTTTCTATTCAATTCAGCTATTTGGAGTTCCAAGAAAGTTCTTTCCACTTCCGTAACTGCAGCAGTTTTGTCTTCTGTTTTAGATGGCTTGGGTTTTTCCTTTTTCGGCGGCATCTTTTTATACAAATGTAAATACTCGTAAAAATATTGAAATTCATGCAACAGTCACAAATTCGCAGTGAAATAATGATCTAACAGTTGCTAAGTTACGGTCATCATGACAACCATAGATAACAAGCTTGAATGTTGCATAACTCAGTTGCATAATTAATCAATAATAAACAAACTAATAACAAGACATTCGTCATTGATAATAAAAAATAAAAATTGTCCCATGAAAGCTGAGAGAATGTATTGTATTTAAAAAAAATTTATATGTCTCAGAGTCTATGAACGCCAGGCGTACGTAATGTATAGGCTGTTTATTTGACCAATAAAAAAATTAACCGTGTATAATTTTTTTGTAAATCATTTCATAATACATTGCAAACAAACTTTTAACAGGATACTGGTCATTTCCATTGTATCTACTGATGGAATTATTTAGCTGGATATAAAAGTCCAAAAAAATCGCACGATTTTTACGATACCACGATTTTTTGCGGCCTCGAACTAGCGACTTTTGTTGGCGAAAGATCTAATTGCCCAGGGCCTAGTCATCAAACAACTTGGGTTACGAAGTTTCATCTGCTCTACGAGCCTCTGCACCCAGATTCTGCAAAAATACTTATACCAGCGACGAGGTTACATCTATGCAGCTGATTGGTTAATGCTTGCATCGTTATAGTCGCGGAGGCACTGATTGATTAATTTTTGCACGATTGACTATGTATGTATATATACTTTTATTGTGCACATAAGAATTAATTAACAAAAATTTTAGTAGAACTAAAAAAAGGAGATACAGATTACGATGAGACGGACTTATCGCTAACTAGCGATCTCTTCCAGACAACGTCAGACAGTGAATATTTTGAAGTAGGAAAGTGGTGGGAAAGTGGGAAAAAGATACAATAATCTTACATGCTAATATAACTATATAAAACTAAACGTATGTATGATTATGATTATGTAGTCAAGGCGTCAATGGGCTGATGATGTTTGCCTTGCTATGGGTACCGGCGATGGTTGGCCGATGTACAGTTTATTTTCGAGAATCATATCCAAGAGCCACTGAGGTGAATGATGCAATGAGTTCTCTTCCTGGTTATTCACATCAGCATTCGTTTGCAGAACTTACTTCACAAAACTTAGCACCGTACGCCGGCGGCGGAGAGTCGCAGAAGCGGTGTCGACTGCGCGTGCGCGTGGAGCAGCGCGCCGGCGCGGGGCACGCCGACCACGCCGACCACTCGCCCCAGCCGCCCGCGCCGCCATCTGTTCGCAACGTACATAAACAAACACTGGGTACCCGTTACTCGTGGGTGGGTCATGCATGGAGTACTGTAGCCACTTGTGGGATGGCTCTGCCAAGTACCAGCTTGATGCTTTGGATTCGGTGGATCGCCGTGCTAGAAGACTCATCGGCAACCCGACACTGGTCCACAAAAACTTCAAAGCCTTGAACATCGTCATAAGGTTGCCTGTCTGTCGGTATTCTATATATAGAATTTATTTCGGAGAGTGTGCACAGGAACTTTTTAATTTGGTTCCCCCGTCACCTTTCTACCATAGAACGGCAAGGCATCGTAAGGCTTCCACCCATACATAGTTGACGTACCAATGACGCGTACGAAGCGGTTTGGTTCCTCGTTCCTGATACGCACTGCAAAGGCATGGAATACACTCCCAGGCAGTGTCTTTCCTGCCACTTACAACCCGGGTGCCTTCAAATAAAGAGTGAATAGGCATCTTCTAGGCAAGCGCGTTCCACCTTAGACTGTATCATTTCTTCGCATTACAGAGTAGTAACAGGTACCTAGCCAGTTTACTAAGATCATGACTGAAGAAATTACTGCATTAAAAAAAATTTTGAAAGGAAAATTTCTTTAGATACGTTGATATTTTAGATGCGAAAAAACCACTGAATTCACAACACTGTTACCGTTATTAAGACCTAGCTGTATACAAGAAGGTAGGTATTTGCGGTGAAGCTGCCTTTAAACTTTTAATAGCAAATGCTCAATAGATGGCGCTATAAAATGCACCACACACGTAATTCTTCGTAAGTTTTCACTTCAGTCGGGACTCCCGGAGTGTCACTGTGTTTTTTCATTGGTGTTTCATCGCTGCATCTCTCAGAATCAATTCACAATTTATTATAATTTCCTCATTTGATAATATGAAAATGCCAACTTTGTTATGCTTACCTGATACGGGCAGGGTGGGCAAACAGTCCATTCTAACATCAGTGACGGCCCCGGTGACGGCTTGTGAGACGTACACGAAGCAATACTCCGGGTACCGCTCACTAAACAGGCGGCAGTCGAAGGAGGCTGTGTGCTGCCCTCTGGAACAAAAGGATTTACTATTTAAAAGTTTTGTTCGCAATGTATTAGGAAAATCTATTCTCAAGCAAACCACAAAAAGGAGAAGATGGTCCGCGCCCTCGAACACGCACTCCGGGTACTGGAAGACAATGATGAGCTCCGTACCTCCGCACCCTCCTCTCGGCGACGTACCGCAGCCGGTCCGCGTCCCTGCCGAACACGCGCACGCGGTCCGCGCCCTCGAACACGCACTCCGGGTACTGGAAGACAATGATGAGCTCCGTACCTCCGCACCCTCCTCTCAGCGACGTACCGCAGCCGGTCCGCGTCCCTGCCGAACACGCGCACGCGGTCCGCGCCCTCGAACACGCACTCCGGGTACTGGAAGACAATGATGAGCTCCGTACCTCCGCACCCTCCTCTCAGCGACGTACCGCAGCCGGTCCGCGTCCCTGCCGAACACGCGCACGCGGTCCGCGCCCTCGAACACGCACTCCGGGTACTGGAAGACAATGATGAGCTCCGTACCTCCGCACCCTCCTCTCAGCGACGTACCGCAGCCGGTCCGCGTCCCTGCCGAACACGCGCACGCGGTCCGCGCCCTCGAACACGCACTCCGGGTACTGGAAGACAATGATGAGCTCCGTACCTCCGCACCCTCCTCTCAGCGACGTACCGCAGCCGGTCCGCGTCCCTGCCGAACACGCGCACGCGGTCCGCGCCCTCGAACACGCACTCCGGGTACTGGAAGACAATGATGAGCTCCGTACCTCCGCACCCTCCTCTCAGCGACGTACCGCAGCCGGTCCGCGTCCCTGCCGAACACGCGCACGCGGTCCGCGCCCTCGAACACGCACTCCGGGTACTGGAAGACAATGATGAGCTCCGTACCTCCGCACCCTCCTCTCAGCGACGTACCGCAGCCGGTCCGCGTCCCTGCCGAACACGCGCACGCGGTCCGCGCCCTCGAACACGCACTCCGGGTACTGGAAGACAATGATGAGCTCCGTACCTCCGCACCCTCCTCTCAGCGACGTACCGCAGCCGGTCCGCGTCCCTGCCAAACACGCGCACGCGGTCCGCGCCCTCGAACACGCACTCCGGGTACTGGAAGACAATGATGAGCTCCGTACCTCCGCACCCTCCTCTCAGCGACGTTCCGCAGCCGGTCCGCGTCCCTGCCGAACACGCGCACGCGGTCCGCGCCCTCGAACACGCACTCCGGGTACTGGAAGACAATGATGAGCTCCGTACCTCCGCACCCTCCTCTCAGCGACGTACCGCAGCCGGTCCGCGTCCCTGCCGAACACGCGCACTCGGTCCGCGCCCTCGAACACGCACTCCGGGTACTGGAAGACAATGATGAGCTCCGTACCTCCGCACCCTCCTCTCAGCGACGTACCGCAGCCGGTCCGCGTCCCTGCCGAACACGCGCACTCGGTCCGCGCCCTCGAACACGCACTCCGGGTACTGGAAGACAATGATGAGCTCCGTACCTCCGCACCCTCCTCTCAGCGACGTACCGCAGCCGGTCCGCGTCCCTGCCGAACACGCGCACGCGGTCCGCGCCCTCGAACACGCACTCCGGGTACTGGAAGACAATGATGAGCTCCGTACCTCCGCACCCTCCTCTCAGCGACGTACCGCAGCCGGTCCGCGTCCCTGCCGAACACGCGCACGCGGTCCGCGCCCTCGAACACGCACTCCGGGTACTGGAAGACAATGATGAGCTCCGTACCTCCACACCCTCCTCTCAGCGACGTACCGCAGCCGGTCCGCGTCCCTGCCGAACACGCGCACGCGGTCCGCGCCCTCGAACACGCACTCCGGGTACTGGAAGACAATGATGAGCTCCGTACCTCCGCACCCTCCTCTCAGCGACGTACCGCAGCCGGTCCGCGTCCCTGCCGAACACGCGCACGCGGTCCGCGCCCTCGAACACGCACTCCGGGTACTGGAAGACAATGATGAGCTCCGTACCTCCGCACCCTCCTCTCAGCGACGTACCGCAGCCGGTCCGCGTCCCTGCCGAACACGCGCACGCGGTCCGCGCCCTCGAACACGCACTCCGGGTACTGGAAGACAATGATGAGCTCCGTACCTCCGCACCCTCCTCTCAGCGACGTACCGCAGCCGGTCCGCGTCCCTGCCGAACACGCGCACGCGGTCCGCGCCCTCGAACACGCACTCCGGGTACTGGAAGACAATGATGAGCTCCGTACCTCCGCACCCTCCTCTCAGCGACGTACCGCAGCCGGTCCGCGTCCCTGCCGAACACGCGCACGCGGTCCGCGCCCTCGAACACGCACTCCGGGTACTGGAAGACAATGATGAGCTCCGTACCTCCGCACCCTCCTCTCAGCGACGTACCGCAGCCGGTCCGCGTCCCTGCCGAACACGCGCACGCGGTCCGCGCCCTCGAACACGCACTCCGGGTACTGGAAGACAATGATGAGCTCCGTACCTCCGCACCCTCCTCTCAGCGACGTACCGCAGCCGGTCCGCGTCCCTGCCGAACACGCGCACTCGGTCCGCGCCCTCGAACACGCACTCCGGGTACTGGAAGACAATGATGAGCTCCGTACCTCCGCACCCTCCTCTCAGCGACGTACCGCAGCCGGTCCGCGTCCCTGCCGAACACGCGCACTCGGTCCGCGCCCTCGAACACGCACTCCGGGTACTGGAAGACAATGATGAGCTCCGTACCTCCGCACCCTCCTCTCAGCGACGTACCGCAGCCGGTCCGCGTCCCTGCCGAACACGCGCACGCGGTCCGCGCCCTCGAACACGCACTCCGGGTACTGGAAGACAATGATGAGCTCCGTACCTCCGCACCCTCCTCTCAGCGACGTACCGCAGCCGGTCCGCGTCCCTGCCGAACACGCGCACGCGGTCCGCGCCCTCGAACACGCACTCCGGGTACTGGAAGACAATGATGAGCTCCGTACCTCCACACCCTCCTCTCAGCGACGTACCGCAGCCGGTCCGCGTCCCTGCCGAACACGCGCACGCGGTCCGCGCCCTCGAACACGCACTCCGGGTACTGGAAGACAATGATGAGCTCCGTACCTCCGCACCCTCCTCTCGGCGACGTACCGCAGCCGGTCCGCGTCCCTGCCGAACACGCGCACGCGGTCCGCGCCCTCGAACACGCACTCCGGGTACTGGAAGACAATGATGAGCTCCGTACCTCCGCACCCTCCTCTCAGCGACGTACCGCAGCCGGTCCGCGTCCCTGCCGAACACGCGCACGCGGTCCGCGCCCTCGAACACGCACTCCGGGTACTGGAAGACAATGATGAGCTCCGTACCTCCGCACCCTCCTCTCAGCGACGTACCGCAGCCGGTCCGCGTCCCTGCCGAACACGCGCACTCGGTCCGCGCCCTCGAACACGCACTCCGGGTACTGGAAGACAATGATGAGCTCCGTACCTCCGCACCCTCCTCTCAGCGACGTACCGCAGCCGGTCCGCGTCCCTGCCGAACACGCGCACTCGGTCCGCGCCCTCGAACACGCACTCCGGGTACTGGAAGACAATGATGAGCTCCGTACCTCCGCACCCTCCTCTCAGCGACGTACCGCAGCCGGTCCGCGTCCCTGCCGAACACGCGCACGCGGTCCGCGCCCTCGAACACGCACTCCGGGTACTGGAAGACAATGATGAGCTCCGTACCTCCGCACCCTCCTCTCAGCGACGTACCGCAGCCGGTCCGCGTCCCTGCCGAACACGCGCACGCGGTCCGCGCCCTCGAACACGCACTCCGGGTACTGGAAGACAATGATGAGCTCCGTACCTCCACACCCTCCTCTCAGCGACGTACCGCAGCCGGTCCGCGTCCCTGCCGAACACGCGCACGCGGTCCGCGCCCTCGAACACGCACTCCGGGTACTGGAAGACAATGATGAGCTCCGTACCTCCGCACCCTCCTCTCGGCGACGTACCGCAGCCGGTCCGCGTCCCTGCCGAACACGCGCACGCGGTCCGCGCCCTCGAACACGCACTCCGGGTACTGGAAGACAATGATGAGCTCCGTACCTCCGCACCCTCCTCTCAGCGACGTACCGCAGCCGGTCCGCGTCCCTGCCGAACACGCGCACGCGGTCCGCGCCCTCGAACACGCACTCCGGGTACTGGAAGACAATGATGAGCTCCGTACCTCCGCACCCTCCTCTCAGCGACGTACCGCAGCCGGTCCGCGTCCCTGCCGAACACGCGCACTCGGTCCGCGCCCTCGAACACGCACTCCGGGTACTGGAAGAGCACGCGCACGCCGTCCCCGCACGGGAACACCGACCCGCCGTGCACGTTCAGCACGAACTGCTCCGACCAATCCGCCTGGAACCATACACACTGCACATAGAAACAGGGAAAAGAAAGAACTAGGGGTTAGTACAGGTTTTTGTACGAACTTCGAATACCTTTACAGCCAGCGCCATCCATTGACATCCGCTTGTCATCGACTGTCGAGTCGACTCGAAATTCGTACAAAAACCCGTACTAAGTACTAACCCCTCAGTACGAGTCAGACTAATTTCAGTTTCTATAACTTAAAAGGTTAATTAGAAATCTCCAGATCCGCCAGGAAAATTGTTAACATTATAGAAATAGTTTTCAGCGCCCGACCTTTTATCTCGTAGAGGAATAATATAAAGTGACGTACCGTGATGGAGCCGAGGAAAGAGAGTTAACGATGCTTCATAAATCGTATTATTATCATACTAGAACGAGATTTTACTGAAACCAGACTCATGTCATTTACGAACGAGAAGACTGCCTTGATATTTATATTAAACTAAAAAAAATAAAAACCCTTGTTGTAATCATTATGTTTTAAACAACTTAATTTAGGAGTAAGAACATTGCCTTGCCTGATCTTAACTTCCACAGATCAGATAAGTTTATATTTACTTCCCCATGAGCTTTAGGACGCTTTGGCCAGACGGCAGACCGGCCTTACACCATCCATCTTCAAATGGTGCGAACGACCATGTTTTGTAGATGGCGTAGGTAAGTCTGGCGCTCCGTACTCTATTACTGCTAAGAGTACTTCGACCCAACCTCGATTAAATAGTGCTCTATGAAACTAAATACAAAGGACACTAAAAATGCTTATTTAAAACTAGAGAGAGAGACATAGAATTTTCTAATAGAATCGTTTAAAAATTTAACACAAGAAACGGCGCAGTTGAACCTTGAAACAGTGCAATCAATTATTGTACCTAATTATTTAAAACAACAAAAGCATAATTTTGAAGCTGAATGTATGACTATATTTGAAGGTATTTTTAATAGTCACGTAATACCTGAACATCAATTAAAATAAATCTTTAAACTATCGATCGCTAAATCGCTTGGTAGTGTGGTAACAAGCCATGACCGATGCCTCCTTCCCCACCAGACTAAACCAATTTAGAAATTATGATAACTCAAAACTGGCTCATGGCCAGAATCGAACCCAGGAATATGAGGTACTCGTAGATCATATTTTATTCCATTTTTACGAGGAATCTATCTATCTTTCCCTTAAGTCTGCGCATAAACTTAAAAGGCAGTCATACATTATGGTATTTTAGCAAGACCGGGCAAAGGAATGTTGGAAAGCGTTAATTTATTATCATGAGATAGTTGGACCTAACTTAGTGCCCTCCGCAAGTCTATGATGAAAGTTAATGTCCAAGTTTTCCTCGAATTTTATGGTCTGTGAAAATTCTTCTAGCGACACAGAACTTTTGCACCAAGCTGCATTTCTTTTAGTCCATTTTCTGTGTACTTAAATGTTCTAGGTTGGTTCCCCCGCATAACTTAAGTTTGCCTTTATGGTTAAAATACTAACCTGTAAACATATTACGAACAGGCATAGTCAAGTTGGAAGATATGTTTTTTATTCCAACAATATAAGCACTCATTAAGTTACGCGTAACTTTGGTGTCAACTTCGAAAGCCAATTTTCAAAACAAGAAACGTACAAGTACTTATAGTTTAAATTGATGAACACCAGCAACGCACATGAAAAATAGTAACGTTCCGCGTAACGTTCCACCTGAGCCTGTGCGTGCAAGCGAGAGCGCGCAACAAGCGATAGAGAGGCCAATTATGACGTTATCACGTAAATCTATCGTCCGTAAAACGACTTTACAGACAACCAATTTTTATTTTTTTTATGTTTTTCTCGTTTTCCTGGATCGAACGCAATTTATTGTCGGATTATTTGTGTGAATATAAAAACACACTTACTAGAAAATTCTAATCCGGCATCATAATCCCGTTTCCTTTTTACACGAAATGGAAATCGATTGACAACCAATCCAGGCTCACGATAACGCGTTACACATCAAATAAAAAACGACGTGTTTTACGAGCAGACGGCCAAAGGGTTAAGCCGTATCCGAGATAGGGTTGCCTCTTACCACCTTGGGTGAGGATTAAATGACTCCAACAGTGTAGGGCTAAAACTCAATAAGCAAAAATAATGTCCGCGCGAATTTCGGATTTTAGAAATTCCAAGGGTCCACGGATTTTTTCGGGATAAAAAGGAATCATTGTGTTAAGGGGATTTATTGAATTTATTTTTGTCTTTCTCACTCTCACGGAGATTTGGTAGGTGCGACATATAGCGTCGCGGAAGAATATAACAGAAAAATGACCTTTTACCTAATTACTCAAAAACTAAGCTAGTTATCAAAAATCTGTTTCTTAGCGTTTTTGGATATTATTATTACCGACACTTTAAAATAAAAATTACAATTACATCCAATGTAGTGTCCGATAGAAACCCGAAAAACTGAGATTTCGGAGCAACTTTTGGGAGAACTTTCTATCGAGAAAATTTTATCCAATCGTGTTTCTGCTTCTTAGCGATTAAGATTAAAGACCCAAAATACATGACGTGCAAATTCGAAAGTAATAGTCTTTATAGTTTTTGAATAAAACTTTATTCAAAATCACCTAAATACGGCTTGTAGGCCTTTAAAACAGGGTATATCGATTCTGTAGTTGCGGCGTGAAGGAGTAACAAACATACATACATACAGACTTACACATTAACATACAAACTGACTTTCACCATTATAATATTAGTGTGATGATTTAAAATGATTCTGACATATATTATTCGCATTATATCCCAATTTTATATAACCATTTAAAGTTACAACTACACTACGAGTAAGCTTATGTTTTAACTTGGAATCCTGTAGGTAAAATCCTGAACGGTTTATTGCTGTTTAGTTACCATGTCCTTGCAATATCATATTTTATTAATGCAATCTAATACCAAATACATTTTAAAAAATCGCTCTGACCTTATTACTTAAAAGGTCATGAATTTCAAATTCAGACCACTGTCGAAAAATCTACGGGATCACTTAAAAGTTTATCAATGCAAACACGGTTAAAAAGGGATATTTGAAAATTAAACCCACCAGCGAGAAAATAAAAAGTTACGTAAGTAATGCCACAGACGTTCTTTAGTCAGTAAAATAATTGTAAGAATTGAATCCGTATGAAGCAATCTTAAGAAAGTAAGGGTCTATGAACAAGCAAAAGGCGGCAACCCTAAATCCTGCCATAAAGACAGAACAGGCCATGAATCTAAATAAAAGAACATCACCCGAGTTTTTGTAGTGGCCCGACATGGCCCCGTTGTGGCTCGTGCCATTCACACTTAATAAAACCTTCCCATATTCATGTATGTAGATTATATGGGGGTTATATACTGGAGAAAATGCTTTGATACTATAAAGTTACTGTGTAACCTTTAAAAAGTAATTTTAATGAATTTCAATTCAAAATAATATTCTCTTTTCTAAATGAGGATAGATAATAATTTTTGGTACCTACTAGTAACTTTAATGCAGTATCTAATAACGAAACGAATGATAGATACACTATTTACATTATTGTTTTATTATCCTGGTGCTCAAAAAGTTGAATAGAATTTTAAGTTGAATATGATTAAATTCGATACATTCCTGCAACCTAATTAATACTAATTTAAAAATATTAATATCAAATTTTTAGGCGCCCCGGAAAATTGTGCGCCCGGGGTAGAAGAGAGGGGAGACTAGTCACCTCAGAGCAAATGCATACCTTTATGAAAGCCACAGCCAGGTCCTGTGGGCCCGCAGACGCCGCCGGGCGTAGCGTCAGCGCATAGTCGCCCGCCTGCCCGAACAGCTCACACCGCAGCGTCATGGTTCGCCGCCCAGGGAACCCGTGCACCTGGGGCGGTAAAGCTCAGCGTAGAGTTATAGGGTGTAGAACTTTTTGTACAGCCACATTGTAGGTGCAAGTTATTATGTATTAACCGTGAAGAAGGAATTGTGTTAGGCTTTGAATACCACTGTCGGCGATATTACTTACCGAGACATTTAAGAACCAGTGTATCAGGATAAAAAGCGCAGTGCAGTGCGTCGTTTATCATTGCAATGCAAGGTGCTGCAACGCACTGCATCGGACATGCATTGGAGTTTTACTTTACATGAGGTGAACGTCTTGCTCGTCACATTTTTTTTATATAAAAAAAACATGGAAAACATGAGAAAAAAAATAGTGAATTGTGTTTTTACTTCTTAGACGTTATGAGGAGCTTAAGTCAGATGTCTAAACTACTCGAATATGACTGACAAAAAAATAATCGAACCTTATGTAAATATTAATAAAAAAAGGACTGACTTATTTATCAAAACATTTTCGGGTCGGGTTGTACCTAATTTGGCAACATGTATCTATAACAATTAACGACCTTATGATCTTTATAGGTATTGTTGTAGCAAATAGCCTGTTAAACACAAATTAAAGCAGATTCAAGTTTTGTCATTGCATTTTTTGAATATTGTAATGACTAAAATTAAATGGTAAGGGGGAATAAATAGTCACAGATTTTAAATGACCAAAACCCAAGGTATCCCGTAGCCAATTATAATAATTTACCTGTTCTGAATACAGAACATGCGCATGCGAACTGCTATTCTTCCCGTCGCACAGCACCGCGCCACCACTCGAGTGTCCACAGTACAGCAGCTCCAACCAGAAATCCTCCCCGGACTTCACGGGAGTGCACACGACCTTGGGGAACTCCAGGATAGCCGTCACCTGCCGCTCCGGGTACGTTTGTATCTGTTCCGGGGTAACGTCCAAGTTCGCCGTCGGCCACTGGACGTCGAACTTCCAGGACTTAACCGAACTGTCACTGGTCTCGATTATACCACCGCCACTTAAATCCCTCTTGACTTTCACACTGTTGATGTTCGTGAAGTTGTCGTATTCACGGTACGTGTTGGATATGATGTCGATGTAGTAGATGCCTCCTCGGGAGAAGTAGCCGCAAGGGAGGGTCATCCGGCTCTCTGAGTCCAAAGCGAGAGGCATGGTCGCTAGAGCCGTGCGGCCTTCGTCGTCGTCTCTCCCGAGGCGGAGCCGCAGTCCGGTCCCGGTGGAGCCCCGTATGTAGATGTGGACGTCCCCGCCGAGCGCGACCACGGTCGTAGGTATCTCCAACCATACTTGGTCGAGGTCTGGACGGTCGTCGTTTGTGTGCGGGTTGACGAAACTGGCGCCGCCTGTTGACAAAAAAAATATGTAATGAACATCATTATCTTGATGTGGTTAAATCTGTACAACACCTTCAAGTACGACAGAAAACTTTTTATCTATGCGTGTTTAGTCCGAGCAGTCTTATGGGATGTTTACTTGACAAACTTTGTAAAGTTTATGTCAAATCAACATCTCATGATGATGGTTTTGAAAAGATTGCTATTAGACTTTTTACAAAAATATTGTTGTTATGTCTAAAGTTGCCTATGAGAGTACAAGCCGTCTACCATGTTAGCTAAAATAAAACTGAACCTTTTGACCTGATAATTGGTATCAGTGCAAATGATAAAAATCTTTGTAATTGAAGCTAAAAGTCCTGCTTTATTCATTCACTGACTTATCACCACCCAGCCCTTATCTTTAATCGTAAGTAGTCCTAGAAAACTAACTGGCAGGTTTCTGCGGTGATTGCTGAAAAGTCATATAATTAAGGATGCTGAAGTAAGTAAGAACGTTTAATTACGTACTTGGTGTTGAAGGAGCACAATATAGGTCCGTCACAGTAGAAAGCAAAAATCCTTATTTATAAAGGATAAAGCCACGTATTGTTATCGCTGTATCGAAGATAGCATTTAAACAATGCACATCAATTAGGTAATTATTAAGCGCCTCTGTAACTTTCCTGATAATAATATAACGAGCAAAGCAAAGCAAAAGCCGTTGTAACAAGAAAACAAAGGATAAACAAATCTCATTACGGTCCCCAAAACAAAATATGTCTCTACGATTTTAAAATGAAACCGCCATAATAATAATTATTGTTGAGTCTGAAGCGATGAGGGAAGTTTCACAACCAATATAATAAGACCTGCAACATCTCAAACGGTCTTTGTAATTACTTACAAACCTGAGAACGATGCTGAGAAGTACGGCTCGTCATATAATGGACGCTTCAGACCAGTGTCTTATAAGTGAATTAAGTTGTTTTAGAAATTATTCCTAGAGGTATGAGCAAAAACGCGAACTTTTATAACTCGTAATATAACTCGTAAACACTATATTTAGAAGTAATAGAACGTTTTAAAGTTGATCCAGAAACTATTAAACTTAAAATATCCGAATAAAAATATCACAAAACCACCTGCCGCTTGATTTAAGTTAATGATGGAAACATCTATAGACTTGTCGTCTGCCGACTTTCTCATCATAATTCGTCAAATGGCAGCTATACTTAGACAGTATATTTCCCGCATTTCGTATTCGTACTTGATCCTACCTGCTACTTAACCAATAATGATGGAAACGTCTATAGAGTATAGACTCGTTATCGATATTTACATCACAAGTGGTATCTGTAAAATCACGATAAGATACGTTATGATAATAATCACGATAGTTGAAAGCATTGTGATGATTATGTGCTGGCATCATTGACATATAAATCTATGGACCCCGTCACCCCGGGTGTAATACGAAATTCACGAAAAAAGTGTCCCGAGAAAACCTACATAAACGAGTCTACATGTGTATTTTTATAAACAAACAAACTGAAACGAGTATACATGTGTATATTTACAAAACAAACTAAAACATTGTAATTTATGTCTTAAACCATTATCATACCGTCTAATTTTGTATATATGTGGATAAAACACAGAGCGGAATTATTGACGCGTGTTCTCTCTGATGAATCAAACACGAGACTGAAGTGCGATTGGTAACCTTTTCGCATTTTGGCTCCCTTTCAGTTCGGACACTTTTTAGCGCTGACCCGGAAATCCGTATATTATATCAATGGCTGGAATAGACTAAAATATGTTAGTTTAAGGGTATCATATAAGCTATCACCAATTTAATTAGTTTTGTGTTTCTTAAATAATAGGGTTTGTCCTCAAAATAGTAGATCTGTCACCAAAATGTAGTCACCAAACAATGCAAAATCAGTTCCACAATAAATCACCTAAAATCCTGAGACATAAGGTCTAGTACCAAATAAATGTTTTTGTATGTATTATATTATGTGTGTCCTAATAAGTATTTAAGCAAACTAATTTAAAGAGATCACCAATAAATCATATTATGTTCCCATATTTAATTTAACTCTCACACCCGGCACATGATAAATATATATAAAAACCAAAGACCAAAGACATATAATAAACTTACTTAAATACGCAAAATTTAAATAAACATACATATACGCTACACACATACATATATGTGCCGGGCGGAGGACTACACCCCGGCAGGGGAGACCAAACGGCCGGGGGTCAGGGCGACAGGCTAAGAAACCGACGGACAATCCTAGCCGAGTCGAGCACCACCGCCCTCTGCATCTTGGCCGCAAGTGAATTGCCACGGAAACCCAGCCGCCGCAGATGGTGAGCGAGGCTGACTGGGATTAAACCGTTGGCAGAAATCACGATAGGGATTGTTTCAGTGGATTCCACGTGCCACATGGCGGAAACCTCGTGAGACAGATCCAGATACTTTCGTTTTTTCTCCGTCTCAGCTCTCACGAGGTTCTCGTCATACGGGATTGTGATGTCCACTAAAAACACCCGCGACTGTGCCCGGTCCATCACCACGATATCAGGCTTGTTAGCCAAGATAGTCCTGTCCATGATGATTGACCGGTCCCAATAGAGCCGGACGCCGCCGCGCTCGAGGACAGGGACCGGCGTGTACCTGTAATAGGGCACCCTCTCATCCAAGAGTCCGTACTTCAGAGTTATATACGTATATTATGTTTATTATTATTTTTATTTTTTGAGGTTATGTGTTAACTTTATATAAGAATTTACGACTATAGCCTAAGAAAAAGTGGGGGATCTAGGAAAACTCCTTAGCCGTCACCCTCTTCCCCTCCAAGAGCATGTCGACAGAGCCCCGCTTCGCGGAGCTCCTATTTCTGGGTGGTCAAAAAAGGAAAATAACCTTAACCTATTTACCTATAGGTGCACATGGGACCTAGGAAAACTCCTTAGCCGTCACCCTCTTCCCCTCCAAGAGCATGTCGACGGAGTCGCAGTCAGGGATCGATAATCGATTTATTTGGTGACAGATCTACCATTCTGAGCACAGATCCATTATTTAAGTACAAAACTGTTATTATAAGAACGAAGTTTATATTCATGTAATGCAATATAATTTTATTGGTTATCGATCTCTTATATTTTACACATATATTAACATTAATTTGATAATTCATACCTGGGAACAATTTTTGTTTATCTGAGAACGAAAATATTTCGTGGCGATAGATCTATTTATTAGGTGATAAAACTTGATGACAAATATAAATTTTGGTGATAGAAAATATAGTTCCCTTAGTTTAACCTATTCTACTTTAATATTATAAACACGAATCTATCTTTGTTACTCTTTCACGCCGCAACTACTGAACCGATTTGGCTGAAATTTGGAACACAGATAGCTCGTAACCCGGATTAACACCTATGCTACTTTTTATCCCGAAAAAAAAAAACAAAAAATCGAAATACACGCGGGCAGAGCAGCGGGCAACATCTAGTGCACATACCTATATTTAGAGAAAAGTTCAAAAACATGACATTTCTAACACAATACCAGTAAATAATAACCTGTCAAGTGCGAGTCGGACTCGCGCACTGAGGGTTCCGTACTACAACCGGAGGAATAAAACCATAAAAACCACTTTTCTTATCGAACCGCAAAAGTAACTTTGTTTTTAGAGGTTTAATGTAAATATCAAAAAAACTACTTATTAGATCTCGTTCAAACCAATTTTCGGTGGAAGTTTGCATGGTAATGTACATCACATATTTTTTTTAGTTTTATCATACTCTTATTTTAGAAGTTACAGGGGGGGGGACACACATTTTACCACTTTGGAAGTGTCTCTCGCGCAAGCTATTCATTTTAGAAAAAAATGATATTAGAAACCTTAGTATCATTTTTGAAGACTTATCCATAGATGGGTACTACACATATGGGTTTGATGAAAAAAAATTTTTTGAGTTTCAGTTCTAAGTATGGGGCACCCCCAAAATTTATTACTTTTTTTAAAATTTTGTATGAAAACCTTAATGCGGTTCGCATAATACATCTACTTACCAAGTTTCAACAGTATAGCTCTTATAGTTTCGGAAAAAAGTGGCTGTGACATACGGACGGACAGACGGACAGACGGACAGACGGACAGACGGACAGACGGACAGACAGACATGACGAATTTATAAGGGTTCCGTTTTTTGCCATTCGGCTACGGAACCCTAAAAACCAGATTTTGGACACAATAGTAAACATTTTGTCAAATCCTATTTAAAAAATAATCATCTTACCGACGTTAAGCTAAGGTAAATAGAAAGAAGTGTTTCGTTGGCGAAATTTCGCGCGTTTAAAAAATAAACAAAATGAGATTTAGAGGCTTTTCTGCCCAGGCACTTTGGATCATAAATAATTAAATCATAATTCGCTAAGCTCGTTTTAATCTTGGATTTTGTTAAAATTCTACAAACATTTTACATTAAAGTTTCTTTATTTGGATTACAAATATTGACTTTAGGGCTATCACCCAACATTCTCTAAGTCAATTGTAAAAATCTAGAATTGAACCCGGCACCTTTCACTAAGTGACTACTGACTGCGACAAAAGATGTTATAAAATTAGTATTTCCAATAGGGAGAAAAGAATACAGGGAGAATTTGAAGATTCACATAACGTTTTCACACACAGTAATAATTGTGATTCAAGAAATAAAATAAACTAAAAAAACACAGAAAAAATAACTTCTTTACATCCATTGGTTTAGTTTAGAGTGAAAAATTGAATGTATTTCAACCACAGATTTCAACATAGGAAATAAAATCCTTCAACCTTATCGCGCAAAGAAAATTTAATTGGACGATTCTCAACCATGTTGCGTTTTAAACTACATTCAATTTTACGCTCTATAACAATATCGTAAAGTTAATTTTTCAGTGTTCACAAAAAATGTTTTAGTTTCAATATCGTCTGCTTTTTAAACATTTCACTTCACGAAATGTAGCGAAGCGTCATGTGAATTGATACCTACCTGGCTAGATTTTTAACACGAAAGTTTTTAAAAGAAAGTGAAATCCACTAATACACAAAGGCATAAAACAAATAAAACTTCCGGGGCACTTGAAGGAGAAAGATAATTTATGTAATTTTATTGACGCTCTGAAAGAGTACTTAAAAGAAAAAGCATACTATAAAGTAGATGACTTCCTAAACGAATGATAGAATAAGCCTGCCTCCCACTAAATTGGTTACTGCGCCCTTCCAGGGCTCCGTTATTTTGTTCAATTGATGTAATGTGAATAAGATGATGGAATGTTACCTATAATGAATAAATGAAAACCAGACAGGGCATGGTCGCAGACACATAAATCGAGGCTAATGTTCTAGTTCTGAAGACTCGCTCTTCGATTTACTAGATCCTAGATTATATTAGACAGCGTAGAGATAAGAAAAATAGATAGAAAATTCACGCAACAACAAATGCTCTGGGAAATTAATATTAATACAGAGCAGGGTTGTCACTTGTCCGAACTTTCGTGGAAGGGCGTAAAACTTGTCGAATCGGTTATCAACAGGCCTGGGAGATAAATGGGCTCAAGTCGACCTTCGTGGTACGAAAATCAAGTAGGCGTCAGGTCATTTGATTTACTTAGGGTTCCGTATCTAGGGTTTTTATTCAATTTAGTAGGTACTGTCAGTTAAGTAGTAATTGACCGAGATGTAGTGTTAAATTAAACATCTAGGTACTTTATTTATGTGATTATTGCTTATGGAACGAAATTCAATAAATGAAGAGCATGAAATGTCTTCGCAATTCATGATAACTATGTCATCGATAAATCACGTGTTATAAATTTCATTATGTCATTCCAACTTTTTTTTTATTTAATCGTAGAATAGATACGGTAACAAAGATAGGTAAGGGTGCTGATTAATCTGAGCTGTGAGGGAATAATCATCTAAGTACATCCAAAATTTCAGTTTAGTATTTGCGGTGTGAAGGAGTAACAAACATACATATTTTACTCATACAAACTTTTGCCTTCAGTGTGATGTAAAAAGGGGAAAAATTATGGAGGGAAATCATTCCAGGTAGTAGGTAAGCAGGGATCTTAAAAATAAAATTCAGCTTTTCCACCTTTTCGTGGACCTTGTTTGAAGGCGGTACGCTAACATTATTAATATTTATTGCCTTTATGCCAAATGAATTGGATTATTTCTCGTAAAAGTTTAATTCAGTTCCACCTAACTTCCACTTAATATAAGAGCCTATAGGTAGGTATTCTTTTTAGGGTTCCATACTAAAATGGTAAAACCCTTACGGTGAGACTTTTTCCGTCCGTCCGTCTGTCCGTCACACTCGATTATTTCAGTAACTATTAAAGCTATCGACTTGAAATTTTGAATAGTTATAGGTAATAGAAACCCAACGTCATTGCAATCATAAAAAAATGAAAATCGATTTCATTTTTATTTAAAAAAGGGGGGAAAATGGAGTATTCAAATTTCAAAATGAGATGACAATATTGAGTGGGATATCATAAGAAAGGGCGTTACTTGTATATTCTAAAACAAATTTTTTTTCAAATGAAGATTGAAGGCTGTTGACGTAGAATTTGTTTCAGAAAAGAACTCAAAAATATTATGGCCAAATACGAGTCTTCATACTCACAATCTAGAGGTTTCTAATGAAAATGAAAAATCTTTATTTTCACATAGGCCCAATCAATAGGCTCTTATGAAAAGTCAAAGCTTTACCGCCAGGTTCGGAAAGCAGGTTTGAACCGAGAAGAACTGGCAAGAAACTCGGCACTTGCTCTTTGCAAAAAAATGTCATTATACACAATTCCTTAAATAATCAAAAATGATTACATAATTTTTAAGATATCTCTTCAGGAGATGGAAATATATCCCTATCATTCCAAGACTTCTTGCCATTAAAAAATTCAACTATTGTTATTGTGCTACACAATGTAGTAGTAATAAGGTTGTTGGCTTAGCTTGGTAAGTGGTAACCCTAACAATGCGAACTGTTTAACCTCAAGTAACACCGAGATATTTACAGTTATTGACATACATTGCTGCACATTACTGACCTGCGACGATGAGCAGCCGCACAAGAGCGGCGATGTGCGCGCGGCGCATGCTGCGTCACCGCGCCATCAAGTCTTACCGCGCATCATAGTACCAGCACTTCTGAAACAAAGGAAAATAAACATTTGGTGAGATTTTCACATTCGTCATGTGAAATGAGTAGCAAACGTTTAACCACAAAATACCATAATAATATGGTTTAGCCCATGCATACAATATGATCTAAGGGTTAAAAAACAATAGCGAGTCTCAATTTCACTCAACTTTTATTTTGCTTCAACCATGCTTCAACCCAGAATATCATATTTCGTGGAGACTCGTAGTTCTAGCATATATTTTTAAACTGAAATAAAAGATATTATTAATACTTGTTTATTTAAAAAAAAATTAAGTCAACGTTAGTATTCTTAAATTCCAGTCGAGCGTTGGAACTTGGAATGGACACACTTTTCACAATGTTTTTAGTTTGTTTCATGGCACATCCTTCTATCGGAATGGGCAGAACAAAGTCCATCAGGCCATTTAATTTCATTAAAACCAAACACGAGAAAGCCGAAAATCCTAACCCTCGCGCGGCCCAAACACATTAAGTCGCTTTAATCGCAACAAATTTCAAGAAGGACCGGGTCCAATCGACCCTCCGTTAGTTGATAATTTAGTGTAAATAGCCAGTGTGAATGTTCTACAAACTCCTATCTGTGTTCCCGGTACCGGAGATCCGCAATACAATTGACTTTGGGGCCGGAAAGGTAAAGTTTGGTCTTTGTGAACTCGAGCTATAGCTGTTTGATATACCCAACATACATATATATACTTTGACTTGTAGTTTGGTTCTTCTTTGGTTGTTTCCGATCCTATTGAATATTATAAATATCGTAGTTCGTATGTGTAACTGTAATCACACCACGACTGTATATAATATAACAACTGTGCCCTTAGCTATTTATGACTTATCTACGGTCATTCTAGAAACCTGTCTTTTCTCATACCTAAATGGAACGAAATTAAAAAAGTGTAAGTATGGAAATAACACGATATTATCGGATTTATCAATTTCAACTGCGGCTCTGGGCAGTTTTCTACAACGTGTAAATAATGTTGGAAAACAATATTAAAGGTTGCATGAGTGTATTTGATAAGAAACCAACCCGTATGAAATAAAATAAAGCATATTATTTTTCATTACAAACTAATTATAAGATGTTATAAGTCTACTTATGGCAACCCTTTTTTATTAGTCCGTCGAGACGCGCGTAGTTCCTACGCTTCGCAATAAACTCATGCGCCGCCCACGCCGCCAGTTTTACGGCCTGGCTACGGGGATCGGCGGTGCGAACGGCGAAGCGTGTGGCGAGGCGACCATTCGCGCGGCACCGTTTGCAGACCACGGGCAGTCACGTTCGCCGCCGCGACCAGTAAGGAAGTCCGACAGCAAAATGTCTTTATCGAAATTATCTCAATATTTCAAGACCTAATATTTGGAAGAGATTGTGGAATACATGATTTGAATAAGAATCGG
Organism: Coenonympha arcania; assembly: GCA_036785405.1. Classification (NCBI taxonomy): domain Eukaryota; kingdom Metazoa; phylum Arthropoda; class Insecta; order Lepidoptera; family Nymphalidae; genus Coenonympha; species Coenonympha arcania. The sequence goes on from CM072069.1 coordinate 1,247,724, forward strand.
GGTATAGATGGAGAGTTCCACAAGAAGTATGAGAAATACAGACTATATCCAGAAAAAATTGTTGAGTACAGAATGAGTATTGAAACCTTCGATTATATACTTATGAATATTCTTCCCACATACTCTTCACTACATGTTTAAACTTGTGCTGTGGATGGCCAGACTTCAGCTGGTCTAGCTAGTATTTCAGCAATAAAAGTCTCGGCGTTCATTTTTCGCGGCGAAAATAACTAAACTCGTTTGTTCACTGCACTATTCGCCGCGACTACCGCTCAACTCCGTGGCTCGCGCCGTACTTATTCATGCCTTTGTTTTGTTCGCCCGCCGCGCTGCAAGTCGCCAGCGCGGTTCGCTCGGTACATTTCGCCGGTCGCTTCGCCGGTCGCCGTTGCGCGTGGCTTGATAAGTACATTGCTATGCGTTTATTTCAGTCGCTAGACGCTTCGCCGTTCGCACCGCGCGAATATTCGCATCGGCGAATGCCCCGTGGCCAGGCTGTTAGGGCTGTGTGATTTATTTCTAAAAAATTATGGCAGCGGTTAGCTGATAGCTCAAATATTTAAGAGATTAAGTTCTATGTAAATGAGTCTCAGGGATAAATTAGGTACCTAACTCTACCGTACATGAAGTATTTTTTACGGAATTCAAAAACACGTCGTTAATAAAAATTTACGTCAGACAATAGTTTAATTCCGGCTTTCACACGTCCTTTACTTGTCCCACATACAAAAGCAGCCTTTTGAAGGGTGATGACAAGTGGGAGCGATGTCTACCGTACTCTAACCCACCTGTTTTTACCAGGATCAAGAGGTATTAGCACAAAAAGGTCATGAAAATAGCGGTATTGACCGTTGGGACGCCAAACTTTAAGTATTATGTTTAAAATTGTATACTACATAGGCTATTTAAGTTCTCTAGATCAATCTAGGCGGGAGTCGTTGATAGTCCATTAGTTTAGACTCCTGTATCTCATCAGGTCGATGGGTTTGAATCCCGGGCAAGCACATGTTTGTGACTTTTTGAAATTATGTGCGTTTGGTACTTTAAAAACACTTGTTTACCGGTGAATGAGGACATCGTGCAGAAACTTGCATGCCAGACAGTACACCATGATTTTTTTAAAGTCGTGTGAAGCCCGCCAACCCACACTTGTGAAGCCTGTTAGGCTATGGCTAACCCTCTCTTATTTTTGAAGGTATGGGTTTATGACAAGGGATTGAGATCGATCCTTGTTTTCTATTTAAAAAAAAAGATTCCGACGAAATTGAGAACCTCCTCCATTTTTTAAGTCGGTTAAAGAAACTTGCAAGTATTGACGTGTACTTTTGGATAAATTTCCTTTTTTGTGCTTATTAAAAATGAGGTCATGTTTCTTGACCTAGGTCAAGGAAAGTACAAGTTTTGTAATTTGTTAATTGAGTGCACAATCATCACCATTTTCGTTTATTTAGACACTTGACTTTTTTATACACTTCAAGGAAATTTTACGTATTATCAGTATCTTTATAAATATAAGTGCCATCTATATTTCTCATCTACGAATCTATATCTCTTTATGTTTCTGAAAAAAAAAAGCTACCCGTGGTTGATATTTGGACCGGCGGACAAACATTGGTTCTATCATCATAGGACGATTTAGTTTTTCTTTGAGGCAACCAAAATGAACCGAATTCCTTGTAAGCGAAGTCAGGACTGACAGCTATACAATTAAAAACGTCTTAATTCGTTCTGTAATCTTTTAAGATGTAGACAAGAGAGAAGTTATAGGGTTTTTGTCACACTTAATGAATCTCATGAATATAATAGAAATTTTAATAAATGATAACTACTTGTATAATTATTTAAGTAGGTAGGTACTTCCTATAAATCTGCTTTTAATTGCTACCCAGTTAAATAGGTACGTCATATTAACGATCAGTTAATAGCGTTAGCTTGTCAGTAAATTAGCTCTGAACTAATAATAATTGACATAATCGTCAGTTTAATGGCCGCCCACTAATGTCCATTCCGTGTTACTCCAGTAAACAATGTTGGAGAGCTTGACAAATTACAGCCGGTACGCTCCGACGACGACACGACATGGGTCCTGGGGCGTGTGTCCACTGCAGACGTCATCGAGTACGAGCTCGACCTTCCTGGCGCAGTGGCACCGCTCGGATTTGAGTGGGAGGTCGCGGGTTCGATTTTCACTATTGGACATTTTAGAATGTTATCATTTCTCAATAGGCTCAGCAGCTCTATTTGTATGACATTACGATCCGATAGATGGAATGGAAATGGGACGAAATTCAAAAAATGTATAAGAATGCGCACGTGACCAGTTTAACGATCATTTTCATACATTTTTGAATTTCATACATTTTCCATTTCTATCCTTTTAGCGTATGCCAAAATGTCTGTAGCTAGAGGTGCCTGCGGGGCTTACACAAATACATACGACAAAGACATAAGACAAATTAACAGTCGTTTGGCGTTACCGCCAGTAGACAAAAATGTATGGACGAACCACGTGACTGTAGGAAAATCACGACCGAATAGAATTAAACACGCTGTGTTTGATAATCGACTACGACAACTTGAACGCTCCCTGGCGTTCTCGCAGACCTTGTAGATAACTTTAGCGTAATTCGCTTGACAATTGACAGCCGACAGTATCAAACACAGCAGTTCTATTCGGTCGTGGTTTTTCTACAGTCACGTGGTTTGTTCATACATTTTTGTCTACTGGCGTTTACGCCAAACGACTGTTACTTTGTCAAGCCCCGCTTTTCTGCCTCTAACGAGCTAGAAGCCTCCAAGATCGACTGTACCGGCGATAAACGTAACCTACCCACTACTTCAGCAAGCTAAATTATTTGGGCCACGTCTATAAAACCAACTGAAAGGTTAAATTTAAAATGTACCTACCCATTGCGTAGTTTGCTAGCGTGCCGCATGGGTAAGTTAACCGATCGGCAGCGGTCCGGAGTCCGGGTCCGGAAATCAACCGCTCCGGTCGACTGTGTCCGTAAATAAAGACAAGACGTGACTCGCGTGGCAATATGTTTACCTTTCACCTTAGCTTACACTTAGGATGAACATTGAAAATTACCAAGTGAATTCTGAAACATGATGTAGGTAGGTACTTGCGCTACAATGCTTGTTAGTTCTAATAAAGGTGTTACTCTAATAATTACCTCACTTGTATTATGTGCAAAAATTTATTAAAAAATCGCTTATTATTCAATGTTTTGTACTAAAAAAATTAAAACTAGGAACTTGGAATTTTGAACTGAGGTTCCCTTTACAATGTAAATAAGCTACGAAATACGAATTCTAGAATTGCGCATGGGATCTTGTCCTTTTCGATTATTGATTTATTTTTATCAATATTTTGACATAATATTCGTAAATACTTACTGCTTGTGTAAGAAAAAATAACCTGTCAAGTGCGAGTCGGACTCGCGCACTGAGGGTTCCGTACTACAACCGGAGGAATAAAACCATAAAAACCACTTTTCTTATCGAACCGCAAAACTAACTTTGTTTTTAGAGGTTTTATTGTAAATATCAAAAAACTACTTAATTTTTCGGTGGAAGTTTGCATGGTAATGTACATCATATATTTTTTTTAGTTTTATCATACTCTTATTTTAGAAGTTACAGGGGGGGGGGCACACATTCTACCACTTTGGAAGTGTCTCTCGCGCAAGCTATTCATTTTCGGAGTTTCGGAAATATATATATATATATATATATATATATATAAAATTAGCTGTTCATATAAATTATAAGGGTTCCGTTTTTTGCCATTCGGCTACGGAACCCTAAAAATATACATGAACAGCTAATTTTGCCGAAATCAGGGAGTGTTTACGACCGATACGACAACATTCGATTTTCTAAGGCAAAATTACTCAAAACGTTTTCAAATCAAATCAGTAAGTAAGTTGGTCTAAAGTTAATTAATAAGAATGACTTTAGAATTACTTGCGCTCGAAAATTCGATCTTAGTTATACACGCCTTCAATTGAAATTCATCTTGTAACGAATTGTTATAAATCAGTAACATTTAAAGACTGAATATAACCTAGTTATTATGTTGCTCTGTGGTGGGGTTAGTACAAGTTGTTGGATAAATTACTAGAATCTCGATTTGGTTTCGTCATTCAATGGAGGAGTAACCGATAACGTTATACGCTATCGAATTCTCAACATTATTGTGTCTCGTACAAAGCGTGTAGAACTAAGTACGCCTTGGTAATACAGTAAGTCAGGACCGTAGTATATGGGACATTGGTGAGTCGTAATACATTTTCGTAAACCACTAGAATCAGTCAAGAGCTCAGTCCAGCGTGAAGTATGTCGGCAACAAATCAACTTAAATACCTACTTTAGGCCGCACTACGCGGTCTGTGCGGTGTCGGTGCGATAACTCAACGGATTCTCATCAACTGTTCTCAAGTACCTTCTTCTGCGTTCTGCGATCCTGGTACATTTTCTGTAACAGGTTCTAAAGTACCTTTGTTACACGTTGACCAATCTCAACAGGGGTTAGCCAATTTGAGCAGAAGTTTCCGATTCACAAAATGAACAACAAATCTTTGTTTTTCACATAGGCCTTTATGAAAAGTCAAAACTCTACCGAAAAGTTCGGAGAGCTGGTTTGCACCGAGAAAAGCTGGCAATAAAGTCTGGTTCTTTCTTTCTTCTTCTTTTCTGGTTCTTTTCAAAATGCCACTAAACACAATTTTTTGACATGACTTTTATATCTCGTGAGTCGGAAAGCAGACGGAAGCGTCTCATTCCAAGAATCCTTTTCATTAAGTTAGGATTTCTTCATTGGCGAAGAATTTCTTAATGAGAAGGATTCTTGAATCCCTCCCTTGCCTGAAAAGGGAGGTCTATAAGTCAGTTATCTCAATGTATACCTACGCGTTGACCAATCTCAACAGACGCTAGACAATTGAGCAGAAATGCATATACATTGCAATCCTGGCTGCATTTCCACCGGAGATGTGCTATGCTACGATGCTAAGGATGCGTTTGCTATCCACCAATCATATATTCATTGATGCACATAGCTTAGCACTGGTGAAAACGGATTCAACTATAAGATATGTTTTTTACATGGAAGGATGCCTGCTATGGGCTGTCACGAGTGTTGTAGCTATGTGCAGAGCAGAGTACCTACTATCGATACATCGCCCAGCTCGAGCTGCGCAGCTAGGCTACTTTACGGCGGCCATCAAGCCAATGGCGGCGGCGCATATTCATAGCGCATCTTTCTCGTCACATATTTTCGAAGCGTAGATTTCACATCTTCGCAGCAAAGCTGCACAGCACATCTCTGGTGGAAAGGTACCCTAAAAGAGGAATTTCCAATTAACTCAGCAAAAGTAAAAAAAGCCAAAACTCTTTGTGGATAGATACACGAAATAAATAGCAACCTTTCTACAAATAAACTTAGTTTATCTTCAATCTATGTCCCTAAAGTGAGTTGTAACGAAGTTGCTTGTCCAAGCTCACTGATGGTAGATTGTCGTCCATTCAGACTGCATTAAGGACAAACTGTAAGGGTTGAAAGGACCCTTAGGGCTCTTCAACAGTGTTAACGTCGATAATACAGGGCGCAATGGGTTTCAATGAGGTCAAATATATCTAGAGGATATTAGATATACAAAATAACTTGGAGGCCTGAATTAATAAAACTTCAAGAGGATGTCATGATTGACCAGCATAATATGGGCTCTTAAATGGACAAACCCCTCCCATTTAGAGAGTCCAGTCGGCCCAAGAAGTGTACCTAAAGAGGACTGTGTGGCTCAGAGGACGTCGGACGACGACCTCCCTGGCGCAGTGGCGGCGCGCTCGGATTCGAGTGGGAGGTCGCGGGTACGATTCCCGCCACGGGCCACTTTGGAATATTATATTACAATTTTTAAATTGGCTGATGCATAGAAATAGGAATATACGGCAATAGAAATCGTCAATGAACGCGCAACTTGTGCCGAGTATATGTATTTTCAGTCTTATGCACGGTTCTCGCGGCTCAGTCTGCAACGGTCCGTCATCGAATGCTAATCGCAGATTTTATTGTAAAATGGTCTATTTGTAGTATTGTTAACAGCTCAAACAATTCATCAAAGCGTGATTGTACTTCTAGACGAATATCATTTCACTGGTAAGTAATATAATACAAGTTCGGCAATGATTTTTAATTAAAATCGATGTTTACGAAATCAGTAAGTAAAATAAGTGGAAAATTACAAATTTTGTTTTAATCGCACATTTTGGTCTACATTGCTTGTTGAACGTAAATACTTAGCAAGTCGTTTTATAGCGACTTTGCAATGAATATTTTAGATAAAAATACAAACCAGGACACAAAAGTATCGTAGTGCGGCCGCATGTCGTAGACGGGAGTTAAGCATGTGCTGCAGTGCATCGAAACTATCGATAGATTCGGGTAGTTCGCAGCCTTGTAGCCAGCTAACTTGTGATGTATTTTTTGATTCGCTATTATACCAATACCTTTTTTAGCACGAAAGACGCGAATATTAAGGAAAGATGAATATCATTGCGTCATGCCATTGTTTTATTGTTTTCCATTCTGATTTTTTTATAAACGGGAGTTAATTATAAGTTTGTTCTTTTTTGTTTGCTTCATTCGGTTTCATGTACTCTGCTATATTAGAACTTTATTCCTTTTATGTTTCATGATTTTAAGTGAAAGACAGTGGACAATTTCATTATTACTTTTGATTCTACGACATATTATTACTTTTGTTTTTTCTTTGTGCTGTAAGACATTGCCATGTATCTGATAAGTTTTTAACATAAGTTAATATTTGTGTTTATAAAAATAAATTAGTTAAGTCAAGACAGCGAAATAACAGCCTTTTTATTGCAAACTACTATCGACTACATTTATCTTGGTCGAGCACTAGCGTATTTGTAAAATATGCTTTGCTTTTACACACTACATAGACATCTCTGCTGTGAATGAGTGAGTTGCTTACTGATTTGCGATTTCAAGCAATATGGCGTCGTAATAACGTTCATTATTTCTTATTATTATAACAAGCATGAGAATGTGTGAGTGTTGTGTAATACGTGGCTCTCGGTTGCGCGTGTGAACTAATAGCAAGGAGCGTGGAGCAAAGTGGCATCACCGGTTCTGCTAGAAAGTCAAACAGAAGGCAATTCTAGTGTTCTGTGGGCTGATGGGAGGCTTTGGCCGTGGCTAGTTACCAACCTACCAGCAAAGACGCACCACCAAACGGTTTAGCGGTCCGGTGCGATGCTTGTAGAAACCGTTGGAGTAAATTTACATCCCAACAAAAACATTTTCATGTAAAATGTTGCCAGACGACACTGTCAAAAAGTTATCAGATCTCATGTAGGGCAAGACTTCTGACTTTATACACCCTTAAATAGAAGCTCTAACTTCACAAACTCTACACTGTAGTTACAACAATGTCTTGGCCGTTTCGCTACCGTCACATGGGCATGGGTAAAGTGAAAAATATATCCCACCAAAAACATTTTCCTGATTTCAAATTTTGATTTTAAAGAACTTACAGAGTACTGAAAAATGAATAAATTTTTGATTTTACGCCCAATGTAACGGTAGCCAAACGGCCAAGACATTATTGTAACTAAAGTGTAGAGTTTGTGAAGTTAGACTTTGAATTTTAGGGTGTATAAAGTCAGAAGTCTTGCCCTACGTGAGATCTGATAACTTTTTGACAGTGTGAGCCATATGCTCGTCTGGCAACATTTTACATGAAAATGTTTTTGTTGGGATTTCATTTCTTTTTGTAAGTTGTTTAAAACAATGTTCTTTATTTACTTAATTTTTCTTTTTTTTTGTGTATTTCTTGCACTTCAGGTGCGCCTCTTTTCACAGCCCACTCTCTAAGATGTTTGTATTACGAGTAGATACGTACTTTGCTTAGAAGTATATTCTGAAAATTTTAAAAGTAAAGTTGTATCCCCACCGATGTTAGAGGTCGCTAGTTTGTTTAATAATTTTAGTATCGGAATTTGTATGACGCTTTCATCCCCGTACTTGACACGCTTGACAACTCATTTTGGTCACAAAGTCATTCCTTGCTCTGTGCTCTGGGCAATGAACACGCGGAGCTCGGTACGGGAATTCGGGCTTGCCGCGTGCACTATGGTACTGGGCACATTGACGTTGGGGCGCTGTTAAAATCCATAAAATTGACGCTTGGCATGCCCGACGGCTAACTGTGAGTACTGGGCACTGGGCCTTGGGCACTTATCTCACCCTGGGCACTGAGCCTTGGGCACTCATCTCACCCTGGGCACTGGGAACTGAGAGCTGGGCTCGTTAGACTGGGCCTGTATGTAACTTGGGCTTGACGCGTCCGTTTGAGCACTGAGCAGGTATTTAAGCGCTATAACGCTCTTCAAAATCAGAGAGATTTGACGCTTGGCACGTTCGATAGCTCTAGCTGGTCACTGGGCATTGAGCCGAGCTCAATGGAGGTTCTTGTCATTGAGCGCTGGATCCTGGTCACTCGACATGCAGTGAAGCTCGGTTTGTTAAACATGACATGCAAGGAACTTGGGCTTGGAACGTGCGATATTACTAGGCACGGGGCACTGATGGGCACTTGGGCGCTTGGCCACTTGGGCACTGGAATCGCGCTTATAATTACCAAAAAAAATTACGTGTTTTTCCAGATGTTTACTAGCAGATATCTAACATGAAATTAAGTTTGTACCTATAGACGTATGGGAAACCCCATACGAACTTCCATACGAACCCCATACGTCGAAAAAATCGACTCGCGGACCTGTCACGGAAATACTGCTCCGTAGTTTGATTCGCTTTAAAATTACAAATCGTGGAGTTAAGGTGATTTATCGAGTTTAGTGACGAAGTTAATTAAATATATGAAGTGTTTGAAGTTATAACGACTTGTTACTAAAAGGATTTGTGCCTAAAAATCGGTTTTTTAAAGTGTGATTCTTTGTGTCGAATATAAAAAAGAGGGTACACAGCGGCTCACTTCCACAGTTGGACAAATAGCTACCCTGCAGTTCCTTACTGTATACAGCGCCATCGTTGAGGCAATCCAGAAACCATTAAGAAAAGCTTCACTTGGGTTCTGTTCCGTTACGAGAGATCTATAGATCATAACTCACGCCGCCATCTAGCGGACAATAGTCGTGTTACCTCGCAATTATTCAAAGTGGTGGTCAAACTATGATGCGGTGTGGTGCATGTGGAAAGTTTACCTCGGCGGTAGGTGGCGCTAGGTGCAGTGTCTGCCCGGGCCTCTATCACAAGGCGTGCATAGGTATACCAGAAGCAGCACAGATCGTCCCGGGTTGGGTGTGCCCGGAATGCAAAACCAAAATGCCTAAAGGTGGTAACACAACAACCCCCGTAAAGCACGCCAGCAGTGACTACCAATTGGATACTTCTGCTGCATCTGGAGGCTCTTCGCAGTCCTTAGCAGAGGACTGTACAGGAGCTGTCTGCGATAACACGGTTTTCGACACTACCCAGCCTTTGGACTTATGTATGGAAATGCGCCTTTTCCGCGAGGAACTCCGAGAGGTCAGGAAGGAGGTGAGGGAGTTCCGTACAGAACTGTTTGACATGCGAAGCGTCATCACGGGCTGTAACCGTCGCATTGATGAGATCGAAGGGAGGCTGGGGGCAATCGAGAAAGGTGCCCTCGTAACGGGTCAGGATGGGCTAGGACGAGGCGAGCTGCGTGTGTTGGAGCAGGCTGTGGCTAAGCTTCAAGAGGAACTCAATGACCGCGATCAGGAGCTTCTCCAGGCCGACATCGAGATCTCAAACCTGCCTGAGGTGAAAGGAGAAAACCCCATCCACACCGTCACAGTCCTGGCAACGAAGCTCGGTGTAGACCTGGAGAACAAGGACATTATATTCGCAGAGAGGGTCGGTAGAGCCAGCGAAAGCGCCGATCAGTCGGGTGGTGCGAGCCGGGACCGGCGCTTGGTGGTGCGGCTGGCGCGGCGCGGCCTGCGTGACGAGTTGTTGCGCAGCGCGCGCCTGCGGCGCGGCGCTACCACGCAGGACATGGGCCTCGATGCGCCGCCCAAGCGCTTCTATGTCAACGAGCGGCTGACCAGGAGGAACCGGAACCTCTTCTACCTGGCTCGGGAGGCGGCGCGAAGGGCGCAATGGAAGTACACCTGGACCAAGCGCGGGCGCATCTATGCGCGGAAAGCGGATGGCCAGCCGGCTCATAGCATCAAAGTAGAGGCAGACGTTGATCGGGTTTTTGGTGTCACCCAATGTTTGTAAACCAGTTGTGGAGTATAAAAAAATCAGGTGCCGTGTCAATCTGCAAAAATAATTTTAGGTATAATAACTGGATGATTATCAGAGTCCAGGTAAATTATTGTGTAAGTTTATATTTGTGTAGTATATTATGCTCTTGTATTGGATGTATAGATTGTGTAACTTGTAGAGTAAGTGAAAAGGTATCAATTGAGTGTATCTGTGTTGGAATGGGTAAAACTAAATTTAAGGGAAAAAACAGCAAAAAGTTTAACTTTTTTAATCTAATTATCATATCACTACAAGCAATTAAAAAACAGGTTACGCAATATTGATATTTTAATGCAATGGGTCTATAGTCTAAAAATATTCAGTACAGCTACTGTGGTGTCTTGCCTCCAACTGGTTTATGTAGTATTTAATTTATTCCAACACTTTCCATACCACGTAAAAAATAATTCATACTTTGCTCAAGCAGGTACAGCAAAGAGCCTGGAATTAAATGAACTAGTTTATGTTAAAATGTGTGAGTATAATGGTATGAATTTCCTGACTTTACCCTAATATGAAAATTAAATCGAAACTTTTCAAGATTGGATTATTTAATGCAGGCTCTCTTGGAACTCGGCATGAGGAATTTTTGGTGGCGATGAGTGATATAGAAGTAGACGTAATGGCAGTTAACGAAACCTGGCTTAGGGAGGGAGAAGAGGGGCTTGCTCCACAGGTGCCTGGCTACCGCTTTCTTCACTCACCTCGGCCAACAAATATAAAAGGGGGGCGCGGAGGGGGAGTGGGTTTTTATATAAAAAAAGGCATAAAATTTACTATCTGTGAGCATCCAAATCCCCATTCAGTGGAACAAATGTGGTTGAGCTTAAGAGTTGGTAGCAAAAAGATCATGGTGGGTACAGCTTACCGGCCACCATGGCAGGACGTTGATTTATTTATTGACTCTATGACCCAGTCCCTGACTCTTTTCTCAAGTTGTGATACCCTAGTACTTTTGGGAGATTTCAATATCAATTTACTTAGTCCATTTGACAGTAAAACTAAGCAGTTTAATGAATTTTTAAACTATATGAATCTCAAGCAGGTGGTCACGGAACCAATACACTTTACCGATCACAGTGAGACTTTGATAGATTTGGTATGTACGGACGGCTCGTCTCGAGACGTGGAGGTGCTGCACATAAAAGAGTTAGGTGGTCATGCCATTGTCACTGTCGCATTAAACCTGAAAAAGGCTAAAATAGCTCCTCGGTGGATAACTATGAGACCACTAAAAGATATTAATGCAGAGGACTTTAATGCGGACCTAAATAACATTCCATGGAGTGTCATCAAGTCTTTACCTGAAGTTGAAGATATGGTATCTCAACTATATGCTTATATTCTAACTTTATTTGACATCCATGCGCCTTTAAGAAAGACTAAGGTGGCTGAGCAATCATGTCCTTGGATAACTTACACCATTAAGAAAATGATAGCACTGCGGAATCAAAGTCATTCTAGATATAAAAAATCAAATAAAGAATCGCATAAGCAGTATTACAAAGATTTTAAAAAACTTGTATGGGAGGCTATGGAAGCTGAAAAAAGAGCTTATTTTAAGACTTACATAAATCAGTGCATTAATAAACCACTTCTGTTATGGAAACATTTAAAGAAAAATATAGGGATTAAGAAGCAAGAGTATGATATACCTTCAACGTTATGTGACCCGGAGAAGTTAAACAAACACTTTTTGGATATTCCGCATAGTGCGAGATCCTCACTATCTAATCTTACGTACTATGAATTCAACAGGTGTAACGTGTTTTTTTATCTCACGTCACATGCGAACAAGATATATCTTTTTTTCTCTTTCTACTAACAATATTTTCGACTTTCGAGTTATTTAGTCTCAATAATCTTTGGTAGAGTGTACTGCCATGCTGTGGTCGCGGAATCTCTGGAAGTTTTACGTAGTCTGTGATCCAGTTTGACGTTTCACTTTTCTACCGAGCTCGCAGGCGTGCAGATGCCGTCTTGAAAATTTTCATAGTTTTAAGCGATATTATGTCGCAAATAATAAATAATAACTTATTATTCAGGCAGATTGCCAAAATGTATAACAATATATAAAACGGCGCAAATGCGGTAAGTGCATTGACCTTTGGTTTTTTTAGTCACGCGTCTTGCCATGTGGACGCCAAATTAAAATCATTTTTTCTATTGTTACAGCCAATCCCTTATGGATTAGTCATTCCCTTATGGATTACGTTTTATTTCCATATGGATTTGTTTTCCACACGATTTCCATGCGTTTTCGTTGGACACGTTTTTGGTCTAACCTATCAATCTTAAACTACGCATACGCAAGATCGTAAGGTTTATATAGCCTGACATCGCTTTACTTCGATTATGGACTGAGCTGCGTGATGCCCTAGCTGTTTGGTGGTCCAGCTGCGATGCAGCGTCCCAACGATGACCTTTGAACTTTGAACCTTGTTTCACACACACAAGCCAGGATACCAGTGAATAGTCGTGGTGAGTGATACGAACATTTAGGTGATAGCTCCAACATAGGCTCGGACATTCCGTTATCATCCTAAAATATAAACTTAGCCGTGTGTGCAACCTTTTAGGTTATTTTATAAACTTTAAGTAAATTGTTATGCGGCTTATTTCAACCTTATAAATTAAGTAACTTTTTGTACTGTAATATAATTAATTATAACCTAACATAAGGCAAGAGTAAAGAAATGTGGAATCGTAAATAATAAATTTGGTAAATTTCATATTTGAATATTTATTTATTCTCCATACAAATCCTATATTTAGATTATCTTAAAAGCAAACAGCAACGCCCGCCTTGAGATTAAAGGCCTAATGGACTGTCGACTCTCTCTCTATCCGGCACGGCTTCCTCCAGGGTGGTTGGCTGGCGCCCGAGGTAACTGAAATCATTTGTTTATCTTTGTTTATATTTATTTTAAATTTTTGCCAACCCCTCCTAAAATCAACAGGAATTCTGTTCATTTTATGTCATTATCACCTATAAGAAAAGAATATAAAGCATTTCAACCATTTTATTTGAATATATTATTATTTTCCAATCAATATATCTCTATATTTCTATTCTTATTTTTTTATATATTACAATTGGCAGCCCGTTGAACAGGGACCTGATTGTCATAACCTGATTGTCATGACCTGATTGTCATGACCTGATTGTCATAACATGATTGTTTTGTCTGTTTGTCTTACATATCGCATAGGTAATTAAACCTTATTGTTCATAATAGTATTGGAGAATAAATATTTTGTTTCCTCTTTCTTGTCTTGTCCTTTTTATAATATAATATTGTAATTTTAAGGTGTTTTGTAATCCTGTTACATTATAATATAATATGTAAGTTAAATTGTATTAGATACTAAGATTTTTATCTTAACATACTATCTTAACATAGCCTATCAAGTTCTCTTTTATACTAGCTAATCTTGGGTTGTTCTAAGGTTGTATAGTATATAATATTGGCACAATTAATTTAGTAACAGGATACACACCTAATTTTCTAATGTTTGGGAGGGAAGTTTTTCTCGATGGATCCCTACATAAATTTAATTTAATCTCTGACCCTTCGGAGTTAATCATTGGTAGTCGTTCAGATTATTCGGACGCACTCCTTACTTTAAATAATATTTTTAATAAAACAGTTAGTAATTTGGCTAAATCATATAAGCGAAATGCTAATTATTATAATCTCGGTAGAAAAGGCATTTCTTATTGTGTTGGAGACATAGTTTGGAGGCGCAACTTTGTGCAATCCAATGCTGCTTCGTTCTTTTCAGCTAAATTAGCTCCTAGATTTGTAAAATGTAAAATCATAAAGAAAATTTCAGATAATGTATATATATTAAAAGATTTAGCAAAAAATAGTACCGGTAGATACCATATAAAAGATATTCTTAAAATTTAAATAAAATTAAACTTTCAACTTTCACCTGAAAAGAACCTAACAGATACCAATGCAATAAGGACTAATAATATTATTTTGCATAGGATTCTTGGCTTTTGTCAATCCTATTCAATTTTTTGGGTTGTGGTTAAGCACATGCTCCACATTACCAAATTGTATATATTGTATATTTTGTTTAGAGACAAGTTTGTTGTCTTTTAATTTTCCTTGTACATATGTATAGACCATATGTGGGTTCATGGTATGCACATGCTCCATAACCTCCTGCTTGTGTCTGCTTTATAGGGCAAGTAGTTGTAAATTTTGTATCATTTGTAAATATTTTTGTGCTTCGTTTCACACATGTGAACGAGTACCTTTTGTGCCTTGTTTCACACATGTGGACAGGTATCATGTTTTGTAAATATTTAGTGCCTTGTTTCACACATGTGAACAGGTATCTATTGTAAATATTTTATGCTTTGTTTCACACATGTGGACAAGCATTATATATAATTCATCTTTGGCTTTGTCGCACACATGTGGACAAGTAGGCTAGGTCTTTGCTTAGGCAGGACGATGATTTCGATGTCGCTCTTTTGTAGTGCATCATTTTGGGTGGTTCGACACTGCGCGGCGAGGGTGCCTCAGTGCTTTGTTCGGTTGCATACCATTCCAAAAAATCTTTAGCTAGGTTAGTTCGTCAATGCGCGGCGAAGGTGCCTCAGTGCTTTGAACGGTTGCATACTAACTCTAGATTCTTTTATTTTGGCTTAGTGTTGTGTTAGGTTGGTTTATCACTTCACGGCGTTAATGCTTAGTGGCTTGATCAGTTGTATACCAACTCTAATCACCCACTCTTCAAAAGTTTTCTTCTCTTCTTCGCTAGTTTGGTTTACCATTTCACGGCGTTGGTGCCTAGTGTTCTGGTCAGTTGTATACCAAACTATGCAACCTTAGTATAGAAACTTTGTTTTGTTAGATTGCTTATCAATCTATTTCAATAATTTACTTTTGGCTCTAAATTCTTTGTTGTTGTAAGTTTAATATTTCTTGCTTTTGCCTTGTGTAATTATTTTGGGCAAAGAAAAAAAATTATTTTTTTCTTTTTTTTCTTAGGAAGGGGAAAAATGTAACGTGTTTTTTTATCTCACGTCACATGCGAACAAGATATATCTTTTTTTCTCTTTCTACTAACAATATTTTCGACTTTCGAGTTATTTAGTCTCAATAATCTTTGGTAGAGTGTACTGCCATGCTGTGGTCGCGGAATCTCTGGAAGTTTTACGTAGTCTGTGATCCAGTTTGACGTTTCACTTTTCTACCGAGCTCGCAGGCGTGCAGATGCCGTCTTGAAAATTTTCATAGTTTTAAGCGATATTATGTCGCAAATAATAAATAATAACTTATTATTCAGGCAGATTGCCAAAATGTATAACAATATATAAAACGGCGCAAATGCGGTAAGTGCATTGACCTTTGGTTTTTTTAGTCACGCGTCTTGCCATGTGGACGCCAAATTAAAATCATTTTTTCTATTGTTACAGCCAATCCCTTATGGATTAGTCATTCCCTTATGGATTACGTTTTATTTCCATATGGATTTGTTTTCCACACGATTTCCATGCGTTTTCGTTGGACACGTTTTTGGTCTAACCTATCAATCTTAAACTACGCATACGCAAGATCGTAAGGTTTATATAGCCTGACATCGCTTTACTTCGATTATGGACTGAGCTGCGTGATGCCCTAGCTGTTTGGTGGTCCAGCTGCGATGCAGCGTCCCAACGATGACCTTTGAACTTTGAACCTTGTTTCACACACACAAGCCAGGATACCAGTGAATAGTCGTGGTGAGTGATACGAACATTTAGGTGATAGCTCCAACATAGGCTCGGACATTCCGTTATCATCCTAAAATATAAACTTAGCCGTGTGTGCAACCTTTTAGGTTATTTTATAAACTTTAAGTAAATTGTTATGCGGCTTATTTCAACCTTATAAATTAAGTAACTTTTTGTACTGTAATATAATTAATTATAACCTAACATAAGGCAAGAGTAAAGAAATGTGGAATCGTAAATAATAAATTTGGTAAATTTCATATTTGAATATTTATTTATTCTCCATACAAATCCTATATTTAGATTATCTTAAAAGCAAACAGCAACGCCCGCCTTGAGATTAAAGGCCTAATGGACTGTCGACTCTCTCTCTATCCGGCACGGCTTCCTCCAGGGTGGTTGGCTGGCGCCCGAGGTAACTGAAATCATTTGTTTATCTTTGTTTATATTTATTTTAAATTTTTGCCAACCCCTCCTAAAATCAACAGGAATTCTGTTCATTTTATGTCATTATCACCTATAAGAAAAGAATATAAAGCATTTCAACCATTTTATTTGAATATATTATTATT
Organism: Coenonympha arcania; assembly: GCA_036785405.1. NCBI lineage: Eukaryota > Metazoa > Arthropoda > Insecta > Lepidoptera > Nymphalidae > Coenonympha > Coenonympha arcania. The sequence goes on from CM072069.1 coordinate 1,264,357, forward strand.
TTCCAATCAATATATCTCTATATTTCTATTCTTATTTTTTTATATATTACACAGGTTTGGGCCAAGCATTTTTAACTTAAAAACTGTAACAGAAGCAGAGGTACTTAAAATTCTGAAAGGGTTAAAATCAAATGCTAAAGGCCATGATGAAATCACACTAGAAATGCTATACTGGACATTGCCACAGAGTTTAGGTACTCTAACAGCTATTATAAATAAGTCTATAACAACGGGAACCTTCCCTAGTGCATGGAAAACTGCAATAGTCAAGCCTCTTCCGAAAGTAAATAATCCAACCAGTATGAAGGAGCTTAGACCTATTAGCATATTACCATGCATATCCAAAGTTCTAGAAAAGGTTGTATGTGCACAAATGACATCTTATGTAGAGGAGAACAACATTCTGCCCGTTCACCAGTCTGGCTTTAGGAAATTTCACAGTACATCAACGGCTATCATGGATGTAATCGATAACATCTTAACAGCTCGGGACCAAGGTATGGGAACCATTCTGGTACTGCTTGATTTTTCACGTGCCTTCGATTCAATTGATACTTCGTTGCTGCTGTCTAAGTTGTCGTTCTATGGATTTGGCTTTTCAACTATAAAATGGTTCAGTAGCTTTCTCAGTAACCGGGATCAATTCGTACAAATAGATCGAGGTGATGGTACCCATTTGATATCCTCAACATCTTCAGTACTTCGAGGAGTACCTCAGGGGTCGGCGCTTAGTCCATTGCTTTTTGCAATTTACACAGCAGATATAGTCAATTGTTTCTCCAACTGCAAATACCATCTTTACGCAGACGATGTACAGTTATATTTCTCTTTTAAGCCTCGGGATGCTGCAGATGCTGTAACAAAAATTAACAATGACTTAAATAGAATAGCTAACTGGTCAGATAAAAATTCACTGTTATTGAATCCTCTTAAATCTAAATACATGATTTTAGGAACAGTTAAAATGACAAAAATGATCGAAAGTCTGGATCCGCAAGTCAGAATAGAGAGTAATCCAGTAGAAAGAGTTTCTGAGGCTAAGAATTTGGGGGTAATTTTCGACTCAAGCTTACATTTTGAATCACACATTACAAATATTGCCAGAAACTGCTTTTACAGGTTAAAAGTACTGTACAAGATAAGATCTTACCTGAGTGAAGAAATTCGAATACGGCTATGTGATTCACTGATTTTATCTAAGCTGAATTTTGCGGACACAGCTTATGGGCCTTGTTTGCTGGAAAGAACCAAGAAATTAACTCAGAGGGTCCAGAACGCTTGCGCTCGGTACTGTTTTCCTATTGCTCCTCGTTCACATATAAGTCCTTATCTTAATCAGGCAAACTTACTAAATATGTCATCCCGGAGAAACTTGCATCTGGCTACACTGTTATTTGGCGTTATCTCTACTGGTAAACCGGAATATCTCTTTACGAAAATTAAGTGGGCAAGACAGCACAGTAGATTTCCACCAAGAGGTTTGGCGTGTCAATTAGCTGTGCCAAGACACAGCACCGCCGCATTCCGAGGCAGTTTTAGGCTTGCTTTTTCCAGGATTTGGAATGTGATTCCGCCCCCAGTGCAAAACCTGAAATCAGTATTCGCCTTTAAAAGTAAACTCAAAAAGATTTTATAAGACAAGCAAAAACTGGGTTAAAAAAAAAAAAACAAAATTCACTCACTTCACTTATGTTTAATTTACATCGCGATTCACTCAAATACCTGGAAGGGCAACACAAATAGGTCTTAAGGTGTTTCTGTTGTTTATAAAATCTACTTTATCCATTTATTCCAACGTTACCTGTTGAACATTTATGTAAAGACACTTTTAAAAACAAAACCATAGAGTAAAGTAATATTTGATAATAAAACACACAACACAGGTCACAGACTCCTAATCTAAAAAAAAAAAAACCACAGCACAGATAGTAAATAGTAAGTGACACTGCCAAACTTCAAAGAAATGCCTCAGAAGTCAGGTGGAATGACAATAATTATGTAGCTTGTAGCCATAGCATTTAATTTTAACATGTTCCTTTTTATTGACCAGCGAAGTCAAATCGACGGGCAGCCCGGGCCGGTCCGGGACGTCGAGGTTTTTTTAGGGGCCGGCTGAAAATCAGCGCTGTGATGGTGTATCTACACCATCTCGGCATTATGCTGAGTCGTTGCCCCTTTTTGGGTTTACTGGTCACAGGTTTCTTTAGTTTTAGTATTATCTTGGCTTTGTAATTTTGTTTTTTCTGTATGTATCTGTGTCCATTTTCTAACCCAAATAAAGTTTTTTATTTATTTATTTATTTATTTAACTTCCAACCCCCTAATTTGATGAATGTGGGTGATTTACTAAAAATCCTGAAACACGTATTTAATTGTTTATTACAAAGAGTCCCTATATCAATTTTGAGACCTCTAGCATCAATATTTGCCGTAGTTTCATACAAACTTCCATCCCCCCATACGAACTTCCAACCCCCTAATTTGATGGATTTGGGGTGATTTACTTAAAATCCTGAAACACGTATTTAATTGTTTATAACAAAGAGTCCTTATATCAATTTTGAGACCTCTAGCATAAATATTTGCAATAGTTTCATACAAACTTCCATCCCCTAATTTAAGGGGTTGGGGGGTTAAATTTCCAATTTTTGGAATTTTTTTGTTGATTGTGTAGTAATTCTAGCTTACATACCAAATTTCAGCTTTCTAGGACTTCCGGAAGTACCTAGGAGGTTTTGATGATCATCAGTGAGTCAGTGAAGAAATCTGGGGTTTTTAGATGTCGATAAAATAAATCTAAAGAATAAGACCTATGAAATTGAAACTTTAGGTATAGGTTTAATAAGTTCACTGGCAACATCATTTCCCGAGAATGTTGATTATCTGGAATAATTCTGGTCTAAGTTATAAGGGTTTAAAAATACGGCGAAACACTTCGAGAAAAGATAGGTATTGCCCTCGCGCTTCGCTTGACTCGTCTGGCGGGGACACTTCCGTGTCCCCAGATACAAGTTAGTACGATAACATGTTCGGCTGAATCATCACTTACCATCAGCTGAGATCGCAGTCAAGTACTAACTTGTATAGAGTAAAAAAAAGGACGTAGGAGAAGTAGAAAAAAATTAAAATAATTTATTTTTTTATTTATTTATGTACCAGAAACTTAACTTAAAATTATACAAAGAAAAGACGTGCACAAAGGACAGCTTATCTCTACTGGAGAGATTTCTTCCAGGAGCCCTTGAATGTGGGAAAAATAAAGTTTGGAAATGCTGAGTAGGTTATACTGAAAATAGATATTACTTATGAGTAAAATACTCTTCGAAATCGAAAGAAGGATAGAATAAATCCGGGGTCCAATCGAGATGGCGTTTCGAGATGGCGCGGGGGTGGCGCATTTGCGCACGTTTGACCCCAAAATTGACTCCAATTCTGATTTCGGGTTTGTTAGCTGTACCGCCTCTCATCAAGCCAGGATTGTTATCATTCCTTTCGGCCAAGCACAATGAAATCGCCACAGAAACTGCAACGAATATTGTAATTTTTCTCATCTAAAACATAAAAGTTAGATATTATGAGTTATTCAGACAAGATATTACCTATTCATTAGAAAAAAATTAAAGACTCTTTTTTATAAAATAAATAAATAAATCAGAACATTACATAATTACACAAACCGCAACCTAGACCCAAAGTAATCGATAGCTTGTGTTTATAAGTACTCAAGAGAACTGATATGCATGAAAACAATGTATTCGTTTAGTAAAATGCCCAGACCCAGTGACTTAAAACATTCTCATTCAACACATACATACATTCAACTCAGCACTCAAACGATTTCCACTAGTGGGAATCGAACCCACGATCTCCGATGCAGACGGCAAGACCTCTACTGTGCCATTCGGTTGACATCATCATCGTTTCTTCATCAGGTTGACGATTATTCATTATTTAAATTAAATTAAAATAGACGAAGGAATTTTTTGTAAGTTAGCAGACGAAACAATATTGTAGTCTCATCATAAAAAATAAGCAAATAAATTGGCTAGTATGTCGTAAACTTACCATTATTTATTAAAATAATATTTATAATAATTACTGTAACCACAATCTCACTCACTCAACTCACAAATCAAAAATCTAAAACGTTGTTTCATATATACGGGCTAAATTACAAATAAATTAGTGAGGCAATTAACTGCACCTAGAATGCAATTTATACTCGTATACTAATTGAATTATCATTCCAAAGCGATCATAGACGACAACTAGAGTGGTGCGAACAGAGCTTGAAAATTATACAAGATTCCTGATGAACTTCTTTATTATTTGTTACAGAAAGAAACGAAAATAAGACAGGAAGCCAATGAAAAGGATCAAAGAGAGCGTGGTGCCAAATACGATAAGCTTTGACTCAGTTATAAAAACTGGTGATGGGTTTAGCCAGCTTGAGTTCTTTTGCCCCGGAGAAAAAAGGCGAAGTGCGGCAAGGAATTCGATAAACGAACAAGGTGGTCAAGAAGACACCCTACAGGCTTCCCCGATTTTGGCCAAAGTTCCTGTCTAAGATTTCAAACGAGGTCGGTAGGGTCTTGGTCCCAATCAAGGTGACGTTTTTGTAACGCAAATGTCACGATTTGCGATGAGTTTAATAACTTTATCTCTCGGTTTACATGTCCATTTCACATCAAGATTATATACAGACATTGCAGACATAAGGTAAAATTGACAAAGATCAATTTTACCTCATGTCTGATTTCTGTATACTGTCCTTTTTTACCCACGACGGAACGGTATATGCGTTTAGGGTGAGAGACCGTTTGTACATGACTTCATTACCTAATGAGATTTTATGTTTGTTTGTTTGTTAAATTGTTCACAAAAACCAAAAATGCAAAATATTTTGGTTTGTCTGTTTGTTTGTGTGTTCGTTTGTGCAAATCAATGTTCCCATTTATTTCAAAAAGGGCTTGACCGGTTTAGATGCAGTTTTCTGTATAATGTTTGGATTCAGCGGCAATGGTTCTTAGATAGTTGTTACGAACATCGATCACCACGGGGCGCCATAAAAAATATTTAACGGCCTACAAGCCGTATTTAGGTGATTTTGAATGAAGTTTTATGCAAAAACTATAAAGAAAATTACTTTCAAATTTACACGTCATGTATTTTGGGTCTTTAATCTAAAATCGCTAAGAAGCAGAAACACGATTGGATAAAATTTTCTCGATAGAAAGTTCTCCCAAAAGTTGCTCCAAAATCTCAGTTTTTCTATATTTTATCGGAAACTACAATGGATGTAACTGTAATTTTTGTTTTAATGTATCGGTAATAATAATATCCTAAAACGCTTAGAACGGATTTTTAATAACCAGCTTAGTTTTTGAGAAATTAGGTAAAACGTCGTTTTTCTGCTATATTCTTCCGCGACGCTGCATGTCGCACCTACCAAATCTCCGTGAGAGTGAGAAAGACAAAAATAAATTCAATCAATCCCCTTAAGTATATTGAAAACGAATCTTCCAATTTATTTCTAAAACGGCTTGACCGATTAAGATGCAGTTTTCTGTATAATATTTGGCATTCATTTCCGATGGTTCTTAGATAGTTGTTACGAACATCGATCACCAGGAGACGCCATAAAAAACATTTAAAGTACAAACGAATGTTCCCAATTATTTCAAAAACGGCTTGACCGATTTAGATGCAGTTTTTGTATAATGTTGTCACGTTATCTTCTTGAGTTTGTAATAAGACAAACAAAGATAAGTGCCAAAAAACAAGTAATTTATTAACTAGAACCTAACCCTCAAAATTACACTAAACTAAACTTACTAAACCCTAATTAAAACTAAGCTAAATTTAAGAAAAGACTCAGGGTCGAGGGTGGTCGAAGGCTTTTGGCTTGCAGGCAAGTATAAGATGGTACCGCACTCTCCTTAGGCTCTTAGACAGCGTTCGGCACACCGTGCAGAGCGAACCAATCCTGGAGCTGAGGATCCTCTTTATAACTCCCAAGGGAGCTCCCAGTATGGGATGGTATTTATATGTCACAAGTTTTTAATAGTTAATATCTCAAGTAAACTGAGTTTAAAGAGCACTAGAAAACAGAGATTCAGATTTTTCTTTTAGCACCGCTTCGCCGTTGAGGTCAAAGATGTTTTGAAATTTCCCCTCCCATTTGACGTCTGTCATATTTTGACGTTTATTCTCTACGACATTCGTTCAGGAACAAGATAAAGAAATAATTTAAAAGCATGTTACAGTACCGCCCTTCCTAAGTAGAATTTTGCCTGAGTAAAATTCTTAAATCTTTACTCAAAGCTATCGGTTATAATTTTTTATAAGCTTCAAGTCCTTGATATGCCACGCACCAAGGTTACGGCCAGTTAAATCTTCTAGTATATAGACTAAGGGGGATCGTTTTTCTAGTACTCTACATTTTTGATATTTGGGTGCAAGTTTTTTGCTAAAGTAATTATCCTTGTCACTTAAAAAATAGCATTTCTTCCAGACAATATCTCCGACACTAAAATCAATCTCTTTGCGACGAAGGTTATATCTACGGGTATTCTTTAAGTGACTTCGCCAAAGCTCAGTTTGCACTTTATCGAAAATGTTCGCAAGATGTCCTAGATTTTCAGCATACAGATCTCGCGGTAGGAGAATTAAATCGTTTGAGGTGTCATTTTCTACATAATGAGACCCGCATATAACAAGTTCTCTACCGTGAACGAGAAAGGATGGAGTGTAGCCAGTGGTCTCGTTCACTGAGTTGTTTATGGCGAATTGTATTTTAGCTATATTAACATCCCAAGCCCTGTGATCCTCGTCTACAAAAGTTGATAGAGCTGTAACTATGGTCTTGTTATATCGTTCTACTGTGTTTATTTGAGGGGTGTATTTAGGGGTGAAATGAATATTGGGTACTTTATATGTTGACAGCAACTTATTAAGCTCCCTGCTAATAAATTGACAGCCATTATCCAAGATAAGGGTCTGGGGCACACCATGTACCAGGAATACTCCACTCTCCAGGTGGTGGACAACCAGATCCGCAGTAGCTCTTCGTAGTGGAAAAATTAAACAGTACTTTGAGAAACAACATGTTACCACCAAAATGTAGCAATTTTGCTTTCTAGACTTAGGTAAAGGGCCAACTAGATCAATGGAAAGTACCTGGAATGGTCGAAAGCATTCTTTTGGTCTGCCCATTTTACCTAAAGTAGTGTGAGTAGGTAATTTATAAGCCAGGCATGTATCACAAGTTGAAATGAAATGGACAACGTCCTTGTGCATACCAGGCCAATAATAATTGAGACATAGACGTCTATAAGTTTTGAAAATACCAAAATGTCCTGAGACTGGTTCACAGTGGTTTTGAGCTATAACAGACAGACGCGATTCTTTTGGTATAACAAGTTTCCATTCAAATTCTGAATGCAAGGGATTATTTGACTTCATGAATCTGTACAGTTTATTATTTTTAATATTGTAATTGGGAAATTTTGATGGCGATTCGAGACAACCTTTATACATTTTAAGATACCACTCATCTTCAGTATTACTTGAGTCTGTTAAATTAATCTCGGCTACTGGAACAGTTCTAGACAAGGCATCAGGAATGATGTGGTCTTTCCCACGACGATGTTTAATTATGAAGTTAAAAGATGAAAGACGGACTCCCCACCTAGCTAGGCGGCCTGTAGGGTTGGAAAGAGAAAGGAACCATTTTAAAGCAGCATGATCTGTGAAAACGTTGCATGTCAAGCCATTTTCAACATAGCAACGCCAGTGTTCCAAAGCAGCTAAGACAGCAAGGGTCTCTTTTTCTGTGACACTATAGTTACGTTCAGGGCCCGTAAGTGATCTACTCATGTAAGCAATTGGGTGTTCTACACCATTTATTGTCTGGGAAAGCATTCCACCTATTCCATAACTACTTGCATCGGTATGAATGTCAAAAGAGTAGTCAAAATTTGGGCAGGCCAAAACAGGAGCTTGCACTAACATTGATTTTAAAGTTGAGAAGGATTTATCGGCTTCGTTAGACCATAGAAACGGCGGTGAATTTTTTTTTGTAGATGTAAGTTTATTAAGTGGACCAGCAATTGTACTAAAGTTTGGTATGAAGCGTCTGTACCAGGAGGCAGTACCTAGGAAACGTTTTACCTCTTTCTTTGTCTTAGGTGTAGGAAAGGCAAGTATAGCTTCAACTTTTGCCGGATCTGTTCGAAGTCCATCAGAGTCTACTATGTAACCTAAGTAGCATAATTGTTTTCTAAAAAACTGACACTTTTCCAGGTTTAAGCTTAAGTTTGCATTTTTTAATTTATCTAAGACACGTTCAAGAAGGGTGACATGCTCATCAAACGTTTTGCTGACTATTATAATATCATCAAGGTAAGCAAATACTTTTAGTTCAAACTCTGGACCGAATAACTTGTCTACTAGCCTTTGTTGTGTTGCGGGCGCGTTGGTTAATCCGAAAGGTGTTACTTTAAATCTAAAAGTGCCACGACCCGGAATGTAGAAGGCTGTTTTATCTCTATCTGACTCATGTAAAGGTATTTGCCAAAAGGCTTTAGAAAGGTCTACACTAGAAAGATACTTTGCATCCCTTAGGTTATCCAATATTTCTGACACATATGGTAGGCTATAAGCATCCTTTCTAGTGATGGAGTTCAGTTTGCGACTGTCTAAGCAAAATCGAGGTTTACCGTCTTTTTTACCCACTATTAATACAGGCGACGACCAAGGACTTTCTGTTGGTTCAATGACATCAAGGGAGAGCATTTCATCCACCAACTAAATACGATTTTGCTACTGTATTCCCCCTAGATCCCATATCTCACCGTACATTAACAAAGGTAACCTGCTCAATATGGAATCTAGAAGAAAGCTGCACTTGGCGTCATTAATGTTTGGTGTGATTCAGTCGCAAAAGCCCTACTACCTTTTTAATAAATTTGAGTGGGCAAAAAAAACCAACACTAGGCCCAATAGGGTTTGGACATTGAGAACCCCTCATCACTGTTCAGCAGCATTTCGTGGCAGCTTTAAGTTTGCAGCCACGAAGTGCTGGAACGACTTGCCCCCTCCCCTGCGTGACATAAAACTTTCAAAAAAAGTCTTTAAAACCAATCTAAGAAAGTTCTTGCTGAGTCAACAAAAGGGGGAGCTTGTTGAGTAGGCGCTCATCGTATTTCAAACTTATTTATTTTTTAAATTTTAAATATTATTATTATAGTAGTATGTATTTTATTATATTATTTTTTTATCACCTTTTATATCACGTTTTCTTTATATCCATAGTTTTTAGTTTATTATGATTCGTTACCTATATCACACTAACCCACTTTAAAATATATTTTAGCATATTCCGTACTAAAATTTAAGTATAATTATTTATTTATAAAGCGTCCGATATTTTTTGGATCCACGGAAGACCAGCGCTATGACCGTGGGGCAAATTTAGGCTCCACGGGCGTAGCAAACGCTGAGTGGATTCCATTTTGGAATCACTCAATTTCACACAATATAATTAATATGTATCTGGCGGACTATATAGTATGTGTTGTGATTCCAAATAAACGTTTTTTCTTTCTTTCTTCTTTCTTCAACTCAGTAATTATGCGACGTTTTTCTGGGGATAAACGGTAGCTACGCTGCCGAATAGGTTCCACATCTCCGGTGTCTATTTTGTGTGTAATTACAGATGTTCTACCCAGGCCTTTAGTTTCGAATGAGATTTCAGTAAATTTTTTAATTATGGTGTCTGAAATGTTTTTTTCTTTATCAGTGAGATTGTCGTAGCTGTTAATAAAAGCTTGAGGTTTAGTAATGCTATTAATTTTATTTGATGAAACTTCATGTGCTGACAAATAATGTATAGAAGTCAGATGTTTTGGAAGAATTTGGAATTCTTTCCAGAAATCTATGCCAAGGATTAAAGTGGTATCGATCTCAGGAATAACGTGGGTTTTAATAACCTTAAGTTGGCCTTCAAACAGTAAAGGTAATAGAATATATCCCTGAGAGGATATTTTTTGACCTCCTGCAGCAGTGACGGTGATTTTTTGATCAGTAATCAATGTAAGGTTGTGTTTTAAAAGTAATAGATTATGGGCGTTATTTCCTAAGATACTAACAACCGATCCAGAGTCTAAGAGCCCGTAAATACTTAGGCCATTTACTTTATCAATGGTAACTTTCAAGTAAGGTCTGGGATCACCGCTCGGTATTTTATTGAAAATTGAAGCAATATTATATGAAGAAAAAAAATTTTTTAAGGTTATTAACCAGCCAGTCCAATCCGAGCGATCAAAGTTTGGGCTAGACTTGGTGTTGCCACAATTTTCAATATTCAGTTTTTTGTTTCACTGACCTTTGAGTTGCACTTTGGGCAGTCGGGTGTGCGATAGTTTTTAAGCCCACATTTGAAACAAAATATTGTGCGTTCAGCGTCGCATTCAGCCATAGAGTGGGTATCAACCTTGCAGCGATAACAATATTTTGCACTTGTTCTAGGAGAAGCACAATTTATAGCGTAAGTTTTATCAGTACTATTTGCTATTTTATTTGTAGTATTATGGTTGATGTAAGTATTTTGTTTTGGGTTTGAGGAATTGAAGTATTTTTGTGAATAATTAGTCTTAATAGGTTCTTTAACAGGGCGATAGGCAAATTCAGGAGCTACAGAACTTGGACTCGAGCTTGGAGGTTCTTTAAAGTTATCGCAACGAATTTTAATACGTTCATAATTGCGACAAATTGCCCGCAGTTCATCCATGCTTTTTATTTCAGAACATGTAAACAAAGCGTTTGCATAGCAGGGCCTGATATTATGAATTAAAATTTCCAGTTTTTCCTCTTCAGTTAGTTGTTTATTAAGACGTGAAAACATACCCTTCATTATAGCAAAGTAAGTAATAATGTTTTCTGTAGCGCCCTGAGTGCGACTTCGAATTTCTGCGAGCATCCTGTAATCATAATCTACCAAGTCGAAGTCTTCCTTAAGAGAACATAGCAGATCCTTCCAAGTTTCGAATTGAGATTTAACACTTCTATACCAGTGAAGAGCATCTCCGGTAAATAAATCCGAAGCATAAGAAAACATTGTTTTGTCAGTCACATCCTTAGATATTCGAAACTCTTCAATACGCTCAATGAATGAGCGAACACACGTTTTCCCATCAAATTTTATCTTTGCCAGCTCTGTTGATAAGCTGCGTTCGCATGAAATAGAGAGTTTAGTTAGCTGGTCTAACGTACAGACTTGTTCGTTGTCGGTTGTCAAGGATTCAACACGGGAACGAGAATCCATCTTGGTAAGTTTCTGGAACTGCAAGTATAATGAATCAAAAGATTCTCTGGAGTTATTAAGGGCCACAACACTCTCCGACTTCTTGGGTGTAACAACCCTCTGTAGTCTGTGATGTAAGTGATTGAACAAGTTTGCAGTGCGATCAATGAGTGACTTTTGTGGATCAGTTTTCAAAGTTTCAATGTTACATTTAATTTTTGCCAAAACCTCAATGATACCTGTGTGGTCATCAGCAAATTCTAAACAAGATTCTAGAATTTCCTCTGAAGGGTATTTCTGTGTTAACTTTGTAACCTGGCGGCGAAGCTCTGATACATTATCAGCGGGCGACTCACCTCTTATAATGACTTCATAGATTAATTCAGATTTTTGAAGTAAGAGAAACTTGATAGGGTAAGACATTTTAGTAATGGGTATGTTATGCAAACATATAAGTAATACTTAATAGTTAACTATCTTAACCTATAATTTAATAATAAGGCAGCACAATCAACTAACAATTGATATTATGACAAATGGTACGAAGAGTTATGGATATGATATAATGATCATTAATTATATTTTAAGAAGTATGTACTCACTATGTTTACTGGGCTACTGGCTATTATATGAGTCTTATTTTGTTCTTTTATATGTAGCACAGCGTAACTACTGTTTCTAATAATGAGTGTATGTACATACTTGTTAAATGAAGCGAAAAGTTGAATCACATTCAGTAACGTGCAACTATATGGTATAAATTACACTTCTAGACCTGAGCACCAACACCAGAAGCATGAGAATCACCACAAGCCTTAGACCACGAGGGATATTTACCCATGGGCGCCATTGTCACGTTATCTTCTTGAGTTTGTAATAAGACAAACAAAGATAAGTGCCAAAAAACAAGTAATTTATTAACTAGAACCTAACCCTCAAAATTACACTAAACTAAACTTACTAAACCCTAATTAAAACTAAGCTAAATTTAAGAAAAGACTCAGGGTCGAGGGTGGTCGAAGGCTTTTGGCTTGCAGGCAAGTATAAGATGGTACCGCACTCTCCTTAGGCTCTTAGACAGCGTTCGGCACACCGTGCAGAGCGAACCAATCCTGGAGCTGAGGATCCTCTTTATAACTCCCAAGGGAGCTCCCAGTATGGGATGGTATTTATATGTCACAAGTTTTTAATAGTTAATATCTCAAGTAAACTGAGTTTAAAGAGCACTAGAAAACAGAGATTCAGATTTTTCTTTTAGCACCGCTTCGCCGTTGAGGTCAAAGATGTTTTGAAATTTCCCCTCCCATTTGACGTCTGTCATATTTTGACGTTTATTCTCTACGACATTCGTTCAGGAACAAGATAAAGAAATAATTTAAAAGCATGTTACAATGTTTGGTATTCATTGGCGATAGTTTTAAGATAGTTGTTACGAATATCGATCACCAGGGGGGCGCCATAAAAAACATTTACAGTGCAAACGAATGTTCCCAATTTTTACAAAACCAACTCAACCGATTTGGATACAGTTTTTTGGCAATGGTTCGTATATAATTGTTCTGTTGATTGAACAGCAGGGGGGTTCACAATAAACGTATCTTTATGACTTGGAAGGGAAATTCTCTGTTTTAATGTTATCTGTCTAGTAATATTCCTTGTGTTACGATTACGTTTGTTTTAACTAGTCTCAAACATTAAATTTGGTGACGAGGGTCTGATGATGCAACATGGGCCTAATTAATTTTCTTTTTTAGAGAAATTCTCTGTTTAATGTGTTATCTTTCTAGTAAATTGTTTACCACTAAGTATTAATAACAGTGCAAATAATATGTGGAAGTGTTTTTTTTTTTTGTAACTGTAAGTAATCGAAAGTAACTTAAAATATCACGCAAAGTATCTCATGTGATTACCGTTATTTCGACAAAAGTAGAAGGAGATTTAATATGAAATCGAACATTTATGATTAATCATCATAAATAAAACGTTGATCAAAAGTTTAATACATGTAAAAAGCACCAGTACAAAATATAACAAACAATTTTTATTAATGTTGAGATATGTTCAGTTATTTTGAATTCAACTTGAATGCTGACAGCTGAGATCAAAGATTAGTGACTATATGAGTATTTATTAATGAAGTTTTGACCATAATGCTTATGAATGAATGTTGTCTGATAGCTGTGTGAGTAAAAGATCATTAGAATATATTAGAATATATCCGAAAAAATGGAGAATGTAACCACTAGGAGGCCCATTTCAAAAACTAGGTCCGAACAAGACCTACACTACTTAACAGACGATGAGTCGATGCTGAGCACTAGCTTTAATGTCTCAACTTATAGTGAAAGGCAAACAATTGACTCAGAGGAAGTAATAGAATTAAAAAACCAGATCGAATCTTTGCAAGCTAAACTCAACAGTGCACATGAAGAAATTATCAATTTAAACTCTGAAAATTCAAGTATAAAACGCAGTTTACACGAGAAGGAAAAAACTATTAGATTACTCAAAAAAGTTTCCATACAGACATCGCCGGCTTCTCGCAGAAACAGCACTATTGAAACACCCACATCGAGTAAATATACCACCACTCCGATTGCAAGAAAACTCACAAAAGTCCGCATTAGCACCTCAAGAACATCACCCCTGTATAGTTCTAACACCGTATGCAGAGAAATTACCCTTACACCTCCTTTGGACACTACTATTAACAATGTAAACAAACATGCGTCTACGCAAACCGCAAGCAGTAGTCCTGCGTCCACGGCGAAGGAAATGCAACTGTCTTCGGCGAGTCGTCCACGCAACCCGGGAATCTTTATCATCGGCGATCAACAGCTCAGTTATCTACCTACGGAAATGCATTCTGCGCGGCTGAACACTTGGAATGATATTTATACAGTACAAGGGATTATTAGGCCATACTCCACGTGTACCCAAACGTTAATTGATAGTAATAACTTAAGCAAAACGTTGCAAAGGAATGACATTGTAATAATAGGTATTGGCTCCAATGAGAAAAACCCAACAAAGTTGTATACCGAACTATGTAACACACTCCATACTTTGAAAGAAAATAAGGTCTTTGTTGTTAACATTCTACAAAATCCCTATTTAAATACATATATGCTTAATAATATGATACATTTGATATGCAAAACCTACGAAAATTGTACATATATCTCCCTTAATCAAAGCAAAAGTAATATACATAGTAGGCGAAATTACATTAAACAACTAAGTCATAAATTAAATATTGAGATTGACTACATTCACTACATAAAGAGTTTTAGTGCTACGAGTAGCTCAAAGTTAAACCCTACACAGGAACAAACAAAAAATGTTTTAAAGGAAACTGTTCCAATTAAACCGTCATCTACGATACAGCCACTCACTTCCCCTAATCAACATGTTTCGGATATACAATTAGCCCAGGTAAATCAATCTACAACTCAGTCACTTATTTGCCCCATTCAACATAAATTAAATGAACAATTAGTCAAAGTAAATGAACTGCAGGAAGCGACCGAACACTCAGATGGAAATACTTCGTTTTTTCGAAAGTAAAGACTATACACTTCTGCACCAAAATATAGCAGGTATTTTGTCTAAAGTGGATGATTTGGAACTTGCATTAGAGGATCTTGTGTCCAACAAATATGTCAATAGTGTTGATATAATATGCTTAACTGAAACTTTTATCAAAAGAGGGTCAGAAACTAACTTAAAGTTAAATAATTACACAGTTGCCTCTCAGTTTACTAGAACAAGGCAAAGACGAGGGGGGACCTGTATATTGATAAAAAAACATCTAGATTTCATACCATTGTGTGAACTTTATAAAATAGTGGAGCCAGTTGAAAACCATTTTGAATATTGTGGCATTAAAATTAACTCCCTTAATGTAACTGTTATAGTTATATACAGAACACCATCATCAGATATAGAACTATTCTTTGAAAAATTAGAGTCTTTGTTGTATAAATTAAATCCAAACCAAAAAAAACAAATAATCATATGTGGAGACTGGAACATAAATACTTTAATTAAAAATAAGTACTCTGATAGGCTAACATCTATACTCGATAGTTATAACCTAATAAGTCATATAAACAAACCTACGAGGAAAGAGTCTTGTATTGATCTCATTGTAAGTAATATCCCAGATACTAAGTCAGAAACATATTACCTCGCCTTATCAGACCATGAGACGGCACAATCAATAACATTTAAGGCTGAAAGAAAAAAAGGGTTTTTGCGCAAAAAAAAAGTATGGTTTGAAACAAAGAGGGATTTTTCAAAGGACAATGTTAGAAAATTTGTAGCGTGTTTATCGGCATTATCATTTCAGGAAGTGTATGAACAAGATGACACTAATAAAGCTTTTAATATATTTCATGAACTTCTTACACTCTTTTATGAGCTTTGTTTTCCAGAAATTACGGTTAAGATAGTAAATAAAGAAATTAAAAATAAATGGCTATCGAAAGGGATAAAAAGATCTTGTATAAATAAACGCCGATTATATCTTAAATACTTACAATCTCCAGCAAATAAACGTCTAAACAAGAGCAATTATTTAAACTATTCTAGGCTCCTGAAAATTGTAACCAATAAATCACAATCCATTGCTAATAGAAACTTTATTTATAAATCGAAAAATAAATGTAAAGCTGCTTGGGATATTATTAGTAATAGTTTTGACGTAAAGGAAGTTGATCGAGAAATTAGAAGCATTGAATCAACAGGAAAGACATATTTAAATCCAGTTGATATTGCAAATGTATTTAATGAATATTTTCTAGAAATTAGCAATGACACAAACAGTAGATCTGACAAAAACCTAAATATTAACATTAAGCATAACAATAAAACCCTATATTTAACACCTGTTATACCAAAAGATGTATGTAAAACAATAAAAGAATTAAAAAGTACTAACTCTACTGGATATGACAATCTAAACACCAAAATAATAAAGATGTGTGCAATTTATGTAGCACCACCTCTCGCACATATAATAAACCTGTCTTTCGTAGAGGGTACATTTCCTGGCAAGCTAAAAATTTCAATTATTAAACCAATATTTAAAAAAGACAATAAAAATGACATAAAAAACTATCGACCCATCACACTTATTCCAATAATATCTAAAATTTTAGAAAAAATTATGCACAATAAAATTTACACATTTATATCTACATGTAATATTCTTAAAAAGGAACAATTCGGATTTATTAAGAATAGTAGCACTACACTTGCTTGTTATGAATTAAATAAAATAATTACAGAGAGCTTAAATGCTAAAGACAACGTCTTGTGCATCTTTCTCGATATGACCAGAGCATTTGATCTGGTTTGCCATAAAGCTCTCAAAAGTAAATTAGAAAAATACGGTATCAGAGGTAAGAGTCTAGAATGGCTGGAAAGCTACCTACATGGCAGGAAGCAGTGCGTGGAAATTTTATATACAGCAAGGGCGAATTGTAATCTATACCGCTCTGAATGCAAAGTGCAAAACCCTTATGGAGTTCCTCAGGGAAGCGTCCTAGGGCCACTTTTATTTCTTCTTTACATAAACGACCTCCCAGACTCCATTACGCACAAATGCTTAATGTACGCGGATGATACTACTTTAATAATAAAATGTAAGGACAAGTCAACTATTGAGTACGAAGCAAATAAAGCGTTGTCGGATGTAATTGAGTGGCTAAACGGTAATAACTTGTCAATAAATATGCAGAAAACCAAATTTATTCAATTCATTCCTTACAATAATACAACGTCAAATGTAAATATTAACTACAAAGGCACTTTGATAGAAGAAGTTGAAAATACAACTTTTTTGGGCATCACACTCGATAAGTACACCAACTGGAAACCTCATGTTGAAAACTTATGCGGCAAGTTAGACAAATTTGTCTATGTACTCAGACGCCTTTACCAAACTACAGGTACTAAGACAGCCCTACTCGCTTACCAAGGCTATGTCTCCTCATTGCTACGATACGGGATTATTTTATGGGGAAACTCTGTCTTGGCGAATAAAGTGTTCATTAAACAGAAGGCATGTCTTAGGGCGTTATGCGGACTGAGGCAAATTGAAACATGTAAGCCTCTTTTTAAAAAATGCAACGTTCTTCCTTTACCATGTCTATACATTCATGAAATACTTATATTTGTAAAGAAATATCCTAAATACTTTAAAAGCTACAATAAAATAGAAGGAGTTCGACAGCGTAGAAAGGATAAATTGATGATGCCTCCTAAGAGGCTAGAAATATTTGCAAAGAGTTCACATTGCATGGCAATTTCTATTTTTAATAAACTACCTGACACATATAAAGACAATACTTTGAATATCTTTAAAAAACGTACGTTTGACTTACTTATGGATAAATGCTATTACAATGTAAATGAATTTTTAAATGAAACTAATTTTTGACTTTGTAAATTTATAATGTGACATTCTGAAATAATAATTTTTTGACTTTATAAATTATCTATCTACAATTATTGACATTCTGGATTAGTAATTTCTTGACTTTATGAATTATTTATACTTACAATTAATTATTGACATTCTGAATTATAATTGACAATTTTATGAAAAATGATAAATTTTACAAAAATGATAATATTGATAATATTGAATAATTAATACTGACATTATGTACTTATTTTATTTTTATATTCATACGCCATAAGGCAGAATGTACAAGGAAATTATTTGTTATTGTGACCACCTATAATGTACCTACATTCTGATGAATAAATGACATTTATTTATTTTTATTATTATTTATTTAAACACAAGGTGTTAGGGATTCGTATATTTGACTAGGCTCCAATAATAAATTTGGTAACAAGGGTCAGATGATGCCTTCACACGCTGCTTAGAGGAGCTAATGGCTAGTTTCAAGATTAATTTTCATTTTTAAATAATAATGTCAATTAAATTACATTAATATATTAATCGAGAAACTATAAAACAAGTGGAAAATTAAAAAAAATTAAAACGCCCACGACTTTTGCGGACTTGTAATTGAAAAAGGATTTTTTTTTGAAACTCCCCGACTAAAGGAAAGTAAGAACTAAGAACCTATCAGTATAATTACAAATCCAAGAAAATCCGTCGGAGCTGCCATTGCTATTTTCGTTTCCAATATCTATTAATGTGATCAGTAAGTATTGATAAACTGCCGGTATATGAGAAGTATCAACAAAATGAATTAGTCATCAACTGGTAAACAGCACCATCAACACCGTCATAGGCAAAACACAACAGCTCCGGCGGATTTTCTTGGATTAATCAATAATCAATTTATTTGTAAATTTCTTTACACGTCATTACTTCGTAGCGTTATTAAAATATACGCCTCTAAATTTAAATAATAATTTCAATTAGTTTTAAGTATTTATAATCAGTAGTGGTATATATAAACACATTATTGTTACAATTATAACAATGATAATAATTATATTACCTTACAATCTAAAAATTCCTTATAGGTATAAAAAGACTTCTCGACAAGCCAACTCTTTAATTTGTAATTATACTAGGTTCTTAGTTCTTACTTTCCTTTAGTCGGGGAGTTTCAAAAAAAAATATTTAATCCTTTTTTAATTACTGCAAAAGTCGTGGGTGTTTTAAATTTTTTTAATTTTCCACTTGTGCTTTTAAATGCTTCAACCCGGAATATTATATTTTGTGGAGGCTCTTAGTTCTAGCATATATTTCAAAACTGAAAAAAAGATATTAAACTGGTTTATAAAAAAAATGAAGTCAACGTCAGTATTCTTAAATTCCAGTCGCGCGTTGGAACTTGGAATGGACACACACTTATCACAATGTTTTTTAGTTTGTTTCATGTCACATCCTTCTATCGGAATGGGCAGAACAAAGTCCATCAGGCCATTTAATTTCATTAAAACCAAACACGAGAAAGCCGAAAATCCCAACCCTCTTGCGGCCCAAACACATGTCGCTTTAATCGCAACAAATTTCAAGAAGGACCGGGTCCAATCGACCCTCCGTTAGTTGATAATTTAGTGTAAATAGCCAGTGTGAATGTTCTACAAACTCCTATCTGTGTTCCCGGTACCGGAGATCCGCAATACAATTGACTTTGGGGCCGGAAAGGTAAAGTTTGGTCTTTGTGAACTCAAGCTATAGATGTTTGATATACCCAACTACTCGTAGGTATGTACTTTGACTTGTAGTTTGGTTCTTCTTTGGTTGTTTCCGATCCTATTGAATATTATAAATAACGTAGTTTGTACGTGTAACTGTAATCACACCATTATATAACAACTGTGCCCTTAGCTATTTATGACTTATCTACGGTCATTCTAGAAACCTGTCGTTTCTCATACCTAAATGAAACGAAATTAAAAAAGTGTAAGTATGGAAATAACACAATATTATCGGATTAATCAATTTCAGCTGCGGCTCTGGGCAGTATTCTACAACGTGTAAATAATGTTGGAAAACAATAAGGTTGCATGAGTGTATTTGATAAGAAACCAAACCGTATGAAATAAAATAAAGCATATTATTTTTCATTACAAACTAATTATAAGATGTTATAAGTCTGCTTATGACAACCCTTTTGATTAGTCCGTCGAGACGCGCGTTGTTCCTACGCTACGCAATAAACTCATGCGCCACCCACGCCGCCAGTTTTAGGGCTGTGTCTGATTCAGTTCTTTCTGAAAAATTATGGCAGTGGTTAGATGATAGCTCAAATATTAAAGAGATTCGGTTTCTGTGTAAATGAGTTTCAGGGATAAATTAGGTACCTAACTCTACCGTACATGAAGTATTTTTACGGAATTCAAAAACACGTCGTAAATAACAATTTACGTCAGACAATAGTTTAATTCCGGCTTTCACACGTCCTTTACTTGTCCAACATACAATAGCCCTTTGAATGGTGGTGACAAGTGGGAGCGAAGTCTACCGTACTCTAACCCACCTGTTTTTACCAGGGATCAAGAGGTATTAGCACGCAAAGGTCATGAAAATAGCGGTATTGACCGTTGGGACGCCAAGCTTTAAGTATTATGTTTAAAATTGTATAGGCTGTTACAGTTGTCTAGATCAATCTAGGCGTGAATCGTTGATAGTCCATTAGTTTAGACCCCTGTCTCTCATCGCAGGTCGGAGGGTTTGAATCCCGGGCAAGCACTTGTTTGTGACTTTTTGAAGTTATGTGCGTTTGGTATTTAATTACTTGTTTACCGGTGTATGAGGACATCGTGAAGAAACGTGCATGCCAGACAGTACACCATGATTTTTTAAAGGCGTGTGAAGCCCGCCAACTCACACTTGTGTAGCCTGTTAGGCTATGGCCAACCCTCTCTTATTCTAGAAGGCATGGGTCTATGACAAGGGATTGAGATCGATCCTTGTTTTCTATTTAAAAAAAAAGATTCCGACGAAATTGAGAACCTCCTCCATTTTTTTAAGTCGGTTAAAAAAACTTGCAAGTATTGACGTGTACTTTTGGATAATTTTCCTTTTTTTGTGCTTAGTTTCTTGACCTAGGTCAAGGAAAGTACGAGTTTTCTAATTTGTTAATTAAGTGCACAATCATCACCGTTTAACTGTAGCTTTTAATTTCGTTAATTCAGAGACTTGACTTTTTTATATACTTCAAGGAAAGTTTACGTTAGAGTTATCACTTTATCAGTATCTATGTAAATAAGTGCCATCTCTATATCTCTTGATGTTTGAGAAAATAAGGCAACCCGTGGTTGATATTTGGACCGGCGGACAAAAATTGGTTCTATCGTATGACGATTTAGTTTTTCTTTGAGGCAACCAAAACAAACCGAATTCCTTGTAAGCGAACTCAGGACTGACAGCTATACAATTAAAAACGTCTTAATTCATCCTGTAATCTTTTAAGATGTAGACAAGGGAGAAGTTAGGGTTTTTGTCACACTAGATGAATCTCATGAATATTATAGTAATTCTAATAAATGATATAATTATTTTAAGAAGGTACTTCCTATAAATCTGCTTTTAATTGCTACCCAGTTAAATAGGTACGTCATATTAACGACTAGATAATACTTAATAGCGTTAGCTTGTCAGTAAATTAGCTCTGAACTAAAAATAATTGACATAATCGTCAGTTTAATGGCCGCCCGCTAATGTCCATTCCGTGTTACTCCAGTAAACAATGTTGGAGAGCTTGACAAATTACAGCCGGTACGCTCCGACGACGACACGACATGGGTCCTGGGGCGTGTGTCCATTGCAGACGTCATCGTGACGTCATCGAGTACGAGCTCGACCGTCCTGGCGCAGTGGCACGCGCTCGGATTTGAGTGGGAGGTCGCGGGTTCGATTTTCACTATTGGACATTTTAGAATGTTATCATTTCTCAATAGGCTCAGCAGCTCTATTTGTATGGCATTACGATCCGATAGATGGAATGGAAATGGGACGAAATTCAAAAAATGTATAAGAATGTGCACGTGACCAATTTAGCGATCATTTTATACATTTTTGAATTTCATACATTTTCCATTTCTATCCATTTCATTTCATTTATTTCAGCTTTCATGTACAATATTTGGTTCTTTCTATTATTATAGGTACATGAGACCCTGTTAGGGCGTTGCTGTTCTTAATAATTGGTCGGGGGACCGATTTTGTCGTCTTTCATATAGTCATCAATTGCGTAGTAACTTTTTTTATAAGGTAGTCCTTTAACGATTTTAAAAATATTTTTTCATCATTCTCGTTCCTGATATATGTAGTTAGGGAGGTTGTTGTATATTTTTATCGACATTACAAGGACTCTTACTATGAAGAGTAAATTTCGACTGTGGCAATTGCAGTTTGTTTTTTAAGTTTTCGGGGTATCTACGCGGTTTGTCCAAATACTTTGTATAGGATTTGACGTTCTTTCTTACAAATTTGCATACTTCGAATAAGTATATAAATTGAAGCTAAGGTTAAGACTTTTAGTTCTTGGAAATATGGTTTGCACGATTCTGTCGTTTTTATGTTTACGATGATGCGTATACATTTTTTTGCATTATGAATAATATGTCTTCAACGTTTGTACTATTTCCCCTCCCATCCTTTTAGCGTATGCCAAAATGTCTATAGCCAGAGGTGCCTGTTCTGCCTCTAACGAGCTAGAAGTCTCCAAGATCGTTTGTACCGGCGATAAACGTGACCTACCCACTACTTAAGCTAGCTATATTATTTGGGCCACGTCTATAAAACCAACTGAAAGGTTAAATTTAAAATGTACCTACCTATTTCGTAGTTTGCCAGCGTGCCGCATGGGTAAGTTATCCGATCGGCAGCGGTCCGGAGTCCGGGTCCGGAAATCAACCGCTCCGGTCGACTGTGTCCGTAAATAAAGACAAGACGTGACCCGCGTGGGAATATGTTTACCTTTCACCTTAGCTTGGACTTAGGATGAACATTGAAAATCACCAAGTGAATTCTCAATCATGATGTAGGTAGGTACTTGCGCTAAAATGCTTGCTAGTTCTTATAAAGTTGTTAATCTAATAATTATCTCACTTGTATTATGTGCAAAAATTGATTAAAAAATCGCTTATTATTCAAAGTTTTGCACTAAAAAATTTAAACCTTTTACATTGTAGATAAGCTACGAAAAACGAATTCTAGAATTGCGCATGGGATCTTGTCCTTTTCGATTAATGATTTATTTTTATCAATATTTTGACATAATATTCGTAAATACTTCGGTACTGCTTGTGTAAGACAAGTGGAAAATTAAAAAATTTTAAAACACCCACGACTTTTGCAGACTTGTAATTGAAAAAGGATTAAATAATTTTTTTTAAACTCCCCGACTAAAGGAAAGTAAGAACTAAGAACCTATCAGTATAATTACAAATCCAAGAAAATCCGCCGGAGCTGCTGTGTCCTGCCTGTGACGGTTGATGGTGCTGTTTACCAGTTGAGGACTAATTCAATTTCTTGATACTTCTCATATACCTACCGGCAGTTTATCAATGCTTACTAATTTCATTAATTGATATTGAAAACGAAAATAGCAATGGCAGCTCCGACGGATTTTTTTGGATTTGTAATTATACTGATAGGTTCTTAGTTCTTACTTTCCTTTAGTCGGGGAGTTTAAAAAAAATTATTTAATCCTTTTTCAATTACAAGTCTGCAAAAGTCGTGGGTGTTTTAAAATTTTTTAATTTTCCACTTGTTTTATAGTTTTTCGATTAATATATTAATGTAATTTAAAAGATATTAAGTATTATTAAAAAAATTAAAATTAATCTTCAAACTAGCCATTAACTCCTCTATGCAGCGTCTGAAGGCATCATCTAACCCTAGATGTATGTACATACATCTAGGGTTAGATGTACTATGTACATCTAAAGGTTTGGGCCTAGTTAAAACATACGAATCCCTGTTTACTAGACTGAATACACAATACTTGTTTAATAGAAAGATAACACATTAAACACAGGGAATTTCTCTAATAAAGTAAGAAAAACTGAGCGAGGTGCGGCTGGCGCCGCCCCTCGGGGGCTGACGCCCTAGGCCATGGCCCTCTTGCCGGGTAAACGCGCCATATTCATTCATTAATCCTCGCCACCAAGCCTAATGTGTTAGAATAGTTTAACCAAATCAAATGAGCCTAAACTCGAGGTATTTACTAGTTACCATTAATATGCATCGCTAATCAGCCCCATCTTGCATCGTCAGACCCTCGTCACCAAATTTAATGTTTGAGACTAGTTCAAACAAACCCAATCACTAACACAAGGAATTTACTAGAAATATATTAAAACAGAGAATTTCCCTTCCAAGTCATACAGATACGATTATTGTGGCGCCCTCTGCTGTTCAATCACAAGAACAATTATCTACAAACCATTGGCAATGACTCACTAGTATTTTGTACAAAACTGTATCCAACTATACAACTGTATTGGGAACATTCGTTTGCACTGTAAATGTTTTTTTATGGCGCCCCCTGGTGATCGATGTTCGTAACAACTATCTAAGAACCATCTCCAATGAATACCAAACATTATACAGAAAACTGCATCTAAATCGGTCAAGCCGTTTTTGAAATAAATGGGAACATTCGTTTGCAATATAAATGTTTTTATGGCGCCCCCTGGTGATCGATGTTCGTAACAACTATCTAAGAACCATCGCCAATGAATACCAAACATTATACAGAAAACTGCATCTAAATCGGTCAAGCCGTTTTTGAAATAAATGGGAACATTCGTTTGCAATATAAATGTATTTTATGGCGCCCCCTGGTGATCGATGTTCGTAACAACTAACTAAGAACCATTGCCGCTGAACACCAAACATTATACAGAAAACCGCATCTAAATCGGTCAAGCCGTCTTTGAAATAAATGGGAACATTGATGTGCACAAACGAACACACAAACAAACAAACAAACAAACAAACAAACAAACAAAAATATTTTTGCATTATTGGTTTTTGTGAACAATTTAACATACAATCAAACATAAAATATTTTTAATAGAGTAATGTACAAACGGTCTCTCACCCTAAACGCATATACCCGTACTCCGTTCCGTCGTGGGTAAAAAAAAAATAAAAAAAATATATGAATAGTTAATTTTGTCGAAATCAGGGAGTGTTTACGATCGATACGACTAAATTCGATTTTCTCACGAAATCGGAAGACAAAATTACTCAAAACGTTTTCAAATCAAATCAGTAAGTAGGTTGGTACCTATATAGTTAATTAATAAGAATTTAAAACTTTATCTACTTACGCTCGAAAATTCGATCTTAGTTATACACGCCTTTCAATTGAAATTCATTTTGTAACGAATTGTTATAAATTGGTGACTTCAAAAAAAAGGAGGAGGTTCTCAATTCGTCGGAATCTTTTTTTTATAAATCAGTAACATTTAAAGACTGAATATAGAACAGTGGGGTTAGTACAAGTTGTTGGATAGATTACTGGAATCTCGATTTGGTTTCGTCATTCAATGGAGGAGTAACCGATAACGTTATACGCTATCGAATTCTCAAAATTACAATAATTTTCAAAAGTCTCATACAAAGCGTGTAGAACTAAGTACGCCTTGGTAATACAGTAAGTCAGGACCGTAGTGTATAGGACATTGGTGAGTCGTAATACATTTTCGTAAACACTAGAATCAATCAAGAGCTCAGTCCAGCGTGAAGTATGTCGGCAACAAATCAACTTAATACCTACTTCTGGCCGCACTACGCGGTCTGTGCGGTGTCGGCGCGATAACTCAACGGATTCTCATCAACTGTTCTCAAGTACCTACCTCCTTCTGCATCCTGCAATCCTGGTACATTTTCTGTAATAGGTACGGCGATGACCAATCTCAACAGGGGTTTGTTTGGCCAATTGAGTATAAGTTTTCGATGCACATAAAAGCCCATCAAGTCGCATTGAAAATGAACATCAAATCTTTGTTTTTCACATAGGCCTTATGAAAAGTCAAAACTCAATGTTCGGAAAGCTGGTTTGCTCCGAGAAAAACTGGCACTGGCAAAACAATTTTCGTCGTGATTTTTATGATATCTCGTGACCAGGCGGAAGCGTATGCCTCTCATTTCAAGAATCCTTTTCATTAAGTTAGGATTTCTTCACTGGCGAAGAATTTCTTAATTAAAAGGATTCTTGAATATGAGCTATAATCTCTCCCTTGCCTGAAAAGGGAGGTCTTTAAGTATGTTATCTCAATTTTTATACCTACGCGTTGACCAATCTCATCAATCATATTATCTTGTCCTTATTAGTGGACATTATATTATTATATTGTATATATTAGTTTATAGTTTGATGATTATGTATTGAATATCTTTGTTTATTTGTTTAACCTAGTTTATGTATTAGTTTGTAGCTATTTGTATGTATATAGTTTATAAATCTACACCACCTGCAAAATCTAGTTCCTTTGTTTTCCTTTTCTCAAGGTTGCCTGGCAGAGATCGCTGCTAAGCGATAAGGCCGCCTTTTGTGCCTTAAATTAGTTTATTATGTATTTCTGTTTTGTACAATTTCTTGTGTGGTGCAAATAAAGTGTATTTATTATTATTATTAATCTCAACAGACGCTAGACAATTGAACAGAAATGCGTACATTACAATCCGGCTGCTTTTCCACCAGAGATGTGCTATGCTACGTTGCTATGGATGCGGTTGATATCTTCTAATCATATTTATTGATGCACATAGCTTAGCACTGGTGGAAACGGATTCAACTATGATATTATGTTTTTTACATTTTTTTGCATGGCAGAATGCGTGCTATGGATGCCTGCTATGGGTCGTCGCTAGTGGTGTAGCTATTTGCAAAGCAGAGTACCTATAGGTACTCTCGATACATCGCATAGCTCGAGCTGCGGACCTTTTTCGCGCAGCTACTTTGCGACAGCGCATCTTCATAGCGCATCTTCCTCGTCTAGCTACCTAGCTTAGAGTTAGTATTGGTGAAAACGGTCACATATTTTCGTACCGTAGATTTCACATCTTCGCAGCAAAGCTGCACAGCACATCTCTGGTGGAAAGGTACCCTAAAAGAGCAATTTCCAATTAACTCAGCAAAAGTAAAAAAAGCCAAAACTCTTTGTGGATAGATACACGAAATAAATAGCAACCTTTATACAAATTTACGTAGTTTATCTTTAATCTATGTCCCTAAAGTGAGTTGTAACGAAGTTGCTTGTCCAAGCTCACTGATAGTAGATTGTCGTCCATTCAGACTGCATTATTTAGATTAAAGGACAAACTGTGAGGGTTGAAAGGACCCTTAGGGCTCTTCAACAGTGTTAACGTCGATAATACAGGGCGCAATGGGTTTCAATGAGGTCAAATATATCTAGAGATAGAAGATTTGAGTTTTTAGTACGCATAAATAATTTGCATAGCGATAAAAGAAAACATCGTCACGTTCACGTAGAGATTATTTGTCTATATGTATCTACTAGCAAACGCCCGCGGCTTCGCTCACGTTAACTTCTGAGTTATGCTTTACTATGGTGGTTTAATTTCCAAAATTCCTGCACTGCACACCATTTTGCCCACAAAATTTTCTCTTGCTTCCTGGTAATAGTCACATATTGATTTTGAAAATTTCGATCGTCACAAAAAAGTTAAATATGGTGGCCATTTTTAGGGTTTCGTACCCAAAGGGTAAAAGCCCTTACTAAGACTCCACCGTCCGTTCGTCCATCCGGCCGTGGTTGCTTGCTACCATGGTAAGACATATAAGTACAAAATTGTGGCCAATTCTTTTAAATTTTTACCAAAAATTCCTTTTCTATGCTCGCTGCGATAATCAGATATCAATTTTGAAAACAATCGGCCCAGTAACAAAAAAGTTCAAAATGGCGGCCACTTTTTAAAATGTTGACTACAAATTCTTTCTCTATGCTTACTGCCATTGTCAAATATCGATTTTCAAAGCAATCGGCCCAGTAACAAAAAAGTTCAAAATGGTGGCCAAAAAGTTCATCATTTTTTTATTTTGACTACAAATTCCTTCTATAAGCTTGCTGCCATAGTCAGACGTCGATTTTCAAAGCAATCGGCCCAGTAACAAAAAAGTTCAAAATGGCGGCCACCTTTTTTAAATTTTGACCACAAATTCCTTCTCTATGCTTGCTGCCATAGTCAAATATCGATTTTCAAAGCAATCGGCCCAGTAACAAAAAAGTTCAAAATGGCGGCCACCTTTTTTAAATTTTGACCACAAATTCCTTCTCTATGCTTGCTGCCATAGTCAAATGTCGATTTTCAAAGCAATCGGCTCAGTAACAAAAAAGTTCAAAATGGCGGCCACTTTTTTAAATTTTGACCACAAATTCCTTCTCTATGCTTGCTGCCATAGTCAAATATCGATTTTCAAAGCAATCGGCCCAGTAACAAAAAATTTCAAAATGGCGGCCACTTTTTAAATTTTGACCACAAATTCCTTCTCTATGCTTGCTGCCATAGTCAAATATCGATTTTAAAAGCAATCTGCCCAGTAACAAAAAAGTTCAAAATGGCGGCCACTTTTTTAAATTTTGACCACAAATTCCTTCTCTATGCTTGCTGCCATAGTCAAATATCGATTTTCAAAGCAATCGACCCAGTAACAAAAAAGTTCAAAATGGCGGCCACTTTTTTAAATTTTGACCACAAATTCCTTCTCTATGCTTGCTGCCATAGTCAAATATCGATTTTCAAAGCAATCGGCCCAGTAACAAAAAAGTTCAAAATGGCGGCCACTTTTTTAAATTTTGACCACAAATTCCTTCTCTATGCTTGCTGCCATAGTCAAATATCGATTTTCAAAGCAATCTGCCCAGTAACAAAAAAGTTCAAAATGGCGGCCACTTTTTTAAATATTGACCACAAATTCCTTCTCTATGCTTGCTGCCATAGTCAAATATCGATTTTCAAAGCAATCGGCCCAGTAACAAAAAAGTCCAAAATGGCGGCCACTTTTTTAAATTTTGACCACAAATTCCTTCTCTATGCTTGCTGCCATAGTCAAATATCGATTTTCAAAGCAATCGGCCCAGTAACAAAAAAGTTCAAAATGGCGGCCATTTTTTTAAATTTTGACCACAAATTCCTTCTCTATGCTTGCTGCCATAGTCAAATATCGATTTTCAAAGCAATCTGCCCAGTAACAAAAAAGTTCAAAATGGCGGCCACTTTTTTAAATATTGACCACAAATTCCTTCTCTATGCTTGCTGCCATAGTCAAATATCGATTTTCAAAGCAATCGGCCCAGTAACATAAAAGTCCAAAATGGCGGCCACTTTTTTAAATTTTGACCACAAATTCCTTCTCTATGCTTGCTGCCATAGTCAAATATCGATTTTCAAAGCAATCTGCCCAGTAACAAAAAAGTTCAAAATGGCGGCCACTTTTTTAAATTTTGACCACAAATTCCTTCTCTATGCTTGCTGCCATAGTCAAATATCCATTTTCAAAGCAATCGGCCCAGTAACAAAAAAGTTCAAAATGGCGGCCACTTTTTTAAATTTTGACCACAAATTCCTTCTCTATGCTTGCTGCCATAGTCAAATATCGATTTTCAAAGCAATCGGCCCAGTAACAAAAAAGTTTAAAATGGCGGCCACTTTTTTTAAATTTTGACCACAAATTCCTTCTCTATGCTTGCTGCCATAGTCAAATATCGATTTTCAAAGCAATCGGCCCAGTAACAAAAAAGTTCAAAATGGCGGCCACTTTTTTAAATTTTGACCACAAATTCCTTCTCTATGCTTGCTGCCATAGTCAAATATCGATTTTCAAAGCAATCGACCCAGTAACAAAAAAGTTCAAAATGGCGGCCACTTTTTTAAATTTTGACCACAAATTCCTTCTCTATGCTTGCTGCCATAGTCAAATATCGATTTTCAAAGCAATCGGCCCAGTAACAAAAAAGTTCAAAATGGCGGCCACTTTTTTAAATTTTGACCACAAATTCCTTCTCTATGCTTGCTGCCATAGTCAAATATCGATTTTCAAAGCAATCTGCCTAGTAACAAAAAAGTTCAAAATGGCGGCCACTTTTTTAAATATTGACCACAAATTCCTTCTCTATGCTTGCTGCCATAGTCAAATATCGATTTTCAAAGCAATCGGCCCAGTAACAAAAAAGTCCAAAATGGCGGCCACTTTTTTAAATTTTGACCACAAATTCCTTCTCTATGCTTGCTGCCATAGTCAAATATCGATTTTCAAAGCAATCGGCCCAGTAACAAAAAAGTTCAAAATGGCGGCCATTTTTTAAATTTTGACCACAAATTCCTTCTCTATGCTTGCTGCCATAGTCAAATATCGATTTTCAAAGCAATCTGCCCAGTAACAAAAAAGTTCAAAATGGCGGCCACTTTTTTAAATATTGACCACAAATTCCTTCTCTATGCTTGCTGCCATAGTCAAATATCGATTTTCAAAGCAATCGGCCCAGTAACAAAAAAGTCCAAAATGGCGGCCACTTTTTTAAATTTTGACCACAAATTCCTTCTCTATGCTTGCTGCCATAGTCAAATATCGATTTTCAAAGCAATCTGCCCAGTAACAAAAAAGTTCAAAATGGCGGCCACTTTTTTAAATTTTGACCACAAATTCCTTCTCTATGCTTGCTGCCATAGTCAAATATCCATTTTCAAAGCAATCGGCCCAGTAACAAAAAAGTTCAAAATGGCGGCCACTTTTTTAAATTTTGACCACAAATTCCTTCTCTATGCTTGCTGCCATAGTCAAATATCGATTTTCAAAGCAATCGGCCCAGTAACAAAAAAGTTTAAAATGGCGGCCCCTTTTTTTAAATTTTGACCACAAATTCCTTCTCTATGCTTGCTGCCATAGTCAAATATCGATTTTCAAAGCAATCGGCCCAGTAACAAAAAAGTTCCAAATGGCGGCCACTTTTTTAAATTTTGACCACAAATTCCTTCTTTATGCTTGCTGCCATAGTCAAATATCGATTTTCAAAGCAATCGGCCCAGTAACAAAAAAGTTCAAAATGGCGGCCTATTTTTTAAATTTTGACCACAAACTCTTTCTCTATGCTTGCTGCCACTGTAAAATATCAATTTTCAAAGCAATCGGCTCAGTAACAAAAAAGTTCAAAATGGCGGCCAAAAAATTCAAAATTTTTCCTCCTCAAAATTTGAATCTCGAAAATCCCTTTCTGAATACGAATTCATGATATACCTAATACCAACCTAGGTACCAAATTTCAGATCTCTACGACTTTTAATTTCGCTGGAATCCCTGGAACAACGCAAAAATTACACTTTTGTATGGGAAAATCCCTTAAAAGTAGGATTTTTATCCCTTCCAATTTGAATTTCTGGAATCCCCGTCTTAGTACGAATTCATGACCTAATATCAACCTAGGTACCAAATTTCAGATCTCTACGATTTGTAGTTTTCCGGGAATCCCTGGAACAACGAAATAAATTTCATTTTTGTATGGAGAAATCCCTAAAACCAACGGTTTTTACCCCTTAAAATTTGAATTTCTGGAATCCCCGTCTTAGTACGAATTCTTGACCTAATATCAACCTAGGTACCATATTTCAGATCTCTACGACTTTTAGTTTTTCGGGAATCCCTGGAACAACGAAAAAAATTACACTTTTGTATGGAGAAATCCCTAAAACCAACGGTTTTTTCCCCTTAAAATTTGAATTTCTGGAATCCCCGTCTTAGTACGAATTCATGACCTAATATCTACTTAGTTACCAATTTTCAGATCCCTACGACTTGTAGCTTTTCGGGAATTCCTGGAACAACGAAAAATATTTCACTTTTGTATGGGGAAATCCAAAAAACCAACGGTTTTTACCCCTTACAATTTGAATTTCTGAAATCCCCGTCTTAGTACGAATTCATGACCTAATATCAACCTAGGTACCAAATTTCAGATCTCTACGACTTGTAGCTTTTCGGGAATTCCTGGAACAACGAAAAAAATTTTACTTTTGTATGGGGAAATCCAAAAAACCAACGGTTTTTACCCCTTACAATTTGAATTTCTGGAATCCCCGTCTTAGTACGAATTCATGACCTAATATCTACCTAGGTACCAAATTTCAGATCCCTACGACTTGTAGCTTTTCGGGAATTCCTGGAACAACGAAAAAAAATTCACTTTTGTATGGGGAAATCCAAAAAACCAACGGTTTTTACCCCTTACAATTTGAATTTCTGGAATCCCCGTCTTAGTACGAATTCATGACCTAATATCTACCTAGGTACCAAATTTCAGATCTCTACGACCTATAGTTTTGGCGGAATCCTTGGAACAACCAAAATCACCAAAATGCCTCATTCTTTTATATATATAGATATGGCTTAGAAAATGAAAAGACATCAAATCAATCAAATCAAAAAGAAAAAGTAGACAAAATGACCTCTTCGCGCTCATTCTAGCCCTGTGCGAAACCCGAAAACTCATAATTGGCCAGCATATGGGCTCTTAAACAAACCCCTCCTGTTTAGAGAATCCAGTCGGCCCAAGAGGTGTACCTAAAAAAGGACTGTGAAAGGGCTCAGAGGACGTAGGACGACGACCTCCCTGGCGCAGTGGCGGCGCGCTTGGATTCGAGTGGGAGGTCGCGGGTTCGATTTCCGCCCCGGGCCACTTTGGAATATTATTTTACAATTTTTAAATTAGGTCTTGTCTGGTGGGAGGCTTTGGCCGTGGCTAGTTATCATCCTACCAGCAGACGCACCGCCAAAGTATTTGGCGCTCCGGTGCGATGCTTGTAGAAACCTTTGGAGTAAATTTACTTACCCTTCCAAGTTAGTACGATAACATCTTCGGCTGCATCATCACTTACCATCACCTGAGATCGCAGTCAAGTACTAACTTGTATAGAGTAAAAAAAAGGACGTAGGAGGAGTAGAAAAAAAAATTAAAATAATGATAATATTTAAATAATATATTCATCGTAATCGCCACCATAGAATGGAGGCGGGTTCCAATCGAGATGGCGTTTCCGGATGACGCGGGGGTGGCGCTTTTGTGCACGTTTGACTCCAAAATTGACTCCAACTCTGATTTCGGGTTTGTTAACTACACCGCCTCTCATAAAGTCAGGATCGCTAACTTTCCTTTCAGCCAAGCACAGTGAGATCGCTACAGAAATTGCAATGAATATAGTAATATCCCTCATCTAAAACATAAGAGATATTATAATTATTCAACCTATACAAAATAAGAAATGTAAATAAATATATCAGGACATTACAAACATCGCAATTTAGCCCTAAAGTAAGCGATAGCTTGTATATATAGTCCATAGAGAATGGATGTGCCTAAATACAATATATTAATAAAAGACCCAGTGCCTTTAAACATTCTTACTGAGCACACAAACATTTCCCAGTAGTGGGAATCGAACCCACGATCTCCGATGCACACGGAAAGACCATTACTATGCTATTCGGTCGACATCATCATCGTTTCTTCATCAGATAGACAATTATGTAAATTAAATTAGACGAAGGAACATTTTTGAAAAGTTAGCAGACAGAACTATATTTTACAGTCTCATCATAAAAAAATAAGCAAATAAATTGGCTAGTATGTCGTAAACTTACCATTATTTATAATAATAATAAAATTAATGTAGCCACAATTCAAAAATCGAAAACGTTGTTTCTTATATACGGGCTAAATTACAAATAAATTAGTGAAGCAATTAATTACACCTAGAACAATGCAATTTATATTCGTATACTAATTGAAGTACCTATCATTCCATAGCGATCATAGACTACAGCTAGAGTGGTGCGAACAGAGCCTGAAAATTATATAAGATTCCTGATGAACTTCCTTATTATTTGTTATAGAAAGAAACGAAAATAAGACCTCAGGAAGCCAAAGAAAAGGACAGAGAGCGTGGTGCCAAATACGATAAGCTTTGAATCAGTTATAAAAGCTGGTGATGGGTTTAGCCAGCTTAAGTCCTTTTGCCCCACAGGAAAAAGGCGAAGTGTGGCTAGGAATTCGACAAACGAATAAGGAGATCAAGAAGGCACCCCAGATAGGTTCCCCAATTTAGGCCAAAGTTTCTGTCTAAGATTCCAAACGAGGTCGGTAGGGTCTTGGTCCCTAACCTTGAACAAGGTGACGTTTTTGTAACACAAATGACACGATTTGTGGCGAGTTTAATTACTTTATCTCTCGGTTTACATGTCTATTTCACATCAAGATTATATACAGACATTGCAGACATAAGGTAAAAATGGCAAAGGTCAATTTTACCTTATGTCTAATTTCTATATAGATTCCTTTTTTCCCTCTTTCTGCAGTATTAATAAAATATGATAATTAAAATTTTATATGAACCCCATTTTTGTGTAAAAGGGGCTTATTACTTTTATGAAGGAGTTTCAGTGATGCGTGAAAATTTTAAGGTAGGTGTATTATTTGCTTTCTTGAATATAGCAGTGTAGGTCAGATAAATGTGTAAAATGGAACAATAATAAAAGAGTGAAACGGGAATAATATTTTCATTACATTTTTATTGTAGTTGTATTTACGAAAAAGAAAACAGCAGTTAGTTTCTAATACCTGTCGGTTTTGCAAACAATTTGGTTCATGAATTTAAACTTGACTAATCATCATCAATTTTTGGATTATTAATCAAGTGCATAAATGGAAGCCTGGGATCAAGGAAGGCTCTAAGAGGTATAGTATACCTCTCGATCACCACTGCTTCCCTGTTTTCGGAGGTGGGCACAATATCATATGGAGACCTAAGTCCAAGATCCATTCTGCCAGACCATGGGTACCAGAAAGGTTCGACTTGTATATAGTACTCCTCAGAATTATCATCTTCAACTGTTTCTTTATTGTCGTCTCCATCTTTAAACTTTCTACTTTCAGCAACCGTTTCCTCAACTTCTTTCGTGTCTTTGTCTTCATCATTCCACCCACTAACCCACTCTTCCTCTTCATTTTCAGTCTGGTTATTTTCTTCTAATTCAACCTTGTCTTTCTCTTCATTTTCAACCTTGTCTTTTTCTTCATTTTCTAACTTATCATTTTCTTCATTTTTAACCTTGTCTTTTTCTTCATTTTCTAACTTATCATTTTCTTCATTTTCAACCTTGTCTTTTTCTTCAGTTTCAATTTTATCTATTTCTACATCTTCAACTTTGTCCTTTTCTTCATTTTCTATCTTGTCTTTGTCTTCGTGCTTATGCTTGTCTTTTTTGTGTTTATGGCTATTATGTTTGTGTTTGTCGTTCTTGTCATGTTTGTGGTTATGCCTTCTTCTTCCTTGTCTCTCGACCTCTTCCTCAGGTTTATCGGCAGATGCTTGAGATACTTCTTTTTCGGGCTCCACTTCAGGCTGGTCCTCTTCAGCCAAACAAAGTGATATCGCAACCACAATCAAGGCGAATATCAAAATGTACCTCATCTACAAGGAAAAAAATACTTCTGTAAATTACATTAAAATGAAATAAAACTCTGTCCGAGACAACTCTTATAGTAAAAACCCTGCTGAAGACAGTCTCGTTTGCCATGGAGACCATAGAGACATGGAGCTGTAGTGCCAAAAATTCCTCAGAGATAATACTCGCGGTTAATAGCCTCATTTGATGACAGAAGCATTTTATGCGCAAAGAACCAGCCTAGCTGTTCAGCGCCGAAATGCAGCCAGTATTCTTGGCATCATTCCACGCGGGTAATACTTGTACAATATAAGAATGAGAATAAGTTAGCGATAAGTTTATGATTTTATTTTCAATAAAAAAATCATTCAAAGAATGAATTAAGGATAAAACTAAATTTTAATTTATTAATAATTTATTCGAATATTATTACTACTAAGGCTCAGTTGCAACCGAGCCTTAATGTAGAGTGTAGACCCACTTAATTAAATTATAAGGACATTTAAATACTGTGGGTGAAAACATTGATTATTTTTATGTATTTCCACCTGTGTATACATGTTCTATACAATTAAATCATTCAAATTCAAATTCAAAATTCTTTATTGCGAACTTGGTTACAAAAACTCTTCATACAATATAAAGGTACATACTACTTTACTTTTAATTTATTGTAATGAATAAAATTGAATAGGCTACAAAGAATTTATTATCCAAGCAATGGTCTAGAAGTCAAGACAGTGTATGAAGATGACCTTGTCTGCTAATAACTATAGATTCCATTCAATACATATTAGTCTTAGTTTAAATCAAATTCAACTGGTATGCCCATTCAATGATTAATTATTAAGATTATATTATGATGATTAATTGTTAAGATTTAAAAAACACTGCGCTTACCTTGCACGAATATTGGTATTAAGAAAATCCTTACAAGTAAACAAAGTTTGATCTTAGACTCCTTATATAGGACGTAAATCAATTACCAACGAATATTTCCATGATCTCAATGAAGTACAAGTCATAAAACTTCCATTATAAACATCTCACCTTATCTTTGTTTAAATCGTTCTATCCATTACGATTCTCTAAATTCAATATCAATAGAAACTGACGTGGATTATGAAAAATAAGTAATTAGTAATTTTGTTACAAGTAAGTGCTTGACTTCTAAGGTGAGTGACGTTTTAATCGTTGCTGGAAATACATAAAAAGGATTTCAAATCAAATCAAATCAAAATCAAAATATTTATCCTTTCACATAGGTCTAAAGTAATAGTAAACTCAAAAATTGCAAAACACTGTAAAACAATTTCCAACTCTACCGCCACGTTCGGAAAGCAGTATAAGTAGCACCGGGCCAAAAACTCCGCACTTGCTTTTAAAAAAATAATTATAACTGTCACAGACTTACTGTATTTAAAATTCACTTTCAAAAAATACAGACTATAATAGCTTCTTGTGAGCGGACTGAATATAACACTTACTTGCATGAAGCTTTTTCATTTAAAACATTTATTGTATAATAAGAACAAATTACTTATAGGAATCATGTTTGAAGGACTTGATTTTTGACAGCATGTTTGAACTTATGTAAAGGTTCCATTACCACATAGGATAGCACAAATACGAGGACCTAGATGTTGTTCAAGTTACAGAATTGTATTAGCAAAGACGCACCGCCAAGCGATTAAGCGTTCCGGTGCGATGCTGGTAGAAACCGTTGGGGTAAATTTACTTACCCTTCCAGGTTAGTACGATAACATTGACTGCATCATCACTTACCATCAGGTGAGATCGCAGTCAAGTACTAACTTTTATAGAATAAAAAAAAAGCTTTAATCTGGAGTGGTCTGATGGAATTTGACTTTTGATACGCTAAGCAATTACTATCGTATAGTAGACATAATATACTTCAAACTTTCTTTATTTCACATAGGCCTAACAGGCTCAGAGTAAAAGGTTAACACGATATTTGTGATATAATATTATGCATAATGTATGCCATATAATTGTGATTATCTCTAATCGACTTAAAACTAAGTTTACGAGGGTTCTAACGCACTCTGCACTGAGAAGAAGCCGATAACAAATTCAGCCGGGGTATACTCAAAGTTTAAATTCAAGAGACTGGTAAAGTATGCGTATAGTCTTAATTTTGCTACATTTCTTGTAAATACTACATTATAATACTATTAATAAGTTTTAAAATGTGGTTGAAAAATTGGTAAGTAAAGTGCGGCTCGCGCACTGAGGGTTCCGTACTATCCGACATTATACAAATCGCAATCTAGTCCCAAAGTAATCGATAGCTCGTGTTATGGGTACTAGATACTAACGGATAAATATACATACATATTAATATACGTAAATACAATATATCGAAAAACACCCATACATTAGAAAACATTCACGCTCATCACACAAACATTAAATTCACTGGAATTTAAGGCGCTGGATACAAATGGCGCAGGACCGTGCGGGCTGGAAAGCATTGCAGGAGGCCTTTGTCCTGCGTCCGTCGGCTGAAACGAACGAACACAAACATTTAACCAGTAGTGGGAATCGAACCCACGACCTCCGACGCAGAGGGCAGGTTCGCTACCGCTATGCCATTTGGCGACATTAAGACGATAATTTATTTAATAATGACGATAGTAATGAATACGTTGTTATATAATGTTTATCAAAATAATCGCTGCCACTGTATGAACCCAGCTGCGATAGCTGGGGGACACAGGTTCAAGTCCCACTGGCAGCGATAATTTAGATAAATTGTTACTAACCAATTTGGGCCATTGTTGTCATTAATAAAGAAATTTATTATTATTATTATTTTCGTATTTAATCTAACTCTCACACCCGGCACACGATAAATATATATAAAAACCAAAGACACATAATAAATTTACTGAAATACGCAAAAAAAATTATAAACTTACATAAACGTTACACTCATACATACATATGTACCGGGCGGAGGACTACACCC
Organism: Coenonympha arcania; assembly: GCA_036785405.1. NCBI lineage: Eukaryota > Metazoa > Arthropoda > Insecta > Lepidoptera > Nymphalidae > Coenonympha > Coenonympha arcania. The sequence continues at coordinate 1,302,569 of CM072069.1, forward strand.
CGGCAGGGGAGACCAAACGGCCGGGGGTCAGGGCGACAGGCTAAGAAACCGACGGACTATCCTAGCCGAGTCGAGCACCACCGCCTTCTGCACCTTGGCCGCAAGTGAATTGCCACGGAAACCCAGCCGCCGCAGATGGTGAGCGAGGCTGACTGGGATTAAACGGTTGGCAGAAATCGCGATAGGGATGGTTTCTGTGAATTCTACGTGCCACATGGCGGAAACCTCGTGAGACAGATCCAGATACTTTCGTTTTTTCTCCGTCTCAGCTCTCACGAGGTTCTCGTCATACGGGATTGTGATGTCCACTAAAAACACCCGCGACTGTGCCCGGTCCATCACCACGATATCAGGCTTGTTAGCCAAGATAGTCCTGTCCGTGATGATTGACCGGTCCCAATAGAGCCGGACGCCGCCGCGCTCGAGGACAGGAACCGGCGTGTACCTGTAATAGGGCACCCTCTCATCCAAGAGTCCGTACTTCAGAGCTTATTATTATTGTAAATAACAACGTACCTATTCAATAATATCGTAATCGTAAAAAATTCAGCCCGCTGTATTCCTAAAAATACTTAAAGAGGCGAACCGGCCAATCAGAGAGTAAAATACGATGAATCATCAGCAAATAAATGATTTTGAACTTTGAACTTTGAACAATTCTGTTGTTCAAAATCTCTAAACACACACTGCTAGAGATTATGTTTTGAAAAATCGAATTCCACGCCTGATTAAAATCGTTCACGCCGTAATTTCTGAACCGACTTGACTGAAATTTAGAAAGGATATAGATTATATCCTGGATTAATGAATAGGCTACTTTTTATCCCGAAAAAATAAATGGTTTCCGCGAGATGTGTGAAAAACCAAAATTCACGCGGGAGAAAAACTCTTTTACGCCGTAACTACTGAAGCGATTTGACAAAAATTTGGATCAAAGGTAAATTATGTAATGATTTAGAACTAAGGTTACTTTTCATCCCCGAAAAATCCATGGTTTGACGGGATTTTTGAAAAATCGATTTCCACGCAGGAGAAAAATCCTTTACGCTGCGATTACTGAACCGACTTGGCTGAAATTTGGAATGGAGATATCATCCATTGGATTTGGAGATGGATATGCGTCGTGCATTAATACATAAGCTACTTTTATCCCGGATATATCCATAGATTCCGAGAAATATGTGAAAAACCGTAATTTTCGCGGTAGAAATACCTTTATGCTGTAACTACAGAAATGATTTAGTAATATGGAGAGAAGATAGACGATATCCTGGATTATTATACAGCTTATCTTTTATCCTGGAAAATCCGTGTTTACCGCAAAATTTGTGTAAAAACTAAGTTCACGCGAGGGAAGTACTACTCCTCCACGCCATAACTACTGAACCGATTTGGCTGATAATTTAAGTGGTGAAAGATTGTTACTTGGATTAATACAAAGGCTACTTTTTTCCCGGAATGATTGGCTGAAATTTGGAATGGAGATAGACGATATACCATAATTACCACATAAGCTACTTTCTAGAAAGTAAGTATAAGGGCTAAGGTTGATAAGGAAATTTAGGTTTTTGAAAAATCTGAATCTCTGGGTTTGTGAAAAATCGAAATTAACGCGGGCGATGCCGCGCGCAAAAGCTAGTTAAAGTAGGTATATTTTAGTGATAACATGATGAACCTGATTTAAGGCAGTAACAATGATAGTACTAATAAGAAATAAAACATTTTAGGTTTGTATTTGGGTTTTATTTGAAACTTTTGGCTGCAACTAATTTTCATCAATATTTAAAATTATTGTTTTACTTTACGCCCCTTAAATCTGCATATCAATTTGAAGGCCTCAGAGTAAATCCAGGATCTGGCTTGCTAGTGAACTTTTCAAAAGACGAAATATCATATGAAGGTTTCCGGGCAAAGTCAGGGTCTATCTGGCTAGGGACAGTTCGTGTTGGATCAAAGAAGGGATCAACAGGTACTTTATATTTCTCGTCCACCGCTTCACGTTTGACCTTGGTACTAGGCGCATCATGTGGAGGCCTTAGAGTAAATCCGGGATCTGGCTTGCCAGCGGACTTGTCAGACAAAATATCATATCGAGGCTTCAGTGCAAATCCAGGGTCCAACTGACTAGGGACAGTTCGTGTTGGATCAAACAAAGGATCAACAGGTACTTTATATTTCTCGTCCACCGCTTCACGTTTTACCTTGCTGCTAGAAGTGTCAGGTGGAGGCCTTAGAGTAAAATCAGGATCTGGCTTGCCAGTGGACTTGTCAGACAAAATATCATATCGAGGCTTCAGTGCAAATCCAGGGTCCAACTGACTATCGACAGTTCGTGTTGGATCAAACAAAGGATCAACAGGTACTTTATATTTCTCGTCCACCGCTTCACGTTTGACCTTGCTGCTAGAAGTGTCAGGTGGAGGCCTTAGAGTAAAATCAGGATCTGGCTTGCCAGTGGACTTGTCAGACAAAATATCATATCGAGGCTTCAGTGCAAATCCAGGGTCCAACTGACTAGGGACAGTTCGTGTTGGATCAAACAAAGGATCAACAGGTACTTTATATTTCTCGTCCACCGCTTCACGTTTGACCTTGCTGCTAGAAGTGTCAGGTGGAGGCCTTAGAGTAAAATCAGGATCTGGCTTGCCAGTGGACTTGTCAGACAAAATATCATATCGAGGCTTCAGTGCAAATCCAGGGTCCAACTGACCAGGGACAGTTCGTGTTGGATCAAATAAAGGATCAACAGGTACTTTATATTTCTCGTCCACCGCTTCACGTTTGACCTTGCTGCTAGAAGTGTCAGGTGGAGGCCTTAGAGTAAAATCAGGATCTGGCTTGCCAGTGGACTTGTCGGACAAAATATCATATTGAGGCTTCAGTGCGAAGTCAGGGTCCAAGTGATTAGCGATAGTTCGTGTTGGATCAAATAAGGGATCAACGGGTACTTTATATTTCTCGTCCACCGCTTCACGTTTGACCTTGGTGCTAGACACATCATATGGAGGCCTCAGAGTAAAATCAGGATTTGGCTTGAACTTGTGCTTAGACAAAATACCAAATCCATCAAATTCGGGATCTAACTGACTGTTAGGATACCAGAAGTGTTTAAAATCGTCTTCTTGATCCTTAACATTCTCCTTTAGTTGCTCCTCTTCGGCCAAACAAAGTGATATTGAAACGACAATCAATCCAAATGCCAAAATCTTCCTCATCTACGGGGGAAAAAAAACAAAAAATTCAATGATTAAGTAATCAATTTTAATAAGAAATGTAACAATTAATTGATTGACCATACTGCGGTCAATTTTTATAAGTAACTACTTTATGAATTGCATGAATTATTACAGATTCTCTTTTTAATAAGTATTATATAAGTACAATACTTTATACAGTATCTAAGATTTTTTTTCCTCTATACAAGTTAGTACTTGACTGCGATCTCACCTGATGGTAAGTGATGATGCAGCCTAAGATGTTATCGTACTAACTTGGACGGGTAAGTAAATTTACCCCAACGGTTTCTACAAGTAACGCACCGGAACGCTAAATCGCTTGGCGGTGCGTCTTTACTGGTAGGATGGTAACTAGCCACGGCCAAAGCATCCCACCAGACTAGACCTGAGCCAATTTAGAAATTATAGAATTCCAAAGTGGTCCGTGGGTCGAACCCGCGACCTCACACTCAAAACCGAGTGCGCCGCCACTGCGCCAGGGAAGTCGTCAAATTTCTAACTTTTTTGAGATTCTAACTTTTCTCGCAAATAACTCCGTTCCATTATGGAATTCAAATTAAAGCGGATTTTAATTTTTTTTTTGTAAGCTTCTATTTCTCTTGCAATGTACGTTTGTTCTGGTGGAATCATGCAACTCATTTTTCAAGCAGATATCTTCAACCCACTGAGCTGAAATTTCGTATACGGTACGGTATTTAATATTGTTTGAATGTTTCACTTTTTGAAATATTGATTATGCGATTCTTACCTTGTACTTGAATATCGATCGTAAAACCTTTACTAAAATATCAAACTGTTACACTATCTGCTCGCTTTATATACTAGCAATCTTCATAACTTGTTGCACTATTTAAATTTCCATAATTGATAAAAAACGTTAAAATGATAAATTCTCCAGTAAGAAACACTTAAAGTTATCTTAATTATTTGCATCAAGAGCGCTGACTACTCGTAGTCACTAACTAGCTTTTGCCCGCGGCTTCACCCGCGTTAATTTCGATTTTTCACAAACCCAGAGATTCTGATTTTTCAAAAACCTGAATTTCCTTATCAACCATAACCTTTATACCTACTATCAAGAAAGTAGCTATAGGTATCGATTGCTTTCGAAAATTGTTTTTTTTTAATGTATGTTTTAAGAATGTATGTGTGTATGAGTATTTTCCAGCGTAAAATTTGGCTTTTCACAAATCCCGCGGTGAACATGGATTTTCCGCGACAAAAAGTGGCCCATGTGTTCATCCAGGATATAAGCTAGCTCCATTCCAAAATATCTACCAAATCGGTTCTGTATTTGCGGAATTTCTCCCGAGTGAATTTCGTCTTTTAGAAATATATAGAAACCATGTCTTTTCCTAGGATAAGCCATGGTTCTGCGGGATTTGTAGAATTTCCACAGATAAAAAGTAATCTATGTGGTAATTCTAGGATATCGTCTATCTCCATTCCAAATTTCAGCCAATCATTTCTGGGACAAAAAGTAGCCTTTGTATTAATTAAAGTTACAATCTGTCACCACTTAGGAACTTGCATGCCAAAGGTTCATTGTAATATTCTCAAAGGTTTTTTTACACTACACAAGTCAGTAGATACTTGACTGCGATCTCAGCTGATGGGAAGTGATGATGCAGCAGAGATGTTTGCCAAATTTCAGCCAATCATTTCTGGGACAAAAAGTAGCCTTTGTATTAATTAAAGTTTCAATCTGTCACCACTTAGGAACTTGCATGCCAAAGGTTCATTGTAATATTCTCAAAGGTTTTTTTACACTACACAAGTCAGTAGATACTTGACTGCGATCTCAGCTGATGGGAAGTGATGATGCAGCAGAGATGTTTGTTGAAGTTATAAATTTGAATTTCTAAAAATCCAAAAGAGAGAGTTGCGTTATAAAAGCAACATTCCTTCTAAGTAATAATTTAGTAATGGGTTTCGTGACTCTAAAAAAATTGCATAAAGTAGGTAGGTATTAACTGATATTAATGACTTTTTAGTTATATGTATAATAAGTATTGTTATTGATGCAGCTATAAAAATACTGTCCGGAAAAATACTTTTTGAGATTGTTATTTTTAATATTGTGGTTGTTGACAATGGTACTTTACCTATATTTAGAGGTGAAAGGTGAGCAACATTTTAAACACCTCCCTCAAAAACACTGGCGATCATATTGAGCTTGCTATTGAATATTTCCAATCAAGAAATTATGGTATTCGTGGTATATTAATGATGGAGTTATTTAAATTTCAGTTTAAAAAAATTAATTCCAGAAAGTAATTTACACAATTTCCGGGGAAAATCTGACTTATTATAATATGTAGTGTTTTTTTAGATGACCAAAATATTGTTGCTGCTATTCCTCTTGGTGGCATTGCTGAACTACGCTCAGACCCGCTATATAAAGTCGGCAGTCCCAGATATACCATACCGACCAGTGGATGACCGCCCTTACTATCCCGGGGATATTTACTCCAACAGCTTCGATCACAGATATCCCTGGTCCTACGGCAATCCATTACTTATCTAGATACCTTTGAGGATATGAGGAGTTTTGGGCACCAACCACCAAGCTGACCGATTGGAGAATAAAAATATTATATTACTAGAAATACATAATATTAATAATATGTCATAATATGACTGTTGTTACTAGCATATTTTGTATTCAAAATCATGAATCTCCAGCAAAAATATTGCAAAAATTTCACTGAAATATCTACATAAATCTTTGTTAAATTCAAGCTCATAACACTGATCTATGATTTAAAAAGTTTGTACCCGCCCCTGTAGGCACTTATTTTGTTTTACGGTAAAACAAAACAAACCACTTCACGCGGAGATACGGTGAAACAAAAACATCTTTACTGAAATTGAATCACTTTTGTTTAGGAGAGAATGTTCCGTTTGTTTTATTTGTTTTGTCCTGGGAGGTGAGAAAATTGGCAATCGACGACCGTGACTGGGGCGGGTCTCGAGTCTCGATCTTTCAAGAGTAAGACAGTAAGAAATTTTATGCCGGGTTTCTTGCTAGTTCATCTTGATGCAAACCTGCTTTCCGAACTTGGTGGTAGAATTTTGATTTTAAGAAAAATAAAGATTTTCATATTCGTTTTCATTATGAGGGTGGATTATACGTTTATTTGAAAATAGTTTTACTTTACGTCCGTTATATATCTTCAATAATTTTGCTTTTAAGTGCTTGATATAATATCAATTTGAAGGCCTCAGAGTAAATCCAGGATCTGGCTTGCTAGTGAACTTTTCAAAAGACGAAATATCATATGGAAGCTTCGGGGCAAATCCAGGATCTATCTGGCTGGGGATAGTTCGTCTTGGATCATAGAAGGGATAAACAGGTACTTTATATTTCTCGTCCACCGCTTCACGTTTAACCTTGGTGCTAGAGGTGTCAGGTGGAGGCCTTAGAGTAAAATCAGGATCTGGCTTGCCAGTGAACTTGTCAGACAAAATATCATATGGAGGCTTCAGTGCAAATCCAGGGTCCAACTGACTAGGGACAGTTCGTGTTGGATCAAAGAAAGGATCAACAGGTACTTTATATTTCTCGTCCACTGCTTCACGTTTGACCTTGGTGCTAGACGTATCATGTGGAGGCCTTAGAGTAAATCCGGGATCTGGCTTGCTAGTGAACTTTTCAAAAGACGAAGTATCATATTCAGGCTTCAGGGCAAATCCAGGATCTATCTGCCAGGGGAAAGTTCGCGTTGGATCAAAGTAGGGATCAAAGAGTACTTTATATTTCTCGTCCACCGCTTCACGTTTGACCTTGGTGCTAGACGCATCATTTGGAGGCCTCAGAGTAAAATCAGGATTTGGCTTTCCAGGCTTGAACTTGTGCTTAGACAAAATACCAAATCCAGCAAATCCGGGATCCAGCTGACTGTTAGGCTCCCAGAAGGGTTTAAAATCGTCTTCTTGATCCTTAACATTGTCCTTTGGTTGCTCCTCTTCGGCCAAACAAAGTGATATTGCAACGACAATCAATCCAAATGCCAAAATCTTCCTCATCTACGGGAAAAAAAACATTAAATGATTAATCAATTTTAATACGAAATCTCACAATTAATTGATTGACCATAGTGCGGTCAATTTTTATAAGTAACTTTACTTTAAGGCGATCAATTTTTATAAGTAACTTAACTACTTTATGAATTACATGAATTATTACAGATTCTCTTTTTAATAAGTATTATATAAGTACGATACTTTATACAGTATCTAAGATTTTTTTTCCTCTATACAAGTTAGTACTTGACTGCGATCTCACCTGATGGTAAGTGATGGTGCAGCCTAAGATGGTATCGTACTTAACTTGGAAGGGTAAGTTAATTTACCCCTGCAACGGTTTCTACAAGTATCGCACCGGAACGCTAAATCGCTTGGCGGTGCGTCTTTACTGGTAGGATGGTAACTAGCCACGGCCAAAGAATGCCACCAGACCAGACCTGAGCCAATTTAGAAATTATAAAATTACAAAGTGGCCCGTGGGGCGAACCCGCGACCTCACACTCAAATCCGAGCGCGCCGCCACTGCGCCAGGGAAGCTTACTTTTTTGAGATTCTAACTTTTCTCGCAAATAATTCCGTTCCATTATTGAATTCAAATTAAAGCGGATTTTAATTTTTTTGTAAGCTTCTATTCTCTTGCAATGTACGTTTGTTCTGGTGGAATCATGCAAATCATTTATCAAGCAAATAACTTCAACCCATTGAGCTGAAATTTCGTATAAGGTACGGTATTTAATATTTTTTTAATGTTTCAATTTTTGAAATATTGATTATGCGATTCTTACCTTTTACTTGAATATCGATCGTAAAACCTTTTCTAAAATATCAAGCTGTTACACTATCTGCTCGCTTTATATACTAGCAATCTTCATAACTTGTTGCACTATTTAAATTTCCATAATTGATAAAAAACGTTAAAATGATAAATTCTCCAGTAAGAAACACTTAAAGTTATCTTAATTGTTTTAAACATCAAGAGCGCTGACTACTCTTTGTCACTAACTAGCTTTTGCCCGCGGCTTCACCTGCGTTAATTTCGATTTTTCACAAACCCAGAGATTCAGATTTTTCAAAAACCTGAATTTCCTTATCAACCATAACCTTTATACCTACGATCAAGAAAGTAGCTGTAGGTATCGATTGCTTTCGAAAATTGTTTTTTTTTTTATTTATGTTTTCAGAATGTATGTGTGAATGAGTATTTTCCAGCGTAAAATTTGGCTTTTTACAAATCCCGCGGTGAACATGGATTTTCCGAGACAAAAAGTGGCCCATGTGTTCATCCAGGATATAAGCTAGCTCCATTCCAAAATAACTACCAAATCGGTTCTGAATTTGCGGAATTTCTCCCGCGTGAATTTCGTCTTTTACAAATATATAGAAACCATGGCTTTTCCTCGGAAAAGCCATGGTTTCTACGGGATTTGTAGAATTTCCACAGATAAAAAGTAATCTATGTGGTAATTCTAGGATATCGTCCATCTCCATTCCAAATTTCAGCCAATCATTTCTGGGACAAAAAGTAGCCTTTGTATTAATTAAAGTTACAATCTGTCACCACTTAGGGACTTGCATGCCAAGGGTTCATTATAATTTTCTCAAAGGTTTTTTTTACACTATGCAAGTTAGTACTTGACTGCGATCTCAGCTGATGGGAAGTTATGATGCAGCGGAGATGTTTGTTGAAGTTATAAATTTGAATTGTCCGAAATCCAAAAGAGAGAGGTACGTTATAAAAGCAACATTCCTTCTAAGTAATAATTTAGTAATGACTATCGATACTCTAAAACATTGCATAAAAAATAGGCAGGTATAACTTATATTAATGACTTTTTAATTATATATTAAGTATTGTTATTGATGCAGCTATAAAAATACTGTCCGGAAAAATACTTTTTGAGTTGTGATTTTTAATATTGTAGTTGTTGACAACAGTTACATATATTTATAGGTGGGAAGAACTAAACGTAAGTTGAGCAACATTTTAAACACTTCCCTCAAAAACAATGGCGCTCAATTTGAGCTATTGAATATTTCCAATTCATAAGTTATGTATTCGTTCGTGGTATATTTATTAATGGTAGATTTTTTAAATTTCAGTTAAAAAAAATCCAGAATACAATTTACCCAATTTCCGGGGTCAAAATTACACTTACTTATATGTAATATTTGTTTTTTTTAGATGAACAAAATAGTGCTGCTGCTATTCCTCTTGGTGGCACTGCTGAACTACGCTCAGACCCGGTATATAAAGTCGGCAGTCCCGGATATACCATACCGACCAGTGGATGACCGCCCTTACTATCCCGGGGATATTTACTCCAACAGCTTCGATCACAGATATCCCTGGTCCTACGGCAATCCATTACTTATCTAGATACCTTTGAGGATATGAGGAGTTTTGGGCACCAACCACCAAGCTGATCGATTGGAGAATAAAAATATTATATTACTAGAAATACATAATATTAATAATATTTCATAATATGACTGCTGTTACTAGCATATTTTGTATTCAAAATCATGAATCTCCAGCAAAAATATTGCAAAAATTTCACTGAAATATCTACATAAATCTTTGTTAAATTCAAGCTCATAACACTGATCTATGATTTAAAAAGTTTGTACCCGCCCCTGTAGGCACTTATTTTGTTTTACGGTAAAACAAAACAAACCACTTCACGCGGAGATGCGGTGAAACAAAAACATCTTTACTGAAATTGAATCACTTTTGTTTGGGAGAGAATGTTTGGTTTGTTTTATTTGTTTTGTCCTGGGAGGTGAGAAAATTGGCAATCGACGACCGCGACTGAGTCGAGTCTCGAGTCTCGATCTTTCAAGAGTAAGACAGTAAGAAATTTTATGCCGGGTTTCTTGCTAGTTCATCTTGATGCAAACCTGCTTTCCGAACTTGGTGGTAGAATTTTGATTTTTCACGAGACCCTTTCTGGGTCTCGTGAAAAATCAAATGTGAAAAATAAAGATTTTCATATTCGTTTTCATTATGAGGGTGGATTATACGTTTATTTGAAAATAGTTTTACTTTACGCCCGTTATATATCTTCAATAATTTTGCTTTTAAGTGCTTGATATAATATCAATTTGAAGGCCTCAGAGTAAATCCAGGATCTGGCTTGCTAGTGAACTTTTCAAAAGACGAAATATCATATGGAAGCTTCGGGGCAAATCCAGGATCTATCTGGCTAGGGATAGTTTGTGTTGGATCATAGAAGGGATAAACAGGTACTTTATATTTCTCGTCCACCGCTTCACGTTTGACCTTGGTGCTAGACGCATCATTTGGAGGCCTCAGAGTAAAATCAGGATTTGGCTTTCCAGGCTTGAACTTGTGCTTAGACAAAATACCAAATCCAGCAAATCCGGGATCCAGCTGACTGTTAGGCTCCCAGAAGGGTTTAAAATCGTCTTCTTGATCCTTAACATTCTCCTTTGGTTGCTCCTCTTCGGCCAAGCAAAGTGATATTGCAACGACAATCAATCCAAATGCCAAAATCTTCCTCATCTACGAAAAAAAAAAACAAAAAATTCAATGATTAATCAATTTTAATAAGAAATCTCACAATTAATTGATTGACCATAATGCGATCAATTTTTATAAGTAACTTTACTACTTTATGAATTGCATGAATTATTACAGATTCTCTTTTTAATAAGTTTAAGTGCAATACTTTATACAGTATTTAAGATTTTTTTTACTCTATACAAGTTAAAACTTGACGTATGACTTGTAAGTAAATTTACCCCAACGGTTTCTACAAGCATCGCACCAGACCGCTAAATCCTTGGCGGTGCGTCTTTACTGGTAGGATGGTAACTCGCCACGGCCAAAGCCTCCCACCAGACCAGACCTGAGCAAATTTAGAAATTATAGAAAAAATCAAAATATCTTTATTTCACATAGGCATAACGTACAGGCTCTTGTAAAACGTCAATATGATGTTTTGTATGTGTATTTCTAACTTTTTTGAGATTCTAACTTTGCTCGCAAATTCCGTTCCATTATTGAATTCAAATTAAAGCGGATTTTTTTATAAGCTTCTATTTCTCTTGCAAGTTGCAATGTACGTTTGGTCGGGTAGAATCGTGCAACTAATTTCTGAAGCAGATTACTTGAACCGAGAAGCTGAAATTTCGTATACGGTAACGTTTAATTTGGATGACCTTTCATGACTGGGTGCTGTCAGTCTAAATGCAATAAGACGGAACACTCAAGATGAAAGAAGAATATGGGTATCAAATGGAAGGATTTGCTGAGAATAATACAGATGAATGATGTATTCAAGCTGTTTTTTTTAATATTTTTGAATGTTAACTTTTTGAAATATTGATGATTAAGCGATACTTACCTTGCACTTGAATATCGATAGTAAAACCTTTACTAAAATATCAAGCTGTTACACTATAAGCTCGCTTTATATACTAGCAATCTTCATAACTTGTTGGCTATTAAAATTTCCATAATTGCTAAAAAACATTAAAATGATAAATTCTCCATTAAGAACCACTTAAAATTATCTTAATTATCTTATACATCAAGAGCGTTGACTGCTCCTAGTCACTAATTAATATCTGACTGTAGACACACACTGACGCGGTTGATTTCTTGGCAAAGTTAAGTTTCTCCACATGAATGTCTAATAAAAGGAGCGTAGTGTCTGACCTTTGATATTTCAGAATCATGTGAATCCATATGAAGAAATAATATATCTTGGTTAGCTGTGAAGGAAAGCAAGGTGTGGAATTTGCACAAGGATTCATTATAATTTTCTCAAGTTTTTTTACACTACACAAGTCAGTACTTGACTGCGATCTCAGCTGATGAGAAGTGATGATACAGCAGAGGTGTTTGTTGAAGTTATAAATTTGAATTGTCCAAAATCGAAAAGAGAGAGGTACGTTATAAAAACAACATTCCTTTTATTTAAGTAATAATTTAGTAATGACTATCGACACTCAAAAACATTGCATAAAATAGGTATAACTGACATTAATGACTCTTTAATTAATTATTATTATTGATGCGGCTATAAAAACATTGTCCGGAAAAATACTTTTTGAGTTGTGATTTTTAATATTGTAGTTGTTGACAATAGTTACGTATAATATTTAGAGGTGAACAGAATTAAACGAAAAGTAAGCAACACCTCTCTCAAAAACACTGGCGCTCATATTGAGCTTACTATTAAATATTTCCAATCAATAAATTATGTATTCTTTCGTGGAATATTTATTAATGGTAGATTTTTTAAATTTCAGTTAAAAAAAAACCAGAATACAATTTACCCAATTTCCGGGGTCAAAATTACACTTACTTATATGTAATATTTGTTTTTTTTTAGATGAACAAAATAGTGCTGCTGCTATTCCTCTTGGTGGCACTGCTAAACTATGCTCAGTCCCGGTATATAAAGTCTGCAGACCCGGATATACCATACCGACCAGTGGACGACCGCCCTTACTATCCTGGGGATATTTACTCCAACAGCTTCGATCACAGATATCCCTGGTCCTACGGCAATCCATTACTTATTTAAATACCTTTGAGGATATGAGGAGTTTTGGGCACCAACCACCAAGCTGATCGATTGGAGAATACACCTAAATGCAGCACTCCTGATCAGATACTAAACTATGGAAGTCGCCATTACACACAGAAAATATGGCACCGCTCAAAATCGCACCACCGTCACACTCAACCTGAGGATACGGCAAGCGCCGATCCACCGTTGTGGGCACTATGGACATACACAATACACATGGACATACACCCACACAATTGCAGTCCCACAGAGATACAGCAACGACGGCTGCTGATCCAACAACAGGTGGTACTACTGGTGGCAAAACAACTATTTTTGACACCAATAAATTGGCTATATTTTGTCTCGCTGTTCGTCGGGTCCTGCGTATGAGTGTATTCATATAACTTAAACCACAAAAAGTCAGAAGATTGGTCCAGCTTTAAAGGATTGGACCGGACCATCGTAAAATTACCCCAGGATGGAATTTCAGTGAGAGACATTATTGTTCTTCCATGTTTTATGGAACTTCTATGGTTTTATGGATATTTTATTCATGTATTTAATTACGTTCGAATAAAGCACTATGGTCTTTAGATTTGTTTACATTTATACACCTCAAAATAAAAACAGCTTGTGATACTAAAAGGTTTTGTAGAAAATACTTTATTAGAGAGTACCTTTCCACGTGGTATTATGGGGTATCCCTTAAAAGTTATTAATTATTAACAGCCCTCGCGTGCCTTCCATCAGTCAGGCCAGCTGTCCACGGAAATTACGTGCTCGTTATGGAGACGGGGAATTACGTAAAATGGTACGGAAAAACCAATATGGCGGATTATAGCCCTTTGTCCACTCCGCGCCAATTACTGATGAAAATATTTCAGAACAAACAATATACAAACATACAAACCGTGTCTGTTCTGAGAATAATGGACTCTTAAACTATAGACAGCTTCAACTAATTTTCTTTTTGATTAGTGTTTTACACACTGAAATAATCCTGCCTAATAGTCCTGCCTAAGGACCAAATAATACGAATCGAAATTTCATCGCAGAGGGATATGGCTCGTATAGCTCAGCGGTCAGAGCACCTAGCCGCGAGAGATGGGAGACGCGGGTTCAAATCCCACTGCGAGTAAAAAATTTTGATTCGTATTTAAATTTGTAGACAGGTTCTATGGCTTTGGTTTCAGATATATAATAATCGCAATACTGGTATACTGGTGGTAGGTCTTTTCTTGATCAGATCATTCGGGTATGTAGTAGGTACCACCGCAGTTTCAGTTATTCTACCGTGAAACAGTGATCCTCTACTCCAGCATCGAATCCAGTTTTGCTTGTCATTTCGATAAAGCTTGTTGTATGGGAGCTACATCGAAATGGTTTTCTCCAAGAAATAGGATACCTAAACGGGGTCTGAGATCTAGCAAATGAAATGTTTATTTTCACATAGGCTTAACTTAAAAGCTGTTTAATGAAAAGTCAAAACTCTACCGCCACTTACCGGCGCTTTTGCATCAATTGATCATAATATAAATGTTTTAAAGTTGATACCCAACCCACTCTAATATTGGTACCGCAACTCAATATTACTAGAACACCTATAAAAATATCCTTGTAGTAGATAAAATCTTGTACGGAACTCTACGTAATTAGTCATTACATATCACCGATAAGAAACCTCAGGATATGGGCATCAGAACGATTTACGTAAACCTTTTTCGTATAAGCAAACAGTAGCGCCATCTGTCAAAATTCTATAGGTATATGGTTGCTGAGCGAACTACAGCGTGGCTTTCTTGTTGGTAGCAAAACAATCATTTTTGGCACCGATAAACTAGAGACATATTTTCAATATGGTGGTCTAATGTATATGTCTATTTTACACATATTACATTTTTGAATTTCATTCCAAGTCGTTTCATCCAGCGAATTGAATAGAATCGAAATACATAATGTCAATATGGCTGCTTATACTATAGCACCTCCAGCTATATACCAGAATCTCCAGCAAAAATATTGCAAAAAATCAAATTCACAAAATTCAAATAGACTGCATAAATCTTTGTTAAATTCGAGCTCATAACACTGATCTATGATTTAAAAAGTTTGTACCCGCCCCTGTAGGCACTTATTTTGTTTGACGGTAAAACAAAACAAACCACTTCACGCGGAGATGCGGTGAAACAAAAACATCTTTACTGAAATTGAATCACTTTTGTTTGGAAGAGAATGTTCCGTTTGTTTTATTTGTTTTGTCCTGAGAGGTGAGAAAATTGGCAATCGACGACCGCGACTGAGTCGAGTCTCGATCTTTCAAGAGT
This sequence comes from Coenonympha arcania, assembly GCA_036785405.1. Lineage (NCBI taxonomy): Eukaryota > Metazoa > Arthropoda > Insecta > Lepidoptera > Nymphalidae > Coenonympha > Coenonympha arcania. Next base: position 1,317,701 of record CM072069.1, read on the forward strand.
AACGGCTGGTTTTACTGTTCCGTTTTATCGTGTACGTTTTTTTTTCGTCGATGGCGTATGTAGTTGTATGAGCGACTTCACACATGGCACAGTATTCTGTATACAGTAAAAAATATCGTTCCGTAAAAAAATTACATTCCGTTTTGTCATCAAATACTGGACGACGGAACAGTAAAAATATACGGGTACGTAGAATTTTATCGGATAGATACTGTGTGCGTGGCGGGCGGTGTATACAACACGATCCTTGTAGAATAGCGGCGGTATACTGCGAGTTTTCTGTTCACACATCGCATCCAGTAATGACGGATCAGTTGAACGTTATACGGTGCCTATGTGTGAACAGAGCATAAATTTATAACATATCCGTTAAAAACGTACCAGTAAAACGGACTCCCATGTGTGAACGGGCCGTAAGACAGTAAGAAATTTTATACCAGGTTTCTTCCTAGTTCTTCTCGGTGCAAATCTGCTTGCCGAATTTAGCGGTAGAGTGATTTTTCATTAGAGCCTGTAAATAAGGTCTATGCAAAAATTTATATTTTCATTTTTGTTTTTATTAGGAGGGTGGATTAAACACATTGATAGGTATAATTATATGATAAGTCAATAATTATATATTCAAAAATAATGACGTGGAAGTCCGGAAGTGCTGTCAGAAGTAAAAACTTGAATAATTCTCAAGAACCTGTTATACATATAAAAAATGTACATTTTTGGAAATTAGTCGGAGTTTTGAGTTTGACGTGAGTAACTCAAAAAATTGTCCGCAATTTTACTGCCATAATCCTAATATATCTTATTACTAAATTGCGAAAAATTATATAAAATAAGTACCTACTAGGCGTACAAAAGCGTGAATTCAACCTGTTGTTAGTTAGATTCCTATTTCCCTCCCTCATTCCATTTACAATTTTTTTCCCAAAAGAAAATCCAATATTTCATACAAAAGCCAGACAGGCGCTTACAACTTAAAACCATGCAATCCCCTAGAGCTGAGCTACGGGGGCTCTCTTTAGAAGCATTAATTAATTTATACAAGTGAAGTGAAGTGAAGCGAGGGTGGATGAAATGGTAATATTAATTTCATTCACAGATTTCATTCCTTCGATGTTGATCAATCGTTTCTGTGTTCTGTTTTCAGTAATCTGTGGAACATAAAGGCGGAACACGATTGAAATTGGAGCGAAATTACATTTTATTTAACCATGATTATAGATTATGCGAGGAAAATACCAGGCTACGCTAAATTATGGTTATTCAATTATGAATTGTAATTTACTTTAATGAACAAGTAAATGAAGGTTCGCTGGAACTAAAATTACAGAAATTCATGAATTTTTTAGTGATTATTATGACAGCAAATAATATGTCAATAGAATTAATAAAAAAGGAAGGTGTATGTAAGATCGATACACAAAGAAAAAGTTGGCAGGAGTACAGGATTCACTTCGGTATTCACCGCGCTCCCGCCAGTCATGTGAGATATTGGTAAGTGAAACAATGAAACAAATTAATTGGACACACGAAACTAAATGTAACATTATTCGAAACAGTCCCTGACTCCCAAACTAGGCAGAAACCCGTGTCTTGGGAGTCAGTAATGCAAGTATGGGAAACAATCTATTTCTGGTGGCATTTTCACTTACCATGAATGATGCATTCAAGTACCTTATACCGAGTAGTTTATTAAAAAAGGTGCACAGTGGAATTTAAATTTATGTGCTAAATCTAGGACTTTCATATTTCAGAGCAAGCGCACTATCCATTAAATTCTTTACATATAACAAAACCGATAGGCATAAAAAAGAAAATGTAAGACAAATTTTCCACTTTGTAATTTATCGGAGTATACGATAATGAGAGGCGTTGTCGGCCATTTTTTTAGGGTTCCGTCATCCGTCACCCAAATCATTGATAGGTGAAGATACGAACACTCGGATGGACACGTCTACGACTAGGTAGACGGCGATGATGCAACGGGAACTGTTGGAATCTGCAGAAATTGCGAAACTGCTCAGTTTAGAACACCGACGCAGTGTTGCCTGTTTAGCGGTTTTTTACAGGATATATTTTGGAGAGTGTGCTCAAGAACTCCACAACCTTGTGCCTCCTTCACCTTTCTACCATAGAACCGCGAGACGTCGAGAGAAGTGGCATCCTTATGTGGTTGATGTCCAGCTTACTCGGACGAAACGCTTTTCTTCTACGTTTCTGATACGAACCGGTAAGGTGTGGAACACCCTTCCAGCTTCCGTGTTCCCAGCCAAATACAATCTGGGTGCCTTCAAGAGAAGAGTGAATAGGCATTTTCTAGTCAAGCGCGCTCCATCCAAGACCTCATCATTTCTGTTCATCAGACTTGATTGTAGTCAAGCGCAAGCCTATCAATTATAAAAAAAAAATTACCTATAGCATCGATGAAATTACATCTGGGCACCGATTGGTTATTGCTTTATGCAGCCAAGGGCCAAAGCACCGAGGCTGGTGATAGTTGTCAATTCAATTCAAAATTCTTTATTGCGAACTTGGTTACAAAAGGTCTTTATACAAAGTTGTGGATGGCGATATATAATTTTACTAACGAGAATCATCACCCCGCTGACGTGAGTGCCTCGAATACGCAAGTAAATCCCGTACTCGCGCCAGTGGGCCCGTGGAGGGACAAACACAGCTTTAGTGGTTGCAAGCATATCATAACCATCATGCACTTTTTGTGTATACCAAAAAAAGGTTTCAAAGGCCAAAGAGCCTACCGGCATTATTATCAACCACTCCTTTAATTTTATGTTTTGGTTCTTTTATAAAAAGGATGTCTGAATTCAGAAATCAAAGAATTCATTCAAAAATCAGCCCTTTCTTTTAAAATTTGTCAGGCTGAAATTCTTATCACGTAATAGCGCCGATATTATTGTTGGAGAATGTAAACACAAACCATAGATTGTTAATGTACCATAGTGCTAAGGTTCTAAGCTCTGTGATTTAAGCTTCGTATATACGTATCGATTTAGTATAGATAATACACAGATAGTCCACTGATAGTCTAAGATTGTCTGTAGCGAGCTTAAATCCAGTATATAAGTAAGACAGGGACAACTGTCGCTCTTCTCTTTCGTTTCGGACATCTTGTATTGCGACAAATAAGTAAAGTGTACTTAGGTTAACGTCAATTAAATCGTAGTACATCAAAGTTCTAAAGTGTTGTTTTTGCCCAAAATCCCCTTCAGGTTATGGGCCCAGAGCAACTAAATTCGCGAATAAATGAATATTTCGTCGAAATAACGCGAACCACGCCGAACTGTCAGTGACTTAACACTTGGGTGGAAAACACACTTCGTCGCAACAATGGCGCTTTCGTCTACGCTAATCAACGTGGAGAAACTGCGTGGAGCCGAGGACTACCACAATTGGAAATTCTCGATGAGAAATGTGCTGATCCTCGAGGAGCTCTGGGATGTCGTCGAACATGAGGTGAGCAGTTCGTCATCCGCTCCCGATCTACGCAAAGATCAAAAAGCGCTGGCGAAAATTTGTCTTAACGTGCACACATCAACGTTTACGCATGTGCGGAACGCAAAAACCGCACACGAGGCCTGGGTAAGCCTGCGTAAGGCGTTCGAGGACAGAGGACTAAGCAGGAGATTATCATTATTACGGTCTCTGTTCGGCACGCGGCTTGAGGACAAGATGGAGGCATACATCGGTAAAATTACTGATTTAGCACAACAGTTGAACGACATAGGTAGCCCTCTGGATGATGATTTCCTGGCTGTGTTGATGCTGAGTGGATTAACAAGTGACTACGATCCTCTCATCATGGCACTGGAGAACTCAAATGTCAAGCTGAGGAGTGACATCGTCAAAGCCAAGCTGCTGCAGGAGAGTCTACGTCGTGAGGAAAGTACAACTGAGTCTACAACCGCATTGATTACTAGGAAATCAAAGAAGGATTGTGTGAGCTGTTATCGGTGCAAACAGAATCATTTCCTACGAGATTGCCCGTTCAATGAGAAGGATGGCAAGCAGAGTGGGACGAGGAAGCAGAAAGAGCATGGTGGACCTGGTAGACCCGGTACGAGCAAAGCCAAGCAGGGGTGCATGGCATCGGCGCTCGCAGTGGATCTTCAGAGTGATGGATGGTGTATTGACTCGGCTAGTACGTGTCATATGAGCAATAATAGGTCAGTGATAACCAATTATGTGTCAATAAACCCCAGTGAAGTGAGCGTTGCAAATGGTGATAAAGTGTTAGCTTACGGGTACGGTAGTGTCGAAGTACAACTAAAAGACTGTGTAAGGACAATAGAGAAAGTATACTATGTACCTAAACTGACAACTAACTTATTGTCTGTGAGCTCTTTGGCTAAGAAAGGTTATGAAATCATTTTCAATAACAAAAGCTGTAAAATACTTAGCAAGGGTAGGATATTAGCCACAGGTACGCAACGAAAAGGGCTGTATATTTTAGATGCTGTAGGTAGGGATAGTGTAGACCATGTGTGTAATCTCACATCCCCAGCAGGCAGCAGTTCAGCTTCGCAGGAGGTATGGCACAGGAGGCTCGGACACCTGAACTCACGGAGCATGCATTTGATGAAACAAGGTATGACACTTGGCATTAATTATGATGATAATAACTATAAGACTTGTGTTACTTGCATTGAAGGAAAACAAACTAGGATTCCTTTTCCTGCAAAATCTCAAAACAGAGCCAAGGATATACTAGGTATCCTGCACACGGATTTGTGTGGTCCTATGGAACAATCATCTTTCGGTGGATCTAGATATTTTATGACTTTGATAGATGATTTTTCTCGCAAAACTTTTGTTTACTTTTTGCGGTCAAAGGCTGAGGTTTTTGAAACTTTCAAAGAATTTAAAGTTTTTGTAGAAAACCAAACTAATAAAAGGATAAAAATATTGAGAAGTGACGGAGGTGGTGAATATGTAAATAATGCATTTCAGAAGTTCCTGAAAGAATGTGGGATACAGCATCAAACTACTGTACCTCATTCTCCGCAGCAGAACGGTGTTGCTGAGCGTGCAAACCGAACCATCATGCAGACAGCGCGGTGTATGCTGATGGATGCTGGCTTGGACAATCGCTATTGGGCAGAGGCTGTCAACACGGCAGTGTACCTCAAGAATAGAAGTCCAACCAAGGCGGTGATGGGAATGACTCCGGAGGAAAAGTGGAGTAACAAGAAAGTAAATGTGAGTCACTTACGTATTTTTGGCTGTGAAGCTTACAACTTAATGAATAATTGTAAGAAACTTGATAAGCGAACAAAGAAATTGATCTTTGTGGGTTACTGTGAGGACAGTAAAGGGTATAGATTGATTGACCCAATGAACCCTAAGAAAATTGTTAAAGCTAGAAACGTGGCATTTGTTGAGGAAAATTTTCAGCATAAAATAGACTTGTCAAATGATGAAAATTTGGATAGACAACTTAATGTTGTTGTTCCTCAGCAGGGGTATTCGAGCGATACTCGTTCTAGCAGGGATAACGGTTCTTCCTCGACATCATCGATTGAGGCAGAGGAGAACGCTGGCTCTAGGTCTGATGACAGGTCTCGGATAATCGAACCAAGGACAAAGGCTACAAACAAACGGAGGGAAACTATTTTTGAACTGGAAGACACTGATTCTCAAACATTTTCTGAAACATTTTATGATACAGATAACTTGTCGGATCCAACGTACGTTCCAGGACCATCATCAATCGAGACGACTGATTTTGAAGATTGTGAGTCCATGGAGTACGCCAACTTGAGCTGTGCCAGGCAGAGCATCGGCAGCGACGAGCCTGCGACTGTGCACGAGGCGCTGAGTAGCGATGAAGCTGATCATTGGAGAAAAGCTATGCAAGTTGAGTATGACTCTTTTTATAAAAATAAATGTTGGACACTAGTCGACAAGCCTGAGCATCAGAAACCAGTCCAATGTAAATGGGTTTTCAAGAAAAAGAAGAATCTTAAAGGTGAAGTTTTACGATACAAAGCTCGTTTAGTAGCAAAAGGATATACTCAGAAGTATGGGATCGACTATCACGAAACTTTCTCTCCTGTGGTAAGATATTCAACTATAAGAACGCTTTTAGCACTCGCAGCTGAATATGACGTGGAGATAGACCAGATGGACGTGACTACAGCTTTCTTGAATGGAGATTTACAAGAGAATGTATTCATGGAGCAGCCAGAAGGTTTTAAAATTAAAGGTAAAGAAAATATGGTATATAAATTGAATAAAGCAATTTATGGGCTTAAACAAGCAGCAAAGTCGTGGTACGACAAGATAAATAGTGTTTTAACACTAAAATTAGGCTTCAAGAAATTGACTTCAGAGCCATGTGTTTATGTCAAAAGGATTAAGGATAAATTAATGATATTAACCTTATATGTTGATGACATTTTAATTTTTTCTTCATGTTCGAGAGAGGACAAAGAAAAGGTGAAGAAGGAGCTGATGAAAGAATTCGAGATGAAGGATTTTGGTCCGGTTGATCACATTCTTGGAATGCGTATACATAGGGAAAATGGAATTATAACCCTAGATCAAAGTTCCTACATAAAGAATATTTTAACAAAGTTTAACATGCAAGATTGCAAACCGTGCAAGACACCAATGGAGACTGGGTTAAAACTGAATAAGACTGAGGGAGAGTCTGGTAAATATGATTATAGAAATTTAATTGGATGTTTGATGTATGTTTCAGTATGCACACGTCCAGATATAGCGCATGCAGTCAGCGTGCTGAGCCAGTTCAATGACTGTCATGGTGAGGCGCATTGGAAAGCGGCTAAGCGTGTCCTACGCTACTTGAAAGGTACGATGAATTATAGTCTAATCTTCAAGAAGAGTGGTTTGAAGATAACCTCTTATGTGGACGCAGACTGGGCAGGCAACGTTGTTGATAGAAGGTCATATACGGGGTATATATTCAAAATTGGTTCTAATGTTGTATCTTGGGAAAGTCGTAAACAAAGAACAATAGCCCTTAGTAGCACTGAAGCTGAGTATATGGCAATATCTGACGCTTGCAAAGAATTGTTATTTTTGCGTACTTTTCTGACTGAATGTCTAAGTACTAACGAGATTGATAGTGTAATGTATAACGACAATCAATCTGCTCAAAAGTTATGTACTAATCCGCTTTTTCATTCTAGAACTAAGCACATTGATGTAAGGCATCACTTTATACGCGATGTAATTAGTAAGGGAATTTTATGTATAAGGTATTGTCCTACTGATGATATGGTAGCAGATGTTTTAACGAAAGCTTTGTGTGTAGATAAGTTTTCAAAGTTTGTTAATGGTCTTAGATTAAGAGAATGTACTTAATTGATCATGTGTTACCTATGGTTTTGGTTTAAGGCAGAGTGTTGGAGAATGTAAACACAAACCATAGATTGTTAATGTACCATAGTGCTAAGGTTCTAAGCTCTGTGATTTAAGCTTCGTATATACGTATCGATTTAGTATAGATAATACACAGATAGTCCACTGATAGTCTAAGATTGTCTGTAGCGAGCTTAAATCCAGTATATAAGTAAGACAGGGACAACTGTCGCTCTTCTCTTTCGTTTCGGACATCTTGTATTGCGACAACTATGTAAAGTGTACTTAGGTTAACGTCAATTAAATCGTAGTACATCAAAGTTCTAAAGTGTTGTTTTTGCCCAAAATCCCCTTCAATTATAATCACAAGAAAGGTGACTCGTTTGTATGCGGAACCCACGATCCGCGAATCCACCCGCACTTGACTGGTTATTTTAATTAAGCTTACTAAGAATGCTCGATGTGAAGTGCTCCCAGCTTTTAATTAATATTAAACGCATCTCTATCATTGTTTAATATCTTCTTACCTCGAGTATTCTTTCCAGCCGAAGATTTTTTCAGCTCTCTCGTAATTTTTTGCATTTTTCTTAGTTTTTCATTATCGTTACACTGCAAATAATAATAATTTGAATAGGGGCATAGGATTTTTTTTTACCCACAGGAAATGCCTGACGCATACCCCTCCGGCAGGGGACACGGAGGAGTTATGTGGGGCTTGCACCCACTAAAACCTGTGCTTTGCCACGACGGACCACGTTGGCGGGAGTACGGGATTCACTTGCGTATTCACCGCACTCCCGCCAGGCCTCGACCCGCCACCGAAGCGGCATAGGAATGTTTTTTTACTAAATTTTTAATCCCAAAGATGCTTTTTTATTCCAGTCTTTTATGTTTTTTTTTGCCGAGTGTTTCGCCCTTTTCGAACATGGCGGTAGAATCTGATATTTTTTAAGTGCGTACAAGTTGCGCCTATTTAAAAGAAGAAAACATTTTGATTATTATTTTTAATTCGGGGACTAACTCTTAAGTCTTCAACAAGGTTAATCAATGTTATTTGCTTGTTTAGATGACACGGTTTCTAAGAATGACGAGTGTCATTCGTGACGTCACAGCGCCCTCTGCGGAGGGTCAACAGCCCCTCTTGAGAAACCTCCTTCTGAGGTATTCTTAGCGCGGCCATACCAGAAATACGTAGGAGCAGACCAGAGATTTTGTAGAAAATAAAAAGATTAATTTTACCCAAAAAGTTTCTCAAGGATGTATAATTCTTATTTGGGCTTAGAAATCTCCGAACTACATTTCAAATGTGCTATATTAATTTGACACAGTTCTGTCCTATTTTTTTATTTTAACGACCTCCCTGGCGCAATGGCAGCGCGCTCAGAATCGAGTGTGAGGTCGCGGGTTCGATTTCCGCCACCGGCCACTTTGGAATTTTATAATTTCTAATTTGGCTCAGGTCAAGTCTGATGGGAGGCTTCGGCCGTGGATAGCTACCACCCTATAAGCAAAGACGCACTGCCAACCGTTTGGGTAATTTTACTTACCCTTCCAAGTTAGTACGGTAGCATCTTAGACTACATCATCACTTACCATCAGGTGAGATCGCAGTCAAGTACTAACTTGTGTAAAGTAAAAAAAAAATTAGTTAAGGTTTGAGATTTTCTAATCCCTAATAAGCACTATGAATCTCTCTATCAAGTACCTAAAGTAAGTTAGTTCTGATTTGCCAAGCAGCCTAGCGATTCACGTATTAACACAAAAATATGATAACTCACTACACTTCACCACAGACTTCACGCGGGTACGACCACAGTGTTAATCTTTAAGCTGTGGACATGACATAGTTGGCGTGAATGCGGGTGGGGGAGCTAGGGAGGTTCACGTGATATCTACGTAAAGACGCGAATACTGCGAAGTTTGTAAAACATTACACTTCTTGAAATGTAGCCGACAAGTTACGTGTATCGCTAAGCTGAAAGCAGCTGTTGTGTACCAACACTTACAATGTACGATCGTTTTATAGGTCTATTCTGTTCGCATGCATATTTGATGCACGGCGCACGATGCAGGCACGCGACATTGCGATGAATTTTTCCTTCCAGCCTCCTACCGGATGGAGACCGAGGCACTTGGATGTTTTATCGTTCATTTCCACACAAGTGCGGAAAATATGTCATTCTTTCACGAGCTCCGATTAGGAATGACAAATCTGCAAGTGCATTGAACGAACTTTTTTTAGTTCATTTGCGGAAAAATATATGAATACGGTGGCGAGAAAATAAGACTAAGAAAGATTATTATTGATTATTATAATAATTCATGTATTAATGGTATATGTAAAGTCAATCATCATAAGCAGGTAATATGTATTTGCTGAAGAAGAGGATTTTAATCCATAATTTTGTTTAATTAATGGAACTACTTTTTGAGCAAATGTTATTAAAAACATTTTCAGCTGCTTCGTCGCTTACTGTGAGGATTGCAGGTTAGTATAATTAAATATCTATATTGGCTAGTTTACGTTGTTAGAGACTAAACTCTGATATCATAACGATAAGGCGGTAGACACACAGTACACTGAGTGGCATGAATAATTGAAAGCCGCTCGATACAGTCTGCACGCGATGTCGACGAACTTTTCGACTATAATATAAAGCTGCTATACTTTTCTGTTCTTGTTTTATAACTTTACAATATTGTATATTGTGAAACAGGTGTAATCTTTGACATCGGTTTGTTGCGAGAATACTATGGAATTACTTCTCTACCATAATCCTGTTAGACCGGAATTTAATATACACCTAGTAGAGCCCTTATGTCTCTCTTTTCTTGAAAATCCCATATTTCATCTGCCGAAAAAGCCGTTAAGAATGTTAAACCTAAACGTGGCAACGTTACAAATGGTAAACGCTTGGTAAATTTTGGTCATAACAAACTAAATGAGAAAGTTTGTATATTTTTGCTGTACAACTTCTTTAAAGCCATTAAGGCTAAGAATCGAGTCTTTTTTAAGATACGAGCGAAGAAACCACAAGCGAAACAAGCGATCAAGAGTAAAGTATTCAGTGTTCATGAGAATAAGTGATTCAGTGGAAGTCCAGGAATATCGGATACAGGAAGTGCAGAATAAAGTCTCAGCAAGAATCATCAGGAGTTTTACGAATTCCAGCACATAACAATATAAAACATGCATGTTACAAGAGGCGGAGCGGATTGGAGTGACAGGATTGCGAATTGGTATGATGATCGCATAGCCACGATGTGAGTCTATTGCTTTCCAGCCTAAGAATGTGAATAATTTCACATAGGAACAAGGAGCGAGAGAAAACACAAGGTAGAGAGTCAAGAAGGTGCCTTGGGAACACGCCAAAAGCAGGTACTGTAAGCACCTTCCAAATCTTCCCCCATAACCAGGAGGCTGATTCTTGATTGGGCCATGGCAGGAGGGTTGACCGTATAAAACATTGGTATAGTAGTATCTACCGGTATAAAGGAAGCCAGTAAAGTCAGGCAGGCCGTGTGCATGCATTATTGATTACTAGCTGCAGCCCGCTACGTTTAACTTTACGACTAACTCGGGGAGCCATTCCAAACAGGTGCGAGCTATGGTCTATTACATTTCCTCTTCGTTGCCTCGTTGTTCCTGGCCCTGGACTCGTTTCCAAGCCGGGCCAATAACATTAAGCAGTACTTAGTGGTTTTCTATCAAGAAATTTTTAGCGTACTAGGAGTTTGGAAAATTGTGTATTGTGTGTGAGTGCACGTTAAGTCGTCGGTCGTCCACTTCATCTCTCTCCGGTTGTGTTTTAATTGTCGTTCCATCGTATTATGAGAGAGACGGAATAGAGAGTGTGCCTGTATTTGCTTATGTTCCGCGTCGATGGAAAATCTCGGCAGAGATTGATCGTCGTAGCCGGATTAGTCTGGAGGACATTCATTCATTACATTTTATTAAAATGTAAAATATGTTGTTAATTTTTACATTAACCTGTAATTTGCAAATAATCACATAGTTACTTTATCTTTTTATTAACCTATATCTCTATAAAACGTTAGTGGAAACGAAAGAAAGTTAAGCAAAAGAAATTGGAGAAAATTAGGAAGATTCTTATTGGTGTTTAATGAAGTGAACAGTAAAAGATAGTGCGTGGAAAAAACTAAATGAAGTTATTTCAGAAATGTTTCGTAAAAAACACGACATTAGATGAAACGGCGGATCTTGATATCTTTTCAAATGGCGGTTGATTTTGGCATGTTTTGTGGTAAAAACCGGTTCACGGAAACGCGTGAAACACGCGGTTGCAACGTCGTTTCTTTCATAGTATATTTTATATTTGCAAATTAAGTATGCTGGCTATACAGAAAAGATCAAATGCATAAATGCTGTGATTCTCTACATGTCAGGATTTTCGCGGTGGAAAAAATAATAATCGTATTCATTCGTCTAGTCGTACCCGTACCGTTCAAAAAGGAACTTCGTACCAAAAGCGGCATTTATTTGGATGCACAGAGACTCTTCAAATTTATTTATTGGTATTGATTTTAGTTCTGTTCGGGCTCAAAGCTAGTTCGAGCTTTTTCGGATAGGACTACATGCAGTTCAGAAATTCATAAAATAGTAGTTTGTTAAAAGTTATGACCTATCAGTTTTGGCCGGGAATTTTTACAGCTCTACCAATCTACCATAGTTTGCGCTGAATATTCGTGACCTCTCGGGCTGAAGCGGAGGAAATACAAACTTTCGAAGTTAAATTCGGACGTCAATTGAACTTTCACAAAAATTATGCTTTTTTACACTCCACAAGTTAGTACTTGACTGCGATTGCACCTGATGGTTAGTGATGATGCAGACGAGGACGTTATCGTACTAATTTGGAAGGGATGACTAAACTATGACCTAACGGTTTCTACTTTCTACACAGCATCGCGCCAGAACGCTAAATTGCTAAGCGGTACGTTTTTACTGGTGACGTGGTAGGTACTAGCCGCGGCTGAAGCCTCCGACTAGACAAAACCAGCCCCAAGATTGTCTAAGAAAAAAATATTCATCGTTAGTACTTCTGCCCGCTGATTGGGTTCCTGATTTGCGTCAGCCAATCGCGGCGCAGAATTCGCTAACGATCACGATAACGATGAAAACGTTTTTCTTAAGCAATCAGACCCCTGAGCCAATTTTGAAAATATAAAATTCTAAGGAGGCCAGTGGCGGGAATCGAATCCACGACCTCCCATTTGAATGCGAGCGCGCGCCACTACGCCAGGGAGGTCGTTACAATTCGGTTTATTGAAGGATTTACTTTGAAGTGATCTGAGACTTCATCAATACAGCCTTAATAAATAACCTATATATCTATAATCGCAAAGACAGGGAATTAAGTAATAAAGATTCTGTGAATATAATAATTTCATTTGTCCTTGTTTCCTTTTTGGAAGCAAAGGGCAGATCCACAGATATACCATTGTATTTTTGTTGTTACACTTTTTATGATTGTTCTTGTTTATTTATTTTTAAGAAAACTTCAGTAAAATGTAAACAAAGAATAGAATGATTTCGCATGTTTCTGCGTTGTTATTGTTGGAATTGTTAAAACGTATATTGTTGATGATTTCCGCGAGCTTTATACCTATTTATTTTAATTAATAAATGGGTAAAGCTAAGCTCATAAGAGCTTGAGAACTTGTATTATGTATTAATTACACCATATTCCATACGTTGGCGCAATATTTCTTGCTTCCTTCGGTTAGTGCAATGTTTCTTGCCTCCTTGGGTTGGTGCAATGTTTCTTACTTCTTTCTTCTGATGCTAGTTTCTTGCTACTGGATTGGAAATTTAACCTGTATCATGAATCTTATAATCGTAATTGTTTTCATAGGTATGTTGTCTGTTGTCTGGACATGTAGTCTTTTTTAATTTTTTTTTTATTTTTTTTAATTTTATTTATTTTATTCCAAAGAAAGAATTACAGCACATTAACCTACTTTGTTAGTAAATTCTATATTCTATGTTAGTAACTTAAACTCTAACAGAAAGATAATCACAATTTTAATTTTATAGATATCTACACAGAGTAAGGAATTTTGAATTATTTAATCAACTGTTAATAGTTAGTAGTTACAAAGTTATCTATATCAATAATACATGAACAAATACATAATTTATTACTATGGTACAACATGTTTTCAACTGTTTTGATAGTAATATAATTCAATATATTTCTAAGTAGGTGAGAAACTGCCCCTAAACTAGGTGGACACCTGTGTCTTAGGTGGCAGTACTTCCTTCAATATAATGGGTCAGTTAAGATATAATATGTTAGAACAATAAGTAGACTGTTTACTATGACAACAAAAGATAAGCAGCAAAAGATAATTTTTATACTAGTATTACAAACTATGAGGGAATAATGGTTATTATTTATTATTACTTATTTATATGATTATCGGTGTTCTAGTGAAATTGGTGTATTGTGTGTGAGTGTGTGTGTGTGTGTGTGTGTGTGTGTGTGTGTGTGTGTTTGTGTGTGTGCGTGTGTGTGTGCGCGTGTGTGTTTGTTTTTGACTCTTATTTTAAGACTTTAATAAGGTTTTCAGTTTCTTCGTAGTTAAGTTTATTTAACCAGTCAAAGAGAATATTTACATTATGTATATTAAAGAGAAGAAGTCAAAGAGAATAGTTTTACATTTATGTATATTGAGATTATGTATATTTAGAATTTTGTTCGCTTTGTTATACAGATAGCTTCCTAGAAAGCATGGAAATTTATTTGTAAAAGATTTTTTAAACTTGTTTGAATTAAAGATTCTGTAAGTGCGTCTTGTTCCTACGTTAATTATTTTACCTTCCTTACAGTGGTATTTTAGTATTAGTTTGTGGATATATAATTGTCTTACAGAAAGTACCTTGCATTCACTGTACAGTCTCGCCGTAGGGTAGTAGAATGGGAGGAAGCGGCTCACTTTCAACAGACGTCTTTGAGCTCTTTCGAGCTGTATCATGTGCGACTTTGCTGCGCCTCCCCAGGTTTCAATACCATAGGTTATGATCGACTGACATAAAGTGATGTACATTGTTCTAATTAGTTTATTATCTGCAACCTCTCTTATTGTTTTAAATATAGCTATTAATTTTCTTACTCGGTTAGTCAAGGTTTTTATATGTTTTTCAAAATTTAGGGTGTTATCGATCAATATACCTAAGTATTTTACATATGGCTCCCTCTCTAATTTAGTACATGTACATGTTTGAAACTGGCATGACTTAGTGTGTGCGTACAATACGTGATCTTCTATTGATGGTTGAGATTTGTTGGATAGGGCAAAGGTTATGTATTTAGTTTTGTTCGCATTTAGACTTAATTTGTTTTGTCTCAACCATGAAGTAACTTTATTGAATTCTGTTTGGGCCCGGGAGAAGACCTCCTCCCAACTCTTTCCCCATATTATTAGCACGGTATCGTCAGCAAAACTCATAATTTTTCCGTTTGTAATTTTTAGATTGCAAAGTTGGTTCATATATATCAAGAAGAGAGTTGGGGCAAGGATACTTCCTTGCGGGACGCCGTGTGTAATAGGAAGTGCCTCACTAATGATATTATTACTTTTTACTGATTGATATCTATGCGATAAGTAACTTTTTAATAGTTGAAGTTGTTGCCCTCGAATACCTATATGTTCAAGCTTTTGTAAAAGTATTGGCATTGATACTGTATCAAATGCTTTCGCAAGATCTAAAAAGATAGCGAGACATTTTTCTCCTGTGTCCATTTTTTTCACAATACAATCGACAAGATCATATATGGCGTCTGTCGCCGATCGTTTTTTACGGAAACCATACTGGTTTTCGGCGAGTAGATTATTTGATTCGAGGAATTTGACTAATTGTTTATTTATAATTCTTTCTAGTACCTTAGATATTGGAGGGAGGATAGATATAGGTCTATAGTTTGATATCTTATTTTTGTCACCTTGCTTGTGTATCGGAGTTACAATAGATTTTTTGAAAATATTCGGGAATGTACCTGAGTTAATTGATAGGTTACAGATATGAACAATGAGTTTTGCTAGTATATCCTTATTTTGTTTCAATATATACGTTGATATACCACTCTGGTCTATTGATGCTGTATTTTTAAGAGAGTTAATTTCTGAAATTACTTCTTGTATGTCGGTATTTAAAAGAACAAAAGAGCTAGGAGGGGAGTATGAGGGAAGGTAGGCTAGGTTCATTTTAGAATTTTCGTCATTGTCTGTAGGAATTTGATCTGCTAACATTTTGCCTGTGTTTACAAAGTAATTATTGACTAGGTTGATCGATTCAATTGGAGATTCTGATAGTGTAAGAAGGTTTTCACAGGTAGATTTACTGTTTTTATAATGAGTGACTGAGTTAATAATATCCCAAGTTTTTTTCAGATTATTTGCATTTTTGAGTTCGTTTTTTATGTATTCATTTTTTAGTTTTTTTATGATGTTACAACAAAAATTTCGGTATCTTTTATAAATTATTTTAAGATTTTCATTATCTGGGTTCTTTTTTACTTTGGCGTGTAGTTTATCCCTGTGTCTGAGGCAGCGCAGCAAGCCAGGAGTTATCCAAGGCTTTAGTGGTGCATTACGACCTGAAAGTATAATTTGTTTACTATATTTGTTGACAATAGATTTAATTTGGAAAGTTAGGTTATCGGCTGCGTCATTAGCGTCTGTACTCTGTACACTTTAGGACAGTCTGAAAGTCATAATTATTTATTTCGCTTTGGATTTTATTGAGATCATATTTCATGTAGGTTTTTGGGCCTGTTAACGTCAACGAATTTTTCAATCCGAGAGAGAATAATATAGAATCATGGTCAGTTAGGGAGTTTTCAATGATCAAGGTAGTGGATGGGTATGTTGTCTTGGCAAAGACATGATCAAGACAATTTTCTAGTCTTGTCGCCAGTGTGTGTGTCGGCAGTAAACCATATGATGACATTAAATCAAGATAATTTGGAGCACGTGTATCTGAAGACTCAGTTGTTATGTTTATATTTATATCTCCAACCACAAAGATGTGTTTGGTCTTTATTGAGTCTAAGAGGGATTGAAGGGATTGCATAAAAATATTAGGGTCACGGTTCGATGGTGATCTATAGATACATATCAGGGTTATAAAGTTATTAAGAGTAGCTACCAGACAATTCGCCTCGGAAAACAATGGTTCAGTTACATTTATATTCATATTTTGTTTCGCATATATTATAACTCCGTCATTTTGGTTGTTATTTCTCAAAGTAAAGAAACGGGTATAGTTTTCTAACTGTGGTATTATTTTGGTACGGTTTAGCCAGCATTCTGTAAATACGATAATATCTGGTTCTATTTTGGTTCTTGCGAGCAGCGCCTGGAAACCCGACATGTTACATGACACACTGCGAATGTTCTGAATAAAAATGTTAATAGTTTTGTTGTTTGATTTAACATGCACTGAGCAATCCTCGGGTGTACATATTGCCGACTTGAATAAACTAATTTCATCCAGATAGTTAATTGTATCCCCTATCCACTCCATAAACAAAAGATACTAATAATGAGACGTGGGAAGAAAATAGGTACAAAACGAAAGGAAAAATATAAAACATACCCATATAATATATCATCCCTATACCTATTCTTATCATGAAATTTATTGAGTAAAAAAACGTAAGAACGCAAACGCACCCCGCCCGTTTGTTTGTTTTGAACTTTTCACATAGTATATAGATCGCTTCCATAAATTATGTATGGAGAGAGAAATATATAGGTATATCGATATTATGTTTTTATATTTGAACAGAATAATGTAATAGACAAACGACAGCACAAACCCTCGCTTATTTGTTTCTAGGTATTTATGTGTGCGCTGCTAATTGAATAGAAAATGTTCGCTAGGCTTTGAAACATAAGAGTATATCAATACTGAGTTCTTACCTTCGTATGGATCAATAGGAATACAGAAAACGAACGAAATCACTCCTCTGCGCCCGTCCGTCTTGTAATACTTACATTTATTTACATAGGAATCATATAGGTATATCAGTGGGTGTCCATAGAAAACAGAATACTTAAATATGAACATGGCAAGATAAATGCGCCCTTCAGCCTGTTTACTATGAGGCGCTTTCGCTTGAACCGTTTCACTGAGATTGCATTTAAACACAGTATTATTCATGTATAACCAATAAAACAAAACAGGGTTCTTACACTCGTGGAGATGAAATATGCTGGTTATTGCTAGAATGGAAGAAAAATATAATTGTAGCATTATAAAAAATAATAGTTGTATTGATGTTTTACCAGGTTTGGAGATATACAGTTTGTTGTGAATGTGTGTGTATAGTGTGTGTAGTATGTGTGTGAGATTTAGTGTAACGTATGAATGAATTTTCATTAGTGTATGTTTGGTATAATTACAACAATTTCGATGCTTATAATATGAAATAATAGCACTAGAATACAAATGGGATATAACAATGATCTTAACAGACTTAATTTTAGGTACACCGCTGAGAGATGTCACTTTTTTTTCACATGATAAACGGATTTCGTCTAATTGCGCTTCGTTTTTCACTAGTATATACTTTGCCCCTTCTGATTTCCGTAGGTAGATATTACCATTTGATGACCAACAATGTGAGAATTTAAGTGATTTCTTGAGGTCTCGAGCCAGGTAGAATAGCCGTCTTGATTTTGCAGTCAGGTGTTCTCCGATGAAGATAGGTTGCTTGGTATTTTCCTCTTTAAACCCCAAGTCCGTGCTATATAACCTTACAGAGCTGGCGTAGATCTTCTTGTTAGCTTGTATGAAGTTGTATTTTGCAAGCCTATTTGAGAATTCCACGACTAATGTTGACGTCGTTTTTTCTGTGTTATTCGGGATCCTGTAGACGTCACGCAGGTTGTTATAGCATTCTGGTACTTTTATTCTAGATGAAAGTTTGTTTATGTATTCAAAAAGGTCATGTTTTGTTTCGTTGCTCTTTTTAGGTATGTTTCTAATTTCGATAGACGTAGTGATGCATTTTAATTAATAAATGGGTAAAGCTAAGCTCATAAGAGCTTGATAACTTGTATTATGTATTAATTACACCATATTCCATACGTTGGCGCAATATTTCTTGCTTCCTTCGGTTAGTGCAATGTTTCTTGCCTCCTTGGGTTGGTGCAATGTTTCTTACTTCTTTCTTCTGATGCTAGTTTCTTGCTACTGGATTGGAAATTTAACCTGTATCATGAATCTTATAATCGTAATTGTTTTCATAGGTATGTTGTCTGTTGTCTGGACATGTAGTCTTTATTTAAGTATCTTCTTTTTGTAATTATTTTCTTTATGATTCAACAGTCCAAAACTGTTAGGCGCGGGCAATCTTCCGACAGAGAATTTAGATACTCAGATATGTTATTATCTCATATCTCATAACTATAATACCAGGAACACTTCAATAAAAGCCTGAACCATATTAGTGAACATTGCCGCACATACCATTCGATCGCTCAAATTGAACAAAATTAAAAATATGTGAGAACGACATATCCGATCTTTAAATTGATCACGTGACTTCTATACAGAAATCTTTGATGCAAATACATTTATTTGAATTTTGTTCTATTTCATCGATTTGATTGCTTTTTTGTGACGATCGCAAATATTTCCAATGGCTGCAGCTGCTGAAAAGGATAAAGGATAATGATGTTAATCAATGTAATGAAATATTTATCACAAATAAAATAAACTACCTGAGTGGTTTGTTATCACGTTATATAACTTTACAGCAGTGTTATTATAACATCGCGGCGACACTGTTTACAATACTGCAGTGTATACGTAATTGCATAATAATTGGAACGCGTTAATTGTGTCGCTTTTACTAATTACCGGTTAAATAAATTAAGCATTAGTTTGCTTGCAATTATTAAGTTTGTGTGCTTGATTATTTTACCTGACGTGGTTTGGGCGTTTTTACTAAAGTGAAATCTTCTTTTTAGGCGCGTTGGGCATTTCTGAGATGGGAAAAAACCATTGAACGCGCGAAACTGTTACCAAAAACACCTCACAATGTTTGCACAACCTCTTATTTGTATGATCTCACGCAATTGTTCAAGTTTATACTACTGTCGGCACTTTTGAAGTAATTTTTTTTCGATAGTATGGAACCCTTCCGTTCTTCCGACTCGCACTTGACCGCTTATAACTGTTCTTGTTTTCTGTTCTATGGTTCTGTAGCAATGTAATAAAAAGGAACCCTCCCGTCTCCCCGGAAAACGCTATAAAACTGAAAGCGCATTTAAATTATTACAATAATTCCAGGTGCAACACACAACCCCACTCAGGTGATTGCCATTTGTTGTGTTATCACCATTGAGTACTTAATATAGCCAGGAGTAGAATTGCGCTTTTATTCCATTGCAAAAAATCTACCATATTTAGAACAATGTAGGTCACTGAATGCGGTACGTGCTGCATACAGTTTTATCTTACGAATGTATTTTTCAGTCTATCCTTTTGGATACATAGTAGTCTCGTATTTTCACTCATGTTGGTTGAGTAGTTAATGATTATCACCGACGCTGTTAGGCGCCAGGGTGTTTTTCTATGGGGTCGTTAAACTGCTATTACGCATTTTGCCGTGAAAATATTACTAAAGTTGTTTATGTCGTGAATAAAGCTTGTCCCGACTTGGGGAGCATTTATTTGCACTCGATTTTGAGTAAATGGATACATTAGGTATATTATTTCTTATCCTTTTTTTTAAGTGATTGAAATATTTAGGTCGGCCTCAATTTAATAAAAAGACCAGCACCCTAGCCAATGACTTATTAATTATCCTAATAGAAAACAGTCGATCGCTCATAATTATCATGTTATTATCAAAATAGAACGAAATTCAAAAAATGTTCCGCTAGTTTTTTCTAATAAGAAAATTCTCAGGTCTCAGAATTCGTAACAAATTTCCTCGGAAACAGCTTGAGTCTTGACCTTTTTTCATGAAAATTTTGTCTATGTGCGATAAGTCTGAGAGTCATACTCATAAACTATTTTTCAATACCCCTAAATGGCAAAAAAAAGTTAAAACTGCTAAACAGGCAACATTGCGTCGGTATCATACCTAATATATAAATTATATCGTTATATTAATGCCTTTACTAGTCATTTCGATGTTCAGGTAATTTAGCTGACCCTTAGTGCATGACAATGGCGTGGTAAACACCATAAACAGCTGCAGCGCGCAATGTACAGCGCACAGCGGTGTATATCAGATAACGCGTGATGTACTGTACGACGGACATTGAGCTGGCGGCCGGCCAAGGGTGGCTGTTTTTACCCGACTGCAAGAAGGGTTATGTTTTTCGCGCGTATCTTGTATGTATGTAAATTTCTTTATGACCACGTATCTTCCAAACGGCTGCATGGATTTTGACGTTAATGGTATCGTTAGATTCGTCTCATTAACCCAAGTGTTCTTAGATAGGTTTTTGAAAATAAAAAACAAAATGGCGGATTTTGGGCCTAAAATTGTCAGTCATTTTTAAAATAATTTTAACCAAACCTATCGAGTAGGGTATCAAAATGAAGGGAATTACAAGGAGATTACAAAAATATATATAAGTCATATGTTTTGAATTAATTTGGAATTATAAACAGTCGATCAATGCGTTCAAAATGGTAACATTTGTAGTTTTTGATAGCGTTATTCTTGTATTGACCAAGTGTGTGTCGTACTTTATATTGTGCATTTTTACTTGGTATATCATAGCATAAATTGAAAACATAATTTAATATAATCATTAAACAATTATTTTAACATCTGTACTTTCGCTACTCGCCCTAGATGGCGCTGTGTGTACTCTAAGACGCGCTCCACTTTGTCGATCAGATTATGACCCTAACAAGGTAGCCTTTATATAAACTTTTTTTAAATGAATAACTTATAAGCAGGTAAGTGACTGCCATAAAAAAATATTTTTAGAAAGCAAAAATACAAAGATTTCTATTATTAAAAAAAAAATACTTAAATCTATTAAATTTTATTTTTTCCAAGGATTATCTAAAGCTCTTTAGCTTCAGGTAATCTAAGTCTATGAATCTAAAACTTTTAAGTTTTAAGTCGAATAATAGTTATCACCATATCGTTTTATATTAAATAATATAAATGACCTTTCATAAGTGCCTGTAAGTTAGGCCTATGTGAAATAAAGCTTTTTTTCTATTTCTATTTGTAATCTCAGTTTTTCCCGAATGATCCGCTTAAAGCGACGTGAGTTAGATACGCCTGAGCCCTAAACGTACACAAACTACACCTATGAAATGTTACAGCTTATATATTTCCGGGATAAAATCCAGGTATGCGTTTGACGACACTGTTTACAACTTTTACTTCTTCCAAGTGACTGACTGACTTGAACCAACATAATCTATATATATAAAAGAGAGTTACCACTCACTCACTCACTCATCACGATATCTCAGGAAGTATAAAGCCTACAAACTTGAAATTTGAAAGGTAGGTTCTTTGTAATGGGTAGGTGTCAGCTAAGAAACGATTTTGAGAAACTACTCCTCTAAGGGGGTGAAATAGGGGTTGGAAGTTTATATGAAAGTCCCGTGTTTTTGAAGTTAGAGACGTGAAAATCGTCATTTAGGTTATCAGCTTCAGATATTAAAAATTTGTATAAGTCGTTTTGGAAAATTCCCCTTTAAGGGTGGTAAAATAGGGGATGAAAGTTTTTATGTGAAAATTTTAATATTGTTACTGTTGACTTGAAATTTGGAAAGTAGGTTCTTTCTAATGGGTAGTTGTCAGTTAAGAAACGGTTTTGAGAAAATCCTTCCCTAAGGGGGTGAAATAGGGGTTGGGAGTTTGTATGAAAGTCCCGTGTTTTTGAAGTTTAAAGAGTCGTGAAACTCGGCATTAGCACTGAATCTCACGCGCATGAAGAAGCGATGCCGAGGTACTTTTTATCCCGGAAAAAGCGATGGTTCCCGCAGAAGTAGTGAAAAACCTAAATTCACGCGAGCGGAGCCGCGGGCAACAGCTAGTATAATATATAACCAAATATACCCACTTTACATCTTTCACATTGTGTAGATGAAAGTGCTTAGGTTTCGCTCGTAAAGTGTGGCAACTAAAAAGCCTGAAATAAAATAAATAATTAAAAAAATCAAAAAACCCGACTGCAAAAATGTCAACTGAAATGCAATAACTTAAAAGACTGAAACAAGGCGGACAACGAAAACAAAATTATAATAAACTTAAAACGATGCAATTTTTACTTCATTTTAACAAACAACATTATGAGCTGATAGCTTTAGTTAAATTTTCGCATTCAATTTAAAAATAAAGCAGGCGGGACCTATTAATTTTCTTTATAATTTGCAAAAATAGGTCCCGCCTTCTATATTTTTAAATTGAATGCGAAAATTTAACTAAAGCTATCAGCTCTTAATGTTGTTTGTTAAAATGAAGTAAAAATTGCATCGTTTTAAGTTTATTATAATTTTGTTTTCGTTGTCCGCCTTGTTTCAGTCTTTTAAGTTATTGCATTTCAGTTGACATTTTTGCAGTCGGGTTTTTTGATTTTTTTAATTATTTATTTTTTTATAATGATTAAGATTAGTTTAGTATCCTATTAGAACTACGAGTAAATAGTTGTCCCGACAGACGTTGTCTTGCCCATAATGAAATGAAACCATCATTTGATTTACTCCATTACACAAAAGAAGACGTGAAAGTTATTTTTTTACATTTACCCATTTACACCGTCATAGGCAGAACACAGCAGCTCCGACGGATTTTCCTGGATTTGTAATTATACTGATAGGTTCTTAGTTCTTACTTTCCTTTAGTCGGGGAGTTCCAAAAATATTATTTAATCCTTTTTCAATTACTTACAAGTCTGCAAAAGTCGTGGGTGTTTAATTTTTTTTAATTTTCCACTTGTTTTACAGTTTTTCGATTAATATATTAATGTAATTTAAATTATATTATTATTAAAAAATGAAAATTAATCTGCCCAATAGACATTAGCTACTCTATGCAGCATCTGAAGGCATCATCTGAACGTTGTCACCAAATTTATTATAGGAACCTATTTAAAAAATACGAATCCCTAATACCTATACGGCCTTACAAATAAACCTGGTATAAAATGTTATACTAAGAATAAGCAAAATATCTACAAATAAACTCGGAATAACTTATACTTTGGATAAAGTAAGTATATCTCTTCATACAAGCGTTATTCTTGCCCGCACCCTAGTTTAACTTCGGAATAGCTATGGTAAAATATAAAAATCAATAAGTACATTAATTAGAATGCGTTTAATAATTATATTGGGTACATATGCTTCAAATTTATGCTATTTATTAAAATTTTTATGTAGGTATGTACGCTAGCAGTAAATAAATCGATGTAACAATGCATGCAAATTCATTTGAATCAACCTCAAACTTTTGAGGTATCATTTCCAAAATGTCCAATGTATCTGCTGATGGAGACGGTGGTTTTGGCCCACCCCCAGTTTTAAATGCTTTTCTACGGTAAGTCGAAACTTCCTTTTCCAAGTTGAGCTTTATCAACTTCCACTGATTCATAAGTTGTTTCTTTGTCCGCGGCCGTATATTAGCTGTATTGAATCTGAAAAATATTAACGAACTATACTATACTTGTAATAAAATACAATAAAAAGTACAAAATAAATGTCGCACATACTTACTTCTCAGTGACATAGCCCAAGCTTGAATTTTAGCTTTGTTCGTGTTTGTGGATATGCATCCTTGTTTTCTATCGTGATCGTAAAGCCGT
Source organism: Coenonympha arcania (assembly GCA_036785405.1). Taxonomy (NCBI): domain Eukaryota; kingdom Metazoa; phylum Arthropoda; class Insecta; order Lepidoptera; family Nymphalidae; genus Coenonympha; species Coenonympha arcania. The sequence continues at coordinate 1,341,863 of CM072069.1, forward strand.
ATAGCCGTCTTTAAGAAGTTGCTAAAGCAAAGAAAAGTGATGAAAAAGTCAACAAGGAAATTAACACGATACGAAAAGTAAAACACCACGCACGGCTAAGCTAATATGAATATCACAATAATATTTTTTACCTTTTCTTCTTTCTCCCAGTTAATACATCGTTTCCTTATCGCCATTTTTAATTAAAATCACAAACAAAATCTTTGTAAACGCTGCCGGTAACCTATTTGCATTTAAACGTAAACAAATATTTTTTTTTATTATTTATTAAAAATATTGAAGTATGTAATGTCAAAACGTCAAAATTATTGATGACGTGATGACGGAATCACGACGGCCATAGATTAAAATTTACTTTTTTTAAGCTAGTACACATCTTTGACAGTCTAACGATGATATAGTTATGACGAAGTTATAACGAGTTTATTTGTAATAAAATATTAACTCCTTATAATTGGGTTATTCTAAGTATAACTAATCCTAGTATAAGTATCGAATAAATGTGGTTTAGATATTTTTTATTTGTAAGGCCGATAGTGTTTACTATAAAGTAAAAATCGCTTATGTTTCATTCGATTCTTACAGAGTTTGACAGAGCGGAGCGCGTCATCGTAGATTGAAATATCTATACCAAGGAATGTTGCGTCCCACATCAACTTAAATTTACTTCTAACTTCACTTTTGCCCAGCTCCAAAAATATCAGCAAAGCTGCATTCATGCATAAAGGGACCATAAACCCAACAACTTCAGTATAACCTTTACCATATGCAAAGCTAATACAACTTGCATCCCTTATTCCTCGCGGTTAAGGTTCACTTTACACCCGCATTTAATCCACGTTCGTGTAACAATAAAGCAAATTCGGGCACGTTTCGGATACGTTTTGGTTAGGAGCCAAAAGCTGCTGTGAAAATTATACCTGCGAACGCTCTTTCGCTATTATTTCAGTGTTCTGCGCTACCACTAATCATTTTTCGCGAACATTTCAAAATTCAAAAGACCTCCAGTTTGAACCTTTTTTGCGTAAAACATCTTAAAATATTTTCAATTACGAGTTTTCACTGTACCTTTTCTTATTCTAATTTTCAAAGATCACCTGTGATCTGGTGCAAGGCTTTAGCCATGGCTAGTTACTAACCTAACAGTAAGTACTTACCTCTTCCAAGGTAGTAAGATAATAAGCAGGTCAGATTAATTAATAATAATCCGCTACTTCTAAAGAATCTGTATGGTCCAATATGGAACCACCCACTTAAACACCACACACAATTCGTCTAACACTTACTTCGATGCACTTTTCGTCCCGACACAGTTATATCCTTATGAGATGTTGACTTCACCATCGGAGATTGTGTTGTAAGATATATATCTTCGGCTGCATTATTTGGATGTGATCGCTATCAAATAATAACTTGTACAGTGTAAAAAAAAAGTCAACTAGGTATATTTATTGGTTGACTCATATTCCATCAACTTTTTGTATAGGTCATGCTGCAAACTGAACCCGGGGATACCTTACTTAACCCACTGCGCCAAAGAGGTCGTCAAACTGAGTTATAAACAATTGGCAGGCACTCAATAACAAGCGAAATACATAATACCCTCTTGATAAAATAAGGAAAAAGTCATTGAAACATGGTTTTCCTCGTGGCTTAACCCGCGTATTATATGAAAAAGCTTTAAAGAGTTTTGCTCTCCTAATTACCAAGCATGTAGGCAATACACGAATACGAGTGTGTAATCGCTTTTGTTAGCAAAATGTTAAACTTTAAACTGTGCTTCGACTGTTGGATTCAACGAGTTTTCGTTACGGCTTGCTACGGCCTGGCCACGGGAAACCGCGATGCGAAAATTGATACCACGTGATTCAAAAGGCACTCCGCTGCGTAACAAGAACGGACCAAAAACGACTTAAATATTTACCAAAAAAAATGGATGTCTGTAAAGTCGGTTTACTGACGATAGTTGAACGTGACAACTCTCGCTTGCACTTTAAGCCTTACATGGAACGCCTCAGAGCGAGGTAACGCGAGCGAGGTAACGCCGGTAACGCCGGATGAGTCATGTTTTTTTGTGCGTGCAGCCGGCTCTATCGATTTATAAGACGTTGTCACGTCAAAAACATACAAATATGTTACTTATTTTGCTGCTAGCTATCGAATCTAGTCAAGTTTATCGATTGTACTATTGATTGCGATTTAAAAAACTTACAAGGAAACGACATCCGTGTTGATCATATAATGTAACTTATCGATAACTATTATCAAAATTCAAATTTTTAATTTTTACAGAGTTTGTAAAAAAAACGTAATGTCTCATCGCATAAAATCGTTAGCCGCTTAGGAGGAGTTTTGTAACAAACCTTGTGACACGAGAATTTAATATATGAAGTATAGTTTTATTAAATAAACCTCTACTTAATATTCGCTTAAATAAACTTTATTTAAGCGACGTAAATCTCAAATTGACGCTTGTAGCGACTACGGTGGCTAGGCGGTCAGACCTACGCTTTTACATAACAATTGCTTTTAAGTACAAGAAAAACTGCAGTTGGTAGTATGGTGTACAGACCATACTAAACGCGAAATTATTATTTTACCTGAGTAACTTACCCGACTTAACAAGAGCACGATTCTTCCTGTGAACAAAAGAAAAATCTATTAATATAATTTCAGTTTTATGCTTAGATTTGAAACTCAAGTGGAATCAAAATAGAATATGCTTACGAATACTCCTATGATTTTTGAGAGATCTTATGTAATGCATAGCTACTTGTATTATAGCTTGCAAATAACGTAAAGCTCATAATAAAACAAAATAAATCTTCATCCTATTGTTTGTAAAAAAGAAAACAGCGACTTTTTAAAATGAAATGAATGTAGGCTCCTGACAATCTCCTGCCGCTTCTAACGAATCCGTTAGTGTTATAGCTATGAAAATGTTTATAATTTATGGCGATTGTTCAAAGACGGGACTTTTTCGCGGGAAGACGGCGAGTATAAAAACAACTTGTGGAGTTTTAATCACGATATTTTTCCTGGATCTTGATTTACTTCATGTTGTAACTGTCTCGTTGGGAAAGTTAGAATTCACTTCACATACTTACATATTACATAGTATAATGTATGTGCATGTACGTAAAGTGATACATGCGTGAGTGACAAATACACACAGTATTTGTCACTTCTTCACATCTAGTGAACTTGTTGTGAGCTTCTTCTCATTGCAGGGCGCGTATGAACCCTCGTAAACTTAGTTTTAAGTCGACTTGTAGTTACGAGTGTCACCATACATATGCAACAAATATCATATTGACGTTTTACAAGAACCTGTACGTTAGGCCGATGTAAAATAAAGATACTATGAATTTAAGTGAACCGTATACAAATGTACTAAGTACCTAATATTTTTTATCCCGGTAAATCCATAGTTCGGGACTCCCAAGGGTAACTACTTAATGCGTTAACAAGTGCATAGTGAATTAATAATCTAGATACTTATATAACTTTTCCTCTAAAATAGTAACCTAGTAATAAATGTAACAAAATTGAATATTTAGGCTGTAACATTGTAATTCAATTCAGTTAAATTACAGGTAAGTTCAAAAAAATAATGCACCTAAACAATATATTTGATTACAGTCATAATTCGATTCGAAATACCAAACCATGACGATGGTTTGCTGTTCCTGTAGGAAGTCGAGTAAGTAGTAGTCTGTGTCGCTTTTCTCTTCAGTGGAAACACACCCTGGCGCTTGTATGACTCCAACACTCCAATATTAAAAACATGAAAAGCGCAATCCCTTTGAAGTGAAATCGCGTGATGCCCTGTGACACCATTACCATCAAGGAGCACGTTACTTTGACAAACACAAATTTCTGGCACACTATCCCTAATGATGTCATGGTTTTGTGAGTAGGGTTTCTGTTTCTTTAAATATCCTTGAAACTATTCTTAATTCATGGGTTTTCAGACAAAGATGACATGTCACGCCGGGAGTGCCGACAGAAGTGAAAACTTGAACCTGAGGTATCAGTTACGGTAACAGTGTGAGGTTTCGGTTATGGTAACACACAGTGTTAATAAATGGTGTCGTGAATTTCTGTTTTTTTCCCGATTTCCAGAAATTCTCAATGCTCTTAAAGAAGTTTTCACTTCAAAAAAATTTTAGATAATAATCAAAGCCCTGATTTATTCACTCATCAGTGTCCAACCCAAAGCCCTTAGAACAGGGAAGCTGTACACATAGGTTCATCATACCATGGCGTCAAGGGATAAGTCATAAGGATTTTGCGAAATTTCAACAGGATTACAAGAGGGCAGCAGGAATGGTCAGCTAGTCTAAATATTTCGTGCATATAAATGTGAGGTTTGGCTTGAAGAAGGAGTGCGGAAAGTTATGTAAGGAGAGCATGATACCTTCAGTAACATTCAAGTAAAAAGTTTTAGTTTTCAAGCAATCTTTCCTAATAAATTGCAAGTTTATAGTAGGTATTCGGGAAAGTAACAATCTCGGACACCCTACTCATACTATGTCGCAATGCTGGAAAAGCAATAAATAGCAAAGGTAGCTACAATATGAGTTGTGACACGTTGCGGGTTTCGGAATTTCTTGAACAACATAAGAGCTTGAGCCATCTCCAATTTATATCTCCGCTATTGCAATGGAGTAATGGAATTAGCACTTTGATAAAATTCCCAACTTGACAGAAAGGAAATAAGACATTTTTAATATTTTTGGCATAGGTAAGTAAAGACTACATTCTCCATTCCTATAAAAATATGATTATTACAGACAAGAACTGATTTTCTAGCTAGGATTGTCACCATTTATTAGGAAACTTTTCAATTTTAAGAATGTGATAAGTATTCAGAAAACTTTTCAATTTTAAGAATGTGATAAGTATTCAGAAAAATGCACCTTTAACTTAATTTGACGTAAATAAATAAAATAAAATAAGCCTTAATTTACTATGGTTTTCTTAAACAATTTGTATAAACTAAGTTAAATATATTATACTCTGAAAGCTAAAACTTATGAATGATATTAAAACAGTGATACATATTACGTTATGTCAGAGTCGGTAACCGTTTTCTTTAGCAAGTATTTTGCGCGTAAATAAATCAATAACTTTTGAATTTTTATATGTGTAAAATAAAGTATCATTTTTTTCAGATGTTAAAAATTTAATTTAAATCAACATAAAACTGAGTGCTAGTAATTAAAAACATTCAAAGCAATATCCATTTCTGCAACTACAATCGTTCTGTAAACAATATACAAATATTGGAATAAGCATTGTTTAATCGTTTCTGAGTCGGTACGCCAGCTCTAAATGACTATCGATCTATTTGTCTCCCACAAATAGGTGCCTATAGCAATCGCTGCTGGATTGTTGTTTTTAATGAAATTCAAACACTCTGATTAGTTGGAGTGGGTTGATAGTGTAAACTCTCCATAACTCTTTAGAAACAGCTCCCTAATAATATCTTAGTTTTTTTTTCAGAGATAATTACAAGATATGTAGCTTCATGTGGGATTTTACTTTCGAGAATCCGGAGTTCAAATTCAGCTGAGCTAGTAGGCACAAGATACAATAATGCTTAGAATTTGATAATAAGTTTTTGTCAACCAGCCTCAAAAAAGGAGGAGTTTCTCAATTCGACTGTATGTTTTTTATGTTTGTTTCCTCATAATTTTTGACTGGGTGAATTGATTTTGATGATTGTTTTTTATTAGAAAGCTGACGATTCCCGTGTGGTCCCATTTCATGAGCCCAGTTCTGATAATGGTATCCATGAGAAAATCATATAATTTTAGACTTATTTCCAATTTCAATAAAAAATGAAGACTTATTTCCAAATAAAAATAAGTCTTAAATTTTTAATTGGATGTATATTCAACTGTAGTTTGATGAGAATTGAAGTCGGTTTTTTTTCGTATATTATTATCGTTTACTCTCCGCTTATAGATTCGCGACAGGAATCGAATCATTAAGTTAAGTAACTATAAGATTCCAATTGCAGGGCATACTGGTTTGAATTTCATAGTTGTGTTCACCAAACCTGAAGCCAAACCTCAAACCTCAAACCTGAGTATACCTAAGTCAGGACTGGTAAGCGAAAAAGTGAGAGTATTTGCCAGGTCCCGTCATTTTGCCCTCCTAACTCTGAAACACGTATAAGTGAAGAAGAGATCTCAGTCCATTGATCTCTCAGTTAGCCAGTTTAACTGTAGTAGCTAAAAATCTCACTTGGGTCATCCAAATAAAACAACATGTACTGGAAAGCAAATTCGTACTAGTACGATTTTTTTACTGTCACATCCACCGATAAGAAACCTGATGATATGGGCACCGAAACGATTTACGTAAACCTTTTCCGTACAAGCTAACAGTAGCGCCATCAGTCTAAATTCTATAGGTGGCTGCTGAGCGAACTACATCGTATCCTTCATGCTGGTAACAAAACAAGCATTTTTGACACCGGAAAACTGGCGATATTTTTTTGCGCCGTTCGCCCTGTTTATTGAGACATCTCAGTTTTGTGTGGATAAAAACAATTTTTTTTTTGCTTTTCTTGGTGGAGGCTCTTCTTTACCCCTAAATATAGTACGATGCTACTGAATAGAACGTGCATTTCTACCAAAAGTGTACCAATATATAGTAGCTCGATTGTGTGACAAGCTCTCTTGAATAAACATTTTCGCCGTCAATAGCTTCTTTCATAGATGGGTCGATGTGGCGTCAGCAACATAAATCATCTATATTTTTCTTGTCTTGTTTTATTTTTTTACATTATAGTTGTATATAGCTGACCCAGCAAATGTTATTTTGCCATAATATAAATTATTTTCTGGTTAGTGGGTATGCAAATTATGTTGTTTACGTCGTATTTTCAGACCTTCTGAATGTATGTAAAAAAAATTATAAAACAGGTCAAGCCATTTCGAAGGGCTTTTGTTACAAGCACTGTGGTACGAGAGTTTTATATATAAATATTTCTAATAGACGAGTAAAATATTATCTAGTGTACCAATTTAGTTAATTGAAAACTCTACTCCTATATCAACAGAGACTCAAGCGGCGAAAATGCAGTAACCGCGTTGGAGATTGCATATTGTTGTATTATTATAAATATTTAAAACTTGCCTTTTTAATACTAAAATATTACAAACATAATGCAATAACCACTTCTGTACCCATGTTTCATTTTAAATTGAATACATGCTCAGTACGTAACTTTCCAAAAAAACATCCGCGAACCAGAATTAAAACGGATTCCGAGTTTCCGACAAAGAAACCTACAAGTGAAATGCATTAAAACATTTATTTCCATTGCAAATAAAAATAAAAACACCCACCGACATGTAACCGGAAAGAATGCCGCGAAAACATTCTAATCTCCACTTTAATTTAAAAACTCCTTTTAAACTGACGGTGTTTGCGTTCCAAGAATAAAAAGAAGTAAAAGGAAGCTAAAAAAAGTAAATCTAGTTTTGAGAGGGGAATAAAAAGCTCTTTTTTGTCGACGCTACAAGCGCTCGTAGCGTTCGTAGCGTCTCGTTTTAGGCTGGGCCATATCTGAGGTTCGTTCGTCTTACACGAAAACTTACTACGATATTGAGTGGTACGTAACGTTGAAAGCGTTTCTGAATACGTTTTATCGAGCATATTTTGATATAGACGCTGACTACACGTAGATTTAAAACGCCTTTTCTTAAGTCCAAGTTAGAACTCAACTTCAATCTCCGTTTATAAATAACCTCAACAAATCGAAGACCGAATGGCGTAGTGGTAGCGAACCTGCTGTCTGCGCCGAAGGTCGTGGGTTCGATTTCCACTACTGGTAAATGTTTGTGTGATGAGCATGAATGTTTTCCAGTGTCTGGGTGTTTTTCAATATTTTATATTTATGTATATTAGTATGTATGTATGTTTTTTTTTTAATAATTAATAGGCTTGCGCTTGACTACAATCAAGTCTGATGAACAGAAATGATGAGGTCTAGGATGGAGCGCGCTTGCCTAGAAAATGCCTATTCACTGTTCTCTTGAAGGCATCCAGATTGTATTTGGCTGGGAACACGGAAGCTGGAAGGGTGTTCCACACCTTAGCGGTTCGTATCAGAAACGTAGAAGAAAAGCGTTTCGTCCGAGTACGCTGGACATCAACCACATAAGGGTATGTATATTTACATGTATGTATATTTATCAGTTATCTAGTACCCATAACACAAGCTATCGCTTACTTTGGGGCTAGATTGCGATGTGTAAAATGTCCTGTATATATTTATTTATTATTTAATAAAAAAAACTGCAACGGGAGTTTGTTCATTCTTCTTCTATGTGGTTTATATCTCGAAAAGTTTTAAGACGTTCCTCTTCAAATTCTATGGAGGAAGGACGCTATACGAACTTTACAATCTATATGTATCTAATGAACGACTTTTCAAATTGAGTGTCACTCTTTTAATGTAATTTACTACGAAAGAAACCAACGAGTCTTCCACGGTACTAACGCAGTATTTTTTTTCTTCCAGATTTCTGATACGAACCGCTACAGTGTGGAATGGAATGCCCTTCCAATTTCCATGTCTCCCGCCAGGTACAATCTGGGTGCCTTCAAGAGAAGAGTGAATAGGCATTTTCTAGGCAAGCGCGCTCCAACCTAGACCTCATCATTGCTTTCCATCAGGCATGATTGTCCTCAAGCGCAAGCCATTCGCATTATATTTACAGTGAAAACTAATTTCTATTTGAAGAAAAAAAAAAACATACTAATTACCACATAACATTACACAAAAACTAAACCACTTCGCAGTTGGTCAACTACTGTGGAAGTAAATCACTGATTTAGGTACATATTAGATAGTTGTTATTAGTTGATATTTGTTTGTTGGTAAGTTCTCAGTTATAAGTTTTGCAAGCTTTTACACAGACAGGTATCGTTTTTATTTGATGAGCCAGAGAATCCTATTAGGAGGTAAATATTCTCCAAATTGGTCCCACCGGAAATCGGAAACCAGCGAGCCGAAGCTAATTCAATTAATAACATAAAATATGAAAAAGAACTTGTACAAACAAGCTGTTTATAAATTACTTACCGTATTTACCGTTGACAAAATTTTATTTAATATCCATCATAATGTTTTTATTTAGGGTTGAGGGACCAAAACGAAAATGGAAAATGAAAAAAATGTTTATTACTAATGTAGGTACATTAAAATAGTACAATAAGATATCAAACCCTGTATCTGGTCTGGAATTATTAGGTACATAATTATGTACATTACCTTGCTAGTGATAGTTAATGTAAACTGTTTATTTAAATCTTGAACTAAGCGGAGATTTGCTTGTTCGAATTTTCTTTTGATTTGTAAAAACTAATAAAATAATAAATATGAATGAATGCATGAATAGGTATTAATTAGGGCAACAAAGTAGAAAAATAAAATTTTGAAAATTATTTTTTAAGATGAGATACCTTACATGTAAAGTGGGGTTGAATTTCCCATAGTGTGGGGTGTCTTTTTTTTTATTGACAGAAAATGCCTAACGCATACCCCTTCGACAGGGGAAACGAAGGGGTTATGGTGGGGCTTGCACCCACTAAAAACTGTCTGTTCCTACGACAAACCTTCTGGCGGGAGTACGGGATTCACTATCGTATTCACCGCGCTCCCGCCAGGTCTCGACCAGCCACCTCAGCAGCAAGTCCCATCATTGTCGGCAGCCTGGCCACTGCTGGAACCGTCTGAAGGGCGCGCCTGTATTTCTTTTTTTCTCGCCACCTCCTGGCCTGTCTATATTTGAGTGAGGGACGGCCCCTAACGTTCGTTGGATAGATCTCTTCAAAATATCATGGGTATGGAAACACCATTTTTGCATTCAGGGCTCGACTTTTCTCCTGAATCCTCCTGTAACAACGGGAGTTGGCCCCATTGTCTGTCTGTTTAAACACTGCATTATGTAGGTGCCGCTTCCGCTCTCTCGCTCCAGTGACGCTAATGAGGTACTTCTGCGCCGGAAATACCGACTCTTCCTTTTGTGCCGTTTTATAAAACACCTAATTAGGCACACAAAAAATATCAGGGCGATAATGAGGCTAAATACTCGGAAGCAGGCGTTACTTGGCGGAAGTCCTTAATTAGCAAGAAACGAGGTTATTTAGCAATCACCCCCGAAATATGGATATCTGCATGAATTTCGCAATGTTGAGTCAACATCTGAGGGAGCTTCGATGTCGGTGCGCTTTTCTCCGTGTATATTTTGGAAGTAATGATGTTCCATCACTGCAACCTATTGACGACCACTGTCTTTCTTATAGTACTTGAAATTAGAAAAATCCTGATTACTTTAAGGTAACACTAAAAGTTTGTTTCCGTGCCATTTGTAAGCTTCTGTAAAACTAGGAATATAAAGCTAATCAACTACTAACTTTTTTCGTATAGTTATAAACGTATGTAGCAAGGATGTCATTCTCGAATATAAACAAAAATTACAATTACATCCATTGTAGTTTCCGATAAAAAGTAGAAAAACTTGAAAGGAGAACTTTCTATCGAGAAAATTTTATCCAATCGTGTTTCTGCTTCTTAGCGATTTTAGATTAAAGACCCAAAATACATGACGTTTAAATTTGAAAGTAATCGTCTTTGTAGTTTTTAAATAAAACTTCATTCAAAATCGCCTAAATACCGCTTTTACGCCGTTAATGTTATTGTTTGTTGAAACTCTCTATTCTCCCGGTTCCATATTCAAAAGTTTATTTAGTTTATCGCGTTTACCGCAAACTCTAACTACGTCTTTCATAACAATCCAATCTCAGCTTGTTCTATTCAATATTTCCTAACATTTCACCTTCTCAATACGCGGTTTTCGACTATGACTAATATCGCGTACCTTACTCTACGAGTAAGGTACGCGATATCTACGCCATATTGGCAACTTGTCTGAGGTTTGAGATCTCATATCACTTGATATTTGATATTAAACACGACATGCCCGCTATATTAACTCGAGTGGTTTACATTTCTACGTCTCTGCAATTTATTTTCTATTTTATTATGAAGCTACCAGCTGTTGTCTGCCGCTCTGCTCGCGTGAAATTCGGTTTTTCAAAAATACCGTTGAACCAAGTATTTTTCCGGACATAGTCTATTATGTCCATCCAGGTACAAGACTAATCTATCTCTACTCCAAATTTCAGCCAAATCAGTGCAGTACTATTGGCGTAAAAAAATATCAAGCGCACATACAAATTTTCGCCTTGACGGTCAGATTTATCTCGTGGAGCGAATTCATAGAGCTTAACAAAGAGCATAACTGTCGATCGCTATACCGTATATGAAATGAAATTAGTAGGTATATGGAATGAAATAGTTTCATTTGACGTCCTCCTTGGCGCAGTGGCGGCGCGCTTGGATTCGAGTGAGGGGTCGCGGGTTCGATTCCCGCCACGGGCCATTTTGGAATTTTATAATTTCTAAATTGGTGCAGGTCTGGTCTGGTGGGAGGCTTCATGCCGTAGCTAGTTACCACCCTACCAGCGTTTTTGCTGGTAGGGTAGTAACCGCCAAGCGATTTAGCGTTCCGGTGCGATGCTGTGTAGAAACCGTTTGGGTAAATTTACTTACCCTCTCAAGTTGGTACGATAACATCTTTAGCTGCATCATCACTTACCATCAGGTGAGATCGCAGTCAAGTACTAACTTGTATAGAATAAAAAAAAATTAAATGACAGTTGTCTAAGATAAGTCATGTGATCAATTTATCGACTGTGTATATGTCATTTTCCTAAATATTTTTAATTACGTTTCATGTAGATATGGCATGAGCGATTGACAGTTTTTTATGACGTTCATATATAAATCATAATTGGTAAAAGACAATGGTAAAAAGTACGGAACCCTTATAAAATATCCAGTATCCAGTGCTATACGTAATTTAGGGTAAAAAGGTCCTCAATATGGAGAATGAAATATAAACATGAAATAATCCCGCCGCGCCTCACAGTACACCTTTTATTCAAAAGCAATTCCTAAGCCCTTCAATTCGCTTCCGACCGTATTTCCAGTACATTTGCAAATATATTGGGCATCCGATAATAATATTTCACCCTTTCCCCACTCTGGCAACGAATCGAGGAACGTTTTATATTATTGTATCAGTAAATAACCGACCTAGCTGGCAGAGGTTATACCTTTTACTAAAACAAAATTTTATAGTTACCATTTTCAAACATTTTTAGACATTCCTATTATTAAAAATAGGTCTATTTTTAGTCGTTTATAAAGCTTATTTATTATCTAAGTTTAATAGTGTCTCTACTACCGCAAAATAATTAGCAAAAAGTGACAATTGTTTCACTCTTTAATACCCGAATAGTTCAACGAATTTTGACATATTATAGGAGCTTTCATGAAAGAATGAAAATTATTTCACTAAAGGACGAAGAAGTAGATGAAAACAAAAGAAGAGATATGTGGATTGCGTGAAAGAGGATGTAAGTAAGAAAGGAGTGGATTACACGTTAACAACTGAAAAGAGTGAATGAAAGAAATTGTGTTGTACCGACACCCCTTAATGTGGGAAAAGGGCAGAAGAAAAAAGTGCGCTTTGTACATTTGGTGCTGTTTAACAATAACGTATTTGTTCAAATTTCTTGAAACTACCGCTGTTTTTAATATGAAGTTTAACTCAGACTTTAAACGTTAATATTACAAGCTTTGCCAGGAAAAGTGAATTATACTGAAGAGAAGCAACACCAACATTATAAAGCTTATTTATACAGATTTCCACGTACTGTTGACAATAAACTCTCTGACGTATGCCTTTGATATTTTCACCAAATTCTACGAAAGCTTCTGGTAGTTGATTTTTTTTAATAAGTAGTAAAGTGTATAAACGAACAAAATTATAACATTTAAACCTTCCGGTTTTCATCCCTTATTCATGATCATTTTGAAATCCCAATGCATAAGGTAAAAACCACTGAAGTGATCTGAGGTAAAAACTTACAATGGATAATAAGCATATGAATTGTTCTGGAAAAATCTAAACAGTGGGAATCGAATTGGGTACCTTCTACGGAATCACTACTTCATATGGCCACTGTACTGGTCGAGAAAATAAACCAACACCTCAAAAGGTTTCCCCATAAATAAATCCATAGTCCTGTCCTAAATAAATTCTCTCACGAAATTCGAGCCGAAACGTTTCGTCGAAAATTCACCTTTGATTTCTAATATTCCAAAATGAGGCCGTATATTTCCGTGCAGAAATGTACGTACCTCATTGTGACCTCATTTTAGTCATTTCATTTTAACGATAGGTGCGTGCGGTTTAATTCAGTTTGAAGAGAACCCTTTGTGATTCCGTTCGATTACCTTTCCTTGTTATTCTGTAACTTTCTATGTTCTTAGCACAGATTACCAGATACACACTTCGGAAGCAGCAAGTGACGCACGGTATTTTTGTATGTGTGCGTGCACACACACGGCTATCGGTCCGATCACTGTCTAACGCAAGCCTGATAATGTTGCTAGCTTAAGTGGCTTAAGGAAAAAACTCCCACTACGATATAGTATTATAGGTACAATTTCCTTAGTAAAGAGTGATTAGTACCTAAGTATATTTTTAAACTCCGACGCCGTCTCGCTGCCCGCGATGATATAAAACGGGGAAACGGCGTCGCCTGTTGTTCTGCAGATTGAAGACGGTATTTGTTTTTGATGGTGAGTGACGGTCTTCGGTTCCATTTGAATTTATAATATTATCTACATCATACATATTGAAGACAGTCATTTCTTTTGATTGTACTCTAACTGGTAAGTGACGGTCTGTGTATGGAGAAAGAACCGTGGTCAAAATTTTAAAAAAGTGGCTGCCATTTTGAACTTTTTTGTTATTGGACCGAATTGTTTCAAAATCGAAATCTGACCATGGCGGCAAGCATTGAGTAAGAATCTGGTGTCAAAATTGAAAAAAGTGGCCGCCATTTTGAACTTTTTTGTTATTGGACCGAATTGTTTCAAAATCGAAATCTGACCATGGCGGCAAGTATTGAGTAAGAATCTGGTGTCAAAATTGAAAAAAGTGGCCGCCATTTTGAACTTTTTTGTTATTGGACCGAATTGTTTCAAAATCGAAATCTGACCTTGGCAGCGGCCAATTTTTTCAATTTTGACACCAGATTCTTACTCAATGCTTGCTGCCACGGTCAGATTTCGATTTGGAAAGAATTCCGTCCAATAACAAAAAAGTTCAAAATGGCGGCCACTTTTCTCAATTTTGACACCAGATTCTTACTCAATGCTTGCTGCCACGGTCAGATTTCGATTTTGAAAGAATTCCGTTCAATAACAAAAAAGTTCAAAATGGCGGCCAATTTTTAAATTTTAATACTATATCAAATGAAGTGAAAGACCGTCACTCACCATCAAAGAAAATTACCGTATTCAATATGCAGAGCAACAGGCGACGCCGTTTCTCATTTTATTTCATAGCAGGCAGCGAGATGTTTGACCGATTAATCTTGGGTCTTATAATTTTATTACACTTTTTCCGCATAGCCCCATATGAGATATCGTCCGAAAAGAAACGTTGTTTCAACAAGAGGCCAGTCATAAAGGTTTTTTTTTATCTCAAATGCCCTGTTACTAACATACAATTTTAACCTTACATCTAGGGAAAATAATTTCAATGTAGACTGGTCACACTGATGGACTCTCACTGAGGTTTGGCGTTTCGAACGTGAAGCTAACACAATATTTAAAAATAAAATAAATTTATTTTCATAGCACTTAAACTTACTTGTGAAAAGATATTCCTTCTTTTCGTCTTGACTTTTGCGAACAACTTTTACACTGTTTAATAGCACAAGATGGCATTTTGATTAATTGGCAGTTTTGAGCATTACGCAAGTTACGCAGCAGTGACTCGGTCAGCGGTTCGCTGCGTACTAACTCAAAAGGAATCTGGGGACACGGTAGTGTCCCCGCCAGACGAGTTACGACTTTCTGGTTTGTATTACTATTGCGTGCCTCACTCCGAAGTTCCGTGCGCTGAATCTGGTAATCTGTGGTTCTTAGTTAAATTTTCTATTAGGCTGAGATAATGTGCTAATGCGTGAGATCGGGACTGCTATAGACGTCAGTGAAACCAAAAACATTGTTGCTAAATAACACATTAGCAACTATATCGTTCGGTACCTCGCTGCACGTGGGGCTATAAAATGGGGAATGTAACCGCCTGTGGCGCTCTCTGTCGCACTTACGGGCTTTAAGCCTGCCCAGCAACAATTTTATTACACCGCGGGCAGCTAGATATTGCGACGAGTATAGGTCTAAACATAGACGTAGGGATATCTGTTTCATAAAAAAGAAAAATCTTGATTAACTGACTCGCAGACTTATGATCGAACAGCCGAAATCTGGTATCACGAAAACTGGTAACTCACTGTATTTATTTTATGATATAGACAAGAAATAAGGAAGTATTTTGCGATATATAGGTATAGGTTACAGGTACATATATATAGGTTCTACAAAAAAGTATATTTAATTCGAAGCCCCTTTCAGATGCATTGTGTCCCATAAATATGGCTTGCAATAGCATACCACATACTGCACTGCGCTCAACTTCCTGAGACACACGGACAGTGGGTTATCACAGAATGGAAGATAGAAGGAAAGGAGATACAAAACATTGGCGGTTCTAAACGTGATATCATTTCATTCGACCGTGAACGGCCACCCTTCTATAGACATGGAAAACAAACAGTATGCAAAACAGTGGTATCTCGTCGCCCAAAGGCCGAGCAATTAATATATTCCGCCAGCGCGACCTTTTAGACGTTTATTACATGTATACAGTTAGCATACATTAAACATATCCTCGTACACTTCTAATGTACCGAGAGCCAGCGGGAAGTATAGAGAGCCTGCTTAACTATCACAGTCTTAATTGTTTCGCGTTTCAAATATTGAACACGATGAACACGAGACACTGTGTTAAATACTACTCACTGTCACAAAACATTTGAGAAAGGTTTAAAATAGTCTTAGGACTTATCGCGTACAAATAGGAATCCTGTCGAGGTTGCGTAGAGGTTGAAATATTTAAGATTTTATTAAAAATAGAATTTTGGTGTAGGTTGAATTTTGGAGTGGCTGATGTAGTTATCCAGTTTCGGCATTTACCTATATCATCCTCAGACTACATTAATAAATGAATTAATAAACTCTGTGATATCATCAGATCAAATGCTTTACTTCCAACTTAAAACCCTAATACGCAGGTTCTTGTACCCACAGAAACAAGTGCATTTATACACGACTGCCCAAAAAAAAGAGTGTAATTTTCTAAGGGTATGTATGTTCATGTATGTATGTGGGTTTCTGTATTCCACCATAACTTCTGAAATACTGAAGAGATTTGGACATGTAGGATAACGTTACAATCCTTACATCATTCTGAGTAACATAGGCTATATTTTTTGGAAAAACTAGTCTTACTACAGGGCAGTCGTGTTTTTTAATTTTTTCATTATTTACTTATTACATAAAGCATGCAATATTATCTGTGCTGGTACCTTGGACCTAGATTATGCTTTATCAAATCCCTTTACAAATTTTCTCACTGGCTCTGGGTAGTTACAAGTGCAGTTTAGCGACGCAAATCACGGACATCTGTGACATTCGCGCGGTACGAAGGCTTCAAAGCGTTAGAAAGGTCCCTTCCTACTAATCACTTTAGTTTGGGGATAATCACATCAATTACATCTAAATCCTTCTTTAAACATACAAATAACGAGTGTGTACGAAGAGTTCAGAACTAATACGATTAAATCACGCCTAGGCCCCGAAAGGTTTTTAAGGTCTTTGTTTTTGACGTGATAACGTTTAATAAATTGATGAACACCAGCAACACACATGAAAAATAGTAACGTTCCACCTGAGCCTGTGCGTGCAAGCGAGAGCGCGCAACAAGCGATAGAGAGGCACGATAAAACAAACGATAGAGAGGCCAATTATGACGTTATCACGTAAATCTATCGTCCGTAAACCGACTTTACAGACAACCAATTTTTTTCTGGGATATAAAATAGCCTAATCCAGGGTGTAATCTATGTCCGTTCCCAGTGAAATGCTGGAAATCGCCTTCTTAATATAATATTAGTAGCCATTTCAGTCATAGGTATAGTATAACCTATTTATGTACCGTATATATCAGTGAAGATCACTCAGTGATCTTCAACAAACTCATTTCACAAAAAATCCACTGTTGATTTGCCACAAAATCATATTCTCGTTTCATCAATAAAGCAGCAATGTATAGCGAACCATAGACAACAGTGATTATCACTGCAAGTGCTAATTTTACAAAATATGGGCACAGTTGATCATACCAGCCATAATTATTGATTAATTTTTAGTTCCAATAAAAAGGCAAAACTTCGAGAGTATAGTAGATTATTTTATCATTTTAAAAGTTTGTTCATCATTTTCATAAAATAAGGTCTCTGTACCTCTTATACATTATTTTTAACTTTTACATTATTAATGTTGAGATAATAATACTTATAAACGACGAAGCCACGAAGTAACCAAAGCCATCGCAACTTTAGTCACTTTTTGGCTTCAAAGTCGTTATTCATTTCACAAACCAAAGAGTTTTAATGAAAACAAAACCGTAAATAAAAATTTTATTTATGAAAGGCCTCCTTCTTTGTTATTGCTTGTGAAAAAATAAAAAGTTATTTATCATCTGTCCGCAAACGTCCGCCGGACAGTTTTCCCGCGTAATTAAACGTCAAGCAGCCATTTTGGACGCCGCGCGCCCGAATGAGCTGTGAAGCTGACACGTGCGAGAAATTTTTAACGGTTTTTAACACCTACCGAGTTCCACTACTGAATTTTATTGCAGGTTTCGTGTGTTTAAATCGAATAGACCTCGATTTGGTTTCAAAATAAATTAATTTATTTATTCAAAGCGCCACCAACAGAATCACAATACATATGTTATGGTGACGATTTCTACCTGAAAATGATAGCGATATGTGATCTTTAACCTGAGTTAAACTACTACTACTTCAAGGTTCAGTTTTGCTAAAAAAGGCTGACCTTTTTAAGCAAAGCTGAACCTTTAAGTAAAGGCAAGGCATATTGCTCCGTTTAACTTAAATGAAACCATGTAGTAAAGTCCAGGTTCTTTCGACTTCAGGTGAGAAACTATTTTGTCAAGGTATGCGTTAATCTTGTTACACCTATTAGATGTAGAATTCACAAAAACAACACACACACACACAAATACATAACATACAACTAAAATTTAAGCACACCTGAAATAACCAAATTAACATTTATTCTGGAACTGTAGATATCTCATGACAACCATCACAACCATTCATCTTGAGTGTTTACCTACTGCTTTACCAAACACTGACCGACTTTTAACTTTCTGTTTTAACAGCACAATAACTTAATTAGTGACGGTGGAAGAAAGAGATTTCCCAATGAACCGTGAATATTACGGAGGCTCGTTAGGCATTTTTGTCAGTTAGTCACCAGTGCATTAGAGCCCGCGTCACGTTCACGCCATGAACAATGACAGGTCACCCTAATCGGGGGCTGTTACGCAACCGATCATCCTCGCTTAGGGGGCCAATGTCGCGGGAAACTTCGCTAGAATATCGATAACGGAGTCGGGGCAAAAACATCCGGATAAGGCGGAAACTTGGTAAAAAATCAAGAGCTCCAGGATAAGTATAAAAGCGTGAACAATTTCAACCAGAGCATCATTCGCCCACCCGCAGTCCAAGCATCAACAATGCAGATCTTCGCTTGTGTACTTCTATTGGCGGCCGTTGTCACAGCCGAGCCTCCATTCAGACAGAGGTTCAGATCACAACGACAGGAAGTTGAAGTCAACGCAGCGGAAGCACCTTACCCTGCTGCTGGATTCAGGCCTTCAAAGGAGTTCGTGCTACCATCACGTCAAGAGTTCTCTCCACCGAACACTTATGGAGTTCCATCACGCCAAGAAGGCATCCCGCCAGCTACAAACTACGGAATCCCCGCTGACAGTTACGGAGCTCCCTTCAACACATATCTAACTCCTCAAGCGGAATACGGTCCGCCCGAAGACAGGGAAACTACGACTGAGAAAGCAGACATTGAAACCACAACCGAAGTAACTAAGGAGAATCTTGAACTCGAACCGAAGAAAGACGCTGAAGTGGTCAACTCTCAAGGTTCCTACTACGTCTTGTTGCCAGGATCTCAGCTCCAAAGGGTGCAGTTCCAGACGGAAAACGACCTTCGTAACATGGCGTACACGGCCAGATTGCAGTACAAAGACGAGGACAGGGCCCCTATATTTGTGTACACCGTAGCACCGCAGTACCAGGCGTACACTGCAGTACCGGCACAATACCAATCCGCCGCATACTTCCAGCTATTCAAATAGTGGTCGTTATAGCAGGCAATTAAAACGGTGAAAATGCAATTCCTTAATTATCCCTTTAGGATTTAATTTCTTCCACAGAAATCAGTTAGTGAGTGACTGATTTATGTGAAATAATGTGTTGCTCAAGGTTTTTCTTTTTTTTTAATTTATAAGTTCTAATTAATCTCTTTCAGTTATAGTGTCTGAGAACTCTCTTACCTACTTGCAATCTTAAAATTTCTGTCTTAAAAGCGCTTAAATTAACTGCAAATGAATAAAAATCTCAGATAAAAATTATTGACAATTTACTCAATATTTCACTATTTAAATTAAACTGTAATTTGTAAATTAAATTAATTATTTATTTTATCTAGCATAGATAGATAGATATGCTTAATAAATAACGAAATTTAAGTTCTACTTATGATTTTTTCTTAAAACTTCATCCATTATTTCAGCTTTTCTCACTCCTTATCCTTACTATACTAAATCTGACACATAAAATCCGTCTGACCTTTCTTTTAGCCTTTACTGATCAATTTGGTGAGTAGGTACTCGTAGGTACTAACTCAACTTATGAATACAGGTAAAACCATAGTAGAGGAAATCGGGATGGAAATATAATGATGCTATAATAATTTATTCAACGCAAATAAATTTGACATTAGCAGTCTCGTATTTGAAGTCGTAATTTGTAACAATTTAGCATAACAAAGAGGTTCAGTATTTGGTAATCGACAACAGCTCATTTCTATTCAACACTGTCTCACTTAAAATTCAAAGCAAATAACGTTAAATATTTTCCGTTTACCTGAAAAATGTTATGAAATGAAAACAAGAATAATAATAAATGCAAAAAACGTACGAAAATATTTACAAAGTTAAGCTTTGAATACAAAACAAGTAATTCCATTTTAGTATTTTCAACAAATTTTGTATTTTGCAAAGTGTTAACATTAATTTTGAAGGATAGAGCGCAAAAAAGAAATACTTCAAATTTTACGGAACCGATTTACAAGATTAGAAATCTCTTCATGTCAAATTAAGGTCTCAGATTCAATTTCCGCTTAACAAATTAAACTCTAGACAGAATATTACAATTCAATTTAAATTTATTTACTTATAAACCCTTTTATAACATGAAAAGCGAGAACGTCTAAGGAAGAAAACCTTTACTTTTAACTTTAAATTGACTTTAAAAACATTTTTCATTACCAGCCTACACTCACTCATTAAACTTAGGACTCAACCTAATATTAGAGGACTTTTAAAAATATTCTAATGAAAATCAGTTAGCTTAGGTCTGTTATAATATGACAAAGAAAAATAGCTGAAACAATAACATTCTGATGGCCTTGATTTTAAACCATTGATTCAAATTGTAAAACAGTTGCAGAGTTTCTTGCTCGTTCTTCTCGGTACAAAACTGCTTTCCGAACTTGGTGGTAAAGTCTGACATTTTATTAGTACCTATACCTGTAAGTTAACCGTATATGAAAGAATAAACATCTTTATTTAGAATTATTTGGTTGGAGTTGAACCAAGGATCTTTCAGATTATAAAGTACTGTCTTATTTCTTTTGGTACAGCGATAAACTGATCTAAGATTTTACGAACAAAACAAATTAAACGTACTTTCAGTATTTTTAACTGGTTGTTATGGCTTGTTTCAATAATTTTTTGTATGATTTCCATTCCAAGTCGAGTGAGGGGTCCGTACTATCAGGGCCAATTCTCGATAGTATTAAATTAAATTAAACCTTTGCCCGCTAAATTAAAAAACGAGCAATGACATAGGTAGGCATATCATAAAAACAACATACAGAAATACATCATCCAACTGTCAACAACTAACACGGTTCATGAGATTCCTACAGCCTAGTGCCAGACACACGGACAGCGGAATCTTAGTTATAGGGTCTCGTTTTACCCTTTGGGTACAGAACCCTAAAATACCAAGTCTAATTAAGCAATTTGCAGTTATTTTTATAAATAGAAAACTCCTGTGAAGTAGAAAAAAACTTCCGAAGTAGCAATTTATAAAAAGGATGGAGCCAGTAATTGCTACTAATTAATTACTTAGCAGTCTTTGAGGAAAATCGCAATATTTTAACATCTCAGAAATCTGAATGTCAAGCAAAAAGATCTTGAATGGTAAAATTAAATTTCTTGAAGAACATTTCGTTGTACAAATTCAGGATGAGGCAACGTGGACTAGGTACTCGTGACTTTGTGTTTTACGTTAACGTACAATACATGTAAAAATAGGTCGTCGAAACTCTATGGTACGTGTTAATGCTTTCTTGAGGTGACTAAGCCAGCGCATTTTTTGTCATCACACTAATATTATAAAGGCGAAAGTTTGTGTGTGTGTGTGTGTGTGTGTGTGTGTGTGTGTGTGTGTGTGTGTGTGTGTGTGTGTGTGTGTGTGTGTGTGTGTGTGTGTGTGTGTGTGTATGTTTGTTACTCCTTCACGCCGCAACTACTGAACCGATTTGGCTGAAATTTGGAACATAAATAGATTATAACCCGGATTAAAACATAGGCTACTTTTTATCCCGGAAAATCCATAGTTCCCATGGGATATTTAAAAAACCCTAATTTTCAACAGTAATCTATAGCTACAGCTTAGATTACCTACTTTGACAATCTTTCCTGAAAGTAGGTGTAAAGGTCATTGACAAGGAAATTCAATTTTTTCTCGGAATTAGTAAAAAATCGAATTTAACGCGGGCGGAGCCGCGGGCAAAAGCTAATAACTTATAATTAGTATTTTAAAATAGAATATAGCATAAGGAAAATTGATTTCTCTATTATTTTTAATGCCTAATTTATCACTACCCACATACGAGTATGTTAGTTTTCTTTGTCATGTTTTTACAACGATAGACTTTAAGGTTTTGAAAAATACCCGATAGATTGCAGCCAAGTGTGAATTTTAATTCACAGAAAGTAGCTTCATAAATATTCCACCAAGTGTAAGTAAATGGAATTTAATGGAAGTTTGTAGGAATATTTAATTTATTTCTTCAAGCGAAGTGGAATCCGCGGGTGACCGATGGCAACCCATTAATCATAGATCTCTTAATGCAAATTGAAATTGAAAAAGTGGTTTCGTGCTGAAATTCTTCCGTAGAGTTACATTTGGAAAATAACTTTAACAGTTATTTAAATAAGTGGAAAGAAAATTGTGCTTCGTTATGTTAGGTTTAGCATAGAAAAAGGACATAGAAAAGTTAATTTGTTAAATGAAAAAAGGTTGGCGATGGTGAACCATAATAGCATACTAAAACCTTAGACAAAATTACGTAATTCAAATCACATGAATTACACTACATACTAGCCGACTTGATCGACTATAATTGCAGCTAAAAGCAAAAAGTTTTCAATAATAAAAATTTGAGATTTCTGCCCTCCTCCTTAGAAGATACTTATAATTTTATGTCAAATCTCAAATTCTTTCGAGAACACGATACGCTTAAAAAGTAAAAGCAAAGTTTTCTCTTCAAATATTAATATTTGATAGCCATTGTGTGAATGCTCAAGGCTTCAGGGTTCCCAATCTGACCAAGTGCGCCTAAAAGCGACATAAAAGAATTCAATTTGAAAGAGGGATCCGTTAAATTTTTCATTACCGCTTTAGCCCCGCGTCGCCGGTCGATGGACAACCATTAATTTTGGACTCCTCTTAATGGAAACAAGGACCGGGACAATTGCAAACTGGATTGCTCTTAATCAAAGAGCAACGCAGAGATCTCTTTCTTTTCTCTTCCTTATTAGATACCAGACCAAAAGGTCCGTCAATGCCACTAAGGGCTGATTTTTCGATCGTCAGATAAACTATATGAGGAATAAATTTGAAACATATGCCATACAAAATCTGTCAAAATGTCATATTTCTTCCTTAGTTAACGTTTATCTGGGCATGAAAAATCGGCTCTAAAATGAATAAAGAAACTTCTATTGTCAAAATACCTATATGCCACATTGTTGTAACGAGTATAGTTATGCTCATGTAATGTATGGGTCCATATATTATGGCGCAAGTTCAAAATAAAAACCGGCCAAGTGCGAGTCGGACTCGCGCACCGAGGGTTCCGTACTCAAGAAGTACTGAAGCAAAACAATCAGGCAAAAACCAATATGTTTATTTGACGACGAGGACTTAGAAGAACTTGCGTTTAACCCTATTACCTCGTTTACATTCAGCCGAAGTGAGCAGGGAAGTGGGCAGGGAAGTGGGCAGGGAAGTGGGCAGGGCAGTGTGTAAACGCGATACTTCTCATGCCGCTGCCATTGCCACTCGCGCTGCCCGGCGCTCCCCAAAATGGCGGTTTTTTGTGCGGAAGTCAAAGGACCGGCAGCGCGAGCGGCAGTGCGTGTTCACATTCAGCTCCGACGCTCGGTACTCGCCGAGCGCCTGGAGGAGAAAGACGTTCGTTTAGTTAATTAAAAAAATTAGTTAATTAGATAGGTTGATAATTAGGTACTTACAAAGTTCTATTTCGATGGATAGATATCATCCACCATCGTTCGTCTACGACGAAAATTATTTTTTTGTATTCGATATCTTTTTAAATATCGAACATAATTACGTATTGCTAAAAGAGACAGCGCGGCCGCTGTAATTATTTCCACGTCTGCCATTGCCGACACTTGAAAGCGAAGTGAGTGGTAGGGCAGTATGTAAACACACACTCCTCTCAATCCTGCTGCAGGAGTATTTAGGGAATTATTGCCGGCAGCGCGAGGGGCAGCGGCAGGGGCTGAATGTAAATGAAGCATATAAGTATGAGGGATTTTCATTTAAAATCTTAGCCACAATTGCTTATGATGACTGAAAAGTATTTTTTAAGCAATTCTGATGATAGATTATTTGGTTTTACATATTGTCACAAAAACATTTCACAAAAACATACCACGACTTACGCAGCACCGCTAAGGTAACCTCGGTATCGCTGCGGGGCGCGGGGTACGCGTCGGCGATCACGCCAGTATATTCGGGTTTTGCTCCCCGAGACACAGAGCGGGTCGGACGTGCTGCGTGCGTAGAGTAATTTTTATTTATGAGAGGTCAGTGTAATTATGAAACGAATATGGTTATGTATGGATCGTAAATTGAAAACAAATAAGTTACAATAACCTATTGTGTCACATCACTATGTTTTTTTTTCTTCCTTGCCTTTTCCCACTTTATGTGGGGTCGGCACAACATGTCTTCTCCTTCCATTTGCTCCTATCAGCCGTCAACTCGCAATCCACTTCTTTCACACGCATATCTTCTTTCACGCAATCCATCCATCTCTTCTTCGGTCTCCCTCTACTTTTTCGTCCCTGCACATGCATACTCATCGTTCTTTTAGTGACATGACTTTCATCCCTCCGCATAACATGTCCATACCACGCTAACCTTTTACTCCTCATCTTTTCTGTTATTGGCGCAACTTTCAAACTTCCCCTTATGTACTCGTTCCTTATCCTATCCATTCTCGTCACACCACACATCCATCTCAACATTCGCATTTCGGTCGCATGCACTCTTCTTTCATCTGTTCCTTTTACCGCCCAACACTCTGATCCATACAACACGACAGGTCTGACGACCGTCTTATAAATTTTCCCTTTAAGACTATTTTATTTCTTACTAGATACATATAAATATTTTATCTATACTTATAATAAATCTGTAACAGGTCAAATTCTGTACATTAAAGATATTTTGAAAATTTTTTTTCGAGGGCACTCTAAAATCGGTTCTGAACCCAAAACTGTATTTTTTTTCATTTTTGTCTGTCTGTCTGTCTGTCTGTCTGTCTGTCTGTCTGTCTGTCTGTCTGTCTTTCTGTATCACGGCCGCGCATCACGCCGAAACTACTGAATGAATTCCAATGAAACTTGGTATGACTTGAGTTCATACTACGAGGAAGGACATAGGATACTTTTTATCCCGAAATTCACCATGGTTCCCTTAGGAGAGGGGATAAAAGTAAAAATGTATTTGTAGCCAAACTACTCAGAGACGGCTGGACCGATCGTTATGAAATTTTCAGGGAATGATCTCTGGGTGCGGGACCGGGTTGTTATCTATATTTGATGTCCCAAAATGCTGAAAGAACCCTGGCCCTGGCCGATTTAATTTTCCCATACAAAAACCAAGGGCGGTACCGGTGTACGGTGGAATCGAACGAATCGCACATCAAATGAAAGAGCGTAAAAAAATAATCGATCCGAATCGAGGATTTATATGTGGAGACTTAGGATTATCGAGTATTTTCGAAATAAAAATAAAATTAATAAATTGATTTAATGGCGTTGCTAAGTAAACATTTCATTGCTGTCACGTCAGCACCTCTGACAGGTTTGTTTCGAAATTTGTAGCCGGAGTATGATGTCCAACCTCTTTGGTCTATTTAATTTATTTGATATGCAAATAACGTTATAATACCGATTGTGGTTTCGGAGAATATCGAACATTACCTACGTCGATGCCAAGTATTTTATTTTTATTTGTTCAAGAAAGGGTTAACGCTGAAACAGATTGACAAATTAGGACCTGCTCCAGCGTATATACAATCGTTAAAAAATGGTCAGAAGAATTGATGACCCACGAGCTGGATGGCCATCAGCTTCGAGTACTGAGAATAACGTCGGAAATATTTGGGATTTCATACTCGGGGCCGTTGATCGAAAATCAGGATCAGGGCTTCGAAGCTTTCTGCGAGATGGGTACCGAGGCTTCTTTCAGCTGAACATAAATGCAACCGACTAACGATTTAGCGCAATTGTTTGGAGTTGTTTAAAGCCGATTCACCAAACTTCTTACAGATATTTGTTAGTACTGATGAAACTTGCTAAATCAGGGTTGGATTTACTTTCCTTTGGCAGGAGTTCGGGGGAGAAAGGTGTTGTATTTGGTAGAGGTTTGGTCCCTGATTATAACAATACTATTCGCATTACGAGGTAACGCACTGTTTTCGACCTTTTCAAAAAAACAATTATTCCATCTATGTGGCGGTCAGTGTAAATCGGGAGGTCTTTTTTCGAAGTTAGGATGATTTTTAGGAGATACAGTAGGACGAGATGGAACACCACACATATATTTTGTCGTACCGACAAAAAAAATAGGCCACAGAAATTTTTAAATATGTTATTTGTAGTATTACAGATTCAATTTTTGACACAAACCACTTAGGATGTAGAGCGAGCGAAGCGAGCTCGGGACTTGGGGCACCTCGACTTAACGGATAGGTGACGAAGAGGATGGCGAGAGAGGATTCTGAGTGGTTATTTTCTTTTATGACCACCCAGAAATAGGAGCCCCGCGAAGCGGGGCTCCGTCGACCGAGCCTTAAAAAGGGTAAGGGAAAGACTGAAGGCTAAAAAAGAGTTCAAAGTTCTGTCAACAAGTCCTCTCAATTTTGTCCTCAAGATTTTAAAGTTCTGTCGACTGACCCTTAGGGGGGGTGAGGGGTAGATGGTGATGGATAAAGGGTTTTCCTAACTCCTTTACTTCTTCTTTAGGCTACAATTCCCATTCCAAAACATGTATTTCAGTATAATTATAACAGCAAAATTGAATTCAAAACTTCATAATTAAAAAAAAATATTTCTTAAAAGCTACTAAGTGTCGAAAGTTTTAGCTTGGGAGGGGGGGAAAAATCCCATTTTCTTTCTTCCCACCCCTTCCCCTTTCGCTTCTCTCCGCGACGAAGCGACTCCATCATCGTCACTTTAATTATTTCATCTTTTAAAATTTGCTCAAGAATGGTGCAATACCTTTTCAGGGAGTGGTATCGGGGGTTAGGGGACACTTCCTCTCCCTCCCTTCCCCCTTCCCGTCCCACTACTCCTGCCATTGGATTCTAAATTTTTACCATGGAGTCTTCTTACATTCTCTCCTATCTGCTGTCAACGTGCAATACTCTTCCATACGATCCATCCATTTCTTTTTTGGTCTTCATCTAAGTACTTACTAAACAAACCTCTCTTATTCTGAGAGGAAACCCTAACCCAGCTATTGTGGGGTTGAGATGAAATTCAATTATATTTGATCCAGCGAGAGGCTTCGGCCGCGTTCAATTAAATGTTGACAGAAGTGAAAACCTCAGGTGCCATCTCGAAACAAAGTGAGGCAACGATAGATATATACACCATGACATAACTAAAATTCGGTAATGCCAGAAAAAATTACTTTCAAGAAGGTACCACATTAATTTTAGAGATGGCGCTATAAGTAATATCGCAACATGACTTGGCTATACGGTTTGACTTACACTGAGGGTTTGTATGTCTGTAATTTCTGAACTACAAAACTGATAAACTTTAAATATTTCAGAGACAATCTATGAAGTACCTCCTTTCGAACAAAAAAGAATGAATGAAATCTGACCGCGAGTTAATGAATTATAACTTAATACATAAACATTTTGACTTTGATGTCGTCTTCCAGGGAAACCATGCTGAATTTCGGAATAAGAAGTATCCTATGTTCTACTTCGGTATATAAACTCACATCATGCCAAGTCTCATTTTAATCCATCCAGCGGATTAGCCGTGATGCGTGGCCGTGAAATAGAGAGACAGACAGACAAACGGACAAAAATTATACAAATTACAGTTTCGGCTTCAGTATCGACTAAAGAGTGCTCTGTAACAAAAAATTTCGAAATATCTTCAATGTACGGAACGTGACCCGTTACAGTTGTACCTATAAATAAATAAATAAAATAATTATTATTGTATTATTAATATTATGAGAAAAAAATAACAGGTAAAACGAAGTTTGCCGGGTCAGCTAGTTCTAAATATGTATAGAAATAAGCTTAGGTAGTTATAGCTAGGTACTTTTAAGATTCGTTCGTACTAATGTAGATGTAACACGACCAAAACTGTAACGACCAAAGATGTAAAACGGTAATAATTACCTTTGTTAATGAACCGCAAAACTAACTTTGTTTGTAGAGGTTTATTGTTAATATCATAAAAACTATGCTAGTTAGAGCATTGACTATAGTTTTCCTGTAAAATATACGTAAATTCCTATTGACCATAATTATTTGAGATTTTTCGATTGGTAAACTCCGGAGATAAGGGGGGGGGAACGGTATTTTTTTAGACATTTTCCCCGATAAATCAAAAACTATCATGACTAAAAATAATTAAAAATCGGTTTTAGAATGTACAAAGTAAACCCTTTCATATGATACCCCACACAGTACAGTTATCTTACTTTTAAATTTCAACCCTCCGATTTTCCCCCCTTTTTAAATAAGAACAAAAATAATTTCCATTTTTTTTTATTCCAGTGTCATTGGGCCACTAATATACACAACTATTCCAAATTTCATATCGATAGCTCCGGTAGTTACTGAAATAATCGAGTGTGACGGACAGACAGACAGACGGACAGACAGACGGAGAAAGTCGCACCATAAGGGTTCCATTTTACCATTTTGGTACGGAACCCTAAAAAGTAGAGAACGTAGATACCTGATACGATTTGGTTTAATTTACAGAAATATTGCAAGCTGAACTACTTAAATAGTTACAAGCATGTGCAAAGCAGTAGCTCTAAAAGCTCATCATCTGCATCGTTAACTGTAGTGAACAACGATTTCTATTAATGGAGGTGTAGTTTATTACTCTATTAACCAAAACCGTGCTAAGCAGTCGGCCGGGGATCCGCTTATTTTCCCGTAAGCGCGTGTATTGCGTTGATCAAGGGCCCTGTCTCTCCTCTCAGCCGTGTTGCTTGATGACCCTGGTCGTAACCAACTCGAAATCGTTTGTTAGTAATTTCGAAGGATTCGCAATAACGAGGTTAAGATCTCCAAAATGGACTTGTGATTGGATTTAAATGCGAATCGTCAAAGATGAGCTCGCTAAGGGTTTGGAGTGTTATAGTTATACTCTATCAAAGTGAGTTTGACAATTCATTTTGATTAGCTTCGGAGGAAAGTACCGAAATTGAGTTCAAGAGGAAGTTAAATTGTTAAAATTACTTATCTCCGGGACTGAATACTAAGCTTTTTCCCACGATATTGTTATAAAGAGATCCGACGGTAGCCAGGTTAGGTATTTTCTACCAGGACAAAAGTAATCTGCAAACGAATAAAGTCGGTGACCGTAATTTATATTCATCTTTTTTGAATCGATTCAATGTTACATTGCTACTTAAATATTTGAAATGAATAAGTTTTCGGTTTCTAGTATTTCTTTCCTTAGCAAGCTGGGTCTAAAATGGGACGTATCAGTATCATTCAAAATTAGGTGAAGGACTCACTTGTTTTATATCATTATCATACATTATTTGATTGGCCGACCCGAAGCCCATTGATGTAAATATATGCCTCGTGTCAAAGGGTCGCAGTTCGAATCCCACACCTACGACTTTTCAGAGCTATGTGCGTTTGTAGATTATCTATTACTTGCTAGACGGTAAAGTAAAACAGTTCAAAATTTAATGTTCTCTAAGGAGAGAACTGCCCCCCAACTTGTGAAATCCGATGCGTCCCAGGATGGTATTGCTACACTGCACTGCGTTCATCATCCTGAGACATCATCCCGTAATCACGTTGAGTTACAGTGTCGCAACTGTCAAACCGAATAGTAATGCACATTAGTGCATTCTTCCTAGTATCATAACGGTGTCAATTATTCCTCGAGGTAATCCACGAAGAAGATATCTGGAAGATATTTGTAAGAACAACCCTCCACCACCCATGGCCCAATCAACCTCGCGGTTATGGGGGCCGAAACGCGGGAGGTCGCCCGTTCGGGACTTGCTCTTGGCGTGTTCCCGGGGCGCCTTCTTGACTCCCTACAAGTTGTTTCCTCTCGCTCTTTGTCCCTATGAACTCACTCTCCCCATTCTGGGGCAGGACGATACAAAATACGGACTTGCCGCGCCATCGCTGTCCACAGCATAAATTTTCTCTGTCACTCCAAGCTGCTTAGCTTGTATCTGTAAGAACAGTCCTACTATCAATATTCCCTTCATCTTTTCCAGCAATTATCTGCCTGATAATCAGCTGGTTTACCCTGGAGTGCCGCTTCGCGCCAACCAGCTCGGAGCTGCACGAGGTGACCCTGCTGAAGCTGGTCTACCTCTACGACCCTGCGGCGTGCGGCAGGGCCCATTTCTATAACGTCACCATGAAGCACCACGATGAGTCCTACTCCACCATAATGTGGCCCGTTACCAACGCTATGGCTGCTTCTTTCAGGAGGTAACGTTGTGTAAGCTTTTTTCACTCAATAGCTTTTGCCTTTGGCTACATAAAAATCCGGGAATTATTTATAGTTTGGGCAGACGGAAGGAAGTGACTACAACATACTAAAACCCGCGGTGGATGGAGTGCAAAAGGGGCCTTAGTCCATCAGTGGACTGAAATGGGCTGATGATGATGTTGCGTAAAATCCACTTTTTAATAATCATCGCAAACATGACGCATATCTAGTGGCATTGCAGTTTCAATGAATTGGAAGTGCCATCTGCCAACATGTAGGTACAATGCACTGCCATCGCGGATTTTATCAGAGCGTTCGTTCAAGTATTTCGGCAAGTTCCGTCTCTGGATATGCCTGCACTGCCTGGGTTGATGTTCAGTCTGATCATCACCTATATGACATACGACCACGTTTCAGCGCAGTGGAAGAACCGTCTGCCAATACTGCCATCACATATTTACCATAGTGTTCTCTGTTTCAGCAAGATCCGTCTCTGGATGTGCCTGCACATGTTGTGGTTCGGTCTGGCCATTGCCAACGTAACGCACGGACAGCGGCACTGCGGCTTCTACGCAGTGGTGGTGCCATTCACCATCACTGGTGTTAGTCTGCTCATCGTTGATTTGGTCTATACAGGACTTTTTATCAAGAATATCCCTCATACGGAGACACAGCGTAAGTTCTTTTTTACACGCTTAATATTCACGACTGACTGAACTGCCGTTACTTCGCACGGGAATCCTTTCTTATACCTTTTCACCATCATGAAAGTAAGCTCTGTGAAAATCATCAGATTTCTAAATCTAAAGGTTTTGTCTAACTGTTTCTTTATAACTAACACAAAAATAGTCTATACTCCACTATAGTTTACTAATTGCCAGAGGTTTTTAGCTCCTTTAATCCACCTGTGGATTTCGGGTTGGCAGTCTCCACACATCTTTGAGAACATTTTGAAAAACTATGTTAGTTCCTTACGTGATAGTTAGTAAACATAAACATAAACTGCATTCCAGAGAATCAAACTCTAGGCCTCGATTTAATTATGAAATTGAAAATTCTGTAGGCTTATTCTTTTATTTAAAATGTTTCTAAATTTAATTCATTTCCAAAAATATCATCCCTGTGAGGAAGAACTCTTTTCATCGCAAATTATTAGCAACAAAAGTGAGAAGTATTTTGCTCCCTATTATAATCTTCATGAGACGGTCAAAGGAAAAGGTTATCCTCATTGTGAGGGCTTAGGAAGGTCCTAAGCCGAGCTTCTTTTGCTCCGCTTATTTCGCATTGTCGAGATTATTTTTATACTCGTAACAGCTCTTGGAAAGCCTTTGTGTCGAACAAAATCGCATATGGTGTAACAGACGATAAGCTTTATCTACCCTACTTCCAGGCAGCAGGAATTTTGTTTAAATTAGGAACTTATATTTTAAACATTTTCAGGGTTTTGCCAAGTATTTTAAGAACCACTTTATTGTGGTATCAATCACTTATTTTTCCTCAATTTAATTACTTTGTCTTTGTAATTTTGTCTTAGATTGAAGCAGGTCTATTTTTTCCCAATGAAGATTAACAATATATCTTGACGTTGACAATATAAATCTCAGACATAAATCTCAGACATGTTTCACTCCGGATCATCATCAGGAGGTGTTGACTCGGCAAAAAAGTTGTTTTTGCCGGTTTTACAGAGAAAATTTTATATAACCCATTTAATATCCGGACTCCTTTACCAGACGGCCAGTCATTGCTGATCTGAGCATTTAGTATTTCAGAATTCGATTTAATATTATAATGTCGTCCCTTCCGGTCCCAAAGGACGTCGGGAGGGCGCCAGAGGATGTCAGCAGAGGATATGTTAAGAGCTTGTATGACAAGCCATCCGTATTGCGGTCTCATTAGAACATGCCATTGGGACCCAGCTGAATTTGGGTTTAAACTGTTATTACTTAGGCCAAATTAAGTTTTTTAGCATTCATTGTAACTCATATCAGTCATACTGACGCACTCAAGCCACCCACACGTAACCTTTCCGATATCAAAGCTACAAAAAGCCCTGTTTGGGAGTACACTCCGTTTATTAAGACTCCGTTTTCCTCCAGGACCTTTAAGAGGATTTATTAAATTTATTTTTGTTTTTCTCACTCTCACGGAGATTTGGTAGGTGCGACATGCAGCGTCGCGGAAGAATATAACAGAAAAACGACCTTTTACCTAATTACTCAAAAACTAAGCCAGTTATCAAAATCTGTTTCTAAGCGTTTTTGGATATTATTATTGTTACCGACACTTTAAAACAATTACAATTACATCCAACGTAGTGTCCGATAAAAACTCGAAAAACTGAGATTTTGGAGCAACTTTTGGGAGAACTTTCCATCGAGAAAATTTTATCCAATCGTGTTTCTGCTTCTAAGCGATTTTAGATTAGAAGACCCAAAATACATGAAGTTTAAATTTGAAAGTAATTGTCTTTATTGTTTTTGCTTAAAACTTCATTCAAAATCGCTTAAATACGGCTTCTACACCGTTAAAATCCATCGTCATTCATTCCTAAGCTATCTACTATTTTAGTGTTTAAGGGTCCCGACAAGGATTCTTTTCACCAGATTCGTCCGAGTCCCAACTGATAACCAAAACTATAGCTGATTAGCAAAACTGCGTCTTAAAGCCTCCAATCAAATCTAAATATATAAAAATAAACTTCATGAAAATCGGTCCAACCGTTTGGGCGCTACGCTACCACAGACAGATACACAGATACACAGATACACAGACACGTTAAACTTATAACACCCCTTTTGCGTCGGGGGTTAAAAAGAAGATACTGACTTATTCACTCTCACTCACTGACATATCAACGCACAGCCCAAACCGCTGGGTCTAGAGACTTCAAATTCGGCACACAGGTTCCTTATGAGGTCTAGGGGTGCACTAAGAAAGGATTTTTCAAAATTCCCCCTCCTAAAGGGGTGAAACGGGGCTCCAAAATTCGTATTTTACCAAGCTTCAATACTCCTTCACGCCGCAACTACTGAACCGATTTGGCTCAAATTTGGAATGGAGATAAATTGCATCTTGGGTTAACACATGAGTTACATTTCATCCCGGGAAAATCCATGGTTCCCGTGAGAAATTCTGCTAGTCTCACATAAATGTGTAAGAAAAATCTGCATCAAGCTACTTTTTTCCAGTATCAATCCTCAATTTCATGAATACCAGCTCTCCCGGGAGCGTCAAATGGATCAGCACTCCATTTTCGTTGCCTTCGCAGTTCGTATGTGATGAGGATACCAGCTGGATCTCCCTGCTGGTCGCCTACAGCAGCTGCCGAGGAGTCGTGCAGTGGATCATCAATTACTGGCTCGTGAAGGATAATTATTTTGAGGGGCTAGAGGCTTACCGTGAGTTCTTACAGAAATATATGGTCTAGTTCTCATCTGTGTCTCTAACAGTTCCTATGTGACGAAGGTACCAGCTGGATCAACTACTGGATCAGCTAATCCGGTGTCATGCAGTAGCTTCAACCTCTGGCTAGATTACGACGGACTCGAGGCGTATCGTAAGATAAATCAGTATGTAAAACAGTATAACAGTCCTTTATAATATTCTTTATACATATATATTAACAGTATAACAGTCCTTTATAATCTGGGGACACGGTAGTGTCCCCGCCAGACGAGTCAAGCGAAGCGCGAGGGCACTACCTATCTTTTCTCGAAGTGTTTCGCCGTATTTTCAAACCCTTATAACTTAGGCCAGAATTATTCCAGATAATCAAAATTCTCGGAAAATGATGTCGCCGGTGAACATATTAAATGTACAAAGTTTCAATATCACAGGTCTTATACTTTAGATTTTATTGACATCTGAAAAACCCAGATTTCGTCACTGACTAACTGACTGACTGACTCACTGATGATCATCAAAATTCCTAGGTACTTCCTGAAGTCCTAGAAAGCTGAAATTTGGTATGTAAGCTAGAATTAGTACACAACCAACAAAAAAATTCCAAAAGTTGGAAATTTAACCCCCCCAACCCCTTAAAATAGGGGATGGAAGTTTGTATGAAACTACGGCAAATATTAATGCTAGAGGTCTCAAAATTGATATAGGGACTCTTCGTTATAAACAATTAAATACGTGTTCCAGGATTTTTAGTAAATCACCCCACATCCATCAAATTAGGGGGTTGGAAGTTCGTATGGGGTTTCCCATACGTATATAGGTACAAACTTAATTTCATGTTAGATATCTGCTAGTATACATCTGGAAAAACACGTAATGTTTAACAAGCCGAGTTTCACTGCATGTCGAGTGACCAGGATCCAGCGCTCAATGACAAGAACCCACATTGAGCCGAGTGCCCAGTGCCCAGCTTGAGCTGTCGAACGTGCCAAGCGTCAAATCTCTCTGATTTTGAAGAGCGTTATAGCGCATAAATACCTGCTCAGTGCCCAAACGGACGCGTCAAGCCCAAGTTACATACAGGCCCCGTCCAACGAGCCCAGCTCTCAGTTCCCAGTGCCCAGGGTGAGATGAGTGCCCAAGGCCCAGTGCCCAGTACCCACAGTTAGCCGTGGGGCATGCCAAGCGTCAATTATATGGATTTTAACAGCGCCCCAACGTCAATGTGCCCAGTACCATAGTGCACGCGGCAAGCCCGATTTCCCGTACCGAGTTCCGCGTGTTTATTGCTCAGAGTCCAGTGCTCTGTGACCAAAATGAGTTGTCAAGCGTCAAATTTGAATTTCAAGAGCGCCTCAGCGCCCAACGAAAATAAAGACTATGAATAAAACAATAGTTAAAAACTAATAAACACACAAATCTCACCGATACCTTCCGTAGATTTTTAATGGATAACAAGTAGTCTGTGTTAGTCCAGGATATAATCAGTCTACATTTTAAATTTCAGCCAAATCAGTTCAGTGGTTGTGTTGTGATTGAGTAACAAACATCCAAACCTTCATTTGTATCTGACTTTGTGTTTTAATAGGTAAAATTTGAAGTTAGAAATTGAAATTTGGATCTATACATTACGTTTGATTATCATTTTATCTTGATAAATGTAAAATTAGTTTCACTTTCGGTAGGCCAAAACTACTAACTTTAAATCCACTATAAGTTTTTTAAATTTTCAGAATATACATCTAAGCAAAGTACGTATCTACTCGTAATACAAACATATTAGAGAGTGGGCTGTGAAAAGAGGCGCACCTGAAGTGCAAGAAATACACAAAAAAAAGAAAAATTAAGTAAATAAAAAACATTGTTTTAATAAAACTTACAAAAATAAATGAAATCCCAACAAAAACATTTTCATGTAAAATGTTGCCAGACGAGCATATGGCTCACACTGTCAAAAAGTTATCAGATCTCATGTAGGGCAAGACTTCTGACTTAATACACCCTTAGATACAATGATTTTGGTGGGATAAAATCATTTTCCTGATTACAAATTTTGATTTAACAGAACTTACAGAGTACTGAAAAGTGAATAAATTTTTGATTTTACGCCCAATGTAACGGTAGCCAAACGGTCAAGACATTATTGTAACTAAAGTGTAGAGTTTGTGAAGTTAGAGCTTGTATCTAAGGGTGTATTAAGTCAGAAGTCTTGCCCTACATGAGATCTGATAACTTTTTGACAGTGTGAGCCATATGCTCGTCTGGCAACATTTTACATGAAAATGTTTTTGTTGGGATATTTCTTTTCTTAGAGAGCTCTCAATAGAATTTAGATGCTTATAAATATGGAAGAAGACTGTGCTGAAAGTTTTCTGGTAGATTATTGCATATCAAATTCATTAGTAACTTATCGTAAGTTACTCATGAGTTCGAAGTTTCTAATAACTACTGAGTACTAGATTTTTAAATGTGTATGGATTTATGCCTATCGAATCCACCGTTACCTACTTGAGGCCTCCTGATCGACCTTTAATCCAGCAACTCCTCATGATTTCTTAGTGAGAAGCCTGATATCTGCGGCAGGGAGGGGGGGCGACAAAGAGCTAGGCGGCACTGAATTTTTATGGGATAATCATTTTTTCACAACAAATTTTAAATTGGAACTTACAATATTCTGGCGGATTTCAATGAATGTAAAGATTATAAAAGAAAAGATATCTGTCTACTCGAAGATGCTCGTAATAAGATGAAATTTTAACGTATCGATATTGGAATATTCCAGGTCGGCTTCAAAAGGAGAAATGGCGGCAGAGATCAAAGGCGTGACGATCTACAATCAATCTCTTATTCCTTTTGTTTGTGACGTCACCCGCGCCGGGCACAAAGGGCATGGAGAATTATTTTATTTACAAACGTGTAATATCATACGCACCGATATGAACCTGAGGATCAGTTCAT
The DNA here is from genome assembly GCA_036785405.1 of Coenonympha arcania. Classification (NCBI taxonomy): domain Eukaryota; kingdom Metazoa; phylum Arthropoda; class Insecta; order Lepidoptera; family Nymphalidae; genus Coenonympha; species Coenonympha arcania. The sequence goes on from CM072069.1 coordinate 1,378,906, forward strand.
TGGTATATTTTAAGTCAACCTTCTTCATACAAAAAAAGTAGCGCCATTTGTATTGACATCTACCCTGGACAGGGCGGACCGCGCCAAAAAATGTCGCCAGTTTATCGGTGCCAATAATACCAACAGTATAAGGCCACACTGCAATTCGCTCAGCGGCCACCTATGGTATTTTGACAGTTGGCGCTACTGCTTGCTTGTATGATAACTGTTTACGTAAATCGTTCGACAACTGTTCAAAATTTCCGCTAGTACGCTGCAAAGTGGCGGAAAACGTCCCTGTGGAAACTCACGTGTAGAATAATACAAGTATAGTGATTTGTTGTGTGGATCGCGGTCCATAGACAATACTGCGGTTGGCTTACAACTGACGGTGTTGGAGTCAAAACAAACATTTTTGACAGCAGTAAACTAGCGACATTTTTTCACGCGGTCCGCCGAATCCTGTGTCTATTATATTGTAGCAAATAAAATGTATCCATCATTTGAAGCTACGTTTGTTAACAGCAGCAAAGGAATAGTGGCAGTGTGGTTGACATTAGACATTAGTGGGTCCAGAATTTGAAGCCCAAATTGTGGTGAACTTCTCCTGGATAAAATAAAGCCTTTCTTAACTAGCTCCATCTAAATTCAATTAAGGTAAATTAAAGTTCAGAACATCTATAGCTAAGTGACTTAGCGATTCTATGTCTACAGTCCCTAACGCTTTCCAATACTGAGGATGTGACAATGCGATAGTGATATAAGACTGATTACATATTCATAACGTCTTGAAAAAATGTCCTTGCCACACATTTCTTAGTTTTTAGAGCGACAGCGGTTGTTTGATATAAAATCGGTAAGTCAATCGGCTAGATTAGGTTTGTAATACCTAAGAATCATAAAAATGGAGTATGAATAATTTGAATGTTTATGCAAACTTTTATAAAAAAAGATTCCGACGAATTAAGAACCTCCTCCTTTTTTTGAAGTCGGTTAAATACTTCGTACATAACAAAATATTTAAACTGTGATAGCAAAGGATAATCCATTTATCATTTTTGACATTTTTTAATACTTATAAAAACTGTATTATATTACGAGGACAGAAATAATATACTTGTTTATTTATTAAAAAAGATTATCCCCGAAAATCGAAAATGGCAGAAGAATGAATGCCAGGCAAAATTCGAGTAAAATTTACAACTATATTAACATGAAGCGTGCTAAAATATTCATATTTCGCTTGCTTCCATTACGAAATATTTTAATACTAGCTTTTACCCGCGGCTTCGCCCGCGTGAATTTCAGGGTTTTTACAAATACCGTGGGAGCCAAGGATTTTCTGGGATAAAAAGTAGCATACGCGATAGATAAACAGTCAACTACTACAACAACTAAAACAAACATCGGCTTGGTAGTTATACTGCTCTTCCCGCTTCCGTCCTTAATCAGTATAGGTTCAACTACGGGGCTCAACTAAAACACACATTGTTAGCGGCGTAAGCGTTAGTTTTCAGTGACCTGCAGTTTAAAAACTATACTTAAATACTTTCAAATTTATTTTGGGCCTTTAGTACAAATTCGCTCTGAAGCAGGAATACGATTGTTCTCCCAAAAACTGCTCTAACATCTACATTTTTCTAATTTTTATCGAAAACTATAATAGATGTAATTGTAATTTTTGTTTTAATGTGTCGGTGATAATAATATCCAAAAAACCGCAGAACGAATTTTTGATACCTAGTTTAGTTTTTTAGGGCCGATGTTTCAATCGCCAGATAAACGTTTACTAAGGAATAAATATGACGTTTTGACAGATTTTGTATGGCAATCTTTCAAATTCATTCCTCAGGTAGTCTATCTGGCGATTGAAAAATCGGTCCTTAGAAATTAGGTAAAATGTCGTTTTTCGGTAATATTCTTCCGCAACGCTGCATACTAATCTAACCTTACCTAACTTAACCTGGAGCTCTTGCAATTTGCAAACCTATGTAGGTACCCATTTTGACATTTATAGCATTACTATCCCATATCCCATTGCTCATCTAAAACACATAATAGCGAAATAGTTATTAGTTCAGAACCAATATTAGGCACCCATTTTCACGTCTATAGCATTATACTAACTTTTGCTCGCGGCTTCGCTTGCGTGAATTTCGGGCTTTTACAAATACCGTGGGAGCCAAGGATTAACTGGGATGAAAAGTAGCATAATTAAATTGTGTTCAGGACTCATTAGTCCTAGGCACCCATATTCACGTTTATAGCATTATTAATGTTACACATTCTATTGCTCAACTAAAACACGCATTGTTAATAGCGAAACAGTTCTAATTTCAGTATCTATATAGGTATCTACCCATTTTCACATTTACAGCATTACTATCCCATATCACATTGCTCATCTAAAACACATATTCAGAACGAATTGTTGATAACTGGCTTAGTTTTTTAGTATTTAGATAAAACGTCGTTTTTCTGATATATTCTTCCGCAACGCTGCATACTAACCTATCCTAACCTAACCTGGAGTTCTTGCGATTTCAGAAGCGATGTACCCATTTTCACATTTATCGTTATACTTTCCCATTTCCCATAGCTTAACTAAAACGAAAATTTTCAATATCAAAACAGTTATTAGTTTAAAACCTATGTCATATAGGTACCCGTTTTCACAGTTATAATATTATTAACCTGTATATTATTGACTCATCTAAACTCATCTATGTCAACTAAAACAAAAAAGCTTATAGTGAAACAATGGTAAGTCAGAATTTATATAGGTATTAAATATTACAGTTACATTATTACTAACTCAAAATCTCATTGTTTAACTAAAACCCACAATGTAAATAGCGAAACAGTGATAAGTTCAAAACCTATTTAGGTACCCATTTTCACATTTGTAGCATTATAATCCCATATCCCATTTTTCAACTAAAACACACATTGTTAAAAGCGTACAGTGCTAAGTTCAAAATCTATATGGTGCCCATTTTCACATCTGTAGTGATCAGTAGGTAGTAGTAATATCAGATCTGTAGTATCATTAGCTTTTGCCCACCGCCCTGCCTGTGTCAAATTCGCTTTTAAAATCCTGAGGGAAACATGAATTTCCCGTTCCCATTCAATATTCCAACCTTATACCTACTTTCAAAGAAGTTTGCTTTAGCTATCTACCTATAGATGTAGCTATAGATTGCTGTAAAAATTTAGGTTTTTTGAATATCCCACGGGAACTATGGATTTTCCCGGGATAAAAAGTACCCTATTATTTAATCCGGACTTATAACTTTACGTCTGCAAAATTTCAAAGCAATCGGTTCAGTAGTTACGGCGTGAAAGCGGAACAAACATACAAACAAACTCACTTTCCCATTTATAATATTAGTAAGGATTAAACGGGACAATTCTTTATTATGAAATGCACGAAGTACCTATTTAAAACACTGCAGCCGGCTGCCTGTGGGAAGAGTACAATGATATCGCTTTCACAGAGGTGTTCATTATTTCCCATTGTAAGTTTCCTGTATAATAGTTACGTTTAAGTTACTTGAATTCTGCTAGCAACTACCTTTTAGTTGCCTTAATTTGAAGAAAATGTCACTGAGAAATAAATTATAAGAACAGTTTGAAATAATCCTAATTATTCATTTATTCATTTATTTATAATTACTATAATTATTATTATGGTTGCGTTCTTTCCTCCATTTCATATTTTACGATTAGTATAAAAAATAAACTAAACTTTCATATTTAATTGAATAGGAAACAAATAACTACCAATAACAGTTTGTTATCTTTTAATTAATCTTTTAACCCGGCGTCATGGGGGTGGAAAAGTGATACACGGACGTTGGGGTGGGTCTCACCGACCCGTTCATTAATGTCAAAATTATTCCAATACCTTATCGATAATAAAGATAATATTTATACGTGTTTAGTTTTTTGGGTATTTAGGTGAATAAATGAAACACAAATATTTTGTTATATTATGTTTTAATTATATTTAATTGAACTTTAAAAAAATAACGAAAATTGTCAACAAAATTTTTCTCTTCTACTTAAATGTGATAATATTATTAATTAACAATCAGTCTTAACGTTTTAATGGCACTTTTTTGTAGGAAACTAAATAAATTTGAGAAAAAAAAAACAATTAATTACTTGGAATCATTATATTTGGTACAGTCAGCACAAAAAGGTACTATATGTTCTACACAGATATATTTGTTGTAACTCTCGCAGGTGTAGCTAGTTTTACGGTCTTTCTTGGCTGAACACACTTGGCACCTTTTGCGAACATTAGTCTTTTTTGCTGGAGGTTCCTCAGAATCAGAGTCAGACTCTTGTAAAATTGCAAGAATACGCTGTCGTTCTGCCTCTTCACGGTCCATTTTTACTAAGTACCTACAAAAAATACAAATAAAATATATTGAAATATATATAACCAGCTATAATTGTAAATAACAACAAAAAATCAAATATAAAAAGGATAAAAACACAGATAATAAGTAAAACAATATCTATACAAAATGGCGCAAAATTGTTACACTGACTGCGGGGATGGGTCTCACATACCTTTTTCAACTTTGTGCACCTGTATCTCCCACTGCAGCTGTGGCACAAGTAACGTGTTGCTTGCGATGCATAGAACAACTTAACAGCTCCAGCTATTGAGAAGAGCGGCAACGTCACACGCATAGTAACCGAACTACAAGCGAAATAAAATGTGACGGGTCGCACAGACCCAGCCCCCATGACGCCGGGTTAATTAGGATGCCAACAGTGTTGATTTTGTGTGTTGTGAAAATGCATTTTCTCATCTTCATAGCACGCACAACTATATATGTGTATCGGTTGTACGAATGCATCATTGATGTTGTTATTAAATTCCGATCGAAAGCAATTTATCAAAATAATAATGAGTTCAGGCATCAACACTTAAAAGCCACTCGTTCAGTAATAAAATTAATTAGGTAATTTAATATACATATTAGATTTAGCTATAGCATTGTCTGCAGGAAGCAATAAATAATTCGCTTCTTTAAAATATAATTATAGAGCCCTAATTTAACATTCAACAATTTCGAGTTTGGGATATGAAATTACTTCAAACTCTTTATTCGAATTAGGTCTTTTGTACAACAAGGAGCGGAATGGTTATCTCAGTTTTATTGATTGTTAACAAGAAACTAACGTTATCTTAGCAGGTTTTTGAATGTTATTCAAAAATCTGCTAAAATAATTTATTTTATTTTCTACAACATCCAGTAGGTTTTGAACTGAGCACCACACAAAGAGCTCCTACTCTAGACATATGACATATTACGATACGATGGATGGAATGGAAATGTAACGAAATGCAAAAAATGCATGGGAAAGATTGTCAATGTCACGTGAATTCACTCTCAAACATCTTTTTTAGTTAAGTTTCATTTATCCTTCGAATCGCAATATGTCATATTGCTTGAGCAGTCGGTTCGCCACAGAAGCAACGTAAATGCACAGAGGTACATTTCAAATTGCTTTTTCTGAAAGTCCTCTAATGAAGAAGTTTCCCATTGGTATAAAATCAACAGCGATCCACTGTACAGTCAAGGGTGCAATCCATTAGCGCTTGCTAAGTAAACAAAACCTAACAATGAAACCCTTGCGAAATATACCCTCGAAAACAAAATGGAACCCTTAATATATAGTCCTAGTTGGTGCATTTATTATTTGCACGATGCTTATTAAAATGAATCAAAAGGATTTCAAATTTCCTGCAGCTTAACGGCCCATTATCCCGGTTTTTAGCTACTACGCCACTTTTCAAACCAATTCAAAGTCATGAAAAAATAGTTTTTTTTCACTGTTAAAAATAAATATTAAAGATACATGCCTTATCTCTTTAATGTACTCATGAAAACACGATAAGTTAAACTTGCCTCGATCATAAAAATTTTTGAAAACAGGTCGTTTTTGTTCATTTTTCTAATGGCATTTCCAAAGCTTTAGACTAAATTTCATAAAAATTATACGTAAATTAAGCTCATTGTATTACCTATTTATTGGAAAGACAGATTTTAAATAAAAAAATTGCTGCAAAATTTCGCCTAACAGAAGTCTTAAAATGATCTAACGCATCGAATAAGCGATGTACTTCAGTGGCTCACGAGCCTCTATACGAGAAGGACCTGCGCAAGTTTTCACGACTCACGCTCCTTTCGCGCTAAAATTATTTATTTTTTAATTATTTGTAAATAAATTCTCTTGCTACATTTAGTAATAAAATTAAAATATGTTAAGTGTTTCTTGAGTTTTTCAAAATACCTAGTCTTCAAAAGCTCCAAAGAAAATCTGATACGAACTAAGAAAATTAGGTAGGTAGAGTAAATTTCACCACGCGCAAATACCATCACGCGTAACCACAGTTTATACCTATATACAGTCAGTAAGGGAGACGAGATTTTATTTGTTTGGCTATACTGAGTTACTCATGAATACATGATATAATAATATCCTCTCGACTTTATTTTGGCCATGGTGGTCAATAGAAATTTACCAACTGCGCGGGAGATATTTCTGAACTTCCAACCCCTAGATTGGTTCCTACTAAATAGAAATACCTCACCTACCTACTAATTACTTTTTAGAAAAATACAAATATAATAATATTAAGGAGCACAAACCCGGGGAACCCGAGACCTGCAGTCGAAGATAGTAGTTACCATAAAACCAACGAGACTTTGTAACCGATTTTGTACTATCAAAATAATAATTAAAAACGTAATAATTAAAAAAAAACGTCATCCAATTGGCAGTGAGCTGAAAAATTTTCAAAATTGCGGATTCAAAATGGCCAATTTCGACGAACTCAACGAATCTCACCAATATCTCAAAGAGTATAAAAGATGGAAGAACGGTTTCTTGACAAGAAGTGATCAGGACCCAAAGGTCTATTCAAAGGACAGAAAAAAATTCAAAATGGCGGAATTTATTTTTTTCATAAAAATGTATGGGGAATGTTGAGACTAAAGTTGTAAGGCAAATAGGGGGGAAGACAGCACGCAGGCCACATGTGGCCTGCGCCTCCACGCGTCCTACTTAGTCAATATAATATATAGCTGCTTGTGCTGATTCACTGACTGACTGATTGATCACCTCGACAGTCTTCAGAACCCTAAATCATCATCTCATTCCATATTTTTCTCTGAGAATCCTCCAAAAAACCGCATCAAAGTACTACATGTTTCACAACTTTTCAATAGTCTCTTCAATATTCATCATTCAGTCCATAAATTTTCTATGGCAAATAAATTCCGCAATTTTTAATTTTTTTTCTATCCATCGAATAGACCTTTGAGTCCTGATCACTTCTTGTCAAAAAAACCGTTCTTCCATCTTTTATACTTTCCGAGATACCGAGGAAATTCAAATGGCGGCCATATTGAATCCGCCATTTTGAAATTTTTTTCAGCTCACTGCCAATTGGATGACGTTTCAAATGACATTTGGTTGACCAACCCCACCTATCAATACGCTGGCTGTGCTCTTCACCCGTCTCCGAAATCCTCAATCATCAGCTCTCTCCGTATTTTTCCTCCGAATGAAATTTTTTGAATCCGCCATTTTGAAATTTTTTTCAGCTCACTGCCAATTTCCCTCCGTATTTTCCCTCCGAATGAATTTTTCCCTTATATACAAAACGGTACTTGAAAAAAATTTTTTTTCATACAAAATTGTTCAGGATCACCTCATCAATCAGTGAGTGAGTCAGTGAATCAGCACAAACAGCTATATAGGTACTCACCGTTTAAACCTTTCCTAGACTACGACTAGTATTTAAAAAACGAAATCAGCTAAATCGGTCCAGCCGTTCTTGAGTTTTAGCGAGACAAACATACAGCAATAACTGATTTATATACATATACTAGCTTTTGCACGCGGCTTCGTGCGTGAATTTCGGTGAAAATTAGGGTTTTTTAAATATCCCATGGGAAGTATGGATTTTTCCGGGATAAAAAGTAGCCTATGTTTTAATCCGGGTTATAAGCTATCTATGTTCCAAATTTCAGCCAAATCGGTTCAGTAGTTGCGGCGTGAAGGAGTAACAAACATACACACTTACACACACACACACACTTACACACAAACTTTCGCCTTTGTAATATTAATGTGATATATTATAAATAACTCGGTTGAGATATAATTGATTACCATAAAAAATCAAAATATAGGTAAAAACGCAACTTCCAACATATATTTCGTGAAGCGAATTATAATGTAAATAGTCCAACTGTAACAGTACTTAACTGTGACGCAAATATTTATGATATAGGGTCACGGAGTTCATTTGAACTGCGCGACTCACGGCGATGTTCGCTAGGTATCGTAGCGTGGGTCTGAGTGAGCGGTAAATGCCTAAAGTGCTGGGATATAGTCGCCTTAAAAGCTGTAGAAACGTCTGAGAATTCTTTTAATCCCATCAAAACATAAAATATGTGAAAGGAGAGCCAAGTACACACCATAGAATTTTATGATAATATCGGCCTTGGTTGTTGACTTCAACGACAAAAGAAGTGATATCTTAATGGGTGCCAAGTTCAATGGTCAATCCTGAAATTTATTTATAACAACATAAAATATCATAATATCTTCTTATAAATTAGGCTAATATATTGAAGCCTCAGGTCTGGCTTGGCTAGTTCTCATATACGAATTATTATGTTCGATGGCTAGTTTCTACCAGCAGGCCAAATTTTCGGAATAATAAAATAAAAAGCAACAAGTAACAGGTAACTTGCGAAGGCTATAATATAATTCGTATATGAAAACTAGCCAAGTCAGACCTGAGGCTTCAATATATTAGCCTAATTTATAAGAAGATATTATGATATTTTATGTTGTTATAAATAAATTTCAGGATTGACCATTGAACTTGGCACCCATTAAGATATCACTTCTTTTGTCGTTGAAGTCAACAACCAAGGCAGATATTATCATAAAATTCTATGGTGTGTACTTGGCTCTCCTTTCACATATTTTATGTTTTGATGGGATATCATTACTTTTTGTAAATAAATTATTAGTAGGTACTTAATACCTACTTATAACAGTATTATAATTAAACTAAAATTCTTCTCAATTTTTATTTCAACTATTGCCTATACCATACGTACTTTCTAAAAGAATTATAGCTAGTAATAATATAACCACAAATACAAAAGAATTATTTAAGAAAATCTATTGATTGAATGAAAGAAAAACCTTTGAATTTCGTGGCATAAATCGCAACCTTATAGGTCAGATATCGAGAGACAACCGGACAGTAAGACGCCGCGCGCGCTTATGAGCGCGGCTGCCGAGTGCCGCCTGCCTCTCGCTCGAACAACCCGCAAGGCGCACCGCGCGCCGCGCGCCGTGTAGGTACCGAAATCTTCGCCGCTTTAGGGATAGAATCAATTTATTGAAAAAGTATAAAATGATAAAAATTTACCAGTTTATGATTTATTCCTTTAAATTCACATAATTACTCACCTGTATGCCAAATTGAACTTTCTAGGTCATCTGGAACTGGCAGGCACTAAGTATAAGTTAAGTGTTCCTAACAGAATCAATTAAGTGAAAAAGTATTATAAAATGATAAAAAAATTTCAGTTTCTGATTTATTCCTTTGTATTCACGCAATTACCTACCTGCAAGCCAAATTTGAACTTTCTAGGTCATCTGGAACTAGGTTATAGTTTTGATCTATAGGTCAGTGATAAAAATGACGATTTTTGGACGTTAATATCTAAATAACCGCTTGAGATGTGTTTATGAAATTTGGAGCATATATGTATCTTGCAAGTCTTAATATATGAGCCAAATTTGACACGTTAATTTCAAATAGTTTTTGTGATATGAGGGTGTCAAAAGTGGCTCCAAATGGTTCGTGTAAAATTACACACGGTGCGCTTGCCAGTACTGTATACTTTGTACTTGGCTTGACACGCTGACCGCGTGTCTTGATTTATTTTGATTCTGGTATTCAGAAGTAAGTTGAAGAGATGATGATGATATTTATATTGATCGGTTTCTATAAGTCTTTACTATAATATCTAGAATAGTCTTCAACAGGAGAGTACACTTGACTGAGATTAATAAGGGCAAACAGTTTATGAAAGCTTAGCTGATCCAAATAAAAATGAATAAATAAAATTAAAGTAAATAGGTTTTATTACCATATCCAGATCATTCAACCTTAAGCTTAGGGTAGATACATGCAGTCTTTGTTATCCATAACCTTATTTTAAGGGTAAATTCCGATACATCACATAATTAAGGTCCAAAAACGAACAACGGGGCGCGGTCAATCAACTGGAGTCTGGCTTTGTTCTTCATATTCTGCAGATCATTCTCCGTTACATACCCAACCCTCTGCAATTGACCATTTGGTAACAGTATATAATACGTGCCAATACTCTTCTGAACTTCCACTGGTTCCACTAAGGTTTCCGCTTGAGGGTTATCCGTGGTAGATGCTTCAGGGGGACCGTATTGGTTATCTGGGACACCGTATGTTTTATCTGGGACTCCATAAGACGTTGATGGCTCTTGCGGTAGCGCAAACTGTTGTCCTTCAGGCTTCCATCCAGAAGGGGGATATGGTCCACTGGCTTCAGGAGGTCCGTAAGTATCAGTGGGTGCAGGAGTTGTGTCTATTGGTAGAGCGAACGCTGCACCAGACGGCTTCCAACCTGATGGGGGATACGGACCAGTACTAGTCGTAGATTCCGCAGTAGATTCTGTAGTCGTCGGTGCTAACTCTTGTCTTTGAGACCTGAACCTGGCTCGAAAGCGAGGCGGTTCAGCCATCACACCGATAATCAGACACGAAATAACCAGACTCTTCATTGTTAAGTAAAATTAAGAGCTGATTGCTTTAGAACTGCTAAGAATTAACTGATGCCCAATTAGTTTTTGGTGCCGATTTTATAGTATAGTGATCGGTGTTTAATTGCTCTTTGTACATCATATTAGGCTGACTAAAGGCCGACGGGAGGATATAGTGGTTATAGATACACGGGACACGTTTTAGGTGACCGTCATTGAACTGTATGACGTCAAGAGGCTTTGGTTGTCCCTCAATGAATAGACAATGTCATAGGATCAAATTGTTAACCACTTCGATCAATAGATTAGTCTTTTACATTTTAAAGAATGGTTTAAATTTGCGTAAAACCTCATCGTGAAAATCCGATTGTGAGATTATAAAACGATTGATTACGTTTTTAGTACAATTCGCAAGTTTCTAATTTCTTTATTTAAATCGTAGAACCCAATTTCGCTCAAGCCAGTTTAGGATCTTATGATTCCTAAAGTGTCTATGGCCTGATCCAGTGAGAGGAAGTGCCAAGAGGCGTGAAACCAGAAAAACGTGGTTCTTGGAGCGTACTGGGAGCGAGTATTGGAGCGATCCGGTGCTATGCTTTGTAGCAAATATTGGCGGGAGAAGCTTCAGGCATATTTATGTTATTTTAGTGTTTGTGTGGTATAATTTTGTTTATTTCTTTCAATAATAATTAACCAGTTAAAGGTAAAACCGATTAGATCGCAGTCAAGTAGTTATAGTATTAGTGTTCGTTTCCAGTAAAGCGGAGCGGCGTAGACGATAAATCGACCAATCACAGTGCCCGAAATCTCCGCTGGCATCAGTGAAACGCACCCTTAACGGCGTAGAAGCCGTATTTAAGCGATTTTGGATGAAGTTTCATTTAAAAACTCGAAAAACAATTAGTTTCAAATTTAAACGTCATGTATTTTGGGTCTTTAATCTAAAATCGCTTCGAAGCAGAAACACGATTGGATAAAAATTTCTCGATAGAAAGTTCTCCTAAAAGTTGCACCAAAATTTCAGTTTTTCTAGTTTTAATCGGATACTATGAATTACAATGGATGTAATTGTAAATTTTGTTTTAATGTGTCGGTAATAATATTATCCAAAAACACTTAGAAACAGATTTTTGATAACAGGCTTAGTTTTTGACTAATTAGGTAAAAGGTCGTTTTTCTGTTATATTCTTCCGCGACGCTGCATGTCGCACCTACCAACGTTTCCGTGAGAGTGAGAAAGACAAAAATAAATTCAATAAATTCCGTTTAAGGCGAGTTTTATACATTTATAAAAGGTTTAAGGTAGAACCATCGATCTAAATTCTCACATTATCGCGTACGTTAAAGTTAATGTAGCGTGAGTTATAGCTAGCGTAGTATACATAATAGTCTCATAGGTAGTCAGTGATTGATGCTCTTAAAGTTCAACAACCAATATAAGTTCAGTTAAGTAAACCAGAATATAAAAGATTGTTTGTCATACAATCAATGCACTTATGACATAGATGGATGAGTGATTGTGGATGAAAGTGGTTGCTAGTCCACTAGAGATGTGCTACGTATGACGTATATTTTATGCTAAGTTTGGTGTCAAACGTCAGCAATAGCTATCGCTTGATTTTTCATTAGATTTTACAGCTTTTTAAATCACAAGCGAAATTATTGGTGTGTTTGACACAGAACGTAGTATAGGATTTGTACCACATCTGAATCTCCGATGCACAAACGCTCTAAATTTATGTTACGTTTACGTTATCAGTGTTACTTATTTTTACACACGCTGCCCGCGGAGCAATCAAATGGGGTAACAGGCCGGCTATTGCGCTTTCTGTTGCACATACGGGCTTACGTACTTACAGCAGCCTGCCGGGTAACGGCGCAGTTCTACTTGCCCATTGTATTGCACCAGGTGCTGCGAACTTTTAACATTAAAAAGAGAGAAAATAATATGGATGAATAGGGTTGTCAAACGGATGAAAATGACATCGTAACAGTGAAGAAAAAAAAATACATAAAACTCATGAAGTGTTAATTTTATTATGATATCATTACGTCATGATATTGTAATAAGTATTGAGTAGCCATGTATTGTCGGTATGTAATAGTTGTAATGCAAGTCTGGTCGAGACAATGCCGCGCGTGTGTCGCATGCAGACTAGAGTAGAGCACATTCCCTGCATGAGCACGTCCGTTATTAAGGTCAGATGCACTCGATAAATTGATGTTTATCGTTTATTAATACAACTATGTATCATAGTAAAGAGAATGCGTGAGTGTCGTGGAACACTCGGTTGGAACCTGGGTTTACTTACCGTTTAATAGATGGCGCTGTGACGATTTAGCTCGCGCAAACTTGTTTTCATACCAAATCATCCAGCTGACTGCGTGCTTGCTGAATCTAAAGTAGGATTTTTCTAGATTTTCTTCATGTTAGGAAAGAAAAATCGTTTTAGTAATTAATTTTGGAAAGTTTCGACAAATATCTCAAGAAAGTTTCGCTTGGCTGTTGAAAAAGGGCAATACAGAAAAGCTGTGACAATTTCTCTGATGCCTAGTTAGAGCACAGTTTAAAGATATTCTCTGTTAACCACAGAGAATATCTTTGAGTGAGTGACTCGGAGTGAGCACCGATGATTATTATAGCTAATATTAGCGATGGTTGCAGGGAACCTACCTCCTCGTTTTATTTTTTTATTTATACTAGCTGACCCCGCAAATGTTAATTCGTCACTTATATTGTTTATTTCTTAGGGCCATGAAAAATATTTAAGTCCTATTCTCAGACTACATTCATATTTCTATTTTTAACCGACTTCGTTATGCACAAAAATTGTATAAAAATCGGTTAAGGCGTTTCGGGGGAGTTTTGTAACAAACGAGAACTTTATATATTAGAGTTTTGCGAGCAAACGAGTTTTGCGTTGTTGTAACTAGGCCACACCTCCCTCAATTAATTACCATTAATTTCCGTTTTAGATACAATTGAATGCGTATACGCTGAGCAGTGAAATTCCCTTTCAGCAAGCGACGCGTTTGTATGCTGATGGTTATTGCTTCTACTCTCGTGGAGCAAATGCGGTGCGAGCGACGACGCACAACGACTCTATAAACTTGGGAAATGCTAGCAAAGGGATTATTACTGGTAGTAGAGTACAGCATCTAACACCATCTTTTTACGATTGTACACGTCTTCCTTTTAAACGAAGTTTGTTTTCGGAAGGTACAGCGAAGGGGGCAAGAAAATGGATTTTTTCCTTCACGAAAATCACGATATAATAATATTAATTCCATGCATGTGTTTGCATGGGATTAATATTATTATATCGTTATCTCGTTTATAGTTTCTTTCAATCAAGTACTGGAGAAATTTGGAGAATTTCTGCCTATTATTACTCGATCTATTACCATTCATATAGAAATTGATTAAAAATAAATAGATCTAACATAGTTTAGGGATTTGAGTGTTTTTCGTAGTAATCTGTGGTTTTTCGCACAATTTTTCAGTTTATGTCTTCAACTCTGCTCGGACTTCAAAGAAATTAAAAAAAAAAATATTTATTGGCAGTGGCAGAGTTTTAGCCAATTTTTTTTTATACTATATAGGCTAGCGCTTGACTGTGATGAGTGATCACACCTGATGGAAAGTGATGATACAGTCTAAGGTGGAACGCGCTTGCCTAGAAGATGCACTCTTGATTTGAAGGTACCCGCGGGTTGTAAGTGGCAGGAAAGACACTGCCTGGGAGGGTATTCCAGGCCTGAGTGGGTATGTGGCCTGAGTTGTACCAATTGGGATGTTTTTATAGTTTTATCGTGGCAAAATTAAAAAACACAGTTCCCTCGTGATTCACAGAAACCTTTAATCTGCGCAGGCAGACCTAAGAGCAAAATCTACCAGACTATGAAATAGTAGTTTCGATGAAAATTATTCAATAGCAATAAAAAAGGTGCGCTTTATAATTGCTTTATACCCACACATAAAATGCCCCTTTAAAGTGGTAATTAATGAAAAGCATGAATAAACATTATATTCGAGTACGGGCACTCGGGCACTCGGGCACTCGCCCGCCCCGTGGGCCTTCATAATGCCATTTTAAGTTTATCTTTCGGTAATTATGTGAGGCCAACGGTTAAACTAAAAGGTCCATTGCCTAACTAACTTTCATTTGTATTTTGCGAGCGGAATATAACCATTTTTATTACGATTTAAATTTTGACATTTGATAAACTTAAACATTGTTATTATTATTAATTTTTTCAAGATATTTTATTGTGCAATGATCATGGTAAATTAATACATTTTTTTGTCTCTAAGCCTGAGCTTCTTAAAAATTTAATTGTTTTTGTTTTTTATGAATTAAATTTGCATGCCAATATGGTGTGATATAGGTAGTCAGATCTTATATTTGTAAGGGTATCATTTAAGCTATCACCAATTTAATTAGTTTTGTGTTTCTTTAATAATAGGGTTTGTACTCGAAATAGTAGATCTGTCACCAAAATGTAGTCACCAAACAATGCAAAATCAGTTCCACAATAAATCACCTAAAATCCTGAGATATAAGGTCTAGTACCAAATAAATGTTTTTGTATGTATTATAATAGGTGTGTCCTAATAAGTATTTAAGCAAACTAATTTAAAGAGATCACCAATAAATCATATTATGTTACTAGAAAATTGCATTAAGTTCAAATAAAAAATTATTTCTCTCCCCCTCACCCCCTCCAAGTTCCTGTCAACGGAGCCCCGCTTCGCGGGGCTCCTATTTCTGGGTGGTCATAAAAGGAAATAGCCCAAACCATTAGTAAGCTGAAGTGGCAGTGGGCAGGTCACGCGTGTCGCAGGGGCGATGGCCGGTGGAGCCGAAAAGTCCTGGAGTGGAGACCGCGTACAAGTAAGCGTAGCGTGGGGCGTCCTCCAGCTCGTTGGACCGACGACATTAAGCGGGTGGCGGGAAGCGGCTGGATGAGGAAGGCTGAGGACAGGGTGTGGTGGCGCTCACTTGGGAAGGCCTATGTTCAACAGTGGACGTCCGCAGGCTGAAATGATGATGATGATAAAAGGAAAATAACCTTATCCTAATTACCTATAAATATTTTATATTATCGCTCTCCCCCTCACCCCCTCCAAGTTCCTGTCGACGGAGCCCCGCTTCGCGGGGCTCCTATTTCCGGGTGATCATTAAAGGAAAATAACCTTAACCTAATTACCTATAAATATTTTATATTAATGCTCACCCCCTCACCCCCTCCAAGTTCCTGTCTACGGAGCACCGCTTCGCGGGGCTCCTATTTCCGGGTGATCATAAAAGGAAAATAACCTTAACCTAATTACCTATAAATATTTTATATTATCCCCCGCCCTATAAATATTTTATATTATAAGAACGAAGTTTATATTCATGTAATGCAATATAATTTTATTGGTTATCGATCTCTTATTTTACACATAATATATTAACATTAATTTGATAATTCATACCTGGGAACAATTTTTGTTTATCTGAGAACGAAAATATTTCGTGGCGATAGATCTATTTATTAGGTGATACAACTTGATGACAAATATAAATTTTGGTGATAGAAAATATAGTTCCCTATTTGTAATAACCAACTTTGTAAATACCTATATCAGCAAATAAATAATTTGATTGATTGAATAATATTCTTAAAACGGACACAAATTATTATGGTGTTGCTTAGTGAACTAAGTAGGTAGTTTTTTTTTTAATAATTACAAGTTGCTTCTATCGACTAAATACAGCATAAAAGCATACAAGTGCATAAAAAGTAAAACAATAGAAAATACTTTTTTATTTCTCTTGGAGAAAGATACAATTTTTTAAATTAATTGTTAGTTGTTTTTTAATTAATTACAAGTTGCTTCTATCGACTCAATAAAACCAGAAAAGCATACAAGAGCATAAAAAGTAAAGTAATGAAAAATTCTCATTTCTCTAGGAAAAAGTAATAATCTTTTTAATATCTATTTTAACTTCCAAGGCAAATGCAGTAAAGTATGTTTCAATGGTGCATCGGAAGCGCCACGGCTGACAGGCTGGACACAAAGATGGTAGTATTTACGTAATGAAGCAAATCCCGAAGGCGAAGTGACAAATTCCCTACAACGCATTTCAGAAATATTAATACATGTTTCCGATTAGAATAGCATAATAGAAGCCATACGCGTTTATTTTTAGTTATGTTGACGATAGAAAAAGGTATTGGTTTGACGACTGAATGGCGCAGCGGTAGTAGTCTTGCCCTCGGAGTCGGTGGTCGTGGGTTCGATTCCCACAACTGAAAAATGTTGGCGGGATGAACATGATTTTATTAGTGGTAGGAATATCCTTGCGGAGTCTAAGTAGATACCGTAAAGCAGTGATGTATTAGGTATACTGTGCTTTGGTTTAAAGGGCCCTGTAGTCGATGCGATTACTGGGCAAAGTTATACTTAAAAACTGATGTCTCAAGACGATGAATGATATGCAATAAAATCACGAAAGGTGTATCACTTCACATCAGGTGAACATTTTACTCATCTTATCGTTCTTTCCCTATCTCTGAAGACTGTTTTGGAACAGTACGTATTGCCAGAAAAGAAAACAAAACCCGGCTGAGTTTGTTGTGGGCTTCTTTTCAGTGCAGGGCGCGTTTGAACCCTCGCAAACTTAGTTTTAAGTCGACTTCTAGTTATCACCATAGCGACAAATATCGTATAGACGTTTTATAAGAGCCTGTACGTTAGGCCTATGTGATATAAAGATATTTTGAGTTTGAGTTTATGACGCACTTATAGGTAAATTCTGAGCCTTGGTCATGGATTATGGGCCTCAGATGGCTCAGAGTCATTAAGCGCGCGATGGAGAGACCTATCTTCTTTCTCTATTTTACGAAATATCTATATTGAGGCTTCTCTAAGTAGGTACCGCACGAGTGAATGGAAAATATCGAGGAAAATCTAATTATCAGTCACTGCTTTAGGAGCGCTTTAATCGAATTAACGTGTCTTAGAATTCATTAATTGCCCCAATTTGAAAACACATAAAAGCACTTTTGGTTATTACCTTTATTTTGTATTCACGGAATCATTTCGACTGCCTTTTGTGGAAATAAATTGTTTACGATAACATTATTTGGCGATAAATCTAATACCTAAATGAGATAAAAACCTTTATATTTGTCCCGCAGTGATTTTATTTGCTCTGAATATTTCTTCCTTTATTTCTCGCCACCTTATTTTTATAATATTATTTTCCAACAATCACGTTCACTCGTATCCTAAACAGCTTAGCGGTACGTCTTTGTAGGTTGGTAATACCAACCATAACCAAACCATAACCAACCAGTCATAACCAAAGCCTTCCATCAGACAAAACCTAAGCCAATGAAGAAATGAAATTTCAATATTCGTGCTCGCCGAACCAATCCCAGGACAATATCACAGCGCGCCAACTATGACAGGAAGGTCATGAAAATCAGCTGACCACCAAAGTCTATCACGCAACCAGTAATCTAATACTGTCGCAGCAAGGATTCTGGAAGCAAACCGTGTTACTTTACGAAACTCCATGATAAAATAATCTGTACAAGCTAATATTGTAAAGTCGAAACTTCCCGATGATGCTCCCGTGTCGGGATGAAGCATATGTAAAGAACCAGATTTTGAGATAACTATGAAAAAAAGAAGTGCCAAACAAAATATATACGGGACTACAGCTTTTGTTATTCATCGATTGTCGCAACTAGGCAGTGAGAGCACTGTTACTTGACCCGTAAACTATGAACTAACATCAAGCACTTTCCAAATATCTGTAAACCAGTTAAAGCAGACCGCAGGCGCTAGAAGCGACAACAAATCCAATTTGTATAGGTACCGTTGCCAGTGTCGAGATCGAGTTATCCGCGGGACCAGGGTTGCCACTCGGTGCTTTTACTAACTAGTGATACGTGGACATGGCTGACTTTGTCACAACACGAACATGAACTCAGATGCTCTAGCCAAAACGCTTTCAAATTTTCAATTTTTTTTTTTATTGAAGATAGGCTTGCGCTTGACGACAATCATGCCTGATGGAAAGCAATGATGAACTTTAGGATGGAGCGCGCCTGCCTAGAAAATGCCTATTCACTCTTCTCTTGAAGGCACCTAGATTGTACTTGGCTGGAAACACGGAGGCTGGAAGGGCGTTCCACACCTTAGCGGTTCGTATCAAAAACGTGGAATCAATTATGAAAAAACTTTTTTTAAGCTATTGCATAGCTTCTATCGCGGGCCTTGAGCGTGGAGACCGAATCCAGAAATTCCGTAACGAAAATAACCTAACACCCCCACTCCGACCGGCACAGCGGTGATACTTTTTAGTTTTGCCATCTATCGATGAATAGCAGAACTTTTTGAAATATCACGCTTGTCTCTTTAGTTCAGCAACTCGTCTCTAGGTGGCATTGGTTGTATAATTATAATTGCATAAGTTGATAAAAACAGCTATGCAATAGCTTTACCGCGGTAGTCTCCGAGTGCCACACGTCTTTTTTTTAATTTTTTTAAGGCGGTATAATATGCTAACCAAGTATAGGTTATTGCCTGACTTTTCCGAAGTTTCGGCGGATAAATTACGATCGCGTGACGCGTTGCATGATGTATTGTTGGCTATGAAAAGTTCATTGAATGTGTATTGTGTAAGCATTCGCTTGACGGATGATTTGGGCCCTTCGAGGCTGTATCAAACCTGACAAAGTATCTAGACAGGCTGATGTGACACAGATATGCATAGTATTTACTTGAAAATCATTGCGAGCTTATTCAGCCGGACTTTCGGCGACGTTTACGCAGGTGTGTTGCGAGAATTAGGTTGTTCGGCCATTTTACCGCAAAGTTACGTCACCCGGAGATGAAAATCACAGACGACTCGAAATCGATACCTACGGGTACATAGGGGCTATTTTCCTATTACTATACTGCTGCTGTAACCATTTCTCTCAACGTCGATCGGCGCAGAAACGCTGACGATCGCTCATTCTATAGATAGCTTGTGCAGAAAGAAACCCATAATTCTTTGTGGTTAGCGATCGCTAATGTCAAAACAATGTCAATGTAACATCGACACATAGAGGTCTCGTGAGTGACAAGGTATTTATAATCTGTCAAAATGCATCTTGGCAACCATTTAGCATTTTTTCATTTAGATCGGAAGGTTGACATCCCTAAGCGAGACCGCCCCACTTTCCCACGCGCCCTGGGAGTGGGACGGGAAGGCTTTGAACACGTTTGTTTGTCAGCCACTTTCGCAGTCGACATTACTCTTGACTCTCGACATAAATATATTGTGTTACATTTAAGTCGACGAGATTCTTGGGAGTTGAGACAACCATTAAGTAAAACTCAGACCTGTCTCTCAACCAAAACAAATTGTTTGATGAGATGTTTTCTCACATCATAATATTATAGGTAAACTCTTAGCTGTGCGTCTTTTTTTTGTTTTATTTTATTCTATATTGCGATCTCGCCTGATGATAAGTGATGATGTAGCCTATGATGTTATCGTACTAACTTGGAAGGGTAAGCAAATTTACCCCAACGATTTCTACACGCATCGCACCGGAACGCTAAACCGCTTGGCGATGCGTCTTTGCTGGTAGGGTGGTAACTAGCCACGGCCAAAGCCTCCTACCAGACCAGACCTGACCCAATTTAGAATTTATAAAATTCCAAAGTGGCCCGCGGCGGAAATCGAACCCGCGACCTCCCACTGGAATCTGAGTGCGCCGCCGCTGCGCCAGGGAGGTCGTGTGCACCAGTGACCACATACCTACTTCTCAAAAACAAGGAAAAAATTACTACAGGAATTCAAATTCTTCAAAAATAATTGATTAACTTTTTGATAAAAACATGCTTCTTAATGCATCCTACTTCATGCGTTATTATGTTCAGGAGGGAAATAGAAAAGTTATTGTGCGGGAAAGAATATTTTTTCGCTCGCTAAACATACCTACATGGAATGTCAACTTTTAAAAATTATGTTGCATTTATAGATACGTTGATCTTGTGTGTATAAAAAAAGTCAAAATGGTCCTTTTTACAAGTTGTTCAGAAACGAAACAGTAAATTGAATTAAAGCTATGGATTCGCACGTATCGTACCTTTGCCTTTGAAATCTAGCTCTCCCGCGAGATACTTTGCTTTGCTTTGTCAAGTTTATAACAAATATTATTTCTTAAAATAATAAAGAAATCTAATTGTTTGTAAAATATTAAACAATAGGTGTAATTTTCTCTATAGCAATTTCAAATCTGTAGTTGTAATAGGTACCCTATACGCACGCTTGCCAAACCTCAACAAACTGAAAAAATAAAAATTTATATGAAAAATTTAAAAGATCCTTTTCCTCCATGTCCCGTCCCATTCGTTTTTCCACCCTGAACGTATATAAATAAGTCTCGGACATTATTTTCCGACTAATAAAACATATTAGTCGAAAATTAATGTCCGAAACATAAAACGAAGATAATAACAGTGAGCACCTAACAGAAAAACGTACCTAAGTATCTACTTATCTAAAATAAATATTGTATTATAGTACCGTGAAACTATTATTCGCTTGCAATATTATTCCCAGTACAATACGATACAAGTAGTAATGAGTTGAAGTATTACATAGTGAAGGTAAATTGTCACGTTTACACCTGAGACTGGATAAATGAAACATGCGAGATAGCGCCTGACAAAATTACGTGAGCAATGTTCACCGCGACGAATGAGCTATTTTATTGAGTCAGGCATGAATAATATTTGTTTTAACGGAATATATTGTTATGATTGAAATGTGTATTTTATCCAACTTAAAAATGAAATAGTATCTGTTAATGTCAAATTCATTTTAAGATCACTTCGTAAGATGGTAGTGTACCTATTCGTATTAAGGATGTTTCAGGATATTATAATATTATTTACAAATGTTTTAAATTTATAAATAGTGTAAGTCAAAGATAGTGTAAGTAGTAGGTATATCTAACAACTGTTTCCTAATATTTAATAGCTAAAACGACATCATAATTTAGGTAAATTTTTAGACTAAATATATTGCTCATCTCAGAGTGAAATTAAACGCTTCAGGCTTTCTCTTCAAGAGTCTACTAGGAATGTTTAGTTTATGGTTGTGTTTGTGACAGCTTCAAAACATCTCATATGAAGGCGAAAAGTTAATTTGGGATAGAACAATTAGAGTGTGAACTGTACTTAAACTTCACCAAAGTGATTGTGAGATGTGAGTTATACTTGACACATCTCGTCCCAAATTAAAATACCAATTCCACCAAGTAACCTAGAACCTTGAAAACTTAGTATTTTTTTAAGTGAACTAATAGTTATCACCAAATACATATACCTATGAGTAGGTACTCACATATGTTATTGACCTTTCATAATGTGCCTGTGTAAGTTTGGCTTTTGTGAAATAAAGATATATTAGGTAACTTAGAATGTATACAGGCGGATTGGAATAACACATAAGTTATGTTTTTAGTGTCTGTAGAGTCCCCAAAGGTTGACAATCGGCAGTGTTAATTGCTAGTTATTGCCACAGTTTAAAGATATAATGTTAACACTATGTTATTGCTACTTATAGGTACGCAAAGTTATTGTTCTTGCAAAACAATTGCAGTACGCTTTGTTAATTAACCTACGCATGAGATGCGTAGGTTGGGGGAAGCAATAGAAGATCGTCACGAATACATCCTGTACTACAAAGGCGAAATTGCAGGACATAGAGGAGTGGGATTCTTAGTAAAAGCTTACTTGAAAACACATATAATCGAATTTATAGGTATATCGGATAGGATAGCTATACTAAAAATCAACTTGCCTGATTGTAAAAAGAATTGGACTATAATACAAGCATATGCACCAACTGAACAAGCCTCAGTAGAGGATGTAGAGTCGTTCTATAGTTGCCTGTCCGAGACTATATCAAACTATGCTTTTAAGAATCTCATACTTATGGGAGATTTCAACGCTCAACTTGGAGCAAAACAAAATTGCGAGGAGAAACCTCTGGGAATATTTGGTCATGGTAAAAGAAGTAGAAATGGACAGAAATTCTTAGAGTTCCTTCTGGAAAATAATCTCTTTGCCTTAAATACCTATTTCAAAAAGAGCCCCAAAAGTAAGTGGACATGGATTTCTCCAGACGGCAAATACAGGAATGAAATAGACTATATAACCACCAATCACCCCAGAGCTTTCACTGACACCGAAGTTATTCAAAATTTAAACTTTAATACCAACCATCGCATGGTGCGCAGTTGCTTAAGTCTCAATCCCCCAAAAAGATCACGAAGGCATATCGGCCAGCAAGAATTTAAACATATAAATGCAGAAGATTTAAATAAAATTAATTTGACTCTATTATCGTCACTCAAAGACGGCAAAGATGCCATCACAACATATGAAGAGTTAGAATATATTATGACACAAACATTTAAAAATGTTCAGAATGCAAACAAGAATTACAAGCTGAGTAATACAACTCTTCAATTAATACAAGACAGAAGGCTTCTCCTAAGTCAAGACAAAAGTAAATGTCACAAGGAAATAACCGATTTGAGTAAAAAAGTCAATACAAGTATTCGAAACGACAGAAAAGCTTTTAGAATGAAAACTCTTGAGCGTTATATTGAAAAAAATGGAGGAGTCCGAAAAGCGCTCATAGAACTAAAAAATGTAAAAAAAGAATGGATTCCTAAAATGAAAAGGAGAGCTAGAATCTTCACGAAGAGAGTCGACATCAAAAACTTAGCTACCAAATACTATAAAGAGCTATACAGTAGCGTTAACAATTCACAATACGCCCCAGATGAATACGTCAGACTAATACATGATTCAGACAAAGTAGAAGTTGAGAAAGAGCCGGAAATACTGGAAACAGAAGTACGAAATGCTATTAGAAGCCAAAGAATAGGGAAAGCTCCAGGACCGGACAAAATAAGCAATGAATTGCTTCAAGGTTGCATAGAAGGTCTGAGTCCTCTACTGGCAAAAATTTTTGACACAATTCTGACAACAGGGGAGGTCCCAGAACAATGGACTATGTCCCATATAATCTTGCTACATAAGAAAGGCGACAAGGATGATATAGGCAATTACAGGCCTATAAGCCTTATGTCAAATATGTACAAGATCTTCTCCAAAATTATCCTTCAAAGAATTACCACACAGTTGGATGAGAGCCAACCTAGAGAACAGGCTGGTTTTCGAAAGAACTTTTCAACGGTGGATCACATTCATACTGTGAAACAGATAATGGAAAAATATAGAGAGTATAATAAACCACTCTACCTGGCTTTTATAGATTACAAGAAAGCTTTCGATTCTTTGGAGCATGACAAAATATGGTTGACATTAGAGAAACAAGGCATCAGTAACATTTATACAAATATTTTAAGAAAAATATATGACAACAGTAAAGCCAGAATACAAATTGAAAGTTTAGGCGACGAATTTCCAATAAAAAGGGGCTTGAGACAAGGAGACCCAGTTTCGCCTAAGATTTTTTCAGCAGTCCTTCAGGAAGTTTTCTGCAATCTAAACTGGGAGACTTACGGTTTGAATATTGACGGAGAGAAACTCAACCACCTCAGGTTTGCTGATGATCTTGTCCTCTTTGAGGAGAGCTCAGAAAAATTAGGAATAATGATCCAACAGCTCTCTCAAGAAAGTTTGAAAGTAGGTCTGTCAATGAACTATGACAAAACTAAAGTAATGACCAACTACGAAAAAACTGACATTTCTGTGGACGGAAAAAATATTGACTACGTTGATGAATACATATATTTAGGACAAATTATATCACCAGTAGATCTGACATCTAAAGAAATTGAAAGACGAATAGCCAACGGCTGGAAAAAATATTGGTCATTAAAAGAAATTATGAAAAGTAAAGACCTAGGACTGCAATTAAAAAGTAGAGTATTCAATACTTGCATTCTACCCTGTTTGACTTACGGTTGTGAAACCTGGGCCCTAAACGTAAGTCATAGAGCAAAACTAGCCAAGTGTCAGAGGGCTATGGAAAGGAGCATGGTGGGAGTTAAGATCAAAGACCGCCTCAGAGGTGATGACATTAGAAAAAAGACAAAAGTTACAGACATTTTAACCAGAATTGACTCTCAAAAATGGAGATGGGCTGGACACTCTCAGAGGGACAATCAAGCAAAGTGGAGCACAATTGTGACTAACTGGTACCCGCGGGATGCCAAGAGAAACAGAGGCAGACCATTCAGGAGATGGGAAGATGAGATAAAACAGACTGCGGGACCGAACTGGCGCAGGGTTGCACACGACAGAACACAGTGGAAACAGCTAGAGGAGGCCTTCGCCAATAGGCAATTCGAAACTCGGGACATTTTATAATTATATTTTTATTCTATAGATAATTTTGTAACTCTTTGACTTTATTGTATTTTATAGTCATTAAGCAACGATAATATATGACGGAATTTGTATGTGACATGTCTCATTAATTTCGGAATAAAGGCTATTTTTATTTTTATTTTATTTTATTTTTGTTAATTAACAGTAAATGTTATTACTGCTTCCTTGATGTGACTTGTTTCAACTGCATTTATTTGATGATTAATGAGATTTTTTGTCGAAAGCGCTCTGAACTTCTTCGTCAGATGAGCCTGGATTAGGTGGCTGCCTGGCTAAAAAGTTATGCAGTAAACTAAGCCACACACCTGAGTTTTGCTTATTTTTATAATAATCGATCTTTTATGTTTTAAAATTTAAATTAATACAGTTAACTAACCATTACATGAAATACGCAACCATCTCATGAAGTAGACAATTGTAATATTTGGCACGCAATTTGGGTTCGGCAACATCATGAAATGATTAATTCTAAGAACTAGCTACAACATACCGTTTTGCGTAAACATACCTGCCTAATAGCTAAATTTAATTGTTAAATTACTATTTATCGCTCACAAAACTGGAAAACGGATTGATAAAATAAGTGTTTGCGTGAAACCTTCAATCTTGCCGTGAAAGCGAAAGAAAACACATGAAATTAAAATGTGTCGAGTGTCTGTTATAATACTGTCTATGTTCATTTACGTAAGTAACACTGTAGCAATTCGCTTTAAGAGGCCCATGCTACATTGGGAATTCAGATCTGATCTGACGATTAAACGATTTTCTCACTCGAAAATGCAAGACAGTTACAATGCACTCGTACGTACCTTGAACTGCCTGAAGCTGCACACGATGATCTCCACCTGGTGCTGCAGGGAATTATGGGTTTTTATCGTTGAAAAAGGAGTTTTTTGGTGTTTTTTCACACACGGCGCGCGCGCGTTACCGTTTCTCGCGCGTTAACGACTTGAAGGTGGCGGTTGGTCGTTTTGTCATCGGTGACGTTGACACTTCTTGGAAGTTTGGACAGTACGAAATGCATGACAGCTGATGGAGCTGCGTGTTGTCTATGCATTTATGCAAGCGTCGAAAATCGCTTATGGATGGCGGGAGTTTTGATCTGAATCCCTTTCCGTGCCGTAACGGAACATACCGCCCACCAAAATGCCTATGGTATTTTCTGGTTAAAATAAGAATGTTAGATAGAAGACGAAAACAAAAAGAAATTGAAGTGCGAAAGTATGATTTACGGTAACGCGCTTACTAATGAATAATAACTTACTTATAAAAACTAAAGTTAATCTAATGTACGACTAAGCTATGGTGATGCGTTAGGACGATGTTGAATATTCCTCAATTGGTAGAGGACAAAGTTTAACAAGGGGCCGTCGAATGCGATTGCTCGTAGCCGTTCTTAGTTCTGCGATCCGAACCACTCCATCAGGGCCAGGGATTAGATTTGTGACTCGAGCGAGTGGCCAGTGTAATGGAGTACGATTTTCGTCTTTAATAACAACCATGGACCCGATTGTCAATGGTTTAGAATCTCTGGTCCATTTTGCGCGTTGTCTTAAAGAATTAAGATATTCGTGTTTTCGTCTAGACCAGAAATTCTGATGAAACGCTTGTAACGAGTGCCAATGATAAAGCCGATTTGTATTTCGATAATATGCAGAATCTTTATCGAGTACAGCAATCGATAGCTCCGACGCTAAAATGTGTCTGGGTGAAAGAACAGAAAAGTCGGGTGGATCCAAACTGATGGACGATAAACGTGGTATCGCAGGATATCTTTGAGTGTATAGTGATTGAACAATCTTACCGCCCACCCTGAAAAAACGAGGTTTATCCGGCAAAGAGTTCAGGTCATTTGTCATTTTATCTTTTGAATTATAAATTATTTCGAAAAGCACGATTTGTGTTAGCGAATTATTGCAATAATGTCGATTCATGAATCTTGAACTATGAAAACAGTTGACGAGCCGATGAATGTAAATGAAGATAGTTATAAACGTTTGCAACGATAAGTATTGATTGAGACTAGGAAATAAGGTCGATACATTTTCTCCGCTGGCAGATGCTTGATTTATGGTTGCAGACACTGACTTCCTTGCTGTTGTATCAACGAATGCTACGTTCACTGAAGATTTCCTCTTTACGCTGGAAGGCCAGATGTCTTGAATTTGGGAAAAACTTTTCGGCCCCGCCCACCATGATAAAGTGTGAACGATTTTTGTAGCAATTGAAACTAAATCACGTGAACGGATAACTGAATTATCAATCGACGATAGAGTGACTTTTGGATTCAAGCGAATACAGATAATGTAAATATCCTGAACAAGTTGACAGCACAAGTCCGTTAAGGGAGTGACGAGTAATTCGAATTGAAGGATGGAGATACGTTCTGAAAATCCTGTTGGTGAGTAAACCAGAAATACGTGCATTTTATATTCTACGGTGGCTACTTGCAGAAAGGTCAGAGCAATGTAAATGATCTCAAAACTCCATACATCAGCAATGCCATAAAGTTTGTGTGATTTGATTTTCCTAGTAATAATTATGTGTGAATTAAGAGGAGTTCGTTGCGTTTTCGATGCTTTTTCGTCATTATCAACTCGAGTATGCTTCCAGACAACATTCAGTATCCACATATTTTGCAAGAAATATTTCGTTTGAATAATCACTGGCGACAAAAACATGAACGGTTTGAATATTGCACTGATTTCAGTCAAGTTTGCTGATCTAATTTTGAAGTGAAACGAGTCGGAAGGTGAGTCCCAGTTAAGACAGAGAACGTTTAGAACGGATAGGTTCGAATCATCAATTGAACCGATATGACATTTCTCTTCTAGAAGGTCAAAGAAAGGTTCGCGATCCTTACAGACGCATTTCTTGACTGCAAAACGATCTTGTTCAATTAGATCAGTGCAATGTGATTTTTCGTCGTTACAGGTGGCTGATTTGAATATTCGGTTGGCGACAAAATTAAGATTTTTTTCGTTTTCAGCTCGTAGTTGGACCGAATAACAAGCATGAGAAGCCAATACATGCGTCACCGTATTCAGGTAATATTCCTTCAGAGAATTGTTATGTGAACCTTTCCAGAATATGCGTTGATACTCGCGATGATCTGATAAAATTGAAATCAGTCGGTACAAGTGGTCGTCAGCCATAAAACCGATGTGGTGTGCTTCAAATCGTGGCAAAAATGTAGTTACGTTAGATTTTAGTTCTGTATGACTGAGCTGTTTGTTACTTAGGAACCGCGAGTCGGAATCTTCAAGAGGGCCATAAACCTGAATGCACTGGTCAGTTGCAGAATTAGAATGTATTACACGATGTGATGGTTGTGATGATTGTGCAATATTTGGGTTTAATTTAAATTCTGTTTCTGAAGGTTCCAATACATTAGTCGAAGCTAGTCGCGTTCTACCCAAAAGAAGCCAACCGAAAATAGAATTAAGGGCTGCAGGTTGATCTCGGTTTCCCGTGATTCTTTGGTTGAGAAGAGAGTCTGCAAACACGTCAGCGGCGAATAAAATATCGATAGGACCCGGAACATCAAAATCAGGATCTGCTAGTTTTAATGGCTTGATATGTGACCATCCAGAAGTATTCAGACGTGTAGTTGGTTGCTCGCCACATATCTTAGGTAAAACGTGTAATTCGAGCGTGAATAAAGGTTTGTTGTTAGTTCCCACGTGACACGTTACATTCCCCGAAATGGAAGCTGCGGCTTGTCCAAGTCCACTGACACAAGCACTAGTGTGTGACTGTTTTAGATTAAGCTGTTTTACGGCAGACTCAGTAATGAAATTGCTTTGACTACCTGTGTCAAACAACGCGCGAAAAGAGTGCATTCTTCCTGATGCGTCTTGAATTTGTACAACGGAAGTTGCTAGTAAAACGGTTGTATCTGACTGTGACTGTGAAACCAACGATGACGTAGAGGAATTGGATTCTGGGGGAGGTTCTCGATGGAGTAAAGAATGATGTTTTCTTCTGCAAATGCGGCAAGAAAAGATGCTGTTACAATTTCGGAGTTGATGAGAATTTTTTAAGCAATTAAAGCACCAGCGTTTATCTGTTGCGATTTGCATACGCTCATCGACAGATTTGTTGAGAAATTCTGAACATGCAGATATGGTGTGAGGTTCATTGCAGAAGGGACAGTTGGTAGGCCGTGAAGAAGCAACAACTCCTTCCGGTAGCCTTTCATGCGATGCTATCAGTGTATGAAATGTTGGTCCTTGCTTATGTTTTACAGAAGACAACGAATCCTTCTGCGTGAGTTTGTTATGCTTAGATTGTTCGGTAAAATGCGTGTCACGTAATAATGCCTCGCATTTAGAATGTAAGAATTCTTTGAGCTGTATATAGGAGGGTAGTTCGGTATTCGAATATTTTTCCTCAAAGTCACGGCGTATCGTTGTTTCTAATTTCGATAAGATGTGATATACTAGGACAAAATCCCAATGATTAACTGGTAAATTGACTGATTTTAGAATGCAGAGATTCTCTTCAAATAAGTCGAGCGATTTCCGAAACTCGTGAGCATTTCTGAAATTAAAGTTAAGCTCTAAAAGATCTCTCCAGCATGTAAAGGCTAAGTCGCGTTTACATTTGTAGCGTGCGATGAGAGCGTTATATGCATCACGATAGTACTCGCTGGTCAGAGGAAACGTTCTCACAACCGATAAAGCATCACCACTAAGCGAGGATATTAAATAATGAAACTTCTCGGTGTCGCTCAGAGACTTCGAATTATTTATTAACGAGTTAAACGTATCGAGATATTCTGGAAATTGTTTAATGTCTCCGGAAAATGATTTCAGTACTATTTTTGGCAAACGTACATTTGATGATGAACTGCACTGTGATGAATTGCACGAAGTCATTGAGAGTTCACTATGGTTTAAGCTAAGATAGATCGAATTTATTTTGTAAAACATTTCGTCAAAGCGTTCTTGAACTTCCGTGTCATCATCCGGGTCGTCTAAAAGTTCTAAGATGGCCAAATGTGCGTTTTCAAACTGAGAAGCGATTTTTTTAATATCCTGATGATATGAGTAAAACATGTCCCGTTGAGACTCGTCTGTTACGGATGTGAGACCAACCTCTAAAGCCTTTTTTGCCCGGTTATAAGCGATCGTACGTTGCCTACGCAATGAAGGCAAATCTCTAACCGTATATTCAATGTCCACGGATCTTGATTGAGATTTCTTAAGAAGGCCTGCCTTTCGCGCTGAATGTCGTCTTAAGAGAGACATTATTGCGAGTTATTGTTTGCCAGACTATATTTAAAAACAACGATAGAATAGCCTCCAATTCGAATTAGGGAATAGAAACACAAATAAAGTTGCAGAGTTATAAATTGTTCGTATATACACAGTACCACACAAGTTACGCAACGATGTATAAGAAATGTGTACTCGTACTCAACAAAACTTGTGCGGTGAACTGTATTCAGCTATTCTTAATACAAGTTCTTATCTATGTACAGTACACCACTCAAGTTGTACACTACATATAAGTAATCTAATTCACGTCGCTAACAAACTTTGTGGTGAACCGTACCGTACGCTAATGGAATGTTAGCATTCCGAATATAGAATTATAAACTTTATTTGTAAGACAAAAAGGTTGATGTGCGACGCGGAGGGCTCGGCGCGGTCGGAAAAAATTCACGCGAATGTGGGTACCCGACTACCGAGGTATTTAGTTCGATAATTAGTGTTAAAATTACGTATTTAAAGTTAGGAATAATAAGATGAATACGTTATCAGATGTTAATTTTCGTAGAATGATGTGAAAATCGAAATACGATTTAAAAGATTGAATTATTGCAAGCCGACTTTGAAATAAACACCGATAATTTGATGTGATTGTTTATTTGATCTTTCAATAATTCAATGCTTTTACGTGGTAATTATTTGTTGTGTTTTACGTGTACTTCCCTGCCCGATGTGTTTAATCTATGTAGGTATTAACGATGGATGGGCTTAACACGGAGTGATTCAGATCGCAAGAACAAAAGGTCGTTGAGTTGAATATTCTAAATTACGCGGTTAACCAGATATACCATACACAAATTATTCGTTAAAAAGGCGGAAAATCCCGGGTTCGGCACCATTAAATGTAGCAATTCGCTTTAAGAGGCCCATGCTACATTGGGAATTCAGATCTGATCTGACGATTAAACGATTTTCTCACTCGAAAATGCAAGACAGTTACAATGCACTCGTACGTACCTTGAACTGCCTGAAGCTGCACACGATGATCTCCACCTGGTGCTGCAGGGAATTATGGGTTTTTATCGTTGAAAAAGGAGTTTTTTGGTGTTTTTTCACACACGGCGCGCGCGCGTTACCGTTTCTCGCGCGTTAACGACTTGAAGGTGGCGGTTGGTCGTTTTGTCATCGGTGACGTTGACACTTCTTGGAAGTTTGGACAGTACGAAATGCATGACAGCTGATGGAGCTGCGTGTTGTCTATGCATTTATGCAAGCGTCGAAAATCGCTTATGGATGGCGGGAGTTTTGATCTGAATCCCTTTCCGTGCCGTAACGGAACAAACACATTTCTTGCAATGAAGCCGAATTAACGTCGTTGAAATCTGTTGAGCTATTTTCAGCCTATTCTCGAAAAACTTTACCTACTAATACACAACGTCTAATAATCTCTCTCTGGAATACCCTGAAAATGACAAATTAATATTGTAGAAACGTTCAATTATTAATCTACTAGGTACATACCTAATAAATATTGACGATCGATCAGTGGTGGGATATCCAACGGGTGGAAAAAGTCTAGAGGGCCTAGAGCTAGAGGTTTAAAGTGTAATCTCTAAAATTCTAGGGCATAAACAGAAAGCAATTCGAAACTACTGCTGCAAATACGTGTTGTCGTACGTGTAATGTCAATTGTGTGCAAATCATTGTAATTGTCTGATTTTTGATGAAGGGCCATATCCCAAGGATCTGCGATTACGCTGCACTCAGCGTAAAATCACCTAAAAAGAAACTACGATCTCATCACTCGACGTCGCGTGACAGGTCTCGTTGAAAATTAATGCGATCACGCGAATTCGGATGATTGCCAAAATGTAATTGGGCTAAGGATAATGATAATAAATCAAAATCAAAGTCAAAATATCTTTATTTCACACAGGCCTTATGTATAGGCTTTGGGTAAAACGTCAATATGATATTTGTTGCATATGCGTGGTGATAACTACAAGTCGACTTTAAGCTAAGTTTACGAGGGTTCGAACGCGCCCTTCAATAATGATGAATAAATAATGATGAAGATATTTCAGCACAATGCAGCTGTGCTGGTGTCCGTAGAACAGGGCCAGCTACGTGGCGAGCAGCTGAAGACAGTCACCAACGATGCCGACTACGCCAGCTTCAAGGGCATCCCCTACGCTGCCCCGCCTGTAGGCGACTTAAGGTTTCGGGTATGTACCCATATAACCATATTTCACACAATGACGACAGTCATCAAAAACTTGAGTTTGAGGTACATCCATCCTTTTGCTTCCCTGACTTAGAGCAATTAGCCAGCAATTAGAGCAGTATATTCCTTATTCTTCGTACATATGAATATTTACTGTCTTCCCTTCTAAGTTCGAAGCTGACGAACTTCCCAGACTAAAGATTGCATTAAAAAGAAATTTGTTTCAATGATCGAATCATTTTCAGCCTCCCCAACCTCCAACACCATGGAAGGGCATAAGGGATGCAACCCAGCACGGCAGTATATGTACACAAGTGGACTTTATCACTCAAGAATACCTACCCTCAAGCGAAGACTGCCTCTACTTGAATGTGTACACTCCAAACGTGAAACCACCGTCACCGATGGCTGTCATGTTATTCATCCATGGAGGAGGCTTCAAAAGCGGATCTGGCAACGACGATTATTACGGACCAGATTTTCTCATGAAGTACGGCATTGTTCTGGTAACGATCAACTACCGGCTGGATGCTCTCGGATTTTTGAACTTGGGATTCAAAGAGGTGCCCGGAAATGCTGGTATGAAAGATCAAGTCGCTGCTTTGAGGTGGGTGCAGCGGAATATAGCGCAATTTGGTGGGGACCCGGATAACGTTACCATTTTCGGGACCACGGCTGGTGCTATATCTTGTCTCTTGCACGCTTTATCGCCGATGTCTAGAGGCCTGTTTCGGAGAGTGATCGCAATGAGCGGAACACCACTCTTCGATATCAGTGTTGAATTTGAGTCGGTTCGAAGAGGGTTCAATCTTGGAAAAGTGCTGGGATACGAAACCCAAAATGCCACTGCACTTTTTGGATTCCTTCAAAAAGTACCCGCATATAGATTGGTCAACACTAGACCTTACACGATTATCGCAGAGCTGTACATTAATAATCTGGTAAAAATGTACCAGTTCACGCCGGTAGCAGAGGAAGATTTTGGCCAGGAGAGATTTTTAATTGAAGATCCTATTGATTCACTCTTGGAAGGTAACATCAACGATGTAGATATAATGATAGGCTACTCCAATGAAGAAGGCCTCAGCTTCGTCTTTTATTTCGAGCAATATTTGATCAATGTTTACAACAGGTTTCCTGAACTGTTATGTCCTAGAAGATTCCTGTACTACCTCAGTCCAGTCGCATATTTACCTTCGTCGGATGCTATTAAGGAGTACTATTTTGGAAAGAGACCTATTAGCATAAGTACGATGAAAGAATTCGTTAAGTTTCAGAGTGACACTTCTAAATATCAGTCATTGAGATACATGAGAGACGTGTCAGTTGCATATGCAAACAGGAAGTTTTTGTATCGATTCTCCGGCGTATCGGAGAGAAATGTTTATAGTAGAGATGCACTCAGGTACGGATTGATTGGCGCAGGTCAGAGAGACATTGAAATGTATCTATTATATGCTAATATATACAAAAATTTGACAATAACTACGAAGAGTGAATCCTACAGAATTATAGAACAGTTGACTACTTTATTTACCAACTACGCCAAAACTGGGTGAGTACTCATAATAAGTACCTACTCATATTATGAATAATGTCATTTCTTCAGCCATGCTATTTTCTTTTTTTTGTTCTAAATCACTGTGGATTGAGGGTAATATGGGCATCCGAACGATGTATGTTAACCTTTTACGTACAAGCGAATAGTAGCGCAAACTGTCAAAACTCTGTAGGTGGCCGCTGAGCGAACTACAGCGCGGCCTTACTGTTGGTGACAAAACAAGCATTTTTGGCACCAATAATCTGGCGTCATTTTTCACGCCGTCCGCCCTGTCCAGAATATAATATTATGTCTATTGTCTAAATAGTATTCGTAATTTCTTTATTTAAACTTACCAATAATAAATTTATTTCAGCAACCCTACCCCTGAGTCGTCGGCATGTGCAACCAGCAGCGGTGCAACTTGGGATCAATACGACCCCGACACACAAAGTTTTCTGGACATAGGGTCAGTTTTGACACGCGGCACTCGACCGGAGGCGGACGTTGTGTCATTCTGGATGAATATCTATGAAAGAGCCGGAGTTCCTTTTTATCATGTTGGATTTATATAAGCGTGAACAGAGCTAGAGACAGAACAAAGTTATAGGTACCTACTTACTTAAAACTTATAAGTAATCAAAATATTAAAGGTTTAAAATGACAATCTTTCGATGATATTTACCTACTTTTGGCACAGACTTTTGGTGTGACTGATTGATTGATTGATTGATTTCGGACTTAAGAGGACAGTGAAAATGAAAAAAAAAATGAAACAGGCTATCTTTATTTTTGGCATAGGCCCAAACCCAAATTATTATGAAAAGTCAAAACTCTACCGCCAGGTTCGGGAGCAGGTTTGCACCGAGAAGAACTGGCCGGAAACTCGGCACTTGCTCTTTTCAAAAATATCATAATTATACAAGTTTTCCCACACAGAATGATAAGTTATTACATAACTTTTTAAGTTATCCACCAGAGTACTTACCTTGATTTGTCGGGTCAGGTAGTACACAATATAATAATTATGAGTTATTCATTTCTAATTTCCAAGCTAAAATGTGGGGACAATATTTTGAAATTTCTACTGTCTTGAAATGTCACAGCCTCTTCTCCAAGGTGAGTCCCGTAACTTATAAGACCTTACTTGAGCCGGGGTCGCAGGGACCCTGTAATCCTCTCGCCGGAACCGCTTAATCCTCGACGACCCTACCTGTTATATAACTCGAATCCACCGCATTTAATAAACCCTAGACCCGCAATAAATTTACGGTAAACTTTGACTTTGACCTAACCTGTAACCAAACTTACAAACACTATGAATAATCATTATAAAACCAGAGTCGATAATTTTTAAAACCAAAAAAAATAATAGTAGGATGAAACCCGTTAGAAAAGGAGGGGAATATAATAAAAATGAAAGGAAAAATAATTTACGGGTGATCTGAGGTCGGTAAGAGGATGGGGGTGAGTTTTTAAGGATAACAAACGGTTTTTCTCGATTTCCGGCAAAACTAAAAGTCCTAAACTAAAATCCTACTATTATTTTTTTTCACTTTTTATTATTTCTAAAGGCTTCTACCCTGGTCTAATAGGACTCCTTCTAGAATGATAAACGTTTCGCAATAGACAATGGAAGAGCAAACAATAAATGCTATTGAAACGTAATATAAAGCCTACTGTTTTCATTTATAAAATTTGGCTCAGGTTCTGATCTGGAGTGGTGGGGGAGGCTTTGGCCGTGCCTAGTTACCACATTGTCAGCACAGTCACCGGTCCGGCGTGATGCTGTGTAAAAACCTTTAGGTGTGTGTTTAATTATTACCCCTACAAAGTAAGTGCATCAATTCCATCAGGTGAGGAGTCAAATACTAATTTGTAGAGTATAAAAAATAGACTGAAAAATTGGTTTATCGTGTGTTTTTTGGATCTATAGTTATGGAATCCTGGCAGGGTCACCATGTATCGAGGTAGGGTCGCCATGTAATGAGGAATGTTGTAGGAGGAAGTAAAACATCCTAAGACTGCTTCTGATCTCCTTCTCATCGGATCTGATCTCGTTTATTGTGAGTTGGTCCTATATATATTGATACAGTGGAGTGGGGTTTACACGTGTGACGATGAGGTAACGTACTTAGGTATTTAGGGCAGTTCATCGACCTTTAGCACGAGTCTTAGATCATTGTACCGATCGAATGTCTGTATCGAATAACATTGTTATGATTCTGTATTTGGAATGGTATTTACAAACAAACAGTCGTGTGTGGTCCGTTACTAATTAATTGATTTAAAATATCTTTCTTATGAGTAATATTTAACTAGTACCTACTACCATACCACAAGGATCTTACCTTGCATAGGTACCTAGGTATATCTTAAACTGTATAGAGACAAAGGTAGGTTCAATGAAGATCGCCCTCAACACTGAAGAGCACTTCGGAAGCTTATGGCATTTTTATGCGCACCCCATTTTCCATGCCATAAAATGAGCACCTTACTGACAAGTTGCTTGATCGACCCAGAGTTTTTTATCTGTCTCTCTCTCTATCTTATGGGCTCTATCTAATCTGTCTATCTTCCTGCTATCTCTATACCCAGTGACACAGCCAAATCGGTTCAGTATTTGAGGTATGGTTCAGTTTTAGGGTTTCATACCGAATGGAACCCTATGCGACTTCATCCATCCGTTTCTCTGTCGGTCGGCACACTCGATTATTTTCAGTAACCTTAAAACCATCGACAGAAATTTGGATATGTTGTACAGAATAGTAAACTAACGTCGTTGCAATTAAAAAAATATGTATTCAAAAAGGGTGATTTTATTTTAATATATGGAACCTTCGGTATTCGAGTCTGGCTCGCACTTTGCCGGCTTTTTACATTTATAAAATTAATATACCTAGAATTTTTGGCTTACCGTGATTATCCAGGTAGGTAGACCAGCAAAAGGTTAGCAGTTAGTACCTGAAAAATAATAGTTTAGTCATTAAATGTTCATGAGATAATTATAACCGAATATTGAGCAATTTTATGGTTCCGGACCCAAAGGGTAAAAACGGGACCCTTTTTCTAGTACTTGGCCGTCCGGTCCGTACTGTACCATACTGTATCTCTATAGAACCGTGATAGTTAGACACTTGAAATTTTCAGAGATGATGTATTTCTGTTGCGGTTGTTTAACAACAAATTTTAAAAATAAAATAGAATAAATATTTAATGGACCTCTCCCGTACAACAAACGTGTTTTTTTTTTGTTCGTTTTTGCTCAATATTGCCAATGACAACGGGTAGACGCTTGAAATATTGACAGAATAGGTAGAAACTTATGAGAGCAAAGAAATTGAATTAAAATCTGTACAATCTTCATTGCCGAAGATTATATAATTATTTAACATTGTAATCTTGTTTATTAATACAAGTAGAACTGATATCGATACAATCAAATCATTCGCTTACAGTCGACTACAAGCGTTCTGCTAATTAATTGATGGCAGTAGGGAGCTCCCTCTATAGCAGTGCGGTAATAAATCTTATTTACAGTGAGCATGCCTTTGAGCTTTTAGCTTATCGCCTATATTTCTAACCAGCTTTTGCCCGAGGTTTCGCTTGCTTGTGTTTTATTTTTGACGTGATAACGTTTAATAAATTGATGATGCACCAGCAACGCACATGAGAAATAGTAACGTTCCGCGTAACGTTCCACCTGAGCCTGTGCGTGCAAGCGAGAGCGCGCAACAAGCGATAGAGAAGCACGATAAAACAAACGATAGAGAGGCCAATTATGACGTTATCACGTAAATCTATCGTCCGTAAGCCAACTTTACAGACAACCAATTTTTTTTACAGATACCTACCCCAGGAACCGTGAATACCTCAATTTTCATTTTCAAATTCAATTACGAAACAACCTCAATCAAAGCCTAATATAAATATATATCAGGACATTACACACATCGCAATCTTGCCTCAAAGTAAGCGAAAGCTTGTGTTAAGGCCATAAATATACATAAACTTATTATGTTGAAAAACACCCAGACACTGGAAAACATTCATGCTTAGTTAGCATTGCATGCGTAGTTAAAAATAGTAGTAAGTACCTAATAATTTATTCATTTGTAACTTATCACATTGTTTTTCTCGCAAATAATAGATTGCTATTTGTTTTATATACCGAATTAATGTAAATTATGTAATTGACTTGGAAAGAGCCATGGAAAGGAGCATGCTAGGCCTAAAACTTAAAGATAAAATAAAAAACGAGATCATTCGATCGAAAACCAAAATAATTGACGCGGCAAAGCTGGCATGCCTCCTTAAATGGCGTTGGGCTGGACATATTGCGAGAAGTACCGATGGAAGATGGACCGAAAAGTTACTTCATTGGTATCCTCGTGACAAGCGCAGACCGAGAGGTCGGCCGCGGCGGCGCTGGCGTGACGACCTAAACGAGACGGCAGGGATCACCTGGACGAGATTGGCGAGGGATAGACTTAAATGGAAAGAGATGGAGGAGGCCTTTGCCCGAAAATGGGCGTTCCAATAAAATAAATGCATTTTGACTATTTAATTACATATATATGTTGCATGAAATAATTATGAAAATTGACTTTTTAACATTTTGTAAACTCTATTATAATGTAACTGTATTATTATTGTTATTGTAATTGGAAATAAAAGGCTATTGTATTGTATTGTATTGTATGTAATTGACTTGTAATTGTATTAGTTACAGTAAAAAAACACATTTGAAAGAATAGCGAGGTCTACCTCGCTATTCTTTCAAATGTGTTTTTTTAACCGGAAAAAATATTATGTACCTAATGCTGTGTACACCTGTAAAGGTTACGGTACTCGTATATGACATAAACAGTGTATTATTTTTAATGATTATACAGTAACCGTTGGAATAAAATAAATGCTCATGACACAAACATTTACCAGTAGTGGGAATCGAACCCACGACCTCCGACGCAGACGGCAGGTTCGCTACCGCTACGACATTCGGTCGTCAAAATAAGTATAATATGATAACTTTTTCTAGCAAATATCACCACTGAAAAATCCACGCGGGCGAAGAAGATTTCTCGAAAATTCAATTGGACAATATTATGGCACGTGGATTGAAAACATTACTGATAGGTACTTGCGATACCTATACTTATTTAATTGCTATCGACAAATTAATTACGCGACTTATCGAAAACAACTGCCACTCTAACAGGTCCAATTTTTGAATTTCGTTTCATACCTATACGTACTCATAGGTATGTAGTTATAGAGTCAGAAAATAAATCTTGTTTCTAAGGCTGCTAATTACATTAAGGGAAATGGGAATAGGTGAGAAAACAAACCATCGCATAGTTTCGTCTAAACAACATGCCGTGTTCGAGCAATCTTCATAAAACTTCCGCATATCAAAGGAGTGTCCGGCTTTAGTTTTGAGCGACGTCGGACCTGTCGTGAGCTCCGCCACGTCGTGTCCCCCGCATGTCCCCTGCCTGTCCCCCGCTTGTCCCCCGCGTGCCCCGCGTGTCCCCGCGCTAGGGGAGCGTGATGTATGACATGGTCACTCGTGGCGCCCAAACTTTGCTCCATTTGTCTACGGAAAAATGATGATAAATAACAATAGGTACCTACGAACTTTTATAGCTAAACGCCTACCCGAAACTTCGTTTATGCTATAGCTTTTGTATAGTATAGGCTTCGTATAGGTATGAATCTGAATTTATGTAGATTGTAGACGATCCTTTATGATAGAAGATATTCCTATGAAATAACAAAACTTTATTCCTATATCAGTGAGATATTATACAGATATAGTTTATGCTTTTTTAAAGTATATCTATTTAGCTGTTGGAGCCCTTAACTCATATCACTAGGAGCCGAGATAAGTAGTACCTATCGTATTTGTAGTACTATAATATAATATCTCTGGCAATTATACTTACCTACATAAGACTAGTCAATTTTATTAGATAACAAGCTGACTCTGCAAAACGTTGCTTTGTTATATTAATATTTGTTATAATATTAATACTTCCTCATTTAAGATATAAATAGTTTATTCTCAGATCTGCCGAATATACCCAAAAAAAAAATCAAACACAAAGAACACGAGAATTTTTTTACGTTTTCAACGACTAGTCATGTACATTTATAAATAAAATAAATTTTAGATTCAGTTACGTGTCTTGATTATTATTTATTATCAAACCAAGAACTCACGCTACTTTACTTATTTATATTTATTATATTAAAAAGCAAATTAAATATAGCATAATAGGCGACCTAACGAAATGAAATGATTAAATAACATTACTTCGCTAAACAGTTTATAATTTTAATGGCTTATTTCACACCACTGAATGAGATAAGCAAACAAATCGAAATCACGACATTCAATTAAAGCATCAGGAATCTTAAATTAGGAAAGCAATTTCTTGTAAAATTCGCACCACCCCTCGGCCGATTTTATTCCGAGAAGTTGAAACATTTCAAACCCGTCGGCCGTCATCAGCAAAGACGTTTTGTAATTAAATTTTAATCCTTTAGACAAACAGGTCCCGGGAACAAGTAATCTAAGAGCGCTCAAACTTCGCTAGTTTGTCAGGCTTGCGAGGTAGTTTAAAAGTGGGGCATTTCAGAAGTGTTTTACAAGTAAGGATAAAAGAATAGCCTGTCGTGAAACCAGGGTCGTTAGCGCTTCTGCGGTGCATGCTTCGTGCTTCATGAAATTACCTCTACAGTTTACCCGCACTGATGGGCTCACGCGCGACGGTGATACAATCAAAGATATTATTTTAACGGTGTAGAAGCCGTATTTAAGCGATTTTGAATGAAGTTTTATGCAAAAACTATAAAGACAATTACTTTCAAATTTACACGTCATGTATTTTGGGTCTTTAATCTAAAATCGCTAAGATGCAGAAACACGATTGGATAAAATTTTCTCAATAGAAAGTTCTCCCAAAAGTTGCTCCAAAATCTCAGTTTTTCGAGTTTTTATCGGACACTACATTGGATGTAATTGTAATTTTTGTTTTAAAGTGTCGGTAATAATAATATCCAAAACCGCTAAGAAACAGATTTTTTGATAACCAGCTTAGTTTTTGAGTCATTAGCTGAAAGGTCGTTTTTCTGTTATATTCTTCCGCGACGCTGCATGTCGCACCTACCAAATCTCCGTGAGAGTGAGAAAGACAAAAATAAATTCAATAAATCCCCTTAACGCATTTTACTTGATGTCCACTTCATAATAGGTAAGTGCCACCTAGAAATCATGTCATGTTTTACCAAAAGGTAGGAGATTGAGAAAGAAAACAAATATCTATGATTTATTATGAAGGTATTTAAAAGTGAATGAGAGAAAAATATTAAACGAAAATGTTAAGAAATTAAGATGCGAAGGAAAAAACGCAATAATTAAATACAATAAAATTATAATATTAAATGAAAACCCTGAACTATTGGAAAATACAAGAAACAAAGAATACCTAGGAAATATAAACAACATGACAAAAAAGCCCCTCTCAAAACAGAATAATAAAAGAATTAAACAAGTAAAAACTTAGCTTCCAGTACAGGTGGTCGCTGTGGAAGTATTACGACCATAACCCTCGGCTATTATTATCATCGTAAGGTATAAATTCATTTTTCAAGACACCTCGGTTTCAAGGAATATAGTTGAGGAGGCCTATACCCATTTTATGGGGTCCCAAAAGTATAAAAATAGGATGAAATACAGAAGAGCAAGAAATATATTGATTACGTCAGAAATATTCACAGCAAGCATATTACGAAATACAAATAGAAAAAAAAGGGAAAAATGTCTTGATATACTTAGGTAATAGTAGTTTATGTAACGGTTACATAATGGGGGGTATTAAAACACGAGTGTGAGTTTAAACAACGAGCCGCAGGCGAGTTTTTTAATAGTATCACACGAGTGTTTTAATACCTAATTATGTAGAGTTTCATACACTACTTTATCTACGCTCATATTATTATCATAAATCCAAATCATAAAATCTTGCTAACGTTTGTCGTAAATCATTCACTTTGTTTCATTTTTGTTGCAACTACTAAAATGTCAGGTGGAGTTAAATTTTCTTTAGTAGGTTTCACTGCTAGACATTTTTCAGCGCTAAATTTTGACTAAGTAACAAAAATAACACATTAAAATGTAAAAAATTTGTATGTATGGCACCAAAATTCTGCAAATATGGCGCAGAACCATAGACAATAGACATTGTTGTTGTTGTCTATGGTCAATCATGGCCCATCCATACTCTCGGCAATGACTACCAACTATATGTTGTCTGTGGATTCACTTAAAAAAATATTACATAAAAAATATTACCCCAGATACAAATACAGGAATCCAGAGCCGTGTATCGTTATGGATATTAAACAACTTTCTTTAAATATTTTAAATAGTAGAGCGATGTTATTATGAATAACTTTTTAATAATTATAGAAGTCTGTGAATAAAGTAGGTAATTATTTGACACATTTCGATTTCATAATTCGAACTTTAAGCAATGAGCGTAGATAAAAATAGTAAGAAAACAAGATTGTTACCGATAAGTAAATTATAATATAGTTAGTAGTAGTAATATTAGTTATAATACCTATTTTTACGTGTATATAACGCTAGAACTGCACATAAATTTTAATATATCAGCTAAGACAAATTAAATTAAAAACAAAAATTAAATAATATCTGTGTTCTAAATAGGGATTGAGAAGAATCTTATTAGACATTTGTATTCTATTTTTTTGTATAAAATCTTGCTTGCTTACTTGCAATTAATTAGGATTTAAAACGAATCTTAGAATAATTACCTCAATAAAATAAAAGAAAAAGTCAGCTAAATATTGTATGTTTTCTTAGTCAAATTTTCATAATTTCAATATATAAATGTATGTATCATTAGTTCTAATTATTTTAAGTAAAACAACTGTTCGTAATCTTCTGTACCTATAATATTTAACTGTTTTAAGTATGTAAGTTCTTTTGGGAAAATAAAGGCTTTTTTATTTTTTTTTTTTATTAAAAGTACGTAAAAGATTACATATTTGTATACTATTTACCATGCTGTGTTATACCGTATTTTAGCACAAAACATATTGATTAACTATCTTTTACATCAAGTCAACAGCGACTCTTAGGTTCTCACTCTATAAGTTCTATCTACTAAGTTATTTCCAAAACATTATACACATGTAGCTACAAGAAAATTCAAACTACTTTTTTTAATTGTACGTAAACACGATACTAAATAAATGAATAATTTAATTTAATAACTTTGGAAGCCTCTGTATTTTCCAATGCGTTTGGCACGGCCATTTTGCGATACATTGTTTGTTCAATTTGCGCCCTCAAGAGCTCGAGAGACATTGCACCACTTTATTACGATACCTGAAAAAACGCTCACACACCGTTATGACAAGGGAATACAGGTGGTTTTAGAATAAATCAGCAGTTAATATAATGTTGCTATATTACGCTTTTCGAAAGTAAGTTATGTTTAGCGCCACTGTGGGGTCAATGAACTGCATTTTTCCACCTGATCGTAAAGTTTGTTTTTATCCCTGAAATGTTTATTGTTACTTAAGTTATGATCATATTAAGTCTTATAAAAGATTGTTATGGTATTGAAACCTTGTGCTGTCGCTCTACTGTTTGCACCTACTATAGCAATTTTGTGATAAAAGGGCGTAATAGATCGTTATAATTATGCTCTCAATGTTATCTGGTCCGTCCAAGGCTGTGTGGACATACCTAAAGGTGAAACCTCTTCATATGTTTCACGCAGTTTTCCAGAAAGATTCTCATAATAACGTAGACAAGGGATAAGGAAGGGAAGCGGGAGGGGCTAGTATAATTACTTATAACAATTCCTACGCATCAAATCCCGCCAGAATATGTATGGCCCGTCACATATCGAATTCACCATAATATTAACTCATCGCTTCGATTTCTAAGATTGCTTTCGACGCTTTCTAGCTAAATTAAAAAAAATATCACAATGACATATACGATCGCTAAATTGACCACGTGACTTCCGCTCAGACAGACTGTCATACATAGGTACATTTTTATTAAATTTTGTTCGGAAAGCGTTGCGTAAGCAATCCTAGAAAACGAAGACATTATTGGGGTACCGCTGCAGGTATCTGTAGTAGAAGTTAGAACACACTCACCGTTTCATGTGGTTTCACCAACGAAGCAGCTACTCACTCGCTCACTTAGCTACTCACCCTATTCCCCCAGTGGAAACGCAG
Organism: Coenonympha arcania; assembly: GCA_036785405.1. Lineage (NCBI taxonomy): Eukaryota > Metazoa > Arthropoda > Insecta > Lepidoptera > Nymphalidae > Coenonympha > Coenonympha arcania. The sequence continues at coordinate 1,423,443 of CM072069.1, forward strand.
TCTAATCAAGGATGGTAACTTCGACCATGCATGCAAGTATCCCAGGGAGGTGCATACTGCGCAGGGTAGCCCGGGTCGCGAACGTTTCACATGCTAATGCATGCACAGTCCCCCAAGACCTGTTACTGAAACACACGATGTGATATCTTGTACGAAAACGATCTGTTTTGAGCTTGGGTTTTAAATAAACTTACGGTTGGCAACACATTCGTCGTGACTACTTTATCCCCTGAGGGTTTGCTCGCTGCCCCCAGTGCAAAAAAATAAGGAAACAGGACGCTAGATGGTACCGATAGCCCGACAGACCTGCCGTATAAAGCCCGAACTGCAATAGAGACTAAGACTAAAAATAATGTGTATCGAAGTTATCATGTCCACGGTAGTTGCTCCCATAGATCAGTTTGCAGAGCACCCAGCCGCGATTTCTGGGCGACACGGGTTTCAATCCCGTTGGCAGCGATTACTTTGAAACGCCTTAAATAATAATTTATAAGCTTGTGTTAGTCTGGGTCCTGGCATAAGTAGTGTAACTCGCTACTAGTTCAGGAATTTCTAAAATCGCTTTAGTAGATCGACACATACAAATAATTTTAAAGTCTTTATAATATTGTGAATCGACATTTTGACACATTTTTGAAAACTGTATATATGTAATGCTATATGTAGAACTCCCAGTAAATGATATTTAGTTACTGCAAACATACAATATTATTCTGAAAATTCAGTACCTTTCCCGTAGTTCGGAGCTAGAGTTGATGAAAAATACGGAAGTCCTCGTTTTTGGAAGGAGAAATTTTTCCGGTCGTCAGCAGCTACAATACTTATGACGTCACGACTCGCATCCCTCTAATCGCGTCACGTCAAAAACGTGTTTTATCACTCGGCAGGTTGTTCACAAATCACAGCACGGAAGTCGTAGCGTGTTCGCAAATAAAAAATCCGGGCGTGTGTCGACACATTAATTCAACAGGGGCTACACAGGAAACAGCTCGACGGGCAGTTTTCCGTACATAAACAGTTTTCTGTTTTAATTTTTGTTTTTATTAGCCTAGTCTTCCTATCAACTCTTTTTATCTCACATCCAACATCGCATCGTACAGGCATCGTAAAGGCTTCCACCCATACATAGTTGACATACCAAAGACGCGTACGAAGCGGTTTGATTCCTCGTTCCTGATACAAAGGCCTGGAATACACTCCCAGGCAGTGTCTTTCCTGCCACTTACAACCCGGGTGCCTTCAAATCAAGAGTGAATAGGCATCTTCTAGGCAAGCGCTTTCCAGCTTAGACTGTATCATCACTTTCCATCAGGTGTGATCACAGTCAAGCGCTAACCTATATAGTACAAAAAAATAAAAATTACTGGACACTGGTCTCCTCTTAAAATTGGCACGCGGCCTTTGGTTAGCTTCACAGACTTTTGGCGACATTATGGTTAACTCTCAGACATGCAGGTTTCCTTACGATATCTTAGCTGGTCATAATTCTTAAGTTTCCTAAAAAGAACGGCATACATCCTATCATTGCGACACTGATTTAGAAAACATAACTTTTCAAATTGACAAGTGGAATCAAACCTGCGATTTCGAACTAGAATTCGAGCGCGCACCAACTGCACCGGGGAGGTCGTCAAAAGTCTGCAAATCTATCCGGAAAACATTACTAGTATTGCAAAAGGTATATTTTCCCTACATTTACAGAAATAGGTACATTTAGAGGAATAATAGGTGTTTCAACCCCAACACTTAATAAAAAAAGTCGTCGTCAAAAGTAAAGATCGTCGTCGCACACTCGTTACAAACAAAGATTGGAATAACATCTATTGTCATGTGGTGATTTTACCGTTCGCTGGATAGATGGCATTATCTTTTGTCAGCTCGCGCCAACGAGTCCATCATACTTTCTTTCTCGATTTTCGTATAGATTTTCGCAGATTTCTCTGGGCGATACCTTCCGAAAAGAAACTTTGTTTCAATAATGCAACTGCGAATGCCTGGATTTAGCTGCATTATATCTATACCAAGAATTATAATTAACATACAATCAATAAAGTTTCAGCATCTAGTACCTATTAGCGCGCCGAGGTATGGTTAGTAGCATTTACGTATGCGCACGAGGGGGAGATAGGGGTTGATTGGGTTTAAATTATTGCTAGCTGTGTCTGGGATTGGACGCAAAGGGGTGAAGATTACACTAAACCTCATCATTGCTTTACATGAGGCATGATTTTAAATGAAAAAAAAAATTACCCTGCACTCCGAATTGGAAAACTTGAACAATTACGTATGGTGTCGGTTACGGTAACAGTTTTGCGAGTTCAATACCATTTTCGTATCTAAAATTGCCCTACGCGCCTAAAAAGTTTTTTCAAAAATATATAGGTAAGAAATCTGTCTAGGCTCTACATTCTGTATTATTATGAATGCAGAAGCTTTTGTCGGTACCAAATAATAAATATATTAATAAACACAAAAAAAAACACATAATTAAAAGTTATTTATCTTTTTACTTTTTTCCAAATAGGACTGCACGTAAAACGTTTCACATTACAGGGACATTTTACGAAAACGTTACCTAACGAAACTTTTTGTTTGTTTGTTTGTAAAGTTTATTTGTACAAAGCGGGTTTTAATTTTGATTTAGGAAATTAAAAAAAACGCTCGACTGCATTTATAACTCAGTCTCTATTTTCCTAGGGCGGGATTTAGTAAGATAATGAACTTGCGAAATGCCTTCGGCTAGCGGGGTGAATTTAAAGCCGTGTCTGTTCCTAATTTGAAAATAAATGTAGCCTTTTGTCTGCGACTGTACAAAGTACTACGTTTAATGCTATTTGTTCTTTATTGCAAAGGTATTATAGTAGTGTTATTATCTCGCTGCAAACTCGGTCATAAATCATTAGTGTTTCGCTTTTTTTGTTCTGCAGTAATTCACAACTCAATAAAGAATAACAAAAGCGAAACACTCGAATGATTTATGACCGAATCTGCAGCGAGATAATAACACTACTATATTATAAACTTTTGCAGTGTAGCTTTGATAGATTTTATAACTTAAAGTTTTCATGCTGGAAGGGTTGACTCTTATTAAGTTATGCTCTTATCACTAACAAAGGATCATTCTGATCTAATAAAAGTAACTTATTATTAGTAATACCTATGGTATTTACTTTACATGATTATGATCAATTTGACTGACTGACATATCAAAGCACATCACAGACCGCCAGAGACTCCAAGTTTTGAACATATATTTCAAAATTCACCTCCTAAGGGAATGAAACGGTGCTCCTAGGTTATCGAGAAATACTCATTGACACCAAAGCTACCGAACCCATTTGGCTGAAATTTGGAATGCAGATATATTATATCTTAAATCTACTTATATACACTTTTTATCCCGGAAAAATCGATGGTTACTGTGGGATTTGTGAAAAACCGTAATTTACGCGGGTGGAGCCGCTGGCTTCCGCTAGTTTATAAAAAAAACCGGCCAAGTGCGAGTCGGACTCGCGCACCGAGGGTTCCGTACTCAAGAAGTACTGAAGCAAAACAATCAGGCATACTAATGTAGATGTAACACGACCAAAACTGTAACGACCAAAGATGTAAAACGGTAATAATTACCTTTGTTAATGAACCGCAAAACTAACTTTGTTTGTAGAGGTTTATTGTTAATATCAAAAAAACTATGCTAGTTAGAGCATTGGCTATAGTTTTCCTGTAAAATATACGTAAATTCCTATTGACCATAATTATTTGAGATTTTTCGATTGGTAAACTCCGGAGATAAGGGGGGGGAACGGTATTTTTTTAGACATTTTCCCCGATAAACCAAAAACTATCATGACTAAAAATAATTAAAAATCGGTTTTAGAATGTACAAAGTAAACACTTTCATATGATACCCCACACAGTACAGTTATCTCACTTTTAAATTTCAACCCTCCGATTTTCCCCCCTTTTTAAATAAGAACAAAAATAATTTCCATTTTTTTTTATTCCAGTGTCATTGGGCCACTAATATACACAATTATTCTAAATTTCATATCGATAGCTCCGGTAGTTACTGAAATAATCGAGTGTGACGGACAGACAGAGGGACAGACAGACGGACAGACAGACGGAGAAAGTCACACCATAAGGGTTCCGTTAACTTCCGGGTAATTTTACCATTTTGGTACGGAATCCTAATAATCTCGATTTGAGTAGTTTGTAGTAGTAGAATGCGAGTTCACAGAAAAATCTAGAAAATTGCAAGAATAATTTTATCCATTACGCAGAACAAACTTTTCTCATGATATAGGTACATTTCTTTCGCACATATTTGTTTAGGCATTTCATAGTTACATTAAGCACTGAGCTGTAATTAAAAAAGCCGCTGTAACTCCGTGACTGTTAATTAAAAAAGAGGTTTTATGAGCCTTAACCACAGTTGAAACTCGGAAAACCCTTTTCCTTAAAACAAATATACTCGGTTCAAAATTCATCGTCCGTCCGTCACTAAGACAAATACGAAATGCGAAAGTTTACTTTTCGTTTTGTATATACCTACCAAGTTATATAATGAAATTAGTGTTGGTACCTACTTAGGAGGAAATACTGAGTTGGGGGGGCTCGCCAAGCAACCTTCACGAGTGCCCGAGTGCTACGGTGCCCCTCTGTAGCGCACGGGCCGGTGCTCCCTGGTAACGTCGTTGATAACCGACGGCGAATAGCTTGGCCCGGCGGATAGGTGACGTTTCTTCGCGTGTCCCTCTGAGTCCCAGCAGAGGGCACAGTGTCGAAACGCACCAACCCCGGAGGAGGAAGAAAACCTCATTAAAAAATTACAGGCGGGGGCGGAAACGCCCACAAGACCCTTCAGGGCACTACGAGGAGGACAACCTCGTAAAAAAATTACCGAATTGGGCGGGAACGCTCGTCGAGAGGGATATTTACGGCGGCACATCCCTCTCGCAGGAGACGCGCCGGTTGCTGGGGTGCGAACACCTTCCTTCGGCGACCGGTGCCGGCCTGCGGGTGACGTACGTAAGGGGTTCTGGCGTCCGTCACCCGAATTCCACCTACAGGTCGAGGTGGTGGCGCGACAGTTCGGGATGCGCCTCACAGGAGGAGTAATTGTCTGTATAGTTTTAAGACTAAAAAATATTAAACTTAATTTTCCGTGCACAAAAATAAAGATTTTCATTTTCATTTTCTTATTTATTTAATAACTTCGAAATGTGTTTTTTATTCATGAAATATTGGGTTTAAATCAAAAGGACTGATTAAATAATAGTCAGGTATCAGTTAAATGTAAAAACCAAAACCAGTTACTCAAATATAAGTTATCGTCTATACGTACAAAATATATAGGTTATAGCAAATCCGAATCTCACAAATAAGTACAAGGAAAATACTGTATCCCTTTTTTATCGAAAAATATTTCGTGAAACATTTCTTTTGATACTCGTTGGTACTATTCTGCCAGTATATTGGAATTTTGTCCAATACAATTTATTTACTAACCTCTTTTACTAAAAGAAATTCAACAGAACTTGAAAATCAAGTTATGTGTTAAGCTCAATATCCGAGATTTGGATCCGTGTAATAAAATACCCCAAGTTGGGACTGAAAGCTTTTGACGTCAAATAAAAGGTAGGTTTTGACGACCTCCCTGGCGCAGTGGCGGCGCGCTCGGATTCGAGCGGGAGGTCGCGGGTTCGATTCCCGCCACGGGCCACTTTGGAATTTTATAATTTCTGAATAGGCTATGGTCTGGTCTGGTGGGAGGCTTTGGCCGTGGCTAGTTACCACCCTACTAGCAAAGACGCACCGCCAAGCGATTTTAGCGATTCGGTGCGATGCTTGTAGAAACCGTTGGGGTAAATTTACTTACCCTTCCAAGTTAGTACGATTAAATCTTAGGCTGCATCATCACTTACAATCAGGTGAGATCGCGGTCAAGTACTAACTTGTATAAAATAAAAAATGTATGTCTACCGCATTTTATTCGAGTGTATTGTTCTCGGAACGTCTTTCTTTATTACGAATTTATTAGTCTCCTGCAAATGTAGCGGCGAAAATAATGTGGATATTTATTGCCCACGTATTAATGAATATCCCACTTTTTCCATATGTACCTACATCTGCTCTCCAAGATTTAATGGTATGTCGTAAATACAAGCGAATGGCATGTAAGCACACGACAAGTGTAAGTACACGGTAAATGTTGTTTTGCCATATAAATTATTTACACTTCGTTTTTCGACTTTGTTGCAACAAAACTCCTCCGAAACGGTTTGATACTGCGGTCTGAATTTTATTAGAGCTGACGAGCTGACCCGGCAAACGTTGTTTTGCCGTTAGGGATATAACGACTTACTCTTACGCTTACGACCTACTCTCATATCTAATGAATATACGCAGGAAATTTCATAACGGCACATAGCACGAAAATTTTATAAAATAGAGAAAATGGAACAAAATTCAAAAAATATCGAATACAGTTTTTGAATTTTGTTCCATTTCTATACCACGCGTTTAAAAATGGAACAATATTCGGGGGGCTGTATTCTCATTTCAAGTGTCAAAGATATAAGAGAATTACTCGGAGCGTTCACAAAGTCGTCTAGCATTTTAAAACGGTGTGTTCGTACGTTGTTTACAAAGCCGTTCTGAACCACCTGCCATCAGATAAATCCTGTAGGAACACCGTGTGGGAGAAATATAGAGATACCTCAAACACATTGCTGTGTTCCCAGACCGTTCCCTGTGCTCTAAAACCTTCTGGAGTTGACATTTTCGAGTTCCATTTTATTAGTTTATGAGATAAAGTCTACATCCCGTCAAGAGGAAAAGTCAATATTACCGGCTGAGCTTTGCCACAAAACAAATAATAGCCTAACCACAATATAAATAACGGAATTCAGGATGTAATTTTTAGCTGAGTTGCGGGTTTGTTTTTTGAAAATTATAGTGATCACAAGAAGTGAGAAAACTACTAGGTTTTGTAAAAAAATTCCAAAGCACACGGCATTTTTTGGCGCGTCTAATCTAACCTCTAGGATTTTATAGAACCTTAGTTGAAGAATATTTATTTGAATTGGCTCAGATCTGGTCATATTATAATAAAAAGATTGTCCTATAGATAATCGCATACAAAAAAGAGCTAAAGACTTGCAATTTTCAGTCGAATGCCTTGAGAATACCTACAGTAGAGAGTATAGCATAGTAGTGTTAATTAATGAATAAAAGGGGTTCCCATACTTGAATAATTTTTGGTTTTTGTTTCGATAGTATTAATTACATTCATTTCGATGACCTCCCTGGCACAGTGGTCCGCGCTCGGATTCGAGTGAGGTCGTAAATTCCCGACATGGGTCTCTTTAGAATTTCTAAATTGACTCAGGTCCAGTCTGGTCGAAAACTTCAGCCGTGGCAAGTTACCATTTTACCAGCAAAGACGCACCGCCAAGCGATTTAGTGTTCCGACGTGATGTTGTCTTAGAAACCATTAGGGGTTACTTTACTGACCCCTTCCAAGTAAGTACGATAAGTGATAACATCGACCGTCTGCGTCGGAGGTCGTGGGTTCGATTCCTACAACTGGAAAATATTCTGGATGAGCGTGAATGTTTTCTAGTGTCTGGGTCTTTATATATATATTTATCAGTTATCTAGTAGGTACTCACTTACCGTGAAATGAGGTTTCAGTCAAGGACTAACTTGTACAAGAGTGTAAAAACAAATTCCCTGTGCGAACCCCGTAGTAAAAAAATTTAATTGGATAAAGAAAAATAATAGGCATCACAAACGTAATTCGTGTAAGCTATTTGACTGCCAAATGTCGCAGTCACGCCATGCTTCCGGCTAGAGGTGTAGTTTCAGTGAATGTTTATGTTTGTACACCTTTAACCTTCAGTCTCACTTAAAGTTCGTATACCTAACGAGGAACAAGTAACAACCCTTATAAATTACGACGGAATGAAGAACATTGCGTGTTCTTCATTCCTTTTGCCTTTTGGAAATAGCTTTTGGTGACCTTCCTAGCGCTTTTACGCGCGATCAGATTTGAGTGGGAAGGCGCTGGTTCGATTCCCGGCATGTCCCGGCTCCTTCGTCACTTACTATCAGTTACGATTGCAGATGAGATGTAATTTTAGTGTAAAAAAAAATTGGTTGTCTGTAAAGTTGGTTTACGGACGATAGATTTACGTGATAACGTCATAATTGGCCTCTCTATCGTTTGTTTTATCGTACCTCTCTATCGCTTGTTGCACGCTCTCGCTTGCACGCACAGGCTCAGGTGGAACGTTACGCGGAACGTTACTATTTTTCATGTGCGTTGCTGGTGTTCATCAATTTATTAAATGTTATCACGTCAAAAACAAAGGGAAATCTGCACATGCAGACTGACATATTGCAACTAAAATAAAATATTTATAAAGAATTTTTTTAATAAAAATTATGTAAGTATGCAAAGGTAATAGTAGGCTAAAGCAATCTATTCGACTCTGTAGCCCGCTTCTCGTAAAGCGTCGGCTACATTTCGTGAAGTGAAGTGAAGTCGCGAAATTCGTGTCTTTATGAACCCGTGAACGGTGAACCCACCACTCCCCCCTCCTTCTACGACACGCCTACGTGAACTCTATGATGAAGTGAAGAGAGTCATCACACTCAGTGTGTCAAGACATTGCGTCAATCGCTAGGATTCCAGAAACGATAAAGTCAGAGGTGCATGTAAGGGATTAGAACCCCGGACCCCTATGAACAGGAGGCCAATTAACCACTAAGCTATCATACCTCAATTATTCCAGAGGTCGTCAACACAATGTATAACACCTCAGAAACGCGATCCGAGTAGCATGTTCGCTGGAACCCATTAAGTACACTGCCAACAAGAGTGGGAAGGAATAGCCGACCTCTGCCTTGAGCTAACTTTTTTGACGACGTCTCTGGCGCAGTCAGCACACGCTTGAACCGAGTTCAATACTCGACATAGGTCAATTGTAATTCTTATTTTTCTTCGGCCTAAAGTCGTAGCCATATGACATAATATTTACAATTGTTATAGAAAACTGTCGATCGCTCAAACAGCAGTCAAAGCGAATGACAAATGTCCACATGGGTGTCACGTGCTTAATTTAGCGATCGGATATAGATCGCCTGTATCTGCGACGATTGTCGATATGGCTCAGGCTGGCACTGCTGGTTTGGTGGGAGCTTACTGACGAGACGTACCTATACCCAAGTCATTTCAGATTCAGCGATCCGGTGCGATACTGTGTTACAACCGTTAGAGGTTTTTTCAATCTTCAAAGTTCGCGCGATCACAATTTCGGCTGCATATCACATTTAGATGGAATGGTAGTCAAAGTGCATACTAACTTGTAATTAATAAAAAAAGTGTGTATCACTAACCACATTAAAGACCAGAGCCCCGCGAACTTGGTAGATTGGCAGATACGAGTATCTGGATACACGTGGAATCGTGTCAATTTTTTTTATCTTTATTATAACTCAATTTGTGATGAGGTCCCCTCCTTTATGCTGCAGTGTACTCAATGGTGATACCCCACATTGAGGCATATTGTATTTTATCTACGCTCATTGCTTAAAGTTCGAATTATAAATCGAAATGTGTCAAATAATTACCTACTTTATTCACAGACTTCTATAATTATTAAAAAGTTATTCATAATAACATCGCTCTACTATGGAAATATTTAAAGAAAGTTGTATAATATCCATAACGATACACGGCCCTGGACTCCTGTATTTGTATCTGGGGTTTTGAAGGAATTGATTACAGTACCGCTATCGGCAATACAACGGTTAACGGTTACAATTATTATCTGGGGTAGGTAATATTATTTATGTAATATTTTTTTAAGTGAATCCACAGACAACATATACTTGGTAGTCATTGCCGAGAGTATAGATGGGCCATGATTGACCATAGACAACAACACAATGTCTAAAGTTCCGCGTAACGTTCCACCTGGGCCTGTGATTATGATTATGATTACGATTACGATTACGACTACGATTACGATTACGATAACGATTACGATTATGACGTTATCTCGTAAATCTATCGTCCGTAAACCGACTTTACAGACAACTAATTTTTTTTGTTACTTAGTCAAAACTTTGCGCTGAAAAATGTCTAGTAGTGAAACCTACTAAAGAAAATTTCACTCCACCTGACATCTTAGTAGTTGCAATGATTTACGACAAAAGTTAGCAAGATTTTATGATTTGGATTTATGATAATAATATGAGCGTAGATAAAGTAGTGTATGAAACTCTACATAATTAGGTATTAAAACACTCGTGTGATACTATTAAAAAACTCGCCTGCGGCTCGTTTTTTAAACTCACACTCGTATTTTAATACCCCCCATTATGTAACCGTTACATAAACTACTATTATTACACGAAACGACCGCACTTGACCTTTTTAAATGTATTGAGCCAAGTGCACGCACGTACGTATCTAGGTAATTAAGAAAATTATAGGCAGTTTTGGGAAAAGCTTGCCTAATTTAATTAACAATCAAGAACCAAATATACTAGACGGACGAAGAAAGCCGCACCATAGGGCTTCCATTTCATCATTTTCGTACGGGACTCAATAAAAAAAATACTATAATAGATATTTCAATCCACGAAGACGCGCCCCACTCTGTCAAATCCTTTCTTAATATGTTTCATTCGATTTGTATAGAGTTTGACAGAGTGGGGCGCGTCATCGTGGATTGAAATATCTATACGGTTTCTCACATTCATTGGGAACAGCAGGAAGTGAGATTAGTAAATTAATCCGTGCTATAATAGCACAGATTATCTGTTTAATACGGCTATCAGCTGTATATAAGTAGTAGTATGCCTTCAGAAATTGTCCGTACATTTGTAGGGGTTCCAGCTTACGTCTTGAGTCTTCGGGTCGTTGACTCGACAGGGGTTGAACCAATTAGAGGATCGGAAGAAGAAATAGTTGTTTCAGCTCTAATGTCATGGCGTCTTTTGTATCAGATTTCGAGCCGTTGCTTTTCTTTAAACTTTTTATTTAATTATATAATTAAAACCAGTGTGTCATAAAGGCGAAAGTTTGTGTGTATGTTTGTTACTCCCTCACGTCGCAACTACTGAACCGATTTGGCAGAAATTTTAAATGGAGACAGATTATACCCTGGATTAAAACATGGGCCACTTTTTGTCTCGAAAAAATCCATGATTCCCAAGGTATATGTGAAAAATCGAAATTCACGTAGGCGGAGCAGTGTTCTTAACGAAATTTCGAAATTTCGAAACGGCTTGACCAATATTGATGACTTTTATTGCCAACAAACGTAATCTCAGACCTACCGAAAGGTCTGAGATTACGTAGAAAAATAGTTTACTCGGACGTAAACTATTTATTTCAAATAGGTGAGGAATAATATTATATGCTGCAGAATTACGTTTGCCGGGTCAGCAAGTAATACCTACCTTTCACATTCTGAAAGGAGTACCTAGCTACCAGCTGCATACTATTAATTGCTTGGAAGGAAGTACTTCATAAGAACTCGTTAGAATATAAATGCTCATTATACCCTTTCTTTGCGTCGTTACAAAATTTTCCTGTTCAGCATTTCCTAAAGTAGCATCATGTTATTGATACATGTCGGGGAAAGGGTGTAGATATTACAAAGAAATAAAATAACCTCGTTTGCCTATCCGCTGACTTGCGTTTCGAATATTTCGTCGCGTCACTGTATCTATCATCGACGAACATGGTTTTCACATACTCATCAACATTCGATTTGCTGAAAGAGCAGATTTTGTATCATCTTTTTCACATTTGCGGAATTTTGATTGATTTTCGACGCCCTTTTCAACTTGTCAGCATTAGTTATCTATATTAGCATTGTTAAGAGAAGAGTGAATAAATTATCTCGGCAAGCGTGCTCGAACCTAGACCTCATCATTGCTTTCCATCAGGCATGATTGTCGTCAAGCGTAAGCCTATCTACAATAAAAAAAAGTTAACAGGACATATTAATTAAATACTTATTTCATTTGGTCCAAGAGCTTGCACCAAAACAAATTTTGAACGTAAATCTGTTATTTTCAAACGAATTCAAAAAACGAGGTAAATTCGTAATTAATATTAATCTATTTTTATATGTTTGTTATTTCAGAACTTTCTGATCCAATTTTGATGATTATTTTTTTATTTGAAAGGTATCTCCTTCAATGGTAGTTTTATGAGATTTGAAGTCGGCGTTGTATTTGTTATAACTACTAAGTATATTGACAATCAATCGGGGGTCGAGTTCATCTCATCGCATCTCTGAATTTTGACAGTCGGGTGCGTTTACAAAAACTAAATAATTAATTATTATCACTTCGTTAGCGGTAAAGGAAAACCTGCATGTTTGAAATTGAACCATAATGTTCTACATAACTTGGCTTTGATCCATTGGCCAAACCACTAAAAGAGCTCTGATTTCAGGGATTCAGCCTCATACACACTATACATATAGGACTGACCGCTCTATGTGTTCTTTAAAGTCTTAAGCAAAATGTGAATCACTGCAGACCTTATCTCTTGATTTATGTTCAGAGTTTTATAACGCGCTGCAGTGATGTTACCATTAAAATATAAGTATTCTAGCTACCACTCAAAAACTTCCCAGTTCCATACGAAATGAAGAAAAAGAAATAAAATTTAATAAATTACTAAAAGATTACCTCATTTCAAAGGCATATTATATGATTGACAATGATTTTAAGGACGATAATAATAAAATCGGTCCCCTATCCCAATATTTGCTACGCCCATCCTGGGTATTCACATTATAATTAGACATCACATTATTATTAATGTATATTGTGTAATCATAAGTAATTGAAATGGCAAAGAAAAAACTGAGAACTGAGAAAACAATCATCTACATACGTTTAAATTAGTAGTTCTTGTACCCGGCTAGCACAATTTATCACCAAGGGTACCCACGATAATATAATTACTCGCATTTCACATCTCCGAGTCTCGGACACAATACGTCCGATGCCAACAAAAGGTGACAAACACACATACAGAATCGGAAACCGTCCTCACGTGGACACGGGAAATGTATTAATACATAATAATTTGGGGCACAAATGACGGCGTCCATTTATCATCCAGATGGTCCGCTATTTATCATCTTTGGGCCACTCGTATTTACATTTATGTTTTAGACGCTTTTTGAGTGAAAAATCTCTTTTTAACTCCCCGGCGACGCGGCAGGAAATGGAAATTTAACATTTATTTTGCGATTTTACCTTTTTTACTTGGTTTTTTGTCTCATAATATAGAAATTAAAAAAGTAGCAGCCGTCGTTTATGGAAACGCTAGCGCGGAGCGGCGTGCGTGTCGTCGACGCGTTGCAGGAAAACAATAGGAAAACACAATTTTGTAAATCATCAACAATGTAATATTTTAACAGCACATACTTAGTATTTGCTAGCGAACTTGCTTTGTAAATGCTAATTTAAGAGACAGTTTTAAACAAAGCTATCTGCCATTCTAAAGAATTTAACTTTATTATCGTAATATTTTCTCTAAAAACCCAAAGACGTTTAGGAGGTATCATTCGATAGGTATCTCTATCTGTTTCGCTTTATGCAATAAAAATACATTTAAACTTTTTTATAAAAGCAATCCGATAAGGGGGCAAAAAAATGTTTTATCTTTTAAAACGTCAAAGATTTAGGCTCATAATAATCTTTGTATTTTTAGGGTTCCGTAGCCGAATGGCAAAAAACGGAACCCTTATAAATTCGTCATGTATGTCTGTCCGTCCGTCCGTATGTCACAGCCACTTTTTTCCGAAACTATAAGAGCTATACTGTTGAAACTTGGTATGTAGATGTATTCTGTGAACCGCATTAAGGTTTTCACACAAAATTTAAAAAAAAGTTATAAATTTTGGGGGTGCCCCATACTTAGAACTGAAACTCAAAATTTTTTTTTTCATCAAACCCATATGTGTGGGGTATCTATGGATAGGTCTTAAAAATTATACTAAGGTTTCTAATCTCATTTTTTTCTAAAATGAATAGCTTGCGCGAGTGACACTTCCAAAGTGGTAAATTGTGTGTCCCCCCCCCCTGTAACTTCTAAAATAAGAGTATGATAAAACTAAAAAAAATATATGATGTACATTACCATGCAAACTTCCACCGAAAATTGGTTTGAACGAGATCTAGTGAGTAGTTTTTTTAATACGTGTTGAATTGATATTCAATAAGTCTAATATTTTGTTTAACTTTGATGACGACAGATGGCGTTGCACGTATTTAACTCGCGGAATTTGGTGGGCAGCGTTGTTTACTGGTTAGTTTACTTTAATACTATTGAGAGTTGGTCTTGATAGTGCGGAACCCTCAGTGCGCGAGCCCGACTCGCTTTTGACCAATTTTTTAAGCTTGTGTTGTTTTTTTACGGAATACAAAGATATTAGGTATTAGCTAGTTTCAGGTTTTAGCTTCACGTCAGTGATGTCTGACCTGGTGATTACTAACGTAGTTTAGGTCTTTAGGTATGGATGGGTACGCTTCCGTACAAAATTCCTATTCACTTTTGTGCGTTGCGCTACGCTCCGCGTGTCTATGCACGAGGCCTGCCTACACTCTACAGTAAGATTTGTTATTAGAATGGCGTGTCGTTTGACGCCAAAGCGCGTTGCGGTGCAATAAAATCTCCCAAGTAACACATAGCATTTCCATAACTGCCGCCAGGGGGCGCGCTCTCTCGTAATGAAGTAGAAATCACCCCTCAACCCTTAGCCAAGCCTTTTGTAGGGGCGGCTGTGATGATTTTATTAGTCTAGACTCTAGTGTTTGTACGTATAGGATTTGTTCCCTTTACCTTACAGATTCTATCTTTTCTAATACCTATATAAAATTCTCGTGACTCTAGTGTTTGTACATATTTGTTCCCTTTGCCTTACAGATTCTATCTTTTCTAATATATCAAATTCTCGTGCCAATTATTGTTATCAAACTCCTCCGAAACGGCTCAACCGATTGTTATTTTGTGTGTATGTTCGGTAGGTCTGAGAGTAATTCGTAAGGTTTTTTTATATCCCTAATGGCAAAACAACGTTTGACGAGGTAGTAAAATATACAATTCTCTTGTCACCGTGTTTGTAACAAAACTCCAAAACCGCTAAACCGATTTTTTTTATGATATTTTTTTGGTGTATTAATTATCGGTATAGGTCTAAGAATAGGTCGTAAACTATTTTTTTATACCCCTACATCGCAAAACAATGTTTGCCGGGTCAACTAGTAAAGCTATAAAATACAATTAAATATTATTCTGGAGGATCAATTTGGCCACTTTTGACATATTTTGAACAGTGTGATAAGTCTTTCGCGTTGTTTAATTCAGCCTAGATTCTACTTATAGCAGGTATTACAACAAGTACGTAAAGAAATATGTCAAGCTCAACAGTCTTTTTCGTTTCCTGTTTGTTTTTTGATGGTATTATTTATGCAGATATTTTCCAAGACAGCTATTTTGGAAAATTACTTAAAATAAACAGGGTAAGACTTTCAAAGGCCCTTTTCTTTACGAGAATTCGACAAGCCCCGCCACTAAAGCGCCCACCTCTACAAATCCTGAATTGAGCTCGACAAATAAATAAGGAATCGCTGCCAACTCGAATTCCTTTCACATTTATTTGATCCAACTCCACCGCGCTATGTACTTAGTCTCAATTTATAATGAACGAAAACAGTTACAATAAGATCCTTTCAGAAGGGAATAAATAAACAATAAACCTTTCAATCATCTATTGTCTCCTTTGTGGTTTGCGGTTTTAAAATGTTAGAATCCTGAATACACCTCAGCATAGAAAATAAGCTCGGATCCGTTGGGAAATAATAATCGACAGCACCAATTTGAACCTAAGGATGCCCATCTGAACCTTATTTTTACACTAGCTGACCCGGCAAACTTCGTTTTGCCTGTTATTTTTTGTCAACATTTAATTGAACGCGGCCGAAGCCTCTCGCTGGATCAAATATAGTTAATTGAATTTCATCTCAACCCCACAATAGCTGGGTTAGGGTTTCCTCTCAGAATAAGAGAGGTTTGTTTAGTAAGTACTTAGATGAAGACAAAAAAAGAAATGGATGGATCGTATGGAAGAGTATTGCACGTTGACAGCAGAAGAAGAGAATGGAAGAAGACTCCATGGTAAAAATTTAGAATCGTTTGGCAGGAGTAGGGGGACGGGAAGGGAGAAGGGGGGGGGGGGGGGGGAGGGGGTGCCCCTAACCCCCGATACCACTCCCTGAAAAGGTATTGCACCATTCTTGAACAAATTTAAAAAGATGAAAATAATTAAAATGACGATGATGGAGTCGCTTCGTCGCGGAGAGAAGCGAAAGGGGAAGGGGTGGGAAGAAAAAAAATGGGATTTTTTCCCCCCTCCCAAGCTAAAACTTTCGACACGTAGTAGTTTTTAAGAAACATTTTTTTTTAATTATGAAGTTTTGAATTCGATTTTGCTGTTATAATTACTGAAATACATGTTTTGAAATGGGAATTCTAGCCTCAAGAAGAAGTAAAGGAGCTAGGAAAACCCTTTATCCATCACCATCTACCCCTCACCCCCCCTAAGGGTCAGTCGACAGAGCTTTAAAATCTTGAGGTTAAGACTCTTTTAGCCTTCTGTCTTTCCCTTACCCTTTTTTGGCTCGGTCGAAGGAGCTCCTATTTCTGGGTGGTCATAAAAGAAAATAACCACCCAGAAGGATGGTGGGGCCTGCAAGGCCAATGCAATCCTCTTCGTCACCTATCCGTTAACCGAGTCGGGGTGCCCTAAGTCCCGAGCTCGCTTCGCTCGCTCAAGATCCTAAGTGGTTTGTGTCAAAAATTTAATACTACAAATAACATATTTAAAAAGTTCTGTGGCCTATTTTTTTTGTCGGTACAACAAAATACATGTATGGTGTTCCATCTCGTCCTACTGTATCTCCCGAAAGTCATCCTTACTCCGACAAAAGACTTCCCGATTTATACTGACCGCCATATAGATTGATTTTTGAAAAGCTCGAAAACACTGCGTTACCTCGTAATGCGAATAGTATTGTTGTAATCAGGGACCAAACCTCTACCAAATACAACACCTTTCTCCCCCGAACTCCTGCCAAAGGAAAGTAAATCCAACCGCGATTTACCAAGTTTCATCAGTACTTACAAATATCTGTAAGAAGTTTGGTGAATCGGCTTTAAACAACTCCAAACAATTGCGCTAAAATCGTTAGTCGGTTGCATTTATGTTCAGCTGAAAGAAGCCTCGGTAGTCGGTACCCATCTCGCAGAAAGCTTCGAAGCCACAATTCATTATGAATTATATTTCAAGTTCGTTCATAGGATACACCTATGATTTCAGCTATTTATCTGATTTTCGATCAACGGCCCCGAGTATGAAATCCCAAATATTTCCGACGTTATTCTCAGTACTCGAAGCTGATGGCCGTCCAGCTCGTGGGTCATCAATTCTTCTGACCATTTTTTAACGATTGTATAAGATGAAGCAGATCCTACTTCTTTGTCATTCTGTTTCAGTGTTAATCCTTTCTTGAACAAATATTTGGCATCGACGTAATTCGACGATTTTCTCCTAAACTAACAATCGGTATTATACGTTATTTGCATATCAAATAAATTAAATAGACCAAAAAGGTCGACATCATACTCCGGCTAGGTACAAATTTCGAAACAAACTTGTCAGAGGTGCTGACGTGACAGCAATGAAATGTTTACATAGCAACGCCATTAAATCAATTTATTAATTTTATTTTCAATTAGAAAATACTCGATAATCCTAAGTCTCCACGTATAAGTCCTCGACTCGGATCGATTATTTTTTTACGCTCTTTCATTTGATGTGCGATTCGTTCGATTCCACCATACACCGGTACCGCCCTTGGTTTTTGTATGGGAAAATTAAATCGGCCAGGGCCAGGGTTCTTCAGCATTTTGGGAGATCAAATATAGATAACAACCCGCTCCCCGACCCACAGATCACACCCCGAAAGTTTCACAACGATCGATCCAGCCGTTTAGGAGGAGTTTGGCTACAAAGAAAATCGAGAGAATTTAACTTTTATCCCCTCTCCTAAGGGAACCATGCTGAATTTCAGGATAAAAAGTATCCTATGTCCTTCCTCGTAGTATGAACTCAAGTCATACCAAGTTTCATTGGAATTCATTCAGTAGTTTCGGCGTGATGCGCGGCCGTGATACAGAAAGACAGACAGACAGACAGACAGACAAAAATGAAAAAAAATACAGTTTTGGGCTCAGAACCGATTTTAGAGTGCCCTCGAAAAAAAATTTTCAAAATATCTTTAACGTACAGAATTTGACCTGTTACAGATATATTATAAGTATAGATGTACAGAATTTGACCTGTTACAGATATATTATAAGTATAGATAAATCTTTTTCACACAAGAAAAAAATAGCGCCGTCTGCGAAATTTTTCACGAATATGCATAATATGGCGGAAATGCCGGAAACCGTCGCTGTGAAAAAGCGGGTGCGAACTAGCAACAAGTATCTATGGTGGATCTGTGTTGTGGACTCCGGTCCATAGACCATACTACAGTCGGCTTACTACTGACGCCGTTGGTGTCAAAACAAACATTTTTGACACCAGTAAACTGGCGACATTTTTTTGAGTGGTTCGCTGGTACACGCTTTGATATGATGTACCTATAGAAGTTTACACAACGTGCTAATTAAGTACGTTGCTTATATAATTTTTGAAGAAATTGAGAAAAAGGCAAATTCAGACGAACAAATTTTATAGGAATTATTGGATAATCTCATAAAAGTCAGTAAATCTTTATATATAAAAGAAAATCGTGTTAGTTACACTATTTATAACTCAGGAACGGCTTTACTGATATGGCTGAAAATTGCTTTTTGTGAGGAGGTAGCTTAGAGCCAGGAGACGGACAGACGGACATAGGATACTATTTATTCCGTTCGAGAGAAAAAAAATTATATGCCAAAACAACGTTTGCCGGGTCAGCTAGTTATATATAAATAATAAATAAATAAAAATAAAAAATAATAAAAAATAAAAAAGCCTTTATTGCTACTACCAATTTTGCGTTTTTATAGTTATCACTTCTTTGCATGCATTACTTAATTCAATATGAACCTTAAATTAACAATCATTTACATGTCCGTCACACTATCTTTACTATGTATTTAAAAGGTTACAAAAATAATAATAAAATAACTATGCTTACTGGTCTGGTAGACTGCGAATGCGACTGCATTCTCGGCGTAGGCCTCCCCCAATTTCTTCCATGCCTCCCTATCTCTTGCTACCGTCATCCACTTTGGTCCCACAATTTGATTGAAGATATCTCTCCATCTTCTCCTTTGTCTTCCTTTCTTCCTTTTCCTGTTTCTTGGAATCCATTCTGTAAGACGTTTAGCCCATCTTATATCTTCCATCCTACATAGATGTCCTGCCCACTTCCATTTTAGTAACCTTGTTCTTTTTGTTATGTCGTACAATTTTGTCTTTTCCCTTATGTCACAGTTTCTGACTCTATCTTTCAGTTTTCAGTTATATATAAATAACACTGCAACAAATAGTAGATACCTACTATTGTTTTCTTCATCACGTTCCGAGTTTTTTCGTTCCAATCCCGCATTTAGCCACATGTTTCTATGTTCCGATATTTAGAACAACCAAATAAAATCTGGCAACACTATTCTCAACCCTTGCGAAGGGTGGCGGGATGCTATGCAGGCGTCGTGGCGGGGAGGCGATTGTTTCGCGATTAACAAATTGTTGTTTTACATGCAAAGCACTGAAATTGACTTTTTAACCGGCACTCGCCTTGCTTCATAAGTTGCTTTTCATTATAATTTTAAATGTGCGGCGGCGAAATGAATAGTTTGGTATAAGCACGCTTCAGTATGAGCACCTCATTCACTGTTTATTAATTATGCAAGTTGTTAGTAAATCACAGTCAAGACTATAGTAGTGTTATTATCTCGCTGCAGACTCGGTCGTAAATCATTCGAGTGTTTCGCTTTTGTTGTTCTTTGTTGAGTTGTGCATTACTGCAGAACAACAAAAACGAAACTCTCGAATGATTAATGACCGAGTCTGCAGCGAGATAATAACACTACTATAAAAGACGAAAGTTTATGGTTGTGTGTATGTTTGTTACTTCCTCATATCGCAATTACTAAACCGATTTAGCTGGGAATGAAGCTATGTCCTGATGTTACTTTTTATCCCGGAAAACCCGATTGTTCTTTGTGACTGGTAAAAACCTTACAGTTGATTTTTAGCATCTTTCATCTCAGTTTCTGCACTTTTTTGTGGGAGGGATTTTGAAAAATAAACGGAAATGTGTAGGTGAAAGGAACGCATTAATAGTAGGTACCAACATAGTGTAGTGTAGTGTAGATTTAACACATCGTTTGCTACTATTTTGTCTTGTACTATTAGAAACTGTAGGTTTTCATTCAAGACTAAGGTCTGGCCTTTTCGGGCTTCTGGAAAGATTCGGCCTCATCTGGTTACTTTTTCCGAAGGTTTTCATCCTCAAGAAGATCTAAAAATCATTAAGCGCCAGAGATATAAGCATCCTATTTAATCTCGTAAAGTTTATTTCACTTAGGTATCAAAGCTTTGTCTGTCCTAGTAAGATTTGTTGGGCTGGATTCCAAGGTCTTCTCGCATTAGCCTAGAATCTAGGTTATAATATATATCTAGGTTATATAGGCTTGACCTATAATGGCTGACATAACGTATCGTTTACCCTACCACGACTGTCGCTATTGATCATTTGTAATGTCCCTAATCCGTTGCGAATCGTAATTTAGCTCTTTGCGTCGTTCCCTCATTTAAAAACTGCATCGTTTCCATCGAGTGAAAAATCATGAGATTAATTCTTGAACCAAGCTAGTTTGAAAATTATTGAAAATTAAGCCGACACCGGGACATCCTCAGGAGATGTTGACTTCACACTCTACGATTCGCATTGTGAAGTCAACATCTCCTGAGGATGTCCCGGTGTCGGGACGAAACGTACGTCGAAGAAAATGTTGGAAAATTGTGTGTGGTGTTTCATGTGGGCAGTGTTCCTGCATATTGTACCATACAGAATCTTTTCAAGAAGCGGATTATAGAAAACAAATTAGTCTTTCCAACAAATTATGGATTTCCGCAAAATAACGCCTACTTCCATTCAATGGTCGCTTACTTTGTTATATTTTCACTTCTTGCCAACTTTCAACAATTCCAACGTAGGTGGGTTTGAGATTGAGAACCTGTTTGAGATCTCTACAATCTTTCCTTTAAAGTCTTCACGCATTAGCAGCCTTAGCCATATTACAAATTATCTATTCTATTTGTATGGTTGCTTTTGGTACGCCTTTGGAACTACATTCAAAAAATGTATCCGATGGGTAAAATCACGTGACGTATCAATGACAACTGTCATTCATACTCGTAGATTCATTGTATTGTGTTGAATATGACTTGTCATAAGTGCCTATGTGCGAGGCCTTTATGAAATAAAGTATATTTTAATTCTGTCAATATACCTAAGCCACAAATGGCTTCGGCTGCATTATTATAAATTCTGCATACATTTATCTATACGCAATGGAACATATTAATTTTAGTACTTAATCAGCGCTTAAAGCTATAATTTCACAGGGTTGTAATTTTCGCTCTCTACTGAACACACTGGGAGCGTGTAACAAAGCTTTGTGCGTTGTTACAAGCCAATTAGTCGAAAGTGTGTAGTTGGTACATAACCACACGTCTTCCACCTTGGCGCGTTCCATCTTCAGTTATCGCAGACTGCCGCGAGACGCGCAAACCGCAAAATAAAGACCTATTCGCTGACTCAACAAAAATTAAAATCACTTAGCTCATTTGACATGATACATTGTTTCCATTGCAGCTTTGCTTTGAAAGATCGGAATTTGTACGCACAGTGTATCGAAATGTCTAATAAGCTCGGTCACTAAATAGTAAGTACTGAGAAAATTGAGAGTTTATTTTTAACATCTATGAGACACGACTCAATTGACATGAATTTGCAAGCGCTTCGCAAAATTCTCTCGTACTATATGACGCCCTTATAGAAAGGGCCAACCCCGCACATTTTAAGAATGTTTTAATTTTATATTTTTTGATATGTTTACTTATTCTTGGAATAAATGTTCGAGGTAGGTAATACAAATAAATAATTCGGTAAAGCATAATATTGAATAAAATAAACTGTGCAAGTGGTATTTTAAGAGATATCACGAAGATACAGGACATAATTATTATGTAGGTTTCAGGTGAATTATAGCTATTTATTACGTTTTAAAATTATTCCTGCGGCTTGCGCGGAAGTCTGCAGTGACCCCGCTGACTCATCAATAATTACCATCTGTTGAGAGTTTAGACCATAGTCAATCTCAGCATAAACCATTTCAGTAAATAATTTATGTATTAATACTCATTTACAGGCTATGATAGGCACAAACTCCCTCCTATCTCATATTATTTGGCCAACAGTTGCCGTTACTAATACATAAAGTATCTCACAAAATCTAGTACAAGTGTGTAAAATATCTCCAGCGTAGATGGAAAATCTCGGCAGAGGTTGACCGAAGGACACTTACTTTATCTATTCTACACGAAAGCTAAAAATGTATCGGAATGACATATCCGATCGATACATTTTAAGTTTTCCATCCGAAACCAATCGTAGATAAGGTACCATGTCTACTCTGCGGCAGGCCAGGTTTACTTACCACGTGATCGAAGAAACTACAGGTAGCCGTCTCGACTCTCGACGTACTGATTTCAGACGGCAGCCGCGCGCCGACTAGGTTGAACGCCTTAGTTCTTGTACGGTCTATTTCACGCGCTGCGTGTGCCCGATTACGAGGCAACGAAAAGGTACGTCGAAAGAATTAAAGTTACGCAATTGAAAGAGACCACAACTTTAGATGCATAGCGGAGGCGGAGCCAGGGACTAATTCGAACTGAATTGCACTTTTTTGTGTCAGCGCTAGAGTCGCTATTTCTTTAAATCATCTTGCGGAGTGAACCTTCTGTACGGCAAGGTACTATTATGTTTTCCGTGGCTGCGGTACAGTTGCATTGCGATGCGTCATCAGAAACTAAACAATATCGCATTAGATTCGACGATAAGGTAATTTATCATCCGTGACCGAACAACAATGAGTTGGCGGGAACGCTGTTCGATGCTGATGAAAATAGACCCCAGGGGGACGCCCCAAACTAGATTCATCGTGGAATTACCTCATTTCGGTCATATTAAACGAAAGTGAATTTGTCACGCAATGCGTTCGGACTTATTTTGGGACGCTGCAGTTGCTTGCCCTGTCTGTCCATTATAATAGTATACCTAAGCATCTTTGCTCTTAATATTATATTTTGAACTAGCTTTTGCGCGCGGCTTCGCCCGCGTTAATATCGATTTTTCACAAACCCAGAGATTCAGATTTTTCAAAAACCAAAATATCCTTATCAACCTTAACCTTTATACCTACTTACTTTCTAGAAAGTAGCTTATGTGGTAATTATAGGATATCATCTATCTCCATTCCAAATTTCAGCCAATCATTTCCGGGACAAAAAGTAGCCTTTGTATTAATCCAAGTAACAATCTTTCACCACTTAAATTTCCAGCCAAATCGGTTCAGTAGTTTATGGCGTGGAGGAGTATAGTACTTCTCTCGCGTGAACTTCGTATTTACGGATTTTCCAGAATAAAAGATAAGCTGTATGATAATCCAGGATATCGTCTATCTTCTCTCCATATTTCAACTAAATCGTTTCTGTAGTTACAGCATAAAGGTATTTCTGCCGCGAAAATTACGGTTTTTCACATATTTCTCAGAATCTATGGATATTTCCGGGATAAAAGTAGCCTTAAGATTAATGCGCGGTGTACCTAATCTATCTCCGTTTCAAATTTCAGCCAAGTCGGTTCAGTAATCGCAGCGTGAAGGATTTTTCTCCTGCGTGGAAATCGATTTTTCAAAAATCCCTTTAAACCATGGATTTTTCCGGGATGAAAAATAACCTTAGTTCTAAATCATTACATAATTTACCTCTGATCCAAATTTTTGTCAAATCGCTTCAGTAGTTACGGCGTAAAAGAGTTTTTCTCCCGCGTGAATTTTGGTTTTCCACACAATGAGGGACTTTCATACAAACCTAAATCCCTTATTTAACCCCCTTAGGGGTAGAATTTCAAAAATCCCTTTCTTAGCGAGCGGTTTGGGTTCACAATTAATCTTTCCTGACAATTTCAAGTTCCTACGTTCAGCCGTTTGGGCCGTAGCTTGTCTGTCAGTCACTCACTCAGGACAAAGCCTTTTATAGTTATAGATCAATGTGGTTGTGCTCCTTGATTGAATCTGAGAAAAGCTTTCAATATCCACTACAATTTGCCATGTTGGTCGGACAGCCATTGTATTTGGTCACAGTGTGTTCTCTCAGACAAGCTCTTTTATTTGTTATATCCCCCCATATTTGAGGAGTTGTGGAAAAATATCTGTGGGAAAAATGTGTTTCAAACGAAAAATAAACAAAATCGGTTCATCCGTTCGGGAGCTATGCGATACGACAGGCACAGACAGATACGTGAAAATTATATCACCCCATCTTTTTCGCTTCGGGGTTTAAAAAGGTAGAGAGAAACCGACTTCAAGCATTTTAAAATGCTTAAAACAACAACAGTTTCACATCAAATAACAGTTGCTAAAAGGTTTCCCTGCTAATTGTAGCAACTGACTGAGATCTTATGTGCACACTTATGCACAGCAAACTTATATTCTTCTCTAATTTCTGATCTGAGTCTATCCAGATTTAAAGAAAGCGTCACTTAACAGGAAAGCTTTTCTAATAGCATCAGAATTCACTGATGGGATAGTGAAAGATTTCATTTCGATTTCTGAAACCCATCTTCAGCATTGATGAGGCCATCGCGCCTCACCTTTGTACCTTTACCTTGCCAAGAATTCCCAAAGATAATTCGGTGTTTATCTCCCAACCCGTAAATAAGATAAGATAGGGTTAAATTAAGGAGCCGTGCGAAAATGTACGGAACTGGAGCCGAGGCGCGTCTTGATTTACGATCACGTGGGATAATGAAAACGGTGACCTTCCCTAATTACATGTTCGTGCTGTAATTAGGCTTCGCCGCTCGCTCGGGCTTCCGTGATAATATTCTAGAAACCGCGAAATTAAATAATGAACAATAGGGGTGGATAAGTTACCTAATTCTTTTGCCAGCGAAGATTTATATCCAAGGTAGGTGTATATTTCTTTTGCCAGGTAGCACCGAAGATTTATCCAAGTAAAGTAGTACGAGTTTTAAGCAGAGTTGGACGCTACAGCAGAGTTGAAATTAGAACGAGTTTTGAGGCAACCGCCCTGATGGTTATCACCACTGCAGTGTCAGATATATTCTGCCGTAAAGCAGTATACAGTGTATTGTTTGAAGAGTTCTGCAGTAAAGATTATATCGGCAAGCGAGAACCTCTTCATCGAGAAATCATACGCCAAAAAAGAACTGATACTTTCACACTGCAGGACCGACATTAACGGTGTAGAAGCCGTATTTAAGCGATTTCGAATGAAGTTTTACGCAAAAACTATAAAGACAATTACTATCAAAGGGGTTTGAACTTTTTTGTATGGAAGCTGGCATAGCGACCTGGCCACCATTTTGATTTTTTTTCGAAATCGCGGCGCACGATTTAAGTGGTATGTATGGATAGAGGACACATAGACAAACAAATAATGTCAAGTAACATAGTACCCCAAAGTGTCACGTTACCGAGATATTTGAAGGTAAAGACAGACATATGAGTATAAGTCGATTTTTAATGATTGTCGTTGTCCTCATATGTCTATCTTTACCTTCAAATATCTCGGTAACGTGACACTTTAGGCTACTATGTTACATGACATTATTTGTTCGTCTATGCGTCCTCTACCCATACATACCACTTAAATCGTGCGCCGCGATTTCGAAAAAAAATCAAAATGGCGGCCAGTTCGCTATGCCAGAAAGTTTCAATCCCCTTTACACGTCATGTATTTTGGGTCTTTAATCTAAAATCGCTAAGATAAAATTTTCTCGATAGAAAGTTCTCCCAAAAGTTGCTCCAAAATCTCAGTTTTTCGAGTTTTTATCGGACACTACATTGGATGTAATTGTAATTTTTGTTTTAAAGTGTCGGTAATAATAATATCCAAAAACGCTAAGAAACAGATTTTTGATAACCAGCTTAGTTTTTGAGTAATTAGGTAAAAGGTCGTTTTTCTGTTATATTCTTCCGAGACGCTGCATGTCGCACCTACCAAATCCCCGTGAGAGTAAGAAAGACAAAAATAAATTCAATAAATCCCCTTAACCAAACATAGCTAAGAACCACCGCAAGGAAACTGGCTTTCGAATGTTTGCGTCGGGAGTTGAAAACTGATTTCTGAGGTTGGGGAGCGCAGTGCAGTGCGTCGTGTAACCTTCTAACAGCGAAGTCGAATTCAGTAGCAACCTAACAAAATAACGTTTTTAAAACGCGCTTTTCTTTGTTACCAAACTCCTTCGAAACGGCTCGACCGATCGTTATGAAATTTTCAGTGTACATATATTCCCTGGGTCTGGAAGCGGGTTGTTATCTATTTTTTGTCCCTTAGTAAGAGAAAATTTATATGGCAAAACAACGTTTGCCGGGTCAGCTAATAACGTATAAAAAATTGAAAACTTCGCAGTATTTATAAGACGTTCTTTAGGTTCCAAGACTGTAGGCGAGATCCATAAACGGGGCAATATCTCTCGGATTGGGCCGTGCAGCTTAGGGCGGCAAACTTTAGCCCATAAAGGACCGCAATAAAGCGACATAAGGCCGTCGTCGCCTCGTAAACAACAAACTAATCAAAAATATATGAGCCTCTATGAGCCTGTAAGAGCCCATATGAATATTCGGCGTTCCCTTCTTGAGATAATAGCGGATTAAGAGCTGAGATGAGCGCTGGAAGCGCTAGGTAATTATACTTCAGCTGGCTTAAGTAAAAGTTTCAAATATTCACGAATATGTCATAAACTTTAAAGAGATACAGCAGACTATATTGCAGTAATACGAGGGCTTTTATAGTGGAAGAGATTATAAGGAAAAGTTTTATTCGAAGTTCGTGTTAAGCTCCTTTTGATTAGCAAAGTAAGTTAACTAGCAGTTAATTCTTTGCCCATAAAAAAGACTTTCAGAGGGATGAAGCTTTTCGATAGTTGTTTTAAATATACCGATATTCGGACAGTTTTCTTTAAAAGTATTTCATTCCAACTCGTAAGTTCTATTAGGTGCTTGACAAAACCAGCCCCTATAACAGCCCTCTAGCTTTAGTCATGTTTAATGATTTTATGGATTTTCTTTCTACAATCTCTAACGCTTCAAATACTATCAATGTGTGGGAAATGGGAAAGGGCATTAGGCGGAAGATTTTCAAAGCTAAGTTCAAAAAAAAGAACTGGCGAGCAAAAGTGTATATTTACACGAACCATTTGGAGCTACTTTTGAACTCTTCATAACTCAAAAACTATTTAACATCAACTCACCAAAGGTCTGTGTATTTAGAGCCCCGATTTTAACTAGAATAGGGGTTCTAGTTAAAATCGGGGCTCTATGTGGCAAATGTGTTAACGTTTAAAAAACCGCAATTTTTGTGACTGACTGACTCGTATAGATCAAAAGCCGCACCGTTCGTTGGTTGGTTGTATCAAAATAGACTACTGGGCATATATTACTCTAGGTTCTCCTCTTGCATAAATGCACTTGCATTTACCTGCTCAGGACTCAAACTCCGGTATACTATAAAAGGTAGAGGTCATAACCACAAAACTATCAGCTGCCACATTACATTCCATTCCATTCTTTTGCGTGCTGTTTCGTAATTAAAACTCACAGATCAATATTTCCGACCTACGCCAAAAGACGCCGAAAACACAAAACACCCTCTATCACGCACACACACACACAAACACACAAATTAAGCATTGCGTATCAAACGGGAGCGCCCGCCGCGCCGGAGGGGTGAAATAAGGGCAAAATATTGATTCATCCCTATATTTGAGGGCCGCTCGTGCTACGACAATCTTGTATTAATTGTTGGAAATCTAAACCGTGTCGTATTGACAAAGAGTTTTGTGGGCTCTTTTCCCGACTGAATTTCTTGTGGGCTCTTTACAGTATAGTACGATTCACGAAAGATGACCACAAATGGCGGGTCTTTTCTTCATGTACACTCATGATAATTACCATATATTACTTAAATAAGACCATATATTATATGTATAAGTTAAAATAAATAAGACCATAATATTAGTTAGAAAAGTCCAAAGAGACCTAAAATAGGCCCGCCATTTGTGGTCATCTTTCGTGAATCGTACTATACAAGTTATTTAGTTTTATATCGACAAAATATATTTTCATCTCATTGTTAGTTCAAAATGCGATACAAAAGTGGTGGTGAAGCCAAGTACCTATGCCTATTTGAATAAACAGAATTTAAATCATCATAACTACATGCTTTAAATAATATCAATATGCATAATTCTATATAGGTAAATGCAAAAAGAAAACGGCCATGTGTGAATCAGTTTTAGGCACGAAGGGCCTACATATCGTTGACTTTTTAAAGTTATTATAGCGTTTGAGGCATCTGTTTATCTACCACTGAAAGATGTTTCAGTGGTAGATAAACAGATCAGATTCAGATAGAACAGATCAGATTCGTCAGATGTGACGAAATCTAACTAATAACTAATATCTGTAACTTCTTAGTGCGTTCTATCAGTCCGTACTAAGCGATTTCTGATAATTCAGGCCGATACTAAAATTTCCAATATTAAGCTATATAAAAAAAAACAATTTCACTTCGCCTAAGCCTCCACACAGGTGGTCAAGGTAATATCGGGCTATAAGTTAACCTCTATACTTTATGGTCAATCCCCTTAAAAACCCAACCCCTTAGTATAGGTATCATATCGTACATTACAGAGAATATTGTGTAGTAAGCAGCATGTAGCGAGAATTTATAGGCCACGTCGCGAGGCGTCTAGCTAATAGAGGGGACAGTTAGGTGGCCGATGTAGGTGGCTCGATTGTTGCCACCTACTTTATATCCTGTATCCGACACCCTATAAGTACGCTTGTACACTGCTATCAAGTTAGTTGCTACGGCCATTGCTTCACTCATCGCGTATTATTATTGCTAGTCTCCATTGCTATTGTATACATAACGACTATGAATAAATACCAAGCCATCGACCAAAGAAAATGTGCTCCAACGATTGTCCAAACATTTGTTCAAATATCTCTACGCATATAACTTGGCAGAGTAAGTTTTATCATAATATTATTACGTCTCGGATCCATCATCCGTGTGATCCGCGACAGTAATGAAGTGTGAAGCCTTACCAGACGTAACCGAATACGTCTCCGCGGAGTGACGACTGACTCACGGTTCAGACAGATCTAATTACTCGGTGAAGGAAATTCAAGGAATCGACGACTTTATGTGCAAATAAATACTTTTTCTCAAACAACCCTACAACTTAGGCGCCTTCAAATCAAGAGGGAACAGGCATTTCCTATAGGCAAGCGCGTTCCAAATAAGACTGTATAATCACTTTCCATCAGGAGTGATCATAGTCAAGCGCTAGCCATATAGTAAAGTTTAAAAAAAATTGAGCATTATTTTGACAACCTTCCTCGAGATAAATCGAAATTGATGTCACGCAGCAAAAGCGTAGGTAGTAGCGGCCGGCAAAAATTGTATGAAAATCCATATCTGTCGTGGTTTAGCGGCCAAATAAATTACATACTAAACTAATTTAAAAATGGAACAATCATTTATTCCAAAATATGGCAACTAAAGACTAGGTGACTTATTCAACGTTACCACAAAAGAGGTTACATAGATACCCCTTCCAAGTTAGTACGACAACATTTCAGCTGCATCGTCACTAACGATCTTGTAATGTATGTGATGTAAATACAAACTTGTAGAGTGCATGGAAGCAGGCGTTATTTTGCGGAAATCCATAATTAGTAAGATAGGTTGATTTGTTTTGCTATAATCGGCTACTTGAAAAGATTGTGTAGGTATGGTTCAATATGCAGGAACACTGCCCACATTTTGAGGCACTTTCTTCGACGCACGTTTCGTCCCGTCACCACCCGAGGGACATCCTCAGCAGATGCTGACTTCACAATGCGAAATCGTAGAAACAGAATCGTAGAGATAGGCCTCCAGAGCAGCGGATTAGGAATAGCAAAACAAATCAATTTATTCTACTGGTTTCTAAATGTAAGCAAAACTAAGTTTGTATGGTGTTTAGGATTTACGGGAAACTCGTAGGTACCAATTGTGTCTGTGTAAATCCTCTACAGACAATCAATAGCTCATGGTTTATTGAAAAAAACTAGCAAACGCCCGCGGCTTCGCTCACGTTGAACTTCTGCTGTACTCCTTCAGGCATTTAATTTCCAAAATTCCTGTAGGTATTTTTCCATCCTTCCTTTCAAATTCCTTCTCTATACTTGTTGCGATACTCACATATCGATTTTCAAAGCGATCGGCCCAATAACAAAAAAATTCAAAATGGCGGCCACTTTTTTAAATTTTTACCACAAATTCCTTTTCCATACTTGTCGCGATACTCACATATCGATTTTCAAAGCAATCGTCACAGTAACAAAAAAATTCAAAATGGCGGCCACTTTTTAAAATTTTGACTACAAATTCCTTCTCTATACTTGTTGCGATACTCACATAACGATTTTCAAAGCAATCGGCCCAATAACAAAAAAATTCAAAATGGCGGCCATTTTTTTAAATATTTACCACAAATTCCTTCTCCATACTTGTCGCGATACTCACATATCGATTTTCAAAGCAATCGTCACAGTAACAAAAAAATTCAAAATGGCGGCCACTTTTTAAAATTTTGACTTCAAATTCCTTCTATATACTTGTTGCGATACTCACATATCGATTTTCAAAGCAATCGGCACAGTAACAAAAAAAATCAAAATGGCGGCCACTTCTTAAAATTTTGACTACAAATTCCTTCTTTATACTTGTTGCGATACTCACATATCGATTTTCAAAGCAATCGGCACAGTAACAAAAAAAATCAAAATGGCGGCCATTTTTTAAATATTTACCACAAATTCCTTCTCCATACTTGTCGCGATACTCACATATCGATTTTCAAAGCAATCGTCACAGTAACAAAAAAATTCAAAATGGCGGCCACTTTTTAAAATTTTGACTACAAATTCCTTCTCTATACTTGTTGCGATACTCACATAACGATTTTCAAAGCAATCGGCCCAATAACAAAAAAATTCAAAATGGCGGCCATTTTTTTAAATATTTACCACAAATTCCTTCTCCATACTTGTCGCGATACTCACATATCGATTTTCAAAGCAATCGTCACAGTAACAAAAAAATTCAAAATGGCGGCCACTTTTTAAAATTTTGACTTCAAATTCCTTCTATATACTTGTTGCGATACTCACATATCGATTTTCAAAGCAATCGGCACAGTAACAAAAAAAATCAAAATGGCGGCCACTTCTTAAAATTTTGACTACAAATTCCTTCTTTATACTTCTTGCGATACTCACATATCGATTTTCAAAGCAATCGGCACAGTAACAAAAAAAATCAAAATGGCGGCCATTTTTTAAATATTTACCACAAATTCCTTCTCCATACTTGTCGCGATACTCACATATCGATTTTCAAAGCAATCGTCACAGTAACAAAAAAATTCAAAATGGCGGCCACTTTTTAAAATTTTGACTACAAATTTCTTCTCTATACTTGTTGCGATACTCACATATCGATTTTCAAAGCAATCGGCACAGTAACAAAAAAAATCAAAATGGCGGCCATTTTTTTAAATTATACCACAAATTCCTTCTCCATACTTGTCGCGATACTCACATATCGATTTTCAAAGCAATCGTCACAGTAACAAAAAAATTCAAAATGGCGGCCACTTTTTAAAATTTTGACTACAAATTCCTTCTTTATACTTGTTGCGATACTCACATATCGATTTTCAAAGCCATCGGCACAGTAACAAAAAAAATCAAAATGGCGGCCACTTCTTAAAATTTTGACTACAAATTCCTTCTCTATACTTGTTGCGATACTCACATATCGATTTTCAAAGCAATCGGCCTAATAACAAAAAAAATCAAAATGGCGGCCTTTTTTAAATTTTTACCACAAATTCCTTCTCCATACTTGTCGCGATACTCACATATCGATTTTCAAAGCAATCGTCACAGTAACAAAAAAATTCAAAATGGCGGCCACTTTTTAAAATTTTGACTACAAATTCCTTCTTTATACTTGTTGCGATACTCACATATCGATTTTCAAAGCAATCGGCACAGTGACAAAAAAAATCAAAATGGCGGCCAATTCCTTAAAAATTTTGACTACAAATTCCTTCTCTATACTTATTGCGATACTCACATATCGATTTTCAAAGCATTTGGCCTAATAACAAAAAAAAAACAAAATGGCGGCCACTTTTTTAAATTTTTACCACAAATTCCTTCTCCATACTTGTCGCGATACTCACATATCGATTTTCAAAGCAATCGTCACAGTAACAAAAAAATTCAAAATGGCGGCCACTTTTTAAAATTTTGACTACAAATTCCTTCTCTATACTTGTTGCGATACTCACATATCGATTTTCAAAGCAATCGGCCCAATAACAAAATAATTCAAAATGGCGGCCACTTTTTTAAGTTTTTACTACAAATTCCTCCATACTTGTCGCGATACTCACATATCGATTTTCAAAGCAATCGTCACAGTGACAAAAAAATTCAAAATGGCGGCCACTTTTTAAAATTTTGACTACAAATTCCTTCTCCATACTTGTCGCGATACTCACATATCGATTTTCAAAGCAATCGGCCCAATAACAAAAAAGTTCAAAATGGCGGCCACTTTTTAAACTTTGTCCAGAAATTCCTACTTATCCCCAGCTGATTACGAATTCATCACCTAATATCAACCCAGGTACCAAATTTCAGATCTCTACGATATTATTGATTTCGCTGGAATCCCTGGTAAAACGCAAAAAATACACTTTTGTATGGGAAAATTCATTAAATGTAAGATTTTTATCCCTTAAACATGGAATTCCTGGAATCCCCGTCTTAGTACGAATTTATGAACTAATATCTACCTAGATATCAAATTTCAGATCTCTACTACTTTAAGTTTTTCGGGAATTCCTGGAACAACGAAAAAAAATACAATTTTGTATGGAGAAATCCCTTTAATGTACTATTTCTACCCCTTAAACATGGAATTTCTGGAATCCCCGTCTTAGTACGAATTCATGACCTAATATCTACCTAGGTACCAAATTTCAGATCTCTACTACTTTTAGTTTTTCGGGAATTCCTGGAACAACGAAAAAAATTACAATTTTGTATGGAGAAATCCCCTTAATGTACTATTTCTACCCCTTAAACATGGAATTTCTGGAATCCCCGTCTTAGTACGAATTCATGACCTAATATCTATCTAGGTATCAAATTTCAGATCTCTACGACTTTTAGTTTTGCGGGAATTCCTGGAACAACGAAAAAAATTACAATTTTGTATGGAGAAATCCCCTTAATGTACTATTTCTACCCCTTAAACATGGAATTTCTGGAATCCCCGTCTTAGTACGAATTCATGACCTAATATCTATCTAGGTATCAAATTTCAGATCTCTACGACTTTTAGTTTTGCGGGAATTCCTGGAACAACGAAAAAAATTACAATTTTGTATGGAGAAATCCCTTTAATGTACTATTTCTACCCCTTAAACATGGAATTTCTGGAATCCCCGTCTTAGTACGAATTCATGACCTAATATCTACCTAGGTACCAAGTTCCAGGTCTCTACGACTTTTAGTTTTTCGGGAATTCCTGGAACAACGAAAAAATTTTACTTTTGTATGGGAAATACCCTTAAATGTATGATTTTTACCCCTTAAACATGGAATTTCTGGAATCCCCGTCTTAGTACGAATTCATGACCTAATATCTACCTAGGTACCAAATTTCAGATCTCTAGGACCTATAGTTTTGGCGGAATCCGTGGAACAACCAAAATGCCTCATTCTTTTATATATATAGATTGCTGACATAAATAAATTTTCCCGATGCAACTTTGCGTGTATTTTTGTATAAAAATAAGAACAAAAGGCCGCAGATGTAAATCCGCCGCCTCCCCGGTTTGTATATGAACATTGGACGTATAAATCCGGATTTCGAAACGCCTCCCCGCGTCGGATTTATTGAAAACTCAGTTTTCTCTGTTTGTAAAATGACGCCAATTGTTTCGAAGTTGCTAATTTATAAACCGATTTATTTTACAGAACAATAGGAAAAGTACACAATGATTTATAAGAGCGACAATAAAATTATCGGGGAGTTAGACTTTATAAAGGTTTATTTCCGTAATCTGTGATCCGCTTAGCTAAATCAGCAATGAGAATAATAGAGTAAGATCCCAGGGCCGCCAGACGTTACGTATTTTCTGACGAACAAAATGTGCACGATTGAGTAGTGTTAGTATGTACTAAGAGCGCATGCATACTTACTAGCCTGCTTAGTGGGCCAATTTTCAGGTATCAGGTAATCAAGGTACATAAAAACATTACTTACCTCACGTAAATTCTCCAAGCTGATTTTCACGTATATTTTAGGCAATACCTACCCTCAAAAATAAGTCGCCAATACTCCCAGACACTTTCCGTCGGCCGTATTGCTTTGCAGACGCTTTAAAGCTCACAAAATAATTACTTAACTTCACGTAAATTCTCATGCTCCATTTTTATATATGTCTACCAGACAACTATTTTAAAACCTTTTACAAGAAGACAGACCGATCCAAGGGCCCAATGATCCCCTAAACTTAATTTTAATATCTCTGTGGGTAGGAGCGTGGATAATGCCCTCGCGCTCCTACCCACAGAGAATTTACGTGAGGTAAGTAATGTTTTTATGTACCTTGATTACCTGATACCTGAAAATTGGCCCACTAAGCAGGCTAGTAAGTATGCATGCGCTCTTAGTACATACTAACACTACTCAATCGTGCACATTTTGTTCGTCAGAAAATACGTAACGTCTGGCGGCCCTGGGATCTTGGACTATAAAATAAACGAAGCCGTGAGATAGGCACGAAAACAAAATAATAAGAAGAAAGGCTTTTTTACTGAAATGCAACGTTTACTTTTCAGTTGTTTTTCTATCGGAAAAGTTCAAGGAAACAAGGCCTATAATTCTTTCATCACATACCTACGTAGGTAGGTATGTGATGAAAGAACGAATCATTCGAAAACGAAAATGGTTTCAGAGGAGAACATTATCTACATCAGAAAGCGCAATAGGTGGCCCTGCAGCAAGCTATATCGCCAACAAACGTGATAAGTGCCTATAGGTAGGTACTAAAAGGCGCTTTACTATGTTTTACATATATGACATAAATTATGCATAATTTACGATTTATAAGGCAGAAACTCTCAGGCAGAAACCTAGAACTAGACAGAACCAGTCGTCTAAATGAACTGTAAACTTTTTAATTTAAAAAAAAAATTGCTCTCAAATTCGATTGCAACTTTCGAACAGGTGAGGTTGCATTCAAGAACTTACATAGTGCTTGATTTGGTACATACAATCAAAGATGAGAAACATAAACATTATGAGAAACATAAAACTGAAATAAACTTCAAAGCTATATCTCAAGAACAAAGGCTTTTCTATAATCACACCCCGCATAAGTTTTCAAATCAAAACGACAGTATAACTAACTGCCGAGAACTATTTTTAAAGTAGAGAGATAGATCGAGATATTTCCCCTGGCAACACTAGCGATCTAGGGCTGCCAAGGAGCCGGAAAATCTAGAAAATAAGTAACTGACGCTTGTTGGATATATTAAATAATAATGTCACAATATTTTATCTATGATATTTTGTTATCTGTGGCTGGCAACACTCTCTTCCTTCCTTCTTGATTTTGCAAATGGCGTGTCGGCTGTACTTCCTTGTGAGTTTCTTATTTTTAATTAAAACCAAGGATCAAGTACATATTTATTATTTGAAATCATCCACTCCTGCATCCACGGACCCTGAGATTACAACAGGTTACGGCCCAGAACGCAAGTAAAAGGAGTGGAAAGGAAATATACCACGCTGTGGGAGGCGTGGGTTGGGCATTGGCCATTTTTGTTCATACGATTTACGACCGCCAATAAACAATGGAGGACAAAGAAGAAGCAAAATTAAAATTAAAGGGCGAAGAAAACTGGACCGTATGGAAATTTCAAGTTTCCTTATTACTGAAATCAAAAGGGCTGTATGACATACTAACCAACAATGCCAAGGGCACCGACAAGGACGCGAAAACAATGGCGCTGTTAGTCAGCAGAATGAGTGAACAAGTCATTTCTCAAGTCTTATCATGCGATAGTGCATTTGAAATTTGGAATAAATTATTATCAATTTACGAACAAGAATCTCAAGTAAGTGTGCACTTGTTGTATCAACAGTTTTATGCGTTGAACTACCAAACTAACCTAACAGATCTCCTTACGAATGTTGAAAACATAAGATCAAAAATAATAGCCAGAGGCGAAAAACTACCTGACAAAATGCTTATTACAAAAGTGTTGATGAGTCTGCCACCTACATACAAACATTTTATCTCCGCTTGGGAGTCCCTACCGGAAGAGCGGCAAACATTCTTGGAACTTAGTGCTCGTTTACACATCGAAGAGATTCGGGTGAAGGAGGTTGAGAACACAGAGGCATTAGTGGCAAAACAACGGCAGTCAACCAACAACAATAAATCTAGATTACAGTGCAGATTTTGTAAGAAATTTGGCCATAAAATTTCCAGCTGCTGGTTCAGACAGAAGAAGAATCAATGTAAGGATTCAGATACCAATGCATTCATGTTAGCTTCCGAGGACGAGGTGATGGCAGCCACAGCTACTTCATCGAGTGAGTGGGTGCTCGATACAGGCTCGAGTGACCATATGTGCTGTGACCGGTCTCTATACTCAAAGTTCTGTGAAAGTTCCCAGCGTAAAGTGAAAATTGGTGATGGTACATCTTTAGATGTATTAGGTGTCGGTACCATACAGTGCGAAGCGTGGAATGGTAAAAAGTGGATCTCAACAACACTCTCTGATGTTCTTTATGTTCCCTCTCTAAAAGCAAACCTTTTCTCTGTAGGTAAATGTTTAGATAAAGGTTATTTTATGCAAAGTGATCAAAATTTTTGTAAAATTTTAGATTCTAAGAATAATGTAAGAGTACTTGCTAAGAGATTGGATACAAAATTGTATAAATTAATTTTCAGAACAAAACCTTCTATGGCTAACTATGTTTGTACTTTAACAGAATGGCATGAAAAGTTTTGTCATCAAAATTATCAATATGTTAAAAAATATCTTGATCTTCATAACATAAAGTATGTAAATTCAAAAGTATATCCATGTGAACCCTGTTTACTAGGCAAACAACACCGAGCATCATTCAGTAACAGTGAATCTAGATCTTCTATCCTGGGTGAGTTACTTCATGCTGACCTATGTGGCCCCGTAGATTGTGTTTCTATTGGTAAATCAAAATACTTTTTATTAATTAAGGATGATATGTCAGGTTATAGGTTTGTCTATTTTTTGAAAAATAAACATGAGGTTAAACATCATTTACAAAATTGCATAAAATTAATCAAAAATCAAACTGGTAATTTTATAAAATACTTGAGAACAGACAATGGCTTAGAATTTTGCAATAGTGATATTAAAAACATGTTGGAAAGCTTAGGTATTTGTCATCAGCGTACAGTTGCCTATACTCCACAGCAGAATGGTCGTGCAGAACGTGAGAACCGAACGATCATGGAAGCTGCGAGGACATTAATTTCAGGTATGTCAAAGAGATTTTGGGCTGAAGCGGTCAATACTGTTGTGTTTACACTTAACAGGTCTGGATCTAGCCCGGTGAAGAATAAAACTCCTTATGAGGTATGGTTTAATAAATCTTTTGATATTAATTATCTTAAGAAGTTTGGTCTGCAGTGTGCAGTACATATACCAAAGAAAAAAAGGAGGAAATTGGATAATAAAACCAAGTTTGGAATATTTGTAGGCTATGATACAAATGTTAAAGGTTATAGAGTATATTTCTCTAATACTGATAAAGTTGAAACGGCCAGGGATGTTGTCTTTCTGCCGGATTGTGGGGAAATTCCACACAAAAATCAGGTAAGTAATAGCCATGATAACTCTGATAATATATCTTCCACAAGTGAAGAGTCTGATATGGAAATGGAAAGTCAGAGCAGCACCAAACACTCTCAAGAGGTAAGAAATGACTCACAGGTTGAAAAAGGCTCTACGGAGAACACTGATGAGGTAGGAAACAAAACTGGCTCGACTTCAAGTACGAGTTCAGGTCTACGACAAGTGGGTGGTTTAACTCTCCGCAGTCGTGATAAAATTTATAAGCCAATAAGGTATGAAACTGAATTTGCAAGCTATGCTTATTTCTCTGAGCTAGAAAATGAACCCCAATCGTATCAAGAAGCTATGGAGTCCAATGAGTCTACTAAATGGAAGCAAGCTATCAAGAGTGAGCTTAAGGCATTGGAAGACAACCATACATGGGATTTGGTAACGGTGAAGCCAGAAGAAAAGGTCATAGATACCAAATGGGTATTTAAAAGAAAGAAAAACAGTGAAGGTAAAGTACAAGTGTATAAAGCACGCTTGGTTGCACGTGGATTTCAGCAGACAGGTATATCACTAGATGAAGTTTACTCTCCTGTCACCAGTTTAACTACGGTAAGAATCCTCATTTCTATAGCTGCCTATTATGGCTGGAATATTTATCAATTTGATATATGTAGTGCCTTTCTACATAGCACTATACATGAAGAGATATACATTTACTTACCAGAGGGTCACCAGCATTCAGGACAGGTAGGAAAACTTAATAAAGCTATTTATGGGCTAAAAAAGGCACCCAGATACTGGTATGATACATTTTGTAATTTCATGATAAGTCAAGGTTTCAAAAGATCTAAAACTGATATGTGTTTGTATACTAAAATATGTGAAAACACAAAGACATGTGTTATTCAGTATGTTGATGATATTTTGATAGTTAGTTCACATGAATATATTATTGAAAACTTAAAACTGCAGATGGTAAAACTTTCAAGATTAAAGACTTAGGTCTTGCTTCATATTATCTAGGTATTCGAATAATGCAAAATAAAGATTTTATTTCTTTAGATCAGTGTGAATACCTAAAGAATGTATTACAATTGTTTAACATGTCTGAATGTAAAGGTGTGAGTATACCCTTAGAACCTAATTTCAACAGTACTTTGTTATTAAAAGAATGCTCTGAAAACTCAGAAATAGAACATAGATGCAGAAAACTAATAGGTTGTATTATGTACGCTATGTTAGGTACTAGACCTGATCTATCAATATGTTTAAGTATACTTAGTAGATTTCAAAACTGTGCTAGTACAGATCTATGGAAACATTTGAAGCATGTGTTGAGGTATGTAAAAGCTACTTTAGAACTAAAGTTAGTGTATAAAATTAATTTCAATAATTTAATTTGTAAAAATCCATTGAAAGCCTATGTGGATAGTGACTGGGGAGGTGACACAGTTAGTAGAAAATCAACCTCAGGTTATTGTTTAATGGTTTTTGATAACCTAGTCTTGTGGTGTAGTAAAAAACAAACATGTGTTTCTCTCTCGTCCACTGAGGCTGAATATATAGCATTAAGTCAGTGTGTTGCCGAGGCATGTTGGGTGAGGAATTTATTTTCTGAGTTGTGTTTAATATCAGAAAATGAACTCAATGTCTTGATTCTTGAAGACAACAGGTCTGCAATTTGTGCAGCTAATAACAATGGTGTATCGAAAAGGTTAAAGCACATAGATATAAAATATCACTTTATTCAAGACAAATTGTCAAAAAATTTAATATCTCTGGAGTATATAAAAAGTGATGACCAAATAGCTGACCTGTTGACCAAGCCTCTACCTAAGATAAAATTAGATAAATTTAGGAGTTGTCTTAGTATAATTTAAACTCTCGAGGTAAAGTGGGACAAGTCAAAAATTCAAAAAAAAATTTTTTTTGTAGTTTTGTTATACTTATTATTTTTTAAAATATTGTTCCATTAAGGGAGGGTGTTGGATATATTAAATAATAATGTCACAATATTTTATCTATGATATTTTGTTATCTGTGGCTGGCAACACTCTCTTCCTTCCTTCTTGATTTTGCAAATGGCGTGTCGGCTGTACTTCCTTGTGAGTTTCTTATTTTTAATTAAAACCAAGGATCAAGTACATATTTATTATTTGAAATCATCCACTCCTGCATCCACGGACCCTGAGATTACAACAACGCTGCCAACCCACTATAGAAAATCTAGGAAAGTTTTAATGTTTGTAAAGTTTGTTCGGAGAAAATCTAAGCACGAAAGTAGCTCAGAGTATATATTTTTAACTGAAAATAAATATATTTTATTATTTAGATATTTTTAAAGGAGACAGACGTATAGTATAAGAATCAGTTTTGGAACATTAATATGGCAACTACTTTAATTACCCGAATAATTTAGAAGATGTGTGCGTTTGTGGAACCTTAAATATTGCTGTCAGTAAAAAAACCATCATGACAGTTCTAGCTTCTACGTATTTATTCAAAAGTGTGTGAAGCCTGCAAACCCGCACTTAACCAGCGTTGTGGGCTAAGTTTTGGACATACTTTCTCATTCTGAAAGGATACCCGTGGCCAGTAGTAGACCGTTGAAAAGTAGGATTTCACTAACATTATAACCTTTTTGTCTACGGACGCCTATCTACGTACTAAAGGTACTTATACGAAAACTAATCTTTCTCTAGATAGCGAGTGCACGCCCAATTACTGAAAGAAAACATTTATTATAATGCATAATTTTTACCTGAATCGGCATCAAATCCTGCGCCTTGATTGGCTGAGCCTGCTGCTAACCTTTTTTCAACCAATCATTATCATTCCTGCCTGCTCCAAAGGATTCCGCCCAACAACGTGCACAATTTGCTGCCAATTAGGTACCAACAATTGTCTGGCTTCCATGTCCTCATCTTTTCTAATCGTTTCTGAATGTATCCAAGAATAGATAATATTTTCCGTATCTGACAGCCCTAACTGTAACTAGGAGTCTAGGTCGGGTCTGAATCACAACTGAATGCTCCGGTCCGTTGGTCCGCGACGAAACGGTGGACTTTAATTGGACCCTCCGTCCGTCCGTCCGTCCGTCCGACCGTCCGACGTACCGTACGAGCTGAGATGGATAGCGCTCGCGGATAAAGGACGCGAGACGTATTGTTTAAACCTTGCTTTGTGCTGTTTGTGAGTTGCTTCTATAGTAGTCACAGAAATAGTGATAGTAGTGTTATTATCTCGCTGCAGACTCGGTCATAAATCATCCGAGTATTTCGCTTTTGTATTTCACTGCTGAGCTTCACTGCTGCTTTTGTATTTTAGTGAACAACAAAAGCGAAACACTCGAATGATTTATGGCCGAGTCTGCAGCGAGATAATAACACTACTATAGTTACACACTACCTTGCTCATTTATATAGTAAACAAAATTTATTAGAAGCCGTTATGTCGTGCATGAATTTTGTTTTCCCAGGAGCCAGCATAAACCCCTTTTTATAATCCACTTCCATCCACTTTTACGCGCCGTCTGACTACGGCAGCCCTAGTACGTCGTAAGAGATAAAGTTAGGCGATAGAAAGAGACAACATTGCATTTGTTGCGTGTCGATTTTGAGGGCGGGGCCAGGCGCTATTGCGAACTGAATTGCACTTTTTGTGTCAGCGCTAGAGTCGCTATTTCTTAAAATAATCGTGCGGAGTGGACCTTCTGGTACTATTTAGTGTTCTGTGACATTATGCTAAACTCTCAGGCATATGCAGATCTTCTCACGGACACCATGCAGTCTTGTTTGTCCTACTTCTAGTGACTGTTTTAAGCCACATGCAAGCCCTATATCGATGTGTAATCTATTTAAAAGTGGTAGGTATGTATAAATTAATGTATTGTCGAATATAAATTGGAAAAGCTCTGTTTATAAAAGCAATTTCTGCTTGTAATGGAACTGTCAACTCCGTACATCATAACGACACCAGACACCTCCTCGATTAGAAACTTTGTTGTAGGTAATAATAGGTTACATGTTACATGTAACGCCAACATAACTGTCTACGACTAGATAAGTACCTCAAGAACCCCTATATAACGTTGAAATAATAGATGACGAAAGTTCAATCGGAGTACGGTTGTAAATCCGTTAATTTTTCGAGCTCCGAAAATGAGTCATTAATGACAAATCTAGTCTGAGCAATGATTGTTCCATAGTTCAAAAGGAATATGGCTAAAACCTGGTATAACCAATACTCTCTATTGTTGTCTTGTATATAGGTACAACACTATAGTTGTTAGTCAGACGCCCGCGGCTCCGTGTGAATCCCACGGGAACCACGGTTTTCGGGGTAAAAAATAACCTATGTGTTAATCCAGGGCTTAAGAAAATTAAAATGATAATCTTTATTTTTCACACAAGCCTAAGTAATAGGCTCGTATCAAAAGTCAAAACTCTACCGCCAGGATCGGAAAGCAGGTTGCAGCCTATATTGTGTGTGTCTGTGTATAAATCTATCTCCATTCCAAATTTCAGCCAAATCGGTTCATGTAGTGGTGCCGTGAAGAGTAACAAACATGCATACTCACAAACTTTTATCTTTATAATATTAGCGTGATGTAGAGACGCCTCTAAACAATTTCTTTCTTATTATATTAGTAGGTAATATGTATGGGTACATACTCTACAAAATATATAAAAAGTTTAGTGGCTGTACTATATTCAATTTGTACATTCCGATTCGCTAACATGTTGCTAACGAAGGCAAATTGTCAAAGCAACAGCAACAGTAGCCAGCAACTAACATGGACGCAAAAGGTTTCCTTTTTTTCCGTTCACGGCAAGTTGACACAACGGAAAATTTGTCAAAGGAACCACTTATAGAGTCAATTCGATGTTTGTCCCACGCGATTTCCACTATAATATTCGACATGGCTTCCTACTTTACGGTACTTACTTTACCTGTGGCTATTTTACCTACTTTTGAATCTACTGAGGGAAAATTTGGTGGCT
This sequence comes from Coenonympha arcania, assembly GCA_036785405.1. NCBI lineage: Eukaryota > Metazoa > Arthropoda > Insecta > Lepidoptera > Nymphalidae > Coenonympha > Coenonympha arcania. The sequence goes on from CM072069.1 coordinate 1,466,844, forward strand.
ATATTAATTGGAATTTACGGAGGGAAAAATTTGCAATTAGAAAATTGGCGTGTATTGGGGTAGGTAAAATCTTCGGCAAGCCGTCAAAACTTAAAATCTAAGAAGCACTTAAGCAATGACTGACATACACCGAGTTGCACGAAATAAATTTAAAAATTTAAGAGCTACTTAAACTAATTTAATCGCGAGAAATGTCAAAATTTCATACATTTTTTGACATTGATTGCAATTAAATTAGTTTAAGTACCACTTACATTTTTGAATTTGTTTCGTGCAACTGGGCAATAGAGTCTTAATTCTTAAAGACTACTTATCCTGAGAAATTAATGAAAATTCGCGAGTAAAAGCTCACAAACACTACCTTTGATATTTCTAAAGACTTCACTCCACACAAGCGCTTTTCACAGAAAATGCAATGCAACCTTTCTTCCACGTAACTTACATAACTAATAACTTGCCAAATATTTGTACGTGGAACCAAACTTTATACGATGGAATACACGTATGCGGCTAAAGTTTCTAGGTACCCGATCTTCTAGATAGTTCGGTCTATCTATGAAGTTATATAGGTCAGCAAAGTGAAAAGTTAAACCTAAGATTACCTAGTGCCTCGTAACATAACTTTATACCTTGCACAGAATTACAGGGTAAAGTTCCATTCTTTCGAACTATTACTGTAGTAGTGTTATTATCTCGCTGCAGACTCGGTCATAAATCATTAGGTACCTACTCATATTTTTAAAAATTTATCAGAAAATATCGTTGTAAATAAAAATATTCTATCGTACCTTAGATACCATCCTACAGTAATACCGCCTAGAAATTGTATATAAAAATATCGTCTGTGGATAGAAATATGCAAAACAATATGAGAACCATACCGTGGCGTCTTCATAACGTCGTTTGCGGAAAAGTGGGAAGACGGGAAAACGGGAACATATCCTGAATGTACTCCTAATATTATGAAGCGTGATATGGATAGGTACTAATTGTCAGGTCTCGAAAAATTGTTTTGTGGTGTACAAAATAACGCCATCATCACCAAAACAGTGTCATTGATCTACAAGCGACTTCCCTTGGATGGTTTTAGCCCCAAAGTAAGCGATAGCTTGTGTTATGGGTACTAGATAACTGATAAATATACATACATACTAATATACATAAATATAATATATTGAAAAACACCCAGACACTGGAAAACATTCGTGCTCATCACACAAACATTTACCAGTAGTGGGAATCGAACCCACGACCTCCGGCGCAGACAGCAGGTTCGCTACCGCTACGCCATTCGGTCGTCGTATAATAAATAACTGGTATCATAATTCGTACCTACATAATTAAGTAAGGTTTATATTATTGGACTGTTACTTAATAATTATAAGCAGAAGTTTAAGTCATAATAATATTGCTAATTAGCTCATAGGCTAGATCCTAGTACCTATATAGTATAGTAATCATTTGGCCGACCGATGGACTTTGGGGACCGATGGACGTTGGGCTGCAATGGCCACGCACTGGGAAGCGCAGTGTCGGCAGACCCCCCACCAAGTGGACGGAGGACATATAAAGAAAGTCGCGGGGAGACGCTGGTGTGGTGCCCCGCTAGGGCTCTTCTCACATCTCGGCGGTGCTGTTATGCCCGCCCAACTCAACCGGTGACGCTGTTACGGTCGCTATGGCCATGCAGTTTACTCAATCCGAAAAAAAAAACGCTGGTGCCAGGCGGCGCAAGATCGTGTTGTTTGGTGGTCATTTCAGGACTCCAGCAGCGGTGGACGTCCATCGGCTGAAACGACGACGAAGACGACGACGAATCATTTACCAATGGTACCTACCTATTATAAGTATAGGTAATGGTACCTAATAACAATAAAAAATTGGTTGTCTGTATAAAGTCGGTTTACTGACGATAGTTGAACGTGACAACATCACGATTGTGCTTCTTTGTCGCTCGTTTCGCGCTCTCGCTTGCACTTCAAGCCTTACATGGAACGCCTCAGAGCGAGGTAACGCCGCATGAGCGAGGTAACGCCGCATGAGTCATGTTTTTTTGTGCGTGCAGCCGGCTCTATCGAATTATAAGACGTTGTCACGTCAAAAATATTCATTTTGTTAAATAATATTCACGGTTTACGAATGAAACTGATGCCCGAAATTCAATGTCCAATATCAAGCCATGTCCAAATGTTACCAAATCAAATAAAGGTTCAGATACTTAGACCTAAAATTCAATTTCCACCACACCAGTGGGGTGGGTAGCGAGCGGAAACAGTGTATGCAACCCCTGCGCACTCTGGTGGAAAATCTTAAAACGCAATTTCCTAATTTGGACCTTGGAAATATTATTCTACACTCCGTCGAGTGAGATACCTGATCTAGGCCTTTATCTTGGGATGTTGCTTTGAAGTAATTAAATGTGACAGAAAAGGTTCTGAGTAGAAAATGTTTATCGTCATTGCCTTTCTAACAAATACCTATTACCCGTATACTTACCGTACTTATACCGTTTTGCTATAATCCGCAAAATAATGCCTGCTTCTATTCAAATACCTATCGCTATCCAATTAAATAAAAAAAACCTCCATTTAAATTGTATTTCATTATTTATTACCCACGACGGAACGGAGTACGGGTATATGCGTTTAGGGTGAGAGACCGTTTGTACATTACTCTATTAAAAAGATTTTATGTTTGTTTGTATGTTAAATTGTTCACAAAAACCAATAACGCAAAAATATTTTTGTTTGTTTGTTTGTTTGTTTGTTTGTTTGTTTGTTTGTGTGTTCGTTTGTGCACATCGATGTTCCCATTTATTTCAAAAACGGCTTGACCGATTTAGATGCGGTTTTCTGTATCATGTTTGGTGTTCAGCGGCAATGGTTCTTAGATAGTTGTTACGAACATCGATCAACAGGGGGCGCCATAAAATACATTTATATTGCAAACGAATGTTCCCATTTATTTCAAAAATGGCTTGACCGATTTAGATGTAGTTTTCTGATTAATGTTTGGTATTCATTGGCGATGGTTCTTAGATAGTTGTTACGAACATCGATCGCCAGGGGGCGCCATAAAAAACATTTACAGTGCAAACGAATGTTCTCAATTATTACAAAAACGACTGAACCAATTTGGATACAGTTTTGTATAAAATATTAGTGAGTCATTGGCAATGGTTCGTAGATAACTGTTCTTGTGATTGAACAGCAGGGGGCGCCACAATAAACGTCTCTTTATGACTTGGAAGGGATGATGCCTTTAAACGCTGCTAGAGGAGCTAATGGCTAGTTTGAAGATTAATTTTAATTTTTTAATAATAATATAATTTAAATTACATTAATATATTAATCGAAAAACTATAAAACAAGTGGAAAATTAAAAAAATTTAAAACACCCACGACTTTTGCAGACTTGTAATTGAAAAAGGATTAAATATTTTTTTTTAAACTCCCCGACTAAAGGAAAGTAAGAACTAAGAACCTATCAGTATAATTACAAATCCAAGAAAATCCGTCGGAGCTGCCATTGCTATTTTCGTTTCCAATATCAATTAATGTAATTAGTAAGTATTGATAAACTGCCGGTATATGAGAAGTATCAAGAAATTGAATTAGTCATCAACTGGTAAACAGCACCATCAACACCGTCATAGGCAAAACACAACAACTCCGGCGGATTTTCTTGGATTTGTAATTATACTGATAGGTTCTTAGTTCTTACTTTCCTTTAGTCGGGGAGTTTCAAAAAAATTATTTAATCCTTTTTCAATTACAAGTCTGCAAAAGTCGTGGGTGTTTTAAAATTTTTTTAATTTTCCACTTGTTTAATTGTAGTTTATAAATCAGAAAAGTATGATAATTTTATTGAATAAGTATAATAATAATTATAGCATGATAATTTTATTGAACAATATAGTGAATTCGTATATATATAGGCAATCGATAAATAAATAAGAAAAGTGTGTCGGTTTCCTGTCGTTAATTCTAGTCTTTCAATCGCATTTACATTTTACATCCATCAGCTTTACTAGTAGTAGGTATCCCTATTCCTACTCTACTCTTACCTACCTACTCTACTCTGTATTGTACAATTCTACTCTTGTATAGAAGTACACTGTATTCTATAAAAAAATTAATTAAAATTAGCGTTAGAAACTACTAACTAATTATAAAGTCAAAGAAATTTAAATAAAAAACAAGCTCACCATAAAAATACGATTCAGTATTTCCTCAGAAAAAACGCATTAGTGTACGCATTAACCTTTGATCAAAGGCTCTGTATGCTCTCTATTAAATATTAAAAAATTAGAGTATCGCAATGCAGTAAATACACTTACGTAAGTTGGTTTAATGCCGTCCAAAACCGCTTCTTTCCACCAATCCAAAGGAGCCGAAAGTTTCACTAAAATGATTCTCAAATAAACACTAAATAACGTTTTAAAAAGACGAAAACTGAAAAAACTCAACCACGTGAACACAATTTGAGAAAATTCGGAATGTTATTGCACTTCGGGAAAAGATCGCGGGGATTTCCCTCAGTGAGGAAACACGTTCCCTCTTCGAGAGTTGGGCACAAACTGCGAGCCGTTGTAAATGAGGGGTCGCCCGTCGCAACTCGCAGGCATGGGGTGGAATGGGGTGCAAAGCGGGGGTGGAAATAGGGCTGGTGAAACTTGAAAACCTAGCGCGTACTTTACTACCAGGAAAATGGTAGAGTGAGTCTAAAAACTTAGCTGAACACGATCTCTTTGTAGGAGAGAGAGAAGGGAAGAACTGAAGCGTGTGCTATATAAGCATCTTATTGGAGTTATTTTAGTTGTTGAAAGTTTGACGATCAACTTTCACCAACAAACGAACTTTCAGGAGTATTAACAGACTTTATAAAACAGATATTTACAACTTTCATTAAGAAATTGACTATTTAAACGGAGGAGGTAGGTAATCGCTAGACTCGGAAAATGGAAATACTGAAACAATTACAAAAATGCATGAATTTCAAGCTACTAGTCGTGAGTGAAACACATCAAAGGTATTCTCAAATGAGTTCCGTATAAATAATATTGTACTCCTTGGTATCATTCATGAAAATCGGCCAAGTACGAGTCGGACTCGCGCACGAGGGTTCCGTACCATTATCTATGAAAAAGGTAAAAAAACTCTCGTTTGTCCTACGAGAGCCCCCTTTTCATTGACTTTCAGCAGCAACAGAATCGTCTGTGAAAATTTCAACTGTCTACCTATCTACCTATCACGATTCAAGACATACAGCCTGGTGACAAGCGGACAGACGGACGGCGAAGTCTTAGTGACAGCACAGATAATATAATACTATACTAGGTGACAGGGTCCCATTTTACCCTTTGGGTACGGAACTCTAAAAAAACTAACATTTCCCACTATATGCTGGCGGAGTTTGGGAAAATTCGTTTGTTGCACATGTGACACTTCCCAGCGCAATCTCTGATGATAGAAGGGCTGGCAGAAGCAAATAAAGAGAGAGAGCGGTGGCATCCTTATGTGTTCGACGTCCAACAAACTCGCACGAAACGTTTTTCCTCCACGTTTCTGATACGAACCGCTAAGGTGTGGAACGCCCTTCCAGCCTCCGTGTTTCCAGCCAAGTAGATACAATCTAGGTGCCTTCAAAAGAAGAGGGAATAGGCATTTTCTAGGCAAGCGCGCTCCATCCTAGACTTCATCATTGCTTTCCATCAGGCATGATTGTCGTCAAGCGCAAGCCTATCTTCAATAAAAAAAAAATACCGGAAAGCAGAACCAACGCTATCCGCAGCTTGCCTTAGTACATAGTAGAGACACAGGGCTCAGACGATTGCAGAGTGCCTAGAGACAACCCTACGGCACAGACGGCCGGCTGAATGGGCTGTATTCCGGACTCCGGACAAGTCGCCATTTTCATTCCACGACGTTGGTGGTAGGTGGTAGGCCATAGGTAAGGTTCGTAATAAACGGCTCAGTTTATTAAGTTTAAACAAAGTTAGTGCTCCATCCGGTTAGGAAGGGCTTTCTTGAGGTATTTTGTAGTTTATGATGTCGAGTTCGCTTAGTCCGAAGTTATGCCACAGAATATCTTCAAACTGTGGCTATGCCGTGCTGCAGACGACCATTATTAATCTCTAACTAAACTTTATTTTTTTTATTTTTACATGTTGGTATGACTGCAATTTCACCAGATGGTAAGTGGAGATACAGTGAAAGATTTTCTCAAAAAGGACGTCCTTCTTTACTTAACGTGAAAAATTTGCCTCCAAAGTAGAGGGGAAACAGCTAGGCACCTCTGACTTCTCTTATGTGCATTTTGCGGTTAGGTATTAGATATTACTTGCTTCAGTACGTCGTATGAAAAAACCTGCATCATGGCCGAAAACACTCCTTAATGTTCTCAAAAATGTGAAGGTTTCCTTCCAACTTCCAGAATCCATACCTACTTAGTCCTACCTAGATATAAGTAATCGTCCAATTAGAAATGAAGGACACAAGTTGATTATAGTGCCACGCCGTTTGCGTAAGGTAGGTACAGAAGTCCTTTGTGGGGTTGAGTGTACGCTTCTACAATATGATCCCGAAGTCTATCTTGGACCACGGAATAGGTAGGGGAAGTCCGGGAGAGTTGAACCGCTTTTTGTTTCAAGTATCGTTTTTTATTATAAATGAGGCTTAGTGATTCAATAATAATAATAAACAGTAGCATATTTATTTAGGTTTACTTACTATTATTATTAGGTATAATTACTTTTTCGATATTATAGTATTGAAATATGTTATATATATTTAAATGAAAAATGGGATATGAGTCAACTCTCCCCACCCTTAGGGACACTTGAACCGGGGTCTGGGGAGAGTTGAACATTGCTTTTTAAAAGGTTTTTCTTAAAGGTGCACCCTCCTTTACCTCACATATAGCGTTTTCTAATTCTGTGATGGCATGTTTTTTTCTTTTGCGTGTTTCAGAAGGCTTGTATCGAAAAGGCATTTTTCATGCAATTAACCTGCGAGAGAAAATAAGATTAAACATTTACAAAAAATTACAAATAGGACTCGCGTATTAAGATTTCCGAATTGTTTATAAATTTTGTCAAAAAGTTTTAAATTTTTACATTTAAGTATAAAATAAAACTCCATATCTTCATACAAACATGAGGGAGAGGGAGACTTGAACCACTGAGCATATCTCCCGCACCCACTATGGTGCAAGTCTCCCGCATATACTACTTTGACATTAAATTTTACTCACAGAAAAAAACATCAATCTTAGCGAAAAACACTTAGCAAACGTCAAACTACAATAATCAGGCAGTACAATTGTATTAACACACAATACGTACCTCTATAAACACGGCCGCAATCCCAAAACTACATAGATTAATAAAATTTACTCCGCCGTAACAAATACACCTTTCCGAACAGAGCCAAACAAACCAGCCATTGTAAAAAATGCCGGCGTATTGGTTATTGGCCTCCCGCGCTCTAGCAATGACCGTCTTGACGTTTCGTTAGCGCGAAATTTTAAAAGGTGGTTCAACTCTCCCACCTGAGCAAGTCTCCCGGACTTCCCCTACATAATAAAATCTAACTTGGACTTACCTTTGCAAAGGTTTAAATTCACTGCCAAAATACACCTAATAAAAAAACATTACACTCCTTTTTTAGGCAGTAGTGTAATAAGGGTAATACCTACTACTGAAGAATTTATTTAATGACAAAGATTCTTGGAATGATAGGGATATGCTTCCATCTCCTCACGAGATAATATCTTAAAAATGCATACTTATTGTCATAGAAAAGTATAAGATAATACTAAGGATGACGGGTCAGTGCTAAAAAGTGTCCGAACCGAAAGAGAAATAAAACGCGAAAAGGGAGACAATCGCACTATAGTTAGTTGCAAGTAAAATTAGGCTGTATAATAATGGTTTAAGACATAAATTACAATGTTTTAGTTTATTTACAAAAATACACATACCTGCATCTTCTATATATATAAAAGAATGAGGTATTTTGGTTGTTCCACGGATTCCGCCAAAACTATAGGTCGTAGAGATCTGAAATTTGTTACTTAGGTAGATATTAGGTCATGAATTCGTACTAAGACGGGGATTCCAGAAATTCCATGTTTAAGGGGTAGAAATAGTACATTAAAGGGATTTCTCCATACAAAATTGAAATTTTTTCGTTGTTCCAGGCATTCCAGAAAAACTAAAAGTCGTAGAGATCTGAAATTTGGTATCTAGGTAGATATTAGGTCATGAATTCGTACTAAGACGGGGATTCCAGAAATTCCATGTTTAAGGGGTAAAAATCATACATTTAAGGGTATTTCCCATACAAAAGTAAAATTTTTTCGTTGTTCCAGGAATTCCCGAAAAACTAAAAGTCGTAGAGATCTCAAATTTGGTACCTAGGAAGATATTAGGTCAAGAATTCGTACTAACACGGGGATTCCAGAAATTCCATGTTTAAGGGGTAGAAATAGTACATTAAAGGGATTTCTCCATACAAAATTGTAATTTTTTTCGTTGTTCCAGGCATTCCAGAAAAACTAAAAGTCGTAGAGATCTGAAATTTGGTATCTAGGTAGATATTAGGTCATGAATTCTTACTAAGACGGGGATTCCAGAAATTCCATGTTTAAGGGGTAGAAATAGTACATTAAAGGGATTTCTCCATACAAACTTGTAATTTTTTTGTTGTTCCAGGAATTCCCGAAAAACTACAAGTCGTAGAGATCTGAAATTTGGTACCTACATTGACATTAGGTCATGAATTCGTACGAGGACGGGGATTCCAGAAATTCAAATTGGAAGGGATAAAAATCCTACTTTTAAGGGATTTTCCCATACAAAAGTGTAATTTTTGCGTTGTTCCAGGGATTCCAGCGAAATTAAAAGTCGTAGAGATCTGAAATTTGGTACCTAGGTTGGTATTAGGTATATCATGAATTCGTATTCAGGAAGGGATTTTCGAGATTCAAATTTTGAGGAGGAAAAATTTTGAATTTTTTGGCCGCCATTTTGAACTTTTTTGTTACTGGGCCGATTGCTTTGAAAATCGATATTTGACTATGGCAGCAAGCATAGAGAAGGAATTTGTGGTCAATATTTAAAAAAGTGGCCACCATTTTGAACTTTTTAGTTACTGGGCCGATTGCTTTGAAAATCAATATTTGACTATGGCAGCAAGCATAGAGAAGGAATTTGTGGTCAAAATTTAAAAAAGTGGCCGCCATTTTGAACTTTTTTGTTACTGGGCCGATTGCTTTGAAAATCGATATTTGACTATGGCAGCAAGCATAGAGAAGGAATTTGTGGTCAAAATTTAAAAAAGTGGCCGCCATTTTGAACTTTTTTGTTACTGGGCCGATTGCTTTGAAAATCGATATTTTACTGTGGCAGCAAGCATAGAGAAAGAGTTTGTGGTCAAAATTAAAAAAAAATAGGCCGCCATTTTGAACTTTTTTGTTACTGGGCCGATTGCTTTGAAAATCGATATTTAACTATGGCAGCAAGCATAAAGAAGGAATTTGTGGTCAACATTTAAAAAAGTGGCCGCCATTTTGAACTTTTTTGTAACTGGGACGATTTCTTTGAAAATCGATATTTGACTATGGCAGCAAGCATAGAGAAGGAATTTGTGGTCAAAATTTAAAAAAGTGGCCGCCATTTTGAACTTTTTTGTTACTGGGCCGATTGCTTTGAAAATCGATATTTGACTATGGCAGCAAGCATTGAGAAGGAATTTGTGGTCAAAATTTAAAAAAGTGGCCGCCTTTTTGAACTTTTTTGTTACTGGGCCGATTGCTTTGAAAATCGATATTTGACTATGGCAGCAAGCATAGAGAAGGAATTTGTGGTCAAAATTTAAAAAAGTGGCCGCCATTTTGAACTTTTTTGTTACCGGGCCAATTGCTTTGAAAATCGATATTTGACTATGGCAGCAAGCATAGAGAAGGAATTTGTGGTCAAAATTTAAAAAAAGTGGCCGCCATTTTGAACTTTTTTGTTACTGGGCCGATTGCTTTGAAAATCGATATTTGACTATGGCAGCAAGCATAGAGAAGGAATTTGTGGTCAAAATTTAAAAAAAGTGTCCGCCATTTTGAATTTTTTTGTTACTGGGTCGATTGCTTTGAAAATCGACATCTGATTATTTCACCAAGCATCGAGAAGGAATTTGTAGTCAAAATTTAAAAAATTGGCCGCCATTTTGAACTTTTTTGTTACTGGGCCGATTGCTTTGAAAATCGATATTTGACAATGGCAGCAAGCATAGAGAAAGAATTTGTAGTCAACATTTTAAAAAGTGGCCGCCATTTTGAACTTTTTTGTTACTGGGCCGATTGTTTTCAAAATTGATATCTGATTATCGCAGCGAGCATATAAAAGGAATTTTTGGTAAAAATTTAAAAGAATTGGCCACAATTTTGTACTTATATGTCTTACCATGGTAGCAAGCAACCACGGCCGGATGGACGAACGGACGGTGGAGTCTTAGTAAGAGCTTTTACCCTTTGGGTACGGAACCCTAAAAATGGCCACCATATTTAACTTTTTTGTGACGATCGAATTTTTCAAAATCAATATGTGACTATTACCAGGAAGCAAGAGAAAATTTTGTGGGCAAAATGGTGTGTAATGCAGGAATTTTGGAAATTAAACCACCATAGTAAAGCATAACTCAGAAGTTAACGTGAGCGAAGCCGCGGGCGTTTGGTAGTCGTTTATATACGGGACACTTTTTTCGTGAATTTGGTATTACACGCACTGTCCTTAGATACCTAGTAAGTCAATGCCTAATATGTAATATTTTTTTCATACTTTGTAAGAAAATTTGTATTATGATATTTTTCTTGCCAGTTCTTCTCGATGCAAACCTGCTTTCCAAACAAGGCGGTAGAGTTTTGACTTTTCATACGAGCCTATTATTTAGGCCTATGTTATGTTATGTAGTTAGGCCTATGTGAAAAATAAAGTTATTATTTCATTTTTAGTATTTGTTGTAACTTGTAACTTTGTAGACTAAACTAATGATCTACCTTAGTACTCTATAAACCAACATTAAGTAAATTATTAGTATCGAGTAATTACTTAACATTTTATATTCAATAATAAATAATTATTTATAGTAATATTATCATTTCCACATTTCAGCGACATTATTGCATTTATTGTGATAGAATTTGCACGGAATTCGCATTAGGCTGCACGTTCTACGCTAGTATGTACCTACTACCTACTTACATTAGTAATTTAAATTCAGGCGATATGTGACATCGATATACCTACATGATTTAGCTAAAATAATAATTTTGTAGTTAATAATGAATACACGCACAAATTATTATTTTATAATAGTTACCGGACTTCGTTCAATTAATGTAATATTAGTTAATAATTTTAAAACGGAAAACCATTCGTTGATAATATTAATCTCTGCTTGATGAGCTAATACAAGTACAAAACAGAAAGATAAACTTCGGAAATCCTTCGAACCTACCATACCCGTTCGCAGAAGCTTTGCCGAGGGATTCCCCTCCTACTTCATGCTACCGCAACCCGCGTTCGTCCGTTATCAGACGAATACGGGCCGCGGTAATATGAAGTGGGAGGGGAAGTCACCCACACATAGACGTCAGACGACCGATTGGCGAGCGGTAGCGAACGGCGAACCTGCCGACCCTGCCGTCTGCGTTGGAGGTCGCGGGTTTGATTCCCACTAGGATACTGGTAATGTTTGTGTGATGAGCATGAATGTTTTCTAGTGTTTGGGTGTTTTCCTTTAAATTATATTTATGTATATAAAATATTATGTACCCGTTATCTAGTACCCATAAAACGAGATCTCGCTTACTTTGGGGCTAGATTGTGTGTAATGTCCTGATATATTTATTTATTAATTTATTTATTTACTTGTTTCCTAGGTCTGTGAGGTACCTACATCTTTATTTATTTTGGGGTTTGTCTGTTAGTCTGTGCGCTTTTACGCTTACCAAAATAAAAATCATGTTTATATTTCGTCAGTAAATAAACTAGAAAGTAGAAACTCACGTTTAAAATCATAAATAATAAGACTGCCACTGATTAGTATTTATTTTCAATTATTGTCATAATAATAAATTTTATTATTACAGTCTATGCTGTGGCACTGCCACTGCGCGGCTGCACAGGCGCGAGCCTTGGCATGGCGAATAGACAACCCGAGACTATAGCAGCTAACATTATTAAACTCTGTGGTTTAAAAAAATCGTTTTGAGTTTTCCTTCTCAGCCGCTGTGTTTGCACTTTGATTTAATTTTCTAAAAAATTCTACAGTTTGTTAAGGACGGCATTTATGTGTTATTAGGTTATTAAGAAGATCCACTGTACCCGTAATATTAATTAATGCAGTATTCAGTCGAGTTTTCTACATAAATTAAAGAAGACATCAAGTTCTATCTTAGATTAGCAAAACGTAACTCTTCTTCGTTTCTTTATGATAATATTATCGCTATATTAATCGCGGGTAAATGTTTGGTGTCGTTATACAATGTGATTGTGATGTGCGCTTCTTGCGGTGTCCCTTTTACCCCACATTGATTTTTTATTTCAGGTTATTTATCGACCTGTCAAGTAGACATTTTTACTTCAAGCTGTCTTCGCAAATTCGCAAAATAGGAGACGAAAATCCTTTCAAGTTTTCTAGTTTTATAACCAATCTGCCACCTATAGTGAGTATTCCCTGTTTTGCACCTGTAAAATCAATACCGCGACCTATTTGCAAAATTTCGGACATGTTTGAGCAAAAATGTGAACTTAGTTGAGTCCCGCGACTTTGCTCGCGTGGGTGTCACAGCTGAAACGATTTTAGATGGGTGCATGATATAACCTAGCTTCGATGTGCATTGTAAAAACAATAAACAACATTATACACCATATTCACTTACACACATACCCATATGACATAATGTTTAATTAGTATGTTCAATAACATAAGTTAACCTTGACAATCAACGAGTGAAGGATGGTATCTGTATGGATAAAGTATAAAGGAACTTATTATTTATCTGGCTGAAGTCCTATCTACTTTTTGTATAAATGTGTGGGTATATCTACATTTTATTAACAGTTACAATTCTGTAATGTAAATAACCCTTCGCGTGGCGATGCCATTTTGGTCCATTTGATGCAAGTGGCACGTGTCCCGCTGCGGGAGAGAAAGTAATGGGCCAGGTGTGGTGGCCGCCATTTTGAAAATCTTACCTGAGGTGGCAAATGCCTAGGAAACTAGACTTCTAGTCAGTCTAGATGTTTAGAAAAACTTAAATTTTACAATTTTGTCTGTACTATGCGTAATAAAATGTACCATTTTAGATTCTTTATTAAGCACGCTATCATATTGCAAACGGTAAACATGCATAAAGTGTGAAAATAAAACAATATCGTAAAGTAAAGGTAGGGTCATGGTTTTTTTTACAGTTTTCGATAAATAATCTACAATAATTCATTTATACATTTTCTCGTCAAAATTTGTGTTTTATTTACAATACTATACCCTAATTTAAAACATACAGTCATAAAAACAACATAAGAAACACACGTTAATTAAATATATTAAACAGAAGTTCGTTGTCATCAAAGACTACGTCACACCCGCCCATGAAACAATGAACAGTCAGTTTACTGAACGTCTTGTAGACATTTCTGTTGCTCTGTAGTCTATCTTTGTTCTCTATGTATGCTTCAGTATAAATTAAACCAGTGCACAATTTTATTAGGCGAATTGTGGCACGTTTGAAAAAAGGTATGAGCTAAGCTCCCGGAGCGGGCCGACTGCCACATGTGCCAAATAATCATCTCTCCCGGAGCGGGAGAGATGCCACATTCACTTTAATTTCAAAAATGACAACCGCCATTGTATGGTTATTTTTTTTTTTCCGTAGCGGGAGTTTGCCACGCGAAGGGATATTGTAGTTTTTAAATCACATTGGTTTGAGCAAAGAAGCTCTTACAAAATAACTGAGTGTAAAATAATGCTATGGGGATTGTATAGAATGATTTAAGTCTGCAAATAATTCTTTTTTCCTATGAACCTTTAATATTATTGCATAGAAAATTAATTTTAAGTAAAACTTATATGACAATATATGCATTCTAACTGGGTGTCATAAGGTGGAACTTATTTTGATGTATAGAATATGGCATGTGAGTGTGTGTGAACAATATTAGTGTAGTTTTTATCCAGAAACTTAAGCTGTTTTATTCAAAGTTTCTAACAACATATTTTGCATGAATTTCATTGAAGGACCGCAGCAAAGATAGAAGCCAGAAGAAGCATTGCTTATACCACACTGAGACTCGGAATACAAACACTTAACTCATATAATATGCCCCTTCATTAGATAACATTTCGAATCAGGGGGTATATAAGGAACCAAATTGAAAATAAGGCATAAATGGGCTAATAATTGTTTTTCCCCCACTTCAGCTTATTTAATTCTTCTTTAAACTATTCAAGCCCATCCCAAGCTCCCCTGACTTTTCAGATTTACATGTGTTTTTGAAACTTTTGATGCAATGAACATAATATGTATTGCATCAAAAGTTTGCAGCCAAAGCCTAAGTTGACAAAGGAGGGAGAGGAACACTAGTTGCTGTCTTCTTTTCTTATATTATTTATCCCAGAACACTTCCTCTTAAATGTTGGTCCTCTGAAATATTCTCTATTTCTGATTAAAAAAGCAAATTAATTCAGTATAAAATTACTAATAGTGATGAAACTTTAACCGTTTACACAGTGCACAAAATGGAAGCTCAACAAAACACATTTTTTCCCATTATCATTGATGCTCCACTCCAATTGGTCATAGTATGAGGTTATATAGCTATAGCCTTCCTCGATAAATGGACTATCCAACTCAAAAATAATTTTTCAAGTCTGACCAGTAGTTCCTGAGATTAGCAAGTTCAATCAAACAAACAAACAAACAAACAATCTCTTCTGCTTTATATTATTTTTATTTCCATTATATCATAGTCTTAGGACTGATCGCATGATACCAACAGAAAAAAAAATTCCATTTATCAAAATGCCATGTGTTGTGTTAGGGTGGTAGAGCGATGCCGCGCTGCAGTAAGCGCACGCGCAGTAGCGCGCCCGCCGCGGAGCTGGTGCCCGGCACCACCACCCTCGACGACCATCACCACCACAAACGATCCCGCAACTCCAGGTAACTACTACAGGCCTTATTGCACTGAGGGGCTCATAAAATGAATAAGAAGTACCTAATACAAGAAAAATGATAAAATTCAAGGTCTTCCTTTTATTTCCGATGCTATGTTATTTAGAAAAAAAGAAAGAAAGAAAGTATTTATTTCGTAGTATGCCACACACCACACAACGTACACACTTATGTACTAGAACGATGCCTGAAGCTTCCCCCACCTGGGCAATTGAAACCAATAATATTACCCAAGGGACGGAAGCACCAGACACCGCTTGTCATGTGTGGCGCACCCAGAAATAGGCCTCAACTCAGCATGGTGCTATGTGCCCCCATACTTATACGCACACAGCAGCATGCATTTTTGGCAGAAAATCATCTTTATGATGTGACCTTTTAATCAGTATGATAAAACTATACAAGTACCTAAGTTATTTTTTCTTGTATAACGGGTTTGTGTCCCGGTTCAGCCAGGCATTTATTCAAAAATCTATGAATGTAGTTTAAATTGGTTTTGGAATTGAAGTGAAAGAATTTACACACTTAATATATTATTGGTTTGTATCATTATGGAAGGATGTGATCTCCACAACACAGGGGATCCTAGTGTGGAGGTCACAGGCTTCAACTTTTGTGCTTATTTTGTACCTCTGTAAAAAATTATATAATAAATAAATAAATCTAATATTTAAGGTACTTCCCTCCATGTGGCGTCTCCATGGGACACCCTGTATATATATACATAATATATTTTATTATTGACGATAGGCTTGCGCTAGACGACAATCATGCCTGATGGAAAGCACTGATGAGGTCTAGGTTGGAGCGCACTTGCCTAGAAAATGCCTATTCACTCTTCTTTTGAAGGCACCCAGATTGTACTTGGCTGGAAACACAGAGGCTAGAAGAGCGTTCTGCACCTTAGAGGTTTGTATCAGAAACGTGGAACATTATTCTTTAATCGCGATTTATGCTATCCATGTTGATAGGTTGACATCAGTCACCATAAAGCTACTCACCATCTCATTTATGGTGGTTCCCAATATTCTATCTATCTATGGTTTGCCTTACTAGAGATAGAAATTTGACATAACTGGTATGGAGCTTATGTACCATTGATATTCGCTAGTAGGGCAAATAGAAGATAGATAGAATATTGGGAACCAGCATTAGACTCAGTTGAAAGTATCAAAGCTAAATAACACTGAATGTGGTCTGTGATATTTTGTTCAGTAATACATTGTATAACTTTTTTTTTTGCAGTTCACGAAGACATTCCAAGACTGAAGACACCAGTTTTAGCCCCAAAAAATGTTTAACATGGTTCAAAGAATACACAACAGTTACAGAGCCAGATGTATTAGGTATTATCTCATACCTATTAATTTTTATTTCAGTTCATCCATTTTCATTCTAATTTTAGACTACTTAAGGCCAATGAAGGCTACCCAATGGTAGCAGATCGATATCTAGCATGAGAGACTAACCTACATACTACAGACCAACTTTCTTGTGTTAGAACCTAGACTGTAGATGTCTTTGTAGACTACAAGATTAAATAACGCTAATTGTGCTGTGTTATCTTTTAGGTCCTGACGGCATGGAGAAGTTTTGTGCAGACCTAGGAGTGGATCCAGAGAATGTTGTGATGCTGGTCATTGCATACAAAATGGGTGCCAAACAGATGGGCTACTTTACACAGGAAGAGTGGCTTAAAGGTATAATAATGAATTCTAATAAATAAAAGTCACGAGTTTGTAACCAAGCTTATCCAAAATGGCTTGACCGATTTTTATATATTTTTTTGTCTACATTTATGTGTGAGAATAGGTGTCAATCCCCTATATGGCAAAACAATGTTTGCCGTGTCAGCTAGTCTAATATAATATTCTCATCTCATGGCAGTGTTTGTAACAAAACTCCGTAAAAAGTTGACCAATTTTAATGAATTTACTGTGTTACATATTTAGTAGTTAATTTAAATATACCTGACAAAATTTCACCATGTTGGATTCATCTAGAATTATTGAAATAGCCTAATTTGTCTAGACATTTCTTAAGCTGTGTGCGTGCTTAATTAACAAAAATCGGTCCGTCCATTTGGGAGCTACGATACCACAGACAGAAACACAGATACACAGATACACAGACACGTTAAACTTATAACACCCCTTTTGCGTCGGGGGTTAAAAATGAGAAGCATTGAATTTTATTTTTTCAAATTTTTAAAACAGTTACAAAAACACCACTTATACTTGACGGGGTTATAAATAGGTACCTTCTGGTACATTATATTATTATAAGAATAACAGCAGAATCTTGACTGATGATCCTTTTGAAATGTTACAGGTCTCACAGAACTGCAGTGCGACAGTGTCCTCAAGCTGCAGAACAAATTAGAATACTTGCGCTGTTTACTGAACGACCCCTATGTGTTTAAGTCTGTATACAGATATTCCTATGATTTTGCCAGGGTGAGTTGCACTTATAGTTTAGGTTTTATTTATGTAATGTGGTCAAGAGTGTTACAGGTCCTGGTTGGTGGTTCAACATCATATGGTTCGCCATTTTAGTTATTAGTGTTTGGTATTCCTTAATGCCCCAACGGCAGGATATGTTTTTTTTTTTTTTGTTTGAGGAATTGAAACGAAAACACTATTGAGTTATAAATTAAATGAGTACGTCATTTTCAGGACAAAGACCAGAGATCATTAGACACGAGTACAGCGCGGGCTCTGCTCGGCGTGCTGCTGCCCCGCTGGCCTCTCAGACCGCAGCTGACGGAGTTCCTGTCGCGCGAGCGGCGCTACCGGGTGGTCAACCGCGACCAGTGGTGCAATATCCTCGAGTTTAGCCGCACCGTCGACACGCAGCTCACTACCTACGACGCGGACGGCGCTTGTGAGTGTTACAGGGGTGTATCACTGCCCCGCTGGCCTCTCAGACCGCAGCTGACGGAGTTCCTGTCGCGCGAGCGGCGCTACCGGGTGGTCAACCGCGACCAGTGGTGCAATATCCTCGAGTTTAGCCGCACCGTCGACACGCAGCTCACTACCTACGACGCGGACGGCGCTTGTGAGTGTTACAGGGGTGTATCACTGCCCCGCTGGCCTCTCAGACCGCAGCTGACGGAGTTCCTGTCGCGCGAGCGGCGCTACCGGGTGGTCAACCGCGACCAGTGGTGCAATATCCTCGAGTTTAGCCGCACCGTCGACACGCAGCTCACTACCTACGACGCGGACGGCGCTTGTGAGTGTTACAGGGGTGTATCACTGCCCCGCTGGCCTCTCAGACCGCAGCTGACGGAGTTCCTGTCCTGTTGTGACTTGTTTGCCTTGTTCGCAGGGCCCGTGATGCTGGACGAGTTCGTGGAGTGGCTGCGAGCGGAGCGCGCCGGTGACGCCAACATGTCGGCCAGCTGAGACACTGCGGCGATACAAGGTGAGGCAAAATATGCCGCGTGCACTCATGGTACCGTCTAAACGCGACAGTGGTGCGCATATTAGTGTCTGTTTCCACGGAAGCTCGTAGATATACGGCCAGCGTCAAAGTGGTTTGTGTCTTTTCCCAGTCTTACTGGACTTTGAGCTTTAGGTGCATTTTTTTTTTTTTTTTTAAACAAATAACGTTTATTTGACTTCACATTAATGTACATTGAACAGTGACTACAAACACAATATAATTAAATAGTTAAATCATAATAAAAGGTACACCTGTTTCCCGAACTAGTTAAGACTGTGTCTCGTGTGTGTGTGTGTGTTTCATTCACACATGGTATATATACACTGTAAGGAAAACCCTGTTGGTCTGAATTGCATTTTCTAAATTGATTATCGACCCTTTAAAATACTTATTTGCCAGAAGCCTCGAATAATTGCGGGCAAAATGGATATGAAATATATTCATCAGAGGACATATTTTTGAAGTGTTTTATTTTTTTTAAAAAAGGATCGCATATGTATTAAAACATACATTTTATGTCTTGCTTAAAAATTTTACTATGGTTTTCGTCACAGTCAGGCCAGGTTCACTTGTCACGTGATCGATGAAACTACAGGTACCCGTCTCGACGTACTAATTTCAGACGGCCGCCGCGCGCCGGCCAGGTTGCACGTTAGTTCTTGTTCGGTCTATTTCACGCGCTGCGTGCGCCTGATTACGAGGCAGCCCTATTACGTCGAAAGATATAACGTTACGCGATAGAAAGAGACCACAACGTTAGATGCATAGCGGAGGCGGAGCCAGGCGCTATTGCGAACTGAATTGCACTTTTTTGTGTCAGCGTAGGGTCGCTATTTCTTTAAATCATCTTGCGGAGTGAACCTTCTGTCAGGCCAGTCTCACTTATCACGTGGGCGTCCCGGCTACAAGTACGGGTCCGGACCACAATTTTTCAGATGGTTGCCGCTCGCAGGCGGAGTTGCACGCGCTAGTTCTGTACGGTCTATTTTATGCGCCGTATGACTACGGCAGCCCTAGTACGTCGTAAGAGATAAAGTTAGGCGATAGAAAGAGACCACACATTGCGTTTGTTGCGTGTCGATTTTGTGGGCGGGGCCAGGCGCTATTGCGAACTGAATTGCACTTTTTGTGTCAGCGCTAGAGTCGCTATTTCTTTAAATAATCGTGCGGAGTGAATCTTCTGGTACTATTTGGTGTTCTGTGCTGTAGCGTTATACCACAATCTACATTTATGTTCTCCAATTTTAACATAGCTGTTTCCTTGTACACAGCAGCGGTATCCGTGCGTAGCGTGCGCCGCGTGTCCGTGTAGACGCGCCGCCGTGTACAGCGACGTTGTTTCGCTCCGCTCCCATCTCAAAACACCATGTATATTGTATAGTGACCGGCAAACTAAATGGTAATGGAGCGAGATGCAACGATACCTCGAGGAGCACGTTAGCTGTTTGAATCATACTGTTACATCCAAGTAAATCACATTCACATGTTGCGGTTTGATAACAGAACACTTGATTTTGTATTTTTTCTCCGAAAAACATTTAACTCTAGTAATAAACTTACTCAACGTTACAAAAAATAACTTTATACATAAATAGAAGTTAATCTGCTTTACATACTAACATTCCTGAAAAAACACCTACAACCCAGCGAATATCAGTAGGAATTTTCAACCACCATTAATATTGAAACTACTGCCAAACCGATTCAGCGTGGCGTTTAAAGTGCTTCCTTACCTCACTTACCGTCAAGTAGGATCTTACTTGTAAATTATTAAAGTAATCATTGCATTTCTCCCAAACTTGTTTGAGTAGTTTGCCGGTCACTTTTGGTACGAATGATGTAATTAATGTATACTATAACATCGATCATCGAATATACAAACTTGACAATCATCTGCAGCTGTCGCGGTGTCGGTTTTAAACGGGTAGTCCCAGGTTCAATTTAATTTATGTTTATTTGCAAATTTGTGTTACTGGTATAGATATTTTAATTCACGAAGACGCGCCCCACTCTGTCAAAATCGCTTATATTCCATTCGATTCGTATGGAGTTTGGCAGAGTGGGGCGCGTCATCGTGGATTGAAATATCTATACAATAAAGACCGAGAGTGATACAGTATTTTTTTATATTATAACCCTGTGTAAGTTTTTTTTTAGTTTAAACTTCCGTTCCATTCTTGAAACAATTTTTTACAAACATCAGCTGTCATAGGGTTGTTTTGATGATTCATTTTGTAGTCAATTAAACAGAAATCTTAATATTTATGTTGCATGTTAATAACGTCGCTTATAGTATACATTGATGTGATGATTGATACTAAACCATGTACATTATAATTTCGTCCTCGACTTTATATTATAAATATTACGCAATGTAAGCTTCATATATTCTGAACCCGAGAAGAAAAAAAAACATTATTATGACCAAAATTAAGTATGCGTAACAAAATATATATTTATAAAGAATTAATTTCAGCCTATTCAGGTTTAACTAGTATCTCTAAATTAAAACAGGTATTAAAATAGAGATATCCTTTTCAAAATGCTAGAAAAAGACATCACTATTTTAGATCAGTTTTTATTTTTTATTTTTATTTTAGAGATATGTGTATAAAATAAACATACCAATATATAGGCATCAATGATGCCAATTCTGTAGCGCAAAATATCTAAACTAAACTTAATTTACGCATCTTAAAACTACTACTACTTAACTACGTAATATCCTTTCCAAAATGCTTTTCATGGAAAAGGATATCACTATATTAAAACGCGTAAAATTGGTTAAGTTTATATTACACAACAAAATTAGCACCGTTCTATGTTGATATTTAATTATTTGGGTTCAGAACTAATTCTATTGTTTAATAAATTAATGTTTCACCACATTTGTATAGATTGTTTGATCTAATTTAAAATGTAACTATTCATTTGAAAATGTACCAATCTAATCAAAAATACTCTGTAATTAAAATAGAAACCGTATTACGAAACTGATGCAGTTGAATTGTTGCTATCATTTCCATTGGCTCGTCAAGCGTACTCGTTAGTTTAGTTTCTATAATAATTTCCTCTTTTATTTAATCAACATATAGTTTTGACCTCAAAAACTAGATGTTGAATCTAAAAATCAAACTTTCAAAGTGTAATAGGGATATAGGTTTGAATTTTCTTGTAATGAGAATAATATATTATACTGTTAAAAACACAGTATAAGCATCTATAGGCAAGTGCGCTCCACCTTAGACTGTATCATCAATCACTTTTCATCAAGTGTGGTAAAACTCAAGCGCTAGTCTGTATAAAATCTTTAGGATAGCGCTAGGAGAAACTTATATATATATATATATAAGTTCAGTCAATGAAATTGATAGCGACAGTCGCAATGCATCAAATGAGTTCCGTAATACAAGTGTTGTTATTAATTAATACATTTTTGTATTTAGATAATTTAATAAATAAAAAATATCTTGCCCACCGAAACCATTTTAATATTATGTCGTCCAACAAGGATGTCACATCACGACCCGAGCCGCAGGCAACAAGTTTTGCAATATCGGGAATAATGATTAACAATGCAGTGTTTCGTGAGCCGCAGGCGGGCGTTTTGCTGCTCGGGCCGGGTTGACTGTAATTATACAATCTTTATAGTATCTCGATTTTTGAGTTAGCGGTGGCGTGAATTGAGTTTGCATCAGTTTATTTAAAAAAAAAGTATGAATAAATAAATCCAGTTTCATCCTAATTTATGCGAAATGTTTATTCACTCGATTTGCATTAGAAAATGCAGTTACTAATACTACTATTTTTCATACAAAAATGTGTTACAATTAACTTGATTGAATATGTATGATGATTGTAGAGCAGCTTGGAATGCCATATCAGTCGTAAGCAATACTAGTTCGGTGTCATTATTATTATTATTATAAGAATGTGGACAATATATGTAATATCACCTACTGAATGGTGTTGTAGCTAATATATTATCAAATTAGCAGCTTGCCTCAAAAACCTCTTGAAACAGATTTTTTTTTTGTATTTTGATACGAATTAGACTCGTTCTAAACTGTTATTTTTCCGTGCTCATAAACATTTTGAAATCGCAATGATGCGTTAAATAGTCCTAATTGATTTAATTTATAACGAATTTTTATAGATATTGGCGCGTTACATTATTTCTACATTTTTTTGCCAAACTAGTACCTTCGTCAATTTTTGTATGATAGGTATCCACAGACAATGTAGAACGAGGATAGCCTCAAACTTTGTACTCAAATCATTATATAATCAAAAAAAAAGTGCTGCATCAAGGCATAACCTCACAAATTCAATTTCATTCATTCGTTTGCTGTTCCATACAATGTTAACCATTCACTCTAACGCACACTTTTAAATTCTGTTATTGGCTACTTTTGTAATAGAATACACAATAGAACTTTAATTTTTTTAAAGTGATTCAATTGAGAAGATTTTTAAGTGGATATAATATTAAGTATACAAATCAATTTAGATGTGAACATTATAGAAGTGTTTCTCTTTTTTTTTTTCTTGTTAAAAAGTACTGGCAATATACATGGGTTCAGTATAATTATTAATTTTACATGTGAAGTTGTCTAAACATTAAAATGCCAGTGTATATGTAAAAATGTTTAACCGAATACTGAAACGCTTATTAATTTAAGCACAACTGTTATTTTAAATAATTGGCAACACTGAACGTCAAACGTCAAAACATCACCAAATTGATAAAAATTACTAAAGTACGGTCGCGGAATAGGAAGAATTTCGTGCATTAACCTGTTACTACCTGTCTCTGTCACTCCCGCGTGACGCATTATTTTGACGCGGGAGCGACAGAGACAGGTAGTAACAGGTTAATGTACGAAATTCTTCCTATTCCGCGACCGGACTTTACACGCGCTTGATTTGCAAAAGCGTTTCAGTTATAATTATAATGTAGGTTATCAATATGAACTCGACTGAAAAGCTTTCTACTTTAGGTGTCGCTTATATCAGAGACTAATTTGCATTTTTTTGTAATAAATTGTCGAGTTCTAAAGCCTGTTATAAAAAAACAATAGTTTGGTGTGATGGTGTACGGGAGTAGAGATGATATCGTGAGATATATTGAATTGTCAGAACGCCTTGGACGAATTTATTATAAGGTCTTATTGGAAATTACATATTCTGTTATTGTGTGTAAAATTTAAACTGATTTTATGTCAAATTATTGTTACGTGCTGGGTTCGACAATTTGGAATAAAACACCTGCTGATCCTTGATGAGACTTTATTCGGTACTTCCAGTATCCAATATCCCTGGTCTTCCTCGTAGTTCGCTTCCTCTTCGCTCTTGATCGCTTGCTTCGCTTGTTCACCTTTCTCGTCCCTCAGTCAGACTGACTCGTCGGTGCGCGGCCCGCTTTTTATATGCATCTGAACGAGTCTCGAAGCTTCCACCCTCATTATTTATTGGTAGGGTCGATCGTTCGAGACGTGGGAATTACCAGAAACCCATTGTTTATAGAGGTCACTGACCCCTTAAGTTGTTTACAACTTACGAGTGGTATTTCGGCAGTGCGATTATAAACCTTATGGCGCTTGTCATAGGGTTCACTTGTAACACTGCCCTCCTCTTAGCGATGCTCTTCCCGAGCATCACTGTTGCTCCCGTGATGTCTCGCCAGGCGATCGATGTGTACCACCTTAAATGCACCTCTTGGTTGACGTTGAATCCTATACGTGACATCATTCATACGGGTGACCACTTTGTACGGACCCTCCCATCTGGTTTGCAATTTTGGAGACTTCCCTTTCCGACGAGTCGGATTATGCAGCCATACTAAGGCTCCTTCCTCGAATCCGCTCGTGTTCGATTTACGGTCGTATCTGGTTTTCATTTTCTCGCTCGATTGCAATCCGTTTTCCCGTACTGAGGCATGTATCTCCCGCATTTTTTCCTTCAGGTTGGCAACGTAATCCTGAATGGTGCAAGGTTCGTCCGGTGATCCTCCCGTCAATAAGTCTATTGGCAACCGGAGTTCCCTGCCATAGTTGACAAACGCCGGAGTTGCCTTAATGCTCTCATGCTCTGCTGTCCTGTAGGCGAGGAGGAACAGTGGGATGTACTTGTCCCAGTCTCTCTGATGGGTGTCCACCAGTTTAGCCAAATGTCTTTCAAGAGTCTGATTAAATCTTTCCACCATCCCATCCGACTGCGGGTGGTATGCAGTTGTGCGCGTTTTATGCAGACCTAAAGTTCTGCATACTTCCTGAAACACTTGTGACTCAAAGTTCCTCCCCTGATCGGAGTGGATCTCCAGCGGTACACCAAAACGACATATGACCTCCTCGACTAGCTTAATTGCAACGGTTGTAGCTTCCTGGTTAGGTATGGCAAACACTTCTGGCCACTTAGTGAAGTAGTCCATAACAACCATGAAGTATTTGTTCCCCGATTCCGTCACAGGAAATGGCCCGGCTACATCCACAGCTATACGTTCCCAAGGTGCACCAACGTTGTACAGTTGCAGGTTACCCCTACTCCTTGTCTGTGGTCCCTTCACAGCAGCGCAAGTGGTACATTTACGGCACCAAGCCTGCACATCTTCCCGACAATGAAGCCAGTAGAACCTCTCTCGTACCTTCGTTAGTGTCTTCTTGACGCCAAGATGGCCTCCCGAAACACCGTCGTGCACTTCACGAAGGACATCGGGTACTTTGGACCTCGGAACAATTATCTGAAGATGGAACTCCCTGCCGTTAGTCTTCTCCCATTTCCGGTAAAGTATTCCATTCTGTAGAATAAGACTGTTCCACTGAGCCCAATAAGCCTTAGTGACAACACTCGTAGGTGCAACCTCACTCCATGTTGGTCTAGCGTCCCCCCTTTTCTTCCACCCGATTATATGCCTCAGATCATCATCATCCTCTTGAGCCATCTTCATTGCATTATCCTCCCAGGGTCCTAAGGGACTCGTCGTGGTAAGTTTCAACGTCGCTTCCATGGACTCCTGTTTGATGCAATGTCTACAGTCTTCCGGGCATGGTCTTCGTGAAAGTGCATCTGCATTTCCGTGAGACTTCCCACTGCGATGTTGAGTCTCGAAGTCATATTCCTGGAGTTGTTCGATCCATCGAGCGACCTGACCTTCAGGATTCTTAAATTGCAGTAGCCATTTCAGTGCTGCATGATCGGTGCGTAGTAAAAACCGTCGACCTATAAGGTATTTGCTGAAGTGCTGTAACGTTTTTACCACGGCCAAAAGCTCTCTTCTTGTCACACAGTAGTTCCGTTCCGGTCTCGATAGTGATTTGCTGAAATATCCAATCACCACTTCTCTATCGCCCTGTTTTTGAGAAAGCACTCCTCCAATCGCCGTATTACTTGCATCTGAATCGACGATAAACTGGCCCTCTGGTCGTGGGTAACCCAAAATTGGTGTTTCACATAAGCATTTCTTCAGATTTTTAAAGGAATTCTCGCAGGCTTCATCCCAACAAAACTGTCGTTTCTCTTCTGTTAGTTTGTGTAATGGTTTTGCGATCTCCGAAAACCCTTTAACAAAACGCCTGTAGTAGGAACACAAGCCCAAAAATGCCCTTACCTCTGTCTTGTCTTTGGGGGTGGGCCATTTTTTAACCGCTTCAACTTTCGCTGGGTCGGTTTGTATGCCCTCACTAGTGATGACATGGCCGAGATAATTCACTTCATTTCTGAATAACTGACACTTCTTCGGGTTCAGTTTTAAGTTTGCTCCATATATTTTTGCGAAGACGCGTTCCAAGTTTCGCAAATGGTCCTCGAAGTCCCGACCCATGACAACGACGTCATCCAGATATACCAAGCAGGCGTCTCCTACTAACCCTGCTAGCACACACTCCATGAGTCGTTCAAAGGTGGCAGGCGCGTTGCACAAACCAAATGGCATGACATTGAACTGCCATAATCCCTTTCCTGTTGAGAACGCTGTCTTCTCCTTGTCTTTTGGATGGATTTCCACCTGCCAGTAACCAGATTTCAGGTCTAGAGTGGAAAACCATTTCATGCCACTCAAGGTGTCCAGAGTGTCATCTATTCTGGGTAGAGGGTAACTGTCCTTCTTTGTGATGTCATTGAGTCGCCTATAGTCCACACAGAACCGTGTGCTTCCATCTTTCTTTTTCACTAGCACAACAGGCGAACACCATGGACTTGAGGATGGTTCAATGATTTTGTTCTTTTCCATCTCTTGCAGCATATCCTTGACTTCTTTCTCTTTCGCTATCGGTATCCGTCTTGCCCGCTGACGGATGGGTCTCTCGTTGCCGGTATCAATTCTATGCTGCACTAACGACGTTCTTCCCGGGTTTCCTTCCTGACTAGAAAAGATGTCCGCGTAGCGTAAAAGAAACTTCTTAGCCTTGATGCTTTGCGAATAAGTCAGGTTACTTTTGCAGTCTTTAAGGAGTTCATTGACTGTAGAATCATTCCAAATGCCCGATTTATCCGTCTTTGCTTGCGAGATAACAGGTGCTGGGGCTTCCTCCGTGCCAGCCAGTACTCGCCCCTTAGTTCTGGCTGTTACTCGTTTCCCTGATTTTTAGGAGAACCTGTATCCCCACTCTTCTTCTTCAGCTCCTCCAAATATTCCTCCACTTTCTTTAATCTAGACATCTGTGACTCTTTCTGTGGGCAATTCAGCTGCAGATGTCCTCGTTCGCCGCATTTATAGCACACAACACCAAGGTTCTTCTTGAATGAGGTCTTGACCTCTTTCACCTCCTCCGATACTTCCCGTAGCTTGTGAACAGGTGTCTGCCGAATGTCGTGTCGCACTGCCTCGACTTCCAAGGCATGCGCCAACGCTTCCTTTAATGAGGCATGATGGCGAAGCCTCACGGCAGCTCTTACCTCCAGGTCTCTGATTCCATCAACAAATGCTTGCACGGTATTTGCAGTTGTCATCTTGTCATCGGCCGATGGATACGCTTTCCGCACGAGCTTTTCGATTTCCAACGCCCATTGCTGGAGCCCTTCTCCTGCTCGTTGAACTCTGTCGCGCAGCTGGGCGCGGAAAACATGCTCCAGATGTCGTTCCCCGTACCTAGATTCGAGTGCATCCAACAGCTCTTTATATCCACAACCCGAACTAGGCAGGGCCTCCAGAACGGTTAGAGCCTGCCCTCTGAGCGCGACAGTGAGGGCAGTCAGGCACTGTTCATCAGTCCATCCGTTGGCAGCAGCGACCGTCTGGAACTGGTGCCGGTATGCGGACCAGGAGGTGCTGCCTTCGTATGGGGGTACCTTCACATGCGGTCCCTGGACTGCACTCACTGCTCCACCTGATGTCCCCCTTGTGGCTTCCAAACGTACAAACTTCTTCTGCAGTTCGGTGAAGCCACACTTCATGTTTTCAACGTCGGTTCCCAGACAAGTGACCCGTTCCTCCATTAGATCCAAATCTTTCCGTATGTTGGCCACCATGCCGCCAACTTCGTTCACTGCAGACAAGACGGTCTGCTGAACCTCTGCAAACTTGCCGTCCTGATTTTCTTGAATCGCCGCAAACTTGCTGTCCTGATTTTCTTGAAGCGCCGCAAACTTGCTGTCCTGAGCTGCAAAATGCAGTTGCATCATCCGTAGCAAACTGGATAAGTCGATGTTGGGCGTGGCTTGTTTAGAAGGCGGGGCATGGTGGGCGGAGCTCCCGATGAGGTGGGCGTGGCCTCAGGGGGCGTGGCCTGGTGGGCGGGGCCAATGGGCGGAGCCTCAGGGGGTGTGGCCTGGTGGGCGGGGCCCGTGGGTGGCTCATGGTGGCGGGACCCAACGAGCGCCGGCTCTT
This sequence comes from Coenonympha arcania, assembly GCA_036785405.1. NCBI lineage: Eukaryota > Metazoa > Arthropoda > Insecta > Lepidoptera > Nymphalidae > Coenonympha > Coenonympha arcania. Next base: position 1,495,345 of record CM072069.1, read on the forward strand.
CCAGGTGCTCCACTGCAGGTGGACGGCTGGATTCCGCAGCACGCTGGGCCCTGGTCTTGACACCCTCACTGCTGGAGTCGTCTCTTGGAGTCAATGGCATCTCTTCCAAATCGCACTTCTGACACCAATTGTTACGTGCTGGGTTCGACAATTTGGAATAAAACACCTGCTGATCCTTGATGAGACTTTATTCGGTACTTCCAGTATCCAATATCCCTGCAGGGCTAGACAAAGTCGCAAGCGTTTGGCGTTAACGCTAGTCGACAAAATGTATGGACAAACCACGTGACCATCACGTGACTGTAGAAAAACCAAGTGACAGAATAGAGGAAATCACGCTGTTTTTGAAATTCGACTACGACTATTTAGCGATCGCTCATACCCTGTAGATAACTTTTAGCGTACTTCGTCATTGTACGCTACAAAATGGCGGAATTGTTGGGATTTTTAGTACTCTTTAGTCTTTGGTACAACAATTGAGATCACAACAAGACTCCATTTTGTTTTGCTTTTGTAGTGTGTGGTGTTTTAGACGAAGTTCACAACTTCGTTTAAAACATCGTGGCGTGTTTTTTTGGATTTTCGAGTGTTTATTTTGCTGATAGTTAATTAAACTAGTGTTAGTTATTTCAGTGTGGTCGCGGTTGCTAGAGTTAGAAGTCATAAGAACTTAAAGTTCTATCGTTAGAGAGTAGTGTATTCCTTGCAGTGCTATAGTTAATTAATAGTTAATTAATTAATAATTTAGTTAATAGTTAATTATTGACATCGGCGCTCAGCAAATGACAGATACGTCACACAACGCTAACCATAGACTAGGTAGATTCGGTCACGTGGTTTTTCTACTAGCGACTACGCTTAACGCTTAGGTGACATTGTCTAGCCCTGCTGGTCTTCCTCGTAGTTCGCTTCCTCTTCGCTCTTGATCGCTTGCTTCGCTTGTTCACCTTTCTCGTCCCTCAGTCAGACTGACTCGTCGGTGCGCGGCCCGCTTTTTATATGCATCTGAACGAGTCTCGAAGCTTCCACCCTCATTATTTATTGGTAGGGTCGATCGTTCGAGACGTGGGAATTACCAGAAACCCATTGTTTATAGAGGTCACTGACCCCTTAAGTTGTTTACAACTTACGAGTGGTATTTCGGCAGTGCGATTATAAACCTTATGGCGCTTGTCATAGGGTTCACTTGTAACATTATGTTATAGTATAAGCTCGCTATTAAACTACCTTCATCTAGCTGGTTAATATCCAATGAAAAGAATTTAATATCCAATTAAATAATGTAAATGCGTTGTCTTAAAAATTTCGGTCCAGAAATTAATTTAACAATTATTAAAAAAAAAACAAAAAGAACTGGAATGATTGGTATAATTAATTGCAGTTATTTTTGGTATATTTCTTCCAATAAACAGGCTTTTGAACTTCGCAACGTCGAACGCTCTAAATAAAGTTCCGATAGACTAGCTCTTCTAGTCTTAAACTAGGCTTAGGTTGTAGATATGGTTTTTTATAAGACGTGTAGGTAGTATTTTCAAATTCTCTACGATTGTAACGAGTACGGTATGTTCTGTAAGAATGCGGTATATTACAAAATTAATCTCGTCAACATTTTAGGCCCCCCTTGTACCGATGTCATTGCAAGAGAAATAAATCATTTAAAAAGTTACAATTGTTTCTTTATTAACCCGTTTCGCCGATGCAACCTTGAAATTTTAAGTACCCAATTAAATTAAAATAATCTAGCAGACATACCAATTTTTCTAGTTGAGCTTGGGTTGCCTTTAGCGCTAAGATGCGACCCACGTGAAAATTTCGTCAGAACTGTCTAACTATTTGTATGAATTTACTAACCTTGATTAAATATAGGTATTGGACAAAGGACTAGTGACAATGGTAGCGATTCTGCTTTAGAGTCTAAAAGCGTGTCTAAAATTGTAAGTCTATTTGTAATAGCGTGGAAATCACTAGTCTTTAAAAGTAGTGTTATGTTTGTAACCGCTGGCCATACACTCCAGCCTATCGTCCATTCGGCATGATGCTGCAGATTGGATGATCTGAATCAAGGCCTTTAAGGATTGAAAGTACCTCTATATTCAATATACTTTATGGTTGAAGCCATGGCGTCACCAGTCAGAGTAGCATTCCATGGCCGACATAAGACGCTCTAATTTTAGAGACTAAAACCAAATCCCTACTTGTAATTTACTTAATTTCTACATTATACAGGATCCAGTCAACCGCTCCACAAAACGACTACCGCTTGCAACACACTAAAAATGTCGTAACTAAAAGTAGTGATATTATCTCGCTGCAGACTCGGTCATAAATTATTCGAGTGTTTCGCTTTTGTTGTTCTTTGTCGAGTTGTGCATTACTGCAGAACAAAAGCGAAACACTCGAATGACTTATGACCGAGTCTGCAGCGAGATAATAACACTACTATACTTAAGTCGACGATTCAGTAGTTCTTGGGAATTTTGACAGCAGCTAACGCTACTTTTTGCTTATATGAATAAGGTTTATATAAAATACTTAGGTGACCTTTCAAAATCTGTGTTCCTAAGGAAGAAAAATAATAAACATTTGAATATCTTATAATAATTTATTAAGTTACTCTTATCAGCTAAGTTACGGTTATTTACAGTATCTGTCGGCCTTCATCTTGCTGCGGCGGTCTAGCAGCGTCTCGTGCAGGTTGCCCTCCTGCTTGGCGCGCCGAAGTTCCACCACCCCGCCATCGTTAATGCGTAGCTTCTTGTCCTGGAACTTCTGGAATTTTTTGCTGCAAACAAAAATTTAAAAATCTTCATACAACAGGTTACTTGCCATAATTAGCAGAAAGCCTAAAGTCTCTAAAGTAGGGGACGATGTATGCATGAAAAAATATCACAAAAAGTCTAGCTCATATCCTGAGGGAGTTAAATTATCTGGTGGGAGGCTTTGGCCGTGGCTAGTTACCACCCTACCAGCAAAGACGCACCGCCAAGCGATTTAGCGTTCCGGTGTGATGCTTGTAGAACCCGTTGGGGTAAATTTACCTACTCTTCCAAGTTAGTACGATAACATCTTAGGCTGCATCAGCACTTACCATCAGATGAGATCGCAGTCAAGTACCTACTAACATGTATACCTAAGGTAAAAAAAAAATGTGCCATAAATTTTAAGTGACATCATTAAAAACAGCTGATTCAATATGAATGAACTGGGAATAATTAAAAAAGTTTGTTGACATCACAGGGTTGCTAAAAATATTTTTTAAATTATTCTCTAGTTTTGTATTGAAAATAAAACTAAATAATTTGGTTTTCTTATCTCCATTAATGTTTCTAGTATCGAATAAAAACGTTAGCTGCCAGCACACTATACGAATTAACCCTCACCTTGTACACCACAAAATACCTTCTTGAGAAATAAACCTCCATTATAACTAATAAAAAATGTAATGGCTCGTTATAAGCGCATGTGCCATTTAACTATTAACTATTGACAACAGAAGATTGATTCAGCAAAATCATTTATGTAAATATTGAGTCTATATTATACATGGTCAGGCTTTGCACACTCCGAATTTTAGGTATAAAGTACATGGCGAGTCTCGTCCGGACGAAACAATTCACACGGTTTGTTCATCTATTACTCGTGCTGATTCACTCACTCATTGATCACCTCTCCTGAACATTTTTGTATGAAAAATTTTTTTTTCAAAGATGGTATCGTATAGAGGGGAAAAAATCATTAAGAACAAAAATATGGAGAGAGCTGATGATTAAGGATTTCGAAGAAGGATGAAGAGCACAGCCAAGGGTATCGAAGATAGGTGGGGGGTGCTCGACCAAATGTCATTCGAGACGTCATCCAATTGGCAGTGAGCTGAAAAAAAATTCAAAATGGCGGAATCAAAATGGCGGCCAAACGAATTTCGCCGATATCTCGGAAAGTATAAAAGATGGAAGAGTTGTTTCTTGACAAGAAGTGATCAAGATTCGAAGGTCTACTCGATGGATAGAAAAAAAATTCAAAATGGCGGAATTTATTTTTTCATAGAAAATGTATGGGGAATGTTGAATTGCTTTTATAGGCGGGAAGACAGCACGCGGGCCACATGAGGCCCGCACACCCACGCACCCTACTAGTTTCATATATATTTATTTGTTTACTAGTTCATCTATTTCACACTCTAAGTGAGAAGATTCTGCATTTGACATACGCAGGCGTCAAGGTTTTTTCTCTGAGGCTAATACAATTTTTCGTAATCCTTCTGAGATTCCACTTACACATAATTGAGCTCCACCTCAGTGAGGTCTCCCTCCTCCTCGGCCACCACCGCGCGGCCGAGCTCCCGGCTCTTGTTGCTGCGAATGTTGCACACATCCTCGTCCCTCGCCGCGCTGTTGCGAGCCACTATCGAGTCATCCTCCTCATTCACTGACATGAATTTATTTACTGAACTTAGGATGGCTGTTTTACCTGCAATTGTTTCCATAATTGATGCAAAACCATAAATAACACAACCTGTTTGCAGAAGCTTTGCAGATGAGTACACCTACTGCAATGAGTACAGTAGCAAAGCTGTTAACAGGTTATATAATTATTTTTATTTTGGGCATAATATATTGTAACGTCAATAAATACATTGCATGAGGCACAGATAAAGTAATGTGATCTTAAAATGTGTCATCTTAATTTTTTGACCCCCCGTTGGACACGGTTCACCTCCTAGAATGAGATGCAAACCCAGTGTGAGTAGGTATGCTTAACAGATAGAGAAACACAATGAGAGCAAAAGTGGCTTTATTGCGAGCAATCTCTAAACAATGTGGAGAACTCACAGCCATGGAGGTTTCCTTAGAATTTTTCTTTTACCACTAAGCAAGTAATAATTAGTTGCTCAAATTGATAAAGAGAGGAAAAAGTCAGAGGTGTATGCCTGAGATTAAATCTTTGATGAGAGACAGAGGTTAGACCTAATGGGCTGTCACTGCTGAGGTACCCTAAAATTTAGTAACAAGGAGCCTACCATCCTGCCAAACAGGCTCCCACTGTTCCATGGGCCCCACAGCGTCCGAGCGGCCCGTCACCACACCGTCCTTTGACACTCCCAAGTACTTCCCGTACCCAGACTTCAGGGCAAACTTGTTGTCACCAGCAGGGAACGCGGTGAATATCTCCTCAGGAGATGGGCCTTCGCCGTCGCCATGCGGAGCTCCGATAGTGAATAAACCGTTGTCTAGAGCCAAAATGTAAGTGTTCCTCCCAAACTCGATGGCTATTGACCCAGATACATCTTCAATTTTCTCCACTCTCCACCAACCGCCATGCTTTACGCAGTCCTCGTCTACTTTCTCATCGTCAGCTTTATCTTTTTTCTTATGTTTGCGTTTCTTAGCTCTGTTGGTAATAAAAAAAAATACAAAAACTTTGTACAGAAGGATATATGGGGGTTATATTTAATTTGAAATCTGAATTGCTGTCAACTTACTTAGGTTTATCGCCTTTTAGTATGAGTTTTCCACGTTTCACAGCTGCATATTCGTCGTTCATTATTGAATTTTTACATTACAGGCAGTTTGTTTTTAATTTTGTAGATTTTTGTTTTATTTTTGTCAAGTGTCAACTTCAGTCAACTTGTCATGAGTTGTCATCATAGATAATACATATATATGGTTGTCATTTATCATTTGTCAAATTACCAACCGTTTACCAACCGACAACCGTGGTCCGTGACCAACCCATAGATATAAATAAATACGATCTATGGATTTCCGTTAAAGATCAAAATTCAAAGTTTCCAAAAAGGTTTCAACTATAATCTATGGTTTCAACCATGTCAACTCTCAGACTCAGAACAAAACTATGAAGATTCAAGATTAATTCTAGCCATTCTATTTGCATGAAATGCGGTGCCATGATTTGTTGTCAAATGTTCATGCAAGTACAGAGTTACTACCCTCGGGGACGCCATCATAAACGCCACTTGACTTTAAAATAGTAACGCTAATTTTGTAGACGGGTCAATCCATATTGTTTCCTAGATCTATGGTAATTTTAGCATGCTTTCGTGTTAAACCCATAGATCGTAATAGATCGTAATAGAAAGTAGAGGATAGGAAACAAGAAATGTCAAGTGAAGCTTCCGTAGCCAAATAATGGCGAATGGGCGGAGCCTTAATGACATTTAAGGCTAGGGACTACCCCTACATCTGTGGGACTACCGATATCGATGTTTTTATATACTCGACAAAATTATCAGAAACATTATTTAAATAATATTATATTATAAACATAGGGTACTTTTTACTTACGTACGCAGGCAAAAGCTTGGGAACAAAGAAAATCGACTTATTTTAAAAATGATTTATTTCTTAACTTAGATATTATATTTCTTAACTCATAACTTATGATAAAGTGAAAAAAGTAAAAAAAAGTGAAGATATCATCTATATCACTAAACCGCCAGCGGCCAGATGCCGTGAGCAGTGGCGTCCTTTATTTTGCTCGACATCCATTTTTTGGGAATCTGAAATAAAAATAAAAGGTATAAGTAGGTAAATATACATACCTGAATGTATGCAGGCATGCATACATGCATTCACGCATGCATGCATACGTGCACTCACGCATGCATGCATGGATATATTCATACATTCATACATACATACATACTTTATTTTTCCCGGAGATGCAAAATTATTTTATTGTGAAATAAATAAATTTTCGTAAAAAAACTAAAACTTTCGGTAATCCATATGACACCAGCTACTGACTGACGTAACCATGACGTATCAATAGATTAAACATCGGACGTATAATATACTTTATGCAAAAAAAAAATACAGGTATCCTCCTCCATCGGTACCTATTAAAACACACCTGTACTTATTTTGAATATAACTTTTTTTGCGCATTGTAAATTTTTTGTGAGAAACGTCCATCAATGCCTCTTTTGCGGGCCGCTGCAGTAATGTAGGTACTAAATATATATAGTAGTATGCTAAAAAAATAACGGAATAGTCCGTTTACAATGGCTCTTGGCTTGAATTTTTGTCTTAGCTCCGTGTTTTTATTTTTTAATAACTTTAATCTATATGTACATATAATTGTCTATTGTGTGTAAGTATTTTCTATATATTTATATCAGTAATATTATTATAATATTTACGTTGAATGATGAAAATTTTATTTTAATCACAAAAGAATTAATTCGCATCTCCTGGAAAATATAAGTATGTGTGGTGCACCCTCTCGTCCTACTGAATATCTCTTAAGTCGTCGTAACTTCGAACTAGGGCAACCTGATTAAAACCAACAGCCCTTACTGTTTCTCTCTCTACCCCTCAACCACCTTCAATGTGACAAACAGTACGTATTATTTTTATCGATATTCAATTTGTTGATAAACAATACAATCCCAACACTACATTTACATTCAAACAAAAACTCGAGAAATAATCTAAGTTTTACATTTTACCGCATAAATTTGAGTGTTTTTAATTAAATAAAGCAGAAGTTGAGCTAAACTTTACCGAAAAAAGGCAAAATACTCGTTACAAAAAGAGAAACTAGAAAAAATTATTGCTTACCTGTGAAATGAAATTCCTGGGATTCTTTCAGTGTTTTTGCTATTACAGCCTACAACTGAGCACTTTACCATTATTTATTGCTTATAACAACAACTTAAACATTAACCAATTTTAATAAAATCCCAAACAAAATTTAAATCAACACCGGAAAAACAATTTACGCCATGTTTACGGTCCTGAAAAAAAGCTTCAACACACAGATCGTATGACGTCATTTGACATTTGCGTAGCGCGTTTACGCAATAACATTATCCGCCTGTCTCGTTCTAATAACGTAGCTTTCCATGAATGAGAAAGGCATGGAAATAGTTTTATATGTTTCATTCAAAAATACATCATATAACTATAGATAAGTAAAATGCAACAGATCCTCTTAGAATCTTTCATCATTGGTTAAACCCTACTTTCTATTACGATCTATGGTTAAACCGTTGCAATAAGCCAAAAACTGCCCGATAAAAAAACTTATCTGCCACGGTAGAGCGCGTGGACGGTGGAAAGGATAAGGGCCAATTTTTTAATCGCTAAAAAAATTAAAACTATCTGAGGAATCCCATTTGCCATACAAAATCTGTCAAAACCTCATATTCCACTTTTTCCATTCGTTTTTCTCTTTGACACATGAAACAGAAATAGACCACTTTACCTCTCTCTGGCCCTTCGCTATTGCTTTAATATCCGTTTCATGTGTCAAAGAGAAAATAAACTAATGAAAAGAGTCTAGGTAGTCGATTGTCTGGCGATTGAAAAATCAGCCCTTGTTTAACTAGTTAGTTTTTTGAAAAATGGTCTTATGACTTTTAAATTGTGAGAACGTCATTTTCATCTTCACGTATTTATTAAAATATTTGCCATATTCAATTACGTATTTTTAAAGATCTCAGATAGGTACCTGAATAAAAATTAGAGTAGATTAATGGTTGAAAGACAAAACTCACAACAGTTTAATGATAGAGATCAGTGAATAAACATACTGGCTGACGCGGCAAAAACGTTGTTTTGTCATTTAAGAGTATAAAAATAGCTTGCTTGGGCCTTGGTCATTCTCAGACCTACCTAATGAAGACAAATTTCATAAAATCGGTCAACCGTTTCGGAGGAGTTTGGTTACAAATACTGACATATTTTTAAATATTAAGACTAGGCAACCGTTGTTTTGCCTTACTCAGACCTTGGAATCACCTCCAAAAGATGCAAGAGGCTCGTCGTTTGTATAACCTGATCGCAGAAGGTTTGCCGACGCTATCGAGGTTAGTAAGAGCCAGAAGAGTGAAGCTTATTTAGGTGTGAAGTAGTAGGGGCATCAGAAAAGCATCTGCGAACGGATAGTACCTACGCGTTTTATTTGCAGGAATCGCATATTTCTAAGCTCTAAAATTTTTGGGTAGGTAGGTAGGTGGTAGGTTTTTTATCTATATCTAATGACACAATATAAAGTCAAAATTAAGAGCAAAGTAAATGAGTGTAAGTTTTGAGTTAGGTAAATGATTCGTTAAACAATTTTCTTCATTTTATTTTTGATTAGTTCGTCCAAGTTTAGAGATTGTGTTTAGTGGTGTTTTACAAAGAATATTCCACGAACGCTTGACAGGTAGGTTTTTATATAATCCTCTGAAGAATCAGCACACGGCGGCTTGGCAGCGTTCACAGCTGAAACTCAAATAAAAACAAAGCAACTATACAATGCGTGCAAAAAGTCCTCGACGACACGCCTACGATCATTAAAATGTATCTGTTGAGAAGATGTAAACAAAAAATCTCGATGAATTTTTTATGTTTTATTTAAGCACAAATTTGACAAACATTAAGCATGTATTTCAAGGCATAATATAATGAGCTAATTAAATTAATGTGATTGTTTATCTAATCCCCCTATAGTTAAATATATTTTTTACACATTTATATCTATTTAAAAACAGTTGAATGTGAGAAGCCCAATTAAATTTCCAATAGTAAAATATTTCATGTAAACATACCTAAACTAGAAAATTTGCAATAATTTGTATTGTTAATTAATATTTTATTATAGTCAAATATTATAGTTAGTACACTACAATTAAGCTTATAAACTGCTAGATTAAAAACATATAATAATATCCTAATGTGGCCTACACCTTCACCGAGAAAAAGAAATTAAAACAAAGACTAAAAAGTGTGATTAAAATAGTTAAAATAAATATCATAATATGATATTCAGTAAAGGACGTAATATAATGCCAATTTGATCCAAGTGAAAATATAGTTTCAAAGTAAATCTACTTCACTGTAAAAAATATAAGAGTCTCTATGATAATAGACTTTTTCCTCGCTTATATTTATTATTATATTATCTTCAGGTGTTCTCGATCTCTTCTCGTTTGTTCGTAACAATATTCCAGAAGTTTCCAGGTGATTCGGGTGACGCAAGCGCAGTAGTCGATGCCTTTTGCACGCATTGCTAGCGATACAGAATTATATATCGTGTCGGAACTCGGAACTGAATATTGTACACTGTCGAATAGATATTAATTTCAATAAATAAAAAAACAATCATTAAATTAGTAAAAATAAACTTCCGACACGATTTTTCGAATATAAAAACAGACGCCCGCCGAGTACAACTGTGCTTTTTTTATTTTAGAAAAAATGTTACAATTTCACAAAATATGGTTACAGTAGACGTGCTGATTACCTTGTAGAAATAATAAATTATTCTCCTTTTACATTTTTTTAAATATTGTAACATTTTCTCTGCCTCTTTTGTTTTTTTTAATGTCTGAACAAAGGTAAAGAAATTGGTACATAAATGAGGCCATCAAACGCTAATGCATCACACATGGTTTTAAAAAATAATTACCCTTTCTTTACAAATAAATTTTATGAATTATGCAAGAATGCATTTCTAGGTCTTAGACAGTATCTAAAGGTCATTTCTCATTCATTTTTTTCCATAAGAATATTAATAATTTCTCGACTTTAACCTTTCCCCTAATATTTCCCTGACTCTAGTAAAAATTATGACATAAACTACTATTTTGATGTAAAATGTCTCCTGAAATATTTTTTCGTATGAAATACGCTTACACGCACAGAATTTAATTTCGGATTTAAGTAATTAAAACATTTTCCTTCAATTCCCTGGACTACCTGAGTTTAATCATTATTTCGTGCCAGTAAACTCTTAAATGGATCTAATCTCTTTGAATGCAGTTGAACTATTTACTGGGAAATATGGCCATAGACAAAATGATGATCGATGAGTGACACAGAGTATATAATGAGGATGAAAACGTATATGTGATGCATCAGCGGATATGTACAGTTGCGTGCAATTGTTCTAGACGCGCGTACACCGTACCTGGCCCGGGTCGCTCAACTTGAGCGCCGAGGCGCGTTCCTCTTCCGCCGCCGATGGCCGCTGGCCGGTGGCCGCCAGCCGACCAGCGCTGGCCGGCTAGCCAAACAAAACACCAGCTATACCAGTAAGGCACTCGTATATTTCATTTCAACTTCTGTATATAAAATAATCTTTGGCGTTATATCGGCGAGCGCGGGACCCGCGGCTAACTGTACTCCGTTCACGACGTATGGCGCATGTGACGTCACTCATGTCAACTTGGTGTTCAACATAGAGCTTTATCAACAGATAAATGTCTATGCGTCTAAAAGATTTATAGATTAACGAACGATATGTGTAACAAACTAAATGTTTGCAAGATTTTGATATTTTTATGCTAATATAATTTTAATTTTTTTATGGATATTATTGCGTTTTATTATTGCATTGCCACTATTCCATAAAAAAAACATCACAGGCGCCATAGTTAGCGATACGATAAACTCGCGCGCATTGTCGCGTCGGTCGGTGCCGATGCCGGCCGCTTCCTGGCCGCGTCACCCGAATCATTTCCACTGGAAATATCCACTTTTCCACTTCCTCCTGTGTCAAGCCAGGCCCTCAGTTTCGCTGCTCTCTTTAGTCTCTTCTATTGACTTTTCTGCGACGTTTTCGCTCGATGGCTCTTGGCTGAATATATCGTCCGTTTTGGCCGTTTCATCCCCACTAGACTTTTCAACGTCTTTGACGATCGCGTCGTCTTGTGGAGCCACCGCGAAGCTCGTATCCACCGCTTCGTTCGCATCGTACAAATCCATCGGATTGTCATCTGTTTCCATAGCTTCATTTGGTGCGTTCTGTTCTATTTGGTCACTGTGATTTGGTTCGTTTGCCTCTTCCTCATTGAAGTCGGGTTCGTATTTATTGCTCTCATCTTCAGCTTTTTGAGTTTCGTTAGCAGCATCACTAGTGTTGCTCTCCTGCGCACTTTTATCATCTTGACTAGGGTTGAATGTGTCGGTAGCTTCATTGTTTTCCGTTGAAACGTTATCATCAGTTTGTACATGATCAGCACTTTGCTCCTGTGGTTTGTTCTCTTCGTTTTGCGTCTCTTCAGCGGCGCCCCACCTGGATTTCCTATCTTTGTCTCTCCTGGAGTTTCTCTCGCTGTGTTCCTCTCTGGGTGGCCTACTAGACCTATCTTCGAATGTTCTTCGCCTATCGTTCCGGTCTCTATTGTCTCTATTCTCTCTATTGTCTCTGTTGTATCTGTCCTCGTGATCTCTGCCCCCTCTGCGATCCCGCCTTCTATCGTCCCACTCGTTTCTTCTATCCCAATCTCTATCCCTATCTCCATTCCAACCTCTGTCGTTGTACTGTTCTCTGTCGTCGAATCTTCTGTTCCCTCTATCGAAAAACTCCTGTGGTCCATCGAATCTCGGTCCATCGAATATCTTATCTCCATCGAAGCCGTCGAACGGCCTGGGTCCATCGAATGGAGGTCTAGGGCCATCGAACGGTGGTCGGGGGCCATCGAAAGGCGGTCTTGGTCCATCAAACGGTGGTCTCGGTCCGTCGAAAGGAGGCCTCGGTCCATCGAAAGGCGGTCTCGGCCCATCAAAAGGAGGTCGGGGGCCATCGAACGGTGGCCTGGGACCGTCGAATGGAGGCCTCGGACCGTCGAAAGGCGGTCTCGGTCCATCGAAAGGTCTGGGACCATCAAAAGGCGGCCTGGGTCCGTCGAAGGGTGGCCGCGGGCCATCGAATGGTGGTCGGTTGCCATCAAACGGCATACGATTAAACGGTGGTCTTTCAAACATCGGTGGGCCTCCCTCGAAAGGAGGTCTCTCGAAGGGGGGCCGATTGAAGGGCGGTGGGCCCATTCCGTTGAACCTGGGCCCAAAGGGCGGCTGCCCGGGCCCTGGGCCTGACATGTCCATCCATGGTCCTGAAATAAGAGGAGGTCGTGTTTAACCTAAGCTCGTTTCAGAGTACTAGGTGACTTTATAGCGAGAGTTTATAGTGTAGGAGGATAGAGTCATACCTCTCATGGGGTGCCTAGCCGGCGGACCTCTCATTCTTAATTCTGCAAAATTAAAATGGCTTACGTCTTTATTTCAATTGTGCTCTTTTCTAACTACAAGGAAAAGCTGATAAAATTAAAACTGTAGTGTACTTTTATCGGTTTATACAGGGAATCTAATATTCTACAAGTTTGCTACTAACTACATATTTAGCTAAGAAAATGATCACGAGAATAGACTTTAATATACATGAAAATTCTGGTATATACAGAGTTAAATTAAAAATACCCAAATTTCGTATCGTTAAAATTAAAATTTTGTTCTACAACTTTTAACTTGATGTTTTGTGTTTCTTTAAATATTCAATATTTCAGATAGATATTTGCATCTTAACTATACTCTGTACTCTGTAACGCTGCGCCGTCCTCTCTACCGCAAAAGATCATTTACATTATGCTAGAACGTATTTTTTTGCACAGAGTAAAGGCTCTTTAGAGATATCTAAATCAAGAACCCGGAGCTCCCAGACATAACTTATATTCTAAAGGACAAAATATGGTGCTTCAAATAGAGTTTATATGTGTTTTAATGCCACCATACCTGCTATCTGCTAATTCATAGATATCAGGCGAGAAAAGTAAATAAAAAAAAGGTTAACTTTACACATATTCCAAATATCATTACAAAATAATATTGAACGATTTCAGGCACTTTCCGTCGGTCATAACTCCACCAGACGCAATAAAGCGCTCAAATCTTTCTCTAAAATATTGTTTCTTCATTTACATTCTAATGTCTCGTATTTATATTATATGTAATTTAAGCATAGAAGGATGACGGGTCAGCGCTGAAAAGTGTCCGAACCGAAAGAGAGATAAAACGCGAAATGGGAGACAATCGCACTATAGCTAGTTGCAGTAAAATTAGGCTGTATAATTATGGTTTAAGACATAAATTACAATGTTTTAGTTTGTTTATAAAAATACACATACCCTCGTTTATATATAGGTTTTCTCGGGACACTTTTTTCGTGAATTTTGTATTACACCCGGGGTCCTTAGATAGTAAGTCAGTGAATTTAAGCGACTATTTAAAAGATATGTTTATTCAGCCAGACCAATCTTAAGGGCCAAACATAATACGGCCCCTATATTATTACGACACCAAAAATGTCAGATCGGCTGGAATCTGAATGTTTTGTAAGTTATTCTGGGAACTCTAGCTTCAAATTTCGTATGAACGAAAGGCACACTGAATTTCATAATTGTAGGACAAAATTTGTAAGTTTTAATGATAGGAAGTACGAAAGCCCGATCCGTAAGCATACAATAACTTTATGAATTTTCATAAACATTTAACCATTAACCAAACAGACACCCTATGGAACACTCATGCAATATAAATATTATTGTTATTTGCGTGTGTGTGAAGTTGTGACCACTCACCGGCTCTGAAGGCGGTCGGCTGGTGCTGTCGCGGCGGCGGCGGGATCGTCGTCCAGCCTCCCCCGCCCTCCTCACCGCCTTCGTTATCTGTAAACAAAGTGCCTTGTGCTTACAACACTGGCTCCCTCACTCGTACAAGGTTCGAAGAGTTTATCCCACTGCGAAGGGATTGCTGCTTATACCACATGTTGCTCGCGGCTGTCGCACGAGTCGTCAGCGGGCTACTCGTCGCCTCTCGCGTCGTCGCTGCTCTTCCCGTTGGCCATATTTCGCAACCTCTGTCATCAATACGGCGGTTACTCACTGCTGTTCATGTTGCTGTCGTCCTCGTCGCCGGCGGGCGGTCGCTCCAGCAGCGGAGCTCGCTCGCGGCTCTCGCGCGAGTCCTCGGCAGGCTGCTCGTCATTCCTCACGTCGTCGCTGCTCGTCGCGTCAGCCATCTCTCGCAACCTCTCTCGTCAATACGGCTGTTACTCACTGCTGTTCATGTTGCTGTCGTCCTCGTCGCCGGCGGGCGGTCGCTCCAGCAGCGGCGCTCGCTTGTGGCTGCCATGCGAGTCCTCGGCGGGCTGCTCGTCATTCCTCACGTCATCACTGCTCGTCCCGTTGGCCATCTTTCGCAACCTCTGTCATCAATACGGCTGTTACTCACTGCTGTTCATGTTGCTGTCGTCCTCGTCGCCGGCGGGCGGTCGCTCCAGCAGCGGAGCTCGCTCGCGGCTCTCGCGCGAGTCCTCGGCAGGCTGCTCGTCATTCCTCACGTCGTCGCTGCTCGTCGCGTCAGCCATCTCTCGCAACCTCTCTCGTCAATACGGCTGTTACTCACTGCTGTTCATGTTGCTGTCGTCCTCGTCGCCGGCGGGCGGTCGCTCCAGCAGCGGCGCTCGCTTGTGGCTGCCATGCGAGTCCTCGGCGGGCTGCTCGTCATTCCTCACGTCATCACTGCTCGTCCCGTTGGCCATCTTTCGCAACCTCTGTCATCAATACGGCTGTTACTCACTGCTGTTCATGTTGCTGTCGTCCTCGTCGCCGGCGGGCGGTCGCTCCAGCAGCGGCGCTCGCTCGCGGCTGTCACGCGAGTCCTCGGCAGGCTGCTCGTCGTTCCTCGCGTCGTCACAGCTCTTCCCGTTGGCCATCTTTCGCAACCTCTGTCATCAATACGGCTGTTACTCACTGCTGTTCATGTTGCTGTCGTCCTCGTGGCCGCCAGGCAGTCGCTCCAGCAGCGGCGCTCGCTCGCGGCTCTCGCGAGAGTCCTCGGCAGGCTGCTCGTCATTCCTCACGTCGTTACTGCTCGTCTCGTCGGCCATCTTTCGCAACCTTTCTCGTCAATACGTCTGTCGTCATTGCGGCTGTTACTCACTGCTGTTCATGTTGCTGTCGTCCTCGTCGCCGGCGGGCGGTCGCTCCAGCAGCGGCGCTCGCTTGTGGCTGCCATGCGAGTCCTCGGCTGGCTGCTCGCCATTCCTCGCGTCGTCGCTGCCCTCTCGTCAATATGGCTGTTACTCACTGCTGTTCATGTTGCTGTCGTCCTCGTCGCCGGCGGGCGGTCGCTCCAGCAGCGGCGCTCGCTTGTGGCTGCCATGCGAGTCCTCGGCTGGCTGCTCGCCATTCCTCGCGTCGTCGCTGCCCTCTCGTCAATATGGCTGTTACTCACTGCTGTTCATGTTGCTGTCGTCCTCGTCGCCGGCGGGCGGTCGCTCCAGCAGCGGCGCTCGCTTGTGGCTGCCATGCGAGTCCTCGGCTGGCTGCTCGCCATTCCTCGCGTCGTCGCTGCCCTCTCGTCAATATGGCTGTTACTCACTGCTGTTCATGTTGCTGTCGTCTTCGTCGCCGGCGGGCGGTCGCTCCAGCAGCGGCGCTCACTCGCGGCTGTCACGCGAGTCCTCGGCTGGCTGCTCGTCGTTCCTCGCGTCGTCGCTGCTCTCTCGTCAATACGGCTGTTACTCACTGCTGTTCATGTTGCTGTCGTCCTCGTCGCCGGCGGGCGGTCGCTCCTGCAGCGGCGCTCTCTCGCGGCTGTCACGCAAGTCCTCGGCGGGCTGCTCGCCATTCCTCGCGTCGTCGCTGCTCTCTCGTCAATACGGCTGTTACTCACTGCTGTTCATGTTGCTGTCGTCCTCGTCGCCGGCGGGCGGTCGCTCCAGCAGCGGCGCTCGCTCGCGGCTGTCACGCAAGTCCTCGGCTGGCTGCTCGTCGTTCCTCGCGTCGTCGCTGCTCTCTCGTCAATACGGCTGTTACTCACTGCTGTTCATGTTGCTGTCGTCCTCGTCGCCGGCGGGCGGTCGCTCCAGCAGCGGCGCTCGCTCGCGGCTCTCGCGCGAGTCCTCGGCAGGCTGCTCGTCGTTCCTCACGTCGTCGCTGCTCTTCCCGTTGGCCATCTCCCACAGCCTCTCTTGCAGAGTCTTCTCTTGGTTCGACTCGTTCGTCGCGCTGCGAGGAGACTTGTCGCGACTCCTGTCTCTGTTGGACCAAATAATAAGGTCACTTGTGTTGTGGACCAATTACTTTAATTGGTATATATATACAGTTATTTATAATTATGGAACCAACAAACATCCGTGATACTGTCAAACCTGGTGAAGCTGTCAAACTTGTAAAACCTTTCTTAGGGTTTTTTTTTTTATCTTCCCATCACAGTCTCTGTGGTAATTTAACAACCAACTTCACGCTCTTTCTCTCACAGTCAAACGTTCACCGCACTCGCTCTAACTTGTAGTATGTCATATGTTATCTGGAGCTAAACCACCTGCGTTATTCACAGTTTTGGTGCTACTTCTCCTAGTCAGCCCAAGTTCCCAATTGTGCCCAATTCGCACCTGTTACTGCTATCCCTGGAGCTGAACCGTCCCGCGCCGTCCCGGTCGCGGTCCCGGTCTCGGTCCCGCCTGTCCCGGCCGGCCCCCCGCTCGCCACGCTCTCGATCCCGGTCCTCTCTGCCGCCTCTGCGGTCATCTCTTTCCCTGACGGATAGGGAAAAAAAAGAATATAGAAAATAATGATCAAAGAAAATAAAGAAATATCAATGACAAGGTGTTTTCGTCCGTTTCAAGTGAACAGTCCAAATCATACATGATACAAACAATTTTCCTGTATCTCCAATGGTCTGGAACTTGCTACGCTCTTTATCTATCAATCTAATACTATTATGTCACTACCCTCCCTTATACCCTTCACTACCTCAAGAAAAAATCAAAACCTTACCTGTCTTTGTCACGATTTCTATCACCGCGCTCTCTTCTGTCCCGATCTCGGGTCTCGCCCCGGTCCCGGATGTCTCTCTGGTCTCTGTTGTCTCCCTGGTCTCTGTTGTCTCTCTGGTCTCTGTTGTCCCTCTGGTCTCTGTTGTCTCTCTGGTCTCTATTGTCTCGCTGGTCTCTGTTGTCGCCTCGGCCTCTGTCTCGCCTGTCGCGATCCCGCCGCTCTCTGGATTAGAATCAGAATATTTATTTTTCATACTTTATAAGAAATCTTGTATTATAACAATGAAATTTTTAAAAAGAGCAAGTGCCGAGTTTCTTGCCAGTTCTTCTCGGTGCAAACCTGCTTTCCGAACCTGGCGGTAGAGTTTTGACTTTTCATAAGAGCCTATTATTTAGGCCTATATGAAAATAAATATTTTCATTTTCATTTGTCTTCGTCTTGACCCTTTTTAAGTTTCAGTGCTGGGTTAACTTGCGGAAAGACAACCATACCTGATGGACAGTAATGATGTCTAAGGTGGGCGCGCTTGCCCAGGAAGTACCTAGTGTGTACCCACCTGTCGCGGTCTCTGTCCCTGTCCCTGTCGCGGTCCCGGCGGTCCTTGTCGCGGTCGCGTCGCTCGTCGTCGCGCTTGTCGTCGGGCGGCGGCTGGCTGCTGTCGAACGACGGCTGCGACTCCTGCGCGTTGAAGCCGGGCGGCGGCTCCGACGAGTGTACCCACCTGTCGCGGTCTCTGTCCCTGTCCCTGTCGCGGTCCCGGCGGTCCTTGTCGCGGTCGCGTCGCTCGTCGTCGCGCTTGTCGTCGGGCGGCGGCTGGCTGCTGTCGAACGACGGCTGCGACTCCTGCGCGTTGAAGCCGGGCGGCGGCTCCGACGAGTGTACCCACCTGTCGCGGTCTCTGTCCCTGTCCCTGTCGCGGTCCCGGCGGTCCTTGTCGCGGTCGCGTCGCTCGTCGTCGCGCTTGTCGTCGGGCGGCGGCTGGCTGCTGTCGAACGACGGCTGCGACTCCTGCGCGTTGAAGCCGGGCGGCGGCTCCGACGAGTGTACCCACCTGTCGCGGTCTCTGTCCCTGTCCCTGTCGCGGTCCCGGCGGTCCTTGTCGCGGTCGCGTCGCTCGTCGTCGCGCTTGTCGTCGGGCGGCGGCTGGCTGCTGTCGAACGACGGCTGCGACTCCTGCGCGTTGAAGCCGGGCGGCGGCTCCGACGAGTGTACCCACCTGTCGCGGTCTCTGTCCCTGTCCCTGTCGCGGTCCCGGCGGTCCTTGTCGCGGTCGCGTCGCTCGTCGTCGCGCTTGTCGTCGGGCGGCGGCTGGCTGCTGTCGAACGACGGCTGCGACTCCTGCGCGTTGAAGCCGGGCGGCGGCTCCGACGAGTGTACCCACCTGTCGCGGTCTCTGTCCCTGTCCCTGTCGCGGTCCCGGCGGTCCTTGTCGCGGTCGCGTCGCTCGTCGTCGCGCTTGTCGTCGGGCGGCGGCTGGCTGCTGTCGAACGACGGCTGCGACTCCTGCGCGTTGAAGCCGGGCGGCGGCTCCGACGAGTGTACCCACCTGTCGCGGTCTCTGTCCCTGTCCCTGTCGCGGTCCCGGCGGTCCTTGTCGCGGTCGCGTCGCTCGTCGTCGCGCTTGTCGTCGGGCGGCGGCTGGCTGCTGTCGAACGACGGCTGCGACTCCTGCGCGTTGAAGCCGGGCGGCGGCTCCGACGAGTGTACCCACCTGTCGCGGTCTCTGTCCCTGTCCCTGTCGCGGTCCCGGCGGTCCTTGTCGCGGTCGCGTCGCTCGTCGTCGCGCTTGTCGTCGGGCGGCGGCTGGCTGCTGTCGAACGACGGCTGCGACTCCTGCGCGTTGAAGCCGGGCGGCGGCTCCGACGAGTGTACCCACCTGTCGCGGTCTCTGTCCCTGTCCCTGTCGCGGTCCCGGCGGTCCTTGTCGCGGTCGCGTCGCTCGTCGTCGCGCTTGTCGTCGGGCGGCGGCTGGCTGCTGTCGAACGACGGCTGCGACTCCTGCGCGTTGAAGCCGGGCGGCGGCTCCGACGAGTGTACCCACCTGTCGCGGTCTCTGTCCCTGTCCCTGTCGCGGTCCCGGCGGTCCTTGTCGCGGTCGCGTCGCTCGTCGTCGCGCTTGTCGTCGGGCGGCGGCTGGCTGCTGTCGAACGACGGCTGCGACTCCTGCGCGTTGAAGCCGGGCGGCGGCTCCGACGAGTGTACCCACCTGTCGCGGTCTCTGTCCCTGTCCCTGTCGCGGTCCCGGCGGTCCTTGTCGCGGTCGCGTCGCTCGTCGTCGCGCTTGTCGTCGGGCGGCGGCTGGCTGCTGTCGAACGACGGCTGCGACTCCTGCGCGTTGAAGCCGGGCGGCGGCTCCGACGAGTGTACCCACCTGTCGCGGTCTCTGTCCCTGTCCCTGTCGCGGTCCCGGCGGTCCTTGTCGCGGTCGCGTCGCTCGTCGTCGCGCTTGTCGTCGGGCGGCGGCTGGCTGCTGTCGAACGACGGCTGCGACTCCTGCGCGTTGAAGCCGGGCGGCGGCTCCGACGAGTGTACCCACCTGTCGCGGTCTCTGTCCCTGTCCCTGTCGCGGTCCCGGCGGTCCTTGTCGCGGTCGCGTCGCTCGTCGTCGCGCTTGTCGTCGGGCGGCGGCTGGCTGCTGTCGAACGACGGCTGCGACTCCTGCGCGTTGAAGCCGGGCGGCGGCTCCGACGAGTGTACCCACCTGTCGCGGTCTCTGTCCCTGTCCCTGTCGCGGTCCCGGCGGTCCTTGTCGCGGTCGCGTCGCTCGTCGTCGCGCTTGTCGTCGGGCGGCGGCTGGCTGCTGTCGAACGACGGCTGCGACTCCTGCGCGTTGAAGCCGGGCGGCGGCTCCGACGAGTGTACCCACCTGTCGCGGTCTCTGTCCCTGTCCCTGTCGCGGTCCCGGCGGTCCTTGTCGCGGTCGCGTCGCTCGTCGTCGCGCTTGTCGTCGGGCGGCGGCTGGCTGCTGTCGAACGACGGCTGCGACTCCTGCGCGTTGAAGCCGGGCGGCGGCTCCGACGAGTGTACCCACCTGTCGCGGTCTCTGTCCCTGTCCCTGTCGCGGTCCCGGCGGTCCTTGTCGCGGTCGCGTCGCTCGTCGTCGCGCTTGTCGTCGGGCGGCGGCTGGCTGCTGTCGAACGACGGCTGCGACTCCTGCGCGTTGAAGCCGGGCGGCGGCTCCGACGAGTGTACCCACCTGTCGCGGTCTCTGTCCCTGTCCCTGTCGCGGTCCCGGCGGTCCTTGTCGCGGTCGCGTCGCTCGTCGTCGCGCTTGTCGTCGGGCGGCGGCTGGCTGCTGTCGAACGACGGCTGCGACTCCTGCGCGTTGAAGCCGGGCGGCGGCTCCGACGAGTGTACCCACCTGTCGCGGTCTCTGTCCCTGTCCCTGTCGCGGTCCCGGCGGTCCTTGTCGCGGTCGCGTCGCTCGTCGTCGCGCTTGTCGTCGGGCGGCGGCTGGCTGCTGTCGAACGACGGCTGCGACTCCTGCGCGTTGAAGCCGGGCGGCGGCTCCGACGAGTGTACCCACCTGTCGCGGTCTCTGTCCCTGTCCCTGTCGCGGTCCCGGCGGTCCTTGTCGCGGTCGCGTCGCTCGTCGTCGCGCTTTTCGTCGGGCGGCGGCTGGCTGCTGTCGAACGACGGCTGCGACTCCTGCGCGTTGAAGCCGGGCGGCGGCTCCGACGAGTGTACCCACCTGTCGCGGTCTCTGTCCCTGTCCCTGTCGCGGTCCCGGCGGTCCTTGTCGCGGTCGCGTCGCTCGTCGTCGCGCTTGTCGTCGGGCGGCGGCTGGCTGCTGTCGAACGACGGCTGCGACTCCTGCGCGTTGAAGCCGGGCGGCGGCTCCGACGAGTTGAACGCGGGCGGCGGTTTCGACAGCAGGGCTTGGATCTAGGGGTGATACCTCACATTACTCATGCATAGTGGCAAAAAAGAAACTGATTCCAAAATGGCATCGTGGCTTTAAGTTTGAGTCAACAGAGTTAGACAAGAATCAATCAAGTCTTGGGGTCGACTTATAGAGATGTGCTATGTAGATATACTACGTTTTGTGTCCAACGGGAATATCTGGATTTTGATTGGATTGAAATATGATTAGGATGAATAGTGTTTGATTGTTACCTGATCCATGGAGAGCGGCGGCGCGTTCGCCATGTTGGGCATATTGGGCATGGCGGGCATGTTGGGCATGTTGGGCATGGCGGGCACGTTGGGCAGGGCCGCGGGCTCGTCGTCGTGTTCGGACGTGTCGAGCTCCATGGCGTCATCGTCGGCGCGTCCGGAAGCCGGCTAGATAGCGAAAAATTGACAATACATATTACGTTTGACGACCTCCCTGGCGCAGTGGCGGGGCGCTCGGATTCGAGTGGGAGGTCGCGGGTTCGATTCCCGCCACGGGCCTCTGGAATTTTATAATTTCTAAATTGGCTCAGGTCTGGTCTAGTGGGAAGCTTCGGCCGCGGCTAGTTACCACCCTACCAGCAAAGACGCACCGCCAAGCGATTTAGCGTTCCGGTGCGATGCTGTGTAGAAGCCGTTGGGGTAAATTCACTTAGCCGTTGGGGTAAATTCACTTACCCTTCCAAGTTAGTACGATGACATCTTAGACTGCATCATCACTTAGACTACATCAGGTGAGATCGCAGTCAAGTACTAACTTGTATAGAATAAAAAAAATAAAAAATCTAGATCAGGTCTAATCTAGATCTAATCAGGTCATGGTTACCTTACCATATACTTTCAATGTCATTGAAGCTACACGGTACCAAATTTGGAATCGATCGGGCATAAAGAAGTTAGTCAGATCCCCTCATCAACTAGAAAATAGCTGATAATCTTCAAACGGCTGAACAGATTTTCATGAAACATGGCTAAGAACACTCAGGATAAAATTATCTATGACACAAAATAAACTTCATGAAAATCGGTCCATCCGTTTGGGAGCTACGATACCACAGACAGAAACACAGATACACAGACACGTTAAACTTATAACACCCCTTTTGCGTCGGGGGTTAATAAAAAAAAAAGTTGGGCAATTGCTGTGACCGACTACTGACCGACACTCACACGACCATAAGTGTCACCTGACCCTTATTACATATAAACGTTTATAATACCTTGGTCCATATAAATCTTTTTGGTCTGGTGGGAGGCTTCGGCCGTGGCTAGTTACCACCCTACCTGCAAAGACGCACCGCCAAGCGATTTAGCGTTCCGGTGCGATGCTGTGTAGAAACCGTTGGGGTAAATTTACTTACCCTTCCAAGTTAGTACGATACCATCTAAGACTGCATCATCACTTACCGTCAGGTGAGATCGCAGTCAAGTACTAACTTGTATAGAATAAAAAAAAAAAAACTAGATAATCTTTGCACTGAAAGTACAAATATAGTTCGGGTATCAGCAGTTTTGCCCCACAATAAGATCCATAACGAAATGTAATTTTATAATGTTATACTAGTGTCGTAGTGTGTACCGCTGTACGAGCAAACGCTTATTATACTTTAATGTTATATTATTTATAGCCTTAAGTTTCGTTTAAGTGAGTATTGTATACTTTTTACGAGACAATAAATTTCTAAAACCAGAAATTGAAAATAACACTGTAAAATTGAGCATAATAAGACGTAAATCGTTTCAATGTCAGTGAATTGCCATATTTTACTTGAAGTGTGAGTTGTATAGTGCAGAATAATTGGATAGTTGACTACATTTTTTAAAGTTTTTTTTCTTATAAACTAGGATAAACGGAAAGGAAACTGAAAGATGATGGCGAAAGAAATCAGCTCACTTACCATCGCGTGCTGCGGCGGCCTGGCAGGCTGTTGTGGTGCGAGCGGGTGCGGCGCGTGGATGGGCAGCACTAGCCCGCCCATGTTGACGCCCACGCCCACGCCCATCAGCCCGCCTAGGAACCCGCCCACCATTCCCGGAACCTGGCCTGAGAAAGAGACTAGTGTTAATAAAGATTTACTCGCTATTTCTCCTGTCTTTAGGGTTCCGTACTTTAAAAGAAAAAAAACCTGTCAAGTGCGAGTCGGACTCGCGCACTGAGGGTTCCGTAGTACAACCGGAGGAATAAAACCATAAAAACCACTTTTCTTATCGAACCGCAAAACTAACTTTGTTTTTAGAGGTTTTATTGTAAATATCAAAAAACTACTTATTAGATCTCGTTCAAACCAATTTTCGGTGGAAGTTTGCATGGTAATGTACATCATATATTTTTTTTAGTTTTATCATACTCTTATTTTAGAAGTTACAGGGGGGGGGGGGGGGGGGACACACATTTTACCACTTTGGAAGTGTCTCTCGCGCAAGCTATTCATTTTAGAAAAAAATGATATTAGAAACCTTAGTATCATTTTTGAAGACCTATCCATAGATACCCCACACATATGGGTTTGATGAAAAAAAAATTTTTGAGTTTCAGTTCTAAGTATAGGGCACCCCCAAAATTTATTACTTTTTTTTAAATTTTGTGTGAAAACCTTAATGCGGTTCACGGAATACATCTACTTACCAAGTTTCAACAGTATAGCTCTTATAGTTTCGGAAAAAAGTGGCTGTGACATACGGACGGACAGACGGACAGACGGACAGACAGACATGACGAATTTATAAGGGTTCCGTTTTTTGCCATTCGGCTACGGAACCCTAAAAACGGAACCCCCGGTCTGTCTGTCACTACCTTTTATTTCTTACTGTTAGTGTTTCCCATTCATATTTAGACTAAAACTGGGTAGCTGACTGTAATCAAAACATTGACTTTTCATTAATTTTTGAAACTAGAATTATTAACAAATAAAATGTTAAAAAAACTGAATTAATCGATCAAATAACAAAAAAGTTACAAGCATTTAAATATCTCTGATTAGACAGAGACAGCTATATTCAAGTTCGTATCGTTAAAGTGTGGTCATGCCATAGTAGCTCTATACAAATTTTCTTTTGCGTGATAGGGACAGAAGACGCTTACTCCAAAAGTTAAAATGCCTCTGTATGTAAAATCTGTATGTCTTTGTTTGATTTTAATTTCAAAATTTTGTGAACTTTATTATTATTATCCTAGTTTATAAAAAAATTTAGTCAACTACCCAATCCCTTGCACAGATCAAGTCCTCTATGTCCCTGGTACTACTCGACAAGAAACCAGCATAAAATCGGTGCAAAACAATCAGAGCCAAGTTTGGAACCATGGCGCAGAGAAGTGTCCGTGTTTCGGAGATTCAGGAGAAAACCTCCCGGGCCCCTTCCCGCGGACACATCAACTGCGGTCTGGGAATGGTTTGTCGTCATCACTTTGTTCTGCACTATCACACAAATCAAACCTGCCCTTAACAAATCTGTGAAATGGAGTATTATGCTTCATTTACATTCAGCCCCTGCCGCTGCCCATCGCGCTGCCGGCAATAATTCCCTAAATACTCCTGCAGCAGGATTGAGAGGAGTGTGTGTTTACATACTGCCCTACCACTCACTTCGCTTTCAAGTGTCGGCAGACGTGGAAATAATTACAGCGGCCGCGCTGTCTCTTTTAGCAATACGTATGTTCGATATTTAAAAAGATATCGAATACAAAAAAAGAATTTTCGTCGTAGACGATGGTGGATGATATCCATCCATCGAAATAGAACTTTGTAAGTACCTAATTATCAACCTATCTAATTAACTAATTTTTTTAATTAACTAAACGAACGTCTTTCTCCTCCAGGCGCTCTGCGAGTACTGAGCGACTGAGCGTCGGAGCTGAATATGAACACGCACTGCCGCTCGCGCTGCCGGTCCTTTGACTTCCGCACAAAAAACCGCCATTTTGGGGAGCGCCGGGCAGCGCGAGTGGCAATGGCAGCGGCATGAGAAGTATCGCGTTTACACACTGCCATGTCCACTTCCCTGCTCACTTCGGCTGAATGTAAACGAGGTATTAGAGAATATGCGACATTTGATCAATCATGTACTAAACGTGCCCAAAAGAAATCGGTGAAATGGAGCACTAGACAATGTATTCTTCGTAGAATTCATCATTTAATTATTTATATGCGAGATTTTTTTTTCGCCACTCCGCTGAAACTCCACTTCGGTGAAATTTGCGTTTTCATCAATTACGCGGGAAACATGGATTTTCAAGGATAAAAAGTAAAAATATTATCTCTTCCCCAAATTTCAGCAAATTCAATTCAGAAGTTGCAGCACGAAGGAGTAAGAAACATAGACATGCACATATACAAACTTTTACCTTTACCTTCTTAAATATATTATAAATAAATTTTCGTGACAATTTGACAACGATGAACGACTCGACCGATTGTTAAATAATTTTTTGTATATGTTTGGTAAGTCTGAGAGTACGTCGTAAGCTATTTTTTTTTTATACATATTAGTAATGGCAAAACAACGTTTGCCGAGTCAGCTAGTAATATTAGTGAAATTCATATTTCGGTACTTATAAGAAGTCCTTACCCGGTTGTGGTAACGACTGCGGCGGCATGCCGGGCGGGAAGCCCAGCAGTGGGCCCGTGGGCTGCAGTGCCGCGTCTCTCTGCAGACCTGACATAACACCAATAAAATTGAGTATAGGACTCCAATTTTTTATTACTTTAATAAACACTAGAATAAAAATAATGACGTACTGTTAAAAAAAATTGGTTGTCTTTAAAGTCCGTTTACGGATGATAAGATTTACGTGATAACGTCATAATCATAATCGTTATCATAATCGTAATCGTTATCATAATAGTAATCAGAATCGTTATCGTTATCATAATCGTAATCATAATCGTAACCGTTTATTTATATATTTATATTTATATATTTTATGTAATTTTTATCGTGCCTCTCTATCGCTTGTTGCGCGCTCTCGATTGCACGCACAGGCTCAGGTAACGTTACGTAACGTTACGCGGAACGATACACTTTTTCATGAGTGCTGCTGGTGTTCATCAATTTATTAAACGTTATCACGTCAAAAAAAAATTAAATCGATCAAGTAACAAAAAAAGTTATAAGCATTTTAATATTGCTGATTAGAGAGAGAGAGAGCGACATTGAATTGTGTGAAGTCTTATGTACTCTGCTTTTTTTTTTTATTCTATATAGGCTAGCGCTTGACTGTGATCACACCTGATGGAAAATGATGATACAGTCTAAGGTGGAACGCGCTTGCCTAGAAGATGCCTATTCACTCTTGATTTGAAGGCACCCGGGTTGTAAGTGGCAGGAAAGACACTGCCTGGGAGGGTATTCCAGGCCTTTGCAGTGCGTATCAGGAACGAGGAATCAAACCGCTTCGTACGCGTCATTGGTACGTCAACTATGTATGGGAAAGTATGCTATAAGAAAGTAGACTTGTAGAATCAAAAAAGGCAAATGGTAACGTCTACAGTACCTGGTACGGGCGCTCTGATCGGCGGCACGCCCGCCGCCAGCGCGGGAGGCAAGCCGCCCGCCATGCTGCAACAAATCATTCAGATAAGAGAAAATAATGGGTTATTTAAGAGACATTTTGCAAGGTGTCTTTCCGTCGCTTTAAGAGAATCTGTATGACTTATGAATGAATGAATGAATTGAATGAATTAATACTTTATTGCACATTACAAGAAAGGAAAACATAACAAACA
Source organism: Coenonympha arcania (assembly GCA_036785405.1). Lineage (NCBI taxonomy): Eukaryota > Metazoa > Arthropoda > Insecta > Lepidoptera > Nymphalidae > Coenonympha > Coenonympha arcania. The sequence continues at coordinate 1,522,531 of CM072069.1, forward strand.
AGAAATCATACAAAACATAATGCGCAAAAGGCGGTCTTATTGCCATAGGCAATCTCTTCCAGACAACCTTTTCTTTTTGGTGAGAGGTTATACAAAGGAGTAAAGTGGGTTAGTGCAAAATGATTACATGATGATGAGAGTTAATAATAATAATCATGTTTAATTACTTATTGACTTATTTATTCCATTTCAAAGATTGGTACTGGATTGGATTGGTATCTTTATATGATTAATAATAATAATCCTTTATTTGCCAAATTGTGGGTAAATAACAAGGTGAGAAAAGTTAAAAGGTGAGTGTAGCAAAAGCAATCCCAAATATAGGTAACTCATATGGCAACAGCTTATGAACGACAAAGGACCATGGTCAAGAAAAGGACAGGCAAGCACCGTTTTTCGGTCGCAAAATGCAAGAGATTTGCCTATAATGCAAAAAAAAAACACTTTACTACATGGGTTCGGTACTTATCTCTTTCAAATTTAAATTTCGTATAAAAAGAAAAAAACCATTAAGAACAAAAATATGGAGAGAGCTGATGATTGAGGATTTCGGAGACGGGTGGAGACCACAGCCAGGGTATTGAATTCAGGTGGGGGGTGCTCGACCAAATGTCATTCGAAACGTCATCCAATTGGCAGTGAGCTGAAAATAATTTCAAAATGGCGGATTCAAAATGGCAGCCATTTGTATTTCGTCGATATCTCGGAAAATATAAAAGATGGAAGGATGGTTTTTTGACAAGAAATGATCAGAACCCGAAGGTAGACCTTCTTCTTCTATGGACCAAAAAAAAAATATTTTTTCATCGAAAATGTATGGATACTGAAAGTTTGAAGGCAAATAGGGGGGAAGAGAGCACGCGCCCTACTAGTTATTAATATATTTCTACTCACCCCGGCGGCGGCATCCTAGGCACTGGCATAGGTATACTGGCGGGCGGCACGGGTAGACTGCCCGGCATGGGTAGACCGCCGGGCGGCATGTTGGGGGGCAAGCCCGCCGGCATGCCGGGCAGCGGGCCCATCATGCCCGCGCCCGACACCGGCGGCATGCCCGGCATCATGCCCATACCGTCTGGTATGGTCTTGGGTATTATCTGGAACAAATACAGATTTACTATTACTATAATTATCTGCAGTTTTAGCTGTGTCTTAGCGTCGATAGCTGCAGAAACGTTAACGATCGTTTAATGATTCTATATGTAGAAATAATTGTCTATGGTAAGTGATACCTAATGTAATATTAATGTCAAAGGCCCCGCGAGGGACGAACTATTTATTATCTGTGCATCGACAACAATTGTGAGTAAATGTCAAAATTGCATCTTGGCCACTATTTAGCAATTTTTGCGAGAGAAACGTTATTTTTTTTACTAGCTACTCACCCTAGGGGGCAGCCAGGGGGGCAGCGTCTCCTCGTCGACCGCGCCGCCGTCCTCCAGCGCGTCCAGCGACAAGGCGCCGAGCAGCCAGCGCGCGTGCAGAGCCCCCCACGGCAGGTAGGCCACGCCCAGCTCCGCCTCCCACTCAACCCACAGAGCCGATAACAAACTAGCTACTCACCCTAGGGGGCAGCCAGGGGGGCAGCGTCTCCTCGTCGACCGCGCCGCCGTCCTCCAGCGCGTCCAGCGACAAGGCGCCGAGCAGCCAGCGCGCGTGCAGAGCCCCCCACGGCAGGTAGGCCACGCCCAGCTCCGCCTCCCACTCAACCCACAGAGCCGATAACAAACTAGCTACTCACCCTAGGGGGCAGCCAGGGGGGCAGCGTCTCCTCGTCGACCGCGCCGCCGTCCTCCAGCGCGTCCAGCGACAAGGCGCCGAGCAGCCAGCGCGCGTGCAGAGCCCCCCACGGCAGGTAGGCCACGCCCAGCTCCGCCTCCCACTCAACCCACAGAGCCGATAACAAACTAGCTACTCACCCTAGGGGGCAGCCAGGGGGGCAGCGTCTCCTCGTCGACCGCGCCGCCGTCCTCCAGCGCGTCCAGCGACAAGGCGCCGAGCAGCCAGCGCGCGTGCAGAGCCCCCCACGGCAGGTAGGCCACGCCCAGCTCCGCCTCCCACTCAACCCACAGAGCCGATAACAAACTAGCTACTCACCCTAGGGGGCAGCCAGGGGGGCAGCGTCTCCTCGTCGACCGCGCCGCCGTCCTCCAGCGCGTCCAGCGACAAGGCGCCGAGCAGCCAGCGCGCGTGCAGAGCCCCCCACGGCAGGTAGGCCACGCCCAGCTCCGCCTCCCACTCAACCCACAGAGCCGATAACAAACTAGCTACTCACCCTAGGGGGCAGCCAGGGGGGCAGCGTCTCCTCGTCGACCGCGCCGCCGTCCTCCAGCGCGTCCAGCGACAAGGCGCCGAGCAGCCAGCGCGCGTGCAGAGCCCCCCACGGCAGGTAGGCCACGCCCAGCTCCGCCTCCCACTCAACCCACAGAGCCGATAACAAACTAGCTACTCACCCTAGGGGGCAGCCAGGGGGGCAGCGTCTCCTCGTCAACCGCGCCGCCGTCCTCCAGCGCGTCCAGCGACAAGGCGCCGAGCAGCCAGCGCGCGTGCAGAGCCCCCCACGGCAGGTAGGCCACGCCCAGCTCCGCCTCCCACTCAACCCACAGAGCCGATAACAAACTAGCTACTCACCCTAGGGGGCAGCCAGGGGGGCAGCGTCTCCTCGTCGACCGCGCCGCCGTCCTCCAGCGCGTCCAGCGACAAGGCGCCGAGCAGCCAGCGCGCGTGCAGAGCCCCCCACGGCAGGTAGGCCACGCCCAGCTCCGCCTCCCACTCAACCCACAGAGCCGATAACAAACTAGCTACTCACCCTAGGGGGCAGCCAGGGGGGCAGCGTCTCCTCGTCGACCGCGCCGCCGTCCTCCAGCGCGTCCAGCGACAAGGCGCCGAGCAGCCAGCGCGCGTGCAGAGCCCCCCACGGCAGGTAGGCCACGCCCAGCTCCGCCTCCCAGTAGTCCTTCCACTCCCGCCCCTTCACCCCCTTGCCCGCTGCCCACGCCACCTGGGACAGGGAATATTTAATTACATACAAATCTCTAAAGCAAAGTATCACCCGATAATTTAGTTCAGGCGATTAGATTAGGTGATAGCTCAGTGATTTTTACTGCCTGAGCGACAACTATAACATTAATAGCTGATACCTTGATCCAAGCACTAGAGCGATACCTACACGTTAGATGGTACCTCGATCCAAGCACCAGAGCGATACTTACACATTAGCTGGTACATCGATCGCAGCTATCGCGCGACACTTACAGTGATCTCCTTCGAGTGCAGCTTGTGTTTGTTGAGCTTGGCGAGCGCCTTGGCCGCGTCGCGCCGCCGCTCCATCACCACGAAGGCGCAGCCGCGCGGCGCCACCACGTCGATGGAGACCACGCCGCCGAACACTTACAGTGATCTCCTTCGAGTGCAGCTTGTGTTTGTTGAGCTTGGCGAGCGCCTTGGCCGCGTCGCGCCGCCGCTCCATCACCACGAAGGCGCAGCCGCGCGGCGCCACCACGTCGATGGAGACCACGCCGCCGAACACTTACAGTGATCTCCTTCGAGTGCAGCTTGTGTTTGTTGAGCTTGGCGAGCGCCTTGGCCGCGTCGCGCCGCCGCTCCATCACCACGAAGGCGCAGCCGCGCGGCGCCACCACGTCGATGGAGACCACGCCGCCGAACACTTACAGTGATCTCCTTCGAGTGCAGCTTGTGTTTGTTGAGCTTGGCGAGCGCCTTGGCCGCGTCGCGCCGCCGCTCCATCACCACGAAGGCGCAGCCGCGCGGCGCCACCACGTCGATGGAGACCACGCCGCCGAACACTTACAGTGATCTCCTTCGAGTGCAGCTTGTGTTTGTTGAGCTTGGCGAGCGCCTTGGCCGCGTCGCGCCGCCGCTCCATCACCACGAAGGCGCAGCCGCGCGGCGCCACCACGTCGATGGAGACCACGCCGCCGAACACTTACAGTGATCTCCTTCGAGTGCAGCTTGTGTTTGTTGAGCTTGGCGAGCGCCTTGGCCGCGTCGCGCCGCCGCTCCATCACCACGAAGGCGCAGCCGCGCGGCGCCACCACGTCGATGGAGACCACGCCGCCGAACACTTACAGTGATCTCCTTCGAGTGCAGCTTGTGTTTGTTGAGCTTGGCGAGCGCCTTGGCCGCGTCGCGCCGCCGCTCCATCACCACGAAGGCGCAGCCGCGCGGCGCCACCACGTCGATGGAGACCACGCCGCCGAACACTTACAGTGATCTCCTTCGAGTGCAGCTTGTGTTTGTTGAGCTTGGCGAGCGCCTTGGCCGCGTCGCGCCGCCGCTCCATCACCACGAAGGCGCAGCCGCGCGGCGCCACCACGTCGATGGAGACCACGCCGCCGAACACTTACAGTGATCTCCTTCGAGTGCAGCTTGTGTTTGTTGAGCTTGGCGAGCGCCTTGGCCGCGTCGCGCCGCCGCTCCATCACCACGAAGGCGCAGCCGCGCGGCGCCACCACGTCGATGGAGACCACGCCGCCGAACACTTACAGTGATCTCCTTCGAGTGCAGCTTGTGTTTGTTGAGCTTGGCGAGCGCCTTGGCCGCGTCGCGCCGCCGCTCCATCACCACGAAGGCGCAGCCGCGCGGCGCCACCACGTCGATGGAGACCACGCCGCCGAACACTTACAGTGATCTCCTTCGAGTGCAGCTTGTGTTTGTTGAGCTTGGCGAGCGCCTTGGCCGCGTCGCGCCGCCGCTCCATCACCACGAAGGCGCAGCCGCGCGGCGCCACCACGTCGATGGAGACCACGCCGCCGAACGCACCGAACAGGTCCGACAGCTCCTCCTGAGTGGCCAGCTTGGACAAGTGGCCCACCCACAGGGTTGTACTACATACTGCGGACAAAATTACGTTTTAGATTCATACTACTGTCACGGAATACATAACCGGTACACTCCGTGTTTAGGCGAGAGAAGCTCGCGCGCGCGCAGCGTCTATTGTGTTGTATTGAATCGTGCTCTCCCTCTCTAACCCGCGGAAGCGCTCATCCGCGCGTCTCGCTCGCACTTCAGTTACCGCCCGGTCGGCCGGTTGCTATGCGGGTTTTCAGCGAGCGCGGCGCTTCGAAGTTAGTTACCGAATAACTGCGCAACGAGACGCCCGTTTTGAGGCTCCTGAGTCGTTTTCGTGCCGCGGTTTTGTTGCCTGATTTGTTTTTGGGAACCGCCTCGAATTGCGCTTTGATATCGCTTGGTTAATTTGGACATTGTACGCGATTTTGTGACATTGAGTATTAGTTGTGCCGGCCTTTCTTGGGAGCTCGCGCCGCTCGCCGGAGTCACCTAGTAACAGCACGCGTGTCCAGTCGCGTTTTTTTGTGGACTTATACCTACCAGCGATAAAGTTTTGTATTCGGGAAATCATTGTGTGTACCCGTGTGGATTGTTTTGTACTCGTCCACGTTGTATACGTACGGGTGTTAATTGATTAGTTAAATTCGGCCCTGAGGCTCAGATAGTGCATTGTTGCGAATTATTGAAATACTTTCTGAGCGGCGAGAAAGCTGGCGGTAGTTAAAATAATTGTGGACCGCGCTGTCATTGACCGCTGACCTTGTGAGGTTTCGTGAATCACGTACTTTATCTATTCGCTTGAGTGTTTCGTTGGAGTTTGAAGCCAGCCTGAACGCTTGACATATCTTGACCGTCGCGTTCATTGTTGCGTGTTGTGTCGCCCACTGTGCTGGTGCATTGAGCACTCCCCTCATAGGAGGCGAACAAACGATTGGAGCTGTGTTCGTGTTTGACGTGTCCGGGAGCTGATTGAGGCAGAGGCCCTACGGTTTGCAAGCCCCGCACACACACCTACACACACATTTACACTTTCTCGTAACTGACTTTTCCTCACCCACTACAGGGGGCTTCGCATCGAGTATCGCCGCATGCATCAACCAGGTTAGTGGCCTTCTATTTTCCTTGTTTGTGTGCTTCTGTTGTCGGAGGCTGTCGCTGCCCGAGTTGACGGTTGCCGTAATTGTCTAGTAAAAGCCGCCTGTTATTTCCACTGATCGGCTAGTGAGACTCGGATATTACTATCCGACCCGGATTTGATACCGTCATCCGTAGTCTTACTGGTCGGTCCCCCCTCGACCTGTCCGGGCTCGTTCCTCTATGGGCCCGGGAACTTAGCCCTCGTCGGGACAGGCAAGGGGCCGTAACACTCCGCAATATGATTTAAAGAAATAGCGACCCTAGCGCTGACACAAAAGAGCACAATTCTTTCTGGTCAAGTCAAAAGTGGTCTCTTTCTATCGCGTAACTTTATCTCTTAAGGTTGCCTCGTAATCGGGCGCACGCAGCGCGTGAAATAGACTGTACAAGAACTAACGCGTGCAACCTAGCCGGCGGTCGGCGGCCATCTGAAATCAGTACGTCGAGACGGCTACTTGTAGTTTCTTCGACCACGTGATCAGTAAACATGGCCTGCAACTGTGACTAGTGAGTTAGGGTATAGTAAGATTGTAATATCTGCTTAAGTAAATCAGAAATGAGGTCATTTTCAGGATTCAATAGACTTTAAACGAACGATGAAGCTTCTAAGTGGTGAGGAAGTTGGGGATCAGGCTAGGGTATTACAGTACACAGCAAACTTCTTGGGTATATGACCTTGATTTATTGGTATACGAAACAAGCGAATTTTAGATCCTTTTGGTGGTAACGCGACGCCGAGACGCGTCGGCAGAGAGTCGCATGCGTTAACTTGCCCAGGTACGTCATTTCATGCTCAAGAAGTTTCCCGGCACCTGTACAGACCATAGCGTTGCTGGACGAGAAAGCAAAGTGTCACTGGCATATAATCTGTGGCAAAAAAAAATGTATGAACTCACCACTAAGGTTTTCTTTTTTGATGGGAGGCAACCCTTTCTTCTCTCTCTCCTTCTGCTTCTCTTTCTCCGCCTCGCGCTCCTTGTAGCTTTTCTCTCTGTCTCTATCCCGGTCTTTGTCTCTAAATATATAAATTCACGTCAAAGTTAACAACTTGTGCATCATAAAAATTTGTGAAAACGCAACATGGAAATAATAAATCCGACTTGACGACCTTTCTATTGCAGTGGGACGCGCTCAAATATGCGCAGGAGGTCGCGGATTCGATTCCCACGGGCCACTTTAGAACTCTATAATTTCTAAATTGGCTCGGGTCAGGTCTGGTAGGAGATTTCGGCCGTGGATAGACTCTTTTTTGCTTCTTTCCAATTTAGTACTTTGCCAGTGTGGAAGGCAATAGGGAAATTTCCCTCCAGGCAGGTGTTATGCCTAGGAACCGCTTGTGATCCTAGCGTATGACGTCAGATTTGTATTTAACGCACTTTGTTGTGAATCCAAGTCACAACACATGACCACAGACCACGACACCTTTTATCTGTGGTCATTCAAGTTACAAATGACAGCTGACATGACTATGACACAAAGAATAGACGTCTATCAAAATTCAAAATTCATCATGCAACGTTAACGAAAATTACAAAATTCTACACGAACTGCTCGCCATCTGAAGAAACCAGCGCAAAGAAGATCCTCATAACAACTAAGAGGTACCAAGTGGTCCTTCGAGCAAAGAAGTAGTGGGAGTTCTTCGGAAGAACGGCGAGCGGCCTTCCGTACCTACACACAGCGGTCATCTCATCTCTGTGAGTCCGTTCCATCTTATTTTCCTATTTTCTCGCCTTAAGTCTTATTTAATATTGCCTTTGTGTTTACGAAAACATTTACGTACAATATACGCCTATAAATTGAAAAATGAGTGAGTCAAAAACCTGTCAAGTGCGAGTCGGACTCGCGCACTGAGGGTTCCGTACTACAACCGGAGGAATAAAACCAAAAAAACCACTTTTCTTATCGAACCGCAAAACTAACTTTGTTTTAGAGGTTTTATTGTAAATATCAAAAAAACTACTTATTAGATCTCGTTCAAACCAATTTTCGGTGGAAGTTTGCATGGTAATGTACATCATATATTTTTTTTAGTTTTATCATACTCTTATTATAGAAGTTACAGGGGGACACACACACATTTTACCACTTTGGAAGTGTCTCTCGCGCAAGCTATTCATTTTAGAAAAAAAATGATATTAGAAACCATAGTATCATTTTTGAAGACCTATCCATAGATACCCCACACATATAGGTTTGATGAAAAAAAATTTTTTGAGTTTCAGTTCTAAGTATGGGGCACCCCCAAAATTTATTACTTTTTTTTAAATTTTGTGTGAAAACCTTAATGCGGTTCACAGAATACATCTACTTACCAAGTTTCAACAGTATAGCTGTTATAGTTTCGGAAAAAAGTGGCTGTGACATACGGACGGACAGACGGACAGACAGACATGACGAATTTATAAGGTTCCGTTTTTTGCCATTCGGCTACGGAACCCTAAAAATCAAAGAACTCATAAAAAAACGTGGTTCAATCAAATGTTGGCTCACTCAGTTCCAATCTTTTCTTACATTATTAACGAGTAGTTAGAGCTTAAGTTAAGTACAATTGAAAGAATTAGAGTGTAGGCTTCGTAAAATTGAGGTGCTATATTCCGATTTTGACAACCTACAGACTGAAATAGAATCTTTAACTGAGCCACCGGAGGCTGCCTATGAGGACCGTGAGGCTTTCGATGGGGTATATTTTAGATTAATCTCAGAGGCACATGACCACAGACCACGACACCTTTTATCTGTGGTAATTCAAGTTACAAATGACAGCTGACATGACTATGACACAGAATAGACGTCTATCAAAATTCAAAATTCATCATGCAACGTTAACGTAAATTACAAAATTCTACACGAACTGCTCGCCATCTGAAGAAACCAGCGCAAAGAAGATCCTCATAAGAACTAATTGAGGTAACACACTTAGATAACTCCGTCAGTGTGCTAAGGGTCTTGTTACGTTATACATCTTCAGTTAGCGAAGACCGCTACAGTACGATAAAAATTTCACCTGTATCGTCATTTACTGTCAGGTGAGATTGCAGTCCAAACAAAAAAAGACGAGTGGCACTCGGAGACTGCCGCGGTAAAGCTATTGCATAGCTGTTTTTATCAACTTATGCAATTATAATTATACAACCAATGCCACCTAGAGACGAGTTGCTGAACTAAAGAGACGAGCGTGATATTTCAAAAAGTCATTAAAAGTTCTGCTATTCATCGATAGATGGCAAAACTAAAAAGTGTTAGGTTATTTTCGTTACGGAATTTCTGGATTCGGTCTCCACGCTCAAGGAATCACGCTCTCCCGAATAGAAGCTATGCAATAGCTTAAAAAAATCCTCTATTTCTTTCGTGTAACTCTATCTCTTCGCGTGCGGATACACTGCCGACTGGGCTATATTGTGGTGAGCCGTCCATGTCATCATCATCTATAAGGTGTTATCCCTGTTTCAATTATCAATACGGTCTCTCTCCCGTTAGTTCGAATCGAGGGGTACGAGGTTCGATTCCTTGATCCCTATTATGTACGCAGTAAGGTGACCTGCTTTCCAAGCCACCCGCTACGTTACAAGAGTGCGCGTGGCCTGTCCATACCAACCGCTTATGCATCATTTAAATGACATCGTAACAGTGCATGTCACGTGTACACGAAAATGGTGATTAGTGAAATTCTGTACGAAGAATCGGGTCCAAGGACACTCACCTGTCTCTATCGCGGTCTCTCCGTCTCCTCGGCGAGCGCGACCGCGAGCGGGAGCCCCGCCGTCTCCGTCGCGGAGACTTCGACCTCGATCTGTGCCTGCGGGACTTTGGGGACGGACTTCTGAAACAATATCACATTATTACACATGAATCAACAATAGTACATTTCGATACAAGTGCGGAAAGTATGTCATTTCTTTACGAGTCCCGGGTTGTTGACCCAAGCCGAAGGCGCGGGTCAACTATAGGGACGAGTGAAATGACAATTCCGCACGTGCATCGAACGACATTTTTTAATACATTTGCGAAAAAATAAAACGAAAAATCATTGAAAAATAGTTTAATTATCATTGGACACATAATAATTGACATTACAATTGGCACAATTGTTCAAAGTAATGTTAAACGTGTTGGCCAGCAAATTTAATGTATTTTAACACTGTTCCAGCTCACGCCTCCACATTAATAGCAATATTGTCTGGGATATTAATTGCCTTTTAAATTGTATAGGCGCATTTAAACTGAATGATGATTTATCATTTTTAATTAATCAGTCTATTGTCAACCACATACGAGTTCACATTATACCATAAAACTAACGGCTAAAGTTGGTGTTTTATTTGCCCCATTATATGCCTAAACATATAAATTGGTGGCCCATGAGGGGAATCGTTAAAAAGAAGAAAAAAGAAGAAACGTGAGACTGCGATACGCTAAATATTGCACCACGGTCCAAGAAGAAGACAAGCAAGCAACGTGAGACTGTGATACACAGGGATATCACACCACGACGCAGATTTGCCAGATAAGTGTCCTTCCTTCTTTGTTCTTTCACATCCTTTCCTAAAATAGTGGCCAAAGCTATTGGGAATTGCATTGATTTGTGTAAACAAGGTAATTTTGCAGATGTTTTAGTGCAAATAAAATCATAACTGTTCTAATTCCATGAATAGTGGCTAAAGCTATTAGGAATAGCATTTATTTCTGTTAATGAAGTTATTACAGCATTATTAGTAAAATTTAACAAAAAATTCTGCTTAGAAATCCTAACTACAAAATCATTTCATAATAAGTAAATTTTTATTTTTCTACCTCGTTACATGGCGTAAAATTCTTTTTGTTTGTTTAATTCAATTCAAATTTCATTAAATTTATTGTAAATTATTAAGACTAAACAATATTCTAATCACTACAATAAGATTTTAAAGTTTATATAGTTGATTTCAATGACGTTCATCGACGTTTCATAACCTACCTACCTACGTTTTTGCAATAAAATCATATTTACAATATTTCAATATCTAAATTACTTCGATTTAATTGTAGAATCTACTGAAAGTTTTCGTAGTACAGTGATAAATTCCAAAAGTCTATTCATTTCCAATAATATTTGAACAAATAATCGAATAATGGTTTGAATTAAATAATAATTTGTCATCCTAACATTGATCGCACACCCGTTCGCAGACTCGTGTCGTGAACTTTTCTTTTCAAATACCTAATTATTTGCCGAACATTTCAGGGGTTGTGCGACTGCTGTGCGATTGCAGCTGTATAGTCAGCGTGCAGCAGGCAATAATTGCAGTAGTTAGGTGCTTGGCGGATTTCTGACCGCTGCAGCGCCGCGCGCCGCGCACTCGTGCGAACAGGTGGAGTCGCGACAGAAACGAGGAGCGTGAGCATTTAACATTTATTAATAGCCTCTGTTGTATATTCACTTTATTTCAATGAATTTTGTTCCAAATTAAACAGTTTTTGCACTGCATAGAAGTTTTTTAATTGTAAAACTTTTACATTACGTTCACATGAAAATTTGCTTGATGAATTTAAAATGTCTCTTGTCAAAAAGGCGATTTTGCGCGGTAATACCGAGCTGTCAATGTCGGCCACAGACAGTGCAGAGTCCATGGACCACAGATACTAATCTTCAACAGTCTCCCCCCTCTCAACTTCTTCAGGGAGTTGAGGAAGTAAGGGGCACAGATTCCGAATCGCACGTCGAACGATGCCCTTTTGTGTGAGAACGTCCGCCACTCGCGCAACGTTATCAGCGCCCGGATATATCTTTGAGATGCGTCCCATACGCCATTTTAGAGGAGGCAAGTTGGGCTCCTTTAAGATCACCATGTCGCCTGGAGACAGTTTTCCTTCATTCACGCGCCACTTTGTTCTTTGTTGTAGTTCACAGAGGTATTCGTTGCGCCAGCGTTCCCAGAATTGTTGTTTCATCTGTTCAAGTCGCTGATATCTATTGAGGTAACTTGTTGTGAAGTCCAGGAGCACCGGCGATGGCAATGCGGTGAGCGGCTTGCCGATGAGGAAGTGCCCAGGAGTTAGAGGGAGAAGGTCGGTTGGATCTGAAGAAAGTGGAGTAAGAGGTCTGGAGTTCAATATTGCCTCCACTTGAACCATAAGCGTCGATAATTCTTCAAAAGTGAAGTGATTTTGGGCTAACATACGATTAAGATGATGCTTTGCGGATTTGACACCGGCCTCCCAAAGTCCACCAAAGTGGGGCGTATATGCCGGGGAAAAAGTAAATTTTAAACCCTCAGTGGCAGCGAACGAAGTGATTGATTCATTGTTTTCTATTGTTTGCAAAAATTTACGAAGATCGTTATTTGCACCGACAAAATTTCGTCCTTGATCGCAAAGGATCTCAACTGGCTTTCCTCTACGCGAAATAAATCGTTTCAGACAAAGAAAGAAGCAGTCGGTGCTCAGATCAGATGCAAGTTCCAGATGTATTGCCTTTGTCGACAAGCAGACGAATAGACATAAATAAGCTTTTAATATCCTGCAGCCACGTCCGAGCCGATCTCGCATTGGGAACGGTCCTGCGAAGTCGACTCCGGAAATTTCGAAAGGCAGATTGGGAGTTACTCTGGAGGATGGTAAATTGCCCATTATGGGACTTACGGTATCAGCTTTTAAGATTTTGCAGAGCTTGCAATTATTGACGGTGCTACGTGCAAGCCGTCTGCCCGCAATAGGCCAGTAAGTTTGCCGTACGGTGAAAAGTAGCAATTGTGGACCACCATGCATGAGTTTAATATTATGTTCATAAGCGAATAACAGTTTTGTAAATTGATGTGTGGAATCCAATATAATAGGATGTTTTTTGTTAAAGGTTTCCGTTGAATTTTGTATACGTCCACCTACACGAAGCACACCCTGCTCGTCCAAAAAAGGGCGGAGTGAGAGTAGACGAGATTTAGACGGCAAACATTTTTTATTATTTAATAATTTAATATCGGCTTCAAAACATTCTAATTGGTGAAGTTTTATTAATTGAGTTAGGGCAATGTTTATTTCTTCATTTGATAAATTACTAGTACGTTTGGAGTTTGAATTTTTGCAATTGTTAATAAATCTAAAAACGTAAGCCATGCTTCTAATCAGTCTTAAATAATTGGAAAATCTATCAAAGTTGATGATTTTATTTGTATGAGTTGTCGTAAAACCTTTAGTTGAGGTAAGTGTAGTATTATTTTTTACATTTTTTGGACTATTGCTTTTAGCCCTTCTTTCTGGAAGTTCAGTCGGGATCATGTAAAGATCACTTGGCCACTCACTTTCATGTTTCAATAAGAACTGAGGGCCGTGCCACCATAAAGTTGCGCTTTGAATGAGTTTGGGATCTAAACCACGAGATGCAAGGTCTGCTGGATTTTGAGGGCCTGGCACATATCTCCAAACTCCAGAAGAAGTCTGTTCTTGAATTATGGCTACTCTGTTTCCAACAAAAGGTTTGAGCTCACGAGAATGAGAAGATAACCAGCCAAGAACTACTGAAGAGTCGGTCCAATAAAATATTTTTGGAGTCTCTGGGAGTCGCAGAGCCTTCATAACAGATGAAGCTAATCGAGATGAGAGTAAAGCTCCACAAAGCTCTAATTTTGGTATGGTCTGAGACTTTACTGGAGAAACCTTTGTTTTAGCACAAAGAAGGTTCACTGATATATTTCCCGATTTGTCAATTGATCGTAAATATATACACGAAGCATAGGCTTCTAGAGAAGCATCACAAAATGCATGGAGCTCAATAACCACAGGTTCAGCACTAAGCGTATATCTAGGAATGTGAAGTGACGACAGACTTTCTAGATTGGAAACGAATTTGAACCATGAATTAGCAATATCAGAAGGAATGGGTTCGTCCCAGTCTAATTTTAAAAGCCAGAGTTTTTGAAGAATAATTTTTGGTATGATGGTACATGCACTGAGTAAGCCAAGGGGATCAAAAAGCGTAGCGGAATTTGATAAAATGGATCGCTTCGTTGCTAATGAAGTATCTTCAATTTTTGTAGGGAATTTCAAGACGTCAGCGACTGGATCCCATTTGAGGCCAAGAGCGCTGGATTGAGAACTTAATTCTAAGTCCGTAGCTACATGAATGTTTGGATGATCTTTGAAAATAGAAGGAACATTAGTACGAAATTTGCGTAATGGAAAACATGCAGATTTGAGTATCTGTGTGACGTTATCAATTATGTAGAGAAGCTCATCTTCAGATTGACTACCCGATAAGAAATCGTCGACATAAAAGTCGTGTTTTATTAATTCAGATATTTTTTCGTCTTTACATTCTTTCGACAGTTGCAGCAAACATCGAGTGCTTAGAAAGGGAGCTGACGCAGTTCCGTAAGTAACCGTGTTTAACTGATAAGTTTTAATAGGAAGGGTGTCATTTTCTCGCCACAAAATCATTTGCAGGTGACGTTGTTCGGGATGCACAAGGATTTGCCGATACATTTTCTCGACATCAGCAGAAACTACGTATTTATGTTGTCTGAATCGCAACAATATAGAAAACAGATCATCTTGCACAACAGGACCAACGTATTGGATGTCATTGAAGCTGTAGCAAGTCTTAGTATCTGACGTTTTCATAGAGGCATCAAAGACTACTCTCACCTTCGTGGTCTCACTATTATCTCTTACTACCGCGTGGTGGGGCAAGTAGCAGCCTTGAGGATGACTGGCTTCAGACATATGTCCTAATTGTTCGTATTCTTTTAGGAATTTGTTATATTCTACACGCAAAGTTGGAGATTTGTCTAACTTTTTCTCAGTTTGTAGTAATCTCCGTTTAGCCAGATGAAAAGAGTCACCTAGGCTGTCTGGAGACTCACGTAACGGGATTTGTACACAAAATCTACCGTCTGCATCTCGGTATGTTGTTTCGTTAAATAATTGTTCACAATAATGTTGATCGTATTCAGGACGAATAGGCGGTACCTCTTCGATCTCCCAAAATTTGGAAAGCTGATGTTGTATATCTTTGGAGAAGTTACAATAAATTTTATTTGATGTGTCGTAATACCTCCCCCCCATGGGGCCTGCAACTATCCAACCGAGTTGAGTTTCTTGTAAGATAGGCTTATGAGGACCTAATTTTAATGTAGAAGAACAAAGTAAATCCCAAAATATGTCGGCTCCTAAGAGCATGTCCACTTCTGAAGACAGATGAAAGGTTGGATCAGCTAACCTGATGTGGCTAGGTATATTTAGACTTTTGAAGTCTATGTTTATCTGAGGTAGCTTATCACTGATAAGAGGAATGATGTAACATTTAACAGATGTACAGAAATCATTGTATGTAGATTTAATTGTGATGTCACAATGTTCTGTAATTTTTATCATAGAATTGTTTAGACCAAACACATGATTAATTTGTTTTTTAATTTTTGGTAAACCTAAGGCATTACAAGCTTTTTCTGTGAGGAATGAAGTTTGGCTTCCACTATCTAATATAGTTCTAAGCTGTACTGATTTATTGTTATGTATCACTTGTACTAAGGCAGTTGACAAAAGGGCTTGATTTGTGCATACAGATGACATGCTATGTGTTGTTTGAGATGGGGCACTAGGAACTACTATGTTTGACGTTGGAAGAGATGTAGTGGTTCCTTGATGTTGAGATGTCTCAGATGATGTACGGGAAGTAGATGGCATAGATGGTGAAGATGAAGACGATGGTTCTATATAATGAAGAGAAGACTGTTTATGTAGTATTGAATTATGTTTTCTATGGCACACCCTACAGCCCCCTAGTTTACATTGGGGATTCCGGTGCCCACCCCGTAAACAGTTAGTACAGAGTTGCCACTCAAAAACCTTTGCTATTCTATCATCGACAGACCAGGACTTGAATTTAGGGCATTCATACAGTTTATGTTGTTGCTTGCAGGCTTGACAGCAATTATTTTTATCTAAAGAATTTGAAGCAGGTGAAGAAGCTGCAAACGACTTCGATTTTATGAAGTTATGACGTTTTTCAGTTTTAATTGGTTTAGCGACGGATATTGTTTCTAAAACAGTTGCTCTATTCCGCACAAAGTTAAAAAAATCTACTAATTTTATATTGTCTAGAGTGCTCCTGAACTCCTCCCATTTCCTAGAAGTGACTGGATCTAATTTTGTAGAAGCCAAGTATATGATCAGAGTGTCCCATTGATCGGTCGGTTCACCTAATGAATTTAACGCATTTAAATTTTTTGAAATAGAGTCAATCAGGTCTCTCAAGGTTTTTTCGGATTCCCTTTGAATGGGTTCTATAGAAAAGAGACCCTTAATATGCTCGTTAATCAACAATCTTTTATTATCAAATCTTTCGCAAAGAAGCGACCAAGCAATCGGATAATTAGCCGCTGAAACACTCACGGATTGTATCACCGCCTTCGCAGAACCTTCCAAATACGAGTTCAGGTAATAAAACTTATTTATGTCATCAATGGAGTCATTATTTCCAATCAACGAAGAAAACATGTCTTTAAATTCAAGCCATTTCTCCGGACTGCCCGAGAAAGGAGCAATTTTTATCACAGGCAGCTTTAAATGATGATGCCTAGATTGATCGGAGCAACTAACAGAGGCAGATTCATTTTTATTCGAACTCTCAAAAACTTGAATCAAATTCTGTGCCTGCGCTATTAGCTTAAAGAACCTGTTTTCAATTTCCTCTCTTTCTAGCATTTGGGATTCCTCATCCCGATCTAAAGATTCTATTTTGCATTGTATCTCTTCAAAATTGTATGATAAATCTTGAAATTTACTTAAACGCAAGTTCAACTCGTTGCATTGTGTTTTATTTAATTTACAATCTAAGAATGGTGTTAAATATTTCTCAAATAAAGTAATGCGTGTTTTAACACGTCCACGTTGTGCAATTAATTCTTTTAGATCTGACATTTTGTAGGTGCAAACAACGACACAGCTTTGCAAAGAATCAAACTTTGACGGTAAGAAATAAGTAAAACAATGTATCAACCAACCTCGAATCCCGCATAGGTACCTGCGGGCAGTATTTTACCGCTGCACACTCGAGGCTCGGCGCTCACCAGCGTTTAGCCGGGCGGGATCAAAGTCCGAAGTGGTGATTTGAGTGCCGAGTCAACTCACGGAATTCTGGAAAAGTCGGCGAAAATTACGTTAAACTAACTTGTAGTACTGAAATACGATGTGTTTTGAAGGGACAGGGCGTATTATTACTACGTAGATGTGAGAATCAACGAAATATTTTGTAATTTGATGTGAAAGTTTAACGGTTGACGTTAAAAATTTCGAAAAAATATCGACGCAAATAGGCTAAAATGAAGCAAAATTGATGTTGGGATGATGAAAGGATGTGATGATGATAAGGAATGAGCGTTACTTCCCTCGATTCCAGGATTGTTTCACCTCTGAACAGGGATCGCCTTCCAAAAAAGATGTAGGTACGATGTCACGATGTCGGTTTCGAAGTTTGTTATACGCGTAGAATCACGTCGGGGTCACCATTTTTGTTGTATATTCACTTTATTTCAATGAATTTTGTTCCAAATTAAACAGTTTTTGCACTGCATAGAAGTTTTTTAATTGTAAAACTTTTACATTACGTTCACATGAAAATTTGCTTGATGAATTTAAAATGTCTCTTGTCAAAAAGGCGATTTTGCGCGGTAATACCGAGCTGTCAATGTCGGCCACAGACAGTGCAGAGTCCATGGACCACAGATACTAATCTTCAACAGCCTCATTATTTAAAACTCACAATGCCTGATAAAAGCCAAACTTTAAAAGAATTAATTATAAAGCGCTCATCTATTAAAGCGCAGATCATAATATTTAAAAATTATTTGAACAGCCTTTCCGAAGAATCAGAATTAGATAATTTTCGATTAAATGTATTATATGTTAAACTGGCAAGGTTTGAATCATTGTCAGTTCGGTTTGATGATTTGCAGGATAAAATAGAGGTATTGATTACTCCAGAGAATTTAGTTCATGAAATTGATGAGCGCGATATTATTGACCGCGACATTACCAGAAGTATTGCAATTGCTAAAGTATTGATAGAAAAATTCACAAGTAAAATTAAATGCGAACACAGGCCTGAATCTTTCAATAATTATAATAAAAATTTTACTCAATCTAACTCTGAAAAAATTGATATGGTAATTCCTCAAAATTTAGTACATAAATTAGACGATTCATATTTTACTTTTCCCACATTAAAAAATAATACAAATACTGTATCAGAGATATGTGATACACAATTAAATTCTGTAAATCATAATGTCGATTTAAATACTGACTATGTCGTAGGGGAGATGTCTAAACACAGTGTCTGCATAAAGTTAACAAACCATTAACATATTGTGTTATGCAACCCTGACTTCAACAAACCCTCCGGTGGTGTGTTGGTAGAAAAAACGTTTTTGGATTTATTGGGAAATCAACAAACCTATCTCAGGACTGGGAATCCGAATCTTAAATCGCGACAATCAATCTATCGCAACTTCATTTCTAAAATATCTAGCAGAACTAAGATCGAGGATTTTGGATTTGCTATAAATATATTAAGGTGGGTCCTGAGATACATAAGGCTTAATCATTTGATTCGGGGATAAGAAATTAATAGTAAAAACAAATAAACATTGTATGTTTTAGGTTTTAGGTTAGTTTAGGTCCAGTGGTGGTGGTCTATTAACTATGCCTAGACTTAAGATTCAGTGGCAGTTTAGTGAAAACCCTTATTATTAATTTAGTTACTTTACAGTTTATACGTTTGATGCTAAGGTTTAGTGGTTTATAAGCCACGTCCATCTATAATTGTAGGTACATAATATTTTCTAAGCTATCAAGCCATTTAAGATTAAATATTTTTTTGGATTTATTATTATTTACATTAATTTGTTAAGTAAATTGTTTTTTTTAGCCAGTCAGTTTCATAGTTTAAACAAAAAACACACAATTCAAAAATATAATATACTAAGATAAAAAAGTAAATTTATAATTCGAAATTATATTTAAAAAATATACATATACAGATAAAAATAAGGTGGTCCTAGCTATTTAAATGAGGGCGTAATAGTGTGATTATGCGTGCAATTATTGAAATATGACTCAGTGAGTAGGTGACATACCTCTATCTGATGCTGCAAATCGTTTAATTTGTTTTTTTTACGAATTTACGCTTCTCATTTCGGCTTCTCTAGTATGAAATCCGCTAAGTACCACCTAAACGTTATCGTTATAATTAGCCATTTAATTTAACACTTAATGCTAAATTAAAAGCACTACAACTTTTGAAAATTTAAGCTTTGTTTGCACAAGTCAATGCAAGTCTCATTAGTTTTGTCTTCCTTGTATCCTCTTTCATTGTGTCCTAATTACCTAATTTCCATCACTCCCGGACACTTCATCGTTGGAAGATCATGGACTGCACTACCTTCGTCAGCGTCTGATGCACATAACAACAATCAGCGAAACATAATAAGGAAGTCGAGCCAGCCATATTCATTTCTGCAATGTTCGCGGAAAGACTACGTAACCAGAGGACCTGCAGATGACAATCATTAATCAACTCTAATTACAACAACATTGGTGACATGACATCTTGAACCCGAAACCGTCGCATCTGTATGGATTTGCCATCCTGGACGTATTGCACAATTTTTTGTTGGAACTATATTATGGAGTCTCAAGATTACCAACCGAAGGTCGTACATCCAAGGCTGCGTACGTGAAGTATATCACCCACCGCAAGGAACCGAATTGTTGAAATTTGCCATTTCAACGCCCCGGAAGATGTTCCAGCTCACGCCTCCACATTAATAGCAATATTGTCTGGGCTATTAATTGCCTTTTAAATTGTATAGGCGCATTTAAACTGAATGATGATTTATCATTTTTAATTAATCAGTCTATTGTCAACCACATACGAGTTCACATTATACCATAAAACTAACGGCTAAAGTTGGTGTTTTATTTGCCCCATTATATGCCTAAACAAACACTATAACGTAGATGGCTGATATTTATTGGATAATTCCAAAAAATAAGCCATTTTAACATTCTCAGACAGCGAATTCACTTTATTTTTGCTCTTCCAATCCGTAAATTGCTCGTACACATGTACATATTATTTTTCTTTAGATTTTCCCGGTAAAAGCGACTCAGCGGCAATTTTAGCTTTGTCATATTATATTTCTGGCGGTGTTAATTCCATATTAACTATTTGAACTAATTTTTTCACATTTCAATCGTAAAGAATTGTAAAAATGGCGCGGGCCAGTTTTTTTTTTTTTTAGGGACAAGACTTTTTTTTTGGTAGGGTAATGGCTCTTGTGAAATGAGCATCAATGGCAATAATTTATCGAAATTCAATTTAATTTTAATTGTGTTATTAATTTATACTCTACGTATATATTATAGGAATAAATTTATTTTAAATTTAATTCATTTATTAATAGATTTACGCTGTAAAATATTCATTTCGAGCAATAATTTTGCATATAAAACTTTTTGATTAAAAACCTCCATGCATTTGATATTCTGTGGTTATAATGGTATTCTGTGGTTATATCTACCTACGCAGGAGGAAAACAAAAAAGTACTAGTGCGTAAAGGAATAACTTTGCGCACGCTAAACATACATGGAAATGACAACTTTTTGAGCAAATGTGTTAAAAAATATAATATGCTACTAGTGTTAAGTACCTAGGTTATAAGGCAGACAATTTCTCCATTGAGAAAACATAAAATGAAAATGAAAGTGAAAAATCTTTATTTGCCCAATTGATAAGCTTTTATGAAAAGTCAATACTCTACCGCCAGGTTAAGAAAGCACCGAGAAGAACTGGCAAGAAACTCGGCACTTGCTCTTTTCAAAAAAATGTCATTATATATTCTTTCTTAAATAATATCAAAAATTATTACATAATTTTTAAGATAATATCTCGTGAGGAGATGGAAATTTATCCCTATCATTCCAAGAATTCTTGTTCATAAAATGTTGCCTCTCTTCTCGTCACCTATAAGAAACCTCAGGATATGGGCATCCGAACGATTTACGTAAATCTTTTTCGTACAAGCAAACAGTAACGTCATCTGTCAAAATTCTATACGTGGCTGCTGAGCGAACTACAGCATGGCTTTACGGTTAGTGACAAAACAAGCATTTTTTGCACCGATAAAATGGCGAAATTTTTTCGCGTTGCGACAGTAGATCAAAAACCTGTCAAGTGCGAGTCGAGTCGACTCGCGCACTGAGGGTTCCGTACTACAACCGGAGGAATAAAACCATAAAAACCACTTTTCTTATCGAACCGCAGAACTAACTTTGTTTTTAGAGGTTTATTGTAAATATCAAAAAAACTACTTATTAGATCTCATTCAAACCAATTTTCGGTGAAAGTTTGCATGGTAATGTACATCATATATTTTTTTTAGTTTTATCATACTCTTATTTTAGAAGTTACAGGGGGGGGGACACACATTTTACCACTTTGGAAGTGTCTCTCGCGCAAACTATTCATTTTAGAAAAAAATGATATTAAAAACCTTAGTATCATTTTTAAAGACCTATCCATAGATACCCCACACATATGGGTTTGATGAAAAAAAATTTTTTGAGTTTCAGTTCTAAGTATGGGGCACCCCCAAAATTTATTACTTTTTTTAAATTTCGTGTGAAAACCTTAATGCGGTTCACAGAATACATCTACTTACCAAGTTTCAACAGTATAGCTCTTATAGTTTCGGAAAAAAGTGGCTGTGACATACGGACGGACAGACGGACAGACGGACAGACGGACAGACAGACATGACGAATTTATAAGGGTTCCGTTTTTTTGCCATTCGGCTACGGAACCCTAAAAATATATGGACAAAACAAGTGACTGTAGAAAACCCACGTGACCGAATAGAGGAAAACACGCTTTTTTTGAAAATCGACTACGACAATTTGAACGCTCCCTGGGGTTCTCGCAGACGTTGTAGATAACTTTAGCGTACTTCGCATGACAATTGACAGCCGACAGTGAACGACGCTAAGCATAAAGTAGATTCTGCTTTCATTTGTTTTCATTCGTCACGCGCTTTGTCCATACATTTTTATCTACTGTCGTGAACGCTAAACGACTGTTACTTTGTCTAGCCCCGCTGGCCTGCCTGTAGTGTAATAATTTGTATTGGGAACAAACTTTGTTACCTCGAGTCGTTTGCATCGGGTATCTCTATAACCTGCGGGCCGGTCTCAACGAATTCAATGTCTGACTCGTTGTTCGCCATGTCGTCTTTCGACTCGTTCTGCTTCTGGCCCGGCAACTCTGGTTGACTGTTCTGCTGGAAAACAAACATGTTAATAGCCTCAAAAGAAACACTTACACATCGGGTGCTTTTGGATTTAATATATAGCGTGTTGGCCTATCCACATTGAGCCAAAGCTTACCTAACATTACGGTTGGTTGGGATTGGACTTGAGAGTAGATAATTCTTCTCTCACGTCCAATTTCGCCGTAATCCCTACATACTGCATACTGAATGTAAACAATTGTAACAATTACAGAGTGACATAGTCAAACTTGCGACTAAACTCTTTAAATAAAGATTTAAAAAAAAAAGAAAGATTTCCGCAAATTTTACTGCCATATTAGCTTATAAACTTGGAAAAAATTATTAAATTTGAAATCGGCGGCGGCGTTGACATTTAATTCAGTAAGCCTGTAAGGTCATCGGAAGTTTAACTAAACGAAAAACCAATTATTTTGTGTGGTACATTTTCTTACCGTAAATGGTAGGGTTTGATTCTGGTTTTGTTGCTGCTGCATCTGCATGTCAGACATCTGTTGCAACTGCATCAGGTTCTGAAATCAAATCAGTTCTGACTTACACTGATGTCTGAACAGGACATTATTTTCGTTACTCCTACGCTATACTGTGGTACTTATGGTCTAATGGGTAAGATATTTAAGCCCTACCATAGAGAGAGTTGCTAGGGCTGAAGCAAGCTCAACTCTCAACGAGTGGGACAATTTTAAAACAGATCGAAAATATACCTGAAATCTAATGCAATGTTTGATCAAAATAAGGAACTTTTCTCTAGATATACAATAGTTTACCAAAGGATGTAATATGTGACAAATCATTTGTAACTTTTAAAAAAAAAACTTAGAAACATTGTCTTAATATTTAACATAGCATACCCTTTTGTTTACAATATGTTCACGCAATTTACAAAATAGTTAACTTTAAGTTTTCAATGTTAAATTCTCATTTAAGTGAAATTAATGTATTTCTTTTTGAAAATAAACGCCTTCAAACCTAGATATCTGTCTTACATAAGTTAATATTACTCAACTGCATATCACAAGGTCTTGGGTTTGAAAATCTTAAATACTAGCTCGGAGTTCGCACTTGCGTACTCGCAACGTACGCGCTATATTTCCGTGGAAATTAACCACCGAAATCAGTCTAGAGAACATTATTCCCGCTTTCTTAACTTTCGTCTGGTGTGTATAGTCCATTCATCTCATAAATGTGAATAATGAAAAGAATATAGCACTTACAGGTAAGTTCATTCCAGTCATCATCTGCATATGCGCTGATAAACTCTGCAAATGCCGCATGATGTCCGGATTCGTTAATATACTGAAAATGTAATAAAAAAAGTCAAAAAACAAGCCCATTTAAACTCAAAATGCTGAGAGTAAAAATCTCATTATGTAACTAATGCCTGCACGATTTGGTATGACCACGATTAATGATCAATGATTACAGTTGCATTTGTAGTCCAGTCATTATCATAACATATTAACGGTGTAGAAGCAGTATAAGCGATTTTGAGTGAAGTCTTATGCAAAAACTATAAAGACAATTACTTTCAAATTTACACGTCATGTATTTTGGGTCTTTAATCTAAAATCGCTTAGAAACAGAAACACGATTGGATAAAATTTTCTTGATAGAAAGTTCTCCCGAAAGTTGCTCCAAAATCTCAGTTTTTCTATATTTTATCGGAAACTACAATGGATGTAATTGCAATTTTTGTTTTAATGTATCGGTAATAATAATATCCTAAAACGCTTAGAACAGATTTTTGATAACTGGCTTAGTTTTTGAGTAATTAGGTAAAACGTCGTTTTTCTGCTATATTCTTCCGCGACGCTGCATGTCGCACCTACCAAATCTCCGTGAGAGTGAGAAAGACAAAAATAAATTCAATAAATCCCCTTAAGAGTAATCCAAACTATAATGGATCACTGCTTACCTTCCAAGATCAGTAGTGTTGTTAGAGCTGTGTTGTTGCCTCGAGTCATGTTGTTGCCTTGAGTCATGCTGTTGCCTCGAGTCGTGTTGTTGTCTTGAGTCATGCTGTTGCCTTGAGTCATGCTGTTGCCTCGAGTCGTGCTGTTGCCTCGAGTCGTGCTGTTGCCTCGAGTCGTGCTGTTGCCTCGAGTCATGCTGGTGCCTCGTATCTGAGTGGTGTGGCTCGGGCTGCACGTCGTCCTCGCTCTCATAGTCAAAGTCGTTGAGAAGCTTGCGATTGAACTTGGCTGGCTGAGGACCCGGTGAGTCATCCTGGAACTGATGTATGACGTGTTTAGCAAAACACATATAGTAATAGATTGTGAGCTTGGGTTTCGTGCTTGTATTGCGGGCGGTGCGGCGTTATAGCAAAATAATTTAATCTTGCTTGAATTTTTTAACAAAATGGTATTAAGGAATTATTTCATGAAAGGTCAGCTAGTAATGTTACTCCTTAACATGCTATCTTCGAATGCCCCATTTTCGAAAACACTCGGACAAACAGCGCAGGGGGACAAAAGCGTAACGGCGACGATCCTCATCCCGCGAATGCATCAAAACGGGATAAGTATGCAGAGATGATGCGAGCCATTATGAAGCGACGGATTCAGGACAACTGGGAGAGGCAAAATATAGCCAAGGTCTGAAGACAGCTTTCTACCGGAAGTAATGTGACAGCGGTTCCCGGTAGATCGTTCGGCGGCAGGGAGGAGGTTTTTTAGTCAGTAAGTCATTGGGCACCATTCCCAATGAAGTCGGGCGTTACCAGTAGGTATCCTATGAGGATTTTTCCTCCTCCCATAACAAAAAAAACCTAGTAGTGTTACCTGATCGCCCATCATCGGTGAAGAGGCGTGCGGCGTCTCCTGGCGAGGCATCGGAGATAATTTATTGTCCAAAGTGTTGTGAGAAATATTCAGCATACTCCCTGCAAGACAAAAAGAAATGCATCAGGTTAACGTTTAAATACAATAAAAATTAATACTTTACAGCAATCTCATCTAATGGTAAGTAAAGATTTAGCATATAATGTAAACATAATGTAATGGTAAGCACAAGTTAAACTTTGACATTGTAAACATCACTTAATAGAACCTACACAGCATCTCACACCAATATCACACCAGTATGCAAAGTTGGCAGAATTTCTTGTAAGTAGGGAGGAAACTAGCGATGGCCAAAGCCTCTCACCAGACTAATTTAGAAACTAAAAATAAGTAGGTATATCAAAATGCAAAGCATGTACTGGGAATCAAACCAGGATACTTATTCTATTTAACAATGTTGTTAAGTGATACAATGCCTTTGTTGTTGTTATCAGGTATACCTATAGCAAACAATTGCTGTCAATGGGGTGCTGTAAAAAGGAGGAAACCGACCTGTTGCAATCTCTGTCACAATTATGTCTGTCTCCTTTGCACATTTTATATATCCGAGCAGTGATTGTTTGCCACAGATATAGGCATGAACAGACTTTATAATCAGTATTGTAGCCTCATAAAGGATTCTTTTTCTCATGAGTCATGGCGCTTTGGTTCCATGAATGTGTTGAGTAACTTTCTCATATACATTTTTTTTGACTCTATAGAAGTTAGTACTTGACTGCTATCTCACCTGATGGTACGTGTTGATGCAGCCTAAGATGTTATTGTACTAACTTGGAAGGGTAAGTAAATTTACTCCAACGGTTTCTACAAGCATCACACCGGAACGCTAAATCACTTGCCAGTGCGTAGGGTGGAAACTAGCCATGACTGAAGCCTCCCACCAGACCAGAACTGAGCCATTTTAGAAAATTCCAAAGTATCCCGTGGCGGGAATCAAACCCGCGAACCCATTTGAGTCCGAGCGCGCCGCTACTGAGAGAGGTCATCTAATAATATATAATCGATTGGTATCATTACCATTGGCAGTGTTGTTCTGTTGCTGTTGTTGTTGCTGTATTTCCTGATGCAGCGGGTGGTTGGGGTCGGCCATGTCCAGCAGGGGCTGTATGACCTCCGGACTGAACACATTGTTCTTTTGCCACAGGTTCAGCACCCGGATTATGTTCCGCTGGAAATTTAATTTTATGAAACTTTTAGTTAGATTGCCTTGCACTTGATAACCAAACAATAACTTGCACTCTAAACAATAATTTTAGTAAGTATAGTTTGGAGTGAGTTTTCTTAGAAAGTGTTCTCATGTTCCCAGATAATACTTAATAGACAACACATAATCTCGAGGTGTATTCATTGGAAGAGGATAGATGGGGTAGCTGGTTACCCCATCTATCGTCAGCTATCAAAGACTGCTACATGTTCATATAACTTGTCAAAACTAATGAATTGTCTTCCAATGAATACACCTCGAGATTATGTCTTCTCTATTAAGTATTATCTGGGAATATGAGAACTCTTTCTAAGAAAACTCACTCCAAACTATACTTACTAAAATTATTGTTTAGTGTGCAAGTTATTGTTTGGTTTGGCACATGCTGACAGATCTTTTGACCAGGGTTCTATATTATATAGAAGTTCTGATGTCACACGCTCGGATCACAAGTGGTCCCCAGGCATAACACCTGCCTGAAAGGAAATTTCCCTATTTCTACCAACACGGGCAAAATGGTGCTGCCTGATGTGATATCACTATTCACCATGAGTGGGTACACATCAACTGAAGAACAAGCAACAAGACACCGAACCACAACAACCACATCAAACTCTACAATGTCGAAGAAGGAACCGCAAACCTCATTCCTCATCAGACTTTCAGTCTTCGCCGACCAACTCACTGGTTGCTGTCACGTCACCGCCGATTGACTCACTGATTGCACAACCGCATTCATTGTACTCCCGGTTCGAAGGTCAATCACACCTCGCCGGCATGTAGTATAACTAGTCAACCCTGTATCGCTGACGCACACTTCCACGATGCTTCACGCTGTTGACAAGCACCTGGATACCCCACAACGACACAGGACTCAGTGTGAAGGGGTTGTAGCGGTCTTTGATTGCTGACGAGAGATGGTGTCATTTGACAAGCTTTCTATAAATCGAAGTTCTGATGTTATATGCTCAGATCACAAGAGGTCCCCAGCAGCATTGCCAGACTTTTATTTTGCCAAGTCGGGATTTTGGAACTTTTCAGTGAAAAAAGTGAGATTCTTTTATTGAAAGCGGGACAGTAAAAAAAGTTTACATGTATAATAAGATAGTAAAAATAGCTACAGAAAAAGTATTTTAATAAAATAATTTAAATGTTAATTAAGTTTTCCGAAAAGATATAAGTACTAATTAAAATTTCAAATAGAATTGTGAACAATTGCTGAATAAATATTAGATAATTTTCTTTTAATAAAAAAATTCAAATCAGATTTAAGCACCTTATCAATAAGTAATTATGTCTTATTAGTCTTCTAATTAATATTATATACATATATTTAATTTTGCATTAAAAATCGGGACATCCCGCCTAAATGGGATCAAGCATAACAGCTACCTGGAGGGAGATTTCCCTATTGCCACCAACACAGGCTAAAACATTTAAAATAAATTCATGCATCCATTTTGTTACCATTGGAATGTTCAGTACCACTTATAACTTGTATCTATACTATTTCGTAATATGAACTTGAACCCATTTAATTTTGAAGGCGGCCTGCTCAACTATAGATGCGCTACCCAAGGTATTTTCCGGACAATCTATTCACATTTTCACCAAAGTTTTATCACGTAACCTTTTATACTGTCTCTAAATTATTTCGTATTATCACTTAAATTAGACGAAAATTTTAAGAAAAAATTATTACTGAAAATTCACTTAGGGCACCCCGACTGGGATAACGGATAGGTGACGAAGAGGATAACCACTCAGAGGATAACCACTCATGGCGGGGCCTTGCAGGCCCCGCCATGAGTGGTTATTTTCTTTTATGACCACCCAGAAAGTAGGAGCCCCACGAAGCGGGGCTCCGTCGACCAGTCTTTGGAGGTGGTAAGTCCCTAATAACCTCGAAATTTTTAAATTAAAAATTTATTTCTCGGCAACTATTACGTTCCGACGAATATGGCTTGGGGGGAGGGTTACCCTCCTCCCCCTACCCTCCCACCCCCCTCCGTAACGGTAGCGCATCTATAGTTGAACCATCTAGGCTTATTTACTGACATATACCGTGCAAATCTATTTGAGACGCACAAATTATAACCTAAAACAGTTCTTATCTACCTTATCGTCATCTGGACATCGGAAGAGGTTGGCGAAGGTTTGCTGCATGTTCTTAGCAAACCGTGGTGCGAACACGTCCTTATCCTGTCCAAACTGATGCCTGGACTGTCTCACTATAGAATCTATCACGTATAAACCTGGCACTTTGTATTCTGGCTTACACTTTTGGATAAACTTTTCCACACTGTGTACTACATGCTTGTAGAACTTTATGGCCTTTATAGCACCTCGCGTGATTGCACTCATCTTCGCCTTTGATATAGGCGGCTTGTTTTCGTACAATCCAGATAGCTGAAAACCAAAAAATCAGTAAAATAGATGCCACGGTTAGCCTCAACAACGATCGAATTCTGAAGCGACAAATACCTCCGCGTTGAACGATTTCATTTCTGGCGTATCCATCTTGCTGTTTTCTTTATTACTAACTTGTTAAATTAATGCACTACGATACATATATTAATTATTTGCGTTAGGAAAATCATCTTCAAAGATCAACATGTTCAGATTACAAAATGGCGTAAGTTTGAAACCATAGACCAACACAGTTTGAAACAGTCTTAGTTGCCAATAATTTGCCATAGAAATACCAAAGAGAATATAATCACTACCTACGTTGTAGGCCGATATTACACTATCATATAAATAGGATCATAGAAATGTGAGTCATTTTTATATGAGGAACATATGACAGTGTAATATCTAGATTTGTCTTAAGAAAAAATAAATTGGTACAGTAAATTAATATAGACTCATTAGTTTAATTTTGTAAGTTTAATTTTTTTAGATTAATAAAATTGATGATTTTATTTTTATCTTATGTTATTCAAATAGTTTAAATAGTTATTTTCAATTACTGTTCTTTATTGTGCATACATTTATAACTTGTATCTCGGAGGCGGGCGTAAATGGCTGCAACACAGTTCACACTATAGCAGCCATTAACGTGCCAATATTATGATTTATTCAAATTGTGATTTTGTATCCTGTTCCTGCACCTAAGCATAATATTGAATGTTTATATTGTAATCTAATCCTATTATTCATAAATAATATAAAATAATTGATCCTGTGATTAGATTTAAGAAATTTGTCAAATAAACTTTTATTTATTTATTTATTTATTTGTCTATAATCATAGTTCTAGGATCCTATTTGATAGCATGCGCACAAATAGGATCCTAGAACTATATGTCTCTACTCTCTACTCTCGTCTGTGTAACCAACCAAAAAAATGGCGTCTTCCAAAAGCCTTTACGAAGAAAATGAGTGTTTGTACAATAATCTTGTTCCAGATTATAAAAATCGCGACAAACGATTGTCAATAATGGTAGTCATTGCAGAAACAATATCGGATTTATCGGGAAGAGTATGCCTCGTTGCAGATGTACGAAAAAAAATAGCCTCAGATCTCAATATCAACGAACATACGGCTAAATCATTATCCATCTTGATAGTATATGACGTTTATATGATCATTGTAGTGTACTAAGTAAAAATGAAGAAATGAATCATATAAAAATGATCATAGAATTTGACAGATATGACATCATATATATATGATGAATATATGATAGTGTAATATCGGCCTTAGAAATATTTTGAATGTTGGTGTGCTCAGTGGTCAGAGCCGCAGAACATTATTTCAAAGTATATTTTATAACGAAAATCTAAACTCCTAGAGCAATCTGTGAAAAAAAAAACTAAAATTCAGATAGAGATTATTGTGTTCTGTGGATGCTCTCGTTAAGCTGCGTACAGACCGGCCAAACGAACGCCAACGAACGGGTTTCGTTGGCCTTCGTTGCTGCAATCTGGACGGCTTAGCGAAT
This sequence comes from Coenonympha arcania, assembly GCA_036785405.1. Classification (NCBI taxonomy): domain Eukaryota; kingdom Metazoa; phylum Arthropoda; class Insecta; order Lepidoptera; family Nymphalidae; genus Coenonympha; species Coenonympha arcania. The sequence goes on from CM072069.1 coordinate 1,552,794, forward strand.
GCCAACGATCGCTCGTTGGCGTGTGCCGGCGATCCGAAGCGTGGCGGTAACATCAAAGTAATCGAGCTATTTGATCGAACTCTGTTTGGACGGTAGCCGAAGGCCAACGAACGAACGCTCAGTTGAAGCAAGAGAGCGTAGCGTGTAGGCGTCCAATTTGATAATTACTTGGATATTTCCCGCCATTTAGATCATGGAGAAAAACAAAGAATGGAGAAAAACTCATTTTGGTATATAAAACTAGCAATTATAATGATGTCGTCGTCGTCCATGATTAAATTGCGAATGAAAGAGAAAAGAACCGGAATCAAGTGCCAACGAACGTTCGTTCGAGCAATGTATTTGGACGTATTAACGAACTCCAACGAGCGTGCGGAAGCCAACGCTAGCGAACGATAAATATCCATCGTTGGGCGTTCGTTGGGCCGGTCTGTACGCACCATTAGAGAATATAGGTACGTGTTCTGTGTTCAGAATGGTTCAGATGTTTTCAGAACCCAGAGCCGTAAAGCCAGTTATTAAAAAAAAAAATAAGATGTTTTCAGACCAAAACGGCGCGGACAGTGTTTTACTAAATAATTTACAAACACATAAGTTTTAATATGAAATAATAATTAGAAAAAAGACATAATGGCCGACGAAGTTATAAAACATTCAGTGCACACTCTGGTGTTCCGATCTCTAAAGAGATCCCACGATATGTTTCTTTCGAACCAGAGTATGCTGCCTCCGATTGATGAAAAAGCGTAAGGAATTACATTTTATATATCTTCATCTATCCCTGTATTTTGACCAAAGCATGTACTTTATATTCCCACAGAAATCAGATTACAGAGGGCCTTCATACACCTACCTTAAAAGTTTCACTTTGTGCAAATTGAAAACAATATCTACATTATAATGTGATGTAATTGGTGTTTACAGGGAGAAGATCTTAAAGGCTGTTAAAGCCAGAGACAGCTACGGACAAGTGATGGCCGCGGTGCAGCAGGCGCAGTCCATAAAGCAGCAGGAAGCCATGAGCAGACCAGACACTCCGCATGACACTGGTGAGCATTACCAGACTTCTATATTTTGACGACCAAATAACATTTTGTTATTATTTTATTTATCCAGACAAAACATTATGGGTTAGTACAACAAGTAACTGTGACCACAAGGTAAAAGAAGAGCAGGAAGGCCAAAGAAAAGATGGTCTGATGATATTGCGGAATTGGCCGGAGACGGTTGGATGTATGAGGCCAGGGACCGTGAAGTGTGGAAGGGGATGGAGGAGGCTTTCACCCAGGCGATGGGATCCATCAGTGAATAAAGTACTAACAAAACTAACACCTACATTAACTTACTACATCCTTAACTAGCCCGACTAACATAACTAACACAATATGTTAAAGTGAAAAAATTGTAAATGATGGAAATAATAAAGCTTTTATTACAATGAGACCTTATCACTATGTTAGTACTTAACTGAGTTACTTTGTATGTAAGTTAGTACCTCATAACTAGTGTAACGGGTTTAAGGGAGAGATAAATGAAACCCGTATACCATGAATAGTAGGTATGTAATTATTAAGTTCAATTTACAGTTAGGTGTAATTGAGCAAGGGGACGTGGGTACAGTTAAGTTTAGTTGAGAAAGGGTCGTGGGTACAGTTAAGTTTAGTTGAGAAAGGGTCGTGGGTACAGTTAAGTTTAGTTGAGAAAGGGTCGTGGGTAGGCGGCCTTCACTTGATTCACAAGCCCGGAGAGGTACTGCCCTGGCACACGCGGCGATCAGGAGAAGACGCTCGAAGCTCAGGCCGGCGGTGGTGAAGAACCCGACCCGCAGCCACAGGAAACGGGCCGTGCGCCGTGGCGGCGCGCTCAGGTGAAGTTGATGTCGCGGGCCGGCCGGCACGTGGCGAGGCGGCGCTCAGCGACGCAGCCCGGACACGCAGCTTGCGCAGCAGAGACGGGCGCCTGCGACAGGCGCGCGGCCCGCGTAGCAGGCGGCTAGCGAACACGCGGCGCTAGCGGCGGCGATGCGCCCGAGGAAGCACGTGGTACGGCGGCGTGCTGCGACGCAGCCTGGGGCCGCAGGCCGCACACGGCCCTCAGCGGCGGGCCGCGGCGTGCGAGGCGGTAGGCGGCGGCGGCGAAGGCGCCGGCCGCGGTGGTCGTCCAGCGGTATTCCGCGAGGAAGACCACGGTAAGCACGCGGCGAGGCGGCGCTCCCGACCTGGCGCTGAGAGACGAGTCTGTAGGTGTCACGCGCTGGTCAGCACGTGGGAAGGCGGCGTGCCTGACCAGCAGCCGTGATGGAAGCAGGCACGTGGCAGCTAGCGCATGGCCCCAAGCAGGGTTCGTCACGCAAAAGAGGCGAGACGAGCCATGCCGCGAAGAATCACCGTACTCTCGAGAGAGCCCAGCCAGTGAACCCTGGAATCAACATCCAGTTCCTAAAGAGGTGACCTTCAGACCGTCGCTTGCTCGCGCCGCGCGTCACCGACGGCAAGTACCCACAAGAAAAACTGGCGTGGCGCTTAACGCAAGCAAACGACGTTTTACAGCGGTCAGAAAAAATCGTGACACTCACCCGGTATTGGGGTCCTATATTTTCATGTTTTTTCCGTTTCCGGCGGTCGGACAGTTAGCTGCGTAACGTGAACTCTCGTAATTTTAATTCGAAAAAAGTGTTTCGAACTCACCATAACGCACGGCATACCACAAATCCACATATTGGATTTACGCGAAATCGGAGTACATAGTGGTCACAACCTAAATACAAGAGGAAGGATTGGAAAACAAGAGAAAAACCAAGTAATTTTTTAGAGGTTAGAATCCATTACATCAATTCCGACACTGACAGATACATTGTTGACAACAGCTGACACCTGACAACTGAAGTAAGTGTTGCCACAATATCAAACCAAGAAAAACTACCAATTTGGTAGTTTCTAATACAACAATGGAGCCTCAATTTCAATTACTTTGGAATAAAATGAAAGAGGAGATGAGCCAACAAACAGCTGTTATAAACCAAAATATGATAACAACTATTGATGAGAAACTAAAACCTCTTGTGGATGACATAGTTGGACTGAAACTGGAGATAGAAACACTGAAGTCAAAAACACAATATTTAGAGAAAGAAGCAAAGAAAAACAATTTAATCATTCATGGGGTGAAAGAAACGGAAACTAGTTTCCAGGACTTATTGGAACTTACCATTACAACTCTAAACGTTGTCAGTAGCAAAGCAAGCACAGACACTTGGGACAAATGGGAAATAAGCAACATTCATAGAATTGGAAAGAAAACGGATGGCAAAGTTCGGCCCATATGCATGACGCTCACTCTGTACTGGCGAAAAATGGAATTACTAAGAAATAAAAAATATCTCCCAGATAACATATACATAACAGAGGACTACCCCAAGGATGTGCTGTTAAAAAGGAAAATACTAAGAACTCAACTAAAGGAAGAACTAGACAAAGGCAACGAGGGATACATTGCTTACGACCGACTAGTAATAAAAGGAAAGAAAGATAAAAGGAAGAGATCACCCACAAAATCGCCAATTGCACCAAACGACGATAAAACAAAAAATACAAACAAAACTAAAATTAGTAGAGTTAACTATTTCGACAAAACGAGATCACTCTCATTTTGTGGAACTAGCAGCATGAATTAGCAATCAAACAACACCAGCAGCAAACGGAAAACTAAAAAATCACAAACAGGATATAACAGAACAATAAGTAAAGGTCCCAACCAGGCTGGTCACCTTGGGACGTCAGACCACCACCCTCTAGAAGACAAGCAACAAGTAGGAAAAACATTAAAACCCAGACACTTACTAAACTCAACGAAAAATAAAACTCAAAACAAATTATTTATAGCTACCCTAAATACAAGACGGCTGGTCACCGCGGGGAAGAATGACATACTCCCTCCAAGAAGGAAAAACAAAGGCAACTGTTTACACATATGCACACTGAACACATTAACATTGCGAACAGAGGAGAGCCTTAAAGAGCTTGAAATTGCCCTAACTAACTTAAAATGGGACATACTTGGGGTGTGCGAAATGAGAAGAGTAGGAGAAGGAATTGAAGAGAGAGATAGCTACATCCTTTACCATAAAGGTGGGGAATCTGCACACTACGGAGTGGGGTTCCTTATCAAAAAAAGTCACAAAAATAAAATAATTGGGTTTGAAGGCATATCGGACAGAATAGCCATCATCCACTTAAACATACCCCAATATAAAAAGAACTGGACAATTGTTGAAATATATTCCCCTACTGAACAAGCCAACAAAAGGGACATTGAAGATTTCTATAACTCCTTAACTGACGTAGTGGATAAATATTCCTGCAATAACCTTATTCTAATGGGTGACTTCAATGCTAGGGTGGGGACAAGAGAAGCCGGAGAGGAAATAGTTTTGGGTAAATATGGACATGGAGAGAGAAGCAAAAATGGACAAAGGCTTTGCAACCTCCTGCTGGAGCACAACCTCGTTCTACTGAATTCTGTGTTTAAAAAAAAGCCCAAGTCAAAATGGACGTGGATATCTCCAGACGGAGTGCACAAAAATGAAATTGATTATATAATATCCAACAAAAGAATTTTTTTGCTGACACTCATGTTATCCAGAATCTGAATTTCAATACAAATCACCGGATGGTACGAGGTCGCCTCAACCTAAACCCAGCAAAGAAGTCCAGGAACCACATAATCAAGAAGCAGCTATTACCTCAAGTACCTGCTGTGAAAGAAGCTGATCTTACCTCTCTAAAGCCCCTTCTAACCATCGCAGACTCTGACATAGATCTTATAGAAAAATACAACCAAATAGAAACAAAACTCAAAGAAATAACTAAATCCATTCCTAAGAACAACAAATCTCAAGATATAAGCGAAAAAACTTTGGAACTCTTGGAAAAAAGAAAAATACTAAAGATAGGTCAAGGAAATAGAGTAACACATAAGAAAATAGCAAAAATAAACAAAAAAATAAGGAAGAGTATGAAAAATGACAAGAAAAGGAAAAGACTACAAACATTAGAGAAGCATATCCAAAAAACTGGGGGCATCAAAAAAGCCTTAAAAGAACTACGAGAGAAAGGGAAGGAGTGGATTCCACAACTGAAAAATAACAAGTTAAACATAACCAAAAGAAAAATGATACAAAAATTAGCTACAGACTTCTATAAAACACTATACTCAAATGAAAACTCTGATATTAAGCAAATACAAAATACAGAAATATCAATAGAAGAATCCATAACTAATACCGAAAATGAACCGGAGATCTTACTATCAGAAACTGTGAAAGCTATAAAGTCCCAAAAAATGGAGAAAGCTCCAGGACCTGATAATATCCCAAATGAGCTGATGAGAGGCACTATAAACGAAATAAGTCCTATACTAACAAAAATTTTCAATGACATCCTCCATACAGGGTTCATTCCAAGCCAATGGGCAACCTCTCACATCATCCTCATTCATAAAAAAGGAGCTAAAGATGAGATCGACAATTACAGACCAATAAGCTTGATATCAAATGTCTACAAAGTATTTGCTAAAATAATACTGGAGAGGATCTCAAGAAAGCTGGATGAGAACCAACCAATAGAGCAAGCAGGGTTTAGGAAGAATTTTAGCACCATCGATCATATCCATACAGTTAAGCAACTTTTGCAAAAATATAATGAGTATCAAAAACACTTATACCTTGCATTTATAGACTATTCCAAAGCGTTTGACAGCCTAATACACAAGTACATTTGGCTAAGCCTAGAGGAACAAGGAATCAGTAAAGTGTACATAAATTTAATAAAAACCATCTATACCAAAAGTGAAAGTCGTGTCAAGCTAGAAACAACAGGGGAACCTTTCCCAATAAATAGAGGAGTTAGGCAAGGAGACCCACTTTCGCCAAAACTTTTCTCCGCAGTCCTAGAGAGCATCTTTCGTAAAATAGACTGGTCTAAATTTGGTCTAAACATCAACGGTCGACGCCTGAACCACCTCCGATTCGCCGACGATTTAGTCTTATTTGAAGAAGATCCAATCAAACTTCAGGTCATGATCGAGCAACTAGCAAAAGAAAGTAAAAAAGTTGGACTAAAAATGAATTTACAGAAGACTAAGGTGATGACCAATACAAAACGAATTGACATAAAACTGAACGGGACCTCACTTGAATATGTTGATGAGTATGTTTACCTCGGGCAAATAATCTCTCCTGCTGACCAAATGGCCAAGGAAATCAACAAACGAGTTGCAAATGGGTGGAAAAAATACTGGTCACTGAAAGAAATAATGAAAAGCAATGATTTAGATATCAACATCAAACGAAAAGCTTTCAACACTTGCATACTACCCTGTATTACATATGGTTGTGAAACCTGGGCACTCACTCAACAACATAGAGACAAGCTTGCAGTGTGCCAACGGGCAATGGAGAGGAGTATGCTCGGAATAAGCATCAAGGATCACATTTCTAGTTCATTCATTAGACAAAAAACCAAAGTTTCCGACATACTCACTCGCATCGATAAGCAAAAATGGCGATGGACAGGCCATATGTTGCGTTGTGGCATAGAAAAGTGGTCTAAGCAGGTAACTCTTTGGCACCCTCGTGAAGGCAAGCGTAACCAGGGACGACCTATGAGACGCTGGGAAGATGAGATAAGACTAACTTTAGGCCCTTACTGGTCAAGAGTAGCTTTAGACAGAGCGCACTGGAAGGAATTGGAGGAGGCCTTTGCCGAAAGGCACTCCAAAATTAGGGACATAATTTAAAAATTTTTTAGATATTAATAATATGTAATTGTCACTAATTCTGGTGTAAATAAAAGGCTATTTTATTTTATTTTATTTATTATTATTTTCATGTCGACGAACTATTCATGAGGTTATTTTTTTTTATCTTAATAACTAAATTTTGGACACGCGTTTAGCGTTCAACTTCCCGGCCAATACTGCCGGACGACCGCGGCGCACCGGCGCTGCCCGGTGTCGTCACGCACACACGCGCGCGCGCAGAACAAAGACTGTGTAAGCGCGCGTTTCAGGGGTCCGCAATGGTTTATAGAAGAACCACGCGCTCGTATAATTTGTACTAAATTAAATTCGCTACCCTAGCTATATATTACGTTACATATCCCCCTCTCCTAGCGAAGGATTTTTTACTGTAAAAAAAAATCCGGCTAATGCCTAACCTGACACTCAACTAAACATACACTTACATACATCTTCGCATTCATTCATCATCTAATGGACGACAGTAGTACTATGATTATTTAAGGACTCTGCCACCTTTCAGATAGAGTTTTTATTTTTAGCAATAAAGACTCAAGTTCAGTTAAGTTAGATGTTCTATAGATTTAGTTAGGGAGATAGTTAAATGTGATTTGATAGTAATCCCATATTTCATCTCAATAAAGTATACCGTCTAGGTTGGTATACACAGTTTAATAATAGGCACTTCAGTAGCATTTTAGTTATGCTAGTAGATTTACCTATACCATAAGTATCCTGACTTTAGGTCATCAAGATAATTAGATAGATATTTACCGCATTTTAGGTCTGCAGCAAATATAATTAGACTTATACACGTGCTACGCAGAAGAGGCGTGCCACGTGGTTTATAACGTCTTAACTTTTAGGTCATTAAGACATTAATTAGTTTAGAGAATAGTGTAGCTGTTGAGATGAAATATTAGATTTTAGATTTAGATATTAGCTTTGTCTGCGATCATAGGCAATTTAGATTATTAGTTATTAGATTTATCTGTAGTAATAGGCAATTTTGGTTTAGGTTTAGATTTAGATTTATCTGTAGTTTTAGACGATAGTTTACTAATTTACGAACATCGTAAGACATGGTGATAATTTAAAAAAAAAAATCGAAAGAGAAAAAAATTACTACGGGTGAGTGTCGACGCAATAAAAAAAAAACAACTAACGCCGTTTGTTACAAATTAAATTTAAGATAACGTTTGGTTGTCTTTTTCTTTTTTAAAAAAAAATTAACTGAGTGATAATTGAATAGAGAATGAAGGTAAGTCAGGTAATAAATTTAAAAAAAATCGTAAAAGAAATTAATAAAAGTAAATAATAAACGATATGCAACTAAAGTGTACTTACTAGTATAATAATAATATTGTAAATCAATTAATTACAAATTAAGGCAAAAATAATGTAAATCAATTAAATGGTAGGTATCAAAATACAAGAATATCAATAGTAACAGTAAGGCTATCTTAAGTTCAATTCAGTTAAACCAAAATTGTAATTTAATTAGTACGGAACCAATTAGCACTTAATACACTTTAGTTGCTGGCAACCAAAATAAACGTTTTACAAGACAAGCACACACACCAATTTTTACCGGACTTATGAAGCAAGCGAATGACCACGTTGGGCGCCAATGTAACGGGTTTAAGGGAGAGATAAATGAAACCCGTATACCATGAATAGTAGGTATATAATTATTAAGTTCAATTTACAGTTAGGTGTAATTGAGCAAGGGGACGTGGGTACAGTTAAGTTTAGTTGAGAAAGGGTCGTGGGTACAGTTAAGTTTAGTTGAGAAAGGGTCGTGGGTAGGCGGCCTTCACTTGATTCACAAGCCCGGAGAGGTACTGCCCTGGCACACGCGGCGATCAGGAGAAGACGCTCGAAGCTCAGGCCGGCGGTGGTGAAGAACCCGACCCGCAGCCACAGGAAACGGGCCGTGCGCCGTGGCGGCGCGCTCAGGTGAAGTTGATGTCGCGGGCCGGCCGGCACGTGGCGAGGCGGCGCTCAGCGACGCAGCCCGTACACGCAGCTTGCGCAGCAGAGACGGGCGCCTGCGACAGGCGCGCGGCCCGCGTAGCAGGCGGCTAGCGAACACGCGGCGCTAGCGGCGGCGATGCGCCCGAGGAAGCACGTGGTACGGCGGCGTGCTGCGACGCAGCCTGGGGCCGCAGGCCGCACACGGCCCTCAGCGGCGGGCCGCGGCGTGCGAGGCGGTAGGCGGCGGCGGCGAAGGCGCCGGCCGCGGTGGTCGTCCAGCGGTATTCCGCGAGGAAGACCACGGTAAGCACGCGGCGAGGCGGCGCTCCCGACCTGGCGCTGAGAGACGAGTCTGTAGGTGTCACGCGCTGGTCAGCACGTGGGAAGGCGGCGTGCCTGACCAGCAGCCGTGATGGAAGCAGGCACGTGGCAGCTAGCGCATGGCCCCAAGCAGGGTTCGTCACGCAAAAGAGGCGAGACGAGCCATGCCGCGAAGAATCACCGTACTCTCGAGAGAGCCCAGCCAGTGAACCCTGGAATCAACATCCAGTTCCTAAAGAGGTGACCTTCAGACCGTCGCTTGCTCGCGCCGCGCGTCACCGACGGCAAGTACCCACAAGAAAAACTGGCGTGGCGCTTAACGCAAGCAAACGACGCGTTTTACAGCGGTCAGAAAAAATCGTGACACTCACCCGGTATTGGGGTCCTATATTTTCATGTCGACGAACTATTCATGAGGTTATTTTTTTTTATCTTAATAACTAAATTTTGGACACGCGTTTAGCGTTCAACTTCCCGGCCAATACTGCCGGACGACCGCGGCGCACCGGCGCTGCCCGGTGTCGTCACGCACACACGCGCGCGCGCAGAACAAAGACTGTGTAAGCGCGCGTTTCAGGGGTCCGCAATGGTTTATAGAAGAACCACGCGCTCGTATAATTTGTACTAAATTAAATTCGCTACCCTAGCTATATATTACGTTACACTAGCATGGGGCTACTATCCTCTGAAGAAGCACGTTCATCACAGGACTATCTATTACATAAATTATATGCAGGGTTATACTTAGTATGTAGCAAGTTTTAAAGATGGAGGTGAGGAATATCTAGCAAAGATTTCATAAAGAAGCTTTTAGTGCTTTTGTGAAGTTGTGAATAAGGCATAGTAACATCTAAGATAATTGAATGTAAAGTGTAGCAAAATAAGGATTAAAGTGGAAAAGAGTTTTGGAAATTGGTGAAATTTTATGAGCTCTAGCTAATAAAGCAAAAAATGCCTGGATTGAGTTGAGGGATTTCCACTAGCACAGTGGTGAAGGAAAACTGCATGGCTGAGTGTGTTCCATATTAATTTCACAGAAATAGCGGAATCAGCAGCACTTGGTTCGGACGGAGCAATGCTTCCATACAGTGCGCCCAGCGTCCCCACCCCGACGGCGTTGGTGGCAGCGCCGCGCAAGGCTCCCACCATGCCACGGCCCAAGTGGCACGCGCCGTGGAAGCTGTTCAGGGTGATATCAGGGCACCTGGGCTGGGTGCGCTGCGTTGCCGTCGAGCCGGGCAACGAGTGGTTTGCTACTGGTAAGATAGTGTCCTTCATGCAGCGATGCAAACTTTTGGATTACCATGTATAAATATTTGTAAGAGACTATAGAGATTGTAGAGAGAGGTAACGGTGGAATAGTTATACTCTGTTTTATCTTTGTTTGCCAACATTCATTTGAAATTAAAAAAATGTCTGCATAGAGAATAACTATTCCACTGCTACCGCATGATGTCACTCCTCATTCATAAAAAATAAGGAGTGATGTCAATGTATAAAATATTACAATGTTGGTATGAAAATTTTATGATTCTTTTTAATCTCTTCATGTACCATTTTCCTGTACTGTTTTTGCCACTCTCAAAACAGGTTTAAAATGATAGTATAGTTCAATAACTAATATACCACAGGTGCTGCAGACAGAGTCATCAAAATATGGGACCTGGCGAGCGGGAAACTCAAGGTTTCCCTCACTGGACATGTCAGCACTGTAAGAGGTGAGGAACTTAATGTTTGTATAAGAATTACTTGTATTTGCAATTTTAAGCATACTAAATCTGCTTTTGATCATTTTAAGTAAGCAATTGCAAACCTTAATGGGTAAATGTTAGAGCCTAAAATTAATCTTAAGATCTTAATATGTAAAAGTTAATAAATGTAGTATGAATTAATTTAAACGGAGCGATTGTTCCCAGGTTTGGAAGTGTCGCCTCGGCATCCATACCTCTTCAGTTGTGGCGAGGACAGACAAGTTAAGTGCTGGGATTTGGAGTACAATAAGGTATATACTAATTCCAGTTAATAAGATCTATTGAACAAAAACTTGTAAAGCCTTTTTTTGCCTCCTGAAAATTAAAGGTATTGCTTATACGCCCTTCTGGGTTGAAGCCCGCGACATATACATAGGACCCGGGCCTAGAAAAGCACTCGGAAAGCAACTCTGGGTTATTAACTAAGAAAACAGAGGCAAAATCCTGTCTTTGTCGTTGACATGATACCATACCAACCTAGGTTGACGATACAGAATCAGCCTGTAAGGAGGCAGCTTCTAGACCCCAACTGGCAGGGTCGCCATGTAAGGAGGGTCGAGGGTTGATAAGTAAAACACTCTTGATTGGTCTCTAAATCTGAACTGAATCTAAACTGAACTTTATTATGGGTAGCTGTATATATATAGTGGTACAATGGAGTGAGGGGCGCGGTAGGTACATACTTTATGACATCATAGGTCACACGTGGAGCGCTCGTATGTCGCTCTCGGGTTACGGCTTCAAATAACATGATCCTATTTAAGGACTGGAATTTATCAACAATAGTCGTGGGTGGTCCGTTTGAAATATGAGTAATATTTATCTACCTACTACTATGTACCTACTACCTATACCACATCTTCACCCCTTTTTTTAAAAAAAAATTTTTGAAAAACATTTTTTTTTTGAATACAATATCAACAGTTATTCAATTTCGGTTAGTAATGAATGTTAATACATGTTGATTTCATAAAAATATTGTTATCTGTTACATAGTTGTGGTTTCCTTTATAATTTTTATCTGCCTTAAATCTATGATTACAAAACTTATTCTATGATTACATTGGTTGGTATGATAACCTTCTTATTCTATGATTACATTGATTATATAGTTGGGAAATAAACAATAATGATATATTATAATTAATTGAAATGAAATATTCTAATTTTTGATTATATAACATTTCATGTTTCTGTAATACAATGACCTTTTTTTTTTTTTTTATAATGTTATTTTCTTTTTCTTAAAGAAACACTTTTAATTTGATTTTCATTTTTATTTGACAATATGTTTAAAATTTATATCTATAGCATAATTCTTTTTGTAGTGTTATGTAAGGCGTCCTTTTTAGTTTTTTATTATCCTTAATAATTCAATAATTTTATTCAAAAATAATCATTGACAGTTTCATAAAATGTTATTTGTTAACTGGGTATCGGGTATGCTTCCATATTATAATAAAATATCTCTTATACAAATAATATATTATTAGGTGATATATTTACCTATCTAAAAAAAATTGTATGTAAATAATTCAATAAGTTATTTTTTATTTATTTATTTATTTATTTGCCACTCTCTCTTTTTTTTATCTATTTGTGGATTTTCCACTTATCCAATTGATATATCTATTTACTACTGTTCTTGTTTGTATTTGTAATTATACCCTTATATCCATTTATTTACGGGTTTACCACATTTTCCTTGTGGAATTTATGTCATAATCATTTATGGAAATACCATTTCGTCCATTGTTTGCGGTTATACCACATTGATCTATTTAATAATAAATCGTACAATATAATTCATTGTACATACTTCATTGATCCATCTATTTATGGATTCAAAATATTTGATCCTTTTACTATTGGATCCCACACCTTTAGCGCGCATTTATTTTTATTTCGTGTGTTATGCATAATAATAATATATAATATATTTTCTTTTAACTTTGTTACGACATTTTACCAATTCCAACACAATGAAAGCTCGTTTCAATCATGATCTGGATATTTGGCATGTACTGTAACTTACGCGCTTATATTTTTATATTTTAGTGCACTTTTATTTATTTACTTAACTGTTACCACTTTGTACCAATTTCATCACGATGAAAGCTCGTTTCGATCATGATCTGAACATTGGGATAGTAACTATAATTATAAGGTGTGTATATATTTATGGCATATTAGCCAATTTAATGTCAAGTCCTGTGTTTTGTAAGAATTTCAACGACTCTTGGGGGCGCCATCCAATTGTCTGAAGAAATATCTTTAGTCTTATCCGGGTGTTTATTATTCGTCGTTTCATCCTGTGTGTTCACTCCTACCTTTCAATTCCTCTGATGTTAATACTATACTAGATAATGCGTCTTTATTATGTGTTTTACTATCCGAGATAACGCGTCTGCAGCGGCATTATTTGATAGTAAAGTCGAATATCAAATATTTCATTTTGAGTCTAAGTATCTCAAAATATATTAATTTTGTAGGCTAGTTGGTTAAATAGATTCCCGATCTTAAACTGATATTGATACCGGTCACCTTATATAGGTCGTGCCTTTTATGGAGGCGATATCTGAGTGCATTCCACATTGGTAATTTGATCTGTAATAACATGCGCCGTATATGGAGGCGCTCGGCGGTCGGGCGGCTCTCCGTTTTCTAATGTCCTTGATAGATACATCTTGTAAATTATATTTTTCGTGTTATTTATGATTAGACCTTTATAATTTTTTAACGTACTTTATAAGTTTTGTTCACGTTTGATTAATTTAAAAAATAAAGTTAGACACTTGAATACTGATTTGATGCTATTTCTCTCACTATCACTTCTCGAGTAGATAATGATCGAGGTTTCTATACATAAAATCATTTACCCAATTACTTTGAATAAACAAGTTGTCTTACCTTATTGTTTAATACTAAAAGTAGCAAATAATTTATATGTTTGTAATTTTTTAAGTATTTAAGCTCGTATCCGTTTAAATTTATATATATTTTGTTTTGTTTAGTTGCTATTTAAGTACCTAAAATAGTCAATTTATTTTAAAATATCTATTCGTACTCAAATCAATAATGTTCATTTATTTGTTTGTTTAATTTAGTTTATAAACGCTTTTTGTATTGGAAGCATCCCCAAAAAATATTTTATGGTAAAAAAAGGACCCTTACGTTACATATTTTTATATATATTATTTAATATACTTAAATGGAAACGCAGACTATATAATTTTTAGGTAATATTATGAAGATTTTATGGCAATGTAAATTAACTATTCTTCGCACTTACATAGTTCACGATGCGATGAGGTCACGATGCGATGCGGTCACGATGCGATGCGGTCACGATGCGATGCGGTCACGATGCGATGCGCGCGCTGGTTCAAGGTTGTTTCGGTGACTCATAGTTGACCGTCGATCTTGATCTTCTTAATATGATATATTCTTTCTTGATGTTTCTGGAACTGGGCCGGGCGATGTATTCTTTCTTGATGTTTCTGGAACTGGGCCGGGATTACCCTGGACTCCTCTGGAACTGGGCCGGGAATACCCTGGACACCTCTGGAACTGTTGTTGTTGTTGCATGTTGTTGCCGTGAATATATTATTGCTGCCAGTTATTCTTCTTTTAATTTAAATCTTCATAATATTCTTCTAAATAAATTCAAAATAATCTTCTTCATATTTTCTTCATAATAATTTTCATTATAATTTTCTTCGTATTATTTTCTTCATGATAAAAAAAGTCTTGCTTAATTTTGAGTGTATTTTCTTCTATTTCTTCCAATTTTCTTCTAATTTTTTGCTGTCCAGTTATTCTTCTTTTCTTTTATTTCTTCATTTCTTCTCTTGCTGTCCAGCCGGCACGCTATTTTGGAGGTGCGTGCCGACTGGCAGAGTGCGGACCCCTTTTTAGACCCGCACTGGCAGGGTCGCCATGTAAGGAGGCAGCTTCTAGACCCCAACTGGCAGGGTCGCCATGTAAGGAGGGTCGAGGGTTGATAAGTAAAACACTCTTGATTGGTCTCTAAATCTGAACTGAATCTAAACTGAACTTTATTATGGGTAGCTGTATATATATAGTGGTACAATGGAGTGAGGGGCGCGGTAGGTACATACTTTATGACATCATAGGTCACACGTGGAGCGCTCGTATGTCGCTCTCGGGTTACGGCTTCAAATAACATGATCCTATTTAAGGACTGGAATTTATCAACAATAGTCGTGGGTGGTCCGTTTGAAATATGAGTAATATTTATCTACCTACTACTATGTACCTACTACCTATACCACAAGCCTACAGATAAAGAAAGAAAGAAAAAAACTTTATTGCGTGAAAATGCCACATGTAACAAAAACATACATCTTACGTACTAAAAGATGCCTGGAGGTTCCCCCACTCAGGCAACAAAAACCAATAATTGCCCGAGTGACGGAAGCACCAGACACCGCCGGTCACATGTGGCACAACCCAGAAAAAGGCCCTAACTCAGCATGGTGCTGTGTGCCCCATATAAGCATGGCACCACAGCGCTGATTTTCAGTCGGAGCCTTGGACTGGGTGACGCCACGAACTAAAAGAGAAAAAAACGAAAAATGTTTACCGCATACTCAGGTTGATATCGGTTAACGCAGGTGATCCGCCACTACCACGGACACCTGTCCGCCGTGTACACGCTGGCGCTGCACCCCACCATCGACGTGCTGCTGACGGCGGGCCGCGACGCCACGGCGCGCGTGTGGGACATGCGCACCAAGGCCAACGTGCACACGCTCGCCGGACACACCGACACCGTGGCCTCGCTCGCGTGCCAGGCCGCCGAGCCGCAGGCGAGTACACACCGCACGCGAGACACTACCACGGGCACCTGTCCGCCGTGTACACGCTGGCGCTGCACCCCACCATCGACGTGCTGCTGACGGCGGGCCGCGACGCCACGGCGCGCGTGTGGGACATGCGCACCAAGGCCAACGTGCACACGCTCGCCGGACACACCGACACCGTGGCCTCGCTCGCGTGCCAGGCCGCCGAGCCGCAGGCGAGTACACACCGCACGCGAGACACTACCACGGGCACCTGTCCGCCGTGTACACGCTGGCGCTGCACCCCACCATCGACGTGCTGCTGACGGCGGGCCGCGACGCCACGGCGCGCGTGTGGGACATGCGCACCAAGGCCAACGTGCACACGCTCGCCGGACACACCGACACCGTGGCCTCGCTCGCGTGCCAGGCCGCCGAGCCGCAGGCGAGTACACACCGCACGCGAGACACTACCACGGGCACCTGTCCGCCGTGTACACGCTGGCGCTGCACCCCACCATCGACGTGCTGCTGACGGCGGGCCGCGACGCCACGGCGCGCGTGTGGGACATGCGCACCAAGGCCAACGTGCACACGCTCGCCGGACACACCGACACCGTGGCCTCGCTCGCGTGCCAGGCCGCCGAGCCGCAGGCGAGTACACACCGCACGCGAGACACTACCACGGGCACCTGTCCGCCGTGTACACGCTGGCGCTGCACCCCACCATCGACGTGCTGCTGACGGCGGGCCGCGACGCCACGGCGCGCGTGTGGGACATGCGCACCAAGGCCAACGTGCACACGCTCGCCGGACACACCGACACCGTGGCCTCGCTCGCGTGCCAGGCCGCCGAGCCGCAGGCGAGTACACACCGCACGCGAGACACTACCACGGGCACCTGTCCGCCGTGTACACGCTGGCGCTGCACCCCACCATCGACGTGCTGCTGACGGCGGGCCGCGACGCCACGGCGCGCGTGTGGGACATGCGCACCAAGGCCAACGTGCACACGCTCGCCGGACACACCGACACCGTGGCCTCGCTCGCGTGCCAGGCCGCCGAGCCGCAGGCGAGTACACACCGCACGCGAGACACTACCACGGGCACCTGTCCGCCGTGTACACGCTGGCGCTGCACCCCACCATCGACGTGCTGCTGACGGCGGGCCGCGACGCCACGGCGCGCGTGTGGGACATGCGCACCAAGGCCAACGTGCACACGCTCGCCGGACACACCGACACCGTGGCCTCGCTCGCGTGCCAGGCCGCCGAGCCGCAGGCGAGTACACACCGCACGCCAGAAATACCTTTTCGGCATCACTACTCGGTTTAAATGCTCTGAATAAAATATCAAACCGCGTGGCGTAGCTTTCTAATTCAATTGAGGATAGTTCTAATGTCGGTTCAACAGGCTCAATAATGTGATTTTTAAATTTGACTTTTATTAAAAAGCTGGCTATACAGGTTTTTAGCAGCCTAAAGTGATGAAAACAATAATGTTCCAGATAATAACCGGTTCGCACGACTCGACGATCCGCCTGTGGGACCTGGCGGCCGGCAAGTCCCTGTGCACGCTCACCAACCACAAGAAGTCGGTGCGCGCCATCGTCATCCACCCCACGCTCTACACGTTCGCGTCCGCCTCGCCCGACAACATCAAGCAGTGGAAGTGCCCCGAGGGCAAGTTCATACAGAACCTGTCCGGCCACAACGCCATCGTCAACTGCATGGCGGTGAACCCCGAGGGCGTGCTGGTCAGCGGCGGCGACAACGGCACCATGTACTGCTGGGACTGGAGGACCGGCTACAACTTCCAGAGGCTACAGGTTAGTGCATACAGAACCTGTCCGGCCACAACGCCATCGTCTTTATTTAATTTTCGAGTGATGAGTCTTGCTGCCATCTTCTATTAATTCGTCATCGATACAAAAGTTTAGGCAGCAGTAAAAAGACGTAAAATATGAGTGTCGTCACTCATCAGTGTTATTTTTTCTTTTCCTTTGAGTTGATGATTTTTAGCTTTAGCGTCTTGGACCTACCTATTTAAAATTTTCTCCCATTTGATTCTTTGTATGTCGGTATTTTGTGCTTTGGGCTAATGAAACCCTTGCATCTATTCCAGTCGGCCGTCCAACCAGGATCGATGGATTCGGAAGCGGGCATTTTCGCGATGACTTTCGACCAGTCGGGATCCCGCCTCATCACTGCCGAGGCTGACAAAACCATCAAAATCTACCGCGAGGACGACACCGCCTCCGAAGAGACGCACCCCATCAACTGGCGCCCGGAGATACTCAAGAGGAGGAAGTTCTAGGCCTGTTTACCTTACTTACCTTACCTACCCCCTTTACTAATAAACATGGGTTAGCGGTTTCGTTAACGTGGGTTGCGATCTCGGCTTCTCATCAGGAGGTCGTGGGTTCAATCCCAGAAACGCACCTGATTTTTCAGAGCTGTTTGTGGACACTAAATATCACTTGTTTAGCGGTGAAAAACATTGTAAGAAAGCCTAGATGCCTGAGAGTTACCAGTTACCAACATCTAGGTGCCTTCAAGAGAAGAGTGAATAGGCATTTTTTAGGCAAACGCGCTCCATCCTAGACCTCATCATTTCTGTTCATCAGACTTGATTGTAGTCAAGCGCAAGCCTATCAAGTATTAAAAAAAAAAAGTTTTTCAAAGGTGTGCGTTATGGCCAAACTCTGTATATTCTGAAACCGGTACCTAGAAGTGGCACATACATAAAGGGTTGAAAATTTTTCAGTTTTGCCTTTCCCTGTCATCAATAATTTGACCTTTGATGAAAATAACTGCTATTCCACGTTTAATTGTTAAAGGCGGCTAAGCTAATAAAATAAGATTAATTAATAATTATTATAATAGGAATAAATGACGTTTTGATATTAGTTTTGTATTTTTTGTCATATTATGATTTCAGTTTCATATTTTTCACAACTGTGGATCTTAATAAAACAGTTTAATCTATGAAGATGAAGACTAACTGAGTCAACAGCTAAGATGAATATATATTAAAGTTGTTAGTCCAGCACAGGACAGTAATAGCAGTAATAGTAACCATTATCTACTCAGTGACTATAGTTAATAGGAAAGGTACACGTAAAATGAAATATCAAAGTAGGTTTATGTGTTTTTAAAGCCTAGACAGAAAAATAAACTGTTTCATGAAAAGCTATAGAGTTCAAAAAGGTTTTTATTTTTCTGTAGACTTTAACATTTATTATTAAAAAAAATATCAGTCGTGTGACAAATTAGCAAAAAAATACATGATTATTAATATTATTATAAAACTAATTATTTAGAATACACAAAATGTCATTCCAATGGAATGTGAACATCACTAACATCTGCATTTTCTTTTCGAAAATTATTATTATTTCATAAAACTAATCTCAACTCGACGACTCAACGAAAAAAGCACAAATTTTTGCCTGAAAACAGGCACAAATTTTAATCTGCATTCTAGTACGGAAAATTGGTCATTAAGTATTTTTTATTACAGATAACAATTGAGTGATTTTCAGAAAGAAGAGATACAGAGTGCCACTCTGCTCTAAAAGATCAAATTATTCCAAAAATTGACGGTACAAAACTATTTTAAAATAAAAATACATATAATTATTTCTAAATGCAGTCCTTAACTTGTTCATGATAAAAAAAAACTAAATTAATATTATACGTAATATATTAATAACCTATGATAATATTATATTTTAAGCACCTAACTAATTAAATTAGTCTTGAAAAAATGTGTTATAAAAATTCTCACACATTCACTACCGAAAATTTAAACAACTGCGAATATGATTCAAGCTTTTGGCGGTACTGAACTCTAATGCAAAAGCATGATTCGTGCTTGGGTGTTCCTTTTAATCAATTACAGGTAATGAGAAATATGAACCGCAACCAAGCCGAAATTAATCAGAAAATGCTTTAACAATGTGGCGGGTAATCGAATCAGCGACCTCCTACTTAAACATCTCTAACTGCATCTGGGTCTCAAGAGGTCTGGTGTAAAGACCTCTTTTGCTACTTTAAATAAACAATGTCTATCCTAGCCTGCTTACTTGTAATAATTTATTAATAAATAATTTTTTAATACATTGCTCAAAAAGTTGACATTTCCATGTGTGTTTAGCGTGCGCAAAATTATTCTTTTCCGCACTAGTGCTTTTGTGTTTTCCTCCTACGCGGCACCGGAGCGGGCGCACCAGGAGCGCATGAACACGAACACGGCATGCAAACACGGAGCAGGCAAACACGTAAAACTGGTAAAGAAATGACAAACTTTCCGCACTTATACTGAAATGTACTATTTAGGCCCCGTGCACTTGTGCCTAAAAGCGGGAGTAATATTTACATTTTCAAAACATATTCAATTCTCAATAATTCTGGAATTATTATCGTGGACTTAGTACAGTGTTCATTGTTATGCATTATGTGGTTCATTGCTTATCATAGATTTCAGTAGTGTTAATTGCTCTGCATTTTCTGTTTCATCGCGTATCACAGACTCCCGTGTTTATATCTCGTCCTCCAAGTCGAGCTCCTCTTCAGGGAAGTCCCCAACGGTGACGTACATCGGCTTCACGAAGCCCCCGTACTTCGGCGGACACGTGAAGTACCTCTTACCGTTCACTCTGAAAAGAAATTATGCAACAACTATTTGGTAAAATGAAACTAAAAATATGCTATGCAAAACTGGATAACTTTTAAAAACGGAATATTTTTTAAACAGACATATAACAATCAAAAGATAGACCAATATCTTCTTATTAAGTATGACCCCATTACCAATTAAAATGTGATCCACTTCATCATTGGTTCAGTCTGCCAATCACGACTGTCATGACTCATGACACGAAGTAGGACAATCAACATGCCGCCGCTAAGTGTTAAGTTACGTTTGATGTTGGAAGACAAAATGTATTTAGTGGCTCCCAAAACATTGGATTGGAATGGCATGCTCATTCGTCTTGGGGCGATAGTCGATGGAGACAAGAGACCTTGAGTGGAGAAGGATACCAGCAGCACATTCCAGTAGATTGAAATTATCTTATTAGTAAGAAGAAAGAGGTCTCTATTTTCCTGAGCACACTCTCCGAAATATATTCGACCTTAATAATTTAACCTTACGACGATCGGGGCTTTGGAGATTTTTGTGGACCAGTGTCTGGTTGCCGATGAGTCTTCTAGCGCGGCGATCCATCGAATCCAAAGCATCAAGATGGTACTTGGCCTATATCCAACAGTTGCAATTTTAAAAGGACAATGGTGAAGCGACAAAACAAAACAAAACTTTTTTAAGGTCGATGAACTTGCAAAAACAGGTGCAAAAGGCAAGCAGATAGGACCTGAACCTGTCTGCGGCATACCTAAAAGCCTGGCGCAATTAACCTGGCACATTAAATCTACTGTTGATTCGAACTGGCAATGCGTTGGAGAAAATTGACAGGAATGAACCACGCAAAGGCTCTTATAAAACCTTTCAATGGGAAAGCAGCCTCTGAGGCCCTGGACCTCAATAGGAAAAACTTGTGCATACTAGTGCGGGCATTAACAGGGCACTGTGGACTAAATCGACATATGAACAACCTGAAATTAAAAGATACAGACATGTGCAGACTCTGCAATGAGGCGGCGGAAACGCCGATGCACATGATCTGTTCCTGCCAAGCACTAATGCACAAGCGCAACAATCTTCTGGGGAAATTCATATTTCATACTTGACCCAATTGATGGTAAAGCTACTTTCTGCCAAGAAGTTGCTGCTGTTCCTGGCAGCAACAAACATTGGCTGGGAACTGTAGATGGCGGCGTCACAATAGATCGGGGACGGTCAACGTGACACCAGGGACCATGGAGACCTGAAGCTGCGATCAGGAAGAAGAAGATGGTGAAACGACACTCACGATCCGTCGTTCTTGCCGCGCGGCTCGTCGTACTGCACGCCGATCCACAGCCCGCGCGCGCCGTCCAGCGGGCCGTTGTAGCGCACGGTGGCGCGCCGCGTGCCCTGCGACGGCACGCGCACCTCGCAGCGCGCGCCCACCAGCACCGCCTCAGCTAACCTGTACAGAAACGACACTCACGATCCGTCGTTCTTGCCGCGCGGCTCGTCGTACTGCACGCCGATCCACAGCCCGCGCGCGCCGTCCAGCGGGCCGTTGTAGCGCACGGTGGCGCGCCGCGTGCCCTGCGACGGCACGCGCACCTCGCAGCGCGCGCCCACCAGCACCGCCTCAGCTAACCTGTACAGAAACGACACTCACGATCCGTCGTTCTTGCCGCGCGGCTCGTCGTACTGCACGCCGATCCACAGCCCGCGCGCGCCGTCCAGCGGGCCGTTGTAGCGCACGGTGGCGCGCCGCGTGCCCTGCGACGGCACGCGCACCTCGCAGCGCGCGCCCACCAGCACCGCCTCAGCTAACCTGTACAGAAACGACACTCACGATCCGTCGTTCTTGCCGCGCGGCTCGTCGTACTGCACGCCGATCCACAGCCCGCGCGCGCCGTCCAGCGGGCCGTTGTAGCGCACGGTGGCGCGCCGCGTGCCCTGCGACGGCACGCGCACCTCGCAGCGCGCGCCCACCAGCACCGCCTCAGCTAACCTGTACAGAAACGACACTCACGATCCGTCGTTCTTGCCGCGCGGCTCGTCGTACTGCACGCCGATCCACAGCCCGCGCGCGCCGTCCAGCGGGCCGTTGTAGCGCACGGTGGCGCGCCGCGTGCCCTGCGACGGCACGCGCACCTCGCAGCGCGCGCCCACCAGCACCGCCTCAGCTAACCTGCACAGAAACGACACTCACGATCCGTCGTTCTTGCCGCGCGGCTCGTCGTACTGCACGCCGATCCACAGCCCGCGCGCGCCGTCCAGCGGGCCGTTGTAGCGCACGGTGGCGCGCCGCGTGCCCTGCGACGGCACGCGCACCTCGCAGCGCGCGCCCACCAGCACCGCCTCAGCTAACCTGCACAGAAACGACACTCACGATCCGTCGTTCTTGCCGCGCGGCTCGTCGTACTGCACGCCGATCCACAGCCCGCGCGCGCCGTCCAGCGGGCCGTTGTAGCGCACGGTGGCGCGCCGCGTGCCCTGCGACGGCACGCGCACCTCGCAGCGCGCGCCCACCAGCACCGCCTCAGCTAACCTGCACAGAAACGACACTCACGATCCGTCGTTCTTGCCGCGCGGCTCGTCGTACTGCACGCCGATCCACAGCCCGCGCGCGCCGTCCAGCGGGCCGTTGTAGCGCACGGTGGCGCGCCGCGTGCCCTGCGACGGCACGCGCACCTCGCAGCGCGCGCCCACCAGCACCGCCTCAGCTAACCTGCACAGAAACGTGGTCATTTTTTACATGTAACATTTTTTGAAGGGACAGAATCAGAAGCTCAGGTATCAGAGAAAGAACCAGGGTAACAGACACACTAACCAGAATAGACCAGCTGCAGTAGAGGACCTGGGCATATGCTCTGGGATTGTGAAGGAAAATGGAGTAACCTAGTGAGAGTAAAAGAAAAAAAAGCAGGAAGCAAAGACGGTGGGAAGATGAGATAAAGTTTAAGACATTGGAAGGCTCTGGCAGAGGTCTTTGCCGAGAGCTTCTTAGTGCTAAGAGATATAATATAATTAATATGAACTCGTAATAAGCAGTGCTATGGAGAGCTATGGAGAGAGCTATGTTAGGAGTTTCCCTGAAGGATAAAATCAGAAATGAGGAGATCCGCAGGAGAACCAAAGTTACCGATATAGCCCCAACCCATTAGCAAGCTAAAGTGGCAGTGGGCAGGTCACGCTTGTCGCAGGGGCGATGGCCGTTGGAGCCGCAAAGTCCTTGAGTGGAGACCGCGTACGAGTAAGCGTAGTGTAGGACGACCCCCAGCTCGTTGGACTGATGATATAAAGCGGGTGGCGGGAAGCGGCTGGATGAGGAAGGCTGAGGACAGGGTGTGGTGGCGCGCGCTTGGGAAGGCCTATGTCCAACAGTGGACGTCCGCAGGCTGAGATGATGATGATGATGATGATGAATAAGCAGTAACTTTGGAAAGCACCAAATAAAGGCTATACAATTTTATTTGATTAACATTTTTTCTCTCAGACTGCTGGATTTTGTTGTGATTCGACCAATGAACCCTGTGCCATTTTGAGTAAGGTTGGTACAACTTACAGCCACTTACTTTATAAGCCAAATGTTATGCTCTAATAATGCTTGCAAGAGAATGAAACTAACCACAGTATTGTTCATTAGGACCTATTTTAGCTTTTTTACTCAGGTGGGGACATAAGTGTCTTCCCTTATCTCAGCAGTTCACAATCACTTAAACAATTATGTGAGGTGTTGGTAACAGAAATAGAGTGAGGAAACGGTGTCGGGAATTCAATGTTTTTTTTCTTGTCTCAAAAATGTGTCTTGTTGTTCTAAACAGATGCTAAAGTGTCTCACTTGGCCTCTTCCTCCAGCTCTTTCTGCTGCTGCTCCTTGAGTTTGGTCATCTCCTCCTCGTTGTACTTTCCCAGCTTGTTGCGCTGCAGGAACGAGCGCAGGGTGTCACCCTTCTTCTCGTATTCCTCCTCCGACAGACGGAATCTGTAACCATTGAATGGAATCAGGCGATATTTTGCGGAAATCCATAATTAGCAGGAAAGATTTACTTGGTTTGCTATAATCCACTACTTGAAAAGAATCTGTATGGCCCACATGAAACAACGCACACAATTCTTCCAACACTTTCTTTGACGCACATAGGCTCTATGCGTCATCTCCTGAGGATGTCCCGGTGTTAGAACAAAACGTGCGTGAACGTGTTTCAGGTGGGCGGTGTTTGTGCATATTGTAACATACAGATTCTTTTCAAGTAGCAAATTATAAAAAAAAATAAGAGGAAGCTGTTATAAAATACTTAAAATTGTATAGACCACAATGGAATGAACCTCAATAGCTCTTATTCATAAAAAGAAAAGATAACTGTACATGGAAATGATGAATGGTGGGGTGATGATGATTTGCATTTAGTGACTCATCATCACTACCCAAACCCTGTCTAAAAACATGAAAAAGAAAGCATTTTTTATAGTTCACAGAATACATGTTTTTGCTCAATAGGTGCAGGATCTTAACAAGACATGTCTCTTTTCGGTTAGTGTAAGCAACTGTAACCTTCTGAATCCAGATACTAAAAGTGGATGGATTTGTAGCACCAACCTCTCAGCTGCATCCGAAGAGTCAAAGTCCTTGACGAGGGTGAAGTTGTCAATGACGTGTATCCGCATGCCATCATCGATGGGGTAGGAGCCGAGCAGAGCCGCATCATTGTCGATGTCACACACATAGTTGTTCTTGTTGTCATATACCTTGAGTTTCATTGTGGCTGCCGAACCTCCTGTGACTAGCTCCAGTTTAGTCTGTGTTAGGGAATTACTTTGTTTTTAGTAAATGTTCTTATAACTTGGTTCTTGCAACATATTCTTTATCACCTCATGGTGATGTTTCATGATGAAGCTGAAGATGTTGTTTTGTTAACTTGGAAGGGGTAAATAGAGTTACCTCCAACAGCTACTACAAAGTATCCCATTGATTTCCCACGCTAAATCACTTGGCAGTGAGTCTTTGCTGGTAGGTTGTTAACGGAGCACAACCAAAGCCAGACTTGACCAGACCAGACCTGAGCGCCACTGCATAAGGGAGGTCGTCAAAATAGTAGAGCGTCTCTCAAAATAAAAAATCTAAAAGTATTGTGGATGGAATTTCAAACACAGATTTATTAAGCTGGCTTTAGCTAGGGACCCGTAGTGGGAGTGGGGTGTGAGGAGGGGGGAGGGGAGGAGTCTACCCCCCTGCCCAAACCAAAACGTAGGACTCAATAGTTTTCGAGAAGGTGTGAATCTATTCAAAGATATTATCATTTTTCTACCTTTGATATTAATTTTATTTTACTATTTAATTGTAATTTCCAGTATTTCCTTATGTTTTATAAAGGAAACATTTCAAAAAATTCAATGTTCAGTATTTAATAGGGTTCAAAAGAAAAATGTGTGAATCATCGTAGTTAACCTTAAAATCCTGGATGGTGATGTCTTTCTTGAACCGGCGCTCTACAGGAGCGGTATCATCCTTATCCGACTTCGTGATGTGAACGTTCACGAAATCCTGCGTTACTATTTGAATTCCTTCCATACTTTATAAATTATTTTAACCGACGGAAACAAGCAGTTTATTTGTTTTTCCTCAGCTATCCGTTGGTGACATTGACAGTTTTGTTTGTTTTGACATTTGACATCTTGTCTATGAAATTCGAAAACCAAAAGCACTTTTCAATAAAGCTTAGTGCACATTTTTGATTTCTTTCATTTGTTAATAAATTCCAAATATAACTCCAAGACTTGATAGACAGATTAAAGATACTGTAATATAATATAGCTGACCGCTGGCCCGCTCTGGAGGAGGGCACGTAGGACAAGAAGGCATTGGAAGGAGTTAGAGGAGGCTTTTGCCGAAAAAAAATAATTGAAATATTTTATAATAATTAAATTTTTATTTTATTTTAATTTAATATACTCTGATTAGTCGTGACTTGCGAACATCCTCAAAAATATTATGAATCGCGGGAAAAATTGAAAGAATAAAATATTCACCAAATCTTTTATTTAATTAAAATTAATTTAAGTATAAAACTGTATTGATTTCCCGTTGTATTAATGCAAAGCATAATAATGTTATTATGTGAGTAGGTATCTAGAGTAGTTCCAGTAGATGGATTGAATTAATAATTATTACTAATAAGTAATAACACATCGCACATGGCACACGTAGGTAATTAGATATTTAAAATTAATTTAAAACTATTATGACTAGAGAAATGTGAAAATTACATTTGATCTACACGCTACACCATTTAGGTAAATTGCACATTTAAGATTTCATAAATATGTTACTTAAGTAGGTATTTACAATAAATAGATACTAACGTAGAAGCAAATTAAAAGTCGCCGCAATCTAAAAATACCGATATACTGCTATAATTATCAAAACTGGCAGAGTAAAGTGGTTAGAAAATGAAATAAATGGGTAGGTACAATTTGATTTTCATAAAAGTATTTAAGCTAGTTGTAGAGCAAATTACGAAGGTAGGTAAATACGTAGCGTTCGTAGTAAGTACCAAAAATTTTGTACTGCTGTTCGCTACCAATATATAGGGTCAGTTAGGGTAAGAGGAACATACTTTATTTTGAGTCAGATGTTTTGAGCTCCAGGAAAAACAGATAATGTTTTATAGGAATTTTGAGATACTCTATACTTGCCTTTGTTTATTAGCTTTCCGTTTATTATGAATCAAAACGCTAACTTGAGTACTTACGGCAATATCAGGCCAATCGTTTAGGTTGTGCTAACGTTTCTCTTCCCCCACATTTGGGGTAAGAGGAACACTCATCGTATCTCCTAATAATGTTATGTTTATTAAGATATACCTGTTGCTACTTCTTAAGTAACACTAAATCAATCGAATTTGATCTATAAGTAATTGTAATAAGCCACAATTTCTATGAAAAAAAAAGAAATATCGAAGTCGGGGTAAGAGAAACATAAAAGTTCAGCTAGGAGCATTCAGGGGTGACAAACTAAAAATAAAAAGTCATTTGTTTTGCAAATTATATATTTTTTACCGAAAGTAAGAGAGGAAAAAATGATTAATAATTAACCAATAATTAAAATCACCCACTCTCTCCCTCTCTCTGCAGAAAAATCAACTTTTAACAATCAAAAGTATTATCTCCAAAAATGTTATATAAAAACTTAATTTTTATTTATAACGGACAATTATCCTTTGGAGATAAATGTATTGCATGTATTTTAGTTTCTCAGTTTAATCCTAATAAGATAGGATTATAAATAAAAACTAAACAAACGTCATCCCTAATAAACTGCAATAAATTAGCAACGGCACCATGTAAAGTGATCAGTATTACAAATCAGTTTATTTCTTATTAAAATAATTTTAAAACATATAAGGAGAACAAACTACCTAGACCTTTTCTATTATATATCTACGCGGTTAACTATTGTTGGTCTAGGTATGCCGTACAATTTTGAAGTTGCATATGCAGGCAGATATTGTGCCATTATTTACAGCCTCGACTGCATCTTTTAAATTTTCTTGTGTATAGGCCTCTATTAGATTTTCTTGTATGAACTTTTGTCATGTTTCATAGTTTTCCTGAAAAAAATAGTACTTTAATAAGACAATAGTTAATTGATTAGATACTATAGGTCAGGATAATAGGTCAAACCCAAATCTCATATTGCAGGTAGATTAGAAATAATCGTATTATGTTAGTTTCTATGCGTTCATTCTAAATTTTTTCATTAGCCAACTTACAGCAAGCTCAATAGGGACAATTATTATGTCTTTATGTTATTAGAAATTATTCTTCATTATGTTTACCACCCCTGATATCGGCGAAGAGGAACATACTGTTTCTCTTTCCCTGTAAGTACCGTTTCTCTTACCCTAACAAAGTTTTTGGGGGTTATGGTTTTGAATTTGATGAAACTTACATTATTTGCTGGTTTTAGTCTATAATATCAAAGACAACATAAAACTCACCGTTATATCCTAGTATTTCTTCCTTGAAATTATCCGTACCACTTAATTTTCAATATTTTAGCGCGAATCAAAGTTATGCGGCCCACTTGTGTTCTTAATTTTACAACTGCCAAACTTTTATAGGTTTTTTCCTCGGCTGTGGAACGTCGTAGCGACATCTGTTAGCAACATTTTGATTTTTTTTACTGTGCTCTTTTATCGACTGGGACACTACAGAGTTAAAAAGCTGTAGTTTATGAGTTACGATCTAGTGTTCCTCTTTCCCCTGTGTTCCTCTTACCCTAACTGACATACCTAACTGTTTAAAATAAAAACATGTAAAGGTTTAAATTAAATTACTTATTGTACTTTTATGTTTTGGAGCGTTACTTTTATAAATAATTCAATAGTTTATCAAAAAATTACAGTCACCGCGCTCACTGGTCATTACCTACCATTTGGTAAAAGCAGTCGAGCTCGGAGCTACCGTTATTTGAAAAACATTGAATTAGTGAATCTAGGGGTGCTGTGCATCAATGGTCCTCAAACGAGCCGGTCGACGTTGGAGTCGTTTATCGACCACTCGTAATCGATATCAGTTGAATCGGCGACGGAAAAAACCGCGCCATTCTCGGTTCAGATGGCCGACTTTTCTGGGTTATTGGCATCGCTGACGCGGCGAGAGTGCGGGGCTCTTCGGAGGGTCCTCGGCTGGAGGTTGAGGGGAGGCAAGTTGGGTCGCTCGATCCTGGTGGGGGAGGAGACCAGCGGGCGGTTTCCTCGACGGAGCGTCTCCATTCCATTGCGGAAGTACTCTTCTGTCCTGTCGGAGTAGCTCTCGATGAGTGGTGCGGGATCTTCATATTCCACGTTAAAGTGTCGGGTGATGGCGAGGTCATCCGGAGGCCCCAGTTTGTACAGCGGAGGTTCCACGCACTCGTAGTGATGGTCCTCAGTTTCGTCGTGAGGGTAGGTGTCTGCGACGAAGTGGCGAGTCCCGCGAGGTGTGAGGGCCGCCCAAAGGACTCGCGAGTCTAACGCAGCGCTTCCGTATAGAGCGTTTGAGCCGCCCGTTTTGCCGGTGCCACTCTTGCATCCGCCGCGTGCACTATGATAAAGAAAAAATTTTTAACAATCATAAGAGTTAGTCAAAGTGAGTTTCTTAAAATTTGCATAAAATGTAACTCCTACATGACGGCTAGTAGGCACAGCTAGTAGGTACCTACTTAAAATAACACTATGGGCTCTTATTTTTTTTATTTGGCGAAATTGTTTGTATGAATTGTGGAACACTCACTCTCGGCACTTGAGCAGGAATAGCGCCAGCAGCGCGGCGATGCACAGCACGGCGATGCAGCATGTGATGAGAACCAGGAACCACGTGTCGTCTGTGGCGGCTGGCTCTAAAAAAGTTTTAATATTTATTATGTGTATAGAGAAATAAGCGTCGTGTGCGACGTTTATTATTGGCCAGTTGTTCACGTCAGGCAAACTTCACCAAGTCGTAGGTAGGTAGAGAAACGATTTTTTTCAATAATTGGAAGATTCGTGTGGTACCTATTGAGACTTGTATGGTGCATCATACATATCTCTTTATTAAATTGTGTATTTACTCGTAGGATTGCAAGAGCGGCACTTTTTCAGCGTTTCAACTTCCAATGCAAATTCAAGGCGGGGTAATGTTCACCAGTTATCAGAACCAGGAGGCGCGGTGATGCGGCGACAGATAGGCTATATGTTCGCCGGAAACGCAGACAGCGACGGCGGCCGCATAAGCATGATGGATGATGATATAGTACATTTCAATATAAGTGCGGAAAGGTTGTCATTTCTTTACGAGTCCTGGTTTGTTGACCCAAGCCGAAGGCGCGGGTTAACTATAGGGACGAGTAGAAATGACAATTCCGCACGTGCATTGAACGGCGTTTTTAATACATTTGCGAAAAATATATTGGTTTACGTGTTTGCCTGCTCCGTGTTTGTGTGTCGTGCTCGTGTTCGTGCGCGTCCTTTGGCGCCCGCTCCGGCACCGCGCAGGACGAAAACAAAAAAGCACAAAGCACTATTGCGTAAAAGAATAACTTCCCGCACGCAAAACACACATGGAAATGTCAACTTTTTGAGCAAAATTAATGTGTTAAAAATACTATTTACCATGTCTCGGCAGCTCATGATACTCGACGCCGGGGAAGAGCGCGTTCTCCTCGGCGTTGTGCGCCGGAGGACACTTGGAGGCGCGGCACGGCGGCGTCAGGTTGGCTATGTTCGCCAGGAACGCAGGCAGCGGCGGCGGCGGCATATGCATGATGGAGTCCGGCGGTGGGCCCAGGGACAGGCATTCCGGCCCACACGACATGCTGACAATTTTTTTTATATAGTGAAATTTCAATAAAAATATTATAGATACCTACCTACGGGGTTCTAGGCATATAAGTTTACTTGAGTAATTAGTTCCATTTGCATGTTCTATCATACCTACTACATACATGATACAGGAATGATAATATATATTATCAGATGAAACTCACAAAATAAAGTGTTTCACAAAATAATTAGATATGGCAGCCGGTGTAGACGCTATAGTTTCTATTAGGTAGGTACTATTTACTGTGAGAGCGTTTCATAAGAGTGATAAATGCAATAAGTTTTAATAGTTCTCACGTAATAATTAATAATTGCGAATTCATAATTAGTCACCCTTAACGTAACTGCAAAGTTGCAAACTTTAACGTATCTATGTCGTAAGTGAACATCATGCAATATCACAAAATGACCATGGTACTTCTTTCGCGTAATTCTAGCTTTTGTTACCAATTTACCAAGTGCCGTTTATGCAAGTAAAAGTGGAATTTGGTTTAATTTTATTCATTTTATAAAAATTACCTAAGTATTTTATTTTATTTTATTCAATGTGCGCTTAGCTCAATACGAAGCTTGCACTATTTTATAAAAATAGCGAATAAAAACTGTATCAAACTTTCGTTGGCATCCGGTAAAATACAATAAAAAATATACATTGGAAACTCACATTAAGAGCGATTTTTCACGGACTTTTCACAAAACGCACCACTTTTCCCAGATATTTTGTTACACTTGTTCAAAATGGTCAAAAGGATGTGAATTGTGAAAAGCGCATGCGCTATTTTCGCTACTAATAACGAAAATATAACTTGTAAGGCGCAACTATGTCGTTCTGGTTAGCATCCATTGCGTGTTTAATGCAAACTCCAAAGCCTCTACCAAAGGAAAAAGGCAACGTATAGCAAACATTAAACGTAGTCGGATAACATGCAATTAATGTACAAGTCAAGTTATCGATTCACGCAAGCGCGGGCTTTGATTTTATGAAGTTGTAGGGTTGAAAAGGGGCGCTTGAAGACAAGCTGATAAACTAGAGTTGTCCCTCTCTTTCGCGTAGAAAACAGAATAGACATGCAAGAAATTGGCAAATGGCAGTACATATTTAGAGTTTCGCTACGGTAGGGACTAGTCTGGGGATTAGCGAATGTTTTGGGCTTTGGCGGCCACTATTTGCTATTTTGTGACTGTACCTAAGCAATGACTTCTATGTAGTATACATAGAAATCATTGTACCTAAGTAATATATATTTTTATTTCTAGCTTTGCTCGCGGCGTCGCGCCGCCCGCGTCTATTTTTTTCACACATCCCAATGAAAATTCGAATTTCTCGCTCCCGTTCTCTATACATAGCAAAAAGTGGCCTATGTCCTTTCCTAAGCTCCAGTCTATTTTATTGGTTTGACATTTACTATATGCATTGATAAGAAAACTCAGGATAAACCTTTTTTGTACCGACGAACAGTAGCGCCATCTGTCAAAATTCTATCGGTGGCTGCTGAGCGAACTACAGCGTGGTCTTAGTTACTAATGGTGGCAAAACAAGCATTATTGGCAGCGATATACTGGCGACACAAAATTGAGGGTACGTTATAATAATCAGTTAGTTCCGTTGCCTTCGAGAGCATTCTTATTAGTAAGTATAGAAGCCGTCATAAACCTTAGTTTCAATATGAACCTCACTCGACTATTATAAAGGCGAAAGTTTGTATGTGTGTATGTTTGTTAGGTAGGTAGTTACTCCTCCAGGCTCCACGCGATAACTACAGAACAGATTCGGCGAAAATTTTAAAGGTTATTCTGGTCATTCATTTTATATACCTACTGTATTTAAAAAATGCAGAAATGTGTTAGTTCCCGTGGGATTACCTTAAAAAACTAATTTCATACGGGTGAAACTGAGGAAAAAGGTATAGATACTAGTTACTTGATAATAATATCTACACATAATACAGTTATCACTACCTAATGACACGCAGCCCACCCGCACCTACAGGTAGAGGCTGTGATCTAACGAGCTAACAAGATTTGCTTCCATCCATGACAGCTTCCTTTATCAAATTTTCCATTAGAATTTTCCACGCGAAGGCTAGGCTGAGGACACATTTCTGTATCTACTGTATAAAATATAATAATATACCTACCTACTACTCGTACCTTTACACGTATAGGCTTTAGATATTTAGATGGTATATTTATACTTATACTTAGATACAAAATGCCGCCTTGATTTGAGACCTTATTCCGTATCTCAGTCATCAGTGATCACCACAGTTTACTCTGTAAAATTGACAGTTGAAGTTATGATCACTGTTGTCTATGGTTCGTTATACATTGCTGCTATTTAGGTATTCTGAGGTAAAACGAAAATTAGATTTTGTCGCATACAATCATGGTGGAGCAGCTGGAGCTAAAAATTTAGGTTTAAATTTTGAGTTATTTACTAACTTATGACATCTTACTTACACAGTTAAAAAAATGTGGCATTGTCACACAAACCGATAATAAGGCACTGTAAGCAGGACATGAATTTAATGTTGGACGTAAAGGGTTTTTTCTCATGAGTCGTGGTCCTTTCAGCAAGTACGAACAAATGAGAAGTAGGTACAAATATGTATAAACAATGAGGCTTGGCTGTAATTGAATAAATAACATTATTTTTCTGTTTTACGTGTGTGTTTGTGGTAAAATTGTTGTTACTTTGCTCAGACTTGCGTTTTTTAATATTTTTGATTTCATAAATAAACTCATAATTTCTGCGTTAAATAGTCCAAATATTTGAAAATCGATCGACTATATTGCATAGAAATTGGCAACCCATTTCTTTCTACTTTTTTGCTAAACTAGACATTGAAAAATAACAGGACTCAGTGCAATAAAACAAAAATTATACATTTAGATATTATCATTTTTATTTTTGAAAAATTGTAGAGGCGTTAGTTACTACTTGCATTAGTAGATAGCGTTAGAGCTATTCTGGTAACACCTCTGATGAATGACGAATGACTGGGATCTATTATAGAGGCAATGAATGTATGGTGATTGACCTGTTCAATGTGACGGTGAAGGCGATGAACGATTCAATGGTGGTGAACCCTTATAAGTTTTATTTTGTTCGTGATATTCATCGTTAGTTGGCATTCGAACGACATATGAGGATTCAGTAAGTTGATCGAGTTTTGCGTAAAATATAACATCTGATATAAGTTTTTGCGCTATCGCCAATTGTCGTTTACCCAAATCTTTGATTTGAATGCCAATTGATCGTCCGTATACCTCCCATTCTGCTTCTTTTTGAACCATAAAGTTATCTTTCGATAAAATAACTTTTTCTTGTTTTTGAAATTGAGTTTCCCTTTTCTTTCTCTTATATCTTCTGCTGGAATGATTAATTGCGATGCTTGAAGATTCTTCGTCTGAAGATGCAATCTCTAAATACATATGATCTGTATGATCATCTGATTCTTCTGTATTTTGAGTCACAATTTTTTTTGCCGATAAAGTAATATTTTCTTGCTTTTGTAATGGAGTGAAATTTTTATTTTTCTTCTGTGAACTGTTGCTAGAATTTGCAATACTCACGTCTTCTTCATCCGATGATAAAATCTGTAAATAAATAGTGAAAAGTAAATACCGATACATATTTTGCAGACGCATCTATTTAAATTGTAGACATTTCGTCAAAATATGATAAAAGATGATTGAAATTTATTTTATTTATTTACCATTATCTTCTGTGGATGGTAAAATAAATTTTGCATTTGTAATAAGTCAAGTCAATGAACGAAAGTGTTTTTATAATATACCTAATAAAACAGAGTTGTGCTAATTTAAATAATTGATTTCAATCAGTTGTACAAAAATAAAAACAGAAAAATAAATCGTAAAAAAATTTAATTACTGATTCAAATTGCAATTAAAATCGTTAATTAAAATCAAAAATCTACGACAAGCCTTAAGGGGCTTTCTTAAATGCTTCTTTAGTTCATAACAAAAATAAGACAGAAAGCGAGAAACAATCTGAGTTTGCGTATGTTTTTAATGAACCCTGAATAAGGAAAATAAATCTGCATTTATTAAGAACAAAACATCAAAATAACTGCAATTTTTTTTTATTTTTGTCATTGATTTGCTTAATTTTTATTTAATTTCGATACCTATTTTTTTATTAAGGACATGTTACAATTTTGTGTTGTTCTTTATTAAAAACAATTAAAATAAACATTTTTTATGATACCCCATTTACAAATACAAAAAAATATTAAATAGAAATAAGTAAAGAAAAAAATTGGTTGTCTGTAAAGTCGGTTTACTGACGATAGTTGAACGTGACAACGTCTTCTTTGTCGCTCGTTCCGCGCTCGCGAGGTAACGCCGGTAACGCCGCATGAGCGAGGTAACGCCGGTAACGCCGGATGAGTCATGTTTTTTGACGTGACAACGTCTTATAAATCGATAGAGCCGGTTGCACGCACGAAAAAACATGACTCATCCGGCGTTACCTCGCTCATGCGGCGTTACCGGCGTTACCTCGCGAGCGCGGAACGAGCGACAATGAAGACGTTGTCACGTTCAACTATCGTCAGTAAACCGACTTTACAGGCAACCAATTTTTCGTGCGTGCAAACCGGCTCTATCGAATTATAAGACGTTGTCACGTCAAAAAATCATTGAAATCAAATAAACCTTATTTAATTTTTTAAAAAAGCTTGACTGCGTACCCTGTTAAAGAAGAATGCATTTTCACCTACCGTATTTTCTAATGGGTCGGCTGCAGTTACGTCACAAGCTATATATGGTGTCAGAAAACTCAGGGCATTGTAATACCACAGAGTTGGGATGTACTCCGTGTCTGTGTGCTTTGACGCCATCGCCTAAAATCAAAGTTAAGTATTTAAAAACAAATTCACTGTGTTCTTCATACTAAAAAAATATAATAAAGTTTTTAAGATTTATATCACTATGCCTAGTAAACATTAGATAAGTAGTCTAATTTAATCTAATTTTTCCACTAAAACTTAATATAATTTTCCCACTAAAGTGAGAAAAAGTCACTACCTAGTTGGTATCACTCCGCATGCACACAAGTGAAGCAAAGGATTTTTCGTTTATTAGTAGCTACGCTTGCGTGTGTGCGTGACATTCACACAGCGCATTCTGTGGAACATTGTTTTTGTTGCGATTGCAAGGTTTTATACACTGCATCTAGTGTCGTCTAGATGTATCAGAAATCTTTGGTCTTCTTCAGACTAAAAGTGAGTAGTGCGGGAAAGTACAATATTATATTAATTACCAAGCAAGCTTCACTTACCTTTTTCATCTCTCGTACAAAACCCGTACGCATATTATCAATTTTCTTTTTTAATATTTTAGCGGTACCACATTCGTCGTATTCTTTGTAAATCTTCAATAGAATATCAAAACCATTGTCCCTCATGCCTCTGTGCTTGTAGTATTTATGGTTCTTTTGCCATAAATAGGGCATTTCTTTATACTTGTTTATTATAGTCGCAAATACTTCCTTTTCTTTTTGGCTCGGCATGGCGATACAAAATGGCCGCTCGAGCCGATGACACGAGTCGCAACCCGACACACACGTCACACGACTACGTCTCGACTCTCGCGCTCTCGACGCCGGACGCGAACTGACTGTCAACTTGGGAGAGGGGTGAGGGGAGTGGGGAATGAGGCGAGTAAGCAAGGTCGCTAACCTAACCGGCCGGCAATTTTTTGCCTGATCGTTAGCTAGTCGGAGCGAGCTATAAATCGGGATCCTAAGTAATCATCTTCTTTTAGGATAAGGATCCCTTAAAGTAGGGTAGTGTAGTAGAAGTATTACGAGCAGGTCTTTTGGCCTCGGGTTTCCTAAATAAAAACTTTGAACATTAAAAACCCAGGCTATAAAAATCCTTTGTGTGGAAAGAAACCTTACTTGCCTAGGTAAGTAATAGATCGACTGTGCCGGGTATAAAGGAATTTAATTAAGTCCTTTGCAACTTAATGCAGATCCAGACTCTCGCCTATTGAAAGCCTTCCCACCCTATTTCATAAAAGAAATACATTTTAAGTTCTTTGTTTAAACACCTACGCTACGTAGTAACTTAGTTAGTACATTACTTAGTTACTCAATGTACTTACTTATATGGGGTCATTCTACAGTATAGGTACATCCTTTTTAACCGTCGTTAAAATATGTATCTAAGTAAGTCAATCCATACCAACGCATTCTTTGTTAGCTTACCACAGTAATGAAATTGATTTGGATGGGTAGGTATTTTACTATCTGCATATTTATTCGGAAATGTTTGTTATCATTTCTATATAGGTACTAGTCTCATTAACCTTTGGTCGCTGGAGATTCGTGATATTATTATTTATGGTCTGACGTAACTGTTATACTCGCTCCACGGAGGGTAATACAATGGGAAACAGGCGACCTGTTTCCCCATTTTATTGCTCCGAGTGCAGCGAGATACTGTATTGTACCCATAGTGTCTGAATAAAAAGGCTTTTTTATTTATATTATAATATTATTTAGTAACAAAATTATAATACATATTTAGTTATATTATGTAAGTAAGTGCCTACTGCCTACCTGAGTACCTATCTACATAAATGAAATCCGGAATAATTAAACAAGCCCAATTATTTACTAATATAATATTTGCTGACTACGAGCGACCCGCGAAATCAAACTCAAACAGTACGAATGCTCCCCAAAACCGTCAAACAAACGAAAAGCCATCAAATAATAACAAAGAGCCGGCGGCCACAAAACACGTACAGGGAATAAAAACAAACACAGCTACAACATGACGGGCGATGACGTCAACAAGATGGCGGACGGAGCCCATTGATAAAGCGTCATGGCGGCGGGCGGCGCGCCTGCGCGCTCTCCGTGATTGATACACACAGCGAGGGAAGTGCTATTCAACTTTAGCTAGCACGATACGATTTATATGCGTTCACACCGATACGACGCGATGCTTTCAGGGGTGTGATTCTCCAAAATAAAGTATTGTGCATCGGCCGACCATCGCCAGTAACCATAGCAACGCAGCCATGACTAGCAAATTGGCGCCTTGGCTGTTGAATTGGCTTTATGCAGTCGGTGTCAACCTCGTGTCAACATTATTCAATCTGTACAGTGCGTTCAGCGTTATTTTGCCTCTGGCTGTCATATTGGCTAACCTGAGCTCTGTGTTGCCGCTTAAGGTTTGTAAGATACCCGGTATGAAACTGCGAAATATTTTCATAGTTAAATTTCTCAAAGTTTGGATGTTAGAATTTAAGTTTGTAATCTTTGGATTTGGTTTGTGGGTATATTTTTATCCCAATATTCATAGGTACGGGCTCAGGACTTATGCGGGTAAAACTGCAGGGCGCCGGCGCGGCGCCGATACTTTAAAATAATTAGGATAGGTATTTGAATTAGTATTATGTACCTCAAGTTTGCATTTATCTATATACATAGGTAATATATGACTAAATTAAAACAACATTTTTATAGGTTTTATTTATTTTGAATAAGAGTGATCCAAGCGGGTCGCTAGTGGTTCGTCACTGTCTGCTGATGAACGTGAATCGTCGGAACTGCTGCTGTCCGATTCTGTATCAGACTCGTCATTTAATTCTATAATAAATTTGTCGATTTCAGAGTCTATAATTCCATCTGTTTTAATAAACTGTTGTTCAATATGGCACACATGTTGACACTGCTTCTGCCAGTCTTCTGCAGTGATCGATTGGAACGCTTCTTCTGTTAATTGTAGTATCTTGTCTGCTTCCTGTCCAACATTTTTAGCAGCTACACGCCTTTTCAACAGGCTCCACATAAATTCTATAGGATTAAGTTCGCAGTGGTATGGTGGTAACCTAGCCACTTTGTGTCCATGCGCTTCAAGAAGTTGATCAGCTTCATATTTTGGAGCTTCTTTATGCTCTTTTATAATTTCGTATAATTGAGCTTTCACCATAGTAGGAAGATAAGATAACCCCTTATTTGTGATCCAATTTTGCATATCAGTTTTGGTAGAGCTCATTGTTGGTGCCTTGTTCACCTTTACAGTGTGATAGGGCGCATTATCCATAACAATTAAACTATTAGGCGGTAAATTGGGGATGAGTTTGTCTTCTAACCATTTCATGAAATTCGTCCTGTTCATGTCATCATGGTAATCTCCTGATTTCGACTGCGATTTAAATATTAATTGTGCATTTGGAATAAACCCCATTTCGCCACCTGCATGAACGATGATCCAGCGTGCACCAACTGAATCGCTTTTTAAAACACCTTGTTCATTTTCCATCTGCCAACATTTGTTGACAGAATATGAAGCGTGTATATAAGTTTCATCGAGATATACGATAGGTCGGCCTTCATTTCGATTTTGTCTTAAAATATTTAAGTATCTGTACCTCCAGGCTACAATGTCATATCGTTCCATTAAAATTTTTCTTTTAGAACCACATTTTTTAAATCTAAACCCAATTTGCCGAATTATTTTCCATAGTGTGGTACGACCTCCATTGAAGTTAATATCAATTTTTAATTACCCACGACGGAACGGAGTACGGGTATATGCGTTTAGGGTGAGAGACCGTTTGTACATTACTCTATTAAAAATATTTTATGTTTGATTGTATGTTAAATTGTTCACAAAAACCAATAATGCAAAAATATTTTTGTTTGTTTGTTTGTTTGTTTGTTTGTTTGTTTGTTGGTTTGTTTGTTTGTTTGTGTGTTCGTTTGTGCACATCAATGTTCCCATTTATTTCAAAGACGGCTTGACCGATTTAGATGCGGTTTTCTGTATAATGTTTGGTGTTCAGCGGCAATGGTTCTTAGATAGTTGTTACGAACATCGATCACCAGGGGGCGCCATAAAATACATTTATATTGCAAACGAATGTTCCCATTTATTTCAAAAACGGCTTGACCGATTTAGATGCAATTTTCTGTATAATGTTTGGTATTCATTGGCGATGGTTCTTAGATAGTTGTTACGAACATCGATCACCAGGGGGCGCCATAAAAACATTTATATTGCAAACGAATGTTCCCATTTATTTCAAAAACGGCTTGACCGATTTAGATGCAGTTTTCTGTATAATGTTTGGTATTCATTGGCAATGATTCTTAGATAGTTGTTACGAACATCGATCACCAGGAGGCGCCATAAAAAAACATTTACAGTGCAAACGAATGTTCCCAATACAGTTGTACAGTTGGATACAGTTTTGTACAAAATACTAGTGAGTCATTGCCAATGGTTTGTAGATAATAGTTCGTGTGATTGAACAGCAGAGGGCGCCACAATAAACGTATCTGTATGACTTGGAAGGGAAATTCTCTGTTTTAATATATTTCTAGTAAATTCCTTTGGTTAGTGATTGGGTTTGTTTGAACTAGTCTCAAATATTAAATTTGGTGACGAGGGTCTGACGATGCAAGATGCGGCTGATTAGCGATGCATATTAATGGTAACTAGTAAATACCTCCAGTTTAGGCTCATTTGATTTGGTTAAACTATTCTAACACATTAGGCTTGGTGGCGAGGATTAATGAATGAATATGGCGCATTTACCCGGCAAGAGGGCCATGGCCCAGGGCGTCAGCCTCCGAGGGGCGGCGCCAGCCGCACCTCGCTCAGTTTTTCTTACTTTATTTCAATCAGTCTTCGCGCGACGTCCGCGCTGTGTACTCGTGCGTTGCCCTGCAACTGAGTCATAATACGCATAGTGATGTGACACGGGGCTTTCGGCATACTGTCGATAGCCGGTTGAGCGACACGATGGATAAATACCTTATAAGATCGTCTTCCTTTGGAAGTCTAAACTCGAAGAGGCCAGCCGAAGATAACCTCGAAGGCTGGACTACACCCAAACGGCATAATATACAGAGTAAACAATCTAAATTTGATGGATCTCGTAACCTTCCCACGAGTAACCGATTTGAAGAACTTCCTGTGGACGACCAGTGCAGCAAAAATTACCAAGACGCAGCCACAAAACCTAAGAAATTAGGTCACATCCCCCCTATATTAGTGGACGTGGGAAACAAAACGCACCTCACGATCAAAGAGACGGTGAGCAAATTCACGAAGACATTCCACCTTCAATATAGGAGCGGCAATAAAGTGGCCGTGATTTGTTATTCATCAGAAGCCCACCAGGCAGTTAAGGAAGGCCTCCGCACAGACGATGTACCCTTTGTGACTTATACCAGGAGTGATGAGAAGACACCTAAGGTGGTCATTAAAGGCCTACCTACCTACGCTGAAGAAGAGCTTCCAAGTGAGCTCGAAAAACTTGGCTTTAAAGGGGCTAAAGTAACTAAATTAAAGTTAAGAAATGCTGTACCGTGTCCTCCATACCTTGTTCAACTTGCTGACGGGGCAGATATTGTGAAATTTCGTCAAATTAAATATTTGTGCAACTGTGTTGTCACGATCCAAAAATACAAACCCAAAAGATCAGCGGGTACTCAGTGTTATAGATGCCAGAATTTTGGACATTCTTCAAAAAATTGCAACATGCCATCACGCTGTGTAAAATGCACGGAATTGCATTCTACGGCTGACTGTCCCAAGAAGGATCGGAAAGAAGTCGCCCGTTGCTGCAACTGTAATGAGGAGCACCCTGCTAATTATAGTAAATGCAAAGTTAGACTAGCTTACCTTGACCGCATTCACCAAAACACTTATGCACACAAGACCGTGCCCTTACTTAATATACCGAAGCCCGTCACAAAACCCAAGACTTGGGCAAGTGTTGCCACTGCGACTACGACAGATGAAAATGAAACGGAAAAGGACCTTCCGAAGATTACAGTAGGTCCAGAAGAAAACCCGCTTTGCACAGAGGACGCTGCAACTAACGAAATGTTCAAAATTCTACTTACTTTACGAAAAATTAAGAAACAATTTACGTCTTGTACTTCCCAGTTGGAGAAGGTCATGCTCGTACTCACTCACCTCGGTCAATATATTTAAGTTTAATCGCAGGGAAATTCGTCTACTTTCATGGAACGCTGATGGCGTACGTGGTAAGATACACGAACTACTTGATTTTGTGGTGCATTCCGTGTCTGTCGATATTTTATTTATTTGTGAAACCCGTCTGACCCCTAATATTTCTCTAGGGACCCCTGGTTTTACCTGCTATCGACAAGATAAGGCTCATAATGGTCGCGGGCAGGGTGTAGCCATTTTAGTTAAAAACAATGTAAGTCATTCTTTAATTACCATACCGCGTACCAAAAATATAGAGGCAATTGGTATAAGTGTAAAAATATCAGGTATTGAACATATTCTTGTATCAGCTTATCAGTCTCCTAACTTACCTCTTTTGCAGTGCGATCTTGACGTATTGTTGAATCTTAGTTCCCACGTACTAATAGCTGGTGATCTAAATGCTAATCATAAGTACTGGCAAAGTAGCTATACAAATACCCGGGGCAGGGTCCTCTTCAGTCATATGCTGCACCACGATTATACTATTCTTGCTCCTGATATTCCTACACAAGTAAATTACTCGTCCGAACTTAACGCCACTAAACCCGATTTGGTCCTTGCATCTAATATTTCAAATATTAGTGATCTACAGACATTAATAGCTCTTTCATCAAATCACTACCCAATTTATTTTACCTTAGGAGGTAACCTACAACTAGAAACGAAAACTCGTGCCTATCGATACAATGATGCCTATTGGGGAAATTATCGTGCCCAGTTGGATGAAAATATTATTCTTTCTTCTAAAACATTGAGTACAGTGAGCGAAATCGACTCTGCTGTTAACCAGTTACAAAAGAGCATTCTTCAGGCTCGAGACAAAGCAGTTCCTATGGTTACACTTAACAACATTAATACTCCGAAATTGCCTAGACACGCTAAACAAATGATCAGGTACAAAAATTACTTGCGTCGCGTTGATAATAAACTGCCTAAAGGTCACTTCAAAAGATTCGTTCGCTACTTAATAAACCGCCTTTGCCGTTTAATTGAGCAGTATACTCAAATGTGCATAGATGATATATGGAACCAAAAACTCTCCAAAATTGATAATCCTAGAACAGATGTATGGCGTGTCATTAGGTCCTTGAAACCCAAGAGCATCACGATACCTCCTCTTAGACTACCTGATGGAACATTAACTTCTAATACCGGTGAACAGTGCGAAACTCTTGCTCATGCCTTTCTTGAAAATATGAGACTGACACATGAATGGCCAAGTCCAGTGTCAGATGAAATACTCCAAAACTCCCTTGACACTATTGAAAAATTTAATATTACCGAATTATCCCACCCGGTTCGTCCAGTTGAAGTACGCTCAATACTGAAATCACTTAAATTACGAAAGTCGCCTGGTAATGATGACATTGTTAATATTCTGCTTAAGAATTTATCCCAGAAAGCTGTCGTCTTTGTCACAAAAATTTTCAACGGCTGTCTCTTCTTAGGATATTTTCCTACGGCATGGAAAACTGCAAAAGTGATTGCCCTTAAGAAGCCTGGAAAAGATGATTCTGTGCCCGTCAGTTACAGACCCATTAGTTTACTACCGGCAATGGGTAAGTTGTTCGAAAAGATCATTTATAGCCGCTTACGTGCCGTTTCGGAACATTTATTGATCAACGAGCAATTTGGGTTTCGGCAGTCTCATTCAACCGCTCACCAGCTGGCCAGGGTCTGTGAACACATCACACATAACCTGAATCTTAATCAATCAACTGGAATGTTCCTGCTTGATGTAGAAAAGGCATTTGATACCGTGTGGCATAATGGTCTGCTGCACAAATTAATTACCCTTAA
Organism: Coenonympha arcania; assembly: GCA_036785405.1. Classification (NCBI taxonomy): domain Eukaryota; kingdom Metazoa; phylum Arthropoda; class Insecta; order Lepidoptera; family Nymphalidae; genus Coenonympha; species Coenonympha arcania. The sequence goes on from CM072069.1 coordinate 1,596,218, forward strand.
GATTCCGCTACCACTTATAAAACTCATAAAATCGTATCTTGAAAATCGGAGTTTTAAAGTGCATATTGGTAATTCTGAATCTTCTAACCAGATTGTACCTGCTGGGGTTCCTCAAGGCTCCATATTAGGTCCTTACTTATTTTTATTGTACCTCAATGATATTCCAATTCAACCCAGAACCAGTTTAGCATGTTTCGCGGATGATACCGCATCATTTACGTCATCCACAGACACGGACTTGATCATTTGTCGGCTGCAGTTATCTATTGATTTACTCCATACCTTTTTTACCAAGTGGAAACTAAAGCTTAACGAATCCAAAACAGAAGCTATTTTCTTTACAAGACATCGAAATCCTCCATTAAGAACCCTCAACATTGCTGGACATAACGTTAAATGGAATCGTTCTGTCCGCTACCTCGGCGTTACTTTAGATACTAAATTAAACTGGTCAAAACATACCTCTGACCTACGCATTAAGGGTGCACAAGTACTTGGCGCCCTAAACCCAATCCTTAATCGTAAGAGCAGGCTAAGCTCACAAACTAAACTCCGATTGTATAGCGTACTTGTAAGGCCAGCCCTTACCTATGCTTGTCCCATCTGGAGTAATACTTGCATTACTAACTATAAACTTCTCCAAGTAATACAAAATAAAGCACTAAAAATTGCTCATAATACCCCTTTTAAAACTAACTTAAAACAATTGCATAGACGAATAAAATTTCCGGAGCTACTTGAATTTGTTCTCAAACTTACACGAAAATTCTATACTAAGAATAAGATGCATCTTAATCCTCTCGTAGCTAACATTTGCACCACCAAGATCACTGATCTACCGTATATCGACAGATACGGAACGTATAGACTGCCCCATCACTACCTATTGTTCCCGCGGGCCGATGAGAGTGTGTGCATCTAGCTCCAAGCGACACACGAGCGTATCATGGTTTTGCAAAGTACCCGCTCGCACGCCGTTTGCGCGCGGAAGACGGGCGACCGGGCGTATTGTTCTTACTTTATCGTATAGCAAGGCGCTCGAACATTATGAATTTTAAATTTTTGTCCTCTTACGTCGTAAAGCGATAATATCAACAAGTATGTCGCAATCTTATTTTATTTACTATAATAATATAATTAACCGTTACGTATTGTATAAATTATAATATCAAGTAGAAAATTTTAAGAGGTTTACAGCCTGAAAATGTTTGTAACCTATGTTTCTAATAGTTATAGATATAGTATGTTGCTATTATGTGTATCATTTATGGCAATAAAGACATTTAAAAATCAATCAAAATCTTACTTTATTAGAGAAATTCCCTGTGTTTAATGTGTTATCTTTCTATTAAACACGTATTGAGTATACAGTCTAGTAAACAGGGATTCGTATGTTTTAACTAGGCCCAAACCTTTAGATGTACATAGTATAGCCTTCAGACGCTGCATAGAGGAGTTAATGGCTAGTTTGAAGATTAATTTTAATTTTTTAATAATAATATCTTTTAAATTACATTAATATATTAATCGAAAAACTATAAAACAAGTGGAAAATTAAAAAATTTAAAACACCCACGACTTTTGCAGACTTGTAATTGAAAAAGGATTAAATAATTTTTTTTTAAACTCCCCGACTAAAGGAAAGTAAGAACTAAGAACCTATCAGTATAATTACAAATCCAATAAAATCCGTCGGAGCTGCCATTGCTATTTTCGTTTCCAATATCAATTAATGAAATTAGTAAGCATTGATGAACTGCCGGTAGGTATATGAGAAGTATCAAGAAATTGAATTAGTCATCGACTGGTAAACAGCACCATCAACCGTCACAGGCAGGACACAGCAGCTCCGGCGGATTTTCTTGGGTTTGTAATTATACTGATAGGTTCTTAGTTCTTACTTTCCTTTAGTCGGGGAGTTTAAAAAAAAATTATTTAATCCTTTTTCAATTACAAGTCTGCAAAAGTCGTGGGTGTTTTAAATTTTTTAATTTTCCACTTGTTCAGCCAAAAGCTTGCCCAAAGTAGGCAACTCCTTTCTGACTACGTACATTTGATGTATTTTAGTTCTGATTGCACATAGTTCAAAATCATCTTACTGAATTTTATTCGATTGGCAGCGTTTTTTCCTGGGAGTACATATTTTCTTAGACGTGGAAGCAGCAACCTCACACTCCTTGGTAATAGTGGTGACAGTTTTCTCAGAAACGCCTGAAATACAAAACATTACATTAATAACATGCATATTGTACATTTTTTTTATTAATCTTGTTATATATATATATAATATGATAGTATAATATAATGTAATAATACATAATGTAACAAAGGTTTGTATTAAAGAAAAAAAATCGATCGGGACTGGCGCGGGTGAAACCGCAGGGCGCAGCTAGTTTATACAATAAGAATCAAATACTATGTTTTTAAAACAAATATAAGTAATTATTATTATACATATACCTATGTACGGAATGTATTACAATTAAAACATCGTGCCTACATACAAACAATAATCTATTAGCAAAACAAATAACTTTCGATCCCTAATAACGGGAAACTATTAATAGCAGGTAACACTAATTTACTTACCAGTCATGGCGGCTACACGTTGACGAACATGTTCAAATGGGATTATTGGTCCTCCATTAGCTTTTTCCCGTTCACAAAAATTACGAACTGAGGATACAATTTTTCTGCCGCTACTTTGAATCCTTTTTGGCATGATTAACACGTTTAAAATCAAAAAAAAATAAGAAAAACGCAAGGAGCTTCACACTGTGTTAAAGGTACTTGTCAGCAAGAATGGCGGGTAATGCCAACCTAACAGAAACAGCTGTCAGAGGCAAAATAACGCTGAACGCAGATAGGGCGATCAGCTAAAAATGTATCAATCATTAAAGAGCTGTATCACTGTCAAAACATGGGTTTTGACCAATCACAGCACTTGAAAATCACGTTTTGACATTGATACAGCTCTTTAATTATTGATAAATTTTTAGCCGATCGCCCTGCTGTGCCTACGCGACTCAACCGATGTCAACAAATCAACTGCATTGATGTGAGTTTGTCGCTGCTATAAGCGCGCGAAAGCTGATGAATAACTGGAATATATTATATGGGTTTTGCCTATAACATAAAGGCCCAGAAAACTCCATGGTTCCTGCGGAATCCATGAAAACTCCAAATTCACGCGGGCGTGTTTGTTATTTTAGGTACTTACTCTACAATCTAGACAATTGCACACAAAACTTCAAAATTTGGAAAACAGCTAACAGTCGCGAAGCCAACTGAAGAATAAACAACTTTTCTTATTACTAGCATTAGGTACTATACTATTTCCATTCGTTTATTTGCTATTTGACACATGAAACAGATATAGCACGCCTTACCATTATCTCGCTCTGGTCCCTCGCTATTGCTATATCTATTTCAAGTGATTTCATGAGTTAGAAAATAAACAAATGGATAATAAAGAATATAATAATATGGTATTCTGTGCTACTACAGCACGGCACGTCGTAGCAGCTACGATTCGTAGCGTAGGCCGTATAGGTAAGGCGAATTAAACGTGTCTGCTCATATAATCCAATTTAGTTTTTTTTTATAATTTGAAATCAAATTACTTTTAATAAGATTTATTATGTATGGTGATGCTAGATATTATGATAATATGATTACTTTTGCGAAGTCAACCCGCTTCAATCAAATCCCAAACTCCCAGTAACCTAAGTAAGGAACAGATTTTTACCCTATAACGAAGAACTTTTTTTACAATCTGGCCTCGACCCGCCACCGAAGCGGCAGGTCCCGCCGCTGCTGCCAGCAGCCTGGCCGCTGCCGACCCTCCTGGGAGGCGCGTCCCGAACAGGTCGCGCCACCACCTCGGCCTGTCGGTGGAATTCGGGTCACGGGTGACGGACCAGAACCCCTTACGTACGTCACCCGCCGGCCGGCACCGGTCGCCGAAGGAAGGTGTTCGCACCCCAGCAAACGGCGCGTCTCCTGCGAGAGGGATGTGCCGCCGTAAATATCCCTCTCGACGAGCGTTCCCGCCCACTTCGGTGATTTTTTACGAGGTTGTCTTACTCGTAGTGCCCCGAAGGGACTTGTGGGCGTTTCCGCCCCCATCTTTAATTTTTTAATGAGGTTTTCTTCCTCCTCCGGGGTAGGTGTAGACGTTTCGACACTGTGCCCTCAGCTGGGACTCAGAGGGACACGCGAAGAAGCGTCACCTATCCGCCGGGCCAAGCTATTCGCTGTCGGTTACCAACCGACGTTACCAGGGAGCACCGGCCCGTGCGCTACAGAGGGGCACCGTAGCACTCGGGCACTCGTGAGGGGGATGGTAATGATATCGTACGGTGCGAAGAGGCTTCTCAAAAGCAGCCTCTTTCAGACCACTATTATAATACAGCCTGCAAACTGAATTTCAGTCCATACCGACTCGCGCACCCGGCGCCTCATGTCGCGCGAACCAAATAAATTACTTACAAATCGTTTTTGATTAATCCGAACCGGTGTTCAGGGTGTTTAAGTAAACTTTTTTTTATTAACTGTAGCATCTTTTTTAAAGGATCGTTTACCGTTGGTAAGTATATTTTACTGTTTTCACTTGTTGAGTAAAACTTTATTTCATTGTTTGTCTGTGAATATTTTAATGTAGGTACGAGCTTTAATTGAACTTCGCTTGATAAGTACCTATCTATATGTATAGTTTTAGTCGTGTGTGTTTGGATTAGATCTTAACAGTTTTAAAACGCTTGAATAGAATTTCAATACCACATAATATCAATTTGTATAAAGGCTAAAATTGTTAAAATCCGTAAGAATCGTTTACACACAAGGGAAACCAATTAACGGCGTAATCAGTACTTTTACCGATTTTTAGTGACCTGCAGTTTAAAAACTTTATAAAGACAATTAGTACTTTCTTTTTTAAACGTCATGCATTTTTGGTCTTTTTTAATGTCGGTAACAATAATATCCAAAAACGCTCGGAAATAGATTTTTGATAACATGGCTCAGTTTTTTAGTTATTAAGTAAAACGTTGTCTTACTTAACAAAAATATCTCAGTATATCCACATTTAAAAATAGCATTTACTTACTCTTATTAGTTTGGACGTTTGTTACTCTACAATTGTTTCGTACGGGTATTTTATACGGTAAAACCACGCGTGTACCTTTCGTAAGTGGTTTAGCCCACATCATTAGACCCTACTTATTACTTACGTGCTTCTAAAACGAAGCTCTTGTATTCGAGATTGAAAGGGGTAATTATTTATTACCCATTTTAAACATGTGTGCCTTTGTGTAAACTTTCAAACTAAACTATCACAGTTCACAACAAAGCACCTAGTCCAAAACCAAAGTACCTAGTCTATACACAGCGTTGGTCTAACCAATATTCTTAATTATTATTATGTATATTGTATACTAGCTGTTGCCCTCAGCTCCAGCTGGATTTCAGTTTTTCGCTAATCCCGTGGTTTTTTCCGAGATAAAAAGTAGCCTGTATGTGTTAATCCGGGCTATAAGCTATCTATGTTCCAAATTTCAGCCAAATCAGTTCAGTAGTTGCGGCGTGAAAGAGTAACAAAGATCTATCCATCCATCCATACTTACAAACTTTCGCGTTTGTAATATTAGTAGGATAGGAAGTAGGATGTATTTAAACTTTCGTAGGCGCTACGGCAACGCTACGATTTTGCTACGCAAATGGAAAATGAGTGTTTGTAGACGTTGGTTTTCAAGTGGCAACTAATGCTCACAAATAAATATAGAAACTGACATTTAACGTTAAACATGTAACAGCGGGATTTAATGATAATTAAAATTAACGCAGTCATAAATTGTGCTTAATCCTTAGTAATATATCATGTAGAATGTCAACACACGGCAACGAGGTAGGCGAGGCAAAGTTCCCGATGGGGGATAATCTGCCGATATCCCCAATTAAAACTTTTACACGACTGATTACCTATCTTAGATACCTATCTTGCATCGCGCGTCGCTCGAATCAGTTCATTAATTACAGATTTAAACTATTTTTTAATATAAAATTTAAGCGGTAAAGTCATGTTTCGGGTAAGGTCAAGTGGGGTAAGAGAAACATACTTTACTGGTTTGTGAACATTTTGGCCTTCAGCTATCAAAATTATACATTTATTTCGATAATAATTGAAACAAATCTTCACTTTTGAAATATACTAACATTTTTTTTTATACAGAACTAGATTGTTCGTTTAATAACAGCACAATTTAGCAACAAAGCTAGGTCATAAAAATGTTCCTCTTACCCGAGATTTGGGGTAAGAGGAACACTCGATACTTTTAAGTAATAACTCATGTTTTTAAGTGTTTATATAGCATGTATTAAATTTTCTTTTGAGTTAAGGGAATGAAACCTTACCTCGTTTAAAATAAGGTCTTATTTAGGCTGACAGCATACAAAAACGAAATTTGGGGTAACAGGAACATATAGGTAAGGTCAGAGGTGCTAAACTTTTTCTGGTATTAAATGAAGGTATTAAAAACTAGCTTTCCGCCCGCGACTTCGTCCGCATTTTGGTTATATCGCGCTTGGCACAATTTTTCAAGTGTTTAGGCCTTTAGTGTCCCGTGATCGGTTGAAATGAAGCCTATGCCCCTAGCCCTTGATGTCAAGCTACCTTCCTTCCAAATTTCTTAAGATTGGTTCAGTGGTTTAGGCGTGAAAACACAACAGACAGACAGGCAGACAGACAGAAAGACAGACTTTCGCATTTATAATATTAGTTGGAATAGGTGGGAAAGAAATGTATTCTAAAAACAGATATGGTTTTAATAAATTTCTTTAGGTACTTAATTACAATTTAAAAAATTAACTCGAAAGAAACAAAACATAAACTTCTAACAATTTTGAACTTTTCTCACTTTGGCCTATACGCGTAATTATAAACAACAATGTATCACAACAAAAATACTGTCACAAAAATACAGTCTATAACCTGACAAAGCGCCACTTTTAACGGCCCTAACTGCTTCTAATAGTTTTTCTTTCGGGTAAGAACTTCTATTGGTCTTTCTTTCGTAAGCTCGAGGCATTTTGCTTTTTCTGTAACAAATAAACAGTTAAGCAAATCATGGCTATTTACGGAACGTGTTACACCGGCTGACTTTTTAAGTCCTGGCCAAAATTTGTAGGATAAACCTTAACCTTTTCTATGGGACCAACTTTCGTACTCGAAATAAAAAATCTACTAAGTATTTCATACATTTTGGTCACAGCTGATCGATATTTTGTAAGGAACAGCTGACTTTTTATTTCGAGTACAAAAGTTGGTCCCATAGAAAAAGTTGTTCATACTCGTAGGTTCATCCTACAAATCTTGGCCAGTACCATAGATAATACATAATATATACTTGGCCAGTTCTTAAAAAGTCAGCCGGTATTATAGCGGATTTTAAAAATGTTTGTTTCCCCTGAAACCGGGAAAGAGGAACATATGTTTCTCTTAACCTAGTATAGCCGTTCCTCTTTCCCAGCTTGCCATTTTGAAGGTTATGTTTTTATTGATATCGAAAAAGCATTAAAAACACACACTACAAACAATACAATACGTAGAAAATAAAGATTAAACGTAATAATTACACTTACCATAGCAATCAACCGCAAAACTGATGTTTTTAATATTTTAATAGCACAAACAAGGAACGCCGCTAGGTCTTGGTTTTTTTAGTTTGACGACTGATTTTTTTTCTCTCTTTTACTCGCTTAGCTGCCGTGTTGTAGCGCCATCTATCCAAGAATATATGAACTACGCCTAATACTGTTTTATTGACGTAGTGACCATAGAGCTCGGCGTTATAGTTTTCTTTTTACTAGTTACAGTTTCTCTTCCCCCCGCGTCCCTCTTACCCCACCTGACCTTAATTACTTTTTTGTTCATATATTTTTGAAGTGAATCGTGAGGCATTTCTTGAGATGTGAAAACCGTTGAACTTGCGACACCGTTACCGAAACCGACACCTCAATGCCGGAGTGCCATGCCATTTTTTTAAGTATCAAGAAAGAAAAGAAAGCTTAAAGTTGTCTAGATCTTTGAGTTTTATTTGGATTGGCAACAGTACTATGTTCAAAACAATTTCTTAGTGGCTTACTTTTTGCAGTGGCTACTCCAGAGTAAAGGTTTTTAGCCAATTTTGATTTTTAAGAGTTATCCAGTGGATATAGCTGAGTAGTCAGAATAAACCCATCGCCAGGAAGGACTGAGCAAGATTGGCCGTGTTGGCCAGTTTATAGGAAAAACAAAATCACGCGGGCGGACTTGGGCAAAAGCTTGTTAAGTGTTATTACTAAATATATATATAGCTGTTCGTGCTGATTAACCACTGACTCATTGATCATCTCTCCTGAACAATTTTGTATGAAAAATTTTTTTTTTCAATAACCATTTTGTATGGAAGGGAAAAAATCATTAAGAACAAAAATATGGACAGAGCTGATGATTGAGGATTTTGAAGACGGGTAAAGAACTGAAGAGTACAGCCAGGGTATCTAAGATAGGTGCTCGACCAAATGTTGATATGAGTATTCATATCTTGATTTCAAATTACGCGGCATGTTCGATCTTCACTCGGAGGCGTAGGGTACTTGGAAAACGATTAGTTCGGTGCGGAAAAATGCACGATCTGATGCAATAATATAAATGATCATTGATATTTTGGTATAATTAATTTTACAGAAAGTTACTGATTATCGATTACCTTTTCGGAGCAAATGTAAACATAAGTGTGTGTTCGGACAACCAGAGAAGGCCTAAAGGAACGCCTTCTCTGATATAAGGAAATTGCAATTAGATACCCTGAGAAGACTGGAAGTCTAGCCTTGTTTGGTGTGGAAGGGCACCTTCAGTAACACCTGTGTAAAGTCCCTCCTGGCGCTCAATTGTAGATATGTGTACTATATAATATAATAAATAGCAGTAATTAGCCGCATTAAGTTTTCATCGCTTAGTAATTAAGTTGTTCTGCTGCCATTTCCACTTTTTAGTTCGTATAGGCAATTATAATAAATAATCTTAGAAATCACTTATCATTTCATTCACCCATACCTCAACAAATCAATCAATGTAAATGTGATTGATTTGTTGAGGTATGGGCGAATGAAATGATAAGTGATTTCTAAGATTATTTATTATAATTGCCTATACGAACTAAAAGTGGAAATGACAACAGAACAACTTAATTGCTAAGCGATGAAAACTAAATGATTTCTATGATTATTTACTATAATTATCTATACGAACTAAAAAGTGGAAATGGCAGCAGAACAACTTAATTACTAAGCGATGAAAACTTAATGCGGCTAATTACTGCTATTTATTATATTATATAGTACACATATCTACAATTGAGCGCCAGGAGGGACTTTACACAGGTGTTACTGAAGGTGCCCTTCCACACCAAACAAGGCTAGACTTCCAGTCTTCTCAGGGTATCTAATTGCAATTTCCTTATATCAGAGAAGGCGTTTCTTTAGGCCTTCTCTGGTTGTCCGAACACACACTTATGTTTACATTTGCTCCGAAAAGGTAATCGATAATCAGTAACTTTCTGTAAAATTAATTATACCAAAATATCAATGATCATTTATATTATTGCATCAGATCGTGCATTTTTCCGCACCGAACTAATCGTTTTCCAAGTACCCTACGCCTCCGAGTGAAGATCGAACGTGCCGCGTAATTTGAAATCAAGATATGAATACTCTTATCAATGTCATTCAAAACGTCATCCGATTGCCAGTGAGCTGAAAAAAAATTCAAAATGGCGGATTCAAAATGGCCGCCAAACGAATTTCGTCGGTATCTCGGAAAGTATAAAAGATGGAAGAACGGTTTCTTGACAAGAGGTGATCAGGACCCGAAGGTCTATTTGATGGATAGAAAAAAATTAAAAATGGCGGTATTTATTCTTTCAAATGTATAGGAGTACTGAAGAGACTAAAAGTGGGAAGGCAAATAGAGGGGAAGACAGCACGCGGGCCACATGTGGCCCGCGCCCCACGCGCCCTACTAGTTTTCTATAAAGATCTTACACGAACGTCGTCCATTAAGTAAGTATTTAAGTACCTACTTACTCTACAAGAGTTGCTTAAGCTTTAAAAGTATATCCATGTACGATCACACATAATATTATGTTGTGTATAGAAACGTGACATGAAAATCTATAGCTGACACAAATTGATACTTCAACACCCTTTTACCGGCTGTAGAAATCTTTAGGTTGCACCTACATAAGGCGGGATGTTTTAAATTACGTCACGTAATCGTACATGTAATCATTACGTCATCGATACAGCACATCATTACACACCGTATCATTTCTATCTCAGTGACAGAGAAAAAAATATTCGTACACATAATAAATGATGTTGTGTATGGAAACGTGTCACGAAAATCTATAGGTAGCTGACACAAATTGATACTTCAACACCCTTTTACCAGCTGTAGGTATCTTTAGGTCGTACCCACATAAGGCGGGATGCTTGAAATTACGTCACGTAATCGTACATGTAATCATTACGTTATATCGATACACCACATCATTACAAACCATATCATTTCTATTTCAGTGACAGATAAAAAATATTCGTACACATAATAATATGATGTTGTGTATGGAAATGTGACACGAAAATCTATAGCTGACACAAATTGATACTTCAACACCCTTTTACCGGCTGTATCTTTAGGTCGTACCTACATAAGGCGGGATGCTTGAAATTACGTCACGTAATCGTACATGTAATCATTACGTTATATCGATACACCACATCATTACAAACCATATCATTTCTATTTCAGTGACAGATAAAAAATATTCGTACACATAACATGATGTTGTGTATGGAAACGTGACACGAAAATCTATAGCTGACACAAATTGATACTTCAACACCCTTTTACCGGCTGTATCTTTAGGTCGTACCTACATAAGGCGGGATGCTTGAAATTACGTCACGTAATCGTACATGTAATCATTACGTTATCGATACAGCACATCATTACACACTGTGTTACACACCGTATCATTTCTATCTCAGTCACAGATAAAAAATATTCGTACACAGTGTTATGTTGTGTATGTAAACGTGACATGAAAATCTAAAGCTGACACAAATTGATACTTCAACACCCTTTTACCAGCTATAGGTATCTTTAGGTCGTACCCACATAAGACGGGATGCTTGAAATTACGTCACGTAACACCTAACACCACATCATTACACATCATATCATTGCTATCTTACTGACTGATAAAAGATATTCGTATACAATATCTAGTATATTGCTAATATGTAAAATTCTCGTGTCACAGTTTTTGTAAACAAACTCCTCCGAAACGGCTTGACCGATTTTTTTATAATTTTTTGTCTAGACTCGGTAGGTCTGAGGATAGGTCGCGTAAACTATTTTTCATACCAATCGGTATGAAAAACAGTTTCGGCTCTTATGAAAATTCAAAACTCTACCGCCAGGTTCGAAAAGCAAGTTTGCACCGAAAAGAACTGGCAAGAAACTCGGCACTTGCTCTTTTCCAAGATGTCATTATATACAATTTTCTTAAATAATATCAAAAAATAATACATAATTTTTAAGATATCTCGTGCGAGGAGATGGAAATATATCCCTATCATTCCAAGAATTCTTGTCATTGATAAATTCTTCAATAGTATAGTAACCCTGATTTATTAGATGTGACTTTAAATTTGACAGTGACTTTAAATCTGTGTAAAGGTAAGTCCCAAACAGACTTCAAACGTTCACGTAAAAAGTGAACGAGCAGAGACACCAAGAGAGACACTGGTGAAAACAAGTTTGAATAATAAATTGGCCAAACGTCCGCGCAATCAATACGGCGCAGCGTGGAGCGTACCTAATTGTGATTTCTAGGATTGTGGAGGCTTTCAAGCGGGATAAATTAATATCAACGCTTTGTCAAGGTCAAGGGTTGTGCTGTTTATTGTACGGATCGTAATTCGTAGACCGTAGTAGTTTGATATTGACCGATATTTCAGACAATTGTTGAACCAATTATCTTATCAAACCCTTTTTGTCTCGTTGGTCTAGTGGTGAGCATGTGCTACTGCAGATCACGAAGTCGTGGGTTCGATTCTCGGGTCGTTCTAGTAGGAAAATTCTTAATACTAACTCAGAGTTTGGAAATACACGTTGTTTCACCCCCTGCCTCAAATCTCGAATATCGAAGAGTACTTTAAGCCGTCGGTCCTACGCTTGATCTCTTTTCGGTCGTGTCGCGGCGCTGTCGTTCCATCGGATTATGAGAGAAAGGGAATAGAGAGTGCACCTGCGCATGCGCACACACTTGTGCACTATCCATAGTTTTGTTTATTTGTATGTTTCAACGCGCTAATGGAACTACTGGTCCGAATTGAAAATTCTTTTTTATCTTGAATAGGCCAGGCCATGTATCGGGAAACGCTAGAAGTTACATAACATCACGCTGTAACGAAAAGGAGCGGAGCATAGGTGACAAATTTTGGAAAACGGTAAAAATGAGAGGAATCTCGGACTTCTTCTTCTTTTTCTTCTTCTTCTTCAACTTCCGTTGCGTACGCTGCGTAAACTGTTAAAGTTACCAGTAAAATTCAAGTACCTAGGTATAAGATAGTTCTAAATAAAAGTCCGCGACACCACATACCTATTTTAATATTAATTCATTATAACAAGTTATCGGATACCTATGTCAAAAAAATTCGACGAATTGAGAACTTCCTCCTTTTTTTGAAGTCGGTTAAAAACCGAAATCTATGCAACGATGCCGCGGGCAATAGTTGTTCCTAATATGTCCCGCGTCTGTGGTGCTATATTCATAGATATCTTTCGATTACTCATTCCATAACTACGTCGTACGAGTATGTGGAAAGAAATTAAAGAAATGTATGATAATGTCAATTGCCTTCAAGAACTTACGTGAGCAGTTTGCCGATATGATATGAGTGGATGACGCTTGTCATCCACTCATATCTATTATTTTTTGGATTTTGTTTGGAGTCGTATGGCTGAGTAAAAAAATATTTGAGCCTATTCGTACCTATACAGCTATAACTTAAGTAGGTATACATGATACAACAATGTTTATTTTGGCAAAGTAGATTCACCTTAATATTAAGAAAGGTCCTTTCAATTCCCTATATTTATTATGTCAATAGCAGCTTTACACATACTCCTAAATATAGTTACCTATGTATGTTACATGATATATTCAATATAATAGCGAAAGCACACAAGTTTAACCTACATAAGATCATGTATCATAATATAGTTAGAGTTCACACAACTGCCCTATTGACGTCAGCGTTAGTCATAAGTTTAAAGGCCAGATTCACCGCTAACCGATAAAATAATGTCCGTTTGCTTATCGATTCGGATTTAACAATTGGAGCAGCCATAAGCTCTGTTTTTTTATATTGTAGATAGGCTTGCGCTGGACGACAATCACGCCTGATGGAAAGCAATGATGAGGTCTAGGTTGGAGCGCGAGTGTCTAGAAAATGCCTATTCACTCTTCTCTTGAAGGTATCCAAATTGTACTTGGCTGGGAACACGGAGGCTGGAAGAGAGTTCCACACCTTAGCGGTTCGTATCAGAAACGTGGAAGCTCAGAATACAGAATAATCTGTATTCTGAGCGTGGAATAAAAGTCTGTCCCTCAGAAATACGCTATGCCTGCAAAGGACTTCAAGGGAAGTAAGCAAATACTTAGTTTTCGTTTATTTGAAAATGTCAAAATAAAACAGGCAACTAAGAAACCTCCGAACGTGGCGGTAGAGTTTGACCTCAGAGTTTGACACTTTATAAGTGCCTGTAATTTAGGCCTTTGTGAAAGAATTAATATTTTTTTTTACTGTAATTCGAGTCTTACCCTCGTGCAATGGTGCCAAAAATTATGGCTGGATTTCTGCGCTGTACAGCTAGGTTGATTTGTTGCGCTAGATGTTTTTCTTAATTTTCCAATATTCCTTTACAACATAAAATCGAACAATACTCGAAGCCTACAAAAACTCATTCTCCGATCGTTCGTACCCTTTTATGTACGAAGTTCTATTAATATAATTTCTGAGAAATCAAGGTTTCTTTACGACATTGATATTGATTTACTCGTTAATAATAAGTTAGGTAGAAATACGGCTGCCTCGGTTAGCTCCTGAATTTTTTTTCTTATGTTTAAGTTTCTGAACGTAATGCCAAAGTTTTGGGTTGAAAGAGTCGTCACGTATTTTATCAACGCTCTAACTTTTTATATGGATAATATCTAGGGACTAGGTAGATAAACTTTTATGATAAAATTTAACTATTTTTCATGAATTTTCTTATTTGCATTCGTTTGAATGTCAGATGACAAAAACAATGCAATATCAGCTGTGCTATTCTGCAAAAATACTTATAGCAGCGACGAGCTAACATCTATGCGCTGATTGGTTAATGCTTCCGTCAGTTATGCAGCCAAGGCGACAATTGGCTGCTGATGGCTGCGTTGCTATGGTTACCGTCGATGGTTGGCCGCTGTACAATTTTATTTTTTCGAGAATAACACCCCTGTTTAAAATTGCATACAATTTTTTGTACACAATAAAAGGCTAAATGTAGCTTGTACTAAGTCCTAATAAAGCTTGGATAAACAATAGATTTGTAACAGTTTCTATTATATATAAGTAAGGTTTAATCAAAGAGGGTTATCAAATAAACTGAAAAAACGGCAATAAGTAGTTCTTGCAAAAATATTTTCAACCTCGTAGTTAAATGATTGAAAGAAAATGTGTTTTCGTATAAATCTAAAATATTCTGAGGTCCAATTACAAGATTGACTTAAATAAACCTAACAGTTAATTAGCTGTTTTCCGCGAAAAACTTGTAATTTTAAGGAAAAAAAGTATCTTTCAAGTTTTTGAAGCGTTATCCGACTTATTCAAGTAAAAATCAATTAAATTGTCATTACTGTGACCTACATACCATCAAAAGTCAAAGGTGAAACACACAAGAGCGTACACGTGGAGTCTGTCAGAAGTCAGAACTCAGAATTATTTAGGTTTACACTCATCGCTCATTTGTCTGAACAACTCTACACCACACCCAGGGCTTAGCCAAGGTTGACTTTCGGGGGGTTTGAAGAAAATAAAATATACATGAAAATTCACTTACCTACCTTATTTTATTTCTCTACGATTTCGCATTGTGAAGTCAACATCTCCTGAGGATGTCCCGGTGTCGGGACGAATCGTGCGTCGAAGAAAGTGTTAGAAAATTGTGTGTGGTGTTTCATGTGGGCAGTGTTCCTGCATAATGTACCATACAGAATCTTTTCAAGTAGCGGATTATAGCAAAACAAATTAATCTGACCTGCTAATTATGGATTTCCGCAAAGTAACGCATGCTTCCATTCAATATAAATACGACATTTATTTATTATTTAGTTTATTTTATTTAGATATTAAGTCAATGGCTAAGTACGATACGGAATCGCGCACGAATTGTTCCGTAGTCCGTATACCATTATTATCCATAACGACTAAAAAATAACGTTTATTTTGTTGGAGGCCCCCTTAAATATTTGTTTTAAGTCAGGTGGGGTAAGTGGGTAGTGTAACATCCAGTCATACCTACGATTTTTTTTTAAGTATATCAGTACATTACACACATCGCAGTCTAGCCCAAAGTAAGCGATAGTTTGTGTTATGGGTACTAGATAACTGATAAATAATTATGGAGTTTATCGATTTTGTGTTCAGATTGTTCACGGATTATTTTGGTCACGTCCAGGCCTAGTTTCAAAGCGAAGGTTTCATATTTAATTGGTTTATTTTTAGCCAAATTGTTTGAAATAGCACCGGGACACCCACGTTAAATACTTCATTGAAAGGCGCTTTCAAATATTTATAGCGCTGATTCCAACGCCAACGCTATAAATATTTGAAAGCGGATTTTTGTAACCTAACTCCTCCAAAACGGAATGACCGATTTTTATGATTTTTAGGGTTCCATTCCCAAATAGTAAAAATGGAACCCTTACTTAAGACTTTCTTCGTCCGTCCGCCACACTCGATTATTTAAGACCTGTTTGGAATTGTTATAATTGTTGTTTTGTATGTATAAATCGTACCGCCTTAATTGAAAACGAGTATTATGCTAATTGATTGGGAAATATGGACCTTATTTTATTCAGAGGAGTATAGCCTGAACGTCAACTCCTCTAAGATAGCATCTTATCTATGAATAATTCTGCATAGCATCTAGTAACTCGGCTAGGAGAAGAAAAAGCAATTTCTTACTATTTAGTCATATGAAGCATACTGAAGGAGTTTCGCATAGCGTTATCGTAGCAACTAGTAACGAGTACGAGTATAAGTATATTCATGACCATCGCTATTGCACAAAAAATTATCACACACGTGTTGTCTACAGCTTTTTCATAAATACAATGTTGTCTCGTTGAGTGTTACTAAGACGTCTGTTTATATTGGTGTGAGCTGAATGCTTATTTATTCGCGCCTACAGGGTCCACTACTTTGTCACATGAACACAACATCTCTCCTCCCTCAAAGGGCAGACCCTGCTCGTCGTGAATGCCGGATGAAGTCACGTTGCCAGTAACGTGTCTGCAGCTCGATGTAGACCATCGATTGAAATAGAGACTGCATCTCTATTCTCTATTATTAATGCTTTGTCTGCTATTTATAGGACCGTCTGACCTGCTTTTTAAAATGGAAAAATATGCCTAGTTTGTTCCGGATCCCATGACAGGCGAAAAGCTAAAGGTCTTGGAGTAGTTGTACATATCACACTACTATTTTAAACGCGAAATTTTGTATGTGTCTGTAAATGTAAGTTAACACATCCGAAACCCCCGAACATGATAGGTTACAAAATACTTAATTCTTTTTCACGAGTCCGTTTATTAATACATCATTTAGATATTACTGTAGTCAGGTTCGCCAATAAACTAGTACCTACCATAACATAGTTTGGCGAGAAATTGTAAGTTTGACTTGTGCATGTATTTCTTTGATTTAAATAAATAAATAAAAATAATGTGCTATGAAGCATCATTTATAATTAATAATTAGTTTATGAGATCTTATTTTAACGTATAATTACAATAATATCATAAAAATTTACTCCTACTTAGGGTTACTATATCTCAGATACCCAAAAACCCTGAGTTTTTGGGATTTTTGGATTCTTCTCAGGATTGCGGCCGGATTTTGCAAATCCCATGAATTCTCAGGATTTTTAGAATTTTCAATAAATAAGACGCTGTCATAAGACGTATATATATATCTTACGTTTTAAAAACCCTTTAAAAAAACTGTTGAACAAAACTAAATTAACTCTTCCTCGGGTACAATTAAAATCAATACATACCAGTAATCAATAGTTTTTATATAACGTAAGGTTATGTAGCTCTATATTTAGACTTTTTTACATTGTTACGTTTGAAAGAAAATTCTAATCTCAGGGTTTTTCAACGGAAATCAGGCCCTTTCCTTTCTCGGGACTTTTTTACCCGACTGCAAGAAGGGTTATGTTTTTCGCGCGTATCTTGTATGTATGTATGTATGTATGTAAATTTCTTTATGACCACGTATCTTCCAAACGGCTACATGGATTTTGACGTTAATGGTATCGTTAGATTCGTCTCATTAACCCAAGTGTTCTTAGATAGGTTTTTGAAAATAAAAAACAAAATGGCGGATTTTGGGCCTAAAATTGTCAGTCATTTTTAAAATAATTTTAACCAAACCTATCGAGTAGGGTATCAAAATGAAGGGAATTACAAGGAGATTACAAAAATATATATGTATAAGTCATATGTTTTGAATTAATTTGGAATTATAAACAGTCGATCAATGCGTTCAAAATGGTAACATTTGTAGTTTTTGATAGCGTTATTCTTGTATTGACCAAGTGTGTGTCGTACTTTATATTGTGCATTTTTACTTGGTATATCATAGCATAAATCGAAAACATAATTTAATATAATCATTAAACAATTATTTTAACATCTGTACTTTCGCTACTCGCCCTAGATGGCGCTGTGTGTACCCTAAGACGCGCTCCACTTTGTCGATCAGATTTAATCTAATGACCCTAACAAGGTAGGCTTTCTAATCTTTAGCATTTTATTTTTGAACGGCACGGAGTAGACACTGTCTAGATATCGTTGACGAGTAGTTCGAGATTAAAGTGGCACTGGCATCCATCATCGAATTTAATTGATAAAAAAAATTAAATATTAGTTTTAAATATATTTTTTTATTGAATTAATAAATTAATAAAATAATTTATTTTTCAAAAGTTTTAGATTCATAGACTTAGATTACCTGAAGCTAAAGAGCTTTAGATAATCCTTGGAAAAAATAAAATTTAATAGTTTTTAAGTATTTTTTTTAATAATAGAAATCTTTGTATTTTTGCTTTGTAAAAATATTTTTTTATGGCAGTCACTTACCTGTTTTTAGGTTATTCATTTTTATTAATATAGGATTAGGTCGTTCATTTTAATAACTTGGTAAGTAACCCGACTTTCTGAAGAACAGGTTAGTCATCGTATAACAGCTATACCTATAATATAATTCTATCGCTTTTAAATGATTCTGTATAAATTGCATTGAATAAATTGTAGATACATATTGATTTGGTAGCTTAAAAAATTGTCTGTTTTAGTTAGGTTTGTGTTCATATTAAGTATATGAAGGTTTTCTATGTATTTTCGAGTATAGTAGATCGTATTTTTGTACGTATACGAAGAATTTGATATTTTCAAAAATGGCTTTGTCTCGAAAAACAAAAAAAGATAAGGCGGGTAAAGAAAAAAATAAAACTGAATCTCCTCGATCACGCAAAATACGTCTTACAAAAATGAAAGAGAGAATGGCCATAATTTACAGTCAGCTTCCTGAAGGTTCGAAGAAACAATTATGCAAAGATATAAGTACCCGTAATTCAGTTAGGTTAGCAAAGGAAACTAATGCTGAAAAAATACAAAGGTTGACATACCTAGCCAATCATGTTTCCTCCAAAAGGGAGAATGAGTCGCCCTCATCTAGATCAACCAGATTAAAGTCTATGCAAAAATACTCTTCCACCCGGAGGGAGAATGAGTCACCTGCATCTAAAACAGCCAGGCTAGTCTATGCGGGAATATTCTTCTACATGTAGGGAGAATGAGTCATCTGCATCTAAAACAGCCAGGTTAGAGTCTATGCGGGAATATTCTTCTACATGTAGGGAGAATGAATCACCTGCATCTAAAACAGCCAGGCTGGAGTCTATGCGGGAGTATTCTTCTACATGTAGGGAGAATGAGTCACCTACATCTAAAACAGCCAGGCTAGAATCTATGCGGAAATATTCTTCTACATGTAGGGAGAATGAGTCACCTGCATCTAAAACAGCCAGGCTAGAGTCTATGCGGGAATATTCTTCTACATGTAGGGAGAATGAGTCACCGTCATCTCGAGCAAAAAAACTAGAATATGCTTCGGAAACTTACACACAGCTGTCTCCTAATTCTCGTGAAGAGAGACTGAGCGTTAAGAGGGATTATTTACAAGAATCAAATCCCTGGGAGTGATAGTGAACTGCTGATATTTTATTAGCTCAATTAATTTTTAAGAGATTACCTATGTAAAATGGTGAAGATAAATAAAAGAAAACCCGGCTGAGTTTGTTGTGAGCTTCTTCTCAGTGCAGGGCGCGTTGGAACCCTCGTAAACTTAGTTTTAAGTCGAATAATAGTTATCACCATACATATCGTTTTATATTAAATAATATAAATGACCTTTCATAAGTGCCTGTAAGTTAGGCCTATGTGAAATAAAGCTTTTTTTCTATTTCTATTTGTAATCTCAGTTTTTCCCGAATGATCCGCTTAAAGCGACGTGAGTTAGATACGCCTGAGCTCTAAACGTACACAAACTACACCTATGAAATGTTACAGCTTATATATTTCCGGGATAAAATCCAGGTTTGCGTTTGACGACACTGTTTACAACTTTTACTTCTTCCAAGTGACTGACTGACTTGAACCGACATAATATAATATATAACCAAATATACCCACTTTACGTCTTTCACATTGTGCTTAGGTTTCGCTCGTAAAGTGTGGCAACTAAAAAGCCTGAAATAAAATAAATAATTAAAAAAATCAAAAAACCCGACTGCAAAAATGTCAACTGAAATGCAATAACTTAAAAGACTGAAACAAGGCGAACAACGAAAACAAAATTATAATAAACTTAAAACGATGCAATTTTTACTTCATTTTAACAAACAACATTATGAGCTGATAGCTTTAGTTAAATTTTCGCATTCAATTTAAAAATAAAGCAGGCGGGACCTATTAATTTTCTTTATAATTTGCAAAAATAGGTCCCGCCTTCTATATTTTTAAATTGAATGCGAAAATTTAACTAAAGCTATCAGCTCATAATGTTGTTTGTTAAAATGAAGTAAAAATTGCATCGTTTTAAGTTTATTATAATTTTGTTTTCGTTGTTCGCCTTGTTTCAGTCTTTTAAGTTATTGCATTTCAGTTGACATTTTTGCAGTCGGGTTTTTTGATTTTTTTAATTATTTATTTTATCGCATCTCGTAACTCCACTCTTGCTTAAGGCGCTTCATGCGTTAGTATTATGCTTGAGTCAAAATTTACGATTTCCGAAGGAACATAAAATAGTTATGTGTTCAATTATAGATTAGATAATTGAATTCATATTATTTGGCATTTCATAATCTAGAACTTGGCTCAAAAATATTTTAAAATATGTGTATAACTTTCTCAGTAGAACAGTTTTTGTATAGGCTGTTTGCTAAAATAGCGGTCGACGCTCTACGCAGATGCAAGATATTTGTCATGTTTCTTAACAAAAACTTATAACAATGACATATTTAGAAAATTAATAACATTTACTAAAAAGTGTCTCAAAAAAAACACGATTTTCCTAGATTTTCATTCAAAAACCATAAACCGAAAAGTGCCATTTTTAGCATTTTTCGATAAATTAAACGTATTATTTTAGGATAAAATCCAAGATATTTTGTTATTTCTGAATTATAGTAATTTAATTCAATTAATATTCAATGTCACTAGTTGTTTACTATTTTAATTAGTTGTATTTTTATTTTACTATAAATTTTTTTGTAATACCATTTTCCGTGCAAAATTGCGTCAGCGGGAACGGAATTCCTTTTTTGTATGGAGCGACACGCGATTCACACCGTGCCGCATAAACGCTCTTAACAGACATAATCACCAACAGAAACGCCAAAAATATACAACAATGACGTCACTAGAGCCTATCGATCGAGTCATTTCATATTTCAGTAACGGGCTTTAGATTTAGTTTTTCCAACAGGCGGAGTAGCCACTCCCAATTTCCCGCAATTATCGTATTAGATTACCAGATCTTTTTGATTTGCATTGCCTTCAGACTCATTTTACTTCAAACTTTTGTAGTTTAGGTACAACGCATAACGAAAAGTTGAAATAATGTTGAAGGGTAGATAAGTGTTCTTAATAATGAATCGCCTTGTAATATTAAATAAAAATATTAAAAAAAAAATTCCATACATTATGGAAATACTTATGCTTATTTCTATTTCAAAATTTTCGATATCTTTTTTTTATGATTCGTCATCAAGTACACCTATGTACCCTTCAATATTATTTCAACTTATCGTTACACGCTCAGAATACAGAATAAACGTTACACGTTGTATAGGTACCTACCTCCTAAATTTTTTAATAATTTTGCATAAAAAAGTTCAGCGACCTCTCTTAATTCTTGCCATGAATATTTCAAAAAACCGGCCAAGTGCGAGTTGGACTCGCGCACCGAGGGTTCCGTACTACATTAAATAAGCTTAGGTAGTTATAGCTAGGTACTTTTAAGATTCGTTCGTACTAATGTAGATGTAACACGACCAAAACTGTAACGACCAAAGATGTAAAACGGTAATAATTACCTTTGTTAATGAACCGCAAAACAAACTTTGTTTGTAGAGGTTTATTGTTAATATCAAAAAAACTATGCTAGTTAGAGCATTGGCTATAGTTTTCCTGTAAAATATACGTAAATTCCTATTGACCATAATTATTTGAGATTTTTCGATTGGTAAACTCCGGAGATAAGGGGGGGGAACGGTAATTTTTTAGACATTTTCCCCGATAAATCAAAAACTATCATTAAAAAATAATTAAAAATCGGTTTTAGAATGTACAAAGTAAACCCTTTCATATGATACCCCACACAGTACAGTTATCTCACTTTTAAATTTCAACCCTCCGATTTTCCCCCCTTTTTAAATAAGAACAAAAATAATTTCCATTTTTTTTATTCCAGTGTCATTGGGCTACTAATATACACAACTATTCCAAATTTCATATCGATAGCTCCGGTAATTACTGAAATAATCGAGTGTGACGGACAGACGGACAGACAGACGGAGAAAGTCGCACCATAAGGGTTCCATTTTACCATTTTGGTACGGAACCCTAAAAAATGGTTAATGGTAGTTGTAGTCTTAATACTAACTTACACCGAGTATGAATTTCACTAAATATTAGCATATTTATTGCTAGTAAATTCAAATATCGCGTGAGCTGTGACAAAATACCCAGTTATTTGTTTTATTAATCAAATGTTAATATTGGAAAAACGTGCTGGGCCAATGTACCTGGGTCCTGGGTAGAATTATATACCTACCTAGGTAACTTATGTACAGGTATAGATCGTCGATCGGTATTGGGCCACAAATATGATTATAGTCAACCGAAGTCTGTCTTGGACTTACCTTAGTTTAAAGCTACAGCTGTCAAAAACATCTAGGTACTTAATAAATCAGGGTACTATATACATATACCATTGGAGAATTTTTTAATTACAAGGATTCTTGGAATGATAGGGATATGCTTCCATCTCCTCACGAGATATCTTAAAAATATGTAATAATTTTTCTTACTTTATAAAAAATCTTGTATGTAATGGCATCTTTGAAAAGAGCAAATGCCGAGATTCTTGCCAGTTCTTCTCTGCGCAAACCTTGCTTTTGAACCTGGCGGTAGAGTTATGACTTTTCATAAATGCCTATTGTTTGGGCCTATGTGAAAAATAAAGATTTTAATTTTCATTAATATAGACTAGTTACCAAAGTACAAGCAAAGACGCACCGCCAAGCGATTTAGCGTTCCGGTGCTGGGGTAAATTTACCTACTTACCCTTACAAGTTAGTACGATACGACATCTTAGGCTGCATCATCACTTACCATCAGGTGAGATCGCAGTCAAGTACTAACTTATATAGAGTAAAAAAAAATTACAGACATATATTAAAACAGCTACAAATAGTAGGTAGGTACAAACGAATTTGCACCATTTTCAGTTAAACTAACTAGGTAGGTACCTCGTATTACGGTTTTATGAACGCGTAGAACTTCGCTAATTAGAACCTGTGCTGCTGTAAGGCGTAACCAGACCACACCTTTCTGTTTTTGGCAATGCGCCTGTGTTTGTGTAATTGGATTAAAAGTTTGCTGAAATAACGAACGTTCATAACTCTGTAATTCCGAGACGCCTCGCTTAGTTATAAAGTTAGCGGTTCTAAAATACAAACCTTTAAAACGGTGTTTAATTAATATCATAAATATATAAAAAAACTAAACTGACTGTTTGATTGGTAACTGACATATCAACGTCCAACCCAAACAAAGGTCAAGAGAGTCCAAGGAATTTTTAAAACGCACCCTCTAAGGGGTGAAGTGGGGTCCAAAATTTGTATGGAGAAATACCTACT
Organism: Coenonympha arcania; assembly: GCA_036785405.1. Taxonomy (NCBI): domain Eukaryota; kingdom Metazoa; phylum Arthropoda; class Insecta; order Lepidoptera; family Nymphalidae; genus Coenonympha; species Coenonympha arcania. Next base: position 1,620,078 of record CM072069.1, read on the forward strand.
GAACTTTTGTGGCTGGAATTTGGAATGGAGATACATCCTGGATTAACAAATATGCTACTTTTTTCCCGGAAATCTAATGTTCCGGTGGGATTTATGAAAAACCGAAAATCACGCAGACATAGCCGCGGGCGATCGCTACTGTTTCAATTTTCCTCATCAAAGTTACGAGCAAAAACTAGTCACATTAATATAAACTAGCCAAAAAGTATACATCTATTGACTTCAGTACTTCAGGATCACTGATAGGCTAATTTCATCCCGGAAAATCCACGATTATGAAAAACCGATGATATTCACGCGGGCGATAGTTCTGATAATAAACACTCATTTGCACTATAAACTCCCGAGGTGAAAAAAGACGATAGAGTCGAACGTGGCAAGGAATAATAAGTGAGTACACTCTACTCCACTTGTTATTCCGATGGTTTAAACACCGAGAAAATACTTCGAAGGAAAACTTTATGAGGAGGGCGGACAACTTAGTATGAATAAATGAATGAGTGTGACCAAAATAAAGTTCCAACCAAACTTCCAACGCTACTTATATATCAGTTAGAATCAGAATTCTGATATACCTACGTTTGAATTATATTTAAGGAGTGCCTAAGCATGATTTAACAACAGGGATACTGTAAGTGTTCTCAAGTATTCACGTTTAACCGACTAACAAAATTTAATATTGTATAGACATATATGTACATAAGATACAGATGTAATAGTGTGCAATAATAAATATTGTGGTCGTTATTGAGACATACATAATATCCTTACGACAATTTTTAAATAAGTAATGCCTGAAGTTTTGCATGTTTACCTTATACTTAGACATTAGTGCACCAAGCAATTTACCAATTAATTATATACGTTATAGGTACACTCTGCTTGTTTGCTTTTTGGAAATGGCATCTAAGACAGCATTTCAAATTACAATATTAACATAAACGCTTGACGCTAAAGTTAAACGATTGTTAAAATTGGAGCTTTGGAAACACAGATTTTAGAAGTAAATTAATTAACCGGGTGACATTTCACTCCCCAATGAATGAGGAAGGAACACTCTCCATCTCGTGAAATAACTAGATACCTACTATGATATAACTTATTGCTGGACCTTTCCTTGCACGTGACATCCGGATCAAGTTCTAATCGATAGCTGTGTATACTTGTACCTATATAGCTAACAAACAGCCGGGGGCAGATTTCCGCGCAACGTGATAAACAAGGATATTTATACAGGCTTGCTTCAGATCACTTTTTGTATAAGGATTTTAATGTTTAAGCCAGACTTTATTACCACAAAGCAAAGCGTATTTGGATATTATTATTTTATTACAACAAAAATTACAATTACATCCATTGCAGTTTCGGACAAAAAATAGAAAAATGGAGATTTTGAGAGCGAATCTTGGGAAAACTTTCTGTCGAAAAAACTTTATCCAACCGCGTTTCTGTTTCTGAGCGAATTTAGACTAAGAATCTAGGTGCCTTCAAGAGAAGAGTGAATAGGCATTTACTAGGCAAGCGCGCTCCATCCTAGACCTCATCATTGCTTTCCATCAGGCATGATTGTCGTCAAGCGCAAGCCTATCTTCAATAAAAAATAAAATAAAAAAATACTTACATGATTTTAAAATATGAAAGTAATTTGCCCTTATAGTTTTAATAGCCGTTTAGCAACGGGCTGCAGTTCGGTGGGATCCAATTAGCGGGAGAGGTCTGCGGGGCTAGACAAAGTAACAGTCGTTTGGCGTTAACGCTAGTAGCCAAAAAGGTATGGGACAAACCACGTGACTGTAGAAAAACCACGACCGAGTAGTGCTAAACAAGCTGTGTTTGATAATCGACTACGACAACTTGAACGCTCTCTGGCGTTCCCGCAGACCTTGTAGATAACTTTAGCGTACTTCGCTTGAGAATTGACAGCCGACAGTATCAAACACAGCTTGTTTAGTACTACTCAGTCGTGGATTTTCTACAGTCACGTGGTTTGTCCCATACATTTTTGTCTACTAGCGGTTACTTTGTCTAGCCCTGCAGGTCACAAGCGCGATCTGTCAACCCAACTTCGCGCCCGACTCCGATCCGAGTCCCTTTGATGCAAACTCAATTAACTAAAAGCTAAAAGCTTCTCGGAATCAGGACAAATGACACAGCGCACCGCCTGATTTGAGTCTCGATTTTATTCTAGTCATGTTATGAACGAGAAAGTTAGTGAATAGTGACAATGGTGACTGGTGAGTTTGGTGTAATATAACTTAAGGCGATTTATTGAATTTATTTTTGTCTTTCTCACTCTCACGGAGATTTGGTAGGTGCGACATGCAGCGTCGCGGAAGAATATAACAGAAAAACGACCTTTTACCTAATTACTCAAAAACTAAGCTGGTTATCAAAAATCTGTTTCTTAGCTTTTTTTGATATTATTATTACCGACACTTTAACACAAAAATTACAATTAAGTACATCCAATGTAGTGTCCGATAAAAACTAGAAAAACTGAGATTTTAGGGAAACTTTTGGGAGAACTTTCTATCGAGAAAATTTTATCCAATCGTGATTCTGCTCATTAGCGATTTTGGATTAAAGACCCAAAAAAACATGACGTGTAAACCTAAATTTGAAAGTAATTGTCTTTATAGTTTTTGCATAAAACTTCATTCAAAATCGCTTAAATACGGCTTCTACACCGTTAAGTAATAATATATATATTTACTCTGTGCAGCAACCATGCGGCTGGTGACGCCCGGCTGCGTGAGCGACGTGCGTAACATGCCAATCGTGAAGCTGTTTCTGATGATCGCCGTCGTGGCATGCTACTTGACTATGGGTAAGTACATTTATATCATCTGCCACGAACCGCTAAGGTGTGGAACTCCCCTCTAGCTTCCGTGTTCTGCCAAGACGTAGGTATATCTAATTTGGGTGCTTTCAAGAGCAAAGTACTTAGCCATTTTGTTTGCAAGCGCGGTCCACCCTAGAACCTGATCATCGCTTTTCATCAAGCATGATTGTCGTCAAGCACAATTCTTATTCATAAAAAAGTCATCAAACGAATAAGTAACATCCACCCCCAATCAGTGACATCTTAGTGGTAAAGGTTCAATGCAAACCTTTCCATTTTTCCGAATTATGGTACGTTTGAGGCGCTAAATGTCACTTGCTTTTAACCACGGTAAAACATCGCGAGGAAGTCTGCCTCTGCCTGAAAGTTCTGTATTATATTCTCAAAGTTGTGTAAAGCCTGCGCAATCTAACCACCGTAATACCACCTAATCAGAGGTGTCAGTTATGGTAACAAGGTTTGTGGTAGTGGCGCGGTGGTGAGTAATGTTTTTTCCCATCTCAAAAATGCCCCACCTAAAGAAGTTTTCACTTCAAAAAGCCTCAAGGGGTTGAAAGTTGAGACTTAATAATTGAGAGTTCTTGACACTTATTATTGGACTGTGATAAATAATATACTTATTTGGTTTTAAAAATGGATTGGTTTGACAGGGGCATTGGTGTTCCAACTGCTGGAGGGGCCAGGCGAGCGTGCGACAGAGCAGCGGTTGGCCCAGCTGAAGACGAACTTCATCAGCGATCATCCGTGTTTAACAGGTCTGTGCATTTTATTTGCTAAGGTGTGGAATACACTTTCAGCGGACGTATTCTGTAACTCCGGTGCCTATCAAAGGAAGATATATTTGCTATGAAATAAAAATAACACTTTCGTAGCAAACCTTCAAGGGATAAAGAATATAATATGCCAGTGGCTATCATTTTTCGATAGGCACCGAATACGTGTTCAGGGGGCCTATTATTGTAATATTGTTTTAAAATTTTTATACTGACATTGTATGAAAATGTCAAAACAATATTACAATAATTACTTTAAGTGTTGGTCTTTATACTTCTGTAATCTTGAGACCGCTGCCTCTTGATCCAGTGGTGAGAATGTTTAACTACAGATTTGGTCCTGAATTCGATCCTCGAGTCTGAACGATAAAAATAAAAATCTATCACTGCTACTTAGTACGTAGGTACTTAGTTTGAAAATTCACCTACGTACTTTAAGCTCGTTCAGCCGTCGAACCTGTGATAGATTTCTCACTGGTCGTGACGAAGCTGTATCCATAAGAGTTATAAGAGTGAGAAATAAAGACTGCACCTATGTTGCACACGCATACTTGTGCACTAATATCGCCCGCGCAGATGGAAGTTCTCTGTAGAGATTGAACGCGTCGTCGAGCCGAATCGGTCGGAAAGACCTTATTCTTTTCTTGAGCAGTGCAGTCCAACGTCTAACCTAGACCTTATCAATACTTTTTATCGAATTTGATTTTCGTCAAGCGCAACTCATGTTTAGGTACAAACCGAAAATAATCGAGAGTCACACATGCTTCACAAGAGAGAGAGTCACACATAATTCATTCAATGCTGCTATTTTAGTGTGGGACCCAAAAAACTAACTTCAATATCTAACTATTCCTGAGAGAATAGTGCTTAGCTGACGGAAAGACGAACAAAAAATTATATATTCCATTTCATGCTTGGTTCCATTTATTTCTGACTTGAGGTAAGTAAATGGAGACCCAAAATGGATGAATGGAATGTTAAAAATCCAGTATGGCGGAAAATCCAACAACCCAAGATAGCAGCATATACCTAGTGTACTCCCATGATATTATGGGTATGGGATGAAAAGGTTTACTGAGAAAGATACGTATAAACTAACCTACAAAAGTTTTATTTGTTACCAATTTCTTAAATTAGAATTTATTAGATGAGTTAGTATAAACAATGCACTATCCCGTCCATTGTTTCTTTGTTGCCATATCGTAACAAACAGGAGGCTACATAATACTGATAATAATTAATTGTGTACCATTATGATAATGATTGATTTGTAAAGCAATTAATGTTATAATTTAGTTTTGTAAACAAATATTAATATTGTTATTTAACACGCGACATAATATTACCTACCTAAGCAATAAAATATAGGACCACAAAAATATTTTACAAAATAAGTATAATTTCAAATCCTTAGTGTGTAATTGACTATAATAAAACGATGCTAATTAGTATAGTTCCGTACCATCTATCAAAACGGCAAGAAATTACGGTAAATTCGAGCAAAAACTACGGACAATTCGAGAAAACTACGGACAGACGGACGGTGCGGCGGAGTCTCCGTAATAGGGTCCCGTTTTACCCTTTGCGTACGGAACCCTAAAAATGGCAAGGTCAATGGTCTCCTTTCGTTCAAAGACTCCCATTTGCAATTATCGGGCCTTTGGAAAGTAGATTGGAATCTGCAAAGTTTCCTACAAGATGATATAACGGGACCGAATATGATACGTGTAGGAATTTTTGGGCTGTGTAAGTACTCGTAGACTAATTCTAGAGAACCCGGCAATAGCTAGGAGACGCGGGTTCGAATTCCACTGAGCTCAAAAACTAACAAAAGAAATATGGAAAGTGAGTTTTAAATAGGTACTATCCACGTACTATCGCTATCACTAAATCTCAAGTCGATGGTAAGTCGTATCGTAGCCGACTGCCTGGCTATAGTGGCTAGCTATGCTACATGTCGAAAACCGAAAAATGTATAGGATTGGATACATTTCCATAGGTAGATGATGAAATTACCAATGACATTCCCATATATTTTGGGGACGTTATCTGGGGACATCGGGAGGCCCCTTTACCGATCACTAATCGTCCCCATTATAGGTGATGGAAGCCCGTTGTCCCCGTATGGGGCCAGTGGTGTATCATCAACTCATCACTTACCTACCACCAGCTGGACTCGTGGTCGAGTGCGGACCGGTTATCAACGAAAGTTTACATTCTCCTATCACATTTAAGCTAAGTATTGGTCGTTAACGTTTGACTGATAACTGCCGTGGATAGTAGTCAGTCTGAATTACCTACTGTAGGAATAATATAAAAAAAATAATAGTAAATTAGAAATAATTCATAAGGGCTTGTACCTATCTAACATGTATCTGCGTAACGAAAAGCTAAAACGACAAAACTATAACGAAAGGCTAAGTTTGTTGTTAACTCTTCTCAGTTCGATACGCGTTTCGTTCTCAGTGAAACTCGCGTCGAAAAATATTTATAAGTGTTTTTTTTTTAATCTTTATTTAATGGGCTTGGTCCCACAGTGGACTAAGTCGCCCTGTACATAAAAATAATCATCAATACAGAAAATCATAAATTAAAAAGTAATTAATTAGAAAACAATTCTCCTTAATACCTTTTTATATAGGGGCAACAAGGCCCTGGCCTCGTCCGACAGGGCGCTGTTGCAGCCTCCTACCTCTCTGAGCGTAGGGAATCTAACAAAAGTTTCCCAACGTTCTGTCTCGTTCCGAACACATTCCAGCAACAAGTGGTATGTATCCTCTGGCATATCACAGTCAGGACAGTTAGAAGATTGCATTTTTCCGATTAAGTTCCAAAACTTGTTGAGTGGAACGTGTCCGGAACGAAGTCTCAACATATTTATCGTATCTTTTCGAGATAAACAACAGTTACTAACCCAAGATGTCAGTGGTTCAGATTGAATGGTGCGATACCATATACCCTTATTTATAAGTGTTACCGACCAAATCCGTTATCCCCAAGAAACACCAACAAACGTTGAAATGATCCGAGACTGTAAAACTATTAAGAAAGACAACTTACCTTACGTTCAAGTGTAGGTACCTACACACTTAATAGAAATTGATTATAATATAAAGTCCATATTATTACCATACAAAACATACATAATATAAGATGACAATAACCTTCATCATAATATAGGTAATCTGTATTAAATAATGATATTTCATTATTAAAAACAATTTAAAAAAATATATTGCTTAAATCCAACTTAGGTTGGTAATATTGAATAAAATAAGTCTATCACTATTTCTTTATCATTTATCTGAAGATTAACGATAATAAGAGATCGTACATAATACGTAATTAATTAATTATTATGGATATTATCTCTATTCTCTCGTAGTTGGACTCTGCTAGGCGCAGGCGCAGCTTTTTAATTGGCCACCATATCAGTCCGGTCCAATTAAATAATAGATCAAATAATCAAAGACCAATCACTAGCCAGTAACCAGTAACCAGTTGTTCGCTAACCGCCGCACGAAGCAGTCACGTTGCGTTCCGGGCTTTTGAACCGCAGTTAACTTTTTCAAACAGTACCGGTCAATCTAAAATGCATCAAGATGATAGCTAAATTGATTTTCATTACGATAGTGGAAGTTGTCGCGCTGTTCTTCGAGCCGAACCACCCTAAACGCTTCTTCAAGTACAGTTGACCATAACTTACATCCGTTCCGTGAGGTATTCGGTGCGGACCATCTGCCATCAGCCCATTCATAATTGTGACTCGAAATTTAAGTTCCTTCCAATGTGTGAATTTAGTTTTTTTGGAAAATCTAAGTGTGTTTTGCTCTGTTCAACATAAGGACGTATTGAACTGTTTTGGAAGCAGATTCCTTAATAAACTATTGGCGTTTCGTAATCACCTAATTGACGTTCCAAAGACATTAAAAAAATCCGAAACTATTAAAACCTAACCTTCGTGAAAGAAGTCATCATCAGAAAGAGGCGGTTCTCAATCAATCACTGAAAAAATAAAGATTATATCTCCTTGGCAAAGATGGAGAGGCCAAAGTACCCTCGAATCCACTCTTACGGCAGCATGAGCTCAACTAGAAGCGATGACGACATGACCGTCCACAGCCAGCTGTTCCCTTATCCGAAGAAACTGATAGTGCCAAGGGAAATTCTTTACGAGGAAGAGCATCCGCCGTTCCAGCCGCTCTTTGCCACTACTAGGATTTTCGGGAAAGCGAGATGCACTTGCCTCCTGCTCATCTACTTGGCATTTTACATCGCTTACCTGGTCACTGGAGCCCTGGTGTTCTCTGCCCTGGAGACGCCAATGGAGAACCAGGTGGTGTTGGATGTGTTACGCGCTAAGCAGGAGTTCTCGTTGAAATACCCAACGGTTGTGGGTAAGCGTTTTTTTGTTACAAAACCTGAATTCATACCTATTTAATTTAGGGTATTTTTTTTGCTTCAAGTTGTTACTTGACTCCGATCTCACCGGACGGTAAGTGAAGACCCAGCCGAAGCACCGAAGGTGTTATAATACTACCTTATAAGGGCTAACGGTTTCTACGCAGCATCGCGTCGGAATGCTAAATCCTTCGACGGTGCGTCTTTGTTGGTAGGGTGATAGCTAGCCACGGCCGAAGACACACCAGACCAGACCTGAGGAAATTAGAAAAAAAGTCGTATTTTTGTATCTATCCCTTCGTCCGAAGTATAACTGACTGAATACCCTACTGATAAATATAATAGAACATTACGCGTATTTTCATACAGCAGTTGTTTTCTTTAACATTATAACATTTTAGCTTCCAACTCTTGAAAATTATGGTGACCGTGGCTTCTATTAATGTAGAATTTTCGAGAATTCGATTTACGACATCAGATTATCATACCTGAATAGATAATCTTCATTATATATTAGTAAGTACCTATTTTTATTTTATTGTGAGCGTGGGATTTAAATGTCTGAATTGATACCTATATAACGTGTTATTATCAGGAAGTAGGTAAGAGTAAAATGCTATGCATCTATGCTAATTACTAAATTTTATTTGTTTTTGGGAGTATTGCTTGTTGTTTGTGTTGCTATGGCAAACATCTGATACTGGTGCCGGTTCTTTTTTCCTTCATCCTTCCAAAAAGTATGAAAACGTTACGCTATTACAATCGTTCGAATTGACGACAATTCAGACCAAAATATTTATTTATAGAAATCGGTACCACTACTGCGGAACATTGCGTGTAAATTCGACTCACACTTGGCCGGTTGTATCTGGTATTTTATACCTAACGAATACCGTATAGATTTTTTAAATACGTACCTACATACGAGTTCGCACCTATTAATAAAATAAATAAATAAAAAATAAAATAAAAAAGCCTTTATTTCCGAAACAGCGATTGAGCAGCGATTACTTTACATGTCATGATAAAACTTTGTCTAACGGTATGGCAATAAAGTCAAAATTACATTTTCGTCAATATAGTTTTATAAGAAGTCAAACAATATATTTGTATATATATTTTTTCAAATTATTACAAAAAAATCATAGGATGTCGCGCGTTTCAGATTGCCTTTTGGCAAAGGCCTCCTCTAGCTGTCGCCACTGTGACCGGTCTTGTGCAACTCGTACTCCAATTGGGGCCCGCGGTCTGTCTGATTTCGTCTTCCCATCTTCTGTAGGGTCTACCTCTGCTTCTTTATCCATCTCGTGGGTACCAATTTGTCACGATTTTGCTCCATCTCCATTTCTGCGAGTCAATTTTAGTTAATATGTCTATAACCTTAGTCTGATTTCTAATGTCGTTAATACTTACACGATCTTTGATTTTTACACCAATCATGCTCCTTTCCATTGCCCTCTGACCTATTAGCCATTTTATTATGCAGCCTATACTAAGACTATAGTCTATGATTCCTTCATAGAGGTCCCGCGAGCGACGACCTATTATAAATCTATGGATCCTTTATTATTTTAATAATTCATGGATTCAATATGGCTAGAATTTATAAATTTTATCAAAAACAGTTTTAAAACTTTGTCCCATATTTTTATAAAGCTACATTATTATTCATCCACTCATTAGCTTTAAGCCACGTCAATTCTCGGAATATTAAACAGTGGTTTGATAAAAATATCTAAACTAGTTTCAGATAAGCGTGAATCGATTTGCGGTCGTGTGGTTCTATAAGCGCACAATAGATCTAAGAAAGTCAAACGGATTTTTTGTAGCTTTTCTTTCTTTCTTCCTTGCCTTTTCCCACTTTATGTGGGGTCGGGTATTTTTTGTAGCTTTTACGAAAATTAAATTGAAAGCTGTACCTACTAAAACATTTCTACATACAAATTAATAAAAAATATCTTTAGGTACATCTTCATTCTCCATCGAAGCTAATAAGGAAGAAAAAGTTTATTTATTATGCGTAAAGAGAATATTCAGATGTAAATGAATAAAAAATCAAGTGGGTGTACGTACGGCTTTTAATTTTCATGCCAGGTAGAAAATCCTGGGATGATTTTTTCGAGTTCTATACCCATTGTCTCACCAATTAGGGACACCGGGTGTACGTGTAATACAGTGTAAAAGTGTCCCGACAAAACCTATTAAATATAAACGAGAGTATGTGTATTTTTATAAACAAACTAAAACATTGTAATTTATGTTAAACCATTATTATACAGCCTAATTTTACTTGCAACTAGCTATAGTGCGATTCTCTCCCTTTTCGCGTTTTATCTCTCTTTCGGTTCGGACACTTTTTAGCGCTGACCCGTCATCCTTAGTATTAAATATCTATGACTATACCTGCAGATAAATAAACACAACTTATTTAAATAAACCTATATTTATATATACCTGCAGATGAATAAACACAACTTATTTAAAAAAAAAGCCTATATTTGGCGCAAAAATCAAAAATACACTGCGCCTTTCGCGGTTCTCGTCAGCTTACTAAGGAACCATAAAGATATTAGGATCTAGTTTCTATTCCGAGACACTGATTATATTTTTTTATGGTCGCAGAGGCCTCAATTAAAAGGTTAATAATATCGCTCTGTTGAAATGTTTTTTGGGTTCCGTATCTCAGATGAGATGAGAAAAACGGAATTCGTTTAGGATCTGTCCTTGTGTCCGTCCGTCCGCCATTTTACGGCCCTCTCTAATAAAATGGAAAAGATGTCAAGATTTTAAATTAGATACAAAGACCTGTCTTGGAGAAGTACAAAATTCTAGCCTATGAAGTTAACGCCATAAAAGAGTTATTTAAGAAATTTTTAGTCATCTGCCGATTGAGAACTACAAAAAAAACCACTTTCAACACTTTCAAAGTAAAATGTCATGTATTATGGGCCTTAAATTTAATTCGCTCCGAAGTAGAAACACGGTAATGGGTAAAACTTTCTCGATAGAAAGTTGTCTCAAAAGTTGCTCCAAAATCCCCAATTTTCTAATCGTTATCGGAAACTACAGTGGATGTAATAGTATTTTTTGTTTCAATGTGTCGGTAATAATAATATCAAAAAACGCTCCCAAAAGTATTTTTAATAACTGGCTTAGTTTTTTAGTTATTATGTAAAACGTCGTTTTTCTGTTATAATATTCTCCGCGACGCTGAATGTCGCACCCATCAACATACCTATTCGAAACAGTGAGAAGGACGATAATTAAATCAGTCTATATATCAGGCCTGCGTCTTGCCGGTCATGACATACGGAGCAGAAACGTGGACACTCACAGTAGGCCTTGTCCACAAGTTCAAAGTCGCTCAGCGTGCTATGGAGAGGGCTATGCTGGGTGTTTCTCTGAAGGATAGAATCCGCAACGAGGACATCCGTAGGAGAACCAAGGTTACCGACATAGCCCAACGGATTAGCAAGCTGAAGTGGCAGTGGGCGGGCCATATCTGTCGCAGAACCGACGGCCGTTGGGGCAGACGTGTTCTCGAGTGGAGACCACGTACCGGCAAGCGCAGCGTAGGACGACCTCCTGCCCGCTGGACCGATGACCTAAAGAAGGTCGCTGGTAGAGGGTGGATGAGGAAGGCGGAGGACCGTGTGTGGTGGCGCGCTCTCGGAAAGGCCTATGTCCAGCAGTGGATATCTATAGGCTGATTAGTTATATATCAGGCCTGTTAAATCTCATATCTATGGGAACGTGAATTTTACCACTTTGTATAGCCATGCCAAATTACAGGTTTCTGAACAATATATAGTTTTTGAGCTAAGTCGTGGACGGATAGACATGGGGAGATTGGCAGAAGTTCCTTGTTTGTAGTCGCCATTAATCGACTACAAAGCTAGTGGTGCTAGTGGTTAGTCGTATTGATACTCGTTGCAGCGAGGTCGTGTCGTCGAACTGTAAGCTCTGGCAGGTCGCATCGGATGACAGTGGGTATCGGGCGGAGCGGGTTTCAGACGACCCAGTTGTGGCGCAAATCCAAGCGAGAGGTCTTAACTACTTTTTGGTCCCTACTTTTCTTTCTAAAACAGACGATCGCAGCCCATGACTGGTCCTGGTAGCTATTCTCCTGCTCGCCAACTTACTCACTATTCACTATTTGAACTAGCTTTAGCGTGAAAGGGGGTTTAAGCTAGATATAGAGGGATGGAGGGAGGGAACTAAAGAGCCGCTGGGCTGGCTCGAATGATCCAGTACTTAGCGAACCATATTGGGCCTCACGCACAACGGAGGTTTTCAAGCGCAAAAAAGGTCCAATAAAAGAATGAAAGAAGAAAGGAAAGTCAAGGAAAGAAAGAAATCCATGCAGCGATCACGCGCCATACTAATTTTATCGTGTTCTTAATTTCTGATGGACCCTTCTCCAACTTTTTCGGCAATAATTCGTGGCGTGGAAGAAGTCCAGGAAGAATATAAAAAGAAATCCTTGCAGCAATCACAGCGCCACTACGTTCTGAATCTGATGTACCTACCCTTTTCAACTTATCTGGCAAAAATTCGTAACGCGGAAGAAGTAAGGGAAGAATATAAAAATAAATCCGTGCAGCAGTCACAGCGCCATTCTTCGTGTTCTAAAATCCTGATAGACCGTGATGGAAACTTTTCCAAATATACGCCAAATCGTACTCCTTCCTGCCCTATACACTCCAGAATTATATTATCTGTCACCTATAAGTGAGGTGTACGTGTGTTGTTTACTCTGTAGGTATGCGTGTTCCGCTTATCTCAGCAGCGTGACCGCGGCCGATAGCGGTGAGATGTGGGGTCAGATGTGAGGTCAGGGCGCAGGGTATCGGCCGGGGGTGTGGCCGATTTATATTGCTCTGCAGTTCCTACTGCATCTACCTACACCTACCAACTTGAGTTATGTAACTGGGGACATGTAGCTAAATGGTATTCCTTCACGGCACAACTTCTGCACCGATTTTTCTGGGAATGCAGATACTCATGCCGTGGATTGACATAAGGGATAACTTTGACGCTGAAAAAAAACCTACGTTCCTTCGCGACTTTCTTGACGTCGTCCGTCCACCTGGTGGAAAGTCTGCCGACACTGCGGTTACCGGTGCGTATGGGCGCCATTCCAGCACCTTGGGTCCCCAACGTCCATTGGTTCTACGAGCTATATGCCCCGCCTAATGCTACTTCAGTTTTGCAAGACGATGAGCTATGTCGGTCACTTTGGTTCTATTGCGGATCTCCTCATTTATGATTCGATCCCGCAAAGATACTCCGAACATAGCTATCTCCATTGCTCGCTGAGGCCTTCTTATGAGGCCCATAGTCAGTGACCACATGGTCATTCGGATCCGTTAATCATTACAGTACAACGCGCTGTTCGAAGACTTTAGTCTTCAGGCACTTGATATTGGACGAGAAGACATCGCGCGGAGTTTCCCGAACGCTGCCAACTGTTTACCTTTTTCTCGAAATTGGACCTAGTATCTAATTGTATTGTAAAACCTAATTAGCTTAAACTTAACTTACCTATTGTTTATCTTATAAACCTTAAACTAGCTATGGCTAGCGTGTAGTAATTTGATTTCATCTGCTATTCGAAAAACGAAAATTTACTTTACAGGATAGCGATTCTGTTCTTATGGGAGTTTGCCCTATTTGTCTTCTGATTAAACCGCATTCGTGTTTTTCATTCATCATTTTTCTCCATTTTGTTTTTCGCAGAATTTTCCACGGTACTACCTACCGTGGAAATTCTTCTAATAATTTCTACTTTTACGTGCAAATTTCTAGTTTTATTCTCAAAGGTAGTGATGAAAAATAGTGTATGTCACTCGAGGTCAAATTTTCGCCTTTAGTATAATTATAATATTAGTGAAATTACGTATACTGTTTACCTTTTGCGCTAGTCCGACGCGGCACGGACTTTGGTTAACACTTGCACTTAACATCATGATTTACTTCGGTCTTTCTCGTTACTCAAAGAGTTATTGCAAGATGAGGTTATCGCCAAAGGAGGCAATTACTCAATTAAACCGTGTTGACGCAATGAAACGAACGGTTAATTACATTTTCAATCGGCTGGTAGTACCCATATTATATCGTCAATTTATGCTTATATACATATAGATGTATACATTTTTAGATGTCTACATGTAGATGTACACGTATAGGTGTCTACGTATAGGTGTCTACAAACAGGTGTCTACATGTAGGTTTCTGCGTATAGGTGTCTACATACGGGTGTCTACATGTAGGTGTCTACGTATAAGTATCTACATATTATAGGTGCTAATATTGTAACCATTTTTAACCTGAGAGTCAAACTGCAAAATACAGGTAAAGGCTGTAGATTGTTATGCGTCCTTATTTTAACCCTTATTTAACCCTTGCATACCTAACCGAACACCTATACCTAAAATTCGGTACCTTTACCAAATACAACTATGATGTCCATGTGCTTGCAATGTGTACGGTCAGGTGCAAAATTCCAAAAATGATACGTATCAAAATTTTCACTCCCGGCGGGATTTGAACCCGTGTCCCCCAGCTGTCGTGGCTGGGTGCTCTTGCCACTGTGCTACGTGAATCATAATATCCCTCCGTGATGAAAATTCGGATACGTATGTTGTTCTTATAGGCAGATCTAAATAGTATATACAAAGAAGATCCCTTTCATGAACTCTTTCAGTTAGTAAACAAGCTCAACTATTAGGTAGAAATATTTTTAAAATAACGTAAGTTTGTACTGACGAAATAAAAACATGAAAAATGTTGAAAACTCTACTTTCAGCGTCCTTTGCATACACTGACTGAGTTTCAAACTAAACATGAAACTCGCGGAAACTCTGTTTTCAGCTGAAAACTGAATTTTCAACATTATTTTTTTCAAAGCCTATCTTTCATCAGTGGAATCTTACTGTAACGTTGATATTACTTATTTAGCTTTTAAGTTAGATAATATGAAGGTATAGATTTTTGAAGACGACCAAGACGACCTTAACGGCCTACAAGCCGTATTTAGGTTATTTTGAATGAAGTTTTATGCAAAAACTATGAAGACAATTACTTTCAAATTTGCACGTCATGTATTTTGGGTCTTTAATCTAACATCGCTAAGAAGCAGAAACACGATTGGATAACGATTTTCTCGATAGAAAGTACTCCCAAAAGTTGCTCCAAAATCTCAGTTTTTCTATATTTTATCGGAAACTACAATGGATGTAATTGTAATTTTGGTTTTAATGTATCGGTAATAATAATATCCTAAAACGCTTAGAACAGATTTTTGATAACTGGCTTAGTTTTTGAGTAATTAGGTAAAACGTCGTTTTTCTGCTATATTCTTCCGCGACGCTGCATGTCGCACCTACCAAATCTCCGTGAGAGTGAGAAAGACAAAAATAAATTCAATAAATCCCCAACGACAAACTATAAATTCTTACCTGAGGTCAAGAAGCTTGGAGTTTAATCTAATGACATCATAATATTATCAAAACATACAAATCGGATCAGTTTATTTGTGTCAATATTATTTACTGCACCTATTTACGTACGGGTATCTTATGTACTTATTTATCGAGTTTATCGGATAGTAATCTTCCATTACAACATCGTTTTATCGATTTAGAAATAAAATTATACCTAACTCGTAGTTATACCTACCTAATACCTATTTGTGTATCTATGGCATAGGTTTCAACTCTAGATTCTTGATCCTGCGACGATATAAAAATAGCGACCGAATTTACACAAAAAAATTCTCAAGAATTGGTCGCGCCCTTTCGGAGGAGTTTGGTTACAAAAACTGACACGAGAATTTTATATATTGGACTTGCTAGCAGTCACGAATCGAAAAATGGTTTGAAACGCAAAGCAATTTCCTACGTTATTACCTGTAGGTACCTACAAAGGTTAAATTAACTCGCAAGGTAGTTCGTAGGTAGTTTAAAACCGGATTGGAAACCGGATTCATAGTTTAATGACATGGACTTTTAACTGAGGTTGTGGGCTGTGGTGTTGAAATCGAACGAAGTGAACTTGATATTTTATCTATCGAAACTAGCTTGTTGGAAGGTTCTTCTTAATGTAGTCACGGGTAGATGTGAAGCCTGCTTAGCCGCACTTGATTAGTAGCCAAAATTCTTTCTCATCATAAAAGAAGACTT
The DNA here is from genome assembly GCA_036785405.1 of Coenonympha arcania. Taxonomy (NCBI): domain Eukaryota; kingdom Metazoa; phylum Arthropoda; class Insecta; order Lepidoptera; family Nymphalidae; genus Coenonympha; species Coenonympha arcania. The sequence goes on from CM072069.1 coordinate 1,636,277, forward strand.
CTGTATAAAAGATACGTCAACAGATCATCCAACAGGAAGACTCCTGTCCAATTGGAGACTGAAAAAATAGGTTAACCAGAACCTAAAATGTGTCGCAGATATTTTTTTAAGGCACGCAGTGTTAAGATTTACTTACTAGAGAATATATATAAGTATTAGCAGCGAAGGGTCGATATATTTTTAAAACTGGTAGCCGGAAAAGTTTGTTATAGTTAAGTTTTCGTAAAAAAGCCGGAAGTTTTTGTTTTTAGGACGCCCGGCACTTTTTTAAGGAAAAATACATTTTTTTTAATTAAAACAGTTATGGAATTTAGGATTCCATTTCGCAAGGTAAGCAGGCGGGAATCGAGTTGGATGGATTTTTATAAGTAAGTACTTATCAGCAATGTTCTGACGTCATGTTTACATCAGAAATGCATCTAGAACACATCAGTTATTCCGGATAGTTCGTGATCTAGAAAGGGAGATAGCATTTGAACTGCATGTGACCTAGGTCGATTGCTGTGTGCGCTGTGTAGTTATCGCTCTACGTCACCAATGTTACATCACGGTTGATCAACGGTTGATTCTATTGCATCACCAGTCACCCCTAACTCGATGAACTGTTAGATGTTTGATGTTTTATTAGATGTTTCATGTTTTAGTTTACTTACTTTGAAATAGTTATAGATCAGGGCGCGTTGGAAATTGGTACTCTCGGGGGCATATAAGCTTAAAACTGTTAAGGTGTTTCTGCCCACGAAATTCATAATTTACTTAACTTTTCGCAAATATTAGACTTACTATACATTGTATATGACAATAAGTTTTGCGAGCATAATATTCATAAATCTACATGTTTTTAATAAAAACTTTGCACGAAAATTCTCAATCACCTTATATGGGTTCCCGAATGATTATTTTTTGCTCTTTCCCAGATTTGGAGTTATCGGGAACCAATATGAACTAAATGCGTAATGCTCGCAAAACTCATTGGTTAAGATTAGCGAGAAACTAAATAAAAATTTAATTTTCGCCCCCGGATGGTACCTACCTATCCCCAAATAATATGTAACCCAGATATGGTAGTAATATACTTGTTTCATTTTTGTCCTCGCTTTTACGTAACGTATCTTATAGACTCATCTATCAAATATCATAATAACTTCTCGTAAGTAAGTACCTGTAAGCCAGGCCTATGTGAAATAAATAATTGTTTCGTTTTTTTCAACAAACCGTCCCAGTTTTTCGATTTGATAGCTTTTATTGAAATACGAGTAAAAAGACAAATTCAGATGTTACGCTTCCAAAGTGCCAATGTAAACGTCCTTACAGTTAGCATTTGCGTTCTCAATAATATAATATCTAGAATAGAACATTCCAATAAAGGTGAAGGTAAAATAGGTATATAACCTACTAAGGATTGCACCCAATTACCCAGAAGGCTACAACTCGAGACTCAAATTGGTTTCTTTTCTATACGCGGTTTATTTCTGTATTCTGAGATAAATACATACTCGTATATATATACCTATTTAATAAGACGCGGCCCACGAGCAAAATTATGTGTAATTGTGTAGGCAGGTGCTTAGCTACTCCTTTTACCTTTACAGACCTTTTAACACTAAATGTAAGGAGCTTTTAACGAGACGTAGGTGAAGGCGATACAATAAAGGCGAAAGGACGATATTTCTCTGTGTTACAAATATAGGTATATAACGGCAACGTATATTATCACGTAGCCCTAATAAGGTTGTCAACTCCTTACAAAATATCATTTTCTTTATTATAATATTATTCATATCAATCAGACAGATTTTCCCTTCCCATCTGAGCTATTCAGCATCCGTTTGGGGATCCTGGTGGGCCAACCCTTCTTGGCTTGGTCCACCAGGATATCTACATTATCACTACAAACTCAAGATACGAGTACCCGTACATTTTATGTTTAGGTATAAAATGTAGGACCATAATTATTAATCCGACGTTTAATCAGTGCAAGAAAAACGTGAATACGTTTTCGTTATCGTTTACAAATTCTGCACGCTGATTGGTTCCCTGATGTAAGCCAGCCAATCGGGCAGAATTTGCTAACTATTACGATTACGATGAATACGTTTCTCTTACGCAATCAGACCCCTGAGCTGAAATGAAATAACTGAAAATAATGTGACAAATGGAATTTAGGGAATAAATAATACAAAGCAATAATAGGTAATTATTATTTCGTCCCATCTGCCATTCCGTTAAACGGATACCTATTACAAAAGTTTTTCAACGCGTCCCCGTATATTAGCAAGTTTTTCTTGAAGAGATTTGAAACCCTAAATAATAAAGAAAGCCGTAGGTGTAATAATATAAAAAGGTTTTACGAGAATTGTAAGTAACTACTTAGGGGCGAAGAAACTGTGAAACTCAAAAACTGTGTGTAAGAACTGTTACGGTATACCATCAATCTTCCATGCCTATTAAATTAGATTTCCACAATAATTTCGTTTTCATTAATAAAACCTAATAAGGTACAACTTAGTACTTCAGACCTCAGAATACGGAATTCTGAATTCTGAACTTCAGACATACATTTAGCTGTCCAAAATATCTTGTAAATGACAGCCGTCTTTGACGAAACCAACCAAAAAGAAAAATAAAATTAATAGATTTCCAGTTCCGTACAATTTCTCCTAGAAACAGAATTTTGTGAAAACAAAATATTACGCCAAAAACTAGTAAGGTTTTTACGTTCGGGGATATAATATTATGGTATGGTGGCCTGCTCAGTGTAATCTATTTTCGTAACTAAACTCCTCGGAAACGGCTTGACCGATTTTTATGATTTTTTGTGTACGTATATTCGATAGTTCTAAGAATAGGACGTAAATAATTTTAAAAATTCATCAATATAGTATCCCAAAAATTGGTCCAAGCGTCTGGTAACCCAAGAGCTGGCGCTTATTTAGCTCAACGGCTAAGTTTAGCCATACAAAGAGGAAACAGCGCCATCGTCTTGGGCACTATGCCCATAAATGATCAGTTAGATGGTGTATATATTTTGTAAATTGTCTATTCTTAATTTATGTCAATGATTTATGTTCGCTGCGTCTTCCAAATTGTAGAATTGTCAGTTATGCCGACGACACTGCACTAATTATCAGTGGAAAGAACTGGAAGGATGTTAGCGATCATTCGGAGTTTGCTGTTAGGGCCGTTACAAACTGGTTAAATCTGAACCTTTTAACATTAAACGTAAATAAAACAAAGCTTGTCACATTTACACCTAACAGAGCTACACAAGCTCCTGCCTCATTTAGTGTACGTGCCCACAGATGTAGTAACCGTTGCTCGAATTGCTCCTGTCCAGTTCTTGAACGTACATCCTTTATAAGGTACCTCGGTGTTTTAGTAGATTGCTCCTTATCTTGGAAGCAACATATTGAATCCGTTGCTTCACGCACTAGAAAGTTAATGTTTGTTTTTAAGAACATAAGGAATGTAGTTGACCTACAGTGTCTGAAGTCCGTATACTATGCCCTTGCTCAGTCAGTCTTATTATAATATATATAGCTCGATTACCACTGACTCACTGACTCACTGACTGATTGATACAATTGTTCTCCCAGAAGGAGACTGAAAACGATATAATGATGTATGGGGGATGTGTTCGGGTGGGGGATTCGAGTATGGGAAAAATCTGACATTTCCGAAAAACAAGATGGCGGCCGACGTGATTTCTGTAACTTTTTTGTTTTCCGACCGATTTCGTTCAAACTCGCAACGATTGTAGATATCAGTAAACGATTAATAGAAAAAATGGAAAATTTTGGAAAAACAAGATGGCGGCCGAGCTGTGGTTTTTTAAAATTTTTCATTTTTCGACCCCAAACCGCGGCGCCACAGATCCTAAACGGGGTACTCGAGGATGATGATTTTTTCTTGTTTCGCCCCCAATTATCCTGAATTTTGACAGAACGGGAGTAATTTTTCAAAATCCAAGATGGCGGCTGTTCTGGCGGCCAATCAGTCTGAGGTACGAAAAAACGCAATTTTAAAATTCAAATTTCACACACTTGGCAACATCGGAGCGTTTCGACTTTTATGGGGCGATCGTGAGTACAGACTCGAAGTATTGAGTGGGGAAAAAAAAGTTACCCCATTTCTGGGGAAATTTCGAGATTTTCCCCAAAAAGTAAAAAATCGAAATACGGACTTTTTGCGAAATCCGAGTATGAGCGATTACGTGTCTTACTTGTACAAATGACATTTGGGTATTTTTGTCGCCGAGGATTGGCAACACTGGAATTTATCAAAGGAAAAGTGATTTTCGACATGGTCATTTTTCAGGGGCAATCATGTCGCCGGGGTGCGAGAGAGATGAAAAAGTTAAATGTAATACGAAGCGGCATATCCTGTAGTTACTAGGAAAAGTACTAAACTATGTAAAATATTTCTGTGAAATGCGGTGGCGGCCATTTTGTATTCATTTAATTTTTTTGAATATTTTGATCGTGTTTTTGAGGCATTTGGCAACATTTCGGAAAGTTGACATGTATAAACCGATTGTGTAACTCGACGAGCAGTATCTATATATAAAAGCAGTGTTGCCACATTTGGGGTAGTTTTCGAGATTTTCCCCAAAATGTTCTCCTGTAAAATTTTGTATGAACAATTTTTTTTTCACTTGTGGTTTTGTATAGAAGTCAAGAAATGACTCGGTGAAAAATATGGAGAGAGCTGATGATTGAGGATTTCGGAGACGGGTGAAGGGCTCAGCCAGAGTATTGAAGATAGGTGGGGGGTGCTCGACCAAATGTCATTCGAAACCTCAGGCAATTGCCAATGCGCAGAAAAAAATTTCAAAATGGCGAATAAAAGATGGCCGCCATACAAATTTCCCCTCTGTCTATCTCAGAGAGTATGAAAGATAGAAAAGTGGTTGCTTAGCAAGAGATGATCAGGACGAAGAGTTCTATTTATTGAAGAGAAAAAAATTTCAAAATGGCGGAACATTTTTTTTTCATACTACTAAATTGTATGGCGATAGGGTACCTACTATGAGGAAATCCAAAGTTTTTGCTAAATCCGAGTATGAGCGACCACGTAAATTACTACAAGCAGTTACGCGGTCCGCTTTAGCGGGCCGCGCCCCCACGCGAAAAACTAGTTACTATATATATAGCTACTCGTGCTGATTCACTGACTGACTCATTGATCACCTCTCCTGAACAATTTTGTATGAAAAATTGTTTTTTTAAGGATGGTGTCGTATAAAAGAAAAAAATTCATTCGGAGGAAAAATACGGAGAGAGCTGATGAGTGAGGATTTCGGAGACAGGTGAAGAGCACAGCCAGGGTATCAAAGATAGGTGGGGGGTGCTCGACCAAATGTCATTTGAAACGTCATCCAATTGGCAGTGAGCTGAAAAAAATTTCAAAATGGCGGATTCAAAATGGCCGCCATTCGAATTTCGTCGATGTCTCGGAAAGTATAAAAGATGGAAGAGTGGTTTCTTGACAAGAGATGTTCAGGATAAGGAGGTCTATGGGATGGATAGAAAAAAAATCAAAATGGCGGAATTTATTTTTTTCCATAGAAAAATGTATGGGGAATTTTGGAAGGATTTTTTAATGGGCGGGAAGACAGCACGCGGGCCACATGTGGCCCGCGCCCCCACGCGCCCTACTAGTCTTACTGTATAACTGTTTGGGGCGGAGCTCAGAAAACGCTCATGCTAAGAGTTGAAAGAGCCCAAAGAGCAGTTCTAAAAGTTATTCTTAAAAAACCCATTCTTTTTCCTACTGTTGAATTGTATTCGATATGTCAGTTGCTCACTGTCCGCCAGCTATTTATATTACAAACAATTCTACGCAAACACTCCGAACTATCGTTCAACCCTCAAGTGGAAAACTTAAAACGGAGATCCTATATGGTGTGTACTTACAAACCTCGTCGAACTGCTATTGAGAGTCGCCATTATTATCACATCAGTTCTTCATTGTACAACCGAATCAACAAAATTTTACACATATATCCCTTGACAGCGGCAAGAGTTAAAAAAATATGTACTCAATGGCTTCTAACTCTTTGTTATGATGAATCTGAGCAACTTGTAAAGTCTTGGTCTTGAAATAAAGTCACTTAGTACATTCACTCACACACACACACACACACACACAGACACACACACACACACACGCACGCACGCACATGCACGCACACACACACACACACACACACACACACACACACACACACACACACACACACACACACACACACACACACACACACACACACACACACACTTCACAGCATGCATTTACAATAATATTTTGTAACTTATTACAATAATTGTTTGTCACTTGAGTCATTGTATGAGGAGGGCGATGATCACTGCAACACAGTTTATACTTCTGCAGGATCATCGTTTCCCATTTGTTTCTGTACCTTTTCCTAAGATTCAAATAAAGCAATTTTTATTTATTTATTTATTTAAATATATTATAATTTATTATTATTTAATCGTGTATGGTAAGTTTAGATTTATTTTGAGTCCCTGAATATGTTACTGCAATAAATAAATAAATGAAAGTTTAGTACATATAAATAATTTTTCATACCTATAAGTGATATTATGTATATATGGCAAAACGGTTGCTGGATCACTGGGATTATATCGGACTCAAAATGGGTAGCAGTCGGCAACCCTACTCTGCGACAGCGACTGCCCAGACTCCAGACGCCAGGTGCGATGTCTTCCACACATAAAAACCTTCGTTCAGAGGATACACGGAGTTATTTTCTATCCTTCTCACTCTTACGAATACGTTGGTGATGTGCGACATGCATCCGTTGCGGAAGAATAACAGAAAAACGACGTTTTACCTGATTATTAAAAAACTAAGCCAGTTGTCAAAAATCCGTTTCTGAGCGTTTTTGGATATTATTATTACCGCCATAACAATAAAATCCATCGAAGTTTCCGATAAAAATTAGAAAAATAGAGATTTTGGAGCAATTTTTGGGAAAACTTCCAATCGACAAAATTTTATCTAAGTAATCGTTATGTTTTTTGCTTCTGAACGAATTTAGATTAAAGACCCAAAATACATGACGATTAAATTCGAAAGTAATTCTTTTTATAGTTTTTAAACTGCAGGTCACTAAAAATTGGTTGAAATGACCGTTTACGCCTTTAATTTTTACAATACGGAACATGAGGACTTTCAAGACGAACTTTCGCTTACTAAGTTCTGCTATCAGAAACGTGCCTTATAATTTTCCGTTACTAGATCATCTAAGATTTCATTAGCACCTACTTAATTACGAAGTCGCTTAGTGAAGTTAGTGCTTAGATATCAATCTCACCTTTTCAAAAATTTTAAATTAACTATTTCAAGTTTAAAAGTGCTTAACTTTAAGCAGTTTTGAACTTGAATAGTTAATTTCTTGATTGTCAACGTAGCAAACTAATGTTGTCATAATGAACAGGGATATAGCTTAAAATTTATTTTATTGTAGATAGGCTTGTGCTTGCCGACCATCATGCGTGCTGGAAAGCAATGATGAGGTCTAGGATGGAGCGCCCTTGCCTAGAAAATGCCTATTCACTCTTCTCTTGACGGCACCCAGATCGTACTTGGCTGGGAACACGGAGGCTGGAAGTGCATTCCACACCTTAGCGGTTCGTATCAGAAACGTGGAAGTAAACGTTGGACTTTTACTTATGGGGGTACGGTTTGGTTGCCGTACATTTTAATAGGTAGATAGGTACTTAGTGGGCTTGAATAGTAGGCTCAGAGTTAAAACGAGCCGTGTGTCGTGATACAGTAGACAGAGGTGTAGTTCTCGTTTACGTAATGAGCGCAGAGGAAAAAGACAATTAAGTAGGTACCTATAGTGTAACATTTATTTCACGGAGTATAATACCTTGTTGGTGTTTTTAAAAACTTCTAAACGTGCCCAGCAGCTCAAAATATGTATGAGAGTCATTTTCATACATATTTTGAGCTGCTTCCATTCCATTGCAACATAGCTCAGGTGTGAGGTGTCAGGTGGCTTCTGCGACACACAACTGTGATTTTTTAGAATTTCGTTCGAAAGTGTTGCATTGGCAATCTTAGAAATCGAAGAAATAAGTCATAATACCTACTTTATATTGGTAGTTCAGGAGTTTGTTACAAACACTGTGACAGGAGAGTTTTATACATTAGAACATTGTTAAGTTAGGTAGACACGCTATATTCTAAGAGCAGCACTGCGACATAAAAAAAATAGAAACATAAAAATATGCACATTAAAAAATATATAGATAAGTATATTAGCTAGTATTAAGGGGATTTATTGAATTTATTTTTGTCCTTCTCACTGTCATGGATACGTTGGCTTGGTAGGTTGGTTGGACATACAGCGTCGCGGAAGAATGTAACAGAAAAACGACCTTTTACCTAATTACTCAAAATCTCAGCTAGTTATCAAAAATCTGTTTCTGAGCGTTTTTGGATATTATTATTACCGACACGTTAAAATAAAAATTACAATTACATCCCATGTAGTTTCCTATAAAAACTAAAAAACTGAGATTTTGTAGCAACTTTTGGGAGAACTTTCTATCGAGAAAATTTTATCCAATCGTGTTTCTGCTTCTAAGCGATTTTAGATTAGAAACTCAAAATACAAGGTGTGAAAGTCATTATCTTTATAGTATTTACTTTTTTTATTATTTATTCTTTTTAGTAGGTATTTCTGGGGCCATGGAGTCATAGTGCCAAAAAATTCATTCGAGAGCTTTCCCCGCGTTTAATAACCTCAACTGGTGACAGAAGGGCTGGCTCATTTTTGCGCAACGTATCAGCCTAGCTGTTTAACGCGGAATTGCAGCCAGTTTTCTTGCCACCATACCACGCGGGCAAGACTTGTATAGTAATTAGAATAAGCTTGTGATAAGTTTTATTGTAAAAAAAAAAGTATTTAAATAAAACCTCATTCAAATTCGCTTAAATACGGCTTCCATGCCGTTAATATAAATGCCTCTACGGATATTTCACTCTAATATGCTGATGATGATGACAGAGCTCTAATGGGAGCCCAAAACATAAATAATTATACTTACTTACTTATAATACTTACTTTCCTCTTGATAAGTAATGACTTTAAAGTTCTCTGATATAATGAGTACATAACTGTGATGAACTGATAAGTAAAAAATATACAATATTTTATTTATTTAGTGGAACCTAATTAGCAAAGAAATTCCAAGCATTCCGCAGCCGCGGTTAGTTTTAATGAGTTTGGTTTACCTATTTGCGAAGTTTTCCCGATTTCTAACAAGCACAGCTCGCTAACGCAGAGCCCGCCGAACCGTAAGTACACTAACTACAGACGTACGTACAAATACATACGTCATACATAGGTACAGTATTTGTAATTTTTTTACGAGCCAAGACGGTTTTTATTTTGGTTGATGCGACTGACAGCGTTGCGGGAAAATATCACAGAAAAACGACGTTTTACCTAATTACCTACTAACTTAACCAGTTACTAAATACAAAACTAATTACAAAAAAAACTAAGCATCTTTTGAACTTATTCCTGCTAACAAAAATTAAAAAATAAACATACATCCATTGTAGTTTCCGATAAAAATATAAAAATGAAGATTTTGGACCAACTTATGGGAAAATTTTCTAGCGAGTTTTTATTCCCAATCGTTTCTACCTTGAAGCAAAAGACCTAACATACCTACATGACGTTTTAGTTACTAAATAGGTACTAATAACCATTTTAGGCCGTTTACTTGCAACATGTTTCCAAATGGAAAATGAACCGACGTGGTTTCCATAAAGCTCATAATAAATTCATAACTCTCTCGCCGTACCTATAGAAGTTGGTAACCCAAAGCAAGCTACATAGTAAAGGGTTTTTCAGAATTTTAAACAGGTCTTTGAATAGGTAATGGTTGAGTTGCTTTCAAAAATGGACATATTTTTTTTCTTTTGAAGGTTTAAACTAGTGGTTCGCCCCGAAATGAGACCTCGCTATGTATCCGGTTAAAGAATAAATATCTGGGTGACCGAGCTTTGCTCGGTAGTATTACAGCTACTCACCAATAGATGGCAGCAGGAGTTTACTGTAATAGTTTTACTTTATCGCCAATTTATATATTTTTTTTATGGTAAATACGGCATTTTCAAAAAATGAATCCTAGCTAGATCAATTTATCGCCTCCAAAACCCCTTGTTTACTAAATTTCATGAAAATCGTTCGAGTTCGAGCCGTTCCCGAGATTCAGATTATATAGAAATATATATATATACAAGAATTGCTCGTTTAAAGGTATAGGATTACCTACAAAGGCCTCCCCAATCGGCAATCTTTTAGTTATAATTTAAATAAAAGTACCAACTGCGAAAAAATAGTATACATACTTACAATGATTAGATAGGTACTCCACTTAAGTAAAGCTAAATTTAAATATTTTTGCCCGCATATTTTCTGTTTTATAATTTTCTATGCAATCACCGATTTCTTGCTATATATTTAACACTAGCTGACCCGGCAAACGTTGTTTTGCCTTATTAATTATGTCTCACTTATTAAGCTTTCTGCGAAGAACCAATTCATTGTGACAATTATATATAATAATATTTCGAGTTTTTTGATATGATATACTTACCTATGATTTCAGCTATCTCAACGGCCCCCAGTATCAATGAAACAAATTAATAAAGTAGAATCTCTCCATCGTCTACAATCGTTAAAAAATGGTCAGAAGAATTGACGCACTGAAGATCAGAGAAGCTAAACATATGGCATTGAAGCAATGCCATATGTTTCGATTCTCTGATGTTCAGTGCGTCAATTCTTCTGACCATTTTTTAACGATTGTATACGATGGACAGATTCTACTTTATTAATCTGTTTCAGCGTTAACCCTTTCTTGAAGAAAAACATCGACGTAATGTTCGATTTTCTCCGAAACCTACAATCGGACTGATCGCATCTTAAGTTATTTGCATATCAAATAAACTTTGGGCTAATAAATTAAATAGACCAAAGAGGTCGGACCTTACACTACAGTAAATCTATGGAAAAACCTGACGTATAATAATTATTAAAAAAAAACGTGAAAAAATTTGACAGCAATGAAATGTTTACTTAGCAACGCCATTAAATCAATTTATTAATTTTATTTTTATTTTGAAAATACTCGATAATCATAATTCTCCACATATAAGTCGTCGACTCGGATCGAGTATTTTTTTACGCTCTTTCATTTTATGTGCGGTTCGTTTGATTCTGTTTATTTTGTTTATATCAAAGTTTTCTGCATATTCCGTGTTTCAAGCTATTTGGACAAATACTGAGGGTTATTATGTCTATTTTTTCTGAACTACAAAACCGATGACTTTGAAATATTTACAGAACAATCTTTAATGTATCCCCTTTCTAACAAAAAAAGAATGAATGAAATCGGACCACGCGTTAATGATTTACAATTCAGTATACATTTTAACTTTTATCCCCTCTCCTAAGGGAACCATGCTGAATTTCGGGATAAAAAGTATCCTATGTCCTTCCTCGTAGTATGAACTCAAGACATACCAAGTTTCATTGGAATTCATTCAGTAGTTTCGGCGTGATGCGCGGCCGTGATACAGAAAGACAGACAGACAGACAGACAGACAGACAGACAGACAGACAGACAAAAATGAAAAAAAATACAGTTTTGGGTTCAGAACCGATATTAGAGTGCCCTCGAAAAAAAATTTTCAAAATATCTTTAATGTACAGAATTTGACCTGTTACAGATTTATTATAAGTATAGATTACCATATTTATTTATTTAGAGAATCTTTGTTTATGGTTATAATTATATTAAAAATGGTTTTAATCTATATTCAAAAAGTCCTATTTAACTATACAGTGCATGTAACTGCACAGGATATAAGTTACATAATAATACTAGCTGACCCGGCAAACGTTGTTTTGCCCTTAGGAATATAAAAACTTGCTCCCAGAACCAGTGATCATACACTAAAAATTTCATAACAATCGGTTGAGCCGTTTCGGAGGAATTTCGTAACAAAGAATGGCGAGAGAATTTTATATAGGTATTAGATAACCCCCTGGATCGATTAGGTTAATTGACCCCCATCGAGCTAAGAGTGAACGACCGACAACAAACGCTCTAATAAACCATAATGCACTTTCTCGAAATCCGTTGAAATCTCAGTCCATAATGCCGTTTGAACAAAGCCCTATTATATGTATTTTATTCCTTCTACCGTCCCGTCTGAAAGCAATCGTCTGAACAAAAATGAAAAAATGTTATTAAAATTTTTGTTTTACAGTGTGTTGATATTTCCAATTTTCGAATAACTTTGTGACCCGGCTTTTATGGTTTCTACTGCCAAAATTTTTTTGTCATCTTAATATTTATCTAGCTACGTAGCTTTTCTACGTTAAACTAAAAATTGCAAGTTAGGTAAGTTCTATACTAATTTAAGGTTCGCTAAAAATAAATTTCAAAAGTCAAAACCTTGATAGGGTAAGTAGTTAGGCACGTAGGCACTTACCGTTGACCTAGAATCGGGCAGCTCAGATCTCATAGCACTTGCAAGTGGAAAAAAATCTGTTGAAAAGCTCTCAAGTTTTAGTTTGTAACCATCGTAGTTAAGTCTGTTTTTAGGGATCCATAACAAAATGGTAAAAATGAAATCTTTATGTTAATTATAATAACGATTTATCTATATAATTGTCATAGAAACCTATCGATCTACCTACTACCGATTATTTTGAACCGACAAAAAAAAGAAAAAGTATTTTGACTGTTTGTTTATATTATACCTCAAAACTTCCGATTGGGAGAACCGATTTTGATGATTCGTTTTTATTTGAAAACTGGTGCTTCCCTGGTGGTTCCATTTCAATTTGGTCCAGCTCTGACAATAGCAACCATGAGAAAACCATATAACTCTTAATTTCGCATTAAGTATGTACATTCTCTGCGACAAATGGATGAATAACTTTATATCCAACCGATTTTGATGATTCTTTCTTTATTGGGAAAAAAGGGTTTGATGACAGTTGAAGTCGGTTGTGCTTTGTTGAAATTTTGTATTATTTCATGACTATCGTAGATAAGTCATATATGGCTGAAATTCTGATATGTAAAACCCATTTTCAATTTATCGTCTATCTGGCCTATCCTTTCATGTTTGGAGCTTATCTTTTCTGGTAGATGACAAGCGTTTATACCGCATCGGCCGCCTGGCAATTGACAGGCAGCTCGATGAAAGTTGCGACCGCTGATCGTCTACGTACCTACCCGCAAGCTGTTGATAGAATGCGGGACTGTTGATCAAAATTATATCGATTGAAACCTAAAGTACTCAAGCAAACGGACAGATTTGGGCAAAAAGTTATTCTAGGATTTTGTATTCTTGATGTCATAAACGAGCTAAAATTATTACAGTTTATGAAGTAAAGGAAAAAAGAGGAGTTTTCTGAATATTTTTTTATGGATTTAATACACAATTTGATGATGCCACTAGTACCTTTCGGCTCAATAGTAAACTTACCTATTGAGTAGGTCCTCGGTCGCCAATTTTCATTTCTGAAAGTCGTGTCCGCATTTCAGTTCCTTCGATATGGGTTTAACAATGTCCCTCCATACTTCTTGTTCTTGTTGTTCCTGGGACTTTTCCGCGAGTAAGCGATAATTCGCCCGTTGCGCGTGAAGTCGTTGATGCGGGTCCTCGCCGGATCACTCCAGCCAGCCGAGCTCACTCCAGAATCCGAAGAGGCCTCCCAGGTCGCACAGGATATCTTGGAGTGTTGCTGAGGACCCCAAGTAGGTCTGGCGTTGGCCCGACACTCCAGTGCATCTTAGTAGCACGTGTGCCGGTGTTTCTTCCTCCTCCATGCAGGCTCTGCACAGAGGGCTGCATACATTGAGGGTCCCTCCATACATTCCAACCTTCAGCTTTTCTGATGGTTATTGCGACAGGAATGAGTGACTTCACTTGGTCAGACCAGTGGCTATAATTTTCCCTTCCACCTTACCCACAACTATAAGTTTAGCTATCTTATCGGCAAGACGGCGTGCAATTTGACTAAAATAACTTTAAGTATTTTAACAATTTGGTAACAAATTGAGTAGGTATAGCCTAACCTAAACGTTTTGTTCCAGACGAGGATCTGGAGACGCTACTGGACGAAGTGATTCGAGCGAGCAACCGCGGCGTCTCCGCGTCCCGCAACGTGAGCGGCGGACCCAACTGGAGCTTCGGACAGTCGCTGTTCTTCTCATCCACCGTCGTCACTACCATCGGTGGGTTGATGTTGATTTTTATCAATGACCGACCATCTACGGGTCTAGAACACCATTTGGATATATCACAATCGAATGCACATAGCCCCGAAAAACGAGAGTTGCATGTGGGCCAATCTTGGAATTATTTTACAGTGTTGCTCTATACCACTTTTAAACTACCTTTTAATTTACCCAGGTAAACTGACTTACTTAACAGACTATACTTATTTCATTGAATGAACATCCGCAATCCGCAGGCTACGGCCACGTGACGCCCCTGTCCAAGCCCGGGAAGCTGTTCTGCATGGTGTACGCGCTGCTCGGCATCCCGCTCACGCTGGTGCTGCTGTCCGCGCTGGTGGAGCGGCTGCTGCTGCCGGCCACGGCGCTGCTGCGCTCGCTCAACGCCGCGCTCGGACACCTCTACCGCCCCTTCACCATACGCCTGGTGCACCTCGCGATCATCGGTGAGTCTCTCTGCTCGGCATCCCGCTCACGCTGGTGCTGCTGTCCGCGCTGGTGGAGCGGCTGCTGCTGCCGGCCACGGCGCTGCTGCGCTCGCTCAACGCCGCGCTCGGACACCTCTACCGCCCCTTCACCATACGCCTGGTGCACCTCGCGATCATCGGTGAGTCTCTCTGCTCGGCATCCCGCTCACGCTGGTGCTGCTGTCCGCGCTGGTGGAGCGGCTGCTGCTGCCGGCCACGGCGCTGCTGCGCTCGCTCAACGCCGCGCTCGGACACCTCTACCGCCCCTTCACCATACGCCTGGTGCACCTCGCGATCATCGGTGAGTCTCTCTGCTCGGCATCCCGCTCACGCTGGTGCTGCTGTCCGCGCTGGTGGAGCGGCTGCTGCTGCCGGCCACGGCGCTGCTGCGCTCGCTCAACGCCGCGCTCGGACACCTCTACCGCCCCTTCACCATACGCCTGGTGCACCTCGCGATCATCGGTGAGTCTCTCTGCTCGGCATCCCGCTCACGCTGGTGCTGCTGTCCGCGCTGGTGGAGCGGCTGCTGCTGCCGGCCACGGCGCTGCTGCGCTCGCTCAACGCCGCGCTCGGACACCTCTACCGCCCCTTCACCATACGCCTGGTGCACCTCGCGATCATCGGTGAGTCTCTCTGCTCGGCATCCCGCTCACGCTGGTGCTGCTGTCCGCGCTGGTGGAGCGGCTGCTGCTGCCGGCCACGGCGCTGCTGCGCTCGCTCAACGCCGCGCTCGGACACCTCTACCGCCCCTTCACCATACGCCTGGTGCACCTCGCGATCATCGGTGAGTCTCTCTGCTCGGCATCCCGCTCACGCTGGTGCTGCTGTCCGCGCTGGTGGAGCGGCTGCTGCTGCCGGCCACGGCGCTGCTGCGCTCGCTCAACGCCGCGCTCGGACACCTCTACCGCCCCTTCACCATACGCCTGGTGCACCTCGCGATCATCGGTGAGTCTCTCTGCTCGGCATCCCGCTCACGCTGGTGCTGCTGTCCGCGCTGGTGGAGCGGCTGCTGCTGCCGGCCACGGCGCTGCTGCGCTCGCTCAACGCCGCGCTCGGACACCTCTACCGCCCCTTCACCATACGCCTGGTGCACCTCGCGATCATCGGTGAGTCTCTCTGCTCGGCATCCCGCTCACGCTGGTGCTGCTGTCCGCGCTGGTGGAGCGGCTGCTGCTGCCGGCCACGGCGCTGCTGCGCTCGCTCAACGCCGCGCTCGGACACCTCTACCGCCCCTTCACCATACGCCTGGTGCACCTCGCGATCATCGGTGAGTCTCTCTGCTCGGCATCCCGCTCACGCTGGTGCTGCTGTCCGCGCTGGTGGAGCGGCTGCTGCTGCCGGCCACGGCGCTGCTGCGCTCGCTCAACGCCGCGCTCGGACACCTCTACCGCCCCTTCACCATACGCCTGGTGCACCTCGCGATCATCGGTGAGTCTCTCTGCTCGGCATCCCGCTCACGCTGGTGCTGCTGTCCGCGCTGGTGGAGCGGCTGCTGCTGCCGGCCACGGCGCTGCTGCGCTCGCTCAACGCCGCGCTCGGACACCTCTACCGCCCCTTCACCATACGCCTGGTGCACCTCGCGATCATCGGTGAGTCTCTCTGCTCGGCATCCCGCTCACGCTGGTGCTGCTGTCCGCGCTGGTGGAGCGGCTGCTGCTGCCGGCCACGGCGCTGCTGCGCTCGCTCAACGCCGCGCTCGGACACCTCTACCGCCCCTTCACCATACGCCTGGTGCACCTCGCGATCATCGGTGAGTCTCTCTGCTCGGCATCCCGCTCACGCTGGTGCTGCTGTCCGCGCTGGTGGAGCGGCTGCTGCTGCCGGCCACGGCGCTGCTGCGCTCGCTCAACGCCGCGCTCGGACACCTCTACCGCCCCTTCACCATACGCCTGGTGCACCTCGCGATCATCGGTGAGTCTCTGCCTCTGTTAAATATACTCCTGCAAAGGACGTGCTGCTCTTCCTAGCGGCAACTGGACTTGGAGGAAATCTATATATTGTATACTACAAGACAGGTGTTGCCCCGTCGACGGTTGTGTAACGACTGCCTGCTACGCAACGAGTTACCTTATAATTTATATATACTTGTTTTCCTGTTTTTCTATAACTACCCACAGACAGTACACTACAGACGGTCAACGTGCTACTCGGAATGGAGAAGCCCTGCATAGCCGCGTCATCAAAAAGATAAGATCTATGACGATCGTATGGCTAAGGCTGAAAATTCAAAATTTTCAAAATTCAAAATATCTTTATTTCACATAGGCCTAACGTACAGGCTCTTGTAAAACGTCAATATGATATTTGTCGCATATAATATGTCGCGTATGGTGATAACTACTACTGAAGGTAACATGGCTACTCCTGGTTGTACATTCGCTGGACCTATAGCACTGATAGTCAATCTCGGGGGAGGAAATTTCATCGTCAAACTTGACGCGCTCGAGTAATTAAAACGTGTTTATGTGCAGTGATGACGCTGGTGTTGTTCTTCCTGCTGCTGCCGGCGGCCGTGTTCGACGCGCTGGAGCCGGACTGGGACTTCTTGGACTCGTTCTACTACTGCTTCATCTCGCTTACCACCATCGGACTGGGCGACTACATCCCCGGCGACGCTCCCGGCCAGCCCTACCGCCCGCTCTACAAAGTCGCTGCCACCAGTAAATATAATATTCTTTTTTCATTCAAAATAAAAGAATACCTATAGGTATAGGTATTCTTTGTAATCTTCGTCGATGGACGTCCACTGCTTGAAATGTTGAGTGTCGAACCTAGGCCTCCTGGAGGGTCATAAGGAAAAGGGGAGAATTTTGTTATAAATAATTGTCACTAGCTGGCAATGGTAAACGTTGTGTTGCTTTATAAAGTTGCGACTTGAGGCAACTTGCAAAACGAATAACAACAAAAAAAAACATAAAAATCAGTCGGAACTCGTTTCGGAGAAGTTTTATTACCTACTTTTATAAATTAGAAGATTATTCCATTGTTGGTCACCTGGTGAATCTACGTCATTATCATTTGTCGGGGTCTACCATTCGCAAATCGTAATAAGTGTTTCAGCTTTTTTTCCTCCTCCAAGTGTCTCAGTTTTTGGTTAGTTTAAAAAAATAAGTCATGGGATAAAATGATGATTATGAGTCTAGGCTTTTGGTTTGGGTTATGTGTTGTCATTGTTCAGTTTTTACCCCATTTTCGGGTAATTTCTTTGCAACTTAAAACGTACAGATGCAAATAATTAAGGCCTAAGAAACATAATAGGTTCTTATTTCTGGCAATACTTATACACATAAATTACATTGTTTGCGTTTAAAACAAAAATACATCCGGGTAGTTCCCATTTGCTCTATAGAAATTAACGTGACAAAATGCTGATTTTGTTCAGTAACATCTTCCACCGTAGAACAAATGGAAATCACCCGAAAATTCAATTGCTTTGTTCTCTGCTAAATAAAATATTCTAAGTATCCTTATTTTCTCATTTCAGTCTATTTGATCATCGGACTGACCTACCTGATGCTGACCCTGACGGTGTTCTATGACATCCCACAATTGAATCTCAGTACGGTCTTCTCTTCGATGAAACTTGACGAGGATCCAGAGAAAATGCGTCTAAGCGGCTCCGGTGTAATGGGCCCTGGGTACGGAATCGGAGGGCTGATGATGAGGGACGACTACCATCACCATGACCAACGCCGCTCAGTCGTTCACATCAGACCACATCTGGATGACAGCCCCAGCCCTGAGGACACTACGCCAGTACACGCAAGGGATATCCGAGTGCACTAAACTGCTTCAAAACTTAGACTACTTTTTATGTTTTCTTTTATTAACTATGATTCAACAGAGTAAAATGCACTTACGATTGACAGTTAGTTTGCATATATCTATATAATATCTACTGTTATATTATGTAATGTATTTTTTTAAATATATACGAATTGATGTGACGTCTTGATTTTTAATAGACATGTCATAAGTTCAGGGTGTATAGAGATATTATAGTAGAAACTAGTAATACAAATTATATAAATACGAAGTTATACTTACCAATATTATTTCAGTTAAAATAGTTTAAAAATGGCATAATTATTTAATTAAAATTTTAAGCAAACACTCGTTGTTAGTTTAGCTTTGAGGGTATGTAATGCAAATCTTAGTTTTCTATACTAATTTGCATAGCAAAAAATCTTAGATAGTAAAACTTACGAGAAATCGAGAGATATAAACAGATGCAAATTAACAAAGTACCTAATAAACTCAACATTCAAAATATGTATGTATCTACAAATATCAAGGCTCCAATGCTTTGAAAATAAACAATTATGTAACTTTTAAAGACAGGCACTCGCTTTGTTTTAGAAAACAATTTCAGAATATTTTTTGATGCTGCAAACAAATATTTGCTCTATTTCTTATTAGATATCTTACTCTTTCTTGGCAGCCGTCCTTGTAGTTTCTTAGTTTGGTTAAAAAAATTATTGCACAAAAATCTTTTTATTTTATGTAAATCGAACTTAGTTCGTTATATAAGACTGAGAGGGTTTCCAAATTTTCTCACTTTTCTATTACAATATATAATAGATTTCTATTGAAAAAAGGTTATAAGTATTAATAAAAAAATATTATCAACTTTTTAGAATAAATATATCACAAACAGACTGAAAAACATGTCCCTCTGCACCATTGTATACGTCTTATAAAACATAAAAAATGTCAGCATATCAATAAATAATTGATTTTAAAATAATTATTGTAAAAACAATGACCACTAAATAAAAATCAAAAAAAAAATTAGGTCTTTTCAAATGTGAATATTATTATTGTGTGGCAGTAAAATGCGATGTTGAATATTATAATTATTATAATTAATATTGTGCATGAATGTACATGAAATCTAATTTTAATTTCGTAGTTGCATCTTATTATTAGTGTTGTATTTTATTTAGAAATAATATAAAATATGCTATACATGTTGACGTTTTCGATGTTTATTAGCAAAATCTTGTGTAAACTATAGCATAAAAATATTGCATTGTAAAATTAAAAAAAAAAGAAACAAAATATATATTTATTAAGTAAACAGGTAGATAAACATTTTATTATCAAAATATAGTTCAAACAATAATTGTACCTATCTACTGTAATATTGTTTCGAATGCACAAACAATATTTTATACTAACGTCCGATTGTTTCAAACCGTTGTTGCTTACTTAACTATAGACATTCCTCAGAGACATTCTCTTCTTTGACATGATGATTAGCCGCCATGTTTAATAAAACGGTTACGTTTCCGGTTGATGCATGTTTTCAAACATTGGCTGTGACTATTCTATTACTTTATTTGAGTAATGTTAAGTTTTGCCACTTTCCATGTCTTTTATATTTTGTTCTAGAACTATTTATTAAATTACAACATTTATATAAAAATCGATGACAATATAAAACAAGCTTATAAAAATTGAGGCATAGCGATATTATATTTTATTTTTATATAAACTTCATTCTAATGGTAATGCTAAAAAATGTAGGTACAGACAATTTGCTGAATATTGTTTACAATAAGTACTAAAATTCTATTTTGTGTTAACTTCGTGCACTTAGTGCTGCTCAAAAGTGTTAAAAATTACATAAAATTAAGTATACACGCCAAACTAATAAATGTATACAAACCCCTTTTCACAATTTAAAATGCTTACACTAACAGTATTCAGCAATATTTTACAGGGAAGATTGCATTGATAATATTAAATCTACAGTAAGAAAATTAATAAATAATATCATTGTAGTCGTACGCTGCTATTGAATAAATTATATCTAAATTATATCAATCATAGTAATCTATAATATAATAGAATGTAGACATTAGTAATGTCATAAGTACGATACAAATGATTCTGTCGACAAAACATAATATGCCTTTAATGGTAAACTGCATTAAATTATGAATGTTTATTGTAACCGATGCAATTCTTAAATAAAGGAAACAAAATTTATGTTTTTTTTTGTTTCTTGTGTTTTAGTATTCCCCAGAAATGATAATTATCAATACTTGATAGGTATTTTAATTGAACGTCTGAAGTAATGTTTAAAGGGCTCCGTTGATCATTTGCTTAGCGGTAAAGGGCAACATCAGGAGTTACTGTGATCTGCAAAACCCGTCAATCCGTACTTGGTCAGCGTTCTATGGGCTACAATGAAACAAATCTCATTATTGGAGGAGACCCTTGGCTAGCAGTGGGACCATAAAAAGAAGTTGAAACAATTTATGTACAGTCATTCCGGGTAACTTTGGACCTGCGGTACAACATTAGACCACACCCTAAACAAACACTTTACATTATTTTTATCTGTATAACGCCCAAAGATTATCTATAGATTTTTCTAAAAAACCCATTAACTTCATCAGCCATCTCCTATAACTTGGGGCCTTTCGCTTAATCAAGCCCGTTAGTATGATTTTTTTCATCTGTGGCAGTAAAACTTCGTTCGAAATGTCAACTTGATGATCCTAAGAGCATTTAACGTGGTCAAATGTTACCGAGAAAGTAAAAAAAAAAGATGAGCATCGGTTTTTAAAGAGAGAAAAAATGTGTGTCCAATGTTACCCCAAAATCGATATAACTTTGGACCACGTATATTTTCGTATATATCTCAGGATTGGCACATAATTTGTCCACTTTTTATTGTAATTGGTGTTGAAAACATCAAAAGATGACGTAAATTAAAATTGTTGTATAGTAGTTCTATACATTTTATTTATTAACTACCGTAAATTGTCTCAAAAGTGGTCCAAAGTTACCCGGAATGACTGTAGTTTTTTCACGATTTTTTGTTTTTTACTCAGATTTTTCTTTCTTTATCTTTACTAGAAACGGCTAGATAATAATTTGTGATATATTTTCACATATAAACATACATTATAATTTAATATCACAAAAAGGGTACTTTATATACATAAATATAGCAACACTAAATACGATTATTCAATGTACTCCGTGATCGACCCCGTCACTGAGTCTATGTGATGTCTATAGTCTACACTGAATGTGAATACCATGTGAATATTCTATGGCTCTTGCCAACAGTAATTGTGGTCTGTGACAGTAATTAATTTAATATCTGTGATTAATAATATTATTGTGATCTGTGGTGCCGACTTAACCTTAAAATGATGTGTGTGCTTTAATTAAAATTAATTATTATATTAATAATTAATAATTTATTTGAGTGGTATACACATCAAATCGAAAGAATAACATCAAAAAGAAACATGGAATCACCAGTATCGGCGTTTGCTGTGTACAACGCCAATAAAATGGAGAATAAAAAGAAAAAACAAAGAAAACGGAAAACAATAACATCACCCAAAATATTCAATGAAGATGTGGGTGAAGACCTGATGAAAAAAATCGGATCGAAACTAAAACACAAGCAAAACAAGACGAAGGAATCGAAGAATATCGGCAAGAAGAAGTTACATAAGAAAAAGAAAAACAAAGTGAGTGTTAGAAAAGAGGTGAACAACAGAAAGTATTCACAAAGTGCAGAAGATGTGCCGCAATTGATATCACGAGTGCCTCCAAAGATGGATCAGATATCCAAACCGTTTCTAGACAAAACTGAGATACCAGAGTATGAGAGATCACCGTCTCAGTCAACTAACAACAGCATTGATTTCTCACCAGTTCAAACTGACAGCACTGCAGAGGGTTTGAAGGTATTCGTGTGGATGATCGCACCTTTCAGGCCGGACGACTTCCTCAACCAAATCTGGGAGAAAAAACCACTGCACATAGCTCGGAACAAGCCCAAATACTATAATGAAATTATTTCCACACCAAAGATAGATTCTATGTTAAGAAATGACAACATTCAGTTCACTAAAAACATTGACATCACATCTTATGTGGATGGAAAGAGGGAGACCCATAATCCAGAAGGCAGAGCTCACCCACATCTCGTGTGGGACTTTTACTTAAATGGTTGTAGCATCAGGTTATTGAACCCGCAAACTTACATCTCTCGGTTGCATCTTTTGAATGCCACTCTACAGGAATTCTTCCATTCTTTTGTTGGTGCCAATGCCTACCTAACTCCACCAGATAGTCAAGGATTTGCACCACATTATGATGATATTGAAGCCTTCATTTTACAAGCTGAAGGCAAAAAGCATTGGCGCATTTATAAACCCAGAAATGAACAAGAAATTCTTCCTCGGACATCATCAAAAAACTTCACTGATGATGAAATAGGTGAACCAATACTAGAAGTCACATTAGAAGCAGGTGACATGTTGTACTTCCCGAGAGGTTATATCCACCAAGGAGTCACCATAGATGGAGAGCATTCATTACATGTTACCATTAGTATGTACCAAAAACATGCCTGGGCAGATTTATTTGAGAAAATGATCCCGGCAGCTTTGCAGATGGCAATAAATGAAAATGTTGAATTGAGAAGTGGTCTGCCGTTTGATATTTATGACAACTTTGGCTTAGTACATTCAGACGTTAAAACTCCCCGTAAAGCAGAAATAGAGCAGCTAGTGAAGTCTCTATTTAACAAAATTCAAGATTATCTTCCAATTGATGAAGCTGTTGACCAAATGAGCATAAAATTCCAGCAAGATGCATTGCCACCTGTTTTGACGGACTTGGAGAAGGCTGTCACTGTATATGGTGACAGTGATGTCATGGTGGAGAATGGAAAAGTGACTAATAGAGTAGAAATTAGCTTAGACACTAGGATAAGGCTCCTACGTAAGAATATATTGAGGATGGTATCTGAAGACAGCATTAGACTGTATTACTATGCTGAAAACTCTTTGGAATACCATGGCAATGAGCTTCCGTTTTTGGAAATTGAAGAGCAGTATGCTCCGGCTATAGAAACTTTAATGAATACCTATCCAGAATATGTGTCAGTGGAAAATCTGGATATACCAAATGACACTGACAAGTTACAAATAGCTGATGCACTTTGGAGTAGAGGGTTGATTATGACCGAATATCCTTTGGAGAATATTGATGATGATTAAATTAAATTTTTGTATAATTTGTACCTTTTATTTATACCCCTTTTCTTGGATTAAGTTTTATAATTCTCTACATAAGAAAAAGTTTTTTTCTGAAACTTTCACTAGAACTACCACATAAGATCTTCTTCTTCTTTAGGAGCCTTCATTCATCCATTGTTGGACATAGGCCTCCTCATAAGCACGCCATTTTTTGCGGTGTTGGGCTATTCTCGTCCATGATTTTCCCAAAAGTTTGGCAATATCGTCGGACCAGCGTGTTGGCTGCCTGCCGACGTTTCTGCGACCGGTGCGTGGTCTCCATTCAAGTAGCAAGCGGGTCCATCGTTCATCTGCAGTCCTACATACATGCCCCGCCCATTTCCACTTGGACTGGGACACCCTCAAAACAATATCAGTAACTGCAGTTCTTTTTCGGATTACTGTGTTTGGCACACGGTCAATGAGCGAAATACCAAGCATTGCCCGCTCCATCGCCCGCTGCGCTACTTGCAGTTTAGACTTTATTTGCTTTGTTAGTGTCCAAGTTTCCGAACCGTAGGTCATGACTGGTAGCACACATTGCTCGAACATACGTCGCTTGAGATAAATGGGAATTTTCTTGCTTTTAAGTACGTCGGAGAGTTTACTGAAGGCAGCCCATCCGAGTTGAATGCGACGTTCCACTTCTTTCACTTGGCTCTGTTTGTCTAGGGTTAGGTACTAACTGTTCTAGGTAGACATATTCGTCTACCCTCTGTATTTGTTGTCCTTGGATGACCACATAAGATAGGTACAGTATGTTTAATGCTTTTCTTATTATGTAGGTAATATAGAATGGCTAGGACAGTTATTGACCTCCTATCAACTTAGTTCGACCCATATATATAACTAGTAGGGCGCGTGAGGGCGCGGGCCACATGTGGCCCGCGTGCTGTCTTCCCCCCTATTTGCCTTCCAACTTTTAGCCTCTTCAACTTTTGCTATACATTTTCTATGGAAAAATTAAATCCGCCATTTTGATTTTTTTTTCTATCCATCAAATAGACCTTCAAGTCCTGATCAGTTCTTGTCAAGAAACCATTCTTCCATCTTTTATACTCTCCGAGATATCGGCGAAATTCATTTGGCGGCCATTTTGAATCCGCCATTTTGAAATTTTTTCAGCTCACTGCCAATTGGATGACGTTTCAAATGACATTTGGTCGAGCACCCCCCACCTATCTGAAATACTCTTGGCTGTGCTCTTCCCCCGTCTTCGAAATCCTCAATCATCAGCTCTCTCCGTATTTTTCCTCTTCATGAATTTGTCCCCTCTATACGACATCATCCTTGAAAAAAAAATTTTTCATACAAAATTGTTCAGGAGAGGTGATCAATGACCCAATCAGCACAAGCAGCTATATATATATTAACTAGTAGGGTGCGTGGGGGCGCGGGCCACATGTGGCCCGCGTGCTGTTTTCCCGCCCATAAAAAAGCCCCTTCAAAATTCCCCATACATTTTCTATGGAAAAATAAATTCCGCCATTTTGATTTTTTTTTCTATCCATCGAATAGACATTCGGGCCCTGATCACTTCTTGTCAAGAAACCGTTCTTCCGTCTTTTATACTTTCCGAGATATCGACGAAATTCGTTTGGCGGCCATTTTGAATCCGCCATTTTGAAATTTTTTTCAGCTCACTGCCAATTGGATGACGTTTCAAATGACATTTGGTCGAGCACCCCCCACCTATCTTCGATACCCTGGCCGTGCTCTTCACCCGTCTTCGAAATCCTCAATCATCAGCTCTCTCCGTATTTTTCCTCTTCATGAATTTTTCCCCTCTATACAACATCATCCTTGAAAAAAAATTTTTTCATACAAAATTGTTCAGGAGAGGTGATCAATGACCCAATCAGCACGAGTAGCTATATATATATTAATGTACTCTGTGGTTCGACCTTTGCTGTCCATTTTTGACAGACAAGCGATTTTCAGAGATAAAAATAATTTTTCTACTATGATAATACTAAACTATGCTATATAGGTTAATCGTTCGGTGAACTCAGATGAACTCTCGATAGAGAGTATATGTGTTCTGTGACTCATGTGTAAGTATTTATAGTAGGTATAAATGCGTGCAAAAATAAAAGAAAAAAAATTTGATCATAAAACTTTATTACAAAAAACGTATGAGAAATTGAGCACCTCATTCCATTTTTCACATTCGTAAATGCTTTATTATTACACAGTTACTAAAATTAGGTACGTACTATAATTTTAATTCTAAATCGCTGGTCCATTTTGGGAACCTTTTAATTTTATTATCATAATAAGTTTTAGCATTAAGCTTTACTAAGAGTTCGGATGATTGACATTAGGGGCTGTCCGTAGTCGAAACCATGGATAGGTTTTAATACTGCCGGCATAGCTTTGGGTCATCCAGTTCGGAGGCTGAGTTATTGGTATAACAGGTGGTATTCGATGAGCAAGCTAACGGAATACGACGATTGTAATACTTAGGGGGCTCAATTCATTATGTGAGGCGTTTAGGCCAAACCTCACCCAATCTCACATAGTGGATATGGCAATTATAACATGTACTATTTTTCCTGAAGAAACAATGTAAAATTTAAAAAAAACTGGGTTGAAATAAGTTTTAAAGCTGCCACAGTAAGGTGAAGTTATAAAATAAAAAACTAGCTTTAAAGTTTTACAACTTCCAAGATGCAAAAACAGTTTAGCTATTTTGAGTTCACAAAATTTACACACAGCCCTGGCAATAAACCTTTACTGGTATACTGGCATTCAAATTCCTTCCATGTGTGAAAAAATTAATATAGAGACAATAATCGCGGACCAACATACATACATACAGACATACATGTAATTAATATCAATATCTTAATAATTAAAGGCACATAATCTAGTTGAAAATTTTTTATGAGGTCTTATTTACAAGTTATGGCGACTGTTAATGCAAAAAAAAAAAAAACAATCTTAACAAAGAAGGAATTGTTTACAGCTGATACTGCAAGCTACATTGGAGAAGCATGGTGGTTCTAGACTGAAAGGCTATACCACTCAATGTAAGGCAAGCTTTCACTCTGCAGTTGAATGCTATTAGGCGGAGATGGGCAAAATGGTCATGATAAGTGATCATAAAAATCTGTATTACTTTTATTTATGCAAGTATTTGATTTCTCTAACATGTTATTACTCTGTGCAACAAAATATTCGCCAGCATTCTAACATGTTATTACTCTGTGCAACAAAATATTCGCCAGCACTAAACCAGTGAGCCCTCAGCACCATTTTGCCAGTGAGTACTGAGCAGGCTGGTGCAGTGTTACAGAGTATTAAATGCGTGTGCATGCGTCTAAAATATTGAATACTCAGTATTGCACAAAATATCACGTTTATTAGTTGTGGAAGAAAAGTTGTTCGTTTTAATGGGTGGTCCAAGAACATTATGATATTATTAGGGTTTATCATATAACCCAACCCATGACACGACACCTACATCTCTTTACAATAAAGCATAGCTATGAAGTAGTAAGTCTAATAGTGTATAATGGAAGGCAAAGTATGGATTTAAGATTCTTAAAAGTTTGGCTAAGTAAGTAAGACTATTATTTTAGCTTCAAGGATGTATTAAATATCCATTTCAAGCAGGAACTTCAGTCGCATTGTTTTGAGCCTCCATTTGGGCTTTGGACGCACATTTAAACTTCTTTTTGACCTCATTGTTCATCCCTTCCCTGTTTCTAGCTATTTCTATCGCATAAAACTGCACCCGTGGAACTAACATTGTGTTCTGTTCAGAATAATCACCGTTGGTGTCTGCTCGCATTAAAGTTCCGAAGCTGTAGTCTTCCACTATGTTTTTAAACTTCTCACAGAACAATCGCCACTTCGCCTTGTTTGTATTATTTTTGATTTCGCCTTCTTTGATGTAGGATACGTCCAGATCGGGGAAGTCTTGTCTGAAGTGCTGATATATGAGGTCATCATGAGGTGTCAGTCGGAGTGATCTTGTGTCCACTGAACAAAGGACCTGAAAACATTACATGGATCTATTTTAATAATTTAAACAAAGAATCTCCACACACTATGGACAAATTCAAGCATACAAACATTACAGCAGTTAAACTTATAACAATCTCTACCTGGGTTATCTGATGTGTTACTCAAATAAAAAAATAGATGGTTTTGGAAATAAAATAGATGATTTATCATGCTTAAGGAGATTGTTGACTTGTTTCATTTTAGTCACAACAAATGTTCTTAGTCAAATACAATAAAAAACATACATGATCTTATATGCCTAATATTTACAAATCGCTATCCCATCTTAGTGTCAAAAGTTAAGTTGGTGACACCAATGAATATCTATTCATTGATACAACAGAATGTAAAATGTAATAGATACTTTATGATGGGAATTTGTACTTATTTGAAAAATTGTTATTTTATTTGACTAATTAAGCAGAATTTGATGAAATGTGTACTTGGGACACAACTATTTTGTTCAGAGATGTATAAAACCTGTATCTCTGCAGAGAATGGATAGAGAATGAATATGTCATGTCATATGAGATTATTGAACCCTAAAAGTTCCTGAGCCCACTTTAAATAAATATATATCAGGACATTACACACATCACAATCTAGCCCCAAAGTAAGCAATAGCTTGTAACTAGTATTATGGGTCTAGGATAACTGATAACTATGCATACATACATATTAATATAGATACATAAATATAATATACAACGTGTTCAGGACGAATACGAACAACTTCGAGGTATTGAACAGACCACTTATAGGAATCGAACCACATAAAGAATAATTTTTAAATAAAATAAAAAAAGAAAATTCAGTTTTCATACAAAGTAATTCAACTATTTCCAACTATCCATGTTACACACACCTTAATGTAAAAATTGGCATCGTCGCATTTTAAAACAGAACTTATGAATGGTCTTAATTTTACTGTCAATGAGTGCTGTTTTTTTTCATTGGAAAATCTATTCTAAAGCGGTTTTTCGTAGGGTCAGCAAAACTATTTCCAAAGCTTCTGATAATAATTAATAAATCTTACTTAAGTATTAAAAATTGTTTGTTACTTTTGCGATTACAGACAAGTTGCTTTGTTAAAATTGAAATGACTGTCTGGTTTCGTTCGAAACAATCGACAGTTATGGTAGGTAACTGCTTAACTACTTACTTTCAACGAGAGTAAAGACCTCTACATCGACGTGATAAGGACGGATGTTACACGTTCGATTCCTGGCTGGGCGGATCAAGATTTTCTTAATAGTTTTAGGTCGCTGGTAGTTGGCTAGGAAAATTAGAGCACCGAGCTGAAACTTGCGAGTAGGACGGAGGTCAATTCACAAGTAGCTTTTAAAAGAGTAAATGAACAACGAAAACAATGGATCTCGGTAGAGACAATAAATTTAAAGTGAAATTAGCCCTATTTTCGAACCAATATTTAATATTTTTTTTGCTAACAGTACTCGATTACTAGCAGTCGCGCCTGTGTGCGTGCGTTATTTTATTGCCTACAAGCGAGGGTTGTCACAATAAGGAATTAATGAAAATTTAAAAAATATTTGTTAGGTCTTACATATTTTACCAACGATTCGTATCCTTTTAAAGAATAGGTCAAGTAAAGTGACTGTCACCTTACTTTACCCATGAATTTAAAAATGATGAATGTGGTAGAAAAGAAAAGTCAGGACCAATAGTAGCAAATAAAATAAAAGGATAAATGATTATTGCCTCTCCGTAAAAAAGGGCGACGTATGGTGTTTATTAAAGTACATTGAAAGTCCATCTCTAAGCATAAAACCTATCGTAATGAAAGTGTAATGGTTATCACTTCATTAATAAAGCGCATCAATCAACTCCTAGTAAGAAAAACGTATTCATCGTTTTCGTAATCATTAGTGAATTCTGCCCCCCGATTGGCAGACGTAAATCAGGGAACCAATCAGTGGGCAGAATTAGTAACGATAATGATGAAAAGCTTTTTCTTACACAATCAGACCCCATTACACGAAGCAATCTTTAATTGCGATCAAGTTGAAAATTGGCAATTCGGCTCAACGCAACGACTTTCTTCTCAATTCTCGAGGAGACAAGCCAACAATTCCCCACTCTAGCCTCAAGTAGATTGGCAGATTGCACATAACTCGAGAATTTTAAGGAATTCTCAGGTTTCCTCACGATGATTTTCAGCTAAAACGTGGCATAACTCAATATTAATTACTCATTTTATTAATATCTACCTATTAATAACATACTATCATATGCATGTAAATTGTAAATCAAATAAAAATGTCAAATTCACATCTACTTTAAAGTGTACAGCCCTGACAATGCTGGCCTGTGGCACACGTAAAGTTGCTTCAACCAAGATAAGGAAACAATTAGTATATCGATCGCAGTTTAACTAAGGGATACTCATACCTGAGAAAAAGAGAAACCCGAACTTAACAAAAAAAACTTCAGGAGCTTAAGCACTTGTGGTGCGCTTTTTTATAATTTTTAACAATATCGACAATCGATACTGAGAATCTTACTAATGGACTTAAGTGTTTACTTAATTACTCAATGTAATTACGAGCTTGGTTTAGTCGATTCGAATAGCAAAGAAGGGATTTAAATAAAAGTAGTTAAGTAAGGCATTACGAACCATAAAAGCGAAATAAATAGGTAGGAACTTGCAGACCTACATTTACGCAATCAAAAATATCGGAATTGTATTAGGTACTACGTGACTTGTGTTTGTTTGTATTTTCGAGTAAGGTAAGTACGCTGCAGTATGTAAGCTTGACTGATTTTAAATCAATTTAGCTTACTTTGGTATTCCTACCTTTTACGAATACCTACTAGCTGTGCAAAGTACGTAATGATTTCATTTCCAATCATTATGTTTAAAATTAATGATTTTCAATATCGCCAAAATGTAAAACATTAAAATCTAAGGAATAAATTTATGTTTTATCGTACGCGGTAAGACTTTATCGATGCCGACAAGATAGCTTCTACTGGCTCATCACTAGTCACACCGTAGTGATAGTAATTTTGAATGATTTAAGTTTGGCAACGTCGCAAAAATAAGAGTGCGGCATATGGGGCACAATTTTGGATCTATTTAAAAAAAAAATATTATTTTCTCCGAAAATATCAATTTTAGAACTTATGTTCCTTAGCCATTTTCGATTACTTTTCGATAAGGAACCTAACCCTAGAGTTGTTCGTATTGGTCCTGAACACGTTGTATATTGAAAAACACCCAGACACTGGAAAACATTCCTGCTCATCACACAAACATTTACCAGTAGTGGGAACGAGCCCACGACCTCCGACGCAGACGGCAGGTTCACTACCACTACGCCATTTGGTCGTCAAGTGGACGCCAAGCGGACTTTGACTGTCACTCCGTTCGTGTCTGTCCGCAAGAAACCGCTAAATCGGCAACTCTGCATCAATAACCAACAAGCAACAAAGTAACTTACGTTAAAGTAAATATCGCTGTGTTCCATAGCCTTCGCCGCCCATAGGTGCTCCAGCGTCTCATCGTTGCCGAACTCCTCCGCGGGCCTGGTGAGCACGTCCTAAAATACATAAAATTATAGTACCGCATAGCAAAATGCTGATATATGCAAAACTTACTATAACTGTATGTACTTGCCATTTTCCAGAGAATAACTTAGAAAACCCTACTTTCACTTCGTAAATAGCTTTAACAGCACTCGTTTAACATAAAACAGTATCTAAATTTGTTTAAAAACAGACCAAACTCCAAAACTTAAATTGAAAAGCATCAATGAACTTGTGAAAAATTAAACCACCACAGATTACTATATCATTTTTTTTTTAATAACTGGCTTTACGGCTCTGGGTTCCAGCCCTTCTGAGCCTCGTTACTATATCACTGTCGTTGAAACCACAGAACAAGTATATATGTATTATCTATGCCACAGAATCAGAAACAAGAGAGTATAGTGTTCTGTGATCAAAAACGAATCGAGGCAAAAACCAAAGATAGCGTAAAATTACACCACAGACAATATAAGCCATTAAGCCATAGACAGTTCTGCATAAAACACAGATGTAAGATCACAGAGGTAAGAAAACTATGGAGATACACTATCATTCATTCTAGCCTAGACTTGCGTGACATACCGCGCCATGATGAGCGCCAAGATGTGTTGTCAAATGTTTGCCAAAATCTTATGAGGGGATGGCATCCTTAACGCCACTAGATAAATTAAAAATAGACACGCTAATTCTGTAGACGGGGCCAGTCCACATATTGTTTCATAGGTCTGCGGGGCCAGTCATCTTGTGAAAAATGCACTACCTACCTACTGACTCTTAGGCATGACCCTAGGCTGAGAGATTTTGTAGGGTACTTATTCTGATTTCTCATTTCTGTGCAAATGACCAACCCAAGATGAATCCAAGGGGCCAACAAGGCCCAAGACCAACCGAAGAACATAAGAATAATGGATGAATTTTATATAAACTTCTTGTAATCAATGGTTAAATTATTGTAAATCTACGTTATTAAAATGTCAGAAGTGGAATTATTGGCAAACGTAGGTAGGTACATACCTACCGCAAAGTTCTGATTTTTCAGTTCCCGCCATTTCGCCATCTTCTTACGATACTGCCGTCTGCCACAGACAATCAAAAAATTTCTATTTTCGAGTTTATTTCCTTTTTCTTTTGTTTTCTGGGTCATGCTACGATTTTAATTCTCACGATCTATGATTACTTTATTACTAATATTTTGTCTGCTAGTACATGACATGACAAATTGTACAAAATTGTTCTAAAAACTTATTCTTCTGACATACCTACTTTCAATTTTTGTAGATTGAGAAACAATTTTTAATTTTTTTAAATATTCCAACAAAATCTAAAATTCTAAATCGAATTTTTTTCAATATATGCAACTGTCAACCAGCAAGATAGCTATACGATAGTCAGTAATATAGAAAGAGATAAAAAATACCCTCGGGCCAAATCGGGCTAACTCGTTTTTACTTTGTAATAATCTGTAGTTTCATTGGAGGAGAGAAAAAAGAGGGTGGCGCATGCGCGTTAGGCCGACGCCATCTCTAAACCACTGTGCATTATTACTTGTTAAAAATTTCAATGATTTTAAGTGGCTGGGAGTGTTAATTCGTGATAAAATGCGTTAACCATGGAATTACAGTGGCGCGAGTGAGGTTAAGTGTGTGAGCGCACCTTTTGATGACCGCATCATTCCTATCCTAGTGCGGAGTGCCGACGGCGGGGTCTCGTCTTGCGGAAGTTTCTCTAGCAACGCATATTTTTTTGCGGCTATCTCCGGCGCGCTCTCTATACACCAATTTCATGAGCGCACGGCGAAGAATCCGCTAGTGGTAAATTTTGAACGTCGCATATTACTCCTCTAGCGTCATCGCGGAAGAAAGTTCCAAAAAAGCGGGGTCAGTCGCCGCGGCGGCGTTCTAGCGCGCGTACGCCTATACATAGACAACATCGTGTATGAATTATTGTTTTGGGTCAAAGACTCGCGACGCGGCGACCGGCGAAGACGACAGCGTCGATGTGATAAGTTCACTTTTTACGTTTCAGCTTTCGTCGCGGGGAAGCCGGTGACTTTTATTAGTGAGTGTTATGAACTCTGCTTTAAAACCAGTGCTGCCCCAGCCCGGCGTGCCGGCGGGCGGCGGGCAGGCGAGCCCCGCCAAGGGCAACGTCGCGAGCGCCAACCACGCCGTGGGGCTGCCGCAGGGCGCGCAGAACTCGCACCCCGGCCTCAGCGTGCAGAACCTGTCGCAGCACGCGCCGCACGCAGCCGCGCCGCCGCAGGCCATGCCCTCCATGGCGCCCGTGTCCGCCAACATGGCGCAGATGGCGCAGAACATGAGCCACCACGGCAACCTGTCGCACCCCGGCGCCGGGCCCTCCGCGCCGCTCAGCCTCGTGCAGGACAAGGCGCCCTCGCAGCCGCTGGCGCTCACCCGCGCGCCCGACAAGAAGGAGCCCGACTCCGCGCAGGCCAACGGCACCGTCGACTCGCCCAAAGCCGGCGCCGCGCCCCCCGCGCTCAAGCCGCCCAACCCGGAACCCAAACAAGACAAGCAGGATATCGCCAAGACTTCGCCGAGCACGCCTAAGCCTCCCGAGAGACCACCCAGTACTCCCGGGACGCCACAGAAACCCGAAGCGGCCGTGCCCGCTAGCCAGACGGATGGCCCGGCACAGCCTAAAGCCGCCACGGCCCATGAGCCACCTGAAAAATCACCCTCCAAACCCACAGAGCCTAAACCTGCACCCCCCGCAGACATAGCGCCTTCGCAGAGCGACAGCAAACCAGTTCCGGAGTCGGCTAATGAAAATCAGAGTCAGGAAAAAACAGAAAAAATAACCTCCCCACAAAAAGAGGCAGAAGAAAGTGCAAAGCCTGAACCGCCTGTGGAAAAAGAGGAAAAGAAAGAGGAAGTTAATGAAAAACCACAAAGTACAGAGCAGGTACAGAAACCGGAAAAAACAGGACCCGAAAGAGTGGAACCACCCAAACAGGAGGAACCGGCAAAACCAAAAGATGAACCAACAGAGGTTAAGAAACCAGAGACCAAAACTCCCTCAAAAGCAGAATTGAAAGCGACTCCAAAATCCACTTTAAAGCTGGCCACAGTGACCCCTCCTATGAGGAAAAGACGGCAGGCATCTGATAAGGTTGATGGTCCAACACCATCAAAAAAAACTGCAGAGGAAGCCACTACTCCAGACATTAGGACTAAGAGGAATAGGACTAAGGTCAGTCAGTAATGCACTATACTACAATTCAAACAAAGTTTGTTGCTATTATGAATGACAATTTATAAAAACAAAATTTAATTTATGCCATAAAACACCTATAATTTTTTTGCCACTTTTCATATGGTTTTTCTTCCACCCTCTGGTGTGTAAGGAACCCAAAAAATCAAATAAGAAACTTCTTCTGCGCAAAATTACAAAAGGCCTTAACTTTGAGTTTGAGAAGTTGGAAAGTTATTTAAAAGTATCTGGGGACACGGTAGTGTCCCCGCCAGACGAGTCAAGCGAAGCGCGAGGGCACTACCTATATTTTCTCGAAGTGTTTCGCCGTATTTTTAAACCCTTATAACTTAGGCCAGAATTATTTCAGATAATCAAAATTCTCGGGAAATGATGTAGCCGGTGAACTTATTAAACGTATAAAGTTTCAATATCACAGTTCTTATACTTTAGATTTTATTGACATCTGAAAAACCCAGATTTCGTCACTGACTCACTGATGATCATCAAAATTCCTAGGTACTTCCTGAAGTCCTAGAAAGCTGAAATTTGGTATGTAAGCTAGAATTAGTACACAACCAACAAAAAAATTCCAAAAGTTGGAAATTTAACCCCCCAACCCCTGAAAATAGGGGATGGAAATTTGTATGAAACTACGGCAAATATTGATGCTAGAGGTCTCAAAATTGATATAGGGACTCTTCGTAATAAACAATTAAATACGTGTTTCAGGATTTTTAGTAAATCACCCCACATCCATCAAATTAGTCGGTCAGCATCTGGGGACACGGTAGTGTCCCCGCCAGACGAGTCAAGCGAAGCGCGAGGGCACTACCTATATTTTCTCGAAGTGTTTCGCCGTATTTTTAAACCCTTATAACTTAGGCCAGAATTATTTCAGATAATCAAAATTCTCGGGAAATGATGTAGCCGGTGAACTTATTAAACGTATAAAGTTTCAATATCACAGTTCTTATACTTTAGATTTTATTGACATCTGAAAAACCCAGATTTCGTCACTGACTCACTGATGATCATCAAAATTCCTAGGTACTTCCTGAAGTCCTAGAAAGCTGAAATTTGGTATGTAAGCTAGAATTAGTACACAACCAACAAAAAAATTCCAAAAGTTGGAAATTTAACCCCCCAACCCCTGAAAATAGGGGATGGAAATTTGTATGAAACTACGGCAAATATTGATGCTAGAGGTCTCAAAATTGATATAGGGACTCTTCGTAATAAACAATTAAATACGTGTTTCAGGATTTTTAGTAAATCACCCCACATCCATCAAATTAGGGGGTTGGAAGTTCGTATGGGGGGATGGAAGTTTGTATGAAACTACGGCAAATATTGATGCTAGAGGTCTCAAAATTGATATAGGGACTCTTTGTAATAAACAATTAAATACGTGTTTCAGGATTTTTAGAAAATCACGCCACATCCATCAAATTAGGGGGTTGGAAGTTCGTATGGGGTTACCCATACGTATATAGGTACAAACTTAATTTCACGTTAGATATCTGCTAGTATACATCTGGAAAAACACGTAATTTTTTTTGGTAATTATAAGCGCGATTCCAGTGCCCAAGTGGCCAAGCGCCCAAGTGCCCAGTGCCCCGTGCCCAGTAATATCGCACGTTTCAAGCCCAAGTTTCATGCATGTCATGTTTAACAAGCCGAGTTTCACTGCATGTCGAGTGACCAGGATCCAGCGCTCAATGACAAGAACCCATATTGAGCCGAGTGCCCAGTGCCCAGCTTGAGTTGTTGAACGTGCCAAGCGTTAAATCTACCAAGTTACATACAGGGCCCGTCCAACGAGCCCAGCTCTCAGTTCCCAGTGCCCAGGGTGAGATTAGTGCCCAAGGCCCAGTACCCAGTACCCACAGTTAGCCGTCAGGCATGCCAAGCGTAAATTATATGGATTTTAACAGCGCCCCAACGTCAGTGTGCCCAGTACCATAGTGCACGCGGCAAGCCCGAATTCCCGTACCGAGCTCCGCGTGTTCATTGCCCAGAGTCCAGTGCTCTGTGACCAAAATGAGTTGTCAAGCGTGTCAAGCGTCAAATTTGAATTTCAAGAGCGCCTCAGCGCCCAACGAAAATAGAGACTGTAAATAAAACAATAGTTAAAAAACTAATAAACACACAAATCTCACCGATACCTTCCGTAGATTATTAATGAATAACAAGTAGTCTGTGTTAGTCCAGGATAAAATCAGTCTACATTTTAAATTTCAGCCAAATCAGTTCAGTGGTTGTGTTGTGATTGAGTAACAAACATCCATACTTTCATATGTATCTGTTGTGTTTTAAAAGGTAAAATTTGAAGTTAGAAATTGAAATTTGGATCTATACATTACGTTTGATTATCATTTTATCTTGATAAATGTAAAATTAGTTTCACTTTCGGTAGGCCAAAACTACTAACTTTAAATCCACTATAATTTTTTTAAATTTTCAGAATATCAGCAAAGTACGTATCTACTTGTAATACGAACATATTTGAGAGTGGGCTGTGAAAAGAGGCGCACCTGAAGTGCAAGAAATACACAAAAAAATAAGTTAATTAAAAACATTGTTTTAAAAACTTACAAAAAGAAATGAAATCCCAACAAAAACATTTTCATGTAAAATGTTGCCAGACGAGCATATGGCTCACACTGTCAAAAAGTTATCAGATCTCATGTAGGGCAAGACTTCTGACTTTATACACCCTTAAATACAAGCTCTAACTTCACAAACTCTACACTTTAGTTACAATAATGTCTTGACCGTTTGGCTACCGTCACATGGGCGTAAAATCAAAAATTTATTCACTTTTCAGTACTCTGTAAGTTCTGTTAAATCAAAATTTGAAATCAGGAAAATGATTTTGGTGGGATAAATTTTTCACTTCACGCCCATGTGACGGTAGCCAAACGGCCAAGACATTATTGTAACTAAAGTGTAGAGTTTGTGAAGTTAGAGCTTATATTTAAGGGTGTATAAAGTCAGAAGTCTTGCCCTACATGAGATCTGATAACTTTTTGACAGTGTGAGCCATATGCTCGTCTGGCAACATTTTACATGAAAATGTTTTTGTTGGGATCATTATTTTTCTAGTACTATTAACCGTGACTAAAGTAGTTATCATTTTTTATATTATAAAAAGAAACTAAATTGTTCTAGCAATACATACATTTTACATATCTTTTCTAGTTTAACATGAAATTACTCAACATTATACATGTAATAGTTAGTTATAAATAGTTGACTCATATGTGAATAACACTTTTCTATTGATGATGGTTCACTTTTGACTTTGTTATCTAACACCCAAGCCTTAAGGTGTCAAGTCAAGGTTAACCTCTATCTAAGGCTCTAAGCAGTAATTTTTGACTACTTGTAAAAGAATGAAATAAATGCAAACTACAACTTTCTTTCTTCCTTGCCTTTACAAACAAATACAAACTACAACTAAATTACTAGAAAGTAAACCCTAATTACATGGTTTACTTATTACACTTGTTCTAAAAGAAATAAAAAAGTTTGGAAATATTAATTTAGTCAGGCCACCCAAAAGGTGGGTTCTAACACCTAATTTTATCCTCAGCAACTACCATGTTGATTGGGTACATAAAACATAAGCTCTTTGCGGGCTGGAAATCATTGCAGGAGGCCTTTGTCCAGCAGTGGACGTCCGTAGGCTGAAATGAATGAAGCTTTTTATTTTACTATATTGTAGGTTACATAATAATATATTAAGATGTTATAATTACATACAGAGTGACAAATGTGTGTGACGTTCCAGGTGCAGCTGTACCAGTCTCCGACGCCGGAGATAGCGATGGCTACCAAGCTATCGGCGTCAGCGGGCCGCTCAACCCCCACTAAACCTAATGACGACAAACTTATAGTCTTCTACAAGTAAGACTCCTTCACATGTAGACAGTTTACAAACTAAAAACACATTGGTACATTTAAGTTATTTAAACCGACCATAACCATTGAAGCCTTCCAGGATGCAAGATCAGACTTATGAGGGTTTAAAGTTGTTAGTTCAGCTGGGACCTAAGTTCACTTCAGGGATATCTCACAGTCAAATTACAAATATTTATCAAGTGACTATTAGATTGACTAATTTGGTAGACTATTTTCTAGCTAGCCTAGTTTTGTTTTGTTCTACGACTTTTCAAAATTCAGTATTAATTTATTTAAAAAAAAAATGTTTTTCTTACAAAAAATGTTAGTTCTCATAAGTGATACTACACTGTTGCGGTTTCGCGCGCCAGCCGCCCTGCCGTGCGCCGCGCCGTTGCCACTTGTATATCGAGTAAAAAACAGTAGAAAAAAAGTTGTTAGTTATGTAAGCAAATATAGGCCGAGAGCGATTTCGTATTTTTTATATAACTCTGTGTAGAAAGAACTTCAAAAAAATCTATGAAGGTTGTCCTTGATCACTTTGTCATTGATCATCCTCATACGTCCCATTTCGCGATCTACAAGGTTCTATGACGATCGCAGATAAGCCATGTAGCTAAGGGCGCAAACATAACTTAGTTTCTTAAAAAAAAAAAAATGGAAAATAACATAGATAATTTTTCTGTCAGGAATGAATACTTGGCCGTGCGAAACGCGGAGGGCGGGTTCTACGTGTGCCAGGCCGTGCAGAACGTGTACCGCTCCACGCGCAAGATCAAGATCCGCTGGCTGTCGCAGGACAAGGCCGACGCCTCGGGGGAGACCTACAAGCCAGACTTCTATGACGTCACAGGTACGGCGTCACAGCTGTCACTAGTTGTACGTTAAGTAATTGTTCCAGATGGAGTGGAGTATTCTTACTAAGTGGCTCGTACCAAGAACATAACTGACATAATATTGCTTGAGTATATTGAAGAATATCAACTGCATAATGATGCCACGGGTTTAGACTGTTTAAGACCCAACACTCAACTGGGAGGTTCTACAATTGAATGTTTGCTATATCGTTTTTGTTTAGCTTATGATGTGACCCATGCTGTGTCTAATTGAGTTGTTGACAAAAAGAGCTCAGTAGCTTTCATTTATTGATAATCAATTAATCACCGAGTTTTTAAAAACGAGCTTTTATATGTCAGATTATTTGTATTTTCCTGAGCAGACTTTTTCATTACATAGCCACATCATGTGTACTAAAAATTAAATAAGTCCAACATTTTAAACTATCTGCAATATTGGATTTAGATTTACACATCATTAGTACATGTATTGCCGATCAAATTAAACAGTAAAAGTTTAATAAGAGCTTAAAAAATGCCCCGAATTCTCAATTTACGGATTACTTATAAACTAGTAATTGTTCCAGACATGGAGTGCGTGTTGACAACGCTGTCGCTGACGCGCGCGAGCGGCGGCGCGCAGGTGCTGAAGGCGGGCGAGCGCGCGCGCGCGCAGTCCATCCTGCAGCGTGCGTTGCGCGCCGAGCAGAGCGGCGCCAACTGCCTGCAGCTCACCGAGGAGCACCCCGACGGATGTGAGTGTTAAAAACTAAAAAATTCTCTCTCTGACCTTCTCTGACGTTCGCGGCGGTACGCTTGAGACCTCTACCACACGCTCTCAGCTACACAGAGGCATTCTGCAATGGCGAGCTCCCATAGCAGACAGTTGCCATGCACAACGTGACACCAACTATAGCACGGTCGCGGACCACGAAGAATTTCGTACATTAACCTGTTACTACCTGTCTCTGTCACTCCCGCGTCAAAATAATGCGTCACGCTCGCACAGATGCAATGACCGCCGTCCTCAGAGATTTTAAACCTTTTACCTGCGAACGTAAAGTTTGTTTTTGTTTTTGTTATATTGTTTTGTTTGTTAGTTTTTATACAATTTGCAATTTGCATAATACATTTGCTCAAAAAGTTGACACTTCCATGTGTGTTTAGCGTGCTCAAAGTTATTCTTTTCCGCACTAGTGCTTTTGTGTTTTCCTCCTACGTGGCACCGGAGCGGGCGTACCAGGAGCGCATGAACACGAACACGGCATGCAAACACGGAGCAGGCACACATTAAAACCAAAATTTGTTTTTGCAAATGTATTAAAAACGTCGTTTTTAATGCACGTGCGGAATTGTCATTTTTACTCGTCCTTATAGTTGACCCTCGCCATCGGCTTGGGTCAACAAACCGGGACTCGTAAAGAAATGACAAACTTTCCGCACTTATATTGAAATGTACTATTCTTGTATTCTTTTGTCTTGTATTGTAGATAGACTTGCGCTTGACAATAATCATGACTGATGGAAAGCAATGATGAGGTCTAGGATGGAGCGCGCTTGCCTAGAAAATGCCTATTCACTCTTCTCTTGAAGGCACCCAGATTGTACTTGGCTGGAAACACGGACACGGAGGCTGGATCAAAAGTAAAAGGCTCGCTTCACCTTGTCTGAAGGCCCAGGTTGAACATTTGCTGTTGAAGTGATAACATAATGTCACTGGCAATATAATGTACAGTCGCGGAATGAAAAGGTTCGTCACCTTAGTGTCGATATTCGTTTGCACTAGTACTCTAGTACTGCAAGAGTCCATTATGCCAACATTCCAGTGCAAGAAACAGCGCTGCTAACATTAGAATAAATATGACGTTTGCTATCGAATAAGGTTTTGCTTGTTTTTTCTATCCCGTCAATGTATTAAACCAAATATAATACCAAAATGTATTAAAACCTCACTAAAACCTTAGTTATTTAGGAGAAATTATGATATTTTGAAATTATCACATTGACTGATTGACAATAGTTTTAACAGAAATAATAATGTCAGGTTCAATTAACAAGAAGGTTGCAGTTTATCCATAACTCATCCATAATAATCTTGTTGACAAGATAAATAGTCAAACTTGATCTGAACAATTTTGAACTTTACTAACGAACAGTTAAACTTTATTTTCTCTAACTCGAGTCTATTCTGTAACACAGTTTCAAAACGTAATATGTGCACGTGATACGTTGAACGAATCAATTTGAAAATCGACGAACCTTTTCGTTCCGCGACTGTACCAACTACACAGATCAATGGTCATAGATTCATTTGTCATTTAAGTGTAATGATTTGTTTACACGTGGTTTGCACATTCCAACAGTGCTGTTCCTATCAGTCATTTCAAAAACAACAGGAAGCATTTTTTTTCAACATGCTTTTTTGATGATAATGGTTCTTATTGGACGTCTTTTTCGCAAGCTTCTCAGATAATGCTCAGTTGTATTAAGACAGTCTTTTTGTATAAACAAAAACTAACTGGTAATGAGCAAAAAAAAAACAAGTAGCTATTCATATGTGCTACTTTAGCGTTGTAACAACATTTTTTTTTTTTAATTCTATACAAGTTAGTACTTGACTGCGATCTCACCTGATGGTAAGTGATGATGCAGTCTAAGATGTTATCGTACTAACTTGGAAGGGTAAGTAAATTTACCCCAACGGTTTCTACACAGCATCGCACCGGAACGCTAAATCGCTTGGCGGTGCGTCTTTGCTGGTAGGGTGGTAACTAGCCACGGCCGAAGCCTCCCACCAGACCAGACCTGAGCCCATTTAGAAATTATAAAATCCCAAAGTGGCCAGTGGCGGGAATCGAACCCGCGACCTCCCACTCGAATCCGAGCGCGCCACCACTGCGCCAGGGAGGTCGTCAAAACATGAAACGCCCTTTCTATGTTTAATTGGTTATTGTTAGTGTTAAACAAAAAACATTATAACATGCTACTGTCCCAGTGGACCTGTCGCTGTACACAGACGAGTCGCAGCTCGAGAAGAAGGCGTCCCGCAAACGCAACAGCTCCAAGTCTTCGCCCGCAGCCGACGCGGACGCCGCCGACACCGCGGTGAGTAGCATCCATCAGACGACACTCATCATGCTAAGTGTTACGTCGTGGCAGGGGAACAGGGTTCTATCCACGACGCCGCTATATAACTATAACCGCTATATAAAGTCTATTCGCTTAGAATTTGTCGTTACAAGTACATGCGCACGGTCCTTTGAGAATACCGACGACATCAAATGACGACCGTGCGCATGTAGATAAATTCTAAGCGAATTCTATATGCATACCGCGACCTATACGCCAGCCCGTGTTATTGCGTCCCAGGTTGCATCGCTACATCATACGATGCTCTGCACCGCTCTAATCTTGAGACATCAGTTCTTAAGTCTCATTAGGCCCAGTAGTCTCATTGGCTATATTGGTAACATTAAAAAAACAAATTGGATGTTTGTAGAAGCCTTTTTAAATCATTAGAGGTAATTAAAAACTACAATAAGGTCATTTTATGTTTAAGCTTTTAGTTTCAGAGATGGCAGCAGGTCGCATTTAGATTTTAGGTATACTCAGTGAACGGAAAAAGTATAGAAGTATTTCTTCTGCCTCTGCATATATTTTAATATGAGCAGTAACATATAATAGGTTGTCTCTTGTACGTAACCGTCTGGTCTGGTTAGCCGGTTGATACTGCATGAGTCGGCCAATCACTGATGACCGCGCTATAACAGCGATTTAGTCACGTCCTTAAAAGACATTGAGACGCTTACAGACCTCGTTGTTCGAATTTTGAGGACTTTTTTTCATTCCTGTGTTGTATGAAGGAAAACATGTGAAGAAAACTTCATATCTATGAGTTCACCACAAAGACCTGTGAAGTCCGCCAGAACGCACTTGGCCAGTTTGTGGGCTATACCCAAACCACTCCCAGACTGATAGGGGATCCACACAGTAGAAAAGAGGTTGAGAAGTTGTCATTGTGCAAGAAAGATCTCCACGCACACTAGCGTCTTAATTTCGAGAAATTGTAAGAAACGGCGGCTTCTATGCTTTTTCCGTGTACTGTATTTATTCGATTGGTCGTTGAACAGAAAAGCGAAGCGTCGCCAAGCAAAAAGGCGCGCACGACGCCCAAGCGCAGTCCGAAGAGCGCAAAGAGCGCGTGCGCGTCCCCCGCGGCGCCCGCGCGGCCCAAGGGCGCAGGTAGTACGCCCGGCGGGGCGAGTAGCAAGGTACGCATAGTCCGACGGATATATAGACATGTACGTATCTATCGCCCATCTACCACTCTGTTTGACGTTACCTTGTACTGTGCGAGGTGCCCGGGCGCGGACGTTTGCTTCCCGCTAACCTACAGCTTTGTCCAAAATCCAACTTTACCAAGCCGAGCCCTTACGCCGATTTTTATGACCGAGCGCATACGTGGCGCTCGCGACACTCTGGCCTAGAATTTTTGGAGCGCATACGTAGCGCTCGCGCCACGGCATTTTTAATCTATTTCATAGCTTCTATCGCGGGCCTTGAGCGTGGAGACCGAATCCAGAAATTCCGTAACGAAAAAACCTAACACTTTGTAGTTTTGCCATCTATCAATGAATAGCAGAACTTTTAACGACACGCTTGTTTCTTTAGTAATTTTTGAAATATCACGCTTGTCTCTTTAGTTCAGCAACTCGTCTCTAGGTGGCTTTGGTTCTATAATTCTAATTATACAACCAATGCCACCTAGAGGCGACCGACAAGCGTGATATTTCAAAAAGTCATTAAAAGTACTGCTATTCATCGATAGATGGCAATAATAATTGTATAAGTTGATAAAAACAGCTATGCAATAGCTTTACCGCGGCAGTCTCCGAGTGCCACACGTCTTCTTTTATTTAGTTGGTGTTTTGTCCAATAAGTTACTTGACACCGTAAGCCCATTTATTAAAAAATCTCATGTTTGTAACAAAACCGTCTGAAACGGCTTGACCTACTTTTATGATCTGAGAAAAAGACTGAAAAATGAAGAATAGTGTACTATTTTTCATATCCGTAAATTGATAATAATTTTTATGGCAAAACAACGTTTGCCTGGTCAGCTAGTATCATGTGTAAGGTCTCTCATAAATTAAAAAATAGTAGTAGCATGTGTAAGGTCTCTCATAAATT
Organism: Coenonympha arcania; assembly: GCA_036785405.1. Lineage (NCBI taxonomy): Eukaryota > Metazoa > Arthropoda > Insecta > Lepidoptera > Nymphalidae > Coenonympha > Coenonympha arcania. The sequence continues at coordinate 1,680,817 of CM072069.1, forward strand.
AAAAAAATATTATTTTTTGGAAATTTAACTTTACAAGACTTGACATAAAAGAGAACTTGAAAATACTAATTGAAGCAAACGGAAGCAGTCCCCGGGCACAAATTGTTAGTTAGTGGATGGATTTGAGTGAAGCGTGAGAGGCTGTGCTGGTTATGATAAAACTGTGCATGCTCTATACAGCTGCATATAGACTGCAAAGTGGTTGCCAGCTATGATTGGGTCGAGGTACAATTTTATTTACTTTCTCTCTCTCATCCACACACCATTCGCAATTTCATCCCCATTACTCTTCTAGGATACTTTGGGTTCTTTTAGTTTTACACAAGAAAAAACCATACTTATTAAATTAACCATAATTATTAATTACCATAATTTGTTATGATGCCTTTTTATCCATTCTTTAAAAAATTCAAGATCTTAGCAATATTTGGTGTTTTACACACTTAGGAAATAATTCCCATAAATTTAAATACGAACCAAAATTTCACTCGCAGCGGGATTTGAACCCGCGTCCCCCAGCTTTCGCGGCTGGGTGCTCTGACCGCTGAGCTATACGAGCCATATCCCCCTGCGGTGAAATTTTCGATTCGTATTATTGGGTCCTCAGGCAGGACTAGCGCCATCTATTGTGAAACGTAACAGTTACAAACTAATTTCGAAGGCTCATAATAATGCATATGAAGCAAGCTTCGAACGAGAGATGACACATTGCCGTTTTTTTAACTAATTATCTTTTTGAAATATTATAATATTATTTGGTGGTTCTTATTATGGTTTTTTTTATCAATTCAATAATTGGTGGTTCTGGTTGGTTATTTTTTTTTTGTATGAAAGAATGATGAAACGTGCAAGACCTTCACCCGATGGTAAATCCAGTGCGCCCCATGCATTGCAATGCACCCATCACCCTGAGACGTCAGTTCTCAGGTCTTATTGTGCATAGTAACGACCGAAAAACTAATACATTAATGGTTAACAATTCACGTAACGTTTCACACACCGAGTGAAGTGAATCATTAAATAAAATGAAAATTTAACTTAACGTCTATTGATATAGTGTCAAATTTAATGTACGTTGAGCCTTGTGTGTCTTATAATACTCGACGTACAGTCGCGGAATGAAAAGGTTCGTCACCTTAGTGTCGATATTCGTTTGCACTAGTACTCTAGTACTGCAAGAGTCCATTATGCCAACATTCCAGTGCAAGAAACTGCGCTGCTAACATTTGAATAAATATGACGTTTGCTATCGAATAAGGTTTTGCTTGTTTTTTCTATCCCGTCAATGTATTAAACCAGATATAATACCAAAATGTATTAAAACCTCACTAAAACCTTAGTTATTTAGGAGAAATTATGATATTTTGAAATTATGACATTGACTGATTGACAATAGTTTTAATAATTAGCAGGACTGATTAATTTGTTTTGCTGTAATCCGCTACTTGAAAAGATTCTGTATGGTACAATATGCAGGAACACTGCCCACATGAAACACCACACACAATTTTCCAACACTTTCTTCGACGCACGTTTCGTCCCGAACCGGGACATCCTCAGGAGATGTTGACTTCACAATGCGAAATCGTAGAGAATTTTAATAATGTCAGGTTGAATTAACAAGAAGGTTGCAGTTTATCCATAATAATCTTGTTGACAAGATAAATAGTCAAACTACCTTGATCTGAACAATTTTGAACTTTACTAACGAACAGTTAAACTTTATTTTCTCTAACTCGAGTCTATTCTGTAACACAGTTTCAAAACGTAATATGTGCTCGTGATATGTTGAACGAATCAATTTGAAAATCGACGAACCTTTTCGTTCCGCGACTGTACATTAAACTTTACACGCTATGCCAATAGACAAAAAGTTAATTTTTCAGTGTTCATTTTTCATTTTATTTAATGGTCACTTCACTCAGTGTGTAAAAACTTTACGTGAATCGTTACTCTGCTTATAAAAAAAATATGGTAGAGAATTAATGAATCTTTCACCTCCATCTATCATCGCTTGCTTTTTGTGTTGTTTTAAATTTTTATTTCAAATAAATTATTCTAAGGTTTTAAATACTTATAAAATTATTATTTATCGTGATTTGCAATTTCTACTCTCGATTTTTATTTTTCCTTTTTTCGGAGGCATGTACCTAAATATTGCATGCGTATTATTATTTATTAAATATAGCGGTGTTTTATAGTATGGAAGTACAATTTTCAAAAGATTATGCATGAAAAATATACACTTCCTAAAATGAAATGGACATACTAAAATATTTCCATTGTTGATATTATATTTGTTGTATTTTGTTTTGTATGCTATTTTAAATTTGGTATTCAAGAGACTTTTATAACAATTTATTAAATTAATTAAAACTAACACTTAAATAATCTTTCTCATCAAATTACCTTAGTCACGTGGTCATTTACCTCTGTCGATTTGCATTATGTGGTATAAAAGTTCCAAATTTTATAGTAGCATACCATAAGTGGTTGTAAGTTTAGGACAAACTAAACTTTTGGAATATCCGTACTATTGCTATCTATTATATCAGGTGTGGCCAACTTGATTGAACCCAAGATCTCTTGTTCACTAACGAGACCCTGTAGGATCTACCAATTACATACTTCTAGAAATCTTAATTGAAACAACATAGTTCAGTACACAATCATGTTGCATTTTTATTTTATTAAGAGACAAGTGGAAATTTAAAAAAAAATTAAAACACCCAAGACTTTTGCAGACGTCTTGTAATTGAGAAAGGATTAAATAATTTTTTTTTGAAATCCCAGACTAAATGAAAGTAAGAACTAAAACCTATCAGTATAATTACAAATCCAAGAAAATCCGCCGGAGCTGCTGTGTCCTGCCTGTGACGGTGTTGATGGTGCTGTTGACCAGTTGATGACTAATTCAATTTCTTGATACTTCTCATATACCGGCAGTTTAACAATACTTACTAATTGCATTAATTGATATTGGAAACGAAAATAGCAATTGCAGCTCCAACGGATTTTCTTGGATTTGTAATTATACTGATAAGTTCTTAGTTCTTACTTTCCCTTAGTTGGGGAGTTAAAAAAAAATTATTTAATCCTTTTTCAATTACAAGTCTGCAAAAGTCGTGGGTGTTATAAATTTTTTTCAATTTTCCACTTGTTTTATAGTTTTTCGATTAATATATTAATGTAATTCAAATGATACTATTATTATTAAAAAATGAAAATTAATCTTCAAACTAGCCATTAGCTCCTCTCTGCAGCATCTGAAGGCATCATCTGACCTTTGTCACCAAATTTATTATTGGAGCCTAGTTAAAATGTCGCTCTAAATTTCCTTTTTTGAGCATTGCCAGGGATGTATTGCATAGTAGGCAGCAACAGTTTTCTTTCACCATAGTAAAGAGTAGTCATTCCCATTCTGCTGCCACTATACTGCGTAAAATAGCGGATAAATAGGTACGTGACGGAACAGCGATTGAAAAATTATACAAGATGATGCATCCAGCAGTAGGTGATTACGTTGGGTTGTCTGATCTACGTATTTTATTTTTTGCCTTGCCACGATCGACTGGACTAACAGTCGCGATCGACCGGTCGATCGCGATCGACCTGTTGGCCACCCCTGTATTATATACTATTGCTAACTATTGCAGAATATTATGTTCATGTGACAACAAAAAGTTTGGTTTGTACTACACAGTGAGCTTATTAAACCCTGTCCAAGCCTCGAGGGTGCTCTAAAGATATTAGGATAATTCCTGTAATCATTTAAAACAATCACTCTGCATAAAGTAATTATAAAATGCTATTATGAAAATCTTACATGGCAGTATTAAGAGATATAAATCAAATAGAATAATAAAAAGTAAAACAAACAGGGGTTGACAGACATAGAATATTTGTTTATCTTTCTAGTAATTACTAAAAATGTCTCAGGATTCAGATAGCTGGCAGCTATATTGGCCGAAAGATAAGTTTGGCCATCGAAAGTGGTAATGCTACCATCATCTTGGATGGCATGCCGTGCTTGAGGCTTTGTTTGGAGTTTTTAAAACACTATATCAAAATAAAACTGTTAAATGAAATGTCTTTTTTTTTAGATAACATTATCTTTTTTTATACAATATTTTTTCAAAAAAAAAAAGTACTTTTTTATGCATCGACATTTCTCTACGTTTGTGCCCATTTCGGTTCAGACAGGGTTTTATGAGCACACATGACACAGTAGAATAATTTCAACGATTCAGAAGGTGACAAATTGTACTGCAATGGTAACGTTTCCAGACGGCAACGGCGCTGACGGAGAAAGCGAAGGCGAAAACGCCGGCGAAACGAACTCCCGTCAAACAGGCCAAGGCTGAGACACCCGTGTCAACTCCCACGCCGCGTAAGGGACGACGTGCTGCGAAAGGTATATTATTTCTTCTTCAAAATTAAGAATGATGAGATGTGCAAGATTTTCACCTTATGTTAAGAGGATCGTCAAGCTGTAAGCTTTCATACAAAAAGCAGTAACGTTTTCCTACCCGTAAATGTAGTCCGATTTTCATAATTTTTTGAAATTTTTACAAGTGTTGCAGATAAAACGTACAATGTTCGTACGTTTTACTTTTTAAGAAATATTGGTTATGTTAAAAGTTATTAGAGTCTAAATATCCATATTTTTTTGACCTGAAGAATGCTCAAATATTTTTTTTATAATTGAAATAAACTAAAATACAAAAAAAAAAATATTAAAATGTACAAGGGATTTCTCCATAATATTCTCAAAAGTGTGCTAACTGCCAAACTTCACTCGGCCAGCGTGGTGAGCTATGGCTAATAAACTAATCACTCTTAAATTTTTCAGAAAACAAATCGACTCCGGTAGTGCCAACCCCTTCGACGTCGACGGGCAAAACAAGCCGCACGCGGCGCCATGCGAAGAAATAACACACACACAACACTCGCGCGCGCACACACTGACACATGCGCCGCGTGCGCGCGTCACACAGACACACACGTGCATTACACACAAACACACGTGCGTTACACACAAACACACGTGCGTTACACACAAACGCACGTAGCGTGCGCGTGTCACATTGACACGTGTGAAGTGCCCTTGTTACACGTTGACATATCACACATGTATGCGTTCGTGCGTTACTCAAAAGCACACGTAATGGAAGCGTGCCACAGAGTCATACACACACGTAGGTACCTAAACACGTAGCGTAAGCGTGTCACAGAGGCACACGTGCCTTACACATTAACACGTAGCGTGCGGTCTCTCCCAGTCATAGGTCACTGATAAACACGTTTAGCGTACACGTATGAAGTACCCGTTGACGCATGAAAAGGGTGCGTTACTTATATCATACAGATATAATTTTAACGTGTTAAAACAAAGATATAAGTCGTACGCGCATATCATATATTACATAAACCCTCAGGTAAGAAAAGCAATATTGGACACATCAAAAATTGGGAACATTTCTTTGCGATTTCATGTCACACAGTCGTGTGTGACTTATTCATGTCAGAGTTACGTGAAGCGAGGGCATGTCAGGCGCACACGTATTCATGTCACACGGGAGCGCGTCACGTCACGTGCAAGTCACATAAATACACGCATTGCGTGCGTATTGTGTCACACAGAGAGCATTTTGCACGCGCTAAGACTTTTTTTTACTTACTGAAATAAAATATACACTGTATAATGTCAAATTTTACACAACTTCTATAGCTTCAAGAGACAAAAAGCAAAGACTGATTGATAGACTGAACTATCAACTCACAGCTCAAACCACTGGAGGGATCATATTGATTCTACATAAAATATACACACTACTATGATGTAGAAATACGTTAAAAGATTTTTTGATTAATATAGAAGTGCATGTACATATACTATTCCTATTAAGAATCACTAGATTTATTTTAAATTTAAAATTTACCAATTACTTAGGAGGTAAATATTTCAAATAACGCTAAAATAAAAGAATGACCACGGATGTATAGAATTCGGTACCCAATTCCAAAAAAAAAAACAAATATTTTTTATACAGTACAGCCTACAGTACAATTATTAATTGTAGGAGTTAATATAACTCCTACAATTAATAATGGGCCAATAAACAAGCTGAATAACATATTTATGACAAGAGATGTGCATAGAAAAGGATGTCTCCGGATTGAAAAAATAAAATCTCAAAAAGTACACTTTTTTTCGAATATTTTGGCTTTGAATCGTGATAAAACTTTATACCTTTGGTTTTTTTCTTTTAAATAAAAGAATATTACGGAATATAAACAGCAAAACAGCTTTTCGAATTGAGCCGTATGTGAAAGAATTTAACAATTTGATTTAGATTTTTTTGTTAACTAAAAAAACGTGTAAAATGCTTTCTGTTTGACTAGGTGACACTTAGAAAACCGGAAACACTTAACCAATTTAAAAGATTTACATTATGTTAAGATTATTTAATATTTTATTAAATATCGTTTTTAGGATTTTTTTCTGCTCTGCTTAAATAAGTACTTTTCAAAAATCTATACCAATTGGCCAATACACAAACTTTCAAAATAAGTTTAATAGGATATATCGGTAGGTACTTATTGACATCCAAATCGGCTAAGTGTTTCGGGCCTTCAATTTGATGTCTGTTAATGTTTAATCTGACATAATATACTTAATATTTTGTTTAGGTTTATGTTTTTTCGTTCATATGCATAATACTTTGTCTTTGGACAACACTGTTTGGACAGAATTATACAATGTACAATTATAATTATACAGTAATTGTATAGACACAGAAAAAAGTTGACAGCTCAAGATAAAAAGCTCATATTTTGGTCGATTCTGATAAGCAAAATCTCTAAACGAAACTAATTTAAAATAGTGCTAATCTTTTCCATATTGGAAAAGGATAGCACTATTTTTAATTAGTTTAGTTTAGAGACTTTGTACAACAGAATTAGCACCACTGTCATATTATATTATTATTTATGTTTGTTAAAATTTTCGCGGTTTTTTCAACAAGTACATCGTAGATTAGTTTTTTTTTGATAGCACAATATTGTAATAACTTTTTAAGATTATACAGTAATAACAACAAAATACTTGAATCACGCAAACATGTGTTTAAGTGGTTTACATCATTAGGTCATTTATGTGGTTTTTTCTACCTTAACGTTTATTTTTATGGAGTAATATTTTATGTTAATACGTTCTAACACTAATTACTCTATTAAGTAGTTGTTACAACAATCTAAGAAATCAATGAAATATATTTTTATCTCAAGGCGTAGGTGAATTGATAACACCGAAACTACTCATTCAAAAAATTTATAAAAAAACTTTTTCTTTTCATTTCACATTTTCCAATGGAATATAAGTAGGATAATGATATGAGTTACATGTAAATAAATAAGATTTAACAAAAAATATCATATTATTATTAGTAATGTGTACTGATTTTGAGGGAGTAACTATTTTTTCGATGCAAATAAATTAAATTAAAATTGCATTATGTAAATGTAAAAAAATGTGGTATTACCTACATTTGTTTAACATTTATATCGCACGCGAGATCAAATGGAATACCTCCCTAATTCAGTGTTAGAATGTTATATTATTTGAAAGAGGCGTTTTGCCGCTGTAACGTTAAGCAATAGTTAGTAATTAGGTTTTGAGTTTTGTATTAAGGATTAATTCTAAAGGATTCTAAACTTTCTAGGATTTATTGCGAAAGGAAATTATTGTATATTAGTACAAAGTATCAACAGTCTGGGAGGTGGCGAACTAATTGTTTAAACAGTTTCAAGAATACAGTGTGAAAACACCAAACAAAAAAGTTCACCAACTCTCAGATTACAAAAAAATGGTGAGTGTTAAAGCTTCTGAATGTTTATTTTGATACATTTTGTGTTTTTTTTTTGTATTTTAGTTAAGATATTTCGCATATTTTGGACGAACGAAAATTAAAAATAAAATGTTTTCATCATCAATCTGGACCAATCATTCTATTCTAGTGATGAATTTGCAAGGAATTGTTCACATTTGTATACCAAATGGGTCTCTTACTTACTGCCTATTGTAAAATGGGAGGTATAGATTATATTAATAATTAAGGTAATAGGAAAATTAGTTCAAGCAGAGAGAAAGTAACGTCTAGGCGCGCATTACTGTTTCATGATCTACGGAAAGTTCTTGTGAATTAAAAAAAAATTGGCGAGTTGGTTAATGATGTAAAAAAAGATAAGTTCAGGCATTATGAACGCACTATAAACAACAACAGAGTATTCAGCAAACCGAGCATATCAAAATCGAGACGCTAGTTCCAGTTTTGGCCACTGGACAATAATTTTGTGGCACCATGGACACAGATGTTAGTAGCATTATAAAACGAAATTATGCAAAAAATTAATGAGTAGGTACTTACTTGTGTTAATATACAGTTTCATTCATATGATCGTAACGGTAATGCTGGTCTTGTTTAACTTTTACAGATTAATTTTGAAAATCGAATCGATTTTCTTGTGATTCTACGCACATGAGACGTATCTTCTACTTTTTGTACATCACTAGTGTTTGATAAAATAAAGTTGTTTATATACACCAACTTTGTGGGAAATAAAGCTGTATTCATACACAACCAGTCTGTGACAAATGGAGGACTTTCAGAAAGAGTCACTGTAGGGTTGTGGGGATACTCCACATTTCTTTTTTTTAATGTTATCATTGGTGAATAAACTTGTGTTCTGTCGAAGCTCGGTTGAGTGTGTGTGTGTGACTTAAGACGACTAAGTATCTAATTTTAGGCGGTATTTTTCAATAGGTTAATTTCTAAAGAGAAAATAAGTTTAGAGTTAAAAATTATTGCGTGTGCATTTTCTGTTAGTCGGAGCGAATGTTCTGGTCCTCTGGTACAATCGCGTACATTTTAGCGTTTTTTATACAAGTGATATCAGTCGAGATGTAACAGAAAGTCCACAAATTTATATGCAAAGTAAATATAAATAAATAATTTAAGGACAAAAGCGTTTTTATTCATTCCTTTGTTAATGATAATACGACGCAAAAATGCGTAAAGCCTACTTACTACTCAATACTCACGAGTAACATCATACGAACCCGGACAGTAGAACGTAGTCCTTGTTTACGTTTAAATTTCGGGTAAACCCACAGACCACGGAAAGAGTCTGTGGGTAAACCGTTATAAACTTGACCCTCATGGTCTGCGGGACGCGGGGCGGGAGCCGCTCAACCAATCAGCAATTGTCGCTGTCCGCCGGCAGCGCTGACGTATCGTTATAGCCAATCGCATCAACCGCCCCGCGTCCCGCAGACCATCAGGAGGGTGATCAAGTTTATAACGGTTTCACGAATTTTAAAAGTAACAGCTAGCAGCTGCACATTGACTAAAGGATACACATACCCACAAAACTGCCCCTCGTGTGTAAACCACGAGCAGTATGTCCCCTTGCATCGAATAAAAGTACGCCGTAACCAAAGAAAGCCCCTGTAAGCTAGCTTTTAGTTAGACTGTTATCTGGTGAAACCAATTTTGATGATGTGTCCTCAATTTCGAGTTTTTTTTTTGCAATACAAGTTTCGCTAGAGTACTTGACTGTGATATCATTTCATGGTAAGTGATGACGCAGACGAAAAGATGCGTACTAGCTGTTTGTATAATTAAACTGACCCCTAACGGTTTTTACACAGCATCACGCCGAAACGCTAAATCACTTGGCGGTGTACTACTAACCACGTGCGCCTGTAGCTCATTCCCCAATGAGCTACAGGCGGACGCAGACCTGAGCATGTAATTATAAAATTCTAGAGGCCCGAGACTGGAATCGAACCCGCGACCTTTCACCCGAATCCGAGCGAGCATCCTTCGTTTGATAGGCAAAATATCAAACATCTGAAATTAGGAAGGCAATTTGATCGCGACTTCTCAAAATAAAAAGCGCCCTCAGATGCTAATGTGGCTAAGATGCGTGCCATGCAAAAATATTGTCCACTTTTCTCTGTCATTAGAATTTTACGCATTAGAATTTAGATGAGTTGCAACCTTTTAGATCAAGTAGACAGTATTTACTTTAAAGAACTGCATCAATGTGATTTTCTGTGGCATTGATACCTCACATTGACAAAATTCGAAGTTCCTCATGACGCGCATCTTAGCCCCATCGGCTTAGCAGACGTTTGTGTTACGGATATATTAAATGAAAAGCTCATAGAGAATTTTATAATTTTATTAGTCTTAAATCTATGTTCACGAGGTCTCCATAGCGGTGGCGGTCTCCTCAGTGTATTTTCCCTTGTCTCCGCCGAGCGCCGCCAGCCGGCCCTTCGCCCTGCGGTCCAGGATGGCTTTCCTGTCCTTGTTCATCTTTAGTTTGACGATCACGCACTGGGAACAAACAATGGACAAATGTTTGATCAAACTGTCATTAATGTATTATACGTATTGGTGATGTTGGTCACATCAGAGCCATGGAAGTGTTTCAGCAGTGGCAGTGTCCATGCCAAACCTTGGCGATGCCGCTGTGAGGTCAAGTGACATGCCTATGTTGGTGTATTATCATCATTTGCAGATTGCAGGGTCTTAAATCAATCACTAAGAATAAAGTTTCTAAACATAATCTAATTATGAATTACATTTTAATAGTCATTTTTCATACGGGTGCGGCTCACAAAAAATGTACCATAACACACTGGAAATTGTAACACACGATAACACACTGGAAATGCGTAACACACTGGAAATAATGTAAAGGTTAGTATCTATAATGGTAAACCCTTCGTGCGCGAGTCCCATTCGCACTTGGCTGGTTTCTCGACAAATTATATATTACTATTTTTTATTTCTAAATATATAAAGTTAGAATAAGCATTCTTGTAATGAATAGTAAGCTTTATATTTTTCACGTGTGTTACGTCACACAACTTTGTAACACACATAACGCACGTGAAAACACACACATGAAAAAGTAACCTCAAAGTCATGTAGCAACTTTAAATGCAATATAATTTACTAAACAACTACATTATTCAGTCGTATCAAGTATTAACTTTATGGCTCTAGACTCTCAACAAACTATATCATTATTTACCATGAAAAATTAATTCCAAAAAGTCAAGAAAATCCAATGACGGACTCGTGACACACACTGAGTAGCATTTTTAAAGCAAACTAAGATGGCTGTCAGATCACTGACTTTACTATTTGATGGATGAAATGTTACCAGACCAAAAAAAATAAGCGAAGTGTTTCTATTCATAATAAAAAAAAACTTACATGTATCAAACTGACTAATAACACACGTGAAATAAAATAGGGACATTTTTTAAATCCAACGTTTTTATTATTTTATCTGTATTAATATCGGTTTTTTGATGCATTATATGTAGATTCATTCCAATGCCATTGTTTAATAATGCGATGGGCCTCTAACTACAGGTTATATGATGAAAAATAATTTTTAATGATTTTTAGTCGGGGCTGGGACATTTGTTTTTTCTATGGAACTAAAAATTATTCCTACTGATTGCAAATGTTTTTGTTGTTATTATTAATGTTTTAACTGCTACATTGGCCTGATACTATTACAAGTGAATTGGAGCGTGTACAGATAACAGAAAATCTTTTCCTTGAATGAAAAAAAATACTTATTTCTTTTTTCAAAGTTAGGGTCACGAAAAATTTGGAAAAGGTACATTTTTTGTGAGCCGCACCCATACTTTTTGGAGGAACATATTTTTGAGTAATTATTAGAATATTATGAGACACAGGTCGAATATTTATTTCATTCTATTTTTTAATATTTGTTTCATAGCAGGAACAGAATTACATCATCTGTGAAAATTAAAAGTGTCTAACTATCACAGTTCAGGATATACAGCCTGGTGACAGACGGATGGCAAAGTCTTAGTCATTTTTACCTTTTGGGTATGAAACTCGAAAACTAAATTACTTTCAATGATAAATTAGGGTTATTGATGAAGAGGCATAAGGGGCTTATCTTTAACAAAGTGTTATAAGTGTTTGCAAATTACCTTTGAGGGATGGATGCCGACGTATGCACTGGCACCGCTGGCTTTTTCCCTCTGGATCCTCTCAATGTACACTACAAACTTCTTACGGTACACCTGGACCACTTTGCCCACCTGTTGACCCTTGTAGTGTCCTCTCACTACCTGAAACAGGCGCAGAACAGTGCATCAGTGTGTATTCTGTATTACTGTAACTATCCTGTGTTACAGTGTGTAATTTAGTGAAACTTAGGTAACATTTAGCCCCTTACAAATAAACATGGAATAGTAGCAGAATAATAATAATAGCAGTGATAGCCCAATGATTTAGACTTTGACCTCTTATTAGGAGGGTAGTGATTTCAAAACTCAGGCACACACCTTTGATTTTTGAGTAATATATTTTAAGGTAACAAGTCACTTGCTTAATGGTAAAGACAAACATCATGAGAAAACTTGCAGTGTCCCCAAAGGTGTTTAAAGCCTGCCAACCTACACCCTTGCAGTATAGGAGACCCATGCCCAACAATGGGACTTAAAAAAGAGTTTAGAAAAGAGTGGCAGAATAGTTAAAGCCAAAAGAAAAAGATGAAAACTAGTCCACATTTATTTGTAAGGGTCCTTGAAAACTATAATACTAGCTGATTTATGTTGCTTTACAGATTTCTGTTTACCATATTGATTTAAAACGAAGTTTCACATCCCATACACAAGTATAAAAAATAAATGTAATAAAAAGGAGCGCAAGAGTTTTTTCAGACTTATAAACAATTTAAATACAATAATTAGCTAGTAATATAGATGGTAGTAGTCAGGCAAAATAATCAGAGCCATATTTTGAACCATGGTGCAGAAAAGCAGTCTCATTCCAGAGGCACAGGGGAAAACCCCCCGCACACTCTGTCCTGTGGCCGCTAACATCTGCAGTCTGTGAATGGTTTGTTGTCATCATTTCATTTTGCACTGACAAGTTCAGTTCAGGTCTAAAGGTGTGTGAAGCCTAGCCAAGTTTATGAAGCCTATCTATCCACTTATTTGTGGAGCTGATTTATATGCTGTGTTACTATTTATAAGGCCCAAGTTGGGTGGTGAATGATAAGAATTTTAATTTACTTTATACCGTTATCTCACTTGCGTCTTGCTTATTTTAAAGGTAAATCAATTTGCATGACAGAAACTAAAAACTTTTTAAGTTTGTAGTTCACAATATTGAATATACAGTTAACATTTGATAAGTATAACACAACATCATACTTATTTTGACCTAACAATGTTTCATACAGAAACGAGTTTAAGGTATGTTTAGGTTTACTAATGATAATAATATAACCTAATACAGTCCTTATTTTATAAAATGAGCCGTAGCACCCATGTTAGAGTCAAGCTTTTCTTGTCTACTAGGGCCGTACTATGTATCTGAAACTAACCTATTTACGAACTTCCGAATAACTCCAAACTTTGTTTAGACACAGAAAACATTGATATAATCAAAAAGCACTTCATTATTTACCTGAACCTCGTCGTCTTTGCGGATGGGCATAGATTTAACATTGAATTTCTGTCTCAGCTCTTTGGACAGTGGGGACGACATCAGAACTCTGCGTATGTGTGAGGGCGCGCTGAAGTGTCGCTTCCTGTTTTTCCTCCTCGAGGACGTTACCAGCTTATTGTACTTCATCCTGGCACACTTCGCTGAAAGCCAAAAGACCACGTTTTATTTCACCACACCACAAAAACATTAGGTTATTCCTTGCGTGCTAAACGTCAATTTCCCGAAGCCGATTTTCCCTTTGATAAAACATTGAATCCACGAAATAGCCATTTCAACGAAACACTAAGTATTCAAATATTTAATTTAAAATTCTAAAAGATCACAAAATGCACCACTATCGTAGATATTTTCGGATTAACTCAACGTACCCGAAGCGACACGGCAAAGAATCGAATTAAAAAAGAATGACAGATGGAGAAAAATGGCGTCTTGGACTTGTCAGTTTTACAGTGCTAGTGCTACCAACTTAGACGAGTTTAAGAACCATAGACTACTATTTTAGAAGATGCGAGCTTAGTTTTATAAAATCATCTGGGCGCGAAAATTCAAATTTTTTTTAGTTTTTATTGAGTAATTAATATACAGCTTACTACTTACTACGGTAGGCTTAAATGGCAATGAGTGTTGGGAGCATACATCTACATGTTTTTAGCAAAAACTTTGTTCAAAAATACTTATTTACCATATTGGTTCCCAATAGTTCCAAATCTGAGAAACTTCAGAAAATAATCATTAGGGAACCAATGTGTAGTGATTGGGTGTTTTCTCAGACCAATCCTTCATCTGAGGGTGTTTTTGAACAATGTTTTGATGAAAAAAAATGTAAACGTTTACGTATAAATGTTATAGGTACGCCTTTAAGTAGTTAGTTTAATATTTGGGGCAATCTATATATATAAAAGAATGAGGTATTTTGGTTGTTCCACGGATTCCGCCAAAACTATAGGTCGTAGAGATCTGAAATTTGGTACTTAGGTAGATATTAGGTCATGAATTCGTACTAAGACGGGGATTCCAGAAATTCCGTGTTTAAGGGGTAAAAATCATATATTTAGGGGTATGTCCCATACAAAAGTAAAATTTTTTCGTTGTTCCAGGAATTCCCGAAAAACTAAAAGTCGTAGAGATCTGAAATTTGGTATCTAGGTAGATATTAGGTCATGAATTCGTACTAAGACGGGGATTCCAGAAATTCCATGTTTAAGGGTAGAAATCATACATTTAAGGGTATTTCCCATACAAAAGTAAAATTTTTTCGTTGTTCCAGGAATTCCCGAAAAACAAAGTCGTAGAGATCTCAAATTTGGTACCTAGGAAGATATTAGGTCATGAATTCGTACTAAGACGGGGATCCCAGAAATTCCATGTTTAAGGGGTAGAAATAGTACATTAAAGGGATTTCTCCATACAAAATTGTAATTTTTTTCCTTGTTCCAGGCATTCCAGAAAAACTAAAAGTCGTAGAGATCTGAAATTTGGTATCTAGGTAGATATTAGGTCATAAATTCGTACTAAGACGGGGATTCCAGAAATTCCATGTTTAAGGGGTAGAAATAGTACATTAAAGGGATTTCTCCATACAAAATTGTAATTTTTTTTGTTGTTCCAGGAATTCCCGAAAAACTACAAGTCGTAGAGATCTGAAATTTGGTACCTACATTGACATTAGGTCATGTATTCGTACTAAGACGGGGATTCCAGAAATTCAAATTGGAAGGGATAAAAATCCTACTTTTAAGGGATTTTCCCATACAAAAGTGTAATTTTTGCGTTGTTCCAAGGATTCCAGCGAAATTAAAAGTCGTAGAGATCTGAAATTTGGTACCTAGGTTGGTATTAGGTATATCATGAATTCGTATTCAGAAAGGGATTTTCGAGATTAAAATTTTGAGGAGGAAAAATTTTGAATTTTTTGGCCGCCATTTTGAACTTTTTTGTTACTGGGCCGATTGCTTTGAAAATCGATATTTGACTATGGCAGCAAGCATAGAGACGGAATTTGTGGTCAAAATTAAAAAAATAGGCCGCCATTTTGAACTTTTTTGTTACTGGGCCGATTGCTTTGAAAATCAATATTTGACTATGGCAGCAAGCATAGAGAAGGAATTTGTGGTCAAAATTTAAAAAAGTGGCCGCCATTTTGAACTTTTTTGTTACTGGGCCGATTGCTTTGAAAATCGATATTTGACTATGGCAGCAAGCATAGAGAAGGAATTTGTGGTCAAAATTTAAAAAAGTGGCCACCATTTTGAACTTTTTTGTTACTGGGCCGATTGTTTTGAAAATCGATATTTTACAGTGGCAGCAAGCATAGAGAAAGAGTTTGTGGTCAAAATTTAAAAAAATAGGCCGCCATTTTGAACTTTTTTGTTACTGGGCCGATTGCTTTGAAAATCGATATTTGACTATGGCAGCAAGCATAGAGAAGGAATTTGTGGTCAAAATTGAAAAAAGTGGCCGCCATTTTGAACTTTTTTGTTACTGGGCCGATTGCTTTGAAAATCGATATTTGACTATGGCAGCAATCATTGAGAAGGAATTTGTGGTCAAAATTTAAAAAAGTGGCCGCCATTTTGAACTTTTTTGTTACTGGGCCGATTGCTTTGAAAATCGATATTTGACTATGTCAGCAAGCATAGAGAAGGAATTTGTGGTCAAAATTTAAAAAAGTGGCCGCCATTTTGAACTTTTTTGTTACTGGGCAGATTGCTTTGAAAATCGATATTTGACTATGGCAGCAAGCATAGAGAAGGAATTTGTGGTTAAAATTTAAAAAAGTGGCCGCCATTTTGAACTTTTTTGTTACTGGGCCGATTGCTTTGAAAATCGATATTTGACTATGGCAGCAAGCATAGAGAAGGAATTTGTGGTCAAAATTTAAAAAAGTGGCCGCCATTTTGAACTTTTTTGTTACCGGGCCGATTGCTTTGAAAATCGATATTTGACTATGGCAGCAAGCATTGAGAAGGAATTTGTGGTCAAAATTTAAAAGAATTGGCCACAATTTTGTACTTATATGTCTTACCATGGTAGCAAGCAACCACGGCCGGATGGACGAACGGACGGTGGAGTCTTAGTAAGAGCTTTTACCCTTTGGGTACAGAACCCTAAAAATGGCCACCATATTTAACTTTTTTGTGACGATCGAATTTTTCAAAATCAATATGTGACTATTACCAGGAAGCAAGAGAAAATTTTGTGGGCAAAATGGTGTGTAATGCAGGAATTTTGGAAATTAAACCACCATAGTAAAGCATAACTCAGAAGTTAACGTGAGCGAAGCCGCGGGCGTTTGCTAGTCTATATATATAAAAGAGAGTTACCACTCACTCACTCACTCACTCACTGACTAATCACGATATCTCAGGAAGTATAAAGCCTACAAACTTGAAATTTGAAAGGTAGGTTCTTTGTAATGGGTAGGTGTCAGCTAAGAAACGATTTTGAGAAACTACCCCTCTAAGGGGGTGAAATAGGGGTTGGAAGTTTATATGAAAGTCGCGTGTTTTTGAAGTTAGAGACGTGAAAATCGTCATTTAGGTTATCAGCTTCAGATATTAAAAATTTGTATAAGTCGTTTTGGAAAATTCCCCTTTAAGGGTGGTAAAATAGGGGATGAAAGTTTTTATGTGAAACTTTTAATATTGTTACTGTTGACTTGAAATTTGGAAAGTTGGTTCTTTCTAATGGGTAGTTGTCAGCTAAGAAACGATTTTGAGAAACTACCCCTCTAAGGGGGTGAAATAGGGGTTGGAAGTTTATATGAAAGTCCCGTGTTTTTGAAGTTAGAGACGTAAAAATCGTCATTTAGGTTATCAGCTTCAGATATTAAAAATTTGTATAAGTCGTTTTGGAAAATTCCCCTTTAAGGGTGGTAAAATAGGGGATGAAAGTTTTTATGTGAAAATTTTAATATTGTTACTGTTGACTTGGGAAAGTAGGTTCTTTCTAATGGGTAGTTGTCAGTTAAGAAACGGTTTTGAGAAAATCCTTCCCTAAGGGGGTGAAATAGGGGTTGGGAGTTTGTATGAAAGTCCCGTGTTTTTGAAGTTTAAACAGTCGTGAAATTAAATTATTATTGAATTAGTTTAAAGAGTCGTGCATTAGCACTGAACCTATTTTGGGAGCGGCGTATTTAAAGTACGAAAGTTTATATGTGCACATTACACTATAATATAATTAAGGTGAAAGTTTGTATATATGTGTGTGTTTGTCTGTTACTCCTTCACGCTGCAACTACGAATCCGATTTAGCTGAAATTTGGAATGGAGATGGATTATTACCTGGATTAACACATTAATGGTACTTTTTATCCCGGAAAAAGCGATGGTTCCCGCAGAAGTAGTGAAAAACCTAAATTCACGCGAGCGGAGCCGCGGGCAACAGCTAGTACTAAATAAAGTTTGAATTTCGCGGGCCAGTTTGGCTAAAACCTTTATTGGGTAAACCCCTACTAACATTTTTAACATTCTCAAAACTTACTTCTAGATCTGTGTACTTACTTTGGTAATTACGATCGTCGCTGAGACAGGTGGATAAATGATAAATCGCTGCAGCCTTGTTATTATAGTAGTGTTATTGTCTCGCTGCAGACTCGGTCATAAATTATTCGAGTGTTTCGCTTTTATTGTTTTTTGTTGAGTTGTGCATTACTGCAGAACAACAAAAGCGAAACACTCGAATGATTTATGACCGAGTCTGCAGCGAGATAATAACACTACTATCGTAATGTAAGTTGTAGCTCCCTATGATTTTCACTGAGACGAGAGACGTAACTTCATTATGAACGAGCAACGACGATCGGGCTACGAGCCTACGACGTAGGCTTTCTACGGCCTGGAGTAGTTAATAGGTATTAGACCTACTTTAATAATGAAATGGTTGCTTACAGTTGCTTGTTATTTAATTTAATTTGATATTGTTTTTTTATACCGGTTTTTTTTGTTTACCAAATAATAATGTTTAAGGCGCTTAGTGGCCTCTCAAAAAATTATTTTAAAATTCCATGTCGTGCGACAAAGTGTGACGCTGTTACGGCCTTTCATGTGGTAAATTTTTAAATCGTTAAGATAGACGTATTAATAATTAATCTCAAGTCTAATGGTTAAGAGTTCGGCCTCATAATATTAGCTAGATTCGGGGGGTTGAGTTCCAAGATCAGCTACACCTCTGAGTTTTCGTTCCTAATTCCAATGGGTCTGGTACTCCAGAAAATGACAATCGGGACTTAGCTAGGACGATTTTAAACTAAGGCCATCCGCCATCCACAGTAGTAAGCCGTATAAAGGGTTGAGAATTTGAGATATAGGTACTATGGTACTATGTCCGGACTTGGTAAGGATGGCTATAGTAACGTCTGGTTTACTTAAGAGGTTTGTTTACTTGTGGCCCAGTCGTGTCTTAATCTGGTGTGACTACGAGTCGGTAGCCTCTTATTGTCACTTGCGTACAATGACTGTGACCTCTAAAGATCGAGCCCGTACCGATTACCGAAGCAGTGCGTGACCACCGGCGTGACTGAAGGAGTGTTGTTATAGAGGTCTTTAGCATTTCGCCGCAAACATTCAAAATGCTTGGCAGTCAGCTTTTAACTAGATACAATTACGCAAAAGTTAGTAAGGGAGGTGTAGTCGGAACGGTTTGTGAGTTCCGGCTTGCTGTCACTTGTGTACTGTCGCCCTTGTATGGGAAGGTTTGTTGCAGTCAATAAAATAGCAGAGACTTGACCTTCATTCTAACTTTTGAAAGGGAGGTTTAGGCGTGAGGCTTGTTTACTTGTGGCTGCCGAGTCGTGGCTTGTTGTCATCTCACGATCAGCGACCTGCCTCGATGGAATGCGTGGCTGAAAGCGCATCGTTGAGGTCTGTAGCGTACTGCCGCGCACGTATGAGAAGGTTCCTTGCAGTCAATAAAACAGAATAGACTTGACCTTCGTTCTAACTTCTGAAAGGGAGGTTTAGGCGTGGGGCTTGTTTACTTGTAGCTGTCGAGTTGTGGCTTGTTGTCATCTCACGATCAGCGACCCTATGGCAGCCTGCCGCGATGGAATGCGTGGCTGAAAGCGTATCGTAGAGGTCTGTAGCGTACTGTCGCGTTCGTATGGGAAGGTTTGTTGCTGTCAATAAAATAGAATAGACTTGACCTTCGTTCTAACTTCAGAAAGGGAGGTTTAGGCGTGGGGCTTGTTTACTTGTAGCTGTCGAGTTGTGGCTTGTTGTCATCTCACGATCAGCGACCCTATGGCAGCCTGCCGCGATGGAATGCGTGGCTGAAAGCGTATCGTAGAGGTCTGTAGCGTACTGTCGCGTTCGTATGGGAAGGTTTGTTGCTGTCAATAAAATAGAATAGACTTGACCTTCGTTCTAACTTCAGAAAGGGAGGTTTAGGCGTGAGGCTTGTTTACTTGTGGCTGCCGAGTCGTGGCTTGTTGTCACCTCGCGCACAGCGACCCTGTGACCTCTGTGGCAGCCGCCCCGGCAGAGTGCGTGGCCGAGAGCGCGTCGTAGAGGTCTCTAGCGTCCCGCCGCCGACAGCGCGGCCGAGTCTGCGCGCTGCCGCCGGCCGCCCGGGCCGCCAGTGAATGGAGCGGCGGTGGAGAGTCCGCACGCAGCGCTCCGCGAGTGACATGAGTGACGTGCAGTGACCGTGCTTGTGATGGGACTCGAGTGACCGGAGCGATGGCCGCGCGCTCCCCGGAGCGAGGCGCCTGTCCACCATGTGCGGCGTCGTAGGTGAGTCCCAAGGTCAGCCACACGCCGGCCCCGGCATGAGGCTGATAGCTGCCAGTTGCCACCCTCGGGGCTGTGTCAAAACGATCCCGACCCCCGAACGTTCCGGGCGTTACGCTGAAATCTGAATGAACCGCACACGAATTCGTGTCGCGATGTATTCTCCGATTCCGTTCTAAAGTGAATGATGGATCAAAGAAAGTGTTAGTCAAATAACAACTGATGAATATACCTGTAAATTCTAAATGTTATTTACTGGAATCGTGTCGAGAGCCTCATGTTTTTTCTGATTCGGAGTAAAGAAAAACGTGACTCTGGTTTATAAAGAAAGTTATATTCAATAAATTTTCGTGGAGGTTCTATCGTAGAGGATATCCGTGAATACACAGAGCAAGGAATGACTTGCGTGAATACGGATATATTTCGTAGAGCCTCTACGACATTTATATCGGTGGAAGAGGTGTTTAACTTGTGAACCATAATCGCGACTGAAAAATCATTTTTCCAGTGAAAATAATATGGGAAAAGCCGAATCCGAAATTCACGTAACGGTCTAGATTTTTCTTTACACCTTGTAAATAACATGTTTTTAAATAAAGGCTCGAAATTAATTTATGAAAATATAGGTACATACGTAAAATAAAGAGTATCTAATATTTTTACGGGAAAAAACCGTTTCAGTACTGTAAACCATATTATATTATGTTCATAGAACGTGATCTTGTACGGACTCTTAAGTAATTATTTTCGACCTTGGCGCTCTTGCCGCTATTGATAATGGTGTTTGTAATAAAAATATTATCTCTATTTTTAACCGACTTCAAAAAAAGGAGGAGGTTTACAAATCGTCAAAATCTTTTTTTTAATTTACTTGACTGCAGTAACAATTCTTCCTGGAAAAAAACACAAATAGCAGTATTTTTCAATAATATTATATGTAGGTACAATATTGGCTCAAAATATCCATGGTATTAACACCATCACCATGGTTTAAATTATTGCTGTTCAATTATTTTTTTTACTTTTTCGTCATCAACGCCTGAGAAGAACCACTACAAACTCAGTTATATAAATTATTGAACGAAAAAGTAAAGGCTAGAACAATCATTAGTTCATTTACCTAATATTTTAACGTTACTTTTTCAGTTCTCTCTGATGTTGAACCAAACTTGATATTTTATGATTAACATTAATCAATTTTCTTTTTATCATTATTCAACAAGGTGGACTTGATTTCTTACTTTCATGTTTATTGTGATCGATCTTGGGCAATCGAAGTTTTGTCGTCGATTGGCTCTCAATATTTAAGAGGATCGTCTAGATGTAAGATTTCATACAAAAGCGATAACGTTTTCCTACCCGTAAAATGTAGTCCGATTTTCATAACCTATCCTCGTACGTTGCGCTTTTTAAGGCTTTAAGAGCTGGCAAACTGGCTCTTTTTTACGATGTTTAAGGCATTTTGTTTAAAGAAAAATTTTAAATTCCCAAAAACATCTAATTTTGTCATACTTTGAAAATTGTGTGTAAAACGGCACAAGCTATTTAATTAATTCTTGAACACAAAAAAAGTATGTACATAAAAATTACAACAACTTTGATTGACAGTTTTATTTTTAGGCCTTCTAACAATCGTGTAAAGTAATTATTTCCCCGAAATTTAAGTAAATCAGTGTGAACGCGGCTGCTCCGTCCCCATGTAAACTGTCATTCGGCCATCTTAAAGCCTTAGCAAATATTGCTTAGGTCTAAAGTTATTAGTGTCAAATATTCATATTTTTGACCTTAAAACTTCCTGGACTATTTTTGTTAATTTAAATAAACTAAAATACCTACTATAAAGTAAAAAGTACGGGTATACCGAATCTAAAGAGACTAAAATTGTCTAATTTCGTAAATGTTTCTTGGGAAGGATGTATCTGAGAGTTTCTGACTACCACGACCACTCGCCCGTAGTAGCAACCTCGAACGGTTTCTACACAGCATCGCGCCGGAACGCTAAATCGCTTGGTAGTGCGTCTTTGCTGGAGGGTGGTAACCCAGCTATGACCGAAGATTCCACCAGACCAGATCCGAGCTAAATTAGGAATTATGAAATTCTAAAGTGGTTCGGGTGGCGCGATGGGAATCAAACCTGAGAGAGCGCCACTGGGCCAGAAGGATCGTCATTAGGATGAGATGTGGAAGCGACTCATTTCAAGTGGAAAGGGTTAAGGCCTTTTAGGTCTTTATCCTTTATCTCACCGGAATCTAAGATTTTTCCAGGATGTATTAAGTAGCCTTTGTTATTAACGGCCTACAAGCCGTATTTAGGTGATTTTGAATGAAGTTTTATGCAAAAACTATAAGGAAAATTACTTTCTAATTTACACGTCATGTATTTTGGGTCTTTAATCTAAAATCGCTAAGAAGCAGAAACACGATTGGATAAAATTTTCTCGATAGAAAGTTCTTCCAAAAGTTGCTCCAAAATCTCAGTTTTTCTATATTTTATCGGAAACTACAATGGATGTAATTGTAATTTTTGTTTTAATGTATCGGTAATAATAATATCCTAAAACGCTTAGAACGGATTTTTGATAACCAGCGTAGTTTTTGAGTAATTAGGTAAAACGTCGTTTTTCTGCTATATTCTTCCGCGACGCTGCATGTCGCACCTACCAAATCTCCGTGAGAGTGAGAAAGACAAAAATAAATTCAATCAATCCCCTTCCGGGATCAAAAATCTATATCATTGCAAACTTCAGCTAAATTTTATAGATTCAGTAGTTACCAGAAGTAGTAAGTACGTGAAAGAGTACTTAGGTATTCCCATACAAATATTTGCCTTTATTATTTTAGTGTGATAGAGTATTTGCAGGTCATAACAATTAATACATAACAATTCAGACATTAATTGACCTTAACGGAAACGCGATGTCAGTGCAGCCAACCTCCAACTTTGTTGCCAACTTACACAGCGAGGCCAATTAGAATGCAGCTCAGCGAGATACAAAGTTTTGTGATTAAAATTAATACTTACTTTCAGCATGATAAGTAAGTCTGTTACAGATTTTGTCACGAAACGCTAATTAACGTCATTTTGGATGTAAATCAAAAGTTTCATTTCGTAACGTCGTTCGCCTCAAAGACCTAGAAAACAAAATGGACTGGCGCTTTCTACAAAATTTAGCGTGACTATTTTTACTCAATCTAGTGGCGTATAAGATGGCGTCATCTAGGCTAGTAACTCGCTAAAGAACTAACTAACTATAGTAATAAGGATTATTTACATGAATCAAATCCTTGCGAGTGAATGAACTGCTGTATTATAATTACTAGCTCAACTAGTTTTTAAGAGCATTTGTGAAGTGGTGATAACCGAAAACAAAACCCGGCTGAGTTTGTTGTGGGCTTCTTCTCAGTGCAGGGCGCGTTGGAACCCTCGTAAACTTAGTTTTAAGTCGACTTGTAGTTATCACCGTACATAATATTATGTAACAAATATTGTTGACGTTTTACAAGTGCCTTGTAAGTTAGGCCTATGTACTTTGACTTTGACTTTGAACTTTTGACAACAAATCTTCGAGGTCATAATGGCGCCGCATGTCACGCAATAGGCATTAATAGTAGTTAAAAGAAATTAATCTCACTTCACGGTAAGGACGCTTCAATAAACTGCAAAAGTCAACTATATCACACCCATTCCGTAAGGGGTCCTAACGTATGGGAAACAAAGTGATCCTAAATAGGGTTTCCTTATTTTTATTTCATAAAATCGTTTACCGGCGCTGTCGCACATTACCTTTTGCTTCGCACAAAAGCTCACCCTTCGATCATATTGCATATCATTTATTCAGATCGCCGATAACAATTTGTTAGGACGTATTGAGACGTGAGAGATAGGCATATTCCTTTAGGGAGTGCGTAACACGCGCGAATCTCATAAGAAATGCAAGGCCACCTTTTTCGATATCAAGAATCAAAAACTCAAAATATACGAGAGGTGTCGTGGGACATCCGATTGGCATCTTACGAGAAGTTGTAAGTGTCGAGACACACCTGTGTTTATGAACTTCCAATCGTTTGTAATGAAGATTTAGGCATCCTAAAGAACCTTCGAATCCTTGCGTCTCTCTTAATGTCGTCAGTCCACGATTGGGGGTCTGCCAACAATGCACTTTCTGCGGGGTCTCCAAGTAATACGTCCTAACAAACACAGCTATGAACAGCTTAGGGGAGATAACATCTCCCTGTCGCACACCTCGATGCAGTTTGCTCGGTCTCATAGTGGATACGGACTGACATGGTGGTGTTGTCATACAAGGACTTGAACACTTGGATGACAATAGTTGATTCTACATCTCGGTATCGACCTTAACATAGCCCACAAACCTAATCAAAAGCTTTTTCATAGTCCACATACGCTAAGCAGAGTGGCTGATTAGTGGTTATACCTACTCTTTAGTCTTCTGTATAACGTTCGATCTATATGAAGTAAATTCACTAATAGTACCTAGATACTCGTATTTTTTAATTTTAATTTACCATCAGATAATTTTAGTATCACGTTTTACTAACAAATTAATGTTGTGGTAAACATGAGTTATTTTAATTTCATTGTCGTTTGCTTGCAACTTTCATTCATTTCATAAAAGTTTTACTTATTCCAATATGAAAAACGGATTTCATTTTACAAAATAAAATGTTTGCGTTGCGGTTTTACTCGGAAAGCTCGCGTAGATTTCCAGAACTGTCATAGCAGGAAATAGGTCATAAAGTCTTCGTTTTTATTATCATTTTTGCTGAGTTCATAAGAAATATCGAAATCGTGGAATTTCGACGATAAATAATAATCTAGTTTAATCTTCCCTGTGAAATGTGTAATGTACATACCCATATTTATTTCTCTACATCGGCCATGAAAGCTTTAAAGGATAGTGAACCATAGATAACGGTGAAAAAGACAGAATTAAAGAAAAGAGGAAGTCTTTATTTTGATAAAATACGGACACAAAAAAACGATGTGCAATCCCGAAATGGCCTCTAGTCTCTACACAGCATCAGCTGCGCCCTTTAAGTGAGGCATCTGTATACTGACAGAAAGTCAGTATACAGACGTCTCAATAGGAAAGAAGAAGAAAAGTCCTTAAGATTAAAAACATCCTGGAAGTCATTATCAAATAATATGTACTATCAAAAGTTTTTTTACTGTTGGCAAATGCGACGGGAGCCATGGATTTTTCTCGGATGAAAAGTAGTTTCCAATCCAAAGCAAAAGCCAAATCGGTTCAGAACTATAACTCCACGTCCAAAAAAAATAACAACGGTACTTGTGGTCCATTGAAGTAGTGCTATGCCTTTCCAAAGGTACAACTGGGAATATAGACTCTAAAACCAAATCGCTATACCAGAGTGATTTGTTTACTATTATTCCTCTATTCCTAGTTACGAGTAGGTATCTAAGTAGAGCCTCGTTATAAGTTTGAAATTTAACGTTTCCTACCTAGTGCGGTACGTGTGAAGTAACTAGTGTCCCTGTGGGCTGGGTCTAGTAGTGAAACGATGTAACTGTGAGACAAGTCATTAAAAGTTGTGAGACGATGATTGCATTTATTATGCTAGTCTCCTCTACCTTGACCCTGCAAGATTGATGTTCTAGTTTACGTACTCTATTCTATCTTGACGCCTTTCTATGTCCCAGTTTTAAAAAGAGCAAGTACTCAGTTTCTTGCTTGTTCTTCTCGGTGCAAATCTGCTTTGCGATTGCATCAGTAAAGTTTTTAGCTACGAATAAGCTACATAAAGAGCCTGTTAGTATAAGGCAAACTCTTATGTGAAAAATAATTCTTTTCATTTTATTTATCCTCGTAAACTAAGCCAAGAAAAGAGTTTTGCACATTTTGTTCAGCTTGAAAAGGAAATTAATAGGCAAGAGTAAAGACCGTAAGACGCGCCTTTTGTCATTAATATCATTATTTATATGATTTGAAATATGATCTCGAAGGCTGTCTTGGACTTACCCATGCACAGGTTGAAAGTCATAGTAAAAAAAAATCTCATAAATCAGGGTTACTATACCATTGAAGAATTTTTAAATAACAAGGATACTTGGGATGATATAGGGATATGCTTCAATCTCGCAGAAATCATACTAAGTAAGAAAAGTTGTATATAATGTCATTTTTGAAAAGAGTAGGTGTCGATAGTTTCTTGCTAGTTCTTTTCGGTGCAAACCAGCTTTCCGAACTTGGCGGTAGACTCTTCAATTTTCATAAAAACTTGTAAATCATGCCTATGCGGTAAAAAATTAAGATTTTCATTTTCATATCCGCTCTTAGAACGAAATTTGAATCGAACATTGTATTTCAGAGTATAGCATTGGACAGTGGACACAGGTAGGTATTACCGTCGTAGTGAGATGCAGTGGCGCAGAAAATTAGCCGTCCATTTGGGCCCGCCCGTGACTCGTTTATTATTTTTCGAACAAAACAACCGCACTTCCGGTCCTCTTGCCCGACCTCCTGTTCCCGGCGTCCTAATTCTGGTAAACGAAAAGAGTTCACGCTATATGTACCTCCTGGAATTTTTGTAATTTTTTCATGAAAATGTACTCTTACCACAAAACTTTTTATAAAATTTTACCTTTTGCTCATACTCATTTATGTTTTTAAAGACATTTACTGGGTGGTAGGACTCTTTTTAGGTAGTTCGTCGTGATTATCTCATATCATGCTCATCATACAAACATTTACCAGTCGTGGGAATCGAACCCACGACCTCCAACGCAGACGGTAGGATCGGATATTGCAATGCGAACTTATGGGACGCACGACATCTTGAGTTCTGACTTGAATCACTTATCACGTCTTTCCTCCTTTTTATAACGAAGAAAGTCGTCATAAAAAGGAGGAATTTTAATGATTATTATTGTACCTACTAAGAAACACAAAAGTGAAGAATATGAACGAACTTAATTAAACAAATTACACCGAACCAGAAAAAAGATACATTTATTAATTGGATGCACGCACTCAAAACCGTATAGAGGCTGCAAGTTGTGACGATTGCTAGCTCCTACCCTGTTGTTGCAACAGAATAATTGGATACCTACTTTTCGAGGTTATCATTACAAAAAATAAAATTAAGGAGCCCTCCCAAAAGCGAATATGCGCTTGATTCTGTTTTAGGCTTTCTTCGTTAGGTTGAAGGATTTTGCATTTTTTTTACGTTCAGATATTCGGTAGGTTATGCTCTTGTTAGATGTGGTGCGTCTCACGATCAATTCATCTTAGGCACCGATAAGACACCTGAGGATATGGTCATCCGAAAGGTTCACGAAAACCTTTTTTGTACAAACAAACCTGTACCCAACTGTATAAATTCTGTACGTAGCTCCTGAGCTAACTACAGCGTGGACTTACTGCTGGTCACCAAACAAGCATTTTTGGCACCGGTAAAACTGGCGCCCTTTGCAGGGTACCTGTAGGTCTATTATCTTAGGCCTCGTTATGAATAGTAGGTAATCTCGTCAGCTACAGTGGTCTTCAAACCGAAACACAGTACAATAACTGACACCCGCGGTGACTCCGCGAGAAAGTTCTTACTACCATAGCATGACGTCATCAAAAACCAGTGAGGAAGGAGTACATGCCC
The DNA here is from genome assembly GCA_036785405.1 of Coenonympha arcania. NCBI lineage: Eukaryota > Metazoa > Arthropoda > Insecta > Lepidoptera > Nymphalidae > Coenonympha > Coenonympha arcania. Next base: position 1,708,760 of record CM072069.1, read on the forward strand.
CACATAATCCCTCCATTACCTCTGACGAAGAGGCAGGCATTTTCTGTACATAAAAAAGGACTTGCTGAGTCATCATCGATTTGGAAGGTGAAAGGTCAGATGTTCCTTTTCTTTTGTTTTGAAAAGAATATTTAAAAAAATGTGTGACATTCTTGTGACCCCCAGCAAGGCAGGAAAGGCTCATTTTGTTTAGGTACAATTTTTCCGTACACACAAGAACAGCTGTTTTTGAATTCTAAGAGTATTTCCTAAGTCGCGGAAAAACTACCAGGACCGCATAAATATTAAAAGAGACATAAAACTTTCATACGCTCATTCCAAAGGTGGGAACAGACAACTGTGGAAATATTTTACGACTCGTTGACAGTAGTTTATAGTAGCTCTACCGGAGGTTACACTGGATTTTATTGGCTCAAAGTAAAATATGGATTTATTGGTACACTTTTGAAACGGACGGCAAGATAAACACGTAAGGCACAATTTTATGTAGTCTTAGGGTTCCGTACCTAAAGGTTAAAAACGGGACGGACGGATTATTAAGACTCCGTCGTCCGTCAGTCCATCCGTCCATCTGTCCGTCTGTCAATATTCCTGTTGCCGATATAACAACAAATGCGAACCAACCGATTACACAACAAACATGATTTTGTGCCAGTTTTTGAATTTGGCGGACAGAGGTGTTTAGTTTACTTTAAATTCAGTGAGCGGATTGGTATTATTTCGACTTCCCTTGTTTGTAATATTTTATTCTGACTTTTAGCTTTAGGCGTAACGAAGTTTCTCGCGACAGCTAGGTGTAGGTATGGATATAGGGCCTCTACATTGTTGGGTAGTAAAGAAAAGAATAGGCGGCGCTAGTGTGTCATGTCAACAACTGCTCCGTATTTAAAGTATTAAATAAATTGGAAATAGTGATTTTTTATGTAATAAAACGCTAAAATTGGTTAGAAATAGGTGTAAATATCCCGTGAGAGTGTTATCTAAGCCTAGTGGACGTCGAAAACGAAATAATGGAGTAAAATCATCCACACAGTGATTAATAGTGCAAACTGCAACGTAATGGTGTCTAATACCTATACCTAGTGATCGCCAATGTTCTGTTGTGTTCATCACAGAAAAATACTGACCGATGTCGCTCGAACACTAACTGCCCTAGTGACTAAATATCTAATAAACTTTTCGAGTGCATTTATGCTAAATTATTAGTGGATGAGTGTTCAAGGAAGAGCTGTCAAACGGACGTTGCAAAACGATACCATCGATCAGTTGAATAAACTACAAATTATGTGATAAGGAAGTATGTATGAACTAATTACTTAAGGAAAGTGAACCACATACGCTAAGCAGAGTGGCTGATTAGTGGTTATACCTACTCTTTAGTCTTCTGTATAACGTTCGATCTATATGAAGTAAATTCACTAATAGTACCTAGATACTCGTATTTTTTAATTTTAATTTACCATCAGATAATTTTAGTATCACGTTTTACTAACAAATTAATGTTGTGGTAAACATGAGTTATTTTAATTTCATTGTCGTTTGCTTGCAACTTTCATTCATTTCATAAAAGTTTTACTTATTCCAATATGAAAAACGGATTTCATTTTACAAAATAAAATGTTTGCGTTGCGGTTTTACTCGGAAAGCTCGCGTAGATTTCCAGAACTGTCATAGCAGGAAATAGGTCATAAAGTCTTCGTTTTTATTATCATTTTTGCTGAGTTCATAAGAAATATCGAAATCGTGGAATTTCGACGATAAATAATAATCTAGTTTAATCTTCCCTGTGAAATGTGTAATGTACATACCCATATTTATTTCTCTACATCGGCCATGAAAGCTTTAAAGGATAGTGAACCATAGATAACGGTGAAAAAGACAGAATTAAAGAAAAGAGGAAGTCTTTATTTTGATAAAATACGGACACAAAAAAACGATGTGCAATCCCGAAATGGCCTCTAGTCTCTACACAGCATCAGCTGCGCCCTTTAAGTGAGGCATCTGTATACTGACAGAAAGTCAGTATACAGACGTCTCAATAGGAAAGAAGAAGAAAAGTCCTTAAGATTAAAAACATCCTGGAAGTCATTATCAAATAATATGTACTATCAAAAGTTTTTTTACTGTTGGCAAATGCGACGGGAGCCATGGATTTTTCTCGGATGAAAAGTAGTTTCCAATCCAAAGCAAAAGCCAAATCGGTTCAGAACTATAACTCCACGTCCAAAAAAAATAACAACGGTACTTGTGGTCCATTGAAGTAGTGCTATGCCTTTCCAAAGGTACAACTGGGAATATAGACTCTAAAACCAAATCGCTATACCAGAGTGATTTGTTTACTATTATTCCTCTATTCCTAGTTACGAGTAGGTATCTAAGTAGAGCCTCGTTATAAGTTTGAAATTTAACGTTTCCTACCTAGTGCGGTACGTGTGAAGTAACTAGTGTCCCTGTGGGCTGGGTCTAGTAGTGAAACGATGTAACTGTGAGACAAGTCATTAAAAGTTGTGAGACGATGATTGCATTTATTATGCTAGTCTCCTCTACCTTGACCCTGCAAGATTGATGTTCTAGTTTACGTACTCTATTCTATCTTGACGCCTTTCTATGTCCCAGTTTTAAAAAGAGCAAGTACTCAGTTTCTTGCTTGTTCTTCTCGGTGCAAATCTGCTTTGCGATTGCATCAGTAAAGTTTTTAGCTACGAATAAGCTACATAAAGAGCCTGTTAGTATAAGGCAAACTCTTATGTGAAAAATAATTCTTTTCATTTTATTTATCCTCGTAAACTAAGCCAAGAAAAGAGTTTTGCACATTTTGTTCAGCTTGAAAAGGAAATTAATAGGCAAGAGTAAAGACCGTAAGACGCGCCTTTTGTCATTAATATCATTATTTATATGATTTGAAATATGATCTCGAAGGCTGTCTTGGACTTACCCATGCACAGGTTGAAAGTCATAGTAAAAAAAAATCTCATAAATCAGGGTTACTATACCATTGAAGAATTTTTAAATAACAAGGATACTTGGGATGATATAGGGATATGCTTCAATCTCGCAGAAATCATACTAAGTAAGAAAAGTTGTATATAATGTCATTTTTGAAAAGAGTAGGTGTCGATAGTTTCTTGCTAGTTCTTTTCGGTGCAAACCAGCTTTCCGAACTTGGCGGTAGACTCTTCAATTTTCATAAAAACTTGTAAATCATGCCTATGCGGTAAAAAATTAAGATTTTCATTTTCATATCCGCTCTTAGAACGAAATTTGAATCGAACATTGTATTTCAGAGTATAGCATTGGACAGTGGACACAGGTAGGTATTACCGTCGTAGTGAGATGCAGTGGCGCAGAAAATTAGCCGTCCATTTGGGCCCGCCCGTGACTCGTTTATTATTTTTCGAACAAAACAACCGCACTTCCGGTCCTCTTGCCCGACCTCCTGTTCCCGGCGTCCTAATTCTGGTAAACGAAAAGAGTTCACGCTATATGTACCTCCTGGAATTTTTGTAATTTTTTCATGAAAATGTACTCTTACCACAAAACTTTTTATAAAATTTTACCTTTTGCTCATACTCATTTATGTTTTTAAAGACATTTACTGGGTGGTAGGACTCTTTTTAGGTAGTTCGTCGTGATTATCTCATATCATGCTCATCATACAAACATTTACCAGTCGTGGGAATCGAACCCACGACCTCCAACGCAGACGGTAGGATCGGATATTGCAATGCGAACTTATGGGACGCACGACATCTTGAGTTCTGACTTGAATCACTTATCACGTCTTTCCTCCTTTTTATAACGAAGAAAGTCGTCATAAAAAGGAGGAATTTTAATGATTATTATTGTACCTACTAAGAAACACAAAAGTGAAGAATATGAACGAACTTAATTAAACAAATTACACCGAACCAGAAAAAAGATACATTTATTAATTGGATGCACGCACTCAAAACCGTATAGAGGCTGCAAGTTGTGACGATTGCTAGCTCCTACCCTGTTGTTGCAACAGAATAATTGGATACCTACTTTTCGAGGTTATCATTACAAAAAATAAAATTAAGGAGCCCTCCCAAAAGCGAATATGCGCTTGATTCTGTTTTAGGCTTTCTTCGTTAGGTTGAAGGATTTTGCATTTTTTTTACGTTCAGATATTCGGTAGGTTATGCTCTTGTTAGATGTGGTGCGTCTCACGATCAATTCATCTTAGGCACCGATAAGACACCTGAGGATATGGTCATCCGAAAGGTTCACGAAAACCTTTTTTGTACAAACAAACCTGTACCCAACTGTATAAATTCTGTACGTAGCTCCTGAGCTAACTACAGCGTGGACTTACTGCTGGTCACCAAACAAGCATTTTTGGCACCGGTAAAACTGGCGCCCTTTGCAGGGTACCTGTAGGTCTATTATCTTAGGCCTCGTTATGAATAGTAGGTAATCTCGTCAGCTACAGTGGTCTTCAAACCGAAACACAGTACAATAACTGACACCCGCGGTGACTCCGCGAGAAAGTTCTTACTACCATAGCATGACGTCATCAAAAACCAGTGAGGAAGGAGTACATGCCCCACATAATCCCTCCATTACCTCTGACGAAGAGGCAGGCATTTTCTGTACATAAAAAAGGACTTGCTGAGTCATCATCGATTTGGAAGGTGAAAGGTCAGATGTTCCTTTTCTTTTGTTTTGAAAAGAATATTTAAAAAAATGTGTGACATTCTTGTGACCCCCAGCAAGGCAGGAAAGGCTCATTTTGTTTAGGTACAATTTTTCCGTACACACAAGAACAGCTGTTTTTGAATTCTAAGAGTATTTCCTAAGTCGCGGAAAAACTACCAGGACCGCATAAATATTAAAAGAGACATAAAACTTTCATACGCTCATTCCAAAGGTGGGAACAGACAACTGTGGAAATATTTTACGACTCGTTGACAGTAGTTTATAGTAGCTCTACCGGAGGTTACACTGGATTTTATTGGCTCAAAGTAAAATATGGATTTATTGGTACACTTTTGAAACGGACGGCAAGATAAACACGTAAGGCACAATTTTATGTAGTCTTAGGGTTCCGTACCTAAAGGTTAAAAACGGGACGGACGGATTATTAAGACTCCGTCGTCCGTCAGTCCATCCGTCCATCTGTCCGTCTGTCAATATTCCTGTTGCCGATATAACAACAAATGCGAACCAACCGATTACACAACAAACATGATTTTGTGCCAGTTTTTGAATTTGGCGGACAGAGGTGTTTAGTTTACTTTAAATTCAGTGAGCGGATTGGTATTATTTCGACTTCCCTTGTTTGTAATATTTTATTCTGACTTTTAGCTTTAGGCGTAACGAAGTTTGTCGCGACAGCTAGGTGTAGGTATGGATATAGGGCCTCTACATTGTTGGGTAGTAAAGAAAAGAATAGGCGGCGCTAGTGTGTCATGTCAACAACTGCTCCGTATTTAAAGTATTAAATAAATTGGAAATAGTGATTTTTTATGTAATAAAACGCTAAAATTGGTTAGAAATAGGTGTAAATATCCCGTGAGAGTGTTATCTAAGCCTAGTGGACGTCGAAAACGAAATAATGGAGTAAAATCATCCACACAGTGATTAATAGTGCAAACTGCAACGTAATGGTGTCTAATACCTATACCTAGTGATCGCCAATGTTCTGTTGTGTTCATCACAGAAAAATACTGACCGATGTCGCTCGAACACTAACTGCCCTAGTGACTAAATATCTAATAAACTTTTCGAGTGCATTTATGCTAAATTATTAGTGGATGAGTGTTCAAGGAAGAGCTGTCAAACGGACGTTGCAAAACGATACCATCGATCAGTTGAATAAACTACAAATTATGTGATAAGGAAGTATGTATGAACTAATTACTTAAGGAAAGTGAAGAATTGTATTTTGGTTGGACGAATTGAATACCTTACAAGCCGAGACAGCCCGCTTGTCGCTCGCATTTCATTTTGTTTTGAACGGACGACGAATATCTACCCAGCATAAATCTGATTCTGGACCTACCTACATAAACTGAATGATCGTATCCGTGATTCCCGCGGAACTTGCATATTTTTATTTGTGATTTCCAGCCTTGTATTAGAAATAGATCTTTTGTATAGTATTAACTATTATCATAATGTACCTACGTAATATGTAAAAAGGTATGCACATAATATACATATAACTAGGTGTTAAAATATATTACTTACTTAAATTTTTGATTAAATATAAAATCCTTTTTGAACGATAAGTTGAAATAATCGTTTCATTATGGCTGGAGATACAGAACAACTTTTGAAAGCTTTGCAATTAATGGAAGAAAAAATTACAACAAATATAAACAAGAATATTGATCAGAAATTTGAATGCTTACAGAAGGAATTACAAAATATAAAAATCACTAATGAAGAACAAGAAAAAAGAATATCTCTTATAGAGAAACAACTGAGAGAAAAGAATTTAATATTTTTTGGAGTCCCAGAGGGAGAACAAAGTTATGCGGAACTTGAGGAGAAAATTGTAGAAATAATAAAAAACGAAATGTCAATAGATTGCAGCGTAGATGACATAGAAAAGGTTCAAAGAGTGGGGAAAATGGATGCGGATAAAATCAGGCCTATTAATGTCACTTTTGTGAGACTAGGCACGAAAATAAAGCTTTTAAAACGTAAAAAATCCTTAGAAAATACCAGTATTTACGTGAAGCACGATTATCCATACAGAGTACTAGAAATTCGAAAAAATCTTCAAGAACAGGTGAAAAAAGAAAGGGAACAAGGAAATAAAGCAGTCCTTAGGTATGATAGAATAATAGTGATAAAAAACAATGAAATCGCAAAAACTAATTCTCGACCTAATGTAGGCCAAAAAAGACCTCTTTACATCACTCCGCCACAAAATAAACTTAAGGAAAAAAACCATACAAGACAGAAAGAAAAAAAGAACAAGACCGTGTCTAACGACATTCGTCAGTACACGTTTCAAGACAAAAGTAAAGAAAACATGACACCAGAGCAATTATTACATAAGTAGGTAAATTAAAAAGGTTTCCGCCTCCAACATAACAACAACCATTATTATGACAGAATATAAATAATAAAAATAAAATCTCCCCCAGAACGGCTGGTCACCGCGGGGGTAGTAGGACTAAAACCTTCCAAGTATCAAAAGTTAATAACAGATATATAAAATGAAAAAAAAAAACGGAAGAGGCTTTAACCGCTCTGCGGTCCTTACAGTTAGAAGTAATTATTTTTTAAGAAAACATGTACCTACCATAACTAATCATAGCTAATAACAATTATATAAACAACGTAGTACGTTTTACGATAGGAAAAAATAATAAAAAGGATAAATGTTTTTTTTTGGAATAGAATAGAAGCATTACAGTTTATAAGTACAGTAAATTAATTATTAGTAAGTAGTAGGCTCGAGATTGTAATACGAGTAGCATTGTAAATTAGAAGAACTGTTATTAAGTAGAAAACAAAAAATTGTTATTTTAAGAGTAGATTATTACTATAAGAACTTATACTGTGAGGAATCTAAATAAAGCTTTATTTATTTTATATTTATTTATAAAGAAAAGAATAGAATAAGTAGAAAATTCTTCTTTTGTTAATCAATTTAGGATTTCATCTCGCTGTTACGGTTGTAGAAATGTTATTGAATAAAAAAATTGAGTATCTACTCCCACTTAGATATAAAAAGAACATTGTAGAAAGATAGTAAATTGTGTAAAGTGGCCGTAAACTTTTACAACTCGAGAAAAGGCTGCATGTATAAAAATAAAACCCGATTCTCCTGCGAAGCAAATATGACAAAAGAAGTTATTAACTAAAAATAAGCGCTTGTTTACGCAAGATTGTATATGAGTCTTTATGTGTATTTTGTTTACCTTCGTATCACAATGGATTCACTTAGCTGCGCCAATTAAAAATGTCTGGGCGTTTATCATCCCTTTCCCTAAAAGCCCGTTAAAATTCTATTTATATAGGTATTACTTGTTTACGGAACGATCAGGACTTATCACTCGACGTTGCGTGACGGGCTGCATTGAATAGTGAAGCGATATTGCGACCTCGAGTGATAGACAATAATTAATATGTTAATTGCTTTTCCGTTCAAGCCCTTGTTTCATATTACGTTTAAAAATTTCTACTTTCTGGTGTTCCTTTCATCTAACACATTATAAAGCACATAGGTAGAAATACCTACTATGTCCACAGTTTCTGCGACCAACTCTCTGGAGACATCTACGAGACTGGGTCTGACAATAGTAAAAATTGCAGCTGGGATTCCCAGTGCACTCTCCCAGACTGGGATGCAGTAAGAGCATGTTGAATGTATAAGTAAGCAGATTGGTTCTTTTATATATTTTCAGGATCTTTATTTGCTCATGTTCCACCTTAGATAGTAAAGATTAAAAATAAAATAAATTAATAACTTAAACTAGAGCCTCATTGAAGAAGAGGCAGTGAGGTTATAGTACCTAAGATGTTGGCAGCATTACTCCATTTGGATGACCAACCTTATGTTTTGGCCAATGCAAGTTCTTAGATCCCTGGTAGACTCAATTACCCTTTTAGAAATGTCATCAAAAAGGGAGACGATTGGACTACTACTTTTACATTGTACTTGGACATTGTAATACTTTCGTCATTTAAAAATGATGATGAGTTATGACCGACGAATGATTTGAGTGAAGAATTTTATGCGTTAAACAGTGCTCTGTGCTTAACTGTTCATGTGAAGTAAATTCAAAAATGGAACAAAAGGTGACGGTTGGTGGCGTCACGACGCAACTGAGCCTCATCTCAAGATGAATTGAGCTGAGTTTAAACTACATCATAAATTTATTCTCACCTACGGCGACCTTCCTAATGCATTCCTTTTACGAACACGACAGCCACTAAATAGTCTCACGAGACATTCTGTAGACTAAACTAAGGCGTGGCGCGTGGGCGCACACTCAAGACGCCCATTCTTTGGGGAAAATAGCCGGTAAATATCGCGGCGTCCACCTACTGAAAACCTGAAAACATAGGCTTAAAGGTATCTGAATGGCGCAAGAATTTGTTTAGAAGTTGTGGCCTTAAGTCTTCACCTACGCTTTTTAAGTACGAATTTATAACAACGACAAGTTGTTAGACTGGTATAGAACTTTGAACTTTGTAGTTGTATTTGTGAGTTTTTTGTAGTCAGTGTACTCTACGATTTCACATTGTGAAGTCAACATCTCCTGAGGATGTCCCGGTGTCGGGATGAAACGTGCGTCGAATAAAGTGTTGTGCACCCTGCACAACACTTTATTCGACGCACGTTTCATATTGGACCATACAGATTCTGTTCAAGAAGCGGATTATAGCAAAACAAATTAATATGTCCTGCTAATTATGGATTTCCGCAAAATAATGCCTGCTTCCATTCAATTTTGTGATAGGTTTTGCCAATGGGAAATGTTTAAAAATAATAAATATAAATAAAATTTTTAATTCAGAGCAAAACTCCATAGAATTTTGTTAGTAACAGTAATCTTAAACCTATGTTAGTTCCTAAATCTTAAAAAACTAAACTCTATTGTTAGTATACACATGCTCTTAAACCTATGTTAGTTCCTAATGATAAAAACTAAACTATAATTGTTAATATACACATGCACTTAAACCTATGTTAGTACTAGTTCTAATTTCTACCTATCTTCGCCCCCCACCCCTGGCATGTGCACCGTCCCAGGACCTCCAGAACGGGCTGTCCAGTCTACAAGCCAATGTGCCGAGGAGGATGTTGGTACTACTCACCAGTCTGCTCATCATGGACGCAGCGCGTTTGCGCATGATCGCATAAAAGTCGTCTACGCGAGCATCCGCAAACATCGCTGACGCGCTGCAGCGCCGCGGCATCCCCAAAACCGCCCTCAGCACATTGTTGTACTGAACACGCAAGGCGCTGTAGCTCCGCCGCGTATAGTCCGTCCACAGACTGCACGTGTAAAAGGACTGGCAGTATGCCCTAAACAAGGTAAGTTTTACCTGTGTAGTACAACGTGCAAATCTGCGAGCCAACATATTGCCGCGAACTGACAGCGCCCTACGCTCCCGTTCCATGTCGCTGTCGTCATCGAGGCGCTCTGTTACTACGTGTCCGAGGTACTTGAACTCAGTCACCTGCTTCAGGGGGGCCCCGCACAGTCGTATATTAGGACAGAATTTGTCCATTTTGTTTCTCCCCCTGAAAACAAGAAACTCACTTTTCTTTGTGTTGTAACTGAGTCCATGTTCCCCGGCATATTCTTCGCAGAGACGTAGCAACTTATTAAGGCCACTAACCGAAGGGCTCAGCAGTACCATGTCGTCTGCATAGCTGATATTGTTAATGCTGACTCCATCTATCGAGCAGCCAACACCTGCACTGCTGAGCCTCCCGATCAGTTGGTTTACATATAAATTGAACAGCCTCGGTGACGTCAGCCCTCCCTGTCTCACTCCACTCTCCAGCCTGTATGGGTCACTGTAACCATTACCCCACCTAACCACATTCGATTGGTTACCATACCAGTACCTTAACAACGACACCAGTTCAGGCCTTAAGGTCGTCTCATATTTGAGCTTATGCCATAGGACGTCATATGAGACTCGGTCAAAAGCTTTAGACAGATCCAAGAAACACGCGTAAGCCTGCGTGTTTCTGTCCGTATAGTATCTGACGATTTGCTTGAGACACATTATAGCGCTTTCAGTCGATAGTTCGGGTCTGAATCCGAACTGCGCTTCTTGCACCTTAAAAGATTTGCAAAGGTGAACGTCAAGCAAACCGTCTAACACCTTAGCGATAATCGTCGCAAGAGATATTGGGCGATAATTGGATCTGTCTGCCGCATCACCAGTCCTATTTTTGACTAAGGGCACAACTACTGTCATCATCATAGCATCTGGCAGGTAACTGTGGCTAATACACAGGTTGAAGAGTAGTTTGAGAACTCTTGACACGTGCACACCAGCATGGCGCAGGTGCTCTATACTCAGTCCATCGTGTCCGGGCGATTTCCCACGCTTCATACTCCTGAGCGCAGCGTTAACCTCACTAAGTGTGAAGCGTATCGGGTCAGCGCCAGCACCCACGCTGTTCTGAGCAGAGCACTCGCTCCCGCTTGTAGTTGTAGGAGGCTGTGACATAAACTGGGTCTTAAACATGTTGGCTATATTTCGACAGCCGCTTACGCCATCTACCTCTGCTGGGAGGCTCGCGCGAGCATTCAGCCTGTTTGTATGACGCCAGAAACTGCCGAATTGTTTAGCCTCGCACGATGTGGCCAGGATATCCATTTTTATTTGGTCTTCGTTGTCCTGGCACCACTTAAGTTTTTTCTTAAACAGCTTCCGCGATTCACACATGGCATCGTACGAGGCTCCACAGCGCGGCCTGCCCGCCAATACCCATAGCTGAAAGCACTGGCGCGCCTTAACATGTAACGGTCTTATATTATGTCTATTCCAACCCGTTATACATCTTTTTCTGCGCCTAGTCGATTTATAGCTCAACTTAGCGGCATCCTGTAATATACTTATAACATCCGAGTACAGTTTATTTATTACAATTTTGTGGTCTGTCTTGTTACATCGTTTATCACAGCACACCGCCAACTCTTCTGGAAAGTCAATTTTACTTAGCCTCTTATTACAGATCTCCCTATACAAGCTGATCTGTTCAGCCAAAAGATCATTGTTTTATTTAAGTTTAGTTTGGATTTGTTAAACCGGATAGGTCGCAATATTTGCCGTGACGGGTCTTATATCTATCGAGTTTGATTAATATCCATTTAAAATCTTCTTCGCAATGATACGGCGTAAAGAAAAACCGTGGGCGTAGTCTTAATGAAACTCATTCTATGACGTAATGAGAAAGTAGTGTGCAAATATTACGATGTCTACTGAATACCAGCAAGTATGGAAGATATAAGAGTTTGTAGGTAGTTCTTTTAAGGTTTGAACGACGTAGAGAGTTCTTTTTGGAGAGATGTATTTACATTTTACAAGGTTGATGTGTTCCCTTCAGAAGATTTCAAAGCGTGAAGGTCATAGATGCTAGTGGTAAATCTGAGTACTTCTCCAGTGCCCACGGCTCTCCTTTCAGTGTGAGAAGATTTGGACCTTAGTCCTTATGCTAGCCAAGTGCTGATTGGCAGGCTTCACTATATGGCTGTGTACAAGTGAGGTAAACATCTAGATAGAGATCTAGTTTGGCTAGTATCGTTGTTTTAAATGTTAAAAATGGATATGCATAGAATTAGTTGTACCCGGAGTTAATCTTGCGCCGCTATCGATCAAACTAATCCTTGCATGACGTGGATACTGTTCGACAAGCCATTGACAGTTTCCGTATCGAGTTTTTTATCACGTCATCGTCATTCATCATCATTTTAGCCTGTGGATGTCCATTTTAGTAGATGGATACCGCAACTTCAGTCTTCCTCATCCAGCCGCTTCCCGACACCCATGTCGTCGGTCCTCATATGGCTCGTTGGTCCTGGGTTCAAGCCTCGGGTCGGGCCAGTAAATTATAATCTTGGGGTTTTCTACCAGGACGTAGTCTCTCATCTCATTCATTTTATCAGCGCCATCACAAAAAAATTGAGTCAACAGGTGATTAAATTGACGACAAAATATAGGTACAAGAATTGATTGCTCGCTTATCAAAATTCGTTCAGTGACTTTTCTTTTTGAGATCATATATTGCATGTAGAGTTTACATCTCGCTCTTGTTGGTTAAAGAGTAACGAAACCTTAAAAAATTTAATTACGCCAAAAAATCTCATACCATGAAATCCATCGGGGAAAACGTCCCATTATTCTCATTAAATAAAATACAAGCTTTTCAAAACTCCGCCACCGATATTAAAGGAGCCTTTGTGGTGTACTAAAATAGGAGTACACAGATACCAGTCATGTGATTTAGAAAGTAGAGTCTAAAATGCATTGGAGTGTGGTTGGTTTTTTATTGAGCCGTTAAAACTTCATTTTTATCATGTTTTTATTCGTATCTCCGGGCTTAACGGTTTAACGCGCATGCGCACTGTTCGGCTAGTTATTTCCTTGTTAGGTTTCCTCATGATTTATTCTACACATCTTACTATAGTAGTGTTATTATCTCGCTGCAGACTCGGTCATAAATCATTCGAGTGTTTCGCTTTTGTTGTTCTTTGTTTGTGCATTACTGCAGAACAACAAAATAATGATTTATGACCGAGTCTGCAGCGAGATAATAACACTACCATAGTAATAATGTCTACCCAATTCAGACACGGCGATCAATCCAAGCAGAGATTTTGCATCTACGCTGGAGATATTATAGTGTATATGTGTGGCCGTAAACACCCGGTGCACACCTTATTCCAACGCTCGTAATGCGATAAGATAAAAGTTCCAACTCACCCGCAGAGAGACCACGCGCAGGACTGACCGACGGCTTAGCGTTCTCTCCGAGACACGGGGGCGAAACATCTATAATTTCTAATTTACCAATAAAATTATTGGCCCGACCCAAAGATCGAATCCAGGACCTCGTGGTCTACATCCGAACATGCTTACCACTAGACCTACGGGGCAGCAGCCAGGGTGCAACGTTACGTCCTGGTGGATGAATCGGAGAACTTTTCAGTAGCACCTAACCAATAAAATCTACGAATTTGTGTTAAGTAAGCTTATTTTGTGTTTTAAAAAAGACGAATAAAAACAGCGTGCTTTAGCTACCTTTGCTCGCCGCTTCGCCTGCGTTTATTTCGGTTTTTATAAACTTCTTGGGAACCGGGGATATTGTTGGGAAACGTATAGCTCCATGCCTCTCTTTTTCTAATCACCATTAATGCTAATACAAACTTTCAAATTTTACGCACAAATTTTCATAAATCCTATCCATTACCCTACTCGTATTTAGGAACATAATTATTAACAACCTAATTTTCTAAAATGGCTAATCAGCGATACACAATATTCGAAAACTCTCCAAGCGTACCTAATTAAAGAGGGTGAACAGCCCCTTCAATTTAAAAATACCCGGCTTACATAATTAACCCCAATCAATGCTTGGCCGATGTCCTAGTTGCTGCACGTAATGTGGTGTGATAGGTCGGTTAAATATAGACGGGATATATCCAGATATTGCGAGAGAATGGCACAGGGAATATTATAGCACTTGTCTACGTCAGAGAGACCTTAGACCCCGGCGGAGGATGACTTTAGTCTCTTACCCCCTCATAAACGTGAATAGCGGTGGATTAGTTTTATCTCTTTAATTCGAATGTCAAATTACTATTGACAAAATAGAAGACAAAACAGAATATTATTATTCCACCGCCATTGCACTTTTTTTTTTTTAATTGAAGATAGGCTTGCGCTTGCCGACAATCAAGCCTGATAGAAAGTAAGTAGGCGCTTGTCTAGAAAATGCCTATTCACTCTTCTCTTGAAGGCACCCAGATTGTATTTGGCTGGAAACACGGAGGCTGGATGGGCGTTTCACAACTTAGCGGTTCGTATCAGAATCGTGGAAGTTTCGTGCGAGTTTGTTGGACGTCAGCTACATAAGGATGCCATCGCTCTCGGCGTCTTGCAGTCCTATGGTAGAAAGTTGAAGGAGGTTTTGAATAAGGTGGTTAGAATTTAGACCATGTAAAATTGTAAACCAAATATCAGAAACATTTGCAAATCGAGCTCTTTTCCACATCAATTTTATCGGAAGGTAACAAAGGCGAAATTTATAAAATAGCGAAATTAATAAATTGAAACAAACATAAGTATCATATTCTTTACAAAAAAAGGGCGGCTGTGTGAAAGAGATTTTCAAAACCCACCTCCTAAGGGGGTAAATCGGGAGACCAAAGTTTGTATAAATACTCCTTCAGAGCGCAACTACGAAATATCATAAGCTACTTATCCCTGATTCCTGCGGGATTAAAACTGAAATTCACACGAAATCCGCGGGCGTCTGGTAGTAATAATTTACATACTTTTATGCGTTTGAGCATAAAATGCAGTTTTATGCAGCTTACACATAAAAATAAGAAAATAATAAGAATATAAAACAATTTTACGAGAGAAGTGAAAACTCAGCATCTACTGAATTATGAAATAAGCTTTTTGGCAAAATTTTACCACAACGATGAAAAAATAAATAGCTACGCGCTGCTGACGCGAGAGTCACTCTACGATTTCGCATTGTGAAGTCAACAACTCCTGAGGATGTCCCGGTGTCGGGACGAAACGTGCGTCGAAGAAAGTGTTGGAAGAATTGTGTGTGGTGTTTCATGTCGGTGTTCCTGCATACTGTAACATACAGATTATTTTTAAGTAGCAGATTATCTATATATATAAAAGAATGAGGCATTTTGGTTGTTCCACGGATTCCGCCAAAACTATAGGTCGTAGAGATCTGAAATTTGGTACCTAGGTAGATATTAGGTCATGAATTCGTACTAAGACGGGGATTCCAGAAATTCAAATTTTAAGGGGTAAAAACCGTTGGTTTTTTGGATTTCCCCATACAAAAGTGAAATTTTTTTCGTTGTTCCAGGAATTCCCGAAAAGCTACAAGTCGTAGGGATCTGAAATTTGGTACCTAGGTAGATATTAGGTCATGAATTCGTACTAAGACGGGAATTCCAGAAATTCAAATTTAAAGGGGTAAAAACCGTTGGTTTTTTGGATTTCCCCATACAAAAGTGAAATTTTTTTCGTTGTTCCAGGGATTCCCGAAAAGCTACAAGTCGTAGGGATCTGAAATTTGGTACTTAGGTAGATATTAGGTCATGAATTCGTACTAAGACGGGGATTCCAGAAATTCAAATTTTAAGGGGTAAAAACCGTTGGTTTTTTGGATTTCCCCACACAAAAGTGAATTTTTTTTCGTTGTTCCAGGAATTCCCGAAAAGATACAAGTCGTAGGGATCTGAAATTTGGTACCTAGGTAGATATTAGGTCATGAATTCGTACTAAGACGGGGATTCCAGAAATTCAAATTTTAAGGGGTAAAAACCATTGGTTTTTTGGATTTCCCCATACAAAAGTGAAATTTTTTTCGTTGTTCCAGGGATTCCCGAAAAGCTACAAGTCGTAAGGATCTGAAATTTGGTACCTAGGTAGATATTAGGTCATGAATTCGTACTAAGACGGGGATTCTAGAAATTCAAATTTTAAGGGGTAAAAACCGTTGGTTTTTTGGATTTTCCCATACAAAAATGAAATTTTTTTCGTTGTTCCAGGAATTCCCGAAAAGCTACAAGTCGTAGGGATCTGAAATTTGGTACCTAGGTAGATATTAGGTCATGAATTCGTACTAAGACGGGAATTCCAGAAATTCAAATTTGAAGGGGTAAAAACCGTTGGTTTTTTGGATTTCCCCATACAAAAGTGAATTTTTTTTCGTTGTTCCAGGGATTCCCGAAAAGCTACAAGTCGTAGGGATCTGAAATTTGGTACCTAGGTTGGAATTATATCATGAATTCGTATTCAGAAAGGGATTTTCGAGATCCAAATTTTGAGAAGGAAAAATTTTGAACTTTTTGGCCGCCATTTTGAACTTTTTTGTTACTGGGCCGATTGCTTTGAAAATCGACTTTTGACTATAGCAGCAAGCATAGAGAAGGAATTTGTTGCCAAAATTAAAAAAGTGGCCGCCATTTTGAACTTTTTGTTACTGGGCCGATTGCTTTAAAAATCGATATTTGACTATGGCAGCAAGCATAGAGAAGGAATTTGTGGTCAAAATTTAAAAAAGTGGCCGCCATTTTGAACTTTTTTGTTACTGGGCCGATTGCTTTGGAAATCGATATCTGACTAGGGCAGCAAGCACAGAGAAGAAATTTTTGGTCAAAATTTAAAAAAGTGACCGCCATTTTGAACTTCTTTGTTTCTGGGCCGATTGCTTTGAAAATCGATATTTGACTATGGCAGCAAGCATAGAGAAGGAATTTGTGGTCAAAATTTAAAAAAGTGGCCGCCATTTTGAACTTTTTTGTTACTGGGCCGATTGCTTTGGAAATAGATATCTGACTATGAAATTCAATTCCAGAAATTCAAATTTGAAGGGGTAAAAACCGTTGGTTTTTTGGATTTCCCCATACAAAAGTGAATTTTTTTTCGTTGTTCCAGGGATTCCCGAAAAGCTACAAGTCGTAGGGATCTGAAATTTGGTACCTAGGTTGGAATTATATCATGAATTCGTATTCAGAAAGGGATTTTCGAGATCCAAATTTTGAGAAGGAAAAATTTTGAACTTTTTGGCCGCCATTTTGAACTTTTTTGTTACTGGGCCGATTGCTTTGAAAATCGACTTTTGACTATAGCAGCAAGCATAGAGAAGGAATTTGTTGCCAAAATTAAAAAAGTGGCCGCCATTTTGAACTTTTTGTTACTGGGCCGATTGCTTTAAAAATCGATATTTGACTATGGCAGCAAGCATAGAGAAGGAATTTGTGGTCAAAATTTAAAAAAGTGGCCGCCATTTTGAACTTTTTTGTTACTGGGCCGATTGCTTTGGAAATCGATATCTGGCTAGGGCAGCAAGCACAGAGAAGAAATTTTTGGTCAAAATTTAAAAAAGTGACCGCCATTTTGAACTTCTTTGTTTCTGGGCCGATTCCTTTGAAAATCGATATTTGACTATGGCAGCAAGCATAGAGAAGGAATTTGTGGTCAAAATTTAAAAAAGTGGCCGCCATTTTCAACTTTTTTGTTACTGGGCCGATTGCTTTGGAAATAGATATCTGACTATGGCAGTAAGCATAGAGAAGGAATTTGTGGTCAAAATTTAAAAAAGTGCCTGCCATTTTGAACTTTTTTGTTACTGGACCGATTGCTTTGAAAATCGATATTTGACTATGGCAGCTGGCATAGAGAAGGAATTTGTGGTCAAAATTTAAAAAAGTGGCCGCCAGTTTGAAAATTTTTGTTACTGGACTGATTGCTTTGAAAATCGATATTTGACTATGACAGCAAGCATAGAAAAGAAATTTGTGATCAAAATTTAAAAAAGTGGCCGCCATTTTGAACTTTATTGTTATTGGACCGATCGCTTTGAAAATCGATATTTCACTATGGCAGCTGGCATAGAGAAGGAATTTGTGGTCAAAATTTGAAAAAGTGGCCGCCATTTTTAACTTTTTTGTTACTGGACCGATTGCTTTGAAAATCGATATTTGACTATGGCAGCTGGCATAGAGAAGGAATTTGTGGTCAAAATTTAAAAAAGTGGCCGCCATTTTGAACTTTTTTGTTACTGGACCGATTGCTTTAAAAATCGATATTTGACTATGGCAGCAAGCATAGAGAAGGAATTTGTGGTCAAAATTAAAAAAAGTGGCCGCCATTTTGAACTTTTTTGTTACTGGGCCGATTGCTTTGAAAATCGACGTCTGACTATGGCAGCAAGCATAGAGAAGGAATTTGTGGTCAAAATTAAAAAAAATATGAACTTTTTGCCCGCCATTTTGAACTTTTTTGTTACTGGGCCGATTGCTTTGAAAATCGACGACTGACTATGGCAGCAAGCATAGAGAAGGAATTTGTGGTCAAAATTTAAAAAAAATGAACTTGTTGGTCGCCATTTTGAACTTTTTTGTAACTGGGCCGATTTCTTTTGAAAAACGATATCTGACTATGGTAGTAAGCATAGAGAAGGAATTTGTGGTCGAAATTTAAAAAAATTGAACTTATTGGCCGCCATTTTGAACTTTTTTGTTACTGGACCGATTGCTTTGAAAATTGATATCTGACTATCGCAGCAAGCATAGAGAAGGAATTTGTGGTCAAGATAAAAAAAAATGATGAACTTTTTGGCCGCCATTTTTAACTTTTTTGTTACTGGGCCGATTGCTTTGAAAATCGACGTCTGACTATAACCAGCAAGCATTAGGAAATATTTAGTGGTCAAAATTAAATTAAATGACGGTTAACACAAGAATTTTGGAAACTTAACGCCTGAGGGAGTAAAGCAGAAGATCAACGTGAGCGAAGCCGCGGGCGTTTGCTAGTAGCAAAATAAATTAATCTGTTCTGCGGGGCTAGACAAAGTAACAGTCGTTTGGCGTTAACGACAGTAGACAAAAATGTATGGACAAACCATGTGAAGAATGAAAACAAATGAAAGCAGAATCTTCTTTATGCTTAGCGTTGTTCACTGTCGACTGTCAATTGCGAAGTACGCTACGCCAGGGAGCGTTCAAATACGTACAGTTGCAGTCGATTTTCAAACACAGCGTGTTTTACTCTATTCGGTCACGTGGTTTTTCTACAGTCACTTGTTTTGTTCGTACATTTTTGTCTACTGTCGTTAACGCCAAACGACTGTTACTTTGTCTAGCCCCGCTCGAAATAAATGGCAATGGACGCGTTTTGTGGCCATAGCCATCGGATCAGACGTAGCGGCAAATTACCATAATCGTAAAAGAATGACGCCCCGTCACCGCCATGATTGTATGGCCGCTTAGGGGATGCCATCTACATAATGTAACCAGAGGCAAGCTATAAAGATCATCGTAGCTATTACGGCCATTTGTAATTTATTGTTATACAAGTACTATAGTAGTGTTATTATCTCGCTGCAGACTTGGTCATAAATCATTGGAGTGTTTCGCTTTTGTTGTTCTGCAGTAATGCACAACTCAACAAAGAACAACAAAAGCGAAATACTCGAATGGTTTATGACCGATTCTGCAGCGAGATAATAACACTACTATAGCTTACTTACTTGAGGATAATTGTTATTAAAATTTTACCAACTTAAACTCTCCTTTAACTTACCGTATAGTGTACTTAGGCACATCCTTTCCAATGAAAAATAATCATCCAAATAATAATGTTTTCTCATGGATGCCACTGTCAGAATTAGACAAAATTGAAACGGGCCCACACATGAATCATCAGATTTCAAATAAAAAAGAATGATCAAAATCGGTTTACCCAGACGAAAACTCTGAGGTAACTAACATTAAAAAAATCGAATTCAGAACCTCTTTGAAGTCGGTTGAAAAGCAGTAATTGCTGGACAAGGACCTCCTGAAATTAACACCAAATACCTACCTAAATTTTGGGTACTTAAACGAAGCCACCGACCCTCTTGATGTCATCAGTCCACCTAGCGGGTGTCTGCCAATATTGCGTATTCCGGTGCATGGCCATTCCACTCCTAGGGGTCTCTAACTTCTACATTCTTGGTACAGCACATTTAACAATGTACAATATTATATTTTCTTTAAACAATACCTGTTTCTGTATTTTTATGATTTTTAGTTAGTAGTGCAAAGTGTTTCTTGTTTTTACCCTGATAATGCTATGGTGAATTTTGGGGCGAGGCGAGTCTATGTACTCAATGATGGATGATTTGCGTAGTATTGCGAAAAGTCCTTCATATAATATGGAATCATTCGACATTGTAAAGTATGGTAAGGTAGCGTTTCATTGATTAATTATTATCACGAATTTCCGCAAAGTAACGTCAGCTGCTTCACCAATACAATATTCCAGCACTTATTTAAAATATTAACTCATAGGTAAATTTATTTTTACACCAAATATGTTGAATGAATTCAAAATAGCGTGAATACGAATATCAAAGGGACGCGATCCAGCTTCAATACTCTGAATTGCCCTCAAATGCATCATTTTCTAGAGCACTCCGCTTCGCAGATTATGCAAATACCGACTCTAACTACTTAAGAATAGAGTGCGCTTCGCAATAAGAGCGGTTGCGTTTAAATCAAGTCTATCTTTCCTTCTGAAATCTTGCATCGCTTTGGTGTCTAGCTAAAGGAGCAATATTGAAAACAGCTGTTACAAATGTAAATTAGTGTTCTCTGTTTCACGATTCGTTCTTTTGCAGCTTCTAAATTGCTTTAAGTTAAAACCAGTGCTTTCTATGGGTACTTCCTTCAGCTGCATTAGGGTTCCGTACCCAAAGGGTAAAACGGGACCCTATTACTAAGACTTCGCCGTCCGTTCGTACGTTCTTGAGTCTGTCACCAGGCTGTTTCTCTTCAACCGTGATTGTTATGCTTTGATTGCATTATAAACGAAACCACTGTCAGAAATATGAGTTTTCTAGGTTTGTTTTTAAGCTAGGCTATGTGTAACGAATGGATGAGTCATGCAGGACTTTATATTTATGTAATTACAAAATAGCAACATGCAGTGGACAGAATACCAGCTGTTGCAAATGACAAGAGTGAATCAATCATTGTGGGATGACTGAGCGATGCGTTACCTAATTAGTGGTCGACAAATTGTATGCCTAGAGCATTGTTACTATCAACAATTACCCATTAATATTTTGCTGTAACCCGCTACCTGAAATGATTCTGTTAGAGCCAAAATGCCAACAAGCCAAGCCGCCACCCTTACACTCAAGACCAAAAGCCAAGCGATCAAAGCCACTATCAACCATGGAACGCAACACGCAACTCTTACACAACTCTCGACACACGTTTCTCCCTAACACCGGTGCATCCTCAGGAGATTTTGACTTCACAATCTGAAATTGTATTGTATTGTGTTGGAATTACTCCCAGTGGTGCATACGTCTTTCTTCTAGAGGACAAAAAATGAACATAAAAACATAAATGACGATCACAATAACAGAATATACTTTGCATTACAGAGTCCGGTATCAGAAAATCGAGTTACACACACACGTCGTTAAGTTATAGTAGTGGTATTATCTCGCTGCAGACTCTGTCATAAATCATTCGAGTGTTTCGCTTTTGTTGTTCTGCAGTAATGCACAACTCAACAAAGAAAAACAAAAGCGAAACACTCGAATGATTTATAACCGATTCTGCAGCGAGATATAACACTACTATAGTAAGTGACAGAGCTATTGGGTTAATGCCGGGGAAGCCTTTAATTAGCTTCATGCCGACTGCGGCGGTACAATATACCTACGTGTCAGCCCGACATGTCAATCAATCCTTGCCTAATTAGTAAACGATTTCGATGGCGATGACATAATTATTATGTCTGACCAGCAACCAACTGCTGGATTCGACTTCCTGGATGGAACGAAACTAAAAAAGTGGCTGTGTCATACGGACGGACAGACAGACCAACATGACGAATCTATAAGAGTTCCGTTTTTTGCCATTTGGCTACAGAACCCTAAAGAGGAATGAGAATGACATATGCAATCGCTAAATTGCTCACGTGACTTTCGCGCAGACAACTTTCATTGTCATACATTTCTTGAATTAACGAAATTCAACAATTTTTTTATTTCCATTTCCATTTCCATTTCGTTTTATCCAGCGAATCGTATTGATTTTAAAAAATATGCGAAATGATTACGGTAGTTTTTCTTTGCCTGGGGTTGCTTTTGGTACGCTGTTGGAATGGAAATAAAAAAAAATATGAGAACGACAGTTGTCATATATAAGTCACGTGATCAAGTTGTCGATCGGATATAGGTATGTTATTTCCATAAAACATATGAATTTTGTTCCAAAAGCTACAACAGCAAACGCTTGGTACTGTATCCTATAGTGAAACTTGTGATATGGTGACTTAAAAAACAAACAATCACGATACGAAAGTGTCCCGTTTAAGAGCTTTTAGGATGAGAAAATAGCGGGTGAAAGTGTGGTGGTAAAATGAAACGGCATAAATAAACTAAAAAATATTTATTTGCCGTAAGTGCCTGACTCACACGATCACCGCACTAGCTCGGGGAGCACACAATTTGTAGGGCGTGGGGGAAGCCTTTCTGTATTTCACTTAAGTCGCACTGGTTAGCACTTCCCTTGGTTCGTAGGCGGGAGTGAAGAGATCGTTTGGCGACGGCGGTGAGGAAGCGGGCGCTGGCACAGGAAGCTGCGCGGCAACCCGAAGTCTGGACGTCCAGGGTAAATGTGGAAGCCCGTGCGTAGTTTGGCTCCAGCGTAAAGCCCGAACGTAGTTAAAGCCCGATTTAGTTTGGCTCCAGCGTAAAGCCCGAACGTAGTTTAAAGCCCGATGTAGTTTGGAGGCCGAACGTAGATCCTGGAATTTGATATAACCTGCAAGCCTTAATTGGTGGCATATCAAATTCCGTTCTGATATCCTCCACTCCGGCATGGAAACTCAAAGAAACTACTAAATCGCAGAAAGTTTGCCGGTATGGTAGAAATCAGAACGGAGTTACAATTCTGAAGTTAAAAGCAGGGCTGAAGGCCGAAAAATATAAAAGTAACAATGATTTTGACAGAAATTAACAAATTGAAACCGTTAAGTGACGTTTGGAAAAATGTGATGCAATAAGTATGCCTAATGATTTGGAATTTACGTTAAAAAAAGGAAGATGAAAAGAACAAATGAATATGGCGAAGTTAACGTTAAATTATTAAGGCAAGCTGAAATAAAAACAAGATTAATACTATAAAACAAAATAGGTACATATGGAAAAAAGTGAGGTTATGACGTGACCTTTAAAGTGCCAAAACACTAAACTTACCCTAATGCGGGAAATCCATTTTTATATTGAACGTAATTGCGTTTAAATATTACACTATTTAAAAAATATTCGATCCTGACCTAATGCGGCCGGCGCAAAAAAAAAAATTTTTTGGCGCGGCCGTTCGCTAAAGGCGCGAACAGCCGCGCCGCGTTCGGTCATGTGAATGCCGCCGCGGTGCGCGCTGTGTTGCCACTCCAATCGTCAATCGCGACACACACGGAATTTATAAGAACTCCAGTGTGGCCATTAATAAAAAATAAATGCACAATATAACGAATTAATATGATTATTAAATATTATTTTACATACATAATAATATATGTATTAAGATAATATATATAACATTGAAAAAAAATATTAATAAACTTACATACTTTGTAACGTTTCGTTACAAAAGTAAATCCCGTACTCCCGCCAGTGGAGGCACAATAACAGTGTTGGGTGCAAGCCACGGAAAATCCCTCCATTTACCTTGATACAGGACGATGCGTTGTAACAATTATATCAATCGTTGAATTTTTGTTATAATATAATTATAATAATCCTTTTTCCCAGAAAAATCCATGGTTCTCGCTGGATTCAATAAATCAGCCTTAAAAAAATCGTATTGTATTAGGCTAGGAGTTTTTATTTGCGAGCTGCGATGTCACAGACAGATGGTCGAACGGTCGCGCGGCGCGGTTTACTCTTGCTAACAAATAATACAATTTTCGCTGACATGCGCGTAGCAAACGTCCGAAAGAAATTTATATTGGGTCTTATTTGCCTTAGGGCAACTGCACACATGCAACTTGCTTTTCGTAAATTCGACGCATGACTATATGGTGTCAAAAAAATTGGATGACTTTTCTGGCGCTCAGGTTAAATAAAATTCACAGACAATGATTTAAAACAAATCAGATTCACAAAAAAAACCGAATTGCATGAGAACGCCATTCGTAACGTACGGTTTAACACATAGCTGCCTTAACAACGAAAATGACCATGGATATATGGGATACAGTACTAAGCTGAATCAAATCCAATTTTATAGACTACGGTCTCCACATTAGCTCCTACAATTATTATTCTTTTAATTATCATCCGGATTCAAAACTTAATAAACAAGTTGCACTTCTCAGTAAAATCTGTATGATAGGAAATGTGCATTGAAAATAAAGTAATTTTTTGTATACAAAATTAAATTCCGGATATGAAAAACAATTTCCTAGTGCCAATGGTTCTTAAAAGCACTGTTTTATTTTCCTAGAATATATTGGTTTTCCTAGAATATATTGGTTTTGGTTCATAAGAAAGTTGATACCACCTTTAGTCATTACAGTTATCTAAAGCGCTGTAGAAATAGAATCGACTAGTAATATGGCTGGGCTTACTGTGTCCTAAATTGACTGCGATTGTAATTATATCGATACATCATACAGGTGTACATTTGCAGTTCATATTGTTAGTATTTACGTCCAACACTTAAAAATCGCTCTTGTACCTCCACCCTTATGTCATGAAACCCGTATTGGAAAATCGGATTCGCTCCTCGACCCGGGCGTAATAAAAATGCGGGGAAATTCCAGATTATTTGCTTCTCATAAACTACTACTTCAGTAGACTTTAAATCCTTCAAGGATGTACCAGTGCTGATGGAAGAATAACATCCATATTCTAAAGAGGTTTACTCTATTTCTCCACTCCACTCAATCTTCACTCAACAAATTGGTACCAACTTCTTATAAAATCTTCAGTTGACAACCACTTTGATGGTTGTTGTACCTGACGTAAAGTCAACCATTTTGTTTAAGAAGATATTTATTTCTGAATTTCAAAACTAAATAGAAAGTACAATGTATTTCCAGATTATTTTGAATTATTCATACTTATAAATAAATAAATAAATATATATACGGGACATTTTACACATCGCAATCTAGCCCCAAAGTAAGCGATAGCTTGTGTTATGGGTACTAGATAACTGATATATATACATACATACTAATATACATAAATATAAATATCTGGGTGACCGAGCTTTGCTCGGTTGCCAATAGATGGCAGCAGGGTTCATTTTTTTTTTGGTAAATTCGACATTTTCTAAAAGTGAATCCTAGCTAGATCGATTTATCGCCCCCAAAACCCCCTGTATACTAAATTTCATGAAAATCGTTCGAGCCGTTTCCGAGATTCAGATTATATAGAAATATATATATATATACAAGAATTGCTCGTTTAAAGGTATAGGATATATTGAAAAACACCCAGACACTGGAAAACATTCATGCTCATCACGCAAACATTTACCAGTAGTGGGAATCGAACCCACGACCTCTGGCGCAGACAGCAGGTTCGCTACCACTACGCCATTTGGTCGTCATTATATCACTGTAAATTATCTTTCATTCATTCTTATTGTGTCATTGTACTTATGACATTTTATAGGATAGAACTACATCTATGTATATAGGTAACTTGATATATGTGTATTGGAAATTAATAGACTGGCTGAATTTAGAAACTCCAAAACAGAGTATGAAAATTGTTAAAATTAAACTGATTGAGCACATACTTTTCGATTTTTTGTTTTACTAGAAAATAGGGACAAATTACATCGAAACGTTTTCCGTTTTACACGAGGAATACAAATGTCCAAAGGAATTTACAATGATCCTTTTTCACAGCAACGACTACCTACATGCTAAGGCACGTTCCGGAAAATTGGATCCGGTCTCCGTCTCACAGGGAAATACAAATTACTGACGAAAAGGGCGAAAAGACGACTAAACTCGTCATCACCATTCATTCGTTTAATCATTCATTGCATCCTTTTTATGTTTATTCAATAACCTCAACTTTGAGCCTCACTTTATCGCCGAAAAGGCCTTTTTAAAACTGTTTATTATCTTAGCAACCGTTTTATTACTGAAACTGGCTAAAAATTTTATTAATTTCTTCTTTTTTAATATTTTTATTCTGTGGTGTGCAATAAAGTGTTTATCTATCTATGTGTCTATCTATCTAATTTATTCATGTATGTACACTGTATTGAATGGAAGGAGACGTTATTTTTTTTTTGCAGGAATCCATAATTAACAGAACAGATTAATTTGTTTTGCTATAATCCTTTACTTGAAAAATCTGTATGGTACATTATGCAGGAACACTGCCCACATGAAATACCACACACAATTCTTCCAACAATTACTTCAACGCACACGATGTTGCAGAGACGACTCTACGATTTCGCATAGTGAAGTCAACATCTCCTAAGGATGTCCCGGTGTCGAGACGAAAAGTAGGTCGAAGAAATTGTTGGAAAAACTGTGTGTGGTGTTTCTGCATATTGGACCATACAGATTCTTTTCAAGTAGCGGGTTGTAGCAAAAGAAATTAATTTGTCCTGCAATGCAGACTGTTTAAAATTGTGTACGACTGTATATTTAAAATGTCATAGATATTTATTTTGATGAACAGAATTATGATGAGCTTGGATTTGAAGAAAGAAAGAAATTTATTTCCTACTATGCCACACATTACAAAGTACATACTTAAGGACGATGCCTAATGCTTGGGGGGCTCGCCAAGCAACCTCCACGAGTGGCCGAGTGCTACGGTGCCTCTCTGTAGCGCACGGGCCGGTGCTCCCTGGTAACGTCGGTTAATAACCGACGGCGAATAGCTTGGCCCGGTGGATAGGTGACGTTTCTTCGCGTGTCCCTCTTGGCCCCAGCAGAGGGCACAGTGTCGAACAGTCTACACCTACCCCGGAGGAGGAAGAAAACCTCATTAAAAAATTACAGGCGGGGGTGGAAACGCCCACAAGTCCATTCGGGGCAATACGAGGAAGACAACCTCGTAAAAAAATCACCGAAGTGGGCGGGAACGCTCGTCGAGAGGGACAATTACTGTGGCACATCCCTCTCGCAGGAGACGCACCGGTTGCTGGAGGACGAACACCTTTCTTCGGCTTCCGGGTGCGCCGGCCTGCGGGTGACGGACGTAAGGGGCTATGGCGTCCGTTACCCGAACTACATCAACAGGCCGAGGAGGTGGTGCGCCCTGTTCAGGACGCGCCTCCCAGGAGGAGCCGGCGGCTCAGCGTGCCGGCAGCAGCGACGGGACCTGCCGCTCAGGTGGCGGGTCGGGTCCTGGCGGGAGCGCGGTGAATACGCAAGTGAATCCCGTACTCCCGCCAACGAGGTCCGTCGTGGCAAGGGACAGGTTTTAGTGGGTGCAAGCCCCACATAACCCCTCCGTTTCCTCTGACGGAGGGGTATGCGTTAGGCATTTCCTGTCGATAAAAAAAAAATGCCTAATGCTTCCCCCACCTGGGCAATAATAACCAGTTATTGCCCAAGGGCCGGAAGCACCAGACACCGCTTGTCTTGTGTGGTACACCCAGAAATGATTTGAGCGTGAGTCCCGGATTAAATTCCCGGCACGGGTCATTTTGGAATTTCATGATTTCTTTGTAATTTCTAAATTGGTTCATATCTCGTGTGTGGTTTTGCCCTATCGGCAAAGACGCACTGCCACGCGATTCTGCGTTCCGCTGCGATGCTGTGTAGCAAACATGATGCTACTTTTGATTTCAGCCAGTGACTTACGACTTTTTTATCTATATACCTATTTCACGTAACATGACGCTTATAAAAACTTTCTTCGACATACTATACAAAACTTAAAGAGAAAAATATCTACAAACCTATTCATAATCATCCCCGAAACGGCGGTCTCGGCCTTAGTATCAATCACTCGACCGTCTGCATCTCGTAAACTTCGCCTCCATCTACTATTAAGGCTTTCGAATATTTACGACTTTACCGTCGCGTCACTACATGGACAGATTGAATATCCTTAAACACATTACGGCTTTCACCAACTGTGAAAACGTAGTGGTTAACGGCATAAACGGTTATTTATGCTATGTTTAGTGATTTTTAGGGAAAGTTAGAAAAGCAAGTTTGCACAAAAGTCGGCAATTGTTATTTTCAATTTTTCTTTCCTAATAATGGATATGATTTTATGGATATCTAGTGAGCTGCAGATGGAACCTATCCATATCATTCTAATAATCATTTAGGAATTCTTCAATGGTACAGTAACCCTGATTTACTAGTTTTTTGACAAAATATTTTATATAAAAGCGTACACCCAACCCCACACAGGATTTCTGTACCCTACGCAAACGGTGTGGGACTATAGGTGGACTATTAACTAACTTACATATTACTACAACTTATGTCCTCCATTTCCCCATAACGTATTGCAAAATGTGAATATTGCCAATCTAATTTTGTGGGTGTGAAGAAATATGAAGCAGAAAAAAATTAAAAAAAGAAGTCGAAATATGTCATGGAAATAAGGTTCTACTTCATAGTGAAAGGTAAAAAATATTATTATTTAGTTTCCACGAACGCATATTATGTGACTACGAAAACTCACTGGGATTTGAATCTTCTTCGTCTGATCATAAGGCAGAGGTTTGTACCAGTTGTACAAGGTTACTACTGCTTATTATCATATTATTTCCGTATCTTAAAACCATAGTCATCCCCAAGGAAAATTCCCTCATCGCAATGTCATCATGAAGGCTGGAGCCTGTAATATCAGTAATAAACCCTGACACGGCTCTAAATATAAGGTCGGACCGCGTTATTATGGGGCGGTGAAATTGCAAAATACTCCGTTATTAATTGATTGAAAGATTTTAATTAAAATTTTGTACAGGCATAAAAATTACAGTTTTTCTTCGGGATTTTCATACTTTAATTACCACTTGTACTGTTAGACTTCAACAAAATAATAAAATCACATTCCCAATGATTATTTCAGTATCATCAAAGAGGGCTTACAGAAACGGTTAGTTACGGTCGAATTTGGACTTCACCACCTAATATTTAAAAAAAAATGTATGTAAGTGTGTATGTGTAGTATGTTTGTTATAGTGCCGCAACTAGAGAACCGATTTGGCTGAAATTTGAATTAGATATAGATATAACCAGGATTAACACATAGGCTACTAAAAGAACCGAAAAAATTAATGGTTTCCATGGGGCTTAATAAAACCTGAAAAGCTGAGTGGGCCCCGGGTAACATGTGTGACCATTAAAAATAAATAATGTCCGTTTGGGAAAAACACAGAATAACTAACCATACTTGTATTCGGTCTGACCCAAAGATTGAAATAATGGATCTCGTGATCTACAGTAAGGTTAGTTTGAAGCTGTCGCCGGCATTTTGGTGTAATTCCGGTATTCACATACGGCGCTGTCAGTTTGTAAAAATTCGCTGTTTTTCGCTTGTTTTTCGTCGCAAAATATATTTTGTGGTGTTATTGTACATTTTGTCTACATGATGCATGATAAATGTACAGATCTATGATAGCTCTAAAATAGGGACCAATTGGGATCTGTAACGAGTCCGGCGCTGCGGGAAGTGCAGCCCCTTCGCCGTAGCGTATAGTAAAGCGCATCTACGCTCACCTCTGCAGCCTACGCCTATTTTTTTCTTTCTTAAAATATATACGGGACATTTTACATATCGCAATCTAGCCCCAAAGTAAGCGATAGCTTGTGTTATTTTATTTTTATTTTATTTTATTTGGAAAACTTACAGCTAAATTTTACAGAATAGTCTTACATCTAATTATCTTATAGCTAATTACAAGTTTTCACAAGTGGGTAAAGACAAAAGAGAAGAAGTTTGAGTACACGTGGTAGGAGTTAGTAGATTAGTAGAAGAATTTAGTGGAAGTGGTAGTAGTAGTATGGGTACTAGTTATGGGTACTAGATAACTGATAAATATACATACATACTAATATACATAAATACAATATATTGAAAAACACCCAGACACTGAAAAACATTCATGCTCATCACACAAACATTTACCAGTAGTAATCGAACCCACGACCTCCGGCGCAGACAGCAGGTTCGCTACCACTACGCCATTCGGTCGTCGCCATTCGGCCTATGCTTTGCTACAGTGGACGGAAGCTGCTCTCCTTCCGTGCCTCCGGCTTAAAAAATACTCTATGGGTAGGACAAACAAAACTGCTTTGTGTCGATATTAGACAGTTCGGTTCTATGACTATTTTGAGGTAAAACCAAGTTTTTGTCATTTTGCCTTCGGCATATTAAAACGTTTAAAAACTGACGACAGCATAATGTAAACTGCGGCATCTTACAAAATGCCGGCGATATCGGTAGCTATACCGAGTCAACGTCTTATTGTCAAATATTCGGTGGCCATAATGACTTATCTGTTTGATTTCTAAGATTGCTTTTGGCATTCTCATGGAACGAAATTCATAAAATGTGTACGAATGACAGATGTCTGCGCGGAAGTCACGTGATCTATTTTGCTATAGAATTGGAGCAATCTTAGAAACGGCTATAATAAGGCTAGAGCTGTTGGAAGCACAAGAAAAATGGAATTATGAAAAAAAGATGGCAGTAATTTTATTTGAAAGTCCGTAAAATAACAAAAGACGTGATGTCGGAACTGATTGTGTTTTAATTAAAACCGGGACGGGAAAGCGGGACTGTGCGAGATATGGTGTGGGAGTCCTCCTTGTAGTAGGTACCCCTACTACGGTGGTAAGTACTGGCTTTTTGTTGTCAATCCGTCACATGGACAAAGACCGATCTCTTAACTTCTTCTTAAGAGTTATTGAATGGAAGCAGGCGTTATTTTGCAGAAATCCATAATTAGCAGGACAGATTAATTTGTTTTGCTATAATCCGCTGCTTGAAAAAAATCACTCTTTACTTGTCGACACAAGTAAGAGAAACTTTTATTCTAGATTTTCTTCGTGATGGGATTTTCGTTACACAAAAAATCAATTTTCCTTTGCCTATCCCCATGCACGATACCGTCCGAATATAAACTTTGTTTCAAAAACCATAAACGCGGATGAAATTCTAGGGTATACCGTGCGGCTTTGCAAACACCCGAACTTTAACATTTGCAATATTAAAACAGGATCAGCAGAAACCAGCACCGGGGCCTAAGTAAAGTGAAAGTATGCTAACCCACCCACGCGGCCCGGGCGCATCAGCGTGCCACCCCCGATGTCCCTGACCGGCAATAATTTATCGTAAACATTACTCCCGCCATTACTACTCTCTATTCATAGCTTTTATTTTCATCCCCTTTTTCACGCACCCAGGTGTGAGTGGGCGAGAGTTTGAGGAACTGTAGTAAAATCAACGTGACGATAGTACGCAATCCAGTTGTAATTCAGTTGTAGGTATTTTCATGATTTTAATCCCCTAGAATGCAATTTAATGAAAAAAAATTTGCTGAAAACTTCGCTATTGAGATATCATTCTTTAACTACATTGAATTTGTTGTAAAATGATATTATGTTAACAAGCGCTATTTGAAAATTTGGTTTTTTAATTGAAAAAACAATTTTTGCAAAGTCAATTTTCTCCGTAAAAAAATGGATCAAATTTTTTTTTTTAATTTAAGCAGTTTCAATTGCGTGATTAAGATTATATTGCTGTGTGCGTATTGTTATTGAGTAAAGTTGAGCTGAGATGAAATTGAAATATCTCGTCGCCCTGAGGGAAATTTCCCGGATCGGATTGATTAAGGATCGGGTCGTTACGTCGTTATGCCGCTGAGCAGTGAGGTAACTGTTGCGGGTGACGGCAAATTGACTATCCTTGCGGCACATTTCAACCCTGCCCTCAAATCGCAGTCTTATTTTATGGGGCCTCATGGAAAGGTTAAAAACTCAGTCATTCTTAGTGCCTGTGTATTGTACACACACATACTGTTGAACAAGCACTGGAACTATACAACTGGATGGAACTATATATGCAAGCGCAGATAATGTAGCGCCAAGCAAACATGCGAACTCCAATATTAACTTGAAGTACCTACTGTACGCGGTTCGACCTACTTTGACTTCTAGAGGGTAAACAGAAGGTACTTAGGTAGTACCAGTTGAACTAGCCTCAAAATACAGAGCCTCAATAATGTATCTCTGTAAAATATTGAATGTTCGATATTTCTCAAATAATCGCATAAAAAAAAGTCTTAGAACAAAAGGTGTCGGTTTTAATGTAAACAGGCCGAGAGCGATTTTTATATAACCCTGTATACACGTGTACGTATGGTTCAATATTTTTCCCAGTCCAATAACAGTAAGTTTTCGCCCTGCCTACGCATAACGTAGCGACTTTACCATCGCCCAGCGCCATAACTCATGGTGTTCGCGACCGTCTAACCACCGTTATAACTATGTAATTTAAATAATGTACATAGCTATAAGATAGAATATTATTAAGAATTTTAAATAAAGAATTCATTTGCAAATAGGTTACTTAAGTATAGTTTAAGTACGTAATAGGCGCTCACGACCTATATTTTTGTATAGAGTTTTGATTTAATTAAATTATTATCGATCTTATTGTAAAAATCTAAGCATATTCAATTAGGTCGTGAGCAATATAGTCTAGAATAACCGTTTACAGTACATAAAAACGTGTTAAAATGTTGAAATAACAAAATAATAAAGTTCGGCTAGGGCAAAACAAGAAGTTTTGCAACATAGTTTAGTTCGTAGATGGAAAAAATAGAATAGAAATATTGTAAACTACACTTGTAATAGGTAGATAGGGACGATATCTTATCGTAGGGCGTATTTTTATTACCCTATAGTTTATATATAATTAGAAAAATACATAAACAGTATGTAATCATAGTAAAAAATTACATAAATAAAGGTGAAAAAACGTGCGCGGAGGCGTGGCTCTCCGTAAGGTATAGCTCCGAGGTACCGACTATAATCGAATAAAACCAGTATTTCGTACTCGCTCAGTCGTCGCAACCAGAAGAAACAGAAGACAGAAGAAGAAGGTGAAGAAGGCACTCCGTAGAACACCAGCGTTCTGATCAACACTGGCAGCCAGAAGCCTTACTTCTTCCACCGAGCGGCGGCGAGTCGGGTACCAGACCCTCAGGCGAGACGAGCAAGTTTTCCGCGATCCAGAGCCAGCGCCTCCGAGCGTTGTTTTCACGACGACTTGGAAATTCGTGTTTCATTCAGAGACCAGCACCCCTCCGGTACAGGACGTCAGCCCCCCTTGCTCTTCTGAACGCCGCTTTCGCGGCGCGGCCCTACCGTTCCGTTATTTGAAAGGGCCGAGGCGTGAAGCTGCAAGGGCGAAGGCCCGTCCGGTACACATGGGGTAATAACATGGATGTGCTCCTACACCCGTCCTATACATCACATGAGCCGTTCAAGCGTACACAGGATGTGTTTCCTTGATTTGTTTATTGTAAAACAAGGGTTTTCAGCTAGTCTGGGCAGGAACTGCCAGATTACTTACCCCATCGAGTTACCCACGAAACCCAGTAGTAGTAGGTACTTACCCATCTTTAATAATTGCAAGAAAAAGTTTGGTCTGTCAAGGCGCATCTTGGCAGGTTGTTTGCAGTGAAACAATATTTTATCGCCCATTTCGGACCATCAAAATACTTCATAATATGTGGTTAAAGAAACCCTAATGTTGGTTTTGGAGCCGATTAATAAAGGTATATTCATAACGCCAAGCGCCATAACTCAAGGACTATAGTCAACGCAATATGTCGCTGCACACTGGGTCATAAAAAGGGAAAAAAGGTCGGCGATACCATGCATGGCAAACCTGCCATATGTGCGACAGAGAGATCCCATACACGGTGTGTTTCAAAGAACTTAGATAGATTTACTCGAAAGGTTAGTAATTAGTTCCCGTCCTAACTACGCAAATATAATGACTTTATCATAACATCAAATGTCATAAATCATTGTAAAGTAACAACGGTGGGCTCCTACACTCAACCCACATAAACAGTATAATATTATGTAAACGGTAGAACACACGAACAATAAAAAATATTATTATTATAATATAATTTGTTTATTGTAAACCCAAAGTTAGACCAGTGGATGAAATAATAATAAAAAACTTTTTGATTAGTCTGCTCTTATCCGACTTGGCATATCATTATATTATGTATACCTACTCATTCTTGATAAACGTATCCGATAAGTTATGTTTTTCAAGAATGAGTGTGCCCGAATTGAAAACGTTTTATTTATCGAAATTGTTTAAAAAGGAGTACAAATCTACAATAAGAAACGGGGATAAATACACTCAGATCTTCATCACTGATTAAAAAATATCAACAATATGCGAAACCCCGAATCAATGCAATAAACATCAAACCGATTGTTGTTTAACGAAAGCAGGCGTCAAACGGCATTTAAGCTACAACCGCTTTAACTGCCCACACGAATGCAGTAATAATTTACTGCCGCGTCCGATTCGCAGTTGGTTACGTCACAATAAAATTAGTACACGCTTTGTAACCATATCGCTTACGAAGCGTGAACTGCCCTATAAGCCCACGCTCATGTTTCTTGAAGCTTTTGAAATTAGACCTTGAAATACTATATTATTAAATCTTATCCATTAATCTATTATACAGTATATTAGATTACTAGTGGATACTTGATACTCTCTTTAGGAATTGAATTTTCAATTTTCTCAGTGGGTGGTAACTCCAAATAGAGCGTGTTGTTTATTTGAGCTAGACTTTGATTGATCAGTCAGTCAATCATACAATTACCTTCTACTTTTATACATACAGACTAGTAATCTCGGTAATTAGTAGGAATTCGAACATGGTTAATTAATTTTCCTCCTTGGTCGTCGTCTTCATTACTGAAGGTCGTGTCCGCACTGCAGTTCCTTCAATATGTTCTTCACCATGTCTCTCCATACGTTTCGATCTTCGGCTTTTCTGATGGCTGTTGCGAAAGGAAGGCCTGTGAGTGATTTCACCTGGTCAGACCAGCGGCTAGGTGATCGGCCGCGTGGTTGTTTCCCCTCCACTTTGCCCACAACTATAAGTTTCTCCAGACTATCTGGAAGGCGGCGGGCAATATGACTGAAATAACTAAGAACTTTCTGGTAACAGATTGTCGAGAGCCTGGTGCTAACGTGTAGTAGTTTGAGGATCGAAATGTTCGTTCTTTTGGCTGTCCACGGTATGCGAAGCATCCTCCTCCAGCACCACATCTCAAAGGCATCTATCCTTTTTCTATCAGCTGCCCTGATCGTCCATGCCTCGGAGCCATAGAGGAAGATTGAGAAGACTAAGGTTCTGACCAGTCTCATAGACTGACTGATGAGAAGACTAAGGTTCTGACCAGGTTCAGTAATTAATTTTACCCTTCTCTTTTTCCTCATTGCACATTTCTCAATGCATAAATCTCTGTACGCATTAAACTTCTTTAACAAACCACTTACCTAAATTACAAATATAATTGAATCAGTTTTGTGAATCAGATACCTAAACTTTATTTGTTTTTATTATTAAAACACTGCGTCGTTGCAAAAAATATTAAGAGATGGCTATACAAATAAACAAATAAGTCACAGAATTACGGTACGGCGTGCGCTGAACCTTAACTGGAGTTCCATTTTCCGGTGGCGTGAAAACAAACCCGCTGGAGTGTGCACATCAATTGTATACAGAGGGTCTAGTACAGGTTTTTGTTAGAATTTCAAGTCGACTCGTATCGCACAAACGAATCGAATTCCTCCATACATTTACAGCCAGCGTCATCTATTGACGGCCGTATGTCAGCGACTGTCCATAGATGGCGCTGACTGTAAATGTATGGAGGAATTCAATTCGTTTGTGCGATGCGAGTCAACTCGAAATTCGTACAAAAAAATGGTTGTCTGTAAAGTCGGTTTACTGACGATAGTTGAACGTGACAACGTCTTCTTCGTTGCTCGTTCCGCGCTCGCGAGGTAACGCCGGTAACGCCGCATGAGCGAGGTAACGCCGGTAACGCCAGCTGAGTCATGTTTTTTTGTGCGTGCAACCGGCTCTATCGAATTATAAGACGTTGTCACGTCAAAACCTGTACTAACCCTACAGTCAACACGAATGTACTCTAAGAGCCACTGCGAACTAGTGGCGACAGGTTTAGCAACATTGATGACTTGGGGTCTCATTGTGTTAGAAAAAACGCATTCGTCGTAATAATAATAATTAGCAGTAAATCTTGTCACCTGATTGGCTGAATTTCATACATAATAATAACTGTTTTTTAGTCCATCAGGGAGCAGAATTTGCTGCCATTATTATACACGTTTTTACTGTTGACACAGAACGTACTTACTGTTAGGTTTACGCAAAGGTATGTAAGAGCAAATGTGACACTGGAGAAAATGTTACTGTATGGAATATACTTATACATACTCATTTTTATCTCTTGTACTTTGAATTTACTGAAGCTACACTCAAGATTCTGAGCACTGTATGTAGCCAATTAGACGAAGATGCTGTGTCTGACTTTGAGACGTTATTAAGCTGATTGGGAAAATAGCCTCATAATATATAATGTATAGTCCACTTTATTAGCTGAGAGCAGCAATTTTCTTAACGCTCTCACAAGGAAATGCCACGGGTAAATATTGAGGCATCGAATGTCTCGTCTCCAACGCTGAGACACAGCCATCAATATAATTAAGTTCCGGGCATTTAATTACATAAAGCAACGAGGGCGAAAAATTACACTCGGGTCTTTACGAGCTCCCTCGCAAAGTTAACTGTCTTCGTTAGTGGTAGATCTCCGTTTCGATTGATGGCATGGGTGACTTTAGGAATTTAAAGTTTCTAGATTGGCTCAGCCAATAATATAGAGCCTTATACATTAGCGGCGATCGTTGCAGAAATCAGCCGATTACCCAAATAGAATGAAAAAAAGACGTGTGGCACTCGGAGACTGCCGCGGTAAAGCTATTGCATAGCTGTTTTTATCAACTTATGCAATTATAATTATACAACCAATGCCACCTAGAGACGAGTTGCTGAACTAAAGAGACAAGCGTGATATCAAAAAGTTATTAAAAGTACTGCTATATTCATCGATAGATGGCAAAACTAAAAAGTGTTAGGTTATTTTCGTTACGGAATTTCTGGATTCGGTCTCCACGCTCAAGGCCCGCGATAGAAGCTATGCAATAGCTTAGTAACAAAAAGTGACATATCCTTTCGCTAAATAGATCACGTTACTTCCGCGCAGACAACTGTCATTGTCACACTGTATTTTAATTTCGTTCTATTTGAATAATTCACAGCTTTCTATAAATATGTCATATAGACTCTATATGGTTGCAGGTCGTGTCAGCTATGGGGCAAATTTTATAGATAAAATTGTTTAATTTCTCATCTGTTCGACATTTTCATACTGATGGATTTTTTATAACTAATCAGAGACCAGCAAGATGTTTACCTGATTTTAACTTTAGGTGTTACTCATACCTACGCTTGCCTATGCTCCTTGCTTGCGTTGTGGTCCCAGGACTTTACATTGTAATATTGACACACTCCTTACAAATGAAAACAAGACTGCGATCTCACCTGATGGTAAGTGCTGATGCAGCCAAAGATGTTATCGTACTAACTTGGAAGGGTAAGTAAATTTACCCCAACGGTTTCTACAAGCATCGCACCGGAACGCTAAATCACTTGGCGGTGCGTCTTTGCTGGTAGGGTGGTAACTAGCCACAGCCGCAGCCTCCCACCAGACCAGACCTGAGCCAATTTATTTATATATTTTCCAAAGTGGCCCTGGCGAGAATCGAACCCGCGACCTCCCACTCGAATCCGAGCGCGCGCCAAGGCGCCAGGGAGGTCGTCAAAATGTATACGCAATCACTGCTTCAAGGCAGAATATTTAGCACTATTAGTCCGGAAGGATACTGCATAAAAGTACCACCTGTTAATCATTGCGTGTAAACCTGTGCGTGTTTTATTATGTTACAACGGCCTAGTATATTAATTTGGACGCAGCTCTCGATCAATAGAAGTCTGGGAATAGAAAATTTACTTATAAGGAAATGGCAAGCGTAAACGGAGAGATCGAATATCTCATCTCAAACGGCGTAAAGATCCTGCCGTCAATATAATTAAGTCGCAGGCGTTTAATTACATAAAGTACGAAAGCGGCGCGGGCGAAAAATTACACAAAGGTTTACACCCAGTAATTGGAGGGATGTCTTCTTTTAATTAAAGTTTCTTGACGTAAGGGAAATTTTCGGCCGTAATAGCACTGCTTGGTCACAGAGTGAGGTTGGTGTAAGTACCATTCTTGTAAGTGGCTCGGACCTTAATTTGGTTTACCGTTTTTTGCTTGCGAGTCCTACGCATAGGGGTAGAATGAAGGTTTTAACTACTGTTCTGTGTTAATTGTAGGTTTTTCCTTTCTTCAGTTTCCATTATTCATGC
Organism: Coenonympha arcania; assembly: GCA_036785405.1. Taxonomy (NCBI): domain Eukaryota; kingdom Metazoa; phylum Arthropoda; class Insecta; order Lepidoptera; family Nymphalidae; genus Coenonympha; species Coenonympha arcania. Next base: position 1,747,531 of record CM072069.1, read on the forward strand.
AAAAAATTACTTATATCCGATGCTTATTTGCGGTGTATTTACAATTTAGTATGATTATTCATCAGTTGACTTACAAAAGAGAGTTTTGTGATTTAAATCCTACGAGTATGTTTTTTTTTACTCTATATACAAGTTAGTATTTGAATGCGATCTCACCTGATGGTAAGTGATGATGCAGCCTAAGATGTTATCGTACTAACTTGGAAGGGAAAGTAAATTTACCCCAACGGTTTCTACAAGCATCGCACTGAAACGCTAAATCGCTTGGCGGTGCGTCTTTGCTAGTAGGGTAGTAACTAGCCACTGCCAAAGCCTTCCACCAGACCAGACCTGAGCCAATTTAGAAATTATAAAATTCCAAAGTTGCCCGTGGCGGGAATCGAACCCGCGACCTCCCACTAGAATCCGAGCGCGCCCGCACTGCGCCAGGGATCTTTAAAGAAAATTAAAACTGCATGTTTGCAAAATTACCATCACGATCACGTATTTAACGTAATTTTTCAACGTTTGTTAGTTATTTTAATAAAATGTAAAATTCTCGTAACAGTTATGTTACCAAACTCCTCCAAAACGGCTCGACCGATTTTCATAAAAATTTTTGTGTATGTTTGGTAGATCTAAGAGTATGTCGTAAGCTATTTTTTATATCCGTACTGGTAAAACTATGTTTGCCCAGTCAGCTAGAAATTGTATAAACACTTAAGAAATAGTACCAAAATTGCAATTAGATATGTTTTATGCTGTTCTATAATCTCTAAAAATTTATTTTTTCGACAAAATCACTTCAGTAGTTCCAGTAGTATAGAGTAACAAACGTAAACACATACACACACTTACAACACACATACAAACTTTCACCTTAATAGGTATTAGTGTGTGATTGATTCATTTTCAACTAATCGACATTGTAGATGAATTGCTGTTACACTTAGCAATTTCATCCTCGCTTACATTTAGCAAGATCGATTGTGAAACTGCTCTTCGGAAATCTCAAACCTTCAGCTAACAGAATCTTGGCGCTTGTCGTCTAGTGCCGGCGGCAGGATATAGCGTTTGTATCAAGACGACTTGTACTTCCTTGTGCCGGCAACACTAATTCTGTTTCCGATCCTTCCATTGAGTCGCCTGACTCCGGATTGCAGTTGAATCGGTCTAAAGTTAATCTTGCATATTGTTTTGTTTTGTAACCTGGGCTAATACAAGTTATTTCATAAATTTCGATTCGTATCTCCGAGCGGTTTCTTAAACAGATTTTTGTTTGATTGCGGGAATTAACCGAAAACGTAATAACTTTTTAACTTTTTACAAATTCTGCTATTATCGTATCTTTTACTAGACCTGTTAATTATGCATAGTGATAGTCAGATTTTTTAAAAGCAAAGAATGACAAGATGAATAAGCGTTCACTTGATGTTACTACGCCTCCACATATACTTTACAATTTACGCCTTTGCATTGCGTAATCATATCCGGTACTAGTACTACACTGTATTCGTCATCCTGAGATGCTATAGTTTTTTCTCAAACATGCTTGTATTTAACATCATTTTGACAACCTTCTTAGAGATAAATCGAAATTGCTGTACCGTCCACGCAGCGGTTGGCAAACTTTATATGAAAATCCATAGCTGTCGTGGTTTAGCGGTCAAATAAATTACATAAACGAATGTCGTGTGACGTGACGTGATGAATGTCGTGTGACAAACAAATGGAACGATCTTTTGCTCCGATTACTGGCCGCGGCATTAAGGTTAATTTTCCCGACGTTTTTCTGACGTGGCCTACAAACCAAAGCACACAGAGAATGAACCCAGGACCTCGGTATTTGCGATCGAGCATGATCACCACTAGACCAGCGAGGTATTATTCAACAATATACCGCATATTGAAGCCTGCAACGCTTGCACTGCCGATATTGAATATGGAACCTAATACCGAACTCAATATGGCCGCTGTCACTCACAATATTTCTGAGTGCGAGAATTTAATAACGATGCAGTATCCCCACCCCCCCTTCCCTCCCACCTATAGCTCCCAATACACGTGACGAAGGTTTTATATTTTTCACGTCATCGAAATTTTTCGTGAAATTAATTGAATTTCGTTCAAAAGCTTGCCAAATGTTTGTCCAGTTATGGTCATTATTGACTCCCTGGAAGTCCCTGATGTCATTCATTCATGTATCCAGTAGGGGACTTGAGAATCGCTCCCAGGGTTTGGCAAAAAATAGTATTGAGTTTTCTTACCAATAAGCTTTTACGAACCCGTATTTTTTTAAATATTACACACATTGGAATCGAGCCACAAAGTAAGCGATAGCTTGTGTTATGGTTACCAGATAACTGATATATATACGTAATACATAAATATAATATGTAGGAAAACACGCAGAAACTGGAAAATATTACACAAATATTTTCCAGTGGTGGGAATCGAACCCACGACCTCCGACGCAGACGGCAGGTTTGCTAACGCTTTGCCATTCGGTCGTCTTTTTGCGGTGATTGACTCCCGTGCTTCTAGGAGTAAGTCAAGGTCAAACCCGTGCTTGCGATGTCTCTTCGGTTACGTCGGAGCTGCCATCCCATAGTACTAAAAGAGGGAATAGAAAGTGCACCTGTGTGTACAAACACAAGAAACAACTATAGTATCTCCTACGTAGTTAAATTATTAAAGTATTTTAATTTGGTTCCCCCGTCACCTTTCTACCATAGAACGGCAAGGCATCTTAAAGGCTTCCACACATACATAGTCGACGTACCAAAGACGCGTACGAAGCGGTTTGGTTCCTCGTTCCTGATACGCACTGCAAAGGCCTGGAATTCACTCCCAGGCAGTGTCTTTCCTGCCATTACAACCCGGGTGCCTTCAAATCGGCAGAGTGAATAGGCAGAGTGAATAGGCATCTTCTGGGCAAGCGCGTTCCACCTTAAGTAGCGTTTACACAATGGCGTATGCTGGCCCACTGCAGGCCATCGCCATTGTGTACACGGGGAAATGGTATGCAATGGCGGGCAATGGTCGACGATGGCGCGCGATCGGGAAGTTGTCGGTTTTTGGCGCACACTTCAAAGGAATCGTGGCGTTGCGTGGTCTGTAGTGTTCTCACAATGGCCCATTGCTCAGTTCGCCACCGACCGCTGAACAGTGTATTCTTTTGTTGCGACTACTTCCAACAAAATTAAATTACTAAATTCAAATTAATAATTATTAAATTATTGATAAATTCGAATTATCGAATTCTCCTGATGGTTCTGCAAGCATTTCGCTCAGCAGATTGTTCATGGTTTGCCTAAAAATGATAAAAAATTACTTAGTCATGTACATAAGGAGCATGCCACGGGTGTGCCCGCGAAATTCAAATTTTTTGTGGTTTTCGCAATTTTTAAGGTAATAAGACATAGTAGGCTCATGGCAGTCAAATTGCGGGAATTCCAGTCGTCTTCACGTGTTTATTTATATAAAAATCTCTGCTTGTAACTAGCATACAAATTGCAAAAAACCACGAAAATTTTGAATTTCGCGCGCAGAGTCGTTGATTTCGCCTTAAACTACTTCCACGTCCATCGCAAGTGCCTCACCGGGCAGCAATGAGCCATGCGCCATTGTGTACACACCAAGTGATCGTGGCCTACAGTTGTGCGATGGCCTGCAGTGGGCCAGCATACGCCATTGTGTAAACGTAGCTTTAGACTGTATCATCACTTTCCATGTGTGATCACAGTCAAGCGCTAGCCTATATTTTAGTATTGCTATATTTTATCCCACGGTATTGGTAAATCCGAAACCTGCCAGGGAATATATTAAAAGGATGTAAGAAGCTAAGGTATAATTCGAACCCTACGCAGAACATATTTTTGGATGTCCTGTCGATTTAAGACCCTGCTTTGTTATAGAATCTTCGAAACCAATATTCGTGATAGGCTTATTTAAAGCTAAAGATACCGTAGAGTATCTTCGTAGCAGTTGTAGCAGTTACGTAGCGCGCTACGAAAACAGCTACGAGTACATTGTTTATTCCGTGCACCGAGGCCGCTGCATCAAAGAATGTTCAAATTTTCACGTGACTGACATCTAATATGAGGATTTATTGAATTTATTTTTGTCTTTCTTACTCCCACGGATACATTGATAGCTGCGACATGCAGCGTCGCGGAAGAAGTTAACAGAAAAACGACTTTTTACGTAATTACTCAAAAACTAAGCCAGTTATAAAAAATCGGTTTCTAAGCGTTTTTGGATATTGTTATTACCGACACATTTAAACAAAAATTACAATTACATCCATTGTAGTGTCCGATAGAAACTAGAAAAACTGAAATTTTGGGGCAACTTTTGGGAGAACTTTCTATCGAGAAAATTTCATCCTATCGTTTTTCTGCTTCTAAGCGATTTTAGATTAAAGACCCAAAATACATGCCGTGTAAATTTGAAAGTAATTGTCTTTATAATTTTTGAATAAAACTTTATTCATAATCGCTTAAACACGGCTTCTACGCCGTTAACAGCGTTGCTTGAATTCCCTTCTTTTTAGTACATTACATGTAATGTCCCATATTTTCCAAACTTTCAAAAATAAAAGAAACAGAAAGATATAACTTCTGCGCTACATTGTGACTTTTGGCCGTTTCTGTAAATTCGTCAATTTTTCGCTTGATTAACTTTAAGTGTTTGACGTTTGGTTGGTTCCATTGAAAGGTGGAAATTTTATGAGCTTTTGAAGATATACAAGAAATCTTCCACGCGTTCTCCCAAAACCTCGATCATTCTGATTTTGATGAATCTGTCTAAAGAATGTGGTTTTAAAGTGAATTTTCACTTTAAATGTTATGTATTAATAAGTTTTTTCATGTGTTTAAAAAATTATGTGCTTAAGCTTAACCATCAATAACATCAGCCTGCGGACGTCCACTGTAGAAATAGGCCGTTTTTAACTATATGGGCTAGCGCTTGATGATCACATCACACCTGATGGAAAGTGATGATACAGTCTAAGTTAGAACGCGCATGCCTGGGAGATGCCTAATCACTCTTGATTTGAAGGCGCCCGGGTAGTAAGTGGAGGAAAAGACAGTGCCTTGGAGGGTATTACAGGCCTTTGCAGTGCCTCGCCAAGCGCGCGCGCCACTACACCTTGTCCTCCGCCTTCCTCATCCAGTCACTTCTCGCCACTCGCTTTATATGTTCGCGCGTCGATTCTACGAGCTAGAGGGCGCCCCACGCTGCGCTTACTGGTACGCGGTCTCCACTCTAAAACGTTTTGGTTCCATCGGCCATCGCCTCTACGATACGCGTGACCTGCCCAATAAAACGTATAAAATAAAAATAATTTATCACTTTTAATTTAAATTAATAAAAATTGATCACTATTTACAGTCTTTGAAAACACGTGTAGCGTCTTCGTAGCAGTGTAGCAACTTACGCTATGTTGTTATTCTCGAGGTTGCTGCAGTACGGGATGTTGACGTGACTGACACTTAACGTCATTCCTTTAGAAACACATTTCACGGTGTATCTTGCTCAGTAACTTTTTATATATTTTTTACGACCTTCCTGGCGTGGTCGGCACGGCCTTGGATTGGGAAGTCGCGACTTCAATTCACCACGGGCTACTTTAGAATCGTTTAATTTCTTCGTAAGTACTAAAATGGCTTAGGTCTGCTCTGATGGCAGGCTATGGCCGTAGCCAACCGAGTCCCGTTTTACCATTTAGGGACAGAATATTACGGACAACAGCAAAATAGTTCTGTAGTTGATCGATTCTCAAGTCTTCTCCGCGACTCCAGCCGTAGACTCCGTGCTCATATTCCCCCACGTGGCGATCGATCTCGTTTCGACATCGCAACCCGACACCGGCGACCCAATTTCCGGCGGGCGAATATTTTTATTCATACACCACGTGAAATATGGGATATTTCACGTTCGCCAACATTTTCAAACTCACGCAAACGGAAAGCGGAAGATCGCGCACAAAAACAAGGAAATTTATAAAACACGACACTAACTCAGATTTTTCTCATTTCGTAGGTTATCATATTAAAACTTACTGTTTGTATTTGATTCCATATCGTTAATGTTATCTACCACTTCCCTTAAAATAATGTAACCTCAAGATTGATGATTGAAAGATAAACTAAGCTTCAGCCCGCGGCTACGTTTGCGTTAAATTCGTTTTTCCACTTATCCCACAGGAACCATTGTTTTTCTGGGAGAAAAAGTTCTTTAGTCTCTATGGTCTGTGCGTCTGTCTGCCTGTGATAATCTGTACCGCGTACGTAGAGTAATCAATCCATCTCCTATTGCAAAGGATATTTGCATAATGGTAAACTTGAAGGATTTAGGGATTTTTAGACTCTACAAGTTAGTACATGATTGCGATCTCACCTGATGGTAAGTGATAATGCAGCCAAAGACGTACTTGGAAATACGAACTTGGAAGGGACAAGTAAACTCACCCCTAATGGGTTCTGCACAGCATCGCGCCGGAACGCTAAATCGCTTGGCTTTGCGTTTTATTGGTAGTAGGGTGGTAACTAACCACGACCGCAGCCTCCCACCAGACCAAACCTGAGCCAATTTAGAAACTATGATATATATTTTTTTATTCTATATAGGTTAGCGCTTGACTGTGATCACACATGGTGGAAAGTGATGATACAGTCTAAGGTGGAACGCGCTTGCCTAGAAGATGCCTATTCACTCTTGATTTGTAGGCGTCCGGATTGAAAGTGGCAGGAAAGACACTGCCTGGGAGTGTATTCTAGGCCTTTGCAGTGCGTATCAGGAACGAGGAACCAAACTGCTTCGTACGCGTCTTTGGTACGTCGACTATGTATGGGTGGGGCCTTTCCGATGCCTTGTTTTATTCTTAAGAGGTCCGTGTCGGGAATCGAACCCACGACCTCCTGTAATGTAACGAAATGTAATAAGTTTGTGAACAAACATTACAGGGTTGTTTGAAAGGGCTAAACGTCTGCCGGTCCAGCTATATAGCTATATACAGGGTTATATAAAAAATACCAAAACGCTCTCGGCCTGTAGTTGTTTACATTAACACTAACAACTTTGGTTCTGCGACTTTTCAAAATTCAGTATTAATTTATATCATACAAAAAAATGTTATTTCTGTAAAGTGACATTACACTGTTGCGGTTTCGCGCCGCGAGCTCGCGCACCGGCCGCCGCGCCGATGTTACATTACAGAGTAGGAACGAGTAGAGTATCTCTGTAAAATATTGAGTATTGGATATTTCTCAAAATATCGAGTAAAAAGAAAAGTCGTAGAACAAAAGTTGTTAGTTTTAATGTAAACAATTACAGGCCGAGAGCGTTTTGGTATTTTTTATATAACCCTGTATAGTACTAGTAGGGCGCGTGTGGGCGCGGGCCACATGTGGCCCGCGTGCTGTCTTCCCGCCCATAAAACTATCGCCGTCATCTCCATCGCCAATTGGAATCCGATTGGCAGTGGGCTGAAAAAATTACCTAGGAGCACGGTCATGGTTTTAAAGATAGCTAAGGGCTGTTCCAACAAAAAATACCGGTGAACCTCATCGGATGAGGTTCAGCGTATTTTTGTTCGAGCAGCCCTTAACTATCTTTAAAACCACGATCGTGCTCCTCAATCATCATCGAAATCCTAGATCATCAACTTTTCTCATATTTTTCTCTGGTGGTTCTCCGTAGAACTGCGTCAATGACTTGCATAGTTCCCTACTTATTGTGGCTATGTACATTTTCCATCGAAAAATAAATTCCGCCACTTTGAATTTTTTTCCATTCATCCCGTAAACCTTGAGATCCTGATCACCTCTTGCTAAGAAACCACCCTCTTATCTTTTATACTTTCCGAGATAGAACAACACGTAATTTGTATGGCGGCCATCTTGAATCCGCCATTTTGGATTTTTTTTTCAGCTCACTCCCAATTGCATGCGGTTCCAAGTATTTTTTGTTTGAGCAATCCCCACCTAACTATAATACCTTGCCCGTGCTCCTCGACCATCTTAGAAACCCTTAATCATCACCACATTCCATTATTTTCTGGAAGTTCTCTGAAGAACCACATCAAACACTTGCAAAGTTTTTAACTTTTCGTCTCTTCAAAATCCGCCATACATTTTTCTATGGAAAAAAAAATTCCGCCATTTTGATTTTTTTTTCTATCAATCGTATAGACCTTCGGATCCTGATCAACTCTTGTCAAGAAACCGTTCTTCCATCTTTTATACTTTCCGAGATATCGACGAAATTCGAATGGCGGCCATTTTGAATCCGCCATTTTGAATTTTTTTTCAGCTCACTGAGAATTGGATGATGTTTCAAATGACATTTGGTCGAGCACCCCCCACCTATCTTGAATACCCTCCCCGTGCTCTTCACCCGTCTTCGAAATCCTCAATCATCAGCTCTCTCCGTATTTTTCCTCCGAATGAATTTTTTTCTTATATACGACCTCATCCGTGAAAAAAAAATTTTTCATACAAAATTGTTCAGGAGAGGTGATCAATCAGTCAGTGAGTCAGTCAGTGGCCAATCAGCACGAGTAGCTATATATATATTAATATTTATGTATTTGGATTTTATCAGTCACTTACGTTTAAACTCAACGCAAATAGCTCTGATCTAAGACAAGGTCTGTTTAACTGCCTTCGACAAACCACGCCAATTTGAACCTTATAGCTTTGTGATACGAGGTAATGTAACCGGGATATACATACAGTGCTTCAACAAGGTTTTTTGTTCATTAAAGTGAACCTTGTCTCCCAACAATGAGATGAACGGTGCTTAGAAACTACTGAGTGTGTGGAAAAATTAATAGGAATTATTACCAGGTTTTGTTTCTATTTAACTTGTAATTGTTGTTTTACTTAAGTGTGGTTAGAATTTTTTATATATGCCGTAGGCGGATTGCATAAATTGCCGTATTACATTACGACTATCCGTTGAAAAAACATTTTGTATTCAATGAACAAAAGCGATTTTTTAATGTTTCACTTCTTTTGTAGTTTAGTACCTACTTGGCTGGATTTATTTTTGAGAAAGAGCCCTCTAACTCGGAAATATTTATTAATTTATTGAATCGATATGATTAAGTGCCTGCCAGTTAGTGAGATGAAAAACATTGAATTAAATTTAAACATTGAATTTAAGCAGCAGGCAATTTAGCAGGCTTTATTTTGCGGAAATCCATAATTAGTAGAAAGGCTAATTTGTTTTGCTACGTAGCTCGTCGTATCTGTTCTACGATTTCGCATTGTGAAGTCAAAATCTCCTGAGGATGTCCCGGTGTCGGGATCAAACGTACGTCGAAGAAAGTCTTGGAAAATTGTGTTTGGTGTTTCATGTGCAAGTGTTCCTGCTTATTGTACCATACAGAATCTTTTCAAGAAGCGGATTATAGCAAACCAAATTAGTCTTTCCTGTTAAATTTAAACCTTAGGGGCATTAACCCCATTCGATCAATAAACAATTGTTCACACACTTCCAACACTTCCAACAAGTCCCTTACAGTAAATTCGTTAAGCTATTGTTCTCATAAAACAATTTAATAAATAAAAAAGTCGTTCTGATCCATGAAGGAAGGGTAAACTCGTTTTCCCCTGACCGAAACTTACCGAGGTCGCCTCCGGGAATTTTATTAATTAAATAGTTCCCGTCCGTAGCGGCGTAAAAGCAAATTAAGTGGCAGCTCTATAGCAAACTATTCTTCATAACTACTTCTATCATGCTATTTTAGAGCTTATAATTTTATCATTTTGTAATAAAGCAAAAATTAATGGCACCCTCTAAAAGCATTCATATCAAAAGTTGTACTTTAATATATATTTTTTTTGAAAATAGACCATTGAAAAGTCGTTACTTTTGCTAACCATACCAAAGATACATTTGTTCTCTTTGATCTAATTCTATAAAGCTAAGAGTTTTTGTGTTTGTCCATTATTTATTAGATTTTATTCTCGCTACAACTTTTTTTTTGATACTTACTTGGAATTAAACAAATTAGAGATACTTACTTAGATTTTTACCTTAAATTAACATATATTTCGGAAATATCATGTTTTGAAAAAAAAATTGGAAATAGAGGAGAATATCACGTGAACACAGACTGTACGCACAAACTAAGTAACGGCTAAAATTAAGCAAAAATTAAACAATTTCCTAACATAAGATGTAAATTATAATATGTAATTTTGTAGACATAAACAAAGTTATTTTTAGATGATATTATACGTTTAACATAGTTAAAGGATATAATTACCTGTACATATAATGCAATTCCCCACAAGGTGGGTAAATTCCACTTTGTTAACTTGTGAAACCCACTTTAATAAGGCTTAATGGCACGCTACGGTAAGCCTTTTGTCTTATTAAAACCATTAACAGAATCCTTGTATTAACAAGTCGACCTCAATCGCTCTGGTGGGGGGGGAAAGATCACCCCTCCTTGTCTAAACCGACCCTTTAACTTTAACTGGAACTCTCCAACTCTTCTGAGTTAATAATTTTTTTTTAAGTATCGTAAAATGAAATTATAAGTCAGCGAAGACCTTTAAATGTAAAAGTACCTACAAAAGGTTGTGTCACTTCCAGTAATTTGTGCTATTTTGCCAAGTTTTCAGAGGTGTGTTTTATGTCAAAAAGGGTTTGTTTTTCCCTTTGTTACGAGTACAAAGTATGACTGTATACAAAAAATAATTGCAGTGTTATATTGTACCTAACTCTTCCTGCATGCAGGAAAGATTAATTTGTTTTGCTTGCTTCGCTACTTACCTGAAAAAATCCGGATGGTCCAACATGCAGGAAAAGCCAAGCACCGCCCGTCTTCACACTTAAGCACGAAACGCAATGCTGCCACCACCTACATGCAACACCACATAAAACTCTAGCCTACACACCACTCTCGACATATATTTCACCCCGACACTGGAAGTCTGGAACATCCTCAGGAGATGTTGACTTTACAAGGCGAGAGTGGATAGCGAGATGTATACTTCCCGCATGACTGATATTTCTTCATAACGTTCTAAAAGGTGAGCTGATAAGCTGATCTTGGTCAGCATGTTGGGATCTGTCCAAACAGTTTGCATTTTGACAGGAGACCTAGGTCTAGTAGTGTTCGTAAGAAGGGGTTGGGACACATATAAGTCGTTGTTAGTAGACCTACTTTCACATGAAATTGCGTCGCGTGGAACTTTCGCGTACCGACACAATGCACATACATAGCATGATAGTTCAGGCACGGTTCGATCGCTCCTAATCTGTAATCCTCTGTTAGCAGCTTTTATTTATTGCAACGTGTAAAGATAAAACCGATAAAATGCGCCGAACGCGGTAGTTTCTAAGGAAAATATTACGTTTTATAGAACGTAATATTCTTGCGCGTTATTTAATCTGAATTTGCCAGCATAGATGGATTCTTAATCGTATGATTTTTTCATTTTAGTGACCAAATATTATATGTGTCTTTAACTTTAGTCTTCTTTTTATAGATCTAGGTTTTGTTAAATAGTGTGTAGGTGAAATGCCTAGTAACTTTACATTGTTTGAACATCGGAAATTATTATAGGCTAGCGCTTGACTGTGATCACACCTGATGGAAAGTGGTGATATAGTCTAAAATGGTTCGCGCTTGTCTAGGAAATGCCTATTCACTCTTGATTTGAAAGTGCCCTAGTTGTAGCTTGTAGGTGGTGGGGAAGACAGGGCCTGGGGAGGGTATTCCAGAACTTTTTTGCGGTGCTTATCTGGAACGAGGAATCAAACCGCTTCGTAAGCTTTAAGCAGTGAGCGATGTTGCTATAGTAACCTACGATGTGCAACCGATGTAAATCAATAACATTCAAGATCATATAATATCTGTAAAACTGTCGTATGCACCGATAAGAAACCTCAGGATATGAGCATCCGAACGATTTACGTAAACCTTTTTCGTACAAGGAAACCTTACGTCAAAATTCTATAGGTGGCTTCTGAGCGAACTACAATCTGGTCCTGTTGGTGGCAAGGCCGTTCGCCCTGTCCAGGCTATGTCTACTGTCGTATGGAACAAATTTGTCACGTTCGGAAGCGATATTCGCCACGGCCCAGCCGACTAGCAGCGTGTGTCGTGACCCCGACCAGTGACCCAGTTCCGGCGAGGGTACACTGCACTAGCGTGTATATGAGTATTGAGTACGTCTACGCTCTCAGTTTATTGCGAGATAAGAAACGAAGACGCGACGTTTAACGCCTTACCATTTTCGATTCGCAAGGCGAAAAAATTGATTGAGGAAAATGTTGCGTGGCCGCCCCGCGTGACTAGAGGTTACACTACTTCAATAATTTATCCCTTTTTTCTTATATTTATATATCGTCGTCTAGTCGAAAAAAAATACTACTTATTTGTTTTTAAATACTATGGGGCTGACATTGTATTTAATTCTTCTGCCCCATATTTTTTAGGTATAAGAATAGGAAAACGTCTTTAAGGTAAGTAAATATAGGAAATTAACTGCATTTTAAAACTTAAACTAACTCACACTGGTTTCAACACAGCTTCGCGTCGGAACACTAAATCGCTTGGCGGTATGATTTTGTGCTGGTAGGTTAGTAACTTGCAAAGGCCCGAGCCTCCCACCAGACAAGACCTGAGCCAATTTAGAAATTATAAAATTCTAAAGAGGCCCATGGCGGGAATCGAACCCGCAACCAGTCCCACTGAAGTCCGAGCGCGTGCCACTGCGCTGGAGAGAGCGTCGAAATATCTGAAACTCCTATATTAAAATCCTATATTTATATATCCTATATTTAAATGTTTGTGAAGCCAGTCAGACCGTAAGCTCCTTTTTACGGTTTATCTAATAAACCGTAAAAAGGAGCTTTAGCATTTTGCGTATAACTGTAGCAGTTATAGTGTTACCTTTTATTAACTGCCGGTAATGGACGAATACACGATTAGCTACGAACGGAGGAAAACGCTGTAGGCGCATTTAAATATTCATTGGCGCTAATGGAGTAAAAGTTGAGCTAGAAACGGCAACTTTTACTTTAAAGCCATATTCAAAACGTTGATTACTGTAATTGTTGAATAAGTTCGGAAATTAAACGACGTAGTCCTATTTTAACATTATTATAGGTGAATGTTTGTGTGATGAAAATTGTACAAATAGGTATTAAAAATATTTATTTAAGTTGATTGTGATAAATATTTGTCGACGTAACACTACCTTATTTACAATGGACCAATGCTTTTTACATAAGCTTTGACAGGTTTTGTATTTCGTTTTTTGGATTAAAAAATTGGTTGTCTGTAAAGTCGGTTTACTGACGATAGTTGAACGTGACAACTCTCGATTGCACTTCAAGCCTTACATGGAACGCCTCAGAGCGAGGTAACGGCAAATGAGTCATGTTTTTTTGTGCGTGCAGCCGGCTCTATCGAATTATAAGACGTTGTCACGTCAAAAATAAATAAACCTTTTATTCCGGAAACACCATTTAACACCAACCCAGTAATGAAATAACAAACATTGGTTTGCGATTTATTTCTTAAAGACTATTTAAGTTTATAGCTCTTAAAAGCAAGGAAACTGGCGAGACGCCAGCGTGTGTGGCTAATGATTGTATGTGCCTAATACTATTTATTGGATTGGGCAGTAAGTAACAATATGCACTAAAACCACTAAATACTACACTACACACTACACTACTCAGATATGCATGAAACGTAAATTTGAACTATTTTAATAAAAGTCACGAGAGGATATGTCAAAATAACCAATAGTTTTGTAGTTATAGAACTCTGTATTCCAAAAACGGTCATATGACCCCCGCCCGTCTTTCTAGTCTTACACCAACCCAATAATGAAATAACAAACTAAAAGACTATTTAAATTTATAGCTCGGTGAGACGCCAACGTCCGTGGCTAATGATTGTATTTACCTAATACCATCTATTGGATTGGGAAGTAAGTAACAATCTGCACTATAAAACCACTAAATACTACACTAAACACTACAAGGAGCGAGAGGAAACAACTTGTAGGGAGTCAAGAAGGCGCCCCGGGAACACGCCAAGAGCAAGTACCGAACGGGCGCCCTCTCGCGTTTCGGCCCCCATAACCGCGAGGTTGATTGGGCCATGGGTGGAGGAGGGTTGTTCCTACACTACACACTACACTACTCAGGCATGCAAGTTATCTTAAAGTTCCTGAAGTAATGCTTTTTGCGGTTTCGACAAGGTTGGTCATCTGGCGCAGGAGGCTTTTATGTGAATGTCGCTGGGTATACCAGCTCTCCAAGTTCAGTCTGGCATCTAATAGTACATTTCAATATAAGTGCGAAAAGAATCTCTTTTCTTTATGAGTTCGGCCCAAGCTAAAAAGAATTTCAGTCTCTCAGTTGTCAAAACTCAAAACGCTGCGAGTATGTTACATTACAGAATAATAGCAATAGCATTTAGAATACCTCTGTTAAATATTGAATATTAGATATTTCTCAAGATATCGAGTTAAAAAAGTTGTAGAACGAGTCTACCGGGAATCCAAGAGCTGGCAGCTACATTGGCCAAAAGTTAAGTTTGGCCATCCAAAGAGGTAACGCTGCCAGCATTTTGGGTACTATGCCTTCTATGAGTCTTTAGAGTAAGTTTTTGTTTTGAATTTCTCAATTTTTTTTTGTAAATAGGTCTTAGTTTTTAAAAATAATTATTTGTAATTTAATTTATTGTTAAAATTAAATAAAGAGAAATAAATTACTTGTTAAACATTTAAAAAAAATAGAACAAATTGTTAGTTTTAATGTAAATAACTATAGACCGAGAGCGATATTGTATTTTTTATGTAAAATGTATTTGGTAACATCGCGATGCACTGCCAGTGTTCGCCGCAATGTGGAGGGAAACGGCGAGATTAAATTTTCAATTACTGTTCACGACATACCAGAGGGGACCTCGTACATACCTACTTCAACTTGGCACCTACTTCAGTTTTGTATTTATTTGGCGTAGGAAAAATAGTAGTTGGATTTAAGGAAAAAAAATACAAGGTACAAGGTCTCTCAAGTTATAGATTTTGAAGTAAAAGTTTTAAGACGCGTTGAGCATTTTTTGTGAAGGGAAAAAAACATTGAACTGTTACCGTAACCGACATTTCATTCTGTTACCGTAACCGTCATCTCACGCAACTGTTCAAGTTTTCACTTCTGTCAACATTTCCGAAGTGCCACATAATTTTTTTAAAGTGAAAATTTCTTTAGACGCGTTGGGCATTTTTTGTGGGCAAAAAAACATTGAAATTGCGCCACTGTTACAGTAACCGACATTTCATTCTGTTACCGTAACCGTCATCTCACGCAACTGTTCAAGTTTTCACTTCTGTCAACATTTCCGAAGTGCCACATAATTTTTTTAAAGTGAAAACTTCTTTAGACGTGTTGGACATTTTTTGAGATTGGAAAAAAGCATCTCGCGACATCGTTACCGTAAACGACACTTCACGTCTTCAAATTTTCTCTACCTATGGTTCTTATTTATCGATTAAAACCGTTAAAATATCCTCAAATGAATGACCACAAGTCAATAGAGAGTGTAAGTCTGGCTCGACGCCAGCCTCATTGGCTTCCATAGACGCGTTATTTTCATGAGAAATGTTATGAATGAAACTTCTTACTTTTATTACTCCGTCGGCTCTTTGGGCTTGTTCTTTGTGAATTATTTTCTCTTTTAAAACTTCCAATAATATATTGTCAGGAATGTTGTTGTTGAATGAATTCGTAGCTTGATGTCTCTGATGTCATTATTAGCCAAGAATAATCTTGTTTATTATTATTTATTTATGTAGGTATAATTTAATAGTATCTCCGATGGCGCAGTTGTCAAGAGCCAGGATTTGTGTGGGAAGTCCCGGGGTTGCCTCTCGGCACGGACTAGTTTAGAATTTTATTTTTTGGAATTTCTAAATTGGCTCAGGTCTGTATTGGTGAAAGGCTTAGATCGCTTTTGGTTACCACCCTACCAGCAAAGGCGCACCGCCAAGCGATTTAACGTTCCTGTGCGATAATTTGCAATAACCATAGGCGGTTACTAATACTGGAAGAGTATGTAACTCGTTCCAATGGTTACGATGCAGGCAGGATAACATCTTCGGCTGTATCGTCACTTTACATCAAGTGAGATTGTAGTCAAGTACTAACTTGTAATGTGTAAAAAGCCGACTCGCCTTTGTTTCGCTCAGGTTGGCATTCAAGCATCAGAATTTCAAAAAGTCCTTTCTTTTCACTGTTTTAACAAGGAATAAAAGGAATCTCTGCGCATTTCAGCTGTTTAGGCCTGCTCAAAAGTTTAGGCCTGGAGCTTCTAAAAAAATATGCCGGAATAATACAAACACTTTAATAAAACGGTAAAGTATCAAACGTAATAAGAACACAAATAGGTACAGAGCGGCAATATTTCTGGAACAATTGAAACCTTCTTCGGTGATTCTTCGCTTAAATGAAGAAACATTTTCCGCGTTCCCTCCTACACCCTATAATGCCCCGTTTACATGTTCCGTCTTACCTGCTCTCTGTACATTTTACATGTATGTAAACAGTACGGTAGCACCTGAAAAAGTGTGGTTTGTCCTTCATGTGTTTATGGATGGTGATTTGCTTAGTACTACTTGTCAGTAGTACTAAGCAAATCACCATCCATAAACACATGAACTGATACTATACCTACTTGGAGTATCAAATCTGGCAAGAAGAGGTCGATAGCCTTTAAACTTTAGCCACCAATTGCCTTGAATAGGCGGAGATTATATAGATGGAGAACTGATAATCTTTCTAAACGTATACTATAATAGAATAGCAACTTTCTCCCAGTAAGTCCTTTGATACAGAACGCATAAGCTTCGGGTATTTCAATCCACGACTCTGTCAAACTCCATACTAATCGAATAAAACAAAAGCGATTTACCTTTATCAAATGTGGAGATCCCGATACAAAGAACTCCCGGAGGATACACTTAATAGTCACAAATATAATATCAAAAAGTAAACTACTATAAATAAGGCAGGGCTTCGCACTGTTGATGGTAATGTTATAATGTCTTGAACAGATATGCAATGGGTCAGGGAAAAAAAATGTTCGGTTGGCAATTTAAACTGGCGTACAACGACGCATCGAAACGGTGATACTTGAAGCCAGCGTCTAACATGTGCGACCTCTTTGTAGAGTCGACATTTGCCTATGCTGTTGTTGACATCTACAAGACGGAGAGTGTAGACGAGGCCTAAAAGTACAAGCGTATAATTCCCCGTCATTTCGAGCAGCTGAATTAAAACGAGAGGAGCCGTTCATTTCGCCGGCACAAATGATTTATTTTAAAATGGCGGACGCTACAAATGGTCGCTAGATTTTAAAATAATTGAAGGTTTTATTTTAGTTCATTTTGAGTTGTTTCTCTTAAGTATCGTTATAATATTCTTAATAATATTTTATACTCATCGAAATACTTTAATGTCTCTCTCTCTCTCTTTTGTCTCTCTGTTATCGCTAATTTAATATATTCGAAGGAAAAGACAATACATAGTTTTAACTATTCCGCTAGTCGCTATTCACTAGTAAATGTCGGTACATACCAGGGTAACTTATGTCATCGAAAACTTAGCAGCTGAGTAAATGCTCTTAGTTTTGGTTGTGAAATTTCAAAAATGGAACATTGCTGCATCTGGAAGTCCGGGAAACAAATATACTAACACTGCACGCTTACGCTCTATGTGATACAAGCATAAACATACGCTTTTTCTCATATAAAATATACGAGCACGTGCTCAAAACATTAATCATGAAAAACGTAACGTAGCAATCGTAGCGCGAGTGGGGGCACACCTTTATTGGTGCTCTAGAGAGAGCAAGTGGTATGCGCCTGCATATTCAGTGCCTGGTTACTTATACATGTGATATTTCTCAGCCACAGGCTACATAAAACAGTAGGCCGACGTACGAGCACGTTGTATGCATTGTACATTACACATCCTGGCATTGACGTTTCAATCTATGGACCCCGGGTGAAATGCAAAATTCCCGGAAAAAGTGTCCCGAGAAAACTTACATAAACGAGTGTACATGTGTATTTTTATAATCAGACTAAAACATTGTGATTTATGTCTTAAACCATTATCATACAGCCTAATTTGCCCCGATTATTGTTTCACCCTATGCAGCTTTGAGCGGCATTATAAACACGTGTTCTCTGTGATGAATCAAACACGAGACTGAAATGCGATTGCAAACCTTTTCGCGTTTTGGCTCTCTTTCGGTTCGGACACTTTTTAGCGCTGACCCGAAATCCATAGTATTATATATCAATGCATCCTGGTAAAATATTTAGGTCTTCATCGGTAAAACTAGTCTACATTTAGATCGTCTTGCCACCGAAAAAGAAACAACAATTGAACTAAAATTGTTCAATTTTGAATATTTTTATCAGTTGTATTAAGACAATAGCAGAGATCGTAAAAAGAAGGTAAAGTTCTAACTGATTTACTGCATAGTTTTATGAGGTCATGTAAGATATAAAATTTTCTCAATGTTCATCATCATGATTCTAATGTCTCACTTTAGGAATAAGATGAAAAATTTCTGTAGTCTATCAATTAATAGTTTACCTTATCCTTTTATTCAACTTAAGGGTTATATTCCAGTAAGTGGGGATTTTATTAGCTTTATGTATCTGGCCTTCTGTTACCTAGTATCCTCAAGTTTCCATTGTGTTACTGCATATTTCCCAATATCTTCCTTATAAAATCTTAGTCTCTCTTTTCCCCCCGTTTTATGATTTGCTTTGTTTGCAATTAATACATGGTATATTTTGTTTGCAATCGTGGGTGATCGATCATTTTCCCTCATCTGTTTTTGTAGTTCGGTAATAATAATATTCGTTGTGTGTGAGCTAAAATAGCTCTACCTACTTGTATTATTTGGTTTGTGGTAAAAGTATCCTTACGGCAGATGATACAGGGACAGATGCACTGATTTCTATCATATTTGACATTTGGCGACCGAATGGCGTAGTAGTAGCGAACCTGCTGTCTGCGCCGGAGGTCATGGGTTCGATTCCAACTACTGGTAAATGTTTGTGTGATGAGCATGAATGTTTTCCAGTGGCTGGGTGTTTTTCAATATAATTTATGTATATTAGTAATAATATGTATATTTATCAGTTATCTAGTACCCATAACATAAGCTACCGCTTACTTTGGGGCTAGATTGCGATGTGTAAAATGTCCCGTATTTATTTATTTATATGGATCAAACATTCTATACAATTGCCAGTTCATTTTATGTGCCGATTTGAAGCGCTCCTTTCGAACGTCCACGGTACTAAATTGACATTTGTTGCTAGTGACCGCCGTTTTGAATGTCATTTTATTTTAGTTTTATGGTCGCTCACGCCAGGTTTCGCAACAATCAGCGCCACAAAGTCCGAAAATGAAGTGTCTTCATTTTTTCGTTAACAGTCTGTGATCCCGCGTACTATAGTAGTGTTATTATCTCGCTGCAGACTCGGTCATAAATCATTCGAGTGTTTCGCTTTTGTTGTTCTTTATTGAGTTGTGCATTACTGCAGAACAACAAAAGCGAAACACTCGAATGATTTATGACCGAGTCTGCAGCGAGATAATAACACTACTGTAGTATAACATAGATCAGTAAACAGATGCAGTTCTTGTGAAATACTCATAGGTATCTAAAACGAAGCTCTGGCATTTTGTCAGTGTCACGTGGGCTACATGGCCATATTTTTGAGCATTCAGACGGCGGATACGAACCATAAATTTAATATTTTCCAGACACACTGCATGCTTAATAAAACAGTATATTTACGACTCACGGTATTCTTGCTCGCGAAGTTTTAAAACGTTATTCTGTTTGTTTGACTTTAATTTTTGTTTAGGTAGAGACATTAAATTAGCTGGAGGAAGGAAGGCGGTTTGATATACGACTATAGGTAGCTAGTTGGGTTACATTACAAATGTTCATTGCTTACAAACTACTAAATAATTTCTTGCGCAATTACATTGTTTCAGATCTTAATTTGAAACTCAGTCCTTGAAGTTATGCTGTTTTATAATAACAGAAACAGAATTTATAAGAACAGTGTCATAATGTATCGGCCGCATCATTCAGATTAGCCTGTATTACTATAATATTGTACCGAGAAGCAACTACGAATTATTCTTCATCACTTGCAATGGAAAATAATCCGTACCGAATATTTCTTCAGTTGAGTTGAATTTCACTTGTGCTAGTATTGCTTCTACCGTGGTAGAGGCAAGGCAAAACGTTTCAAGCATCTCTATGCAACATGCGAAGGTAAGGATAAGTCTCCCTTCTTTTGTCGCTCTCTTTTCTCTGTCTATCAATACATGTATCAGAAAGAGAAAGAGAGTGACAAAATTAGAGAGACATATCTCTACGCGCTCTGCAGGTGTTACGACTTACGACTTTACCTGGGGACTGCTTGTGGTCCAAGCGTATGACGTCAGAACTTTAATTTATAGAATGCTACTAGATAACTTCGTCAGTGTAGGCTATAGAACTTGTTGCGCCATTTATTGTAGAGTGGATATCGCTACAATCCTATGCAAAATTAAATGTAATTTTTCGTACACGAATATGAGTGAAATTCGAGTCGGTCGTTCGAGTACATACATTTTATTTGATTTTATGCCCACAGAACATTGTTAGGCTGCGCTAGCAGAATTTTAATACAAGCAGTGCTCATATTTATTTACATCGAGTAAGCCCGTCCGTAGACCGCGAAAGATAAACGTTTTAACCGCCTTGTTTGGATAATTTACTCAAGCAATTTGGCGCGGAATATTAAAACACTGCACAATTAGGCTGTGGCGCTGGTAAAAGATACAATTACGTATTGTGCTTTTTACTTGTGTTCGTGAACAATTGCACTGCAAATATGTTTTATGCATATCTGGATTTAAACCTTGTTTAATTTTTAAGTATATTTTAAAATTATGTGACTACATTATGCAACTACGTATGGTTATATTTAGTTCAAGTACTTTGCATATTAATAATTTCTTTATTCGCCTTTATCTTTAGTAACTTTTTTGTTTCCTATTTTTTTATTCGGGTCTATGACATATAGTTTCACGGAACTACTATTTATTCCCAGAATCAACAGAAAAATTGGAAAACAATAATTACCTAATAGTTATGAAGAGACGCGTATAAAGTCGCAAGGAATAGTAACCAGAAGAAGAGAAGAGAGAGACGACTGTACTTATATTTAATTTCATAACACTAATTACACCAAAATCAATTTTCGTTTGACGTTATTTTAAATTTATGGTACATATTTGAACTCCCTATATTTCCCTCAGGATATGTCATATGAGGTACATTTCTTGTGATATTATTTTCATGCATCTATACATCGTTCCCTACTTTAGGCTTTCGGCTAATTAGGTCAAGTTACCTACAAGTTGTATTAGAGATTTTTGGTCCTATATACAATACAATTGAGTATAAGATAAGTATACGGGAATGAAAGTACGTGCATGCATTGTTGCAGATCGGTCCGCGGTTGGTCGGCGCACGCGCCGCGGCGGGGAGAGGGCCGCGGGCTCGCCGAGTTGACGACATGCTCATCGCCTCCAACGCCTCCAACCTGTCAGACCTGGCGCTCGGCCCCGACCTGCCCTCCAGCCCCTTCAGCCTCGTCCAGAAGATCGTCATCGCCATCGTCGCCAGCGTGCTCTCCGTGCTCACCGTGGTGGGCAACTCCATGGTCATGATCTCCTTCAAGATCGACAAGCAGCTGCAGACCATCAGCAACTACTTCCTGTTCTCGCTGGCGGTGGCCGACTTCGCGGTCGGACTCATCTCCATGCCCCTGTTCACCATGTTCACGATCTACGGGTACTGGCCGCTGGGGCCGCACGTGTGCGACACGTGGCTCGCGCTCGACTACCTCGCCTCCAACGCGTCGGTGCTAAACCTCCTGATAATCAGTTTCGATAGGTACTTCAGTGTGACGCGCCCGCTGACGTACCGCGCGAAGAGGACTACCCGGCGCGCCACGGTCATGATAGGCGGTGCGTGGGGCTTCAGCCTTATCCTGTGGCCGCCGTGGATCTACGCGTGGCCGTACATCGACGGCGAACGCAAGGTGCCCGAGCACGAGTGCTACATCCAGTTCATAGAGACGAACCAGTTCATTACGTTCGGGACGGCCATCGCCGCGTTCTATGTGCCAGTGACGGTGATGTGTTTTTTGTACTATAAGATTTGGAGGGAGACGAAAAAAAGACAGAAGGACCTGCCTAACCTGCAGGGGGGGAAGAAGCATGACTCGTCCAAGAGGTCTAATTCCAGGTGAGGACGTTTCTATATTTTATACCTATGCACGACATTTTGACAGACAACTAATTTTTTTTGACGTGATAACGTTTAATAAATTGATGAACACCAACAACGCACATGAAAAATAGTAACTTTCCACCTGAGCCTGTGCGTGCAAGCGAGAGAGCGCAACAAGCGATAGAGAGGCATGATAAAACAAACGATAGAGAGGCCAATTATGACGTTATCACGTAAATCTATCGTCCGTAAACCGACTTTACAGGCAACCATTTTTTTTTAATAAACAGACATACTTTCAAGTAAGTTTTGGTTAGCTAACATGCACGGTTAAAACTTCATCCTCTTTTGAGAGTCTCTTGTTTTCCTATAATAAAAAGAATTTTAGTCAAAAGTAACAAGTTTTTCATCACTCATACACGGAAAGTAGGTCTGAAGTTGCCTGAGAAGCGGGTTGAAAGTAATACTTTGCAGCCCTAGGGAGAATCGTTTTCAACTGACAGCTGTCAAATAATTAAAAAAACTAGTTGTCACATTTTTATTGGAGTTCAAATGAAACACGACATACCCGATTGCATCCATAGACAAGAAGAAAGATAGACTTTATTCATAAAGTAAAGACAACTGATTCATAGACATTCATAGACAATCATAGACAATACTTGACTATTAAAAAGCTAAATGCATAGCCCGCCGGCTAGGCCAAAGAAAAAAAAAAGGCGGGAAAGTGGCAAGCGGCAATCCGATCTTCATTTGTTTTTCGAGTTGTAGAGTTTTGTTTAGGCTTCTGTTTAACAGTGATTTTTATTGACACAATTATTCAATTTTCTTTAGCTAATTTCTATTTTTATTTTGACTTTCCTTATATTCGTAATGAAAAGCACAGTGTTTACCTCGGGATAAAGACTTATTTAGTCCCTCGAACTATAGGCCCCCTCGCTACGCTCGGGCGCCAAACCCCGTCTCGGGACTAAATAAGTTACTTTCATCCCTAGGGTAACAATGTACTATTTCATCACTCATACACGGAAAGTAGGTCTGAAGTTGCCTGAGAAGCGGGTTGAAAGTAATACTTTGCAGCCCTAGGGAGAATCGTTTTCAACTGACAGCTGTCAAATAATTAAAAAAAACTAGTTGTCACATTTTTATTGGAGTTCAACTCAGGAGTTCAAATGAAACACGACATACCCAAGTGCATCCATAGACAAGAAGAAAGATAGACTTTATTCATAAAGTAAAGACAACTGATTCATAGACATTCATAGACAATCATAGACAATACTTGACTATTAAAAAGCTAAATGCATAGCCCGCCGGCTAGGCCAAAGAAAAAAAAAGGCGGGAAAGTGGCAAGCGGCAATCCGATATTAAGTAATTTGTTTTTCGAGTTGTAGAGTTTTGTTAGTGATTTTTATTGACACAATTATTCTTTAGCTAATTTCTATTTTTTTTTTGACTTTCCTTATATTCGTAATGAAAAGCACAGTGTTTACCTCGGGATAAAGACTTATTTAGTCCCTCGAACTATAGGCCCCCTCGCTACGCTCGGGCGCCAAACCCCGTCTCGGGACTAAATAAGTTACTTTCATCCCTAGGGTAACAATGTACTATTTCTTATGTATTTGAAATATCCTTTCTTATAATGAAGCCATAAAAACGAAGATTATTGCACTTCAAAAATTATTTATTATCTAAATGGCTACATTTATGTTTGTAAAATTTAGCTTTCGCGGCCATAAAAATTTAAATGTATAATTATTTTTATGGCCAAATTTTAGAATTGATCAGTTTCATGAAAAAGTTGCATTTCATAAAATGGCCGACTGTAGCAGATAGTGCAAAACATAAAAGAACGATTTCTTTTTGTAAATTTTCATGAAAACTAGATTTATGTCGTGGTAAAATGTTAAAATTTCGACTCTGTGATAATAATCACTTCAATTTTTCCCGGAAATTCGAAATACAACGATTTGATGAAATGGTCGGTTAGAATGGATCAAATCTAAGATCTTTTTCTTTAACTAGCTAGCGTTTGACTGTGTTCATACCTAATGGAACGAGATGAAACAGTCTAATTGATGCCTAGGAAATGCCTATTCACTCTTCTCATTCGAAAGCGTCCAGGTTGTAAAGGTGGTGGGAAAGACTGCCTGGTAGAGTATTACCTATCTGGTTATGTCAGCGACATTGAGACTCACTTAGACTGGAGACCAATCGAAGTTTATACATAAAATGTACCCGAAAGACGCCTGTCACAACATAAACTAAGTGCCTAACTAGACTTTATGTACCACTTAGGAAATGTTTTTCTACCGGAGGATTTCTTTAGGAGCAAAGTTACAACTCCCCTAACTTTGGGGATCAGTGTCTTTCGTACTCTCATTTTTATATCGATCCCGAAGTTCCCCTGCCGAAGTAGGAAACTTAATGGCCCGGCCAAAATCATTACATACAATCTGCAAGTTTAGCAATGGCCGCAAAAACTTCTACTGTAATTCTGTTTGGCAGTTCCTACCGCGAACTTTCGAAATTGAGATCTTGTGTTACTCTGGTTAGGGTTTAGTTTTATTTGTCGCAAGTTATATGTTTATCTCCATCGTACTTTGGTGGAGTTCCGCCCAGACCGTGTAAAGAGGGGGTGACGATAGTTTTTCTCTGCCTTTCGAGTTCTTTGCGAGGTCTAGGTTTATTGCTATTTTCATACTGTGTCTTAATTTCACTCTAAACCTTAAAGGTTTAGTTCCTAGATTGTTCGCTGATTAGGTAGTAAGATAATAACGAATCAAGTATCTTTATAAAAATGTTATAAGGAGTTATTTTGGTAGCTTTACATCCGACAGGCAAATTGATCAAGACTTAAGGTACAAGTTGGTAGCCGACTGCAGACAGCAACAGCAGACGACGTGTCGTCGCTTCATGTCGTCGCGACACGTCGTCGCGTCATGTCGCTGCAGTCATGATTTCGAACCCGACTGCAGACGGCAACAGCAGATGGCATCCAGTTGATTGGATTGGCTCGAACGCGGTCGTTGCTCCAGCGTCAGCGGCACTACTGATCTTGGATTGGCTCGAACGCGGTCGTTGCTCCAGCGTCAGCGGCACTACTGATCTGCGGTCGGACGACACTGCCGTCTGCCGCTCGACGACGCGTCGCTGGCTTCATGTCGCTCACTACGGAGGGAATTTCATAGAAATACATAGAAACCAGTAGTGTCGCCGCGACACGTCGTCTGCTGCTGCTGCGTGCAGTCGGCTACCAACTTGTACCTTTATCGAAGACAAAGGTTCAACAACAATTCCATACATTTTTAATTTCGTTCTTAGATTTAATTGTGGAATGACCGACTGACAGGTTTCTAAGACGGTCGTAGATAAGCAATATAGGTAAGGCTGCAGATACGGTAACATGGCTGCGGCCACTGTAGCATAATTCATTTTATTAAGCACATTGGACGTTGTTAAAATAACACTCGCTTTGATATGTTAATGAGAGCTGTCCAATCATCGGAATGGACACCGATAATTCGGATAGGACTCGGATCGGAAGTATCCGATGAATATTCAAGTGGTTATCCGAGTAACGAGTAGCGTCGGATACGACGTTCACAAGTGGTGCCCGATCATTATGACTGTTTTTGACTCTGTATTTTATTTTCATTTTCAGCTAGATTTTATCTTTGTCATTGGTAGGTCTCTGTTAGTGGAATCTGTCAAATTAAGAACCACCGTAATTAGCAAGTTTTTCTTTAAATAGTTTTTACATACTAGTAGTATTAAATAGTAATTTCGGGTTTTTTACAAATTCCGCCTGAAGTGTGGGTATTTCTGGGATAAAAAAAAGATTAGTCTTCGATCAAGTGTTTAATCTATCTCCATTCCAAATATTTGAAAAAATTGGTTCAGTAGTAGTGGCGTAGAGAAGTAACAAATATACACACACTTATACACACACACGAAGCCTTAATATTAGGGTGATAATCCGCTACCTGAAAAAAGTAAGAGTAAAACACCGCCCGCCCAAAGCTTAACTCCCAAGAGAGCAATGCCACCACGACTGTGACTACAAAGCTTTACGATTTCGCATTGTGAAGTCAACATCTTCTGAGGATGTCTTAGTGTCGAAACGAAGCGTATGTCGAGAGTGGTGTAAGAGTTTTTTGTGGAACACCACAAACTGAAAATTATTGTTAGGTAAATACTTATTTATTTATTTAGACGACCGAATGGCGTAGTGGTAGCGAACCTGCCGTCTGCGCCGGAGGTCGTGGGTTCGATTCCCACTACTGGTAAATGTTTGTGTGATGAGCATGAATGTTTTCCAGTGTCTGGGTGTTTTTCAATGTATTATATTTATGTATATTAGTATGTATGTATGTATATTTATCAGTCATCTAGCACCCATAACACACATCAAGCTATCGCTTACTTTGGGGCTAGACTGCGATGTGTAAAATGTCCCGAAAAAAAAAACATCATATTTACAAATTGTTTGCTTGGCACCCTTAAGCCTCGGCGGCTTGTCGGGGCGCTGCACATTCCTCCTTAAAAATAATGTTATACTAATATACATAGAACTCATAATATACTAATGTTAAATTATAATTGTATTATTACGATAACTTGTGACTATAAAGTCTTGTTGAGATAGCAAAGAATAATATTATAACATACGGTAAGGACACGTTAAATAAAGCATCCTCAAGTTACATACGTAATCGCGTAAATCTTCCTTGTATCTTCACGGTAACGTCTTGCTACGTGCCCTACCCCCTCATAAAGGGGGTGAGTAAGGGGGGAGGGGCTACTGGGGAGGAGGATTAATGGGGCTTGAGTAGTGCTGTCGAGTCTCGTTCCACAAATTGAGGAAACCAGTGAAAAATGGGAGATTGATAATGTGAAAATGATATGCGTTCTACGCGGTAACGTCTTTTAGGGTTCCCAAACTTAATTGCAAAAAGGAACCCTTTCAATTTAGCGATATCCGTCTGTTCGTGTTTCACAACAAATTCGATCTGAGACTATTGAAGATAATATGTATTCTAAAATCTAAAATAAGATATAAATTAAAAATTAAAAAAACCTACGCTTGTCATTTAAAGATTAGGTATACAGTACACTGGCACGTGTGAAATGATACGCTAAAAATGCCTTACATAATTTTGGAAAAGAGCTGATACTCTAACACTGCTGGACAACTTAAAACAAAACCAAACCAAGAACCCCCGCAAGAAAACTGGCTTTCAAATGAAAAATACCGCATCGAAATCGGTCCACCCGTTTGAGAGATACGATGCCACAGAAAGACACAAACACACACAGAAAGGCATCGACGTCAAAGATATAACATCCTTCTTTTTGCGTCGCGGGTTAAAAACGATGTACCTTATCTATCAATCGTAATAATATTTTCTAGTATAATTCTTTTTTTGCGCATTTCTCAAAATAACATTGGACAACATATTGTCTTCTTTCGGAGTATGAAAAATGTCAGCGGTTAGATTACAATTAACCTATAGATGGTTAATCCTTAAAAGTTTTTACTGAGATGCCCCCAAAATAAAGCACTTGTTGCAAGGCTTGCTATTCTCGGTCCGGCGTAAAAAGACGCGACAAAATGAGGCCCGCCCTAGACCTTGATATAAATGAAGTGGTATCTCGATCACGTAAGTAGCCACTCTGTAGTCTAAAGAGGAAAAACGGCGCAGCTTTGGCTTCCAGCCATCGTATTTATTGGCCGATTATGGTATGAGATACTCGTACGTTATCTTAATGTCAATGAATTAAAATTATACACTTATTTTTTGGATTCCGTACCAAAACGGTAAAATGAGACCCTGAAAATAGAACAGAATAGATTTTTTTTATATCATGTAGGCCTAGGTATAGGCCTGTAAATCGCTATAAATTTGACCCGCTCGACCAATCAGCTAGCCTGTCGCTGTCCGCCGGCAGCGCTGACGTATCGTTATAGCCAATCGCAACACCCCACCCCGCTTCCCGCAGACCATCAGGAGGGTCAAGTTTATATCGGTTTACCTATAGTATACGGAGGATCTTATGACAAGTCATTTCATTCAATACTGTGTCTTTAATGGTGATAACCTTTTCACGAGTTCAAACTAAGTTTACGAGGGTTCACAAACGCGCCCTCAATCTGAGAAGGAGCCCACAACAAACTCAGCAGTATTCTTTGGACAAGGTGTGGTGTTCTCTGTCCGTCTGTCTATCTCTCCGTCACAACAGATTATTTCAGAAAACTATATTATGAATATTTTTTATTTTTTTTATTGAAGATAGGCTTGCGCTGGACGACAATCATGCCTGATGGAAAGCAATGATGAGGTCTAGGTTGGAGCGCGCTTGCCTAGAAAATGCCTATTCACTCTTCTCTTGAAGGCACCCAGATTGTATTTGGCTGGAAACACGAATTCGTATGAATTACTAGCTGTTGCCCGCGGCTTCAACCGCCTAAATTTCTAGGCTAAAACTGTATACCCATACAGACCTATTTGTACAAAAGTATTATAAAACAATTTTGTTAAAATAGCAAGTGTATGAGGATTAGTTATGTAGGAACTACGTACATTTTAAGACTATTTACATACCGCTTACCACAGCACAGTGCACAGAAAGTCTCCAAATACCATTTCAGATACCGCAAACAAAAACAAAATAGTCGTAACTCTGAAAACATCTGCGCGGAAAAATGCAGTTTGTTTATTTAGTTTCACGCTCGACTAACTTATTCTATTGAGATAAAAGTTTACCGTTCGCTCACCAACCGCCTTCCGCGGAACAAAGACCGCGAGTGTTGTGTGTTGTAAGTGTGTAACATAGACAATAATAATATCGTTTTTTTCTTTCATAAACGTCAATTTTATTGTAACTGCATCGAGATTTGCTTTTAATCTTTTTTAACTGAATTAGCTTCTGAACCTGAAATACATTCAAATCTGTTCACACCACAGTTTATAGATTACAAATTTTAAGCTGTGGTTACACTAAACAAATATAGTATTCGTAGGTATTTACTTTCTATATTGGAGCATGTAATAGTGCATTTACTTTACTCGCGGCTTGACCCCACGTAAACTTTCGTTTTTAGGGTTCCGTAGCCGAATGGCAAAAAACGGAACCCTTATAAATTCGTCATGTCTGTCTGTCCGTCTGTCCGTCTGTCCGTCTGTCCGTCTGTCCGTCTGTCCGTCTGTCCGTCCGTATGTCACAGCCACTTTTTTCCGAAACTATAAGAGCTATACTGTTGAAACTTGGTAAGTAGATGTATTATGTGAACCGCATTAAGGTTTTCATACAAAATTTTAAAAAAAGTAACAAATTTTGGGGGTGCCCCATACTTAGAACTGAAACTCAAAATTTTTTTTTTCATCAAACCCATATGTGTGGGGTATCTATGGATAGGTCTTCAAAAATGATACTGAGGTTTCTAATATCATTTTTTTCTAAAATGAATAGTTTGCGCGAGAGACACTTCCAAAGTGGTAAAATGTGTGTCCCCCACCCTGTAACTTCTAAAATAAGAGTATGATAAAACTAAAAAAAATATATGATGTAGATTACCATGCAAACTTCCACCGATAATTGGTTTGAACGAGATCTAATAAGTAGTTTTTTTGATATTTACATTAAACCTCTAAAAACAAAGTTAGTTTTGCGGTTCGATAAGGAAAAGTGGTTTTTATGGTTTTATTCCTCCGGTTGTAGTACGGAACCCTCAGTGCGCGAGTCCGACTCGCACTTGACAGGTTATTATTATTCTCCAATCAACCAAACCATGAATTTTTTCGTTTGAAGTTAAATAATCAGTTACAGTTTGACAAAGAGTAGAAAATATGGCAGCGCGGCGCCCACAGGCGGCGCCACTAGTCAATAGAAATAAAAGTTAGGACATTTTAACGAAGAAATAATAACATATTTTAGAATTTAAAAAATATTTAAAAGACGCAATACTGAGCGAAAATACAACAATTTTACTGAATTCAACTTAGATCAGGAAAAAGAAAAAGCAGTTCCTGTTCAAGATGTTTTTGCCAAGCTTATGATTGAAAACAATGGAATAAAAAATAGCTTTCATTCTAGGCCCATCCTGGCATGGAAGAAAAAGTTTAGTCCTAATTCCCGATTTATTTATTAAATAACGAAACCATTATTTTCCTATTGTACTATTTGGAAGGTTCTCGAAGGAACGGACGTTGACAAATTGCTGTAACTCAGGACGACGATTAAAAAGTGTAGGTACTTGTAGATTCGATTAAATCAGGCGGCGGTGGAGTCACCAATAAATCACGCCGGTTTTTGTTTTGAGGTAAAATGGTCTCTCCATCCCACTTTTGTAAATACGCGAAGTTTTCAATTAAACCCACAATAGTGACAATGAGACTAACGAACGTGAAAGTAAGTTATAAGTAAGTACTAGTTAAACATTATGACGAGCGCAATAAGTACAGTGAATTAAGTGTATTGAATTGAATTAGGGATATTGGGATTAACATAAAATAAATAATAATAAATAAATAAATAAAGCTTTATTTGATTCCTTACAAAACATAACTCTAATATTATTCTAAGTTCTAATATTATTCTAATATTATTCTACCTGACTTTAGTAACATGTTTGCAACTAAACAAATTTGCTAAAAATACTATATTATTTAATGAATTGCTCTAAGTTAGGTGTTAGTTGCTCTGATATAATTTTCTCTAAGTAAATCTACCTGACTTTAATGACATGTTTGCAACTAAACATAATTGCTAAAATTACTATAGTATTTAATTGATTGCTTTAGGTTAGGTGTTAGTTGCTCTGATACAATTTTTTACTAATTTATGATAGAATTTATGACATCGAGTCTTGTACATTTATATTATAAGGCATGTTAAAAATCGGAGAATTAATTACTGTGCCACACTGAGTTTCTTTGTTTTCTGTGGAAATTGGGCGGGCTGTCAAATGTCAATTTGACAGATAGGAGTATGAGCTTAAATGAGAGTTTTCAGGAATGATTTACTGATTTTGTATATCTTCAAATAAAAATAGATTCTAATATTCAAGGTGGTTTAATTTATTAGTTCAGAAGTGGCATCTCACGTGCTAGTTATTATGTAAATATTGAAATAATCTAACAAGGGAGAAGTCTCAAGAAACTCAAGAACCGAACAGTTTTCACGCTGTTGTCTCCAAGTTAACTTCGACGCTGGCGGAATTACTGCGGACCACTAAACCGCAGTACCAAAGGCCATAACTAAGATAAGAAGAAGAAGTAAATATTGGTTTCGTGAGCGACGACGATTATAAATCGTATGATTGGTTTATACCTACTGGTAAGGTAATTGCTGGAGAATCGGTAAGTTTGATTGCACTTACGCACGGTTAAATTACAAATAATAATTCAAATGGAGATCAGGAACAGTACTTAAACTATAATGATTATTATTGAATAGGTACTTATTATTCTTAGAGCAATAGAGTGGCGATGTGTAAGTTACATGGTATTCTTACTGAAACCTAGGTTGGTAAACTGATTGTGAAGCAAAACTAAGCTATACATATTAATTAATGAGTTTACAGAGCGTTTGTATTATGAAAATAACAAGCAGTGCATGAAAACGTTCATCATCAGTATGTTTAATATGAATAGATCAATTTTTTTTTAGATAGCAATCTGTATTCAATGCAGCAAATGATGGTAACCTGATAAATAGTAATGGTAAAAGTATTTTTACAATAATTTTTCAGTAAATAAAGAAAAATAATAAATTTTTAGTGAAAAACGTAAGTGGATATCCCAACAGAAATTGGGGGATATTGCAGCAGTATGAAAAAGGATAAATACAGATCTGAGCATGCGTTTACATAGTTAGGTCACAGGTGATTCTGTGACTAGTTCATCGGGTAGTGGGTTATTATTGCTTAGTGTGTAGGTTATTGTTGGTTTGATAATAACATTGTTAATATACAAATAACAATAATAAAATACATAACAATAATAAAATTGTTACTATTTTGACCTTATAGAAAACTGTACACCTGGAACAAATATTTCACTGTTAACACATTCCTTTAGTCCACATATCATTTAAAAAAAAAAAGAAACTGCTCAATGATAAATTGAGTTGACAGTTTTAGTTGTCATAGGTGATGGAGAATTTAATTGCATATTGTTTGCTTTCAGTTAACTGGTTATTTATAGTGTTGTCCTTTTATTCTGGTTGGGTGGCTATATGGGTTGTGTAATTATATAATTATTAATATATAATGCACATATTCTATAGAAAATAACATAAATATATATTGTGTGTAAAATTTGGGGGTGAGTATAATATGGGTTGTAAGAGAAAGAAGCAATCCAGTGCGAGCTCTTCCACTAGTTCAAAGTTTATCGCATCAACCAGCAACTCTTCGCCAAAAATTTAAAGAAATAGGTATTCTTCAGTGGCGTCTCAATACATTTATTGCTTACTATTTGTTCGTCAAAATATTAATAATTATAAGCAACGGATAAGTAATCGTCCAATTAGAAATGGAGGACATAAGTTGGTTATAGTGCCACACTGTTTGCGTAAGGTACAGAGGTCATTTGTGGGGTTGGGTGCACGCTTCTACAATATGATCCCGAAGTCTGTTTTGGACTTACCTTTGCACAGGTTTAAAGACACTGTCAAGAAACATTTAATTAAACATGGTTACTATACCATTGAAGAATTTCTTAACGACAATGATTCTTGGAATGATAGACATATGCTTCCATCTCCTCACGAGATATCTTAATAATATGTTATAATTTTTCATAATCTATAAGAAACCTTGTATTATAACAATGAGATTTGTGAAAAGAGCAAGTGCCGAGTTTCTTGCCAGTTCTTCTTGGTGCAAACCTGTTTTCCGAACCTGGCGGTAGAGTTTTGACTTTTCATAAGAGCCTGTTATTTAGGCCTATGTGAAAAATAAATATTTTCATTTTCATTTTCATTTAACTAAAGAGGTGTGATTAGGATGATACACAATAGAATCCCTATAACTCAGACCTCATTTAGTAAGATGAAAGATAATCCTCAGGATCTCAGGATGAAAGAAATGCCATTCCCTTCCACTGAACCTCTTTATTAAAGTTGGGACTTTGTTACTTGAACAAAATGTTATTTTCCCACAAAGTATTTATAATTCCTATGAAACTTTATGACTTGGAATTTTAAAAATAGTCTCATATTTTAAGTAAGCCATATTAGTAAAATATGATGATGCTTTACTGAGAATTCTCCAAAATTAATAGCAATAAAATCCAGAAGTTTGGGTTAAGGATTTCTTAGCCATGGTTTCTCTATGGTACATGTGCAATGAATGACTACATTTATTCAAATTTTAAATAAAACAGCTGTGAACGTTATGTCTGCTGTTTGGAGTCACAGTACACAAATAGGTACTTCCAGCGAAGATAGTTCTGTTAAGTTAAAAACTTCTTAACTCAATTTATTTGCATTTTTCTTGACACTCCAACTATAGAGATTTCATTGTACTAGAGAAATTAGTTTACGCTTTAAAAGTACACTAAGTGTATGGATCAAGTAATGGACAATCATGGATCACAAAATTTAGTGCCAGAATTGGTTCCGCAGAGTATGGCCGCAGATCATGAAAGACTGTTTGGCTAAAATTTATGAGTCAGAGCATAAATATGGTTGGGCAGAATGACCGACAATCTTTTATGCATTACCTAAACTAACTAAACTACAACTAACTAGCTAAACAATGGTATGATGGCTTAACTTAACAAGTGTTAAAATACCATGGTCTTAATGGCAAGAAAAATTGTTGCCTGTTTCTTTGTGAGTAGAACTATGGTGAACTGCTTACGAAAATGTTAGCTAGGAAAACAAGTCAGAATAAGTCCTTGGAGGAATATTACTACAGCAAAATAATGTTGATAAATCACTGTGAGTTGAAAGTTTGTTTAAAGCAGGGAGTTGACTACTTGAGTCATGGAGTATACAGTGTATGAGTATTCAGGGAGACAGTTTTGAGCAACCCGAAAAGTTTGAAAATATTTTTGAAGTATAGGTCAGACTGACCCAGACTACTGGCCAGTTGCCCAGGTGGGAAAATATAAAACAATTATTAACTTCAATTACACATCATTAAGTAATTACAAAACAAATAAAGCTCCCGGGATAAACGAATACCCTCAGTTACATGTTACATCTATGCGGGTATTAGTAATTGTATTTTTGGTGGACAGACGGTCAGTGCGCAACTTAGCTAGTGATGATAGGCACTTTGATTCTTCGGTGCGGATTGGTGTCGGCTTAATAAATGACCAAAGTCTAAAGCAGGCGTGTAAGAAAATTAAAGCAAACATGTCTGTGGGCCCAGACGCAGTCCCACCTTTTATCATAAAAGATTGTTTACGCTCGCTTGTGGAACCTCTCAAATACTTGTACAATCTATCATTAAACTACAGCGACGTATCCCGATATCTGGAAAGTGTCTAGAGTCACTCCTATCCCTAAAGTGGCTTCTAGCAACAGCATCGACAACCACAGGCCCATAGCTGTGCTATCTGTGTTTGCAAAGTTATTTGAAATAGCCATCAACAACCAAATAAAGCAGCAAACGCAGATACACATGTCTGACTGTCAGTATGGGTTCAGAGCTGGTCGTTCTACGCTAACCAACCATATAAACTTTGTCCATTATACTTTAGCCGAAATGGACGCTGGTAATCAGGTTGACGTTGCTTATTTTGATCTAAGAAAAAGCATTCGACCGCGTAGAAATAGGCGTGCTTTTGTAAAAACTATCGTGCATAGGATTTAATCCTAATCTTTTAGTTTTAAATTATTTTACTGGAAGACGGAAGTAGTATTAGTGATGGTGAAAATCTGGTCGAGAGTAATAAACTGACTTATCATATAGTGAGTCATATCGAATACCGTTTTAGACCATAATCTTTATGAGGAAGTAGCGTAGATGGATAATATTCGAAGAAAAGATATAAGCTGAAATCGTGGGTTAGATTCAGCGTTTTTGGATCAGATAGTGAAGCTGATTATATCGAGAATAACTTAAATTAGTATAAAATAATAGTAATGTTGAATATTGGAAATGTTTCGCACTGGATCCTAGTTATATTTTCGATTGTGCTGTTATTTATGATAATGGTGGAAGTCACCCAGTAGTATACTTGACCTGAGTGGATGGGCGGCACTATACTGACCACAACGATTCGCTGGCTGACGGCCGACGCTCCTTGTGTGGGCAAGCGGAGTTCCGCAGTCACCAGAACAGAGGCCGAAGCTCCTTGTGTGGGCAAGCGGTGTTCCGTCGCTACCAGAACAGAGACCGAAGCTCCTTGTGTGGGCAAGCGGTGTTTTCGCAGTTACCGGAAATGAGGCCGAAGCTCCTTGTGTGGGCAAGCGGTATTCCGTTGTTATCAGAACAGAGACCGAAGCTCCTTGTGTGGGCAAGCGGTGTTTTCACAGTTACCGGAAATGAGGCCGAAGCTCCTTGTGTGGGCAAGCGGTAATTCCGTTGTTATCAGAACAAAGACCGAAGCTCCTTGTGTGGGCAAGCGGTGTTTTCGCAGTTACCGGAAATGAGGCCGAAGCTCCTTGTGTGGGCAAGCGGTATTCCGTTGTTATCAGAACAGAGACCGAAGCTCCTTGTGTGGGCAAGCGGTGTTTTCACAGTTACCGGAAATGAGGCCGAAGCTCCTTGTGTGGGCAAGCGGTAATTCCGTTGTTATCAGAACAGAGACCGAAGCTCCTTGTGTGGGCAAGCGGTGTTTAGCAGTTACCAGAACAGAGGCCGAAGCTCCTTGTGTGGGCAAGCGGTGTTCCGACGTTACCAGAACAAGAGACCGAAGCTCCTTGTGTGGGCAAGCGGTGTTTCGCAGTTACCAGAATAGAGGCCGAAGCTCCTTGTGTGGGCAAGCGGTGTTCCGTCGTTACCAGAACAGAGGTTGAAGATCCTCGTGTGGGCAAGCAGTGTTACATACTTACCAGGGCAGAGGCCGAAGCTCCTTGTGTGGGCAAGCGGTGTCCCGCAGTTATGAGAACAGAAGCCGAAGATCCTTGAGTGGGCAAGCGGTGTTTCGCAGTTACCAGAATAGAGGCCGAAACTCCTTGTGTGGGCAAGCGGTGTTCCGTCGTTACCAGAACAGAGGTTGAAAATCCTCGTGTGGGCAAGCAGTGTTACATACTTACCAGGGCAGAGGCCGAAGCTCCTGGTGTGGGCAAGCGGTGTCCCGCAGTTATGAGAACAGAAGCCGAAGATCCTTGAGTGGGCAAGCAGTGTTCCGCTGTTACTAGAACATAGGCCGAAGCTCCTTGTGTGGGCAAGAGGTATTAATCAGCTACCAGGGCAAAGACCGAAACTCCTTGGGCGAGCAAGCGGTGTTAAAATTAGCAATCAGCGCAGAGGCTGAAGCTTCTTGCGAGGGCAAGCGGTATTCATCAGTTATCAGGACAAATTGAAGATCTTTGTGTAGACAAGCGGTATCAATCAAAGACCAGGACAAAAGCCGAACCTCCTTGGGCGAGCAAGCGGTATTCTTTATTTATCATAGAAAAATAAACGAGGATGGTGTCTGTGAAGCAGAAATTTCGAATCATTATACTGCTGTTTCTGTGAAATCACAGCGTGTTTGCATTTGGAAACCGTTCAACGCGCCGGTGATGGTGTTGTTCTGCACGCCTGTGAAGGCGCCGTCCTGCGTGCCTGTGAGGGTGCCAGGTTGCGGGCGTCGACAGTCGTCAGCGCGCCTTTGAGGGCGTTCTCCAGTACATCGGCTGAGAAGTCTGCGTTTTTTGTGATTGTGTAGTGAGCAATAAAGCCAGTTGGTATTTGTGGAAATTTAGTGTTGTGGTGGTATAGAGTGAATATAGCAGAAAAGAGACTTTGATGACTTTCGTGCTGAATGAGGACATTCAAAAAGAAGGATGGCCGAGGAGAGGTTTAATTATAATAAATAAATATATATCAGAACATTACCCACACATCGCAATCTAGCCCCAAAGTAAGTGATAGCTTGTGTTGTGGGTACTGATAACTGATAAATGTACATACATACTAATAAAAAAAATACACCATTTTACATGCAAATTCAAGTATAATTGTACCAGAGACTAGAAGAGGCCTTCGCCTCATAAAGGCGTCCTGAAGAGTTAGTTAATAATTAAAAGTACATAAATTAATATAATACTTAACTAATTTTAGTAACAGTTATTAGAGTTCATATTATTGTAGCACATAGTAATCACCAAAAAGAAAAATAAGTAAGTATACCTAATAACAAAAATAAATTAACAGAAATACTAACAAAATTGGTAAGATGAGAATTTAAAAGCTATCTATAAGTACAGGTTACTTTTAGTTTTAAAGTGTATGGTGAATACTTTAAAATATATACAACGGTAATTACAGCCAATATTTTCACTTACCTTATTTATTTATACCTTAAAAAATGAATGCAATCTGAAAGATTTTTAGGCAGGCAACAAAACATTAAATATTTTACACTAACTCTTTACAACATCCATTGCAATTGGATAATATGGTACATAACCAATACTTTTATTTGTAAAACTAGATTAAGTCATACTTTGTTATTATGTCATAAAAAAGTCATACTTTGTTATTAAATTTGTTACAAAAATTAAAGTAAAAATAAATGAGGAATATAACATCAATACGTATTACTATTCAATTGTACTATTCTATTTAATTATTACTGTTAAGTACCTATCTAAGTATATTTTTGAGTGTAAAAACCTAAAAAAGTATTGAATATCAAAGAATTGCGTGTATAAGAATTGCTTACCTTGCTGTATATGTTTATGTATAAAGGAAAATAATAAATATGAAAATATAATCAGCAGGTACCCAATAGTTCATTGGAAATAATACCTACAGGTAAATAAAACTACTGTGAACCAAATCTTAAGTTACAGAAACAAGACCTGAAATGTAGATAATATATATATCATAATAACTATATCCAAATAATATTTTTGTTTTGCCTAGCAAAGCCTAACCAATGTATAAGTCACAGTAATGTTTGTTTAGCAGAATGTGTAAAACTATGTACTTTCTATAAAAATAATATATACATTTTTTTTGTAAACTTCAGTGAAATAAAAGGCTTATTTATTATTAATTATTAATGTAAAATTACTGTTTGTAAACAAACTATATTGTTTTTCCTCGGCTATATTTTATTCTTAGATGTTGTAATGTCATTAATTTTGTTTTTATTAACGTTTATAAATGATGACGTAGTATGTAGGAAAGCCAGTGGAGAACTAAGTTTTATTTGGCACGTAAATTGAGGGCAATGTAATTTATCCGATGGCAGGTTGCTGTTTTCTTTATGTTTGTTCTTATTGTGTGAAAGATCCATGTAATACGAATATATATATTTTGTTTTGTTATCAATATATAATTATTGGTTTTAAGTTTGTAAAAATTAGTCATGCTGATATTCTGTATTCAGTAATAATGACAAGTATTGAGGTAATAATTGATAGCATTGCCAAAGGCCATACTTTATAATATCGTGCTGTTCGTATTTTGTTGTATAATTTTGAATTTCTATTACTGTAATGGTCGTCTGGGACAGACGAAGGAAGATCAGAATGGCCGACTGTTAAAAATCGGAGAATTAATTACTGTGCCACACTGAGTTTCTTTGTTTTCTGTGGAAATTGGGCGGGCTGTCAAATGTCAATTTGACAGATAGGAGTATGAGCTTAAATGAGAGTTTTCAGGAATGATTTACTGATTTTGTATATCTTCAAATAAAAATAGATTCTAATATTCAAGGTGGTTTAATTTATTAGGCAAAACAATAAATAGTTTAAGAAGAAAATTTTTATACAGGCTTATATTATATGCCCGACATTATATGGCTGCGAGTTTGTAAGGACCGCTATTTAGCGGTAAAAGCCTCTTCCATGCTGTCAATCATGATATTATGTTAGGAGTGTCCTTTAAATGTTGCTATTTACGCAATGGAAGGTTTCTGTCTACTGCCCCCGCGGTGACAAGCCGTTCTGGGGGAGATTCTCTTTCGTTCTTTATTAATGTTTTGTTTGTTATTAGGTATTGGGTAGCGGTGGCGGGCTATAAATTAATTTCTAAATAGTTTTCTGTGTTTACAAGTTTTTTGGTGTGGTGTCACTATCTTTATTTTGAATAAATTGACGAATTCCATACGATTTTGTTTTGATCTTTTTTTCTTCTCTTCTTTGATTTGTTTCTACATCCTTATTTTGTGGTGGAGTAATGCTTAGTGGTCGCTTTTGGACGCCTTGCGATCGTGAAATAATTTTCGAGTGGTCTTTATTTTTTGTAATTATAATTTTGTCATATCTAAGGATAGCTCTATTTCCTTTTTCTCTTTGTTAAAGACAACTAATATTATGTGTACTCTGTGGTCACAGAACACAAGTCTGTGATGGGAATGACAGATGTAATAATTTATGTAAGTTGTCTGTGGTACGAACTCAATTACAGGATTCTGGATTGGTGAAAAATATAAAATTCGGTGTGGTAAAGCACCAGCCGGGAGCACGGCGCACGTGGTCAAGCGTGCACAATGGAGGCGATAAATCTCAGCGCTATCAACGACATCAAGCTGCGGGATGCATCGCAGTGGGCAGCATGGAAGTTCCGGGTGAAGGTACTTCTAAAGGCGGCAGGCGTGTCGAGCATCGTGGACGGTTCCAGTCCAAGGCCGGATGAGGCAAAAGAAGAGTTTGCAGCGTGGGCAAACGATGATGCAAAGGCGCAGAACCTCATTGTAAGCAGGTTAGCAGAAAAGACCATTTCACAAATACTAAGTTGCACAACAGCCAAGCAAATTTGGGATAGGTTAAACACAATTTTTGAGCAAAAGGGCAACTTATCATTACACTTAGCACAAGAAAAATTTTACAACCTTAAATTTGAAGAAAACGACACAGTAGCACAGTTCTTAGGGAAGCTTGAAGAAATCTTAGCAACGTTGGAGTCACTAGGGCTTCAAATATCTAAAAGCATGGTGATCACAAAGATTACTTCATCACTACCAGCTTCTTACAAGCACTTTGTGTCTGCCTGGGAATCTGTTGACTCGGACAAACAGACATATGAAGAACTATCTTCTAGGCTACTCGTTGAGGAGATACGACTGAAACAAGGGACTAGTTCAACATCAGAAGCATTTCAAACTATTGTTACAAGTGAACCCTATGACAAGCGCCATAAGGTTTATAATCGCACTGCCGAAATACCACTCGTAAGTTGTAAACAACTTAAGGGGTCAGTGACCTCTATAAACAATGGGTTTCTGGTAATTCCCACGTCTCGAACGATCGACCCTACCAATAAATAATGAGGGTGGAAGCTTCGAGACTCGTTCAGATGCATATAAAAAGCGGGCCGCGCACCGACGAGTCAGTCTGACTGAGGGACGAGAAAGGTGAACAAGCGAAGCAAGCGATCAAGAGCGAAGAGGAAGCGAACTACGAGGAAGACCAGGGATATTGGATACTGGAAGTACCGAATAAAGTCTCATCAAGGATCAGCAGGTGTTTTATTCCAAATCGTCGAACCCAGCACGTAACAATTGGTGTCAGAAGTGGGATTCGAACCCACGCCCACAAAAGTGGACTGCGAAAAGCGTATCCATCGGCCGATGACAAGATGACAACTGCAAATACCGTGCAAGCATTTGTTGATGGAATCAGAGACCTGGAGGTAAGAGCTGCCGTGAGGCTTCGCCATCATGCCTCATTAAAGGAAGCGTTGGCGCATGCCTTGGAAGTCGAGGCAGTGCGACACGACATTCGGCAGGCACCTGTTCACAAGCTACGTGAAGTATCGGAGGAGGTGAAAGAGGTCAAGACCTCATTCAAGAACCTTGGTGTTGTGTGCTATAAATGCGGCGAACGAGGGCATCTGCAGCTGAATTGCCCACAAAAAGAGTCACAGATGTCTAGGTTAAAGAAAGTGGAGGAATATTTGGAGGAGCTGAAGAAGAAGAGTGGGGATACAGGTTCCCCTAAAAATCAGGGAAACGAGTAACAGCCAGAACTAAGGGGCGAGTACTGGCTGGCACGGAGGAAGCCCCAGCACCTGTTATCTCGCAAGCAAAGACGGATAAATCGGGCATTTGGAATGATTCTACAGTCAATGAACTCCTTAAAGACTGCAAAAGTAACCTGACTTATTCGCAAAGCATCAAGGCTAAGAAGTTTCTTTTACGCTACGCGGACATCTTTTCTAGTCAGGAAGGAAACCCGGGAAGAACGTCGTTAGTGCAGCATAGAATTGATACCGGCAACGAGAGACCCATCCGTCAGCGGGCAAGACGGATACCGATAGCGAAAGAGAAAGAAGTCAAGGATATGCTGCAAGAGATGGAAAAGAACAAAATCATTGAACCATCCTCAAGTCCATGGTGTTCGCCTGTTGTGCTAGTGAAAAAGAAAGATGGAAGCACACGGTTCTGTGTGGACTATAGGCGACTCAATGACATCACAAAGAAGGACAGTTACCCTCTACCCAGAATAGATGACACTCTGGACACCTTGAGTGGCATGAAATGGTTTTCCACTCTAGACCTGAAATCTGGTTACTGGCAGGTGGAAATCCATCCAAAAGACAAGGAGAAGACAGCGTTCTCAACAGGAAAGGGATTATGGCAGTTCAATGTCATGCCATTTGGTTTGTGCAACGCGCCTGCCACCTTTGAACGACTCATGGAGTGTGTGCTAGCAGGGTTAGTAGGAGACGCCTGCTTGGTATATCTGGATGACGTCGTTGTCATGGGTCGGGACTTCGAGGACCATTTGCGAAACTTGGAACGCGTCTTCGCAAAAATATATGGAGCAAACTTAAAACTGAACCCGAAGAAGTGTCAGTTATTCAGAAATGAAGTGAATTATCTCGGCCATGTCATCACTAGTGAGGGCATACAAACCGACCCAGCGAAAGTTGAAGCGGTTAAAAAATGGCCCACCCCCAAAGACAAGACAGAGGTAAGGGCATTTTTGGGCTTGTGTTCCTACTACAGGCGTTTTGTTAAAGGGTTTTCGGAGATCGCAAAACCATTACACAAACTAACAGAAGAGAAACGACAGTTTTGTTGGGATGAAGCCTGCGAGAATTCCTTTAAAAATCTGAAGAAATGCTTATGTGAAACACCAATTTTGGGTTACCCACGACCAGAGGGCCAGTTTATCGTCGATTCAGATGCAAGTAATACGGCGATTGGAGGAGTGCTTTCTCAAAAACAGGGCGATAGAGAAGTGGTGATTGGATATTTCAGCAAATCACTATCGAGACCGGAACGGAACTACTGTGTGACAAGAAGAGAGCTTTTGGCCGTGGTAAAAACGTTACAGCACTTCAGCAAATACCTTATAGGTCGACGGTTTTTACTACGCACCGATCATGCAGCACTGAAATGGCTACTGCAATTTAAGAATCCTGAAGGTCAGGTCGCTCGATGGATCGAACAACTCCAGGAATATGACTTCGAGACTCAACATCGCAGTGGGAAGTCTCACGGAAATGCAGATGCACTTTCACGAAGACCATGCCCGGAAGACTGTAGACATTGCATCAAACAGGAGTCCATGGAAGCGACGTTGAAACTTACCACGACGAGTCCCTTAGGACCCTGGGAGGATAATGCAATGAAGATGGCTCAAGAGGATGATGATGATCTGAGGCATATAATCGGGTGGAAGAAAAGGGGGGACGCTAGACCAACATGGAGTGAGGTTGCACCTACGAGTGTTGTCACTAAGGCTTATTGGGCTCAGTGGAACAGTCTTATTCTACAGAATGGAATACTTTACCGGAAATGGGAGAAGACTAACGGCAGGGAGTTCCATCTTCAGATAATTGTTCCGAGGTCCAAAGTACCCGATGTCCTTCGTGAAGTGCACGACGGTGTTTCGGGAGGCCATCTTGGCGTCAAGAAGACACTAACGAAGGTACGAGAGAGGTTCTACTGGCTTCATTGTCGGGAAGATGTGCAGGCTTGGTGCCGTAAATGTACCACTTGCGCTGCTGTGAAGGGACCACAGACAAGGAGTAGGGGTAACCTGCAACTGTACAACGTTGGTGCACCTTGGGAACGTATAGCTGTGGATGTAGCCGGGCCATTTCCTGTGACGGAATCGGGGAACAAATACTTCATGGTTGTTATGGACTACTTCACTAAGTGGCCAGAAGTGTTTGCCATACCTAACCAGGAAGCTACAACCGTTGCAACTAAGCTAGTCGAGGAGGTCATATGTCGTTTTGGTGTACCGCTGGAGATCCACTCCGATCAGGGGAGGAACTTTGAGTCACAAGTGTTTCAGGAAGTATGC
Source organism: Coenonympha arcania (assembly GCA_036785405.1). NCBI lineage: Eukaryota > Metazoa > Arthropoda > Insecta > Lepidoptera > Nymphalidae > Coenonympha > Coenonympha arcania. Next base: position 1,791,257 of record CM072069.1, read on the forward strand.
AGAACTTTAGGTCTGCATAAAACGCGCACAACTGCATACCACCCGCAGTCGGATGGGATGGTGGAAAGATTTAATCAGACTCTTGAAAGACATTTGGCTAAACTGGTGGACACCCATCAGAGAGACTGGGACAAGTACATCCCACTGTTCCTCCTCGCCTACAGGACAGCAGAGCATGAGAGCATTAAGGCAACTCCGGCGTTTGTCAACTATGGCAGGGAACTCCGGTTGCCAATAGACTTATTGACGGGAGGATCACCGGACGAACCTTGCACCATTCAGGATTACGTTGCCAACCTGAAGGAAAAAATGCGGGAGATACATGCCTCAGTACGGGAAAACGGATTGCAATCGAGCGAGAAAATGAAAACCAGATACGACCGTAAATCGAACACGAGCGGATTCGAGGAAGGAGCCTTAGTATGGCTGCATAATCCGACTCGTCGGAAAGGGAAGTCTCCAAAATTGCAAACCAGATGGGAGGGTCCGTACAAAGTGGTCACCCGTATGAATGATGTCACGTATAGGATTCAACGTCAACCAAGAGGTGCATTTAAGGTGGTACAAATCGATCGCCTGGCGAGACATCACGGGAGCAACAGTGATGCTCGGGACGAGCATCGCTAAGAGGAGGGCAGTGTTACAAGTGAACCCTATGACAAGCGCCATAAGGTTTATAATCGCACTGCCGAAATACCACTCGTAAGTTGTAAACAACTTAAGGGGTCAGTGACCTCTATAAACAATGGGTTTCTGGTAATTCCCACGTCTCGAACGATCGACCCTACCAATAAATAATGAGGGTGGAAGCTTCGAGACTCGTTCAGATGCATATAAAAAGCGGGCCGCGCACCGACGAGTCAGTCTGACTGAGGGACGAGAAAGGTGAACAAGCGAAGCAAGCGATCAAGAGCGAAGAGGAAGCGAACTACGAGGAAGACCAGGGATATTGGATACTGGAAGTACCGAATAAAGTCTCATCAAGGATCAGCAGGTGTTTTATTCCAAATCGTCGAACCCAGCACGTAACACTATCAAAAAGGGACGTAAGTGTTTTAAGTGTCACGTTGAAGGGCATTTTAAGTCCGATAACAAGTGTAACATACCTAAGCGTAACAAAAAGTTTTGTGGTTATTGCAAAAGGTCAAATCATGATATCAGTGAGTGCTGGTTTAGAAATAAGTCTAAAGTAATGTCTAGAGATAAAAACAATGGTAATGCATTCTATGTAAGTGTGTCCCCAGCCTTAAATGCACAGTCATATCAATATAAAGATTTATTTGCTCTAGACTCAGCAGCATCGGAGCACATGGCTCATAATATAAAATATTTTACAAAATACGAGCAATTATCATCACCTAGACAAATAATTTTAGGAGACGGTAAAGTCATCCCAGCTATAGGTGTAGGTACTATACATTTAGAAGCGTACAATGGTTCCGAATGGGTTGAAACAAGCTTAAATAACGTTTTGCATGTGCCAGATATAATGTTAAATTTGTTTTCTGTTAGTTCAGCTACAGATAAAGGGTATATCTTAGAAATGAACAAAACTAACTGCATTTTTAGAAAACCTAATCAAAAGCAAGTTTGTGCTATAGCTAAAAGAAAAGATAAATTATATTTCATGGAATTTAGGTTTAAAATGAGTGATACAGCTTGCGTAGGCAAAGTTGAAAATAATTTGTTAGAGTGGCATTGTAAAATGGGTCATCAGGACATAGAACAGGTAAAAAATATTTTAAAAAGAAGTAATATTAGTATATCAAGTGATAATAGCGAATCAACGTGTGAAGACTGCCTTAGAGGTAAACAACATAAACAGCCTTTTCCTATATGTGAGGTCAAAGGTCAAAGACCAGGTGAGATTCTACATCTGGATTTATGCGGAGCAATGGAGGTTAGTTCATTGGGTAATGCAAATTACTACTTGTTAATTAAGGATGATTATTCTCGTTTTCGAACAGTTTATTTCCTGAAAAATAAATCAGAAACAGTTACATATGTTGAAAAATTCCTACAGTATGTCACTAACAACTTAGGTCACAAAGTTAAAATAATTAGATCAGATAATGGTAAAGAATTTAAAAATCAGCAAATGTTGTCTTTGTTAGACAAAATGGGTATAATACACCAAACAAGTTGTTCTTATACTCCGGAACAAAACGGGTGTGCGGAGAGAGAAATAAGGACAATAACAGAGGCAGCTAGGACTATGCTGTTAGGCTCAGGTTTAAGTAAAAGTTTATGGGCAGAATCTGTAAATACTGCAGTTTTTATTTTAAATAGAACTGGTAAGAGTAGAGTTATAGGAAAAACACCATACGAGTTATGGTTAAATAAAAGTATTTTTGATATTAAGCAATTAAAAGTCTTTGGTTCAAAAGTTTCCGTTCATATCCCTGACAACAAGCGTCTTAAATGGGATTCAAAATCAGAAGAAGGTTATTTTGTAGGCTATGGTGAAAACACCAAAGGTTATAGGATATATTTTCCAAATAAAAATGATGTTCTGATCAAAAGAGAAGTAATATTTATAAAGCAAACAGAACATGAGAGTGAAAAACACATATCAGAAGAATGTGAATGGCCTGTAGAGTATTTAGAAGATGATATAAGCCAAGGAGATGAATATCACAGCTTCTACGAAGAGGATACTATGACCGAACAAGAACAAATAAGAGAAGAAAAAGAAAATCAAGAGGAAATACAGAAAGCAACCAAATTCTCGCTAAATGATCCAAAAGGTTTAGAAGAATCAAGAAGTTCACAGAGCGACCAAGAAGAAAGTGTTTCATGTACACAAGGACAGAAGGAACAAGAAACTAAAAGACCATCAAGGAAGAAGGTGACGCCACAATGGCTTGACCAGTATGAAACAGGTTTTATGACAACATATTATACTGAACCGTTGACATATGAAGAGGCCATGACAAGAAAACGGTATAACTACTTTAAACCAATAAAAATATTTAATTTCAAGTCTGAAAAGGTAAAAAATGTTTAACTGCAACGCTGTTTCTACCCCGATAGATCAAAATTTCAATTTTCAAATATTACAAAGGGAGCAGTCAGAAAGTAGTGAAATAGAAACAAAATGTAGGCAGTTAATAGGTTCTTTATTATATGCTGCGTGTGGTACTAGACCAGATATATGTGTCGCAGTAAGTTTCTTGAGTAGGTTTCAACATTGTGCAAGCCAGCTGTTATACAAGTGTCTGAAAAGAATATTAAGATATATTAAAGGTTCATTACAACTTTCATTAGTTTACAACTGTAATGATACAATGATAGAAGGTTTTGTAGACGCAGATTGGGCTGGTGACATGCTTGATAGAAAATCTACATCAGGTTTTATATTTAAATTATTTGGATGTGTAATCTTATGGTATAGTAAGAAACAAATGTGTGTGACTTTGTCCTCTACTGAATCAGAATATATTGCTTTGAGTTTATGTATTGTTGAAGCAAATTGGTTAAACAATCTTTTGTGTGAATTTAATATTAAATGTAATAACAACTATTTATGAGGACAATCAGTCAGTGATTAAATTAGCTTATAATTCTGAGAACATTAAAAGATTGAAGCATGTTGATATTAGATACAGATACATTGTAGAACAAATAAATATGGGATTAATTTCACTAAAGTATGTAAATAGTTCTGAAAACATTGCAGATATTCTTACTAAACCATTGGGTAAAACAATGTTTGAAAAATTAAAGAATAGATTGTTAAATTTCCACTGTTCTGCTAAATGAATTGTATAAGTTATTAGTTATAAAGGATTTGTAATATCTGTGTGTAAATTAAAATGTTAGCATATTTTAAAATTGAAAAATAAAGACAGAGTACTTAATATGTATGTAAATAAAATAAATATTAGTTGAGCGGGGGTGTTAAAGACAACTAATATTATGTGTACTCTGTGGTCACAGAACACAAGTCTGTGATGGGAATGACAGATGTAATAATTTATGTAAGTTGTCTGTGGTACGAACTCAATCCCTTCTAGTCAATGGCTGCTGAATAAAAGACATCGTTCTCAATATAAAATAAAGAATTTTAATTTTTCCCAATCCCGCAATCCGAATAATTTAACACTCTTTCTCGGATAACTTGCTCTTGAAGGTTTTTTCTAATTTCCAGTACCTTATACGGATAGTCATGTTTTAAGTAAATGTTAGTGCCATCAAGCGATTTTTTACTTTTTAATATCTTAATTTTCGTGGCTAGTCTCACGAAGGTGACTTTTATAGGCCTAGTCCTCAATCAATGTCTTTCTTACCCACCCTTTGTACTACTTCAATATCTCTTTCGCTGCAATTTAATTCCATTTTTTCATTTATTGTTTTTATAATAGTATTTTCTAGCTCTTCGTAACTTTTTTCTTCCTCAGGAATTCCAAAAAATATAAGGTTTTTTTCCCTCAATTGTTTTTCTATCATAGATAATCTTTTTTCTTGTTCTTCGTTTGCAATTTTCATATTGTTTAGCTCTTTCTGTAGACATTCAAATTTCCTATCTATATTATTGTTTATATTGCTTGTTATTTTCTCTTCCATTGATTTTAGAGCGTTTAGGAGCTGTTCTGTGTCTCCTGCCATGTTTACACAATTTAATTCTCTAGGTCTTTATATGTATTATATTGCTAGATAGCTAAGCTAGTTTTTATGTAATAATTGGTGTTACTTCGTGGTCAAATTACCTTGTAAAATTTGTTAAATACAATTGTAAACATTTAATAAGGAGAAAGTTCGGTATTTAAGTAATTAAACAAACGCAGTTAAATTAATTAATTGTGTAACAAGTATACTCAATTATGGTAAGCTAATGTTTTAGTACCTAAATCTCCAAAATTAGATTCTTCATGCCTTGTTTACAAATAATTGTACAATGTATGTTCTTATAAGTACCTACAATCTTAAGTCTATGGAGCTCAATTTTTTTTAGTTATTTATTAAACAATGTAATTACTTCTACGAAGTTCCATTTAACAATAACTACGACCAAGATATTTCACACAGATTGCAACAGTCAACTATTAAATTGTACGGTAGGTATTCGTTGTAACCTCAGGTTGTAACTTCGCGCGACAGGCGCACTGTCCCGAGCACGTCGATCAAACAGTTTTTTATCCTTTCTTCACTTGAAACAAAATGTGGCTTTCAGCGCCATCTAACGGCATCGGTATGTAATTGTTTTGTATTCGCGAGCGTTTGACAGCTGTGAGAGTGAGACGTTGTAAATTCAAAGCACTGTAATAACCTCAAATAACTAATTATTTGTCACATTATTTGTATAAACTTCCATAATGCTTTATTTTGCTACTCGTATGGTTTATACTTGGAGGACGCTTGATGTAGATTTAGTTTCAACCATTTAACCACTATAACTGGAGAAGTTAACTGTTTATATTAGTTACGTTGTACAATCAATCGATCACTGCAAGTGCATATGTATTTATCCGAAAAAAAACGTTTATTTACGCTTATTATTTTTGGATAACACTTCCACGTGATATTCGCACCGTTTTGTAACTGATTTTCACTTTGTATTAACTAAACACCACTTTTTTTAATTTAAATAACAATTAAAATACGGAGTAGATTATGACATGGCACCACTAGCGCCGCGCCGGGATTAACATACTAATAGATATATACAATACATAGATGTATTTGGTGGCGCTATAGAGTCCTAAGACCTACTGATATCAGTTGAAAGTCGATAACTTACCGAATCGTACGATAACAACGTTGTCGAATTGTTCTGCATCGGGAAGCCGATCTAATGGGCAAGCGTAAAACTTACATCTCAGTTATGTGGTGTCCATAGACGCTCATGACTCCGAAAAATGTGTCTGAGACAATCACACATGTGTGTGAGATTGTCTAAGAAAATTGTATTCACCGTAATCGTTTACAGATTCTGCACGCTGATTAACGTCAGGGCGCAGAATTTCTAACGATTAAGATAACGATGAATACGTTTTTCTTACGCAACTAGACCCCTGATCCCCCTATGAACCAAAGGTCTAAAGGGGTATGAATACTTTAGTTTGTTTTTGCCTTTGCTTTATTTACGAAAATGATATCCACTACCTTATACCTCCCTCCATCTACTGTTGTGTACTCAAGATGGAAATGTACTAAAGTATAGCCACAGAGCGATGTTCAGAGCCAGTCTCATTGTACAGATCGCGAGGTTGTATTTGAAGAGCGCTTCAAGCACGCGACGAGTCAATCATGTATACTCGATTGATACTTGCTCCAGTTTTTGAGGACGAGAGCGTTGAGCTATCTATCTCTGACATGGCGACTGTCTTTTTTTGTGTTCTAACTTGTGTTTATGGATTCTGTATGTCTATGCGATTCTGTAATAAATTTATTAAATTTTAAATCACGAAAGGTGCAAACCGTTTCTTGATTCTGGCGTAGAGTCAGACATTTTATAAGGACTGGTCTATGTCAAAGAAACATTTTGATTTTTGATTTCGAGAAATATGTATCAGTAAAAGAATGGCTTCGTTTATTTCCTTTTCATCTTATCAGCTACAAAAGAGACCTTTATAATAATTAACGCCCAAAACGCGGGCGGGGAATGCCTTTATTTTCATCACTCTCAATTTTCGTGGGAAAGCATTTTTAAATTGAAACATGACGAAATCTCGTATAATAAAATCTCTTGCTCCATTATTGTTTTGTTCAAACTTTGTGATAAGATGAGTGATAAATATCAGCATCGATGAAGTTATTATAAAGATATTTGAAGATATTATTAAACTGAAAACTACACCTAACTGCATTCTCAATGTCGTTCCAAAGTGTTCTTCTGAATCTGGACATGAAGAATAGGTATAATCAAGGCTTTAAAATGCCCGTGTTTTAAATACCCCGTCACGTCGCGACGCTCCATTCATTGATAATCGTATTATCTTGACTACACCCTACTCCGTATCAGATTATATCTATATATCTATTCGCTCATTCTATTCATGGCTCGTTGAATCGCTGTCAGTGAGTCGATACCATCACTGGCTGTTGCGGAAGGACGTGTCGAGCGGGACAGTATTATGCCCGTGTTACGCGAGTGAAAGGGAAGGACGCACGTCATTGTGTTGCGTCTTGATTGTTGTGAGTTCTATGCAGAAATGAAACTGCTTTTGCGAATATGTCGCCCTGGTACCCACGTTGCTGACACGTTTCTCTTCTGTGGAATAGCGCAATAGTTAACAAAACTTACTCGTTTTTATTTTTTTTTCCGTCATCAGTCGTTCGAAGAAAAATGATAATCTGTTTCTGTTTTATTTCTGTTAGGTATCAGTCGTTCGAAGAAAAATGATAAAACTGAGTTTAACTTTTCCAAACACTATTCCACGTTAGTCGGGGCACCAAACACCTGATATAAGTATCACTGACCCAAAGAAATGTTATATTTTAGCACTTAGTACTAGTAAAAATAAGAGTAAAGTGACCTAAATAAGCTGAAAATCGGTAAGATTGTTTAAAATATCATTAATAAGTAATCGTCATAATATGCACACGTTTCCTCGCCACCTATTAGGTAGTGTACTTAGTGCGTTTTTTTGACCTCGAAAAACTCTATTTTTTTGACCTTTGGCCTTGAATAAAAATTTTTCCTTACAGGGGAAAGATGGGGAACTTTCAAATTTTATTTTTATTTTAAACAATCTTACCGATTTTCAGCTTGGTGGGAATTTAGGTAATTTCGAATGTCTAAATTGACCGGACTATTCGTGTTTTGAGTAGTTGAGTTATTAATGTTTTAGGATTTAAAGCACGCGGTTTTAGTAAAATAAGTATATGTAAAAGCGTATTTCTCCAAAACGGTTTGAATTTTTTTTTTCCGATTGTGTATACTGCGTGGCCATAGCGACCGTAACAGCGTCACCGGTTGGGTTGGGCGGGCATAGAAGCACCGCCGGGGTGTGAGAAGAGCCCTAGGGCTCTTCGAGCCCTAGGGCTCGAGAAGATCGGGGGGCAACGTCCACCTAAGGGCGCCTCCTGTGAGGCTCGGACCTAGGCTTAGGTCGACGTTGTGACGCTAGGGAGGGTTATGGTTGGACTAGACTAGTCCGCACGCCCCCGAGACCGTGGGTGAGATCCACGTCCGGGTGACGAATGAAGTCGGAAGTTTTGAATGTAATATGAATCATGTTAATAACATAGAAACCCGATTATCGGGCCCTCAGTTAGGTATCGATTTGGGATAATCTGAACTGCTTAATCGAATCAGGATGAATTCAAAGTGATGGAGTGAAAATGGGAGTAATAATATTAAAGTCGTTAAATGATGAAGATATCGAAAAATGATCTTCTGGAAAATGTTTTTATATGTGTTGTTGATTTTTACAAAAACGATAAACTGGGCAACCAGTCATCTTAAGATACTCCTTCTACAAAACTTTACATCGTTGAGATACCTAATTAGGCTTAAAATAAAATATACTTTGGAACGCTACATTGTGCATTTCAAAAGTTCACATACAAAATACAAAAAAAAACCGAATTTTTTGTAAGTGGTTAAAATTTTAAAAATACGTTACTTTGCAAGCAAAATCTGACAATACTGTTTTTACGACTGTTTTCGTTGAAATGAAAGGAGAAGAGGCGAGTCAGGGGGTTGAAAATGGGGGGATGAAAAGGGTGGAGTCCCAGGGAAACCTTTTACCGGTTGACTGGGAAATACGGATTTATTTAGCCACATTTTAAAAGCCGGGGTACCTCTACATCTTTTCTCGGTTTTATATTATTGTTAGGAGCGGTCGATTTGAAGATTTTATCTTAGTGTTTTCCTCAAAGCAAACGGTTTTAGTACGTTTTTTGAGAAAAATTAATACTTATACTAAATTGTTTGACCTCTACTTTTAATTTTTACTTAAATTAGAACAAGGTATTTTATGCTGGTTATGTGGTGTGTGTTTTCACAAACCCCGCGAAGAAATGAATAGTTCCGAGATAAAAAGTAGCCTAAACGTTAATTAAAAATTTCAGTCATATTAGTTCATTACTTACGGCGTAAAAAAAGTCACAAATATACATGCCTACACGCACTTACAAACTTTCGCTTTACAGTATTAGTGTAATGTGATATTGCCATTGGCGATAAAAGGTTTTTTTTATTATACTCCGCATTATAAGTGAAATTAGATATTTATGAATAATTTCATCTCATAGAATTGCTCAAATCTTCCAAAAAAATATCTAAGATTCATTCCGCCCCGATAATAATCATCATAAGGTACTGACTCTACAAAGTAGGTACATTTTGTATAAAAACTCGTTTACTAAGACCTGCAGCATTTTTGCACAAAGTTTCCAAACTTAGCAGATGGAATATGTTAGTTGGAGCAAGTGGAAAAATTCTTTCTATCCAACATTTGAGAATTAAGTCTTTTTTTCCGACTAGGTCACGGTAGTTAAAACTTGTCAATTAGTCGCCTGTAGTTCTTGATTAAGAAGTTTAGAACTAAGCTCGAAGAAAAAGAATCGATTGGATTTAAGTAAGTCAATTTTGTTCTTTTACTTACTCGTTGCATCATCGTTCTTTTACATACTGTACGAAGTACTAAACTTAACAAAATAAGCATTATATTATAATATTAAGGTATTTATTTTTTATTAGCTTTTGCCCGCGGCTCCGTCCGCGTTAAGTTAGATTTTTCACATATCCGGAGAAAAACCTGAATTTCCTTTTAATGACTTTTATACCCACTTTCAATGAAGTTTATCATAGCAATCTACCTATAACTGCCTGTAGCTAGAGATTGCGTTGGAAAATTTGGGTTTTTTCAAAATCTTATGTTTCAAGGGATAACACATATTACGTGTGAAGTTGTACTTCTCTGTGAGAAATTTGGCTTTTTCACAAATTGCGCGGTGAACTCCGGATTCCGGATGAAAATCCAGATTACGATGTAATCGGCAAATAAACTAATTGTACTTTTCCATAAAATCTGCAGTCTGACAGGAAATGTGCATTGAAAAGAAAGTAACTCTTTGTATGCAAAATTAAATTCCAAATATAAAAATCCAATTCCTATAGTGCCAATCGTCCTTAAAAACACTAGATATTTTATTTTCCTAGAATATTTTGATTTTGGTTCATGAGAAAATTTGATACCACCTTTGGTCATTCTTTGCAGAAAACGTAATATTGTGTTATGCAGCTAAATAATCTCGTTGTACATTCTTCAACGTAATAGTTTACATGTTAATGTACATCGATAAACATCAATTTATCCGCTGTTAACGAAAAAATAAATCAAGCACCAGGACAAAACGTTCTTTGTACTAAATACTGAAACCATGAAAAACAACTAAAATGACTAATAATACTAAATCACTGAACACTTATAACCCTAGGCAATAAACGTGATACTAAATACAGAAACGAAAGAGAAACCTCGTGATAAAATATAGTCTGAGAGTTTGTGGACGATTAAACAAAATGTACGGCGCTGGGCATTAGTATTTTTTGTTATAAATATTTTATTACGAAATATGTTATAAATATACTACTAGGTATGGTTAAACTAGTTATGTAGACTTATAAAAAAATGGTAAGTATAATAAAATGAATGAATTCTTTCACATAGGCCTAACTTAAAGGCAACTATGATATGTCAGAATCTGTCAGACTTTACCGCGACACTCGAAAGGCAGTTTTACACTGAGAAGATGGGGTATAACAAACTTAAGAATCCTGTTTTACAATTTTCTTTGAATAGTACAAAAAATGATTGTAAGGAGGTATTTGGCATCTGTGAGCAGACGAAAGCTGACAGACTTACTTCTATGGTTCCTAGTCATTTTAAAACGTATTTGATAATGGTCCACTTCCACACATCCATGGTCAATGTCCTTCAACAAAATTTGTCCAAAATGTCGCCTCGGTCTTTAATTCACTCTTTATTTTACCTGTTTAAGTACTACGGTTTATTTGTACTCGTGTTCCAAGCCTAGAAATGTAACAAATGTAAATCGCCCTGTCGACTTGTCCGACGTAATCTGCGACTGCGAGCTGCGATGTTTGTCTCGCGGAAAACGGTGCGCAAATACGAGAGACGTGGTCTAACGTTGTAGACGAGGGCAAACAAGTTAATTAATACATCTGCGACTGCTTACGTAAACACGAGATTAGCAGCTTAGCTACACTGAAGCCGGGATAGTAACTGTTACGTAATAAGGGTCATTTTTACTGTAGGGTTAGTAGAGGTTTTTGTACGAATTTCGAATCGACTCGCATCGCACGAACGAATCGAATTCCTCCATACATTTACATTCACCGCTATCTACGGACAGTCGCTGGCATGCGATTGTCAAAATTCGTGCAAAAACTTGTACTTAACTTAACCCCTCTGGAGTATTTTTATGATACAAGGCATGCCGAGTATTAAAATAGGATATAGAACAAAGTCCTCCGCCGTAGCGGTCTCTCTGCCTATCTGTTCACGATAAACTTAAAAGGGGGCTGATAGCTAGCAAAATTTGTCATGGGCAAAACATCGTTCTGGTACAAAAGAGCATGGCGTATTACGCAAAATAAGAATGTAATGAACGCCATTTATAGTTTGCTGTAAACAACTTTTAAAATACATAACTTAGAAAGAAAACGATAATGTACGTACTTCGTAATATTCATTGGAATTATAATCCTAAACCTGGGCTCTCTAGTACGTAGGTATAACATTGATATTAAATTGAAAATTGTAAAAAATTGGACGCAACTTCGGGATTTTTTTTTATCGACAAAAAATTATCCTTTTATGTTTTCAATAATACAGTTTCTCGGCAATATGATGTAATATTCGTGTGTTTAATTTCAGGTAGGTGAGACTTGATTTACTACTGTAAAAACTAAATCTTGAACTGACATCTTGAGTTTATACCCCCTCTTGAAAACTTCCAAACGGATTTTCATGCGGTTTTCACGTAGGAAGTTGTAGGCAAGGTTTTTGTAAATTGGTTGAAATAATATAACGAGATGTCGGAAAAAGTCGCGAAAAAGTAAAAAGGAAAAAGTAAAAAGGTAAAAGGAAAAAGTAGGCGGGTCGCTAGTGTTAGATAAAATGTCTTATAATAATTGCATGCATCCAATCAACATACTGATCAATGTGAATAAAAAACTCGGTAGTTAACCCAAATTTTATAACAATTTTACTTTTACTACGTAAAATATAAAGTACAAAATCGTGTTTACAACAATAACCTTATTTATATTTAACGGTTTCAATGTAGATACACTCAAGCGTTTTTTCAGTCTAATGAATCAAAAATTGCAACTAGTGCAGGATAATACCGACTTTATGATTACAGAAATAGAAGTTACTTTTGAGTAGTCGTTTAAATAAAAATGCTTAGGAGCTACTTTTGATTGAAGTTTACCTTTTGTCAGGAATGACTTGTTGAGATACCTATACTCGGCGCAGCGAACCGTGATCCCTATGACACTGACAGCTAATGCCACCATATAACATTGTAGTAGCGTCACCATTAAATCGGGATCATATTGGGGGCGTCTAAAAATGCCATTTATAATTTTTACGTAGCTTTATACCATTAGTCATGATATTCCGTTGATATTTTTAACAATTCTTAACATTTACAAGAAGTTATGTCAATCTGAATTTATGTTTACGTCCTGCAAAACTTACGTCGTGTGACGTTTATCGACTAGGGCGGCAAGTATCGATAAAAAAATGTCGGTAATGGAAACGAGTGCACAATTTTTCAGACAAAATAAATAAATGGGGAGCATTCATTTTCATGATAAAATATATACTTAGATAGCAAAAACGTGTTTACCGGGTTAAGCATTATTAGAAAATAACAAGGTTGGAAACTTTCGTTTTACTTACCTACTTAATCTATGCCAAAAATCTTAAATTAATACAACAACAACAAAATGGACATTAAAAATGCACATTGTAATATTTTTTAAAACATGTTTACCAACGTGGCTTTGTCTAAAAAAAAAAATTATCGACACGACCAAAGACACGACCCATCACTAAACGAACTGTCATAGGGCTCATGGTTCGCCGCGCGGAGAATAGTTGCGAGCTTGTTGTGCTTTTAGTAGGAAATTAGCTATTCTTGCGCTTTTTAACCAACTTCGAAAAAGGAGAAGGTTCGCAATTTATCGGCTTTTTTATTTGACCTGGATTATACTCGGTGCTTATATTTAGGCATGGGAAATGTTTAAAATTTCAAAAGAGCTATTTATTGTCGGAATTTAATAAGTCAGATAGATAAATCAACCATTTACGCTTATTGAAAAGATTCCGTGTATTTTCTTAAACACGGTATCAAGAATACAACGACTCCTTATTACGTCGTAATGTTTAGTACAAAAGCGAAAAACAGTGAAGCGAATACAAACGTATCGCATCATCCCAAAAACGATTTCATCTTCCCTGAAAAACTTCCCATCTTAACAAGTGAACGTCGACTTTATTTTTAAGTTGGTAGGGTAACAAATTCAATGACCTTTTACTCCGTGAAACCTTCCGGGGATCTCTAAGCACTCTCCTGAATTTCTATCTGTTGCATCGTCTGAAGAATCATAAAAGCTTTGACGAGTCGAGCGATTATGAAGCTTATTGAATTAGTGTCTAAGTTGGTTTTTGATTGTTTTTAAATGTGGACATTACTGTTATGCTTTCAGGGGATCGCCGTACAAAGTTCAATTCTATTAAAGGGTGGTCTAAGTTCAGTATTGTTTGCGTGAAGTTAGTGCAAGCTGTGTTGTTAGTCAAACATTTGTACGGGTCCAGATGCTTTGAAAGGGTTGTTACTTTTAATAGAAAATTAGCTCTGTAGCTCTCTGCCTGTATTTTAGCTTATTAAGCTTTTCTATCTCCAATACGTAAAATTCTCGTGTCTCAGAGTTTGTAACAAAACCCCTCTGAAGCGGTGTGACAGATTTTTATGTATTTGTTGTGATTATTCGGTAAGTTTGAGAATAGGACGTAGGTAAACTAGTTTTCATACATTTATATATAGTACCTCAAAACAAATCTCTATAGGTCAGAATGTATATGGCAAAACAACGTATGCTGGGTCAGCTAGTTCACTTTTAAAATAATGCGATCAAAATCCAAATGTTTATTCTTTAACACAGGCCTAACTTACAGGCATTTATTAAATGTCAGACTCTATTGCCACGTTTGAAAAGCTGCTTTGCAATAGAAGAACGAGCAAGAAACCTGTGCACGAATTTCAATTCCGTTCAATATTTTAGTGGTAATAATCATTGTTCCGTATTTGTGTGTTTTAATATAACAATAAATGACCGTGCACGGGCAAATGGAAGCAGTGCAATACGAATCATCTGACGCAAACGTCCGATTGTAGGGGGCTTAGTAGAGGTTTTTTACGAATTCGAGTCGACGAATCGAATTCCTCCTAAATATATATCGATGTAAATGTATACATCGAGCAGTAGCGTGGTCTTCTCCACAAGGAGTGAATCCCTCCGGGGATACGGGCCTCGAGGCTTGCCTCCTTACCCGGGCGATGTGTCGCAGAGGTGCAGCGCGTCCCCGGTGTCGTTCTTCTAGCCCCGGTAAGGGGCTAAGGCCTGGCCGTCCTGGCTTGTGGCCTTTGGGTCTTGAGTGGCTGGTAGCCCCGCGCGGTCAGATGTCGGGGTCCGTTGTATGAACCTCGCGTCGTCATCATCGTCTCCATCGCCATCTACTCGCAACTGCGCGGGGGACGGAGACCGCAGGAGCTTGCAAGGCAGCGGACGCCCGTTTGGTGGTCAATTGATGTGTGGTGCGATCCCATAGAATAGGCTATTTGACTAAATTTTGAAAATGATTTTAAAGAATTTATTACTACCTATTAAGCACATTACATTGATATTTCGCGGAAATTTAATGTAATTCCCTTTAAAAACCACTTTTAAAGTTTCAATTTTCAAAACCGCGCCAAAAACGCCAATTTTGTAATGGCGCTTGTCATCTGACTCGTGACGTCACACATTGTCAAACAGACTACAGTACCGTACAGTTTAGTTGAAATTCTTCGCTTATCTTTAAATTTAATAAAAATTAATATATTTTAACAGAAAGAATGGTGTACAAATGCTGTGTAGTACCATTATGTACAAATACCTCCATAAATTGCCCTCAAAAAGTGTTTGTGTCTGTACCAGATAAAAGGCGAAAAAAATGGTTACAGTTAGCTCGAAGAGATCCAAAGGCCTTTTTATCGCATTCAAATGTTTTTATGTGTGAAGATCACTTTGATGTAAGTACCTACCTAATAATTTAATATTCAAGCTAAATATAATATCGGTTCTTATTAAAAATAAGTTATATAACCTAACATCTAAAACTAACCCCAATTTAGGTAATATGGATCTAGCATTTAGAGTCTCTTTGTGTATTTTAACTACCTAATATAATATATTCATAGCTGTTATCTCTTAAGTTTATTATCTCAAGTTTATTATGTTTATTGGAACATAATAGGTATGTCTTCACTTGCTAATATCGGTGCTGTTGAATTGCAGATGAAAAAAGACACTATTAACTACATGAAGTACAAAATGGGCTTCAGCCAGAAGATACTTTTGACAGAAGAGGCTGTGCCAACTAAATTTTATTGTCAAGAGGATCGCAGAAGTCGGCTATTTGATACTGTATCTTCTCGAGAAGTGTTCCGTAAACGGCAACAGGCTGATCTTAATAAAGAATGCCTTCAAAGTCAAAGTTGTAATGAAACACATTCGGAAAGTTTACAAAAAGATGAAGATGTGATACAGGAAATAATTGAGCCTGATTTTTATATCTAATTTTTTTAGATAGCTGCTGCACAGTGATGTACTTCAGTGTAGTCCCTACTCTGGACAAAGTAGCCTTTTTCCAGTAGCACTCTATGGAAGTGCATGCAGGTTCTTCAGAGCGACGATGGACCCACATCAAAAATGCAACTGCATGCTTGCATCCTCCAGCTGAAGCAGCACAGTCGTGGCACTGACAGCTAAAAATTTCACTGTCATTTTCGTTCACGATCATCGTCACATACGCTTTGGTTCTGACTTTATGCTCCGGGCATATTTTACACTTCACAGTGCAAACTCCACTTTCTCTGTGTAACTGGACGTAGCCAATCGCATCGTCTCCATAGGATTCCCTTGCAGAACTGTAAAACAAAAGAAAACACCATGATAAACCGAACTCCCATGAACTTCCTGAGTATTTGTCAACATAAACTAAAATGAGATAATGATTAATGATTATAATAAATAAAGGAAGGACTAATATGTTCGACGCGGTAGGTACTTACATTGCTGTTTTTAAGTTTTTCAGTTCCGCGCCATAATAATCAGCATCATTCTTAAAGTAAAGTGCAACCATAAAAGCATCTACCTTAGGTAGGTTGCTATTATCAGCTCGCACAAAATTCGATTCCATTCTGCGATTTGAAATACTTAATTATTTATTTCCTTAGTATGTTTAGTTATAAAGTTAACCAGAAAATTACTGTTTAAATAGCTAAAAGATAAAATAAAACGCCCGCCAAACAAAACACTCAGAAAAATCAGTACAAAAAGCTTTTGTTTTCCCGCAAATTTTCGAGTGTGACGTCACCAGAGTTGCAACCAATCACAGGGCGTTCCTGTCACAGGTAAAATATCAAAAATTATAACATTATGAAACTCTTATTTTGCTGAAAAATATACATATATTTGATTAAAATAAAGTGAAATATGCTTATTTACGTTGTTATTAGTGAGATTTACCACAATTTCAGGTATATTTTCATTGTTGTCAAATAGCCTATTGCGCGCACGGCCCGTTGTCTGCGCGTGCAAACAGGTGTTGCGCTAAGGTACGGACGAACTTTTCCACGGTGGACGTCCTTGTCATCGCTATACATCTCCTCCTGTACATCGAGCGCCATCTATGGACAGTCGCTGACATTCAGCTGTCAATAGATGGCGCTGGCTGTATGGAGGAATTCGATTCGATTGTGCGATGCGAGTCGACTCGAAGTTTGTAAAAAAAACTGTACTAACCCTACAGAACTGGGAAAATGGATTCTTGCGATGAATAGTGCACGCCACAACACAGGCGACGTGAATTGTGGTGCTACGGTGTGCTGTAGATCATTTTGCTGTCTGCTGACTGTACACTGTACACCAATATTATGACTTATGAGTTTTTGAAATATTAGTATAGTGCAGTGTAGGTTCGGTTACCCGAGAACTTAACTTCTTCTTGGTCGAGAGTTCGAGGGGGGTTTGGGTCCTTGCATCTTTTGCCATAATATGACGTAGGTACTAGCGGACTCTCGCCGCGGTTCAAGAGATTCGATTGTTCACTAATCCCTACGTACTAAAACTAAACCATGGATTTTTCAGGATAACCTGTTTTAATCCATCTCCATTAAATTTCAGCCATATTAGTTCAGCAGTTGCGGCATGAAAGATTAACAAAGGTACACACATACATAATATTAGAGACTTACACACATACAACCTTTCACCTTTTTAATTTTATTTGTGATTTGCTATTGCTCAAATGACTTTGAAAAGTCACCTGATTAATTTAGCATCGAACATGTAATTCCCAAACATATTTTAAATTATATTCCATTTGAGCGATCAACAGGTTTCTGCGTCGATCGCAGATAAGTCACATAAGTTGGTAACCAGCCACGGCCGAAGCCTAACACTAAAAAAAAGCTACAGTAAGTATAGGTGCTCGCGGATTTGTAAAAAGAAAATACTTCCATTCTAACGAACCGATGAACTAATCCTGTATTCAATAATGAGGCTAATGTTCTGTCTTAAAAAAATGAGACTTCCGTCCATCTATCATAAGTCGGCCTTATTTCCCATAGAAACCAGATTATAAAGGAACATAAAGAGATGAATGGTGCGACTGGCATGACGCCAGATGCAGCTCGGATTCGCGGAATGCAGTAGGATATTAGCTTTAGCCAATTCCAGCAAAAAATGCAATCTGCATGTCTGCTGCAGCCAATATTAGAGGCTATACGCCACTAAGGGGAACAGTTGCAGTTAATTTTCGGCTAGAATAATTTTCAAGAACGGTAGTTTTGCTATAGTCTACTACCTGAAAAGAATCTGTTTTGTCCAAAATGCCCAATGCCAAGCACCGCCCACTCAAGCACGAAAGCCAAGCTCCCAGCACTCTAGAATCTATATGCACGTTTCGTCCCGACACCGGGATGTCCTTAGGAGATTTCGACTTCAACGCGTGAAGATTCTTAAACATAACAACCTTCTTCAACATAAGAATAAAAATAAGAATATATTATTAGACAAAACTTACAAATGTGGCTTACTATCTAAGGTCACAAAGTTAGATCGCAATGGCTTGTATATTATACACAATTTTTAACACGCAGACTCTGTACTAAGATTAAACTTGTATTGCAGAAGTCTACATACCCTTCGGGAGATCAAGCGAAGCGAATGTTTAGAAAAAAAATATCTCATCTGACTGTAGCAAAATAATTTAATCTTTCTTGCTAACGTTTTATCATTGTGACAAAGTTTCCATTTTCTCAGTGTACCTTGAGCTACGGCGGTGGCTATAGTTCTTTTGCAAATCTTCTAATTTCTTATTAGAGCAGGCAAAGATACGTATACGGTGAGCTGTATCAATGTCGAAACGTGATTTTCAAGTGCTGTGATTGGTCAAAACCCATGTTTTGACATTTATACAGCTCTTTAATGATTGATACATTTTTAGCCGATCGCCCTACTGTTATAGTGAAAGCTGTGATTTAAACCTGTGTCTCCCACCTATCGCGGCCGGGAGGGCAACCACTGAAATACGGGAGCCCCTCCCTCCAGATGATAATTTCGATACATAATATTATATTCAGCCCTTAGGCAGAACCAATCTTGTCAATGACCAAACCTGAGCTCCAAGCTTTACATGAGTCACCAAGTTTCCACAAAATGGGCAGAATTTCCATGATCACCAAATACCCACACTGAGAATGTAGCAGTCAGCCGTCCGTCCGTCCGTCTGTTACCAGGCTGTACCTCTTGAACCGTGACCGCTACAGGCTTGAAATTTTCACAGATGATGTATTTCTGTTGCCGCTTTATGAACAAATACTTAAAAATATAATAAAATAAATATTCAATGGGGCTCCCATACAACAAACGTGATTTCTTGCTCGTTTTTGAATTTGGAGGGAAGGGGTGTTTAGTTTTCTTAGTGACTACTGTTGAAAGTTGGTTTAGATAGTATGGAACCCTCAGTGCGTGAGCCCGACTCGCACTTGACCAATCCTCCATTCCATTATTTTCTCTTTGACACATGAAACCACATGAAACAGATTTAGCAATAGCGAGGGAGCAAAGAGAGAGATGAAGATAAAGTGGTCTCTTTCTGGTCCCTCGCTATTGCTATATCTGTTTCATGTGTCAAAGAGAAAACAAACGAATGGAAAGGGTATAGTTTACATGTTTTTGTGCAGTGACGAAACACGGGACGCCGACGGGAGGGCGCGCTCCGAGTCTGGGGATGCAGACTCCGTGTACCACGTCCGAGGGGCGCTGCACGACACGCGGTGGAGAGACCATCAGGTGAGATCTTCATCTCTGTCTGTCTGATGCAAGTTACGGCATGACAGACAAGGTGAGACACATTTTAAATGCACCTCCCTCACTGTAGAGACCACTCCACTTACTTCAGTTTTCAATGGTGGTGGTGAAGGCAAAATGAGATTTAGGGTCATTAAACACCGCGGCGGGTTTATTTTACATAGCATAATGAACTTCCTTTCAATTGTATGAGATACAAACTCTTTTTCACGCGTCTTCCGAGGAATCCGCGCATTCTCGAGAATCACTTATTCTGTATGTTATACCTACAACTGACATAAAGTTCATTATGCTATGTGAAAAAAAGTCGCTTCTGTTCCATTCCACCGCGGTGTAAATTGAACAAATTTCTCAGTGTTTCGTGTGATATTTGCAATGCAATGCTTTGGGGGCGCTGCATTTGACGTGGGCAGACAAACCACTCAACAACAACACAGTTGAACGTCTTTCGTATGAAACAATACAGTAAAAATATCAGGACGAGCAAGATATTTAAGCCTGACCTTGTCAGATGCAGGACTTTGCCCTGCAATGTATATATGCATTGCAATGCGTTCGTCATCGTAAGGTCTTAGTTGTAGCTGTTTAGTCTAACAACAAATTATTACAAACATATCAAGGGGTTGTCCTTCGTCATCCATTACTTACTACTTACTATTAGAAAGATAATCCTTAAATTGTATGTAGGTTTAACAATAAAAACTACTAAGATTCAAAAACTAATAGGACTTACAACAACAAAAAATTAGTTTAGTAAAGAGCCATAAAAATGACAAAACAATAACATAGCTCCTAATTCAAGGTATTACTGGAAGTCGGTATTGAACTCTCTCGAACTGGAAATAGTTCCACCTTAATGGCTCCACAATTTTGCCTCGATTTATAGCACCGGTGCCAAATGTAGCCCAATAATTGTTGAAGCAGCGCTGTTTCACACTCGCTGTAAAAGTCGTCGCGTGAAAGAGTCGAGAGAAATAATAAAATCTTAAAAAAATGGGTAAATGTTATAGGAATGACTAATTTTACTCATTGTTTTTGACGTGATAACGTTTAGTAAATTGATGGACACCAGCAACGCACATGAAAAATAGTAACGTTTCTCGTAACGTTCCACCTGAGCCTGTGCAAGCGAGAGCGCGCAACAAGCGATAGAGAGGCACGATAAAACCAACGATAGAGAGGCCAATTATGACGTTATCACGTAAATCTATCGTCCGTAAACCGACTTTACAGACAAACAGTTTTTTTTATCAACAAAGAATGATCAGACGAGCAAGACCCGAGTTTACCTGATGTGAAGTGATGTCAGATGCAATACGTCCTATATTTTTGCATTGTAATCTCATACGGCGCACTAGACAGCGCTCATCATCCGGACACATCAGTTCTTAGGTCTCATTTTGCTCAGAAATAACGTCGACGTACACTGTTCACGAAAGACGACCATGCGCAAAAGTCATATTTTAGGTCTCTTTGGACTTATCTAACTAATATTATGGTCTTATTTATTTTAACTAATATATATGGTCTTATTTAACTAATATTAAAATATTATTTTGGCTTAAGTCTTTTCTTCACGAGTCTACATGAAGAAAAGACCCGCCATATTTTGTGGTCATCTTTCGTGAATCGTACTGTACGTACACTGCAGTGGTAGAATAACTGACACTGCGGTGGTACCTACCTACCCGGACAAACGCCGCAAGAAGAATTTTACCACTAATAAAAGTCTTAATTCATTGTTAAAAATAGCTGCCCATAGGCCTGTGTGATCTCACTATAGAAGTGTTATTATCTCGCTGCAGACTCGGTCATAAATCACCCGAGTGTTTCGCTTTTGTATTTCACTGCTGAGCTTCACTGCTGCTTTTGTATTTTAGTGAACAACAAAAGCGAACCACTCGAATGATTTATGGCCGAGTCTGCAGCGAGATAATAACACTACTATAACAGACGGTAGTAGGGTTAGTACGAGTATTCGAATCAACTATCGAGTCGATTAGAATAAACGGAATTGATTTCTCCATCGTCTACAACTAGCGTCCCAAGCAGAGACAATGTGAACTAAGTTTTTGGCGGTGGTTCTGCGCTTGTATGTAGAAATTACTAACCCTGCACGCTTACCGGGCAGTAGGCGACGTCCTGTTTTTCTATTTCACTGTCCCGTGGGCAGCGACTGTTTTAGCTCGTAATCGCTTTTTGGTGTACGTCTATTAGAGTGGTAACCTCTCACGTTGACGATGATGTAAAGTATTGTAATTTTGTCGTATCGCTTTATCGAGTTTTGTATTGACATACAAAGCGCCGTAACGAAAACGCTGCGACAAAATGACATTGTGTGTTAAATGAAAGAGCAATTAGTTCATGCGACACGGGTCCAACTGCTCCTAACAGGAACGTCCAAGTGGAGCGGGCATTTTCCCGGGAGCGCGCTAAATTCACTCCAATTAATATGGCTGTCCCGCTTTTAATATCACGTGTTTAACGAGAATTTACTGCCACGATTAGCGGCTTTAATGGCATTCTGTTTCGCCGTTCGGACAAAAACTTGCTAGACAAACAACTCTTTTTTAGGGTTCCATACTATTTTGGTAAAATTGGAATATAGTGAGACTTTCTCCGTCCGTCTGTCACACTCGATTATTGGACCTAGAAGAAAAGTTATAGGTAATAGACCCGACATCATTGCAATCTTAGAAAATTTAACATGGCGGAAATCGTCCCTGTGGAAACTCGCGTGCGGACTAATCTACACTAATATTATAAAGAGGAAAGATTTGTATTTTTGTATTTTTGTATTTTTGGATTTTTGTATGTAACGAATAAACTCAAAAAGTACTGGACCGATTTTAATAATTCTTTTTTCATTAGAAAGCTACATTATCACTGAGTAACATAGGCTATATTTAGTACTAGATTACTATAGAAATCTTTAGAAATTCCTATTAAAACCAACCGAATGTGTAAAAAAATTAGCCATAAAATGTCTTTCATCGCATACGCTGCGAAGAGTATTAATGATAGGACAAAAAAATGTTGGACAATATTATAGAATATATCAATCTACACTTCTACACTAATATTATAAAGAGGAAAGATTTGTATTTTTGTATTTTTGTATTTTTGGATTTTTGTATGTAACGAATAAACTCAAAAAGTACTGGACCGATTTTAATAATTCTTTTTTCATTAGAAAGCTACATTATCACTGAGTAACATAGGCTATATTTAGTACTAGATTACTATAGAAATCTTTAGAAATTCCTATTAAAACCAACCGAATGTGTAAAAAAATTAGCCATAAAATGTCTTTCATCGCTTACGCTGCGAAGAGTATTAATGATAGGACAAAAAAATGTTGGACAATATTATAGAATATATCAATATCTACAAAAAACTTCGCGAGACCATGTGTCTAACTACTGTAGTTACGTCTCTATAACTACTTTTTTACATTTCACAAATTGATAGAAATGCCGATCAAAATCAGACCGTGTTATCCATACTATTTATAAATTTTTATCCAAATAAATAATTTAATATTCAAGACTGTCTCAATACCTGATGATTACTTTTTGAATTATTGAAATCGGACATTCCATTCAAAAGATATCATGAAATATTGCCGGCGGCGGCCAACACGCAGCGCATCGAGTAACTAACTCTTCGTGAGAGGGGCAGTGCGGGAGAAGGGGGTGCACCACTATTATTTATAAAAAGAAGTTTGCAAAAGCACCACAAGATAACCCGTGCGAAGCAGGAACGGGTTGCTATACAGCATAGCACCAGAACGTTTAATCCCTTTGCGGAACGAAATATGATCAGTCATAATCATTAAATTTCTTCTCAACCTTACAATACCCAGCTATTGTGTGCTAATCCGTGGGTTTCCTCTCAGAATAATATGAGTTTGTTTAGTAAATAGAAGAAGAACATAGGAGAGATGGATGGATTGCGTGAAAGAGGATTGCATGTTGACAGCTGATAGAGAGAATGGAAGAAGACTGCATTGTTGGCCTTCCGAACCAGGGAACTTTCGCTCATTTACCCCGCAAAAAATCAAGGAATCCCACGGGATTTGCAAGAAAATAACAAATAATATGATCTGTGACGTGGACCATAGACAATATAGTCTGTTAAGTAAGTCAGTTTACCTGGGTAAATTAAAAGGTAGTTGAAAAGTGGTATAGAGCAACACTGTAAAATAATTATCGATAGATCGAATAATTTTGATACTTTGCATAAAAAAATTTACTTACTATTTTTTCTTACAAAATACACTCAATAATTCAAATTTCTTACTTTTCCCTCTTTATATTTTTTTTCTGCAAATTTTCCTTTTCTTTTAACTCCAATTTGGGGCAACTTTCACCCGAATGCAATGCACTAAATTCTGTTAAATTAATAGCAATGTCGTGCCCGTTTGCTTTGCGGCCTCGCGTGCATTTGATTTATGATTTTGGCTCCCGGTTATTATTTGTTATGTAATGCAATTAAATCTTAGGTACTTAAAGCCCTACACTGATTGTATTTCAGTCCTCCTGACTTTTAAGAATCTGTTGTTGGGTGCGACAGGCAGTTAAATATCACTGAAAAATGAAGTATTAATTACTAAAAAACTAAGCCAATTTATCAAAAATGTGTTTCTCAGCATTTTTTACCCACGACGGAACGGAGTACGGGTATATGCCTTTAGGGTGAGAGACCGTTTGTACATTACTCTATTAAAAAGATTTTATGTTTGTTTGTATGTTAAATTGTTCACAAAAACCAATAGTGCAAAAATATTTTTGTTTGTTTGTTTGTTTGTTTGTGTGTTCGTTTGTGCACATTGATGTTCCCATTTATTTCAAAAACGGCTTGACCGATTTAGATGCAGTTTTTTGTATAATGTTTGGTGTTCAGCGGCAATGGTTCTTAGATAGTTGGTACGAACATCGATCACCAGGGGGCGCCATAAAATACATTTATATTGCATACGAATGTTCCCATTTATTTCAAAAACGGCTTGACCGATTTATATGCAGTTTCCTGTATAATGTTTAGTATTCATTGGCAATGGTTCTTTGATAGTTGTTACGAACATCGATCACCTGGGGGCGCCATAAAAAACATTTACATTGGCAAACGAATAATCTCAATTATTACAAAAACGACTGAACCGATTTGGATACAGTTTTGTATAAAATAATAGTGAGTCATTGGCAATGGTTCGTAGATAATTGTTCTTGTGATTGAACAGCAGGGGGCGCCACAATAAACGTCTCTCTAAGACTTGGAAGGGATGATGCCTTCAAACGCTGCTAGAGGAGCTAATGGCTAGTTTGAAGATTAATTTTCATTTTTTATTGTATATTATAATAATATAATTTAAATTACATTAATATATTAATCGAAAAACTTAAAAACAAGTGGAAAATTAAAAAAATTTAAAACACCCACGACTTTTGCACACTTGTAATTGAAAAAGGATTAAATAATTTTTTTGAAACTCCCCGACTAAAGGAAAGTAAGAACTAAGAACCTATCAGTATAATTACAAATCCAAGAAAATCCGTCGGAGCTGCCATTGCTATTTTCGTTTCCAATATCAATTATTGTAATTAGTAAGTATTGATAAACTGCCGGTATATGAGAAGTATCAAGAAATTGAATTATTCATCAGCTGGTAATCAGCACCATCAACACCGTCATAGGCAAAACACAGCAGCTCCGGCGGATTTTCTTGGATTTGTAATTATACTGATAGGTTCTTAGTTCTTACTTTCCTTTAGTCGGGGAGTTTAAAAAAAATTATTTAATCCTTTTTCAATTACAAGTCTGCAAAAGTCGTGGGTGTTTTAAAATTTTTTAATTTTCCACTTTTTAAAACTGTGATTACCGACACAAATTACAAAAAAAAAAAATGTACATAAAATCCATTGTAGAAAATAGATCAGTTTATGTAAAAATTATATAATGCTTTAACTGCGTAACTCTACTAAAGTATCTTGAAAAGACTTGAGTAAAATAACAAAAATGCAATACGTTTGGCTGCCAATACAAAGAAATGGCGTAACACCATTAATGGTGTAAGCGGTAGTTATAAACGATTTTTAGAATTTCAAATTTAGACGTCAAGTATTTTTGGGTCTTTAATCTAAATTCGCTGCGAAGCAGAAGACGACCAGATCAAATTTTCTCGATAGAAAATTCTCCCAAAAGTTGCTCCTATATCTTTATTTTTCTAATTTTTATCGGAAACTACAATGTATGTAATTGTAAGTATTGTTTTAATGTGTCAGTAATAATATAATCCAAAAACGCTCAGAAACGGTTTTTTTTAACTAAATGGCTTAGTTTTTTAGTAATCAGGTAAAGCGTAGTTTTTCTGTTATAATATATTCTTCTGCATGTCGCACCCAACCGCGTGTTCGTAAGAGTAAGAAGGACAAAAACAAACTCAGTATATGATGAGATCCGTATAAGACCCGTGTAAATAACATAATCCAACGCCTCTCGAAGTTGAAGTGGCAATTAGCGAGCACATAGCATGAGAAACACTATAAATAATAACAATGTGTAATCTCCAAAAGCTATTAATACTAATGCGACACTTTATCGCAAGTGTTTGCAAATTCCGCAGGTAATTTCTGTAGGTACGTTGAAGTTACGCGAACTCCCTCCAAGTTGTTCTGAGTTCTGTTTGATTAATATCACCGTAGCGCCTTTCGTCTCGTAAATTGCGTGCAAATTTGCCCTAGATTAAAATTATAATCAGGATATTAAGGAACGACAAATATCTACTCATATTTTATTTATCGATAAAATATGAGTAGATATTAGTAGAGTAAGATATGTTTTCAATACTAAGTGCACAACTCATCTATCCTGTCACAGCTAGGGGTAGAAACGCGACATATAGACATTTCAATCCAAGATGACGCGCCCCACTCTGTCAAACTCCATACGAATCAAATGAAACATAAGCGATTTTGACAGAGTGGGCCGCGTCCAATGAACAGCCTGCAGGCTGCATTATGACTGACTAAAATTACATAATTTAAAGGCCGATTTTTCAATCGCCAGATAGACTATCTGAGGAATAAATTTGAGACATATGCCATACAAAATCTGTCAAAACGTGATATTTATTCTTTAGTTAACGTTTATCTGGCGATTTAAAAATCGGCCCTAAATCATTTATTATAACAAAAAAATCCGAATGCAATTCAAAATAAAAATTCTTAGTTCCGGGAAAAATCCATAGTTCCTGTGAAATATTTGAAAAATAGGAATTCACTACATTAATCGATGGCGACAGATATAGGTAGACTTCAGCAAACTTCCTTGAAAGTTGTAAGTAAAGGAACGGGAACGAGAAATTCACATTTCCATCGGGATTTGTGAAAATCGAATTTTACGCAGGTGGAGCTGCGGACAAAAGCTAGTCTCATTATAATTACTCGGACCTTTGCGAATAAATCGCAACTGTAGATTCCCATACATGTGTTATGAAGGAAACTCTAAAAAACATTCACAACCCCAGAAGTACCTCAAAGCCTATAACTGGCCTCAATGAAATATTGGCGACTCGCCAGTTGCCCGCGTCAATAAACAGACCGGGAAATATTAGCGAAGCGCTTTCCCTTTGCACTAACTTGCAGATAGGTTATAAACTTTAACCACTCTACTGCACTGTAGAATTCAATTATTTTAGGTCTTACACCGAGGAACTAGAACAAATTCAAGGTCAGCAGCGCTAGTACAAGATTCCTTACATTTAAATCGAAATTCGAATCGAAATTTGTACTAACACCACCTGGTCCAACGTCGGAACGAGCTTAAGGGGATATAATGAATTTATTTTTGTCTTTCTCACTCTCACGGAGATTTGGTAGGTGCGACATGCAGCGTCCAGAAGAATATAACAGAATAAAATGGAAAACTCTTTCCAAAAAACCAACTTCAAATGCCACTACAAAGAATGAAATAATTTTTAATGTACACCAATTCGAAGTCGGGCAATGTTTTGTTTAATCATTAATAGTCCTTCTTATTATAAAACTTGATGTGCAAAGAAACGACAAAATTATCGACAATACCATGGACTATTATTGAATGAACGAAACATTGCCCGACTTCGAATTGGTGTACATTAAAAATTATTTCATTCTTTGTAGTGGCATTTGAAGTTGGTTTTTTGGAAAGAGTTTTCCATTTTATTTTATACTTTTTAGTGGAAAACAACTAATGCGCAAGGCATTGGAAAAAATGCCCACATCGCTTGAAGTATGCTTCTAAAATCAGAAGAGTTCCCTCAATTTCTCCAAGATCCCATCATCAGATCCTGACTTGATGAATACAGTCATTACTTGATGACTGCAAGGAAATGCAATCGTAACTATAAAATATGTATACCTAAATCGCTTCAAGTATACTAGCAAAATTTGAAGAGTTCCCTCGATTTTACCAAGATCCCATCATCAGATCCCGACCTGATGACCATAAGACTACCTGGAAAAAATTACTCTTTCAAACAATACCCAAATCACTTCAAGTGTGCTTATAAAATTTGAAGAGTTCCCTCGATTTCTCCAGGATCCCATCATCAGATCCTGACTTGATGACTATGGGACCATCTGTGAACTATACCCTATCAAACAAAAAAAAAATTTTCGAAATTGGTTCACGCATCTTCGAGTAATCGGGGAACATACATAAAAAAAAAAAAAAAAAAAAAAAAAAAAAGATTCCGACGAATTGAGAACCTCCTCCTTTTTTTTGAAGTCGGTTAAAAACGACCTTTTACCTAATTACTCAAAAACTAAGCTGGTTATCAAAAATCTGTGTCTTAGCGTTTCTGGATATTATTATTACCGACACTTTAAAACAAAAATTACAATTACATCCAATGTAGTTTCCGATAAAAACTAGAAAAACTGAAATTTTGGAGCAACTTTTGGGAGAACTTTCTATCGAGAAAATTTTATCCAATCGTGTTTCTGCTTCTTAGCGATTTTAGATTAAAGACCCAAAATACATGACGTGTAAATTTGAAAGTAATTGTCTTTATAGTTTTTGTATAAAACTTCATTCAAAATCGCTTAAATACGGCTTCTTCACCGTTAAGCGCGACAAGGCTGAGAGGCGATTTGAGCAGTTGCAATACACATGAAGACGCTACACAACCCGTCGCGTCGGGCGTGACGTTGCTATTTGAGCCGTGACACACGTCTTTAGGGCTGGTAATGATAATTTTGCTGACTCCGTTCCTGGCATAGTTTTTGCTGTAAATACAGCAAAAACTGAATTGAGGAAACCGTCAATTCGGGCACAGAAGACCATAATAAAATAGTACCTTATTCGGGTTTAATTTTTTTGATTAGCATTTTATAATTTTTGAATTAGTGCAAGTCAGGCCTGGTGGGCTTCGACTGTGGCTTGTTATACTGCTAAACGATTTACTGCAACGCTGAGTAGAAATGAGGTCACCCTAACTAAATCTATATTCACTGTAAATTGTTGTCCAAAAGTTACCGGTATTTGCCAAGAGTTCCGGTGGCAGTTACAACCATTGGAACAAAGCCAGATATGCAAACCCATAACAGGATCGTACCGTTGCCACTGAAATAAAACTCCTACCCCATTGGAATAGGACTGACGATTGGCACAATCAACGAGATCAAAATTGTTGCTAACGAGATTTGTGTTACGGCCAAACCGCGCGCGTTGAGATTTCTGAAACACGTATTCGTAATACTTTTTCTAATTGAATAGCCACACTATTTGATAGGGAACGCACGCAGAATAATCGGCAAGGAATCGCTAACACTGGCGAAACTGCTCAGTTTAGAACACCGACGCAGTGTTGTCTGTTTAGCGGTTTTTTACAGGATATATTTTGGAGAGTGTGCTCAAGAACTCCACAACCTTGTGCCTCCTTCACCTTTCTACCATAGAACCGCGAGACGTCGAGAGAAGTCGCATCCTTATGTGGTTGATGTCCAGCGTACTCGGACAAAACGCTTTTCTTCTACGTTTCGGATACTAACCGCTAAGGTGTGGAACACCCTTCCAACTTCCGTGTTCCCAGCCAAATACAATCTGGGTGCCTTCAAGAGAAGGGTGAATAGGCATTTTCTAGGCAAGCGCGCTCCATCCTAGACCTCATCTTTTATGTTCATCAGACTTGATTGTAGTCAAGCGCAAGCCTATCAATTATAAAAAAAAATTAGGGATCTAGGTGTAAAGGCCAAGGTAAATGACTGACTGTATCAAAACAGCTCATATTGCCTTGAGATAATATTTTTGCAGCTACTTCTGTGGACTGTAAATATAATATACCCTATTTAACGGAGTGTTGTTTTCTAGGCCTCATCGTCCCGCCGACAAAAGCGCGGCTGGGCGGCGGTGAGGGCCTGGTGCGTAGCGTGGTGGCACTCCGGAAGGGAAGACCTGGAGGACACCGAGCCGGAGGAGGATCCCTCCGACCCGGGGTACGCCACGCCCGTGTCTGTAGAGACGCCGCTGCAGAGCTCTGTATCCAGGTGAGTCAATGATGACCTGCAGAACTATGATTCCGAGGAGTGATGCCCCAACCCAGGGTATGCCATGCCCGTGCATGTAGATACGACACTGCAGAGCTTTGTGGCCAGGTGAATGAATCTAGATGAGAAAAAAGATCTCGAGGAGGAATACCCCAACTCCGGGTATGTGATGCCCATACATGCAGAGACGCCAGTAAAGAGATCTTTCAATGATATCATGTGAATGGTAATTATTGTCAAAGGACGTTCACTGCACCAGAGAAGTCACCTTGACCTAATGGTTCTCACAATAAATATTCCTTTTCTTGCACTATTATTGAGTATTGACGGAAATATGCTACAAAGATGGTAAATATTTTTCGCTCACCCAATCTAGTTAGGTAGATATTAGGCTACTTTCTTGTACAAGAGAATACGATTATTCAAAAATAACAAAAAAATGGAAACTATGGAAATTATTTTGTGTACATTTTATTGAAATTATTTTTCTTTTCACAGGTGTACATCACTCAACGTCATCAGAGACCCATACGCTGGTCGCGG
Source organism: Coenonympha arcania (assembly GCA_036785405.1). NCBI lineage: Eukaryota > Metazoa > Arthropoda > Insecta > Lepidoptera > Nymphalidae > Coenonympha > Coenonympha arcania. The sequence goes on from CM072069.1 coordinate 1,821,953, forward strand.
TGGCTCCGGCGGTTCCAGTGTAGCTGACGGAGGCACATCGCCTCTTCGACGCACATACGAACCGCCGCTGCCCATCCCAGCGGCCAGAGACAGTCGCTCTCTTCCCCCCAACACTAGGATAAACGCTGCTACCTCACCCGCTCCCAAGTCAGCATCAGCCGACTCCGTTTACACGATCCTGATCAGACTACCCGACGCAGACACAGAAAGACCTAGTATTAAGATGATCACAGAAGAATCGCCACCCACGAATGCGAGAACGCATTATCGGCCACCAGCGAGAGGGGACTCCGAACTAAACTTGCACCCAGCAGGCCACCCTGCGCTAACCAGAAGGACATCCCACATACAGGACGTTAGAATACCTCTAAACGCGAAAATAATCCCGAAACAGTTAGCCGGGAAAGGGATAACCTCAAAACAGCCGAAGAAAAAGAAAACCCAGGAGAAGAAACAAGAGACGAAAGCGGCGAAAACGCTGTCCGCGATCCTCCTCTCGTTCATAATTACGTGGACGCCTTACAACATCCTTGTGCTTCTTAAACCCTTCACTGCTCGTACGAACTACATTCCAGACGAGCTCTGGTCATTCTTCTACGCCCTGTGTTACATTAACTCGACGATAAATCCTGTCTGTTACGCGCTGTGCAATGCGACGTTCAGACGAACGTACGTTAGAATTTTGACTTGCAAGTGGCACAACAGAAATAGGGAAGCTATGACTAGAGGTGTGTATAATTAGTGGTGTGGAGATATCTTTTGTTTTTATTGAGAATTTCTTCAATAAGCAATGATTTTGGGAGTCGTTAATAAAACGCTTTGGAACCAAAATAGCAATTGCCCGATTTTGGTCCCAAGTGTTAATGGAACTTCTACCACTTTAAGTTAGGCGTTAGTGCTAAGCATTTTGTCCTAATCATATCTCTTGATGATGATTGATTGAGGAGGAGGTTGTTGGAGCAAAACGTGTACAGAGTTTTTTTTATTTATGCGGTACACTATATAGATTCATTTGATATTGCATGGTACGAATATAATTTCTTGATGATAAACTGAAAATATTTCTGGGTTTATGATGAATCATATACATCAAAGTAGCATCCAGGCGAGGATTAAGGAAGGGTTAAATCCTTTTTATCTGTAAAAAAGAAACCTAAAGCATCGACTCAGTACCTATAATCCTGGAGATCGTAATGCAAAATGACATTTTAAAACCTGAATCGCTCTCTCGCGTGCTGAACGACTTAACTTGGTAGAAGCGCCATTAGTGGACTCCCATTTTCGTTTCATTCAGTGATTTCAAAGTATCTTTAAAGTGTTCTGAAACCACTGTTGTTTCCAGTATTTTTGTATCCTGGAATTAGTTTAAATCTCGAAGCAATTTGGTTTATTTCGTTAGTGAGTTGTCGTCCCGTCCATGAAGATTATTTGTATATTCGTTGTTCGTAGGATCCTTAAATGGCTTTGTTTCCAAATTAGATTGTTTTCGCCTCCAGTCTTCTGTTGTAAGAAGATCAGTGTTGATCAAGGGTAACAATTGAGCCAAATAAGAGCGAATAGTGTGTAGTTTAGTGAAATCGAAAAATATATACTTACATGTCGCGAGTGTCAAAGAATATTAGTGTTTACGTGATTTAATTTCTAAAGTCAAACGTTTTTCTAAAAGGTGTTCTGTGCGCTAGTACGAGTTTTGATATTTCAAACATTTGTTTCAAAGAAGGTTTTTACCGGATATTTGTTTGAAACGCTTGTGGTGTTTATTGTAGATATTTATAGAGGAACTCTACATCGAATATCGTTTAGATAAACTCGTACTAGAAGTATCGGTAATGTGTGAGCTTGTAGGGGTAATTTTGACGAATTTAGTGCGTATAAATTTTGATTCCTTACTTGCATTCCATATTATTGTCGTTGTTACTTGTTGAATTTATTTGCAATCTTATCGTTAGTGTCTACGACCTTAACTATAACGACCTATGAATAAGTAGGTATGTTTTAAAGACCAACGTGCTACTTATAATCTCTGTGAATGTGTTTGTAAGGTAATATTGATCTTGTAAATAATTTTTTGCTTATGAAAAAAGTTTTCGAAGATTCTCTATCGTTATACAAGCTACTCATGTGACCAACGTTTGACAAAGTATTCATTTCGCATTTATAAGTCTTTAATTTCACAACAGACTCATTTTTCAAATCAGACAAGTGTGATTAATTAAGTCACCAAAACCCAATCTGAGACTAGTCAAGGCTCCAGGTTTTTGGCCTTTTTTTAAAATGTTTTACCTTTTATATTATGAATATTTATAAACGAATGGATATCTGTAAGGTTTTTTTTTAAAAATCGTTATAGTCATACCTACTTTGCCTTAACAATTTATCATAGAATTAGGAAATAAATTTCTTTCTTAAGAAAGTATACTTTGTGAAACGAGTCTAGAGTTTGTCAAACGATGAATTTTTAAAAATGTTACCAAATAAAAAAAAATATTGTTTCTCATGTAAGAGTATTGAATTCTATAGTTATTTTTCTTTAAATTATAAGCAATATTGGTATCTACAAATAAAAGAACTAAGAAGTGTTGGATTATTTTCTTGATTAACAATAAACATAAAAGGGAATTTATCAATAATTCACAAAGTAGCATAGAAAAGTATTTTTTTTCTGTGTTCATTTTTTATTGAATCTAAAATCTACTATTTAGAAATGAAAAAAACAACGACTTTTAGGAAATTCGATTTAAATATTTTCACGGACTGTCTTAAGCCCACTTTGTAAGTATCTTTTTACTATTATGTGATTTTTCATCTTTTCATATGCATAGTTGTTGTGATAAAATATTAAACCAGTAACGAATCAAGGTAAAACGAGAAACCTTAAAAATACAGTAGCTATTTATGTCTGATTACACAAAAAATAACTTTGCATATTATGCAAATATGGAAGGGAAATCAGTAATAGGGAAAACTTGCTTTAGGTTAATTGATTCAAGAAATCGTATGTGTATATTTATTTATTTTCATTCCGTATAATTTTTGTCCAAAACTTCCAAATTATATTTTATCACGTGGAAAGTGAAGTAAAAAATTATATATATTTAAGTTATGAGAGTTATAAGATGTAAGCTATTTGAAAATTTCAGACGATAAAAATATCTTTTTGTGTACTCAGTCATAATAAATCAAGTACATTATTATAGTATTCATATTATTGTGTGAAGTAAAGTAAGTTGCAATACCTAAGCATTATAAATTCTAAATATGAGTGTTAAAATAATATAAAATCGAATAAAAATGTACATATTAAATATAATTAATCTGGTAAGTAAATGACAATTTGTATCAGCATGTATTATTATTATATCTAGCTGTTTTACTAATATTACTTATATACAAGTAATAATGTGAAATTATTGAATAAAAAATAATGTATAAAATAAATCAGTGTCGTGAAACGTTCCTTTGTTACAATATGGAATTTTATCAAATAATTATTAATAATATATTCTACGTGTAGTCATGGATTACTATATTATTATTTATAACGAAATAATATAAAAGGACAATGTACATTATGATGATAGAGATTACACAAATCATTTTGAGTTTCTGGTCTATTTTATAAAAAAAAAGTATTTTATTGACGACCCATGTACTTTTTTATAAGCTGATGTAAAGCGATAATCGTAACCAACACTTATAAACAGTAACAGTACCCTAGAAGTTTCTTGCATCAACAGTTGTTGATGCTTTAAGAATGTTTTTCTATTAATGAAACCATATTTTTAAATATTGTCTGAAGAAATTGCGACTGTAAGATCGATCTTGCGCGGTAATGAAATAAAATCAAAAACGTGTTTTGATTCATCACAATTAAAAAAAAACATTAAAAACATAATTTAATTGTTTTTGCAATTAAATATTAATTCTTATTTATAATTAATAAATGTTTTGATTAAATTGCTCTTTCCTTTTATAAATATAAAATGTTGAAAAAATTTGCGGAGTAGGCTACATACCGAATATTTGTTGTATCCCTTAAAAATATTTTGAAGCCATTTGATGAGACCGGGAAAACTGAAAATGCCATATTTAAAATTGAAAAGAATATGTACGAAAAGATGAATATTTATTTATTTGAAAAGTAATCTACTGCGTTAAATTTTTTTTACAATTATAAGTAGTTGAAGAATAAGGCCAAAAAGATTACACAAACATAATTCTAAGAGTAACATAATTAAAATGGTTAATAAAATTGGTAACATTTGACAAGCCTAAGAACTAAATTACTAACATAAATTACTAATGAATATTAATACCGTTCCCAGATCCATTCTATTTAAATTAAAATAAAGTTATTTGAATTCATTGAACCACGAAAACAATTTTTTTGTGTGTCGATTAACTTTTGATCAAAAATCATTCTAGATCCTATTCGTATAAATATAATGCGCACAGTCAGATTATTATCTGTATTACCTAGATGTAAATAAAAAGATATTTTTTTGTGAATGTCTTAAGATTTTACCGAATTTTGTTGTAGTTGTAACTTGTAGAACATAATATTTGATAATATAAATCGTAGTACGGTTTTACAGATATTGTAAAATTAATATTTCTTTAAATCCAATTAAATAATTAATTTCAGGTAAATTTTTCCCCCCAATTTTTCTTCTTATGGTTTAAAATTCAAGTTTAAACAGTTCATTTTTTATTTTTAAGAAACTTAATAATCAACATAACTTTTTTTCTAGGTTACAGACGTAAAAAAAATTGCATTATTTAAATAATAAATTATTTGAATTTGTTCTAAATAAATTAAAATAAATTTTATTTACTAGGCGTTTATATTTTGTTTATTCTTTATTTATTTCTTATCTTTGGAATCGTACTAACGAGTTTCAGTCTATGTAAATAGTTTTATATTCCTTTACATAAACATAAACTAAATTTTATTTTTAATCATAATGATGATTAAATAACATTATGCCGAATTGATAACCTGTTAATAAGAGTCCTAAAACCAAAACTAAATTAAAGTACATTATATATATTATACAGTAAACTCGAGGATTACGGAAATAATCGATTACATTTTAACATTATATTATGGTAATTAGTTATCAATTTTTGAATTCGTATATTTTATTCAGTTATTCCGGCTGTGAGCTCATTTAAATAGCAATAGTTGAGTACAGATTATATATACATAATATATAAAATGAAAATAATAACTAGTAAAAATATAAAACCATTCACTAATGTTTCTTTTAAGAAATCACAATAGAGCTTAATTTTATCTATTTCATTCAAAAAGTAAGTTTTTAAAGTTACATTTACTTAAAAAAAACATATTAATGTCTTAGAATTTTAATGTGATATCATTCTATGTGAAGGCAGATTCAGTAAATGCATGTTAGTCATTGCGAATTTATCACGAAAAAGCTTTTTGTGGATATCGAAGCCACTGTGCCACTAGTTTATTTAACCGCTAATGATCAAAAATAATGAAAATAAAAACTTTATTATATGATTTCGCGTGTCTCTTATTTTGTTAGTTTAAAAAATATATATTAATAAAATAAAAAGAAACGAAATAGACAAAGGTAAATCAGGAATATCTCTTTAAATGAGTTATATCGATTTAACAAAAAATGTTTGTATTTTACAAACACTGCCTGATCTATTAATTACTAAAATTATAAATTGTTTATCATTATCGGAATGTAATTTTTGGGAGTATTATACACGAATTAGTCTTTCATCCCTTAGCTTAGGGAAGCAGAAAATTGCTTTGTAAAAGGGTTTAATTTCGTACCAAAATAGATCTTTTGTTCAAGTTTACATTGTATGCTAATATCGTAAATATATTTTTGTTTATCCCATGTTTAAGTACATAAAATACTTTTTTAATTTAGTTGTGAAATATTTAAAGTGGATCGTATATAATTATACTTTTTTATGTGTATATCTAGCATAAATAATCGCTTAAAATAAAAACAAGGGATAAAATAAACTATTGAATTAAATTAATAAATCTATTATTGTGGAATAAGTTAGTGTAACTGAATTAGTAATATTTAAGGTTTTATTAATAAAAATATGACGTCTTGGAATTACATGTAAAAAAAGATGAGTATTTTTATTTTGAGGCTATCAGTGAGTTTAAAATAATTATTGTGCCAAATAGATTGCCAAAAATTTAGATAACCATTTCAAAGATTTTGATATTATATTAAAATTACTATAAAAATATGTGTGGGATATTCAGTGCCTTTGCATGTGACGACATTTACAGAATATTTAATAATAGACATAAAGCACTTTATAAGCATTCATTGACGGTTCATGTACATTTACGGAATGAAAAGGTTCGTCAATATTAAATTGATTCGTTTGGACTGATTGATTACACATGTTGACATAATGGACTCTTGCAGTACTAGTGCAAGCGAAAACCAACACTAAGGAAACGAATCTTTTTATACCAAATTATACTACAAATTAATATAACTACGAATAAAGATGCAAGGCGTTTGTATATTTAATTTATGTTGTTGTATGCAAAAACACTGAGTTATTCATTTTTTTGTTTCGCAAATCTTTAGAAATAAAACTATGTGATAAGTTGTAGACAGAATTATAAAAATAATATTTTGGATTATATGCTTTTATCAAAAAAAAAAGGCTCAACGCAAATAATATCACCTTTTAGGCAAATATAAATTTTACTAAACCATCTAAAAAAACCACTTTATTGTTTGCGATGTAGTTTGCAACATTAATTTTGTTTTTCAAACCTTTGCAATATTTTAAAATTCTTTTTTTTTATCATTTAAAAAAATAAATAAATTAAAGTAAAATTACTAAAAATTTGCGCTGAGCCTTGTGAAACTGCTGAAACTTTTGTGAATGGTTGAAAGTATTTGCATCAAATGTGTATACAAAACAAACCTTTGATATGGTATAAAATATGCAATAGGTTCCATAATAATACATATTATAATTATAATAACAATAGATTTTATTATAATCAATGTACAAGTTTAGTATTTCACGGTGTATTTATCAAAATAAATAAATGTGTTTTTGTAAGTTATTTTAAAGATTATTCCATGTTTTTGTATAACCAAAGACAATAAAAATTTAACTACATAGTGTTATTTTCTGGGTGACCGAGGACTGTTATTTGAAACGGATGCATTACAGGTAAGATGATAATAAAAATAAACAAGAAACATCATTTAAAGGGGTGGATAAACGGAATATTTATTTTACTAACTTGCAATCTATGGAACTGATGAGGGTAAGTATACTGTATAATGAATTCTAATTATACCTCTACTTTCTTTCATCTATTGAATTTTAAAAAATGTCTCTCAGATCAGCTCATAATTTTAAGTATGTCTTAATAAGAAACATTTCTTACATGGTACTTCGTATGGCTTTTGTGTAATATATGTATAGCTCGTCTTGGTGGTAACACAACCATGCCCCCAGATATATATTTAATTATGATGCGGTCAAAGAGATCACACTGCATTAGATCGGATATTATGCTTAACTGTTGCTACACAGCATCGTATGGTGGTAACTGGTACGTATTTTTTTAGGGTGGCAACCATCCGCAGTTAAAGCCTTATTACAAAACCATACTTTAATCAATTAAGTGATTATTAATTAACTCATAAACTGACCGATCTGGAATCGAACTCGGGTCTCCACTTTGCTAGGAAGGTCGTCGAAATTAATGTGTGCGTAAACATATAATTATTTCGTATTTTCTATGGTATCATTTTCCGATAAGAAGGAGTTTTTTTGGTACAACTGATAATACCTCAAAATGCAAAATAGTCCAAAAATCCCACAAATACGTTATTTACCATATAAATCATTTCTCACTTAGTTACAATGAAAAATAGTTTACGCCCTATTCTCAAACAAAACATTGAAAACTACAAAAAAATGAATAGAAATAGGTCAAGCCGTTTGTGTGGAATTTTGCTATTAAACACTGTGACGCTAGAATTTTATAAGCGTAACTATTATTCCGAATTTCACCGATAAATGCAACACAACGATTACTTTGTTAATACATTGAATAATAATTCAATATATTGCTAATGCAAAGGAAACGGTCAATTTGGTATTCCGTATTATTTGTGATTTATTAGCACAATACGGCACTTACTTTGTTTCGACATCCTTATAATAACAACCGCGGATAGATCGCTACCGGCATAATATAGTAAATCAAGTAGTGGTCAAGTGTGAGACGTATTTCTCGCCGAGGGTTCTATGCTTTTGTTATAGTATCATGATGCATTATTGCTTCAAGGCAGAATAGCTAAGAGCGTTCATTCGGCGCAATGTGCCTGGCGTTTCGCTCCATACTAAAAAGGAATTCGTTGGCGCTGACGCAATTTTGCGTCGATTATGGTATTACAAAAAAAATTATAGTAAAATAAATATACAACTTATTAAAATAGTAAATAACCAGTGACATTGAATATTAATTAAATTAAATTACTATAATTCAGAAATAACAAAATATCTTGGATTTTATCCTAAAATAATACGTTTAATTTATCGAAAAATGCTAAAAATGACACTTTTCGGTTTATGGTTTTTGAATGAAAATCTAGGAAAATCGTGTTTTTTATTGAGACACTTTTTAGTAAATGTTATTAATTTTCTAAATATATCATTGTTATAAGTTTGTGTTAAGAAACATGGCAAATATCTTGCATCTGCGTAGAGCGTCGACCGCTATTTTAGCAAACAGCCTATACAAAAACTGTTCTAGTGAGAAAGTTATACACATATTTTAAAATATTTTTGAGACAAGTTTTAGATTATGAAATGCAAAATAATATGAATTCAATTATTATCTAATCTATAATTGAACACATAACTATTTTATGTTCCTTCGGAAATCGTAAATTTTGACTCAAGCATAATACAAACGCGTGAACCGTCTTAACTGTTTGGGTTTCCTATCTGAGGGGTAGAAGAAGAGTCCGGCCACAATAATAAGGAGAAAGGAGTTATACTCTATTATAATATATTACGAGTTACGAGAGTTTACAGTTTGTGTAACTATGTTCAGGTAGAATCTCGCAAGTCGATTTTGAAGTAGATTATCTTCAATCGATTGTGCTGAGATTTTCTAAAAACGATTAGTACAAATCAAATTAGAAATAACGAGAATTCCTAGACAAAACAGATTCACTAACAATTTCAAGCGAAGCTGAAGTGGCGATGGACACAGCTTGTAGAATTGAAGGAGTTTGGGATCCAAAGTGCTGGAATGGCGACCCCGGATGAGAAAATGCATTATTGGCAGACCGACAAGATGGACTCACGACATTAAGAGAGTCGCGGGAGATCACTGGATATAAGTGGCGCTAACCTGTGTAGGTTGGTACCTAATCATTGCAGGAAGAATTTGTCCAGCATTGGACGTCTTTAGGCTGAAACGAACGAGACATAGACCTACCTACCTATCGTTGTCCTTATCTCAAAATTGATTACCTACTTTATGGCAATTTTAGTATCTCAAGGCAACAGTTTTGCTGTCGCACGGACAAGTTTGCACCATAGAGGAATTTTGGAGAGGAATATAGATACAAGCCGCCTCACGATTCAAACCTTGGTTGGTTCGAACCTTGGTTGGTTCAGTCATGTGATGCAGCCGAAGATGTTATCGTACTTACTACGAAAGGGTAAGTAACCCCTAACGGGTTTTCAGCATTGCGGCGTAACGCTAAATCGCTTGGCGGTACGTCTTTGCTGGTACGGTAGTAACTAGCCACGGCCGAAATTCCCACCAGACTAGATCTGTTCCACTTTAAATTATTAAATTCTAAAGTTGCCTGTGGTGGAAATAGAACCCGGAACTTCTCCGTCGAATCCAAGCGCATGCTTATTGCACAAGGTCTGATGCCTAAAATAACGTAGGTAAGTATATTAATCTCAGTCAAATCATTCATGATAGAATGTTAAATTTGACGATACGGTTTGTATTTTAAATTCACCAATAAAAGGCCCGCGGCGATATGTACTCGTAAAATAGCCTTTCCAGCTTTGTTGCAGGCTTCAGCTGGAAATTCGATGTTTTTGTAACGGAAAATGCGTCATGCATTTTATAAATGGCGAGTGGCGACAATACTATCACGTTTTAGTTAGGTATATATAGGTAGGTATTTACCTATACTATTAACGAATTCAGGCTTTGATAGATTTAAAAAATGTATTTGAATTGTTTTCAATAGAAGGTGTGTGTGAGAAAAAAATCCTGCTATGAAATATTTCAGTTTTAATCGTGGGAGTAAAATGACAGATTATACGAGCAAACGAGTAAGTTTTTAAGTGGTTTTAAAAACTTTTTAAGTGGCTTAATATAGCCCTATTGCGACGTGCAAAATAGCTTTAAGGGACACATCACATAAATGTTTGAATAATAAAATAAAATAAACGGAATAGTAAAGTAAAATAAACTTTGGTAACGGAACTCTAAAAGGACCTCTATCAGCAAAGGTAAGGAAGCTGTTAGGTATCTTAAAAGTATTCACTAGGCACAAGACAGTCAGCATAGACCCTATGACATTCTCGTAACGTTTTCACACACTCAGTGATGTGAACCAAGAAAAAGAAAAAATATTAACACTGAAAAATGAACTTTACGACTTAGAGTGTAAAATTGAATGTATTTCATCATAGGAAATACAATGCTCGACTTTGTAATTTCAATTTCGGAACTGTCGACCAATATGGCGTGAACTACATTCAATTTTACGGTCTATGTCAATTGTATTAAAATTAATTTTTCAGTGTTCGCAAAAAATTTTTTGAATTCAATATCGTTTGCTTAGGTACCTATGTACGTAAATACCATCACCTTTTTAAACATCTCACATCACGAAATGTAACCGCCACGTAACGTGAATAGCCCCCCTGAAGTGAGCTCGAGTGGTTTTTACGACGAACGGCTCTAAGTACGCGCGGCGAAAGTTTGGCTTTGACCGTTATTGCGCAGAAATCAGAAATTGGGTATCAACCAATCAGAATTTGGGTACCCATGCGAAGTAATCCCCTCCACCTACCTGGTCTCAATAGCTTATCAGCTATTGTGCAGGCTATTTGAAGCGGCTCCTTTGTCAACAAACTAAATCCCTCATAATCTTCGTCATCAGTATCTGATGGATAAAAGCACCTCTGGCATGGCATTTTGCGGTAGAAAAAAAATGTATGAAAATGAACGCTACAAATTAAAATTGCTAAAATGGTCACGTGATTCCGCCCATTTTTACCAACTTTTTTAATTTCTCCGTCTGCCCTAGCTTCAAATACAAGCTACGGAAAAGTATGTCATTTAGAAATTTAATTTAATTTACTATTCAATCAATTATTTATTTATCTAAACATTTGCTTATCTATACAGTTGAAATTGGAACCTGTTATACAGGGTTTTATAAAAAGTACCAAATCGCTCTCGGCCTGTAATTGTTTAAATTAAAACAAAAACAACAAACAACAACAAAACAAAAGTTGTTAGTGTTAATGTAAGGCCGAGAGCGATTTGGTATTTTTTAGGGTTCCGTAGCCGAATGGCAAAACACGGAACCCTTATAAATTCGTCATGTCTGCGTCTGTCCGTCTGTCCGTCCGTATGTCACAGCCACTTTTTTCCGAAACTATAAGAGCTATACTGTTGAAACTTGGTAAGTAGATGTATTCTGTGAACCGCATTAAGGTTTTCACACAAAATTTAAAAAAAAGTAATAAATTTTAGGGGTGCCCCATACTTAGAACTGAAACTCAAAAATTTTTTTTCATCAAACCCATATGTGTGGGGTATCTATGGATAGGTCTTCAAAAATGATACTATGGTTTCTAATATCATTTTTTTCTAAAATGAATAGCTTGCGCGAGAGACACTTCCAAAGTGGTAAAATGTGTGTCCCCCCCCTGTAACTTCTAAAATAAGAGTATGATAAAACTAAAAAAAATATATGATGTACATTACCATGCAAACTTCCACCGAAAATTGGTTTGAGCGAGATCTAATAAGTAGTTGTTTGATATTTACAATAAAACCTCTAAAAACAAAGTTAGTTTTGCGGTTCTATAAGAAAAGTGGTTTTTATGGTTTTATTCCTCCGGTTGTAGTACGGAACCCTCAGTGCGCGAGTACGACTCGTACTTGACAGGTTTTTTATAAAACCCTGTAATACCTATGCTCCGAATGAGACTAAATTTTCTTGAAAACTTCATTGGTACTTTGCAATGAAATCATCGCACGGTCGCCGATCAGTGGATAGACTGGGCAAGCCGAGGTCGAGTTTTGAATCGTAGTCGGAGATGATTCTCGCATTTAATTGCTTTTTCAATTAACACCTCGACGATCTTCACTTCGCATCCGCGTAATGGACTCGTCACGGATTATTTTAATCTCACAGATGCGACCACTGAGTTATTGGGTAACATTCTTTCATCTTTTCACTTTCAAATTCACTGTGTACTTAAAATAAGCTTTCACCTAATGGTGTAAGAAAGCTTTGTGCTTTGTGGATTTTTCATGGATGTAAAGATTCCAACGAATTGAGAACCCCCTCCTTTTTAAGTCGTGACCGACTTAAAAAAGGGGGGGTCAAAAAGTGCCTTTACAAATTTACATTTTGTAAGATGTCATCATTCCGCTGTAAAACGGTTCAAGAAGTTCAACAGATGTGGCCTGATCTATTAACAAGCATATTAAAAAACTTTAAAATTGTCTTGAATGAGATATTTTTTTACTTTCAGGATTTTTTTTTCAGGAATCACTCACGTTTTATGAACTCATTCATTATCAGATAAGCAAATGTTAGTTATTCTCCTTTTTGCTCTACACAACATACCATACATAGGGATAGTCCAGTCCAAGTGCGGGTAGGAATAGTTTGAATCTATAATAAAATTTTACATATTTCACAGCTACTTACTCAAAGTAAAAATTGTTTATAGAGCCACTTTCAGACGCTCACAGTAACCCTGTTTGTCAGGTTTGTCCGGCTTTGAAAAGTTTATTTACGCTGGGTACAAAAATAGACGAGAAAAATGGGGTGGAGCGTCTGCATGCATTATTCTTGGTCGGGCGCGGCTTTCAGACGTTCATAATTCCATTTGGCAGACGATGGCGAGTACACCTGATACGCTTTCAGGGCTGCGTCTGACGATAAATAAACACTACGATGTCGTAGACAAGGCGTGGGGTTGTGGGCCATTCGCTTTTATTTTCACTTGTTCGCTAATTGAGAACCACTTCTGCGGGGCTAGACAAAGTCACAAGCGTTTGGCGTTAACGCTAGTCGACAAAAATGTATGGACAAAACAAATGAGTGTAGAAAAACCACGATAATAATTACTAAACACGCTGTGTTTGAATAATTAACTACGCTAACTTGAACGCTCGCTGGCGTTCTCGTGGACCTTGTAGATAACTTTAGCGTACTTCGCTTGACAATTGACAGCCGACAGTATCAAACACAGCGTGTTTAGTAATTATTATCGTGGTTTTTCTACAGTCATTTGTTTTGTCCATACATTTTTGTCGACTAGCGTTAACGCCAAACGCTTGTGACTTTGTCTAGCCCCGCTGATACGCTTTCAGGGTTGCGTCTGACGATAAATAAACACTACGATTTCGTAGACAAGGTGTGGGGTTGTGGGCTATTCGCTTTTATTTTCACTGGTTCGCTAATTGAGAACCACTTCTGCGGGGCTAGACAAAGTCACAAGCGTTTGGCGTTAACGCTAGTCGACAAAAATGTATGGACAAAACAAATGACTGTAGAAAAACCACGATAATAATTACTAAACACGCTGTGTTTGAATAATTAACTACGCTAACTTGAACGCTCGCTGGCGTTCTCGCGGACCTTGTATATAACTTTAGCGTACTTCGCTTGACAATTGACAGCCGACAGTATCAAACACAGCGTGTTTAGTAATTATTATCGTGGTTTTTCTACAGTCATTTGTTTTGTCCATACATTTTTGTCGACGAGCGTTAACGCCAAACGCTTGTGACTTTGTCTAGCCCTGCTGATAACAATTAGAATTGAACCTCGTTTCTTTAATGTTCCGTTTCATTTGAGCAAGCAGTTTATACTTGTTCCGCTTAAGACCAGGTTTTTATATAATTCAGAGTTACTTTTTAGCATTCTATAACTAAAAAGAATTTTGCGTAATCAAGTTGAGAAGTTTTCTCTCAGCTCTTATCGTCTTTATTCTAGGCGTGTTCATTAGCGGGACAGATTAATTTGTTTTGCTATAATACGTTACTTGAAAAAAATCTGTATGGTCCAATATGCATGATTTCTTAATATGTGATGACACCACACAATTCTTCCAACAATTTTTTCAACGCACGTTTTGTCCCGACTGGGACATCCTTAGACATTGACTTCACAATGCGAAGATGTAGAGACAGGTTATAATTTATAAAATTAAAATTATGTCTCTTTATGGAAATTGCTACAAAACCTAAATATTTAAACTCGCTAAAAACTAAGCTACACTTATATTTTCAAATCAGATGGTGCCTCTGAAATTAGTTCTCGTATAGTTCTGCGATTTTGAACATATTTTATTTTTCGATTTTTCATGCAATGCAGCATTAGGATGTTATAAGGTGGGTAGATAAATTAAATCCCGAGATAAAGATGGATGCTTTATTCAGTAAGTGTACTGATCAACAAAGAACATACGAATACAAGGCGCCGATTGGTTTACTTCGTCCGAAGGATTTACTTGATGTACACTCCCTTGCCGTACAGGCCACTGCCCAGACCGTCGTATCCGAGACCGTAGCTGTTCAGGCCATATCCGAGGCTGCTGAGACCCAAGGTGGAGACGGGGACAGTCTTAAGAATTGGGGCGGAGACGATGGGGGCGACGGCTACGCTCTTGATGATGGGGATAGGAGCGGCTTTGTACAGATTCTGGGTCGAAATCGCTGGTGCAAGAATTGGTGTCTTGATGATTTGCACGCCTGAAAAAGAAGATTGATTTAATGATTTAGTATAATAAAAAGACCTTTGAGTTTGACTTGTTCTGATGCTTGCTATAGATACGTAGAGATCGTCTGTAGTTTCTACCCCAACCGAACATGTTATCGTACTGACTTGGAAGGGTAAGTTAACTCAAGCACACCTAGTTCCTAAGCAGCATCGTGCCGGACCGCTAAATCACTTAGCCGTGCGACTTTGCTGTTAGATTTATAACTAGCCATGACTGAAGTCTTTAGGTCAGACCTGAGCTAGTTTAGAAATTATAAAATTCTACATTGATCCGTGGCGGGAATCAAAACCGCGTTCTCGTTGTCAAAACACACGCTCTTGGATATCAATATCATTAAAATAATTTTAAATTCAAATGATGGGATGGTAAGATGTCAAGCACTCACTGCTCAGTCCATATCCGCCCAGGCCGCCGTAGCCCAGACCGCCGTAGCCCAGGGCATACCCGTGGCCGGTCGCGACAACGGCCAACAGGCAAGACAACTGTCAAAAAAATTACATGATTAAAAAAATTAAAAACAAGCCTTTATTCGCCAGTTTAATCGCGTTCTTTTGAGCATTCCCTTTAATTTCGTACCCATATCATAGAGGTGCATGAAATAGCCACTCCGCCATTTTGGTATGTCCGCCATCTTAGGATAGCCGCCATATTGGTTTTGGAATGATACCATGCGGGTAATCGATTGGAGATTAAATGAACATACGTATAACAAACATTTAAACTTATTAAAACTTTTAAAATACAAAAGTTTATGAAATTGTTTTAAGATCTATCATTAATATAAGGTATATTTACAATTCAGCCGAGAAAAGTGCACTTCTAAGTACTTATGGGATAATGAAGAACCTGTAACTTAGACTTAATATTTCTTAGACGAGATTAGTTTAAGATACAGTGGCCTGTCAGAAATAGGAGTATTTAACCATAGATCGCGCTGTTTGATAAGCTGAGAGATCTTTAAGAACATTATCGAAATGTATGTATGCAAATTATATTAATTAAATTTAGATGTAAATTTGCAAAATATGTTTACAGAGATACATGATAACTAACATTTATCCGATTGCGTTCGCAAATAACGTCAAAGTAATCGGAAGTTCGAAGCCTGAATCGTGCTTGAATCCTAAACTCCCGCTGAAATCTGTACTGAGCTATCGATGTTTAGAAGACAAATATAACAATTAAATTAAACAAATACTCACAGTAATGTAGGTGTTCATTGTGTTTGATTTCTTCAGACGAAGTGTGCCGATGTTGGCTCACCGCTAGTTTTTATACCGCTAGTTGGCGGTGCATCCTGTAGCGTTTCAGCGGATTCGGCAATAACGCAACCGAAAAGGACGCGCCAGGGATCCTACCTTGCGCCGCGCATCTATAATACATTCCGCATCCTTAATTAGCAGCTGCAATTTCAACGTCTATTGATTTGCTTCCTACAATAAATATTGTGCGTTGTCTTCTGAAAACGGAATAGCTGTAGCTATGACTTCTGCCTCCTTTCCGAGAGATCGGGGTTCAAATATACCGACTTACGAGTTAAAAACCTCAAAATTTTTTTTTCGACAATAAATCAAAAACTATCACAATAACTAGTTACGTCATTTCATGTGACTCTCATTACTATCTTATTTTAAAGTTTTAGCACCCCGGTTTCCGACCCTTTTTAAATAAAAATAAAACACGATTTAAATTTTTTTAAGATTGCAATGACGTTGGCCTCCTATACTCTACCTATGTATATTATACATTTCAGGCCGATAACATTATTAGTTACTGAAATAATCGAGTATGACAGACGGACGGACCGAGAAAGTAATAACATTTCTCACATTCCATTTTTACTGTAATGGTATGGAACCCTATTTATAACCCCTAAGTCATCACAATGTTCCCTAGGGTATGTGACACCCTTATTTTTTTCTAATTTCGGAAGAAGATTGTAAGAAGAAATAAATAAATAAATAAGGTTGTTATCAAAAATAATGGAACTTACCGTAGACGACGGAACAATAAAAACACTGCACTTTTGACAAAAATAATTTCGTCCCGCTTTCCGATATATTGATAAGCAGCCGTAGTTGTATGGCATTTGGCTATTTCATGCGTAGAGCGGGGTGGAACGTTATTCTAAAATATTTAAGAACTGTCGCTAAATTGATACGTCACGTGATCAATTCAGCGATATTGCTCACAATTTTTGAATTTCGTTCCATTTTATTTCAAGCATGTAAGCGCAATATTACTTATATCATATGGCTCAGGCCCAAGTATCATTTTAAACAAAGGTGTTCTTACAAGATACAATAATGTTAAGAATTCGATTACTTTCCGCATAATTAGATTGCACGGGGAAACCGAATCAAAATTCGAGTCGGACCAACAATTTGTATAGCGGCATTCTAAGCAATAAAATTAAATACCAAGAACCTTATGAAATTAAAATAATATAATTACCGACGATAACGGTTGCAATATAAATGATCAGAAAGACAAAATTGTAGGTGCACCTTAAATGTGTTAGGCAGAATTGTACAATCAGTTCAGACCTCAGCAAAGATTGGTGTTTCGTATTCAAATATTGACTCCCCGAACTGTGATGGAACTGAGCGTTGAATAGTTAAAGCTCTTTCTGTTCTCCACACTGGGTTTCGGCTTTCGAGAGACAGGATGCTGTAAAATTGATAGCATTTTGCATTGTCTATTTAAGATAGGACGGTCTAGTTTTAACCAGCAGCCTTAACCATGATTCGACTGCTATGATTGCTTTTGTTACGCTTTAGGATCGAAATTCGGATATACCTAATGATGACAGTTGTCATCGATAAGTCATGTGATCAATTTGTCGATCAAAGATGTCATACTAATGTCAGGTATATTGTTCCTATATTAAGGTGGTATAAAAAGAGGATTTACATAGGAAAGCGAAATTATATCCATGGAGTGAACACTTTTCCGCTAGAGTGCATATTTTTCCCAGACTCCAGTTTAGTAAACTGTAGTTGTATAAAAACCGTGCCATCAGGTCGTTAGTAATAAAGGCAGGGGTTCTAAAGAAAACCAACCTTGAACCATGAAGGAAACTCGACCAATGACCGTTGATGCAGCTAATTTATTCCTCACGAAATGTAGTATTGCAAACTACAATATCTGTACAATGTACATACTAGTGCAATTAGCACCAATTATTTGGCAGCGATTATTATTTGCCAGATTTATCATTTGCAATTAAGCGAATTTAAATATTAATTAAGTTCGGCCATGCTCCGATATACCTACTGCACTTAAAATACATGCACATTCAATTCCAAGTTTGATTACTGTATGATACTCCCTCTACTGCTTAATACTCAGCGATCCTTGGTTTAAAGCACAAAGTAAATTATTACACCAGTGTAACCTCTGTGTTATCTTGACCTAAGCAAGGCTTTCGATATTGTTAATTATGATATTCTCTGGCGGACATTGTAGCGGTATCAGGTCCCCAATGAAGTTGTGGGTCTACTGAGATACCTGGTACGGAAACCAAACAAATGCTGTTAAATGAGGCGACGCTATATCTACCTAATGGTTATAAGTAGATATAATAGATTGCGGTGTACACCAAGGTAGTATTACTGGCCGGACCTTTTTAATAATTTGTTAGAAATATATTAATAAGTCATTCCAAGAACTCTGGCTGGGCCCTATTCATCAAAAGTTACAAGCCTTGTATTACAAGCGATTCTCTTCAATTCTCTTGTAAATTTACAAGAGAATCGCTTGTAATACAAGGCTTGTAACTTTTGATGAATAGGGCCCTGGTCTTTGGAACACGCATCGCAAACATTTTGGTTTTATGTTTGTGCGTCAGTGAAAATGAAAATCTTTATGTTTCACATACGATTCATTTACTGGTCCTTATACAATTTCTAAATTCTACTGTCATGTTCAAAAGAGTCAATTAAATATCACATGTTGAACGGTCACGGAAAACAGCGAGGAAACTTGTATGTTTGAGTTATAAAATATATTATGTGAAACAGCCTACAGGTTCGTTTACCTTTTTTCGTTTACGTAAGAGCCCGTAAGTTATAAAGAGGACCCTTATATAACAAACAAACAGGACCATAAATTGCTTTCTACAATAACAGACCATATAAATGTCCCACAAACTAATCCATCTTGTGACTTGTCAGACTGAAAAGCGCTCTGAAGTAGTGGCTCTGAAATTAAAGTTACGACAAAAAGACTAACGCAGGAAAAATGGCGACAAATGAGCGATGCGAGCCACAAGAGAAGAAATAAATTGAAAGTCTTCCTCGCTAGAAGTACTTAACAGAGTATAATGTACTTGGCCTAGTACTTAGTGTATTCATAATATATTGCTTCAGCCTTTTTCTCGAAGAATCCAAGTGCTGATATTGGAGATATGTAGGTACATACAACGTACATACTCGCATATATTAAAAATGTTTATTAGCAGGACAGATTAATTTATTTTTCATAAAATCCACTACTTGAAAAGAATCTATAATGTACAATATGCAGGAACACCGCCCACATGAAATACCACACACAATTTTTCCAACACTTTCTTCGATGTACGTTTCGCCCCGACACCGGGACATCCTCAGGAGCTGTTGACTTCACAATGCGAAATTGCAGATCACTCTACGAGTCTCTCTCTCTACGATTTCGCATTGTACCATACAGATATTTTCAAGTAGCGGATTATAGCCTGGTCAAGTCCTGGTAGTTATGAATTTCCGCAAAATAACGCCTGCGTCCATTTAATTCATATTACTATAATATTAAATGGTAATATTTAAAATGTTTATACTTATAGTCTGTATGTCCTGACTAGATTTTGCCAGCAGCTTCACACCCGTGTTTTGTGCGACCTCACTGGCACAGTGGCAAGTGCTTGGATTCGAATAGGAGGTAACAAGTTCGATTCCCGCCACGGGTGACGGGCCTGTTTAGAATTTTATCATTTCTATATTGGCTCTGGTCTGGCTGGAGGCTTCCTAGGCTAGTTATCATCCTACCAGAAAGACGCACCGCCAAGTGATTTAGCGGAAAAATGAAAATGAAAATCTTAGGCACACAAATACATAGGCCCAAATAATAGGCTCTAATGTAAAGTCAAAACTCTACCGCCAGGTTCGGAAAGCAGGTTTGCACCGAGAAGAACTGGCAAGAAACTCGGCACTTGCTCTTTTCCAAAAAGGTCATTGTTATCATCTGTGCTGTGCCTGTTTCTATTTATTTGGATAAATTTATTTTTCTTTCTTTCTTTCTTTCTTTATTATACAATATTTCTTATAAAGTATGAAAAATTATAACATATTTTTAAGATATCTCGTGAGGAGATGCAAGCTTATTTCTGATGTTAATTATAATCCTATATTTGTCATATTGATGATCTAATTAAATTCTTGCAAAAAACAAATAAATAAGGTATTTTTATAAATAAGGTACCTTATACAGGAATAAAGAAAGAAATGTAAAGATAAAAAAAAATTGTGATTAAAATTACACTTTCACTCACTATTCACTTGTACATAATATTTATTATTTTGAAGAATAAAAATATATGGGAGTGTCACAGATAGAACAGGAATGAAGGCTTCAAGTATCATCCTTAGGGTAATATAACTCGACATAATCTTACCCAGGATGAACCTAACCAGAAATAGCCGTCATGAGCGCTCAGTGCTAAAAGTTATTACTGAACATTGCCAACGCGGGTATTTTAAATTTGTACAATCCACAAAGTGAAAATTTATTCATAGAAAAGGTGAAAATTGTTGAAGAACACTCGACGTGGAAAGGAACTAAAACTTTAAAATGCACAAAGAGCCTACGACGGGAGATGTCTAAGTAGTTTTTCCTGAGCTTACAGTTATTAAAACGCAGAGCACTTTAATCATTCATTGTTGTTGAATGCCCAGCTAATGTATGAGGATCATGTATCAACTATGTATAGATATTTCAATCCACGCAGAAGCACCCCACTCTGTCAAAATCGCTTATGTGTCTATGTGCGATATCTATCTACACGTCAAGTCAAGTTAAGTCAAGTAAATGTCAAGTCTCATATTATGCTGACCATAATGCTCTTCAATACAGTCTTTGTTTCAGCCGATGGATGACCATAGCAGGATATAAGCCTTCTGAAATGGCCTCAAAATAGATAGATGGATAGAAAAACACTTTTTTGCATACAACAGAATAAAAATATAAAAGAACCACGATACCACGATATTGTGCTGTTTGAGGCCAGCGTCTCCCCACAACTCTCTTTTTATCGATCGTCAACCTAGAGGAGTGTCTGCCAACTCTGCGCTTTCCAGTGCATAGCCGCTTTTTCAGCATCTTGGGTCCCCAACGTCCATCGGTCCTAAAACCTATGTGCCTCGCCCATTGGCACTTCAGTTTTGCGATACGTTGTGAAGCTATGTCGGTTACCTACTTCAGTTCTTTTGCTTCTTTTCAAACATAGTAATATTTCACAATTACTGAATACTGACTTTACAATTACGGCAGTGTATCTAACACTGCTATTACTCAGTGCTCCTTCTACGGCAATGTGTATCTCCACTAGTTTCGCAATGCTGCCACTAGGAGCCGTTGGAGAACACTCGCTTTGTGTCAAAAGTGAACGATTAAGATGAAGACTCTGACACAACGGTGGTACTGTAGATGAAGGACATACGAATAGATATAGTAGGTACGGGCTCTTAGTGAGTCTTTAAATGTGTATGATTACCTGATATTATAAAAATTATAAAGAAGTAATTCACCGGATTTGTTCACAAGCTCTTACACTAAAGCTACGGTCGCCATCTGTTCTGACTATGGAGAGGCTGCTTGCGCTAACAAGACGAGTGGGAACAGTTCATAATTCAAATTTACACTAGTAGTGACCTGTGACTGGGTTCATATAAATTTATTGGGTTTCTTATTTAAATTCGATTGCTGTTTGTTTCTAATAATAATAAATAATGTTCTCCATCCCGATAGGACACGGTGGTCAATCTTTGACGAGATTTCCCATGAGCGTAGGATATATTATATTTTGTTTGTCTACAAATGTGTGCACTTGCTTTCTGGGGGGCTATTCACGTTACGTGTCGGCTACACTTCGTGATGTGAAATGTATAAAAAGGTGACGCCATTTACGTAGGTATATAAGCCGACGATATTGAAATCAAAACACTTTTTGCGAATACTGGAAGATTAATTTTAAGACAATTGACATACAGCGTAAAGTTGAATGTATTTCAAATGTTATGTTGGTCGACAATTCTGAGAATTAAATTACTTATGCACTTCAAAAACGAGCATTGTATTTCGTGTTAATTTTTTTTCTTTTTCTTGTTTCACATCACTAAATGTGTGAAAACGTTACGAGAATGTCATAGCAGGTAAGATTGCAGTCGACTAGTTTTACTTGTTGTACACGTGTGTAAAATAACTTACCTAAAAACACAATTGAGTATTCTAGAACAGTAAGAAATGTCTAATTCAAAAGATCGTTTTCTTTGCCGTTAGGTATTCTGAACCGGTTAAAGAAACAATTTACATCTTCCCTTATTTCCCTCGAGAAAACACTGGATTTTACTTATCTTTTAAAAGCGTGTGGAACACTATAGACCTGAAGGTAAGGTTACTAACACAGTTTCTAGGCATAATATATTCCTACCTAAATTACAGAGACCTATTTTAGGTAGTCAAATAATAGAGTTTGTTATTACTTATTGCATAATATTAGGTTTCCATAACATTTGCTCGTGAAGATGCTTCAGAATTTCCTCACCCAAAATTCTGCAGCTGACTATAACTTAACAATACTGCCGTGCGTAAAATATTCATTATCGCACTAGTACAGTAAAGTGTAGCTAGCCCAACAGTGGGAACTTATAAATAGACACAAATAAATTTTCAGCAGCAAAATCTCTATACTCCGGTATCAAAATTTTTACATTTTTAACATCAAAGCGTTTAAGTATTTTTCATTCTAAATAACTGGTTTAAAATTTTACAATACCCACCTAAATAACAATGCAAGAGTGAAATTTTCGTTCGCAAAAAGCGCTGAAATTTACTGAAGACTCTCAGCGTACGTACAAGTTTAATAAACTACTAGCACCCGCCATCTGTTTGAGAGAGAATAAGGCCGAACACAATCGCACGACTGGATACAGATTTGCTGTTATTGTAGAGAATCTTTTCAAAGGAGATCTCTTCTGACGTTCTTTTCTTGGCAAGAGAAAAAAAATGGTAAAGCTTCTTTCGCTTTTTTATAACATTTAAAGAAGACTAATGGAATGTGTACAGAACGAGCACGCTAGGGAACAGTTGATTAAAGAGTTTATGTTAAATAAGTCAGACATCGGTATGTTTCACACTATCTTGGCTTCCCCAGCATCCGAGGAAGCCAAGATGGTGTACGAGTTGTTTAAAATTGTGTGAATTTTTTTAGTTAAGTGAGAGTACGATAGGGCTGACATGTTTTTAAAAAAATAAAAGCCCTTTAAATTTAAGAATAAAAAAAAAAAAAAAAAACATTTAAAGAAAAATTGTAAAATGAAACTGGTCGGCCGATTCATTTGTTGCATGTTGCATGTTGCAACCTCTGCATGCATCCGGTCTATGCAAAATGGAATGACGAAGCAGTGCACGGAACCAAAGATAACGCCTATAGTTCGCCTGGATTTAGTTGTTTCAATAATCGTCCTTTGTTTCCCCGTTTTAAAGTAGTCTACGCACAGATGAGAACCTTGAGGATATGGGCATCCGAACGATTTACACAAACCTTTTTCGTACAAGCAAACAGTCAGTACAAACAGCGACATCTGTCAAAATTTATAGGTGACTGTTAAGCGAAATACATCGTGGCCTTACTGCTGGTGGAAAAACAAGCGTTTTTGGCACCGCTAAACTGGTGACATTTTTCGCGTCTTCCGCTCTGTCCAGGTTATATGTCTACGTCTTATTTCAGATCACCTATAATGAATAATGAGTGAAACAATAGTGGGTTCTTGTATCAAATGGATGAAAAGTAGGTATCTATATGTCAGTGAGCGTAGTAGCATTTTTAGATGATTTTAAGTTAAAATTAACATACGGTGAGAGGTGGGGCATTTGTCAAAATTAGAAACAAGTCTCACGTCGCATGAATGGTTAATCGCGCCTGGTGTAAAGGAATAGTGTTACACCTCATGTGTTATTACAGCTCATTGCTCTGAGGATAAGCTCAGGTGACGTGGGATTTTAATGACCAATTAAAATAAAATAAAATAAAAATAAAATAAAAAAGCCTTTTATTTCTTGCATAAATTAAAGTAATACATCCTAGTTTATTTTAATGTGTTAGTTGGTTAATTTGCATTTGTTAAATTTATTGTTAGTTGTGTTAGTCAGTTCATTTACGCAAGAACCCCTAATGGGTGAAGGCCTCCTCCAAAGATGACCATTTGTCTCTGTCAGCTGCTGTCATGATCCAATTTGGGCCGGCTACTTTCCTAATCTCGTCCTCCCAGCGACTTGCAGGTCTTCCTCTACTTCTTTTCCCTTGTGGGCCTCTCCATAAAGTAACTTTCAGCGTCCATCTGTGGTCATTAAGTCGAGCTACGTGCCCTGCCCACTTCCATTTTAATTTTTGCGCGTAGGCCAGGGCATTAGTTGCTTTTGTTATTGATCTTGTTTTTGAATGGCGTATTTTCTGCATCTTTTTTATATTGAGCATGCTTCGTTCAATTCTGCGCTGGCATGTAATAATGTTTTGTTTTGCTTTGGATGTAAATTTCCACGTCTGGCATCCAAATGTCAAGCACGGTAGGAGGCTAGAGTTCAAGATTTTTGTTTTTATTTTTATAGGCAAGTCGCTTTTAAAGATTTCTTTGAGACTCCAATATTTGTTCCACGTTCTTTGTATTCTTCTTTCTATTTCTGTATCATTATTGTTTCGGTTAAAACTTATAGTTTTTCCCAAGTATATGTATTCTTCTGCGTACTTTAATGGGCTTCCGTTTACCAATTTAAGTGTTTTACAACTATTTGACATCGTCATAGTCTTAGACAGGTTGATTTCTACGCAAAAAACCAGCGACCAGGTCAGTGCAAACTTCCAAAGTTTTCCACATTTGTTATTACTTATTGCATAATACTAGGTTTCCATAATATTTGCTCGTGAAGATGCTTCAGAATTTCCTCATCCAAAATTCTGAAGCTGACTATAACTTAACAATACTGCCGTGCGTAAAATCTTCATTGTCGCACTAGTACAGTAAAGTATAGCCAGCCCAACAGTGGGAACTTATAAATAGACAAAAATAAATTTTCAACAGCAAAATCTCTACATTCCGGTATTAAAATTTTTACATTTTTAACATCAAAGCGTTTTGAGTATTTTTCATTTTAAATAACTGGTTTAAAATTTTACAATACCCACTTATATAACAATGCAAGAGTGAAATTTTCGTTGGTAAAAAGCGCTGAAATTTACTGAAGACTCTCAGCGTACGTACAAGTTTAATAAACTACTAGCACCCGCCATCTGTTTGAGAGAGAATAAGGCCGAACACAATCGCACGACTGGATACAGATTTGCTGTTATTGTAGAGAATCTTTTCAAAGGAGATCTCTTCAGACGTTCTTTTCTTGGCAAGAGAAAAAAATGGTAAAGCTTCTTTCGCTTTTTTATAACATTTAAAGAAAAATAGTTCCATTTTTAAAGTTACTTTTTTAAGGTATAAATGTTATCCTTATCATGAATATAAAAATAAGCAGAGGAAGCTCTGGAGGAGCTATAAATTTTAGTGCAATAATTTTTAACTGTAGGTACATAAGTATTTATGAAATTGAAATAAACACGTATAATATATAAGAAAGTTAGACGACGTAAATTATAGCGGCCTCAGAAAGGTCTTCTCGTATGTTCAATAAACATCTAAATAGTACAAAGGATCGACCGACATATGCATCTTTATGTGTATAGTTATTAATGATAATATTCACACCACGCCTGATTTCTTCTGCCAGTCTACTAAAGCTAAAGCTAAATATAAAATCCCTTACTCAATCGTATCAGGAATCGAACTAGACAACTCATGCTGAAAAATGTCATCAGCACAAGAGAGCTCTTCTTACGTCTTACACAGCTAGTCAATCGCGCGTAATTTTCGGTTGCGATAAGTTTGTCTTTGAATTATTAACGCCCAAAAGGCTCCCCCACACATGCGCGTTATTATCGGTCGTTAATATCGCAAGCGTTATTGCGATATCTGTTTTCAGTACATTTTGTATTAGGATGATCAAGTAGTAACACACTGCTGCGATAATAACGCCGCAATGGAAGTGTATCGGTCGATAATATCGCAAGCGTTATTGCGATATCTGTTTTCAGTACATTTTGTATTAGGATGATCAAGTAGTTACACACTGCTGCGATAATAACGCCGCAATGGAAGTAGAACGCTGCGTCCGTCGTGCGATATTCTCGTAAGAAATATCGCACGATAAAAACGCAGTTGTGTGCAAGGAATCGGGACGCATTATCGCAATAACGCATGCGATATTATCGACCGATAATAACGCGCCTGTGTGGGAGAGCCCTAATTTCGTCAGTGTAACGCGATGCCGTGAAGGCCGCATATCGGAGTTACGAGCTCGTGTCTAAATTACATGAATACTTTACAGCTCTCGTGCAGCTCAGTCGTATTCAAGCTATTACCGATTCATTTGTTGCATGTTGCATGTTGCAACTTCTGCATGCATCCGGTCCATGTAAAATGGAATGACGAAGCAGTGCACGGAACCAAAGATAACGCCTATAATTCGCCTGGATTTCATTGTTTCAAAATGTCCTTTGTTTCCCCGTTTTAAAGTAGTCTACGCACCGATGAGAAACTTGAGGATATGGGCATCCGAAAGATTTACCTAAACCTTTTTCGTACAAGCAAACAGTCAGTACCTACAAACAGCGACATCTGTAAAATTCTATAGGTGGCTGCTAAGCGAACTACATCGTGGCCTTACTGCTGGTGAAAAACAACCATTTTTGACACCGCTAAACAGGTGACATTTTTCGCATCTTCCGCCCTGTCCAGGTTATATGTCTACGTCTTATTTCAGATCCCCTATAATGAATAATGAGTGAAACAATAGTGGGTTCTTGTATCAAATGGATGAAAAGTAGGTATCTATATGTCAGTGAGCGAAGTAGCAGTTTTAGTTGATTTTGAGTTAAAATCTTAAAATTAACATACGATGAGGTGGAGCATTTGTCAAAATTAGGAGCAAGTCTCACATAAGTCGCATGAATGGTTAATCGCGCCTGGTGTAGTGTTACACCTCATGTGTTATTACAGCTCATTGCTCTGAGGATAAGCTCAGGTGACGTGGGATTTTAATGACCAATTATTATGTATTTAAGAATTATTTAGAAGTTGTGAGCAAACTTGGGACACGAAATGGATATAAGCCGTTGGCTACTAGGATCTGATTGACAGTGAGGTGGATACTGTCTTATATTGATGATGATATTTAAATAAAGAGAATCACTTTCAGACGTAAGACTTTGACTAAACTTATGGTGGTGAAGTACTAAAGTAATTCCCTCCAAATTATATAGTTATTATATTTGCAAACTCTGTAAAATAATAGACCATTTCAACCCAGATGCGGAAAGTACGCCATTTCTGTACGATTCTCGGTTTGTTGATTGGAATTGGAAAATGTATGAAATATGACAAGGTATACTTATTAAGGAATTTAATACTAGATCATATTTATGAAATTATCATATGTTCTTGTCTTCGCAAACACCGGGTTCTGGTGAAATCGTTAGCACGGCGGGCCCTAGTGGCCCATGCTTGTTTTCATCGGCTCCCATAAAATCCTGAAAACCATAAAGATGATAGAGTTAGGAAAGTTTTAATGACCACTTAGAAATAGGTCATATAGAAAATAAATAAATTTATAGTTTAGTAGATAGCAGAAGTCGGGGTTCAAACACGAGAATTTAAGGTGTATTTGATTTAGATCTTGTTTGATGGGAGGCTTCGGTTGCGGCTAGTTACGTAACTATGCTTTGTACAATTAGCGAATTTAATTTTAAAAGTTGTCAGTTGATGTTCATCTTATATCCTATACAATAAACAATAAAATAAACGAGCAATTCTTGTATTTAAATATATATATTTCTATATAATTTGAATCTCGGAAACGGCTCGAACGATTTCATGAAATTTAATATACAAGGGGTTTTGGGGGTGATAAATTGATCTAGCTAGGATTCATTTTTAGAAAATGTCGTATTTATCAAAAAAAAATCTATACTTGACATCTATTGGCGATAAAGTAAAACTATTACAGTAAACTCCTGCTGCCATCTATTGGTGAGTAGCTGTAATACTACCGAGCAAAGCTCGGTCACCCAGATATTTTTAATATTATATTTTATTTCTTATGGTAGATGAAGGTAAAGTCTAAATATCTTTATTTCACATAGGCCTGAGCGTTGAAGGCTCTTGTAAAACGTCAATAAGACGACTTAAAACTAAGTAAGACGACTTAAAACTAAAAAGAAATATCTTTACTACCATCTGAAAGGTCACTAACGACTGGTCAGGGAATAACTAAGTGGACATAAGTAAAAAAAAGATATGATCCCATTGATTTTTGTTTTGAAACAGTATTTGACTTACATTTTCGGCATTTGCAGTTTCACTATAGGATTTTGTCATTCTTTGAGCCCTCTTCTGCGCTGACGCTGCCCTCTGCTGCAAGATCTACGAAAAATAAGAACACAGAAAGGGAATCAATCTTATGTACCTATAATAATCATAAATTGAAGAATAAACCGTACCTAACTGGACGGTGGAGTTGGTACTCCATTTATTTTTTAAGTGGCCATTTCCACAGACATTCATTCTTGTGGTGTCAGTCCGGGTAAGTGAAGCCGGCGCTGTGTCAGTTTTTCTACCTTGAAGTGTGAAGGACTTCACTGTATGCCGACGATATTATTGGCCCAATTGAGAGCATTCAACATACGAACTTTTTAAAATAGTGCTACCCATGAAAAGCATTTTAAAAAGGATGCTCTCCTTTCAAAATGCTATGTTTAGTTTAGTTTAGAAATTTGGCGCAGCAGAATTGGTACCATTGAAACGCAAAGTCGTGGAACGTCTATCACTTAACATCAGGTGAACGTTTTGCTTGTTTCATCACTCTCTGTACTTTTTTCGCAATTTTGCAATCTGCACTTCCACAAGAAAAATTTGTACCAGGAACACATATAAAGGAAAGAGCTTACCTGCAGCCTCCTTTGTTCAGCCTCTGCCAACTTCTCTTTGATGTCTGGTAATTTGATGTCTGCAGCCGGAGGGTTCAGGAGTCTTTGCAAGTGCGGCGGTGGAGTTGTCGCCTTTGGGCTGTTGTCAAACTCTTCTATTGGTATTTCATACGCAATCGCTGAGAAAAAACATGACGTTTTTAATTCAGTTACCAGCTAGTATCTACATCATAACTAGGTATTCAAATTCAAAATATCTTAATTTCACATAGGCCTAACGTAGAGGCTCTTGTAAAATGTCAATATGATATTTGTCGCACATGTATGGTGATAACTACAAGTCGACATAAAACTAAGTTTAAGAGGTTTCAAACGCGCCCTGCACTGAGAAGAAGCCCACAACAAACTCAGCCGGGTTTTGTTTTATGTTAACACCACTTCACAAAGGCTCTTAAAACCTAAATGAGCTAGTATAATTACAGCAGTTAATTCACTCCCAAGAATTTAATTCATGTAAATAATCCTTAATACTATAGTATATCCTTAAAACGTATTGCTTATCTTTTCATTACTATGTTCTATCAAAACAATCGGATGTTACTATTTTTACAATTACTGGCAGGCTTCCGCTTGACAACAATTATGTCTGATGGAAAGCAATGATGAGGTTTTGTCTAGGGTTGAGCAGGTTTGCTTATAAATGCCTATTCAGTCTTTTCGTGAAGCCACCCAGATTATTCTTGGCCGGGAACGCGAAAGCTGAAAGGGTGTTCCACACCTTAGCAGTTCGTATCAGAAATGTGGGAGAAAAACGTTACATTTTTTGGTCTGAAATTACAGTACAGTGTAAAGGAATAGGAAAATGGAACGCACCTAATGAAAAGACACTCGGAAACGGTACACTCGGCAAGATGTAGCAGATATTGACGACCTCCCTGGCGCAGTGGCAGCGCGCTCGGATTCGAATGGGAGGTCGCGGGTTCGATTCCCGCCACAGGCCACTTTGGAATTTTATAATTTCTAAATTGGCTCAGGTCTGGTCTGGTGGGAGGCTCCGGCCGTGGCTAGTTACCACCCTACTAGCGAAGACGCACCGCCAAGCGATTTAGCGTTCCGGTGCGATGCTGCGTAGAAACCTTTGGGGGTAAATTTACTTACCCTTCCAAGTTAGTACGATAACATCTTAGGCTGCATCATCACTTACCACCAGGTGAGATCGCAGTCAAGTACTAACTTGTACAGAATAAAAAAAAAACTCACGAGGCCTAGGCTTAGCAGGCGTTTCAGGCAGCACCACCGTCGGCAAGTCATCGTTGTGATGGTGGCCATTTTTACCGTTGGCACCATTGGCATCGCTGCCATTCGCCTTCTTCTCCTTGCCATTGGCTGCTCTGTGGCTATCCTCCGGCGTCACCACATGCCCGGAAGAACCACAGCCCATCTCGACCACTTCAAGTCACTAATTTTAACTTTACTTTATTATAACCACTTTGTGTCTGCACTAATGAAATCAAACAGATATCATTTATTCGATTTGGATCACTTTTATTTTTTATCGATTTTCATTGATCAATCTTTGTTTGTAATATTAAATGTTATGTGACAACTCTATAAGTCTCAGTGTTATCAGAAAATATTCATCATATAAATATATTTTTTTATTATCGAAATGTTACATTAAAACTAACTTTAAATTCCAATTACCTACTAGGTATACAAGTCTTGCCCGCGGGGAATGGTGGCAAGAATACTGGCTGCATTTCCGCGTTGAACAGCTAGGCTGATACGTTCCGCAAAAAATGAGCCAGCCCTTCTGTCACCAGTTGACGCTATTGAGGCACGTGGGGAAAGCTCTCGAAGGAATTTTTGGCACTATGACTCCATGGCCCAACGGTCTCCACGGCAAACGGGACAAATATGTAACCTCTAATAGAGAGGCATATTTGCGACGCTTACCTGATTCAGCAGTTTCAGCTGCGGCTCCAAAAAATATTTTACGTGTACGGTAAAATTTCTAATTTTCTTCGGAAAATAGCTTGCTATATTTAACGATGTTTTGGCTTGCTTTTATTTTAACTTGTTTGTTTATAATGCCTCGGAAAATATATTTCCAGAGTATACCTACTACAAACAGATAGACTAGCTTGTATTCAATCGACCGACTTTTGGTTTCAAGTGTTTAAAGCTCGTATTTGACCTCTTTCATTTATCCGTGCCTCGGAAAGTAGGTTAAGTCGTCGGTCCTTGCCATGACTTCTAACATCTGATAAATTAAGTAATTAGTTAGCTCAGGAATCGAGTCTATTTAAGTCTATACCTATAACAGCCCTTATAGGGGCCTGGAAGGGCGGGGAGAGCATTGCCAGGCCTTTGCTGACGATGTTGTCCTCGTCTTCGAGGGAGACACGGGACTGGAGGTTTCGAGACGGGCCAATGCCGCTCTTGCCTATGTCCGGGAGTGGGGAATCCGAAACAAGCTTAGGTTTGCACCACACAATACAAAGGCTATGGTGATAACCAATAAGCGGAAGTATGATGCCCCATTTCTGACCATGGGCGGAACTGGTATTGTTCTGTCCAGCGAAATAAAAATCTTGGGGCTCACTATCGATGACAAGTTGACCTTTAACCCCCATGTAACTAATACTTGCATGAGGGTTCAAGGTCTCTTCAAACAGCTGTCAAGAGCTGCCAAAACAAGCTGGGGCCTCCACCCCCAGGTCATAAAAACGATTTATACTGCAGTAGTGGAGCCAGTAGTCCTGTACGCTGCTAGTGCCTGGGCGCCTGCTGCCTCAAAGCTTGGAGTACGGAAGCGTCTGGGTTCACTCCAAAGAGGTTTCGCTCTGAAAATGACTAAGTCGTACCGCACCGTCTCCCTGAACTCGGTAATGATACTGGCTGGAATGCTCCCCTTGGATCTTCGGATCCGTGAGGCAGCCGCCTTATTTGAGGCCAAGAGGGGAGTGTCCCAGCGAGTACTCGGAGACAGGGAGATGGAAGGGAAAGTGCCATATACCACGCAACCCCATCCGGCGGAACAGATATGTCTGCAGTTTACTAGCCTGGTGGATCGAGAAGACCTTGAGGCCCATAACAACCAAGCGGTGCGCATCTTTACCGATGGCAGCAAAATTGACGGTAAGGTTGGGGCCGCGTTATCCCTATGGCATGGCGAGGCTGAAACCAAAGCCGTCAAGCTAAAGTTGGATGCGCACTGCTCGGTCTACCAGGTCGAACTTCTTGCCTTGGATAGAGCCTCTCTCGCGACAGACCGCCCTGAAACTTCTATTGGCATATACACCGACTCACGATCTTCGCTTGAGTCGATAGTCGGCTTTCATTCCTTCCATCCCCTAGTAGCAAACATAAAAAATAATTTGAGAATTTGTTACGCCCAGAACAAGAAAGTTTCCTTGTTCTGGGTGAAAGCGCACGCGGGGCTGGAGAGAAATGAAAGAGCCGATGAACTTGCGAGAGAGGCGGCTTTGCGTCTAAGGAGAAGGCCGGATTATGACCGATGGCCGGTTTCATTCGTGAAGAGACAGCTCCGCGAGGAGTCGCTTGACGAATGGAACCGGAGGTATACGTCCGAAGAAACTGCAGGCACGACTAAGGTCTTTCTGCCGGATGTGCGGTTTGCACACACTGTGGTTAAAAAACTGAATCTTGAATATGGTACTGACCCAGGTGCTGACTGGTCATGGAGGGTTCGCGGACTACCTGCACAAGTTCAAATGCAAAGACGACCCGGGCTGCGTCTGCGACGACAATGTATCAGAAACGATAATCCATCTTCTGATGGATTGTCCTCAGCATGGCGCCGCCCGGGAAGACTTACAACAGGAATTGCAAATGAAACTGTGCAGGGAGTCCGTGCCCACAATTCTGAGCGGGGCTTCTGGACGAGATGGACTCATTAAATACGCGATTAGGATAGCCAAAATTAATATAAAACAGAACAATCGATATAGATGCGTAGTGCGTTCTATATTATAAGAATATGGGACTGACTCGTATAGAGATCGAATTGTTCTGGTCCTCACAAAAGCATTTGGCTGTCCTGTGTACTTCAGGCATTGCGTCATGTTCGACAGTCAAATGATTTAGTATTTAATTGTATGTATATATATTATTGTATATTATTGTTTTGTGTAAGTATATTATTATTTTATATTAGTTAATATTACTATATATATAGCTGCTTGTGCTGATTCACTGACTGACTCACTGATTGATCACCTCTCCTGAACAATTTTGTATGAAAAATTTTTTTTTCAATGACCGTTTCGTATAAAAGGGAAAAATTCATTCGGAGGAAAAATACGGAGAGAGCTGATGGTTGAGGATTTCGAAGACGGATGAAGAGCACAGCTAAGGGTATCGCAGATAGGTGGGGGGTGCTCGACCAAATGTCATTTGAAACGTCATGCAATTGGCAGTGAGCTGAAAAAAAATTCAAAATGGCGGATTCAAAATGGCCGCCATTCGAATTTCGTCGAAATCTCGGAAAGTATAAAAGATGGAAGAACGGTTTCTTGACAAGAAGTGATCAAGATTCGAAGGTTTACTCGATGGATAGAAAAAAAAATCAAAATGGCGGAATTTATTTTTTTGCCATACAAAATGTAAGGGGAATTTTAAAGGGATTTTCTTAAAGGCGGGAAGACAGCACGCGGGCCACATGTGGCCCGCGCCCTCACGCGGCCTACTAGTTACTATATATATAGCTACTCGTGCTGATTCACTCACTGACTGATTGATCACCTCTCCTGAACAATTTTGTATGAAAATTTTTTTTTCAATGACCATTTCGTATAAAAGGGAAAAATTCATTCGGAGGAAAAATACGGAGAGAGCTGATGATTGAGGATTTCGGAGACGAGTGAAGAGCACGGCCAGGGTATCGAAGATAGGTGGGGGGTGCTCGACCAAATGTCATTTGAAACGTCATCCAATTGGCAGTGAGCTGAAAAAAAATTCAAAATGGCGGATTCAAAATGGCCGCCATTCGAATTTCGTCGATATCTCGGAAAGTATAAAAGATGGAAGAACGGTTTCTTGACAAGAGTTGATTAGGATCCAAAGGTCTATACGACTGATAGAAAAAAAAATTCAAAATGGCGGATTTTTTTTTTCAATAGAAAAATGTATGGCGAATGGTGAAGTGACTAAACGTTGGAAGGCAAATATGGGGGAAGACAGCACGCGGGCCACATGTGGCCCGCGCCTCCACGCACCCTACTAGTTAATATATATATAGCTACTCGTGCTGATTGGGTCATTGATCACCTCTCCTGAACAATTTTGTATGAAAAAATTTTTTTTCAAGGATGATGTCGTATAGAGGGGAAAAATTCATGAAGAGGAAAAATACGGAGAGAGCTGATGATTGAGGATTTCGAAGACGGGTGAAGAGCACGGCTAGGGTATCGAAGATAGGTGGGGGGTGCTCGACCAAATGTCATTTGACACATCATCCAATTGGCAGTGAGCTGAAAAAAATTTCAAAATGGCGGATTCAAAATGGCCGCCATTCGAATTTCGTCGATATCTCGGAAAGTATAAAAGATGAAGGAACGGTTTCTTGACAAGAAGTGATCAAGGTCTGAAGGTCTACGCGATGGATAGAAAAAAAATCCAATATGGCGGATTTTTTTTTAACATAGAAAATGTATGGGGAATGTTGAAGAGACTATTGATAAGTTGTGAAACATGTAGTACTTTGATGCGGTTTTTTGGAGGAGTCTCAGAGAAAAATATGGAATGAGATGATGATTGAGGGTTTTGAAGACTGTCGAGGAGCACGGGCAAGGTATTATAGTTAGGTGGGGACTGCTCAAACAAAAAATACTCGGAACCTCATGCAATTGGCAGTGAGCTGAAAAAAAATCCAAAGTGGCGGATTAACGATGGCCGCCATACAAATTTCGTGTTGTTCTATCTCGGAAAGTATAAAAGATAAGAGAGTGGTGTCTTAGCAAGAGGTGATCAGGATCTCAAGGTTTACGGGATGAATGAATGAGAAGAGATGATGATCTATGATTTGGATGATGATTGAGGAGCACGGTCGTGGTTTTAAAGATAGTTAAGGGCTGCTCGAACAAAAATACGCTGAACCTCATCCGATGAGGTTCAGCGGTATTTTTGTTGGAACAGCCCTTAACTATCTTTAAAACCATGACCGTGCTCCTAGGTAATTTTTTCAGCCCACTGCCAATCGGATTCCAATTGGCAATGGAGATGACGGCGATAGTTTTATGGGCGGGATGACTGCACGCGGGCCACATGTGGCCCGCGCACTCACGCGCCCTACTAGTTAATATATATATAGCTACTCGTGCTGATCGGGTCATTGATCACCTCTCCTGAACAATTTTGTATGAAAAATTTTTTTTTCAAGGATGATGTCGTATAGAGGGGAAAAATTCATGAAGAGGAAAAATACGGAGAGAGCTGATGATTGAGGATTTCGGAGACGGGTGAAGAGCACGGCCAGGGTATCGAAGATAGGTGGGGGGTGCTCGACCAAATGTCATTTGGAACTTCATCCAATTGGCAGTGAGCTGGAAAAAATTTCAAAATGGCGGATTCAAAATGGCCGCAATCCGAATTTCGTCGATATCTCGGAAAGTATAAAAGATGGAAGAACGGTTTCTTGACAAGAGTTGATCAGGATTCGAAGGTCTATACGATTGATAGAAAAAAAATTCAAAATGGCGGAATTTTTTTTTCCATAGAAAAATGTATGGCGAATGATGAAGTGACTAAACGTTGGAAGGCAAATATGGGGGAAGACAGCACGCGGGCCACATGTGGCCCGCGCCCCCACGCGCCCTACTAGTTAATATATATATAGCTGCTTGTGCTGATTGGGTCATTGATCACCTCTCCTGAACAATTTTGTATGAAAAATTTTTTTTTCAAGGATGATGTCGTATAGATGGGAAAAATTCATGAAGAGGAAAAATACGGAGAGAGCTGATGATTCAGGATTTCGGAGACGGGTGAAGAGCACAGCCAGGGTATCGAAGATAGGTGGGGGGTGCTCGACCAAATGTCATTTGAAACGTCATCCAATTGGCAGTGAGCTGAAAAAAATTTTAAAATGGCGGATTCAAAATGGCCGCTTTACGAATATCGTCGATATCTCGGAAAGTATAAAAGATGGAGGAACGGTTTCTTGACAAGAAGTGATCAGGACTTGAAGGTCTATTCGATAGACAGAAAAAAAATTCAAAATGGCGGATTTTTTTTTTCATGGAAAATGTATGGAGAATGTTGAGACTTAAGTTGTAAGGCAAATAGGGGGAAAGACAGCCCGCGGGCCACATGTGGCCCGCGCCCCCACGCGTCCTACTAGTTATTGATAAAATTAATCTGTTATAAAAGATCTCTTTTTATGAAAGGGGACACCGAATTTTCAAAAAAAAAAAAAAAAACAGCCCTTATAGATTGATCTCTCTACCCGTCTCGTCTTTTCCATGAAGAAGTTATCCTGTTACCTGTGCCTAGCAGTGGGATAAACTAACGATGCTGATGGTCAGTGTAGGGGCACGCCACACATGCGGGCGCGCAAGGCGTATGCTCTATGTACTGGGACCGTTTATTATATAGTCATGTTAAGATGCAGCGTCTATGTAAAGCGTTGCGTTATAAGAACAAATGCTACAGGATTTTGGTTAGTTACGCTAGATCCGCGCTATGCTACAGTCGTATTTCACAATAGAATCATATTTGGTATATTGTTTGTGCATTTACTAAATTGTTGAAACTTAAGTACTTGAATTAGAATCTTGTTGGAGTCAATCGTGTTTTATTTAGCATATTCCCCAAGACAGCCTTGAACATAGCTACGGTACATATTAAGTACCTAAAGTCAGTTATTACTCCAACATCAATTCGTAACAGTCTTGGCAAATAAATTGTTATAGATTGGTTGGTTGGTACTAGATATGAGAATATTAAGTTTTATATAGTGACTAGCTGACCCGGCAAACGTTGTTTTGCCCTGTTATTTGTTTTCACTTATGGGTATGAAAAATAGATAACAACCTGCTCCCAGACCTAGAAATCATACACTGGAAATTTCATAACGATCGTTTCAGCCGTTTCGGAGTTTGGTAACAAAAAAAAAGGTTTGGTTGAAAAGCGAGAGAGTATAATATATTTGAAAGATCTGCGAAAATTTCATTTGCTATGAATTCACGTTGCAAGAAATAAAACTTGACTAACTGTGACTTCATAAAATTTTTAACAAAATGTTGTGATACACTCCACTTGTATGTAGGAGTCGATAATATCATTTTTTGCCTTCAGTTTAACAAAGGATGTTTGTTAGGACAAAGGAAGTTTTCCAACGGGGTGTGAATAGTTTGAGACATCGTCAATTGGTACGGCCTTTTTCTACAAAATGACACTACTATTTCTCAAATAATGGCTAATTTGATATTTTTGAAAACATAATTGCGTGAATGAGGGTATGCGTATAATAGGAGTGGATCGCTTGTGACAACTGATAGGAGTGAGTAGACATGTTGTGCCGACATGTTGTAGAGTAACATGAAGACATGTTGTGCCGACCCCAAATATAATGTGGGCACAGTTTAAGATAGTGTTGGATATTGTAAGTAAATTTTATGTCTGGCAATAATATTTGTTATGGTTGAATTTAGAAATATGGAGTTGGCAACATTGTTTTTCTTCTTGTTCGAACTGCCAAAGTGTCATGGCGTACTATAGTTTGTAGTAAGATTTAACTAATTAAAAAGTTCAGCATCTATATAGAATTCTCGTTTTACTTATCCTGCGCGTCCCTGAACCGTAAAAGGTTATGGGCCCAGGACTCGCGGAAAATAAAAACGAAGAGCAGAACGTCAAACTTCGTGAAAAGTCGAAGACGGCGTGGCGTGGTGTGACGCTATAATAAGGTTACCGGCTAACAATGGATCTCAAGGGCATGAGTATGAACGTCGAAAAATTCAACGGCGAAAACTTTCGACAGTGGAAATTTCAGATAAAATGTGCCTTGAAAGCGAAAGGCATTGATCTCAAACAAATGCCCGCAACCGACACCCAGCAATGGATCAAGAATGACGGCATGGCGATGTACATTATAACCTCGTCGATGGAGCTAAGTCAAATAACACTGATTGAAAACTGTGAAAGTGCTTCAGAAATTATGAGCAAACTAGAATCAATATATGAGCAGAAGACAGAACTCAATAAAATGCTTTGTCATGAGCGCTTCTATCAGTATAAGATGTCGCCTACCGACACAATGGCTCAGCATATAGCCAAAGTAGAAAATCTGGCGAAACAGCTCAAAGAGGGTGGTGAGGACATCAGTGATGCAGCCGTGATGACAAAAATATTATGCAATCTGCCAGCGAAATATCGGTCATTGAGGCAAGCATGGTTGTCGTTGGATCCTAAACTACAGACTATACAAAACCTAACTGCAAGGTTGTTAGATGAGGAAGCAAGTTTGACCAGTAATGATGAATTTGAGACTGCTTTAGTAGCTGACAAAAAGTTTTCTAACCATACAAACAGTAAGGTTAAGAAGAACAGTTTTTCAAAGCAGCAAGTATCATCGGAGGCAATGAGTAGTTCAAGCCACAGATTTGTCTGTTACAACTGCAATAAACGGGGTCATTTCGCCCGGGACTGCAGATTCACTAAGAAGTCTGGGAAGAAATCCCAAGAGCAGAATACTAAGTTAGCATTCAACACTGAATGTTTACAGTCGGAGACAGACTCAAATGTGTGGATCCTCGATAGTGGGAGCTCCGCCCACATGGGGTATAAACGTGAATTGTTCCATGAACTACAGGAGTACAGCGCAGAAAGCCCTGATAGAATTATCAAATTAGGAAACAAAAAGGAAATACAGGCTCACGGACATGGCACTGTGTTGATCAAGAGGTATGTCAACGGCCAGTGGGAGCAGAGTGTATTGCAGGACGTACTGTATGTACCTGATTTACGCAGAAATCTATTCTCAGAAGGAGCAGCCACTAGAAAAGGCTATGTTATTATGAAAAAGGGTTGTCAAGCTTCAATTTTAAAGGACAACAAGGTGGTGATGTCTGCGACACTGAAAGAAAATAATTTGTATGTGCTAAATATCAAATCTATAGTGAGTGAAAGTTGTAACTTAGTGCAAACAAGTTTAAAAGTGTGGCATGAGCGTTTAGGCCATTTAAATATCAAAGAAGTGCAAAATATGTGCAAAAATGGTGCGTTACCTGTTACTTTAACTGGAGAAGATAAGAACTTTATCTGTGAAGCATGTCAGTATGGTAAACGAAGTCGCCTACCTTTTGAGAAGTCCAGTAGAGGTAAAACTGAGCCCGGCAGTATAGTCTACAGCGACGTGTGTGGACCTATTCAGCAACCCTCAGTCTCAGGAGCAAGATACTTTGTATTATTCAAGGATGGAGCGACAAGCTACAGGCATGTTTACATCATTAAGCACAAAAGTGATGTCCTGGATTGTTTTAAGAAATATGTTCAAATAGTAAAGAATAAATTCCAGCACAATGTCCGAATATTACATACAGACAATGGTCTTGAGTATGTTAATCAAGAGTTTAAAGCTTATCTTGATGCAGAAGGTATAACCCATGAGCGCACAGCCCCCTACACACCTGAACAAAATGGCAGGGCTGAGAGGGAGATAAGAACCATCATGGAGAGTGCAAGATCAATGCTGTATGCTCGAGACATGCCTTTGAAGCTATGGGCAGAGGCAGTAAGTTGTGCTGTTTATTTGTTGAACAGAACGTCTTCCAGTCAGACGAAGGATATATCACCATATGAGCTATGGACTGGCAAGAAACCCTGTCTGAAACATGTAAGAGTGTTTGGGTCACAAGGATATGTTCATGTGCCCGATGAAAAGAGAAAGAAGTTAGACAAGAAGAGTAAAGCGATGATATTAGTGGGTTATGATAACCAGAATTACAGGATGTATGATCCTGAAACAGATAAAATAACTATATCTAGGAATGTTTGTTTTGATGAGTATAATATACCTCTTATAAGGAAGAATATAACCAAAATTGATATTGATGAAGAAGAAAGTTGTGAACCGTGCACTAGTTCTTCCCCGAGTAGACAGATGGATTCAGATCTGTATACTAGTGACGAGAGCCCCAAGAGCTGCCGGAGTAATGATGAGTCATATCAGCCATCACAGTTATTGGATAGTGACGAAGAGGAGACTCATCGCATCACACTGAGGCCAAGACGCCCCAGGAAGGAGGTGAATCTGACAGAGTTCAATGTACCTACAACCTATCAAGAGGCTGTCAAAGGTCAAGATAGTCAGAAATGGAAAGATGCCATTTTCGAGGAGTTACAGTCCCACTCTGAGAACAAGACCTGGGATATGGTGAAGAGACCAAAGAAAAAGACCATTACTTCTAAATGGGTATTTTCAATCAAGAGAAAGAGTGATGGTCAAGTTGAAAGGTACAAAGCTCGACTCTGTGCCCGGGGTTTCACACAGGTGAAAGACATAGATTATAAGGAAACATTCTCACCTACTGTTAGGTATGATTCTATTAGGATTTTGTTAAGTATAGCAGCTAGGGAGAAGTTTGAAATACAGCAGTTTGATGTAAAAACGGCTTTCTTGTACGGTGAGCTTGATGAGGACATCTACATGGAGGTGCCTGAGGGTGTGCAGGCTGCATCTGGATATGTATGTAAGTTGAATAAATCTTTATATGGCTTAAAACAGGCATCCAGGTGCTGGAATAAAAAGTTCACTTCATTTTTGTTAACATATGGTTTTAAACCATGTTATTCAGACAATTGTATTTTTGTTGGTCAGTTTAATAAATATAAAGTTGTACTCTTGTTATATGTAGATGATGCCTTATTATTTTCAAAGTGTAAAGATGTTTTATCAGTGATTATAAAAGATCTTATGATGAGTTTTAAAATAAAAGTGTTAAATCTAAGTTCTTTTGTTGGCATGGATATATATAAAAGTAGTGAATCTATTGTAATTCATCAGAAGCAATATATTGAACAGCTGATTGATAAATTTTGTATGTCAGATGCAAATCCATGCAGTACACCTGCTGATAATAATGTTGTGTTAACTAAAAGTTCAGATGTTTGTGAGATTAACTTTCCATACAGAGAGGCTGTTGGAGCTTTATTGTTTTTGGCTTCAGTCTCTAGGCCTGATATTGCATTTGCAGTGAATATTGTTAGTAGGTACATAAATAACCCCAATCAGAGTCATGTGAATGCTGTAAAAAGGATAATTAGATATTTAATTAAGACAAAAAATGTATGTATTAAATATACAGGTTTTACTGAATTGATTGGATTCTCGGATGCCGACTATGGCTCTGACTTGGATTCCAGAAGGTCCAACACTGGATATGTTTTTATGATGAATAATGGTCCTGTTACATGGTGTAGTAGAAAACAGAACACAGTGGCTTTATCCACTACAGAGTCAGAGTACATGGCAGCAGCTGAAGCCGCTAAAGAATTGTTGTGGCTCCAGCAACTCCTTGTTGATATTGGGGAGGCACAACAATCAATATCTCTGTGTATTGACAATCAAAGTGCTATTAAATTAATACATAACCCAGTGTTTCATAGAAGGTCTAAACATATAGATATTAGGTACAATTTTATTCGTGAAAAAGTAGAATCTAAATCCATATCTATTGTTTATGTGAGCAGCGCAAATCAACTTGCTGATTTTCTTACTAAAGCGCTGCCTGTCAATAAGTTTGTGTTTAATAGAGACCAAGTATTAAGTTGTTTTGAAAATTAATAATAAAATTAGGGTTAGTGTAAGTAGGGTTGTCAATTTCAGAATTTTTATAGGGTTGTCAACTATTGAAGAAATTATTTTATTGATTATAGGGTTGTCAACTAGTAAAGAAATTATTGTCTTGATCGTAGGGTTGTCTACTTTATAAAATTTAAGTGGGAGTGTTGGATATTGTAAGTAAATTTTATGTCTGGCAATAATATTTGTTATGGTTGAATTTAGAAATATGGAGTTGGCAACATTGTTTTTCTTCTTGTTCGAACTGCCAAAGTGTCATGGCGTACTATAGTTTGTAGTAAGATTTAACTAATTAAAAAGTTCAGCATCTATATAGAATTCTCGTTTTACTTATCCTGCGCGTCCCTGAACCGTAAAAGATAGCATATTATATAATTAAACTGTGATGTGGAAAAGGGTAAACAAGAAGATGATCTGCGAGTTATCATTATCATTGTAAACAAACTATGCAGGAAATGAGATGTCTGTTAAAATGAGAATGGTATTTGCCCTAATCTAAATTGACGGTGTTATAAACTGACGGTGTTTCACCCCCGTGCTTTTGAGAGCTCGTGACTCTCTACAATCGTGCCGGAACTCTCTTCCCATCGGATTATGAGAGAGAGTAGAGAGTAGAGAGGGAGTAGAGAATGCACCTGTTTTGCGCAGACACTTGTGCAAGATAATAACATGTTCCACGCTGAGGGCTAATCTCAGCAGAGATTAACCACCGTGCCCGGATCCTACATTATAACTATTAAAAGTTATAGTTGCGTATTCCCCGGGCACGCGGCAGGGGAATTCCGTACTCACGAATCGAAGACCGACGTCTTAACTACTATGCTGCACCTATGACTCGTGTTTGTATTCGTTATTGTGTAATGACCTAAGCAATAAAATGACACTAATTACAGTCCGACAAGGCTCTCTTGACACTTGAATGACATTGACAGGAGGACGTAGTTGTAGAACAAAAGCAACCAGGGAATGAAATCTCCTCAATTTTAGTTAATAAGCCAAAACAACGCAAAGTACTTGCAACATAACGACAGATTAGAACGAACTATCATAACGAACTATCAAACTATGTTACATGGTAGAGGCTTTAGTTTCAATTATCGCCACGCGCCAAGATAGCCTTGTCGCATTGTCAGCGTTGATGGCCAAACGTCAAAAATTACTTCATTAACGCAGTCATTTCTATGAAAATGTTTTCTTTTAATTATATCATAGTGCCACGGCGGGGAGTCGAAGCAGTGACCCGTGCGGTCGCGGCCGCTTCGGCGACGTTACTATCCTTCGATTAGTATAGGTTTTTATTTTCACCATACACTTTCAGGCATGCTTCATTGAAATGTACTGCGGTTGAAACGGTTTGATACGCGAACACCAATTAGAAAAATTATGGGCATCTGAACGATTTACGTAAACCTTTTTCATACAAGCAAATAGTAGAGCCACTGAGCGAACTACAGCGTGACATTGTAGGTACTGTTGGTATTATTGGCACCGAACTGACGACATTTTTCACGTCGTCCGCCCTGTCCAGGATATAATATGTTTATTTACGCGAATAAATAATTTTCTAAGACCCAAATGGCACAGTTTTACATTTCGATGTTTGTAACTCATTTACGCCACAAGTACCAAACCGATTTAGCCAGTTTTTGAAAATATGAT
Source organism: Coenonympha arcania (assembly GCA_036785405.1). Classification (NCBI taxonomy): domain Eukaryota; kingdom Metazoa; phylum Arthropoda; class Insecta; order Lepidoptera; family Nymphalidae; genus Coenonympha; species Coenonympha arcania. Next base: position 1,865,779 of record CM072069.1, read on the forward strand.
GATGATAGCTTATACCCTAGAATGAGATCACTTTTCAGACATAATATAATAATATTATGTCTGAAAAGTGAAAATATATAGCATAATAATGCTATATATTTTCATGAAATTTTTTGAAAGCCAAGGACTCAAAGGTCAGATCTACATGAAATTATTATGCCTACATATTAAGAAAATGGATTTATTCAGGTGATGGTCACACAAAGACCTTCCATAAGCCATTAGCAGATCAGCAGCGAAATTCCTTGGCTCATTAACTTAAAATGAGCAAACAAAGGTGCAAAAATTATTTACACTTGTATCTTTATTGTATCCGTATTTCGATTTAAAAATTTTATAACCTGTAACTTGAGTTGTAACTACCTTCTTCATAAAAAATTGGTTGTCTGTAAAGTCGGTTTACGGACGATAGATTTACGTGATAACGTCATAATTGGCCTCTCTATCGTTTGTTTTATCGTGCCTCTCTAGCGGTTGTTGCGCGCTCTCGCTTGCACGCACAGGCTCAGGTGGAACGTTACGCGGAACGTTACTATTTTTCATGTGCGTTGCTGGTGTTCATCAATTTATTAAACGTTATCACGTCAAAAACAAAGAAATATATTTCACCTTTTTATAACATCACTTGTAGTGATTAATGCAAGTATCAAGCAATGGTCGTCGAGCTAGATTCAGGATTAACAATGCTTACACTGAAATTACAGGTCGCGATATACGACACCCCACAGCTATGTGGTGATGAATTCACAGGGGACCCGTGGAGTCGATAAAAAAAAATTATATGTTTAAAAATTATTATTTTATTTACATGTTTTTATTTTTTTAATGGTGGATTTGACCCAAAAATAGTATAGATTTTTTTAAATGAATATTCCTTTTTATGCTAAGTATAGAACATGTTCCTATTTTTTTAATAGTGAATTCGACCCAAAATGAGTACTTATAGATTTTTTTTAATGAATATTACTTTTTTTGCTAAGTCTATGTAGAACATATTGTGTTTATTTGTAAGAAAACATTGATTTGTCACCAAACAAGTAGGTCGGCAGTTACTTACGGATACCAAAGGAGAGTTCTCGATATCAAAAATAAATGTGATAAATGATTATTTCTATTATACTTTCAATTGCTCAACGTACCTATTTTAATGACTGGGGAACAAATGCAGATGAACATAAATAATCGGAGAAGAAAGTCGGTAGCAACTGCCATATTGAATAAAGGTTTTTGTAATATTATTGTCTTTAGAAACTAAGTGAAGCAAAGTATATCTTATCGTAACTTTGACATCTGTACTCTAAATAAAATTTTCTTTTAAAGAAAACTTTTTCACTGAGAAAATCTTCCAATTTCCCGAAGAAAGATTTCATATTCGCGTCCGTAGCGACACTCCGTAGCGACTTCCATCCAATTCATTACTGAGACGGCGATATTCCGGATTGAAATTCTTTATAAAGTTTCCTCATAAGTATATGAAAATCGCTATGTCCGCATTTACTTAGCAAAAATGACAAATCTTGGAATTTGGAAACATTTAGTAAAATAAGTGTATAGGTCATAATAAAGATAGGTACCTAATAAATACAAAAAATTGAAAATGATGGTGTATTTTTAAAACAAGTACCTAAATACAATAAATAAAGAAATATGCATCAGGACATTATACTCATCGTAATCTAGCCCCAAAGTAAACGAAAGCTTGTGTTATAGGCACTAAATAAATTATACGTAATAATAGATTTTGTAGAAAAACACCCAGATACTAAAAAAATCACACAAATATTTTCCAGTTGTAGGAATCAAACCCACGACCTCCGACGCAGATGGCAGAAGCACTACAGCTGCGGCATTCGGTCGACAAAGGTCAAAGGCAGAGACTTTCATAATTTTACTAAAAAATATTTTATATTTATATAAAAACACATGCTTCCATTCACCGACTCTTTTTAACTTATAAGAAAACACCTACTCTTTCACTCACGGACTCTTTTTATAGAAGACAAAAGAATTTTGAAAATTCCACCCTAAAGGGGTAAAACAGTTCTCATATCAACATAAATCGATAAAAAAATTATCACCTCTATTCATTTCTCTTTGCCACCACAGGTCGGACAATCACTATTAAACACCTACCTGATTGCCGCTACATAATGCAAGCCCCCTATAACCCCTTACCCCTAACTCGCTTGACCCCCTAAAAGGTTGGAGGGGAAAGATGGTTTGAGGGGGTGGGATGTGCGTGTTGTGTCCATACATCGATTTTTCAATTATTGTTTTCGAAACTACTTGTATGCATTTAACGGTCGCGGACTAAAGAGGTGTAATGGAGACATAGTGCTCGCGCTTCGCTGTCTACCAGACTTTCCAATATGATAAAGCGTATATCACTTTACGGATACTTTTCAAACGAGAAATTTTCCATACGACTTTTCAGCTACAACACAAATATGCATTTTTGACGCTGACTGTACGTCAGCGTCAAAAATGCATATTTAGCTGAAACCTGAAACTGTGTGCAAGGACTGTAAAAATAACCACATTTTAAGACAATCAGCATGCAAGGGATATTGTTTGGAAATTCTTTATCGACTTTTGAAGCTAACTAGAATTAGCTCCGATCTTGAATTTGGATTTTACCTAGAGCTAACCAATATTTTATTTGTTTTAGGCAGATTCTGTAGCATACATTTTTACAGCCAGTCAGGTAAAATATACATCTTTTACATTGTAATAATTTCTAAATTGGATCAGGTCTGGTCTGGTGGGAGGCTTTAACTTGACATATATGAAGCGTTCCGGTGCGATGTTGTGTAGACCATTAGGTAACTTACCCCTTTCAAGTTAGCGCTATAACATCTTCGGCTGCATAAAGTGAGATTGCAGTCAAGTAACCTGTAAAAAAGCGCCCAGACCTAAGTCAATGACCTAGGTATGTATTAGGGTTGTAGTATATACCTAGGTCTTATAGTAAGTCTTAGAATACGTACACAATGAGACATGTCCTAAATGTGCTATCGATGCTATTACAATGAGTTCTCTCCATTAAAATGATTGGCTTCCGAGGAATAAACATTTAACATGTCTGTTCGAATTGTACCTAAACCCACTCGATATAATAAAACTGTCGCGCTAGATCTATAGCAATGTGCTTCTATTCTTTGTATTGTCGGATATTTATCATTATCATTTTATTGCAAAGCGGTACGCGGTAGTGCCACTTCTTTGTAGATTTTAGTTCCAGCATTTTAATAGAGTTCCGTACCAAAATGGTAAAAATGGGACCCTTATGTTGCAACTTAGTTTAGGTAGTCATTTACGATCGATCGAATCCATATTTAAGGACATTTAAAAAATGTATGAGAACGATGAATCTGGTCAACGAATTGATCACTTTTGAAGACAACATCTAATTCCCGTATAAGGTACATTTTTGAATTTCCTTCCCTGAAGTTACAGAAATAGCTATCAACAGATTTATATGATTAAAGAACAATCTATCCTAGAAAAAACGTACCGCTAAGCCATTTAGTCGTATTATTTTATAGTTCGATGCCGTGTATAGCAACCGACTCGAATTAAGCATCTTCCATTTTGGGAAGATTACCTACCATCTTCGTCTTTTACCATCAGGAAACATTTTCAGTCAGTGTTGCAAAAAATAATGAAAAAACTTGCTTTTTCAAACTACTTATTTTTTTTAAAAATAGCCATATCATATCTGCAGCTAAAACCATATGACGTAATTATGACGTATTAGATGGAATGGAATTTGGTGACATCCATGCATTCTTAAACATTTCTGAATTTCATTGCTCTTCCACTAAAGCTCGTGTTGGTAGATATTTTCTACCACTGTTTTTCCTTATATAGAATGAGATTAAAATGAGCACAAAAATCAGCGGTGCACGGTTTAAGTATATTACTATTAATTCTATTTAATTAATTGGATCAAAAATTCCAGCGCCGCGCCGCGCTGAAATTATGCGCTTCCGAAGCGTGAAAAATGTCATTACAACTTATACGTATACAAAATCTGATTTATCTGTAGGTATAAATATAATATTATTATTGCAATTAAATATTATATTAATTGAAGCACATCTGCCATTGTACGTACTGGCATTAGACATTATTAGTGGACGCCCGCGGCTTCACTCGCGTGAATGATGGTTTTTCACTAATCCCGCAGGAACTATATTTATTTTCTGTGATAAAATGTAGCTTATGTTTTAACCTTTTAATCTATCTTCATTCTAAATTTCAGTCAAATCGGTTCAGTAGTTGCGGCGTGAAGGAGTAACAAAAATACATACACACTTACACACACATAAATGTGCCTTTATAATATTAGTAGGTACCTATGTTAATATGATAGGCAATTAGGCATCCGTTAAATAGGATTTTAGAAAATTCAACCCTTAGAAGTCAGAAAATTAGGGGCCATGTGAACAAACCCGTGAATGCCCTGTATAATAATAAAATAAAAAAGAAATGTCTCACATTCTTGTTCTCAAATATTGTAGAGAAAAACGCTTCCTGAAAATTCCTTTCGAAATAGCGTCAGATAAAATTATTTAAAACGCCATCTTATGGTACACTTCTACATTAAGTCGATACGTTTCGACTCGTTGCAAAACCACTACCGCTGTATCGATTTTCCAGTACTTAACTTTTCATACAAAATCACTGTAGATGTCGCTACTTGTTGTATTTTTAGCATGTAAAATATCAAATTAAAATTGAATTATTCATTAAATAAATTAAAGATGTACTTAAGTGAGTTTTAAGTTATGGCTGCAAAATGTGGGATTAGGATATTGTAGGGTGAACGCTCCTAAGCTCGGCCCCCCCCCCAAAGGTCGGCACTGCGTTCTATTTCTGTCGATAATAGTGTTTTGTTGCCACTTAGGCATAATGGGTATTTTTTTTTAAAAAGTTTGCACCGATGGGTAATAAAGTTTCAATTATGGGAACACTGGGCTGCACTGCTTTTCGCCAGTTGCCGTTTGAACGAGCGAGAGTTCGTAAGTCGCGGAATCGCTTACAAAATTGCTAAATTCCGAGCGTCAGTTGGTAAGGAATAAATTACACATTATAGTACTTAGCACTTGTTGTTGCAATGTTATTGATTCTACGTAATATATTACATTGTTTTTTAATTATTTTAGGCGATTTTTTTGCACATTTGAAGAAAAAACAGGGGTGCCGGACTTAGGAAAATCAGTAGTATGGAGTACCTTAAGTCGGCAGGGGATGCCGACTTAAGGATTTGGGTTATTCGGCCCCCTTTGTATAACTTGGTATTATTTATAAGGAAAACTGTCTGATTGTTTGTAGCAAATAATAATTGTTCTGTAGATAGGTAATAATTTATATTTACATAAGATAAAGTTCGTATACTCAATTGTTATTAATTCGTATAATTTATGTTTTTCGGAGAGTATTTTCAAAGTATTCCTAACTGTTATTTTTTATGTGAAAATAATTTGATTTCCTACTTATCGCTTTTTATATAAACATAATTAAAACTGTTTAACTTTTTACACTGTTTTTATTTTTTAGACTATGTTATTACGTGCATGGAGACTATAATAGTACTTAGTATCCGTTTATACATTAGCTACGTTTAATCATATTAATAATTTTTAAAGAAAATCATTTATTCTGCAAGCAAAGTCAGGCTGTGTTGCATGTTTTCCTTCAGACACTATTGAAAAACGAGAGGGCCGACTTTGCGAACACAAAAGCCGCACTTACGAACATGAGTGCCGAGCTTAGGCAAATTAGTATTTTTTTTTAAATGATTAAAAAAAAATACTTCTTCATAAATAAGTTCGGTTTTTAAAATTGGCTTGCACAGTCAAAAGTATAAAGTATTAGAAAAAAAAAACAACGTATTTTAATTGCTTAGAATGACGCATTTACGAATTTTCTAATGTGACAAGACCCTTAAAGTGCCGACTTTTGGAGCGTTCACCCTAGTATTCTGATTTGATTTTAATAATAAATTAGGTTCGGTATTATGTTCTCAATTACCCATATTTTTAATTTTGTCATATTATTATAAACGTTATTAATAATTATCGGAAAAGTGTTTTCAACCGTAAAACTTAGTTTATAAATGTAAAGTCATCTGAAACTAGAAAAATCCGAGTCGTTGGTGTAAACCCACTTCGCAAGTCTTGCTTAGTCACAAACCAACCCAGCTTTTTGGTCATATCCGAATATGTTTTTCCAATAAATTGAATGTTTTTATTTCACTATTGCCCCGTACACCGTTAATCGTTCACTGACCCCGTGTTTGCGTTTCTGATGAACCCGAAATTTACCTTTTACAGAAAGCGTGGTACGTACCGACCTACGCAGGTATCACATTTTGAACAATAACTTTTATTTTATTCTTACTTAAGTACCTATTTCATTCAAAAAATCTAACAAAAAAAGGTTTAAAAACTGCAATAAATAATTCTGCCATGAAAAAATATTTGTATGAAGTCATTTCTGGATATCTACCTACCGACTTGAACTGACGGTAATCGAATGGACTAGAATTTTAAACACCATTGGACCACATATTCGCTTGACGCTACGGCTTTGCTGGTACAGTGGTAACCAGCCGCAGCCGAAGCCTTCAATCAGACTTATACTTAATATTTCAGCCTTTTTAAATATTACTTGTATTCTTATCTAGGTACACTGTACCGGGAATTATTTTATTGCGCCATATAAGTTAACCAAGTACCTATCTCTGATATTTTTAAATGCCAAAAAGTAGATTTTTTTTGCATGATAATTCAATAATTATTCTCGTATCAGTTCTTGTCACTTTAATACTTTATTTATTTGCAAAATAACTAGGAGCATAATTACTTAAGTCCATAGATATAATTATTTTATTTTTTTGTAATTGCGTAAGTATTTTCCTCAGGATTATAACCCAAGCACAGATAATATAATACTTACCCAAGTAATGCAGGATGTTAGGTATTTGCACTGTAACCAAGTTCAACAGTGCTGCTAATTTTGACCAGTTAGAACCGTCTGTAAAAGGCGTTGTTATAGGTGTCTGTGCAACATCGAGGATGTAACAATGGCCAATAATTGACAAATATCATTTGACTTCCTTTTATCACCTAGAGTTTTTATCACCTATACTAGGTATCAACATAATTTAGTCATTCACACAGTCTAGTACTGCGCATAAGTTCCATATCAAAATTGTCTATTATAAGCTATAATATCTGTCTTGTTCGTAGTAAGTTAGTCTAGTGCGAATATGCAGGCTTCACAAACCTTTAATAGTGCGATATATAAATATCCAATAGTAGGATAAAAAATGGGGGACTATGACCATACACCTTTAAGGCATAGTATTATAGAGATATTTTTTTAGGCCCAAGTTCACCAAGCATAAATTAGGTAACCCCAATGATATGCTTTTTAAATATCGTTGGATAACCTCTATTAAATGTATGCTGGCCTTATTTGCCAGATGAGATAGGTAAGTACTCGTAAAATGCGATTTTCAAAAGTCTGGTACGTGTCTGGAATTCGAATCTCGGACACCCGACTAAGAGACCAGTCTGAACTACTGGACACAATTTTTATAGTAAAGTATAGGTATTTTGACTTAAGCTACATTAATAATTAATTAAAGATTTACTATTGATGTTGTAGAAAAATCAAAAGTAGAGAACGTAATTGGGTATAGGTACCTACCTACCTACAACGTCAAAATCATTTTATGGAGCTTTTCTTTGATAAAGACCTCTTCAACGACTTAATAAGCGACACCTACTCGCAATATTGTCGTAGGCTTTACCAATTCAAATTATTGCCCAAACAACTTATATTCAGCAATTAACATGGCAATAAAACACCAAAATCGACCAACGCCAATAAATTAATACATTTTTGTTCGCAACCATTCAGAATATCACGTATTTGGCACAAACTGCCAAGTATGAGCAACCCTTCTTTGGTTGGTTACGATTTCACGTGTTTTTAGAAAAATAATTAGCTAACGGTACTAGAGAGATTTGTTTTATGATCCCAGAGGTGACCAACAAATTGCAAGAAGTTGTTAAACTATAAAAAAGTATGTAGCTTATTTTTAAGGAACCACCTTCATGAACGCACGCTCTTACTATGAAGCTAATTCGGATTGTATGTATAAGCATGTACAGCAATATCTGTAATATATGAAATTCTCGTGTCTCGTGTTTATTACCAATCTCCTCCAAAACGGCTCGACCGATTGTGATGAAATTTTTCTGTATAATAATTATGTTCGATAGGTCTGAGACAAAGTCCTAAGATATTTTTATATCCCTTATGACAAAACGTTTGCCTGGTCAGCTAGTCAGTAACTACTAGCACTTAATAAATGTAAATTTTTACATAAATGAATACTATGCAATTTACAATACCGAAAAATTTTACAAATATGCTTGCACGTCAGTTGTTACCTACTAAATAAAATAAAAATCATTTATTAAACAATAAGTAAATACATACATTCGCAATCTCTCGTACTATTAACGGTGCTATCGACATTTTCAAAAAAGGTCCGGTGACTAACAGATGTTTCCTTTTAGATGCTTCAATAACATCTGTTCAGATAAGGCTCCAATATCAAAACAACTCTATCGTGTCGCAATCATTCACATTTTCCGTTAATTGTTATCAATTATGACTCTAATGATCGCTTTATAAGAGTACTTTTTGATTGATCTATTTTTGTGTCAATTATAAGTTTTAATTACACGAACTGAACTGTAATAGTTATATCACTTTTGGTGTGATCGTTGTTTTAGCACGCATTGGCTTTCTGGGGAAAAGGACAGTCCTGTCTGGAAGATCGGGAACGGCGGGCGACCACCGACTCATGATATTAGCAATAGGTTCTAACATAGGTCTAAATTACGTTGTTTTGTCATGTGAAACCGAACATACGCTAAAAATCACAAAAATTGTTAAAGCCGTGTCGGAGATAGTTAACACTGAAAATCCACAGTTCCCTAAATTTTGGAAAACCCTTAATTTCTTACTGCAATCTATAGCTACAGCTGTAGGAAAGAGAGCCAGATAACATGACACTGCTGACTGTCCAGTGCCCATTGTATTATAAACATATTTTTGGTATAACAGACAGCTCTCATACAGAACCTGTTCAAATGCAAAGGTGTATACGACCGACGCAAAGCACAAATTGACTTCACAGGTACACTTCTTGAAGTCCTAGGTAACCAGCGGGGCTAGACAAAGTAACAATTAAAGTTGCCAAGAATAGTGATTTAGCCGAATACCGAATACTGAATGTTCGGCAACGCTATCGGCCGAAGCGCCGAATATTCGGCCGCCGAACATTCGGCACTAAGTACATGCTTGTCGATGATGATGAATCTAGTAGTACTGATGAAGATTCTTCTCCACTTCGTAAGAACAGAAACTTAAATGAAAATGATAAGACATTTGAAATACACGACAGTCTGGAACTGCTTTGAGGAAGTGGCTACTGGTAATATGCGAAATAGTAATAATGAGGAGAACATGGAGAAGAATACTGTGGAAAATGAGATAGATTTTTATTTGAAAACTATTCGCCTAGATAGGAAAGCTGATCCTTAAAAGTGGTGGTCAGCAAATGAAAACCAATACTTCAAACCTTTCAAAATTTGCTAAAGTTTATCTTTCTTCTCCCGGGAGTAGCGTGTATAGTGAGAGGTTGTTTTCTGAAGCTGGTATGGTATGGTATGGTATGGTACGATGAAAAGCGTAATCGTTTGCTACCATCAAATGCTGAAAAGTTGTTTTTATCCATCACAACTTACCGCTGATTAATTTTACTTATTAAAATTTTGTAATTAGATTATAAATACAAATCTTGAGTAATATGATGTGTCTTTTTTGTCCACAATTTGGTATTCGGTATTCGGCCGAATAATAAGTACTATTCGGCCGAATACCGAATACCAAAAAAAATGGCCGAATAGGCCGAATACCGAATAGTAGCCGAATATTCGTGGCATCTCTAGTAACAATCGTTTGGTGTTAACGACAGTAGACAAAAATGTATGGACAAACCACGTGACTGTAGAAAAACCACGACCGAATAAAGCTAAACACGCTGTGTTTGATAATCGACTACGACAACTTGAACGCTCAGGCGTTATCGCAGACCTTGTAGATAACTTTAGCGTACTTCGCTTGACAATTGACAGCCGACAGTGAACAACGCTAAGCATAAGTAGATTATCAAACACAGCGTGTTTAGCTAACACCAAGCGACTGTTACTTTGTCTATCCGCGCAGGTTACCTAGGACTTTGGCTTCTGGAGAGAGCTGGGCAATCGATTGATCCAAGGAACCATGTCAGGCCCTCACTTTATGCGGTGGAAGACTTCAATAGCGAAAAAGGTCCAGGGAAAAGAAGAAGAAAAGGGAAATGGAAAAGGGTACGAATACACGATTCCCGCGATGATTTCTTGAGAAACTGAAGTTGTGGCGGGGATAGCTGAGGGCAAAACCTAGTTAACCAATAAAGGGAGCCGCGTGATACCGACATAACATTGAAAACAAAGTCCTTGTATGACAAAATTGTCACTTAACACGTAGTTACATATTGTTCCCAGGTTACTAGCAGTGCAGTTAGTGTATAGCAATTCGCGAGACCAAATACGGCGGTGTTTGTTTGTACATTACGTTTGGTGCTGCTGTATTTGGTGCCGCGTTTTGGTGCCACCGCTCTAATTGTGTTACCTTACCGTCGCGTTACAACTAAGTTGTGTTTTTATTTGGGGAAAATGTTAGAGGGGCTTTTCAATGGCATACCTACTTGGCTACTTGTACACTAATACATATGTAAAAAGAGTTAAAATATGTAAGTTTGTATGTATCTTTGGAACTTTTTTACCGCGATTATAAAAATGCTTTCAATCGTGGTAGAAGACAAATCAATGTGGTAGAAGGCGCCATTTTTAACGGTTGCCTGACTGTTAAAGTTTAGAAGCAACCGGGCTTTAAAGCGGGCGGGTCGGAGGTCTTGGGTTCAGTACCCAACAATTGAAAATACTTGTGTGATGAATATAAACATTTTCCAGTATCTGGGTGTTATCCTATACAGTATTGTATTTAGGTTTATTACAAATATGTATTTAGGTTTATTATAAATGTATGTATATTTATCAGTTATCTAGTAGGTACCTACACAGTACACATACATTATAGGTCTGTGGGCTGATTCTGTATCGTTCAGTTTGTTAGTGAGCAACGGTCACTGGGTTATTAACTAAGAAAATGGAGACAAAAATCCTCTTTTTGTATTTTTTTTTTACATAAGTTAGCAACTAGCATGGCATGTTGACATTATTTAAACCAACCTACGTTGGTAACTTGTTTAAAAAATGCAAATATAGGTTTTCTACCTCCGTTTTTATAGTTATCAACCCAGTGAGGGTTGCTAACTAACAAACTGAACGATACAGAATCAGCCCACTGGGCTGGTTACCATCCTTCTGGAAAAGATACGAACAAACCAACCGTCAGGGGGTTAGGGGTTATATAAACAACCGAAAGAGCTACTTTCCATGTTAGTACGATAACATCTTTGGCTGCATCTTTATTCCTATCTATAGGTATATTATCACCCCCTGCCAAGTGAAAAATAGCGTTACATCGCGACGTATAGAAATGGAACAAAATTCTCAAAATCTACACGATTTGACGTTCAGTGACGCTCAGCGGAGCATTATCAAGTGTCAAAACATTTAACTTAAGTTTTTTGAATTTTGTTCCTTTTATATACGTCGCGACGTAACGCTATTAATTGTCACTTAATTCATACAGGTGATGAGATTGCAGTCAAGCACCAACTAGTTTTGTGTAAGAAATAATTAGCCCTTAACGGTGTAGAAGCCGTATTTAAGCGATTTTGAATGAAGTTTTATGCAAAAACTATAAAGACAATTACCTTCAAATTTACTCGTCATGTATTTTGGGTCTTTAATCTAAAATCGCTAAGAAGCAGAAACACGATTGGATAAAATTTTCTCGATAGAAAGTTCTCCCAAAAGTTGGTCCAAAATCTCAGTTTTTCGAGTTTTTATCGGACACTACATTGGATGTAATTGTAATTTTTGTTTAATAATATACAAAAACGCTAAGAAACAGATTTTTGATAAGCAGCTTAGTTTTTGAGTAATTAGGTAAAAGGTCGTTTTTCTGTTATATTCTTCCGCGACGCTGCATGTCGCACCTACCAAATCTCCGTAAGAGTGAGAAAGACAAAAATAAATTCAATAAATCCCCTTAATAAAATTGTGTACTCTGTAACTCCTCAATGTATGTGTTATACCAACAGAGTTCATACACTCTACACTCCAAAGTGTCTTGAGAGTCCTCGGCTCTCGAGAGCTAATACCGATCGATCTTGCTCAAGCATCGAGGACCTCAAAAAATGGTAATATTATGAATAGATATATCATTGCTATATTTTTTCTAATAATAATAAATTATGTTTTATTTTTCGAAGTTATTATGTCATTTTTCGATAACATCATAGGCTGCATCATCACTTACCAGGTGAGATCGCAGTCAAGTACTCACTTGTAGAGAATAAAAAAAAAAGTGTTAGCGATCTTTGAAAAAGATTCGATATGTGCAATGGCCTAGCTGTTCTGTTTCTTATAAAATATATTAAAAGAAATGGTATATTTAATGATGTACTCATAGTTCATTTCTCGAAGACACGTCCCGTCACTCCTTCACAATCGCTTATGTTTCATGCGATTACAAAAAACATCCGGCAATGAAAAGAGCCCACAACATATTCAAAAAATAAACACAAACTACACAATATTTTGAAATGTTGAAAGTTTAAACATTATTATGAAAGCAGTGGATGCATATTTAAGCTTAATTTCTAAGTTTGCCAGTACGGGCGGAGTTTACTAGACGACGTTGTTTGTGTAAATTTTTGATTTGTTTGCTGAAGTTTCAATTACAAAACTTGCAAGTGTATTTAGTGCAGCTTGCATCAAAGATAACTTTAGATTAAATTAAAATCTCATTGCCAGTTTTATCTTAACTATAGTACCTACCACTTGATTTACAGTAAAATCGAATTGTGAAGAAACCTGAGTTTTCCGTATTTTCTGTTATTAACGGTGCGGACATTTGGACTTTATACAGATTATATAGGATTATATATTTTAGTAGCCAATTGAAAATTATCAGCTTTTTACCAGAGAGAGGGAGAGTTCAAGCATCAGGCAAGACGGCAGCTTAACCTGGTTTCTTTTAACATTTCTTGGGAATTGAATGCAGAACTTCGTGAATCAGAATTTGAGCTACAAAACCTATGAGCAAATTAACTAGTTCTTACCTACCTACACGAACAAAACGACAATAATTGAAACGCCACACATATTCTAAACCGAGTCGTAGTAAACAGACCATATTCAGAAAAAAATTCCTCACTGAAGAAAAAAAGCAACCGACCCGCACCAAAACCGATACGGATTTTCCACTTCTCACCCATTACCATAGCGATAAAAAACCCACCATCGTATAAGGGAAGGTAAACACTATCCATTTGTGAGCGTTATGTAATATTGCGGCGGTCTGAACGCGCCTTTTGGGGAGGTTCGGACCAAAAAAGTGTATCCCAGTACTTTAAGAGAGGGTCTTTAGCTCTTTACCGTACGCCGGTTACGGTAGTGCCTCGCGTAGGTACGCTAAATAAGTCATTGTGAACGGAGTAGCATTGCTTATGGATAGGGACCAAAATTATGGCCCTACTCGCGTATGGAGATGCACGTGGTGTCTGGGAGACAGGGGTTTCCTCTCTGATCAATGGAAGTGAATCAACTCATACTGCTTGCTCCTTAACGAGTGAGGATGTGCGACAGAACATCCTGCGTGCATAACTACAAACATTGCAGCATTGATCTCTAAGCGTTTACACTGGGATCAGTTACTTAAGGAAGTAAGGTGGACTAAGTAATAGTATCTAGGTTTCTTAAGAATGTAAAGACGATAATGCCGCTCTTTGGTCAATAGGAGAATAGTTCTCAGAATATCGACCATCCATCGTCAGAATCTTGGATATGGTGAAAATAATATTGATAGTGGGCACCCAGAACGACTAACAGTGGTTACAATAAAATCATCATCTGCGTCTTCTCTTCTCGCTTCAAAAGAAATAACTGGTAAGGGGAAATAAGAAAAGTAAAATATGCAAGCTTATCAAGTTACGTGAAAGAAAATGTCGTTGACAACAATGTAAGTATTAATTATTATTATTATAATCTAGAGACTACTCTACAAAGACATGCCGAGTACCTGGTTATTAGCTGATATCCTTATATGTATAGGAACTTAGGAAAAATAGCAATCTAGAATTCCAAATGCATATCGTAGCGTATCTTTTCCGGCATAAAACAATAAACCGACGCGTGCTACAGATAATACAGAATTCATTTCTTAAAGGAGGTCGATTATGCTTTATGCCGCGCGTGTCCGATTTTGACACATGCGTTTCGCTCGCATCCGTCAGCAAGATGGGGGCAATTGTTATGCAATGGCGCGAAAGTAACTGTCCACGTCCTTCCTGTGGTACCGGAAGGGAAAATAAATAAATGGTCTGCCACACATTGGCTCCCAATGCACGTAACGCACACGATCTGTGAATATGAACTGTGATTGACATTGAAATATGATATTAATAATTTATACTGGCAACACCCAGTTGTTTGCATGGCTTTGAGATTTTGTTGGGAACAAAATTTTTTTTGTGGAAATTCAAATGGAGGTTATCATAATTAACTACAAGCAGACTCAATAAGACTAGTTATTGTTTTAATAATTATACAATCATTGCATGTAAGTTAAATAAAAGCTTGTAAAATGAAGTTTATCCCCCAACTTGAGTATTTAGTTTTCATTAGCTGAATTAGGATGAGCTACTTTCTACGTATGGGTACCTACCTACAGTGCCTTGAATATTGTTTTAATTTTGTAGCGCCAAAACACCACAATATCACCAAACATGTAACTATAGTAATGTTAACGTAACAATAGAGGACTTCAAAGACGGACAGACATCGCAATTTATTATTTGTGATTGAATTAATTTCAATTAAGTACCTAATCTTGATTGGAATAGAGTCAGAAGCTTGCCAGTATTTCCATGATAATGCCATTTTTGTTAATTAAAACAACGATCATTATAAACGAAATATTGCAATTAATACTTCTCGAAGCAAAACATCTTTCCGAACGTAGCGGTAGAGTCTGACATTTCAAAATTTTGATTTCTTTTTAGGGACCTTATTACTAAGACTCCATTGTCCGTTCGTCACCAGGCTGTATCTCACGAACTATGATAGACTCTTGAAATGAGCGCGACCCGACTCGCGCTTGACCATTTTTTTCTTCCGCACCTACTTTTCTACCTTTCCTACTTGTTAATCTAAAATACCCCGTTATCCAGTAGTACTGCGCGGGCGCAGGTGACAGTATTCCTTCCGCGTAGGCCTAAACTCGCGCGTCCGGCGGATGTGCTGAGTGAAGCGCGCTGATTGGCCCCTTATAGGGTCCGTGGCGACCGCCGCAGCCACTGGGTTACCCAGTAGCCCTGCAGATTCCGGGTCATAGTTACCCACTTACTAGCAAGACCACCTAACTTAAGTAACTTTTACTATAGCGAATAGAAAATCTAATTCTCAATGTACCCAAATGAAGCCAAAGATTCTGCGATCAATAAATTAAATTAAATAAAGTATTGACTGGAATTTTTAATTAAGTAGATTATTATACCCCAAAATTTAATAGCAGCTTTTTATCCCGAAAAATTTGTTTTGCGTTAAATCTCAAATTCTAGAGAATTTCTCGTGGGGTTGGTGAACCGCGGGCGAAATATGATAATAAATATTTGGGTTTCATGGGCTCCTTTAGAGTAGGTAAGTATTGTTGTAGTTGTTCTAGTACAAGCTTTTTATAAGAGGAAGGAAGCGGAATATTATCTACTCATTAAATAATAATAACAACCTTATAGTATTTGGGTTTGAGATTTTAATGTGTCAATCCAGGGCCGTTATAGTCGCCAGTTAAATTAAAAAATTGGGTGACAATTTCAAAGTAGTTAGGGTGCGATGGAATAGGTAACAAATATCCGAACATTTTCAATTTTTAACCGACTTCAAATAAGGATGAGGTCCTCAATTCGACTGTATGGTAATTCTTAAATATTCTCAGAACATACTGCGAGAAAATACGATATCCTAGCTGCGTTAAAACAAAAATGTGAAGGAAACTAAGAACTCAAAGAGAAATGTCATTTAAAGTCGCGTGCTGAGTCTAATAAAAAATACAAAACGCGAAGAACAAAACCCGTTGACCCTAATTCAGCGTAATTATCGCATAGCAGTCAAATATGTACGGGGTTCGATGCCGGGCGCGCTCGCTCTTTTTACAGCATTCGTCCTTTGAAGGATGACGTCGTGGAGGTATCCAGTTCGAATACCGGTCGATGAAATTATCGACCATCTCAATTTACAAATATTTTCAAAACAAAACAACTACCTACTGCATATTTTGTATGCACGATGTCAATAATAATTAAGCATACTACTTACTCCTAAGTAAACATTAAAGATAATAACAGTGATAACGCTCTTGATATTCTTGTTCATATTTATTCGATGATATGTACCTACATAAGTATTAACTATTCCTATTTGAAGGAATATTATAAAGAAGGTAGCTGTAATTACTAGTATAGGTACCTACTCTTTCATCTTCACGCCCTGTTCCCGGCTTTTCTTCTATTCTCTGCTATCAGATGTCAACTCTCTTCTTTCATGCAATTCATACGTCTATTCTTTGGTCTTCCTTTACTTCTTCGTCCCTTCATTCATACTTATCTTAATAATATTTTTTTTTGTTTTAATCTGAAAAATCTCCTTTGAAAAATGAAAGGATCCCCTTCGATGCCAGAATCTTTATGTAGAATTTTTTTTTTAAACTTGGCTTTGACAGTTTTGGCTTGAACTGTTATATATGAAAGAAAAGAGTACCCAGATGAGCTGAGTTTGTGGCCGGCTCTCCTTGGTACAGGCCGCGTAGCTAGATTTTACCCATGTATACAGAGTTTTAATTAAAAAAAGGCAGCAAAATCATATTTTCCTCAGACAGCGGCCTACTAGATATTTAAGATATTTTTAATTAGTTCTATAGATAATTTTTTTATACGTAGATCCAATTTTTCATTTCTTGTTGCTTCTTTATTTGCTTATCTATAAACTTAATAAATGTAGAAACTGAGTCGAATAAACCGTGCACGTAATGAAAACACCATCGCCTCAAATTAAATCTAAAAGAATACGCAAAGGACGTTTTATGTACTGGTCTGCATATATCAATAGCTATCAATATTTAAAATCGCTTACATTACCTTTTTAAACACACATACATAAATGCAAGTAAGTACATAAATCTAACTACATAGTTTCTTACGAGAGGTGTGGTATAAACTCCGCCCAATGAAAAATAGACTAGTTAGTACCTATACTAGATCGCTTCAAAATTCGTTCCACGTATGACAGTGCATGTATTTTTCTGTTTTAGGGTTCCGCGGGCGCAAGGTATCACGTATTTCTATCTATTCTATTTACGTAATCAATTCAGGGTTGTAAGAACTGAAGAAGTTCTTAATTTTTATCGTGAGAACTTATTTTTCTTCAAGAGAAGAGTTAATAGGCATTTTCTAGGCAAGCGCGCTCCAACCTAGATCTCATCATTGCTTTCCATAAGGCATAATTGTCGTCAAGCAACAATCAACAATAAACAAAATCATTTTAATTTTTTGGGCGATTTTTTTTTACTCGAGGCATTTTTGGTTGAGTTATTTTAACGTTTTACATTATTGTTAGGTATCCAGCGATGGAGAATATTGTACCCAGTCGAATGAGATCATTAGAGGGAGTAACTAAAGCTTAAATGACTTTTAAAACTAAAGAAGCGTGACCAAGGGTGGTATCAAGTTTTCTCATGAACGAAAATCACCGTATGGAAAACTATCTTACGGAAATAAAATAGTGTTTTAAAGAACCATTGGCACCAGGACTTACTTTTTGTATGCAAAATATTTCCGTTTTTTAATATTCGGAATTTATTTTGCATAGGAAAAAGTTGAGTACTTTATTTTCAACTCCTCTCATTCAGAGTATTGATTATTATTGAGAAATACAACTTGTTTATTTGCCTATAACTTTGGAATCCGGATAATAAAAAAAAATTGCATGAGTAAGTACCGAACGTAGTCTATAAAGAATAAGCTCTATACTACGGGATACATCTTTTGAATGAGGAGGGATACAAAAGCGCTTTTAGATGAGCGTTTTATAAAAGGGTAAATGGCTGAGAACCCCACGCTAGCGTGACCCGGGCGCACTTGACGGCCAACAGTTATGTGTATTTTTTCCGATTGTCGCCAAGGAATCTGCCGTAAATTCCTACTAATGCATTAAAATTGTATAGGCTATCGGTTTTTGCGCTGCGCATGTGACGGCGCAGCGTACGTATAATTGTAATTAACATAAGTTGTTGTAATAACAGCGGCGAACGCGCGCGCACTGAAAATGGCCGCGCCCGGTTTTTGCGCTCGCGGCGCGGTGCGTACTCTGAATATCATAAGCTACGTGCGTGCAACGGGACGCACTGGCGCATTTTTCCTCTCGTGGAAATTTTATTACCCAGACTTATATAGATATTTCAATATTATTGTTTGGTAAAAAAATTTAGGGAGGGAGTTTGGGGGGGGACAGGGGGAGAGAAGTTCTGTTTTTTCCTTTTTTCTTAAATATTTTTAAATTATAAACAAAAATGATGGTAAGCATAATCTTCCTAAAGTGAACAGTTCCAGACTTACAAATTAACGTCATATTTTTCAAAAAATCTACAAAAATGTTCATTTGCTACTTAACACCCTCCGTAACTCTGCAACCATTGGTGAAAAGTATTTATGTACTCCACTGTTAATTATAACCGACATCATATTAACATGCTTGCTGAAACACGCGAGCGAAACACGGCTAAATTCTTAAAAGAATATAGGGGATTCATCTCTTTGTCACTCTCACGGATACGTTGGTTGGACATGCAGGGTCGCGGAAGAATATAACGGAAAAACGACCTTTTCCTAATTAATCAAAAACTAAGCCAGTTATCGAAAATCAGTTTCTCAGCGTTTTTGGATATTGTTATTACCGACACATTAAAATAAAAACTACAATTACACCCATTGTAGTTTCCGATAAAAAACAGGAAAACTGAGATTTTTGAGCAACTTTTTGAAGAACTTTTTATCGAGAAAATTTTATCCAATCGTGTTTCTGCTTCTTAGAGATTTTAGATTAAAGACCCAAAATACATGACGTTAGATTTTGAAAGTAATTGTCTTTATAGTTTTTACGTAAAACTGCATTCAAAATCACTTGAATACGGCTTGTACACCGTTAAGAATAAAAAACCGTTCAGTCAACAATTTTGTTATTTAATTCAGAAATTTCCGAATTTTACCAAAAGATTCCTACTTGATACGAATCCTTTTTTGACGAAGGTCTGTATGAATTTTCCCACTATTTCCATGTAGATAGGTATAGTATACTCGAGCAAATCCCTCGAGAGTGCTGAGGGTTAAATTGTGAGGGCTTCCGATAGAGATTTAGTGATCCCGTTGTGTGTACTTATCCTTTTTCGTAACACTTCCGGTAACTTGGCCTAGCCAAGGATATGTTCGTCTAAAGGCCTAGGCATCGTATACAAAGAAGTGTTTAGTTTCAAAATTACTGCTGTAGGTAACTGAAAAGCTTATTATAATATTTCTATTTTCAAGTGTGAAAACACTACAAACTTCAGGGAGGCTGAATCGATATGACTGTATTTCAAACGCAGGTAGATATTGTAATGCAAGAGTGATCTTGTCTAAATATTTATACAAAAAATAAAAGATTCTCGTAGTATTGAACAAAAATACTGTTAATAAATTGAATAAAAAACAAGACGCACAGGTTTTCAGTTAACCTACCCATATTATACAAAAAATAAAAGATTCTCGTAGTAATTGAACAAAAATACTGTTAATAAATTGAATAAAAAAACAAGACGCACAGGTTTTCAGTTAACGTACCCATATTTTTTGTAATGGTTGAATAAGTCAAAAATAAGCATACAAAAATAAGACCACGGAATGGGCCAAATATTATTGAGTTTCGAGATTTTGTTGATTCGTTAAAAAAACGTTAAAACCACCCCGTGTGTCGCTACTGGTGGCGGGGAGACCGAGGCCTCGCCCTGTATGCCTGCAACTCGAAACTGTTACCTATCTTACAACTGATGGGGGTCTTACACACTCCCACGACGCAGTTCCGATACGACGGAAACTTCAGTACACGTGGTACTGCAATAGCTGTTTAGTCTTCATTTCAGCTTGTATCTCAGCATAATTTGCTTTGTGATGAATCATTGATTTTGTGATTGATATGAGCTTGATAATTGGCGAGTGGTTCTAAAACGACAGATTTTTGTATATACTGGTAGGTACCTATTTAGTAACCAAATAATAAAACATGGATTTGGAATTGGTATAGTTGACCCACTCTAGAGAAGTCTCGACTCCCCAGGGTATAAACTTAACAGTATCTTAATAAACTGCTGATTAATTGAATAAAGTAAAAACTTATAATTCAATAGCTTTTTCACTGTTCCCTGAAGGTTAAAGTCGTATGTAGTAAAGGCGAGTTTTCCAGTGGTCGATCCCTACAACTGGCTGTGTTTTTGCGACGCGCGTAACACGATCGGGCCATCTCATAATTTGAACGTTTTTCACCGCTCCTCCCGACCCCTTATTAACACTAGGGCTGCCACTTGCCGGGCTGCCAATCGCACAGATTGAGAACTAATAGGTATATACATTACTAGTAGGGTGCGTGGCTGCTGTCTTCCCCTCTTTTTGCCTTCCCACTTTTAGTCTCTTCAACATTCCCCACACATTTTCTATGGAAAAATAAATTCCGCCATTTTGAAGTTTTTTTTCTGTCCATCGAATAGACCTTCGGGTCCTGATCACTTCTTGTCAAGAAATCGTTCTTCCATCTTTTATACTTTCCGAGATATTGGCGAAATTCGTTTGGCGGCCATTTTGAATCCGCCATTTTGATTTTTTTTCAGCTCACTGGCGATTGGATGACGTTTCAAATGACATTTGGTAGAGCACCCGCCACTTATCTTCAATACCCTGGTCGTGCTCTTCACACGTCTCCGAAATCCTCAATCATCAGCTCTCGCTATATTTTTCTTCCTCATGAATTTTTCCCTTCTTTACGACTCTATCCATGAAAAAAAAATTCATACAAAATTCTTCAGGAGAGGTGACCAATCAGTCAATCAGCACGAGTAGTAATATCAATTCATGTAAGTACGTAATCAGTACATAAAAATATATAAAAAAATTAAAAACCATCCGGCCAACCAACGGCCATCTTGGATTTAAAAGCCATCTTTTACACAAGCCCTGCACTGTGCTCAGCCTTACGCTATTTGGACCATCTTAGATCGATTTTCACCAAACATAATTAAAAACATTCCCGACATCTTTAAAAAATCAACATTGATAAAACCAAAATTTATTGAAAAACATCCCGTTGTTTTTACGTTGGTTGGTTAAAAAGATGTAACAATAAAAATAAATCAAAGAAGAAGCAAAATCAAATTAATATGCACCGATACTAAACCTGAGGATATGATCCGAACGAAATACGTAAATCTTTTTTTTACAAGCAAACATCAGCGCCGTGAGTCAAAATTGTATATAAGGCTGCTGAGCAAATTAATTACAGCATGGCCTTACTGCTAGTGACAAAACAAGTGTTTTTGACACCGGTAAACTGGCGATTTTTTCGTGCCGTCCGCCCTGCCCACAGGGTATAATTCTATTTTTTAATGTCTTTATTCAAGTTGGCACTTAGCTTGGATAGCCTACTTTGTGTTAAGGTAGAAATCAGCACCCTAAATCCGAAACTCAGAAAATTGTCGTCTTAGCCTCGGTTTAGTGCTCAGTCCTGCACCACTGATAATTAATCTATTAACACCACCATTCCGCAACTGATGTTCTCATTAATATGGTGCTGATAATAATTCATTCTTTGTTAAAATACGACCCTTAGGTATCTAAATAGATGCCTCTACTAATTTGAAACGTATTTCTAAAACTGTTACATTGATATTCGTGTACGTATTCTGATTTTGCTTCAAAAGTAGTTTAAGTTTTCAATGTGTATGCTATATTAATACCGTTAATTCATTATTAAAGAAATAACACAACTTGAATTTCATGTAGTAAGTGTTACATGGAAAGAGCAAACTGGCTTTTAACATGAATAATTTCAAGGAAAATTCTAAGGCAGGATATCAGATGTAAACTCCACAGCTTACTTTAAATACCCCTGTGAATATTATAGAATTTATAATGTTCTATTATAATGTTTCAGAGTCTTTAATATTATCGCATAGTCAAAATAACCTACTTCACAAACACCTACAACCAAGCTTAGAGCGACCCATATAAACCTATCACAAAAATAAGCTTAAACTTTTAAAGGTGTTATTAAACGCAAGCTCAATAGCAAATCTTACTGTAGTTTAACGTATTAAGAGCCATCGTAAAATTATGAAAAAATAAAAGTAAACCAAGTGAGGTTGTTTTGGAAGAAGCCCATGAAAAACTAAACCTGAAACTCCCAAAACAGGGAAAACAGTTGTTTGCCTGAAACAGGGAAATCTCACAAAAATACATGGGGTTATTCAAGGGGCCGATAAACAAACTCCATAAGAGCCGGCAACGCACAAAACTCTGGACTAGTCTGGTGCTGCAATAATGTCCATGGTCAGGTGACCCACCCGATCGTTTGTTCGCGTTCACTATAAAAAAAATGAGCAGAGGAGGGTAACCCTAATGTGGGCTGTTCTGGTCCCTGATTGCGTCCCTGGTGCTGATTGACACACGCTATTGAAACGGTCCGCTCCTCGGAACACTGAGTCACTGACGAACATATAAATTGACGATAGATAATGGCGTTGCGGCGGTACCGAGCAGGGAAGTTTTTTATTCCCATTGTTCTAGGTTCTGATATTTCTTTTAATGTCGCACTCAATAAATTGTATTTCAGTTCGATTTATTGCACGTTGAATACAAACGAAATCGATTCTTGTATTGTTTTCTAGCATGATGTCTTCTAGTATTGTATCTCCAAATATCCAGATCAGATCGGAATAGAGTCCACTCGACAAAAATCCCATCTACCAGGTTAAATGGAAATTCTTTCCCTTCCACCCCGATAGCGAGGTAAGGCACCGAGGTGGATTGGAAGAAATCAATTCTCCAGGGATCATGGAGAACGATCATACTGTGTAAACCCGTTGCTAGGTAAATAAATTATTTTACGACGGGAATTATTTCTTAATGTAATATTTTTTTAATTTTTTCGAACAAATACAGCTGAAGAAATTACTACACGAGGCGGGTGACGTAGTAGGTATTATAAATAAAAGTTATCTCAATTTAACTAAAACTAATCTTAATTTTGGCACCGATATTCCAAGTAAGTATTAAAGCTCTCTCCAAGTTAAATTCTACACAAAACAGTAATTGAGGCAATAAAGAGAAACAGAATTTTTACAATATGATTTTTTACATATTTTACATTAGTTTTTTCGTTCATTTCAGCCGACAGACGTGCACTGCTGGACAAAGGCCTCCTGCAACGATTTCCAATCCACACGGTCTCCAGTCCTCTTGTATCCAGCAACTTTCCCTTAATGTCGTCAGGCCATCTGGTCGGAGGTCTGCCAAAACTGCGCTTTCCCGTGCAGGGTCGCCATTCCAGCACTTTGGGTCCCCAACGACCGTCGGTTCTAACACCTAATGTACTAATTCAAATTCGCGATACTTTACATTACTTAATAGTAATGGACAGTTATGTAAAAAAAAAAAAAATAGATACAAGTTTAATTTATACAAACAATTTGGTCACAAAAGCTTCGGTATCTTAAATCCGAATTTTTCAAAAGCATTTCGCGTTGAAACGCCCACTACGTATTTTCACAGCATTCTGTAAAACCCTAACAACTTACGGCCTAGCGCCTAAATACGAGTATACTTATATTTCGTTGGAAAATTGTAGTGCTGTACGTAAAAGCGTTTTACAATTATTAACCACGCGTATTTCGAGCAAACACTTTACGTATGTACGCTACTGAAAAACCTAACAGGGGCCGTTATTATTTTTTTCATACTATATATGATAGCGCTTGACTGTGAGCACACCTGATGGAAAGTGATGATACAGTCTAAGGTGGAACGCGCTTGCCTAGGAGATGCCTATTCACTCTTGATTTGAAGGCTGTAAGTGGCAGGAAAGACGCTGCCTGGGAGGGTATTCCAGACCTTTGCAGTGCGTATCAGGAACGAGGAATCAAACCGTTTCGTACGCGTCTTTGGTACGTCGACAACATAACACAAAACAATATTGCAATAATAATGGTTATAATTATAATAGTATTATTGCAATATTGTTTTAAAATGTTCATACTAACATTGTATGAAAATATCACTACAATGTTACAATAATACTGCTATAAGAGATGGTATGGCCCCAGGTCTAAAGAAATATAAAAAAATCATACCCCGGGTAGTACTGGGAAAATGCATAGTTAATTGCAGAAAATTGTCCAAGCGAAAATTGTTATATCGATGGGTGTTCCTTTTTGTGATCGAATACTTGACAATTGTAATTATTGCCGGCATTCCTGAGCTTTTCCGAGTACCAATGCTTATAAGAAACGCGGTGTAGCAATAATGTAGAGGAGAAATGCACTACTGGGCAATTATTATTTATCGAACCTTATCTATTGTTGCAACTTGTAAGTTTGTAATTTGATACAGCATTGTTATTTTACGAGTATTAATACCACTAGCAAATTATTTCTTTGACTTTTGAATTTGGCGATTTTGCATTTTATGTATGCTTCTTTTCTGCGTAAACAGTAAATTTTACTCACTGCAAGTGAGTAGGTCCTTGCTTGCAATCTTGCCGGTATCGTACTCACTTGAAAGGGGTCAATAAAACACAAATGATGCTACCCACAATCGCACCGGAACGCTTAATCACTTATGGCGGTGCGTAGCAAAGTACCTTATATTGAGATTACCTGCTATAGCAGAACGAAATGATGAAGTAAATCGATTCGTTTTCCATGCTAGTCATAGTTTTGCGACTGGATTTTCTCTAGACATATTTTATCCTATAGGTAAACACTTAAGAGTTCGGTCGGGGGAATATTTCTAGTCTCACTTGACTGTATGATAGCTAAGTTGTATAACGTCTTACATTAGAATCGTGGGCTCCCCGCAGTCTGATCGCATCGGTTCTGCTTCGCTGATGTTGGTCGTAAATCGTAAAACGATAATTAGGTAAATGACTGAACCTTTTTACCGCAATTATAAAGTCATAATCGAGTGGGAACGTTTGAAAGATTGCTATTCTTTGTGTTCCTTCATAGATTATTATTAATGTAACGATAACGTTTCCCAGTGCCAACCTGTCTACGATTCTTATAGCTATTTGTGTGAATTGTATCACAATTGAATATGTTTAATCTTCAATCAATTCGCTAGATAGATTAATTGGTTGAATTTATTGATTCGTCATTGTTATTATATCGACATTAAAAAACATATTTTTTCTATAGTGTGTGAACCACTGTACTAAACAGATAATTAGTAAAAACAGCAGTGTTCGCGTTCAAAGAGTTACATCTTCAATTAGGTCTTGGAATTAGCTTGAACCTGCATAGTTTCCTACTAGGTACATACTTAGATCGCATAACACATTCTGCCTAAGGATGTCAAAAAATCCAAATCCAAATACCAAAATCGGATGTCATATCGGCGGAGTATGTGTTAACAATTTAAGTTACGCTGATGATATGGTGCTGCTCAGTCCTTCTATCAAGGCCCTACGGAAATTGTTAAGTATCTGTGAAAAAAACGCTTTAAGTCACGGACTTAAATATAACGTTTCCAAGACCGAAATGATGGTCTTTAAGTGTGGAAAAGGCCCGGACAATGTCCCTCCGGTATTCATGAATGGTGTGGAGATACGAAGGGTGGCGGCGTTCAAGTATCTCGGTCACATGTTGACGGAGGGTCTCAGAGACGACTGTGACATAGAGCGCGAGAGGCGGGCGCTTGCTGTCAGGTGCAACATGATAGCACGCAGATTCTTCCACTGCAACGAGCAGGTCAAGAAGACCCTGTTTCGAGCGTTCTGTCAAAATTTGTACACTTGCCATCTATGGTTTGGGTACACCAGACGCTCGTATAGTGCCATCAGGGTGCAGTACAATGATGCCTACCGCATCCTGATGAAATTGCCACGATTTTGCAGTGCGTCGAACATGTTCGCCTCGGCAAGAATGCCCGACTTTTTCGCAATAATACGTTCGCGTATAGCAACCTTTTGGGACCAAATTCGTTACTCTCATAATGAGATCCTTCGTACAATGTGTGACCACTTGGATACCGCAATCTGTCGGCATTGGTTGACACAGCATCGCAGTGCGAATCGAAAATAAGCACATAATATTTCTATTTTATTTAATTTTTATTTATGTTTATATTCTCATATTATCATTAATGTTTTTATTTTTATTTAATATTTTCATGTAAATTGGTTAACTGGGTTCATTGCCTTTCAATAAAGAACATTTATTTATATTTATTTATTTAAGGAGTGAATACATACATATTCTTAGTTTTAAGTCGACTTGTAGTTATCACCATACATATGCGACAAATATCATATTGACGTTTTACAAGACCCTGTACGTTAGGCCTATGTGAAATAAAAATATTTTGATTTTTTTTTTAATTTTATTCAATATGATATGTATTTGGTTTTTCAGATACTGCGATGAGTAGTGATAAACATTATTTCTTAATTTAAATGTGAAGAAATAAATAACTAATAATTAAACAGAGGAATGGCGTTTTATTGTGTGACACGGATACAGTGGACAGGAAAAGATAAAAAAATTGGTTGTCTGTAAAGTCGGTTTACTGACGATAGTTGAACGTGACAACGTCTTCTTTGTCGCTCGTTCCGCGCTCGCGAGGTAACGCCGCATGAGCGAGGTAACGCCGGTAACGCCGGATGAGTCATGTTTTTTCGTACGTGCAACCGGCTGTATCGAATTATAAGACGTTGTCACGTCAAAAAGAATATAATATGACGTTGACGTCTTGATGTTGACAGCCCGCTCAGACTTCAGGCTGTGTTCACTTTATGAACTGCAGGCTGCGTTCACTTTAACAATTAGGTACCTGTAGCCTAATTGGAAAGAGCATCCAGCCGCAATAGCTGTGAGACGCGGACTCGAATCCCGCTAAATCAATATTCATACGTATTAACAATGTAATAAACTAACATTCTGACCTTTTACAAATTAGTTAAATCTTCGGCTGGTGTCTTGCGATGAAGTACTGACTTGAAGTGAGTAAACAGAATGGTCAGTGGAAAACTATAACTGCTTACGCCTTACTGCTTACATACCATAATTATCATTCATCTTTCTATAAGTTATTGTTAGAGAAAATTAATTTTTACATCGGCATCACCTCTGTTAGGTATAGGAATACAAAGATGGTATCGTTAGCTAATTAACGATTGCTGAGTGGTCTCGGAATCCGTGTTTTATTAATGAAAATTGTCCTTCAGTGCGGCGTGCGGCGGGCGGCGCGGTACAATGCGCGCCTTACGCGGAGCGGACGCGACTATTTGGGCAGGCGCGTGCGCAGGCATACTGAGTGCCGTAGGGTGACTATCATCATACCATCCTTCCTAAAGAAACTCATCATCATCATCATCATCTCAGCCTGCGGACGTCCACTGTTGGACATAGGCCTTCCCAATCACGCGCCACCACACCCTGTCCTCAGCCTTCCTCATCCAGCCGCTTCCCGCCACCCGCTTTATATCATCAGTCCAACGAGCTGGGGGTCGTCCTACACTACGCTTACTCGTACGCGTAAGGAAACTCAGTTGAGTTTTATATGGGTTTCTTCTCGGCGCGTTGGAACCCTCGCAACTTTATTTTTGAGTCGACAAATAGTTATCACCATTAATTAAATCGGTCTTATAGACTTTTCATAGTGCGTGCAAGTTAGGCCTACTTATGTGAAATTGAGAAGTTTTTGTAGTGATTTCAACTTTCCACTTATTTTGCTAAACAAGAGTCTCCTAAATAAAAATAAAATAATGAAATTAACGTTTTGCGGTAATGATAAACAAATAAAAAGATTCGAAATTAATTCGAAATTAAATTGGAGTATTGAATATTTAATTTCTCTGGTAAATAAGCGACTATATAGGTACATAGGTACTTAAGCCCGAATAGAATAATAAAGCTCAATTAAAATAACAAAAGTTTAGGTATAATTTTTATATAGTGATACTATCTAATTTGACAAGAAATACTGGAATTCAAGCATTTTTTTGTGTTTCCAACGCGTCTATGTAATTTTCATACCCTTCATATTTAACTCATTTTATACCCAAGAATGAGTCGGGCTCTAACATTTTTTATACTACCAACACCTGTTAAGTGAGTCCTGCTGGCTCTTTATTTTAGCTATTTATTTTAACTTCATTGATTCAAAAACCATGGTCACCCGATGAAAATTTGACGTGCGAAACCAACTATGGTCCGGTTATTTATTAAAATAATGCGTCCATACAATTGCAAAATGCTTATGTACCGGCCATGCGGAATATGTAATGCCTGTTTTTCTTTGGGCGGAAAACTTTTGTACCTACTTATTATACCTAGTTATATTTGTTTATTTATAGTACTTACCTATCAACTACCTATTATCTTTATTTTAAATGCATGGAGCAAATTTCTAGGACCATTAAAGAACTAATGTGCAAACTTTCTTTACCAAGGTTTGAGCTTATATGATGAGTGATGAGCCAATGAGTGATTGAGTCAATCAGAACTATAGTATTTTAATATTAATAAGGAAGATGTTATTTTTAACTATTCTAATTATAATGAAACTTAGTATTATGTCTAATATAATATATATGTATTGTGTATTATATTATTATCAACATTTAAGAAGAGTCACTATATTATAATCTATCTAGGTCTAATTTGTATACGCAAATGGCTCCCAAACTTTTCTCTACTTAGGTATGTTTTGCTTTCATACGCATAGACTGATGCTGGAAGTAGATAATCTTGACAAATTGTACCTCTCTATAAAGTTCCAAATATCTTTAATAGGCTAGGCTATCTATATTAAAAAAGGTTAAATTAATATGTCTAATATTTAAAAGGAAAAGGCATTTGACTGACTGACTGTTTTATCAGACCACAACTTGAACCATCGAATGGATGGTTCAAGTTGTACTTCCGCCAGCGGGTCCGTCGTGGAAACAGACAGTTTTTGTGGGTGCAAGCCCCACATAACCCTTCCGTTTCCCCTGCCGGAGGGCAGCGTTAGGCATTTTCTGTCTTATATAAATAAAAAAAAAGGTTCAAGTTGTGGGCCTTGTGACCTTTTAAGGGTCGATTCAACCAGAAAAAAGTATCTGACAAAAAATATTAAAAAATCCACGGCCACGATATAATAAAACAATAGAATGATTTATTAAAATAAAAATACAATAGCATTACATAATAATTAAAAAATAAGCTTAAATTAAAAATTAAAACTAAATTACTACTATTAACTATTAACTATTATTAACATTTTTAACTAATTATTAAATTTATTAACTATAAAACAATTATATAAAGCAAAGTCTAAATAATGTCTGAACTGGAGTACTTAGGCTCCAGACACCCATGTGAGGAAGGTCGTCTGCTTTCAAAGAATCTAAGGCATTGCGGCCGACGGTCACATACTTAGCATGACACACAATGTATGCCTAAAGGTGGACATAAAAATATATAACAGCTAATAATTTTATGGTAATGTACGGAAAAATATGCGGCGATATTACTCTAACTAGCCTCTTTAAGAAATTATAATAGGTAAGTTATAATGCGTATAAAGTTAATTAACGGTTAAGTACTCCTGTTTTTAATTGCAAGTTTATAATTAAATGGTTAGTTAAAGTAGGTACATGACAGCAGAGTAAACCTATGGTAGTAGGTAAGTAACGATGCAGCCAAAAATGTAATTAATAACTAGGAAGATGTAGGACCCCATCGGTTGGTATGCAGCATCGCACAGGTACCTAATATAAATCCTTAGGTGGTACTGGTATATCTTTCTAGTAGATACCTAAGGCTCGGTAGCTTGACTTGACTTTAACCGAAACGTTATAGTTAAATATGGTTGTCTGACTCTTATTTTGAAAGACATAAGAGTCAGACAACCATATTTAACTATAACGTTTCGGTTAAAGTCAAGTCAAGCTACCGAGCCTGTCGGTTAATATTGCAACGCAAACCGTTTCAGCAAGGAAGCATCTTACTCGTCTCATATTTCTTTCTTATAGTTCTTATATAAAAAATATTTTTAGTGTAAATACTATATAGATATGTTGAAACGATCATAAGGCATTTACTTTAAATATCATAATATTATAGCACCAAACACAGTCGTCAAAATTGTTACAATGTACAAAGCCCCGTTCGTTTTAGACATCCAGAACGCGTTTCCTACACCCTCACGCTTCTTCATTTAAACAAATGACAGCGATCACTCACCGTCAAGAGGCCCTGAAAAACAATAAGTACCTACAGACTATCGCAATAAACACAGACACTGACCGATGGTCCGCGCATACTGCGTGAATTTTAATAAGGTACGGCCTGTCTATTGTAATTAATGGATGCTTGATCTTGCTTGAATAAACAATGCTACTTTGTTTTTAATTGTTTCTCGGTTAGGTAAACGTCTCTGAATTTACTTCTAGTGGGAGGCGGCTCAGAAAGCTGAAGTCAACAAAACGGGGATACATGTTTGTTGGTTGTTGCAGCTACATCGTTCATTTATTTCAGCCTACGGTCGTCCGCAGTTGGAAAAAGACGTGCAATTA
This sequence comes from Coenonympha arcania, assembly GCA_036785405.1. Taxonomy (NCBI): domain Eukaryota; kingdom Metazoa; phylum Arthropoda; class Insecta; order Lepidoptera; family Nymphalidae; genus Coenonympha; species Coenonympha arcania. The sequence continues at coordinate 1,896,951 of CM072069.1, forward strand.
TAATATTTCTATCGTTGTTTTCAACCTGCACAGGATCCTGTACCGCTTAGATCCAGAGGATGTTATTATGTTTGTTGGTTGTTGCAGCTACATCGTTCGTTCATTTCAGACGACAGTGGTTCATCGCTGGAGAAAGGATTCTTGCAATTAAATCTATCGTTGTTCCCAACCTGCACAGGATCCTGTACCGCTTAGATCCAGAGGATGTTATTATGTTTGTTGGTTGTTGCAGCTACATCGTTCGTTCATTTCAGACGACAGTGGTTCATCGCTGGAGAAAGGATTCTTGCAATTAAATCTATCGTTGTTCCCAACCTGCACAGGATCCTGTACCGCTTAGATCCAGAGGATATTACTATGTTTGTTGGTTGGTGCAGCTACATCGTTCGTTCATTTCAGACGACAGTGGTTCATCGCTGGACAAAGGCCTCTTGCAATTATTTCTATCGTTGTTCCAAACCTGCACAGGATCCTGTACCGCTTAGATCCAGAGGATATTATTATGTTTGTTGGTTGTTGCAGCGTCATCGTTCGTTCATTTCAGCCTATGGTCGTCCGCAGCTGGACAAAGACGTGCACTTATTTCTATCGTTGTTCCAAACCTGCACAGGATCCTGTACCGCTTAGATCCAGAGGATATTAGGTATTATGTTTGTTGGTTGTTGCAGCTACATCGTTCGTTCATTTCAGCCAACAGTGGTTTATCGCTGGACAAAACCCTTTTGCAATTATTTCTATGGTTGTTTCCAACCTGCACAGGATCCTGTACCGCTTAGATCCACAGGATATTATTATGATAATAAAATAAATAATTTGTCGGCCTGTCGCCATCCCGGTGAGTCACTCAGACATGTGCTTTCGGGGTGTTCTGCGCTTGCCAACACTGAGTATTTGCACAGGCACAACCAAGCAGCCAAAATCCTACACCAAGAGCTTGCTCTGAAGTACGGACTCTTGGATGAGAGGGTGGCCTATTATAGGTACACACCGGTTCCTGTCCTCGAGCGCGGCCGCGTCCGACTCTATTGGGACCGGTCTATCATCACGGACAGGACTATCTTGGCTAACAAGCCTGATATCGTGGTGATGGACCGGGCACAGTCGCGGGTGTTTTTAGTGGACATCACGATCCCGTATGACGGGAACCTCGTGAGAGCTGAGACGGAGAAAAAACGGAAGTATCTGGATCTCGCTCACGAGGTTTCCGCCATGTGGCACGTGGAGTCCACTGAAATCATCCCTATCGTGATATCTGCCAATGGTTTAATACCAGTCAGCCTTGCTCACTATCTGCGGCGGCTGGGTTTCCGTGGCAGTTCACTTGCAGCCAAGATGCAGAAGGCGGTGGTGCTCGACTTGGCTAGGATAGTCCGTCGGTTTCTTAGCCTGTCGCCCTGACCTGGCACATAATATATGTATGTGTGTAACGTTTATTTATGTTTATTTAAATTTTGCGTATTTAAGTAAGTTTATTATGTGTCTTTGGCTTTTATATATATTTATCGTGTGCCGGGTGTGAGAGAATGGGAAACTTTTGTGAAACAAAATTACCATCTGCCCCGGTTACGTCATATTATGAAAAAAGGGTAACAGACACGCACACAGACATTATAAAGAATTAATATGAGACACCTTAACGAAGATTAATATAAGGTGGTCACCTATCAGACTAAACCCTGTAAAAAACAACTCAGTACAAAATTTGTTTTATTTTATTCCTTACGCGTATATTTTCATATTTACATTCGCACATGGCTCTGACGTTTTAGTTTTAGAGCTAATTCTTGTGTAAACCGTAAGTTTTTACAGACGTTTTCCCACGCATTGTACCTATACCTATGTTACACTATCAACAAACCTGTAGCATACCTAACAGATTTGCTTGATACTGTTATGTGCTCTCTAAATCAGAAGTTGTTAGGTATACCTAATTAGAATTTCAACAACTTTCTTTCGCTACAATTTAAAGAAAAATATACAATTCAGTTGATTTTTTTACTAGGTATTATTATTGCTCTAAAGTAACAACATTTCAGAAAATGTTGTTGACTGTAGTCAACCACGAAGGCTACCATACTAAGATGTCGATGCCCTTTACAAGTTATCTTACCACAACAATCAGCACATAGGTAAATAGTCATAGGTAACACCACGTAAATAAACAGAAAATAAATACCTACTCGTAAGTTTTTCAATAACAACCTACTCCTGGAAACATGGATCACTTGCTGTTTGGAATTTACGTGTTACGCACGACTATGTATGTTTTTACACTCACACACTCGCATATATCACATATTAATGTGTGCGTTAATTACTATAAAAAATATTCGATATATTATCGAGAGGATAATTCATAGAACATGGGAACTTTAGAGTGGATGACTTAAGTTTAATGCAAATATTTACGTAACGTGTGAATCTTGATCATTGATGTGATAGGTATTAATTGTTAATAAGAATTTCTAAACGATTATCATGTTGATTGTTGAGCCATTATGAACAATCTTGTGGGCATTTGATTTCATTTGATTAGTAAGATTATAAACTGAGCTAAACAGATGAAATATGGTACGGTAAATTAAACTTAAGCACACCAATAATTGGTTTGAATTTTGTTCAAAATAATTTGGAATTAGTCTATCTAAAACTAAAAAAAAATTGATAAAATATATTCGTTACTCCTTCAAGCAACTGCTAGATTTTAAACTGAATAAATAAATAGGCTACTTTGTATTCCAGAATAAGTACGATAACAATATGATAGACAAACTTCCTATAAAATTATAGACTGACTTATTAGTTAAATATAGTTCAACATGAAAATTTCCGCGAAAGGACTGTAACTCCATACCTAAGTACAAAATAGGCACCTGATAAATTAGATTTCAGGATTACGACTTTTTTATTGTTTGACAGGTATTCTTGAAGCAGCGATTGGTCGACGGCCTCAGTATATGTGTCGATGCCTATTTTTTTATTCATGTTCGCGACAAGTGTTATTTATCTCTGTCATTTTAATTCATATTATATCACTCGCTAAGAAAACGTCAATTAAATACTTTGCTTCTAGAAATAACATTAGTTACTTGACACAAAAATTGAATGTAACAAAATAAGTATAAAACACACAAGTATTCCATTCCCGGCAAAAAATAGAATTAAATTAAAATAATTTATTTCGCAACGTCGACTCCATGCTTGCCTAGTTATCGAGAATTGCCAATCAATTGCTTATTGGATAACAGTTGACCAATGGCAGTTCTCCTTTTCAAATATCGAATACACCGAATATCAGCAATAAATGCACCAGTACACACAGACCTTTCGCATGGTTTTGCATTGACTATCATCAAATAAAATGACGGATAAAGGTCAATATTATTTCGGACGATTACCCTCCTTATTGCTTAAGTAATTCTGACTATATTTGAATGATAACTTTTAAGTTGTTCCATGTTTATACGCCAGTTGTTTACAATTTGTCGGTAAGATGGCCTCAACGTAAAATGGTTTTTGCTTCGCTGGTCTACTATTTGTCACATGTACATTTTTTATGACCTACCGAACGTCTAGACGTTTTTGCGTGTCTGGAAAACCTGTCGATAGGTATTTTTTCTTTGAATTCAATGGTTATGGCGTCAAGTAGTTTTATTTTTATTTTGGAATCGATACTGAAAGGTATTGAATATTGATGCGTTCTGTAGGTACCTACTGCTGTTTTTATTTCATTGTGATCAATTTTGTTTTATAATGAGAGCAAACTTCAGTCTAGGATAGACTTGATCGAGAGAAATAAGTTTTAAAACAACTGTTTCAACAATTGTTTGTAGGTAAAAGTTGATGCCATGGGAAGAGCTTTAGTGAAAGTGTCACCAGCTGTTGTTAAGAATTTTCAGGAAAACCGTGTAAACCGAAAACAGAGCCACGACTTCATTAAATTAACCGTCATTAAATTTCCGGACTCTTAGAAATAATGCAATTTCGAAAAGGTCACCTCGCATATTTTGACAATTAGGTACATTTTTTTTAAATTAGGTGTTTAATTGAAATGCTTCCCACACCTATGATAAAATGGAAAAGTTACAATATTATGGCATATTAATTCCACTGTTAACGTCTTAAAATCTTCATCTAATATTATAAGGAGGAAAGATTTGTATTTTTGTGTGTATGTGTGTTTGTAATGAATCATGATGAATTTTTGATTGATTTCAAAAAATTTTCATCTTTAGAAAGCTACATTCACCCTGAGTAACATATGCTATATTTATTGTTTTTTACACGTTATACTTTAAAAATCTACCTATACCTACATTGTATACAACATAGGTACGACGTGCGTATTTTTTGATACAGTACGTAGGTCCATTTTCAGATATACCTATATACCCTTTTCTTTGCATTGGAACAGCAAGTATCTAGATTTTTCGCATAAGTCTTTATAAAATAGAAACAAAAATAAAACACACTTAAACTTTCAAAATGTTTTATTAATTGACAGGAAACCATAAAGGAACATTCATTAAATTAAATAAAGTTTAATTATAATGGTATATCATCAGTCGACGCTACGTAACAATGTAGATAATATAATAGGTAACAAATATTTTATCGGGAACGTTCAGAATTTTTATATATGTTTAGTATAAGTATTCAATACGGATCCAAAATTCAGAGATAGTTTTTCTACAAAAATAAACCATAAGTATGCGTCCTTCGTACAACTAACTCAAAACGAAAAAACAAAAAAAACACAGCTTTCCCAAAAATTCTGAACGTTTTACACGATCAAATATTTTCTTCGCACAGACAAGTTTCTATAAAAGTACATAAGTAATGAAATAAAAACCAAAAGTTAACCATAAATGCATAATATATCCGTCTCCACAGAAAAAAATAATAGAGTCCTAAGTGCAGCAAGAGCGCCTAAAAGGTGGTTGTCTATGGAAACTAAATTAACGACCTAGAAGCAGTATTTAAGCGATTTTGAATGAAGTTTTATGCAAAAACTATAAAGACAATTACTTTCAAATTTACATGTCATGTATTTTGGGTCTTTAATCTAAAATCTAAAATCTTTAGGATAAAATTTTCTCGATAGAAAGTTCTCCCAAAAGTTGCTCCAAAATCTCAGTTTTTCTATATTTTATCGGAAACTACAATGGATGTAAGTGTAATTTTTGTTTTAATGTATCGGTAATAATAATATCCTAAAACGCTTAGAACAGATTTTTGATAACTGACTTAGTTTTTGAGTAATTTGGTAAAACGTCGTTTTTCTGCTATATTCTTCCGCGACGCTGCATGTCGCACCTACCAAATCTCCGTGAGAGTGAGAAAGACAAAAATAAATTCAATAAATCCCCCTTAAGGTAATATAATGCAACTTCAATTCAGTCGTTTCTGTGCTTGATTTCTAAAAATATACTGACCTTTCTAAAAATCACTGCATTTCTATGGTATATAAAACTTGGTTAATCAGTTATTATTTTAGTTGAGTAATGCGATGATATTATTTCTTTTAAAACTCTAATAACAGAGGGAGAAAAGCACACGTTACCTAAATATCTGCTGAGAGACATTTAGTCCCAATTTCAAGAGAAATTAACCATTTATAGTTATCTCTCGTTTTTGAAAATCACGTCATCTGCCGAAATTGCACTAAATGTGTTAAAAATTTTGGTAAAATTGAGGCTTATTAAGTATTGGTAAGGAAGCCGTATTTAGGTGATATTGAATGAAGTTTTACGTAAAAACTATAAAGACAATTACTTTCAAATTTAAACGTCATGCATAATTAGAAGCAGAAACACGATTGGATACAATTTTCTCGATAGAAAGTTCTCCTAAAAGTTGCTCTAAAATCTCAGTTTTCCTGTTTTTTATCGGAAACTACAATGAATGTTATTGTAATTTTTGTTTTAATGTGCCGGTAATAATAATATCCAAAAACGCTTAGAAACAGATTTTTGATAACTGGGTTAGTTTTTGAGTAATTAGGTAAAATGTCGTTTTTCTGCTATATTCTTCCGCGACGCTGCATGTCGCACCTACCAACGTATCCATGAGAGTGAGAAAGACAAAAATAAATTCAATAAAATATCCCCTTAAGCTACGTATGTCAGGACTCAGCATACATAAATACAGCTCGCGCGCATTTAGTTTGCCGATGTCTTTCAATGTATCGCTATGACAGCTCGGCAAATCCTGCCATCATTGGCTAACTCTTGTCGAGTTAGGTACAAGAACTACTACCATTTACCACTCTTCTCGCGGAGTTCGTCCGGATAGGCACAGGAATCTGGATATGTGTCAGTTATTCTTTCGTAAACTATTAATTTAGATGTTTTGTGTTGGTTTGAAGGCTGTAATAGACGAGATTAAAAATGACATGAGACTTTAAAACAAGAAGATGACGAGCAATTGCAATGCAAGTTTGTCAGACACACTGCACATGACATAAACAAGCTTATCACTTAACATCAGGTGAACGACTTGCTCATCTCCTTTATATTAAAAACCACGCATGCACGTTTTATCTGAGCCCAGTATACGTAACAAGTTAAAACTGTTCATGTTCTTAGAAAACTCGACCTACATTTTCACTGAATTCAAGCCACATACATGCCCACATTTAAACTTACATTAAAAACAAAAACGTTCACGTATCTTTAAAACAAAAGCAATTGTTTCTATTTTCTCCGGAAACTAGGATATGGAAAATAAAAAAAAAATCATTTGAAATAAGCATTTTGTGTTGAATTAAATAAATGCGAGAAAGTTATGTAGCGATAGCAGCCACTTTTATATACTTTTTGAAGGGAAAAGAAAAAAATACTAAATATAAACGAGGACATTTAGGATGTTGTTATACAAAAGTAGATAACCTACAATACAAGAATTAAATACAGTTTAGATATAACGAAAAACATAAGATATTATTAACTAGCTTTTACCCGCGGCTTCGCCCGCGTGAATTTCAGGGTTTTTACAAATACCGTGGGAGCCAAGGATTTTCTGGGATAAAAAGTAGCATACGCGATAGATAAACAGTCAACTACTACAACAGCTAAAACAAACATCGGCTTGGTAGTTTTACTGCTCTTCCCGCTTCCGTCCCTAAACAGTATATGTTCAACTACGGGGCTCAACTAAAACACACATTGTTAGCGGCGTAAGCGTTAGTTTTCAGTGACCTGCAGTTTAAAAACTATACTTAAATACTTTCAAATTTATTTTGGGCCTTTAGTACAAATTCGCTCTGAAGCAGGAATACGATTGTTCTCCCAAAAACTGCTCCAACATCTACATTTTTCTAATTTTTATCGAAAACTATAATATATGTAATTGTAATTTTTGTTTTAATGTGTCGGTGATAATAATATCCAAAAAAACCGCAGAACGAATTTTTGATACCTAGTTTAGTTTTTTAGGGCCGATGTTTCAATCGCCAGATAAACGTTTACTAAGGAATAAATATGACGTTTTGACAGATTTTGTATGGCAATCTTTCAAATTCATTCCTCAGGTAGTCTATCTGGCGATTGAATCGGTCCTGAGAAATTAGGTAAAATGTCGTTTTTCGGTAATATTCTTCCGCAACGCTGCATACTAATCTAACCTAACCTAACCTGGAGCTCTTGCAATTTGCAAACCTATGTAGGTACCTACCCATTTTGACATTTATAGCATTACTATCCCATATCCCATTGCTCATCTAAAACACATAATAGCGAAACAGTTATTAGTTCAGAACCAATATTAGACACCCATTTTCACGTTTATAGCATTATACTAACTTTTGCTCGCGGCTTCGCTTGCGTGAATTTCGGGCTTTTACAAATACCGTGGGAGCCAAGGATTAACTGGGATGAAAATTAGCATAATTAAATTGTGTTCAGGACTAATGCTAGGCACCCATATTCACGTTTATAGCATTATTAATGTTACATATTCTATTGCTCAACTAAAACACGCATTGTTAATAGCGAAACAGTTCTAATTTCAGTATCTATATAGGTATCTACCCATTTTCACATTTACAGCATTACTATCCCATATCACATTGCTCATCTAAAACACATATTCAGAACGAATTGTTGATAACTGGCTTAGTTTTTAGTATTTAGATAAAACGTCGTTTTTCTGATATATTCTTCCGCAACGCTGCATACTAACCTATCCTAACCTAACCTGGAGTTCTTGCAATTTCAGAAGCGATGTACCCATTTTCACATTTATCGTTATACTTTCCCATATCCCATAGCTTAACTAAAACGAAAATTTTCAATAGCAAAACAGTTATAAGTTTAAAACCTATGTCATATATGTACCCGTTTTCACAGTTATAATATTATTAACCTGTATATTATTGACTCATCTAAACTCATCTATGTCAACTAAAACAAAAAAGCTTATAGTGAAACAATGGTAAGTCAGAATTTATATAGGTATTAAATATTACAGTTACATTATTACTAACCCAAAATCTCATTGTTTAACTAAAACACACAATGTAAATAGCGAAACAGTGATAAGTTCAAAACCTATTTAGGTACCCATTTTCACATTTGTAGCATTATAATCCCATATCCCATTTTTCAACTAAAACACACATTGTTAAAAGCGTACAGTGCTAAGTTCAGAATCTATATGGTGCCCATTTTCACATCTGTAGTGATCAGTAGGTAGTAGTAATATCAGATCTGTAGTATCATTAGCTTTTGCCCACCGCCCTGCCTGTGTCAAATTCGCTTTTAACATCCTGAGGGAAACATTAATTTCCCGTTCCCATTCAATATTCCAACCTTATACCTACTTTCAAAGAAGTTTGCTTTAGCTATCTACCTATAGATGTAGCTATAGATTGCTGTAGAAATTTAGGTTTTTTGAACATCCCACGGGAACTATGGATTTTCCCGGGATAAAAAGTACCCTATTATTTAATCCGGACTTATAAATTTACGTCTGCAAAATTTCAAAGCAATCGGTTCAGTAGTTACGGCGTGAAAGCGGAACAAACATACAAACAAACTCACTTTCCCATTTATAATATTAGTAAGGATGGTATTTTATGAGGACTACTTTGATTCTAGATGAGAATATGAACTCAAAAGATTAATTGACTGTCTTTTCTGAAATGGAATAAGGTTAATTTAGCTAGTTATAGACAGAACATTAGCAGGACAGATTAATTTGTTTTGCTATAATCCGCTACATGAAAAGATTCTGTATGGTACAATATGCAGAGTATATGGAAAATTGTGTGTGGTGTTTCATGTGGGCAGTGTTCCTGCATATTGTACCATACAGAATCTTTTCAAGGAGCGGATTATAGCAAAACAAATTAATCTGTCCTGCTAATTATGAATTTCTGCAAAATAACGCCTGATACAATACAGAACATTACGTTAAAAAAACACAAATTCTTAGATGTTCTTCTGTGGTTCTTCGTATAAAAAAAATTTCCATTGCCTACGTACCTGATTGTTATTATGTTCCAACGGAAATGAAACCAAAGATCCAATCGAAATTCAATTTAATGCAAATCAAGTTGCTTATATTTCTCTACTAGTATCAACGGAGCCCCCATTTTAATTTTATTTTGGTACAAAAATACTCTTAGGTTATTTTCAAACAATCCATATCTAACCGCTTATTTTATTACAATAAGTTATTACGTACAGCGTATATAACAATAATCCAATAGTTCCCACTACAATTTACTATAACAAATAACACGGCAAGGAAAACAAATGCTTTAAGGTATTTGACATTATATCATTACCATATACATTTTGGGAGTCATCACCAAAAAAAGGCGAGGCCCTCTCAAACAGAGGTGTCGGTTACGGTAACCGCGCCGCGAGTTCAATGGCTTTTCCTGACTCAAAAATGTCCAAAGATTTTTCCTGTATTAACATTTTCTATTTTAGTTTGACGGAGCCCGATTTCAGAGTATAAACGAACCATCGTGGTGACTTTGCTAGACTTTGCAAAACTGGACGAATCTGTATGATTCCTCAAATTCATCCGAAATCTTATATATATTATATATATCTGTTACAATATCTGTTTCTGTGATGTAGGTAATTTTGTCAAGCTTTGTTTTTAGGTATTCAAAAACATACTACTTATGATAATCATGTTTACTTAACGTGCCTTAACAATATCCGCGGTGAATTGTCAAATACCTTATCAAATTTTTCTAAGTAGATAAATAGTTTGGTAAAATACTAGTATCAGTGAACAGAAAAAACATAGAAGCCGCCGTTTGATACAGTAATATAATTATGTCGAGAATAAGTTCTAAAGTGATATTGTTTACTGCTGCGTGTAATGACAACCTTGATTGGTCGACTGACACACTGACTGTAACAGCTGCACGGACTAAATAATCAATAGTAGGTACAAGGTACATAATATTATACAATTTCCATCCGTTTATTTTCTCTTAGACACATGACACCACATGAAACACATATAGCAATAGCGAGGGACCAGAGAGGACCGGAGAGAGTTTCATATGCCAAAAAGAAAATAAACGAATGGAAAAAGTATATGTACAAAGAGACCGTAGGTTAGTTTTTCATTACTCTGTATTTGAAGAAATACTTCTATGCACTTTCGTTCACTGCTCGTATAATTACAATAAATTGAATAATCATATTAAATAACTGGTTTAAAATTGAAGTAACAATAATAAGGTCACTTCAAGTATACCTTTGGTTTGATAAAGATGAAAGTTAAGAATACAGGTGCTGTTGTTACAAATATTAAAATACACTCCAGTCTTCAACGTGCATCTGAAACAAAGAGTCATCTCATTATTTGTGTACGTTTTGCATACATAATATTAGACAGAGAAAAATTGGTCAAGTTAGTTCTTTTTGTTCGATGGAAAATGATGTCATCATCATATTATCTCGTATTGTTCCATGGAACATCGGCGCCTTGTTCCATGAAACATCGACGCCTTGTTCCATGGAACATCGACGCCTGATTCTATGGAACAAATGAGAATTATTTGCTATCAGTGCAGATAAACAAGGCGTCGATGTTCCAAGGAACATTGACGCCTTGTTCCATGGAACATCAACGCCTTATTCTATAGAACAAATGAGAATTATTTGCTATCAGTGCAGATAAACAAGGCGTTGATGTTCCATGGAACTTCGACGCCTTGTTCCATGGAACATCGACGCCTTATTCTATGGAACAAATGAGAATTATTTGCTATCAGTGCAGATAAACAAGGCATCGATGTTCCATGGAACATTGGCGCCTTGTTCCATGGAACATCGACTCCTTGTCTCTTGGAACATTGACGCCCTGTTCTATGGAACAAATGAGAATTATTCGCTATCAGTGTAGATAAACTTGCTGAGCTTACCCTGGCATATGCCGGGAAAGCTAAGAAGAAGTAGAAGAGAGTGCTGACTGCAGATATCTACTTACCAACGACCCTCACTTCCTCCCCCCGGTGCTCAAGTCCTGGAGCTCGCTGCTGTCGTCGCTGGAGGTGTTGGGGCAGCCGTTGGGCGCAGGCCCTGACGCGGCCGCCATCGCCATCGACAGCGGTATCGTGATGAACTGCGGCTGGCTGGATGATGATGAAGCTGTGGTGAGAAGAGGTTCATTAAGGGGATTGATTGAATTTATTTTTGTCTTTCTCACTCTCACGGAGATTCAGTAGGTGCGACATGCAGCGTCGCGGAAGAATATAGCAGAAAAACGACGTTTTACCTAATTACTCATAAACTAAGCTGGTTATCAAAAATCCGTTTTAAGCGTTTTAGGATATTATTATTACCGATACATTAAAACTAAAATTACAATTACACCCATTGTAGTTTCCGATAAAATATAGAAAAACTGAGATTTTGAAGCAACTTTTGGGAGAACTTTCTATCGAGAAAATTTTATCCAATCGTGTTTCTGCTTCTTAGCGATTTTAGATTAAAGACCCAAAATACATGACGTGTAAATTTGAAAGTAATTTTCTTTATAGTTTTTGCATTAAAACTTCATTCAAAATCACCTAAATACGGCTTGTAGGCCGTTAAACGTGAGACATTTTTGGTACAAGTCTTGACTGGGATTGAAGAAACAGTGATAGCCAGTGAGCGAAAAGGATAGAAGTATATGTTCCACAGTCTCTTTGATGTGTAGTTGCGTGGGTAAGGGGACACGTAACGACGTTTTTCCTAAGTCCAAGTTAATTGAACAACCAAGTCATTAAAAAAAAGTACTTGACCAACTACTTATTTAGGTTTCTTGACAAAACTAAACCCAAAAACAACTATTGAATTTTACAAATTTTGAGATTGTTAACGTTGGAAACTACATTTGCATATTACACAATATACTGTGATAATGAATGGATGATGTAATATTTAGCAGGACAGATTAATTTGTTTTGCTGTAATCCGCTACTTGAAAAGATTCTGTATGGTACAATATGCAGGAACACTGCCCACATGAAACACCATACACAATTTTCCAACACTTTCTTCGACGCACGTTTCGTCCCGAACCGGGACATCCTCAGGAGATGTTGACTTCACAATGCGAAATCGTAGAGTGACTCTCGTGTCAGCAACGCGTTCTTATATACCCTTTCTAATTACTCATCCTATTGTTCGCCCCACTCACTTCGGCTGGTCTCGTACCCCCGAAAACAAACGAAGCAGTGGCGAAGATGATACGTTAATTTGTTCGTTAAGTAATTGAAACTGATTATTATTGCTAAATTTTATTATTTCTAATTGTTCCAGCATGCTCAGATAAAGCCCTTTATCACAAGTATGTAGGATTTTATACGAATGATCGAGTGCTAATTTGTGTCCACTGTCTAGAAGATGTTTTGCGAAATGAGACTTTTGGGGTTGTTTGTAACTGCGGCTATATGTTCTTTGTATCGTGTATCAAATTTACGGCCTGTTTGACCAATATATACACCATTACATTCTGAACATTCTAGTTTATAAATGCCCGATTTTTGTTTATTATCTAATTTATCTTTACCATTACATATATTTTTTAAGGTATTGTTTGTTTAAAAAGCAACATGTATATCATGTGTTCTTAGTTTCCTAGCAATTTGCTGTGATACTGGTCCAAAGTAAGTTAGACTTGATTTGTATTTATTGATTTTCTCAGGAGATGATGAATATAGATCCTTCCTGATCTGCAATAATTGTTGTTTCCTAATTATATTATTGACTATATTGGTGCTATATCCATTAGCCTCTGCCATGTGGTAAATTACTTTTAATTCTTTTAAATAGTTTTCCTTCGTAAGTGGAATAGACATCATCCTGTGTACATAACTGTGAAACGCTGCGAGTTTATGCTGCCAAGGGTGACAGGATGTAGCTGGTATAGTTGTGTCAGTGTATGTAGGTTTTCGAAAAATTCCAAATTGATGTTTGTTATTCGCACGAGTTATAGTTAGATCGAGGAAGTTAAGAGAATTGTTTTCTTCTAATTCAAATTTGAATTTAATTTTAGGATGTAGTTTATTAAGATTAACAACAAAATTATCCAGCTGTCTGTTCGATCCTGTCCAACATATTATAATATCATCCACATATCTGTAATAATATAGAATATTTTTATTTTTGACAATATGTTTATTTTCAAAATCATCCATAAATATATCAGCCATTAATGGACTTAGTGGTGAGCCCATGGCTAATCCCTCTTTCTGTTGATAAAATTGGTTATTGAATTTGAAATAATTCTGTTTCATACATATTTTCGTTAAATCTATTACTTCAGTTATTTCGTTGGCATTTATATGATTGTGTTCCAGTAATTTAGTTAAGATGGTTATTGTTTCATTAACTGGGACGTTAGTGAATAAGCTGTCCACGTCTAATGATATTAATTTACAACGGTCTGGCAATGCTAAATCTTTAATGTTATTAACTAATTGGAGACTATTTTTCAATGAATAGGTTGGATCGAATGATGTTTTTGCTTTTATAATTTTGTTTAACTCTTTAGCTAATTTATACGCTGGTGCACCAATATATGAAACCACTGGACGGATTGGAACATTATCTTTGTGGATTTTCGGTAAGCCGTATAATGATGGAGCGTTAGTGTTCATTAGAATGACGTTTTGTTTAGCTGTGTTTTTGGGAAAAATGTATTTTGATTTATTTACAGCAGACCTTACTTCTGCTGCGTATTTACTAGTTGGATCAGTGGATAAGTGAGAAAATTCTTCTCCTGATATGACCTCTTGGACTTTGTTTTGATAATCGATTTTCTTTAGAATGACAATAGTATTTCCTCTATCGGCTTTTGAGAGAATTAGATTATTATCCTTTAAAGTATTTTGTAAAGCTCTATAATTTTTCATGTCCTTATTGCTATTGTTTATGTTGTGTTGATTACCATGTGAATTGTGATTTAGATGAGCAGCGTTTGTTTTGATCTCATGTGCTACAATGTTTTTGACAATGTTATCTTTTTACTAAGGACCACCGCTAATTCTGATTCAATTGCTAACGTTTCTAATGATTTGTATGTAGTATTATTTGGAATATTGTATTTCAATCCATTCTCCAAAAGGCCCATTTCCCTTTCGGGTATTACAATGTCCGTCAGGTTTTTGACTCGGGGATAAAATTGATGACATGGACCGTCTGCCATACTGTCTGTCTCATTATTGTTCCGAACTGCAGATTGAGAGGAATTCTTCATTAGTACTTTTAATTTCTTTTGTTGGGAAATGTATTTCCTGTGCACCTCAATTGATGCCAAGTCTCTTGCTTTTTGGTCCAGAAGATCAAATTCAATATTATGCAATTTGAAAGTAAGTTCTGAATACAGTATTTTAAGATGCAGTTTCAAATTATCCCTAACAGTGAACCAGTGCCGTGATTCTTCATATAACCATACTTGTTGGGCTTTCTTGATGGCAATACTGGAAGCTCGACTGTGTGTGTTGGTTTTTATATTAATGTATTTTGGAATGACGTTAAGATGTTTACATTGTTGATTGAACCAAATATTTTGAACTGCGACACGATGTAATTTCGTTAATTTGATGTAAAGCCTAGCCTGTACGGTCAAGCTCACCGCTTTTAAATATTGAATGGAAGCAGGCGTTATTTTGCGGAAATCCATAATTAGCAGGACAGATTAATTTGTTTTGCTGTAATCCGCTACTTGAAAAGATTCTGTATGGTACAATATGCAGGAACACTGCCCACATGAAACACCATACACAATTTTCCAACACTTTCTTCGACGCACGTTTCGTCCCGAACCGGGACATCCTCGGGAGATGTTGACTTCACAATGCGAAATCGTAGAGTGACTCTCGTGTCAGCAACGCGTTCTTATATACCCTTTCTAATTACTCGTCCTATTGTTCGCCCCACTCACTTCGGCTGGTCTCGTACCCCCGAAAACAAACGAAGCAGTGGCGAAGATGATACGTTAATTTGTTCGTTAAGTAATTGAAACTGATTATTATTGCTAAATTTTATTATTTCTAATTGTTCCAGCATGCTCAGATAAAGCCCTTTATCACAAGTATGTAGGATTTTATACGAATGATCGAGTGCTAATTTGTGTCCACTGTCTAGAAGATGTTTTGCGAAATGAGACTTTTGGGGTTGTTTGTTTCTAACTGCGGCTATATGTTCTTTGTATCGTGTATCAAATTTACGGCCTGTTTGACCAATATATACACCATTACATTCTGAACATTCTAGTTTATAAATGCCCGATTTTTGTTTATTATCTAATTTATCTTTACCATTACATATATTTTTTAAGGTATTGTTTGTTTAAAAAGCAACATGTATATCATGTGTTCTTAGTTTCCTAGCAATTTGCTGTGATACTGGTCCAAAGTAAGTTAGACTTGATTTGTATTTATTGATTTTCTCAGGAGATGATGAATATAGATCCTTCCTGATCTGCAATAATTGTTGTTTCCTAATTATATTATTGACTATATTGGTGCTATATCCATTAGCCTCTGCCATGTGGTAAATTACTTTTAATTCTTTTAAATTGTTTTCCTTCGTAAGTGGAATAGACATCATCCTGTGTACATAACTGTGAAACGCTGCGAGTTTATGCTGCCAAGGGTGACAGGATGTAGCTGGTATAGTTGTGTCAGTGTATGTAGGTTTTCGAAAAATTCCAAATTGATGTTTGTTATTCGCACGAGTTATAGTTAGATCGAGGAAAATAAGAGAATTGTTTTCTTCTAATTCAAATTTGAATTTAATTTTAGGATGTAGTTTATTAAGATTAACAACAAAATTATCCAGCTGTCTGTTCGATCCTGTCCAACATATTATAATATCATCCACATATCTGTAATAATATAGAATATTTTTAATTTTGACAATATGTTTATTTTCAAAATCATCCATAAATATATCAGCCATTAATGGACTTAGTGGTGAGCCCATGGCTAATCCCTCTTTCTGTTGATAAAATTGGTTATTGAATTTGAAATAATTCTGTTTCATACATATTTTCGTTAAATCTATTACTTCAGTTATTTCGTTGGCATTTATATGATTGTGTTCCAGTAATTTAGTTAAGATGGTTATTGTTTCATTAACTGGGACGTTAGTGAATAAGCTGTCCACGTCTAGTGATATTAATTTACAACGGTCTGGCAATGCTAAATCTTTAATGTTATTAACTAATTGGAGACTATTTTTCAATGAATAGGTTGGATCGAATGATGTTTTTGCTTTTATAATTTTGTTTAACTCTTTAGCTAATTTATACGCTGGTGCACCAATATATGAAACCACTGGACGGATTGGAACATTATCTTTGTGGATTTTCGGTAAGCCGTATAATGATGGAGCGTTAGTGTTCATTAGAATGACGTTTTGTTTAGCTGTGTTTTTGGGAAAAATGTATTTTGATTTATTTACAGCTAACCTTACTTCTGCTGCGTATTTACTAGTTGGATCAGTGGATAAGTGAGAAAATTCTTCTCCTGATATGACCTCTTGGACTTTGTTTTGATAATCGATTTTCTTTAGAATGACAATAGCATTTCCTTTATCGGCTTTTGAGAGAATTAGATTATTATCCTTTAAAGTATTTTGTAAAGCTCTATAATTTTTCATGTCCTTATTGCTATTGTTTATGTTGTGTTGATTACCATGTGAATTGTGATTTAGATGAGCAGCGTTTGTTTTGATCTCATGTGCTACAATGTTTTTGACAATGTTATCTTTTTACTAAGGACCACCGCTAATTCTGATTCAATTGCTAACGTTTCTAATGATTTGAATGTAGTATTATTTGGAATATTGTATTTCAATCCATTCTCCAAAAGGCCCATTTCCCTTTCGGGTATTACAATGTCCGTCAGGTTTTTGACTCGGGGATAAAATTGATGACATGGACCGTCTGCCATACTGTCTGTCTCATTATTGTTCCGAACTGCAGATTGGGAGGAATTCTTCATTAGTACTTTTAATTTCTTTTGTTGGGAAATGTATTTCCTGTGCACCTCAATTGATGCCAAGTCTCTTGCTTTTTGGTCCAGAAGATCAAATTCAATATCAACAGAAAGAGGGATTCGAGCGTCGGGGGGGGTCTAAATACGTATCTCCGTTGCGCGTCTCACAAGTGTCCAACTTGCAAAAACAATAAAAAAATTTGCGCATGCATTTAGTTAATTCTATATATCTCAATTATGCTTATAGGTTTTGACATGATCTTCTACAGTTTTGTTCGTTACGAAATGATTTACTTGAATATATATTTGTTTATGTCTGTAAAAACACCAAAAAAGTTATTTCCGAAATGTAAATATAGTTTAGGTAAAACTTACGTGAAGACTGCAAAAATTTTGTAGGCTGCAAATATTTCGTCTCATTTCACTAATTGTTTGATAATATTTACGAACAAGGCCACACTAAACACTAAATACATACTACCAGTATCAATAAACTTCATTTGTTTGATTCAAAACTCATTTGTTTCACTATAATAAACCATTTTACAAACAACAAGTAACCGCGCGTCCGCCATTTTGCGCCGCAACGCGCATGACTAACGTTCCAAAAATAATTTATTGTGAAATAGTTCTGATACTTGTACCAACATTCTAAACGTCATTTCATTCAAAAATCATACACTCACAAGCTACCAATAGCCGTCTCTAAAAATATAAAACGGCCATTGAAGTATTAGTCGGCCAATGACAAGAAACGACCCGAGCACAGGGTTTGTGCGCTTGACGCGGCGAGCTACGAAAGTCTGGGGCACAAGCCCTATGCGTTTGACGGGGGAAAGGTTAACTTCCTCGATCTAACTATAACTCGTGCGAATAACAAACATCAATTTGGAATTTTTCGAAAACCTACATACACTGACACAACTATACCAGCTACATCCTGTCACCCTTGGCAGCATAAACTCGCAGCGTTTCACAGTTATGTACACAGGATGATGTCTATTCCACTTGCGAAGGAAAACTATTTAAAAGAATTAAAAGTAATTTACCACATGGCAGAGGCTAATGGATATAGCACCAATATAGTCAATAATATAATTAGGAAACAACAATTATTGCAGATCAGGAAGGATCTATATTCATCATCTCCTGAGAAAATCAATAAATACAAATCAAGTCTAACTTACTTTGGACCAGTATCACAGCAAATTGCTAGGAAACTAAGAACACATGATATACATGTTGCTTTTAAAACAAACAATACCTTAAAAAATATATGTAATGGTAAAGATAAATTAGATAATAAACAAAAATCGGGCATTTATAAACTAGAATGTTCAGAATGTAATGGTGTATATATTGGTCAAACAGGCCGTAAATTTGATACACGATACAAAGAACATATAGCCGCAGTTAGAAACAAACAACCCCAAAAGTCTCATTTCGCAAAACATCTTCTAGACAGTGGACACAAATTAGCACTCGATCATTCGTATAAAATCCTACATACTTGTGATAAAGGGCTTTATCTGAGCATGCTGGAACAATTAGAAATAATAAAATTTAGCAATAATAATCAGTTTCAATTACTTAACGAACAAATTAACGTATCATCTTCGCCACTGCTTCGTTTGTTTTCGGGGGTACGAGACCAGCCGAAGTGAGTGGGGCGAACAATAGGATGAGTAATTAGAAAGGGTATATAAGAACGCGTTGCTGACACGAGAGTCACTCTACGATTTCGCATTGTGAAGTCAACATCTCCTGAGGATGTCCCGGTTCGGGACGAAACGTGCGTCGAAGAAAGTGTTGGAAAATTGTGTATGGTGTTTCATGTGGGCAGTGTTCCTGCATATTGTACCATACAGAATCTTTTCAAGTAGCGGATTACAGCAAAACAAATTAATCTGTCCTGCTAATTATGGATTTCCGCAAAATAACGCCTGCTTCCATTCAAGATGTAATATTTTGTTTGAATAGATTTTACGCAACTATGTTTAGTATGGTACAGCAGCTATCGACATAACAGTCAAATTATCAAAACTATGATCGGAACAATCCTGTACAGATAATGCGGTGTGATGAATAGGATTCCGATAATTCCTATTAGCTTTGCGGTTATCGATTGCAAGCGAAATATTCGTACGTTTGGAGATATCTACAACATTGCAGACATCCTTGGCATTTCTGATATTCTGCCAATAATAGATATCTATTGGAAGATCGTCTTGAAAAATTTATTAGAGAGTAGTATTATGGTGAAAGTTTTCAAGCCATAGTTTAGAGTTTTAGACGAATTAGTACGAACTAGTAGATGAGTAAAAAAGTTCAATAAAATAAACATCTAACCTTGTACAATAATAACCAATGAGCTTTTTTATCGATTAGATTTAGTCTGCTACTCTTAGCAAGTCTATCTTTGCTTTAGCATAACTACCGCGCGATACCTACATACCAATGTTTTACACTTCAAAGTACACGGGGTATAGGTTAAGGTACCACAATTTAATACGGCTGTAAAGTCTAAAAATGGTCTTTGCTCAGTGGGATAGTACTATATAGAATTTAACTTACCACCTTCTTGTCCTTGGTTAGCCAGACCCAGTATAAAGCTGTGAGGGTATCCCATAGCCAGATTCCCTAGCCCCAGATTAGTTCCCAGTCCATCCAAGCCAAGCACTCCGGAGTGGTACAGCATCGCTCCTCCTGGCAAGTCTATCTTGGGCAGGAGCTTTGGTAACGATGGCTGACTTGACTTGCTGCTCTCGGGTTCAGGGTTTGACGTTGAGGTTGAGGGTTGATTGTCGGATAGAGAGTCTCTGTAATAAAAAGTATTATTTAGGTACATACAGTAGATTTCCGGGCAACGGAGAGAGTGTATCTTTTCGCGGAAATAGCCTAAAAGCACGTAGAACCTAGCGGCAAAGAAAGCTCAACGTATCATAAAGATGAAGTGGCAATAAACGGGCACCAATGGACGTTGGAGATCATTGGTGGGAGCATAGTTTGGTAGACCCCCAACCATGGATTAATGAGATTAAAAGAGTCCATCAAAACCATGTAGCGTAAAGTTCCCTTCAGAAAAACCTTCATCCAGCAGATGACGTCCATCGGCTGAAACGGACGAATACAGCAGATAATATTTTTGGGTGACTATGATTGATAAAACCAATTATGACGCAAACTGCGTGTATAAGACTGGAGATATATTAATATTGACGGTGATACGGTGATTTTACCATTGATTGGTCTATTCTCAGCAATATTAAGCGCTTGCTACTATAATATAGAGAGAGGATGTGTTTGGTTTTTTCTGTCACTACCAATTTATTGAGAAAATTAATCAATTTATAAAATAGGTACTAGCTAGGATTATCCTAAGGCTTTTCACAAAACTTGCGGAAACACAAGCCTACGTGTAAATCCTGCTGCAATGTCAACGCTGCTGATATATAGCTGTATCGGATACGTCACCTATGTGATAGTCTGACGGTAATATTTCAGCTGGTACCGGTCGTTTACATGCAACACGAGTGACCGGACATTTCACAAATAGGAAGGATAGGTGATTGTGATGACAGTACAATATGTGCCAAGAATGTTACACCGTAATGACCACGACCGTCCTGTCCGGAACCCTAGTATAAAGAGTTTGGATATACCTGTTGGTGTTGGCATCCCGCTCGTCAGTAATGATCCAGTCCTGTTTGTGGGCCTGCTGCAACAGCTTCTCACTGGGCGACTCAGGCTCACTGCCGCTCTCATCGCCGCTGTCTCCTGATGATGCCGGTTCGTCCTGTGGAAGAAAACATAATTTAAAATCTTTCCAGATACAGTACAATTCTCGATTCTCAAAGAATCTTGGCGCTCTGCCAATTATGTTCATAACTTGTAAGAGTAACTTATTGCTTAACTAAACTAAACATGGCCTAAAATGCTAGCCTTTCTCCTCTTACGGCCGAAATTAATAACCTATCCAATCCGGATTTGCCCTATCTGAGATAGAAATTTGACATAAGCTCCATACAAGTTATGTCAAATTTCTATCTCAGATAGGACAACGGGTTGGATAGGTTATTAATTTCGGCCGATAGATCTTGTCATCTTGGTCCTCAACGGTGACTTGCAGGAA
Source organism: Coenonympha arcania (assembly GCA_036785405.1). Taxonomy (NCBI): domain Eukaryota; kingdom Metazoa; phylum Arthropoda; class Insecta; order Lepidoptera; family Nymphalidae; genus Coenonympha; species Coenonympha arcania. The sequence goes on from CM072069.1 coordinate 1,918,547, forward strand.
GGCTAATGTCCAGCAGTAAACACATAAGCCTTCCTGCAAGGGTCTCCAAACTACACGGTTAGCTCCAGCCGCTTAATGTCATTGGTCATCAAATTTAGACGGAGGTCGGTCACAGGTCGGTCAAACTGCGCTATACCATGTGGAGTCGCCATTCACTTTTGGTCATCCGTTGATTCTACGAGTTATGTACCAATTGCCACTTCAAATTCACGATACGTTGAACTTTGTGACAATATTTCGTCTACGGATCTCCGCATTTCTGTTATGATTTAAGTACCTACATCGCGCTTACGATACAAATAAAAAAATAACCAGCGTGAAGTGGAATTTCATTATTGCAGCGCTGCCATTTATCTACCGTCTATCTACTGTCCTATCCACTTATACTCGTACCAATATTTTACCCAGTATTTTATAACATGGACTTATTTTGGTGCTAAAATGTTATGGAGTGCCCGCCGTCGGCTAGCACCTGCGTCGGGTGAGTCTCGAGGGCGTGAAGGACGAAGCAAAGGGGTTAGTACAGGTTTTTGTACGAATTTCGAGGCGACTCGCATCGCACGAACGGATCGAATGCCTCCATATATTTACAGCCAGCGCCATCTGTTGCCAGCCGCATGTCAGTGACTGTCCATAGATGGCGTTGGCTGTAAATGTATGGAGGAATTCGATTCGTTTGTGCGATGCGAGTCGACTCGAACTTCATACAAAAACCTGTACTAAGACTAACCCCACTGCTCCCTGAATTTTCAGCTTCGTATACGTGTGTCACCAGTACGTTACGTAAGTGCACTTTATAGGAGTAGTGTATACTTGTATGTGCTTCTATGTGAAGTCTATGGCGACTGTAATGTTAGCTTTGAGCGTCGCATTGCTTTACAGTGAGACCAGCAACTGTCCCATCCCGCATGCGTTTAAAAAAATGGAAATTATTGCTAAATAAAAAAATAAAAAAAAACGCTAAGCATAGACAATTATATTTTGTTTTTTTTTTTGCCCATAGTATAGAATAAGCTATTTTTTGCACTGATTGGACGCTGATACACATGGCAAGAGCTGCCGAATTGAATACGTTTTGCGAATCATGCCTATTGACTTTCTAAAACTATAAACTCAGTGTTACGAAGATAAACTGACTTTTGCGATTACTTAAGAGTCCATATTATCTTGAGAAATTACTAACGCTTATTTTGGATTGAAAGATTAAATGGAGAAAAAGATTGTGATTTGGTCAATGCCACAAACCACATTCGTAAGACGTGACTTTTAAGACATTTCTTTCGTTCTTTCTTTTGCTGCGTTAAAAATATAAGAAAGACCATTAAAACATGCATGCCTTAAAAATAGTCTCCTCGGCACCACCTCCAGCAACTGTGCCAGCCTAGTTCCAGGAATCGCACAGATAAAAAATATTTAGTGTTTTACAAATCGGTGGGTATGAGATACCCGATCTCACTCACGCCGGGTATGAGATACCCGACCTCACTCACGCCGGGTATGAGATATCCGACCTCACTCCCGCGGGGTATGAGATACCTGACCTCACTCACGCCGGGTATCAGATATCCGACCTCACTCAATAAATATTCGGCATAGGTAGGTTCTTGCTTAAAAGCCTACATTACTAATAGTGCAATTCAAACATACATCTCGGTCAAAATAATAACATCTTTTTTCAAGTCGGTTTATAAAATAGATTGTGAAGGCACATTTGTTACTAAACAAATACAAAGAAATATGACTCGAAACATCGGGCTTACTTACAATTGCCCGGTTAGATCAAATCGTGAATTTGTTATAGATAGCATAGTGAAGATATGCCACAATATGGCATTTTCTATAGAATAATATGTTTGTTTGTATATTTTCTACACTATCTTTACATGTAGATGATGTAGATTGTAGATACCACTACACTTATTCTATAAACGGTATTAATTTTGTTAGTATTTTTTATATTATTTAAGTATGTAATAATTCACAATAAACAACTAATACTTATACCTACCTAATGTAAAATAAAAAAATAAAAACATTTCAATCCGTTAATAAAAAAAAGTATACCTCTATATGTCGGTCATAACAAAATAAATGGTATTAAAGTGCATTCACATATTCCATTTAAATAAATTAGAATTTTCCGGCCATAAATAATTTAAAAATAACCTTTTTCACGTAGCATTGCCAAATATCAATATCAACATCTCACTGTTCGCCGTGCAATAAAACGGAGTTTTCCCCCTTTCCCCTTCTTGCTCTTTCTGTCGCACATACGGGTTTTACGCCCTATATCTCCATTTTATTTAGCCGCGGGCAGCGAGATGTTGCGGCGACAATAGAGATGCATTTGTAATGTTCCAATTTGATTGGGTACCAATAAATATAAATAATAGATATAAAAGCGATGTCCATGTTACGACCGACGTATTATTGTTCGGTGCGTGGGCGCAGGCTTTGTGCGCACTAAATAATAATAATTGCGGCTAACTAACTACCGTTTAACGCACTCGCCGCGCAAGCCTACATCTGATAGCGGTCTAGAGTACCGACACCAAAAACAGCTACTCTATAGCCATATCCATGTGTTTATTAAAGATTGCTATTCCATGGCAATCTGAAACAAAAAATTATCAGAATGCATGGGGTCATGTGACCAATTTATCGATCATTTTTATGCATTTTTGAATATAGTTTCAATTTTTTTTATTATCATGTGCAGAATGCTTAAGAAAATCGTGCTAGCTAAGTGGCAGTAGAATTTGAGTTAAAATGGCTTATAAGTGATTAGGCAACAACTTAAATTGTAAAGTCATGGGCTAAATTCTTATTCAAGCGTCCAAATTTTAAAATCTCTGAGTTTTGAGCGTACTTATGTATTTTACCTATGTAAAGACTTATTTCTTTCGCTTCATGGTTAAAAGAACCAATGTGTTTTCAATGAATGTAGGAATCAATCCTTAACTTTTCTAATATTAGAATAAATAAGAAAGAAAATTCTGCTTCATCTTTTACAATTTTTTGCTGCCGTCCGTACTACGGTGCGTGCGTTCACAATCGCCTAAACCTTTTTGGAACAGTTTCTAACAGTTGTTTTGTCTGTTTTGTGATTACGTCACCATTGCTCATTACAGCTGTACCGCTTGGTTTGCGTTTGGGTGTATTGTTTAGAAGGAGGACCTTACGATACTAGCGTCCTCCCCAGATGGCGACCAATCTTAGCAGAGATAAGCCATCTGCGCGGGAGATAAGATTACTATGTTAGGAAAGAGTGTTTGCTAAGTTAGTTGTAATTATTATCTGTTTTTTACTGGTATATTTACTGAAACAACCGCAAAAATATCACGCAGGGCTATTCTCTGAAAGATAAAATAAGAAAGAAGAAAAAAGGCACGAGAAAAGAGAGAAAATGAGATTCATTCGCAACTGTTGATCCTCCTTAAAATATGCTTACAAAATTTATCTAAGAGTATCTTCAAGCGTTGTATCAAAAGCGCATTGTATTGAAAGAAATTCCATGTTAACTTATGTATCTAATCCTAGATAATATTATATTTTACAAAGTATAAGCTTCACTTGAATATTACACATATCTTGTATCAAAAAATGGAAATAATATTGAAGGGTATTTAAGTGAACTTCGTAAAAGAACTACACTACACTGTAAAAATATGAAATAAGAATAAATTAATTTATTTTTCCATAGGTTTAGGGAGAATAAAATGGTTTATTTCATTTTTGCTAACATTAAGGAAAAAATTACATGCCTATTTTTTTTTAATAACTTACCGGGTGATTTCTAATCAAGTACACTTATGCATCCTTAAGTAGTTGTTCATTTTTTATTACAAATTGAATATACCTAAGTTAAAAATATGTGAGCAAGTGAACATCTTCAAAAGCAAAACAAAATGACGTAACATGAAGATACTAACGAGCACAAACGCGAGATAACATCGGCGCTGATGGCGTCCGATATCGATTCATACCGACTCGATTGTAAATCGATAAATTGAATTTGTTCGATTGCCACATCGATTTATAATTAGTTAAATACTACTTCATTAATTCACAAATTACGTTGGATTAGAGAAGGAGGACCTAATGAACAGACGTACCATTTTTATACAGGTTCGATTCCCGCCACGGGCCAAAGGCAAAAATCATTTCAGGGACGCTTCAGCCACGGCAATTCAGAACTCTAGCGGCAAAGGACGCACCGCCAAGCGATTTAGTGTTCTGGTGCTATGTTGTGTAGAAGCCGTTTAGCTGCATTCGTCACTTACCATCAGGTGGTTCAAAAAAAGAAGTACGAGTAGTGCCAAGCTCGCTTTTACAAGCTTACTACACTAAGATACTAGGTACCTACCTATTTTGAGTAATAACAAGAAATGTAACTAGGACTAAATTCGTGTATTTAGAGGAAATCTAGCAACATTCAAGATATTTTTTTAATTTACTTCTCTGAGGGCCGATTTTTATGGGCATATGTTTCAAATTTAAAATTTGAAAATTCGGCCCTTAAACAAAAGATATTTTACGTATATTTTGACATAGGAATTGTCTTAGTTCCGATAAAGATAAATTAAAAGAATAAACATGAACATAATAAAACTTTATAAGCTCTAAATCCATCCTAAACTAAAGAAGGACATGCTGTGAGATATATATATTATATATAGGCTTGAAAATGACATGAACAATTCTCATAATATACTAAGGTGAGGTAGTAAGGTACATAGATATTTCACATTATCTAGGCCTCACAGATTGCTCAAAGGGCTCATTCACGTATCGCCGCTCGCGTCCAACAATATGATATTATTCAATGCCAATTACACGCCCTTGTACGCATTAAATGTACTTAATGTTGTGTCACCAAAGACAACGTCTTCAGAGTTAGATAGACTAATGAAGAAGTTTTATGTTAAATTAAACATTGACATCTGTTAAAACATCGCTATTGGCCTATTATTGTTACACTTTAGTAAGCCTCCTTATAGGGTAGGGATATCTATACTATCTACAAGATAACTAAATACAATATACAAAAATACAATATAGAAATAATACACTGGAAAACATTCATGCTCATCACACAAACATTTTCCAGCTAATGTGAATTGAATCCACGACCTAGAACACAGAAAGCGCTGAACGCTGCCGCCAATCGGTTGTCAATCTACAAACATTTAAATTCTCATAACTTATCTTACAAAAAATCCAATTCAGTATATAAAATTACTTAAAAATCAAAATAGGCTAAATGGCTATTTATTTTAAGGCCAAATGGCTTTTTCTTGGCTCTTTTCTTATCTTGAAATCGTGCGAATATCACAGTGTACAAAGTGGGTAATTGTATTTGGGTAGCATTGGGCTAGGAAATATTGTTGCTAGTAAATTGTCTGGACAATGTCCGTAATCTTCTGAACGGATTGTACCACCAATGTAAAGACTTGGTCAGTAATTTGCGAACCCCTTATATTCTTTGAATACGTAGCGACAATGTTTTTGTAATACAAAACATGATCTTTAAGCCTTTTTTACCACCTTTTAGTGTTGAATTAGTAAGTTTGTTTTGAAGAATGAACCGACAATTTTGTATTTGCATTTAGAAACGCATTATTGTGGCGATGTATAGACAGTAAAGTTGTAATGAGTGCTACAAACAAAGTAATTTAATTAAACATACGACGGAATTTACTGGCCGATGTTCTCACTACAAAGAGTTTTAAGTCGACAAACGTTTGTTGTAACATTTCACACAAATAGTTCTTAATTAATCGACTATTTATTTGAATAAACATAATTTAAACAGAATTTGCTAATATCAAACTTAACTACCTTTGTTGTTTAAAATTACCACGACTCTAAAGCCCAATTGTGAACAAATTAAACACCGCCCGACTCCTGTTTGTTTAGCATTTACCAACCGTATCCCGGTGATCCCAACATCGAATCGAGATCCAATCTGCGCGTCAACTCCCACGCGTACAAGCGTATGAAAATCAGCTATCGGTACACACCGCCGCAGTCAGCGGTCAATTGTGCGCTTCGGAACATTAGCGCGATTGACAGGAACAAGGCGCTTGTTACCGCCGCGCGCGGAGATGCGTATCGTACGCCTTTGGGCTACTGTTTGTGTATCTTTGCCGGCCTGTATAGAACATCTAGAAGTGGTTTGTTCTGTATTTTCATCGAAAATTTCAATGTTGTTATCGACATAGATGGGGAAGATCAAGAGCGCCAATGGTCCCCCTTGTATTACTCCAGGTGAAACACTAAAGATTGTAACTTGCTGGAATTTCATGCTCCTACCACTAACCTAATCATTTTAGCGACTATCCTGTTGTAAATTCTTTGTTTTAACTAGTAGTAGTTTGTTAATAACTAGTAGAGCGAAGATGAAATAATTACAGCCTAGAAAACTTATTCCTAGCTGACCCATTGTTTTGAAAACTTCGTTTTGCAAAATAAATTATATTTCTTACTTATGGGCATGAAACTCAAACTTACAGAATATGTATACACAATTTTTTTTTATAAAAATCGGTCAAGCCATCACGGGGGAGTTTTGTTACAAACACTTTGACATGAGAATTTTATATGTACATACTAGCTGACCCGGCAAACGTTGTTTTGCCAAAAAAATATTAAATGTATGTATGGGGTATGAAAAATAGCTCATGACCTATTCTCAGGCAAGCCGTTCCGGATGAGTTTGCTGTATACTAAAGATAAGATAACCACTGTGTGTCTCGGTCGCTTCCAGCGCTCGGTGCGTCGATGTAGCCAAGCTTCGGGTGTAAATGGGTGCATAATAAGCAGGCATTCAAAATCAAGGAGATGCATTCCCCGCGATATAATAGCTATTCAGCGCAACACGTGTTTGCGCGGCGGACATTTGTATGGCGGATGGCGGCCCGAATAATGATTTACTAGCTATCCAGTATCGGGTGCTTTGGTTTAGGGAATTGGAGGGGATTTCAAAGGAGGGAACGTTTTCTTTTAGTCGTAATTCCCCCTCCTTTGTTTTCTAAGCTCATGTTTATCGTACACTAACTGCGGTCAGCATCTGCTATGCCGACGTGAGGTTGGGTTTTTCACAAATCCCGGTGGTACCATGGATTTTTTTCTGGAATTAAAAGTACAATATGTGTTAGTCCAGGATATGATCCATCTGCATTAGATTATTCAGCTAAATTATTCGCAGTAGTTGTTGCGTGAAGGTGTAACTACAAACTTTGATAAATAATAAAATTTATTTGTCAGGTTTCAAAACTGATTTTCCAACGATGTGGTTGAGTTTACACTTTACTTATGTTACGCTTATGCTAAAAATATATAGAAAAATATCGATTTTTTTTGCTTGCTCATTAATTATTAAACTTAACCAATAACGTCTAAGCTTGATTGCTCCATAGAGAATATACTTATAATTGCAAGTTATTAAGTTCTTCTACCATCAAATAATTTTAAAAAAATATTTAAGTAAGGAAATTCAAAGAAAGCGATTTTCGCAATCCTTAAGTAGGTACTTACTTGCGAATTTACCAAACTAGCGATATAATATATACTCTATGCTGCTGTATCGGACAATAAGGTGTCGTAATTCCTTATGTTAATAATATAATAACTATTTGCTTCCCATTTTAGGCTTTGAGAAATGGGAGCATTGTACGCTGTTCGCACTGGTATATGTAAAGAAATTTAATTTCTAAGGTGTTTTTGATATCGTATTGTATCAAACCCCTTTTTGGGTCCCACTGGTGGGTTCGGAACGAGAAAGTTGTGGCAATATTCCACCAGGCTGATCAAATGCAGGTTGACGGGCTTTGTACAGCTTTATATCGACTATATTTCGTGAAGTGAAGATTTTAAAAATGTCATGGCATTCACGTTTATACGCAGACGATATTGAAACCAAAACATTTTTGCGAACACTGAAAAATTAATTTTACGACTATTGACATAGAGCGTAAAATTGAGTGTAGTTAAAAACGCAATATGGTTGAGAATCGCGAAATGTAGCCAACACGTAACGTGAATAGCCCCCAGAAGGATAATTATGGTATTACACGATATTCGTTTTTAAGATTAGACTGTTATTGGAAGCTAACAAACAATCTTACTTACTAAATAAAGAGCAAAATGTCATTATTATAATATTGTTAATAAATGACTATTATGCTTAGATTTCTCACAAATCTCACAGCAATCGCATAGATCAAACGTAACGTATGTATTAAATTACGGAATGAGCTATTTCTCGTTACGGTTTATATTCGGACGTAACTAAAATAGTCATGAATCGGACAGTTTTATATGCAGCGGTCATACACTGGGGTCTGGTCCGTATCACTGCCACAATTCAATTTCAAGTGGAAATCCATTTAATTGACAAACAAAAGCTTTTATCGTTCGTTTTTTGTTGCACGTAAAGCGTCCGCTACATTTGTTTGCATTGTGACTAAAACTGCAACCGTAGGCTATGTGCACCGATAAGAAGCCTCAGGATATGGGCATCCGAACGATTGACGTAAACCTTTTTCGTAGAAGCCAACAGTAGCGCCATCTGTCAAAATTCTATAGGTGGGCTGGGCGAACTACTGTTACTGGGCCTTACTGCTGGTGGCAAAACAAGCATTTTTGGCACCGGTAAACTGGCGACTTAAACAAGGGATCCCGAATTTTGTGGCTGACATGTCTGTGTTTTTAATAACCTCAAGAAACAAAGTTAAGTTTGTGGTTCGGTACCTCGGTGCGCAAGTTCAACTTGCACTTGGCCGGTTTTATTTGAATTTGTTCCATTTGAGAGATCGACAGCTTTCTGTGGCAATCGCAAATACTCGGTCGTATGGCTACGACACTGCACTAAAAATATCGCAATTCGCTTGTATTTTAACTTTGAGCTTAACGAGTATTTCCATTATCGTATGAAAGCTATTAAATACTATCAAAATCCTTTTATGCTATAGAAACTTCGTGCAGAAGCTGCAAAATCCTTCCCAGGACACACTCAATTTGCATTAAAACACAATCCTTTTACGTGCAATAAATTATTCCAAGCCAGCAAAGTCTTTCTATTTTGTCTCTTTTTTTGCAATTCGTGAGTTATACCGCAACTCGCACACGGAAGCCCGCACAATGGTCGGCGAGATGAAAGGGTGTTTAATATGCTGACGTCACAGATCTAAGCTAATGGCGGTACCTCTGCATTGTTAGGAGATTTGTTGAGAAACCGCGAGCCCTGGGGATTTGGCGTCAGATCATAGTCACTTAATAGATATTAATGAGATGGGAAAGTTCATGGCTAAATGTGCAATCATCTTAGCAGAACAAGAACCTGATTTCTGTTTGAGGCCCGGTTTCCACCAAAGCGGAGCAGAGTGGAGCTGTGTTTGAGATGTGTAGATTTCGTGATTTCGACATCTCCGAAACTGAGGGGAGAGGAGATGTCGATATTATGACGACATCTGATTGGTTACTCAAACAAGCTCCGCTCCGCTTTGGTGGAAACCGGGCCTAACCAGCGTAAGCACAGTGATATAATTGTAAAATGTTTGTAACCAAACTCCTCCGGAACTGCTGGACCAATTTTTATATTTTTTTAGCCATAATATCCATAGGTGGGAAACGGTGTGTAAATACGAAAATATGTCACTAATAAATCGATGTCAACATGTCTTTATTTCACCTACCTAATTTACAGGACACGCTTATTTATTTTTTATTTATGAGCCTTTATTTATCCAAAAAGTTTACAAAATACAATAACTAAATATTACACACGGGACAAAATAGGACACACTTATGAAAGGTCAATACGATTTTTTTGATACGTACCTACTTAGGTACTCGTACCTATATGTATTTGGTGATAGCTATTAGCCGACGTGAAACTAAGGGTTCTAACGCGCCCAGCATTGAGAAGAAACCAACAACAAACTCAGCTTGGATTTGTTTTTAAGCTATTTCAATTACAGCTGTTTTCTGTCAGGATTTGATTCTTGTAAATAATCTTTAATACTATAGTAACCTTTAGAGCTTTCGTTTCAAAGCCAGGATAAGTGCAATATTTCATTAGGGAATTTGTTATAAAAGCGTATCCCATAGCAATAAATATGTGAATACAAAAACAATGGCATTTAATTTCCATGACCACATTTCACTCCATTTGTGTTAATTTAGCTGACTAGTGGTTTTCACGCCTAATAACACTAAATCCACTATTATGCCAGCCTTAAATAAATACCTGTATTGTAATATTTACCCTCTAACACCCTCTCAATTTGGATGAAATGAATTAAACCGCATCGTATAATATTTTCGCACAAGCGCCTTTACATATCAAGACTTTTAAACCTTACCACTGGCGGTAGAGTTTTGACTTTTCATAAGAGCCTATTAGTTAGGCCTATGTGAAAAATAATGATATTCATTTTCAGTCTGTTTCAAAATTCATGAATCATTAGCTTAATCACGCTTTATTTCTTATGTCTAATATTCTCTATTATATAAAAATCTTGTGTCACAAAGTGTTTGTAACCAAAGTGCTACGAAACTTGACCGATTTCTATGATTTTTTTTGTCTACACTCAGTAGGTCTAACAATAGGTCGTAAGCTATTTTTCATATCGCAAAACAAGGCGAGGTCAGGTAGAATTTATCTTTTAGACTTTAGTTGCAGATATTTTGTATGTGTTTTGCCTATTGGTTTTAAACTATTACGCCGGTATGTTTGTCAAAAAAATCATGAAATAAAAAAAGAGTTCAAAATTATTAAAAAGTCGGAGTAAAGTACATTTTAATGGATAGTCAAGTAATCAACAATTATACTAATAATTATTTTTAATATTACTAAAGTATTGTAATATTTACATACTTTTTAATCAGTTATATTAGGCAGAGAAAAATTGTTGTTTCCGTGAATTAATTTCATGACTTTTTGACGAATTATACTACTTTTGTTGCTAGTCAAAATGCCGTCGCGTGTAAAGGGCTTCACACACGCTTTTCAAATAAATGCCGATAATATTTTACTCTATAACACCTCCGACCTCAAATTAATATTACGACCGCGTAATTTATTTTAGACTGCACAATTTATGTATTGCACAGAAGTCCATCTTTCGTTCACTCTGGTGGAAAGGTGGTAGGTTCCAAGTTATTTCACTTGGGGCATAAAATGTGATTCTTTTTTTTAGTTATATTTTTTTGTACAATATCAATTTATTAGCAAGTAGGTCAAATTCAATGACGATAAGTAGGTACCTATCCTCAATCCAAAAGAAGCATTTAAGAACATGTTTTTTGTGTTTTTCGAACGGACGGCACGAGGCGCCAGCGGAGGGGGCTAGGCGAAAGAAAATGCATCATTTTCGTCACGAAAATCCCAACACGAAGAAAATCCACGAAAATTCCACTATTAATGCATTATTTTCTGTGTGACTAGCACATTTAATTTGTAGATATCACATTTTATTCGTCATCTTCAAGAAATTAAAATTTCGAAGTAACATTTTTCGTTCCGCGGTGAGATTTGAATTCAAGATTTCAAAAATTTTTACCTGATGCTCGAACCGCTAAACCAACGCAATATACTTGGAAGCTACAAATTTTGCAACCTATATCTATATGTAATGTTCAACTCGTCCTACTATAAAAGAAACTTTGTTCCAACATGGTTCCACGACACTTATGCGTTGTTTTTTTAATTTCTTTAGTAGTTGATATAAAAGTAATTTGACCATTGGCTATGTTAACTACTCGTAGTTTCGTTAATAAAAATTGTTCTAGAGATAGTGGTAGTCTATAATGGTTATAAAGCGATTTCATAATCCACTTCAGTCTGCTTTATAAGTATAAATGGTTTCAGTGTTAAATTTTTATTAATAGCATGTTACGTCCAACCCGTATATCACAGTTATTTCTTTGTAACGATCTTAATTAAATTTAAACGATCGATGGACGCAGTTTGTAGAGAATCTGACTTCTATGTCGGAGGTCGTGGGTTTGATTCCCACAACAGGAAAAAGTTGTGTGAGCATGAATGTTTTGCAGTGTCTGTGTTTTTCTCTATTTTGTATTTATGTGGGTATATTAAATATTAATATAGTATGTCAGTTCTCTACTACCAACAAACAAGCTCAACAAACAAAGAAATTATACTCATCGTATTTTAAGTGCAGTATAAAATATGATTAATAATTTAAAAATGAAAAACATTATATTAAACTTTTCGTAAAAGTGAACCTGAAAAGTGGTTCCGAAATTTAATGACTATGAAAATAAAATTTAATTTCGGGTATTAAACACAAACAACCACACAAACATATAAATTAGTTGTCAGTTATGTAACTTTACTGAAATATTATAAATTTGCTTAAACAGAATCCCAATTCAATATTTATTTTGCTCGACATTTTTTATACATTTTTTTTAAAGATAGTGGTGAAGTCAATAAAGAGATGAAAGGGTCACAATTTCCCAGTTCACAACATTTTATAGCCCGCGATTCGCGCATCGAACGTGACGAACGAGAATCGATCGGTCAGTGTGCAAATGACAGTCGATCGCTGATCGCTCGGTCGTGCCGCCCCCGGGCCCCGGGCCGACGGAATCTGCTCTACACTGCTTGGGTGGATAAAGTACATTGACGTTTTGTCATCATCAGCCAATAAAGACTCTTATCCTCTTCACTCATGACATACCGCACTGCGTACTGCTGGATAGGATCGTTCGCGAACTTTCTAGCCCAGTTCTCGAAGGTTCAGCAGCCAACTTCAAAAAGCTACGGGAGTTCGCGCACGCGTGGCATAAGAGGCGGAGTGGCTTGGAGTGACACAGAATTTTTGGTACGGACAACGACAGCACGAGGCGTGTCCATCATTATGTCGTCCTGCCCCAGAATGGCACATAGGGACAAGAGCGAAAACAAAAGAATGAAAGAAAGAGCAAGTACCGAACGGGTGCCCTTCTGTACTTCGGCCCCCATAACCGCGAGGTTGATTGGATCATGGGTGGTAGAGGGTTCATTGATGACATGAGCAGGATGTAAAAGTTAGGACCTCGAGACTCCACCAATAACTGAAGCGGATGATATGCTTTCCTTTTAACAATAGCTATAATTAAAGGAACTAAAAGATCCGCAAGTAAACATGTCATTTTCGAGGAACGAGAGACAGATTATCTTTTATACAAAAAACATCGTTAGTAATTATAATATATGTACGTTGGTTGGGTAAATGTTATAAAATAACATTTGTCTGAAAATCTACGGAATCTTGAGGGCAAGGTCTCAAAAAACAAAGACGCCCCTGTCTGATGCCCTGGAACAGGCAAACTGGCTAGATCCCACTTCGTGGACAGAAAGCAAAGGCTCCAAAAATGAATGAAAAATGGAAATCTTTATCTTTCACATAGTCTTATGAAAAGTCAAAACCGCCAATTTGACAAGTTTAAGCAGAATCTTGCCAGTTCTTCTCATTGAGAAGTCACTTGATTTTTAACCAACATAATATTTGTCGAAAACGGCGCAATGTATGACGAAGAAAAGCATCAGTAATACGGAAACGGTGGATTAGAGGAAATGTTCGGTTATGGCGATTGGCGGGGAGGGTTATGGTACCAAACATGCTTGTTCGTGCTACGACGATAAACAGCTCGCACTGTTCACACTTGGTTGTGGTGTGGTATGTAACTGGCACAATATTAAAACTCAGGTATCAGCCAATAAAAACTACACATAACATACAGACAACTTCGGTAGACTCAATGCATGTAGCAGCAAAATATTGAACAACAATAATACAGTAAAGACATATTTTTTCTATTTTTTATTTTATTTATTTATGGTATAGATTCTTACATAAAAAAGACAAAAATTATACAAGAAGTACACAAGTTCTGTGGAACAATCCTTAAGCATGTGCACACATTAAATTTAAATTTATATGTAAACAGTGCACTTTAAAACTAATAAACAATACGAAAAAAAAGATACAAACAATACCATAAAAAACATGATTCCTTTAATTTTTTTGTATCATCATGTTCTTCGTTTTATCATGTGACGATACGTGAACATGATGATGGTAATGCACTTTAATTTAATAATTCGATTATGTAGGTACAATTTTGTTGGTGGTTGTGCACCCTTACATCATAATAACATTAACTGTACACTAGAATTATTAAAGCGCCTAAAATATTTTTTTTTCACGGAGTTAATAAATTATGATCTTACAAAATCTCAAATGTTGCCACTTGATAAAATAACCCTTTTTGTTTAATTTAAAATAACGACAATTTAATGATTCAATACTAATATTGAACTGAGATTTTATGATAAATTATTATCAATAAACTCAAACACGATAAAACATTGATCCTAGCCATATTATTGTTGATCTAGATGACCGATAGCCGATGTTACATACCTCACCGCATCGAGCACGTGGGAGCTTCAAACATCGCTAACGGCATATGAATGGCTCACGGATTCGGTACAGATACCTAGTTACTACAGTTCCAGTAACGAGACCTTCTGAAGATCCAATTTGAATAGGAAACAACGTTTTGGTCGTCAATACTTTGTAAACTGAGTGCTAAATCTATCTCAACCTCAATTTGGCTTACTACTGATACGCCTATCAAAATCAGATACAGTACATCCCAAAACTTTGCATTGCAATGTCATACACTGGAATGTTGGCGCCAATAAGGAACATCTTATGGGTAATCATTTCGCAAGAAACAGCGATATTCAAACCGAAACACAGTCATGCCTCACAATAAATGCATCACGAATCAGAATTCAGAAAGTCTGATAACGAAAAAAAGTTCTAACACTTAGTCAAGAGTACGATTTTTTAAGAGAAATCTCGAATTTAGCTCTTCAATTTAGCGTTGCATAAAATCTCACGTGGATTTCATCTAGGTAAGCTAGTTATCAATTTCACCATCACTTCGCGGATTTGCGAATACGATGCACTACGTGCCTCATAAAGCTATCGGAATTAACATAAAAAAAATTATCTGGGGCGGATTTCTTGTAATCAAGTAAATCATAATAAAAGATGAATTAGAACAATACAAGAAATGTATCGTTAGTCGCAACTAAACAGCGTGACATGGGAACTTAGGACTAGACAAAGAATAAAGAACTCAACATACTTAAAGAAAGCGTTTCCAGTAGCTGGATTATATCAGCAATAATTTTCGTCAAAGGTTTAATGGTATAAGGGGTTATTTAACAGTGTTGCAATATCTTTATAATGAGCATAAATTGAGGCTAATGCGGTGTTAAGAAAAAGGTCGTTCATAAATTAAGTGTTCTTCTAGATACAGTAAAAATTTCTTCAGCAGCAACAAAACATATTAATCAATGACATTGTGGAAAAGGCAAGAACCTTGAGGCAGTCAAACCAAATCGGGCAGCGTGGAAGTCTAAGCCCAAATGTTTCTTTTCTCTCTCTAACTCTATAAGAGAGGAAATCAGAGGCCTAGGTGGTAACCTAACTATGTCTGTATGAAAATGTCAAAACAGTATTAAATACGTGCTTGTATCTTTGGTTATAAGACGAACAAGTGCGTAAAACGTCCTCAGTCTGCAAGGGGTCTAAAGATGAAGTGGTACCCGAATGCCTAGGGGCTGCCGGCCTATCACGAGCCCGGCTATCTGACAGTTTCAGACGAGGATTTAATAGCGGAGATATTTAGCCCATTTGTCATGATGCGATAGTTGTTCTGCCATGCCCTCCGCGGGTGCACACTGCAAACTACATGGGAAATCTGGTCAATGATTCTAATTTCTTTCTTTTTTGTAACTCAGGATGAATAAAAATCTGCTAAAATCTAATATTAAAACGTCGAATATTAAAACATGAGAGAGTTAAGAGAGTTAACGAGTAACGTGCATAAAGTCAAAGTAAGTTCGTAGACAACCTTAGACCAATGGATATGATAGTAGAAGAAATAAATCTGCGAATTTTATTGCTATATTTTCTCTACTTGCTTATAAAAAATTCATTCGTTTATTTCAGGTAAGCCTATTTTCAGGTAACTTAACTTACTTTTTATAATACTTAACTTTTGCATAATGCTTAAAACTTACAACTAGGTAACACAGGTACAGAAAAATTTACAGTAATACTACATAGCATTAAGTTAACAAAATAAGATTAAACCATTTTTATCAAGCGAAAGATCTTAAACTAAATCCTTTCTTGCATGGAGTCCTACTTTACGCGTCTAAGCTTTAGAAGATTTTTTATTTATTTATTTATTTATTTATTATTGAACCAGGAAAATGATGCAAAGTACAAAAATCTCCTTAAATCTGCAGAACATGATGCGCAATAGAACATGACTCCAGGAATTACTAATAAGACTTTGTAATTAAGTTTTCCCTGTTCGTAAAGTTTTTCCAAACATCAACAAAATAAAATATGTTCCTAAAGTTATCAACCTAGATTTAAGAAGACCCAGACGACATACGAATCCATAGATTGAGGTCAATGAGTAATCACATAGGTCTGGCAGCTGTAGCGAACCCCATTAAATTAATCCCATAAACTATGGCACGATACTGTCGATGGTCTACTAACTCGGCCCGGCTTCCCCGTGTTAGTGTAATGGACCGCATTATCCGATACATCGATCCATCGTGTGATTGGACCATTTTAATTTCTGTTGAGGCGTGGCCCGCCTCTTTAAATTTACATTGGACGACTTTATGCATATTTCAATGATAAATTAGGTATATTCCCTTACTATTCCTTTTAATATTTCAGATACTGAATAATTAAAAGTGTATGGAATATCACAAAAAATAAATACCGAACATAATTGGTAAAAAATTTCGAGTTATTGGCATCTTTTATAAGTCAAACGGAAGAAGATATCACAGACTGTTTCTCTCTCAGAGAACAAAAGGTCTTGGGCTCTCATATATGAAGGAGTGGAATTTAGAACTTAAATCAACCACGCGAACATTTCTAAAATTTTCTTTTTTTGTAATTCAGACTGTCGTGGCTATGGTACGCTATGGTGGTATTTATGAAAGGTTACAAAAGAGATGCCGGAACGTAACATCCACTGAAATTACATTTAAGTTATAATAAATTCCAACGTGCCTTTCGAGGCAGGGGTGAAACGTTATGGACCTCAAACTCGTATAATAGAAATAGAATCGTCAGAGTAATATGGCTGCTGGAATCAAGCTCTCGTGATCTAACATGGCCACTAGACGAAGGTAGTTAGCGCAAACTTAGCGTCGGACAAAAAAACGTCCAACGAGACGTACAGGCACGGGCATAGACGCGTGCTGCATCGACCTATCAATATTTATCGCCGCTCTCCAATTATAGATTGCGACCAACAGGGCCCGGCGTTCCGTTCTTCGTTCCCAGGATCTGTTCCGGGTTCGATTCCCGGTAGCACGTGGGAAAATCGCGCGCCATGTACGCGGGGATCAGCGTATTTTTTGCCCGAGGTCCAGTGGGCTATCCACAACTCGGATAGTTATTAGTTTTTCCGACGTACTACGAGTAGTTTACCGGTGCTGGTAGTGTTTTAATCGGTTTTGCTTGGCTACCAGTTTTCAGTTTTTACTCACGACGAATATAGCGATGCCATGCTGGACAAAGAACTGTTCTGCGCAGTTGTTGAACTGAGGAGGATGGGTGAGGACTGAGGACATACGTTCTAGCTTATTCCTTTGTGTTTGTACGATTTTATGTACCAACAGTTTTGGGTCGAAGTGCCTGTATAACCTATTAGAATATCCTCATAGTTAATTTATGATTATAATTTGAATCTGGGTATTCCTGCATTGGAGGATCCAAGAGAATGTGTAACCGATAGTAACAAATACTTCTAAGTACTAAGAGACCGTTTGTTTAAGTTTTAAGGTTTGAAAAAACAAAATAACAAAACAACCTTTTCAATGTTTTCTATACGTTTCAGTGTTCCTTTTATTTAGAATCAACAGTTCTCATTCAACAGATGATTCTAAATAAAAGGTGTTGAAGACAAAAATGTACAATTTTAGTTAAATGGGGAAATCAGGAAAACAATCTGGGTGGCTTCCTGAGGCTTTACCACCATCTCTTAAAGCAGTATTTTTGTAATATTGTTTTAACATTTTCATACAATGTCAGTATGAAAGTTTTAAAAACAATATTACAATAATACTGCTTTGAGAGATGGTGGTAAGGCCCCTGTACTTCTTCAGGCAGTTTAGAGTTAGAGAGACTTTTACAAAAACAATAAAAGATCATAAAACAACGACAGTAGCTGGTAGGTACAGATATTGCCTCAGACATGAGACACGGTTCTTAGCGTACCACGGATGCCTCAATACCTCTGAAATTTCAATCTACATTCCGCACAGTACCTGAGTGCCGGCTACCGACTACGTAACCTAGGTCTGCTAAGCTGCCGTCATTAGAGCCAGTGGATGAGTGCGACTGCGTGATGAGATTATATTACGGAAGAAGTCTTAGCAGCGATGATTAGTCTCGGTAATATACAATTTTCTCAGTTTGTACGTGTCTTGCAATGCATTAATTGTTTTTGATATTTCTTATTAATTGTTTTTAATATTAAGTACGACACAAAATGCAACAACTGGACTACACTAAACAGAAAGGGGGTTTAAGAAAGCTAAATATTTACAGACGAATCCACGGGTAACAACTAGACTTTATCTATAAAAATTATTAATGTTCGTTTGTCTGGCTAAAACTCGAGTATGGCTTTGCATGGATTTGGTTAATTAATGATAATGAACTTGAAATATTTATTGAAGTCCAGGGAAGATTAAAACGGTGAAAAACAAAGACGCGAGTGTCGTGGAACACTTGGTAGAAACACAGTTTGGGAAACACCTAAAGGAAAACTTCATTCAATATTAACTTCATATCGTTTTTAGGGTTCCGTAGCCAAATGGCAAAAAACGGAACCCTTATAAATTCGTCATGTCTGTCTGTCCGTCTGTCCGTCTGTCCGTCCGTATGTCACAGCCACTTTTTTCCGAAACTATAAGAGCTATACTGTTGAAACTTGGTAAGTAGATGTATTCTGTGAACCGCATTAAGGTTTTCATACAAAATTTTAAATAAAATAATAAATTTTGGGGGTGCCCCATACTTAGAACTAAAACTCAAAATTTTTTTTTTCATCAAACCCATATGTGTGGGGTATTTATGGATAGGTCTTCAAAAATGATACTAAGGTTTCTAATATAATTTTTTTCTAAAATGAATAGCTTGCGCGAGAGACACTTCCAAAGTGGTAAAATGTGTGTCCCCCCCCTGTAACTTCTAAAATAAGAGTATGATAAAACTAAAAAAAATATATGATGTACATTACCATGCAAACTTCCACCGAAAATTGGTTTGAACGAGATCTAGTGAGTAGTTTTTTTTTTAATACGTGTTGAATTGATAATTTTGAAACAAAATATTTGACTTGTTGAAGTCAAATATTTTGTTTAACTTTGATGACGACAGATGACGTTGCACGTATTCGCGGTGAAGTTGTTTAATGTTGAACAAGTTGGTTATGCGGTTCAAGAAAAGTGGTTTTTATGGTTTTATTCCTCCGGTAGTAGTAGGTACGGAACCCTCAGTGCGCGAGTCCTACTCGCACTTGTCCGGTTATTTACAATAGTGTGACTTGATTTGAAAAGTCGTCCATAAGATACAAATCGAAAAATTCGTAGCTAGTCAGTATGTAGTGCTGGCGCCAGATATCTTTTTTCAGCAACAAATTTTAATTTCGACGAAATTATCAATAAATGTACTATTTTATTAACAAATTCAATGTGTTAGTTACATAGAAAAGCATAAAATATGATGGGATTTTAGTAGATTTTCTTGGTGACCAGATTTTCGCCTAGTCCGTCCGAAAACAAACTTCGTTTTAATAACTTTAACTAGAGTTATTTGTGCATGTTTGCCTTCCAGCCCACTAGAGATCAGTGTTTTAGCCCCAGTATTAAGTCCTACCCATCATACCTGTCATACCCCACAGTGTTGTCATACTGACTTCAAAAATGTCACTCCTTTGCTCTATAGCTTGTGAGATTTGATCAAAACGTACAGTGTGCGAAAACTGACTCGTTAATTAAAGATCGTTTCATAAAAGAAGCTGGGAATCGAACCCGGAACTTCCTTTCGGAGCGTACGACGGACGCAATCTGGGCAAACGCAATAAATAATTGAACGCTTGATGTAGCACGCGTCTCTGCCCGCGCCTCCCAGTCTCTAGAACCAGCATCGGTGATAAATGGGGACGATTAATTTGAAAATGGTTTTTGCAAATGCCTTGATGGATGTGGTAAGGTGAAGAAGAAAAAACGTCTTTCAAAGATGGAGAGATATAAGAAACAAACCGTTTGTTTCAATCCTTGCCTTCAACTAAGATAGATTTACGGAGTAGATCGGATTCACTGTTTGCCATGATAGATAATAAAATGAAAAACGTTGAAACTTCCTGCCATTAAATAATCAGAAAATGAATTAATGCTTGCAAATTGCAAGTCCATCAAAATAAGAGTGTCTCGAATTATTTATACTCTTTCTAGAATATGTAAAGTAAATGAAGATTTTTCTCTTTGATTTTGTTTTGAGGACAAACATGACTTATCATATTCAACAATAGATACCTTATACATAATATTCCTTACGTAAGGTGGAACGTGGGTTTAAGTCCAATCTTCCTGACGATGATGCCTCATAGATAGAGGAAGATCCCATCTTTTAAACAGTCAGAATTTCTGCCGTTGACGTATTCTGGTTTAAAAGGCATTAATGGTTAAGAAAATTACAAGTCATAATGAGACTTAAAAACTAATATTTTAGGATATACGCAATGTAGTGTGGGCTTCAGCATATGACAGCAATTCTAAGTGTATTTCCGATGGTTAGGCGTAAGTATCACTTAACACCAGTGCTTCTAGCAGTGCAGTCTTGCTTGTCTCGTCATTCTATGCTAAATATGCTATGGTTAAATGCAGGCAGATATCACGAAAGTGTTTGTTTATTTGTACCTTCAAAAATATACCTGATTCCGGACAAAAAGAAATATTGCAACACTCCAGGGATGCCCGTTTCATCTCATCAAGACAGACGCAGACGATCCACCCAGGGCTGGCCAAAATTTAAAAATTCGTCACCGCCGAAACCAGTTGGCGCAATCGGCACGCACCGGTCGATCGCCTTTCATTTAACCGATAAATAAATAATCGTTTTATTGTACGCACACGTCTCCCGAGGAATCCCGCCTAAGGGCGTCACCTTATAAGGACGGGGAAGCGCGCGCTCGCTTTATATTCGAGCCTTGTCGTTGCGCAAAAAATTACGAGTCGAGTACTCCAGCGTAAGACAGGGATGCCGGGCCCGGGCTGCCACGCTGGGCATTTTATCTGCAGGGCTGCCACCGGCAAGAAAAGCCTTATAAATTATATAGGAGACCCCAAGGGTCATTTACAGTCCGTTAAACAAGAGTAGAACAGCGTCTGCTGTGGTTTGGCGGATCTGTCTTACATGCGTTTATTATTCGATGATATACTTTTAACCGGAATAACCGGATAGTCATTGGAACATCACTGCCAACTTCTCATCTTATGCTTTCGCTCGAAGAACCGTTTATTATTCGACTTAATTTCGTCCATAAACACACACATACACACACACACACACACACACACACACACACACACACACACACACACACACACACACACACACACACACACACACACACACACACACACACACACACACACACACACACACACACACACACACACACACACACACACACACACACACACACACAGCCACGCATCTTCTATTACCTACAGACAATCAAAGGATATCACACATGTCAGGACATGTGTGCAATAGAGGAAAGGTGATAAGCGCGATATCGAGTGATTGCCAATAAACGGGTGACTTCAGTCGTGGCTGACTCCTATCCTTGAGAACGAAATATCCCATCAGACAATAGGATTTCGCACAATTGAGAGATTGTACTAAACCTTTTTTCTAACTTATGTGTAACCTATAAATTATAACCTAATTTTTGTTTTAGTTTTTAAAGAAAGATAAACTATGTACTAGAAATAATATATAAAATAAGGTCTATTAATTGTAAACTTTAGTGGAATAAAGGCTTATTTATTATTTATTTATTACTAACCTTACTTTGCCTGTGTTAGAAATCAAATTTGGTACTTTTACGACTTAAAATACGAGTTTAACATAGCACATAAAGCTTGCGCTCTCAGCGAAATTTAATTTTTTTATGAAGATATTTTAAATACAAGCACTGTTAATTTTTTCCTATTCTGGTATTGACGTGAAAACATAACCACATTCCGGATGTCATGAAACGTTTACGTCTACATTACAAGCATTGTAATTACCAGAATACAACTATTTTGGTATACAGTATGCAAGAATTAACTTTATATTTATTGAAAATCTAAGGGGAAGATATGAATTAATTAGAAATAAATGAGGTAGGTTTACATTATTGAAAAGATTTGATACAGGTAGTTATTTTCAGTTTTCAGCCTTTAAACAACTTCATCGAACGACATGATCATTCGTTTCAGAAGGCACCACTGCTGGTTATAAGACTCATTTTATATTAGAGCATTTTATGGAGTTTACCATCTTCTAGAATGAGGAAATCTTTGGAAATAGACAAAGTTAAACAAACATACCTTAGAGTAAATAAGTAATAAATCGGAAGGACTAGGTGAAAGAAATTTAGTAGTGTAGTTTAGTTATCTGAATGCAATTAAAATATTAGCTGGATCTAAGCAGATCAGTATCATGGTGATCTTTTTAGGAGACTATACCACTAGCATAATATAAACCAAAACAACTAGCATAATAACTAGCATAATATAAACCAAACGTAATCACGATTTTTCTCTGGTTGTTAGTTTTATAGTTCAAAGCATCCAACTATATGTAATGCAAAGACGTACACACGACAAATTATTACTTGAGTTTTATTAAAGCAAGGGATTTTAATTCTTAAAGTCTCGCATTTAAAACATAAAATGTGCTGTGGAAACTTAATAATGTGAATGTTTGCAATTATTATCAGGTAGCCAGTACGGTGTTTTACAACAATAAATGATCGCTGTCGATAAAATCGATTCCCGAAAACGATTGTAAACGATTGTAAAAAACCAAAGTCGATTGTAAAGTCGGAGAAAAAGCCAAACAAATTGCGGGCGTAATTCGATTCGAAAATGTCGCCTGAAATTTTTGTGATACAACTCTTGCTGATGCTTATTTAATTAGGCCTATTATTAGCCAATTGATTGTTTAAAGGGGGAAAGAAATCAATTAAGTAAATGAGATAAGATCAGTCGGTTACTACCTATTGTATAACAATACATACAAGGATTCTTGGAACGATAGGGATAGGCTTACAACTAACGCTGTTGGTGTCAAAACAAACATTTTTGATACCAGTAAACTGGCGACATATTTTCGCGCGGTCCGCCGGGTCCTGTCTGTATATACGTCTATAATCCTCTTACGGAAAAATGCCTGAAGTAAATGTTTGTTTTGCAGCTTCTATGGTAGTTCATAAGAATTTTGAATTGTATGAAAAAGGTTTACTTAAAATATTCAGAATAGCTCATCCTTACCTTAAATCCCTGGATGTTGTACAGTCGCGGAATGAAAAGGTTCACCACCTTAGTGTCGATTTTCCCTTGCACTGCAAGTGTCCATAATGTCAACATACTAAA
The DNA here is from genome assembly GCA_036785405.1 of Coenonympha arcania. Taxonomy (NCBI): domain Eukaryota; kingdom Metazoa; phylum Arthropoda; class Insecta; order Lepidoptera; family Nymphalidae; genus Coenonympha; species Coenonympha arcania. The sequence continues at coordinate 1,942,332 of CM072069.1, forward strand.
ACAATCGACTAGTGCAAACGAATCAATTTGAAAATTGACGAACCTTTTCATTCCGCGACTGTACATACGAGAAGTATATAGTAACCTGGCACCCTTAAAAAAAGGAATAGGCAAAATTGTATACAAATTGAAATTTCAATTAGGTAATTATACTAACGCGTTCGGTTTGGTTAACGTACGCAATAAAATAAAATGTTGTTTGCTGAATACAAATGGTTTCATTACAACCTTCATTTAGCGAATGTGTAACTACCCTCCTTTATTTCAAATACACCATAATAAAGAGCCAGGCTCATGTTGTGAATGTCCATTTTTGTCGAAGATATAGTAAATACTTATAGTTACAACATAAACTTTGCTGTCACATGAATAGACATAGATATACAAAGACCAAGATACACTTTAAATAATATGCAATAGCGGTATCGTACTGCCTCTACAATTGTTTATCATTACTTAAAATTATCCACTAACAATATGCTACCTTTACGTTATCTCTACCTCTAATATTTGAAATTATCCTGTCTATGACAAGAGTTGTAACAAAACTCCAAGGATTTAAGCACTATGTCCTTGTGCATGTCCTCTCTATGTATCTTTATAATATGTACACTGTACAGAATAAAAACAAATAAATAAATAAAACTCCTTCGAAACGGCTTGACCGATTTTTCCCACTCTCAGACCTATGGCATGTCCACCATAATAATGTGTGTATACAATGTACATTTGGTAGGTCTAAGAATGGAACGTAAATAATATCTCATACCCCTAAGTTAGAAATATTGCATGTACTAAACAACGTTTGCCGGGTCAGCTACTAAAAGTATTATGTAGAAATTAATTTTCGTTGCAAGTGTAAAAATATTTTCATCTTATTAAAAGGTGAATATGCAACCGAAGATGTAATTTGACTTAGAAAGGTTACAAATAACGTTTGCTACCATCGATTTTGCTACACAACATCGCACCGGAAAGATGAAATTTGTTGGTTTTTTATTTGTTTGTTGTTTTATGTTCTCAACATATTGTTTCTAGCAGCTCAACTGAGGGCTGGGACCATTTTTAAATGTATGTAAAATGGCTGTGACAAACGGACAGGCGGACTTCGAAATTTAAAAATTACCTACTGTTACACGTATCTTGCAGTGTTACTAATATCAGCGTTTGTAAGCAATAAATAGGTATTAGTTATCTACACTACAGAATCATATTAACAATTCAATTCTTCAATTAAACACAGCGTTGTGAGGACACCCCGTTGAGATGAATAAGAAAAAAATCCTATTTATGACGAAAGCAGTTGCAGGCAGTACATTAAGTGGGAAACTAAATATATATCACTTTCAAGGAAAACCTCGTGATGAAATATGTACAGGTAACTTACGAGGGTAATTATGTTTTTTTTAACTACCTTAAAGAGTTCTCCATAACTTTCTCAAAGGTATGCAAAAACTGCAAAGCCGCATTTGACAGCGTGGCGAATATGGCCAAACCCCTATTTTGAGAAATAAACTCTTAGGCCTGGATGTGAATCTCAGAATAAAAATGGCCGTAAAAATGGATATAGTGTTAGGTTAGGTTGGCTAGTAATGAGAAAGAATTGCTATTGACAGGTCTCCACACACACTAGCGAAACTAGTGAGAGAAATGGCAAACATAGGCCTCATCATCGGAAAAAGCGTTTCCAAAAACCAATTACAAAATCTATCCTTATCAGAAAGTACAATCAAACAAAAGTAAACACGTTCATTTCAATAAAATACAGATCGCTTTAATCGAAAACGCTGCACGGCAAATATGATATTTGTTCAAATTCATCGAGCTCTGATAAAATCCACCGATATTACCGCGATGCCGATGGACCGCGAATGTTTACAATGCATTTGCATTTGTTACCAACTGCCACCGATGCTGAGCGAAGCGAGCTGCCCGTTGTTTGAGCAAACAACGGGGGAACGAATCTCTAAAACAACACCCCGATGACAATTTACATACCTATTATAAAAGCGATCTCAAATCGATAAACGTACCAGCACGAAATAATTTTTCTACCAACTCTAAACATAAAGGTTCTCGTACTCAAAGCGTTAAACGGGACCCTATTACTAAGACTCCGCTGTCCGACCTTCTGTTTGTTGTTGTTGTTGTCTATCTGTCAGTTATCACCAGGCTGTATCACATAAATCGTTATAGTTAGACAATTGAAATTTTCACAGATGATAATATATTTCTGCAGCCGCTGTAATAACAAATACCTACTTAAATATTTAAGGGAGCTCCCATACAACACACGTGATTTTTTGCTCGTTTTTGAATTAGGCGTACAGTGAGAATGCGTCTTGATAGTAAGGAACTCTCAGTGAGCCCGACTCGGGCTTGACCAATTTTATTTTTGTATGTTGCTACTTTCTATCACCAAAGTGACCGAAGTGAGTTATCCATTGTTTGAACAAATAGCGGAGAATCTCTTGCCCGGGCTACACGAGGCTAGCTTTTCAAGCTAGGATAGAAATCTAGTTCTCCTTTAAAACTGTCTTGGCTAGCTGACCTGGCTTGGAATATGCGAGTTCTGTTTACATGCGGCTATATTATTTTAAGTCAGTATTACTGCTGTGACCGCGGAGAAAAACAAACAAAACGCGTAGTTACTGCTTACGAGTCAATTGAAAACTAGCTTCGCCGGCCACATGAAGCTAGTACACAAGCCAGGATAGTAAAATCAGTGGTGGGGGGCGCTACTAGCCTAAAAAATAGAACTCCATCATATTAAAAAGAAAAACTATCTTGTCAACTAGCTTACTAGCTTAGAAATGAAGCTAGTTTTGTTTACACGAAGCCAGAAGTACTAGCTTGCTAGCTTACTGACACTAGCTTGCTATCCTAGCTTGAAAAACTAGCCTCGTGTAGCCCGGGCATAATAGCGGTTCCCAATATTCAATTTATCCACGGTTTGCCTTACTAGAGATATAAATTTGACATAACTTGTATGGAGCTTATCTCACAACAACTCACCCCATGACAAATTGCATCCTCGCAAAATGTTGTCCGTTTTTTGGAAAAATAGTGAAGAATAGTTATGTACCTCAAGATCCATTCTAACGTTATTAGTGCAAAAAAGAAGGCCGTCTGAGGCGACCATTGATATTCAAGCAGTATTAAAAGAAGGGAAATGTCGTGTGAAAATACGAATAAACTACCTAATTCCCAGCACGATACTCCATTATAAGGGTATTTTAGGAGTCTTCAATCGAGACCAAATTTAGTCGGAACGTCTCTATCGAACACCAACTAAGCAGAGCTTTAAATATCCCCCTTTGCCTAATTTTATGACTGTTTTCAAAGCATTCGTGTCCACGGACACCCACGGCTAAGAGACGCGAGCGTTAAAAACCGCAAAAATCTAAACTATTCTGGCTCTCATCCATATTCATGGGTATCCAGAAATCTTTAGCGGTGGCCTTACGGGGCGGGATTCTTCTACTGGTTCAATAAGTTTTTCATATGTAATTAACCTTTTGTAATGCCTCGGAGACGGTGCCACGCGTTCAACGCGCGACTCCCTATTATGGGCACTGCACCTCACCGCATCACCGTTCCGAATCTACTCTTATTACTCCATCCCACTTCTGAAATGACGTAACCACTACAGGCAATACGCTTGAGAGTAGACTTTGTTTTATTGAAACAGAAAATATTACTAAACAGACGTCTGGCGTAAATGAAGACCGTTCCGATTTGGACATTGCGAATTACATTGTTAACTCATATCGAAATTTCCATTCGATTTTGGGTTTAAAATAACCGTTTAAATCGATTGAGATTCATTTGGAAGGCGTTGTGATTTAGGCCGCTTTGGATCTGAATATGCATGGACAAGACAGAAGGCCGCCACACGACGAATTCCATACGATTCTCGGACACGATTTAGTTGAAAATAGAGCATCATTAAGATAGATGAGGTGGTGTCGTGACCGGGAAAAAAATTAAGGAATCGGATCGTGGGGAGGTGAGATGAATTGAATATAATGAGTGGTAATGTTCGCGATACGACTGCGGTGGTCATCAAGTATCGCAGCTTTGCCCTATGAGGGGAGATGCTACACGCTCTTCCAAAGTTGCAGACCACAGGGTCAAAACTAAAACGTATAGTTGTGAGCCTAAGTTTTGTAAACCTAGTTGTGAGCGAGAATTACACAGTTCTACACTCAAAGTTCCTCTCCTCCCAAAATTGTTTAAACAAAATAAGGCCTATATGCCTTATAGGTAAAGTGTGACACGATTTAAAACTCATAATCATTGTGTCACAATATACATACTTTTAACTTTTTGTGGAGTTTTGTGGAACGAAGCTCCTTATCGCGCGTTGCAAAAGAGGGCTAGACGGAAAAAATTAAGACGAAAAGTTATAAAGACACTTTTTGATATAGTAAGCTATTGTAAGTAGTGCGGCTTGCGCATGTTTTTTTTCTCTGTCTCTCTTTTATAGAAAGCAAACCAGATATACTTCGTTCCATCCGGGTGTCTCTTGGCACCTCTCAAGTTTTTTTTGTACTTACTTATGGAAACCATAGGTACCTACCGCTTTTTTGTAAGGCGAAAGCGTGAGTTAGGGTATGTCTTAATTCTTTGTTTGATATAAAATTACAGACAGAAATGACTTCTATACTTAGACACTCATCTCAACGAAAAAGCTTTACAAATATTGTAAATGCAGGCATACAAATGCAAAGCTTTTATTGTGCATGCATGTGACTTTACTAATGTAATGTTGATTTACTCTGTAGGTTAAGATACAAACATAATCGCGACTCATTTCTCATTCCGGATGGAAGCAATGATGTATTATTGACTACGTGAAGATTTTACACAACGCTTTGCCGACAAGACTTCTCGTAAGCGTGTAGCTTGTGGGCGGTGACTCTGGTAATGCTGTGGTGCTGCAATTCAGGGGAATCAGGGGACACTTGGCCAGTAAATGAGCGGCTGTCAAACGTGAAGCCGCGTCACGATCGGTGATTGAATGTTGATTTGACAACGATAAATGTATTCCCGGTGACATTAACTCGCGTCGCCTGCGCCGGCGCATCGTTACCCGTGTATGACATTGTGTATGCTGCGGTTTGACATACGATTTATTATTTATTAGAATGCCCTTTATTTAACTTAAAATGCCCGATTGTTGAGCGCGTTTGTTGGTTTAGGTCGGTTCTGCCAAGATTTGTCCGGTTCCAGTGGGGGCCGATATTTTTGTTTGATTTCTTTATTGCTTGCGTTTACCTACGAGTCCGCAAGGCTTTCTCAAGACTGTAGAAGTTTTAGTTAGATTATTCACTGACACTTTTGAAGACGTTTCTACAGTACCGAATAGATTTAAACTTAAACTATTATTCTACAGGGTCCAAGTCAAAGTCTTTGCTCTATATTATACACTCTAGGCCTTTCTTTGAGCGTAAGTAATAAATTATGGATTCGATTTCTCGAATGATAAATCTTAGGTCAGTATTATATTACACCACGTAGACGTCAAATATATGTATTTATGTATATACTTTTATTGTGCACCAAAGAAACAATTAACGAAAATTAAAGTAGAAATAAAAAGAAGATACAGGTAACAATGAGGCGGACTTATCGCTAACTAGCGATCTCTTCCAGACAACCTCAGACACCGATTAATTTGGAAGTAGGAAAATGGAATATAATTATTGTGATAGTAAAAAGGTACATTATTTTATGTTATTCATCATTGTTGGTGTTCTACCATTCCCGCAACTTAACTAACATAAGCCATAGCATGTCATAAGCTTGAAAATTCCAAAACACCAAATATTTTTCGTAGAAAATAGCTTTTAGGTTATAGATAAAAGAAGGACAATAAAATTTGTTTGGAATTGCACAGTTCGAGTGTAAATTTAAAGCGAAAATTTACGTTATAATATAACGTAAATTTTCGCTTTAAATTTACTCGAACATATTATGTTGACTTGTAATACGTGAACAACGAATATACAAATCCAATCATCACGAAATTGTCGATTCACCAAACACATCCACTGTAACGGTTGAAGCAATTACATTATAATCGAAAGCATTATATTTTATTCAGGCAATAACAAATAATAATTGCAACAATAACAACTCAGAACTCCGAAGTTCTACTTCGGGGACGCCGAACCGTGAAATGAAGACGATTTATCGATTCCGGTGAACGAACAAATAAATCGTAAACAAACTCGATACAGAATTTACTGTTTTGAGATTTGACAAAAAATTTCCTTACAATCCTCAACGGTGCATCTACATGACAATGCCTATAAGCGGCGCGGTTCATACGCCTTGTAAATACGTTATTGTATCTTATTGTACCCCTCGATCGTCTGTCCGTCTGTCTGTCCGGTTGATTTGTTCGCCGCTCCCGTATAATGAAGGTGCAAGCCCCTGACAGGGCGCTCGCGAGTCGCGGTGCTCGATGATCGATTTCTCGATTAAAAACGATTGTTGGGCGCACAATCGATTATACTCCGATACTCGGGTTGTCGGCTTAATTATTGTTGACGTTGATGGGATAGGATTTAGTTGTTACCGACGCTCGGATTTGCATCGTTTGAATTATCTGCGTCGATGATAAAATGCAATGATTTAACCGACTTCAGAATTAGGAAGAGGTTATTAACTCAGCATGTATTGTTTAATTAGATTTTTGTTGTAAAACATGTACATAGCCTAAGCCTCATAAATGTTAAAAATTAATTTTTATTCGAAAACCAGAATATAGTGGCTTTTTCTTATTATGGCACAAGTATCTTTCAATTTATGAAACAGCTGGTATGTTCAAAATTGGATCAACCCCTTTGGTTGGATTTAGCGCGACGCCCGGTAAAGACTATCAGTAGAACTCTTTAAAATTACATTAAAGGGAATTTGTTACTTGTTTGTTGTAATTTTTTGTACATTATAAGGTGTGTAATTTGTTAGATTTTTAATTATTGGACAATAAATGCTTGACATTAGCTCCTTAAAAAAGGAGAACATTACTCGACCATAACTTTGCAAGTACCTACTTTAAACTAATTTAATAAGACAGCGCAATGTATAAGGATTTGACAAATAAGTACCTATTCTCCGTGTTAAAGGTAATTTGTTAGATCCTCATTTGTTGGACTATAAATGCTTAACTTAAAAAAAAGCACATTACTCAACTGTAACGTTGCAAGTGTTCTTTAAAAAATAAATTAAAAAAGACAGCGCAATTTGTAAGAAATTTACAAATAAATATAAAAACAATGAAAAATTATCCGCATTAACTGTCCCACATAAAGGAAAACGGGTAAATATAAAAAATAGTTACAAGCACCTCCTTCGCAAACGGAACGGTAAAGTCGGTCCCGAGCCAAACCGCGGGCGCATAATATTAATCACACTTGTTAAACTTGAAGATGGCGGTGATAAGGTCAAGAAATAACGCCTCCAGAATGAGTTATGTCCCACTTCGGCCCTTACAAATTAACTGTTTGGCTTATGGATGTTAAAGTGGTCGCTTACTGAGAGTGATAATTTTGTTAATAATTCGTGAGTTATGCGTCGGGGAAATGGAAGGAGGCTGATGGCGGTAGAACCGAGATTGGGTGTAATTTTTTAAATACGCACTATCTTCAATGGGCATCACTTTTAAGTCGGAAGAAATAAGAAGACATAATTAAAGTTGGTGTATGTATACCAGGTGTTCATCCAACCAAAAGACGTCGTTGTCTATGTGTCTAAATAGAAGTTACATGCAGGTCTGGAACTTGAAAATTGTCTAAATGTCTCCCTAATGAGATATTTTGCACTTCCTAAGGCTTTACAAATTAACTGTTTGACTTATGGATGTTAAAGTGGTCGCTTACTGAGAGTGATAATTTTGTTAATAATTCGTGAGTGATGCTTCGGGGAAATGGAAGGAGGCTGATGGTGGTAAAACCGAGATTGGGTGTAATTTTTTAAATACGCACTATCTTGGAAGGGCATCACTTTTAAGTCGGAAGAAATAAGAAGACATAATTAAAGTTGGTGTATGTATACCAGGCGTTCATCCAACCAAAAGACGTCGTTGTCGATATGTGTCTAAATAGAAGTTAAATGCAGGTCTGTAACTTGAAAACTGTCTAAATGTCACCATAATGAGATATTTTGCACTAAGGCTTTACAAATTAACTGTTTGGCTTATGGATGTTAAAGTGGTCGCTTACTGAGAGTGATAATTTTGTTAATAATTCGTGAAGGAGGCTGATGGTGGTAGAACCGAGATTGGGTGTACCCAATCTCAATATCTTGGAAGGGCATCACTTTTGTGTCAAAAGAAATAAGAAGACACAATTAAACTTGTTGTATAAAATGAAAACGATTTTTATCAAAATACGTCGTCCATATCTGTCTAAATAGATACTTACAATTATTATTTCTAGATATCTAAGAATGAAAGTTACAGGTCTGAAACCTGAATATTGTCTCCATAATGAGGTATGTAGGTGAGGTATAATGAGGTATGCTCGGAGTATCTTTGCGCGATCGAATCAGAAATGAGGAGATCTGCAAAAGAACCAAAGAACCAGAAACTCAACGTGTCGCAAAGCTGAAGTGGCAATGGGCGGGGCACATAGCTCGCAGGACCGATGGATGTTGGGGACCCAAGGTGCTGGAATGGCGGCCACGCACCGGGAAGCGCAGTGTCGGTCGACCCCCCACCAGGTGGACGGACGACATTAAGAGGGTCGCGGGCAGTCGCTGGCGCCAGGCGGCGCAAGATCGTGGTGTTTGGCAGACATTTCAGGAGGCCTATGTCCACCAGTGGACGTCCATCGGCTGAAACGACGAATGAGGTATGTCCCACTTCGAACCTTACAAACTGTTTGAATTAAGGATGTTAAAGTGATCGCTTACTGAGAATGACAATTTTGTTAATAATTCGTGAGACCTGTTTCAGCGAAATGGTTGGGAATCAAGATTGGGTGCAATTTTTAAATACGCACTATCTTGGAAGTGCATCACATATATTGTGCAAAATGGAGCAAAATGGGAAAGGCGAAATACTGGGGAAGAATTTTATGGGACAGATAAGGAAAATATAGGGGCAACAACATAAGAATTTGTACCCAGATATACTTATGTATGATGGAAAGGGTCGAATGTCAAGATAAATAAATACAAGTGGAAATTTAAAAAAATTTAAAACACCCACGACTTTTGCAGACTTGTAATTGAAAAAGGATTAAATAATTTTTTTGAAACTCCCCGACTAAAGGAAAGTAAGAACTAAGAACCTATCAGTATAATTACAAATCCAAGAAAATCCGTCGGAGCTGCTGTGATTTGCCTATGACGGTGTTGATGGTGCTGTTTACCAGTTGATGACTAATTCAATTTCTTCATACTTCTCATATACCGGCAGTTTATCAATACTTACTAATTACATTAATTGATATTGGAAACGAAAATAGCAATGGCAGCTCCGACGGATTTTCTTGGATTTGTAATTATACTGATAGGTTCTTAGTTCTTACTTTCCTTTAGTCGGGGAGTTTCAAAAAAATTATTTAATCCTTTTTCAATTACAAGTCTGCAAAAGTCGTGGGTGTTTTAAAATTTTTTAAATTTCCACTTGTTTTATAGTTTTTCGATTAATATATTAATGTAATTTAAATTATATTATTATAAAAAAATGAAAATTAATCTTCAAACTAGCCATTAGCTCCTCTAGCAGTGTTTGAAGGCATCATCCCTTCCAAGTCATAAAGCGACGTTTATTGTGGCGCCCCCTGCTGTTCAATCACAAGAACAATTATCTACGAACCATTGCCAATGACTCACTAATATTTTATACAACACTGTATCCAAATCGGTTCAGTCGTTTTTGTAATAATTGAGAACATTCGTTTGCACTGTAAATGTTTTTTATGGCGCCCCCTGGTGACCAATGTTCGTAAAAACTATCTAAGAACCATCGCCAATGAATACCAAACATTATATAGAAAACTGCATCTAAATCGGTCAAGCCGTTTTTGAAATAAATGGGAACATTCGTTTGCAATATAAATGTATTTTATGGCGCCCCCTGGTGATCGATGTTCGTAACAACTATCTAAGAACCATTGCCGCTGAACACCAAACATTATACAGAAACCGCATCTAAATCGGTCAAGCCGTTTTTGAAATAAATGGGAACATTGATGTGCACACACAAACAAACAAACCAACAAACAAACACACAAAAATATTTTTCCATTATTGGTTTTTGTGAACAATTTAACATACAAACAAACATAACATCTCAATAATAAAGTAATGTACAAACGGTCTCTCACCCTAAACGCATATACCCGTACTCCGTTCCGTCGTGGGTAATAAATATATATCAGGACATTACACACATCGCAATCTAGCCCCAAAGTAAGCGATAGCTTGTGTTATGGGTACTAGGTAACTGATTAATATGTATACATATTGATATACTTGAATGTTATATATTGAAAAACACCCAGACACTGGAAAACATTCATGCTCATCACACGAACATTTACCAGTAGTGGGAATCGAACCCACGACCTCAGACGCAGACGGCAGGTTCGCTGCCGCTACGCCATTCGGTCGTCATGATGGCGGACACTACAACAATAAGATCCAATTTACTGGTGGTAGGACTCTTCTTGTGGAGTTTACCTAGGTAGGTACCACTGCAGCGTCTGTCATTCTACCGTGAAGCAGTAATTTATTTATTACTGTGTTTCGGCACAGAACACTAAATAGTACAAGTGCAGAAGGCTTACTCCGTACGATGATTTAAAGAAATAACGACTCTAGCGCTGACACAAAAAGTGCAATTCAGTTCGCAATAGCGCCTGGCCCCGCCCTCAAAATCGACACGCAACAAACGCAATGTTGTGGTCCCTTTCTATCGCCTAACTTTATCTCTTACGACGTACTAGGGCTGCCGTAGTCAGACGGCGGGTAAAATAGACCGTACAGAACTAGCGCGTACGACTCGGCCTACAAGCGGCAACCATCTGAAATATTGAGGTCCGGACCCCTACTCGTAGCCGGGACGGTCACGTGATAAGTGAGAATGGCCTGGTTTCGGTTTGAAGGGCACTGTACGCCGACGAGATAACTTGGCAAATTGAGACCTAATAAGTAATTTCTCAGGATGATGAGCGCAGTGCAGTGCGTCGTATGATATTGCAATGAAATTTTGTGGGACTGCATTTAAGATGGGCATGTGTATCACTTAACATCAGGTGAACGTCTTGTTCGTCTCATCATTCCTTAATATAAAAAAGAACCTTAGGTTATTATTATTATTATTAACCTTAGGTTATAGGAGACCTTAACTCACCTGTCGGATATAATAATTCTTTATTTTAATTGACTTAACGTTTAACTTACTCAATTTCATTTTATTTCCTTGTCCAATGATTATTACCTGAAAATAAAAGAAAATAAAGATAAGTCACGTGATAGATTTGTCGAACGAATATATCATTACATTCAAAAAAAAAAGTCAAGGCCAAAATATAACAGTAAACGTAAAATCCGAATTAAATCGAGACCGATCTCGGATCGATCGTCTAATTGATCAGTGTCAATAATGACATATTTATGTGTCGGCTCCTAAATAGGGTCAAGTCACAAAAAGGGGGATTATCAAAATTGATATTAGAGAGCGCGATTATAACAGTCCGCGCCGGCGCCTGCGAGCGTGTTCGCAGGAAAAACTTATACCACAAAATGAGCCTTTGAATCGCAGCAGAAAACCGATTGTATTGGCAGTAAAGGCAAAATTTTTAGAAACCATCGTGGATTCGACTCCTTTTCAGGGTTCTGTACCCAAAAGGTAAAAAATGGGACCCTATTACTAAGACTTCTGCCGTCCGTATGTCCATATTGTCCGTCTATGCGTTTGTCACCAGGCGTACCTATTTTTTGAACCGTGATAATTGGACCGTTGAAATCTTCACGGATGATGCATTTCTGTTGCCGCTATAGCAACAAATACTAAAACCAGACTAAAACAAACGGTATGTATTTTTTGCTGTTTTTATAATAATGGTACTGAACCCTTTTTGGCCGGTTTTAAGTACTTCTTAGAATGCTGCCTCCTTTCGATATTTTATACTATTAATATGTGTAATTATTACTAACAACAACCCGAAAGTTTGTTAACGTAACTTTTTTAACAACAGAGGATATTGTTTTCTGATGACAAAATTTGTTTTTCTACATCTTAAAACATGAACAAAATTATATAACTTCCACGACATGGAGCTGCATGATCGAAGAACAAACGTCATTAGTAAAAGATCACACTCTTATTTCTTCTACTTCGCGTTCTTATTTCCTTGAGATATTTATCTTATAACTTTCCCCATACTAGTAGAGCCATGGGTGACAAAAGGAATAAGGATATTTGACGAGAGGACAAAAACCCGCATATTATGATCGGCAGTCACATATTTGACTTTGTATGCTTAATGCCAGTCTGGCCTCAGCAGGAATGTATCTACGCTCGCTACTAAATAAATATGTATCTAATAACAGAATCTGTTTGTTCATACCTTTTCCATACAAGCCGAGGAAGCCCATAATACCTGAATATAATATACCTAAGTTCATCTAGTTATAGGAAATATTATAAGAATCTAACTAAGCATAAGTTTACATAATAAATGATAAAATTTCATACATTTTTTGACATTGATGGCGATTAAATTTCATACATTTTTTGACATTGGTGTCGCAAAGCTGAAGTGGCAATGGGCGGGACACATAGCTCGCAGGACCGATGGACGTTGGGGACCCAAGGTGCTGGAATGGCGGCCACGCACCGGGAAGCGCAGTGTCGGTCGACCCCTCACCAGGTGGACGGACGACATTAAGAGGGTCGCGGGGAGTCGCTGGCTGTAGGCGGCGCAAGATCGTGGTGTTTGGCGATCATTTCAGGAGGCCTATGTGCAGCAGTGGACGTCCATCGGCTGAAACGACGACGACGACGACCACTTAAATTTTTGAATTTGTTTTGTGCAACTAGAAATAAGACTTTTAAATATTAACTTACTACTTTTAAGTTTAATTATAGTTATGCAGGTCTTGGATGTTTCGGCCGTGGCTGGCTACCAACAATGAAGTACCGCCAAGTATTTAATTTACAATTTTTAGGGTTCCGTAGCCGAATGGCAAAAAAACGGAACCCTTATAGATTCGTCATGTCTGTCTGTCCGTCTGTCCGTCTGTCCGTCTGTCCGTCTGTCCGTCTGTCCGTCTGTCCGTCTGTCCGTCTGTCCGTCTGTCCGTCTGTCCGTCTGTCCGTCTGTCCGTCCGTATGTCACAGCCACTTTTTTCCGAAACTATAAGAGCTATACTGTTGAAACTTGGTAAGTAGATGTATTCTGTGAACCGCATTAAGGTTTTCACACAAAATTTAAAAAAAAGTAATAAATTTTGGGGGTGCCCCATACTTTGAACTGAAACTCAAAAATTTTTTTTTCATCAAACCCATATGTGTGGGGTATCTATGGATAGGTCTTCAAAAATGATACTAAGGTTTCTAATATCATTTTTTTCTTAAATGAATAGCTTGCGCGAGAGACACTTCCAAAGTGGTAAAATGTGTGTCCCCCCCCCTGTAACTTCTAAAATAAGAGTATGATAAAACTAAAAAAAATATATGATGTACATTACCATGCAAACTTCCACCGATAATTGGTTTGAACGAGATCTAATAAGTAGTTTTTTTTATATTTACATTAAACCTCTAAAAACAAAGTTAGTTTTGCGGTTCGATAAGAAAAGTGGTTTTTATGGTTTTATTCCTCCGGTTGTAGTACGGAACCCTCAGTGCGCGAGTCCGACTCGCACTTGACAGGTTATTTGCCTTACTTAACTCTTTGGTAGTACCATAGAAAGTATAAATGAAATTAAATAGGTCTCATATTTCGTGCAAACCCATGAACTGAGGCTCGTATTATCAAATCCCTTAGCAATGTTTTGCGTTGGCTGATGTCAGACACTTTTCCTTTTATTGTCCCTAATGTGACACTCTGAATGTATTATAAGTTATTTATGTATAATATTTTGGGATGCTTTTCCGTCTGCCTGTCTGTTGTAACAATTCTTTATTTAATTTGCTTTCTTTTTATGATTTTCCGGTTCAAAATATTATATTATCATCAATTGTTGAAGCATATTCTGACAAGCGTTGAGCTGTTATTTGGCATAATATCTCTCAGTCATATATGACTGAATAGTACAGCCAATATCTCTCATCATCATCATCAGCTGTACATAAATAACATATTTCGGAATAGGTGAAACGGAATGGCACGAAATTAAATAATTATGATTGCTATAAATTAATCCCAAGTTATATTAAAATTACGTATTAGTACAAGTTATCTTAGTATGAAAAATTAATACATAATTTTTATGATGTCTCGTGAGGAGGAGAATAATATTATCAAATATTATGACCAATTGTATAAACACCAATTTGTCAAAAACCGCAACATCCATATAAATCGCATTTTTAGCATTAGACAGCGGACTAATCCGCGGTGCCAAAGAAACCCATCAATTGTTCCACCGACCATTAAAGTACTCGTACATTAGGGGGTCCAGTACATTATGAGGTCGGCATTATACTTATTTAACCGATCTCCGAAATAATGCGCGGGCGCAACCAATAAAATTCCCTTTTTGCGACACGGCGCAACCGATCCACCACATTTCGCATCCCAAATACAATAAACAATAGCTAATTGTTGGGTTGGGCAAGAAACAGAGAGCCTCAGGTTCGATTCCGAGGCGATTCACTCCACAGATAACGTCGGCCGAGCATGAGTTTTATGATTGATGGGCGATATTTGAAAATCGAATTAATACGTGAATCGATTTCTGACGATAAAATAAATAATTTATTTTTGACGGAACGCATGCCTTTTGGGACTAAGGGTGGAAACACAATTAGCACCCGTCACGACGCAACCTAAAAAAATTGGTTGTCTGTAAATTCGGTTTACGGACGATAGATTTACGTGATAACGTCATAATCTCTATCTCTCTATCGTTTGTTTTATCGTGCCTCTCTATGGCTTGCTGCGCGCTCTCGCTTGCACGCACAGGCTCAGGTGGAACGTTACGCGGAACGTTACTATTTTTCATGCGTGTTGCTGGTGTTCATCAATTTATAAGACGTTATGACGTCAAAAATCAAAACCAAATCAAAATGTTTAATCTTTTACATTTCAAAATAAATGGCTGTAGGTACTCGTAAATGAGGCACTTAGAAGATCTTTTTGACAAATTGTTTGAACCTATGTAAATGCATGTCCATAAAATATGCATAAAATAAGACGTAAAACTTTTAAATTACTTACAAAAAAAGAAGAGCCTCTCTTCACCATTTTGTAGCAATTTCATCACTTTTGGTCCATATCTTGGTGAATTCTTCATCAATTTATTGATTCTTAATAACTCTGAATCAGGAGAGTTGTCGATAAATTTCGAATGCCTCTAGTGATTAAAACAGTTGAAGTTATAGGATTCTAAACATAAATGACATTCTACATTATAGCTGTTGTCGTAGTGTGTCTCCAGCCTTCTCGATCCATCTCCGGTCATTTTTGTCGCGAATTTTCGGTCTAGACAAAGGACCCAAAACCTTCGGAAATCATATCAGTTATATCATATCATTTATCTTTCATATTTTGTATGCACTTATCATAAAATCATCGAAACTCTGAACGCATACCGCGCGATGATAAAAACATCGGACGGCCAAGAACAAGCCAAAGAATTGATAAAAATGTTTTTGTTCATAAATATTTAATTTTTTTTTTGCAGTTTCTCTACGTGATCAAATCAGAAATGAGGAGATCCGTGGAACCAGAGTCACCGACATAGCTCAACGTATCGCGAAGCTGAAGTGGCAATGGACAGAGCACATAGCTTGTAAAACCAGCTTACGTTGGGAACCTAAAGTGCTAGAATGGACACCCAGCATTGGAAAGCGAGGTGTTGGCTCCGACCAGATAAACTGACGACATTAAAAGAGTCGCGGGAAGGCGCTGGATACAAGTAGGACCGCGTGGGCTGGAAATCATTGCAGGAGGCCTTTGTCCAGCCGTGGACGTCTGTCGGCTAAAACGAACGAACGAAATTTTTTCAGAAGTAAATTAACTACCTATTGGTAAAATTAAACAAAAACTCTGTACTAAAAATGTGCAAGAAGATTTGAAAACATAGTTTTTGCACGACTTTGGAAGAAAATTCGTTTATTTTTATTTTCATTTTAGTGTCTACGCAGTTCCAGATGAAAACATTAACCAATCATTGCCTGCGCTATTCGACCGATGCAAACAATTTGCATCTCTACATACAACATTCTGGCTTCTCCAAACACAAGGTATTACTGACACATATCCATTTTTTTCTATTATTTGAATAAAAGATCTAAAACTAAGCCAGATGTCGATTTATATCTTCATTACTTATCTAAGCCCTAAAGTAATAAATTTAGTAATAAAAGTAAAATTACAAATTTTAAAAACCCCCGACACAAAAAATAAAATATAAAAAGTAACAAATAATATTTTAAACCTATTATAATAATTATTATTATCGTCACAATATAATATTAAGTGCGTTCAAATATTTTTTAATTCAAGCGTCGTCGCATCGTCGGGGGACATATGGACACGTCAAACTTATAACACCCCTTTTGCGTCTCTCTAACGGTCCCCCGACGATGCGACGACGCTTGAATTAAAAAATATTTGAACGTACTTAATATTATATTGTGACGATAATAATAATTATTATAATAGGTTTAAAATATTATTTGTTACTTTTTATATTTTATTTTTTGTGTCGGGGGTTTTTAAAATTTGTAATTTTACTTTTATTTTGTCCTTTTTAAAGTAGGTAATAAGGTATTAAAAATAGGGAAGGTATTAATAGTGATAAGTAGTTAATAGTGAGTAACTTAGTTAGTTACTAGGTATAATATTCCTACTCGTAAGTTTAGGTTAAATATTAGGTAGGTATTTGTTTTTTTGTATTAGTTTAAGCAATTTATGTATGCCTATGGGAACGATAGGACATATGGAAGGTAGTCAGATCCCCTAATCAACTATTAAAGAGCTGATGATCTTCAAACGGCAAATCAGGACATGGTTACCTTACCATATACTTTCAATATCATTGAAGTAACACAGTACCAAATTTCGAAGGATAGGATATATGGAACGTAGTCAGATCCCTTCATCAACTATTAAAGAGCTGATCTTCTTCAAACGGCTGATCCGGTCATGATTACCTTACCATACGCTTTAAATATCATTGAAATAACACGGTACCAAGTTTCGAAACGATAGGACATATGGAAGGTAGTCAGATCCCCTCATCAACTATTAAAGTTCTGATGATTTTCAAACGGCAAATCAGGACATGGTTACCTTACCACATACTTTCAATATCATTGAAGTAACACTGTACCAAATTTCGAATCAATAGGATATATGGAAGGTAGTCAGATCCCCTCATCAACTATTAAAGAGCTGATCTTCTTCAAACGGCTGATCAGGTCATGATTACCTTACCATACGCTTTAAATATCATTGAAATAACACGGTACCAAGTTTCGAAACGATAGGACATATGGAAGGTAATCAGATCCCCTCATCAACTATTAAAGAGCTGATGATCTTCAAACGGCAAATCAGGGCATGGTTACCTTTCCATATACTTTCAATATCATTGAAGCTACACAGTACTAAATTTCGAATCGATCGGACATAAAGAAGTTAGTCAGATCCCCTCATCAACTAGAAAATACCTGATAATCTTCAAACGGCTGAACGGATTTTCATGAAACATGGCTAAGAACACTCGGGATAAAATTATCTATGACACAAAATAAACTTCATGAAAATCGGTCCATCCGTTTGGGAGCTACGATACCACAGACAAAAACACAGATACACAGATACACAGACACGTTAAACTTATAACACCCCTTTTGCGTCGGGGGTTAAAAATAGATATTTGTTGTGAATGTTATAGGCTTATAGGCCCTTGAATAAATCTCAATACTCGTAGAAATTTTTGGAGAAATGAGTGAGAAGAGCATCCTTCAACAAAATTCTCGTGTCGCAATGTTTGTATGACAATCCCTCCAAATGGCTTGAGTGATTTTTATCATTTTTTTGTCTACTTTCAGTAGGTTGTAAGCTATTTTTAATACCACTAAATGGCAGGACGACGTTTGCCCGGTCAGCTAGCGATAACATAATACGAGGATTTTATCACTAAGCAGGTAAAACTGCAGTCAAGTACTAACTTGTAGTGTGTAAAAAGTGTCTACGTAACAGCAGTTATGTTTTTTGGGCACCGCTGTTTATACTTACAATAAACCTTATTGTAATACATTGCAATACACGTTTATGTAAAAAAGCATCGGAACAGCGGGGTTGCGCCCGCGCCGGTTATCAGACAATGGTTTCAATACGGGAGCCGACCTTTGCCACGACACGATATCGTATCGCGTCATCTCTGCTACCGATCCGACCCTTTGACCTCATAGGGTGACCATAGTTACTTACCTCCTTATTCATAAACTTGGAGTAGCGTAGGAATAGTTATACTCTGTTTGTCCGCAGTGATTTGTTATTTGATGGAAAAATATAAAACGGAACATAACTTTTCCACCCCTATTTCACATTTCTGAATACAGGGGTTGGTCTTTTCTAGCAGAAATAAAGTTCTTTCGGATGAAACTAAATGTTTGCTTGTAAAAGATAAACTCAAAGATCGAGTTTAGGAATTCTCTCTACCACCTAAGTATAGAAAAATCAGTATCGGTGTTTATAATTATAAAGGTTACTTATGATTATTATTTATTTAAATATTTTGTTTTTCTCATAATTAATACGGAGTCAACGATATCGCTTAGCTGAAGCAAACACTGCAGCTCGTAGGATTGACGGACGTTGTGACGACCCAAAGTGCCGAAATGGTGACCCCGCACGGAAAGCGCAGTGTTGGCAGACAGGAGGACGAAGTTGTATGAATTAATGAAATACTTTTTTTTTTAATACTATATAGGCTAGCGCTTGACTGTGATCACACCTGATGGAAAGTGATGATACAGTCTAAGCTGGAACGCGCTTGCCTAGAAGATGCCTATTCACTCTTGATTTGATATAAAAAATATATTTAAAAAAAATTGAACAAAAACGAAGTCGCAAGAAGTCGCTGGATACAAGCAGCGCCGCTAACGTGTACGTTGCAAAAATATTGCAGGAGGCCTTTGTCCAGCAGTGGACGTCCGAACGGACGATCCTTATGCAGCCATATCCATGTGGTGAACCTACAAACAGCTCTTGTTATTTCAACGCGAGCCTTTGTGTCCTGCTGCGCTGGTGTATTCATAAATAACCCGCGATGCCTCCGCCACCTCGTATATCATAGGCTCTGTACAGTTCAGCCTTCACCACTATTACCTACAACTTATAGCTAAATGCCCCTACTAAGGAACACAAAATCCGATGGGTAGGAGGGTAGGCCGTAAGTTTACCGTCAGTTTTCGAAATTTCTGATGACGACCTCACTTGGAGCACCGAGAGGGAGGCGACCTCCCTCTCGGTGCTCAGGGTTCGATTCCTGCAGCTGGAATTAACTCAGGTTTGGTCTAGAAGGAGGGTTTGACCGTGGCTGGTTACCACCTTTCCAGCAAAGACGCACCGCTAAGCGATTTAGATTTCCGGTGAGATGCTGTTTAGAAACCGTTAGGTGTGAGTTTATTTAACCCTTCCAAGTTACGACATATTTCGCTGTATCATCACCTACCATCAGGTGAGATCGCAGTGAAGTACTAACTTGCAGAGAGTAAAAAATAGACTATATGAAATATATTGAATTCATGCAATAAAAACATCTTAGCTTGCAGCTCGTTTCATACTTAAAAGGATAAGGCAGATAGCAAGAAAGTCTTATGAATATAAACTTCGAAAATGTAAGTGTTAAAGACTTTCTGATTGATGACGGAATGGTGTGCAAAGCCGAAGCGTCGACCAGATTTCAATCGAGTATGAAAATGTGCGTAAAAGAAAAAGAGCGACAATCACCGCCTCCAATGCGGCGTATATGTCCTTTTTTACCCCGTAATGTCTTAATGAGACAGAATGATCCAACCTAACAAAAAAGAGTAAAGGTACAAGTTGGTAGCCGACTGCACGCAGCAGCAGCAGACGACGTGTCGCGGCGACACTACTGGTTTCTATGTATTTCTATGAAATTCCCTCCGTAGTGAGCGACATGGAGCCAGCGACGCGTCGTCGAGCGGCAGACGCCAGTGTCGTCCGACCGCAGATCAGTAGTGCCGCTGACGCTGGAGCAACGACCGCGTTCGAGCCAATCCAATCATCTGAATGCCATCTGCTGTTGCCGTCTGCAGTCGGGTTCGAAATCATGACTGCAGCGACATGACGCGACGACGTGTCGCGACGACATGAAGCGACGACATGAAGCGACGACACGTCGTCTGCTGCTGCTGTCTGCAGTCGGCTACCAACTTGTACCTTAAGTCAACGAATGGGATGAGGAAAAAATAGTAGTTCTAGAGCTAGTGTCTGATTGAAACCAATCTCAGTGGTCGAATCTAATCCTTAGGTTTAGGTACTTGAGGACCTGCAGCTGTAGCCATGTTACTTTATATCTGTTCTATTTCTAGGTTGGTGACAAACTCCGCAAGAAGAGTCCCATCCACTAAGTATTTGAAATACGCTCGCAATATTTTTTGGGTAACCTATAACCGTTGACTGGCGGTTAAGACATAAAAAAATAAAAATAAAATAAAAAAGCTTTTTTAATCTCATATGCCTCCTTAATGAGCTAATTACATATTGTTTGGTTCGGTTAGTAAAATTTTTTCTTAGACAGCTATGTTAGTTATTTCGTGATTAGTTTTGTTAGTAACAATGGTTTAATATATAACTATAGTAGTTCATTAGTAATCGTGTGTCAGTATGTGTATGTGTGTGTTTTTTTCTTTAACCGAGATAATATACTATTATGTTGTTTTGTGTTTTTGTTATTTTTAGGTTCAAAATTTGTTACGAAATATGAGCACCCTCTAGGCTAAAGGCCTCCTCCAACCTTTG
The DNA here is from genome assembly GCA_036785405.1 of Coenonympha arcania. Classification (NCBI taxonomy): domain Eukaryota; kingdom Metazoa; phylum Arthropoda; class Insecta; order Lepidoptera; family Nymphalidae; genus Coenonympha; species Coenonympha arcania. The sequence goes on from CM072069.1 coordinate 1,963,523, forward strand.
CCATTCAGCTCTGTCTTTCCCTAAAACCATCCATCCCTTTCCTGCAGTTTTTATGATGTCATCAGCCCACCGTTTTATTGGCCTGCCAACCTTCCTTTTTTATTGGTTATGACATACGGAGCAGAAACGTGGATACTGGGACAGTAGGCCTTGTCCGCAAGTTCAAAGTCGCTCACCATTCTATGGAGAGGGCTATGCTGGGTGTTTCTTGCTGAGGGATAGAATCCGCAACACATTCAAACACATCCGTAGGAGAACCAATGTAACCGACATAGCCCAACGGATTAGCAAGCTTTTTTTTCGGCGGGTAGGCGTGCAAAACGTGACATGTGTTTTTATAGATCTCTTAAGGATAAAATTATAAAAAAATAGTATCAAGTGGTATTTAGTGTAAAATGTTTTAATAATCCATCTTCTACATACCAGCAAGTAATCCAAGCATAAAATCCATAAGCACATTTGACTTAATACCTATTAATATTCACAACTTGGAAATTCTTAACACTGAGCATGGAAGGTCTGGAAGCAATTGAGCACACTATTTCAGCACTGAAAGAGCACTTTGAGTCACGTATGGCAGACTTTCAACATCAGGTACAAACTTCTATCCCAGCAACTAGTCCAACATCTAATATTGCTGCGCAGTTTGGTGCTTTCAGACTTTTTGTTATGGCATCTCTTGAAAACCTGCAAATGCAAGTTCAGGTGCTTTCTCAGCAGTGTGACCTTATGGAAATGAGAAGTAGGCGGAAGATGTTGTTGGTGCATGGGGTCCCGGAGGTGCAGAAAGAGAATATTTCCACTGCTGTGATGAAGGTGTTGACAGAACATTTTGTGGTTCCGGAGCTGACTGTAAATAATCTCAGTTTCTGCAAGCGACTTGGTCCACCGAAGGATGGAAAAGTACGTGCTATTCTTGTGAAATTCAGTGATTTATCTCTTCGGAATAAGATCTGGTTCTCGAAGACACAACTCAAAGGAACTGGAATAACATTTTCTGAGTTCTTAACCAAGGAACGGCACAACGCCTTTCAGGCTGCAAGGCAGAAGTTTGGAGTAACGCGGTGCTGGACTAGAGATGGGTTCATCACAGTCGTAGGGCCTGATGGTAAACGCCACCGTGTTAGTACAGTAGCTGAAGTCAAGCGTATTGGTTCCAAGCCGGCTGCTCCTGTGCCGGCTACTGCTGAACTTACAAGTTCCGGTATGAGCCAAGCTAGTACTTCAGGGAGCCGTGCTAACACTGCTGTTTCTGGCGCTAAAGTTGCTTCCCAACCTCACAGAGTTAGGCGGGATAAGAAGTAAATTGTATTTATCTTTGCCATATATGTTACTTTTTTTTTCCACTTTATTATAAAGCCATAGTATAGATTGTGTGCTTGTTGCTAATTAAAGTGGGTACCTACTACACTCAGTATATGTAAACTTAACAAAATATTGTTTTTTCTTTAGTCTTAGCACAGAACACTAAATAGATATTCTTTTTATTCTTTTTGTACCCACAAGTACCTATGTGTTTTGTTTTTATTGTTCACAAATTTGCGTTGACATTGACACTTATCAAATAAATGACAGGTGACTCTGTTAAAATTGACATTTGACAGCTATGCCAAATAGGTACCTATCGTGTGTATCGTGTGAAGTTCGAACGTCATTTTGGACTTTGCCTAATGACAGTTGTCACTTGTCGTGCTACCATAGACAACCAACTTCATTTTGTTCTGTATACATTATCCAATATAATCCATAGATAATATCAATATACTAGGTACTATTTTGAATAGCATAGTTTTTTTTGTATTATTACATTGTTTTTAGTGTCTCTATAATGTTTTAGAAGGCTGGTATGTGGAGGAATATTTTATTTTATTAATTTAGTTAGATTTTAGTTTAATATTCTGTATATTATAATATATTTTATTATTTATAAATATAAGTACTTATATTTACGATGTCATCCTCAAACCTTAGTATTGACAGTGATTTATTTTTATCGGCGTCCTCAGGCGATGAGACGGACCTGACGAACACAAGTTTTCACAGTACAATTACCTCTATTCCACTCAATGCCGCTCTAAATTCTATTTTCTCAGACTGTGTGAAAAATTTCAATGTGGTTCATATAAATGCTCAAAGTATTCCGGCTCATTATCCAGACTTGCTTGCGTCATTCGAGTCCCGCTATATTCACGCCATATTAGTGTCAGAGTCTTGGTTCAAACACTGTTTGCCGTCTACGTCATATTCTTTACCAGGGTTTCACCTCATTCGTAATGATCGCACCAACAGAACTGGTGGTGGCGTGGCGATCTACCTTAGATCCCACATTCCTTTTCAAATTGTTAGCTCGTCGTGTCAACCACCTCCTGTTGATGGTGCTGAGCATTTGCTTATTGAAGTATGTATGTCCCAGGCAAAGATTCTCCTGGGTGTGTTCTACAGCCCCTCCATATTAACGAACTATTTTCAATCCTTTGAGACCATCTTAGAATCATTAGTCCCTGCTTACAGTCAAACTATAATAATGGGTGACTTTAATACTTGTTTACTAAAAAGTGATAGCAGGGCTAAAAAACTTGAGTCCATAATTGAGGCGTGTAATATGGAAATTCTTCCCCTTTCCGCTACACATAACTCTCCCGGCTACTCTCCTTCACTTCTTGACTTAATAATGGTCTCCTCTCCTAACCTCGTTTTTAAACACGGTCAGTGTACTGCCGATGCCTTTTCCTACCATGATCTTATTTTTCTCTCGTATAAAGTGCGTCCTCCTAAATTGAAACCCAAAATACTTCTGCGGCGTAATTTTGCAGGAATTGATATTGATCGGCTGTGTGATGATGCTCGTAAAATCGATTGGACAGCTGTAGAAACTGCTCCTAGTGTGGATCTAAAAGTTGAAATATTTGTATCCCTGCTCACTCAACTTTACGACGTCCACGCGCCTATACATCCAGTCAAAATGAAGCACTTGCCTGCTCCCTGGCTAACTGACGAATTGAAAAATATGATTTTAAAGAAAAATGTTGCTAAAACTAAGTTCAAAAATAACAACTCCGATGAAAATCGAAGAAGATATCATAAAGCCAGGAATCGCTGCAATACATTGTGTAGAGATGCACAACGACGCCATATTCACTCTTCTGTCGAGAACGGCGACTCGTCCAGAGTTTGGAAATTTCTTGAAACGGTCGGAGTCGGTAAACCTTCCAATAACATTTCGATTCCGCCAAGTATTGACTTGGAGCTTTTAAATAAACATTTTTCTGCTGCTTCAAACTTTTTTGACAGTTCATATAAATTACGTACTCTTCATTCACTTGCTGAAACTCCGACTCCTAATTATCCTCCGTTCGAGTTAAGTCAATTCACTGTATGTGATGTTAAGAAGAACGTGTTGTCCATTTCTTCGAATGCTGTCGGCAGTGATGACATTAGCCGTACTATGATTATCCCTATCCTTGATATCGTTGCTCCTGTTATTACCTATATTCTAAATGAATGTATTTCTTGCTCCCAATTTCCTGAACTCTGGAAAAGCGCTCATGTTATTCCTCTTCCAAAAAAGGCTGTTCCTATTAACTTCTCTGATTTCCGTCCTATCTCAATCCTTCCTTTTCTTTCCAAAGTTTTAGAAAAGCTTATTTATCAGCAATTAAATTTATTCCTAAATAGGAACTGTTTGTTTAATCCTTTCCAATCCGGTTTTCGCCCTGGTCATAGTACGGTTACAGCTTTAATAAAAGTTACTGATGACATACGTTGGGGTATGGACAATAAGCAACTCACTGTTATGGCTTTGCTGGACTTTAGCAATGCTTTTAACACGGTGGATTTTGATATCTTATTGAGTCAGTTGCGTTCTCTTAACATATCTCCATCAGTTATTGACTGGTTTCAGAGTTATCTTGGTGGCCGCCGGCAGCGTATTCGCTTTGAGGAAACTCATTCCCCTTGGTGCGATATCTCTGCTGGCGTGCCCCAAGGCGGCATGTTGTCACCATTGCTCTTTTCCATCTTCATTAACTCAATCAGTCATAACCTTTCTTCTCTCTACCATATGTATGCAGATGATGTCCAGCTTTATACCCAGTCGTCATTTGAAAATCTGCCGCATGCAATAGCTACAATGAATTCAGACCTTGGCTCCGTCCTTGAGTGGAGCAAATCTTTTGGCCTTAATGTAAATCCGAGTAAGTCACAGGCTATCGTTATTGGCAGCCAAAAGCAGATATCAAAAATTGATTGGCGGTCACTTCCTCCTATTAAGTTTAATAATGTTGTAATCCCGTATTGTGAGAGCGTAAAGTATTTGGGAGTGATTCTTGATAGGAACTTGGGCTGGGTTCAGCATTTGAAACAAGTCAGTCGGAAATTGTTTGCAGCCTTGGGTTCTTTGCGTCGCCTTCGATCTATTCTTCCAATTCCTACCAAAATTATGCTCGCACAGACTCTTCTCCTTCCTTTTCTTGATTACGCTGACGCAAGCATTGTCGACTTAAATGAAAACCAATTAAGTAAGCTTGAGAGACTCCAGAATTCTGTTATTAGATTCATATTTGGGGTACGCAAATATGACCATATATCTCAATTTCGTTCTCGCCTTAATTGGTTACCTATTCGACTTCGCCGGAATCTGCACATTCTTTCCATTCTGTACTGTGTTCTCTTTCATCCCGCTGCACCACCTTACTTGAAAGAAAAATTCAATTTCGTAGGGCAATCTGGAGGTCTGCTCCGTTCTTCGAGGAAACTTATTTTGTTGATGCCTGCCCATAAGTCTTCCTTCTTTAATAAGTCCTATACGGTTCGGGCTATAAAACTATGGAATGCCCTACCACTTGATATCAGAGAGGCCCGGACTATAGGACAGTTTAAAAGACTAGTTAAAGACCACTTTATATCTCAGTTGCCTGGGTGCTGATGAATAATTACTGTCACCTATGTATATGTTATTTAAAGATTTATTACATCTTCTCTGTTTTTTGTTTTGAGGATTATTTTTATTGTTTATGTATTATTTATATATTATTATTTATATTTATTATGAATAATATAGATAAGTACAAGTATATTTAATATTTTTGTTGTTATATTTATTATAAGTAATTTATTGTAAGTAGTTTATTATATTTATTTATTCTGGCACCACCTACCTCGTATTCAATGTAAAATATTCCTTCACGCCATTGGTTGCCTGGAAGAAATCGCTATGTAGCGATAAGGCCGCCAAGTTGTACTCCTAAGTTTATGTTTTCATTATTTCTTCTTTTTGTTATATTTTTATTCTGTGGTGTGCAATAAAGTATTTATCTATCTATCTATCTATCTATCAAGCTGAAGTGGCAGTGGGCGGGCCATATCTGTTGCAGAACCAGACCAGGGCAGAGGCAGACGTATTCTAGATTGGAGACCACGTTGGTACCGGTAAGCGTAGCGTAGGACGACCTCCTGCTCGCTGGACTAACAACCTGAAAAAGGTCGCTGGTAGCGGGTGGATAAGGAAGGCGGAGGACCGTGTGTGGTGGCGCGCTCTTGGAAAGGCTTGTGTCCAGCAGTGAAAGTCCATAGGCTAATTAAGTAACTTTAGTATGGCCGTTAGTTCATCTAACCGACATATTGTCAGATAATTATGATGCTAGTCCATACAACATCCGACAGTCAACTATAAAACGATCACTGATACAATTTGACAGTGGATGAATGGCCTTACGTAAATTCCGTCTGATTATTGCTCCCAGCATATCTTTTTTTTTTATAATTGATAGGCTTGCGGTTGACTACAATCAAGTCTGATGAACAGAAATGATGAGGTCTAGGATGGAGCGCGCTTGCCTAGAAAATGCCTATTCACTCTTCTCTTGAAGGCACCCAGATTGTATTTGGCTGGGAATATGGAATCTGGAAGGGTGTTCTACACCTTAGCGGTTCGTATCAAAAACATTGAAGATAAAAGTAAAATTACAAATTTTAAAAACCCCCGACACAAAAATAAAATATAAAAAGTAACAAATAATATTTTAAACCTATTATAATAATTTTTATCGTCACAATATGATATTAAGTACGTTCAAATATTTTTAATTCAAGCGTCGCCGCATCGTCGGGGGACCGTTAGAGAGATACCTACTCCGGAAAATGAGTCCCCCGACGATGCGTAATTTGTAATTTTACTTTTATTTTGTCCTTTTTAAAGAAGGTAATAAGGTATTAAATATAGGGAAGGTATTAATAGTGATAAGTAAGTAACTTAGTTAGTTACTAGGTATAATATTAGTTTTCTTTTACTAGATTAAGTTTTACCATACGCTTTAAATATCATTGAAATAACACGGTACCAAGTTTCGAAACGATAGGACATATGGAAGGTAGTCAGATCCCTTCATCAACTATTAAAGAGCTGATGATCTTCAAACGGCAAATCAGGACATGGTTATCATACCATATACTTTCAATATCATTGAAGTAACACTGTACCAAATTTCGAATCGATAGAATATATATAAGGTAGTCAGATCCCCTCATCAACTATTAAAGAGCTGATCTTCTTCAAACGGCTGATCAGGTCATGATTATCTTACCATACGCTTTAAATATCATTGAAATAACACGGTACCAAGTTTCGAAACGATAAGACATATGGAAGGTAGTCAGATCCCCTCATCAACTATTAAAGCGCTGATGATCTTCAAACGGCAAATCAGGACATGTTTACCTTACCTTAAACTCTCAATATCATTGAAGTAACACCGTACCAAATTTCGAATCGATAGGATATATGGAAGGTAGTCAGATCCCCTCATCAACTATAAAAGAGCTGATGATCTTCAAACGGCAAATCAGGTCATGGTTACCATACTATATACTTTCAATGTCATTGAAGCTACACGGTACCAAATTTCGAATCGATCGGACATAAAGAAGTTAGTCAGATCCCCTCATCAACTAGAAAATACCTGATAATCTTCAAACGGCAGAACAGATTTTCATGAAACATGGCTAAGAACACTCGGAATAAAATTATCTATGACACAAAATAAATTTCATGAAAATCGGTCCATCCGTTTGGGAGCTACGCTACCACAGACAGATACACAGATACACAGACACGTTAAACTTATAACACCCCTTTTGCGTCGGGGGTTAAAAAACGTTTCGTTCGAGTACGCTGGACATCAACCACATAAGGATGCCACTTCTCTCGACGTCTCGAGGTTCTATGGTAGAAAGGTGAAGGAGGCACAAGGTTGTGGAGTTCTTGAGCACAATCTCCAAAATATATCCTTTAAAAAACCGCTAAACAGGCAACACTGCGTCGGTGTTCTAAACTGAGCAGTTTCGCCCGTGTTAGCGATTCCTTGCCGATTATTCTGCGTGCGCGGCGATCAACCGAGTCCAATGCATCGAGCTGGTACTTGGCAGATCCATCCCATAGGTGACTGCAGTACTCCATGCCGGAACGAACTTGAGCTTCATACAGCGTCAAAAGCTGTTCGAGCTTGCAGTACCGCTTAACCTTGTTCAGGATGCCAAGTTTTTTGGCGGCTGTTTTCGCCTTTTACTCGATGCATTTCCCAAAATTGAGATTGGGTGAGATGTTGTTGAGGAGGTTGGATGAGGTCGATATGAACGCTAATCGGAACGGATACATTTTGAAAAGTGGGAGCCAAGGTGATATCACCTCAAAGTTCCCCCACACGTTCTCCGTCTACAAACGATCGCTGATATAAATCAATTTTGTGACAGCGGTTATGATTCATTGTCTGTCAGCGACGCCTTAATAGCGATCCGATTGAATGCTCCTGCGCATGTGGAAAAACTCCTTTATAAATCTTTTAGCCGCGGCCGAGAATAATCCGTGAGGAATAGGCGAGAAAAACCTGGATATAATCTAGATTTTATAATATCAAACACATCGATGATCCAGAAAAACTGTATCGATAGCATATTATTTAATTCATCACATTAAAATATTGTGCACTTTTACATAAATTACTGAGAAAAAATTACCTTTTAAAATGCGATTTCTATCGCCTTAAATACCTGCCTACAAAACGCCTACAAAATAAACTCTGAAGAAAGTTTTTCATAAAATTCTATATTTTAGCTTTTTGTCACTGAAAGACGTACAAAGCTGGAAACACAATTTCGTATTTTTATTAATCTGACTATACTCGTATTTAAACGTGACTGATTGATTTAATTTATTCCAATACTCTATAGCTATTATAAGACAGAACTTCGCTAAGAAAAGAATTATGAAAACTCTACTAAGTTCAAGTAATTTACAGACCTATCTACAGAAGGTTGTATAGAAACTCGGCCATAACACTTTTAGAGTTAGACCCTAATATTAAGACTTCGCCGTCCGTCTGTCCGTCTGTCACTAGAATGTATCTCTTCACCACCATAGGTAGACAGTTTAAATTCTCACAGATGATGTATTTCTTTTGCCACTTCAATAAAAAATACTAAAACACTGTACTTATAAAATAAATATGTAACGGGGCTCCGATATTACAAACTTGATTTTTGCAGTTTCTATAATTAGATAATGGTAAGGAACCCTTCATGCACGAGTCTGACTTGCACTTGGCTGGTTTTTATTTGTATTTTCATAAACGTATAAAAATTCAATAAGTCTGATTTGCGAATTTTTGGGGGGTTGGGCGACATCAAACAGTGATGTCGCCCAACCCCCCCTCCCCATTCAACGGACATTGTTTTTTACAAACAAACAAACACACAAATCATGATTATCTGAACAGTGACAAATGATTGATCACTAGCGAATGCTATTACGTGGAACAAAGGTGAATAACAAATTTGCCACACAAATCACAACCCTATCAACTCCAAAATAAAGGCGTGATTATCCGTCAAAATATCATTTTCATAGCGCCCCACAAAAACCGATGAAATATGACTGAGGTGATTCTTAAACGGCTGAAATGGCGTCTCCTAAAAAAACTGGACCGACTTTGATGATAATTGCCCCAAATGACCATCCGATGTCGCGATAACACTTGATTCATATGTTATGTTAATGATTTTTTGTGCAAGTACCCGCCAGCTCTTCAGTATTGGCAATGGATTTGATTTTTTGGATGAACTGATATTGAAGAAATTTTGGGGAAAAAATATTACAGGTCCTACTTACTTATCTCAATTTTTTTCGTGGAGGAGTAAAAAGTTAACACTACCTGCTTATATAAAAATTCATGACGTCATCAACTGAATACATATTGTGTCTTTATATGACGACTTTGCGATATCAGTCATGATGGATAATGTTGTATTATTGACATTAATATAATGTTAAAAATGCCAAATGTCCTTATGTTTTTCAGTAACAGAAATAGTTCCAAAAAATTCTTTCAGAAAATAAAATTAATAAAACCATCACTATAAGTCAAGCACAATTTTTTGGTAGAAGAAGTCGGTTAAAATTGGTGAATTATTAGACGTTTCGTTTTAATTATCGTGCTGTAATTCATGTGAAAAAATCAACAAGAATTTTCTTTAAACAAACGTTTCGAAAGCAAGCCCCCTGCGACGCCCATAACATTATACGAGAAGTCTTTGCGGGATAAATTAATGGTACTTACAGACACCATCCGTTTGGCAGTTTTTGAGCAAACCTCGAACACAAGCACCGCTCGTATAGTTGGAAAAGTTTTTACAAACTTTTCATCTCACGCTGCGACGCCTTGTTTTATTAAAAGCCTGTAGCCGCTGAAAAAGATGCACCACACGGCTCGTAGTCTAAGAGTCGGTAGCTCTATAATAATTTAGTTTTGCGCTCTTAGATAACTATTTGTTGGCGGAAGGACTCTTATTACGGAGGTCGTTGGGGTAGGTACCAATGCAGTGTCAGTTATTCTACGACGAGATTACAATTTACGGAAGCAACGTACAATATTGCAATGAAAAATTATGGGGCGCACTGCATCTGCCATGGGTAATGGTTTAATCTGGGTGCCTGAGAAAGTGCTAAGAGTGAATAGGCATTTTCTAGGTAAGCGCGCTCCAACCTAGACCTCATCATTGCTTTCCATCAGACATGATTGTCGTCAAGCGCAAGCCTATATTCAATAAAAAATAAAAATTATAAAAAAAAATCGTCAATATGCTTATTCACTAAAACTTATACAAAACAAATATCAAACGCACATAGGTAAGTATAAAACGCATGTTACGCTGTGAAAAACAATACAGATATCAAGATTAGAGGAGTTGCGATTTAGTTGTTGGAAGAAGAAGGAACCTGTTGGAAAAATAAGGCCTGATGAAACTCAATGTGGAACACCCTGACGGTCCATTGACTCTGAACTGAGAGGATCTTTCTTAGAATTATGTTAGGGCAGCAGCCAAATGATTGTTTAAATGAGTCGCGGGATCGATTCCCGCCACGGGCCATTTTAAAATTTATTTTTTTCTTATTTGGCTCAGGTCTTGGTTTGGTGGGAGGCTTCGGCAGTGGCTATTTACCAACCTACTAGCAAAGACGCACCGCCAAGTGATTTAGCGTTTCGGCGCGATACTATGTAGACGCCGTTAGAGGTCATTAACCATCAGGTGAGATCGAGGATAAGTCCTAACTTGTGTATAAAAATGATAAAACCTCTTTGTTGACAATCCGTCAATTTCATCGTATCACTCAGCCAATAACGCTATCTTTCTTTCTCAAAAATTCGTCCGACAGCTCTCATCGTACCGTTCATCAGCACAGTAAATCACATACCATTGCATTGGGGAAACGATTAAACAATTGGCAATGAATACCCATTCCGCTCACCCCCACCGAGTCGCGTCGGGGAGGTCTTTCTTCGCCGAAACCCATGAAGTTAGCCGATTTATATGACCGACAACCTTTTGTTTGACCGACAATTAATTTGAGATATCCGTCGCAACGAAATCGTTGGCCTGTGACAGGTCCTATAGCAATTATATGATTTTTTTAGCTACTTCCATGCCTGGACCAATTACCAATGATCTCCTCGTACGCGCTTCGTAATTTTAAGGGAGTAAAGTTGATTTTAGTGTAACTTTCGCTTTGCTGTCAGCAAATAGATGGTTGTTTGTTTGCAAAAAGCGAATCGATAGGTTTTTGTGACGCTTGGACAGGACCACACAGGATGGCTGATGGCACGAGTCGGATTGTCGCAATATATTTAGTATTGAAGCCCCGGATAGGTTCCCACATTTGGCGCCATGTTTATGTGGTCCAGAAGCTGTCTTTAAGGAATAAAAGGTACGGGACGTGCTTCTCATACGGATAAAATTGTATTGGCCTCTTGTCTATTTTGATATTAAAAAAATATGGCAATTTTTTGTTACGGTTGTTTTCTAATAAAATTCTGTATTTATATGTTCTAAAGCGGAATTTGATTACGTAATAACTATGGCATATCTACTAGCACAAAATCACAAAAACGATTAAAATAACTTCAAATAGTAAACACTGAAACACAGCATATCAAATTATTTCTAAACAACTGAACTAGATACTTGCTCGTAGAACTCGAAGGGGTAAGTAATCATTTAGAGGCCGCACCACAACAGACTAACTGAAATGCTGCCCATTTTTGACAGGTAATTTAAGTTATTAAATAGTTAATAGCAGGCGTTACTTTGCGGAAATCCATGATTAGCAAGAAAGATTAAATTGGTTTGCTATAATCTGCTAAGTCTATAATGTATACTATACAATCTCGCATTATGAAATCAACATCTCTTGAGGAGATCCCAGTGTAGGGTCAAAACGTGCGTCGAGTGTTTTAAGAGTTGTGTGGTCTTGTGGATGGTGGTTGCATTGCTCGCTTGGGAACTTGGCTTCGTGCTTGAGGGAGGGCAGACAATGCTAGGTTTGTTACTGCGTGATGGACCATACAAATTCCTTTCAGGGAGCGATTATATATAGCAAAACAATGTAATCTTTCTTGCTGATTGCTAGGTTAATCAAATTCTTGAGCTTTACGATATTCGGTAATAGACTTAGTTTCTAAGAGTGGGGATCCACAGGATCCCGTCTGTGTGTTTCGTGAAAAACTCCATTGTCCGGCTAATTAAACGCCAATACAGTGTTTCACGTCGTTAATGAGGACCGCAGGAGGTCCGGCCTGGTCCGGACGTACCCAGCGGGGCACGCAGATGTCCGCGAGTGATTAAACGAGTTGCGTTTACATATTCCACATGTTTTATCACGAATTCTGATAAAAAGCTCATTTAAGTCAGTACTTAGACACTTTGTTATCATTATAACGACGTATCCAAGAGCTTATGTGCAGTGGATTTCTTTCAGATTTCAGTTATATGATGCTTCACTCATTGTAAGTATTAAGTATCCCAGCTTTCTGGGTTTATGCCAAAACCTGCTAACTCTGAGATGGCACCCAGTAGCGTGAAGTGGTAGGCTGGAGTGATTTTTATTTTACAGAGAAGGAAGATTAGACGAGTAAACGGTTCACCTGGTGTTCAGGGGATTTATTGAATTTATTTTTGTCTTTCTCACTCTCACGGAGATTTGGTAGGTGCGACATGCAGCGTCGCGGAAGAATATAATAGAAAAACGACCTTTTACCAAATTACTTATGACTGAATACACATGAAAACAAATTGAATTATGACAACTTTGTAATAATGTACCTATATCAGCAAATAAATAAATTGAATTGAATTGAATTGAATTGAATTGAATTGGTAATCTTTTAACTGGACCCCACGATACAGGTCACCTAGTGTGGGGTCCATAGGATATCAGTAATGAGGCAAATTTCGATATAACTTTATTTAAATTGCTTTAAAAGACACTTATTATTTATTATAATAATATATTGACTAAACTTGATGGACTCAGCAAGAGTTGTCTAACCACCTAAACGGTTTTAAAAATAGAGAAAGAATAATATGTTTATTTCTTCCTCTACAGTTTTGTTTTATCGCTTCACTGAAGGTGATTCTCTTCGTGGGTAAAGATTATACCTTAGCCTCAGGATAATTGAGGAAAAGACTTCTCGTTTCTCCGTCTGACGTTCGTACTTTAACCAGTAAAGAAAATAATATTATCATTCGTAAGAAATTACGAAATAAATTGGTGAATATTAGTTACAATATAAGTTTTGACTTCTCATAAGAGCTTATTATTTTGGCCTATGCAAACAAAGATTTTATCAAAGATCTATGGTCAAACCTTGTTATTCATGAGAAGAAAACCATGCACAGAGGGTCGTAAAAATTGTTTATTTCAAACCACTCAGGCAAAGATGCTTTAAAATATACGTACAAACGACTTCAATAATATTTCACAAGTGAGTAAAAAGTGAATAAGTGATTATTACTCGAAACATTCACGATTAATGTTGCTGAGAAATTCTGATCACATGTTTGATGGCAAAGAAGTTAAGTAGATGATTACAATGCGTGGTGTCGAAAGAAAGTGCGATTTTATTATCAAAAGGCGCTTTTAAAAAGCGCTTTTAACAAGCTACCAGCATTCCGACGCTGGTAACATATGAACGCGGTTTTATTTGGATAACCGAACTGTTATGCGCAGTTTACACTATTCCAATGAGTTTTGAGACTGGCTTTGAAAGTCCATTGCACTGCTTTAATTTTATCACAATTTTATTTTTTGCCCATCAAGCTGTGTAGTAAATCTAAAGCTGGACATGTTCAGCTACGGATCAGTAGGTTCTAGATTCGATTACTGGGTTAAATTAAAAAAAGTCGATTGGGATAATATGCCAATTAATTCACAGAAGAAGCCTGAAGTATGTAGTGGACTCACCTCTGCTTTGTAAGGGGCGAATTCCATCGATCCCATTTATATGCTTTGTGCGCAAACTTGCATATTACGGTAAAGAAAATTGTATACTTACCTACTACTTTTTTTTTAAAGAGCAAGTACTGAGTTTCTTGCTCGTTATATTCAATGCAAAACTGCTTTCCAAACGTCTTATATTTCATACGTGCCTGTAACTTAGGCATATGTGAAAGAATAAACATTTAAATTTTTTTGTTCGAATTTAGTTGTTCGCGTGCCCCCGAAGGCGTTTCTGAATCCAGTAGCTGGAATAGTGTGAGTCGAGCGTTCCAAATAAAGGTCATTTCACAATCAATGATGCTTAACAAGCTACCAGAATTCCGACGCGAAGACACGGGAACACTGGTTTACCTGGATAGCAAAAAAGTTATATTTAGAACACGCTTCTAACACGGAGGAACATGATGCAAGGGTTTTTCGACCATGCCGGGCCATGTCTCTTTATTCATGTATGATTTGGGGAGACTATTCTGTAAGTTATCCGCATAATGTGAAACGAATACTCGAAAAAAAAAAAATTTAAGTTAGTCCACATAATGTGAAACGAATACTCGAAAAAAAAACTTTTTTAACGAAAATGTCAACTATCATGTTAAAGTAGCTGAAATTCCAGATGAACCGGATTCACAGATTATAAATACAATCTTTTTGTTAGCAATGGTGTCGACTAAGCAGAAGCAGAAACACGATTTCATACAATTTTCTCGACAGAAAGTTCTCCCTAAAGTTGCTCCCAAATATATGTTTTTTTTTCTAGTTTTTATCGGACACTACAATAGATGTAATTATAAATTTTATTTTAATGTGTCGGTGATAATAATATCCTTAGAAACAGATTTTTGATAACTGGCTTAGTTTTAGAGTAATTAGGTAAAAGGACGTTTTTCTGTTATATTCTTCCGTAACGCTGCATGTCGCATCTACCAACGTATCCGTGAGAGTGAGAAAGACAAAAATAAATTCAATAAATCTCCTTAAGCGGTTTTTATATAATATGTATATCGTCTTAACATTATATCGAATGGCACACGAATACACCCCTTTCTCAAATTATGCGCTTACCTCGCTCCGTAGAGCATCGCTATAATACGTCCGTCCTAAATGTCCTTTTTGTCTGTCCGTTCAACAATGCCGGTATTAATGTAGCGGCCGGATTCTTGACAAGAGCTTCTGTTCCAAATTGTTTGTTACTCTTTTAAAAGACGTCGACTCTTCTCAACGTCTTTTAAAGGGATGCTAGAATATTTTAATATTTAAAATTCTCGTGTCTCAGTGTTCGTAACCAAAGTCCTCAAATGCTTGACCGATTTTAATGAAATATTTTGTCTACATTCGATAGATAGGTGGTAGATACTGAGAATACCCATAATTGTCAACGCAGCGTTTGCCTGGTCAGCTATTCATTTATAAAGATTTTTCTTTGTTTTAAGCGCATTTGGTTTTATTTTTCCTCCTCAATAATTTTAACGTCGGGTAGGCACTATATTCTAGAAAATTAAGTCTACATAATATTATTGTATGTAATGTAATGGAAAACCAAACAATACTTGTTTATTGTTAAATAGAACAATTAATTACCTTTCAATAAAACTTACCTTCGACATAGGTAGGTACCATACATCTCAAGGAAATTCCTTAATGTTACGTCAAACTATTTCCTTAGGCTATATGATCAACAACTTTATTTTGTACAATAGTCTTTACTACATTTATACCTTCTTCCATTGAAGATTTAAAAAGAACAGTAGCCTTAGCCATATTAGTTATTTATGTTCGCGATAGAAACTTTTCGAACGCTCATTCCATAACTCTATTGAACGAATTTCAAAAAATGTAGAATGACAGTTATCTTCGATAAGTCACATTGTCATTCGTCGACGGTATATGTCATTCCCATACAATTTCGGAATTTTGTTCCTTTTGACTGATTTTGATATTGAGATACTAACGATTTTATACAGTGAGATAAGTGAAATTTTATGAAAAGTATCTCGATAACCAAATTGTCTTGTCTTTGATGAACGACGGAAGTGATTTGCATCTTAATTGCTGTTAAAAGAGCTAAGCCTATTAACTTTACAGCTAGATCGATGAGACCGGTGCCACGCCCCTACGCTCCGAGGTCCGCTTTATGCGAGAGTGAACTAGCGTGTTACAGTCCACAGAGATGCGCTGTCAATACGGTATTTTACACCATTTTTTTAGTGCTTTTTTGTAAGCTAGGTTAGTATCATTGACACACATTGAAAATAAAATTCTTATCCAACAAGGATATCAAAAATTCAAATTTTTGGAATGGGTGTCTTCTGTCCCTTTCTCGCAAAACGAAAATTAGTATTGAGTTACTGTTGCTTTAATGGTAGGACGTCACTGTCCGATATAGCTAACTCTGTCTAATCAAAAACTGCTTATAACTTTTGTGTTATTTGATCGATTTCATTTATTTTTCAAAATTTTGTTAATTCATACAATTTTGTTCCAAAAATTAGTGAAATAAATCAATATTTTGATTTGAGTAAAATATCCTGTTGTTTGTTGTTGTTATAACTCGCGCGTAGACTCTGCGATGTAGATAGGATGCCAGGAGCTGTCATGACAGTACAATGCAGGATGACAGCAGAGTGCAGATGGTAAAAAAAATAAAAGTTTAACAAAAATAAAAACCGACTTCAAATAAAAAACGGAAAAATCTTTCCAAAAAACCAACTTCAAATGCCACTACAAAGAATGAAATAATTTTTAATGTACACCAATTCGAAGTCGGGCAATGTTTCGTTCAATCACTAATTGTTCTTCGTATTGTCGATAATTGTCTTCGCACATCAAGTTGTATATTACGAAGGACTATTAGTGATTGAACGAAACATTGCCCGACTTCGAATTGGTGTACATTAAAAATTATTTCATTCTTTGTAGTGGCATTTGAAGTTGGTTTTTTGGAAAGATTTTTCCGTTTTTTATTTGAAGTCGGTTTTTATTTTTGTTAAACTTTTATTTTATAAGTGGTCTGAAGTTCACTATTTTTTCAATATGGGTAGACCTACTAAAGGGGCTGCTCCACCAAATCAACGCTGTGGATGAGTCTCGTAAAGTAGCGACATATAGTAGAACACCACCAGAGAACGTAATTCCCAAAGCCGTCAATAGCTGTGGTGGTTTTCTGCCATTGATAAAAATTGGCGTCGAATCCCGCGTGATGTTAAGACGCAACATCGTTATTTCAGAACGACTAGTGAATGGATGTTATGGATATAATAAAAAAAATCAAATGGCCAGCTTTGAGGAGAGATCAATTAGAGGATGGAGAGCTACCAGAAGCCGTGTATGTCAAATTTGATGATGAATCTATTGGGCATAAGCTAAAAGATAGTGATGGTTGCATACCCATACCTCCATCTAGTACTACTTACAATTCAGGCATTAAGCGGCTACGGAGATGTGGAGCGCCGAATGCTGCCTCTAATATTAAGCTGGGCGGTTACAGTCCATAAACTACAAGGCACCACCGTTGAGAGGGCTGTAATCGACCTTGGCAAAAAACTTTACTAAGGGCCAAATATATGTTGCCCTTAGTAGCGTTAAAAGTTTGGAAGGCATAGTCTTATCAGATTTGGACGCCAACAAATTATTAAATAGACCACATGACGAAAGATCATAACTAGACTTCGAAATCTGTCTTCCGGCAATGAAGGTCACATGTAATTATTGATTAAACATATAACGGATTAGCATTTAGTGACGTCACGCATGTTACACTCATGTTGCAATGCAACAACGAACGTAAGCGCATTGAAATTTGATTACAGATACCTAGTTAGAATTTCTGCCACAGGTCGCATCCTTACTGTAAGCCGTTAAGGAGGCCCGTTCCATTGATCATCATCATATTTGGTTACGGCAGTTACTTGACCACTTGACCATAACGACGTTATGGTAGGGAAATATCTGGATAGCCTATACAACATTCAGCTGAATATCGTTAATTTGCTCCTAAGAATTGAAGAGTTCCGTTATTTTGTCATATATCCCATCATCAGAACCTAATCAAGTTTTCACCAAACCACCCTTGAAGTACATTCTTCCAAATAAAGCAATAATCATTGAAATCGGTTGGCGTGTTATAGAGTTATTCATCTATTGTCGCGCAAGTACTTAATGAAAATTTAATACTTTATGGTTTTCTCATGGATACCATTATCAGAAATGGATAAAATTAAAATGGGACCACATGGGAAGCGTCAGCTTTCTAATAAAAAAAGAATCATCAAAATCGATTCGCCCAGTCAAAAGTTATGAGGTAACAAACATAAAAAAAAAAAAAAAACATACGCGTCGAATTGAGAACCTCCTCCTTTTTTTGAAGTCGGTTAATGAGAAGAGTGGTCATCAGCCAATAACATCGCTAAAATTGCTTAACTTTCAGATAGTGTCAAACTAAAAGTCCTGCATTGTTTACGTGAATAATCTTTATGTTAGTTTTGACAGCTGTTCTTGTTATTTTTTATTATGTGCGTACGGTCAGAAATAAATATTTTATTTATAAATGTTATGTGTTAAAAATGTTGTTAATATAGTAAAGGTACCAAAATTTTTAATATCATAATAATACAATTAATTTAACTCAAAGCTCAAATCTCATCCATTTTAATAAACTTCTTTTCTGTCAATAACGATGCTTAAATAAAACCAATCCATAACTTTTAAAGTATAACTGAAAGGTTTCTGGCATACCAGTTTAACGAGGGCTTCATAAAAATATTGAATGTCATATTATTTTAAAGAAAAAATTGGTTGCCTGTAAAGTCGGTTTACTGACGATAGTTGAACGTGACAACGTCTTCTTTGTCGCTCGTTCCGCGCTCGCAAGGTAACGCCGGTAACGCCGCATGAGCGAGGTAACGCCGGTAACGCCAGACGAGTCATGTTTTTTCGTGCGTGCAACCGGCTCTATCGATTTATAAGACGTTGTCACGTCAAAAGAAATATTATTTTGTGCAGTTCTGAATAAACGCATCCAAATTATCACCCAACACCCAAAGCATAGTAGAGAGGCAAAAATAAAGGAGCCCGGTGACCACTGACCATCAAGTGTTGAAGTGGTTGTATTTTGAAGGTAGCATTTAAATGCGTCTTCATAATGACAGGCGAATGGTAAGTAGTAATCGATCAGAGATGAGACGAAGTACTGTTTTTTATTCATTTGTGTGTTATATCTTGTAAGGTATAAAATTATATATTAATTATGTGTGTGTGTAGGAAGTGCGGTCTATATGCGACAGCGCAAACTGATTGCATTGATGGAGGTAAGTTGTCAAGTTTTGTAACACTAAACACATAACCTTTGAACATCTATTGTAGGTTTTAATTTATATATTTATTGTTCTGCAAGTTTATATTTTTATTAATTATTGTACTGTCAACTTCAATTACTGTCTCTAACGCATGTTGTGGTTGCATCAAGTAGGTTGCAGTCTCGATACCTAAATTAGCCATAAGCCCTGTTATGCTATAAGATTGTAACCAGTTTTGTGACCCAAATAAAAAAAAAAAAGTCAAACGTTCAAGAATCAAAAAACTACTAATACAATCTATTATCTAGTATCTACTACACAATACACAATCAAGCTAGAGGTACTTACAATAATATACAATCTACTATAATCTAGATAGATAGTCAAATAGCAGGTCAAATCTAATAGCTTCCCCGTTTTCCTGTTACACATTTCCGTCCCTTTCCCAAAATGACTCTCACAAAAAAAAAAAACCAGCAACTGAAAGAAAACAATGAGAATGATATAAATGACATCAGTTGAGAATGATATTTCCATTCAATTTTTAGTTTTGTTATCCTTTTCGTAGAAACAGAATGGAAATGATAAATGGCTAGAGAGGCTGTATAGGAAATGTGGCTGAATGACCGATTCTATCAAAGCACAGCTCAAACTAGATCTTGATTTGATTTGTCATATAAATAGAGAAAATAATGAAAGTACATTCAAACTAAGGAAACATCTCTCTAGCACCTGTTTAAATAACCTAACAATAACATTACGACTAAATATGAATCAAATAAAACAGGATTAAGAGTGGCCACATTTTCACAACGCCTTATAAGGAAGCGCAGAGAGCGTTTTATCTTACTTGTTTATTTGAATTAGAACCTTATTCCGACTGTCAAAAGCCTACATTAGTTTAAACAGCACGACAAAGGTACCGTGTGCAAACCCGCCAACACAGTTTTGTTTATGACAGGTTAATTATAATATTATAGGCATTTGATAACTTTATGTGATCAGTTTTTTTCCTTTTTCGTACCTACCTAGTGAATAAAATAGAAAAGCCGGGTTTCTTATCATCGCAAGCTGACTTGGAAGTTGAAACCCTCGTAAAATTAGTCAACAAATAGTTACTACGAATAAAACTCAGTATGTATGTATGTATCTAAAGGTGCACTGACCTGCAAGCTTAGAAAAATCAGACAGAGCAGAAAGGTCAGGAAACAACAACACCATCAAGAAGACTAGTCGAAACCTTAGTTTTCTCAATCGTTGTCTATGGCTATAAGGCATGGACGACCAGGGCAGCTAAGAAAAGAAGGATTCGAGATATGGTGCTATAAAAGGCTGCTTCCCATACCGCGGACTACCAAACTAACAAATATCTCGTTATTCGAGCAGTTTCACGATAGCACTAGGATCTCGATTATCTGTTACCAGAGCATGCAGCTATTTTACGTCTTCCCGATAGCTTAAATAAACGCATAATGGTGGACAAGATGGAGTGGAAAAGACCACGCGGCCAATCACAGAGCCGTTGGTCTGAACAAGTCACTCACAGGCCTTCCTCTCGCAAAAGACCACGCGGCCAATCACAGAGCCGTTGGTCTGACCACCTGGTCAGACCAACGGCTCACAGGCCTTCCTCTCGCAAAAGTCATCAGCAGTACTGGCATGAGTAGGGTACTATTTTGTCCATATTATATTATATTTTCTACCCTCATTTTACCAATAGAATATGGGCGCATGGATGGATCTAAAAATCCCTTGGTTATGTTAGGGATGAAATTCATCTGCAATATAATATCAAGTGTCAACTCAATTATTCGAAAACTCAATGATTTCATAAAACCACAGATGAAAATTACCCATCTCTAAATATCAAAAACTTGAAAGTTTTATACTATGTCCATGTATGTAGTCCCGTGGATATAATATTATGTACGTGTAAAATGACAAACGGGGCTGTTCTCTTTCCCTCTTTGGCCATGATTTAGCAGTCATTTTCTCCCCTGTCAGAGGATAAAATCTGGAAAATACATTTTTATCCTCTATGCCTTTGCTATAGCAGTGCAGGATTTGTTAGGCAATAACAAATGAATTTCGTCACAGTTCTTTGACGCACGAAATATAAGACATCAGCCGTTAACAATGTCACCTATCAATTACATTATAACCCTAGTACAATAAAACATCGCATGCCGATTCGACAGCTCACGGGACGTGACTTCCATCGCTAAACTATGCAAAAATACATTACTCACCTCGCCAAGGTCGAGCAAACAATCATGCACAATGGAGTTTAGTGGAAATTACTAAGCTATGATTAGGTTTCATCAAATGCGATCTAATTTTCCTCTTACCCCTATTACTCACAGGTTGAAAATAATATATCGATAAAATACAAAGTCAAAAGGAAAGCATGTCATTTCTTTAAGAGTATCGATTTTTTGACCGAAATAGACGAGGAGAAATGATAATTCCCCACGTGCATTGAATGCCGTTTTTTAATACATTTGCGAAAAAATAAAATATTAGTACACACTAAATCGCTTGGTGTTAGTGTAAGTAGGTACGTGTTTATGTGTAGGAAGATAACTTTTTGGTTAAAAACTCCATAATGCATTTGAAATTTATCTGCAGGAGGGAAACAAAACGTACTAGTGCGGAAAAGAACAACTTTCCGCATGCTAGAAAGTCACAGAAATGTTCAATATTTGAGCTAATAAAAAATACCTATGCTAAACACTTCTATCCGCAAAATTCAAATTTTATTTGGGTTTCCGCTATAAAGTAAAGTATTGCATACAACAATGTAGACTTGGCATTAAAATTGCGAGAATGGAAATTAATTTTAAATCCTTTTCTAAAAATTAGTGCCCATTTTAAGAAATAAGGTTGAGTATCGAGTTTAATTTAATGATTGTTAAAAAAAAAACAAATAAAAGGAAAAAAAATTATAATAAACAAACAATTATCACAATTCCACCATGCCCGCTGATTTTAGGGGAGCAAATTAAAAACGTATAATGACTTAATCATGTAATAAATAATGCAAAGTGCCTTTTAAGTGGTGTTTCCCTTACTTGAGAACGTTTGTGCAGCGCGCCGAAATTTTAATGAACTTTAAATCACACATAATGACTCATTATCGTTTAAGAGAGGAAAATACTTTGTAATTTACTTTGCTTTATCATACTTCTTATATAAATTAAATAATTATTATATAAGTAATTAAATATATAAGTATATGTAATAATATGGTATATTATATTCCTTTGCTATTTAGAACTAGGATCGTCATAGAAACTATTCGATTGTTCATTCGATTATAACAGTTTTCTTAGGCTCGGTTGCTTGACTTGACTTTAACCGAAACGTTATAATTAAATATGGCGGCCTGACTCTTATGTCTATGAAAACAAGGGTCAGACCGCCATATTTAACTATCACGTTTCGGTTAAAGTTAAGTCAAGCAACCGGGCCTTAGAGAGCTTTCCCCGCGGTTAATAGCCTCAACTGGTGACAGAAAGGCTGACTCATTTTTTGCGCAACGTATCAGCCTAGCTGTTCAAAGCGGCAATGCAGCCAGTATTTTTGGCACCATTCCACGCGGGCAAGACTTGTATAGTATAATTAGAATAAGTTTTAGTGTAGCATTTCTATATATTAAAAAGATTGACATATCTGATCGCTCAATGGATCACGTCACTTCCGCCCAAACAACTGACATTTTCGTACATTTTTTGAATTTCGTTCCATTATAGCAATCAACAGCTTTGCCGCAATTATGCCGTATGGTTACTGCAGATGTTGAATGGAAGCAGGCGTTATTTTGCGGAAATCCATCGTAGTCCACTCTACGATTTCGCTCTGTGAAGTCAACATCTCCTGAGGATGTCCCGGTGTCGGGACGAAACGTACGTCGAAGAAAGTGTTGGAAAATTGTGTGTGGTGTTTCATGTGGGCAGTGTTCCTGCATATTGTGCCATTCAGAATCTTTTCAAGAAGCGGTTTATAGCAAAACAAATTAATCTTTCCTACTACTGCAGATGTGATTGAACTTTATGGTTATTTCGGAGGTGACATTTGGCGGGCGATTAACGTCCTAACGTGCTTTCCGGCCCAAACGGAAACCGAGGAAACAATGTATCGAATATTGATCCTCCATTCCTCGTTTCGTTAATACTGTGCCAGCGATAAAAAGTTCCTCAG
This sequence comes from Coenonympha arcania, assembly GCA_036785405.1. NCBI lineage: Eukaryota > Metazoa > Arthropoda > Insecta > Lepidoptera > Nymphalidae > Coenonympha > Coenonympha arcania. The sequence goes on from CM072069.1 coordinate 1,986,839, forward strand.
TATTTACATAGCGATGGCAACAAAGTGTGATTGGAGAAATGACCAGCATTTTTAATTTAGCTGTATGTATTCCTGACGACATTAAAGGCGTCGCGGGAAGGCGCTGGATACAAATGGCGCAGGACCGTGCGGGCTGGAAAGCATTGCAGGAGGCCTTTGTCCAGCAGTGGACGTCCGTCGGCTGAAACGAACAAACGATGTATTCCTTTTAATCTTTACTAATATTATAAACCTGAAGAGTTTGTTTGTTTATTTGAACGCGCTTATCTCAGGGTCTACTGATCTACTAATGAATTGAAAAATTATTTTAAGTGTTGGATACTGGATAGTCCATTTATCGAGGAATGCTGTGCAAAAAATATGAACGTTACATCAGCAATCTCAACGAATGATTGGTAAAACATCATGGTAGACATTGCTTAAAATCATCTGGCCGAAGTTATGGCCGACGGAAAGTGTCTGGCAATATTATTATTCCGTAATTATATCTTTTTTTCTAATATATAAAATTCATCAAACTCCTCCGAAACGGCTCGACCGATTGCTATGAAATTTTCAGTGTTTGATCACTGGGTCTGAGAGTTGGTTGTTATCTATTTATTTATTTTATCCGTAATGGCAAAACAACGTTTGCCAGGTCAGCTAGTTTTATATAAAATGTATAAAAATCAAGCATTTACAGTTACCTTTGTCACTTAGTATTTCTGCATTTGGCGTCTAACCAGCTTTGGTGCTGGCATTCAAGACACATAAACTCCACTTGAAGGATCACGTTTTGTCCTTTAGAAAATAAGTTGTCTGGGGGCCCTTTAACCAATATTTCTTAATGAGATTACTTCAAGGCGATCTGTATGACAGTCCCCGGTCTAAATAATATCAACCGATTATCACCGACTTTTCTTCCGATGGGACCGATTCGCTTCAGCTGGGCACACACTTTTTCCCGCAACCGCCCGTCATTACACATGCCAGCCCATAAACGACGGTCGGTAGCTCATATATGGCTCGTGTCCACCGTGTCACGCGTATTTCCGGTATCCAGCACTTTTCTGTAGAAAGAGAATGCTCAGAACTGACATAATATGTGAGTATAGCTGGACAGATTAATTTGTTTTGCTATAATCCGCTACTTGAAAAGATTCTGTATGGTACGATATTTGCAGGAACACTGCCCAATGAAACACCATACACAACATTCCAACACTTTCTTCGACGTAAGTTTCGTCCCGACACCGGGATATCCTCAGGGGATGTTGACTCCACAATGCGAAATCGTAGATCTCTACGATTTCGCATTGTGAAGTTATATCATAGCAAAACAAATTAATCTGTCCTGATAATTATGGAATTGCGCTAAATAACGCCTGCTTCCATTCAATACGACATGTGATTTTTACCATGTACTAGAAGTTACCTATAGATATTTCAATCCACGATGACGCGCCCCACTCTGTCAATCTACATACGAGTCCAATGAAACACAAGCAATTTTGACAGATTGGGGCGCGTCTTCGAGTACTGAAATATCTATACTCCTAAAAAAGAAACAGACAAAATAATCAATTGACTTGAGAAAAGTAACGACTACCTACCTGCCTATGCAGTATGTGCACGTAGAGATAATTTATTCCACTTTTGTCAATCACTTTCCTCTGTCTATCCATTGGATTAGAAAGAGAAGAGCGATTGACAAAATAATCTCTACGCGAATATCCTAGCCCCGCAGGTACTAGTAAAACTCATGAGAGCGATGCCGTGAAAAATATATAGTGAAAAATTGGTTTGGAAACCTACTACCTGTCCGGGGAACCCACTTACTCAAATACGAGTAAGATTAAAATATGTCCATATTTTAATCATAAAAATTCTTTTTTTTATTTTGCATAGGTCTAATATATACGAGTAGTTCAATCCACGAGGACGCGCCCCACTCCACACCACTTCACTTCATAATCGCTTGTGTTTCACGTGAATCGCATGGAATTAGGAACTAATAGGGCGCGTCTTCGTGGATTGCACTTTGAGGAAATTTGTTTTCATGACGGTGAAAAATAAAAAAGTATAAGATACCATAAGATAAGCAAGCATCAAAGTAGACCTCAACATAATATTACAGCTGTAATACTATGATTTCGCCAAATGTATTTTTAATTTCGTTCAAGGTCTTATATAAGGGTTTCTAGCGCTATAATAATTCAGAAGTAGACAATTAGTTATATTGCATTTCCCCACAGGTTGATAAATTATAACCGTATGATTGGGTTCTTTATATTTTCAGATGTCAACTCTAGTTTGTTCTCTCTCTTCAATGTTTTCCAAAAAGGAAAATGGGGGGCGCGTGCGACGCATCCAGCCGTAAATCGTGTGAAAGAGATGGATACATACATTTATCTGTGTGTGAAAATAGTCTGAATAATATTGGCGATTTAACGTTGCACTAGGGACTTTTTGTATGAAAATAATTGTTTTTGACTTGTAGCCTTCTTGCTTATATTGTACATGTATCTGAAAGGGATAGATATATGAATACATTGTGCTTGAATGGGATGCAAATATATATTTACGATACTTCTTCAAATCAAAATCTTACTCGCATTTGTATGAAAATAATTTCAAACTACGCGTGAATGGGCCTTTTCATTATAGTTGACCATAGCTCATAGTTTACTTTACAGCAATGGATTTCAAAATAATAATTACAAAGTTAAGTTAAGAATGAATTTAGGTTTAATGAAAATAACATCATATTACCTATTGGAGGTTTGGAACGAAAGTTCCTTTTCGGACAGGGAGCTAAGCGAATGAAAATAGATTTTTTCCGTCAAGAAAATCCCGACAAGAAGGAAATCAACGTAAAACCAATTTTCCACAGTCATTTTTTACATCTCTGAGATATATTCTCTTAATAATATATCGTTTATTTTATCCATGCAAGTAAAGTCTAGGCCTATACAAGTATGTTATCAGTATAATATTTAATACTTTAACGCGAGTTAACTCGATACAACACCATCTATCGAGCGGTGGGTGAACTTTCGTTCTACAACACAATTTTTTCAGGTTTAGGTTTGGAACAAAACACAAACTGGAACACCGTTAAGCTACTAATAACAAACCCTCAGCCTGTATAAAGGGTCAAAAGGACCCGTCACATTAGGTACATAAATAACACTTCAACAGGATGTAAAAGGACTAGGCGAATGCTAATTTGTCCAGGAATTCAACGATGCAAATGTGGAAATTGACATTTCACGCTAACCTTTACGACGTATGGAATTTTGCAGAGTGATAAATAGTACGTGTTCCATGGCTTCCATGGTTTAAAAATAGAAAACCGCCAAACGTTATTCGCTTACGTCAAACATGGCAATTGTTTTTGCGTAATTGTTTACGCTGGCTGAAAGTTGTGTAGTTAATTGTTGTCCCTTTACATTGTTACACCGGAAAGTCTATTGAAAAATACATGAACAAAATATACCGACTTTAGTTCTTTAGTTACAAGTCATTTCTGACATCTACAAAGTGACATGTTTACTCGTACTGAACTTTTTAGTTGAAGCATTTTTTGTTTGCTTTACAACAGAACATTTTTAGGAATGGCATATTTTTGTACGTTCAAAATCTAAAGTTAGGCTTAAACTCATAAGGCGCAGTACAATATAGCGAACTACATAGACGACAACAAACCCTTGGGAGTGATAACGAATTGCTCTGATTTTACTAGTCAGTTGTTGCAGTCATACGACTACCTCTAAAGAACCCTCGTTTAGTTTAAGCCGTGAAATAGTTGTCACTATCAAGTAACTATTTAAAAATTTAATGATTTTTCATTAGTGCCTGTAACGTAGATCTTAAGTATTTGAGTTTACTGACCTAATTTTGATTAAATTGAGCCTACTAGAGATATTTTTTGTAAAATCAAATTAAATATTAAAATCCATCGTTTTTAGAAGTCCAAAATTCGCATCAACTCCAACAAAACATGAATTATTAAACTAAAGCTTAGTTTCACCCACAATAATATCATGCTAATCAATTTGCAAACAAAATTGACTTAAAATGTTTAAAACATTCAACACACTTGCAATTAAGCTCATTTTCAATTGACCATTAGCGCCAAATTTAGTCCGAAATGTATTAAAATACGAATTTGGACGTGGTTTATTGTGGACCTTAATGACGTCCATTTGTATTGCTACGGTAGCGTTTTACCTCATAAATATTGACGAAGCGGTTTTAAATTAGAAACTGATTCCGTTTTCAGGCATGCTTTACACTAGATTGCTATGCTAAACTATACACTTGCCTAAATCTAAGAATTGGATGAAAAAACACCTACGTTTGTAATTGTATTCCTGTAAAGTTGACTATTTTGTTAATCAACGTAACCTCACAACTTCTAGGATAGCGTGTTTAATAAGATAGCTTTTTCTTTTAAGGAAGAGCTTAGTGGTCAATTTAATTGTTACTTGAAAACATAAAATTATAACAGATATTATATTTCTGACCCAGAAAAAGTTGTTTTGCAATATACTTAACAGCTTACGACCTTCTAAGACCTACCGAAAGTAGACAAAAAATTTCATAAAAATCGGTTAAGCCGTTTCGGCGGAGTTTTGTAACGAACTGTGACACGCGTATTTTATATATTAGAAAACTAATAGCTGACTCGGCAAACGTTGTATTGCCTCATAGATTACTTCTCACTTAGAGGTATGAGAAACATTTTACGTCCTATTCTAAAACCTATACACAAAAAATCATAAAAATCGGTTAAGTAGTTTCGGAGGAATTTAAAAAAAAAACTGTGATAGAAGAATTGAGGGGGTATGAACTGAAGATGTCAGTTCAAGATTTGATTTTTACAGTAGTAAATCAAGTCTCAACTACCTGAAATAAAACACACGAATATTACATCATATTTTCGAGAAGCTGTATTAGTGAAAACATAAAAGGATAATTTTTTGTCGATATAAAAAAATCCCGAAGTTGCGTCCAATTTTTTACAATTTTCAATTTATTACCAATGTTATACGTACTAGAGAGCCCAGGTTTAGGATTATAATTCCAATAAATATTACGAAGAACGTACATTATGTATCGTTTTCTTTCTAGGTTATGTATTTTAAAAGTTATTACAGTAAACTATAAATGGCGGTCATTACATTCTTATTTCGCGTAATACGCCATGCTCTTTTGTACCAGAACGATGTTTTGCGCATGACAAGTTTTGCTAGCTTTCAGCCCCCTCTTAAATAGAAGTTACTGGACGCCAGGCTTTATTTTGGCGATGCTATATTAGCGTGACGTCACAGGCGCCTGCGCATCGCACGACTCATTTGGAGGCTCACAAGTCGTAAACGCTTGATTTAGGGTCAATTTACACCGAGATGGCAGCGATTAGTGGTGGATTGCTACTAAAATTTACAGAAAATGTTAATCATTTTACTGATCAGGGGTCTGATTGTGTAAGAAAAACGTATTCATTGTTATCGTAATCGTAAGCAATTTCTGCCCGCCGATTGGCTGACGTGAATCAGGGAATTAATCAGCGAGCAGAATTTTTTAATGAATGAATACGTTTTCATTAGATATAGGGACTGTTTACCTTTTATCACTATTCAAAATATTACATATTCAAAGAAGAATGACCGAAGGTGGTATCAAAATTTCTTATGAACCAAAATCAAAATATTCTAGGAAACTAAAATAGTGTTTTTTAAGAACCATTGGCACTAGGATTTGTTTTCATATCCGGAATTTAATTTTGCATATGTACAAAAACTTACTTTGTTTTCAATGCACATTTCCTGTCATACGGATTTTATTGAGAAGTACAACTTGTTTATTTGGAATCCGGATTTTAATTTTAAAAAATTTTGAGTTAATGTTGAGACCGTAGTCTATAAAAAAAAATTGGGTGTCTGTAAAGTCGGTTTACGGACGATAGATTTACGTGATAACGTCATAATCATAATCATTATCATAATCATAATCATAGTCATAATCATAATCATTATTTTATGTAATTTTTATCGTGCCTCTCCTTTAAAATTCACACCTATGCCGATTAGTGTGAATAGATCTTTACAGATATGAAATCAAGATTAATATTAGCTCCATGTAAGAGTAAACAGACTAGGGCAGTGAATTCTTAGCAAGAAATCGTTATTATAATGATAGACATTAGGTTTCCAACTAAATAAGATGTTAGAAGTCAGATGTTATCTTATAAACGTTTAGTATCTTTTCTATTTATCTCTTTTATGTTATTTTCCTTTTTAGGGTTCCAAACCACAATGGTAAAATGGAACCCTTATGGTGTACCTTTCACCGTCTGTCCGTCCGTCACAATCGATTATCAATCAATCAATCAGTTTATTTGCGAAAAAAACATGTCAAATACAGATGTTATTACAATTATGTTTGATACACTTATTGTTTCTACCTTTTTAAGGCATGCAAAAGTCACAAAAGATCCTTTTAAAGTAATCTATATTAATTTTATAAATATAATTAATTTGCCAACAGTAAATTTAACATAAAAAAAAAGAAAAAACTAGAAATGAATTATTAAACTCCTATGAATTAGGTTTATCGCCAAATTACATTAAATATTCTTTAATATCATAATAACATTTTTCCATAACATATTTGTTCAGTTTTCTTTTAAATATATTTAGATTATTATGATCATGATCGATATTCTGGAAACTTAGTGCAGGGAACTTATACTGGAAACTGTGCGAATCTTCAAAAGATTATCCTAAAGTATCTTGTGTCACATTTTATTGGTTCCTTTTTGTATAAACCCAAAAGCATAGTGTTATGATTCATGATCTTTGATTGATTTGTTGAAGGATGGTAAATGAAATGATAAATGATTTCTATGATTATTTACTATAATTGCCTATAGAACTAAAAGCAGAAATGACAGCGGAACAACTTAATTTTTAAGCGATGAAAACTTAAGGCGACTAATTACTGCTATCTATTATATTATATAGTACACATATATACAGTTGAGCGCCAGGAGGGACTTTACACAGGTGTTAATGAGGGTGCCCTTCCACACCAAACAAGGCTAGACTTCCAGTCGTCTCAGGGTATCTAATTGTGATTTCCTTATATCAGAGAAGGCGTTTCTTTAGGCTATCAACAAAGAAAAGAACGCTAATTAATTAATGTTTGTATATGGTGACTAAATGTAAGTCAAAGATACCTATGCACTTAATACTGTGTATTAGCCTAAAACTCACCCTTCTCTGGTTGTCCGAACACACACTTATGTTTACATTTGCTCCAAAGAGGTAATCAATAATCAATAAACTTTCTGTAAAATTAATTATTCCGAAATATCAATGATCATTTATATTATTGCATCAGACCGTGCATTGCTCCGCGCCGAACTGATCGTTTTCCAAATACCCTACACCTGCGAGTGAAGTTCGAACGTGCCGCGTAATTTGAAATCAAGTTATACTCATATCAAATTTCCCTACCCACGCCAAAAAAAAAAAAAATTTTTTTTTTTTTAATAATGCTTTAAATCCTTAGCATGCCATACACCAATATCTTTTCCGAAAGCGTTATTAAGCCTGAAAACATTTTCCGATATTTTCTTTTTGATAATTGCCTTTTCAAATTTAGGTGCTAGTTTTGACATGAACTTGTGTGTAGCTTTGGACAAGTATTTAGTTCTTTTCCATACAATATCTCCTTCGTTGAAGTTTGCTGTCCTATGTTTTGGATTATAAAATTTCTTACTCTTCTCGTGTGAATGCCTTAATTTCAACTGTACTTGTTTATAAACTTGATCTCGCATTTTCAGCTGATTAATGAAAAGTTGTTCATGCCGGATCGGTAGCACGTCCCTAATATTCTTCAAATTTCCCAGATGGTTTAATGGACCCACGTTTGTTTCTCTTCCAAAGAACAAGTAAGCTGGGGTATAGCCTGTTCCTTCATGAATTGCCGTTCTGATGGCGTGACCAATCTCATTGAGATGTACATCCCAATTAAAGTGTTTCCCTGACTTAATGTATGAACTTATCATCGTGCCTATTACCCTATTTACTCGTTCCGTCGGATTGCTTTGTGGGTGGTAGTTAGGTGTATACCATATTTTGATGTTGAACTTGTTAGCCATATCCCTAAAAGCTTCTGATACGAACTGTTTTCCGTTGTCGCAAATTATGACGGATGGGGACCCAAATAACAAGAACTGGCTCTCAATTATCTCGCAAATCTTGTCAGCTTTTCCAGTACGTAGTGGGAACAATAGTGTGAACTTGCTAAACCAACATGTCAGGACTAATAACATTGTGTTGCACTTTCTGCTTTTAGGAAATGGACCCATTAGGTCCACTGAGACTATCTGCCATGGACCCGAGACCTCTCTATGTTGTCCCAACTCCCCAAAAGGAGGATGTTGAGACACCTTAATTTTAGCACATGTTTCGCAATTTTTAATGTAGTCTTTTACATCTTTTAGAACGTTTGGCCAGTAATAATGTTGTTTAATTTTAAAAGTAGTTTTACGAATCCCAAAATGCCCAGAAGATGGTGAATCATGACATTCTTTTAATACTTCTGCTCTTAAGCTTTCAGGTACATATACTTTCCAACGGCCTGAATTGGGAAATTGCTTTAAGTTCACTGATTTTAAGAGTAAGCCGTTTTCTACTGTCCAGCTTGGATCTTTATCACATCCGGACACAATATTTTTTACTTTATCATTGTACCATTTATCCTTATGTTTATCAAGAATTTTTATAGCATTTACTTCTAAGGAGCGTGATAAGGCATCCGGAACTACATTGCTTGAACCCGGTCGGTGTACTATATCAAAATCGAATTGCTGTAATTTCATAGCCCACCTAGCTAGACGCCCATGAGGGTCTTTCATTTTATGAAGCCACTGTAGCGCACTATGATCAGTGACCACAGTAAAATGGACTCCATCTATATATGGCCGAAATTTTTCAATGTCAAATACAACGCTCAACAGTTCTCTTTCAGAAGTTGAATATTTGGATTCGTAATTGGTGAGTTTGCGGCTCAAGTAAGCAATTGCTCGATCACCCTCATCCGATTCTTGGCATAAAACGGCCCCAATTCCAGTTTTTGACGCGTCGCAATGAATAAAGAATTTCTTTGAGTAATTTGGGCAAGAAATAACTGGCGTTGTGGTTAGTACTGTTTTTAAATGTAAGAAAGCTTTATCAGCATCTTCTGTCCATTTAAATTTAGGCACTCCTTTTGTTTTGGTAAGTTGGTGTAACGGTGCCGCTATTTGGGAAAAATTCTTTACAAACCTACGATACCAACTAGCTAATCCGAGGAATCTCTTGAGGTCTCTGATATTTTTCGGTTTTGCAAAATTTAATATAGCGCAGACTTTATCTGGGTCTGTTCTTAATCCATCTTTATCAATTATGTATCCAAGATATCGTAATGAGGCTCTAGCAAATTTACATTTCTCCATATTAACTGTTAAATTAGCTTTCTTTAACACATCTGTGACCCACGTCAATAAATTTAAATGTTCCTCAAATGAAGATGAACATACTACAATGTCGTCTAAGTATGCCCAGACATTTTCACTTCTTGACTGAAACAACATGTCCATTAGCCTCTGCTGTGATTGTGATGCATTAACTAATCCAAATGGCATAACCTTGAAGTGGAATAAACCTCTACCTGGGACAGCAAAAGCTGTTTTCTGCTTACTGGACTCTTCTAACGGTATCTGCCAAAAGGCTGATTTTAGATCTATTGTGCTTAAATATCTAGCATTTCGTAAACTGTCTAAGATAGAAGATACGCGTGGTAGAGGGTAAGTGTCTCTTTTTGTCACCCGGTTAAGTTGTCTGCTATCTAAACACAACCTATTGGTGCCATTTGCTTTCTTTACTATGAGTACCGGTGAACACCATGGACTGTATGATGGTTCCACCACATTTTTTTCGAGCATTTCATCCAGTTCTTTTTCAATCTGTCTTCTGATGACTGGTGAAAAATTATAAGGCTTTTGGTAGATTGGTTGATGATCCCCTGTGTCGATATTGTGCTTAATTAAATTTGTTTGACCCAAACCCTCACCTATAGCGCTTTTCATTTCATTTATTACTTTATTTAGTTCATCTTGTTGATATTCATCCAAGTCATTATGTGAAATAAGTGAAATACTTGGTTTTTGGCTTACCGTTTGAAGTTCTCCTTCGTTAACTCTAAAATCACTTTTAAATTGAAACTTAACGCCAAATATGTCAAAAAAATCCTTTCCTAATAATATATCGTGTACTAAGCCTGGAATTACAAGTACTGACATTACGTGAGATTGACCATCAAAATTGATCGGGACATCAAATGTATCCGATATTTTGTGATTTGTACCATCTGCGGTCGAAATATAACCCCCATCATTGACTTTATATGACTTGAGTCCTAAAGACCTCAAAATATTTGCAAACGCTGGATTGATTACCGTCCTATTTGCTCCTGAGTCTAAGAGGCCCACATATTGAAATTCCAAAATGTTTAACCTTACATATGATCTATTATCATTTTCTTTCGATAAAGTGAGATTACCTACTTCATGTCAACTAAACATTTTACTGACTGTTTCCAACCAATCCTGCCATTCTTTGCTGTCTCTACTTAGGGGAAAGCGCGTTAGGCAGTTTTGCTGCTCTCCCCTACCTCGTTTCCCTTACAGGAGTTGCAGTCTTTTGATGTTGTGCCAAATCGTCCACACTTATAACAAAATAGGCGCTGCTTTGGTAGTTTGCAACATCGGAACAAGTGTCCTAGTTCTCTACAGTTCCAGCATCGTTTTTTATCTTCTTCTACTAGTTTATTCTTTATTTCTAGAATTTGTTTATGAGTTTCTTTTACTTCCACCGGTTTATATGCTAAGTCTGGCTCTAATGTGCTATTACTTGATTTGGGCTCCTTGAATTTATCGCACCTTATTTTTGTCCTCTCAATGATTCTTAGTACATTTACAAGGTCAGTCACCGAAGTGAATTGATCCCTACAAACTGCCCGTTGGTAATAAGGTTGAAGATTTTTTAAAATAATGGTAATTTTCTTTTGTTCGCAAATACGTTCTGGTAATCTATTGAACATGTTTTGCATTATGGATATATATATGATGGGTGATTCCTCCTTGCCTTGTGTTCTATCCCGTATTTCATCTAAGAGTTCTTCTTGGTAACACGGAGGTTCGAATGTTCGTTTTAGTAGCAATGTGAGTTCATTCCAACTAGATATATCTTCCCTATTTGCCCTATACCAAATTAACGCGTCGCCTTCAAAGAAATCAATTGCATAACGCCACAGGTCCTTATCGGTTGCATTCCTAGCCTCCTTTAGCTCATTGACCCGTTCAATGAATGCATTAACGCTTAGCTTGTTATTATTTCCCGAAAATTTGACATCCCACTGATTAATCGGAACCAGTTTGCGTTTGGGCGTATGATTCTCTTCTTCAATTACCGTAGATGACCTAATCAGTTTGCCTCCTCTACTATTTGTAGCTATTACCTTTGAATCAGCAAGCTTGTCTTCAAAAGTTACATCTTTATTCATTTCCTCTTCCTCTTTACTTAAATTACCCGAGTGTTCTCTTGATAGGGACTGTTTCTCTAATTTCTTAATAATTTTTTCTCCTACTTCAGCTAAAGTTTCTTGTAAAATTCGTTTATCGTTAAGTGTGAGACTATGTTCCTCTTCGATTATGTCGTCCCGCTCCTCTAACTCTGCAAGTAAGTTATCAATTTTGATCCTTAAACTTTCCCTGCCTTCCGTGTCTTTATCGGTTTCAGGCACGACAAAGTCAACTCTATTCTTAACGTGATATAGTCTAGTAACTAAGCGACGGAACAAATTCCTTTCAGGCTTCTCCGTAATTTCAGCGACATAATTAGATAGAATAGCAATTTTCGATTTACAGATAGTTAACTCACTAGTAGGATTCTCAAAGCTTTGTTTTGGCGCTTTAATTTGATATGAGTAGTCACCTTTTTCTTCAGAACTCATTAATTCTTTCAATATCTTTTTCATAACTGGCACGTATGTTTTGATATGTACCCCCCGACTCGCAAGTTCGAATTCCAGCTCGTCTTTCAATAAAAAATTTACATCCATTTTTTTTTTTTTAATAACTATTAAACACTATTAAGTTTTCTTTAAAATACTAAAAGACACAGACTTGTGAATGATCTAGTATAATATTTCTTATAACTTATATAATAACACTTATCTTACAATCTTTCTACCTTCTTAAGTTTTAACACAAAAACTAAATCATTTGAAGGAACCCTAGTCCTAGCTAAATACCACCACCTTAAACCAATAAGTATGAAGTAAGTACCTTAGATTTTCTACAATTTTCTACAAAATTTAATTTTTTTTATAAGGTTTGCTCACAAAAAATATTTAACAACCACTAGGTAGGTACAACCCTAATAAAATATTCTCTTACAATAATTAACATGCACTATGCTACATATCTATACAATGTGTAAAAAATAATAAATACAACTCTCAATTTTCGCTTTAAAATCTTAAAATTATTAATTCACGTTGGGCGCCATTTGTTATGATTCATGATCTTTGATTGATTTGTTGAAGGATGGTAAATGAAATGATAAATGATTTCTATGATTATTTACTATAATTGCCTATAGAACTAAAAGCAGAAATGACAGCGGAACAACTTAATTTTTAAGCGATGAAAACTTAAGGCGACTAATTACTGTTATCTATTATATTATATAGTACACATATATACAGTTGAGCGCCAGGAGGGACTTTACACAGGTGTTAATGAGGGTGCCCTTCCACACCAAACAAGGCTAGACTTCCAGTCGTCTCAGGGTATCTAATTGTGATTTCCTTATATCAGAGAAGGCGTTTCTTTAGGCTATCAACAAAGAAAAGAACGCTAATTAATTAATGTTTGTATATGGTGACTAAATGTAAGTCAAAGATACCTATGCACTTAATACTGTGTATTAGCCTAAAACTCACCCTTCTCTGGTTGTCCGAACACACACTTATGTTTACATTTGCTCCAAAGAGGTAATCAATAATCAATAAACTTTCTGTAAAATTAATTATTCCGAAATATCAATGATCATTTATATTATTGCATCAGACCGTGCATTGCTCCGCGCCGAACTGATCGTTTTCCAAATACCCTACACCTGCGAGTGAAGTTCGAACGTGCCGCGTAATTTGAAATCAAGTTATACTCATATCAATAGATTTAGGTATAATAGGTTGTCGCTCGCAGGGCCTCTATGCCCAAAAGCTATCTGACACAGCAGCTGAGCATTGGTAAGTAGTCAGTACTTACAAATTATTACAAAATTGACTCTGTGTTTACGTGTAGCTTTTACTTTATATTCCTGAGATGCAGATTAATATCAAAATCATAGATTCATAATAGGTCGTCGCTCGTGCTCCGACTAGATACAGCCCAACCTAACAACGAAAGCTCCGTGGGTGCGGCAACTTTTTCTTGTAGTGTGAGTGTGTCAATTTGAAATTTGTATAGTGTGCGGATGCTAGTGTGCGTTAAAAATTGTGTAGCGACGGCTCGGGTTTGCAATTTTGGGAAAACTATTTTTTGCCGCACTTTTGAAGTTGAGGGTTCCCTCTTGGACCTCTATGATCAAAATCTACTACCTTTATAAAATTGGATACAGAGGTCGTTGAACTGACCCTAAACTTTAATTACTTACTATCTATTGACACTTTACCTAAGTTATAATTCTAATATGTAAACTGTCAAGCAGCTTTTATCGTCCGTATTAAAAAAGCACTTAAGGATGCACTTCCCGATCCGGGTTCACGTCCATACCTCATTAGGAGGCTAGACGAGCGATGGACGCGGTCCCGAAGTCGACGACCGCCGAAAAGTGTAATATCCTGCGAATGTGATAAAAATAGATATGACGAAAAAAAATCAAATGCACAATGGCCACTTCCGCGCAGACGAGCCTTCCGGCCGCAGCGCCTGCGCGCGGCCGATGACTTGGGATGGGAAAAATCTAAATGCATGGGCTACACCGAATTACGAATTAACGACCATGTTGTACCGTAGGACAACCACGATGTTAGCAGGGACTTGGATGACAAGCGTTTGCCGGCAAAACTTTTGTTTAACGAGATAAAACGTCTTCTCTGTTAGGCAGGGAGAATAAGATCCTTAAAGTTTTTTTTTTTAATCCATACAGTGGTTTTAGAGTCAGGCTAGAGATATTCTTATTAACAAAAAAAAACAAATGCCTACTAACTCTTTTCCGAACACTCCGCTAATATAGCCTTGGGAACGTCCAATGTTAAACCTCATCTTTTTGATCCAATATCTTTCAGTGACCCCTTAATGATAGAGTTTTTTAGTCAGCTAATGCATAACAATTGCGCTCACTGTGGCAAAAATGCCTGTGCGACATAAAATTGACATACGAGCCGCGGCGCATAATTTTGCCATCTGTTTGCAATCACATTATTTTTTAAAATTAACTAAAGGAGTACATAACATCTGGTGATATGCATTATTCCATTCATTATTTAAAATCAGAAAAATACATTTGAAATCATTGTAACAACATATTATACTCCCATTATTTTTATTTCTCACTCAAATATTAAAACGTGAAAAAAAAACATCTAGCAGCTTTTTATCTAGTAAGTTTATTTTCACTATTTGTATGATATAACACAGGTGTCATGTAGAAGTGTCCAACTTTTACCCAAATCATTGTCATCCCATCTCCAGAATATAGACGGAAATGAACGGGACGTGAGGCGCTCCCGCCGCGTCCCTTACTTTGTTTTGACATGGACATTGTCACCTGACAGCTAACGTCGCAACGCTCTTATCCTATCCGCCAATCTATAATGTAAGTGTGATACCATCAATTTCTGCATGTTCTTTTCATTGGTCTCTTTCTATCTTTCTTTCTAATGTATAAAATTCTCGTGTTTACATTGTTTGTAATAAAACTCCTACTGAATTGTTTGTCCAATTCCTATGAAGTTTTTTGTCTTTAATAGCTGACCCACCCGTCATTCACTCCCAAGTGATCCCGCGGGAATGTCATTTTTTTTTATCCTTCCTTATCCCTTGTCTACATCAAGACTGTTGCAGTTGCAGTTTAGTGTCAGACCAAGGGTTTGGGCTGAGCGTTGTGTGAATGAGAAAGTCGGGATTTTATTTATATCTTTTCATATGTATTTTATCATAGACTAACTAACCCGGCAAACGTTGTTTTGCCATAAGGGAAATAAAGAAATAACTTACAACATACTCTCAGACCTACCGAACGTGCACAAAAAACATAACAATATAAAAAAAACACAACTCTTTCTTCAATTTTAAAAAAGTCGGTTTACTGACGATAGTTGAACGTGACAACGTCACGATTGTGCTTCTTTGTCGCTCGTTCCGCGCTCTCGCTTGCACTTCAAGCCTTACATGGAACGCCTCAGAGCGAGGTAACGCCGCATGAGTCATGTTTTTTCGTGCGTACAGCCGGCTCTATCGAATTATGAGACGTTATCACGTCAAAAATAATTTCGCTCTTAGTTCCAATTCTTAAACTCGCTCATATTTACCATAAATGGCCTTCTAGCCATCCCCAGTTTGTTGCACCGTATTGCGATTTGAATACGATGACGTCACACTTCCCAAGCGACGACGGTTCCTGCCGTATAGTCGATGCCGTTTCAATATTTCACGTCACGTATCCCATTTTTACGTGACAGTCGCTTCGCAGGACGGCCCTAATTACCGAAGTGCGCGGTGCATGGCTAATGCATATTGCACATGCGTCTAAATTCTAATAGCATCCCATTTTAGCGCCTATAAACAGTTTTTATTGACCGGGAAGTTCGTAAGGTTGCCTGTCTGTCGGTATTCTATAGAATATATTTCGGAGAGTGTGCACAGGAACTTTTCAATTTTGTTCCCCCGTCACCTTTCTACCATAGAACGGTAAGGCATCGTAAAGGCTTCCACCCATACATAGTTGACGTACCAAAGACGCGTACGAAGCGGTTTGGTTCCTATCGTTCCTGATACGCACTGCAAAGGCCTGGAATACACTCCCAGGCAGTGTCTTTCCTGCCACTTACAACCCGGGTGCCTTCAAATCAAGAGTGAATTGGCATCTTCAAGGCAAACGCGTTCCGTTCCACCTTAGACTGTATCATCACTTTCCATCAGGTGTGATCACAGTCAAGCGCTAGCCTATATAGTATAAAAAAAGAAGTGCTATTTATGTTGTGTGTTATACGGTCTATAGCACACTGTCGCTGCCCGAGGGGTAATAGAATGGGCAAACAGGATGGCACCTGTTGCCTCCCATATAGACCGTAAGTGCGACACATGTCACAATAGGTGATCTGCTTCCTCCATTTTATTGCCCCAAATGCAGTGTCTGTTATGCATGCGTCTTAATTCTAATGGTATCTCATTTTGGAACTTATAAACATTTTATATTAACCGGGAATTGCTATTTAAAGTGTGGTGCGTTATATCTAAGCACACAGTCGTTGTCCGGGGGGAAATATAATGGGAAAACAGGAAGGCATTGCCAGGCAGGCCTGTCGTGAAGACCGTAAGTGCGACAGAATCCGCAACAGGCGGTCTGTTTCCTCAATTTTATTGCCACAAGTGCAGCGAGTGTTAGCTATACCTAGATATAGTAACGGATGCTCTATTCTACAGACGTTTTACTAATTTGTTTTTGTACGGAATAACACAACTAATATAACACGATTAGTATAAGATCACTTTGTTATCTGTCTCTCCACAACTTACGTAGGTTGACAACTAGCCGCGACCGAAGCCGCCCACCAAACCAGACCTAAGCCAATTCAGAAAATATAAAATTCCAAAGTGCCTAGTCCGTGGTGGCAATAGAACCCGGGACGTCCTACTCTTGGGTAAGTTTCCACTGACGAAATCTCCACAGGCATAAGTGTGTCAATTTGTGATTGGCTGATGCACGGTCTGTCACGGTCTTCAGAGAAAACGCATCTTATCCAAGTACGTGCCAACTGAGCTAGGGTGTTCTAATCTCGGTATTTTGCTGAAATGGCCGATGCCATACAAACGACATAAAAATCTTCGCAATTTGACCATTTGACGACTGAACGTGACTAAGATACCAAATCCTACCTACGACGGCGTTTCAAAGCGGTTCCAAGAGATGCAAATGCAAAATATACGAAATATAATATACCTAGTAGGTACATGTCTAGATTTCAGACAATAGCTGAGGCATTTTTTCCGAGAAGTTACCTATGGACTTTTTGTGGCTAGATTTTTATCTATTTCCTTCCTTGTCAACTCTATCGAAGCATTATATTAGTTAATATTAGAAATAGAGACTGTCTTCCACAAAAAGAAGAAAAGTAGCGCGCCTGACTCTATTTAGTGATACTTACCTAATTTTATAAGTATTTATTTATTGAAATGTGTACTGAAGATTGAATGGAAGATTAGCTCTATGACAATTCAAAATGGCGGACAAGTTATTTTTCATTAGTAAGAGAAGGATACTAATAAACTGACACATAAAAGCTTGTGGGAAATGTTTTTGACGTGATAACGTTTAATTAATAAATTGATGAACACCAGCAACGCACATGAAAAATAGTAACGTTCCGCGTAACGTTCCACCTGAGCCTGTGCGTGCAAGCGAGAGCGCGCAACAAGCGATAGAGAGGCACGATAAAACAAACGATAGAGAGGCCAATTATGACGTTATCGCGTAAATCTATCGTCCGTTAACCGACTTTACAGACAACCAATTTTTTTAAAGCCAATCTATAAGCCTCTTAGAAATTTAATTAAAACAACAAATATACAGCTAAGAGCTTTCTCCTAAAAGACAAATTATAATGAAGTGATAATAATCAAAACATAAACATAAACGTGCCCCCGGTAGTGCATTAAATGGCACATTTCGACACGGTAGCCGAGGGTGACGCCAAACATGGTAATCGGTCGTGTCATTTAAATTTGGACAAAAAGCACTTGTATTGTCATTTGCCCAGTTTGGTGGCCGCTTAGAAAACTAATGCCCTAAAACGGACTCCTCACTGCTGAGTCAGCCGCCTACGCGTCATTTTTACACTCGATCTACCGTTCAGATAGAAAGATAAGCTTATTTTGATAATTTTACTACCTGACCCGGCAAACGTTGTTTTGCCATTGGGGATATAAAGAAAAAGCTTACGGCCTACTCTTGGACTTACCGCACAATCACAGAAATTTTCATAACAATCGGTCGAGCCGTTTCAGAAGAGTTTGTTAACAAAATTGGCACGAGAATTGTATATATTAGAGTAGTTGTCCCGTCAAATGTTGTTTTGCTATTGGGGATATAATAAAAATGCTTATGAGCTACTCTTTTACCTACCGAACGTAAACAGAAAATTTCATAGCAATTCGTCGAGCCGTTTCGGAGGAGTTTGCTAACAAAAATTGGCTCGAGAATTTAATATATTAGAGAAGATGACCCCTTCAGATTGTACTACTAAGAGCAGTTACTTGCAACTTCGTCCACGTTTTGGGGTTTAAAAAATCGCGCATGCATCTTTCATATTATCATCACTGGCAAAATGATCAACCATGAAAATATGAAATGAATCAATGTTTTCACCCACAGACGGGTATACAAATTAAATATATTAATAAAATAAATATACTTTAATTTTGTCCTGAATAAAATGACTTTATGAATATTAACACTTGTCTATAATGCCACTCACAAAGCTTTCTTTTAAACGCATTTCAAAAAATCTCCTGAATCGCTTCTGTTACCTATCTTGTTTTTAATTTGAATGGACACATTATTATGGCGATTGGTTCTAACAATTGTGGAAAAACGAGTCTTTTTATTTTGGAAAAGTCTGTTTTGAGAAAAAAATTCGAAAAGAAAATAGTTCGTTAAGTTCTGACTTCTGATATTATCTCGCGATATCAGAAGTCAGAACTTAATTTATATCTAAGAGGATATAATAGGGGGATAAAAAGTTTATCCCTTACTCATGCTGGTGTCATGGTGTATGTATTCAAAAAACAATAGTTCATAAGCTGCACGTTTCTCTTAAATCTTCGATATTCATACTAAATTATAATCAGCAGTTTGTCCATGTAAACCTATCGCGTCTGATAGCGGCGCGATCGCCTCAGAAGTTGAAACTAAGTGCATTGTGCTAGGTCTCCTTTATTCTAGACCGCGCCGGACTTCCTAGTGCCGCCGCCCGTGCCTTGGGTGGTCCGTCGACACATAATAATTCATTACGTTATCTCCAGAGACGTGGCGGAATAAATTTAATTATTTCCATTATTCACGATTCTACAGGATAGAGGAACAAAACCCGACCGAGTTTGTTAAATTTAAGCTAATAGTCAAAATTTAAGTTTGTACAATTTAAGTATTCGATGGATCCAAGGGAAGGCTATGGTGCCCGTAACACAGGTTTTCCTAGTACGGACGCCAAAGCACTCCATCAGGTTAAACATTCTTTTTTGTATCTACCTATTCTGTGCACTACATTTAAGGAGATTTTTGTACTGTGCAACATTTTCCTGGTTCAATAATAAATAAATTGATATTGGAATTGAAATTGAAATTGAACAGCAGGGGGCGCCACAATAAACGTATCTTTATGACTTATGACTTTATGTTGTAGGCTTCGTCGCAGTGCAGGGCGCGTTGGAACCCTCGTTAAACTTAGTTTTAAGTCGTCTTGTAGTTATCACCATACATTTGCGACGTTGACATACATTGACGTTTAACAAGAGCCTGTGCGTTAGGCCTATGTGAAATAAACATATTTTGATTTGATTTTTGAGAGGAGTTCTTTGTAGAATCTGTCACTATGGGTACCACCAATACATAGGACCCAGCGGACCACGCGATAAAATGTTGCCAGTTTACTGGTGTCAAAAATGTTTATTTTGACACCAACAGCGTCAGTTGTAAGCCGACCGCAGTATTGTCTATGAACCACGGTCTACGCCACAGATTATACTTGTCCGCAGCCAAGTTTCCACAGGGACGATTACCTTAACTTTTAAATTGCGAAAAACCCATATAAAATTCAGGGCATAAGCGTTTTAGTTCACGTTTTTCCAAAAAATCTCGCCTCGAAATGCGCTTACAACTTACAAGCCGTTGATTACTTCGCATAAAAACTATTTGAAAATGCAATAGCAGCAATGTAACCCTGCACCATATTGGTGACACAATCGCTTCTAATTAAATCGGATCGTTTGCATCCAAACTTGGCCATCATTTGATATGACGCACGTCAGCAATAGACACATGATCTTGCTGCACTAATGTGCTATGAGATATACCTACTACAGATCAATGCTATTGTTACACTATGCGATTAAAAAAAATTGAAAACGCATTGAACATCTATCACTATACGTCAATAGACAATATTAATATTCTCATCTCACCCACTCCGAAAAGAGATCATTAATTTTCGAAATGCGGGTGGAAAATGGCATTATACTCCCTAGGCATTTTCCATATGCCCTAGGCCGGCAAAGCATTCCAAATTCAAACATGATGAACTCTCGGGTTTGAACGGGGGTTTGCATAAATTAATATTATTGTGAACTTAATTATAAGAAGGTACGAGTGTGTTCTATGGCTAAAGTTTTTGAATGTAAACCTACTAATATAATATACAAAGACTTCAGAAATATTATAATTACTCAATATAGCATTTTTGAATATTTTTGACTGTTTTGGCTTACGCAGAAGGATAACACAGTCTTAACCAAACACAACTCTACAGGACAAACAACCACACATATTCCGATACAAAATATGAGTAAGCAAATTGCAATTAGTCTGTAGACATGCAATGGTCGCTGCTTCGTATCTCGTTTGTCATAAGTTTCCCCCAAGCAATGTTTCAAACTTGTCAAGCCGAGATGCTAATACGTTTACACGAAAGTCTCACTGCAGTATGTTCAGTGCACCCCACTCCGGCCCCCCACTAAGCCTGATTTCCCACTTTCCCGGAGCGGAGTGAAGTTGTCTGCGAGTGGGCGGGCCGGGGGCGGGGCGGGGAGTGTCGATCGCGCGTCACTCGCGCGCTTTCCCGCGGCAAGTTCCGATGTGCGATTTGAAAATAGAACCTCCGTTTCTTGTTACCAGGAGTGCACTGTACTTCGCGGTACAGATAAAATATGGACGGGTTTCGTATGAAGCCAGTTTACGAGGTTTTATAGAAGTAGGTGTCTTATATAAACTGCAGAGCTTGTGCCAATGGTTTTCGTATGAGATTTGATTTCGATTTCGTATAAATTAATAACTAAAAATAGTTATTAATTTATTCATACTTTACAAAACAGGTCCACGGAACTAATGCTTTATCGAAAATTTCAATTCAATCGGTTAAACTTTATTATAAAAGTGAATACTATAGAGATCTAATCAAGTTAAAGTAAAAAGTTTTCAATTGTGTCTAGTTATTAGAAGAACAACTTTCTTGTATGAAAGATGACCACAAATGGCGGGTCTTTTCTTCATGTACACTCATGAAGAAAAGACTTAAGCCAAAATAATTACCATATAAGTCCAAAGAGACCTAAAATAGGCCCGCCATTTGTGGTCATCTTTCGTGAATCGTACTATACATCGCTACTCTGTACCTATTCTGTATAGTCATTTGAGTTTCTTAGCAAAAAAACATCCAAAAGAAACGTATGCTGGTACTTACTTTAAAAATAATACAGAGAATACCTACTAGCTGACCTGGCAAACGGTGTTTTGCCATATAAATTATTTCTCACATAGGGTTCTGAAAAAGTTTACGTCCTATTTTCACACATACCGAATATACACAAAAAAACATTTAAAATGGCTCAAGCAGTTTTAAGTTTGTAGAGAAAACTTGCTGACCCGGTAAACGTTGTGTTGCCAAATAAATTATTTCTCACATTTGTATTAAAAAGTGTTTTTAAAAGTGTTTTATTTTATCCATATAGAATATAGGTACATGACAAGAAGGTATGGCAAATTAAAATTAAGTTTTATTAATAGACCTAATACATAATGTATTTCAACTATAAGGGTCATACAATTAAGTTCCAGATTGGACTGAATATATAAAAGTTTATTTGACAAATTTCTTAAATCTAATCACAGGATCAATTATTTTATATTATTTATGAATAATAGGATTAGATTACAATATAAACATTCAATATTATGCTTAGGTGCAGGAACAGGATACAAAATCACAATTTGAATAAATCATAATATTGGCACGTTAATGGCTGCTATAGTGTGAACTGTGTTGCAGCCATTTACGCCCGCCTCCGAGATACAAGTTATAAATGTATGCACAATAAAGAACAGTAATTGAAAATAACTATTTAAACTATTTGAATAACATAAGATAAAAATAAAATCATCAATTTTATTAATCTAAAAAATTAAACTTACAAAATTAAACTAATGAGTCTATATTAATTTACTGTACCAATTTATTTTTTCTTAAACAAAATTTTGTGTATGTGTGTGTACGTGTGTGAGTGTGTGAGTTTTTGTGTGTGTGTATTGCTGCTAAATGTTTCGTATAATGTTATTTTCCACGTCACAGTATGATATGCCTTTAAGCCATTTGCAGAGAGCTTGTTTACAATTATTAGAATTTAAAGAGAATATGTTTAAGATTTTATTGATTTTGTTGTAGAGGGAGCAGCTTGAATGCGTGTAGTGCCTCTTTGCGAGCTGAGTGCGACAAAGTTTTAACTGACATATTCGATCGGATCTCCTTTTTTGCTTATAGATGTTTGGATCATAGTACATCTCTTTATGTTTTCTGAGGATCGTCTGTAGTATGTACATTTTCCTAACTGATAGAACGTCACTAATTTCATATAACTCCGACGACGGAAACCTGACTGGTTTAAATAGCATCACTTTAAGCACAGCCTTTTGGGCACGCTCCAATCTTAACATTAAAGTTTTGCCACAGTTTCCCCAGGAAGTGATACAATAAGTTAATACAGGTTGCACTAGAGCAATATATACTTTTTTTAACGTGGTAAAATCAAAAACAGACCTCAAGCTTTTAAAAACGTAAATTAATTTTCTTACTCTACTAACTAGTGAGTCAATTTGATTAGTCCAGGATATAGTGCTATTTATTATTACTCCTAAATACTTAATGTAGTCTACTCGCTCTATCACACCACAACCGCAAGTCACTCCAGCACCTGTCTGTCCGCACACGTGTGCTGCAATTTTGAAGGACTGTTGGGGCTGAGTTATTTTAAGGGGAGAAAAGGTTATGTATTTAGTTTTTTCAATGTTTAGGGAAAGCAGATTAGAGGATAGCCATGACACAATCCTTGACATCGCCACTTCAGTGTAGTGTTGTGCTTCATTCCAACTCTTAGCCTGGATGATGAGTGCAGTATCGTCAGCATATGAAATAATTCTGCCATGGGATATTGGAATTTCACAGAGAGCATTTATATAAATTAGGAAAAGAGTAGGACCGAGGACACTTCCTTGTGGCACACCGTAAGTCAATGGTTCCTCCTGGCTAATACAATTATCTATTTTGACACACTGGGTACGGTTATTCAAGTAATCTTTTAGGAGATCCAGGGCGCTACCCCTAATGCCAATACGTTCCAATTTACGGAGCAGGATTGGAACTGACACAGTGTCAAAGGCCTTAGATAAGTCCAAGAATACGCCTATTATCTTATCGCGTTTATCGAGACCCTGAGTTATCGAAGATGTGAGCTCCAAAACAGCATCCTCAGTTGATCTTCCACTACGAAAACCATATTGATTGGGAGATAAGATATTAAAACTGTTTAGGTAATTAACTAGACGGATATTTATTAGCTTTTCAAGAATTTTAGATAAAGAAGTAAGAATAGAGATAGGACGGTAATTATTAACACTTTGCCGGTCCCCACTCTTAAATACCGGGATAATCAGCGCTTTCTTAAAAACAGAAGGGAAAACTCCCTTAGTCAAACAAGTATTAAAAACATGTGTCAAAACTGGCGCAAGAATATGGCTGGTGTTTTTCAACAGCTTAGTAGTAATACCGTCCCAGCCAACCGCTGAAGTATCCTTTAACTCGTGTATAATCCTGTGTACTTCCATTACATCGCAATTGAGGAGTGCCATTGAGTTAAGCTGCGGCAAACAGTATGAAAGTGGATCAGGAGTTGTCTCAGTTTTAGTGTTTTTAATAATATTATTTGCCAAATTTTTACCTATACCCGCAAAAAACTCATTCACTATATTGACTGAGGAAACTTATCATTCCCAACACTTAGCAGGTTGCAGCATTTGTATGAAAAAGTATACCTACGTCCTATTCTCAGACCTAGCGAATATACACAAAAACACATTACAATTGGTCAAGCCGTTTCAAGTTTAGTTACGAACACTGTGGACATGAGGATTTTACTTGTTTTTGTGCCTTTTTAAATTATTCCAATTTAATTTTTGTTTCTCCAAATAGGTACCTACCTACCTACCTTAGTCAATCCATATCATCTGTACTTGAGCTATTCTCAACACATCACTGTCGTTCAACTAGACTAGTTTTTTGGCCTGTTTTTTGTCGATTTCCACCAGCCAATCGCAAGCTCGTATTGGTTCTCATCTACCAGTATAATAAAGCTACTGACCTTTCGCTACACTATTTGTCGCCTCTCATACCTTATTCATGAACTGTATTTTACGTAAAGTGCGTATGTTGTAGGGAAATCGCTGATTCGGACATTTTGTGAAACGTTGTGCCGGAGTGTAGTCTTTAGTCTGGTGTGTGGTATATGTGTAGTGACGTAGGTTTATCGTTTGTTGTATTACTGCAAATAGTGTTATTTTTAGACGCCTGAGTATGTATACTTAAATATAATATAATAAAGTTTTTCGTATCACAGTATTTTTTACCAAAGTCCTCCGAAACGGAAGTTTTTTTTATTCAAAATGTTTGAGAATAGAATGTCGGTATACTGTTTCATACCACTAATTGAGAAATAATTTATATGGCAAAACAACATTTGCCAGGTCAGCTAGTATAGCATATATCTCACTGACTAGGCTGGTCAACATCAGTTTGTCATATAAATAATGCTAATAGCAATTGTGATCACATTAATTTATTATTAGATATCAGTAGAGCAATTTTATGAAATCATACAGTATTTCTTATAGGTACGTTCTTTCTTTTTTATATTAAAGGTATCCAGAGGCATTTCACTCAAGTAAACAATCTAAGTAGTAGGATATTATGTTAAAACTCTTGCTAAGAGCACGCACTAAATTAATATGATGTTCACACAAATTCAATAGCAGATTGATTTTAATAAACTTAAAGTAAATGTTATAATCTCATAACAAACCAAAGTTACTAGGAAGAGTTTGCCAAACTAGACCTACAACAAAATGCTGAATTCACATATTACCTACAACACGCATAATTATATATCTAGTTACAATAAATTGCGTTGTCGAAGAATTCAAACGACTATCGATCTAAGTGGCTCAGAATAAGAATTTATCGACAGTTTTTAGGTTGGAAATGAAAAAGCGACTGTATGATTTGTAGAGCAATAGTGATGTTCTACGATTGTCATATCGATTAAAAGTCTTTAAAAAATAATGAATGCATTTAATCATAGATCAACGTGACGTTTTATTCTTATATCACTTTGACGTTCCGTATACAAAATCCACACACAATGGAATACTTTAGTAAATGAAAAAAAACATCTTGCATGAAAATAGTGCAATTGTGTAATATTTTCTGAAAATAATTCAAGACGTTGGACGAAAAAAAGAATTAACTATTTCGTAGTAGCAGTAAAATAACGTACCATAACGTAACGTACACATAAATAATGTAATAATTATGTCCTTTATAATTTGCATGCAAATGAATACCAACAGTGATCAATTTTGTATCACTAGCACAAGTCGTCCCATCGTTTGTGACACACTAAATGTCAATTAAACATAAATACCTAGTTACCAACTTAAACATAGTTACCAACTTAAAAAAATATTTATTTTAGTAAATAATTAAAGAAAAATTATAATACCCTGCAGATTTTAAATGCATTTAGAACACTTCCTTTCTGGTACTGTCGCAATGGAATGCGCAAATAAGGAGCATCGACTCTTACGTATCGATAAGTCGCAGTTTTTGCATCACTAGTGCGTGCTGAACCGCTTCGTTTGTGACACGCCAATTACAGCTAATGAAGAATTGTTTTCGGATTCTATTGCAGTTATTTTATTTATTATATTATTAACTGTTACGTATAAATTACCAGTGTTAATAACGAGGGTAAGTTCCACAGATTGGTGCCTAATGATCGGTATATTTTTATCAATATTTAATTTAATTGCGGAATTAATTTCGCGGTTTCAAGAGTTCAGTGCCTCCAATGAGTGAAAGGATACCCTTATAAAATTACTTTTGTATGCGACTTACAAGTACCTTTGCCCCATTTTTTTATAGGAACGAAGCGAGATACCGAACCGAAATTTATATCACCTTAGACTGCCTTATTTTTTTTCGTACAAAATTAGTACCTATTCAATCTTTGAACTAGAGGTTGAAAAATATTTTCTAAAGCTGGATAGGTTTCACTGGGAGCCTATGAAAAGAATATCTCAAGAAGGAAGATAAAGAGTAGCTTACCCTACCTTACATTACTCTACATTACCCTTAATTAAGTGGCTCTCATTTCTTGGGTCCACAACAACTTGGGCGCATAAATACTATAGTAGTGTTATTATCTCGCTACAGACTCGGTCATAAATCATTCGAGTGTTTCGCTTTTGTTTTTTTTTTTTTTTTTTTTTTTATTCTTAAATTTAAAGGGCTTTTATTTTTTAAAAACATGTCAGCCCTATCGTACTCTCACTTAACTAAAGAATTCACACAATTTTTTCGCTTTTGTTGTTCTGCAGTAATGCACAACTCAACAAAGAACAACAAAAGCGAAACACTCGAATGTTTTATGACCGAGTCTGCAGCGAGATAATAACACTAAGTACTGTAAGTTGTAATTAGAGTTGCCACGAATAGTGATTTAGCCGAATACCGAATACCGAATGTTCGGCAACGCTATCGGCCGAAGCGCCGAATATTCGGCCGCCGAACATTCGGCACAAAGTAGGTACATGCTTGTCGATGATGATGAATCTAGTAGTACTGATGAAGATTCTTCTCCACTTCGTAAGAAAAGAAACTTGAATGAAAATGTAAGACATTTGAATACACGACAGTTTCTGGAACTGAAGTGGTGGTCAGTAAATGAAAACAAATACTCAAACCTTTCAAAATTTGCTAAAGTTTATCTTTCTTCTCCCGGGAGTAGCGTGTATAGTGAGAGGTTGTTTTCTGAAGCTGGTATCATTTACGATGAAAAGTGTAATCGTTTGCTACCATCGAATGCTGAAAAGCTTGTTTTTATCCATCACAACTTATCGCTGATTAATTTTACATATTAAAATATTGTAATTTGGTAATAAATACAAATCTTGAGTAATATGATGTGTCTTTTTTGTCCACAATTTGGTATTCGGTATTCGGCCGAATAATAAGTACTATTCGGCCGAATACCGAATACCACAAAAAGTGGCCGAATAGGCCGAATACCGAATATTTGCCGAATATTCGTGGCATCTCTAGTTGTAATTCAATGAATAAAAGGGTACTTTCCAGTCATGCCAACGACTTCAAAGTTTATAAATACCTTCTTCCCGAGCGTTCCTAAGAACAATCAACAAATCTCGCACCAATAACAATTGCTAGAATAATTGGCGAGCGCGTGCGTCTCTATCTAACGAATTTCTAATTTACGGCGGTCGATAAGGCGGCGGTGCGCGCGCATAAATTTCGCGCATCTAATCGCCTCGCGCGATATCTTTCGGCACCTTTGCGCGTTCAGATGCTGAGGCACCGGCGCGCGCAATATTTCTATTCCCGCGCTATCTCAAGTGCTAGGTGGTGATAAGGGAGGGTTTAATTGTGGTGCGGGGAGCGCTAATCGCGATCGCGGATAGCGGCGAGTGCTCTACCGGTGTTCGCTGTTTGATTTGTTTAAATAAGCTTATAGTGGGGATCTTTTTCTTTAAGGAATGGAATAACTAAGTATCGGGTATGCGCAAACTTTATGCCGCCTGCCGTCTTTCTACCAATATACAGGGTTATATAAAAATACCAATGCTCTGTAGTTGTTTACATTAAAACTAACAATTTTTGTTCTACGACTTTTTTTACGCGATATTTTGAGAAATATCTTAATCTTTTACAGAGATACTCTACTTGTTTGTGTCTTATATAAAAATCTCGTGTCACTGTATTTCTTTTTTTTTATAAATAAATATATATCAGGACATTACACACATCGCAATCTAGCCCCAAAGTAAGCAATAGCTTGTGTAATGGGTACTAGAAAACTGATGAATATATATACATACTAATATACTTAAATACTATAAATTGAAAAACACCCAGACACTGGAAAACGTTCATGCCCATCACACCAGTAGTGGGAATCGAACCCACGACCTGCGACGCAGACGGTAGGTTCACTGCCGCTAAGCCGAATTTGTAACAACATACACGCAAACGAAAACATAGAAATATAGAAGACATTGATATTTATTTTTCTGTAAAAAATCATTGCTCCAAGTTCATAAACCAGAAAGAAAACAGACGAGAACGTTTGTATGGAAAAAGACCACTATCGAAAAAGCCGGATTTGCATCAACGTTCACTGTCGTTCAGAATTTTATGAAAAATTTTTACTTTATTATCGTAAAATTTTCCTTACATAATACAAAACACGCTCACCTCTACTAGCTCCGGCTACCGAGCAAAATTATGCATATTCGATACTAGCGTAAAATAGTGATGTACCCGACATGATTTAGCTTGTCGATATCGATTACTTTGTCGGACTCGCGATAAATAACCACCACCTAACGAACCGATCGGCGCGTACGCAAACCTTTCATTAGGCAGTCGATTACATTCTGAAGTACAGTGTTCCCAAACCACACAGTTCATTGGTGGATATTTCAGACAATATCTTTTAAAAAGAAATTAAAATTTATTAATATATATATAGCTGCTTGTGCTGACTGACTGACTCATTGATCACCTCTCCTGAACAATTTTGTATGAAAAAAATTTTTTTTACTAATCCTGTCGTATAAAGAGGAAAAAATCATTAAGAACAAAAATATGGAGAGAGCTGATGATTGAGGATTTCGGAGACGAGTGAAGAGCACAGCCAGGGTATTGGAGATAGGTGGGGG
The DNA here is from genome assembly GCA_036785405.1 of Coenonympha arcania. Taxonomy (NCBI): domain Eukaryota; kingdom Metazoa; phylum Arthropoda; class Insecta; order Lepidoptera; family Nymphalidae; genus Coenonympha; species Coenonympha arcania. Next base: position 2,016,214 of record CM072069.1, read on the forward strand.
GTGCTCGAACAAATGTCACTCAAAACGTCATGCAATTGGCAGTAAGCTGAAAAAAATTTCAAAATGGCGGATTCAAAATGGCCGCCATTCGTATTTCGTCGGTATCTCGGAAAGTATAAAAGATGGAAGAACGGTTTCTTGACAAGAGGTGATCAGGACCCAAAGGTCTATTCGATGGATTGAAAAAAAATTCAAAATGGCGGAATTTTTTTTGCCATAGAAAACGTATGGGGAATTTTGAAGGGGCTGAAAGTTGGAAGGCAAATAGGGCGGAAGACAGTACGCGGGCCACATGTGGCCCGCGCCCCCACGCACCCTTCTAGTTAATATATATATAGCTGCTTGTGCTGACTGACTGACTCATTGATCACCTCTCCTGAACAATTTTGTATGAAAAAAATTTTTTTTACTAATCCTGTCGTATAGAGAGGAAAAAATCATTAAGAACAAAAATATGGAGAGAGCTGATGATTGAGGATTTCGAAGACGGGTGAAGAGCACGGGAAGGCTATTAAAGATAGGTGGGGGGTGCTCGACCAAATGTCATTCGAAATGTCATTCAATTGGCAGTGGGCTGAAAAAAAATTCAAAATGGCGGATTCAAAATGGCCGCCATTCGAATTTCGTCGATATCTCGGAAAGTATAAAAGATGGAAGAACGGTTTCTTGACAAGAGTTGATCAGGATCCGAAGGTCTATACGATGGATAGAAAAAGAAAACTCAAAATGGCGGACTTTATTTTTTTCATAGAAAATGTATGACGAATGTAGAAGAGGCTGAAAGTTGGAAGGCAAAAAGGGCGGAAGACAGCACGCGGGCCACATGTGGCCCGCGCCCCCACGCACCCTACTAGTTAGTTTATATACAAGCCTATTTTAAGCGTAACTTGTAAATTATTATAAGTTTCTAACAACCATTTAAAAAAAATGCAATAATACGTATAATACTGATCATAAATTTAAACAAACAATCATATCCAAAATCTTTAAGAGTATTTTCAGTGTCCACGAGTGACAATCGTTTCTTCAAGCTTCACGAGTTTTTTAACATGAAGGACTTACCTTTATAGTCGTCATGTCTGCGGCCCGTACGTTGCTCTCTGGGACCACTCCCAATTTGAGAACCGCTGCCTTATATTAATGGCTTTTATAAACAAGTTACAAATATTGATTATTCGTGCAAAGAATAAAAATCATCACTTACCGCTAACCGACGCATTTTTCTTACCAGCAATGAAAATAATTCCTTTATGCCACACAAATTTGCATCGCGACGACAGTTTTACATATTGCCGCATAGTCTGAGAGCTAGCAGCCGATTAGTGAAACGTTTGTTATATCCATGACTGACTTTGTTGATAATTTGATATACGATACGGACTTTATTAAAATCTGTCACTATAGCAGGATTATACTTATCGTCCTTGATATTTCTTATAATTTATTTTTATTTCACTTTGAAATCATCAATCATCAAATTTCAAGAAATAGACAAATTGTAACACCGACATACGACCATAGCCATAAACGTAATTCAATGGTCATTCACCCCGAAAAAAATTATATTGATTGTAATTCAAATATACCACGCAAATACTCTCACAAGATTTATTATATTAAACTCTTTTAACTAATTTTGCACTAGCTCTTAAACTAGCAATCCATGTGAAATTTATACACGTATATGGGATTTGATTAAGTTTGTATCTTTCCAACAATTATCTGAAGAGGGAGTCTGGAAGTTTAATTGGTATACATATTTGGTCAGACTCTAAAAAAATCTTACCACCTCGTAATATGTAGTAAAATGAAAAAAAAATCTTTTTAAGTTCCTTTTGTTCAGCAGTAGTTGACTGAGCTCTGCCATACTAGCTAGATTAAAAAATCAGAATGACAGTTGTCATCGATAACTCACGTGATCAATTTGTCGATCGGATAGTCTTTCCAAAAATTTTCCATGCAATCGTAGAAACAGAATAGATAAAGTACATAGTTGCTATACTCTGTGGTCATGAGTCTATAGGTTGCGAATTGAGACGAAAGATCACCACAGCCTACATCCTATTTTTTAGCAACAAAAACTCATGAACAAACTGTATAAAGATAATCCTATTGGCGCGAGTACAGTTGAAGTTTTCGGCACTATCGCCAGGCGGCGCCTTTGATGTTTATGTAAAGTAAACGTGACGCTCATTGCATGGTAATTGCTTTGCTAGAGATGTGACCCAAGTATCGATGATTCAATAAAATGTCGACACTAACGGCTATCGTAAAACGCAAAAAAAATTAAACCTAAGGTGTAAAGTAGAATCTCACCTGCAACATCAAAGTCAAACTATATCTCCGTTATTTCTGATTACCTAATTTTGATAGAAAATATGGGTTAAAGAATAATTATATTATGTTTGATTAATAGACGTAAGACAGCTGAATCACTGCATCGAAATGAACTATGGTATGGGTACTGTTCAATATGGTCTTTTGGTAAAATAAAAAGCTCTCCACTTAAACCAATATTACCTACTATACAAAATCTTATACAAGTAATTAATCAGTAAACATAATTTCATAAATATAATAAACTACGGGTGGCCTTCATAGTCGTAAATTTGACAGAGCCTCTTTAAAATTATCGTTAATAAAGGCTCCATCTATCGATAAAAGTTTTCGTCATTCTTTTTAATTTTTGGTACCGTAATTAGCCCTCCGTGAAACAGCCAAGCAAATATTACTATCGGCCATCTTATAGAGGTTATTAACCGGGGAACCGTTAATAAAGTCATCAAGTTATCGACTCGCGCACATCACTAGTCCGTAATTGCGTATAGTACGTTTCGTTTTGCGCCTCGGGGTTTACCGGTAAGCCGTAATTCTGTTTTTACTCTTTTTTTTCGAAGTCGGTGTATCGGTACTTTCTTTTGGGAGCGTCTTCGTGAAAGTAAGAAGTTATTTGCAAGAAATTGATTAAAAAAGATTTTGTCAGCCTTGAGGGGTCATATTTAAACGGGTTGTCCATACTCGCTTCTTCATACGTATGTATTTCGCCTATTATGCTACTATTATTTGCACTAATGGATCTATAACTAAACCAGATATCGATTTATATCTCCATTATCTATTCCCTAAAATTTTATTAAGGATTATTTACATTAATCAAATCCTTGGGAGTGAATGAACTTCTGTATTATAATTACTAGCTCAACTAGTTTTATATATGAGTATTTGTGAAGTGGTGATAACCGAAAACAAAACCCGGCTGAGTTTGTTGTGGGCTTCTTCTCAGTGCAGGGCGCGTTGGAACCCTCGTAAACTTAGTTTTAAGTCGACTTGTAGTTATCACCGTACATAATATTATGTAACAAATATTGTTGACGTTTTACAAGTGCCTTGTAAGTTAGGCCTATGTGAAATAAATATATTTTAACTTTGACTTTGACTTAAAAAAATAAAAGTAGTAAAATTATATTTGTTCTGAAAGTTATGACTTATAAGTCTCTATAGCTATTATTTAAGGGTCATAACTTTCAAAACAAATATTATTTCACTAAATTAATTATTCCATGCATATATGAGTCATAGAGTAATAATTTCGGAAAGCACTTTTGCACTGAGAAGATCCTGGCAAGAGAACTCTGCACGTGATTTTTTAAAAATGTTGAAATGTTGTAGGTGCAAGTTGAAAATGAGTTTTATGCAACCTTTTGGTTACCTCGTCATTTCAAGGTAAGAATGAAGAATAGTAACTACTATTTTTCTTTCACCGTTACCAGTGCGTCCTGCCGGTCCTCACCTATGGCGCTGAAACGTGGACACTAACAAGTGACCTGATCCACAAATTCAAGGTCGCTCAGCGTGCTATGGAGAGGGCTATGTTAGGGGTTTCCCTGCGTGATAGAATCAGAAATGAGGAGATCCGCAGGAGAACCAAAGTCACTGACATAGCCAAAACCATTAGCAAGCTGAAGTGGCAAATGGGCAGGTCATGCTTGTCGCAGGGGCGATGGCCGGTGGAGCCGGAAAGTCCTGGAGTGGAGACCGCGTACGAGTAAGCGTAGTGTGGGGCGACCTCCAGCCCGCTGGACCGACGATATAAAGCGGGTGCCGGGAAGCGGCTGGATAAGGAAGGCGGAGGACAGAGTGTGGTGGCGCGCGCTTGGGAAGGCCTATGTTCAACAGTGGACGTCCGCAGGCTGAGATGATGATGATGATGATGATGATTACCAGGAAACTTCCTGGTCTCGGCGGGTTTGCCTCTCTTGTCTAAGGAATCAAACTTCAACCTAAATATGACAACGCCGTATCTATGCGGTTACAAAAGATATGATAAACACGCCTCAATTCATTTCATTAACGGCCCGGGTTACCTATATAAATATTACGATAAAAAAAGTGAGCATTAAAGAGAATGATCATCTCAAAACGATCTCTAAAAGTGCTTTAACCTATTTATCATCCCGTCAAGTCGCGGGCTATCATTAGTGAAATTATCACCTGCGAGCTCTGCTTCTATGTAATGATGTTTTTTACATCACTCTACACCAGTGGAGCTACGTAATAGGAATGTTTGTTTAAAACTATTAAACCACAGCGCATTTTAGTAGGGTGCAATTCACAAGCGATGAAAGACTAATTTTCTGACATCGATGATAAGAAACGTTAGGATATATCTACAAGTCAACAGTAGCGCCATCTGTCAAAATTCTATAGGTGGCTACTGAGCGAACTACAGCATGGCCGTACCTACTGTTGGTGACAAAACAAGCATTTTCGGCACCGATAAACTGGTGACATTTTTTCGCGCTCTCCATCCTGTCCAGGGTTGATGTCTAGTTTTGATGTGTAAATCTAAAATCTTGCTGGATATTTTTGCGGGAATGATTTTGGAAAACGGACAAAAATGTATTATTGGGAATCGCGGAAGCACGCGCTATTTGATTTGACCAAAGAGAAATCGCGTGATGATTTTGTGTAAGGTATGACGACTGTCGGCCAACATAGTGTACAGATGTGAGGCTCGTTCTTTTTTTACGTCAAAGGGTTTTGTGCAAAAGCAACACCAAAAGGAAGTTTACGAGTGCTAGAAAATAAACTGCGTGATTTTATTTAAGAAAAAACAAGCGAAGTTATCGATGTTCTCAGTATCATTGTCCTTACATCTCCTGAGGATGTCCCGGTGTCGGGGTGAAACGTGTGTCGAGAGTGGTGTAGAGAGTTTTGTGTGATATTGCATGTGGGTGGTGGCATTGCTCGCTTAGGAACTCGCCTTTCGTGCTTGTAGTAGGAGAACGCGTTCAGTGCTTGACATGTTACTGTATGTTGGACCATACAGATTCTTTTCATATCGGATCATAGCAAATAATTTGATCTTCCTTGCTAATTAACTTTCGCAAAGTAGCAGCTGTTATTACTTGCAAACTCCAAACTCCTACAACTTGGGCCAAGCCAAATAATTTTGACGAATGACAAATAAGAAACCGTGATTGCTGCCTGCCCTCCAACTCCCCGATCATTAACGGGTAATTGATTCGGCCGACGATTTGTATCGAGCGATCGCATCGATTTTATTCTCGATCCGATCGTTTTTTAGATCGACCGATGATCGGACGCTATCGTTCCATCGCTGGCGTCATTATTAACACCGTTATTAAAGCTATCTGAGACGCGGGGTGAGGCAACAGTCAATACGAAAGATAGAAGTAGATAAAGTATTTAAACTAAGTCTTAAACGTTGATAAAATAAATAAAGACTTAATATATTTTAACTCTTATGTATTTTGTGGTTTAATTGAGTTACAGTACATTAACCGTCAGTCAGTATTAGGCTCGTGGATTTTTAATTACAACATGGCTTTTTACAAGTTTTTTAACCTTATTTAGGGACAGTCGAGCCTGAGTAAGTGAGAACTGGGTAAGAGGGAAAACTCTATTAGTAAGAGTATTTATTTGCCAGGTCCCATCATTTTGCCCTTCTAACTCTGAAACTCAAGTTAGTGAGAAATTTCTATAAGAGAAAAAAATATCTCGATTCCTTGAGCTCTCACTTAACCAGGATTGACTGTACCTATGTTTGTAATCAATTCTTGCAAGGTAAATTTAATCCTCTTCTCAGTTACCGATTAAACGAAATTTTGCATGAAAGTGTAAATTTGATAACAATGCAAAATAATTAAGTATAATAATTATGGAGCTGGTTTGTTGATGGATCCGGAAGGTGTCCACAGACTATATCAATGCACTTGGTAGTTAAACGACACAACCCCTTGCCCCGTCGAATTAGGACTTGATGCATCTTGACGAGTACCTACTTTGGTGCTAGATGGTATCCAGGGTCGGATGCTACGAAAAGTAAGTTTCGTGTAAAAAATTGTTTTTAAAAATATTTTTAAATGATAACTTGTTATACTTTTTATAAATACTCTAATACTGTGGTTTGCTTTTACTTTTATTATACTGTTTACGTTAATTATTCGCGAGCTTTTCCATCTCGCATTACAATAGATTGCATCCCATTGCAAGCCATTGATAGACTTATAATGGTGATAATTGCTCGCATCTTAAACATGGCGGTATACCACCAATTTAAGGCTTTCAAGTGGCAACATTGTATACTTACTTCCTTTTTAGTTTATGGTAAAAACTAGATCCTTCAGAGAATGGCAATAAATATATCAATGTCAGGTCTCTCCGTTGGTAGAAGATACATTTTTGCGTCGAACGCGAAGATAGGGACTTCATTTGCACGTTGTTTTGACAAGATAATAACTTACTAAGTGTCTATAGTACCTCGTTGGTTCAGGCACTAAGGGTTGGCATGTTTGAATACGATATACCATATCCTGGGATTCAATCTAGCGAATTGTTAGTTTAGAGTTTCCTCGAAGAAAAAACCCGAAAACCGGAGATCATTAAAAAGGTGCGGTAGGACACTAGCGGAGTTCGTACAGACAGATAGCACCGCAATCTCAGTTATTCTACCATGAAACAGTGTTTAATGTATTATTAAGCTATTGCATAGCTTCTATCGCGGGTCTTGAGCGTGGATACCGAGTCCAGAAATTCCGTAACGAAAATAACCTAACACTCCGACCGGCACAGCGGTGATACTTTTTAGTTTTGCCATCTATAGATGAATAGCAGAACTTTTAATGACTTTTTGAAATATCACGCTTGTCTCTTTAGTTCAGCAACTCGTCTCTAGGTGGAATTGGTTGTATAATTATAATTGCATAAGTTGATAAAAACACCTATGCAATAGCTTTACCGCGGCAGTCTCCGAAAGCCACACGTCTTTTTTTTGTTTAAGTTGTCAAGGGTACGCTGATGTGATTACAAGGCAAAATGAGAAGAACTGATGTCTCACGTTGATGAAGTGCAGTGTGTCGCATATTGCAATGCTAAATTATGGGACACACTGCATCTGATATGGGCATGCGTATCACTTGACATCAGAAGAACGTCTTGTTTAACTCATCATTCTTTGTTAGGTATGAAGAAAGGTGCAAGGCTATTTCAATTATTTGCCCACAATTTGGTATAAAAATTTTATTGGACAACAAAATGTTACAATTTTTAAATATTCCCCGACTCCCAAACTAGGCAGAAGCCCGTGTACTAGGTACAGTATATTAATAACGTATTCTTTCAGAATACCCTATCAGGATATTTTAGCAAAAATTGTATATCTCTTATTTTTTTTAGAATTATTGTGTTTTTTTTCAAACGAAGTGGAGTAGTTTGATGTTATATATGTAAGTGCCTGTAAATTAGGTCTAGCATAAAAATATTTTCTTTTTTTCCTTTATTTTTATTTTATTTTCACTTTATTTGCATGTAAATTAATTTCTTAATCTTGAGGACAAAATTAGTTCGATTTGAAGAATACACCATTTTACAATATGTTTTGCATCAACATACCTAGGACCTACATTTACTGGCAATAAAGCCTAATTATAGCGTAAGTAATCTCGTAGCATGGTATAAACTATATCATGCAGATTATTAATTGCCACGTTACCGTTCCAGTTAAGATTAATTGGCATCGATTAGCGAAATCTCGAATAGATTTAATCGATTCAGGTGGAAATTAACTAGCTATTTTATCTGATTACGACATTTTATGGGTGCTTGAATTTTTTTAAACATATACTACATACTTTTACCAAATAAATAATATTTAGTGCTACTGTGTTGGAGGTCTCAGGCCCCGGCACGTGCCAATTTAGGGTTCTCTATCAAAATGGTAAATCCGTACGTCAGTGTCAGTAAGTCAGTCAATGGTAACAGGTGAATAATTCAGTCACTATTAAAGTATTTGTCTGGTGGGAGGCTTTGGCCGTGGCTAGTTACCACCCTACCAGCAAAGACGCACCGCCAAGCGATTTAGCGTTCCGGTGCGATGCTGTGTAGAAACCGTTGGGGTAAATTCACTTACCCTTCCAAGTTAGTACGATAACATCATAGACTGCATCATCACTTCCCATCAGGTGAGATCGCAGTCAAGTACTAACTTGTATATGTAGAATAAAAAAAAATATCGACATATAGATATTTTAAATATTATTATCTAGTTGTTATAGTAAGTGGTCCAACTTCATTGAAGTACACAAAATTAAAAAGGGAAAACCGGTGGGGTATCTGAAAGGGCTTTACAATATATCGAGGCAATGTATTGACACATGCATCCTAAAGTTACCTCAACTTTTTTGGTAGTTCGCACCTTTTACGTATCGTAAGGATCTTGTTTCGATTCCACAAGAAGTGTGCCCTTGAAAGAAACCTCATCAGGTGCAAAGATATTTTCGTTAAGGTCTAATTTAATAAAATTATAATAACATTTAAGACATGGCTCAAGATTTAAACCAGAACACAAAGAAGAAAAACTTGCATGCTCGCGTTTCGACTAATTAAATCGGTAAGAAATTCAAAATTTTAATTAATGCCATTGACACTCGCCAAATCAAGCGCCTTGGCGAATTTGGATCTGTTCGTAAAGAAGCAGGCGATCCAAAAGAAACAGTCCAAAGGTAAACCAAAAGAAACAGTCCATTTTATTTGTATGTATTATCAATTGTGTAAATAATGATAAACGCTGTTTCGATAAGTAGTACAAATAAAAACAACATGATTTGTTTATGCATAGCTGCATAAACAAATTATGTTGTTTTTGGCTATGCAGCATTTTGACTGGGCAGTTAAATTATTGAATTATATAACAACACTATCACCGAAAATACTTTATTTTATGTAGGCCTAGCGTACGAAGGCTCTTATGACGAGTCATTTAATTTTACACTATATCTAGTAATTAATTATATGTATAAAATACCCATTGAAGTTTCGCATCCAAACTTATTCTTAGGATGGATGCATCTACTAGATGCTTCGTTTACTCACAGCAATAAAATTTGCGCGTAAAAGCGGGTATTTTGTTGAATTATTCTAACTACTTGCAAAGCAATAAGCCTGTGTCAAGTAACCGCGGAGCGTAATGCGGAGCGTGTGTCACGAGTTTTCCGGACGATACTATGCGGTTATTTAAAAGTGCGACAATATATTATGACAGCGTCGTGGATAATAACGCGACACAATCATTGTCATTTTACATCCATGATCCACGCAAACAAAGCGTAGCGACGACTTGCAAACTTCCTTTTCGTATACCTATATGGTTACCTTAAAATCAAGAGTAAATAAAGTTCTTCTCGACAAACCTATCTCCACTTTATTAAATAAAGAAAAATATTCCAACGCATTAAGATCCTCCTCTTTTTTTAATCGATTAAAAATACGCATACCTACAGTCCTTTTTTTGAGTTATCGATTCCTGTTCAGCTTTAAAACTTTAAACTAGGACGACTACAGACGTAGAAATCAAGAGCAATTAGCACCCTAAATGTGCTATGGCGTTTACATTTTTACAAACACGCGACCATACTGTTAAAACGCGCGACGCTACGCCCGACGCTCCGCGTTTACATGCAAGATGCCCTTGCCTATACTAACCGTCACTTACCCCCTTTTACGGCGCTCAACACTCCAAGCTAGCATTACAGACAAAGCGTGGACAATCAAGAACAATTAGCACCCTACATCTGTACTTAGGCAGTTAACTGCGACAAACACGAAACCATATTGGGCAACGACGCGCGACTTCGCAATCTGCATCATGACGTCATCAGGACACCATTGTCACACCGTGAGTCAGGGTGATTTGGTAAGGTGCATGATTTTAATTTTAATAGCTAGGTTTAGGTAATAGCCTAGTGGTTGAGTGGTTGAGATAATGCCTTAGTGTAGGCGTGTCCAGGTTTTTCAGCCCCAAAAACACTTTTCGGAGTTAGGTCCTGTTTTTATTATAGTTGCTAAATACTACATACTCTCCTGATGGTAAGTGATGATGCAGCTTAAAATTACGTATTTGTACAAACTGTACTTGCAACTGTACCTATAATTTTATAACCATGATGGAAACTGCAAACCTGAGCATTCTCCGTAATGTGTTTAAAGGTTTTTTTATACTATATAGGCTAGCGCTTGACTGTGATCACACCTGATGGAAAGTGATGATACAGTCTAAGGTGGAACGCGCTTGCCTAGAAGATGCCTATTCACTCTTGATTTCAAGACAGCCGGGTTGTAAGTGGCAGGAAACACGCTGCCTGGGAGGGAATTCCAGGCCTTTGCAGTGCGTATCAGGAACGAGGAATCAAACCGCTTTGTACGCGTCTTTGGTACGTCGACTATGTATGGGTGGAAGCCTTTACGATGCCTTGCCGTTCTATGGTAGAAAGGTGTGTGAAATCTGCTAACACTCAGCGTAGTTTGATTAACAGTGGGCTAGGATTACATTGATGATAATGATGATAAAGAACGTTTTTGTTTATAAGTTAGTAGTTTTCCGTAGATAAGTTAATTGTGCGGATACGATCCTACATTGTATTGTAATCAGGAATGAAGGTGTATATCAAATATAACCAAGTATAGTTCAAGATAAAGTGGAAAAGATTTGCCTTACAAGAAGATTCTCTATTTAAATATAATTTTCTTTTTCTCTTTTCTTTTTTAAAGACTGTATATAAATTCTGAGTTTCTTGTGGCCCCTTCTTCGTAGTGAATACCTATACATTATTATATTACCCTGGCTGCACCTACAAAATCGCCGTACATACCTGTAACAAAACAAAGATGTCGGTTAACTTTTTGCGAAGGCATTTAATTGTTAATTATGGGTGTTTAAAGTTAATCGTGTCAGTGGTGGGCAGAAAATTAAATTTTCATTTTTGAGAAGGAATTTTTAATGGAACCCGCCCGCTGGCCGCTGATAAAAAGTTAATAACGACTCAGTGTTAAACGTTAAGTGCGTCTTAACTTACTCTTACCCTGACCTGGCGAAGAAATAATAAACAGTTTTTGAATTAAAACCGCTGTTTTAGATGACCTTTATTTTAGTTAGTTAGTTTAGTTAGAATCCCCTCTTATATTGAGAGTGGTTTGGCTGCATCGAGCTAGCCAAGTGAGGGTTGGCGGGGATCTCACACCTTTGAAGCATTATGGTGAATTCTCAGGTATAGGTTAGACAGTTAAAGTCACGAAGACTTGCCCCAATCCTTCACAATTGCTAATGTTTCACGTGATTCATAAGGAGTTAGGAAGAAGTGGGGCGCGTCTTGGTGGATTGAACTATCTATAATTATGCAGGTTTTCTCACGATATCTTTCGTTCATCGCTGATATGTAGTAATCCACAAATGAACATTACCTACTGTGAAAAGTCAGAAGTGCGTACCCGGGAATCGAATCACCGACCTGCTGACACGAGGCAGCGGTTTAGCATTGCTTTTTACTTTACCAATGGTATATCATTGCTTTCAGTATAATGCAACATATGTCTGGCTTTTTGAAGCAGTGTCGATTTATGACCAATAAAAGCCACTTGCATAGGAACATCGCGAGAAAATTATGTCAAATCTACAAACCCACATTTGGTCAGCGAAGTACTTTTTTGAAGCATTGCATAAACATTGAGATTTGGCATAGACAAAACCAAACCATTCACTAGCTCTTCGACTAGGAAAGTAGCACGTGGGCCGAGCTTACGGCGGTTTTATGTTTTTAATTCCCCACACAATCAGTGTTGAAGTGAATTGTCCGATAAATCAAGGTCCGCAGTGATTGCTGGTATAAATACGACCCTGCCTCCGGCGCGGGTCATCTTGATCCCTCGCCGAAATATTAATTAATTTCGTACGACGAGAATTTTATAAGTAAATATTTTAAAAAATAATAGTACTTTTTGAAACAAACAAAAGGTGGGTGTCGTGCGACAATCGGTAGGAACAAAGTTTCAACTATTGCTCAATAGATGGCGCTGCCTTCAGTTAGCTCGCGCTAACGGGTTGAATACCAAGTGATTGCATGTGTGTCCATTCTTTTGATTAGAAAGATAAATTTTCACTATAGATTTTCAAAGATTTTCGTGACGGATTTTCATCACGAAAAACCTCCATTTTCTTTCGCCTATCATGCACGTACCCTACGAAAAGAAACTTTGTTCCAAAAAATATACTCCGGATTAACAAAAGACTGCTTTTATACAAAAAAAATCCTTGGTTCACGCTGGATTAACATAGTAGGTACCTGATTGAAATTCACGCGGGCGGAGGCACGGGCGTCCGCTAGATTACCTAAGTATTATGTTTTCAACTAAAACGTTCAACTTTTTTTAGTTTCTCTTCTAAACACCAAAATAATATCTGGCTATACGATAAGTTCACTCAAGTATTCACAAGTTCAAGTATTCACTTTTGACAAAAAAGAATCTCCGCTTTATAAGATAAAGCCAAATCTTTCTCCCTAAAGGATGTATAAAATAATGTCTAGGTAAAGACGTAAAGTAGGAAACACTAAGAAAACTTAGTCGTGTTAGAAACTTGGAAACTCCGCGGCTAAAGTTTCCAGGCTTAAAGTGCTTCCCCAACACCCTCGATTAACTAGCAACACTGCGGGATGTATTAAAGTTATGCATTTTCATAAAACTTTGTAAGTCACCAAAGTTTCCGGAAAACATTTACATTTTATAATTAGTATGTGTGGAGATATTATAAACTTAAATAGTGTAATATTGAAGTCACAATTTACCGTATTAAAATAAAATAATTTACCTAATTATTTTATTTTAATACGGTAAATTGTGTGTACTTTAACCCACACACGGTGTGGGTTAAAGTACACACAAAACAAAGTATAAGCAAACATTTTTTTTACAGCTAAGAATGGCAAAGATACAAGCAAGACATGCGGTAAAGGGCTCATTTCAGATGAAGTGCTCACCAGTGCATTGTAATAGCATACCACGCACTGCCACCGAATACACATCAATAACCATTGCAGTGCGTTTGGCAGCCATTTTTTTTTACATAGGTACTATACGAGTTAGGTCTAGACTGCGAAACGACGATGCAACCATAGAATATGTTATCGTGCTTATAGGCAAGGGGTTAGTAAAACCGCGACGGTTGCTACACAGCATCGCAACGGAACGCTAAATCGCTTGACGGCGTGTCTTTGCTGGTAGGCTGGTACTTAATTGCTGCTCAGTTACGACCGAAGCCTGCCACCAAACCTGACCGAAACTTTAAAATTCCATATTAGCCTGGGCCCGGAATCGAACCCACGACTTCCCGATCTAATCTGGGCATGCTGCCAATACACTAAAATTAGGGAGATCGTCAAAAGCCTGAGTCATCAAATAAATAAGGGTCTATCATGCCCTTCAAATTGAAACAAAGCATTAGTGCCCTACCATAATACTATACCTACAACTTTTCACAGAGTAAGATGTTTTTCTCGTAAAAAATAAAAGCGAAAAGCTCTTTAAGTAATTAATTTAAGTTTTTCGAGTTTATAATTTAAAATATTGCGCTCGGAATTTTAATCTGGCTCTCGGAAATAAAAATAAAGCAGTAATTAAAACTGGCGCAACGCAACTATCACTCGCCGATTTACGCGCTAAGGGCTCACGTCGACATGTAGCCACAATTAAAGGATTTTAAAAAGCTTAAATAATAATAATTATAACAGTAAAACGTAGCGGATGCTTTGCGCAACGAGCAATTAAGTTACTAATTTACGTAAGCCGATCGTGTGTGATAAGGGAATTGGGCGAACAGCGCCTATAATATACATTCTCTTGGCTTTCTTGTATTTTTTAATGTTTTTTATTAATTTAATCAATGAAAAGACAAAGTCGGAGTCAAAACCGGTCAAGTGCGTGTCGGGTCACGCACAGTGCAGAGCTCGGTAGCACGAAAATAATAATATACGTTAATTACTCTCTCATCAAACTACCGTTAAATACATCCTTTCAATTAAAAATTTAAGAGTTATATATTAAAGACTAGCTGACCCGGCAAACTTCGTTTTGCCTGTTATTTTTTTCTCATAATATTAATAATACAATAATAATAATTTTATTTATTTATTAATAGGTACAACTGTAACGGGTCACGTTCCGTACATTGAAGATATTTCGAAATTTTTTGTTGCAGAGCACTCTTTAGTCGATACTGAAGCCAAAACTGTAATTTGTTTAATTTTTGTCTGTCTGTCTGTCTCTCTATTTAACGGTCACGCATCACGGCTAATCCGCTGGATGGATTAAAATGAGACTTGGCATGATGTGAGTTTATATACCGAAGTAGGACATAGGATACTTTTTATTCCGAAATTCAGCATGGTTTCCCTGGAAGACGACATCAAAGTCAAAATGTGTATGTATTAAGTTATAATTCATTAACTCGCGGTCAGATTTCATTCATTCTTTTTTGTTCGAAAGGAGGTACTTCATAGATTGTCTCTGAAATATTTAAAGTTTATCAGTTTTGTAGTTCAGAAATTACAGACATACAAACCTTCAGTGTAAGTCAAACCGTATAGCCAAGTCATGCCGCAATATTACTTATAGCGCCATCTCTAAAATTAATGTGGTACTTTCTTGAAAGTAATTTTTTCTCGCATTACCGAATTTTAGTTATGTCATGGTCTATCTATCGTTGCCTCACTTTGTTTCGAGATGGCACCTGAGGTTTTCACTTCTGTCAACATTTAATTGAACGCGGCCGAAGCCTCTCGCTGGATCAAATATAATTGAATTTCATCTCAACCCCACAATAGCTGGGTTAGGGTTTTCTCTCAGAATAAGAGAGGTTTGTTTAGTAAGTACTTAGATGAAGACCAAAAAAGAAATGGATGGATCGTATGGAAGAGTATTGCACGTTGACAGCAGATAGGAGAGAATGTAAGAAGACTCCATGGTAAAAATTTAGAATCCTTTGGCAGGAGTAGCGGGACGGGAAGGGGGAAGGGAGGGAGAGGAAGTGTCCCCTAACCCCCGATACCACTCCCTGAAAAGGTATTGCACCATGCTTGAGCAAATTTAAAAAGATAAAATAATTAAAATGACGATGATGGAGTCGCTTCGTCGCGGAGAGAAGCGAAAGGGGAAGGGGTGGGAAGAAAAAAATGGGATTTTTTCCCCTCTCCCAAGCTAAAACTTTCGACACGTAGTAGTTTTTAAGAAATATTTTTTTTTTGTTTTGAATTCAATTTTGCTGTTATAATTACTGAAATACATGTTTTGGAATGGGAATTGTAGCCTCAAGAAGAAGTAAAGGAGTTAGGGAAACCCTTTATCCATCACCATCTACCCCTCACCCCCCCTAAGGGTCAGTCGACAGAGCTTTTTTAGCCTTCAGTCTTTCCCTTACCCTTTTTAAGGCTCGGTCGACGGGCCCCGCTTCGCGGGGCTCCGATTTCTGGGTGGTCATAAAAGAAAATAACCACTCAGAAATCCCAAATATCAATATCGAATAGAAATCTTCGTCACCTATCCGTTAAGTCGAGGTGCCCCAAGTCTCGAGCTCGCTTCGCTCGCTCTACATCCTAAGTGGTCAAAGTTTGTGTCAAAAATTGAATCTGTATTCTGTAATACTACAAATAACATATTTAAAAAGTTCTGTGGCCTATTTTTTCTGTCGTCGGTACAACAAAATATGTGTGGTGTTCCATCTCGTCTTACCTCGTAATGCGAATAGTATTGTTATAATCAGGGACCAAACCTCTACCAAATACAACACCTTTCTCCCCCGAACTCCTGCCAAAGGAAAGTAAATCCAACCCTGATTTACCAAGTTTTATCAGTACTAACAAATATCTGTAAGAAGTTTGGTGAATCGGCTTTAAACAACTCCAAACAATTGCGCTAAATCGTTAGTCGGTTGCATTTATGTTCAGCTGAAAGAAGCCTCGGTACCCATCTCGCAGAAAGCTTCGAAGCCTTGATTCTCATTTTCGATCAACGGCCCCGAGTATGAAATCCCAAATATTTCCGACGTTGTTCTCAGTACTCGAAGCTGATGGCCGTCCAGCTCGTGGGTCATCAATTCTTCTGACCATTTTTTAACGATTGTATACGCTGGAGCAGGTCCTAATTTGTCAATCTGTTTCAGCGTTAACCCTTTCTTGAACAAATAAATACTTGGCATCGACGTAGGTAATGTTCGATATTCTCCGAAACCACAATCGGTATTATAACGTTATTTGCATATCAAATAAATTAAATAGACCAAAGAGGTCGGACATCATACTCCGGCTACAAATTTCGAAACAAACCTGTCAGAGGTGCTGACGTGACAGCAATGAAATGTTTACTTAGCAACGCCATTAAATCAATTTATTAATTTTATTTTTATTTCGAAAATACTCGATAATCCTATAAGTCTCCACATATAAGTCCTCGACTCGGATCGAATATTTTTTTACGCTCTTTCATTTGATGTGCGATTCGTTCGATTCCACCGTACACCGGTACCGCCCTTGGTTTTTGTATGGGAAAATTAAATCGGCCAGGGCCAGGGTTCTTTCAGCATTTTGGGTCATCAAATATAGATAAAAACCCGGTCCCGCATCCAGAGATCATTCCCTGAAAATTTCATAACGATCGGTCCTGCCGTCTCTGAGGAGTTTGGCTACAAAGAAACAGTATACATTTTAACTTTTATCCCCTCTCCTAAGGGAACCATGCTGAATTTCGGGATAAAAAGTATCCTATGTCCTTCCTCGTAGTATGAACTCAAGTCATACCAAGTTTCATTGGAATTCATTCAGTAGTTTCGGCGTGATGCGCGGCCGTGATACAGAAAGACAGACAGACAGACAGACAGACAGACAAAAATGAAAAACAGTTTTGGGTTCAGAACCGATTTTAGAGTGCCCTCGAAAAAAATTTTCAAAATATCTTTAATGTACAGAATTTGACCTGTTACAGATTTATTATAAGTATAGATACCATTATCAGAACTGGATTAATTAAAATAGGAACCATACCACACGGGAAGCCTCAGCTTTCTCATTAAAAATCATCAAAATCAATTCATCCGTCAAAGGTTATGAGGTAACAAACATAAAAAAACATACTGTCGAATTGAGAACCTCCTCCTATTTGAAGTTGGTTGAAAAAAGCTGCTTGTCACATCAATACCTAGATATGTATTAGAAAGTAATAGCTTAGGTATTTACACTAATTTATTTTAAACACAATCTAATAATATTTTGGTAATGTTTCTAAAAATAAAACTTAAAACTCGTTTAAAAAAATTAAAAAAAAATGAGTCCTTCACCATCCGCGGAGCTTTAACTGGTGAACAGGTTCCCAGAGTGAGGAACCTCTTTATAATGCATACCGTCTACAAGACCACTGCTTTCTGTATGTGGCCCTTGGATCTAATATCCAAGCTAAAGATTCTTAAAATGAGGAACCTCCTCATAATGCGTGCCGTCTACAAGACCACTGCCTTCTGTATGCGGCCCTTGATCCAACAACCAAGCGAAAGCTTCTTTAGATGTTGGTCAAAGCTTTTCGCTGTAAGACCGATAACTGAAACGACTCTATCGGAACAATAATCGTCTAGTCTACATTCCACATGGCAGTAATCTAATGAGCAAGGTCTAAGTACTTTGATAATTTTTCCTTCTCCGCTTTCACGAGATTCTCATCATGTAGAATTGTGATACCCACAAGTATCTATATAGGTAAGGACTTGTCAACTACCTAATAGATTACGCAAAATGTCTTCAAATATAATGCACTATTGAACTAGCAAAATATTAGTCAATTAATATTGATGTAACTACTTGTGCCGAACATCAAAACCATTCAAAACGAATAACTTATCACCTTCTTATCACACAATATAACATTCAAAGATGATTCAAACTTCAAAGAAGAATCCCAGTCAATGTTTATTCAACGACATCTGAAGTGACTAGTACTAGTCGTAGAATTGAATTCAGTAATTATTTACAGATCTGACCATTCCGGCTAAGTGTCGGGACATGCCGAAACGTTTTAACATCGTCGAAAGTTCGGCTCAGAACGAATTCTTGCAATGTTTTTGAAGTAGGTAACATAGTATGTACAGCAACCGAAAGAACGTCATTTTCGGTTTAGTTCCGATCCTTCTGAGCTACTATTTACGCGTGCATTCAACGTATTTTGCACAGCAAGCGAAGCATTATTGTGAATTTATTCACATCATTGGCTACGGTGAAAAAAAATCATCATGACAAAACCTGCGTTACCTGAAAGTTTTCCACATTTTTTTAAATTATTGATAGGCTTGCACGTGATTAATCATGCCTGATAGAAAGTTTAATGCTGAGGTCTAGGGTGGAGCGCGCTTGCGCTTGCGATTTACTCTTCTCTTGAAGGCGCCCAGATTAGACTTGACTGGGAACACGAAAGCTCGATAGATGTTTGCGGACACCTTAGCGGTTCGCATCAGAAACGTGGAACAAATTAATTACGATTATTCTTAAATATTTGCTGTCTTACTTGGTCTGGAAGGGTCTTTTTGGACAAGACCCGTAGGTACTCAGTAGTACATATTACTATGCCGGGTGAGTAATTTGATGATGATGATTAATTTCGTATTAAAGTAATTGCGCGGAACACAAAATGGCGGCATCGATACGTCGCGTGGCGCGAAAGTGTTGCCACGTTCAACAGGTTCATTCTGTCTGGATATAGCGCGGTTGCTTTAAAATGGTCATAGCGCGTTAAGTATTGTTAGTTTCACATGAGTACAAAGACTTTGGCAGGCCTGTTGGATGGTTTTCAGGATTTCATACACATAGGGATCGCCTGACTGTCCGTCCGTCTGTTTCCAGGCTGTATCTCTTGAACCATTACAGTTAGACAGTTGAAATTTGAACATAAGGTGTATTTCTGTTGCCGCTATAACAACAAATAGGTACTAAAAAATAGAATAAAATAAATATTAAAGGGTCCCCACAAAACAAGCATTTTTGTTCGTTTGGTGTTAATGGAAGTCCATTTAGCTCGTGGTGTTTATGTTTGGTGAGTCCATTTCTATAACTTGTAATTGAATAAACCGTAAAGGGTATTAAAACAGGTGTTATGGATCAGACGCCTTAGTCCAACAGTGGACGTACCTATGTCAGCTGTATCGACGAAATATTCAAATGCAAAACCTACAGAGAGAAACGTGCCAATTCACATCATCCGAGCCAAGTGACCATCGCAAAGTTTCGGCTTAAAATCACCGTAGCCGGAAATTTTGGCACCTTAATTGATTATTACAGCGGCCTCCGAGTGAGAAAATAATAATATATCTTCATGCAGTCTGACATGGCGGGTATGCCTCCACCTTTTTAAAATACTTTCAAAACAAGCTTTACATAACGGTGGAAGGAAATCATAATGTGCAAAACCTGGATGATTGCTTGACAGTTTCTGTTAATTTCTCAAACGTGTGTAATGCCGACCAACCCACACGGCAGTAGCTAGGTGGATTTTATATCTGGTTCCATTAGCTATAGAAACCCTGAGAGAAGGCTGTACCCAGAAATAGGTTTTAAGGGGTTTTTGATTACATGCCTCTTAAGGCTGAGCTTTTGCTTGAGTTTCCCCCATGTGGAGATTATCTTAGTGGCATCAATAGTTTTCTGTCATGTAGACGTCAAGATTAAAATGTTGTCGGGATTTAAACTATAGGATCGAAGGATGATTATTTGGTAAGACCACAACTTGCAATTTTTCTCGAGTTGCCTTTAAATGCATAACAGATAAAAACAAATTAGATATTCAGAAATTACTTATCGAACATTATATAAATGAGTAATCTCTAAATAATAACCCATACATTCGCACAAAAAACAAGCAATCAAAACGAAGTACAATATAGGCTTTTTCTCATTTCGAAAAACCGCTTGCCAGATCCAAGCAGATAATTTGCTTACAATATAATCGTACGATTGCCAGCTTAAGGGGCAAAAAGGGAACCATAGGAGAGGGCTATTATATTCAAATTCGGCTCTGTAGAGGCAATTTATATGGATTTTATTGACAAGACAGTGCCGGCGCGAAATTCCTAAAGGAAATATCTTTAGCTCCGTCCCTCCTTAATTGAGGGGACAATATCGTTAAAACATTTCTCCGCTGATGCCCTTTTTTCATAGAACCAAGTGAGTAAAGTGGCTTTATTGTTCCTAAAGATATGCATACGTAAAAAATGTTAGAGCAACTATCAAATGCTACTAATGCAAACGCACGCTAACTTATAAATAATTTTAAATGTGATGAAAAATATAAAACAAAAGTACATTCACAGAAACACAATAGATATGTATGGTTTTAAATTATATTTCTTTCTCATAAAAGAAAACCAGAGACGTTACGGAGAAGGAAACCCATTGTATAACAGGAAGGAAGCCCATTGCATACATATACTATCTCAGATATGACCTAAGCATTTATTATGACAGAATAAGAAGGTGAAATTGTTTAATGAAAAAGGCCGCGATTCTCAGTATTAAAAAGTATAACGCTTTCAAAAGAGACGGAAAAAGAGTTGTAAAATTAGAAAGCCCGAAGAAAATTAAAGAGGTTATATCAGATGGCTCAGCCGAAGTATTAACTGGAGTGAAAGTTTGTTTCTTCTTTCACTCCATGATCACACGGCTAGCGCTAAATAACAAAGAAACAAACATTCTCTCTATTCTTCTCTCTTCTCTCTATTGAAATCAGTATCAGTATCTTCAGTTCTCTTCTTTCTATTGAAAGAAAAGAATAAGATGAATGTTTCTCTTTATTCGTATTTATCTTCGGATGAAGTATGTGAGTTTGTAGGCATAATACTAAAATCAGACATTTTTGACTCAGTTGCTTCGTGATTTTATTCAGCACTTTTGATCCATTATGTATTCATACATTTCATAAGTAGTGAAAGGTGCCAAATTATGTAAAAGTTTTAGAAGTTTTCTAAGTTCATGGAGCAAGCCAAAACCTTTCTCTATGAATTCTTTAAAGTCACCGGCCTCAGTAGTCACTTAACGGAACTTACGATGCCTCTTTTATTTTTTGTAAAGGCTGTCCGCCAAAAGTTTTGCAAACGTTCGGCAAGAAAGTGGACACAATGCAGGGTTTCTTAAGACAGATTACAGAGGAGCGCATTAATAAGATAGTTTTAACAACCAACGATGACGATACGATATCGGATATGATGTCAACGATAAACTAGGCATTACAGCTATGTTATATTCGCATGTTCAGTAAAATTTTTGTATTTGTAATAAGTGTATGTTAAACTTTTAGATTTGTACGCAAACACAAATAAGAAGATAATTATATAATAGAGAACTCTACTTTTGATGCAACTAAGTTACAAACCTCGATACAAAACACATATTACGCACATCTGAGATAATGCATTCTGGAGATTGCTTTGCAATTACTCTGATTAGAATATCATGCAAAACATAGCTTAGGTAGAAGTGACTAATGAAAATGTTGTACTTATTTAAAAATGAGTTAAAAACCTGACTGGAAAACAAAATTAATGTTCCAAAATCCAGACAGCAAACATCCAGCAAAGGACGCATACCAAGAAACATTATACCAAAAGAGCTTCCATTGAAATGGTATTTCTGGTGGTGATCAGTGATATTCAATAATTCATAGAGAATAATAGATCCAAAACATTGCCTAAATAGGTACTATAAACGTCAATAATTACAATAGGTATCTTCTAAAATATACGAGTAGGTAGTAATTTTAAAAATTTCAATATCACTTGTAGGTGGTCAATACAAATGAACTAATTAACGCCGAGTATACTGAATGGTTAATTTATACGCGAGTAAATTTATTCGTAAATGCTTATCTTAATTTGGAGTTATTACAGATTATACGCTGTCCAAATACAAATTAACGTCGATCACAGAATTATTATGAACCTGATTTAATTTTAGCTTATCGGTCCCCAACTCGATTAATATTGTTACATTTGCATATAAATGATTTTCTGCATTACGCTACAAAAATAGAGTTTGCTGAAAAACTTAGTGAATAAATATCAAGGAAATTGCCCGAAAACCGACTGACCGGGATTTAAAATAGATTTTCTTATTGTTTCGTGCAAATATTCATTTTGGCATCATGTTTAAGTTCGTAAAAGAGGTTTCGATAAAAGTTGCTCTGTTTTTTACAATATAAATCAAAAACTTCAAAATGGATATCAGTGGTTATACAATATAGTGCAACATTTTAACATTATTATTCCACGTTCCATGTCACAGGTCTGATGGTAAATGTGAATGCACGAGTATTTATTTTAAGCGAATGATATTGTTATACCTATTATGACACGAAATTAAATTTGTTCAAATATTTATTGATGTTGTTTGTTTCCACGCATAATTTTCAGCATTTCGCTATCAATTCTGTCTGGTTTTATAACCATGTTGTTGTTTTGGTTAAGTAACTATTACGGGGAAAATTTTTGATTTTCCGGAATGAATTTATGTCTGTCCATGCCTAAAACCCTCATAACTTTATGAAAAAAACTAGCTGGCCCGGGAAACGTTGTTTTGCCATTACTAGAGATATAAAAAATCTTACTACCTACTCTCAGACTTACTTAAAATACACAGAAAATTTCATGACAATCGGTCGAATTTTTATATATTAGATATTTTTATATATTAGATCCTTAATTGCTTTTACAATTGCTCCGTGGTAAAAGAATAAACCAACACAATCAAAATAATATCGGTAAGGTACTCGTATAGGTAATAGCTTCTTTTGTAGTTGAATGGAAAATCGTCACGTATAAAAACGTCTTGAGTTGTAAACGCACCGATCGCTGCATGTTTCGATGCACGATAAGATCGTAATCTTTTCGGATATTGCTCGCATAATCATATGCGGGCCCACTTGTTTATTTTCCGCTAGGGCGTATAACGTACCGGACAAAGGGGCATGCGCAATAAAAATCGTTTAAGGTGAACTTTCACTTTATGGAAGAAGGTTCCGTAGACACTTTAATAGTACATTTCAATATAAGTGCGGAAAGTATGTCATTTCTTTACGAGTCTCGGTTTACAATAGAGACGAGTGGAAATGACAATTCCGCACGTGCATTGAACGAAATTTTTTAACACATTTGCGAAAATACATAAGGTTAGGGGCAAAAATAAAAATATTATAATAGTAGTTTAAGGTATGTAATTTACCATGAACTCAGACCACTCACGCACAAAAAAAAACAAAAAGAGGACAAGAATTGTCTATGGTCAACTGATGCACTCTGTGACCTGGGGTCAGTATCCGGCAGTTATGAAAGTCCTTTTATTTTACAAAAAAGTAACTCTGAAACAAATAACAATGAAACTTTGTTGAAAAATTATATTTTTATTTCAGATTTAACAATTTAAAAAGTTTAGGTCCTTTAATTCAAGTATTAATAGTGTTTACGCTATAAAATAGTCATTTAATACAATTAACATTCTGTACTACAACCTTTTTGATTAAAACCTCCATGCAGAAGGAAAACAAAAAGTACTAGTGCGGAAAAGAAGTACTTTGCGCACGCTAAACGTACATGGAAAAGTCCACTATTTGAGCAAATGTGTTAAAAAGACCATTTTTAATTATTTTGGCAAGCGCTTGACTGTAATGACACCTGATGCAAAGTGATAATACAGTCTTAAAGTGGAGCGCGCTTGCTTTGGAAAAGCTTAATTTGAAGGTGCCCAAAAGGATTAGGTAAAAGTAAAAGCTTTAGGTAGTGGAAATAACGATGTCTGGGAAGATATTTCAGATCTCAGTTTTTCTATTAACAACTTCGATGTTGAAATTCTGCAATGACTGAAAAGGAAAGTTGGGATGTTCGTATGATATATGATAGGGTTTAGGCGCAGTTTGCACTTTGAAATTTGCACTTATGCAACTATGATACTTATGGTAAGGATGATATTCAATGCATGTTTAAGAATAATGATTCTTCAAAGAACTTTAGTGAAAGATCCGACACTATATAATATCTTGCCAGTGCAGGCTCTATCGGTAAATTGGCCTTACCAGTTATGCTGGCCATACACCATCCTTCCTATCGTCCTATCAGCATGACGGACGCTGTCAATTGGTTCAGTAAGAACTGACTGTTTGTGGGTGTCGGTTGTCATATTATTAAGTCTAGGTAGGCATTAGCAACTGTCACGTAATTGGAATGTGTATCGGATGGTGTATGGCCGACGTCAACTTTCACAAAGCATTGATGTGAGTTGGTGATTCGGTTCTTTTGCCATTTGCAAATTCATACGGATCTCTAAAAATAATACATTACATCGCCGCAAGTTAGGGGCGAGGGCTATAATTTCGGAAATAACTCGACATACTTACGAATGATTTAATTATTGGTAGTAATCAGGGACGTAATATATTGAGATGTAATTCGAGGTTTATCTTTGAAGTTAAAATAATGAGGTACTCCGTACGTGACTCATTTAAAAACATATTTTCGTAAATACAAATCGTTTCGATATCTGGACGTATGATATTGATTATGGTAGGATTTTTTTAATAAAAATTTTTTTTGTTTCATAATAATAAATAAGAAGTAGTGCAAGAGCAGCAGGCACAAAAACATAAATAATGGTCTTCTTCACTTCTTTAATGGTAAAGGAAAATTTTTGAGGAATGCGTGTGAATGAGATTTCCCAAAATGTTCTCTACGTTTAACTTGTCTATCAGTGGATAGGGAATGTCAAGTCTAACTTATTCGGAACATGTCCAGCAGTGGGCCATAAAAGGGATGTCGATGATTCTGATGAATAATTTGTTAAGTTATCGAGTGCCGAGGTTTTTGCACGTTCTTCTCGGTGCAAAACAGCATTCCTTACGTGGCGGTAGAGTCTGACATTTAATAAGTTATCCTGTGATGTGAGTTAAGGCCTAACTTACAGGATAACTTATGAAATGTCACTACTATATGTAAAAAAGAATAAACATTCTGATTTGATTATGATAAAAATATTTCGTATGTTTTCTAACAGTCCTGCATATACCTTTACATTTAATTACAGCTAATTATTTATTAGCTTTGCATCTAGGAGATTAATATATAAAATAAAAATAATATGCATATAATTTTCACCCCGGATATCCTAGTGCGAGAAGAAGAAACGAAAATATGATCTATTGATAATTTCGACAATACTTTCGTGGAAGTAGTATCGGATTTATTTTACAAATTAAACAACGCTTTAAAGAGGTTACATTAAAAAAATCCTTTAATTAAGATCTTTATTATCTACGTCGTTATCTAGATTGATAAGCACATCAATAACTAATCAACAGTGAAAGTAGAGGGTTCTGTATTTTAATGTAGAGCGAAAAATTGGGCTTCACTTTAAATAATATACTGGTTTTGGTCTCACTGCACACACCTACTTAATTTAATTTTATTCGGCGATCTTAGTGAAGGTTTGTGGTAAAAATTAAGGGCGGTCAGCGGAGATTTTCAACATCGATTAAAATTATCTAACTTTATAATAATCATGATCTTGAATTAAATAAATAAAAAATTAGTTTTTGATTCCCTTTCCTCGTAACAGAGGTGTCAATATCTTATAGACGGCTTAGGCACAATTGACTCGATTAACTTTAACAGACACTGGCGGTAATTCTTATGTACTAGGTAGTATAATATAATTTACATTGTAAAGTAGACATAGGGTTTAGACTAACATGTTTAAAGATTAGTGATTACGTATCTCTGTTAAAGTTAGTAAAGTACGACCGCAACAAAGGGTATAATTATATAGACGCCCTGATAGTCACTGAAAATCTTTCTAAAATGTTTCACTGAAACAAATTAAACAAAGAAAAATACTAGGCTAAAACTGACTCCCATAAAAGGTTATGTTTATCATAACAATTATTTTGTGATGAGACTGACATCAACAGAGGGCTTTGAACTATTCAGCTCGTGGGGCAATTCAATATCCTCTGGTATCAATTGTTATTAGGTTGCTTCGAATAACGTAGGTGTTTTATAAACACTCCTTATTAGGTGCGCTCTATATTTTGCCTATGTACTCTTATATTACATATTATAGCACAATAATTATATCTACTAATAAGAATAAAACTGAGAGAATATTATACTGATTAAAAATGTAAAAAAAAAACGGAATGTACCCGCTGTCTCCCTTGTTTAAAGCAAGCACCTCATGTCGGCAAAACCTGCACACGAAAGCCTTGCTCTGTGACAATTAATGGTCTTAATTACCAAAAATCGAGTTTAAACTGTATCACAATCATTCGAAACGTGGTTATTCGATTCGCGAGTAATTTTCAACAACAAAGTAATATATAAGTATTCGATATACATTATTTGTTTGATATTATTATGGTGGTTTCTCACTATCTATGATTATATCGTTCCTTAATAATTTCGTTCGGCCATGGTGGTTCATCTCCACGGAGTTTTGGCCAGGTACGCGAAAGATATTATACCTAGTGCACAAATATCAAACACAGGTGAACTCTATATTCCCTAACTTTTTATAATCCTAGCTTGACCTGATCGAAGAGTTTTCAGGGACAAGATCCATGATTTAACTGTGCATAATATTAGTAGTACCCAGATATAAAGGCAGATTATACACATATCTATTATATACAATAATTGCTTGTTTAAGATTTGACATTAACCCTTTTAAAAACAAAGATTTTTTTTTAATCAGACTATATTCGAACCAGATCGGAGGCACAACGTAGTTTCCGTTGATAAGTACGGTTAGTGCTGGGCGAGTTATGGGAAGTGCGAATTACGAGTCCGCGCCGCCCCGAGGCGCGCACGCGCACCGATTTACGCGCATCACTAGCACGATAGAGATGCGCTTCCTATCGATAGATTCCCGCCATACTCAACAGCGAGAAACGATGACTTTTAGGTTGGTTGTAAGTGTGGAAGGTTTCATAAAATACAGATATCAACACGATTGCTAAGTATGCACCACAGTCATGACACACTAAAAATTCACCTGAATTTTCTAAAACGATACCTTGGTATGCTGTGTCTCTTTCTTATATAACAGTTGTAACATAATATATATAAATGTTTCGAAGGATACTAATCAGAGGTCCCCAGTAGGTATTATCATGATCGAGCCCAAATTTTCTGATTCAAGTATACAGAAACTTTCTTCTTCTTTTTTAGGAGCCTTCATTCATCCATTATTGGACATAGGCTTTCATTGTCATTGCTCATAAGCATGCCATTTTTTAGTGTTGGGTTATTCTCGTCCATGATTTTCCCAAAAGTTAAAGGCAATATCGTCAGACCGACGTGTAGGCTGCCTGCCGACGTTTCTACGAGCGATGTATGGTCTCCATTCAAGTAGCCCCGCCCATTTGTACTTGGACTGGGACCAGTGGGCTTGAAACCGAAAATTTAAACTAAACTAAATCGACAAATTTAAAATTATTACAATAATTATTGTCCATTTGAGCTTACAAATCGAAGAATTTGTGGAACAAATTCGACATTAATGAGTCCAAACACCTATTAGAGAGAAAGCATGTTCCTATTAGTAGAATCTTAATGACGATGGATATATTATAGTAAATATTATCGATAATCAATATACACAACACTAGATCGCCGCTAGCTAGCACGCGCGGCGTCGGTGCGCTAAAAACCGCCGTGACCCCGACACTAACCGAATTATTCGCGCTTCGATTGCAGATACCACCGATACACGATTAGACACAATTATTCATCTGAGATGGCAAGCGAGATGGGCCAGCGAAACGAAGGGCGGTGAGCTTCGTCGATTCTTTCCAGACGTGGCCGGGCGACTCGAGGCGACTTGGGTCGTCCCGGATTATCAGACCTCGCAGATGCTGACGGGGCACGGTCGCTTTCGGAAGCGCCTGCATGATATGTGTCTGGTCGAGAGCGGCGAGTGCTTCTGCGGACTGGCGGAGGAGAACCTCCACCATGTCTTGTGGGAGTGCTCCTTGTACGAGGACCTCCGGTGCTTGCTGCTGGACGGGATCGTTCGTGAAGTTTCTGGCCCAGTTTATTATCAGGATCTCGTGGGTTCGGCGGCCAACTTCGGAAAGCTACGGGAGTTCGCGCACGCGTGGCATAAGAGGCGAAGCGGCTTGGAGTGACAGAATTTATGCTGTGGACAGCGACGGCGCGGCGAGTCCGTCTTTTAGTATCGTCCTGCCCCAGAATGGGGAGAGTGAGCCCATAGGGACAAGGAGCGAGAGAAAACAACTTGTAGGGAGTCAAGAAGGCGCCCCAGGAACACGCCAAGAGCAAGTACCGAACGGGCGCCCTCCCGCGTTTCGGCCCCCATAACCGCGAGGTTGATTGGGCCATGGGTGGTGGAGGGTTGTCCCTATTCATCTGAGATCAAAGATTCTATATATAAAAAACAGGGTAGATATCGCACATACGCGCGGTATTTGTTGCCGACAAATTACCCTAATCAGTGTAATTTTCGTTCAGTACCTACGCGAGCAACGGAGAATGAGGTTACGCGTGTCTGCCGTGTGTCAGCGCGCAACAGAACGAACGTCGCTTAGTATGAACGTAACGTATCTTTAGAATATCTTTGTCTGAGATGGATACAGGGTAGTGTCGGGACACACCTGCGCAATTTACGTCAAAGAAAGAAGAATGACCAAAGGTGGTATCGAGATTTCTCATGAACCAAAACCAAAATATTATAGAAAAAAAAGTGTTTTTTTAAGAACCATTGGCACTAGAAATTGGTTTTTCATATAAGGAATTTTATTTTGAAAAAAAAAATTGCTTTATTTTCCATGCACATTTCGTAACATACAGATTTTATAGAGAAGTTCAACTTGTTTATTTACTATTCACTTTAGAATCCAGATGTTAATTAAAAAATAATTGTAGGAATTAATGTGGAGACCGTAGTCTAAAAAATTCTTTAATTTTTTTTCTAAAAGTAATAATTTTTCAAAAATTCTCGATTTAACTGTGGACTTTTCTTAAATAAGTCTCATAGAGTTGTGTAAGAGAAGTCATCATACTATCACGAAACGTTAAATCATACTGTATGAGTCATTGAGATCGTATGCATAATACGAGTAGGTAACATTGGCGTTTTTCATACATAATATGTACAGACATACAGGTATGATGATGCGAACGAGCATCGAAAAACAATGTTTCTGTATTTAAGGGCAGAATGAATATGGCCCCAAAAGCATGCGCAAGCAATATACATTTTTTGTGCTGGTGAATAATATGTATGTATACGTAACCCTGATGTTACCCCCAGTGATCTTAAATCTACAATACAATGACATCATTTTTGTAACTTGACAGCTTGAGATTTTTTTGGTTTCGAGAGAAAAAAAAATCTTAGAGAAACTTCTTACTTATTCAAAGTCGGTTGAAAAGGCTTTACGGCGTTAAAAGACTAAGTACATTAAAAGTGAGCACCTTTGAACTATAAAAATTATCATCAATAATGTTCATTAAATTTGAGAAATTTTCGTGTAAGAATTAGATAGTATTTTATTAGTAGGTATTTAATAGCAACTTGTAGTACAAGTAATTTAATTAATATAAAATTTTTTTGTTAAAAAAATTGTCTATTGTAGGTATTTATTAGGTCTATCTCGGTTAGTTATAGTTTTCAATTTCGCAAGCAAAGCAAAGAAAGAACTTAGCAAGTAGTGGGTTTATATACCCTTAGAATGTATTGCCAATAATTTCGAATGTATAATTAATTTAAGCATCATGTAAACCTGCTGGTAAACCCAAATAAATAAAATAAAATAAAACTTTTATATTGAAAACAAGAGTACGAGCGTAATTGATTCAATTCGTAGTTTGGTCAGCGTTCAGGAAAACATCGCTTACTTCATAAGGTATTCATAAGATAATACTGCATTGCTACATACGATGTTCGGCCGATGTAAATATTATTTAGTTAAGACAATCACAGTGGTAACCCCTGCAGAATTATAAATTAAAGTAATAGTCCCTCTACACGGTGGTAGTCATAAGTCGAATGCTCTGTACACACGACAGAATCAATAGCGGGCATAAGTTGTAATTATAATTAAATGACGCCAATAAAACAGAGCTTCGCCTTAAGCGCGGGCTGGCTGACCACGACAAAGTTCGCTTATAAAATCGTATCAATTAATATGTAGCGTTAGCACAAAAAATAAGACGCAGAACATGTATTGATTGATGTTTTTCGTGATTCTTGTTGTGATCAGGTAAAAGATAGGAACAAAACTGTTTAGAAATTTTTGAAATTATATATTGACAGTAGGGTGTGTTTGTACAACTTTCGAGTCATCTCGCTTCGAAAAAACGGAACGGAATGCTCTATACATCCTACATCCAGCGCTCCAAGCGGACACATTGTGAACTTTCGGCGGTTGCCCGCGTAAGCGAGTCGACTAGAAAGTACAAAAACCCTACAATACACAATTATGTTACATTTACTGAGCCTTTAACACCATTATCTACACCCAATTTGGTGATTAATAAGAACATACACAGGCAGACTAACCCCGAGTTACACGAAATAAATTTAAAAATTTAAGTGCTACTTAAACTAATTCCATCGCGAGAAATGTCAAAATTTCATACATTTTTGACATGGATTGCGATTAAATTAGTTTAAATACTACTTAAATTTTTTTAATTTGTTTCGTGCAACTCGGTTGTACCTTTGTTGACGCTAAAATAATCACCCAACAAGATTCAAAACATATTTTTATGCGAACGGTACTTTTACATAATCAGTGCACAGTGGAGCATCGGGAGATAGCGAAAAGATATCTTGCAAAAATCTTAAAAAACCAACAAAAGCCATCGCACGACCGCGGTCTGATTATTTTATTGTTGTACTACCCTCCTTTACCATTGTTTTTCATTGCTTACGAGCATAACCGTGCTGTTACCATGTTATGAGGATCCCTAATTTGCATAGCTTCGGGTCTTTTAAAAAGCCGCGAGCTTTTCCGTCGATTCTCTGGTTCTCATTTCAATGCGAGATTACATTGAGTTTATTTTTCAGATTTCAGAGATAGAGGAAAGAGTTTGCCCATGGACAGTACTCTCATAAATAAAAAAAGCATGGTTCACCCATAACTTAGCAATTATTACTCAACTAAGTTCCATAATTATTTCTTTCTAGGCTGCATATTTGTTCATACTTGAGTGGCTAAAGTCTTTTGCATGAATTTCGATTGAAAATCGTTTATAAATATGTTGATCTATTATCAACGGCAATGTGTGAAGGGGAGTTTGTTTGTTACTCTTTCACGCAGAAATCAATCTAACACCGATATTTAAAATGCAGTAATAGTTTTGAACTTTTCAAAATATAAAAGTACAACCTCCATAAATATTTTTGTGTTCTACATTATATTAATGCGATTTGCGAAACCCAGGCTATAGTGGTGATTTTGAGCCCGATAATAAATAAACGTAAATATTTTGAGCCCTCGTTGCGCAGGATTGCAAAAACATGCACGCGCAGGAATGCGCGGAGGGCCGTGGCGAGCTGTGTAGGCGCAAAGATTAATAAACAGAGTGTACAAAAGGCTTAAACAGCCAAGGTTAGTACAAGTTTTTATGCATATTTCGAGTCGATTCGCTTTGAATAAATGGTACCACCTGATTTCTTCATATACATCTGCCCATACAGCCAGCGCCCCAAGAGGACAACCGCCGAAAACTTAGTTCACAATGTTTGCGCTTGGGACTGAAGATGTACTACAGTTTAACGGCGGTTATAAGACTTTTTTTGCAGATTTCATCCAGTGGGTACCACCGCAGTATCAGATTCTACCGTAAAGCAGTGTTGGTGATTTATTATTATTGATTATTTATTTATTTAATGACGACTTTTTAACGAGCTTGCGTAAGTTTCTCTCTGTAGAATTTTTAAGTACATTTTGAGAAGATGGGTACATTGTTCCAGACAAAAATATATGCGAAACAACGTAGTAATTATTATCATCGCAAAAAAATGTATTGCTTCATGTTTAATAACGCAACAGTTGAGAATCCCGGACTGTATATCTGTGCAAAAATCACGTTTATATTAAGTTGTTCCGTTGTGGCGAGATTTAAGGACAAAGAAATATACCAACAAACCCACATGTTTTGTTATACATTGGTATTATGTAGAAGTTAACACTCGTACTTGATGCCATCATTCGATAGGTATGAAGTGCGAGTGTAGTGTCGCGTCTGTGTTGTTTAACTAGTCTGTGTTTATACGTGGAAGTGTCTCCCAGTCCGCGGTTTTCTCACATTAAAGTGGACGGCTGGAATTGTCAGCGTTCAATTTTCCTAATTAAAACCGCTCGCTCTATTGAGAAAATACCTTCTTGATGGCTTACCGGGAACGCATTGTAAACAACGATAGGTTTGATGGTTCAACTGTTGTGACACGGACGACTGGTTGTACTTACATCGGCTGAACATCGGAGGTTATCAAAGCAACAATCAAAGATTAAGCATGGATGCCTCCACAAAAACAGTCCATGATATGACAAGCTATTCCATTTCTAAGATCGCTTCGTGGCAGTCATGTGATCTATTTTGCGAATGGATGGGTCATTCTCATACACCTTTTAAATTTCGTTTCATAAGCGTACCAAAAGAAATATTCGAAATTGAATAGATAAGTCAGTATAACTTCAGCTGTGACATGGTTTAATGACCCTCAAAAAGCATATTGTAACTATTACAGGATAAACACGTAGTTGGAACGAAAGTTCACCTACCACTCAATAGATGGCGCTGTATCAAGTTAGCTCGCGCTACCGAGTTCTATTATCAAAATATGATAATATAGCTCATGGGATGCTAGTATCAGCGGAAAATTTAGACACAAGGATACGAAAAACGATTTCGGTAATAACCATGGGATTCTCGTGACGGAACAAAATAATCCGAAAAGAACCCTTCGTCCCAAAAAGTTCTGGTTTTCGAATAGAAAATAGAAATCGGTCGTGCAAAGAAGGTAGCATACGCATCATAACTTCCATATGGCAGTGACACTCATCATAATTCACGTTAGCATCTAAACGCGTTCTCGGAAACCCGGCGTCCCGTAGTCTAAGCCAGCCGGATGTTCTGGCCCACTTGCAGCCAGAGCCTTTCCCACATAAACTACCGCGGGTACTCGCCGAGGGGGCTCCCAAGCTCCAGTATAATAAAACACAGTTGTGTGTTTTTATTGACGAGTGCTTTCCGCTTGGCTGCCGCGAAAATATGTTAGATGTACCTTCAAGGCTTCACCCTTGTATATTGAATTAAAGCAGGTGTAACTTTGCGATTTCTGTGATGGTAAATAATTAATCAATCAACCAGCTGTTTTTAATTATACCTACTTAATACTCGGCTTCAGTACAACTGCTTTACTTCACTGCTTCCCGGCAAGATAACTGACACTGCGGTGGTACCTATAGATCGTCTAATTTTAAAAAATGAACGCTCCTCCACTACATTATTCTTCGAACGCGTGTTTAGCATAAGCTCGTGGAGGGGCGTTAATTTTTAAATTAGACGATCTATACCTGCGAGGCAATTCCTAACACCTATACTAACGTATAACTCATAATTTTCTGTAACTTTAGTAACTTGTATCAAGAAAGTGGGAGAAACTTGCATATTTCAGTCTTGTTTATGTTATTACTACGACACATTATATACTCCGTGGTAGCTGTGGCTCATATCTACTACTTCTTTTGCAATGTTTTTAAAAGAAGAAAATACTTTTAATAAATTATGAACATGAAAATTAAAAAGTCGGACCATTATTTTCGTTAAAACCTTAACGTTACGTTCGTTACGTTCGTTAAATGGTACTATTTTGAAGTAGTGTAATGTATTTGTGTGGAATTTTCTACTAAAAAAAAAAGAATGATTGCCTTTCGTGAAACACTCGGTTGAAACGAAGTTCGCTAACGACTTTCCATACCGAGTCATGTAGCTGATTGAAGACATACGTCAGTGGATACTTCTTGTATGTGGATACAACCGAGAATTCTTACATGTGTGTTAATCTTTCATATTTTAGGAGTTAAGATTTTATTGGATTTTCGTCAAGTCGGGATTTTTTTTTCGAAAAAAAAATCGATTTTATTTTGCAGAGCCTCCTCCGCTGTACCGTCCGAAAAGAAACTTCATTACAATAAACGTAATTTCATACATAATAATCAATTTGCGCTGAGCACAGCAGTCTGTAAGTCGCATAAGCAAATAGCGCTGAAACCGCGCAGCGGTATAAGGCATCGCCTCAAAAAGTTGCGTGTATCGTGTCGTGTCGCGCGCCGCATCGCAATGAGGGCGGGTTTTTGTCGCGCGGCAGCGTGGGAGCGGCCATTACGCGACTACAGCCGCCATGATGTCCAGGTTTTCAGGAACTGTGTAGTAGTCAACGTGGTCTCGCGATTAAGATGCACAACGCTACGGTACGCGGCATGCGGCGTTGGACGCAAATCGTATGAAAAACGCACCGAATCGAACAGTCAGATGGGCTCATCGGCTCATCCTTAGGTTCATACCTAAGGATGAGCCCATCTGAATGTTCTCGGAAACCTTCTTCACACAAGAAAAAAGTAGTCTGTGAAATCTTCCGCGAATATGTCATTTATAGCGAGAATCGTCCCTGTGGATATAACGCGTGTGCGGATTAGTAAGGTGGGCTAAGTATACAACCCTCCACCACCCATGGCCCAATCAACCTCGCGGTTATGGGGGCCGAAACGCGGAAGGGCGCCCGTTCGGTACTTTGCTCTTGGCGTGTTCCCGGGGCGCCTTCTGCACTCCCTACAAGTTGTTTCTTCTCGCTCCTAGTCCCTATAAACTCACTCTCCCCATTCTGGGACAGGACGATACAAAAGACGGACTCGCCGCGCCGTCGCTGTCCACAGCATAAATTCTCTGTGTCACTCCAAGCCGCTTCGCCTCTTATGCCACGCGTGCGCGAACTCCCGTAGCTAAGTATAGTGGGCATGTGTTGTGGACGGTGGTAAATAAACCTATATTGAATTCGGCTTACAACTGACGCTGTTGATGTCTAAACAAACATTTTTGACCGCAGTAAACCAGCGACATTTTTTCACGCGGTCCGCTGGGTTCAATGTATAGGTACGTAATATATTGGCGTCGGACACAAATCGCATGAAATGAGAACTGTGACGGAACGAGAGAGCATTCTCGACGCTTTTCATAAGATTATGTGTCTGACTCCGTACCATGCCGCGTATCGCAGCGTTGTGCGTTATGACCGCAAGACCAAGGCAACACAAAATAAAATTGTTCTATTCTGTTTCCTCAGTCACCTCTCCCACTATCTGAGGCCAATGTCAGAAATCTCTAATAAAGATCATCTTTGTACACACGAACAAACTAATTGTTATGTAAGTACTCATTAATGTATAATGTACCAAAAAAAAAATTGGTTGTCTGTAAAGTCGGTTTATTAACGATAGATTTACGTGATAATGTCATGATTGGCCTCTCTATCGTTTGTTTTATCGTGCCTCTCTATCGCTTGTTGCGCGCTCTCGCTTGCACACGCACAGGCTCAGGTCACAGGTGGAACGTTACGCGGAAAGTTACTATTTTTCATGTGCGTTGCTGGTGTTCATCAATTTATTAAACGTTATCACGTAAAAAAAAATTTTTTTTTGAATCTTATGAAATGGTACAAAAACAAATGGGAAACGATGATCCTGCAGAAGTTATATAAACTGTGTTGCAGTGATCATCGCCCTCCTCATACAATGACTCAAGTGACGTGTGTGTGTGTGTGTGTGTGTGTGTGTGTGTGTGTGTGTGTGTGTGTGTGTGTGTGTGTGTGTGTGTGAGTGTAGTGGAAAATTCGGTTGAAACGAAGTTCACCAATCGCTCGATAGTATGAAATTTATTTCCGCACTGTGCAGTCGCCCTGGTCTCAACAGTTGTTTACGCTGTTTTGCGCCGCTCGCACTGGTCGCTGGTAACGGTCGCGCTGTGACGTCATTACATTTCATAATATACGAGCTGACCCGGCCACGCGTTGCTGTGGCTAAAGTTTTTGTTATATTAATAAATTAAAATTGCGACTATAATTTGAGATTTAAACTATCCTATCTCTCAAGTTGGACCAAATGACAGATATTCACGAAGTTTGAACTAAATCGGTTCAGTAGTTTAGGAGTCCATCGCGGACAAACATCGTGACACGAGATTTATATAAATTAAGATAATATCGAACTAGCTTTACAGAGAATCCTCTTAGGCGGGGAATCGCGAGACACGTTTCGCAACAACAGTTAAATACCTGAAGCACAGCAACGCGCACTTGAATTCGCGAGGAATAGGAGTGGGAGGTCGCGGGTACGATTCCCGTCACGGGACACATTGAAATTTTATAATTTCTAAATTGGCTCAGCTATGACATTCTCGTAACGTCACACACTCAGTGATGTGATACAAGAAAATGAAAAAATATTCACACTGAAAAATGAACTTTACATATATTGGCTTAGAGTGTAAAATTGAATATATTTCATCATAGGAAATACAATGCTCAACTTAGACGTAATTTCAATCTCGGAACTGTCTACCAACATGGCGTTTTGCACTACATTCAATTTTACGCTCGTCAATTGTACTTATTAAAATTAATTTTTCAGTGTTCGCAAAAAATGTTTTGAATTCAATATCTGCGCAGACGATACCACCTTTTTAAACATAATATCACATCACGAAATGTAGCCGACACGTAACGTGAATAGACCCCCAGTTTTGGTTTGGTGGGAGGCGATCTAGTGTTCCGGCGCAATACTGTAACATGCAATCCGCGCAATGTGTACGATAACACCAACTTTTCGCTACCACGAAATGCCGCACGAATGCAGGCAAGCGGTCGCCTCTGCTTCGGATGACGCAGACGTACAACGAACACTTTGGCAATATAGACATCTTTGCAACTCGAGTGGGTGGTTTCAAGAGGTTGGTCATAGGCAACCTCAAATTAAAAATAGATACTTCTTTATACTAATTGATTTGCATTGCCCTCACCATGTGCTTACGTTTCAGATTACCTGAGGACGACGGTGTGGGTCATGCACTGATTAGTTTGTAATTAGAGATAAATATTATATATTTAAGTTAATTTTGTAGTGCATGACTGTTTGTTGCCTTAAATAAATAAAAATAAAAAACATCTTCGGCTGCATGATGCATCATCACTTACCATTCAGCAGTCAAGTACCTACCATATTATGTTATGGAAATCTGTTATAGGGTACAGTTTTCCGCCCGATGTATTTCCCGACCAACCACTAGCCTAGTAGGTACTACCTACTTCAATTTTAAATAAGCGCCCTATAAAAATTAAATCATTGTTATCGGGAAGCATTAATTTCTTTTGCTTTGAGGGAAATATAGATATGCCATTTTTCGTCGGACTCCTCGTTTAATTTTGGGTCGTATTTTATCGTATTTTCATTTATTTTCATTTCGCTGCCATTCCTCGCGGTGGAGAGTCGGTATTTTTTACTCGTCTCACACATAACACGTGCCGCGTCGAACCTCGAATTGGACAGTTTTTTGTGCGATAGTTTGAATCGATTCGGGAATATAAGCGGACTCCACACTTGAAACAGACAAGAGATTTTAGTCGGGATTTTTTGAATTACCAAGGAAACGACGGAAAAAGTCAGAGTTCATATAATTTTCAGGTATTACGACAGCCTAGGTTCAAAGACCAAGAGGTTCGCTTAAGTTTCTATACAAACGTTGTTATTGACCATGTCTTTCTTAGCTATGAGCTTATTAAATAACTGACCACGAAATATTCTGTAACATATCAACCATAATTTTATTTAGGTACCTACTTGACGATTAATCTATGAATTACGACGCTATCGTCATTCATTATTAAGTATAATAATTACAACTAGCCGATCGGGCAAACGTTGTCATTCAGGGTATAAAAAACAATTTTATGACCTATCTCAGACCTACCGAATGTAGACAAAAATTTCATAAAAATCGGTCGAGGTTTCGCAGGAGTTTGGATACATATACTGTGACATGAGAATTTTACACATGTAAGTAATTAGGTTATCTCTCATGTGACTCAAAACTTACATAATTTTTATTCTGTTCTTGCTCGTAGTGTCTCAATAGGAATATGAAAACAAAGTTTTCTCATAAAGTACTTTATCTCAGGATTATTTTCATCCTGCAACCGCCCTTACCGTTAGGGGCCACGAAACGAACGGCGAAAAGTCGCGTTCATTGAATCTTTTTTCGACAACATCTTTATCCTGAATCAATAGGTCGTTACGCGCCTGCGGCTGTAAGACGTACGTGAGGTGTGAATGTTACCACTTTTTAGTAAGAAGCACTCACGAAAAATCGACCGTCATTAATTCCTGGCGTTTGGTTATTTTAATTGTGGAAAAAGTCAAGAGTTTTGGAAGCACTTTGCTGCGCCAAAGCATTAGTAGGTAGGACTAAAATGGAAGAGATCTTAATTTGCCCAAAAACTCAAAAGCATTTAGGTCTCTATTGTTGCGAAGAATAAAGAGAGGAAGATATAAATACCCCATATACCAAATCAATCTTCATACCTTACATTATTGTTGAGAAACTAAGTGAGAACTTTTTCGTTGAAAGAAACAATTTCCCAGAAAGCATAAAGGAACAAATTTATTTGAAGTTACTGGGGGGTAAATGAAAATAACCTATGCAAACTAAATAAAATTAATGCCATAAATATTCCTAAACGTAAAAAGGCACAAACTCTGATCTACAAAAATTCAATAAATCAGAGTACATTTCCCGTGCACAGCGCAATTAAAGGACATAATAAAGCCCCATATCGCGGGGCCAAGGATCGTCGTGGGGTCAGTCGTATAAGGAGATTGCGGGATCGTTTATAATTATTCAAAATCCGGCGGTGCGCTATAAGGGGCATAAATCGGCGCGTTAATAGTTAACAAGGCACACAATGCCACCGCGTGCGCATGCTATGGTGAGTTTTGCCGTTCGCGTACTGTGAGACTCACAGATCGCGGCATTTTTACTTATTTTCACTTTTAAATTGTTTTTGACAAATTTTCTATTTCAATTAATGATGCCAGCTTAAGACAAGCATTCCCCAGCTGTAACCATAATAGACTCATGATAATATTTACTATTGTTATAATAACACAATCGTTAATGCAGCTTAAAGCAAAAAAAAAAATTTCTTGTAAAATAACGATTCCAAAAACTGGCAAACAAATTTTATCGTTGAAAACTATTAATTTTTATGTACTTCTTTAAACTTAGATATTAATTTAAACGATAATAGTGTGACGTATAAGTATGCTTTAAAATATTCAGACGAAAATATACTTAGTGGAAATTCTATCCAAATCATCAGAAAACCGCGTAAATAAACCACAATAACGTATCTACATATGGGATGAAAATTAAAATGAAAATATTTATTTTCACATAGGCTTAAATAAGGTCTCCGGCTTTCCGTTTCCGGCTGTCAAAGTGTTAACAGTGCCCAATTAAAGCTCCAAACATTTAAATTAACAAAAGCGGTAAAAAGCAACTTAGTGGCTGTGTTTTGATACGATCGTGGAATCCAGCACGAAATCTTGGGAAAAAAGTATAATTCTTCACTAAAAACAACTGTGATTTCAACAAACCGATTTCAATGCTAAAGTTTTCAAATTGAGAAATGTCACTAACCGACACTGTGAGTTAATATTTGCATCGTGATCAACATTAACAAAGACGACAAAGTGCAATCCAGGTATCAAATTAAAGGAAAATATAGTTTGATTCACATTAAAAATAATTGCGAACATACAAAACACAGGTGAAATTATAGCAAACTGTCAATAGTTATTGTTTACATTGAGATTGACATTCAAGACGACAACTTAGCAGTATAAAATCCGACCACAGACAGTTCTGTTCTGTTAATCCAATCGTCCCTTTCGGGACAGGCAAAGATCGGAGAACATACAGCCGACCACAGACAACTGTGAACAAGGTGGTTCGGACTCGGGCCTTTTGAAATATACGTTTTAATAATTCATGTATGACTTGTATTCAAAAAATTAATTCTTCATCATGGAATCTGAATTACAGCAACTATTTATTAAATTGAAAATAGAAATGGATAATCAAACAAAACAAATTACAACAAATTTAACTGAAAAAATCGACGAAAAACTGCAACCAATTCTGGAAGAAAATAAAAAGTTAAAAATTGAAATAAATAATTTAGAGAAAAAAGTAGCTTGGTTAGAGAAGGACAGGAGGAAAAACAACATCATAATTTTTGGTATAGAAGAATCAGAGAAGTCGAACAGTGAATTAATATCGAAAGTTACGAATGAAATAAATAAATTACAAGTAAAATTAAGCAATAACGATATTAGCTCTGCATACCGCATTGGGAAAAAAATCGCTAGTAGCGAAAAATCAAGGCCGATTGTGGCTACATTAGTTACCACTTGGAAGAGAAACGAAATTCTGAATAATAAAAAAAGATCGAAAGATATTTATGTATCAGAAGATTTCCCGAAAGACGTGGTAGAAAAAAGACGCTCATTGCAGACACAAATGCACGAAGAAAGAATGAAAGGGAACTTCGCATACATAAAATATGACAAATTAATAATAAAAAATAAAAATCATAAGATATATGAGAAACGGAAGCGCGCTCCGTCTACGACTCCAAGCGCTTCGCCTTCTCAAGCTCCTTCTCGGGTCGAAAATATAATTGTCGAGAGCAATACGACACCAGTGTCGAAGTTTAGCAAAGTCAACGCCTTTGATATAATGAGAGCTCGATCTCATTCAGTTAGCCATGCAAGTAAGCAATAGCAACTAGCTCCAACTGACAACCGGAAAATTAAAAAAGATGCAGCAAAAAGTAACAATGTCAAGAATAAGAACGGAAATCGTCCTCCAAGCCGATTGGTCATCGTGGAGGAAAAAGACCAATACCCTCTAAACTCAAACTTACCAAACCTACATCCAACCAATACCCACCCTAAGAAAAAATCCAAACCTATATACATATCGGCTCTTAATGTACGATCTCTTAGCTCACCTGAAAGATTATTGGAACTCGAAAAAGCACTTGAGGATATCA
This sequence comes from Coenonympha arcania, assembly GCA_036785405.1. Lineage (NCBI taxonomy): Eukaryota > Metazoa > Arthropoda > Insecta > Lepidoptera > Nymphalidae > Coenonympha > Coenonympha arcania. Next base: position 2,057,763 of record CM072069.1, read on the forward strand.
AATGGGACATCGTAGGCATAAGCGAAATGCGGCGAATGGGAGAATGTATCGAAGAGTATGAAAACTTTATCCTGTACTATAAAGGGGAAACACCGGGGCTTTACGGCGTGGGTTTCCTCATAAAAAAATATTTAGCTAGGAAGATCGAAGAAATAGTAGGGATTTCAGAAAGAGTAGCTATACTCAATATCAAACTTCCAACATCACAAAATGAAGAGACTTGGTCGATAATACAGGCGTATGCACCAACCGAAGCTAATAAGAAGGAAGAACATTCAAAAATTGATGATTTTTTCGAAATTTTACAGTCGGCAGATAAATATATTGGAAAAAATATCATAGTCATGGGAGATTTTAATGGGAAAATAGGACTGTGCAAGGCTGGTGAAGAACATATAATTGGTAGTTCAAGTTATGGTGCTAGAAGTAGAAACGGTAGTAAATTAGTCAATTATGCCTTACAAAACAAACTCACAATTCTCAACAGTTTCTACAAAAAAAAACCGAATAAAAAGTGGACGTGGATTTCACCAAATGGAAATTATAGAAATGAAATTGATTTTATATTATCTAATAAACCTAGACGTTTTTCTAATACACATGTACTAAATCAATTTAATTTCAACACAGATCATAGAATGGTCAGAGCATCCCTAAAAACATTACCAGTTAAGAAATCAAGAAGAACTTATAAAACTAATAAACAAATACCCAGCCCAGAAAACAATGAAAATTTACTAAATGATTTGAGTTCAGCTCTATATAAACACAACAATACAAACCAAGGTACAGTCAAAGAAAAATATTACACACTGATAAATACACTAATAAGAGAAGTAGCTAAATGTAAACCAAAAAACAAACCCCTCTCAGAAAAAAGCGAAAAATTAATAGAACAAAGGAGACAGCTGCTTTTGTCTAAAAAAGACAAAACTACCAGAAATAAAATTACTGAATTAAGTAAAAGAATTAGAGATGAAATACGTAAAGACATAACGCAGAAGAGAAACAAGACTATCCAAGAACACATTTCCAAAACTGGAGGGGTTAAGAAAGCTTACAAAAAACTGATGAACAAAAAGGACTGGATGATTAACTTAAAGGGAAAAAACAGCCTACTAACAAGAAACAGGGAACAAATAACAAAAATAGCAGCGGAGTTCTATCGCAATTCGCAACCTATACAAAAGATCTATGAAAGACCAAAATACAGCAGAAAATGGAAACATTACATTTGATGAAGAAGATCTACCAGAAATTCTGCTGAGCGAGACTATGTCAGCTATAAAATCACAAAAAAATGATAAATCACCTGGACCTGACCAAATATCGAATGAGATGCTCAAAGCTACCATGCCTGTCATAGCTCCAAGGCTAACAGAAATTTTTAACGAAATATTACAGACTGAAATTATTCCAGAAGACTGGACAAAATCAACTATAACTCTAATTTATAAAAAAGGGGATAAAAGTGACATCGGAAACTATAGACCAATAAGCATAATGAGTAACATATACAAAGTATTCTCAAAGATACTTCTATCAAGAATCTCTAAAATCCTTGACGAAAATCAACCCAAAGAACAAGCTGGCTTTAGATCAAAGTTTTCGACCATAGATCACATATATACTGTCAAACAAATACTTGAGAAGTGTAAGGAATATAACTGTGTATATTACTTAGGTTTTATTGACTATAATAAAGCCTTCGACTCCCTAGAGCACGACGCGATATGGAGAGCATTAAGATTACAAGGTGTTCATGGTAAAATTATAAACATATTAAGAAATATATACTCAAAAACCTATGCTTGCGTAAAACTGGATAAAAAGAGTGAAGAGTTTCCGATTCAAAGAGGGGTCAGACAGGGAGACCCAATATCTCCTAAACTATTCTCAGCAGTTTTGGAAATGGTATTCAGGAATCTTGAATGGGATAATGAAGGGCTTAATATAAATGGGGAAAAGCTTAACCATTTACGTTTTGCGGACGATCTAGTATTGTTTGCAGAATGTCCTAAAAAGTTGGAAAATATGATACAACATCTTTCAGATGAAAGTGCTAAGGTAGGTCTCACAATGAATACTAGTAAAACAAAAATAATGACAAATTCGGAAGAAAAGGAAATTAAAGTGAATGGAACTGTTATAGAATACGTTAATGAATATCTTTATTTGGGACACCTACTGGCAACAAGAGACTGTATGACAAAAGAAATTGACAGAAGAGTGACAAATACCTGGAAAAAATACTGGTCGCTCAGTGAAATAATGAAAAGTAAACATTTCTCCATAAAAGATAAAAGAAAAGTTTTTGATACGTGTATATTACCGTGTCTTACATACGCGTCACAAACATGGGCACTTACTGAAAAAAATCTAGCAACATTAAGAACGTGTCAAAACTCAATAGAGAGAAGTGTGGTTGGCGTGAAGCTGAGAGACAGGGTAAAACTTCAAAAGATCAAGGAGATAACAAAATTTAGAAAAGTAGATAAACTCATCAAAGAACAAAAATGGCGTTGGGCGGGCCATATGATCAGAGAGAACACTGAAAAATGGTCTAAAAAAGTAACAGAATGGTACCCCAGGGACAAAAAGAGGAATAGAGGGAGACAAATGAAAAGATGGGAAGATGATATTTCAGGGTTGGTGGGTAAAATGTGGACCAGACTGGCAAGGAACAGGGATATTTGGAAAAGTTTAGAGGAGGCCTATGTCGAAGGACACGCTGATCACATTCCTTTAGATTAAGTACCTAAATTAATGTTAGTAATAAATTATAAAAATTGTAGAATCAGCAATAAAGGCTATTTTTATTTTTATTTTTATTTTAGGCTTAAATAACAGGCTCTTATGAAAAGTCAAAACTCTACCGCCAGGTTCGGAAAGCAGGAAAGAACTGGCAAGAAACTCGGCACTTGCTCTTTTCAAAAATGTCATTGTTATAATACAAGATTTCTTATAAAGTATGAAAGATTATATAACATAGTTTTAAGATAACTCGTGAGGAGATGGAAGCATATTTCTATCATTCCAAGAATCTTTGTGTTTTTGTTTGATGAATGCAGAACCTTTATTTTTTAAATCAGTCCCAGATAGGTACCTAATTCAGAAAAAAAACGGAAAGAGTGTTCTTGTGTATATACGCCCTTTTGTCGTGAAGTCCCTGAATTATTTTATTTTCAACAAAATAACGAATATATTCTCCGAGGACCCGTGGAATAAAAGTCAATTAAAACAGATTTGTCTCGTGCGCATTACTTTTTCACTTGTCGGAAATTTGGAAGCTTTTTACTTTACATTCTTAAAGGGGACACTAATTTAATAATTGTACGTCAGTCGGTGCTTATTATATTGTCAATTTGATTCTGGTGGTCTTTAGCTTGATATCTTGAGTACCGCCAGGAATTTTATACGCTTATATACCCAAGCTTTTGCAATCTTGAGAAATAAAATCAATATGAAAGTAGGTAAGAAACTTCGTAAAAGTGATCTTAAAAAAAAAAAGATTCCGACGAATTGAGAACCTCCTCCTTTTTTTTGAAGTCGGTTAATAACGCAAATTTTGTAAAATTAAAAAAAATGAAAAACCCTTTACTTATCAAATTACGTGGGAGTGCCGTCAGAAATAAAAACTTAAGAAAGGTGTCAGGTGTCGCCAGTTCAATGATCTTTCCCTATCTCAAAAATGCCCAACGCGACCCAAGTAGTTTTCATTTCGTTTTTAGTGAAAATGGTTGGGTGTAGATTGTTTATGTAGCGGACTGTACCTCTATGGGTCTAAGAGACCGACTCTCTCGTAAATAGAGCAGTGTCACGCGCGTACATTGTACAAGCCACCCCGGGAGCCGCGACTGGCTGTTTAGTATCTCTTAGCCTGAGCTCTTAGCTGACCAAGCATTACTACAACACAAAAACGATCTTACACCAAAATACAAGAAAGTCTTAAATTAAAAATGCCACAAGTGCACTTACGCCTTTTTTCGGCGAACAGCAATATTCGAGGTAGCCTTAAGTATTGTTCATGTGAAATTGAACAAATGCCATTTAAATCGGCGACTTAGAGCTGGTTTTCGTTTGCACTGCGTTTTGGAATAAAGCGATTTAATTGGCATTATGAATGCAGCGAGTTCAGGTGAGTCACTTAATAAGAAGCGATGCATAAGGTTATTTTTCATACTATTGTTCAAACTTTGAATTTAATCGAATTAATTAAGAAAAATGGCCAGTCAAAAAAATGTAATTCGATTTGGTTTCCTGAATTCAATATAAGATACTGAACACTTAATATAATAATAAGAATTATATAAAAAAATTCTTCCCTGAATGTTATAAAAGTAAAACAAACAAGTACAAATAAAACTCGTATAAAAATGTAAGTGACTTCTCTGTGAATATATAGCAGCAGATTTGAAATTCTATGCAATGAAAAAAAAGATGATGATGATCTATCTATGATGATATATACATAATGTCTATAAATAACGCCAACGGTAAATTGAAAAAAAAAACTTTAATATTTGATATACGGAAAACATTCGATATTTGAATTTCCTTAGCTAGAGGAACTTATTTTTTTCAAAGTTAAAAATCAAATAAAATAAAATACAAGGTACAGATTACTTCGCCACTCATTAAGTTACGGTGGTACCATGTACCACTGTCGTCGTGTACCATAAAATATTTAAAGACCCCGCGTCTTTAAATCGTAACTCGTGATATAGAAGTATGGACACGACAGTATATTCATAAACGTTGTTTAATGCTTGCTGTGTATCAAAATGATTGTAGGTGGAGTACATTACGAGCGATGTATTGCAAAGTTGTTAACGAATTGGATCGGACCTCGAATAATCCCTAATACCACCCTGTAATAAAGGCGTAACCGTACTGTGCGAATAAACGTCCATTTCCTTATTTATTGATTTAATTGAGAGTTATACTGTCAAAATTAAACGAATTTTGATGTTTCGAAAATTAATTTAAAACTACAAAAAATAAAAGAGAAAAAGTGAAATATCACGTTAAAATAAATAAAATGAAAAACTCTTATTTTGAAGATATTAGTCATTACCATAGATCTTTATTTATAATTTTACAAAGAAACTAACTAACTAATCACATCAACACTCATGTCGATTTCGTTGAGGCAAATGGATTCAAGAAGTATGTTAATCAAGTTATCTAGTGCATACTTATTAAGAGTACATGTAATAGAAACGAGGAAGCGAAACGTACGCATTCACGGAATCTCAATTACCTCCGCATGCTTATTTAACTTCATGATGCTTTGTAAAATGAGAATGATTGTTAATTTTTTTTTACTTCGCAGTAAGTATGTTAAAGACATTGACAAAACTAAGTTGAAACTAGCGTCATCAATATAATATTGTTATTTTTTTGTGTCATCAACCACATCTCAATTTGACCTACTTTTTGCCTTAAAAATGCACTACTAACAATCTTATTACTTAGTTGGTTTTACCCTTAATGAAAAGCGCAAATTTGAGCTATTAAACTTTATTTGAGCTATTAAAAACTTTGAGCTATTATCTAACTGTTATGGTTGGCTTAGTGATCATACTATTATGTTCGTAAAGCATACGTCGACATTTGGGATCTTTATATGTATACTCGCTCGGTCAAATCCCATCTCAACCTCCAAGCGTATGTGCCCGAAAATGAAAATCTAAACAATCACTTTTTTAAGATACAGATAGATGAGACGCGCAAGACGTTCACCTGGTGTTAAGTGATACTCATGCCCATGTCAGATGCAGTGCGTCCTATAATTTTGCATTCTAAACGACAGACTGCACTGCGTTTATCATTCTGAGACATCAGTTTTGACGTGACAACGTCTTATAATTCGATAGAGCCGGCTGCACGCACAAAAAAACATGACTCATTTACCGTTACCGTGCCGTTACCTCGCTCTGAGGCGTTCCATGTAAGGCTTGAAGTGCAAGCGAGAGTTGTCACGTTCAACTATCGTCAGTAAACCGACTTTACAGACAACCAGTTTTTAGGTCTCATTTTGCCTATTAATCACGTGAGGGTAAACTGCCACTAACACCAAAATACACTAATAGGTACATTACTGTTTAGTGGTAGAATAATTGGTACCAACCCGGATGAACGTCGCAAGAAGAGTTCTACCACCAGTACTTGTAAAATAGATGTCAAATATTGGGAAATTAACGCTTTTTTTTCGGGCGTTTAACCCGCTCGGTCAGGTCGCGCCCTAACCCGTGGGCGGGTGTGCGCTTATAAATCGCGCGCGGCCGGGTGGCATGCTAGACCCGTGCCCGCCGGACCACACCTCGCGTTGCCCTGCTTTATTGTCCACAGTACGCAGTTTCGTATGTACAGATTACAGGCAAGCCGATGAGTAATGCTAAGTAACTTATTTGTTCATAAGAAATTATGTCTAATTGCTTGTTATGTTATCTATCTATATATTATAATATTGGAAACATCAACTGCCTCACTATCCCGGTTCATCAGACTTTTTAAGACAGCCTGGTGACAGCCGGACGGATAACGGAGTCTTTGTTTGTTGTTTTACCTTTCGGGTACGGAATCCCAAAAAAGGTAGAATCATAACTCAAAGGCCATCGTATTACAAGCAGGGTCTGATTGCGTAAGAAAAACGTATTCATCATTATCGCAATCGTTTGCAAATTCTGCCCCCCGATTGGCTGACTTAAATCAGGGAATCAATCAGCGGGCCGAATTGGTAAACGATAACGATGAATACGTTTTTCTTACACAATCCAGGAGAACACGTAACTCGTATTTATTTTTATACTCAACGCGAGCAAATGAGTGGGCGCCTGATGGTAAGCGATCACCGCCGCCCATAGACATTTGCAGCACCAGAGGAACTGCATTATTCGTTGCCGGCTTTGGAAATGTTTATCCGCCCCTTGAATAACCCCATGTTATAGTTTTGAGGGAACACTGTATTTGTTGAAAGCTCTGCTGAAAAAAGTCCTAAAACGCGTTGAAGTTCTCAAAAAGTGTATGCAAGTCACAACTCGGCTAGGGCACCCGTTCACCCGCGACGGGCCGGCGCGCCAGTGAAAGCGATGCTATCGCGCGCTCGTGCGATCGAGCGATTGTCGCAAAGCGGCCGCGCGTTTGTTGTCGCCGCCGCTCGCCCGCGCCTCCACGACGCGGGTAAATGTAAATATTTCACGTATATGTTGCTGTTGAAGCTGCGACAGCGGAAGATAATAGAAAATACAATCTGGGTGCCTTCAAGAGAAGAGTGAATAGGCATTTTCTAGGCAAGCGCGCTCCATCCTAGACCTCATCATTTCTGTTCATCAGACTTGATTGTAGTCAAGCGCAAGCCTATCAATTATAAAAAAAAAAATCCAGAGCTCTTATTATACCAAGCATTTGGTATACAAGTCCGATTGTATAAAGTCTAGTCTCTAATATATAAAATTCTCGTGCCAATTTTTGTTACCGAACTCCTCCGAAACGGCTCGACCGATTGTTATGAAATTTTCGTTAGGTCTGAGAGTAGGTCGGAAGCTATTTTTTTTAATATCCCTAATGGCAAAACAGCTTTGCCGTTTGCCGGGTCAGAGTAATGCATAAAATTAACCTATTTATAGGCGCATCAGTTGTGATTGAAAACACTTTACTTAGCAAACATGTCCTTGCCTCAAAGCGATTAAAAGAGTTCCGGTTTGTTATTGTCACTAAATAGATTAATAAGTTATTGATTAACGCCAGTTGGTTTAGTGCGTTAAGTTGTGAAAAAATAGGAATAAGGATTACTTACTGGTTAAAAATGAGAAAAAGTAACTTAGGTTATATTTAATTTCCTAGAAACCCCTTGGTCATAAACTAGTTTATTTTTTATTTTTAAGTATTGGGTAAAAAAATAAAGATTTTATTGGTCACTGTTGACTTATGAATTTATGATCTTGTTACCTATATCAGTTAAATTTAATAAAAATATAGGTATGTCAATATAGTAGTTTATGTAACGGTTACATAATGGGGGGTATTAAAATACGAGTGTGAGTTTAAAAAACGAGCCGCAGGCGAGTTTTTTAATAGTATCACACGAGTGTTTTAATACCTAATTATGAAGAGTTTCATACACTACTTTATCTACGCTCATATTATTATCATAAATCCAAATCATAAAATCTTGCTAACTTTTGTCGTAAATCATTGCAACTACTAAGATGTCAGGTGGAGTGAAATTTTCTTTAGTAGGTTTCACTACTAGACATTTTTCAGCGCAAAGTTTTGACTAAATAACAAAAAAATTAGTTGTCTGTAAAGTCGGTTTACGGACGATAGATTTACGAGATAACGTCATAATCGTAATCGTTATCGTAATCGTTATCGTTATCGTAATCGTAGTCGTAATCGTAATCGTTGTCGTAATCGTAATCATAATCATCACAGGCCCAGGTGGAACGTTACGCGGAACGTTAGACATTGTGTTGTTGTCTATGGTCAATCATGGCCCATCTATACTCTCGGCAATGACTACCAACTATATGTTGTCTGTGGATTCACTTAAAAAAATATTACATAAAAAATATTACCTAGATAATAATTGATAGATATTATTATTACCCAGATATTATTATTGATAGATATTATTATTACCCAGATAATAATTGTAACCGTTAACCGTTGTATTGCCGATAGCGGTACTGTAATCAATTCCTTCAAAACCCCAGATACAAATACAGGAGTCCAGAGCCGTGTATCGTTATGGATATTATACAACTTTCTTTAAATATTTCCATAGTAGAGCGATGTTATTATGAATAACTTTTTAATAATTATAGAAGTCTGTGAATAAAGTAGGTAATTATTTGACACATTTCGATTTTATAATTCGAACTTTAAGCAATGAGCGTAGATAAAATATGGTTTCAAGTGTGATTTTTTTAATTGCTTGTGACTTAAACAGCAATTTGCGATCGTGTAGCGGAATTGACATGACTAGGTTGTAAGGTTACCATCTTGACTCACTCTTTTAAATCGTTTATTCATGACGCGGTTTTTTGATACTGGAATATCATACAATTTTTCGTCTCTAAACTTTAACAGTAACATACAACACTGTACAGTACCTACAGTACCTCAGCTCTTATCTTAAGGTTGAGCTGGTTTGTGTCCGGTTCATTTCTTTTGAGGTCTTCTTAATCTGATTTTTAATTTTTTTTTAATCGTTATCAGTAAAGTAAAGTAAAGTAAAATATGCTTTAATGTACACCAAAACAAAAACAATAGACATATCAGTATGAATACATTACGAGAATACTCGTCTCAAGTGGTCAAAGTTCACTTTTGCATACAAAAATTCATTGAAGTCATATAAAAAGTAAACTTTTGCTGTTTGGTTTTTGTTACTAACTTTTAACTAGGTGTTTGGTTTTTCAGTTTTCACCAATCGGAGAACTAAGGTTTTTTCCCGAAATTAGTTGATTTTTTAAGGACCTCAACCGCGCAGTTGACTTGAAATATCTACCGATTCCATTTTGCTCCTAATTTAATTTATTAAATTATTATGATCAATAGAGATAAATGAACGAGAATGTGTATTTTACAGAAAAAAAACTATACCAACGCTATAACTATCAAAGTTTTTTTAAACAAACGTTATTTTTTCTACTATTTCGTTATTTTTGCGGTTCGATAACATAAGAATCATGAAACTCGCAATGAAACGGAAAATGACTCGCATTTGGCCGTTTTTAGGGCTCCGTACCCAAAGGGTAGAACGGGACCCTATTGCTAAGACTCCGCTGTCCGTCTGTCACCAGGCTGTAGCTATCACATGTAGTGATAGTTAGGTCCTAGGCAGCGGACAGAGGTGTTTATTTTACTTTAATACCATTGAGAATTGGTCTTGACGCGGGAGCCCGACTCTCACTTCTTTTTTTATTTTTATTGCATAAGATAGGCTTGCGCTTGACGACAATCATGCCTGATGGAAAGCAATGATGAGGTCTAGGATGGAGCGCGCTTGCCTAGAAAATGCCTATTCACTCTTCTCTTGAAGGCACCTAGATTGTACTTGGCTGGAAACACGGAGGCTGGAAGGGCGTTCCACACCTTAGCGGTTCGTATCAGAAACGTGGAGGAAAAACGTTTCGTGCGAGTTTGTTGGACGTCAACCACATAAGAATGCCACCGCTCTCGGCGTCTTGCAGTCCTATGGTAGAAAGGTGAAGGAGGTACAAGGTTATGTAGTTCCTGAGCACACTCACCAAAGTATATCCTTGACCATTGCAGTACTCACTTGACCATTTTTATTATTACGCTGTAATGCTGTAGTACGGAAACCTCAGTGCACGAGTCTGCCTCGCACTTGGCCGGGTTTTTTTTTTAAATTTATGATGATTGTCCAAGGCGCCAATACCACAGACACGAGCGAGTACATCCAACGTCATGGTAAAACACGGCATGAGTAAGAGGATGTGTGGCGGGAAGACAGACGCGGATGTCAAATATTAGCTGACGCGGCGCGCCGGCGCAACGCAGCTTGTATATCTACCATTGAAAAGATATTGTGTTTTTTTCAAGTCAACAAGCTAAAGGTCTATGGAACTTAAATCCTTATTGTACGTAAACTCATGATTGTCTGTAATAGCATTGTCATAATCTCCAGAGTTTGTATGTGTGTCTATTTATACAGGGTTTTATAAATACCAAATCGCTTTCGAACTGTAGTTGAATGAATGAATGAATTAATACTTTATTGCACATTACAAGATTGGAAAACATAACAAACAAGAGATCATACAAAACATAATGCGCAAAAGGCGGTCTTATTGCCATAGCCTAGGCAATCCCTTCCAGACAACCTTTTCTTTTTGGTGAGAGGTTATACAACGAGTGTAGTGGGTTAGTGCAAAATGATTAAAATGATGATTTACTGTAGTTGTTCACATTAACACTAACAACTTTTGGTCTACGACTTTTCAAAATTCAGTATTCATTTATTTCATCCAAAAAAAATAATCTGTAAAGTGACATTACTCTGTTCCGGTATTGCGCCGCGAATTCACGCGCATTACAATCAACACAACTGAGACACACACAAAAGTAGGAACAAGGCATTTTGTTTAAAGAACTGATCATCGAATCCTTACAGAAAAAATATGTAACGGAAAATAAGGGTTTAATGAACAATCGTTACTGACAAGAAAATGAATTTTCTCAAACCCTCTTTCAGAAAAAAATTTCCAAAAAGCATCTAATTTTGTCATACTTTCAAAATGTCTGCAAAATGGCGCAAGCTTTTAAATGAATTCTTGCACACAAAAAAAGTACATAAAAATTACAATAACTGTTTAAAAGTTTTATTTTTAGGCCTTCTAACAATCGTGAAAAGTAATAATTTCCCCGAAATTTAAGTAAATCAGTGTGAACGCGGCTGCTCCGTCCCCCTGTAAACTGTCATTCGGCCTTCTGAAAGCCTTAATGGAAACAAATACAGGTCGAGACCGATTTGTATTTTTATATAACCCTGTATATTGCATACTGGAATACTGGATACATAATTACATAGGCTACTATTTACCCCAATCAATAATTTAGGTAATTGGATCCATCAAAAGTAACTAAAATGATGTTGGGTTTTATGGATTTCCGCCAAGCAATCGGCTTGTAGCTAACAGAACATTATAGTAATTTATTAATAGTTAGGTATACCTTTATAAGATAATTTTGATATCATTAATTGTACCTCGTTAACCTCGCCTAATAGCAATACCTTATTTGCGATGTGGTTTAATGAAATGGTATCCGATCATGTAATTTGGGCACCCACGTGATCCATCTTATGCTAAAACAAAGTCGATAAAAAATATAAAATCGTAAAATGTTTGATAAAGCAAAATGCGTAATCAAGATAGTAATATTTGGTATTGTAGTAAAGTGTGTGAAATGTAATTAAGTTGAAATAGTGGCTTTTACATCAGATTTATTTTATTTTATTGTGAATTTAATGACTTTTCTTGTAAAACAAACTCCGATTTTTGACAAACTCTAAGCAGACTATCTTGGACGGGATAAGTGATCTCTATTGGTTGCTACGCAGCATCATACTGGATAAAACGCTTAAACCGCATGGCGATACGTACGTCTACGGAGATAGGATAGTAGTCAGCGGCAGCCGAAGCCTCCAGCCAGACCAAGACCAGACCAGACCAGACCAAACCCAGCCTGTACACTTGCAGCATGCTAACGTAGAGATAATTCTCTCTACTTTTGTCGAACACATTTCTCTGCCTATCTAGGTATATGGATAAGAAGGATAAAGAGAGCAACAAAAGTAGAGAGATTTATATCTCTACGCACACATCCTAGCCTCGCAGGTCAATTTAGAAATTAATTTTGTCTGCGACAGAATTTCGCTTTTTACACATCCAATTATAATGAGGCAACATTTATAAACAGGTAAGTACGTAAGTGGTGACACGGATTTTATTTTTTTAGAACTTTTAAAGGAAAACAATTCCGTCGTACCTACTTGATGTTTGCGTGACCCGGGAGGGACCTGAGGATGTCCTGGTGTGAGGACGAAACGTGCGTCGAAGAAAGTGTTGGAAGAATTGTGTGTGGTGTTTCACATGTGGATGGTGTGTCTGCATATTGTACAATACAGATTACTTTCAAGTAGCGGATTATAGCAAAACAAATTAATCTGTCCTGCTAATTATGGATTTCCGCAAATTACACCTGCTTCCATTAAACTGGACAATTATCACAAAAATATTTTTCAATTCAATAACTTTGACGACCTCTCTGGTGCAGTGGCGACGCGCTCAGTTTCGAGTGGGATATCGCGGGTTCGATTCCTGCCACGGGTCACTTTGGAATTTTATAATTTCCAAATCGGCTCAGGTCTGGTCGGGTCGGAGGCTTCGGCCGTGGCTAATTACCACTACCAGCAAAGATAATATAGCAATTTAGCGTTCCGGTCCGATGCTTGTAGAAACCGTTCGGGTAACTTATCCTTTCCAAGTCAGTACGATAACATCTTAGGCTGCATCATCACTTACCATCAGGTGAGATCGCAGTCAAGTATACTTACTAGTACTGAGTAAAAAAAATCAGAGCTGCGATTAGCGCTTTCTAAGTTCAAAAAAAGAAACAAACAAACTCTTCAGCTTTTTAATATTACTAGGTAGATTAGTGTAATAAAATTTGGAGGCCGTGCAGGGAATCAAACCTGGACCTCGCAAGCGAGACAGCATCAATGTCATAATGCTGAGGCTAGCAGGAGAGACGGAGAAAATCTCTCTTAAGTGTTTACAAGACGCGGACCCAGTTTAATGTCCTTATTTATCTCATTTCACAAACTGAACGCAACCGGGGAGCGCATTCAAATGAGTAAACGAGTTTTTTTGGACATTGTTATAATCACGCGTGGGCGAGGGCCGTGGCCGTGGGCGTGGGCGCGTCACGCGAAAACGGTCGAGCTTTAAATTGCCGTTTTTGTTATAAATCAACAGAACACAGCCTCTTATTTCGCTTTTGTTATTTGCTGCACACTTCTGTGTCGGTTTTGTTTTATCTTTGTGTAAATCTTGTTTGTCAGCAGAGGTTTTGCATTGCCTAAAATCGTTTATAGCACCTAGTGTTATTATCTCGCTGCAGACTCGGTCATAAATCATTCGAGTGTTTCGCTTTGGTTGTTCTTTGTAGAGTTGTGTATTACTGCAGAACAACAAAAGCGACACACTCGACCTACTATAAAACTGGGAATTTGCGTACCATAAAACTGCGATATAGTTGTATAGTTGTAGTTCTTTATAATATTTAGATTTTTGTAATTGTTAACTTGTTTTGGATAAAAAAAGGCTTTTTTATTTTTTTTATTTTTATTTTATTTATTTTTAGAACTGCGAGACGTCGAGAGAAGTGCAGGCATCCTTATCACGACGTCTCGCGGTATTCATCAGTAACCATTTACAACAAGAAACAGGTGTAGCAATGGAACAACACACAAACATAGACGCAGAGGCGCGCGTCAGGCGATTTAGTGTTCCGGCGCGATGCTGCGTAGAAACCGTAACGGATTCACTTACCCCTTATAAGTTAGTCCAATAACACCTTCAGCCGCATCATCACTTACATCAGGTGAGATTTCAGTCAAAGCACAACTTGTAAATAGTAAAAAAAATATACAAGTGTGATGACAGTACAATAGTGGACACGACGTGATAAAGTCTGCGCAGGAGTTGTCGGGAACCGTGTCGCCGCGAAGAGCTTCTTATTCTTCTTCTTCTTGTTCCTGGGACTTTTCCGCGATTAGGCAATAATTCGCCCGTTGCGCGTGATGTCGTTGATGCGGGTCCCCGCCGGATCACTCCAGCCAGCCGAGCTTACTCCAGAATCCGAAGAGGCCTCCCAGGTCGCACAGGATATCTTGGAGTGTTGCTGAGGATCCCAAGTAGATCTCGCGTTGGTCCGACACTCCAGTGCATCTTATAGTAGCACGTGTGTCGTCCTCCTCCATGCAGGCTCTGCACAGAGGGCTGTCCGTGCCGCGAAGAGCTTTAAGATCACTTTTCGTTACCTCGCTATTCGCTCAGCAATTAATTCGGTAATTACCCTTAATACTTTGCCGTTATAGCGCGGGAATTTTATACTTTGAACCCCCCGCTGCACTCAGGGTTCAACCCTAGGATCCTTCACTGCTCATCATTCAATTCATACAAGCCACTCAGGCCAAAACTTATTTTGTGGCCTTGCAAAACTATTATTTCGCATTTACGTACTCTGCTACTTGCAATGAAAAAACCTAAATACAAATTTTTGCTATTCACATTAATATCTGATCATTTTCATACGGGTAGGTACTGAATGGCGTATAAAATATCGTCAAATGATTCCATCTGACCTGAAGTCTGAGAAGTTTAGTACTAGTGCACAAAATACACTAAGTATTGCAGTTAATGTTGCATGTGAGATTGCCAATTCATAAAAAAAGCTTTTTTCCAACTTAACTTTGCAAAACAACGCATTAAAAAGCAACGATGCCGCAAGAAACAAGTTCACACACGTCGCCTTTGACCCACAAGGGATGACATTTAGTGTCACTCCCGCTCGCCGTACATCATCGCGTCTCGCCGATGACGCATCGCTGCGGTCAAGGATTCCCCCCCTTCCCGAGTGTCACTGGAAGTGAAAAGAACGCAATGCCAGACCTACGTCACTACGCCCGCAACACGCCAACGTTACAAGTTACAACCAAGCGAAGACTTTCACGATAAATTAACTTAAACAGTATGACTGTTTTGAAATAAGAAGATAGGTTTATAGATTCATATCTAGGTTTCGTCATTTCAACTAAATATTGCCTAAAACAGGAACTTAGAATGCGGATTAGTAAGCTTCATGCGTACACTTTTGAAAACATTATGGAGTACACCCAGACTTGGTATCATTATGGATTCCAGTAGATTTAAAGCCTCAAACTCTCATGATTTTAACTTCAACATTTTTGAAAATTCTTAATAGTCTTTGTCACTGTTGCATGTATTGTGTAAATGTCATGCTTAAGTAAAAAGCATAAGTCTGGCATAGTCTGCCAGCTTAGGCTCTAAGTGCAAGTGTTTTATTGGCGTAATAAAATTATATTGTCCCTTACATCCAATTTGTAATATGAGCACTTTCTCCCGTAACAGCACGAATTACGCGTGTAATTTTGTATTGTTTTTAAATTCAATTACGAGTACTTAATGATAGAGTAATTCGGCAATACCACAGTGCAGAAATTTCGGTAAACCAACTTTTGTAGTTTAAGACTTAAACTAAAAAACTTTAAGTGGTAGCATATAATATGACTATTTCAACAAGTCAAGTCTAAATTCATTTCGTGATATAGATTTTTACATAAAATTAAATTAACTTAGGCGATTTTAATTAAGAAAACATGCATGTGAGTTACAAAAAAATGTCAGTGTACCATGAAAAAATATACCTACTTACTCATGCAATGCCCAAGAATTATTTGGTATTTATCCTATTCAAATGCTATACGGCCGAAGTGGTATACATTTTTGTGTGAAAATTCGAGTCGCATTGTCAAAATATCAACTTGCCCGCTTTTTGCTGGAAATTCTTTGATGCGCGCCAGTTTACCGACTGTGCTGCGATAAGTGTTTGAGTGAGCACGAATACGACCCGAATTGACGACAACTCCGCTACGGCAATAGCAGGAATGTTCACCGAATCCTACAAAAATCAAAATCAAAATATCTTCATTTCACATATTTAACATACGGGCTCTTGTAAAAAGTCAAGTATGATATTTGTCGCAAATGTATGGTGATAACTACAAGACGACTTAAAGCTAAGTTTACGAGGGTTCCAACGCGCCCTGCATAGAGAAGAATACCACAACAAACTCAGCCAGGTTTTGCTACTGTAGCTCGATCACAAGGTTTACAAATTGAACTGAAACAAAAAGGGTCACATCCTTCCGTTAACAATAGGTACTCGTACAAGAGCAAATACGTACTCTCAAAAGCGTACTTGAGTATGCTTGTAAAGTATCGGTCACACAGTGAGCTGTGAGAGGTGTTAACAAATTAAGTCAGGCACTAAACGCTGGGCAATCGTTTTAACAGAACCCTTTGTGCCTCACATAAAACAATTACACCTCGTTCCTTAGTTTACTGCCGAGTTAGAGACTAATATGTACACTGTGGTCTGAGTTATAAGCGAACTATTTAACCGTATTACAGTACTATAGGGTGCCTATTTTTATACGTGTATAGTGATAATATACTAATATCTGGAACTAAAGAAAAGATACTCAAAATTCTGTATCTAATGTAAACATAGTATAGCGCAGTTCTCTACTTTTATTATTTTTCCGAAAAACTTTATCCAATACAGTCCGTTTAAATTTACAAAGTTACTCGCTAATTTGACAAATTAATGTAAATAGTCATGAGTCATGACGTAACAAGCATACATAAGAAACGTAGCTATCGTTTAATAATTCGAGTAATTTAATTGTGATTACAGTAAAATATTATTTATTTTTAACGCAAGCGTCGCTATCTCTCTGACCGCCTGATATACCTACTTACGCAATATTATCTTCGAATCACATTTAAAGTCAAGTCTAACCTTTTTTTTTTTTTTTATTAATTATTTTTTTTTTTTTTTTTATACGTGGGGAAATCCGTTATGGATACCGGTGTACCACGGGGAGGCACTGCGGTTATGTCGGAGTCGCACCGACTAAAACCCCACGGTGTTCACCTCGTCGCCTGGTGGATGAGCAACGGGACCGGAAGCACTCGCGTTACCCAGCCAACAAGTCAAGTCTAACCTAACCTAACCTAAATTCAGAGAGAGATAGGAGCTATGACGTATTGTCTAGTTAACACATTTTTATGGACAGCTTCCAAGAACAACTGTCACGTATGACGGTATCCCTGCAGCAGAATTAATCGCAGTGCGCTTATAGCATGTAAACTAACAAAATATGGTCGGGTTAAATGGCCAGGTTCCCATGCAGCGACACGCCCACAGGCGAGATTTGTGTGCAGTTTTAATTGTCGACGCTCCAGTAACCAATCGGTGGGGCCTGCCAGTTAGCAATAACGTCACTTCACTGCACAGTTTGTTACTAATGCCGTTGTAAAACATTCCCGCTACTAGTAGATACTTGAAAATCTATGCTACCAACTATTTGTCAATGTAGTTTCGGATACCGACTCGGATTCTAAGTTTTATCCACAGACTGCGCCGGCGCAACTAGCTGTACCGCGCAGCTTCGCCCGCATGAATTTCGGTTTCTACATATAGGTACCATTATAATACATACCTATAAATTTAAATACGAATCAAAATTATTCACTCGCAGCGGGATTCGAACCCGCGTCTCCCATCTCTCGCGGCTGGGTGCTCTGACCGCTGAGCTATGCGAGCCTTGTCCTCCTGCGATGAAATTTTCGATTCGTATTATTTGGTCCTTAGGCAGGACTAGCGCCATCTATTAGTGAAACGTAACAGTTTCAAACTAATTTCGAAGGCTCATTATTTCATATTTAAATTTATAGGAATTATTTCCTAAGTATGTAAAACACTAATCAAAAAGATAATTAGTTAAAAACGGCAATGTATCATCTCTTGTTCGAAGCTTGCTTCATATGAAATTATTAGTTACAAATTACAATGCCACCAGGGCTATTCCTTAGTCATAAATCAACCAACAGAAGAACGACTCTCTATCTATTATTACAAAACGATCACAAAGGGTCATACGTGACAGTAGAGTAAATAGTGAGTCAGTCAGTCCAGATAAAGGGGATCGAGTTACGTTCTGAGTACGGCTCGAAACAAGACCGATATTGTAGTCTCGTAATATTGGGACACCGAGCGATCAATTCTGTTAGAAGACAGCGTAATAAGTACAGTTTACTCTAACCGACCCACATTATAAGTTAAATAGAAGTGGCCTTTGAACTGGACTAGCGTTTGTACGGCGAAATTATACCTAAGACTTAGCGGTGTAGAAGCCGTATTTAAACGATTTTAAATGAAGTTTTATTCAAAAACTATAAAGACAATTACTTTCAAATTTACACGTCATATTGTAATAAAATCGCTTAGAAGCAGAAACACGATTGGATAAAATTTTCTCAACAGAAAGTTCTCCCAAAAGTTGCTCCGATTTAATTATAATTTTTGTTTTTAAAGTGTTGTATAAAAAAATAATAATATCCAAAAACGCTTATAAACAGATTTTTGATAACTAGCTTAGTTTTTGAGTAATTGGGTAAAAGGTCGTTTTTCTGTTACATTCTTCCGCGACGCTGCATGTCGCAACTACCAACATATCCGTGAGAGTGAGAAAGACAAAAATAAATTTAATAAATCCCCATAAGTAGGTTACGCCGTTTTATAAGAATAGGGATGCTCCATACTAAAAAAAAGACGTGGCACGACAAAATGGAATAGAAAGTAACAGTGTGAGGTGTCGGTTACGTAACGGCCGCGAGTTCAATGGTTTTTATTCTCAAAAGAAGTTTTCACTTCAAAAACTACTGAACCAATTAGGCTTAAGTTATAGAGGTTCAGTTTAGTGAATCAGTGCTGATGATTAAGGAGATATTCAAAAATACGATAAGTGATGATACAATCTAACCGCTTCATACGTGTCTTTGGTAGGTACGTCAACTAAGTAGGGGTGTAAGCACCGATAAGAAATCTGAGGATATGAGAATCCGAACGATTTACGTAAAACTTGTTCGTACAAGCAAACAGTAGCGCCATCTGTCAAAATTCTATAGGTGGCTGCCGAGCGAAGTACAGCGTAGCCTTACTGCTGGTGACAAAACAAGCGCTTTTGACACCGGTAAAGAGGTGATACTTTTTCGCGCCGTCCGCCATGTCCAGGGTACCTATATCTCTATTGGTGTAAGCCTTTTTCAATGCCTTGCAGTTTTATTGTAAAAAGGTGACGGGGGAACCAAATTAATTAGTAAAGTCTTCAGTAATGATTTATATATTTTTCATATATTTTTCATATTTTCATGTATTTTCTTAATAACTCTACCACGTATTATTTACCATGTCTTAATGAATAAAAAGTTAGTTACAGCTAATTGGCGTGAACTAAACGTTACGTAACGACACACAGCGTCGCCGATCGTTTTTGCACGCAGAAATTATTTTACCTTACGTCAGCGGATGGCACCCTGGGGCCTCATGAATTGCTAAATCGATTTTAATTGTGCTCCATGAAATTGCGATTGCTACCTGTAGGAAAAAGTGTTATTATTAATCTACTAATAGACGGGAATGCGTTAGGAAATGCTGTTAATACAAATAATTGACAATAAGCCGCCTTTAACACATTCTTTTTCTCCCTTTGCATTTGTAATAAAGTAGACAATAGCGGTATTTAGGTCATTACTTAAATGTTGTTTTTCATTAAAAAAAATCTGTTAATGTCCGTGATAAAATTTATCAAACTTTTACCCATCTTCAAATGGGCTTCATAGGTATCGTTATTTAATAAAAAATTTCCGGAAAAAAAATATCCTTTGCTCTGTTGTACCGTCCGAAAAGAAACTTCGTTTCAAAAAAGCTTTCCCTATCAATTAACCAAGTTACTCATACTTACTACAAATACCCCATTACTTGTATTCGTAACTTACTATAGTAGTGTTATTATCTCGCTGCAGTTTCGGTCATAAATCATTCGAGTGTTTTGCTTTTGTTGTTCACTAAAATACAAAAGCAGCAGTGAAGCTCAGCAGTGAAATACAAAAGCGAAACACTCGGATGATTTATGACCGAGTCTGCAGCGAGATAATAACACTACTTTAAATAAACTCACAAAGACAAACCCTCTCACAACTCGCGAGTGTAAGCCAAAAAACGCTGAAACGAATCGGCGACCGCGAACATTGTTACAACTCGGAAAAATGCTGATCGTAAAAAATGTGTCGATCACAAGTACGCAAAAACTAGCGTACTGTTGCGATACAAGCTTTATTCGATGTGGGTGTCCCGCTGGGCGGTATTTTCAGACTAATTCTTAATTGTACACTTCTTACAGTGTTGGTAATTTTTCACAGAATTCCACACAGCATTTATGCACTTACCAATCAGCAGGATTCAGTCGACAGATGATTAATTAGGGGATATCATTGGGGTAAATGATAATGACCACTGGAATTTAAAGATCATAGAACGGCATAACATCGAAAAGGCTTCCACCCATAGGTACATAGTCGACGTACCGAAGACGCGTACGAAGCGGTTTGATTCCTCGTTCCTGATACGCATTGCAAAGGCCTGGAATACCCTCCCAGGCGGTGTCTTTCCTGCCACTTACAACCCGGGCGCCTTCAAATCAAGAGTGCATAGGCATCTTCTAGACAAGCGCGTTCCACCGTAGAATGTATCATCACATTCCATCAGGTGTGATCACAGTCAAGCGCTAGCTAATATATATATTAGTTAAAAAATATATATAACTCGGTGTCTACGGGCCTCTTAAGAAGGCTAAGAGGCACTCAGCGAGCGCGATAAAGATACGATGCTCCGAGTATCTCTACGCGATCTAACAAGAGATCAGAAGTAAGGAGATCCCTAGACGAACCAACGGCTCAAAATGAAAAAAAAAACCACATCGAAATCGGTCCTTTTAGGTTTAACTTTACAAAATAAACCCAGACAAAATCCAGTATTAATCGAAACTCTTAAAAGAATATAAATATGTTTAATACCCACTTAATACCGCTTCATCAAAAATCTTTATGCCAAAGGGCCGGTGGCTAGAGGCGTTCAGAGTAAAAATTTCAATAACCTTTTTTATCTCCACCCAGGACAATGCCTCTGCGGAGGCTAACGATGCAATTAAAGAGTTTCGGAGATTTTGCTCAACAAAAATGTATTGAGGGCCGCTTATGGCTTATGCATATTTATATTCACGACTTCTACTACTTGAAGTTAATAATGGGACGATAATGGCGGGCGCTGATGCTTAGAATGTAAATTATATTATTCCCAGACGTTCGGCATTATTCCGATTGGTATTTTAAGCGGACGTCAACGGTGGGAAATAAAATGTTTTAAGAATTTAATTTTTAAATACAATAATGTGTATTTTATTTATTTACTTTCATTTTACTTAAAAGCCAGTTGTTTATAAAAAAATACTCCCTTTTTTTTCATCAAGCGTATACCTACCTAATGCGAGATAGAAATATTGTTGTAGCGGTCTTCGATAGCTGACGACAGATGGCGTAACCAGTACCCTAGTACACGCTGACGGAGCTTTCAAACGAGCGTGCTATATATACAAGTTCTGACGTCACATGCTCGGATCACAAGCGGTCCCCAGGCATAACACCTGCCTGGAGGGAAATTTCCCTATTGCCCTAACAACCGGCAAATTGTAATTTTTTACACAATTATATAGTAGGTAAAGCCCGTAATTTTTCAAAACATAAAATAACTAAACAATTTCAGCTGCTAATAAATGATAAGCCTGAACGACGTAGGCAAAAACAAAACCTTTCCATCTCTTAAAGTGGTAACTGAACGCCTGAAGGTCAATCTTTTCTTTTGTTCTTTAGTCTGGCACCGTGGGAGGCTTCAGCCGTGGCTAGTAACCACTCTACCTGCGCAGACGCACGCCAAGCGATTTAGCGTTCCGGCGCAATGCTGTGTAGTAACCGTTAAGGGTTGCTTACCCCCTTCCAAGTTAGTATGATAACATCTTCGATTGCATTGTCACTTACCACCCGATCGCAGTCAAGTCGGCATAATCTACGAAACAGCGATCTTTAATACTTGGCAAAAGAAACAATTGGCCATTGGGACACAAGAAAACAAGTATTAATATGTCCAATAGTCAGTTACTATAAGTTTACGGTAATCTTATCGATTGGCTCCGCTGTAACGAGCACTCCACAAAAAATGCTATTCCGAAATACGGTAACAGCTTCGCCGTGGACACAGTGTAATGAAAACAGTCAGGTAAACCCGCGTAATAAAGGATATTAATATTATAAACATGCCGAAAGTTTGTATGGGTGTATGTCCATGCATTTGCTTATTCACGCCACACGTGAGAAACACTAAACAGATTTAGGAGAAAATTGGAATGAATAATAAGCCGAATATCACGCGGAAGGGGCTGGGGCTAATTTGACTATATAACAACGATAACACAGCGAGCTCTCGTAAACTTAGACCACCTCGACTTTGCAATAGAACAAATTAATTTTCATAAAAGACTCGATAAAGTTGCATAATATAGATATTGTAATGGTGCCAATTCAAACAGAATTTTGTTTTGTACAATTTGTAAACTCTGTGGAACTATTTTGAATTGACGTAGGTACCTTCAGTTAGTTAAGGTTCAGTAGAAGTGGTGAGTGACAAACATCCAAACATATAAGCATTCAAGCTTTCACATTTAATTTAATAGGATAATCTGACTTCGTATTGCCTCATACTATGAAAAAACGTCACAAGGCCAAGTTATAAAAATCCGACATTTTTTTACAAAATTATTCGACATAACATATTTTGTTTAACTGCACATTCTGCGCTGTGGTCCCCAAACTTAATAAGCGTGGCTGTCACGAGTGAAAGTGCAGATTTATTCGGCCCTGTAACCGCACTGTGCACATCCCGGCCTTATGTAAGGGAGCTGCGTAATTTATATACGACGCACTGCACCGACTACACGACACGTCGCTGACTGCACTAGCATCGACGCACCATTTTTATTGCTTTTAAGAAAGAAACTTGTAAACTGTAGTGTACAGTCTTTCTTTTGTGTGCTTCTACACTTGACAGTGGGTGGTGGTTCACTAGGTAACTACGTGTCAAGAAGACGATTTCAACCGACTTCAAGAAAGCAGGAGGACTGTATTTTTTAATGTTTGGTATAGCAGAACTTTCGAGTTGGTGGGAAATTCTGCAAAAATTTGCATTGTGTGCGTGATAAATGGACAAATAACTCAATATTACGCCGACCGATTTTGATGATTCATTTGTTATTAGAAAGGATGTACTTCTAGGGTAGTTTGATGAGAGTTGAAGGCGGTTTTTTCGTTTTCGTTAAAATTTTGACAACTGTTATAAATTTTTTAATTCAAAATTCAGTAAGACCGATTTGTATAAAAAATTAGTGCGTTTGAACTTTGTGAACCGGGTTTACCAAGTAAACGCTATCGGGTCAGGTACTACAGTAGTAGTAGTAATAAAAAATATGAATTATAGGATTTTATATATTAATAGGATTTTCTAAGAGGCATCTTGAAAACACTATACCTACTACTGATATTATAAAAGCGGAAGTTTGTACATGTGTGTACGCGTGTATAAGCGCCATAATAAACTAATTTGACTGAGAATAATTGAGAGAGATTGCACCCTAGACCATACATAGACCATTATTACCCCAGAAAAAATCAAAGTTTCTGGAGCATTTGTGGCTTGAAAAAAAACGAAACGTCACAATCTTCTAATACGAAATCCAATACAAATGAATCTAAGAGAGAATCGAATCAATCGCTTTGCTCAGTATTTACACGTGGTTTGCATTGTTACGTCATAGAGGTCATCGCATCAAGATAAGATCGGATGCTCCACACAAAACGATGTTGATAGATTACCATTTAAGATGCAATCGCTCTGTGATACAGCTCTATTTCGCATCGGTATTGCAGTGGTAGTCAACCTTTCCCATCAAGGCGAAGAAATTTAAAAAAACTGATGATAAAAAATTGGGGAACACAGTTTTGTGTTGCAGCTACTGATAAGAAAATTCAGAACATGGGCCTATGTATTTAAACCTTTTTCGTACAAGCAAACAGTAGCGCCATCTGTCAAAATTCTATAGGTGGCCGCTGAGCGAACTACAGCTTGGCCTTACTGTTGGTGGCAAAACAAGCATTTTTGGTACCGATAATCTGGTGACACGCCGTCCGCCCTGTCCAGGGTATATTATGTCTATTGTTGCAGCCGTAGACTTACACTAACTTAATTACACCACTCGACAACCATTTTTCAAAAGCACTGTACAGTAGATCCATTTACGTCCATCCATTATCATCATTCAAATATTCTCTCTATATTTTAAAGCTTGAACTCAGGCCTTTGATGCTATTTTAATGCAATTTTCGGGTTTAAAACAACTTGATACTCAAACACATATCCATGATACGTTGGGAACCCAATCCACCAATCAAACAATAACATAAACCACATGTTTACTACCCCTGATATTGTAAGAGTATATCCAACCATCTATGCTCAGCATAATATGCTGTCATCTAGTTATATATATTCCAAGAATTAATACAAGAGTGAAATGAGATATCATATATCGGTTCGATTCGTGCTTGCAATTAATAACAAATGTTTATTGACCTTTCTCTCAAAGCCTTAGCAACAGGCCTAGAATTACATACCTATGACTAAATATTCTACATATCTATCTTAGAACCATGCGGTAGGTCTACACGTGTAAAAATATCATAGTGCCTCGACATAGTCGACAAGTATAGACGATTACTAAACTAAAACTAAATATAAACTTGATCTTTTAAAATTGTAGAGTCTACGATTAAATAATACGGTTAAATGACTACGATTTCGCATTGTGAAGTCAACATCTGAGGATGTCTCGGTGTCGGGACGAAACGTGTGGAATTGTGTGTGGTGTTTCATGTGTGCGGTGTCCCTGCATCCAATATGCAGGAACACCGCCCACATGAAACACCACACAGATTATTTTCAAGTAGCGGATTATAGCAAAACAAACCTGCTAAACGTAAACTATTCGGCGCGCAAATGAAAAATTTTAACTATCTGAGTTAGGTACCTACCTATACAATGTACGGTAACCTCGTATAAACAAATATGCAAACCTTTAGACCTAAGTTTTTTAAAAAGAAATTAAGCGGGAAGAAAGTTGTGAGGAATTTCACTAAGAGTCATTAAAAAGCCATTATACTTTGTCCGGTTGCTGTTTACATTATTAATTCTTTTTAAACTAACCGTTAAATAATATCAAGATCTCATTGTATGGGATATTCGGTTTTAAGAGTTAGCGCACATTCATTGTATAAATTAATTAATTTTATGAATTAAATTATGTACCTACCTATGCATATAAGTAGGTACCTACCTCCGTTTTTTCCGCTTTAAATTTTCCTTTTTTAAAACCTCTATCCATATGATATATTGAATGTTTGATGTAGGTACTCGTAGATAGCTTCACAATGTATACTTTTTGTCCGGGAAAAATCCATCATTAATTATAATCTATGAGTAAGAGTTCCATTAGAAAGAAGTTTATTAAGGTTGGCAAGGGAGCTTACGGGGGCTCTTTTTTTAGCGAGTGCCGAGTTTCTTGTCGGTTGTTCTCGACACGAATCTACAGTGTAATCTTGGCTTTTTTTAACTATATAGACTAGCGCTTGACTCATGATCACACCTGATGGAAAGTGATGATACAGTTTAAGGTGGAACGCTTTTGCCTAAGAGATGCCTATTTACTCTTGATTTGAAGGCGTCCGGGTTGTAAGTGGCAGGAAAGACAGTGCCTGGGTGGGTATTCCAAGCCTTTGCAGTACGTATCAAGAACAAGGAATTAAACCGCTTCGTACGCGTCTTTGGCACGTCGACTATGTATGGGTGGAAGCCCTCAAAATCAGTAGTAGGTAGTTTAAGGTAAAGTAAAGGTTGTTATCCGCCTGCAAGTTAGGTAATAAAAAATATTTTGTTTTTAACTGAAATTGAGTGATTTAATTGAAGTTTTTTATAAGGTATAAGGATAGTGTGCGCTAACCTTTACGTGACGCGGTACTTGGCTTAAGACATCATCGGAGCTTCCAGGAAGCGGCTGATATAAATGTTTAATCTCTCATATTTACGAGTCTCTCTCCCTTTGACCGCTCGTGCGCGCTCTTACCACAGTTAACTACAATGTTTAAGCGATTTTATCTAATTACCTCAATTACATACTTAAGTATCAGGAAATACCGGTAAGTAGACACAAAAGCCTTCATAATTAAAAAAAAAAACTTTGGAAAAAATATGTCTGGTTGTGAGCTCTCTCGTGATTAAATCTGCCAACGAACATCGTACCAACTTGGAAGGAGTAACTCACGGCTAACGGTTTCTACACAGCATCGCGCCGGAACGCTATAAATCGCTTGGCGGTGATTCGCTGATTTACGTCAGCCAATCGGGAATTCGCTAACGATTACGATAACGATGAATACGTTTTTCTTACGTAGTCACACCCTTGGTTACCATCTAGCACCAAAATACAAGTCAAGACGAGTAATTTGGTGCTAGATCAAACGTGTCCAAACTCGATGGGGTTGTGTCGTTTAACTCCCAAGTTCCTATGCCCACCTTCGGGTTCCATGATCAGATCAGCACCATGTTAAAATCATTTTGCATTGTTATGCGATTTACACTTGCTTTTCATCTCAAGCGGTAACTGGGAAATGGATAACATTTAACTTACAAGATTTGATTACAGAAATACAGACAAACAAACAAGCAAAAAAACATTGGGACAGATGAAACTAAATAAAAGCATGTACCTAATGATGAAAACCGGAACGTGTCACAGCATGAAAACCCTTAAGAGTAATGTGGCGTTACTAATAAAAGGTAAATAAGTAATGTCTGATGTCGAGAAGTGTCAACAGTAAGACGAGCGAAGCGACTCGAGGCAAAGCCGGATGCATTTCGATAACTAGTCCAGTCGGACGAGATAGTGCGGCGCGCCCTTTCTTCCCGGCGCGTGCGACCTCACGATAAACAAGCGACCAAGTCACAAGCGATGACGACTGTCAATGGCTAGACGAGCGAAGCAAACGGTGAGTCGAAGCAAAGAAAGATGGATATTGATAACTAGTCCAGTCGGACGAGATAGTGCGGCGCGCCCTTTCTTCCCGGCGCGTGCGACCTCACGATAAACAAGCGACCAAGTCACAAGCGATGACGACTGTCAATGGCTAGACGAGCGAAGCAAACGGTGAGTCGAAGCAAAGAAAGATGGATATCGATAACTAGTCCAGTCGGACGAGATAGTGCGGCGCGCCCTTTCTTCCCGGCGCGTGCGACCTCACGATAAACAAGCGACCAAGTCACAAGCGATGACGACTGTCAATGGCTAGACGAGCGAAGCAAACGGTGAGTCGAAGCAAAGAAAGATGGATATTGATAACTAGTCCAGTCGGACGAGATAGTGCGGCGCGCCCTTTCTTCCCGGCGCGTGCGACCTCACGATAAACAAGCGACCAAGTCACAAGCGATGACGACTGTCAATGGCTAGACGAGCGAAGCAAACGGTGAGTCGAAGCAAAGAAAGATGGATATCGATAACTAGTCCAGTCGGACGAGATAGTGCGGCGCGCCCTTTCTTCCCGGCGCGTGCGACCTCACGATAAACAAGCGACCAAGTCACAAGCGATGACGACTGTCAATGGCTAGACGAGCGAAGCAAACGGTGAGTCGAAGCAAAGAAAGATGGATATCGATAACTAGTCCAGTCGGACGAGATAGTGCGGCGCGCCCTTTCTTCCCGGCGCGTGCGACCTCACGATAAACAAGCGACCAAGTCACAAGCGATGACGACTGTCAATGGCTAGACGAGCGAAGCAAACGGTGAGTCGAAGCAAAGAAAGATGGATATCGATAACTAGTCCAGTCGGACGAGATAGTGCGGCGCGCCCTTTCTTCCCGTCGCGTGCGACCTCACGATAAACACACGGCCAAGTCTCAAGCGACGACGACTGTCAGTGAATAGACGAGCGAAGCAAGCGGCGAGTCGAGGCAAAGAAAGATGGATTTCGATAACTTCTCCATACGGATGGCATTGGCTTGCAGTAGTTTTCCGGTGCGTGCGACCTAACGATAAACACACGTCCAAGTCACAAGCGATGACGACTGTCAATGGCTAGACGAGCGAAGCAAACGGTGAGTCGAAGCAAAGAAAGATTGATATCGATAACTAGTCCAGTCGGACGAGATAGCGCGGCGCGCCCTTTCTTACCGGCGCGTGCGACCTCACGATAAACCGCGGCCAAGTCACAAGCGATGACAACTGTCAGTGAATCGACGAGCGAAGCAAGCAGTGAGTCGAGGCAAAGAAAGATGGATTTCGATAACTTCTCCATACGGATGGCATTGGCTTGCAATAGTTTTCCGGTGCGTGCGACCTAACGATAAACACACGTCCAAGGCACAAGCGATGACGACTGTCAGTGGCTAGACGAGCGAAGCAAGCGGCAAGTCGAGGATAAGAAAGATTTTGATTTTGAAAAATCGGTTGAGATAATATGGTGCGCCCTTTCTTCCTGGCGACCTCACGACTAACATGCGTCAAAGTTAGAAGCGATAACAACTGCCACTACAGCTGCCAAGCAAATCAGGCCAAAAAAGATAGACTTCGACAACTAATTCACTCCGCACGTATTTAACATTAGTTGCTTCTACGACATTTTTCACTGAGTGATTGAATTAAAATTTTGAGTAGCAAACGTTCAATAAAAAATATTCAACTAGTATTTATTAAAACCCTTGGATAAGTCTCGACATCGGAGGGCATGGGTCTCGAATCTCCACATGCAGATCATAATATGGGTTAGTTGTAAGTGAAATTAGTAATTACTTCTACTGATACGATAATATGTATTATTTTAATTTCACTTTATATTATTTAAGTGAATTGAATCATTGATTTAATTTAAAAAGAAATGATATTCCTTCACTTGTACCAAACACCGTCACGAGGCCGCGCCGCTTCCGTCATCTAAATAAGCCTCACTCAATCATTTTTCAACTCTATCTATTCACCACAAGATTCAGTTTTCCTGACGATGAGACACGTCAAAGAGAATTTTAGTTTTTTTGTGAACCGTCGGCGTTCAAAAGAGTTCAACGGGTGCGAGAGGAAGTCCGCAGTGTGTCTACAGCTCTAGACTCTAGTCTATGCGGTCTAGATTCTCGTGAGAGAAATTTTAATTTGATTTTCCTTTACTATTTATTAGTCATCGTATAGACGATAATACTTCCTGCATCGTTTTCTGAGGAATACTCGTAAGTACACAATGAAATGAAAATGAAAAATCTTTATTTTATGAAAAGTCAAAACTCTACCGCCAGGTTCGGAAAGCAGGCACCGAGAAGAACTGGCAAGAAACTCGGCACTTGCTCTTTTCAAAAAAATGTCATTATATACAATTTCTTAAATAATATCAAAAATTATTACATAATTTTTAAGATATCTCGTGAGGAGATCGAAATAATAATCATTCCAAGAATTCTTGTCGTTGAAAAATTCTTCAATAGTATAGTAACCACGATTTATTAGATGTTTTTTGACAGTGACTTTAAACCTGTGTAAAGGTAAGGTTTAAAGTCACTGTCAAAAAACATCTAACACACAGTTCTCTGCTCAGTTGCATATTGGCTAGCTCATGTGACATTCGACTATTTTACTTCGAACGCTTCTATTCAAAAACTACAAAACGATATGAGAATGACAAAATCCAATCGACAAATTGACACATTTTTAGGTTGTTTAGAGTTCCGTACCCATGTCTAAAAAACAGGACCCTGTAACTAAGATTTTGCTGTCCGTCCGTCCGTCTGTCAACAGGCTGTACAAGTGTACACCTGTATCTCTTGAACTGTGATAGTTAGACTCGCACTTGACCAATTATTTTTAATTTTGTACCATTTAAATATGGGGTCAGTGTTCCAAAGGGTTCTATGACGATCGTAGATTAAGGCTTATGGATAGATATCCTCCTCCTCCTTGGTCGTCGTCTTCATTACTGAAGGTCGTGTCCGCACTGTAGTTCCTTCGATATGTTCTTCACCATGTCTCTCCACACGTTTCGATCTTCGGCTTTTCTGCCGGCTGTTGCGAAAGGAAGGCCTGTGAGTGATTTCACCTGGTCAGACCAGCGGCTAGGTGATCGGCCGCGTGGTCTCTTCCCATCCACTTTGCCCAAAACTATAAGTTTCTCCAGATTATCTGGAAGGCGGCGGGCAATATGACCAAAATAACTAAGAATTTTCTGCTAACAGATTGTCGAGAGCCTGGTGCTAACGTGTAGTTGTTTGAGGATCGAAATGTTCGTTCTTTTGGCTGTCCACGGTATGCGAAGCATCCTCTTCCAGCACTACATCTCAAAGGCATCTATTCTTTATGGATAGATATAGATAGATACATAAGGCTGGGTCTTGCAACCGACGATATATCAAAACCCAGGTCGGTTGGGTGCAACCCTATCTTCCCGATCTAGTCCTATTAAGAAATAAGTCACCTGCCCGTATTGTGGTCGAATCCCGTAGGAGGTAAAAAAATCCTTCCCTTGTCTACATTATAAAGCGAACCTATCACAATTTCAGCTTTCTATGTCCAAAGGGCGATAAGTCGGCGAGTGAGTCAAAGATTCAGATCCTTATATTTAAACAGATTTTAATTTCAAGTGAACGTCTGGCTTCTCTTATCATTCTTGTGTTCATAAAAAGTAAGAAAGAATAAACCTACACTAATTTCCAAAAACTGCAAACTCGATCTCAAATCTCAACCACCAACTTAAAACTGAACAACCAAAACCAGCAAGCCACCCTTCTTTCCCGGCATCCGAACATGCCCCAGTGGGTTATTGTACAACACGGCAGTTATCATTTCCATTTGTATTCCGGAGCGTAACCGAAAACCGGACATGTCGGAGCGACTCCATAAACATGTTCATCTGTCCGTCCGACCCGACGTAACTGGCCAGTGGCCCCGGGTTTTTGCATGAATTTCAATATCCCGACAGCGCGAATATGGAATGATAGACTACCGGCGTACGGCCGCTGGAATGACAACAATATCAATTATCATATCATTTTCTGGCTTAAATTCAGACGGAAAATGATATGTTTTTAATATATCTCTTTGGAACCGGCACACGTGCAACTAAGGTGCACTGGAGTGTCGGACAAATAAGATACCTATTTGGACCCCTAGCAACACGCCTAAGTCCAAAATATCCTGCCCGACCCAGAAGTAAACTTATCCCTCAATAAGTTCAAAGTAGCTGTGGAACGTAACTTCACTAATAAAGCCTGCTATGGTATTAAGGATTATTTACACGATTTAAATCCTTATTCATTATCGAACTGCTGTAATTATACTACCTTAATTAGTCTTTAAGAGCTATTATGAAATGGTGATAACAAAAAATAAAATTCGGCTGTGTTTGTTGTGGACTTCTTCTCAGTGCAGGGCGCGTTTGAACTCTCGTAAACTTAGTTTAAAAGTCGATTTGTAGTTATCACCACATACATCACAATTAATATCATGTTAATCTTTTAACAGAGCCTTACATTAGGCCTATTAATGTAAAGATATTTTGAATGTTGAATTTTTGAAGGTTTCCTGAGGTAGCCATTTCCTTAGGTAGGTTCCTAATTTTGATTAAAAAATCGGGAAAACGCTGTAGGTAGAAGCAGTAATTCTGAGAGGTACCTTAAGATGGCAAACAATTAAAATTATAGTTTAACGTTACCACACGGTCTACAACGCAATAATAAAGGTCAAATTAATCACTCAATATCAAGTTAAACATCACACGACGCCGACAGCACAAATTGTTTGAATAACCCCTGTCAATTTAACGTATTCATTTTATTTGAACCACAATAATTGAGACGTAAATTATATTTTCCACACCTACAACTAGATAATTAGAGAGGGACGTAAGTACATAACAATAGTACATAAGAAAGAGATAAGTTTATTTCACCGTATCCGCTTAAATCAACACCTTTGAAATTCAAAATAAAAAAGACGCATCTCAAACTTTTTATACAAATTATTTTCAACCTTCTTGCGTAAGAAATAAAGTTGAGATTTATTTAAAGGTGATGCGTCAAGAGAAATCAAGCACAGATTTGAAATCTCAGCAATAAGTTGCAGTGCGCCGGCGCATGCGTGCTCTGCGTAGATCCAAAGATACGGTTCTGTCGGCGGCGCCAAACGATAATTTAAAGAAATACATACCTATCTATTTGTATCTTAGTTATCTACTAGCGCTGTGTCTATTCTATGATAAGATTTTATTGATTACTGCAGAGGAAAACAAATACCAAATTATTTTTGGTCTTGGAATTAAGTTACACTAAAGTATTACACTACTTACTTGGAAAATAAGAACTCGCAAGGCAAAGAAAAATTAAGGAAAATACTCTTGATCTTAAAATTTCAATAAAACAGGAGAAATGATGAAACGAAACTATATTTTACACAAAACTACGCATAACTTATTGAATAAATAAGGAAACCTTTTAAAATAAACAATAGTATTTTTTGCCACTCGTTTGTCCTGTCAATTTCAGTGGCAAAGCCTTAAAAAAGTGACGATGTAGGTTCTACGTCTCTTTGCGGACGTTTTTACATCGCTTTTTGCGCTTTCCCTTCGCTCTAACAAACGTCAATTTGAACTAGAGCCTTAAAAAAGCGACGATCTATGTTGACGTGCAGCTGTCAAACCATTACGCATCGTATAAACGCCACATGTCACGAAAATCCCCTTTCCCGGGATGCGCGGGCGCATAATCCATGGCCGCCATCTTGAAAACTAAAATGTGTTCGAAAATCAAATCAGCCGTTAAAGTAGCGTTGTTATAACTGCATCCGATGCACATTTATTGCAATATTTAGTTACATATGACCGCCCTATTTGGCATGTTGTTTGCGATGTATTGCCCTCTCGCTTCAACCGGTTGGACGGTCACGTCTGCCTCTGTCTAATTACGTCACACAACGGTAGTTCGTTCGCGGAGGTTTATGTGATATTGTATGCATGTTTTGTGCTCAGGAAGGAAGCTTTTATTGTTGTGGTCAGACGTTATTTATTTAACAATCATTTACACAATATGTCACAGAACATTTATAAGTTTACATATAAATTGTCTTCACTTCACTATTGTGTGAAACAGTTTACAGAAACAGTTTCTATGACAATTGTAAGTTATATAGCAAACTGTTTAAGGTCTCGGGCTGCGACCGCAAGGTCCTGTGACCAAATGGCCGCGCGCTTCAGATGAAATACTGAAATGCATTTCCCCATAACCTTGAACGTGATACTTAAGTTTAAAGAAATATGTTATGAACATCTTCAAGACGTGTTTTCGTCAAGCGTTTTGCCTAAGGCTATCACCTCCAAATTCCGGCAGGATAATTCCCAATTTGACCTCCATAGATCTCCAAGGAATTATTTATTTTTAGTGAAAAATCCAAACATAAGTAATTGCGGTAAAACCATCAAATAAAGTCTACAAGTACCTACGCATCTCAGTAGAATTGAGAACAATTACACACACACTTAAATTTCAATTTATTATTACCTAAGTATAATAATAACAGTGATCTAATAAATAAACACATTATTTCTATACCTGCACATTTAGCCAAATCAGGAATTAATTAATGTAAAGCATTTATTCCATACTTTATCAGCAAATGATATCCAATCGCGTACGCAAACCCATTTTAGAATAAACTCTTCACCTTTTTGGGTTTATGGGTACCAAATAAGCGCATACTTCTCGTTAACTTTGTTTCTAGGAATATAGGTATGCCTAGGGACATTTTATAGCCTTTTTGAAAAATTTTTGAAATACCTACTCGCCCATAAGACGCGGGATGAGTAAAAAGTCTAGCCGTTTTGGAAGATTTGTATCTATTTACGGACGATGGGAAGTTTTTGAAAGTTAACCACAAGGTTAGTAGTAATGTTTCAAAACAGGGCATAGAAGGGTGACAAGGTTAAACAATTATATATGTAAGGATATGAAATAATTATAATGAAATAACGCTGAGTAAATGATAAAAGGCCTGAAAGGCGAAAGCGAAAGCTGTGTCATTGTAAATTAATTTACGTTTGAGAATATTCAAATCTATGGAACGTAATAGTGTGGGATGTATTGGCCCATTTGACTACAGAAAACAAAAATACCGAAAGGGCATTTCACACTAATAGGAAAATATACCGCAATTATATAACCCATCCGCAGAGCAAGAGAGCTTTGCCGATGAGTTTGAAAATGAAAATCTTTATTTTTCACATAGGCCCAATTTACAGGCTCTTATGAAAGTCGAAACTCTAATGCCAAATTCGGAAAGCAGGGTTGCACCGAAAAAAACTAACAAGAAACATGGCACTGGCTCTTTTCAAAAAAACACCCCTCTGTCTTCAGACGGCCGCGTCCCGCGCTTGTCTGTCTCATCTTACTGACCAGACGAGCGCCGGGCGCGGTCGTCTGAAGTGGGGAGAGATAGGTAGGTACTCATCCACAAAGCTTCTTCTAATATGTTGCACAAAAACCATTTATAGGTAGTGGCAATAGCAACTGTGTTGAGTTATGCTTATATCCATTTGCGACTATTATAATTACATTTAAACTAATGTTATGTTATACTACTCGTAATCCACGTAGGTATAGGCGATTATAAAAACCATAATCCTAATGGATACATCGCAGCTTGATAAACTGTACAGAGATTTAATTAGTGCACACATTGCACATGATATATTCTCGGAAGAAATGTAATAGTGCGTTGAGACTCGAGACGGCGGTGCAGGCGCCTTGGCAGTAATGATGCGTGTAGCGACTGATATCTATATCACACTGATATCATCTTCTTGTAGGCGGAACATACGTCAACTGTTTCTTGGAGACAAGTCCTGAACCCTTACCAATATGAATGGACAAAAAAAGTTGCCAATTTACTGATGTCAAAAATGTTGACACCAATGGCAAAAAAATTATCTATGGACGGCGGTCCACCCCACAGATCACTACCTATACTTGTTAAGGGGATTTATTGAATTTATTTTTTTCTTTCTCACTCTCACGGATACCTACGTTGGTAGGTGCGACATGCAGCGTCGCGGAAGAATATACCTAACAGAAAAACGACCTTTTACCTAATTACTCAAAAACTAAGCCAGTAATCAAAAATCGGTTTCTAAGCGTTTTTGGATATTGTTATTACCGACACATTAAAACAAAAATTACAATTACATCCATTGTAGTTTCCGATAAAAATCAGGAAAACTGAGATTTTGGAGCAACTTTTGAGAGAACTTTCTAACGAGATTTTTTTTAAATAAAACTACATTCAAAATCGCTTAAATACGGCTTCTACGCCTAGTCCGCATGCACGTTTTCGTAGAGACGGTTTCCGTCAATAATAAACAAACAAACAAACTCTTCAGCTTTAAAATGTTAGTGTAGATAATATTTATTGTAAATAGTTTTTAATGATATTATGCATATCCCGTCTGCATGCACCAACAGTAGGTACGTTTTTTATTGGCAGATATAATTATAATATGAAGATATATCGTTTCATAAACCTCATTATAGCCAACAGTGTCTTTTTTCTAACAACGCGCGCACCTTAGCCGATATATCACTTATTTTTTTCTTAATTTTAATCGATAGATATGCAAGCTGCAAGTTATGGATGGATAAATTTAGCTGAAACAACTACTAGTACAGTGTAAGTATATTATGCCAGCAATACACAAAACAAACATGAAAGTATAATAATAATTGGGTATTACACTACTTTTGAATTTGATAAAAATGATTACTTTACTGTAGTGTAAACTAGGATAAAAAATGACGTACGTACCTAGATTGCAAAAACTAATCGCGAAAGTAAATCGAGCAAATAACAAAAAAGTTATTTCTGGTTAGACAGAAATAGCGACATTGAATTGTGACGTCACACCTTACTAATGCCAAAGTAGCTTCGTGCGGCTTCATACAAATTTTCGTTTTGCGAGAAAGGGATAAAATGCCCTTCCACCCCAAAATTACAATGTAAATCTTTGTTTGATTTTAATATTTTTTCAGTGTACGTTATTATTTTCATCCTAGTTTATAATAACGTTAAAATTCAAAAGTAGTGTAATACCCAACTGTCCGAAGTGAATATTATTTCACAATGAAATTAAACATGTTCTTGCAACTTTGTAACGTAAACTAAATTGGCACTTTTTTCACAAAAATACAAATAACTTGGAATAATTGAGCTGCATTAAAAAATTAAAGCCTGTTTTAAGTGCAGTTTATTTTCGTGTAGTGGATCTTTGACAAAAATACCGAAGTGTAGTCAGATATGTTGTTTTTTTTTTTAACCAATAAGTCGAGACAAGCAAGAAGTTCACCTGAAGTTGAGTGATACTGCCCATGTTATCAGATGCAGTTATACCAGAATTTGCATTGCAATGTCATACGATGCACTGCACTGCGCTAGTTAACTTGAGGCATCAGAGGCCGTACCACCAATTCTTATAGCGGCATTGTTGTTTTAAAATTTTCATACTGACACTGTATGAAAATTTCAAAACAATATTACAAAGATACTGCTAAGAGATGGTGGTACGGCTCCAGTTGTTACGTCTGATGTCAGCCCAGAATACCTATTACTTGCTACAATGAAAATATTTATTTTTACATAGGCCTAAATAATAGGCTCTTATGAAAAGTCAAAACCCTACCGCCAGGTTCGGAAAGCAGGTTTTCACCGAGAAGAACTGGCAACAAACTCGGCACTTGCTCTTTTTAAAAATGTCATTGATATAATACAAGATTTCTTATAAAGTATGAAAAATTATAGCATATTTTTAAGATATCTCGTGAGGAGATGGAAACATATTTCTATCATTCCAATGCCCTGCAAACCGAAACAGTAATGCTTAGTCACAGTGGCTTCCGGGTAGAGTTTCGAACATACTGCGGTGATATAGCATCCAAAGTCCTTACAGGCAAAAGTGTGATGAAAGGTGAAAATAAAATAAGCGTATCCGTTTTTCCATACATTATGAAAAAAAAAATGCTTTTGACGTGATAACGTTTAATAAATTGATGAACACCAGCAACGCACATGAAAAATAGTAACGTTCCGCGTAACGTTCCACCTAAGCCTGAGCGTGCAAGCGAGAGCGCGCAACAAGCGATAGAGAGGCACGATAAAACAAACGATAGAGAAGCCAGTTATGACGTTATCACGTAAGTCTATCGTCCGTAAACCGGCTTTACAGACAACCAATTTTTTCTATTTACTTAATATTTTCATAGGGTGATTCGTTATCAAATACACTTATGTAGGTACTCTTCAATATTATTTCAACTTTTCGTATCACGTTGTATGTATAGCTTCTCTCACAGTAGTCGAAAAAATTGCCCTTTTCACACAAAAATCGTGATTTCAGTGTCTACCGAACTCGTTTCCCGGCGCGCAGTAACGTATATTATGATGACCGTTTCGCACGTCAGGACATCAGTTTAATAGTCGCTCGTATCGCTGTGCTTTCGCGTCAACATAACGGTAGCTCGTCACAAGAGATTCATCTCGGCAATTAATCAGGAGCTTATCAGTTTTGAAGAGGCGCGAAATTAAGTGCAACGT
The DNA here is from genome assembly GCA_036785405.1 of Coenonympha arcania. NCBI lineage: Eukaryota > Metazoa > Arthropoda > Insecta > Lepidoptera > Nymphalidae > Coenonympha > Coenonympha arcania. The sequence continues at coordinate 2,095,765 of CM072069.1, forward strand.
AATATAATTATAATTACCTACTACCTATAATAATGGGCTTTTAAAGTTCATTCGAAAATTTTCACCATGTTTTTGAAGTGATGGTTCTTTAGGCGTGATGGGCATTTTTGAGATGGACAAATAATATTGAACTCGAGACACTGTTACCGTAACCGACACCACACACTATTATCCGACAGACACACCTCAACACTATTATTATAACCTACAGTCCGACACCCCACGTTTGTTTACCTAAGGTTTCACTTCTGTCGACACTAGCGGAGTTATGTTTTATTTTTTATTTTTAAGATTCTTTACCTCAAATGAGGAAAAAGGAACCCTTATTCCCGTTTAGGATATACCTTACAATATACATAATATTATAAGAACTAAGAAGTTGTCAACCAATGATCTGGTCAGTACTCGAGGAGTGCCGAAAAAAGCGAAAACTTTAACAATTTGGTAAATTAGGTGTCGGTTACGGATAACGAAGTAGCGAGTTTATTGGTTTTTCCCCATCTAAAAATGCTGAACCCGAGTAAAGAAATTTACACTTCAAAAATATTGGAATCTAGGTACCTAAGGTCAGTTAGGGTAAGAGGAACACAGGGGAAAGAGGAACGTAGTAAAGCTATAGTTAATAAGTTATATGATAGTGTTCCTCTTTCCCCTGTGTTCCTCTTACCCTAACTGACCATACATCATAAAAGCAAAAGCGTATTTTATTTTTTCTATTAATGTCTTTCTTAATCCAGCCATCCAGGCCTATTTGTAAGCAAAAAGATTATTTGATGGGCGCATCATGTAGGTACTATATCATTTCGCAAGTGTAAAGGTGTCGACACACGGGTGCCTGCGTTGCGTGTAAAGCTGTAAGCCCGATGTCGCCGGCGCGGTGTCACCGTGAATTATTTATGCAATTAGCCGCGACGGCGTGTAAGGCACTTTTTGCAGCCAGCGGATTTCGAGAAAAAAGACGGCCAATACAAAAGACTCATCAGCGATTCCTTGAAATTCGGCTTACTTTGATCCTCTGATAAGATCTAGAAGATATTAGCTAGTGGATTAATTTTTTCGATTACAAACTATTAAATAACACAAAGGCCGTATTAAGTATTATGTGTTGTGATAAAGATAACACGCAGGGGATAACCAAGGATTTGATAATTATAGTTCGTTCAAACTAGAATGCTAGTGAATATCATGCTCAGTATCAATAAACTATGGAGAAGTAGGTAGATCAATTAAACTTTGGGTAAAAACTAGACAATAAAGAATTAGAAAAATAATTGCGTTTCAAGTTAAAACTTTCAATCAATAGTCTGTGGAGTGAGTGTACACAGATTACTAGTAATCTGTGGTTATTAATTGCTACTTACAATAAAGGAATAATTTTATTTATTATAACTTATTCATGATATTTCTTTAAAGATTTAACTATCCCGAGAAGCGGGACTGAGCCTGTCTCCCGCGGCCATTAATTTTGATTAAAAAATCGGGACGTCTGGAAACGCTGCTAACTAAATTTTCCAATTTTTTAGGGTTCCGTAGCCGAATGGCAAAAAACGGAACCCTTATAAATTCGTCATGTCTGTCTGTCCGTCTGTCCGTCTGTCCGTCTGTCCGTCTGTCCGTCTGTCCGTCTGTCCGTCTGTCCGTCTGTCCGTCCGTATGTCACAGCCACTTTTTTCCGAAACTTTAAGAGCTATACTGTTGAAACTTGGTAAGTAGATGTATTCTTTGAACCGCATTAAGGTTTTCACACAAAATTTTAAAAAAAGTAATAAATTTTGGGGGTGCCCCATACTTAGAACTGAAACTCAAAAATTTTTTTTTCATCAAACTCATATGTGTGGGGTATCTATGGATAGGTCTTCAAAAATGATTCCAAGGTTTCTAATATCATTTTTTTCTAAAATGAATAGCTTGCGCGAGAGACACTTCCAAAGTGGAAAAATGTGTGTCCCCCCCCCCTGTAACTTCTAAAATAAGAGTATGATAAAACTAAAAAAAATATATGATGTACATTACTATGCAAACTTCCACCGAAAATTGGTTTGAACGAGATCTAATAAGTAGTTTTTTTGATATTTACAATAAACCTCTAAAAACAAAGTTAGTTTTGCGGTTCGATAAGAAAAGTGGTTTTTATGGTTTTATTCCTCCGGTTGTAGTACGGAACCCTCAGTGCGCGAGTCCGACTCGCACTTGACAGGTTATTTGTAAATTCAACAGTGATTGTATAAGGTTCGGAGACGCTCGAAAATGAGACGACCGGTTCTATGGAAGTATGGTTTAATAATGCAGTAATAATATGGTTACATTTATAGATATTATTTAATACTCAGAATGACGGGTCAGAGCTAAAAAGTGTCTGAACCGAAAGAGAGATAAAACGCGAAAAGGGAGACAATCGCACTATAGCTAGTTGCAAGTAAAATTAGGCTGTATAATAATGGTTTAAGACATAAATTACAATGTTTTAGCTTGTTTATAAAAATACACATACTTACCCTCGTTTATACATAGGTTTTCTCGGGACACTTTTTTCGTGAATTTTATATTACACCCGGGGTTCTTAGATAGAAGTCAATGGTTACATTCGATTAAATATGATTTTGAAACTAGAAGGATGGCATGATTGGAATGATTACCGGGGGTCCACTGTATTGAAGTAAGTCCATGGTGCAGCGTGCAGTGGGCTAGTTCCGATCGCCTAATGATGACAAACGTAGCATTTTGTACTCAATCACGATAATCCGATCATCGCAATGTTCCTGTTATCGCAATAAACAATGTTTACATCGTCGTAAATTGCTCAAATGATCCACGTGGGCTCGACTTGCTGACGACTAAAGTGCGACTAATCTACAGAATATACCTATGAACTATTTGATGACTACACGGTAGGGGCGTTTAGACACTAAATTACGAGTTTTAGTGTTGACACGTAGCTTTTTTAAATTGCCTGCAATATAATCTGCAAGAAGGCAAGTTGAGTCAAGGACTCCAGGCATGGTATCGTTATTTTTTCATAATCTTCAGAATCTTACGTACTTGTGTAAAACATGTTACATATTATAATATACGGACCAGCATAATATATAATATGACATATTATTATTTGTGTTCGTCACAAAGAATTGTCTGCGTGGAAGTCACGTGATCAATTTAACGATCGGAGATGTCATGCTCATACTCGTAAATTATTTTGAATTTCGTTTAATTTGAACGATTGACAGGGTTCTGTCGCCAGGCAAATATTTCATGTCTACAACAATGCAAAACAAATACTTAGATCCAGAGTCTTATGAAAAAATTACTGAATCCTTGAGAATTATTATTTGTGCTAAAGCCGCTAGTAACTTACTATAAATAGCAAATGTGTTAGCATTAATTAAACCGCCATATAGTTCACTTACCTTGCATTTATTCTTATTCCCAGCGTTCTCTTCGAAGTCCTGTTTAAGAAAAATATGAACACACTGTTAAAATATTAGTGGTTTAAAAAAGCTGCACTGGAAATAAACTTCTATTATAAAGGCATACGTGTTATTTTTGCGATCCATCCTTCATAAATTAATATTAGTTTAAGGCATTTATTTAATTACATCCATTACAAATAAGCGTTACATGTATAAATTATTTAATTATTCTGGCATATTATTAAAGAATATTAAATTCTGTTCGATAGGAATTTATTGTAATTGTTAATCAATTTAAGTTAATTAATATACTTAGATTAATTTATTATGAATGAGTTTAATAATTCAGGAATATTCTAAGATATTATAAATTAAATAACCGATCACATACCTATTTTATTTATTACGTCCTATACCATTTCGTATTTAAAATGTAAGTTATACATTGTAACAAAACTTACTTGGTTATTCTCTTGAAAATGAACCTTATATCTAGGTAGTTAAATGTGACGTTGTGAAATGGTGATGACCAAAAAATCGGCCAAGTGCGAATCGGACTCAAAGTATTCCGTATGATTAGCTATAAAAAACGGCAAAAAATCACGTTTGCTGTAGGTACGGGAGCCTCATTATATATATTTCTTTTTTTTTTATTAGTTGTTGTTGTGGTGGCAACAGAAACAAATAATAATTATGTGAAAAATTTTAACTGTCTTACTATCAGTGATCACGGTTAACCTGGTCACAGACGGACAAATAGACAGACGAACGGACATTGGAGTCTTAGGACCTAACCCACCTTTGCATAAATTTTTAAGTGAAAACTTCTTTAGGCACGTTGGGATTTTTAAACTAGTTACTGTAACGTAACCGACACCTTAAACTATAACCGTAACCGCCAACTCTGTATATATTGAGTGGAAGCAGGCGTTATTTTGCGGAAATCCATAATTAGCAGGGCAGATTAATTTGTTTTGCTATAATCCGCTACTTGAAAAATTCTGAAAGGTCCAATATACAGGAACTACGCCCACATGAAACACCACACACAATTCTTCCAACACTTTCTTCGACGCACGTTTCATCGATACTATACGTTACTATACTATTGAAAAAATTTTGGATGACAAGAATTCTTGGAATGACAGGGATATATTTCCATCTCCTCACGAGATATCTTAAAAATTATGTAATAATATTTGATATTACTTAAGAAATTGTGTATAATGACATTTTTGAAAAGAGCAAGTGCCGAGTTACTTGCCAGTTCTCGGTGCAAACCTGCTTTCCGAATCTGGCGGTAGAGTTTCGACTTTTCATAAGAGCCTATTATTAGGGCATATGTGAAAAATAAATATTTTCATTTTCATTTTCATCCCGACGACGGGACATTCTCAGGAGATGTTGACTTCACAATGCGAAATCGTAGATATCTCTACGCATTACCTCTGTATTTTTTTTTCTCTTCTGTCGGCAATCCTGTGCCACATCTTTTTTGACGTGACAACGTCTTATAAATCGATAGAGCCGGTTGCACGCACGAAAAAACATGACTCATCCGGCGTTACCTCGTTCACGCGGCGTTACCGGCGTTACCTCGCGAGCGGAACGAGCGACAAAGAAGACGTTGTCACGTTCAACTATCGTCAGTAAACCGACTTTACAGGCAACCAATTTTTTAATGAAGAAGCTGTCGGTACCGTTCAGTTTGGGGAGGCTGGTGTTATCAGAGCCATGCGCGCAACCGGTCCGCGCGACCCACTTGCGCGCGCAGCAACCGCGGACCTTGCCACAAATCGCCTTCATTAACTGCGCACGCGGCTCGACCACACTTGCGACGGACGGACGACAAGGAAACGAACAGTCGGGTTTCATGGATCACAGCCGCCTTACAGCAGGCCAGTCTCACTTATCACGTCACCGTCCCGGCTACAAGTAGGGGTCCGGACCTCAATATTTCAGATGGTTGCCGCTCGCGGGCCGAGTTGCACGCGCTAATTCTGTACGGTCTATTGTACGCGCCGTCTGACTACGGCAGCCCTAGTACGTAGTAAGAGATAAAGTTAGGCGATAGAAAGAGACCACAACATTGCGTTGGTTGCGTGTCGATTATGAGGGCGGGGCCAGGCTCTATTGCGAACTGAATTGCACTTTTTGTGTCACCACTAGAGTCGCTATTTCTTTAAATCATCGTGCGGAGTGGGCCTTCTGTACCTATTTAGTGTTCTGTGCTTGCAGTGAAAGCTGCTAATGCGTTGCCGGCTATGAAAGAGTTCGTTTATCCGCCCCTTGAATAAATCCCATGACATAATTTTAAAGGAACACTTACGCAGCATTAAAAGAATATGCTCACTGTGCTTACGAGAGAACACATAAGCTTATGTGTTCTGTGGTGCTTACCATTCAAACTATTTTTTTATTGTGAGTGTGTTGGCTGTTGCCTGGTTTGTTTCTTACCTTACTTGAATTTAATTACTGAAGACTAAGGTCTTCGAACAGTGCGTGTTACCAGTGATTTCATATGGTTCCGAGACTTTTACTATGGGCCTCCTAAGAAGGCTCAGACTCACTCAGCGAGCGATGGAGAGAGCTATGCTCGGAGTTTCTCTACGTGATCAAATCAGAAATAAGGAGATCCGTAGACGAACCAGAGTCACCAACATAGCTCAACGTATCGCAAAGCTGAAGTGGCAATGGGCGGGGCACATAGCTCGTAGAACCGACGGACGTTGGGGACCCAAAGTGCTGGAATGGCCACCCCGCACGGGAAAGCGCAGTGTTGGCAGATCTCCGACCAGGTGGAGTGACGACATTAAAAGAGACGCGGGAAGGCGCTGGATATACAAATGGCACAGGACCGTGCGGGCTGGAAAGCATTGCAGGAGGCCTTTGTCCAGCAGTGGACGTCCGTCGGCTGAAACGAACGAACGAACGAACCTTACTTGAAATAACGTAAGTTTTTAAACCATTCTATATTATAGCTTTGATGTTAAGGAGAGTAAAAACTCAATAAAGATACTGCATTGTATTTTCAATTTCATTCGAATTGTGAAATGTATATTCGACCTTTTATCACGCAGTAAGTCTCAAGTGTGATCTTGTCCTTAACATTCAAAAACTAGGCGATGTTTTTACACACAAAAGTGAACTTTATAACGTTTGTAATAAGGTTTATATTGCATTGACGGTGTTCAAATGAGCTACTTTACACACCTTTGTTTTATACACGCATCAGGATCCGTGGATTTTTTTAAATATAGATAAGAAAAGGTGCGGTCTATGTTGACGGACGTACTCGTAGAGTGGAAATTACATTATCCTGCTTAGACCAAAATTGGCATCTGTTTTTCGATTTGAAGGGAACTACCAGGTATAATAAGGCTGAAGTGGCAATGGGCGGGGCACATTCGTAGGACCGATGAAAGTTGGGGACTCAAGGTCCCCAACGACCTCCTTGGCGCAGTGGCGGCGCGGTCGGATTCGAGTGGGAGGTCGCGAGTTCGATTCACGCCAAGGGCCACTTCTAAATTGGCTCAGGAAATTCAGGCTTCTATTTGGAATTTTATAATTGCTAAATTGGCTCAGGTCCTGTCTGGTGGGAGGCTTCGGCCGTGTCTAGTTACCATCCTACCAGCAAAGACGCACCGCTAAGCGATTTAGTATTCATGTGCGATGCTTGTAGAAACCATTGGGGTAAATCTGCCTACCCTTCCAAGTTAGTACGATAACATCTTAGGCTGCATCATTACTTACTATCAGGTGAGATCGCAGTCAAGTACTAACTTGTAGAGTAAAAAAAAGGAAGCGCAGTGTCGGCAGACCCGCACCAGGTGGACAGACGACATAAAGTAAGTCGCGGGGAGTCGTTTGCGCCAAGCAGAGCAAGATCGTGGTGTTTGGCGGTCATTTCAGGAGGCCTATGCCCAACAGTGGACATCCGCAGGCTGAAATGATACTGACGAAACGATGATAGCGGAATGACAGATAATAAAGATGGGGATGACAGAGATATAAACTGGAAGCATAGAGCGGGAGTTACAAATGGTGTGGCTTACAAGTTACAACACCATTTAGCAGCAACTTTCCACCGAGCGCTCATAACAATAACTGGAAATTGTAACAAATGACATAATTTATCCCAATTTCTGATACAATGGCCACGCGCGACCACGTGGGCGAATCGTGAGCGCTCTCCGAAAAAGTGTCAAAAGTGGACCGCGTTATGCAGCAGAGAACAATTTTTTTTATTAATTGGAACTTATCTCGCGTTGCGATATGGGGCTAGACGGAAAAAAATCATACGAAAAGTTGTAACGACACTTTTTGCTATAGTAAGCAAAAAGTATCAGAAACAACTACTTTGACGATCTTTGATAAATACGATAAAATCTTCAACTGCATCATAAATTACCATCAGGTGAGATCGCAGTCAAGTACTAATGTATGTAGAGTAAGAAAAAAAAAATTAATTAATAATTTTTTAAAACTTTATGGCCTCTTTTTGAAAAAAAATCGTGAAAACACACCACCACACACATGCAATAACTGACCTCTCAAGGTGTACTGGTGATAACACTGACCTGCAAAGAAGGGCAAAACATAAAAATTTGTCTAGGGAGAGATAAACTAGCGTTTCTTCAGGGGGTGTGAAATGTCACTAGTTTTGTTATATATACGAGTGTAAGTAAGTCTGTTTTTGACCGGTATCTGACCTTATGGTGACAATGCAGTCTAAGATATGAATGCAATAACTAAGACGAGATACTTCTACTAATACTAGGTACTTAGTCGATTACTTTTAAGCCATCATACCGAAAATGCTTGGAAATCCTTGACACCGACAGTATTAAACCTATTTTGTTACGTTAAATAGCAAAAAACGCATGATGCCTCTCAAATAAGAAATTTTAATATAAATAGAAATGTGTTAATGATTCTTATGAAATAATTATCTCAAATAGTAGGTGATGGATGTATAAGCGTATGTTTTGCCTATATTTTAAAAACACGTGCATTTGTGCAAGGACAAACGTGCTAGAACGACAGTGACTAATTATTATCATTTATTTTTCTAAGCGCAGAATGTAATCTAGTCTTGTTAAATCTAAACTTGTTTTTAACTATGTATATTTATGTACTTAACGTTAAAATTAATGTTTATTTATGAAATGCTTGTTTAATCGACTGTCGATCTTTTAGCAAGGCCAAGTGTAAATGGGATATTTAAACTGCTTTTTGGTAATTTTTGTGACGAGTTTAATATTTTAAGATCGAATATCTAACTCGTTCTGAAGTATTTTTTTACACAATCTGAAATATATCCTAAATAAAAATATAAGTATTATGATTATTCTAAAATATGGCATCTTGAACAAAAAAAAACTCCTAATATTTAAAATAGGAGTTATAGACGACAGCTTCAAAAATAAATATTTTTATATGTTAAATAAACACTGTTTTACATAATTATAACTATACAATACCGACACATTAAAAAAAATATAAATACACAGCATAATATTATAAACAAATGAATAAACTTAACGGTTTTAATTGATAAATCGTTAAAAAATATTCCCACTGGTACGAGTAAGTTACTCGCAAAGGATCTTTATGGCACTAGATAGTGCTAGTAAGTACACATAATATATTTCCTACACCTGTATTGAAAAAAGTGCCGGTAAATAATGCATGAGTCGATGATCTTTTACGTTACGATTTTCTGTTTCTTGCGGGATATAACAAAGTAAGTCCATGTTCCCAGTTTGTAGTCCTTTCGCATTTATTTCTATAATATTTATCTTTATGAGATAAAGATGTTTCATGTTATACAATATTTTATAAGAACAACTTAACATGATACTTAGTAGGGGCATTACTTATTAAATCCCCATACTGATTAAGATTCTTCTAACTTCTTAAAGATGCCAGATTCACAAAAGAAGTAAAATAATTCAATAGAGTTAAATTGAAACTCAAAAGTTGCCTTCATAATATCCCGATGTGCTCTACGAATCTAACAATTAAGAAACGAAGGTGTTGGGAATAATACAACAAAGAGTTACCTAAAATTATAATAAAAGGATTACGTAGTTAACTATGGTAATTGTCACCAATTTCAACAAAATTAAGCTAGTTTTCCTTAATCGGTACCGGAAACAAAGAACACATCTTCCAAGGTAAGAAAGAAAGACAAATCAGACTCAAATACGACAATCGATCAAGCGATATGGCTTATCACGTGTTACAACATTGTTCACACTTGCACATTCGACACCCATGTAACATTTCAGCGACAAGAGATATAGCAATATAGATTGCAGGACTAAAGAAAAACTGTATTGATATGAATTATGGACCGATCATAACAATTATTCCTTTACAACGCGTCAACACAGGAACACATCCCGCTAATGTACACTGATTAAGTGATTCATCCACGAGCGCGCACATACATTAACCACATCTGATAGGCAAAGTGACAGGCAAACAGGAAAGCAAATTTATAATACAAATCCATGCATATTAACACCCATTAACATTAACTAGACACGTAATGATTTGTTTACAACCGCGATTGCTGCTATCTGGGAGCGAGGGGGGCTATTGCGGCATTGTATCGCAATCATTTTATTATTAAAAGATGAGCAAGAAATAAGAACAAGAAAACAATCAGAAAATACACCTCAACGAGTCGTCAAGCAGAGACGCGGCAGAGCCTAGATGTATTAATCCTGGGCGTAATCTATCTTCATACCAAAAATTTTATCCAAAAATATTTCAGTAGCTACGGCATTAAGGAGTAACACAAAGTACCCCAGGAGTCATGAATGATGTGTGTAAGTATTATATCCAAAAAATTCCAGGATGAAAAATCAATATTAGCCTTAAAGATGTAAAGATATCCACTAGACATCGAATTTTGGTAGTGTAAATGTATTATCCACTTATACCTTAAAGTAAGAAAAATAAAGAAATCTAAAAAGCTGTCATAAAGGCAGCAGAGTTTCTTATTAAAGACGATTTTGATTTCGAATAAGTCAAACCAATAATTTTTTATTAGCAAAAAATTAACAAACTTCTCTATCAAAATCAATTACAATTGCGAATGCTTGCCGCAATAACCCCCAGTGGCAATCGAGGTAGCTTGTTCAATATGCATATTATTATCTAATTCAAATACAAGCACATAATACCCGTATGCGCTATTCAAATAGGCTTTACAAGCCCTTTTGAATCGTTCAAGCTCCTTTAGCAACTTAATGGATCTTTATGATTCAGGAACTTTTATAAGACTTTCTTTGTCGAATTATCGATAGCAAAAATCGAATTATGGTCAATAACATTATGGTAGTTTTCATATTGTTAACGTGTTAAGCGATTTTGGAACTGCTAAAGATCACTTCTAAAATGGCTTATCGATCCAATATTCCTTAAAAGTTCTGTTACTACTTATTCTAACATGTGTACTATTCCAAAATGATTGTGATTCCAATTAAAATTCACCAAAAAAATAAAAATGATTCTAAGTTCATTTTTATAAGGACTCATCCAATAAAGTAAATATATCCAACTCTGCCCAACTAATATATTCAAGTTTGCCTAACTAATAAAACCGTTAGACGTCAGCAGGTGCGCTCGACCACCCTCAATCTATTGCCCTATAAGGATTAAGGTATTCATAGGAAATATGCCCTTTCCTAAATACATTGCATTCCTTCCTGACAATAGTTTTTTGCTTAGAACATTAACGTTACAGCAGAATTTGTCTTCAATTCTATGTTAAATGTTTTAATATTTCTGATATCTAAATAGTTTGCATAAAACATGCATAAAATCATAAAATTCCTAGCCCATGAACTGTTTTAATATTTTAATTTGTAAATGTGTTTTATAGTAATAGTGCCTATTTTAATCGTTCAATAAACCCGGCTATAAAAAACTTCTCAGCAAAATTTCAAGGGACAACTCCGTTCATTTTGAGTAAATTCTATCCGTTGAGTTGAGTTAAAACTTCTAACGCAGTAGCTGAAACTTAATATTTATAAAATGTTCGTTAATAAGTCAGTAAGTCAGACAGAAAGAGTGAATTATTAAGACCGTTGATAAGTCAGTAAGTCAGAAAGAGTGACTTATTAAGTAGAAGATTTTATTTCATAATACATACCTACAACAGAAGGCGCTTTAGGCTTCTTTCGAGTAACGTCTAATTTGAAACTTTAATTTTCAGAAACCCTGTCCGTGCTGCTGTTGGATGGGATCGTTCGCGAAGTTTCTGGCCCAGTTTATTATCAGGACCTCGTGGGTTCGGTGGTCAACTTCGGAAAGTTGCGGGAGTTCGCGCACGCGTGGCATAAGAGGCGAAGCGGCTTGGAGTGACACAGAGAATTTTTGCTGCGGACAGCGACGGCGCGAGGCGAGTCCGTCATCGTCCTGCCACAAAATGGGGAGAGTGAGCACATAGGGACACGGAGCGAGAGGAAACAACTTGAAGGGAGTCAAGAAGGCGCCCCGGGAACACGCCAAGAGCAAGTACCGAACGGGCGCCCTCCCGCGTTTCGGCCCCCATAACCGCGAGGTTGATTGGGCCATGGGTGGTGGAGGGTTGTCCCTATATAAACCCTGTCCTAACCTATTATCCTTTCAGCCTGTTCCATCCAGAGGTTTGAGCTGTGTGCTGATACATGATTAGATCAGTCAGTCAATCAATCAGTTTTTACTGATATAAATTACATTTGTCAAAGATTAACCCTCTTATTCATAAACGTGAAATAGCGGTGCAAAAGTTATTGTCTGTTTTGTCTCCTTCCTCCGAATGCCAAATTTGATTGACAAACAAATACAAAACAGAAAATAACTATTCCTCCGCTGTTTTACGTTCGTGGATAATAGGGTAAAATTGAAAGCAATAATTTGTACAAATTGTTTCATCAAAAACATTTTAAAACCAATTAAACTGAACACCGTATTTCTTCCAAGTGTATACGATTGGAATTAATTACCTAAGTGTTTCTTTAAATTCAAGTTAGTACCCGTAGCATGTAAGTAAACACATATGCACGTATTTTTATTAGCGCAAAGGCGTGGCTGCGAAGTGCTTAGAGTCAATTTAAGGCTCCACGCAGCTGTGCCTGCGCACAGCGCGGACTGCCTTCGATTTGAATAATTCCGCATAATCGACCTGGCTGATTGTACTTACATTAACGCGGAAAGTGTTTGTTTGTTCGTTTGTTCTTTACGGAGAAATAGTTTGAAGGACGTATCTCATAACTTAAAATATGTACGAACGAAGTAATAATATTATGTTCAATTATTATTACAGTTTTAAAATAGACTAAATACAGCTCTATCCAATCCGTTAGAAACCTTAGTTTTCAGAATCGTTTCAGCGGTTTTTAAAATTTCTTCTGCATCGCTTTTGAACAAATTAAAAAAAAAATTATAAGAATGCATAGTGACGTGCACGTGACTCATTTAGCGATCATTTTCATACATTTTTGAATTTCGTTCTGTATCCATCTTTTTAGCGTATCTCAAAATACCATACTAAGTATGGGTTTATAGGTGCTGTTGCTGCTATACTGGTAAAGGTTACTCTATGCCTACTACTGTTTATGATGACAACTACATCAGGATTAGATTTTTTGCATTATTATATAGTAATGTTATTATCTCGCTGCAGACTCGGTCATAAATCATTCGAGTGTTTCGCTTTTGTTGTTCTTTGTTGAGTTGTACATTAGGTACTGCAGAACAACAAAAGCGAAACATACTCACGTACTATATTATGGGCCTACACTACTTCACGAACTTAAGTTATAACACACATCTTGTATTGTTTACAGTAAAATAGAAAATCGTAACAAGTAATATCGCGGGAAAAATCTAGTTGAAAATATTTACACTCAATCGTTAATAATGAGCGATATGTTAAGCTTTTTATAAACTTAATAGTCGCATAATTACGCTAACGTTACGCTTAGAAAATGACTTGGTTTAAATAACGATGCAGATCTTGGAAGTGTGATTGCTTGAATGCTTAGGAAACTGCATATTTATACGTTCGATGGATATTGCATTAATTTGTAATTTGGTTCGGAGAATGTATCTTCGAGATTTCAAAGTAGGTGTACATATCTATTTTTGGTGATGCTTACACCTGATTTGGAAAGCAGATTTTACTAAGAAACCAATAAATAGCATTAGCTGCATGTGTGGACAAGAACTTGATTGCATTTTTTTTTAATTTTATAACGACAAAATAACATTTTCTCTAAAATTTCCCGCCAAGTGGGTAAAGTAAAAAATGCGATATAGGTATTCGTTTTAAAAACTAGATAAACTTAATAATTATATTTGCTTTGATCATACTGCATAGCACCATCCCTTGTACGTTATGATGGACGTGCAATGAACAGTACGGTCACCGAAATCATATTGTATCCACAATGCAACTAAAATTTGTAGCGACAGCAAAAAAATATCAATTTATAATATTACTAGCTGACTCTGCTCTACTTTGCCTTGACGATTCCATGAAAATAAATTGTCCAACTAAACGATTTAGCGTTCCGGTGCGATGCAACGTAGCAACCGATATGTGTTACTATTTACCCCTTTCAAGTTGTTTTATATAAGCTCACTAAGTTTGAGATTACAGTCCAGTAAGTGGTAATAACTTTAAAAAAGTTCAAAAATAAAGCGCTCAGACTTCCTACATACATCTTTTTGCTAAGACAGCGCCTTTTTGTAACTTTAGGTATAAGTGTAATATGCTTATTTGTTTTTGTTTTACTTACTTCTCTCTTACTCATTTTTAAGTACTCGCTATGTATTTTTATGTATCTACACACTTTTTTTAACGCTGTATTTTTGACAAGATAAGGTATAATAAATTGATGAACACCAGCAGCACTCATGAAAAATAGTAACGTTCCGCGTAACTTTCCACCTGAGCCTGTGCGTGCAAGCGAGAGCGCGCAACAAGCGATAGAGAGGCACGATAAAACAAACGATAGAGAGATGAAATGAAATAAAATGAAATGAGATAGAGATTATGACGTTATCACGTAAATCTATCGTCCGTAAACTGACTTTACAGACAACCAATTTTTTTCATTTTTGCTGCTGACGGTACCCGAGCGACACGGGCGACAAAAGCAAAACGCATGCATTAATCATCATAAGCGTAGTATTAACAATCGTCGCGCTGCATTGTGCGCCGCGACTCCGCTCGCATTCAGTAATCACGCTGTATACAGGCTACAGAGTGTCCCGAAATAAATAAAAACCGATTTACACTATACTCTAAGTAAAAGTACTCTCATTTACACTCAAGTAAAATAGAAAAAACTAAGGACAGTTATTAGACTGTAACTTGGATTTAAGAAAATAATTATAAGTAGGAAGTTTAAGTTAGAATAATATTACTAATTAGCTCATAAGCTAGATCGTAGTACATAGTAAAGTAACCATTTGGCAATGGTACTTTATAAGGAACAAAAAAAATTACACTATACGGAATACGGTCATAGTGAAGATCACTAAAGTTAGAGAGGGTTAGGATTTGTTAAGAGCTTTTGACCGCAACATAAAAAGTTCCACGTGTATAGGAAATTGATTTATTCTATTTCTACAATCGCTCACACTGTAGACTACAGAGTGTCCCGAAATAAATAAAGACCTATTTACACTATATGCAATATGGTCATAGAAGGTCACTGTAGAGAGGACTAGGATTTGTTACCAGGTTTTGGACACAATATAAAAAGTTCCACGTGTAAAGGAAATTGATTTATTCTATTTCTACAATAGCTCACACTGTGTACAGAGTACAGAGTGTCCCAAAATAAATAAAGACCCATTTACAATATACGGAATACGGTCATAGAAGGTCAATTTAGTTAGAGAGGGTTAGGATTTGTTAACAGCTTTTGACCACAATATAAAAAGTTCCACGTGTATAAGAAATTGATTAATTCTATTTCTACAATCGCTCACACTGTATACAGGCTACAGAGTGTCCCGAAATAAATAAAAACTTATTTACACTATATAGAATACGGTCATAGTGAAATACACTGCTTTAGAGAGGGCTAGGATTTGTTACATGTTTATTGTAATTTTTTTGTTATTGGTATTGTTTTCCAGGATGCAAGCTATCGCCTTTACAATTGTACCTATAATGTAGTAACGTAGATAACAAACACACGTTATTTTTCAAAAATAGTCGCAGCCCATGGGGCAATAAAATTGGAAACAGGCAGCCAATTGCGATCTCTTTAGTATATTTCCATTTTACCTATTTCATTTCAGTGTGGGTAGCGACATTTTGCTACAACAAACAAATTACTGCAATCTCACCTGACATAATAATTAATTCCCAATAAAGATAAACGAGTTTTGAAGCACAAATGTATAAAAATAACTACAAGTACTATCGAAACACAAAAACCATGGTTTTCGGCGAAACGCTATTATTACATTTAATTTGAAGAAATAATATTTGCATAAGCCTCTGTTTTCTCACCATTTTCTCACACACCGGTGATTATATCGTAAAATTTTACGCTGGCGATTTATGTGGATCATTGTATATCATTTTTTGTTTCCCTCCCTCCCCTTGATTTTTGCTTGTGAGAGACAGAGATGGCTTTAAATATTTCAGGTGGCCGTGGGATTTCGTAGTACATCGGAATTAGCGGCAGTTGTATTAAAGTAAACATCGGTTAATAAGAAGTTATTGCTGTTATTTTGTACAATATTTTGAACAAACCTGTCTCCAAAACTTGCGTATACTTCAGACTTAGTAGATACAAGTGCATAAAGAATTGTAAGGCGTTGGTTGTACATGAAAAGCTTATATAACAGGTAAGTGAGTGAAAGGATTTTTTTTGGGACTGAAGATAATAAAAAAGAAAAAAATCTTTATTTTTTCACATAGGCCTGATTTACAAGCCCTTATGAAAATACCTAACTCTAACGCCAAGTTCGGGAAGCAGGTTTGCACTGAGAAGAACTGGCAAGTAAGTCGGCATTTGCTCTCCTCAAAAATGTTTTCTTACGCCCCTTGAATGACCCCATGTTACAGCTTTGAGGGAACACTGATGCTGGTAGTGGGTTCTATAATATGTATGCAGGTATACGCGGTAACAAGGATTTGGTAGGTGATCACGGATTTCAGGCGGTAGGGATGGAACATGTTTCTGTTCCGAAGTGCTCAAAGAACGTAAAAACAGCCAAAACCTTCATACAGGTTCTGAGAGCACTCCCCATTGAACAACCGATAGAACACTTCTCTATGGTGTTCCAAAGGTTTAGATCGAAAGGTAGCGTCCCAGGTATTAAAATGTAACATTCTTTTAACCGTGTAAGCTCACAGAAAGATGTAGGTCAGCATCAGAGCGTCAGAAATAAGAAATGACTAATTATTTTCCGACGCGACGACACTCGCTTAGAGCCGTGTTTTAATTAAAAAGCTTTGTGAGAGCATTCTTGAGTTACTACGGACTGGGAGCGACATCTTTACTCAGATATATTAGAATGATAGGGAGATATTCATGAAACGCGAAGGAGGACCAGAAATGTAACCGTAGCAACATTGTATTACCAATTTTTTTGGTAATTGCTATTTACTAGCTTAACTTAGAGGAGCCTTGTTTGTTCATTTTGTCGCAGAGTCTCTGTTCTGGCCAGTCTTATATCGGGAAAATTTAGGAGACGAATCAAAAATAAGACGGCCGGAAATATAAAAGACGGCCGGAGGGTAAGTGACCTGCTGCCTCCATGAGTCGCCGGCCTGCAGGCTAATATATATCGCCCAAAGATGGATGGCATAGGCATGGGCCATAGACATAAGCCTGGCGGGCCTAGGTGATGATAAGTACTGCAGTGATGATCACTGTTGTCTATGGATCGTTATACATTGTTGCTTTATTAAGTGAAACGAAAGTAAGATTTTGTGGAACCTGAAACCTTCATTGTACTAAAAAATATAACATGTCAACTGAGCTCGTTGGAGGACAATTTTTCCATTTACATATTTTCAAAAATGAATAATTTTCGAAAGAGAGTTTTGTAGCTCTTTATTCACGTATTATACAAGTAGAAGTCGACTCCAAAAAGGCGTAAAGTCCAATTTCCGATAACTTCAAAGTCGGGGTTAATATAAAACCAGTACTATTAAGCGTTAATTAATTAAACAAGTGGGTGTAATTGCAAAATGACAACGGTACGTACTTAACGTATAGGTCGCAGCGTGTCGAAGGCGGAATAATAAACAGCTGATTTAGTGACACTTCGATCTGGTGACGACGAGACGACCAATTTCTTTTTTTAGCGATATTTTTGTTAAGCATCTAGATTTTACCTGTGACTCAACTTTTATACCTAGTTTTAAAGTTTGCTTTTGCAAATTTCGGTATTTTCAATATCCGTGGGAACTGATACATATTTCCGGGATAAAAGTAGCCTATACCCAGGTTATAAGCTATCGTATGAATAGAATAGATAACTTAATGGCTAAGGCTGCTGATTCGCATGACTCAGCCTATGCTGCATGTGCACATAAAGGTAATAATTTTTAATACATTTGCTCAAAAGTTGACATTTCCATGTATGTTTAGCGTGCGCAAAGTTATTCTTTCTCGCACTAGAGTTTTTTGTTTTTCCCCCGCATGTGGATCCAAATCCATCCAAATCCATGAAGGAGTTTATCAAATAAAAAGTTTTCGTTACAAAACGCAAATGTATTAAAAACGTTGTTCAATGCACGTGCGGAATAGTTATTTCTACTCGTCCCTATAGTTGATCCGCGCCTTTGGCTTGGGTCAACAACCCGGGACTCGTAAAGAAATGACAAACTTTCCGCCCTTATATCGAAATGTAATTTTGTCGATCTGTTTTCTCTGTCTTTCTATATGGATTAGAAAGAGAAAAAACATCGACAAAAGCAGACAAAATTATCTAGCTACATGTACAACCTAGCCCCGCTGGTGGTACCCCGTACGCGGACCCACAGACCCTCAAAGTTATGACACAATACGTAAGTAAATGTGAATAACTTACGTAGCTCGAGCCTTTGATATCTCGGCATAGATGAAAAGGCCGCCGCGCAATCTAGCCGACCATAACTCAAGATAATAATGCATTTGTCTTAAAAAAAATTGTGCGAATATTAAAGTGTCAGTGTGCTGGCATTTGGGTCGCCGCTGATATCCATCACTGGGATGGTAATTCGTGGACAATTTGCTTGCTTTATCAGCACGTAATTATGCGAAGCGCGCGCCTTAATGAACGGTTGTGGGGTTTCATGGCCGAAGTTGGGAGCGACTGGCGGGGTTGTTTTGCAGTGATTTTTCTATTAAATACAAGTCCATATTTGACTAAAATCTCACCTATTTGTTGAGGTTCACCTGGGCCCTCTTCATCAAAAGTTACAAGCCTTGTATTACAAGCGATTCTCTTCAATTCTCTTGTAAATTTACAAGAGAATCGCTTGTAATACAAGGCTTGTAACTTTTGATGAATAGGGCCCTGATCGTTCTCACTCGAAAGGCCTTCCTAAGGTTTGGTACACAACACTGAAACGCTAAGCTGAAAGCTAAATGGCTTGATAGTACAATTGGCGAGTTGGGTGGTAGCTCGCTGAGGTAAATCCCTGGAAGTTGAGCCAATAGAGAAACTCAAAACTAATTAATGTCAGGAATCGACGAAATCTTTTGCTCAACACACACTTCAGAAATGTAAGAGAGTCGTCAAATGGTACCTAAATATCTGCCAGATTTACACCTGATACTATTAATTGGTCCGTTGATCAGAGGTAATTACATAACAGCTAAAAAACTTTATCCCTTTACAAATTCTCAGTACGAAAAATTCTCGAACAAGGCATAGATAGTGCACTAACAGAATCACTTCGTTCCCAAAAAGTCCATATACGATGACGTTGCTAATTAAAATTTATAAGTGTCAACTATCATCAATGTCACCATCTGACGTAAGCATTACTTGTCTCTATTTACCGCTTTCAGCTTATATCTCAGGGCACACGCCAATATGTTAAATTCGCGCATCCCGCGAGCGCATCTGCGGCGGCGGGTGTTATTAAGCGGTGAGTTATGGCGTTGACACGTATTGCGCCGGCGCAGGTTACGAACAGAAGCGACAATGATTAGCCACATCCGACCGAATGCAATTCCGCATTTGACAAACTACAACCAAGACTGAAGATCGATGCACAGGCACCTGATTCACACAGATATAGATAGAGACGGGTTTTGATTGATCATGATATTTATTTCTTAATTGCTAGAGTACCTAACTTCCTAGTGTTACTGCTATTGCCAAATTCTTTTTTCTTCTTCTTAGTCGTTCACTCTTGACAGAGTGGTCGTGGTTATACTTTTTACGATGTGCAATGATGAGCCACTGCTGCTTTAGCGATAGTTCTCCTACGGCTTTTGCCAAATTACAGTTCTCAGATATATAAACTTCATTCAATATAGACTAGGCATGTTTTGGCTGCTGAAACCAATTTTCAAGCTAAAAGGACTTTAGCAAGTTAAAGTTTCATAAGATTAATAATTGCAATTTTCTATTTGTAGAGTAGCAACGAGTTACTTATAAGATAATGAACCACTTCTTCTTAAGCTTTCATAGTTGTAAACCTGAAGATATCAGGGGACGATAACTGGGGATACAGTTTGGTGTTGCCACACAATATCAATCATCTACATCCAAACTTTAATCACACCACTCTACAATTTAAAGGATTTTGTCCAATAGGCGACCACGCTGGATAGACAGGTTGGTCGTCAACACTAGAGTATCAGTAGAGTAGGAAGGCGCTGGATGCAAGTGGCGTAGGACCATGTGGGATGGAAATCATTACAGGAGGCCTTTGTACAGCAGTGGACGTCCATCGGCTGAAACGAACGAACGAATCTACAATTTAACTATAGGTACCTATACAGGATCAAAAAAATTCAAGTATTTATCCGTATAATGCACAGCCGGGTACAAAGTCCAGACATGGCCAGATTCCGTTTTTTTTTTTAATTTACAACTAAGTTGGACCGACCATGTTGACAACAACAAGACAACAGAGGTGGCGCAGATTACATACAGAAGCGATAATTACGCCAAATTTCCAGGAAAGTGCTGAGCTTTGGAAAGTTATGCCGGACATCTGTCCACGACGCTACTCATTTTGCTCGCTTGTACACGATGATATACCTGGACACGAAGATATGCAGTTAAGAACACCAAAAAGGTCGCAGAGGCAAGCTTACGATCAGGTTTAAAATGCGAATGTAGATAATTCGCACGTTTCGCGTGGGCTTTGTAGATTGTAAGAGTAACACGACAATCATCAAAAGTTGGCTATTTTAATACGTCTGGAATTTTAATCATGAATGTGAATATAGATTAGTTGCGAACCCCAACACTATATATTGCAGAAGATGAGTAAAGGCTAATCTAGAGAAACTTTTGATGGGACTCGAATTTTGACTTTACCTACTACGAGGACAGACGAAGTTAAGGAAAAGGGAAGAAGTCCCGTAGGGCTAAAATGAAATCTTTGTCGGATTTTGTCGATCTCTTTTCTCTGAATATATAAAAATACTAATATATACTGCGGAATATAAGTATACTGATGAGAAACTGAAGAAAAAAAGAGATGCACAAAATTTTCACGTAGACCCCACTTTCATCACCATGATTTTAGTTAAACCATACCTATGGAACGGATGACAACAAAATCATACATTTTCTTAGGAAGTGTATATCTTCGGGATAATATCAAGAGTTATGAATTTTAAAACAATTATTTTATGTCATATATCATTGCCCAGAGCTTCATTAAAGTGATGTCTGTCGGACATCGTCAAATTAAAGACAAGTATCTTTTTTTTTTCTTTTAACTCGAGGCGCTCGACTTTCTATATTGGTTTTTGTTCGAAGTATTAAGTCAAGTTATTATTTTAATAATATTTATTAGCACATTTAAACCTAAACAATTTTATATTTATCAAAATGTGAAAGTGTGAATATTTGTCTTTTTTTTATATGTGGGCTTGAGTAGCTGATAATTGAAAAAATAATAATGACTTGATTCTGAGTAGTGAGTATTTCGCTTCATAATAATTCTAAAGTTTATTTAAAGCATAGGTAGGTATCTACGAATTCATGAAAAACCAACAAATGCTCGGTATTTATTTTATTTATATGAAAAGAACCTTCTAGCTTTATCGAGAGGTCAAGTTTTTCTTTGGGGTTACTGACCCACCGATATTCTAAGTAAGACTGAATAAATGAAGTGCAAAAAGCAACTTAATAGAACAGAACAACTTTATAGTAGCTACCTATCTACATAAAAAAAGAAAAGATAAAATACAAAATATTTAATACAAACAACATACCATAAAAATATTAAATTGAGAAATGAATAGTCTTTCCGCCATTATTAATGATGAGGCAGGCTCAGAACTGTGTAAATGTCAAATTGAAATATAGCTACACAATCGCTAAGGAGCTCTCGAAACATAGAATCAACGTTAAAAGATAACTGATATGTTTGTATAATCTTTACTAAATTAAGCCAGTAATAATACAGCATTAGTCACTATGAACAGAAATTGAGTAACAGAAGTTCTGTACTCAACTATATTTTCAAGAAGTAACTACCACTGCAGTTCTACAATCTAAGTACAATCTTAGGGCCAGTCGATTCAACTAACTTTAACAAACCGCCGTTAAATGTCTGACTCTTATTTTGAAAAAAAACATAAAGATCGCACTGCTATATTTAACGGTAGAATTTATGTTAAAGTTAGACGGTGCAGACTGGCCATATTGTTCTAATTCAGATCCGCGGGCCTCAGAAACTTTTAAGAACATTAGGAAGAATTCTAAAGCAAGCAGGTTCTCACGATTCAAACATGTTAATGTTTTTTTCATATGTAATTGATTTGAATTACCAAATAACATACCTAATGTCCCTAAATCTAAGCACCTTACCAACAAAGTCAACAGCCAGGGAGACTAAGCCCGTTACAAATAAACGTGGAATAAAGGTGGCATAGTTATACTCTGATTTACCTTTTTAATATAATATAATAGAGTATAATTATAACACCACTATTCCACGTTTATTTGTTAGACGGTAATATTTTATCTACTTCTTCTATCAGAGAATATGCTCTTGGTTAGCAGTTATTGGGTTAAAAGGTACTAAGTATATTTTTAATACTAGGTCTGTGGTTAAGGGTTATATGTTTGAAAAACCTTTTTAGACCTTAAACCTTTTTTGTTTGAAAAACCATAAAAGACGACGTCGTTTGCTGACGATCCTAATGAATACAGTAAATTGAAAAATTAAGTTACTGAGAACAATTGTTTTCTATACTTTTACAATATGGATGTACCCAAACTTTCATCGAACTGGTAAATAAATTTGTAGAGGCGAAGGTAATAATAATAATAGGCTAAAACGTAAAATGTGGGCGAAAATAAACATGTAAACGATATCTCTTCAAGATTAAGTAATTAAAAATCTAGAAGCATAAAAAATACACGAAAAAAGTGATTTCGATCCTCATGTAGGAAGCCATAAACTATAGAAAACATAGACAGATCGAATCCTCTTTATACATACCAAAATAATAAAAAAATGAAGCTAGTGCTTTTAATACTACTGATCCCACAACACATAGTGGTTTTGTATTTATATTATAATATACTTACGAGTAACAATGCAGACCGATCGCATGATGTTAAGTAATTAAGTGATGATAAATTGCCTATGACCATTTTAAGCATATAAGGCGCCACGTAATAACAGCTAAGCAGTTTCCTTATGCGTCTTATAAAAATCTCCATGTTGCTTGAGTAGGTATTATTGGAAATGAATGCTATGGCCAAAACTAAGCGCAACAACGAAATGATCTGGCATTACATTAGAAAAAGAATACAAGGCATTCGGATAGTGTGAGTGAATATTGAAATTATTATTTCATCTCTCGTATAAGTGTAAAAAACACTTCTTGAATAAAGCATCTTTAACTTGTTTTTATTCATCTTTTATGAAATGATGCCATCCCATTGAATTACCGCGGCTAGGCACAAAGCTCCTCTCTTAAAGCAGGCTTATACCTATCCACCACCCTATTTCACATCACAGACTTTAGAAGAACAATATTTTATAAGATCTCTCAGGGGACACGATTTCCTTTACCTTTGAATCGAGTTGTATTACATTTGCTTCCCTAAAACAAACTTAACTTTTAAAAGTTTTGCGTCTCTAGAATTCCACGGCCTCGACCCGGTCGGAAGTTTGCCATCCATAATATTCGTTTAGTCTTTGAAAATTCATAGATAAAAAGTGTTTTGTGGCCCGATGTGGGACGCGTGTATAATTTGAAATTGGCATTTTTTCGCCACAGCCCACGGCCACGGCCGGGTTAGTCAGCGTTTCGACACCACGCGTGGGCGGCCATTAACATACAGGGCTGCCAGATGTACGATTTAACGGCGTAGAAGCTGTACTTAAGGGGATTTATTGAATTTATTTTTGTCTTTCTAACTCTCACGGAGATTTGGTAGGTGCGACATGCAGCGTCGCGGAAGAATATAACAGAAAAACGACCTTTTACCTAATTACTCAAAAACTAAGCTGGTTATCAAAAATCTGTTTCGTAGCGTTTTTGGATATTATTATTACCGACACTTTAAAACAAAAATTACAATTACATCCAATGTAGTGTCAGATAAAAACTCGAAAAACTGAGATTTTGGAGCAACTTTTGCGAGAACTTTCTATCCAGAAAATTTTATCCAATCGTGTTTCTGCTTCTTAGCGATTTTAGATTAAAGACCCAAAATACATGACGTGTAAGTTTGAAAGTAATTGTCTTTATAGTTTTTGCATAAAACTTCATTCAAAATCGCTTAAATACGGCTTCTACACCGTGAAGCGATTTTGAATAAAATTTTATTTGAAAACCATAAAGACAATTACTTTCAAATTTAAACGCCATGTGTTTTGAGTCTTTAGTCTAAAATTGCTTAGAAGCAGAAACAAGATTAGATGAAATTTTCTGGATAGAAAGTTCTCCCAAAAGTTGCTCCAAAATCTCAGGTTTTCTAATTTTTAACGGAAACTACAATGGATGTAATTTTAATTGTTGGTATTAATTTGTCGGTAATAACAATAGCCAAAAACGCTTCAATTTTTGATGACTGGCTTAGTTTTGAGTAATTAGGTAAAAGGTCGTTTTTCTGTTATATTCTTCCGCGACGCTGCATATCGGACCTACCAACGTATGTGTGATAGTGAGAAAGACAAAAATAAATTCAATAAGTCCTCTTAAATCGTACCCATACAACTTTTTTGACCATTTTACACATGTACGATCGCTAGACCAGAAAATGTACGATTTTTACCTGGCTTTCATAATGAAGCAAACTTCATCCACCGGCAAGCTTGAAATCATTTACTTGAATGAAGAACAGCTAAGACCTTGTTGCGGCATCATAATATAAAGGCTGTTCTATTAGTGTATGTAGGCCACATGGCTTTAGAGAATGATTGCGACTTGTCAAAAAACTTATTTTCATCAGTCTATAAGACGAAACGGGTACGATGTTAAAGCCAGCAAATGTAGTTTGCGTACGATCACATCTTTTTTGCAAGGTAGCCCTGACACAAGTGACACAATTCACTGTACGCGAAATTCGATTATATCTAGCGACCAAAACAAAGTGCGGTGTACGTACTATTTTTTGCTACAACTTGACAAAGTTTAGCCAAGATTATATCCTACTTTACTAGGATTAGTGCTCATTAGTACATATTTAGGTACATAACTTATATGAACTGAACTAATTTGACTGTCGCGCAAACTAGCGGCGCAAAACCGCGGCGATTTGCGTTTGTGTGGCATCTTTAACTGTCTCATTAGCACCGCAGTATTTCCTAATTCACCTTTCACCTTTCTACCATAGCACTGCAAGACGCCGAGAGCGGTGGCATCCTTATGTGGTTGACGTCCAAAAAACTCGCACGAAACGTTTTTCCTCCACGTTTCTGATACGAACCGCTAAGGTGTGGAACGCCCTTCCAGCCTCCGTGTTTCCAGCCAAGTACAATCTAGGTGCCTTCAAGAGAAGAGTGAATAGGCATTTTCTAGGCAAGCGCGCTCCATCTAAGAACTCATCATTGCTTTCCATCAGGCATGATTGTCGTCAAGCGCAAGCCTATCTTCAATAAAAAAAAAATTGCTCGCAGCGGCAAAAAAAAAATTGCTGGCAACTGGGACAGTAGATTGTGGTGACTGTTTCGCTGATCACATGTATTTGGTTTCACAAAGTAATGTAAGTTAATGCTGCATTTTCAAAAGTTGTTAGTTTATGTAAACAACTACAGGCCGAAAGCGATATCGTATTTTATATAACCCTGTAATTGTAAAGGAATCTCAATCTGTGGCAAAAGATGTGACATCTGACTTAAAATTTATTGTCAGACGCGTGTATCATAGTCCGACTAGGAAATCAAATCCAGAACCTTACAAATCATAATTCTCTATTACAACATCAACAAAAAAGATTAAGACGTATGGGGACACCAATATGAGTGGTACTGAATAGAAACGCTTTTTAAGCTATTG
The DNA here is from genome assembly GCA_036785405.1 of Coenonympha arcania. Lineage (NCBI taxonomy): Eukaryota > Metazoa > Arthropoda > Insecta > Lepidoptera > Nymphalidae > Coenonympha > Coenonympha arcania. The sequence goes on from CM072069.1 coordinate 2,121,839, forward strand.
CATAGCTTCTATCGCGGGCCTTGAGCGTGGAGACCGAATCCAAAAATTCCGTAACAAAAATAACCTAACACACTTTTCAGTTTTGCCATCTATCGATGAATAGCAGAACTTTTAATGACTTTTTGAAATATCACGCTTGTTTCTTTAGTTTAGCAAGTCGTCTCTAGGTGGCATTGTATAATTATGATTGCATAAGTTGATAAAAACAGCTATGCAATAGCTTTACTGCGGCAGTCTCCGAGTGCCACACGTCTTTTTTTCTGATGGAAGGCAATAGTGAGGTCTAGGTCTAAGGATGCCACCGCTCTCGGCTAACTTAGTTATAGTTACTATTGGGTTATACACAATATAAAGTTATTCCTTGGTCTGTGGTTCTTTGGCTATATCAAAGTATAGATACTTCCGTATCCTTGTTGGTTCAAACATTGGCGATAACTTCACCAACCGAGCTCCTTGCGCGATAACAATTTAACAATAAAACGGAACAATATATTCGTGCCGGCGAGATTATTCCTACATTTACAGCTTTGAGGCGGATTTTTACGACTTTTTCTTTGCAATAATATCTCTACTGGCAGCTGGCAATGTATTGAATTTTTTATTTCATTGATCTCACGGCTAAAAAAGTCGTGCATCTTCCCTATCGTGGGAGAGACGAGATTAGAGAGGTTTTACTTTTGAGCAAACTATCGGACCAATAGGTCTAGAAAATGTCGGTTATACTGTGATTAAGTTTATGATCTGTTTATTTGGCGCCAGTGATTTGTAACTGATCTAAGTTTTATTGTACTCATTATCGTCGTGATTATTTTGTATTTGGTGAGTCTTTTCAGGTTAAGGAACAGACACGTTATCATTAAAATTGCACTTTTTGCCGTTAAATATTTGTCCTTAAAAGCATCAGTTTTAGCGATTTTATATGTCTGTTATTTCTTTAAACAAAAGCTTGTCGTGTTTTAGAATCCAGCTTCTTTCAGTTTTGCATAACATAATATAAACTTTATATGATTGTCACATAATGTCGTATTGTTTGATGGCGTCTCGTGGGCGAGTCGCTCGTCGGCAGGACCCGATGATCCGTATTCAATACGATGCGTAGTTTATTGTTAGTCCGTAACACGGCAATCACGTTGCACAATTCTTTTATTGTTTTTGTTCACGGTTGTTTCTATAAAACACTTCTGAGATAGAAGCGCCTGGTTAACTTCGATGAATTCAAAAGGCAAAATGTAACCTAGACATAAATACTGTAGGCATCCTCTAGGTAAGGGGGGTGAATTTTCGTCCACATCGTCACTTTCCATCATGTGAGATTAATAAAAAAAACCGGCCAAGTGCGAGTTGGACTCGCGCACCGAGGGTTCCGTACTACATTAAATAAGCTTAGGTAGTTATAGCTAGGTACTTTTAAGATTCGTTCGTACTAGTGTAGATGTAACACGACCAAAACTGTAACGACCAAAGATGTAAAACGGTAGTAATTACCTTTGTTAATGAACCGCAAAACTAACTTTGTTTGTAGAGGTTTATTGTTAATATCAAAAAAACTATGCTAGTTAGAGCATTGGCTATAGTTTTCCTGTAAAATAGACGTAAATTCCTATTGACCATAATTATTTGAGATTTTTCGATTGGTAAACTCCGGAGATAAGGGGGGGAACGGTATTTTTTTAGACATTTTCCCCGATAAATCAAAAACTATCATGACTAAAAATAATTAAAAATCGGTTTTAGAATGTACAAAGTAAACCCTTTCATATGATACTTCACACAGTACAGTTATCTCACTTTTATCTCCATTTTACCATTTTGGTACGGAACCCTAATACATTTCGTTTTGAAATACAAAAAATATTGCCGATTTATTGAATTAGATTGAAATCAATGACATACAAGAAAATGTATATTCAACCTGGTTGAACGAGAGGCTTAAACTATAAGACTAGTGGAGAAGAACAATCTAAAACAGATTTTAAATTGGTGATTAACAAATTTATTTAACATATTATCAGCAATATTTTCCAGCGTATTTTAAAACTTCTTCCAATACCTTCTACCTAGCTTAAGGAAAAATTCGCTAATTAAAAAATATGAAAACGAGATCCGTAGGAAAGGGAATACGTTTTATTTTAATTAGGCTCTGATTTGCATAGAAAAACAAAAAGAGGCGCACAAAGAGAGATCAGAGAAGCGTAAAATAATTATTACATCTGATACAACGGCGCCCGTAAACAGGGCTCATTGTACGACACTCGGCGCTATAGATAATATTTCACGTGGAACAAAGCCTTACGTTTTCGACCGACAAAGCATCGCAAATCTCATTTACAGACAAACAGATAACTATCTCATTCTTTCAACAATGGCCGGCTCATAAGCGGGAGCCTAATTAGTAATATTCAGAGTGCATTGTGGTGGCTATCTCAAACGTACAATAAGATGGAAATGCGTTTATCTAGGGCGATACGCTTGCGACCGCCTGCGACAATTATCAGTAAGATGACGGCCTTTCTTTGCAGCTTACACCGGTTGTATCGCATTGTGCGGTGTCCATTGCTCGCTAGTTTGTAGGAGGAACGAAGCCGGTTATAGATCGCTCAGTAATACAAGCCTTTTGGTAAACTGTGTACCAAGCCCACCATCTTGTGTACCAAGGTGTTAAGTCTCTATCAATCTCGCGGTCACGTGAAATTTGGATGAAGCAACAAATAAGGAGCTTGACGCTGACAAAGTTGGTAGCTTTTGTCATTCCCTTGGATGTTGGAAATAGTGATACATCCGATTGTTTAGCATCCGAACTTATTACTCAAGAGAAAGTTCAAAGGGTGTATCGACATTGTTGTTGTAAAAATAAGTCTTAATAGGATTGGGAATTTTGTGTCTATGCTGTCATCCACTGCTTGCTCTACTAAGCGAGCGGCCGTAAATGTGTCACCGGAGTTTTCAGCTTTGACCAGCAATGAACGTAACACAATCGATTCCTTCGCAGCGATCTCACCTGCGCAGCGGGATCGTGCAGGGAATGCGTAATGCGCGGTAGTGCTCGCCCGTGTAGTGTACGCGGTATTGTCTCAGAGAGCTTCGAACGTAAATTGAATGCGCTCCGTCGCTGCGCTAATTTAGAGAGAATTATTTTGCTGTTTGCGAAAATTATTGCTTCTGTTGCGCTGCATTAGTTTTGGAGTTTAAGCCTTATAGGAATTATTGTGGGTTGGATTGCGATATACATTTCGTATTATTATGTAACCAGTAGGTACCCTTGTTGCACCCCTGGGAAGTAAAGTATGTTCAGTTAATACTTTATCTACGTATGTCGGGATTCTTTAAGATGATTCTAGTTTTGTACACACTAAATACAAGTTAGTAGGTACTTCGCTGCGATCTCACCCGATGGTAAGTGATGATACAGCCGAAGATGTTATCCTCATTTGGAAGGGAAAAGTAACCCCTAACGGTTGCTACACAGCACCGCATCGCACAGAATCGCTACCAGCATAATCCAAGTGATTAAGCACCTTTGCCGATTGGGTATTACCAGCCACGACCGAAGCCTTCTACTAGACCAGACCTGGGGACCTACCACCACCGCTTAAAGTAATATTAACTATAGTAATATTGTTTTGACATTTTCATACAATGACAGTATGAAAATTTTAAAACAATATTACAATCAAACAAAGGTCTGATCCAATTCAAAAAATATTACTATACAAAGTTGTTCAGTATCCGTCTTCACCTATATTTATAACGCGGTAGTATTTTTACTTTTTTTTTAATGTACTGTACTTATTTTATTGATAATTATTATTATGTTAAATTTAATGTCAGTGGGTGCAATTTCGCGATTTCTCTAAAATGCTGCTTACCTTCTTACAGAACCAAAATACCGAGGACTTCAGATCCTCTTAATTCAATTCAGGTCCTCTTTTAGTGGATAGCTTAAGGTCTTATATGTACTTAACCGAATTCTTAATAACAAGTCCTATACATAATTCTTTTCTTTTCCATTATTGTATTAAAAAATAATTCTCCGTTCTGAACATTCATATATAATAAGCCAATGGTTCTGAAGCAGTTCTATAAGGACAAGATTGTACTGATAAAACAAATGATACCCAAAACTGCAATAACTCTCCTGACGGTAGCCGGTAGCCCCGCACACGACCGCCGACCGCGAGAAACAAGAAACTATTTCTTGTCGTTAGCAAGAAATTAGTATAAATGGCGAGATTAATTAAACCTTTACATTACAGAAGGCACCGGCGAGCTTTTTATTGGAAGGGCTCCCGCAAACTTCTGAACAAATGAGAGTTCAGTCGAACTGATTGTTAGGTGGACGGATGATATCTAGAATTTCATAATAATGCAAAATGGCGATTGCAGATATTGTGGGCCCTAACTATTCTACAATGCATTTTAAAATACCTTGGGTTTGAACCTGTGCCTTGGGCTTTTTTATGGAAAGACGTAGGCCCAAGTCATAAAATTGGGCAGGTCAAAACTAAACCATTTTAAATCGCATAGTAGGTACATTGTACTTTTTAAAGATTTGTACCTGCCTGAAAAAATACTTAACCCGCATAGAATAAATTAGTGATCTTTTTGTCTGTCTGTACCTACCCCGATTTCAATCCTTTTTCTCAGGAAAGGGAAGAAGTCATGAAGAAGTAAAGTTTTGTAGTAGAGAAGTTAAAATTAATGCCAACCAGTAAAATATTAACATCTCTTGGTCCTTGGAGGTATAATAAATTTACCAATCAAAGTCAACTCAATCAAAAGTTACTGTCATTTATCAAAATCTCATCAACGAAATATAGGTTTAATAAAAACTTCCCACGTGTATAAAGGGTACATCCGTTGCAATTTGGCAAAAAGCAAACTGTGATGACGGGTTGAGGGAAAAATCATATTATCTGCTATATCACAAAACAATTAGATTTTGTCATATTATAGATAAAAATATGCCACATCTTGATAGCTTAGATAATTCCCTAAATACATAATTTAAATTAATGGACTGGTCATAGATGGGCCGACGGAAGAAGCAGATCATTATTTTTTTTTTCAATTTTGTTTCGAAACTTTAAAAAAGATGGATAAACTTGAATTGTATCGTTAGTCTAGTGTTTGTAGAGGGTCTAAAGAGCGCAGTCTGCGTCGGGTCTTATTGCTTTATGCCAGTAGCAATACCCCGCTGGTACGGGCGGGTTGTCGTCGTTCGTTTCATGAAATATTCCCGATGGTTATCTAGATATGTTCGTTCAAAAAACCGACGAACGCGGTGCACTGTTTGTTGAAACAGTTTTTGCTATTGTTGCGTTCGTTCGTTTCAGCTGGACGGACTTCCACTGTTGTGCAGAATCTCCGAATTCTTCGGTTTTGCGCTTACCGTAACTCGTAACTGCGCTTTCGTAACATTGCAGCTAGGGAAATTTTCACCGGGGACAGGATGAAATGTATTCCCCTCCACTCCTGGTGAAAGAAGGAGATATCCCCTCCTACAGTTTTAACTAGTCTCTATAAAGCAGTAGGAGGGGATATCTCCTTCTTTTACCATTGATAATCCAATCAGCGATAATATCCAGCGTGTTTAAAACAGTGCGCGGTGGCTGTTGGAGAAAACAATTACTTTATCCCCTGTGATATAATTGTTTGAGTAAACACTATCCCCAGCCCATGTTAAAGGGGCTGTCCATCTGATTAGTGGTCTGCCAATGCGCTTTCCGGTGCGAGGTTGCTATTCCAACACCCTTGATTGTCCAACGTTCCTCGTGTCCTAAGAGTGTTGGCAGTCCAACATATTATATTATTTATTGTCGGTTCTACAGCACCCGCCAATTGACACTTCAACTTTTCGATACTTTTAACTATGTCTGTGACTTTAGTTCGTCTACAGATTTCTACATTTGTCATTTGATATTGTAGAGATATTCCGAGCTTACCTCTCTCAATTGCCTTTATCGAAAGCAAAGAGGTCTAAAGTCAATGACTATGTCTCAGATACATTTTTTGCAAGTGTTACAACACATTTCTATATTTTTTATTTATACCGAATAACGATCTTATTTGATGACCTCTCCAGCACTTAGGGCATTTTTAACTTTTTATTGGCTAAGGACTATATAATAGTTAGTTGGCATGCTTCGGCTGCGGCTGGTATCAGCTACCAGCAAACACAAGCGGCTTGACATTCTGGAGCGATTCGGTCATTAGCCCTTTGCTATGTAAGTAGCTAGGATCAGTTATGTAGGTATATTCTGCTGACAGAAATACACCCCTTTGTTTTCATTCAACTGAACCCTCAAAACGCTACATGGATCTGTGGTGTTACAATAATGTCCCCTGCATTACCCTTCGTCGAAGTACCTACGTACAAAGTCATGATGAATTCATGGGCGTCTTTAATACGGTAGTCCGATATAAATTTAACGGCGCAAGATTTAAGGCCCCCATCGAACTTTCATTGTGCCTACAATCGCCAGCATTGGGTCATTTAGCATTTTTATTGTCGACCATCGGCATCGTCATAACCCAGCGTTATGACTGAAGCGATTCATTACGGAAACATGAGTTGAAATATTTATTGGGCCGGTGATTTAGCGTCGGCGGGACGCTGTCGCTGAAATATCGGTTGAGTATGACATTAGTATCGGGGATGATATAAAGTTGTCGGCTGGGACTCAGTGTAGACTCTAGATACAGTGCATCAAGAATCACTCAAGAGTGTGATGTATGCGTTAAACTTAATTTGTATGAAACCGGCGGAGAGCTCTTCAAATGGCCGGTTTCCAGGTGCCAATTCTTAAGCTTAGCATTTGCCCCGATTACTTGTCTGTGACATAAGACCGCTTGAGTCTGCAGAAGTATTAAGTTTTACACTTCGTAAAATTTTCATTTACATAAAATGGTCCAAAGAGTTACACGAAAAGAGAATATTATGCAGTCCCAAAAACCTACGCCTCCTGTCTATAGACAAAAAGCGATCGGTAGATTTGATCCATTTTAAGTTGACGGACGTCCACTTCTGGACAAAGGTCTCCTGCAATTATTTCCATCTGTGTAAGATTCAGCGCCAATTGTATCCAGCGACTTCCCGCGACTCTCTCATCTGGTCGAATATCTGCCAACACTGCGCTTTCCCGTGCGGGGTCGCCATTCTAGCACTTTGGATCTCCAACGGCCGTTAGTTCTAAGGGCTATGTCATCATTGCCATAGCCATCATTGCCATTGCCAGTTCTATGAGCTATGTGCCCCCACCCATTGCCACTTTAGGTTCCCGATACGTTGAACTACGATTATGTCGTGATCTCTGGTTCGTCTGCCGATATGATTTGATCAATACTCCGAGTGTAGCTCTCTCCATCGCCCGCAGATTTAATAACTCGATTATTTTATAGGTAATGCAAGTTCGATGGTCAGTTAAAACCGTCACGTCGGCAACCCCGTGGGCCGCAGTGTTCAGGCCGCAAGTCCCGAGGAGCGGCGAATACTTCGATAATGAAATGACAATTACCCGCGAGGCCCGAGCATTCCTCCCTGCATTACGCAATGGGAATCCAATTCCCGATACCCCTACTACGATGACGGTGTTGCCGAAACCATTTGGTAGTTTTTTAATGGGAAACAGTGATAACTCATTGGTTCAGACCTCGGCCTGTCATCAGAGGGTCGGGAGTTCAAATCGCGGGCAAGCATAATGCACGAACCCACACTCGGCTAACGTAGTGTGCTATTGCCAAACACCACTCATTCTAAGGGGAACTCATCCTTAGTGGGACATAAAAAGAGATTGATGATCATTATCATGTTTATTAAATACTATTTTATACAATTTAAAACGAATTATTTGCCAAATAAAATTTCATAGAAACCTTGTCATGGAACTAACAAACCAATGAAAAAAAATCATGTTACCCCGGGAGTGCTGAGAGAAGTAAAAACTTGAAAAATCACGAGAAGTGTCGGTTTAGGTAACAGTGTGAGGTTACGGTAACGGTGTTGTTTTTCGATCTCAGAAAATGCCCAACGCGACGCACACAAAAAAATTTTCATTTCAAAAAGGATTTTCTAAATAAATTTTCATTTCAAAAAGGATTTTCTAAATAGGTGCAGCCGTTCTTAACTGGTGCGTGATTTTAATTTAGTTACATTAATTTAAATTTAATCAATGCTGCATTATAACCACTACAAACAGCACAGGTCTCCTCTCAGAGTAAGGAAGGTTAGATACAACCTTCCACACTTAACAGAAATGCATTTTTTTATATTAAGTGCGTAGATATTATCGATACGCAGAATATTAATTAAATTTCATTTAACTTTTTGCTCGTTTACCTATTAAACGCAAGATTTCTTCGTCATTAAGTACGTCAAAAAATTCGATACGATATTTTTACAATCCGGTACCTACCTTCATGTACAAATTGAAAAACCTCATCGTTAACAGATGAAATCATTCAACTAGTGCATAGTGAACATACTTAATCGATTTTATATGCAATTATGTCCAATCGATCGCAAATATTAACGCTACAAATAAAAGTAAAAACGAACGGTTCACTAGAATTAAAATTAATTACGATTGCCTAGCAATGCGTTCGGTTTTTCAATCGTATTGGCTTTTACCAGTTTTTCTGAGAAACCAGCGCGACCAATGGTAGGGGCGCTCGCATTTATCGCATCGACGACGTTCAATTGTTTTATAAATAAAGCCCCCGCAAAAAATACTATCGATCAATCGTGCGAAAGTCATGTGATGGAAAACGATATCTGTACACGCACACTAATTCAGACCCTAACTCATTACAAATAAAACATAAAATCCAATCAACCGTTTTAACCAACACCGTTCTACAGAGTCACACAATCAAACTTCAACTTTAACGCACCGATGATAGACTTGAATTTTGATAGAGGTTATAAATACTCGTCATAATCGAGCGTCCGCAGACGTGAAACATTCCGTACGAGAGCTGTCCAAACATTTTATACTTTCAAATACGCGGTGCCTTATCTATAGTGATGATCTGAAATCTGTTATCGGCGAATCAGCGGGATGGATCTTAGATCTTTATTACATGGGTTTCAAAATTCACCGCTACGTCGCCCGTTTTATAGCCGATATGACGTTTAGAGGCATTGTTTTCCTTCGTTTTATCCCGGTTCGTCAGCGGTTGACGTATTTATTGGGGCCCCGACGGGACCATTAAGTCAGCTGATGCTGATAAGATCACATTTTCAAGTGATAAGGAGGTCCGTTTAAAGTTTCATGCGATATTTATATCGCGATAGCATCGATATAAAACGATTCGTATTTTGTAGGGTTCCGTACATCAAGTAAAATCTAGAACCATTCTGGGATCCATTTGTTTTAATTTAACAGCCACTTCCGTCTTACGCCCCTGTTTCTCAGGAAAAGGGTTATAACTCATGATCAAAGTGGCGGACAGAGACTATCTAACTATCAGGAGACGTACGAGTATCATGGTAAAATTATCATTAGGACTACTTACTAAAAAGTTTTTCTATGACCCCTTGAAGTTTTAATAAATTCAAGGTCTTTTAACCTTCAATTTAACTTAACGCAGCCCTAAGTTACAGTCATTTATCGCCAACTTATTGTCAAAACTCATAGTGCAATGTCTTCTCGTATCTAGATATCATGATCCAAAATTTGGACTGCCAAAAACTATATTTTTATTTTATGTTTTTACACTACAATTTTCGGATAATTCCCGTCCTATTTTTTCCAGTCTTATTTTGCAATAAATTGAATTAGGACTGAATTTTGCAATAAAAGGTTGCTGGGTTTCATGATTTTGGAACACGGGAAGTTATCCTGTAAACCACAAAACGCCCGTAACTTTTGATTGGGTTGAATACTTAAATCCTAAGAACCAATTGAACATTGCATAGAATATTTTTAGTATGAATTTCAACTTGTTAGCTCTACCTGTGGACATATGAACAGACGGACAGACACCGTTGAAGTATGGAACCCTGAATATAAATAAACTTTAATAAACTTTTGTTTATTGGGATACGGAACAATTAGTGCGCAAATCCAACTCGCACTTAACCGGACTTTTATCGAGTCGATTAAAATAAAAGGCCACTATTATAATGTACGTATTTATAAACGATCCGTCATTTATTTTATCGTTCACATAACATCAGGGTACGCAAAATCCCTGTATATCATTTACGGTATTTAAATGAATTAGCGAATCCAATATACGGCACTGAAAGCATATCTGATTACCTGATGCAATCAAAACCCGCGGGGGCTGATTATGTCAGTAAAGTCTTATTCATCAAAGATAGGTAGTAGGTACTGGTGGCAGGATTCTTTTGGCAGAGTTCGTCCGGGTAGGTACCACAATTTGACCATGGGTTGACTTAACTATGACTAAAAAAGGCCCTTAACCAAACAACTTAAAAAGAACTAATGTCTCAGGATAGTGATCGTAGTGCAGTGTGTCGTATGATATTGCAATGCAAAAGTAGTGACACGCACTGCATATGATAATTGCAATTCGTTCGTTCGTTTCAGCCGACGGACGTCCACTGCTGGAGAAAGGCCTCCTGCAATGCTTTCCAACCCGCACGGTCCTGCGCCATTTGAATCCAGCACCTTCCCGCGACTCTTTTAATGTCGTCAGTCCATCTGGCCGGAGGTCTGCCAACACTGCGCTTTCCCGTGTGGGGTCGCCATTCCAGCACTTTGGGTCCCCAACGTCCGTCGAACAATAGAATGGTTTTGGTCCACTTTTTGATATTCCCGGATCAAGTGACCAATTGACTGCCATTTCTGCTTCTTGGTGAAAACAACAGATCTTCAATTTTGTAATTTGTCTTAGTCCTAATTTTTATTAAGGAAAATAGTGAAACGCCGAAATTCACACGAGAGAAGCCAGGGCAGAAGTTAATTCCATATGGTAGTAGGCCATCTCGACCCCGATTACATACCTTAGTCATACCAATTACTGTCTATCGACCGATCTATCGCTCACAAGGCCCGGCCCTGTTCCTCCCACTTGTCTCGAAAACATAGATCGATCGAGTAATTTACGACCGAGATTTGTAGGTAATTGCGATCAATAAAAATGCCAAACGCATCTCTCGCGTACATCTAATGCGCGCACGCATACATTATGTATGCGAATGGATTCAAATGAGGCGAGTGACATGAATATTGTTATATCTACGATCGACATGATGTTTTCCACCTTGCAAGTTGCAACACGGGAGTATGTTAAATAACTATGTTAAACTCATCTTTGCTCATCTATGTTTGTGTAAAGTACAAAAACATACCTTTTGTATGCGGGCTTCTAACACACACTGATTAAAAGCCGAGTATCTTTTAGCTCACGCACACATAGCATTACGCGCCAAGATATGGTAATCTTATAGCACATGCAGATGGAGATTGTCATTCATTCAAGAATGCTTGTCAATAAAGTATTAAAAGATTGATGCATCGTGACTTCGACAAAGTGGCGGCACATAGTGGACTTTAATTCATTGGACTGTCGTTTTGCCAATAGATAGATGGTTGATCTAAGTATAAACAAACAAATTTTGCCCTATTTTCTTTAACATTTAAAACCTGAGTTTTTAAGCGCTAAGCTTACGTATGTGTAGTATTTGCTAGCGGCATTACTTCGACGATTCACGATGCTGAATCCATAAGAGGAGGGTCACATTTTCGTATGACTATTATGGTTTCTGTGAAATCATCTGTCAGGTATATACCTACGTCACAAGGAGCCACTGGATTCAGACAGCACATGAAATTAGTCTTTTTTTATAGACAGAAAATGCCTAAGCCCTACGTCAGGTGAAACGGAAGCGTTATGTGGGGCTTTCACCCACTAAAAAATGCCTGTTTCTACGACAGACCTGCTAGGAAGAGCACCCTTTTTTCCAAGAACACTTTTGTATTCACTGCGCTCCCACCAGGTTAAGACTCGCCACCTGAGTAGCGAGCATAGATTGATATATCTAGTAGTTACTTGTCTCCCTTCCCTTCGCCATCAGCAGCCTGGCCATTGCCGAATCCATCAAAAAGGAGGGTCTGGAATATGGGACGAAAAAATGAGTGAATAGTCGACGCAGGACTAAGACTTAAGGGGATTGATTGAATTTATTTTTGTCTTTCTCACTCTCACGGAGATTTGGTAGGTGCTACATGCAGCGTCGCGGAAGAATATAGCAGAAAAACGACGTTTTACCTAATTACTCAAAAACTAAGCTGGTTATCAAAAATCCGTTCTAAGCGTTTTAGGATATTATTATTACCGATACATTAAAACAAAAATTACAATTACATCCATTGTAGTTTCCGATAAAATATAGAAAAACTGAGATTTTGGAGCAACTTTTAGGAGAACTTTCTATCGAGAAAATTTTATCCAATCGTGTTTCTGCTTCTTAGCTATTTTAGATTAAAGACCCAAAATACATGACGTGTAAATTTGAAAGTAATTTTCTTTATAGTTTTTGCGTAAAACTTCATTCAAAATCACCTAAATACGGCTTGTAGGCCGTTAACATGATTTTAACAAATATAACTTTACATTCTAGGTAACGCAGACAGCCCTCTGTGCAGAGCCTGCATGACGGAGGACGAAACGCCTGTACACGTACTGCTCAATGCTGGGTGTATCCGACCAACGCAAAGCACAATATTGTTCTCAATTTAAACTCTTTGAAGCCTTATAGGCAACCTGGACGTCCTCTTTGGCCTCTGGAGAGAATTGGGCTGGCTTGACTTATCCAGCAAGGAACCATATCGGAGCCCTAAATCTTTACGCACAACGAAGGAAGACTTCAAGTGTAGAAAAGATCCAGAAGTAAAGAGGAATGGTGCGCCACCTTCAACTGGTCCGTGCTTTGTACGACGGACGATCACTAACGTCCGACATCTGCAGGCCGACAGAAAATTGACCTAGAACTTAATGCACTACAGCGTGTTGACTGTGTGAAAAGTAGGTTTTTTGAATCAACGAACACTTTTTCTTACTAGGGCATTGCCAATAGTCGACTGATTTAAGATTTTATCCTTCTTTATGCAATTTAAATCAACCCCGGATCGTAACAAGGTTAGTCACGGAACCCTAATTAATCAACCGTTTTAATTCACCTTATCTTTATGTAGATTTATACTAACAAGCTCTGGCGATGTTTTGACAAGTGACAGTGAAAATAATTGCCTCGACAACGGCGATACGAAAGTAAATTAGTATGATGTACAAGTTCTTTAATTTTGTTTAGTACATTTTCCAACTAGCAACACTATGTATCTTTCAATATTTTCAATTGTTTTTGGATTGGATTTTGTGTCCATGTGAAAATGTTTAAAATCAATTGGAACAGTTCCACATAATATCCTAACGAAAAGGTACTGGAATTAGTAGAGAGAGACCGATAACAACAGTTATGCGCAGAAAACTGTTTACAGCACCTCGATAACTTGTCAAGAATTAAGGGTGTTACAAATTTTGAAAACAAAAAAAATTATGTTCTGTTTGTCAATAAATAAATTACAATCTTTTTTCCAAGCATGTTTGAGAAAAATAGTTTTCTTTGAAGACTTACAGAGGGAGGACCAGTTTTCATCCCCAAGGCTAATACAAGAAGGAAACATTACTGGGAAGAGATATCCAGTGTGACAGAAACACAAATGGTTGGACGATATTAGGGATGGACTGGTCAAGCGATAGCAAGGCTTTTTAAATGTTGACCGTCAAATCTCATTTCAAGAAAGAAGGCACGGGATTGTGAAGTTTATTTTCGGCGGTTAAAGCAGATTTTGACTAATACTAGCAAATACGCATGGTAATATATTAATTTATAATTATGCAAAAATGACGAACTTTAGAAAAAGGTGCCAACCACAAACGTCTACTTTAGACAGAGAAAAAAAACAGGAATTCCACTAACAACGTCATATTTAATACAAGCCACAACGCACCTAGCTAACAAACAAAAAAAAGAAAGAGACGAAGCAATTTCAGTATGAATAAAAACATATGACCAATAAAGATAGCGTGTATCACTAACAAAGTATCGCATCCACACCTGCTTCTTTATCATAGATGACAAGTTGATTACACGCGGTGTTGCCAGTTGGAAAATTGTTTCCAGACACGCCCGCAATTATGGGACCCTTACCGATTCACTTTATCCACTTTTTCACTTTTGCACTCGTAATTTTCACTGTCGCTTGTCAGACCGTCGCGTCGTCGACTTTAAGATAAAGTGGTAATGAATATCTGCCCCATTGGTACACTGCTCAGCTGGTTTGACTACGGATCTTGATTCGCGGGGTCCAGTTCTTGGTTGCGCCAATAGGCAATGCAGTTTTTTTAATGTACTAACCTAGTGTATGCAAGTTGAAACAGTTGCATTGCTTCAGAATTCTTGATCTTTCAGAAATATATATCTATCTATCGAAGGTCTAAATTGACATGATAACCAGGCATATTCGGAAAGTTTTCTCTAATTTTGGTCCAGAACTCTGATTCTCATCAACCCCAGAGTTATATGCGTTTGATGAGACATAAAACTACATATCGATAAATTAACGGCGAAGGAAAATATCGTGAGGAAACTGTTCAGGAAGAGTCCACCGCAACTTCTTCCGTTCACAAATATGTTTGAAGCCCGCCAGACCATACTTGGCCATCGTGATGGGCTATTAGCCATTGATCACCACACTTTTTAAGTTGTGGCCACTTTTAGCTTCATAACTGAGTAACTAACCAGCTAGATGATTGTGTACGAAAAACTTTTTCGAAGCTATCGTAGATAATCATGAACAAATTCTGCCACCTGATTGGCTGGTAAAATGTAACCAGCAGATTCTGCCAATCAGCGGACAGAATTTTTCAACGATTATGATAGCGATGAATAAGTTCGTTTTTTACGCAACTAACCCCTTGGATAGAAGAGCAATTTGAATATATCATATGAATATTACAAAAACGAAGTTTGTGTTTGTGAATATTGCATTTTTGTTGCTCCTTCACGCCGCAACTATTGAACCGATTTAGCTGCAATTTGGAATAGATTATACCTGGTGGTATGTTACCACAGAATTAAGGAAAACAGAAATTCGACGGAGAGTCGCGAACAAAACTAGTGAAGATATAAACAGATAGGTACCAGGGTACCAGAGATTGATGGGTGACACCTTGGTATGCTGCGACTGTGACTGGTGTCCTCAGGTCATAAATCAAACAACGAGCCTGATTATTCAGAGATGACTGATTATATTCAATATCATTCTAAACCTACCTACTTTACATGTAATTTATTGTTGAGATCACCTAGCAGATAACCCATAATACTTGTGGCGACCCCAAAGCTTGTTGTTCTTCCTTTTTATATTTTATTTTAGTCTGTGACCATTTGGTGCTTGGCTGCGATGTCTCTATAGTACGCGCAATATCCCGCTGCCCGTGATGCAATAAAATGGCGGGATGCAGTACGGCGTCTGCTGATCGGAAAGCCTGCCCTAAAGTCCATACTCCAGTGCAAAACAGAGCTCAAAAAACCATTTTAATGTACTGCGGGTAGCAAGATGTTTTGGTAACTATTGGTGTATGCATTAAAACTCAAGTTTGTTAAAAAGTTTTGGCAAAATGGTTGAACAGGGTGGCAGGATGATGACTATTAGTAAGTTATGGCAACGGTCGCCATTGAGTACTTGATGTTTATATGCCCTATTTCCCGGCAGTACTGCCCTAAGTCCATGAGAGCGAAAGACAGTGCAATAGGCGGCCTGTGTTCATTTTAATGCCCCGTGTGTAACCAAATATTGCGACCAGCAATCAGATTTGAATCCTTTTCATCCTCACATCGAAGCGGGCTTTATGTTTCGGAAGTTCATGATCAGCAAGAACCTACTCGGTCGAACTTTGCATCAGGAAGAGTCCTACCACCATTAGCTTATGCTGCTTGAACCTGACACAAATATCTTGTTTTGGTGGATTATAGCAAAATAGTTTCAGTCGTTTCTTCCTGTACAAATAGGGCCAAAGATTTTCGTCATCAATCATTCGCATTCAATAGATGGCTGTCACTTTCCGGATATCGATATCATTCCATCCAGTTGGGAACCGTCGAGATCCTATCATATACTTACTGTTTTGCCAAGATACAGTATCTAGTCGAGGACGCTTCGACGCCAACGTTGATATGACAAATGTGACCCACTGCCACATCTGCATCCTTGAATTGAATCGCATGGAAACTTTGAAGTAGTAGCTGATAAGATTATTGAGAAAGTGAAGAGAACGTGGATATGGGTAGGAATGGATATTGAGTTAGGTTAGTGGAATTAAGTTAGGGTAGTGAAGGGACAGTTGAAAGTAAAAGATTTAAATTGATAAAAGGATCAGAGAATGATAAAGAGTGATCACAAAGCAATCTTTTCATCCTTTAGAAGTGAGTGGAAGAAGAGACAATTTTTATAGAACATAGGCTTACACTTGACGACTATTATACCTGATGGAAAACAATGTTATTATTGAGGTGATTGACATTAGCTGGAACGCGCTTGCTTAGAAAATGCCTATTCATTCTTCTCTAGAACTTCTAGAAGGCACCTAAGCTACTTGGCTGGGAGCACGAAAGCTGGAAGGGCGTTCCAACCATAGCTGTTCGGATCAGACCCGTGGAGCGCTTATTTGCGAATATTCTGACGAGTCAACGGGTGGTATAAAATTCAAAAGAAAATAACTACTGATTCATAACAAAGTAATGAAGAGAGCATTACATGATAATGTTTTTTGAGCCAACAGGCATACAATATACATATTATACGGGATTCAATTACCTTTAAAAAAAACACTTATGTATTCAATTTTATAGATGCACGCTGTTTTGTCTAAACTAGCAGAGGTGTTGAATGTCGATGGATTCAGATGTGATTTAATACGCACGTGGGCGACAAAAAAACCCGCGTGTCGAATTGCGTTTCATCTACTAATTTCGCCAGTTTTCTTGATCAAGTTTCAAGTTACATCATAATTTATACGATTACAAATCTGTTGATCCTTGTAGATGTAGGAGTATGTGGTTTGTGAAATGTCAGAACAAAAATTAACATCTATGGTAATAATATTATCTCAGACTGAAGGTTGGGATCCGAATTTATCCGGTTCTCAATGAAGATCTACCTATCAAACTTAAACTTGAGGATGATTTATCCAGCAGATTTAATATACGTGATATTATTATGTCACTCTTATCGTATGGTAGACCGGGGCTTAAAGGTCCGCGGGTAAAATAACAATAAACAAAAAACGCCTTTTCATGTAACCCAACCAATTCATCATAATATCATTAACCCTAATATTATATACCTAACTATTCCAAATTTTAGGTCGATAGCTTTAACGGTGTAGCAGCCGTATTTAAGCGATATTGAATGAAGTTTTATTCAAAAACTATAAAGACTAATACTTTCAAATTTGCACGTCATGTATTTTGGGTCCTTAATCTAAAATTGCTAAGAAGCAGAAACACGATTGGATAAAATTTTCTCGATAGAAAGTTCTCCCAAAAGTTGCTCCAAAATCTATTTTTCTAGTTTTTATTATGTATTTAAGACACTACATTGGATGTAATTGTAATTTTTGTTTTAAAGTGTCGGTAATAATAATATCCAAAAACGCTAAGAAACAGATTTCGGATAACTAGCTTAGTTTTTGCGTTATTAGGTAAAAGGTCGTTTTTCTGTTATATTCTTCCGCGACGCTGCATGTCGCACCTACCATCGTATCCGTGAGAGTGAGAAAGACAAAAATAAATTCAATAAATCCCCTTAACAGTTACTGAAATAATCGAATATGACAGAGAAAGTCTCACCATAAGGGTTCAATTTTTACCATTTCGGTATGGAACCCTAAGAGTCCTTGTGGTATTGCTAATTTACAATCAATATGATGTGATGAGATCATAGTCAACCGCAAGATCATCATCGCAATAAAATTCCATTATTTACAATAACAAATTATTTTAATAGAATAAAGAAGCAATAAAGTAATTGAAGCAAAAAACTTCGTACGCCATTTTATACACACATTTCACACAGTAATCTATGATAGGTGGGATATCTTAGTATCTAGCATCTAAACTTGGTATGCCAGCTGCAACATCGCCGTAGATAAGGGTTATCGCTAATTTAATTATTATCCGTGTTATTTAAACTGTTATGACTTAAATTAAGTAGTCAGTTGGGAGAAGAAGGAGGGTGGGTTAGATTATCCCACCAAAGGTTAATTTGATTTTTTTAGTTTTTCCCCCTATTGACATTTAGTTTTTCGCAAAAAAATAGACTAATTACCTACAGATTGTAGGCTTATGACAAATAACAGTCAAAATGTTTAATAATTTTTTATAAGTTTTTACTTAAAAACATGTAGTCTTGATACTATTATTATTTGCATATTTATCATTGGCATAAATATACAATGTGTAATTAGTCTATTATTTGTGGAATAAATTTACAATTTAGCGGACTTATATTACCCAATAATCAACCATCTGACTTCAAACGAGAGTTGAAATAGTAATACTGGTAATAACAATACTCCTTGAAGCACCCCCTTGACTGAAAACCTTCATAACATTTAATACCTTTTACTGACAACTATATTAATAAACTCACTTCGAATTCATAAACGGTAATACATTTTTTCAATCTAGTGGCTTTCTAATTTATACCAAAGTAATATTTTATTTATTCCACATTTAAAGTCAGAAATATAACCGATTAAGACAATACAAGTTAATTTATATGACAGCAAAGTATCATTCACATTTCACGCCAACATCTGCGGTTATCGTAGGAATATGTCGGCGGAGTTACCGCCTCTCGGACAACTGACAAGTTGATTAAAAGATGAATTAATGTGGAGTCGTTGGAAAATTGTTTCTCGACTACTTTGCAGCTCTCGTGGGTCGTAATCCTATTAGTCTTATTAATGTGAAAGTTTGTATGTTTGGCTGTTTGTTTCATAATCACGCAACCAGTTCCACTTCCAAAGTTTGAACCTTG
Organism: Coenonympha arcania; assembly: GCA_036785405.1. Lineage (NCBI taxonomy): Eukaryota > Metazoa > Arthropoda > Insecta > Lepidoptera > Nymphalidae > Coenonympha > Coenonympha arcania. The sequence continues at coordinate 2,140,912 of CM072069.1, forward strand.
GGGCATGTTAACATATTATTATAGGCTAATTTTTATCCCGTATAAACTCACGGTTCCCTCGGGATTACGAAAAGCAGGAAATTTTCCATAACTAATAGCTATATAAATATCTAGGTATATAGCGGAGGATTATACATCGGAAAGGGAGCGGGAACAGGTACAGGAATATATGCTATAATCCCGCGAATGAAACTTTGGGAAAAAACTAGCTTTTGATTTTTAATGTTGACTCAAAGTTTCCTACATTTTAGTTTCATTGCAAAGAATAAACTTGTGACAGTGGAACATTATTTGGGGTTAAGATAGTTACTATATATATATTAATACCTACAAATATCTCTACTTGGCTTTGTAAATCTAGCAACAATGAATACAAAGAAAGGCAGACAATAATATGCATGGACTCAGCGAAAAAACGGCGTTATCCTAATCAAACATGAGCTGGGCTTAAAGGTCTGGTCAAACAGCGGACGGGGCGCAGGCGCGACGACGTGCGATGCTGTCCAGGTTCTCCAAATAAACTTGTGTACTACAACTGTAGGTTTAGTACAGGTTCTTGTACGAATTTCGAGTCCACTGGCATCACACTAACCGAATCGAATTCCTCCGCACATTTACAGCCAGCGCCACCTATGGACAGTCGCATGACAGCGACTATCGCCTCGAAGTTCGTGAAAAAACATGTACAGGTGCCGGTAATCTTCTTGAACATGAAATGAGGTAATGGGGGCAAGTTAGCGCACGCGACTCTCCGCCGACGCGCCCCGCACTTACCACCAAAAGGATCTAAAAATCGCTTGTGCACAATCAAGGTCATATACCGAATAAGTTTGCCGTGTACTGTACTAATCCCTCTGGCCAAATCGCGCTCGCGTCCTGCCCGCGTCGCGCTCGAGTCCCGTCCGCTATATGACCAGACCTTAAGAAACCCAACTCGAGAACAAAATAATCGCCTATCATCCTCTGTCTCGGCGATTAGAGGGGTCAACAGTTTGATCGCAACATCGACACGATGCATCGCTTGGGAAATAATGGCAATTTGTTTACTCACTCGCGACGAGGCGAGGAGATCGTTTGTAAGGATAATCTACACTGACTTTTTATTCCCTCTCATTTCTTCATACCAAAATGATAATATTTTTCGGAATTTTCTTCAAAAGCAATAACAATTACACTGCTATATTTAAAGACAAAATAAGTATGCTTATTTGATTTGTTTTTTAGGGAGGGGTAATGTTTTGTAAGTACTGACTTAATTCTGCCGACTGCACTGTTCCCGAAGTTGCAGCGATGAAAGGCAATAAAAATGGTTACAATTCAATTAATACGTGTATGAAGTTTAGGAGTATCTTGCGAACAAACCGAGCAAGGTCTGATCGGATATGATCAAAAATATGAAACATATTACCCTTTTTTAGAAATGTAGAAACAGGTAATATGATTTTTCATCATGATTGAACCAACCACATTTTTATTTACAGATAGTCAATCCATTTCCGTTTGATTAGCGACCATAATTTACTTGTATATAGTCTAATCGTCGTACTACACGTTGAAGCACCTCATTAAAGGTTTAAAAAACGTGAAATATAGTTCCTGAATGGTGCCCGCAACGACCGATCGTTTCTTCTTCACGGCCGAGCGCACCGTTAAGCACAACAATATTACTGCGGGAAACTGCACATAATGAAGCTCTTCGTAATCCGGAATTTTTCTAATCACACTTTCAACAAATTACGACATCGGTCGCGGAATTCCAAAGAGTTTTCTAGGACGAGTCGTCCATGAGAAAACGCAGAGCCCTTGCAGTGTATGTCTTCTCGGAACTGCGGACTCGTTTGAGGCGTTTGACCGTTTAGATTTACAAGTGGCTTATTTATATTGGATCGGTTTGAAACGCTTGCTTGGAAAAGCCGTGAGAATCACGGTAACGTTGCTTACGGCATCTTTGGTTATTAGGTCCGATGCACCTCCTAACTCACTCCAACACTAATATGTTCCATTTTTAAAGTTCTACTATTGGGTTTTTTACACGGCAGCAGTATTCCCTCAAAACTTTAACATGGGTTATTCAAGGGGCGGATGAACAAATTACTTAAGAGCCGGCAACGCATTTTCAGTTCCTCTGGTGCTGCAAATGTGCGGCGGTGATTGCTTACCATCAGGTCACCCGCCCGCTCGTTTGCTCGCGTTGATTATAATGAAAAATAAAAAAACACTAGTTATTGCTTGACTACAATCTCAGCTTGGAAGGAGTAAGTCATTGATATTCAAAACTGCCCCTGGAATTGAAACCGGGACCTCCATTGCCAACTCCGCCAAAGAGGTAAATATATACTGTAGAGTGTAGTGTTTTCAAAGCAGTATAGTAAATCATACTAGTGAGTAGTTATTTCTTCGCAAAACCTGAAAATCAAGAGATAATATAACCAACAAACAGCAAACTTTTTCAAATTTACTGAAACTACCTCAGTTAATGTTATTTAAGTTCAATCCATAAATAAACCAATTTTAATCTTAAGACAATTATTTTACTTGTATGCTAATTTTCGTGTCGATTCACGATTGGTCCAGTAGTTTCACGCTATGAGCGTATAGAGAAATAAACGAGAATTTTATAATAACGGAGAAAAATCCGTAATTACAATATCGATGCAATTTATAAACACTTTACGATAGAGTTATTTCAAATTACTGCTAACACTTAACGCTTTAACTCCAATGTTAACTAATCAAGAGGCATAAACAAGAGGTTTTCAGAAAAAAAACGAGACATTAGAAAATGTAGATAATAATTACATTTCATAAAATTAAAATGTATGCTTTTCGCATCACTACCTCCGTTACTGAACCTATTGAGGAGCAAAAAGTAATAAATGAACGGCGTACGCCAGTAAAGTAGTAAAGCCAGGTGTCATTGGAACACTATAAATTTCAACCGATCCAATATCCAAGTTAAGTAGGCGGCTCATTGTTTATATCACTGGTGACATATTTTCTATTATTAATCATTCTAGCCCTCGAGTCGCACGTCAAACTGTCTCACGGACAGGATTAATATTCCCGCGAGGATATTTAAACGCGAATTGTGCTCGCAATCTGCATATTGTAAGCGTTAGAACAAACCGCCGAACGGTCAAATAAAGACTGTAAACAGATGAACTACTGCGCCACGTTTCGTCGTAAATCTGCACCATTGAAATGACTATCATCTAGAGAAATTACTGGACCGACCACCGAAGACCTGCGTTCGACCTGAAGACTTATCAAAAGTCAAGAACGAAGTAAAGGCACAGAAGGGTCTTGTGAATCTGGTTTGCATAATATAGTAGGCGCACGTAGTAGAGATTATTCACGAAGCGTCACAATATTTTAAACGGATACTTTAAGCTCTGACCTCCGCTGATAATATTGGTGTCGGCTTTAATATACGGTTAAACGAATGTGTAAAAATAAGCGGCGTTGTTTCGTTTTAAATATAAACAGGCGATGAAGTTACATATTATCTTTTAAATGGATTGCACTTTCAAGATGCAATCGTGGTTATAGAGGAAATAAGCGTAGCTTTTTGGCATACTTTTTACTTGGACAGCGTGAATAATTCTGTTTTTGGAGATCCATTAAAATATAAACTGCTTTTGCAAAATAGATATTACACGAGGGAAAATTCTTAATAAAATGAAAAGCAAATAGCTTTTATAATAGCGACCTAAAAGAATTCTGATTTGTAAAACATGAAATGTTCATAATATAAAGAATAAAAAATTGTTGAAACAAAAGAGTTTAAAAACCCTTCAAGTGTGAAAAAAATTGCGTGAACTCTATGTTTTGACCGTTTCCTTTTAAATTATCCAATATTATAAATTAATAAATGTGTGTTCTATATTCGTGGATGTGTGTTCTTTATTCATGGTTCTCTATCGCAGTATGTCAAAATTTTAATTTTCCTAATCTTCGATATAATCTTGTTATTTATTATCCATACAATATTTAAATATTTCATTACACAATGTATAAAGGCCAATATAATTGTTATATTTCGTTTTCACTTACCTTATTCCATCCGTATTCAGTTGAAAAGTTCTCAATCATTTGAATTAAGAATGAGTTAACTTTTGAAGAAAAAAACTGTTCCGTAGGTATGTTTTTATATTTAATGGCACCAAAACATGGATGCAGTTGTGTCCTGGTAAATTTGTACGAAACCTTTATCAAGATTAAGTGCCTATTTATTTAAAATAACTGTCCAAAACTTACAAATAAAATGTGTAAGTACTCGTATCCACGAGACGTACTGAATTTAATACGCAATAAAAAAGTTTGCATTGCTTTTGCTTTGTGAAATATTTTCATTATAAAAATTCGGGTAACATTATGTCTTTAACTTTATAATCCTCTTCGTTGAATTTATAAGAATTGATACCTGTACGGAATAAGGGTACATTCAAATAAGCCAGAAAGAAAATCGAACGACAGAGTTATTTTACACGGATAGGTGCGAAACAAAATTACTATCGATTTGACAATACTGACTGTCGATGTCAAATCAATAATTTCTGTCGCTCGGTAGGCAAAAGCTTATTTAAATTCACCCTAAATCTGAAAAAGCACATCGAAAACACACAAACAAAACAAGTTTAATATTGTTAATCGTTAATTCTTATTATAATCAGTTGAATAGAAAATATTCATGTCACAAATCCTTATAGGCTTTATTCGATCACCCATTTCTTGAGTCATTGGATCAAGATTTCTGAATTGTAAATTAAACCTTCAATAGGAATAGAGGCTATGAAGATTTGCGACGATTATAATTAAAAAAAAACTTACCTTTGTCTTCAAATCTTCAGGTTTCTCTTTTCTTCTCCGATATCGTTTTCTTGAACACTTGTTTGACGTTTGTTCTTTCGACGCAAAAGATTGGCCAATCTTAAAAACGAATAAAGTCGACGCCAAAAGAAAGTTGTTTTAGCCGCCTTTCCACGCAAGAAAACCCGTAGGTGTACCATTGAGCAATCATTTGCAATATTCACGGCGAAAGTAATTATAGGGGCTGTCCACACAGCTTTTGGCGTCGAAGTACTTAAAAAACTATTAAGGGACTGTTCCGATGTTACTGAATGGACACGCCATCAGAAACATCCTAACAGTCGATGTATCGATAAAAATTGATCGCCCATCAATCAGCCAGCGCCGCAAGAGCCGGACCCAATACAATTTATCTGCATTGAAAATTCAAATCAATCCCTACGGATCACATGCGCTTGCGAAATGAATAACGCTTGTGGTGCTAATTCAGGATCACTTAAACAAATTCTTCAAAATGAAGCGCTAGCTTTTTTCATAGATATCGTAAATATAGCCGAACCAACACCACTCATAAGGCATTTGTGATCAAAATTATGAATCGAAAGAAAAATGCGGCGAGTATAGTCCCTTCGGATTGATATGCGATCAGCATAAACCAAACACCATCGGATGTCTGTTTAAAATATGGAATTATTTATTTATTGCATATATTGGTGATGCACATGAAATAATCTAAATATCCTGTGCGGTCGAATTGGTGGCGCTCGAAATTAAAATACACCAAAATCCCACCGAATGCAACCACATGGCTTTAGGCCTTTAAGCCAAGTGACGTATATCGATAGAATAGTGATGTACCTTAACTGGGGCCCCTCAAGCGCCACCCCTACACACAGACATTGTACGATGCCTTAAATTAAGTTTCAACAATCGTAAAAAATTATAAACTATCCGCGAAAGCCAAAAAACAACACAAAATTGGTGTCAAAAAGTTAACTTTATTCCAAGTAAACCGCCTTAAATTTCTGAAACTCAGTCATAATAACCTGTTCCATATATATGAACGAATTGAAACTTAACTTATAGGCATAGACAACACAGGATCTGGAAATCCGATAGTGATGGAAAAGGTGAGGTGTCTTAAACTAGAGACAATACAAAATCTCAAAACTTTTTTTAACGTTTTATTACTTTTTTTTAATTTCTTTAATGTCTCTCCCTTCCTTTTGTCTTCGACATTGTACAAAACGCATTATATAAATTATTCGAAACGATAAAATAGGTCATTATTAAAAATAGAGTAGATTAAATCTTTCAAAAAATATTTAAATAGAAAAATTGTACAACATTGCATCTAGTTTATTAAAATTAACTCTCTCTTGCTTATTTCGTTACTTTATTGTACATATTTACAAAATGTATTTTACAGTAACAATGATCTAGCGTCTCTAGGTATTATTTCTATCACATTGCCTTCAAAAGTCACTTATGGAGTGTAACACCGCTACAGCCTACAAAGCTAAGATATATAACGTTAAATAACATATTATGTAACATTTCATAAAAAAACCACAGTTATAAACTGTTACATAACCATACATGTATGATAATAAATATTATAAAACCACTTTGTAAACAAGTAGATTTAAACAATAATTGGAAAATAGCAAGAAGAAGTTAGACGATATGTTATTTAATGTAATATAAATGTTGGGTACACACGATAAAGTTCAACCGAATGTTCTCCTAAAGCGACTTTTTTGTTTACTTTAGTAAATTGAGTCGTGGACGAAGTAATAACTACTCGTATTAAATTATTGCAAGTTTATGCTCACAACCGCTTCCAAGGAATTGACAAAAATATTATTCCCAGTGTTTTTAAATTCATAATTTCAAAACTATTGCTGTTCTTTTAGAATCAACTTCAAATAAACTTACATCTCTTATTGTCTACTCAGATAATTTTTGTGTCAATTTTCTATACGATAAAATTTTGAACTGTTTTTTAATAGACGCCATTATTTGTAAAGAACTCATGAAAGAATTTAAGATTAATTTTATACTAAAATCATCAATCATAATTCAAATAATATCAGATCTAAATAAATTATGCGTCTTTAAAAATCAGAACAGTAATTTTTCACCGATTTAGTGCCGCACTTGGCAAATGGTTGAAGTGCGATTTTTTAATCGCTTAATTAAAATCACCATATATCTCACTTACTACAGTGATAAGTTATTACGCAAATTATACAGGGACAATCTTTTGAACGATATTGAAATATTGAACACCATCCATCATAGCGCGTTGACGGCTCAAAAGCATCGAAAGCTCTCTCGAAAAACTCAATTCCCATTTAAATATACACTGCAGATTATTGCATCGTTTATGCAAGAGTGCTCGAAGCACTTATTACGTCGTTACACGCACAAAGTGTAATATTTACACATGAAAAATTAATTGCTGCGAGCAATCAAAACAACACGCATATCGATCAAAAGATTTCCCATTACATTCAATCCCAGTTTCTAAAATGCAGATATGAAACAAAAATACTATAGAACGGAAAAATGCGACTCACTATTTTCTAAGCGCCAACGGACTATAGGAGCTGTTGCTGAATCGCTATGTTGCAATATTCCTATAATAAGCGTTTGGAAAACCCATATGCTCACTTTTAAATCAATTAATTATCATATTCAATGCTAAATAATCGTCCTTCTGGAAACCCAAAAAAATTAGCAATCAAAAATATTGTTTAGAGATTAGCCAACAGCTTAATAATTTATCGATGAGCATTTCAGAAACTAGGATTAATAATTTAAGATAGAAAGGACACATTAACAAAGACACTGTGGTCGATTCTGTTGTGCGAAATCTCTAAACTAAACTAATTTAAAGTAGTGCTATCCTTTTCTAACTGCTCTCTATGGAAAAGGATAGCACTATTTTAAATTAGTTTAGTTTAGAGATTTTGCACAACAGAATCGACCACATTGTGGTCGATTCTGTTGTGCAAAATCTCTAAACTAAACTAATTTAAAATAGCGCCATCTTTTTCCATCGGAAGCAGTTTGAAAAGGATAGCGCTATTATAAATTAGTTTAGTTTAGAGACTTTGCACAACAGAATCGACCACATTGTATACAATAATACAGTTTATACAAAGCGTCAAATTGTTACACAACTAATGCGAGAGATGGCGGTCTGTAAACACATAAATGTAGCGGAAACGCAAACAATTAAGGTGCGTTAGTACGTGACGCACCTCTGATAACGTCTCAAAATAATTTTTCCATTGACCATTACTGTTGGAACACAGTAAGATGAACCGTTTACGGATATTTCAAGTAGTTGTGATTTTTACCACATAATGATAGACTAAATATTATCAAATAGCCCTTGAGTGTCACAATCAAGTATATTTTTGCTTACTCGCACTAATTCGCATTCGTGGACTTAGAATGGTTTTAAGAATTTACTGAGTTTTGATATCTGAGTATTCAATTTGATCGCGCAGACTAGTTATTGGTTAACTTAAGTACAATACAAGGTGCCGACCAATAATAGAGCTTGAGATTCATTCCTAATAGCCTAGCTTAGTACTATAAGTAAATACTTCGAAAAATCCACTCTTTTCAAAATCATTTCTTTTTTGTATTGATGTAAAATAATACTGGTTCGGACACAAATTTTAAGTACGAACTCCATCACACTCTTTATTACTTTCAAGGCACTAAGAAGACACTGGTCACAGTCTTATACGCCGCAATATGTTAGGATACAATCATTAATTACTTAACAACTACAATATTAATTTATTATTATGTTTTAACGTCAAATCCTTTGTCGCAACTGCGTCAGTATTTGAGAAATATGTTCTTGGAAAATATCTCGAAAATACGACGTACAGTTGATCATCGATTGAATCTCTATGAAATTCAGAGAACAGTTATCGATATTTCGATAACTGTACCTATTAGCACCAATTTCGTAAAAAATATATAAAGAATCAATCGATGCTATAAGAGTCTATGCAGACGAACGGCATTTGAATTGCAAGCCAATTGCAAAAACACTCGGTATGTTCGGTTGCAGTTCAATTGTATTCCATCAGTACAAACTTATAGCGTGTAGTCATTCGTTCAAAAACACACATCATGCCTTATTGCTAATATACGTTACGTTGGATGGATCACAAACACTGTTATAGACACTAAAGCGCAAACTGGGAATGTTACGTTACTTTAATACAGGTATCAATATTGCCAGGACTGTGTCCCGGAGAGGGCTATCAAGCTATAATTAACTATAGTAAAAAATATATTAAGATTTAAAATTAAAAACTCAGAACAAATTTAATGTAAAGAGATCACCTAATAGAGCATGATTTAAATAATAACCACTGCAGCAGCACCGACGCATCACCAACTACCCTCACGTTGGTCGTACACGTTTAACTTTAAATGACAGCATAGTGACTTAAGCTTAACTAAGATTGGTGTGGGTGAAAATGAGAGTGCGAATAAACCTAAAACCTAATCGTTGCTTTGAAATATCAACCTCGTTGTACTTAAACACTATACAGACGATGGCACTTTATTAATGGCCTGAAAATTAACCGAGTAAAATGCATTAGAGTAAAATCTTAACAGTTAAATTATTAACGCGAAGTTATATTATAATATAAACAAAATTTACATAGCGAACGTAAAAATGTTTTTTACCTTGCTAAGCCTCGCGTCTCTTTTGATTTGGTAAATCGAGTCACGTTCATTTAAACATTATATTTTGTGTGTCATTCCCCACAAGCTCTTTCTTTGACTATTGCGTATTATTCTCTCTGATGTCGACTATTTATAATGTTTTTGTTACGACTTACACATGCGTCCTTTAAGTACCACACACTGTGACATTTGTTACACAATATTTAGCACTTTAAAGTGAAAATAATATGAATCACCTTTTACGACGTACGTGAAAACTCCACTTTGGGAGCTCATTTATAATTACGAGGATTTGAGTTCAGAATATGTATTAGGTATAATGTTTACATAAAAGTAAATACATTTAATAAACTGCTGCAAAACACGTTACATAAATAAAAAAGTTTAAGATTAAAATGAAATTGTTAAGGACTAGAATGATATTATTTTATCGTGCTTGAAAATATTGCATTCATCCGGCCGCATTTTGGGTGGTAGTTTATATCACGTTTGCAATCGATATAGGTCCATATTTAAATTGTTATATGTATTCATAATTGTGTTTATAATCACCAACAAGTTTTAACTCGTGTGCGATGATGGAACGATCAAAAGTTCACGCAAATTAATGCAACGTTGAAAAATTTATTCCGAAATAAGTACAATGCTTAAATGCAAGCAAGCTTGATGCGACCCCATCGTCTGTCATTAAGTTAAAATGTTATCGAAGATGACCGTGACTTTTACAAGTGGGCAGTGCCGTACCGTTATTGCAAAATGCAGATCGGATATCGACGCAACAGAGCTCGGATGGGCTAACTTGACGGGTGTGAGAAGCAGTGTCGCGGATTTTATCGACTTCGAATCTCTTAATACTGCATTATTACCATACCCGATTAAGCATAAGGCGAACAAAGTACACTTGGGAACACAATGGCGATTTACTCCTGATTTGAATGTTCGTTTGTTCGAATGTGTGTTTGAATTTTGAGTTTCTAACTACGAGCATCTGCACCATCTCCACATCGTAGCGGTATGTGTTAAAAATGAGGAAGCAAAACTCTACGGCAATAGCGCAAGATATATCCACGAAGACGCGCCCCACTATTTCACAGTCGCTTATGTTTCATGCGATTCGTAAGGAGTTAGGAGTTGGGCGCGTCTGCGCGATTGAAGTCACAGTGCGCTACTATATTTTTTATCTACACTCAGTGCCAAACATGTCATGTTGAGTATTGTAACCCCGCTCGATGGCGATCTGAATTAAGTCATAATTTGAGGAGGATGGTCATTTCGAAAGATACTGCAACGCAAAGTGGTCGCAGCACGTTTTATAGCCACCCACGTGTTGATGTCATCCTTGCGACACTAAGTAAATAAAATTCTAATATACAACTGAAAAGGCAAAGAGCCGGAACTCTTTCCCGGTCAGAGTGCTATTAACTGCAAAAAACAGTTAAACGCTTTCTTAAGCCAAGGAAAAGTAGGTCATAGTAGTTTCAACTTCGTTATACAAAAAGTTTTTGCAAATGTGCTTTTCATGAAAAACGACGACCGACGTGAATTTCATAATCTTAAAGTAACAGGAATTTTACACTTACTGATATTCTTGACCCGCTTAATTAACATCTAGTTTCAAGTGTCAACAGACGAACTTTTATCAATGTTTAAGTATGCAAGTCTGATTATTATTGTAGAAAAGAGTGGTCTCCATCGTTACAGTTTTTATTGCAATTTCCCATCTTTGGGAACAGGGAAAGTTTTGAATTAAGTAATGCCAAAGTATTTGCGTCACAATGCACCATACGTCCTTAACTTCACAATCAAACTGTTACAATTTTATAATAATGTGAAGAACCAAAGGTAGGAACTTAACGATTATGTTCTCTACTAGACGTATAATGCCATTTTTATTGGTCTCAAGAACCACAAAAAATCGTAAGTAAAAGATACAAGATTGCAATATTTAAGTTAAGCGTGGGCGGCGTTTGCGAGACGTAGGCGGACGGAAGTGAGAGCCCGAGATTGAGCATCTGGCGTCTTTATCTAACATACCGAAATCGCCACTAGGTGAAGCGAAATAGACAGAATCACTACAATGTCACAGATCAACAAAACTAGATACAACACAAGGCTTTTAGTTTATTTATGACCACTTTCGATTCAAATGACGCAATGAACGAAATTCTTTTGTGACCGATATAGACCACTAGAACACTTTACCATTACAATAACATCACGCGTATTTACTAGCGGAACCAAGACTTTAAATGACTGGATTAGTCTTATCAGGAAATTCATAATAGCCGAGACAAACCTGAGATATAGGTTACCCAGAAATTAAATGGAACCTGAGAGTAAAAGCTAGTAGAGTATAAATTATTTTTATGGCGTTACTAAAGTAAGAAACACGTGTCGCTAAAGCAAGAGTATTCGAGTCACGTCCTCCAAAAAAATTGGTGAGGAAATCGTAAGCACCGTTCAAGCAACAAATTGTCCAGAAATCAACACTCAGTTAAGTGGGTGATTATATATTTCTCAATGGGCCGGCCCAATCAAATTATACGATGTACCACAATAATTATTATAACGTCGTTGATACTCGTGAATGTTTTAATTTTTACCTGAAAACGATGCGTAAGTTGTACAACGTTCAACGGTTTATACGCAGACGCGTTCATACGAGGATGTGTCACTCATAACTCATTACAATTTTGCTTGTCATCAGCTATATGATTTCATGACAAATCGAATATGGCGAATATATAAAACAAAAAGATTTCTCTGAAAGTCTGTTTAAAATTCGTTAGTTTGTTTTAGCTATTGAATACGATCGCTTCCAACCGGAGCTGATGACTAAGCACTTGTAAAAGTCGTAAAATTAACAGATTATAAACAACATATAATTGAAAAAACCAACATCAAATTACACAATGTTGTAAGCCCTTCCGCTAAATAACGAAAGGCAGTTTAACATCGCAACTTTACGAGCCAATTTTCCAAATCAATCAAGTCTCAACTATGTAGAAGAGTCCCATCTGCATCTCATCGATATAAAGATTCAATTATAATGATATGGGAGCTTGGAAGCGTCAAATAAATTACGAGGACACTTATATTCTCGTCATAATTCTATATTATTTATTATCTTTACGACACATTCATCGTAAACGGAATTAAAATCTTATTTTTATAATTTTAATATTGAGGAAATGAGCACGCTGGTCACTTGAATGTGCGGCAATTTTAGTGACATTTATTTATGTTGGTTGGTTTATTACTTCTTTGAACTTGTCTATAGATATAATTGAAGAAGATAACTAATAGAAACTGACATGAAAGGTAAATAAAATCAGGTGGCTCAAGTAAGATCACAATCAAGCGCTACTTTTTATTTTAAAATAAGAAAACGTAAATCTTGAGACTATAAAGCATTATACACCTGATTTATATCGACCTATCTCACGAAAAGAGTCATTCAATAACAATACTGCAATACATTTGTCATGTCAAAGCAGTTACTAGACACTTAACAGACTTGTTTTTGCCAGGAGCACTTGCCATCTAACCCCTGAAGCATAAGTATGAATCAGTAGCTCAGAATTTAGGAATATGTAACAAAAGATAATTTTTGACCTGGGGTCAGACGATTGAATGCACTTTGATAAGAATTAGTTACTATTGAAAATGTCACTTATGACTAATGACATTCTTTGCTACATTCTACTGATTGTATAGATATTCATCATTCCAACGTCAGGGACATGCTATTAATATAAAGAATAACCTAAACTTCGCATGACGATAAAAATCATCTAAATATTTCCGAAACACTACATTTCTGATGTATCAGAAATATATGTAGATATAGTTAAGAAATTGTTCAATAAAAAATAAAGAGGAGTTTTACAAATGCAAATCAAAACGACAACGTGTTATTTAATCTTGATTCTGAATTAACTGATTAACTGCATTAGATAAACATAGATAATATTTAATCAAAGGAAATGGAATAAATTAAAAAGCCGAAGCTAGAGCCAAATCTTTATGTTACAATTGAAAATCGATCTAAATGACAGGACATCCCAATGCAATGTACCAACGTTTATACTAAAACAAGTAAATACAATTAACAACATGAAAATCGAAGCCTAATATGTATGTAAGAAGCCAAATCTACTTGTTTATCGATGGGAAAGGTATTAGACGCGCGGCGCCGGCGCTGGAAGGACGCGGCCCACGCGCGTGACGTCAACGCGATTATATCACCGACCGTAGGTGGCCATATAAGGTCAATTGTTCAAAATACAACTCCACTAGATACCTGTGACCTATTTTATTTTAAACCAATAAATATCTTATCTGTACTTCCATCATAAAGAACAACTAATTTTAAAGGAATTTTTGGTTGCTCATCCTTTTTGGCAGAGTTTAAAACAATTATTCTAGAGGGTATTTGTAAATACGAATATCCAGGATCCTGAAAGATACGGACTAATACACGCAATAATAATGATTTACCACAAAAAACTGCATTTATTTTAAAGAAAGATGAATTAGTTAACTTTAACAAGCTTTAAATTAACGGGTATTATTCAAATGCATGTCAAAGCATCGATACGAAATGGCTTTTGGCAATGAAAACTTGAATATTTGAATACATGACAAACTAACAAACGCACTATTAACAGTCTAGTGTAGCTTGTATTATCTGAACAAACAAGACATAGATTTACATTATATAAAATAAAATATTGATGTTAAATTTTATTTATGTTAACATTTGTATGTCACTGAGGAATTCCACTTTTCTGACAAATTATTATTGATATTATGAATATAATATTATATCTGCTTCCAATAAATTTAAATTTATGATATCATTATTTGACACAATAAATAATGAAGATATCTCTGATTTAAATAATTTTGTTTTTTTACCCACGACGGAACGGAGTACGGGTATATGCGTTTAGGGTGAGAGACCGTTTGTACATTACTTTATTAATGAGATGTTATGTTTGTTTTTATGTTAAATTGTTCACAAAAACCAATAATGCAAAAATATTTTTGTTTGTTTGTTTGTTGGTTTGTTTGTTTGTGAGTGCACATCAATGTTCCCATTTATTTCAAAAACGGCTTGACCGATTTAGATGCGGTTTTCTGTATAATGTTTGGTGTTCAGCGGCAATGGTTCTTAGATAGTTGTTACGAACATCGATCACCAGGGGGCGCCATAAAATACATTTATATTGCAAACGAATGTTCCCATTTATTTCAAAAACGGCTTGACCGATTTAGATGCAGTTTTCTGTATAATGTTTGGTATTCATTGGCGATGGTTCTTAGATAGTTATTACGAACATCGATCACCAGGGGGCGCCATAAAAAACATTTACATTGCAAACGAATGTTCTCAATTATTACAAAAACGACTGAAACGATTTGGATACAGTTTTGTATAAAATATTAGTGAGTCATTGGCAATGGTTCGTAGATAATTGTTCTTGTGATTGAACAGCAGGGGGCGCCACAATAAACGTCTCTTTATGACTTGGAAGGGATGATGCCTTCAAACGCTGCTAGAGGAGCTAATGGCTAGTTTGAAGATTAATTTTCATTTTTTAATAATAATATAATTTAAATTACATTAATATACTAATCGAAAAACTATAAAACAAGTGGAAAATTAAAAAAATTTAAAACACCCACGACTTTTGCAGACTTGTAATTGAAAAAGGATTAAATAATATTTTTGAAACTCCCCGACTAAAGGAAAGTAAGAACTAAGAACCTATCAGTATAATTACAAATCCAAGAAAATCCGTCGGAGCTGCTATTGCTATTTTCGTTTCCAATATCAATTAATGTAATTAGTAAGTATTGACAAACTGCCGGTATATGAGAAGTATCAAGAAATTGAATTAGTGATCAACTGGTAAACAGCACCATCAACACCGTCATAGGCAAAACACAGCAGCTCCGCCGGATTTTCTTGGATTTGTAATTATACTGATAGGTTCTTAGTTCTTACTTTCCTTTAGTCGGGGAGTTTCAAAAATATTATTTAATCCTTTTTCAATTACAAGTCTGCAAAAGTCGTGGGTGTTTTAAATTTTTTTAATTTTCCACTTGTACGATATTGGTTCTTTAAGTTTTTGAGACTCGCAATGTGTGACGTGACATAAGCATATGTGTTTTTACCTTTCATGCCAAGAGAACAGATAGTTCACAAAGAGTATTATTCCTCAAAATGCAAATTCTTCTTTTTTTGAAATCATACTCATGAGTTTCGAAGCTAAATGAACAATCTCCGAGAACAGTGACAGTGTACTTTTGAACTGTTCCGTTGTTCCGAATACGCAAACAATGTTTTCCTGTCATCGCTTGAATATACAAGTTATTTATCGGTCATCCTTTTGTGTTTATCGTTAACTTTACCAATAGCACGAACGACTCCGAGACGATAGTCGTAGGCACGAGATGGTTTGTTAGTATTGTTTCTACTACAGCGCTGATTGGTTGGAAGACGTCTACATTTTTTGTAGCGGGCTCCGCATTGGACGTCTACTGTGGATCGTTGTCGTCGAGTACTATAGCTTTGGTTGCAGTAAGTTCAGGCTCGAATCGCGGTTGAGCTTTGACCGTTATCTCGTGGGAAATGATTGCGGCGGGCGGCGGTGCTTTGTTGGGATGATTGTCCACCTCGGCGGTGTAGATGCGGCGATAGGCGGCGTACAGCGCGTGACAGCTATGGGAACGAAGCTATGCATGCTCATTTTGAAGATATTGTGAATTGGTACAACTGTAGATACTACAAAGGCTAACGTAGCGACACGTTTACTTGTACTCCATTGTTTTAGTGAACCAGCAGTTAAATCGAAAGATGTTCAATAAATCGTATGACGTCTTAGCTTTGAAACTTTACCAACTCCTACAAGAATCGTTTGCGTGAAAACTGAGTGAGAACTGAAAATGCTAATATGAATAAAGGAATAGAGATTGCACTTATGTTTGCGCACGCACTGGTTAAAAATATTGTTTAAAGATTGGCGCAGATAACTGGTATTTTACCAGAGTTAACCTACTTTTCAACACACCTGCTAACATATTCAACTATTCTTTTTCGCAAACCTCTACACAAATTTTGTTTGAAATAGACACAAAGCAAAAGATGTCGTATAAGGAATCGAGAGTACGTGCTAAACGATCGTCTACATTGAATTCTCTACGCGTTGGTACGGCGCGATGTTGAAGTGGCTGAACATTTGGTTTATTCCTCACGTGCTGCTGATAAACAATAGCATGAGATTGAGTAGGACATTAGTCACAATTGAAAAAAATAACTATTAATTTTTACCAATTCCATCAATACCTATAGCCTTGAACGATCATTCGTAGTTAACTCTCTAACTTTTATCACAACAACTCTAACTTTATAAAACAACAATAACCACAAGTTAAAATACTTGAAAACTTGAGTAATAATTTCATCTGACCATGACTTTGCTCTGGAATGAAAGCATATCGTAGAATTTGTGATTAAAAACTTTAAATAGGACGTTTTAGATAATATTGCTGGATTGCCATGGGAATTATTTTGGAAACCAAAGTCCTTCAACAGCCAAAGAGATGCATCAAAACTTTAGTTTAAAGTGGTTAATAAAGTTTGGTCAATCAAGCTTAGTTTACCTAGTAAACCTAAATCTAAACTAAATTTCTGGTGCATCTCTTGAGCTGGTAAAGGCTGTCCAACCTTTCGTTTACCCCCCATCTAATGTATTCCGCGTGCGTTCACCGCTAACTCGGTTCTATTGAACACTGAAAACAGATCGTTGTAAACGCCATCGATCCATCATACTTTTTCTATTGATCGGTGCTCGGGCCAACACAAACAAAGCGCTTTCAAATGGTAATCCTCAGAACGTGCCGTGAATTGGTTCCGCTGGACTCCGTGGGAACCATCGCTATCCTACCCTGAGTGTTAGTTTTCACAAAGTTTTACGCGGTTCGATTTGAATTCTCAACTACTGTAGGTTCTTCCCAATTAGTTCTTGCGGCATAAACCTCACAAAATTGTAAGAGATTAAAATTGTGAGATATATTATCTTTGTCAAAATTTAATTTAATACTAACTTAAAGATGACAAAGGCAAGTATGATACAAGAATTTCAAATAAAAAGTCAAGATTTTTGATAACTTGTTGGAGATAATATCGCCAATATAATGGCCAATATTGCAATCTTTTTCTTTCTTGTGAATTCATCCAGATAACTATAATAACGGGATTAACCAAATCAAGCAGTTTTGGTGATGTTTGTACTTTGTATAGCATCGACAATCGACATATTTGACGACACTTCACTCCTCTCTGGACTGATTTTCACAAGTACTCGTGCAAAAGAGCGTCCAATAACGTCTTCATTTGGTCTTAAACTCAGGAACGGTCTAAAATGTCATGTACGGTAAAGATAGAAAAACCGGTTTCAACTACAACGACTAAGCGAAAACGTTCTGCAGCGTTATTAACTAATTACCTTTTTGATTAGTGTTTCACACACTTAGGATATAATTCCTATAAATTTAAATACGAATCAAAATTTTCACTCGCAGCGGGATTTGAACCCGCGTCCCCCAGCTCTCGCGGCTGGGTGCTCTAACCATATACGAGCCATATCCCTCTGCGGTGAAATTTCGATTCGTACTATTAGGTCCTTAGGCAGGACTAGCGCCATCTATTTGTGTAACGTAACAGTTTCAAACTAATTTCGAAGGCTCATAATTTCATATGAAGCAAGCTTCGAACGAGAGATGACACATTGCCGTTATTAACTAATTATCCTTTTGATTAGTGTTTTACACACTTAGGATATAATTCCTTGTATTTAAATTTATAGTTCTGCAGCGTGGTTAATAATTAACATATTATACGCTTAGTCAAGATGCTAATATAGCGATTTCGATGAGAACTGAAAGACTGTAACCCAATATCAGCATACACGCGTTAATCGACGGGCAGTGCGGCGGTGACGCGGCCGCAAGCACGCGCCGGTTTACGCTATTCCCGGCGGGCCTAATTTTAACCATCTGCGTCTCCCAGTCTAGTTTTAGGAAGTGTGCCGGCACCGATTCGGCGAATCTATCGAGGCGCGACCGCATCTCATATCCATACTGGTCTACTTGCATAAATTTCAGTAACACACGGTACATGCTTCGGTAATTACTAAATGGTTCGCTAAGCATTTATTATACTCGTATCTAGGTTGATTAAATAAAAAAAATTATCTCATTTATTTTTTTGACAAAGAAATGGTGTGGAGAAATCTTTAAATTATTTGAAACCAAAAATACTTTTATTGAAAAGGATAGAATCTTTTTAAGGTCACGTCACACGTAACTCCGGTCATTCCTAAAATATTTGGATCAACTGAATCATTGATGTTGTAACGAAATAATCACTACCAATCTTTACAGCGTTACGGACTTAATTAATGGAGTATCGAAATTCAATGAACCAGTCCGAGATAGTGTTACGAACTAAAGTTTTAATGAGCACGGACAAGATCCAATCAGTGACGCATCAGATGCCAATCAAAGGATCGATCTTTGATCTATTCCAGATGTTGGAAACCGCGAAAGCGACTACATAATCGCGGGTCCAATTATCGAAATGACACAGATGTCAAGCATTCAGGGACGATACCCGGCAAATCTATAATGGATGAGCTGTGTCCAGCCGATCCAGTAAACGAACTGAATGCAAACATGAATGTATCTATTGTGTACGCATCTATGACAATATTTTCCTTTATAAGCAGCATCCTAGTATATTATCAAAGTGTAAAATAGTCTATTTCTATTACTGACACAAGATTCTAATCAAAGATGTGATTAATGCTTTGTCCAAATGAGAATGCAATTATTTTTCTTGATAACTCAATACGGCATCAGTAGACGTATATGAAGATTGGCAAAAACAAGATATAGAGGCGTACAAGGCAAAATTATTCTTACTTGATTATTTTGATTATGAAAGTTTAAAACACGCTTATTTTGACGAGTTACTGCAGATTTCATATAACCTATTAATATGACATCGAAACGAAATGATGTCGAGTGTTTATAGATTTGATCTGATTCAACGTCTCTTGACACATCGTCATGTGGTCGCGCGCTGTGCATCATGTTTGCTTTATTACTCGTTAAGTAATTCTTCGTATCAAGCTTAGGATTAGGAATCGAGGCGCATTCGCTGGAAGCAGCGAATAAATTTCAATTAGAGCAATCAGGACGGTCAGTCGCGGAAGTTACTGGATCCGATGGGCACGGGATAGCGAGGCTGCACCTTGCATACAAAACACGTCATGCCTAGCGCATACAAAGGAGGACCTCCGCCGCAAATCATTACAATTGCGGTAACCGCGATGTGAGCGGAATTGTGCTTGATAGAGCCACAAGATAATGATGTTTGGATGCGAAATTTCGGATTTCAAACGCTAAAACGACTAAACTCTTTGTTTCTGCGCCGTTTAACATCCATCTGGAGAGCTTGATTAGGTTCAAAGCTATAATTATTTATCTAAGAATACAAAATTACAATACAAAGTACGCAAAGAAAACTGTACAGTGATTTTTGAAGCGAATTAAGTATGCGTAATACAAGGAGACTTGAGGATTTATAGGATTGTTAACAAACACAATGAAATTGGCGCATAAATCGCGAAGGAGATAGGCGAACAGGCGAAAGCTCATGACAATTTGTAAAGAGCGGCATGAAACGTTGATGCAACGAAGCCCCTAAACAACGATATAGCGATCCCATCATCTGCCGCGAAATATCTCAAGCGCTGACAAGCTGGCGACCCAAGAAGCAGGACTTTACATTCGCCGCCGTAACGAGGGACGCCGACTCCCATTGTATTTGTGCCTACACAATTTATTTATTCGACAAACATTACGGAGACACAAAATCTCGTACATAAATACATGTGAAAGCACATATCAAGTATCGGAATGCAAACGGCGGGGCTCGTGTCTGAATTATGCAACAGAAACTCGGGCGCAGGTCCGCAACTCCGCAGTGCCGTAATGGTACTCTACAAGCTGCGTCTCGAGGAGTGGACCGAAGCTCCTGAAATAATGCCGCTAACCGACCGAAATAACGCCGATGCGGAATCGCCATCAAACCGTGCTTCTGGCGTGCTCGCCACTCGATGACCTATATATGGCCTTATTGTGTAATTTACTAAATATAACCGCGGAGCGGGACGAAGCGCCGCTTCGTTGAAATCTTTGATCTTAGACTTGGAAGCGAAACGCTTGAATTGTTTCGGATCTCTATAATATTCATCAATTAGTCAACCTCAAAAGAAAGGTTGGATTCCTAATTTATCGCGTTTCTTCTAGCCACCATAATATTTATAACTGTCATAACTAGCTGAATAATTCTTTAGCGGTTTACCTACTTTTTTTTCAAAATCGCCCTTGGTTGGTATTAATTGCCTCACAATATGGATGATTATAATGTTCTGATATGAATGAGGTAAAACTGTAAATCTTTCACAATCTAGCATATAATTCAACACACATCCACTTGTTTTTATTTTAAACGAATATTTTTACCTTTTTTGTTAAATGTGAGTATCGATTAAAACGTGTTTACTTTAATACAGAATTTCGTCAACCTCTCAAATTGTTTAATTCATATTTTATACTTGACCAATATTTTTAAAAATTCTCATTTTTCGTTTTCCTCGCGGCTAGTCTCATTAAAATCTTTCGTCAACGATTAATACCCGGAACCATTAACAAAATGACAGCTCAAGTCGCGCATGAGAGGTATCCAAATGGAGTCGCCTTAAAATCTCTTAATTTGTCCAGCAGATAGCGACACTGCGACACCGAGCTCACGAATATTGCCCTTATGAAGCACTCGACGTAAGCTCGATTATCTCTTATTCCCACGAAAGAAGCTCGAGCTAATTGCGACCTGAGCCGGTATTTTAAGCGAATTTTGCAAACGTGAAATCCAAAAAAAACGGTGCATTCATGTATAGAATCAAGAATTAACGATCGCATCAAAAACGTCCGCTTTAAACGGAATTCAATCGTATCTTCACCGAGAATTTATTGAATGGGTGTTAATTATAAATTATTTCACTTTAAATGTTAAATGCGGTTGACACAACAGTTGTATTGACGGCTTGGATTTTTCGACAAACATAATGAAAGGTGTTACGTAGAATAACGATAAACTCTAAAACAATAACACAACACAATTTGAGAATAGAGATACGTAGCCGATAGAGGAACAAAAAGTAGAACAATAGCTTTAGAGAGACGCTCATTAGCCGAGCCGAGGAAGAGCGTAGCCGGCGATGATGTTGTGGTTAATCCTTAAGCCACACGCGGTGACGATTACAACGCACCTATTAGTCAAATTAGCTTTATTGTTAAATCACGAGACTTGAGCAATCCGCTTATGCACCGGCAATTATGAATTATGCCACACAATAAGATGAGTCAACAAAAATTGCCCCGGCGTTTATCAAAACAATGGTATTGATAAGTTAATATAGGAGGCGCGAGACACATAACGAGCGATGTCTAGAATAGCTGCGTCTCGTACGAGCGGAATACGTGATAGCTGCGCGTGAGTCACCCGATGGAAACGACAGCGTATTGTGGACGACTGAAAAAAAGGAAAAATTTACTACTCGCATCGATAAGACGTATACTGGCGACGCTTTTTTTAATTGATCCATACGTGGTCTGAATGTCTGCAACTTTATACGCGACGAGAACAGTATACTCCTTGATGAAGATGAAAGTGAAACTCTTA
Source organism: Coenonympha arcania (assembly GCA_036785405.1). NCBI lineage: Eukaryota > Metazoa > Arthropoda > Insecta > Lepidoptera > Nymphalidae > Coenonympha > Coenonympha arcania. The sequence continues at coordinate 2,163,269 of CM072069.1, forward strand.
AAGTAGTTACGAAATTACGAAACATGGTCAGGGAAGAATGCGAGATTAGATCTGCTCTCGGCGAGGGCACTGACCGAATTCCGCATTTATACCGCTAATTCATGCACAAGAGTATCTGCATCCTATGTGGCCGCGTAGTGAGCCAGAACAACGCTGAGTCGACTAATACCATTTATATTCACGCCAGATTGCGGACGTGGCGCGGAGAGAATATCTAAACAATCAAATTTATGCGACTAACTTAACTATTATGACAGGAGAAAACGAGCGCGCGGAAAGTGAAGAAATAGTGAATTTAGCAAAGAAGCACGACCTACATTTGTGTTCACCTATGGAATATCTTTTTCTCAAAGCGCCTTTTCTGCTAATTTTCTTTCGGTAAAAAACTTTCGGTGATTATTCTACATAGCTACTTAAAGTTTGGTAGGATGTTTGATATTTTCTCCGTATGTTTTTTTAAAGACTTATTGCCCAATATAGAATTGACCTGCAGAAGAATCTTTTGAGGATACCAAAATGATTAGCGGGATTAACATTTCAGTTGGAACTAATTAATATAGTATCCAAATACTTAATAAGCTTTCTTTTATAAACTGAGTAATATATAGCATATCTAGAAACGGTTGATAGTAAACAGACATAAAATCAAAGTCACGGAAGGGCGTCTTATCGTCGGAGATCATAATTACTGCGTGAATATTTCAATCGGATAGACTTATCGACAGTGCGTTAACAATGAGCATTCATGTTGCCGTGGACATGTTATTCTCGGGCGTCAAAAGGACCCACCTGAACTGAAGTAAGAGAGATTTTTATCGGCGCAAACCCGAATCGAGAGAACCGACGTAATCGATTTCAACATATCAAAGCTGACAAGTGATATTCGAGTATTCGAGGTCGGAGGCGAGGCGGTGGGCGCCGGATGGCTCCGAAATAAAAACAATATGCAAATGAGAATCGAGAATGAATCGCTCGGTGCAATCGATACGGAGGCTTTGTAGCTACTTCCAGTACAAATCGATGAATAAATAAATAGGTAGTGCTTAATTAACGATGCGAAATTTGTTCAAGGCGCCTTATTGATTAACTGAAAGAAGGGAAATTATTGTGAATATGATATAATATCAGTCCAATGACAAGAGAATCTTTTGGCAGAGCGAAATCGTTCTTTACGTTTTGTTGAGTGGTGAGATGCAAAATGAACCCCGTATAAGGCATTTAATTGTTCACTCATAAATCTTGATATTCTGACTAGTTATGCTTATTATAATTCAGAGAAGTATTTCAAGATGTCTTATTAAAGAATTGGGCGACCTTGTCTTAAGTTATTTATAGAGATTTTTGCAGTAATCGGCTATTGATAATGATATTTATTTGTCATGTGGAATTAATTCAAGACGTTTAATTGATGATTACAAGGATCGAAATAAAACTACAAAATCAATCGGGACAAACGCTTGGACAGTGAACTGCAGTTTTTATAAACTCTACGTCAATCAATCCATCAACCGAGGCAATTGATTAATGATGTAATTGATTGACATATTCGGATTAAGTTAGAGAATTATCTACCTACTGAGGGGTTTGTTTTATTCTAATGCAATCTTACATGAGTAAATATCCTGTTAATACATTCTCGGATTGTTAAGACTTATTAAAGTAAGTTTTTGTAAGTTATAATCATTAATCTTCGATGTTTTTTTCATACGATGCTCTAGACAAATCGCTTAAAAGACTTTCTCTAGTTTAGAGCATAAAAGTGCTTCAAATATTTCGACATTGCCCTCTAAAGCTAACCAAGTCTTTGTTATAGCTAACCATTCCTTACTTCGCATGATTCTCTTTGTCTACATTATTATGACTGCAGAATTTCATCACTAGGTCCAAAGTTTTGGGCTAAGCGAAAACGAGTCAATGATTGGAATGTCATTCATGCAATCACTGAGTCATCGATGTTGATATTTCCTTTTTGTTCACATAGATTTACGTTTATCTCTTTATTTTCGTAGTCCATATTCTAGATGAAGTGCCATTAGATTTAGCTTTATTTTGGGAGTGACACACATGTTAAATAGTTTTTTTTTAAATGTCGTCTTGGTTTTTTATTTTCGAATAATCCATACGGCTACCAACAGCCAGTATCTATACTCTTTCTTAATATGTAAACACCAGATCTGGGATTTTTTAAATTACTCTATTAATCTCGATCTAGCGAGTGTATAAATTACGTCAGAAAATTAAGCTGGCCAAAAGTAATTTCCCTTCTATTTTATAGCCCGTATCACACGAAGCTCGCAACGACAAAGATCCTTTGAGAGTAGCTTTCTAGTTCAAACACCTGCTAATCTTGCTACGGACGTCGGCGTCTTAATTTCGTTTGCATTTTATGTGAGAAATAATGTGAAAACGCTCTACGGTGCTATAATACGAGTAGAAGTCACAGCCTTTTACATTATGCAAAAGAATTACCTACTGTTTTTGCATATTGATGATGCATATTTTATGCATCATCTAAATACCTCTGTAGCTCTTCTGACTCTACTTTTAGGACGAGAGGCTAATATTGGGAACAAATATTCTCAAGTACGTTATTTCTCTCTAAAAAAATTGATCAATGATATGAATTATTTCTACAATTGAATGGAAGCAGGCGTTATTTTGCGGAAATCCATAATTAGCAGGACAGATTAATTTCTACAATTGCCACCTATTTAGAGATCTTTACATAAATTGGTATCTAAAATGAAAAAAAAAAAAATTATTGGAATGCTATGGTATACGGAAACCTAAATTATGTTGAATTTAAGATATATTTTCAAGATCATGAATAATCTGATACGAATTGACACTTCAATATTTTCAATGTTACTTCACCGCGTTGCGTATTAAAAGAAGGCGCTCATTAAAAAGCTTGGTATCATCTCTGTTAGAATGAAAGTCCGATTCATTCATAATAACGAATCAATAGTTGCTCAAACGGCTCCCACTAGGGACGTCGCATGGACCAAAAACAACGATATTAAAATATCGATAGTGATATTAAGTTAACCGAAAAAGATTTGACAATTTATTAAAACGAGAGTGCAGTGTTGTGTATAAAACAAGTAATTTGTAGACGAAGTCATAAATAAAATCTGTTTCAGCCGATGGTAAAATTGGCGATGGAGTTGGATAAATGGTGATGAGACTCATAATTAATACGCAAGAAGAATAGAAGAAGAATACGCACACCTCGAAAGGATATTTATCTAAAAATCGATACTCCGGTAACGGGATCGAAAAAAGTATCGAATATCGTGATATTTCGATACCACGATATTCATCGACGATCCCAGATACTTCCGAGGCGTTCGGAAGCCGACAACCGGTTGTGAACGTTAATTATGGTCCGATTTGAGATGAGATTACCGTCTCGTTGCTACCGGAGAGGTCTGACGCTTTCAACACTGCCGATCTATGGCGCCCATTGATGGATTCTTACGAGTGATTGATTAAAGATGGTAGTCAAATTACATTTGGGTTAACAGTTAACACAGATGTTACAACGAAATTATTAAATGATTCGTCCTCTTTGCCTTTTATTACTTTGATATTATTGATGATTATCAAATGTGTTGCTTTATTCTATAATTTGAATTAACTATTTTATTTACCGAATTTCGAGTCTTTATTAAGAGCTAATTTTGGGAAACGACGTCCTTGCAATTATTGACAACTTCGGTATAATTTCCACAAAAAAAAACTTCATAGGAAAATTTACGCAAGGATTCAAGGAGCAATCTCGTACTCGTACATAGCAGCTTTATTGTTTAGTATAGGACCATAGATTTTTGTCCGCAAAAGGCGAGATTAAATCTAGATTTACCGGCATTTGCTAGTATGTCATCGTGGGTAATTTTTTTCGGCTTTCGTGAATCAATTCTTAAACTTTCAATATTATGCCGATTTTGATAAAATAAAACTTGTCCCAAATTGACAACGGCTAAACCCAGAGGCAAAAGCGATTTATTGAAATATTTAACTGTAAACGTACCTACTTTCGAAATCAATTGATACTTGGCAGTTAATCATTCTTTTTCATGTATATCGCACATAATCAAAATTCACCTGTCAATTCCAATTCGCAATCGCTCATTATTATCATTATTAATAACTCGAAAGTCAAATTGCTCAAATCCGGGTGTTTTCAATGAACAACGCACATGCATTACCTTTTGCATAACCTACTTCAAAACATATTAAGATTGACAATCAGACCATTAATTGTTGTGGTAATAGTAAACGCATTTGAATTCTGTCCCCTGATTGGCTTAAAAAAGGGAAAAATTAATCCAGCTCAGAGTAAGAATACACTTTTCAAAAACATTCCGATGTCGGTATAGCACCCTGATAACTTGCATACTTTTCAAATCTTTCCTGACCGCGTTTCCCTCAAACGCCGGAGCATCTTCAAGAGAGTAATGAACTCCACGTAACCCAAACGATTCGATGCACGTTAAAACGTATACTCGTACGTAGCAAAATAATTTATTCGTTCATTAATTATCATGAAATTCCGCAATGTAACACAAAAAACGTATTCGTAACTCAAATCCTCGTTTAAAAAAACCTTAAATAGCTATTTACAATTATTAATATTATGCACTAAAGAATGGCTATTATTGTCTTGATATTTGTATATTAAACTCTTTCTATTAATTTATTATACAAACTTATCTAGAACGTGACTATTCCGATAGAAATTCGGTGTCTCTTTGTGTGAAAGAGATCTAATATAACGCCAATTAGATAAACAAGCCCACGCTCTGTATGACAGTTGCATGGTACGCGCGAAATGCAATTTAGTGACGTCATTCTCGTGACACGTCACATACCAGCCCGTCTCTTGACACCTGTCTCGCTGCTGCAATTTGTGACGTCACAAATTGTAGCCAGTAAGAACTTTGATATTAATTTAATATAACACGATAAGCCATGTGAAAATCTATACTAGGGCTATAGTCAGATAGTCAGTCAGTGTGACGTCACATGATATTCGCTATGTTAAGAATGACGTCACCAATTCAGACTTACTTCGTTTAAAGACACTTGGTAAGGTACCCGACTAGGTACATCAAAAAAAATGTGCCGTTTAATTACCGATATTTTGATCTGGGGGATGATTGCGTAAAAAAAACGTATTCATCGCTATCGTAATGATTTGCAAATTCTGTCCCCCGATTGGCTGAGGTAAATCAGGGAACCAATCAGAGGGCAGAATTTGTAAACGATTACGATAACTATGAATTATCGTTACGTTTCCTTACACAATCTAGGGGCAGGTTACACATGTCGTGGTTCCGCCGAGACCGTTACAAGTTGACGTCACCAGTTGTGGTGGCCATGCGAATGTCACAGGAGAGCAAGGGCCTCCGGGATTTACTCTAGCGCGGTGGGAACTACCGCTGCGGGTGGTGAGACATGTGGGGGTGAGAGAGGTGTGCGTGCGAGTACGGCTGTCCTAGTGAACTGAGGGGTAACGGCGACGGACACGACGGGTGCTGGTGGTACTGCTGCAGCGGCGAGGGCGCCAGGCCCGGGTGGTGCTCGATAGGGTACTGCGCGTTAGCGTACGCCAATTGCCTCACCTTCATGTCGTCGTCTACAACGTTATACGTCAGCTCGGTTTCCTCGAAGCCCGTCGCCGCCATCCGCTGCTCGCTCGTGGTCGGCGGGTCCGGCGAGTTGAGGCACGTCTGTATGAGCCTCTTGCCCGAGTCCGACGTGATCATCGGCTGCAGCTTCCGCGTCGCGAACGTGTACACGTGACCGGTCTCGGAGGCGACCAGGAGCATCACTTGCGTGCCCGTCAGCGTTGACAGTTCGTATGCCTGCAAACAAAAAAAACATCGTTTATCATCTCCTAAGTCCTTTTTTATGTCCCATAACTAGGGCACGGGTCTCTTCTCAGAAAGAGTTTGGTCATAGCCCACTACGCTGGTCAAATTCGGGAAGGCGGGCTCTGCATACTTTAGGGAAAATTATGAGCGGAGATCAGGTCAGCAGGTTTCCTTACGATATTTTCCTTCAACCTTCGCCATTAAGCAAGTGATATTTTAACGGACACAGCCACGAAAAGTCAGAGGTCCCCAGAAATCGCGCTCTCGTCCACATCATGCGAGGGGGATCCGCAAAAATGTGCTATTATTGCGTTCATCACCATCTAGTAAAGGGATACATTTTTTAGTTCGCACTCGATTAGCGAAATGGTCGTTGTACTATGGGCCTCATAAGAAAGCTCATAGTAATAAAAATGGCTAAGCTCGGACTACACATTAGGAAATCAATAAAAACTAAAAAATTCAAAAAGTCTCTCACACTCGCCCCAAAGCTGAAATAGCAAAAGGCGAGGGCATAATATAGCAGGTTCAATTTAAATGGGAATAATGGACATGTGGATTGTGTTTATGGACAATTTCTGAGAACAAATCCATGTTCTTCGTTCACACCTCAGTAATTCTTGTGACTATTTTATTTATCTCAGCCAACGATAAATAATAGTCAATTTATTATGTCACAGTAAAATCATTGTTATAATAGTTGTTTTTGTAAGCATTTCGTGAGAACAGGTTACAGTTCCAATATATTAGCATGTCTCAGACTGGTTCACATTTAAAAGGACACTTTGGCGTTAATTTACATTCAGGATCATTATCGCAATATCTCGTTTTAGTAGGTCACTTTTTTGGATAGCAACTAGGATCTTATTACGATGTCTAAACTGTTACGAAGTCTATACGCTACAACGGAGATGAATAGTTCGGTATTGGCGTAAGACTAAAAACGTTTGAGACAGGAGTCTACACTACCCACCAACCAATCCGGTGATCCCGTAGTGTAATTTCGAAAAATGCATCCTTATGCTATCTTGTTTCCAACATGAAGAAATTCTCTGTGCAAAACTTCTTTTCAGAACCAAGGGTGGGTGGCTAGCCGATGATAAGGTTGTAGTGTGTATGCCAAGTACGGCCTGCTTGTCCCTTGTGTACATCATGGAGGAAACCTTGGGCTTGGGCTAGGCAGTCCGTGAACGAATAAGTCAGGGCTTGTATTTTTGTTTTCACAGATTATATTGAAGAGTACCGAAAAATGTCTTCAAGTAAATTGAAAATAATAATTAATGAAATATCCTGTTAACATGGCATCCGTGGTAATTTATAAAACTACCATTTTTAAAACTAAATAGTGTTTTATTTATTTGCGATGCAAAGAGGTATCTAAACAGGAAACGGCTGATTGGCATCGCATCGGAATTGCATCGGATTTACCTGTTTAATTAAAAGGTGATTTTATTAAAATCATTGTGATTCAGTACACAAGAGCAATGCTAATGGGTATCTTGCTTATGCATTACAGAAAAGTGCTCCTCATTCAACTGTGAATGAAACAAATTCCAACATTCCATCGTACCTTCTTCCTTTTGAATTATTTAAAAATACCTCAGGACTATTCACTTCATAAGAATTTCTTGTAGAATAAATTGCTTAAGTAATTCTAGAGACTTAGACTTAGACTTAGATTTAGAAAAATGTAAAAAATTATAGGAAAGCCAAGAAAAAGACAAAGCATCGTTATGAAGCGGGTGGCGTAAATAGTTTAAAGATAAAATAAGATGTAAGCGGCTGGATGAGGAAGGCTGAGGACAGAATGTGGTGGCACGCGCTTGGAAAGGCATAATATGTATAACAGGGGACGTCCGCAGGCTGAGAAATGAAAAGAAATGTGCTCAACATCTCATTTAAGGTCAATAATAATACTAAAATAATACCACCAATTACTTCTGAAGTTATCATATTCATACCAACTTTTTAATTAAACGCTCAAAAATTGTTTGCAAATCTAAAAATAGTTGGAGCAGTATATAAAATTCAGTATTATGCAACTGGCAACACCAAACATGCCCCTGTCACTGATGATGCAACATTTAAAATGAACTACAACAGCAAAAAGCTTAAACAAACCTCTTTTACGCCAGGCCATGACTTGGTAGGTATCATAAGCGGCAACGGCAAGCGACATATTAATCAAGTTATAAACTGTCACTGGTAACTCGTCAAAATGATACGACGCACTAAAGATAGGGACGGAGGCGAATTTGAACATCACGCTGTATAAAATGCAATTAAGCTTAGGCACTTAGAGATAAGACATAATATATCCGTAAGACAAATCAATTTGTAACAATTGCTAATCAAGCCAAATCCTGGAGGCACGTGTTATTTTGAGTAATTACAGTCGCAGAAGAATATCTGCAGCACCAGAGATAAAGGCACCATAAAATTCGCGTTGCTGACATTAAAAGTTCTTTAATTGCTTTTTGAATAATTAATATTAAATCATAAAACATATAATCCTCATTTCATGAAATTTCCTTAATCTATTTCTAGTATACACAACCTAATCCGGAAAAGTAATGGCCTCGAGTTACTTATTCAAGTTTCAAGGTTTACTTTTTGCTTAACATCAATTTAAGCGCCAAGTACTAAGGCTACCGAATTTTGTCAAACGTTTTAAATGCAGTTTGAAATGTAATTCAGTCCTTATGTTAAGTGCACATAGAGCTTAAAATACTCCCAGGTTTGTATGTAAATTGAAGTAGATGGCGTAGGTGGCGCCAGTGGGCGTGATAATTCCCGGCACAAACACAAAGAGTGCCGTGAGAGAGTGATACGAAACGTTGTGCTCCCGAAATTGTGCGGAGGTTTACTTAAACATAGTAGCTACTACAGCGTGGGAGAGGTGAAAGGTCGCACTAAGGTCCACAGTCAACTAATACCCTTTTTATACAACAAGCAATGAGCATACTAATTATAGGACTGATGTTGCGAGAGACGTTAAAGAACCTCGTTAAGGTGCTGCTGAAAACGTCACGACCATTCAGTATGGAAACTACGACTACTACTAAAAAGAAACAAGCAAGAATGGGTGCAGATCTTGAAGATCAAAAAAATTGATGCCCGAAACTATGCAAGTGGACTTCTTACAATATTTTGAAATTGTCGGCAGACCTCAATTGAATAACCAATTCCAAAGAGGCGGCGCGGCGCTATAAAGGGGGCAATTTACAAACTCAGAGCTCCACTGAATGAAGAAAGCAACACCTAAATCCAATCCTAGAGTCTAATCGAGGGGCTTATTGATTCGTAGTCAATCTATTTAACAAACGAGGCAGTTCAGTAGTTCTTCATACTAGAAGTACTAAGAATGTTTCTATTAACATTTGTAGTCCTACTAATAAAGCAACAAAGTACAACCACCAAAGAAAGAACCTAAGTATCACGGTATAAAGAGCGGTCATTTACACACGTAATTGAATTGAAGGCATTGAATTTTCAATCCCAACGTTTAATCGTTAAAGTTGAATTTGTTTCTGTTGCTCGCTATGGTATCGATGGGATGATCGACGATAAAACAGTAATTAGTGCGCGTACCCGCGATACGACAACATCAAAGTGAGAGAAATATACTTGACGGGAAATGAAATAAGCCATAATATTTCAACACATTGGAAACAAAATATAATGGTATTCAGCATAGAAGTGGAAGAACGTTTCTATCAGTAGATTTAACACAGTATAAATAAAACTTAACAAGATTAATCGTATTAATAAATGATGCCAATTTTGATTACCTCGCGTTAAAAATGTGTCTTTTGCAACCGATAAATTTCTTTTTCTACACCAAACTGTGAATTACTGTCTTAGTAACTAAAAAATAATTTTAGAAAAAAATACCTAGACAAAACTCTTGACAAGTTTGAGTTGTGTATTTTGTTGTTGTTAACTTTTGTTTTGTGATGTAAGGCAGTGTTTTCTATGTAACTAATAATAAAAAAAATATCACCAATGAATCGAAGATAACAAACAGATGATGATATGATGGAATGTCAATCATCCTCTGCATATTGAAGCACATTATTAGGCAATATTATAAAAATGACAATTACAAATGCTACTTTAATGAGTTTAGTTGTTAATATGATTAACGACGAAACTTTCTCAGCCGACATTAAAAAATTGCAAAGTATAATACTTTTTAGGGTTCCCTAATTTATAAAGGAACTTTAATAACGCACATTTTATTTTCTAGCCCAGATAGTAAGTGATATAATATTCCTAAACAAGTTATTGTATGAAATTGAAATTGATTTTAATTAGAACACTCTTGATTTTAACACTCTCTGACGAATTTCACTCGTGATTGCACCAGTCGTAGACCTGAGCTTGCTAGCTATACAAAACTAAATACAGCCTTTAGTCGTAGGTTTTTTGTCTTCCTTGGACCTTATCTCTATATTAAGCTACATAAAATTCTTTCACTCCACTCTTTAAATCATCATAAATATAAAGTTACCCTTAGGAATTGGCTTCTTAAACAAACTTACTTGGCTTCTGAAGGACTTTTGGAGATTCTAGTCTAATCCTGATTACTTACATTACACACACACACACACACACACACACACATACACACATACACACTCACACACACACACACACACACTCACACATTTTCTTGCTAAATTAAGCCTACACGCACGCGCCTTTTCTTGTATTGCTTGTCCCCGAGTTGGAAGCCCTGTTTTCCGAGACACAGTTTTAACTAGTTCGGAAAACAGGTGCACAATAATATTTTGTTGTAATTCTATTTAGTTCCTTAGCTATATTAAAAAAAAAAAAAAAAAAAAAAAAGATATCAAAGGAGGATTAATAAAGTCACGCTAACATTTGGTTATCCTTACTTTAAAATCATTATGATTACGTACAATTTTTGAATAATTTTATTGTAAACGTTGCCGTAATCAAACCAACAATGTGGGAAAAATTTGGAACTTGTGAAGGAATAATGTTTGCTGATAATTCAGTTTTTATGAAGCAACCCGCAAACTAAACATTATTGTTGATAACATAGTAACTTAATTTTTTAGACCCCGTTAGGCGTGTAAGAAACCCTTACAGCGCACAATACAACTCGTACTTGACCGAATTTATTACTTTTTACCGCTACACGGAAAGGCATCTCCTGATCTCCCTTGATTGAATGCTTGAAATGGCATCCAATTACTGAAGCCCTGAATTGTGGTGGGAACGTTTCTTTCGCTCGTCGAATCCGAAGCAACGCTTCATATCGAATTTCTGACACGTATGTGTCTTTAACTTCGTGAAATGGTCTTGGTTTAACGTCATAATTAAACTTTTTGTCACGCTTTTTGAGGATTAACGCCCTAAACCATTGAGATGTTAAGTCAATTTCTTGATATGAATTAAAAAGTCTTGACATCCTAAGAAGAAACAACTGTCAATTACCCAAATGAATGACTAGACAATATGTAGGTATATGCCACATTTTAAATTCAATTTCTTGCTTATACTCAAAATATCATCATTTATATATTTATATCTATCATTTTTACCACCAGTTATAATAACAAAAATAATATTATAAATATTATAGTTATAAACGATCATAAAATGAATTAAGTATAAAAGGCAGTTGAGGAAGATAAGGAATGGAATTTTTAGAAAATCTTAATAAAAGAAAGGTTATGGCAGCAGCCTGGAGTAGAAAGAGTGCCATCGATAAAAAAGGCTGGAAAAAGTCAACAGGGACCTAACAGCTGTTAAGTTAAAAAATGATAAGTATTTATTTATGTTGTCTTAGTAAGCATAACTTTCAACTGTTGCATACGCGCACGCGTCAAACTGACAACTTATCTCAAAGTTACAACTGCGAGTAAGTAATAAATTAAGTAATTTGTTTATTTTTTCTGCATCTGTCAATCAATTCGGACAAATTAAGTACCCCTGCGAGCTACCCGCAATTTGCATGTAACACGGAGCAACTTAATGGCTTTTAAGTACTTTATTAATTTCCCGTTACGGTGATTGATAATGACTTAATACGATAATACACTATCTGTGCTTTTTAACCGAATCCAAGAAAAACACGACTTTCACTCTTCCTTAGGTTATTAAATATTTTTTTAAGTTGGATACTTGTCAGTCATGCAAACAATTTGTTTTTTTAAATATGAAAGGAAAAGCTCCTCCTGGTTCCATTGAAATCAGATGGTATCGGTTATCTGAATTATAATATTAATGTATTGTTCTTCTCCCTATTCACCATCAATCATCATTAGCCGTACCGTCTATTTTCGGATTTCGCACATTTCAATGCTCATTCATATCATTGGGTTATTTAATAAAATTAAATATAGATAGCATTTCCGGGCGCGTGAGTTGAAAAATCTTAAGGGCTGCTGAAGTAGAGACCTGCAGGGCTAGACAATGTCACTTAAGCGTTTGGCGTTAACGCTAGTCGCTAGTCGACAAAAATGTATGGACAAAACAAATGACTGTAGAAAAACCACGACATTAATTAACTAAACACGCTGTGTTTGATACTGTCGGCTGTCAATTGTCAAGCGAAGTACGCTAAAGTTATCTACAGGGTTCGCGAGAACGCCAGCGAGCGTTGAAGTTAGCGTAGTTAATTATTCAAACACAGCGTCTTTAGTTAATTAATGTCGTGGTTTTTCTACAGTCATTTGTTTTGTCCATACATTTTTGTCGACTAGCGACTAGCGTTAACGCCAAACGCTTAAGTGACATTGTCTAGCCCTGCTGATGTTACTCGAAATTTAATTCCAGCGTCCACAATATCGGATAACGCACTCTTTCATATGTTGAATGCTGCACTGAAATTGATAATTATATCGAGTATAATCATAATACAAGCCGTAAAACATGAAATCGACTAACATATTAAAATTCGGAAAGACCATAATCAATATCGAAGGTGTGATTTTTACTTTAGTACCTACTGAACATTTATTGTAACCCAGATCATAAATAATAAAATTTAAAGGCAATAAATAAAGAAACAGTAGTTAGCATTGATTACCAATATAAATGTTAGCATAAAATCGAAGTTTAACAAAGTACGTTTCGTATTACATAATTCAATACAAAAACTATTTTTATTTGATGGATGAGATAGTGATATCAGATGAGACAAAAGAAGGTGCAAGTAAATTATTTATCATAGGGAATCGTCTATGGGCTATAACAAAAGCCATGATATCGCCTATATTATTTACCATTTTGACAATATGACGGGAACTACAATTAAACATGCAATTAAATTTAGTGTTTATTTAGGCTCTTCTTAGCAAAAAACGCTTTGGTGTAAGAATCTTTGTGTAGTTCTTCCTTACAATATGGACATGTAAAACGTCCAATTATATTTAAATTAAAAACAGACCCGTCATACCCAATAGTAACCAGGTTTCCCTTGAGACGATAATTAAGCTAATTCTTCTTACTCTGACGTAACTTAATCCGTTAACGAAGAAATTAATTATACGTGTACCGATGATTGACATGTCTACTCCGCAATCGATTTGAGGGTACAATGAGCTACAGAAATATCCAATTTGAGAAATTCTCAAGTAATTGGATAGTTGTTACAGTATTGCGCCGTTTTGCTCTTGAATAATTTGGGAATTGGGACCTCGGATGAGTCCCAATTCCCAAATCAGTCGAGCATATTCCGTGAAAAATAATTTCTCTCCTTTTGGAAATTACTATAGGTATATTTGAAATGACTATGTGTACAAAAGTTGAATAGCTCAACTCTTTTCAATAAATAATCAATTTCATAGAATGAAAGCGTTTATTGAATTATTGTGAGGATAAAATAAACTTGAATAAAATATTCCCTATTTTTTTTTTAATGTATTATTTTTTGAATGAGCTCGTAGTCGTAAACTTTATTTATTGTGAAGGACTGTACATTCATTCCGAAAAAAAAAATCCGAAACCGGAGTGTTGTGGTCCAGTTATGTATTTTTGTAAAAGTGATTGTAGTACCAGCGTCATTATCAGTTGCAAGTAATCTTGGGAACCCGTCGCCCTGCGCGTGCACGAAATCGCACACCAAAATCAGAAAAAGTCTTCCTGTTTCCAAAGTCTCCTGTTTGTTTTACACCGTAAGCTATAATAATTACCAGAAAACGAACATTTTCGGGTAATTTAATTATGTGCTGAGCCACCGAATATTTTTTTTTTTAAAATAAATATATACGGGACATTTTTACACATCGCAATCTAGCCCCAAAGTAAGCGATAGCTTGTGTTATGGGTAATAAATATACATACATACTAATATGCAAGAATATAATATATTGAAAAACACCCAAATGATATTAATAGTATCACAGTATAAAACAATAGATAAGAAGAATTACAAACATATTTCGAAAAATATCGCACGTCAAATGGCGTTCTATAAAAATGTTATATTAAATATTATTATCATAATCGTAAGCGCAACCACTTTTACAAATTTAATCATCAACGACACGACTTAAGTAGGTCCTTAAGATACGCCTGTCATAATCTATATTGAACGCTGATTATGTCAAAACTCGTATTAAGTCGATTACAAAACAAGTAACACTACAGTAACCGAGCACAGACAACGATTTCAAGCCCGATAATCAATAAAATTAAGACGACAGTGAAGAAGATGATGCATCGTAAAGAAGATCGAGGTTCTTCGAGGTTCATATCAATGATGCGAAATAAATTTTGGAACATCCTAAAGAAATAATGCTTGATGATGCAACCTAAGAGATCCTCTCTCAGGTTGCCTCTTTGGTTCGGCCTAAAAGCAGGACACCATGATGATGGTGATCATAATTAAGTCCACGTATCAAAGTCAATTGTTTCTTTACGCCTTTGATTGCCGGGAACGGTGTAAGTATGTGAAAAGGCCGCAAAATTTGTATACCTTTTTCTATTTATGAATATTTTCTTTTACTTTTGTGTGGTGTTGTAATAAAGCCAACTTTGCGTTTTTATAATTGAAAAACTACAAAAAAATGTAATATTGTTTTATTTATCGCTTGTTTGTCATAAAATATACCAACGAGTGCGTAACTGAAAACCACTTTGCAAGTTGTTTAAAGAATTAATTTGCCGTTAAACACCAGTAGCTCAAACACAAACAATAATTATTTATTTAATACGAATGAGTCATATATTTTTTAATAGGTATAACGTAAGTTTATCGATGATTGCATTTCCCTACAGCAGAATGACTAAGAAATTAAGAAGATAAATATCTATGCAAGATTTCAATTTACCTTACCAGAAATATTCTTTAATTGTAATGTTGAAAACATTAATAAAGATTAATAGCATGCAAATAAGCTGTAAGACGCAAAAGCAGTAAATAAAGAAGCATTAGTGAAAAGACACCTCTAGAAAGCTATGCCCGGCGTATGCGACAGGTCCTTAGCTGAACCCTCGACACGACTCGATAGCAAACTCGCAATCGAATTTCGAGTTTCGAGTCAATCTAGAATCAATCGTAGTGCCACTAATAGCTAGTTTATCATATACTTAAATGTTAATACTGAATTAAGCGAAGAAGATTCAACCGTCTTCTTTGAAAGATTCAAGTGAAGTAAAAATAAACCTGTAAGATAAGTTTGGAACATACGGCAATAAGATCATGATTATTTTATTACAAGTGAAGCGAATATTAAGCTTTAAAAAACCAGTAGTACAGAACATCCAACTATAAAACGAGGGTCATAATACTATTGAGGCCCATTTACCCGGACATCAAAGCGTTTCGATTCTCGAAAACACTTCGCGGTAGTGAGTGGAGAAACCAGTATTAAGGGCGCTGAGCGAGCGATGAAAACGGCACTTTTTGCCCGAGATGAGATACAGAATCCGATAGCGAGATAGCTAATAGCTCTATAAACGAGATAATCATCTAGTTAGCTGGGAACCGAGATAGAACGTTTCGAATAACAATTTTCTATGTTCTCGGAAATAAGAATGGTGACAAGAAGATAAAGAATTACTTTAATATTTAGATAATAGATAATAATATATTTATTAGTCGTTGAGACGTCTTTACAGTCTCATTTATTTTCATCTTATCAACAGTTAAATGAATGCAATGAATTGAATTATAGCAGATTAAAAGATTACTATGATTTCGTACTGCGCCTAATAATAATTATAAGACTATTCAACGTTAATAATTCCTAAAATAATAATTAACGAAATCAATAAAACGCGTAATGATGATGATCAAGGCGTTATAACATAAAATAAGAATACATGTATTAAGTATTATAGTAAAACAAAAGATATAACTTCTGTTAACTATAAAATAAATCATATCAATGATATTATTGTTGGTGTGATTGATATACTCGAATCATAAAAGTTACATCAGCAAAACAAACACGAAGTATTTTAATTCAATCATTCGTATGCAAAATATCAGTTCTTTACGACCTTACTAAGTGGCACTTATTTATTTCGGGTTGTTTTAAAAATAATTGAGAACATATTAATATCCAAAAAATAAAGGACTGTTTTAATTTCATTTAAATAAACCTGATAGTGAATGGCGACATTGATTGCGAGTAATTACAAATATTTTCACATTTTTTACAATTATGTATTTTGTAACTTATAATGTATTCGTGAAAGTAGAAAGAAACCATTTAAAGTATTTTTTTAAAGTATAAGATATATTTTTCATTGATTGTTGAATATAAACCTGATTTATTTTTCATGTCTCAATTGTTCTGATAAAATGTGATAACACAGAATCACAGAATCAGATATGAGAAAGTTGCAATAATGACGAGTTGTCTATCACTTGTCACTCAGTCAGCGCCGAGTTTGCATGGTTCACTCTTCATATTAGTCCAGTGATTCTTATTCAAAACTGGATCATATTTTCAATAACTCATACACGTCGGCGGTGTCGGAGTAGCTACCTGGTTTATTATGTTTCTCAATTGGAAATTTTACTGGCTTATAACTGGAATAAAACTTTAAAATAAATATGACCGCAAATTGAAGAGTCATAAATGGAGGTTACAGACATACAGAAAACAAAAGCGTGTCATCACCCAATAAGTACCTACATTGAAGCCAAAAGAAATTTAAAGCGGACAACTGACGATGAAAAATGTCAGTCAAATTTCTCAAGCGGGAATAACCACTCAAGAGCTCCGGTTGAAAAAATATAATTTGATCATCGCGAAATGTTATAATATTATTATAATCGTTATAAAATTTGTCTCCGTAATGCGAGGAATAACCGCTGTGGTCCAAGCCTGTGGTTCCACTGAAGCGGGGCGGATAACTATGAGCGGAGCGGAAATGCAGATGCAGAGTTTTCGAAAATACAAAAGAAATAGAATCATCCCATTAAAACACATAGAAAACACAAAATGCTGCAGTGGTAACTGACAACTCTTTGGTAACAATAATTTTTTTTTGGAGTGTTAATACTGTATTTTTCTCAATTTTGTTAATTCTGTTATTTGTTCAAAAATGAGTTAATTAAATAAACATTTGGATTAGAGTAAAATACCCTATTGAGTGAGAAAAATTTGGTTTTGCTATTCTGTCTCGTAACAACACACAACCAATTTATTGAAGCAAAAAGAACTAAATAATGATTTATCGATTAATTAATAATTATGTTGAATCTTGAGAGCCTGATTCGCTACCGCTTTAAAGAAAATCGCAGTTGCACTGGCCAGTAATACAAAAAAAGCATTTGGGACATCGCATTAAGAGATGCGACATTTCTCCGACAAGTGCGAGTTGCGACAAGGGAAGGGAAAAAATCGCTAATTGCAACTACAATGGAGTACAAACGGGCCGCCAATTCCCACGAGCAAGACGCATCAGTACCGCTCACCCACCTTTAGTACGAGGTGGTGCAACTCGCAAGCGACGATCGTTTTTCATAAACGAAACACCAAAGCCCTCCTACAATCAAATAAACCAACAGAGCTTTTAAAAGCCTTAAAAAGGTCGCGCGATTATTTTTTGGCACGTTTATTTGTAAAGTACCTTCTTTAATTCCAAGGTCGCTAGAAGCTTTAACTTGGTAATCATTAGATGTTTCAGTCAAACAAGAAAGTTTAAAAGCGCTAGCCTCTCTCGAGTAAAAATTGGACAACAAAAGAAACTGGTTAAGATTAGATGAAAAAGTTCAGAGATGAAAACTACTGCTATTTATTGCCTGTGACGCTCAATGAAGAATACGGTAACGATGTCCAACTCTTAACACTAGTAATTCAATGATAGGACGTACGATTACGTGAAAGAAGTTTTGAGTTTTCATAAGAGCCTTTAAGGCCCTAATGCCTGTGTGAAAAATAAACGTTTTAAGCAAAATTACAAAAGTATATTTAGCTTGTTATTTTTCATAAATGCTCTGCTCGAAAACCATCATCGTTTTCGAAGTGTGCTATGTCGTGCTAAAAGTCCAGCGCGTGCGTGCCGAACATTTCGAGGGTGCTTGTCTTTTATTGCCAAAAATTAATGCCCGGTAAACAGGCCGTAATTGCAAGTCACTTGTTCAACTCACTGACTCAAAATGAAACACGAAGCGCCGGCCCGTCACCGCTCAGAATTCCTTTTTACTAAAAACCAGCCAGAAATAACGAAATTTCTTATACGATTACAGTTTCTCTCTTCATAATCTTCGAATGATCACTCGTAGTTTGTATTAATAACTAACGAAGTAGCACCTAAAAATCTGTATAGGTAGGTAGGTTTGGTATAGTAAGTACAGTTTTTACTCCATCAAATAAAATGAGTTTTATAACAAAATATTACAAATTAAGAACCATTTGTGTTATGTTTAACATTTGAATCGGTAGGTGTGATTAGGGTTAGGGAGTTCTTATAACAGACTACAAATTTTCATTACCTATAAGCCAAGCTCTCCAAAAACAAGAGTCAAAAAATTTCAAAATTAAGCAAAGCAAAACAAGCTAGCCAAAACGATAAAGTAACATCGGAACAACCCTACAATTTAATAAGGATTACGGTATTCAATACCCGATTAACGGCATTTTAATTTAATCCGCCGAGGCCAAATTTCTCCGTTCGCATTGGATATGGCGCAATATCGAATAACGATATTATACTCTCGAAGCTTTGCAAAGGGAAAAGATACCTACTTTATGCCTAAAGCTGTTTATTGTATGAAGACACATCTTTTATGCAATCTTCTTCACAAATATTTATAATACAGAGAACCATGAAATTGAGAGCACATAAAGTCATAATAATTAGGACATTGAATGGAAGGTCTGTACTTTTGTAACTACTAAGCCAGAACTCTACTAACTAGCAGCCAGCCGGCCAAAACCTTTCTAATCTTATGAGCAAATCATAAATAGGTATAATTAATTTAAATAATAAATCAAGAAAATGACAATGCTGAGGACATGAAAGTAGATATAGAAACAGGTACTTCAAGAGAAGCAGTCAATTGAAAGATGAAGCGATAACAAAGACAAGATATTCAAAAAGGGAACATAAATTTGAATTAAATTACCCAAAAGAATATGTACAAGATAAACACGACGCGCAACTGATAAACATTATGCATGTTATAAAATAAACTTCATTGATATAAATCCAGTACATTGATTTACTAATTTACATTTAATTCATTCAACGAGCGAGCGATTTCAACAAATTATTTGAGTTGTGAACGCTAATGATATGCAAAGTGCGCCCGCGGCGTCAAATCGTAGCCGTTCAACGCAGGTTAACTTACGGGGTAACGATAACTATTAAATAGTAATCGCTACTGGTTGTTTAACACTTCAACATTACAGTTAAGTTTAATAGATTGATTTAGTCAAATCACATCAACACATTACAGATGGACAGAAGATCAATATATTATGTATATTGAATTTCATGAACACATATCACATAAAAGGAATTATAGAGGAAAGGAACAAAAAGAAAGCAAAGTTATCCAATGCATGTGTAATGTACTTATTAGTAACTTAACACGTTTCACTTACAGGAAACGTCTAATTAAAATAAATTTTTATTTCACTTTAATTATTTGGATCATATATAAAATAATAAGTGAGTATATTCTGTCCATTACGGAACCAATAAAATTTTGAAAACATTTTAAACGGGCACTAATTTCCATATTTCTCATGGCCCTTAGTAAGGTCTGCTTTCACTGGCGCCTCAGGATTCAGGTGTAAGACCATTATCAGGGGCTTTCAAAGTGCCCTTTCTATGGTAATGAGCTAATAATGTGCCAATTCTAGTTTCATTGTTGCTAAACTATTCTGGATAAATATTCAAAGTAAGGGTTAAAGGAAAACGACTGCTCTCGTTTCCAATTTATGAATTTTTAAGAATATTGAGCTATGATAAACTTCAAGTAGTATAGTCACGGAATGAAAAGATTCGTCACCTTAGTGTCGGTTTTCGCTTGCACTAGTTCTGCAAGAGTCTATTAAGTCAACATACCAGTGCAATCGACCAGTGCAAACGAATCAATTTGAAAATCGACCAATCTTTTTCATTCCGTGACAGCACATAAAATATTTCTAATAAACTTTTCAGTCAGCATTACATTAAAATTATCGATAATTACGCACATTATCGAGAAGCAATAAATAAGGATAATTTCGCAGTCATGCCGAAGCAATATGTGATAGTTTATTTATTAAGACTTCTATTTACAGAATCACAAGCACAGTCCTTGGGCTTCTACATAGGTACGCATAAATTTCCTTGTTCCTACCTCTATGGGGTGAAATAAAAACTTCCATCTGTCATATAAAAAAACACAGTTCTAATTGAATATTTATCAATCAAAGCTAGCCAACCAGATGTGCAACATGATATATTTTCTATTATAATGATTGCTATAAAAGAACACGATTACCATCAACACATCATGAATAATGTAAGCGCAACTGTAAAATGATCGTCAATAATCATTGAAATGCACAATAAATATAATAATCATTCGTTTCAATCAAATCCAGTAAACGACTCTTTAACTGGTATTTAATCACGAAACTAAACCACTGTTTGATATTGTTATCAGCCATGCGAAATAATCCTTCAAATTTTCAAAACAAACTTTACAGCAACTTTACTCGCAGAAAGTTGGTTGGTTTGGTAAGTACAGAATACTATTCATCAACAGCATGCAACATGTTTCAAACACTCAACATTAGTGGAGAGCAACAAACAAAAAATAAATCAAATAAGCATAATGAAACATCAACGACTTCATTAAAAATAGAAACAGGTGTGCGAACAGCTACAGAACGAAAAAATAATAATGTTTAAATCATTATAACTATAGATATTGGATCACCAAAAGAGTCACAACGCACGTGTAGTAATAGTAGTACTAAATATTATGGCATGAGGGTCCGAGGAAACCCCAAAAACAGGTTATGAAAGGCCGGGTTGCCATATTTGTGAGCGGTTGTGTCGGTCGGATTAATCGTAAATGGTCTAAACGGGCCTTCTGCTTGGCCAAGCGGCATCGCCACGTGTCTTTGTTCTGGCCATACAGAGGTTATTCGCAAGACAAGGATGCACCGGTGTTTGAAGGCCGGTGGGCTATTACGTAGTATGATTCATTAAGCACATCTCTACATTCTCTACTATTAATAGCAACTAGTTTATTTATTTTGTTTGTGTGTTTGACTTGACCATTTTAAGTGAGACTTTTAGGAGTCAAATCTGCTAAAATAGTGAAAAATCAGAAGACCTTGAAAATTAAATTCACGATCAAAGCTAAAAAAGTAAGTAGGTGTGAATAAAATAGGTTTGAAGAAAAGCTCAGGTTAGTTTTAGATATGAATGAATGTAGACCAATGAAAATAGTACAGCTGTGGTTTTACTTAAGACAAGTTAAATTGAACAAATGACAGAAATACGAAAATCAATGAGATAGATAATATTATGTAGAACTACCTACCACTCTACTGATAAATTCTTAACAAGCAATTAACTCGCCGGATGCTACTCCGCCACTCTATTTACAAAGGCCTACAACTAATTTGTTACATGAACAAATTATCACTCAATAGTTGTTAAATATGAATGTCTTTATTGATCTAAGCTCGCCGACAGCTAACCTTCATTCCACCGAGCCATCTCACTGAGGGTCTGAGGTATACTTTAGTAATTAAGTAAAGAATCTTGTGAGAGGTCGCCACTCGCCAATCCCTCTTTCTCAGTAAATCAATCGAGATACCCGTAATGATCAAAAAGTGAAAGCGCTCGTCAGGCTTCATTATCTCTCACTACGATATCGGGAGTCACACGCTTAATCACGATTAAAAATTAAAACAACATGGAAGGGACATCGGAAACTCCGACAAAGCATTAAAACTGAATTCCAAAATCTTAAGGTCCAAAATGTTCCCGAAAAGCGGCAACGTTAAAATAGCCAGGACGTATCGGCTTGTTTGTTTTGAGCTCGTCGAAAGCGCCCGAAAACTTGATTACCGAAAAAAAAAGTAATAATTCAGTACGAACCAGTCGACAGATCTTTCCCTGAATAGCGGTACAATATGTAAATTGCACGCAATGATATTCAACCGAATTCACAATTCAGAATTCTGACTCAAAGAAAGCATTTGATACGCATCATCATAAACGAAAAAAACCAGTTGGTGTTATAACATTTGAAGCGATTAAATATAATATCAAGACCATGACAAACGCTATAAACTCCCGTATAAGACGTATAATTAAATCTAATGAGATATTAGGCGACAAGGTAGTAGGGCGACTGAGCAATGACTAGAACGATTAATTTAACCGACACTTAAATAATAATTAGCGACCGCTGGAGCCAGCGCATTATAATCGTAACTCGGTAGCGAGTGAATTGCGTCCAAGAATAACAACTTAGTGTATTTTATATACAAAAGTGTTTTGTGAAAGGCACATGATAAAACGGCGGGCTCGTGAAAGGCTTTGCAAAGTATAATTAAACAGCACATACGATAACTTAATTACGTGCATAATGTTTAAAAAAATATGTAGCCCAATATTGTTTTGAAGGTTTACGAAAAAGTGTCAATTATTTTTACATGCCGCAATCTACCTAATTAACAAAATATGAAAGAAAAGGATAAGAATACTCAAAAATTTCATAAGAATAAGAATTTATAAAAGCAAGAAAATTATAAAAAATATAAACAACGTACAAGCAACCTTGCTGCAATTAAGTGGTGGACATTATTAATCTGTCAAGACGTTAATTGCAACAAGGTTACAGATAAAATAAAACTCATACCAAAAGTGATCGAATTAGGACTTAAACTAATGACGATAGTGAAATCTGCGGTCAACAATACCCTATCTACGAAACAATAGGCACTAAACTGATTCAATAATGCGATACCTTTTAAGTGTGCAATGGGTAGTTATAAGCTAAAAGCTGGTGTCAAATGCAAATTTAATGTGATCGAATTGCTATCAATGGTATAGGTGGCGATAATTGCACGTCTATAGGCTAGTTTCATTCATAAACAAGCGAGATTGCTTTATGAATGGTCGTCCAGCTATGCCCTTAATTTATTGTGTGAGCCGAGCGACTTCCATAAGTTTCCTGTTCTCCTATTACCATTTATCGAATGTTGCCCGCGCGGACTATCATTTCGTAGGCGCTTTAACTTGACCTTGATGGATGAATTTCATTGAGAAACATTGCCGAGTGTTAAACCACGTCCAATTACCTAGGAACACGGCCTCAAGCCGAGATCAAAGTCATAGCCACGGGCGACGCGAGTGTAGGTAGCGCAGACGCACAGATGGATTTATTAATATATATTTACATTCAATTCATTAACGAAGCGTGTAAAAAAAGGACGATCGTTACTCACGCAGCTATTACTGCTATTACAGAACTCGGGGACTTATACCTGTCCGTCTGTTTATATAATTCTTTTTTAATGGTTTGAATACATTTTAGTGCTAAATAAACAAGGTTTATCTCTGATCTCCACGACGCAATGGGTCTCCACAATCCGAGGCCAACAGCAGCCGACTGAAGCGCCGCACCACGATACCATCACGCCGATACGCATCAAGGAAGACCAGTTGTCAATACATTTCACCTGCAAGTGAACCAACTTGATGGCCTGTCGGTGACCAGAACGGGTTTCCATGAATTGTGTTGCTTCCACGACATTTTTATACTTTTGTCCGACAAGATGTACCAGTGCATGTTACCTACATGTTAATTTATCTCCAGGTTTATGTCGTTGATCCTTCTCTCTTTGTTTCGAGAGGGCAGTCTTCTAAAATACGACGCGTTTTGTTTTAAAACGGATAGTTAGTTTATTGTATAAAGTGCTTCCCTCCACTTTGATCCTATGCAAATAGGATTATATACAGTATATCAAAGGCCAGCCGGACAGATATTTCGCTAACCTTATTTACTGGACAATTCAGACGTCCATGCAAATAAACACAAGTGGTCCCAATAAAAGGTTCTGTTGAGAGCCAGCGCCTCTGAGAGATGCCGCCCTCCCTAAAAGGATAATAATACGTCGTTTCCATGCTCCCGACCCACGGCGAATCTCGGGACTCCGGGAGAAATGTAAATTGTCCTGGCACCTGACAAATAGCTTAATTAACGACTAACACGCGACACGGGAATTATTGAGATTATCCGAATGGTTCATTACCGTGCTTGCAGCGCACCGTTTATTATGCACAATTACGACCAGTTTTATGCTCGTTATAAGCGTCAGTAGGTCGCTCTAGATTTTTTCTCTCTGGACATCTAATGAACGTTTGATAACGAGCGATTTCTGGAAAGATTCCATTGGAGTAACTTTTAATAGCTCGAGCTTGTCGTGTTTTGTAACAGACGCACGACAGTTTAAAGGCCTCAAATGCCATCCAACACAATGAACAAAGGAAGCTGTAGGAAACCTCCTGGGTAGCCCACGTGCTGTTATTTAATAGAGGCATTAATTTTCAAGGTTATAATGAGAATTATGTAAAGAGATTTGATTTTTTCGCAACGCAATGCGACGGTAGGCGTCACGTGGGCGAGCACGTGATGACTTTGTGGCTGTAGGTTAGAGCTACGCGACCACTCGCGTGGGCGACCGTCGCAACACTGACTCGCAGGTCGCAACTTCGCAAGGCAACTTGCAAGACGTAAAAAGATTCTGTCGATTTTGTCTATACCGTGCCGTCTTCAAAGGGCGGCGAGGAGACATATTTTTTGGAAGTTTACACCGCTGTCAAGTGTATAATTTGAGCAGAACATACAACTGTCAGCCTTGAATTATCGATCAAGGCTGCGAAAAAAGCCCCCGGGAACGTTTGAAGCACGCGACGTCCGTGGCGGATTCCTGCGGCACAGCGAGACGCGGCGAGTTCAGGGAAACAATGACGGTAAAAACGCATCGGTGGTTCAATTGCATAACGACACTGGCGAAACTCGAGCTTTCCCACCGAAATCTGGATGTTTGGTGGATTTTTTAATTGACCAAAAAACTGCAGGGCCGCTGTGCTCGAGCCGCAATCAAATAAAAACTTACTCGTTAATGTTTTATGTATGACGTCCGCGAGGCACATACATTATGGATGGCAGCCCGCTGGCTACGTTCGGATATTTTGACGGAACGCCAGCTCCATAGGGACACTATGCGGGCGGAGCGCTCGGTGTTTTTTCGTGACGTCTTCCACTGATAAGATCTGCTGCCGAATAACGACCGCGCTTTAGCTGCTTCCATGATCCCGATTTAAATACGGTTCATTTTCGTGAAAAACTCGAATTAATTAGGACAAAGATTTCGGCTATCTCGTTACGTGAAGCTTGATTTTGTGCCGCGAATCAAAGTCAACAATGTTTCAGGACATTTCCCGAAAAAAACCAATTAAGTAGGTTCTTATCTTCAGATCTTAACTCCTTCATTGGTTTTTCAACTTCACATTGTCAATTTCTTTACGAAACAGTTCTTTGACTGTATACTGGACTACTCCTGTATAGGTTACCGCAATTAGCAAAACTTCTTTTTTGCCTTTCAACTTTTTCCCCCGTTATTTTTCTTATAGTTCATACCAGATGGCACTAATCACTAAGACATCTTGATATTTTAAATCATCAAATAAAACATACATAATCCTAATCATGATGTAGATAAGGAGCTTATTTTCTATGTCGGTTTCCAAAGGTACATGGTCGTGTGGAGTTATTTTTTGCAAAGAATTTCAATTTGCAACATCAGCGTCAGACGACATATTTATGCGCGACCCGAGCGGCCAATTTGATCCAACTGTGAACTGGTCCTTGCAGGTGTGTCTAGGACCATCATAAAGCTTACGTGCTAAACGTAATTTATCTCACACATTAAGGGATTACAGTAATTATGTACTCTTTCGCAGTAACGCGTATAAATTTCTCGACGAGACATAAAACATATGGTACGTAAGAATTATTACGGCGGAGCCCTCGCGTGCATTAACATTATCAAACCGCGATGTTTAATATACTTATATAAAATAATTTAGTAAAATTATCGCTTTATTTAAAGACATGCTCGCGAAAGACGCACATTTTTTATGTCTTCAATCAATTCAATAACCCAACACGGTAAGTAAAATGTGTCGTTGACGTTACAAAAACAATGACAATCAATAAATTGCTTAGAAGCATCGGAATTACATTAAGGTTCTCCAGTTTCTTTGATAATTATAATAACACTGGAAGAAGACAAGACAGAAGCTTTCGTGAGATTGCTTTTTGAATCATCTTCACTGTATGACACATTACTATTTTATATTGTCCCACGGAATTGATTCCGAAGTCCGTACTTAAGAACCGGCTCCTACCATGTTACGCTTCGCTTGTAAACTTACGAGTTACAACTTACAAGTAAAACTGGATCGAATCCTTCTGCGAAAGTTGAAGTTACTTCAACATTATAAATCCCAGTGAATTTTACCTAACTAAATCGACTTATTTTTAAGAATGCATTCCAAAAACCAGTCACAAGATAATTTTCTCTACATTATTATTGAGTTTAATCTAATTTGATGTTTAGCCATAACACTAATATAATTTTTTGACATTCAATAAAAGTTTTGGCTTGACTTCAATTATAATTTGTTTCATGTCATTAAAAAACGAAACCTCTTCCAAAACCCACCAATGCACCCATCTAGTTACATAGATTGAATCTAAAGTGAAAACACAAATTATTATGTACTTGCAGAACTGGAGACCAGAAGTTGTAAAAAATACCAAATGTTGCAAGATACGATCAAAATTCACACCCTGTAAATGTTGTTTGTCCATCATGCTCATTACAAGCGATAATGACTGGATTTATCTGCAAGTGTAATGCGATCGACTTGCCCAAGAGTTGCCAGTTGCAAAAAGATAAGCCATTTTTTATCTGTGCCCTTTTATTAGCTGTCACACGCTGCCCGTTCGAATTTCAAACGCGATTCGTTTTAAAATGCTGCGCCTAAAGAGTTTCTAATACATTTAATGAGGTTTGTCAAGTTTTAGTCCTGAGTTTCTTGGTGCAGGTGTATTTCAGAGAACGTTGCTACAAAGTTAATAATGTTGACATTCGCAGCCAATTTACTTGTGATACTGGATCGTAAAGTCCTACTCTATGTTATGCTCTGAGTTAATGTAAAAATGTACATATATTTATGACACCTTTTAACATTTTAGCAGTTTTAAGAGTATAATTATAAAAAAGTATTTCGGTAATGACGGTCAAAATAAATAATGCTGAGCTAGTAGATTATGTTACAGTGACGTCTTTTTTACCAAACATAACGCAGCGCGTAGAAGGGGTTAAGTATTATTAAATAATTTGAAATAAAAATATTTTTAGATAATCCATCAAAATGTATCTAAAGTACCTAAGGAATAAAGAAAGTGTTACATATAAATTAATTGGAATCACAGAAATTTTAATTGAGTCGAAATGTCCATAGCGAATCTCAACACACAACAACAACACAACATAATGTAGAATTTTCTTTTTTTACAACAATTATCATCAACAATTAGCATCTTCTTTACGCATATATTTAGTATATTATAATTTAGATTTATGCTGTATTAATAATGATTAAAGAAAACAGAAACCCGAATTCAGCGAATCTTCAATACCATTTTGCAATAATTATTATATCTTGAAGCGTTTAAGGTATGACTTCTTCTTATTAATTACATATTTCATCAAACAAAAAGCAACCATTTACACGGTTTTCAGAATTATTTATGTTCTCATTTGGTAAATTATGGTCGCTTATAACGACTCTTCGGGAAGCTTTAGTATCAATATGTACAGTATAGTGCTCCTAACATGAAAATATAGGACCTCTATTGTACAAGGAATAAGTGCTATAGTTCCGTATTTTATTAATTCAGCTGAGTTGTCCACCGTACTGCCTGCGGGGTAATTAAACAGAGAGCGTCTTTAATTAAAATTTTCGGATACTCCGCGTTTAAACTTCAAAGATAATTTCTGCACTCGAATTACTATATTTTTAAGAAAAATTCCTTTCTTAAGTTTCAAGGTAATAACTTTGGACTTTCCAACTACGTTTAATGGCCTAATCAAATAATTATAGAATTTCTTCATTATCAAATTCGAATAATCGTGAACTGTTCTTTTATCAAAGCTAACATTACTAATGCTAGCTTTGGTAAAAGAAGTAGCAATACCATGATCATTAACGGTAATAATTCTATTAAATTTTACCAAACAGTCAAAGGTTTATACTTCTAACCATGTTAAATCAAATCACTCATACAATTACGCAGATACCGGCGAGCTGTAGATTGCGAAATTCATACAAAAACCATCCGAATTACAAATTCATTCGGCAACACAATCGCAGCACACTTTCGGGCAATGGGGTCCTTAAAAATCGTGTGCGCTAGCAAGTTTAAGAGCGATTTTCTCGAAAACCGGCTTCGTGAACATTTAGTCGTGATCCCCGAACCCTTTGATATCACCGACGACTAACGAACTAGTGTCTGACCGATAAATTCGCCGATTAGTCGACAAACCGTCCATCCTCCACGCTAAACAGCCAGACTGTCACGTGTCTGATGTCTATTGGTGAACTTGCACAAGATTGATGTTCGAATCGATTTTTAAATAAATTAAAATCGATTTAACAACATTTGTTTGCACTATGCAGTATACAGCTGTCCTTCACATCAATCAACTTTTTTGTTCGGAATTTCGACGAACAAGTCGATGATTAAATATTACTTCGTACCGGATTTGTGGGATTAGCGGCGTGTGTTCGGTTAGTTTAGGTAGTTTGGTTTATCGGAGTTGACGGCCCAGTTGGCTAAGCAGAGGCATGGAGTACTAGGCGCGCATAACAACGAGGCGTTTACGCTAGGTGTCGCTGGGAGGCGGACCGCCGCGCCAGACATTCCCTTCCCACCGGCCAATCAATCTAACCTCCCCTGCCCCCCGCACGCACTCGAACACGTACGCTCTACGGCAAAGAGAAAACGGTAGTCGGACCGGAGTTCTGCGATAGTCTTTGACTCTTTGAATTACTTCTTCAGAAGTCGTGAACTCCTAGTAATGGACTTGTTTAGGCGGTATCTCTTAGCTTTTGGATTACTAACAAACTCCTTGCAAATAATTTAATTAGTTTTGAATGAACATCCTTAACATTACTTTAAAAAATTGTATTATCTTCGTACATGAAACTCAATTGTATAATGATAGGCACACGGAGTCTAGAGGTGGATTTACCGAAATTAAACAATTATTACTGTTGCGTAGTAAGTAATTGCGAGGAGACCGCGTCTGCGACCCATATCTCACGCCCCGCGTTTTGTAATCCTCTAATTATTAGCAGTAAATCTGTGTGGATATTTTCGTTCAAATTTTCTCTACACTGCTCCAACCAAACAATCCCCATTATACGATTTAAGAAAAATCATAGTTTTTGATAAAATTGCTAAAACCTCAAACGCAGTAACAGTAAGTAGTATAAAGCAAAATAATGAAAAACTAAAACTTAGTCCCCTTTTAAAAACTAAGAAATAAAAAATTTCAGAAAAATGAATAATTCAGAGTAAACGAATTTTTTCACATATAGATATTGAAATCAAAAATTAAATGACAATTTTTAACTTATATTTTATACTTTGACTTTTTTTTTAAATTAATGTTCAAAATATACTACGAAATAGTAATTCTTATTAAAACTATGCTTAATCTGAACTATGCTGAATAGAAAGGTAAAATAAATTGCTGAACGGATCATTTGCGCGTCCATCTTGTTGTAAGAATCGAAAGTGCCAAATATGGAACCAAATGTACCAAGCGCCCAGAACACGGGAAGAGGTTTCCCGAACGCCCGACCGTCTTTATAATGCTGGGACGTCGCGCGCAATGTTAGGCGCGAGCAGAATTTTAATACCATGAAAAATTGTAACTTGTATGTAAAGATGTAAACATTATTCTTTTTAATATTGTCAAGGAAACGTTTGATCATCCCATATCGTCCCACACTTCAATGTGCAGAACATAATATTAATTTTGCCTCGATGACATGATCATTGACTAAACCGTAGGTACAATGAGGTGCAGATGACAAAAAAAACAACCAAAAAATAATATGATGCATTTCAATAGACCCATATAAAAAATAATAGAAATTCATCTTACAAGTTACAGTACTTATTGAATATTAACTACAGGTGCTGGAAGCTGTAGAAATATCAATAGTGTATCAATATCTAAACCGGTCCTGCAGGGCTAGACAATGTCACCTAAGCGTTAAGCGTAGTCGCTAGTAGAAAAACCACGTGACCGAATCTACCTAGTCTATGGTTAGCGTTGTTGTCGGCTGTCAATTGGAATTGTCATGTGACGTATCTGTCATTTGCTGAGCGCCGATGTCAATAATTAACTATTAACTAAATTATTAATTAATTAACTATTAATTAACTATAGCACTGCAAGGAATATACTACTCTCTAACGATAGAACTTTAAGTTCTTATGACTTCTAATTCTAGCAACCGCGACCACACTGAAATAACTAACACTAGTTTAATTAACTATCAGCAAAATAAACACTCGAAAATCCAAAAAAACACGCCACGATGTTTTAAACGAAGTTGTGAACTTCGTCTAAAACACCACACACTACAAAAGCAAAACAAAATGGAGTCTTGTTGTGATCTCAATTGTTGTACCAAAGACTAAAGAGTACTAAAAATCCCAACAATTCCGCCATTTTGTAGCGTACAATGACGAAGTACGCTAAAAGTTATCTACAGGGTATGAGCGATCGCTAAATAGTCGTAGTCGAATTTCAAAAACAGCGTGATTTCCTCTATTCTGTCACTTGGTTTTTCTACAGTCACGTGATGGTCACGTGGTTTGTCCATACATTTTGTCGACTAGCGTTAACGCCAAACGCTTGCGACTTTGTCTAGCCCTGCTGATTATTCCTCCCGCAAAACATTACCAAAAATTATTTAAGACTACAAATTTATTTTATCACAATAGTCACATTTTACTGTCTTCTAAAAACCAAGTACGTTTATTTGGTGCTTGCAGAATATTATTTTGTCTCTGACGGTTACTAGACTCGCTAATAGAGACATCAATTTTCGCAAGTAACAAACAACAATAGTTACGAAATCTAGTGATCTAAAAGTACCTCAACCGTGTGGGAAAATAATCTTTGCGGCAATCTACATCGGAGCTAGTTCCTAATTAATTTAGTAATCGCTCGTGAGGACTCACTCCCGAGCTGGCCCTAGACCCAACCACGAACCTATCGAAATCACGACTCCACTGCGCCTGACAACGATAATCGTTATTTTAAATTTATTAAAATGTCCTCCTTAAGGACTATATCGGAGTATCGGGTCCCTTAAATCGGACTGTATAATTTAATCCCGACCGGGACAAAAGCTCTTTAAAACGAGACGGAAAATGAGTTGTATCATAGAATCGCGGCTAAAGTTTCAGTTCAGTCCACATTGTTGACTCATTTAGCTCTCTCTGTGACCGGTTCCGATCGTGATCCGAGCCCTTTGACGGTCAATTAAAAATGAACTATCTCTGCGAGTCGCCGATCGCAGCGATGCTTATAATGGGGCTGAATATCTAATACCTGTCTGCTGTCCAGTGAGAATTATATGAGCGCAGTCGATCATCCTGATGCTTAATTGAGCGCTTTGAATGTTCAGCGATCTGCGACTTCCGTAAGGAATATTAGTTTTAATTCATGATTTTAATAAATCTTCGCTACTGCAGACATAAGACGAAAGACTAATATTAGTTAGTCTACACTGGCAAATAGAGTTCAAAGATCAAGTAGTAAAATTACCACTTTAAAAGACACTCCGATTGTTCCAGATGAGTTTTCTTCTCAGCATGATCTTCAATTTTTTATACAAAAGAATGATGAGATAAGCTAGTAGTCCACCTGTTTTAAGTGATACGCTTGCTCATCTTAGATGCACTGCACAACGTTCATCTTTCTGAGACAAGAATCCTAGACCACCACTAATTTCAATTAGTCAAAGCTGAAAGTCTTGTATTTAACTCCTACAATTATTGAGATTAAAAATAAGTCGTTGCAGTTATAAAGTTTTCTCAACAGCTTTTTCTCCATTGTATATTGAAGCCAAGATTTTCGGATACGACATATTTTACTTTGTTGCCAATAAAACACTATCGCAGTAAGTAGGCACTTTTAAGTTTACACGTTCAAGCTACAGCTTATAGACGTCGGCTAAATGCTAGAACATTTAAAATTCATGAACGTAACGAAACATGGGCTCAGTAAATTGCCCTACTGTGCTATTCAAAAGAAACGCCGACAAGAGTAAAAACAAAAAGAGAATTACTATGATACGCAGCATTTCTCTTTGATGATCAAGTTAAGTTTTGACAACCTTTAGAATTTTGGCCAGCTGTGGAAGTTAAGCAGAAGGTTCTATGTACATCATTGTTTCACTGACACAGCATTTAGTATGTTTACCGAAAGCTAGAATTCAACAAGAAGGTAAAGCATCAAACGCTTCCGACGCTAACCACCTTTGAAGGGATTATGACGTCACGACTCACGAGATTGTTCGGTTACGTCTCGATTGTAATCCGCCTCAAATGCCTCAAGAGTCTTACTTTAGAAGTTCTCAAAGCATATCTTTTAGAGCACTAGAGATTTAGAGAAGCCTACGTAGGCGATAGGACCTTTGTAAAATCGATAAAATCAGAACTAATAAAGAAATCATCTGAATTTTTATTTTGCTGATGCCTGCTGGCATAAATAACAGTTTTGTACCGATTTTTGCTTTCCTAGTAAATGCGATTTTTTTTTATTTGATTGAAATAGTTTAGAAGGATGCTTTCTTGCTAAAACTAATTGTAATGAAATCGTGCAAAAGCCATAAGACATATTCAACAGAAGAAACTACATTGCATCGCAAAATAATAAATATAAAAAGCCTAATACAATGGAAAAAAATCTTATGTACAGCGAAGATTTCTTGATTAAGAAAGACGGACTTGGGGAGATCCTTCTAGGAAAGCAATTATAAGGAACTAGCAAACGCCCGCGGCTTCGCTCACGTTGATCTTTCGCTTTACTCCCTCGGGCGTTAAGTTTCCAAAATTCTTGTATTTACCGTCATTTAATTTAATTTTGACTACTAAATATTTCCTAATGCTTGCTGGTTATAGTCAGACGTCGATTTTCAAAGCAATCGGCCCAGTAACAAAAAAGTTCAAAATGGCGGCCAAAAAGGTCAAAATTTTTAAATTTTCACCACAAGTTCCTTCTCTATGCTTGGTGCCATAGTCAGATATCGTTTTTCAAAGCAATCGGCCCAGTAACAAAAAAGTTCAAAATTGCAGCCAAAAAGTTCATATTTTTTTTTATTTTGACCACAAATTCCTTCTCTATGCTTGCTGCGATAGTCATAATATCAATTTTCAAAGCAATCGTCCCAGTTAAAAAAAAGTTCAAAATGGCGGCCAAAAAGTTAATTTTTATATATATATTATGTCTATAACCAGCAAGCATAAGGAAATATTCTCTATATAATCACAAATTCTAATATAATCACAAATTCCTTCTCTATGCTTGCTGCCATAGTCAAATATCGATTTTCAAAGCAATCGGTCCAGTAACAAAAAAGTACAAAATGGCGGCCACTTTTTTAAATTTTGACCACAAATTCCTTCTCTATGCTTACTGCCATAGTCAGATATCGATTTCCAAAGCAATCGGCCCAGTAACAAAAAAGTTAAAAATGGCGGCCACTTTTTAAAATTTTGACCAAAAATTCCTTCTCTATGCTTGCTGCCATAGTCAAATATCGATTTTCAAAGCAATCGACCCATTAACAAAAAAGTTCAAAATGGCGGCCACTTTTTTAAATTTTGACCACAAATTCCTTCTCTATGCTTACTGCCATAGTCAGATATCGATTTCCAAAGCAATCGGCCCAGTAACAAAAAAGTTCAAAATGGCGGCCACTGTTTATAATTTTGACCACAAATTCATTCTCCATGTTTGCTGCCATAGTCAAATATCGATTTTCAAAGCAATCGACCCATTAACAAAAAAGTTCAAAATGGCGGCCACTTTTTCAAATTTTGGCCACAAATTCCTTCTCCATGTTTGCTGCCATAGTTAAATATCGATTTTCAAAGCAATCGGCCCAGTAACAAAAAAGTTCAAAATGGCGGCCACTTTTTTAAATTTTGACCACAAATTCCTTCTCTATGCTTACTGCCATAGTCAGATATCGATTTCCAAAGCAATCGGCCCAGTAACAAAAAAGTTCAAAATGTCGGCCACTTTTTTAATTCTGACCACGAATTCCTTCTCTATGCTCGCTGCCATAGTCAGACGTCAATTTTCAAAGCGATCGGCCCACTGACAAAAAATTCAAAATGGCGGCCACTTTTTAATTCTGACCACAAATTCATTCTCTATGCTTGCTGCCATAGTCAGACGTCGATTTTCAAAGCAATCGGCCCGCTGACAAAAAAATTCAAAATGGCGGCCACTTTTTTAAAATTTTGACCACAAATTCCTTCTCTATGCTTGCTGCCATAGTCAAATATCGATTTTCGAAGCAATCGGTCCAGTAACAAAAAAATCATAATCGCGGCCACTTTTTTAAATTTTGACCACAAATTCCTTCTCTAAGCTTGCTGCCATAGTCAAATATCGATTTTCAAAGCAATCGGTCCAGTAACAAAAAAGTTCAAAATGGCGGCCACTTTTTTAAATTTTGACCACATTTTCCTTCTCTATGCTTGCTGCCATAGTCAAATATCGATTTTCAAAGCAATCGACCAATTAACAAAAAAGTTCAAAATGGCGGCCACTTTTTTAAATTTTGGCCACAAATTCCTTCTCTATGCTTGCTGCCATAGTCAAATATCGATTTTCAAAGCAATCGACCCATTAACAAAAAAGTTCAAAATGGCGGCCACTTTTTTTAATTGTGGCAACAAATTCCTTCTCTATGCTTTCTGCCATAGTCAAAAGTCGATTTTCAAAGCAATCGGCCCAGTAACAAAAAAGTTCAAAATGGCGGCCAAAAAGTTCAAACCTTTTCCTCCTCAAAATTTGGATCTCGAAAATCCCTTTCTGAATACGAATACATAATAATACCAACCTAGGTACCAAATTTCAGATCTCTACGACTTGTAGCTTTTCGGGAATTCCTGGAACAACGAAAAAAATTTCACTTTTGTATGGGGAAATCCATAAAACCAACGATTTTTACCCCTTAAAATTTGAATTTCTGGAATCCCCGTCTTAGTACGAATTCATGACCTAATATCTACCTAGTTACCAAATTTGAGATCCCTACGACTTGTAGCTTTTCGGGAATTCCTGGAACAACGAAAAAAATTTCACTTTTGTATGGGGAAATCCAAAAAACCAACGGTTTTTACCCCTTAAAATTTGAATTTTTGGAATCCCCGTCTTAGTACGAATTCATGACCTAATATCAACCTAGGTACTAAATTTCAGAACTCTGCAACTTGTAGCTTTTCTGGAATTCCTGGAACAACGAAAAAAATTTCACTTTTGTATGGGGAAATCCATAAAACCAACGGTTTTTACCCCTTAAACTTTGAATTTCTGGAATCCCCGTCTTAGTACGAATTCATGACCTAATATCTACCTAGTTACCAAATTTCAGATCCCTACGACTTGTAGCTTTTCGGGAATTCCTGGAACAACGAAAAAAATTTCACTTTTGTATGGGGAAATCCAAAAAACCAACGGTTTTTACCCCTTAAAATTTGAATTTCTGGAATCCCCGTCTTAGTACGAATTCATGACCTAATATCAACCTAGGTACCAAATTTCAGATCTCTACGACTTGTAGCTTTTCGGGAATTCCTGGAACAACGAAAAAAAATTCACTTTTGTATGGGGAAATCCAAAAAACCAACGGTTTTTACCCCTTAAAATTTGAATTTCTGGAATCCCCGTCTTAGTACGAATTCATGACCAAATATCTACCTAGGTACCAAATTTCAGATCCCTACGACTTGTAGCTTTTCGGGAATTCCTGGAACAACGAAACAAATTTCACTTTTGTATGGGGAAATCCAAAAAACCAACGGTTTTTACCCCTTAAAATTTGAATTTCTGGAATCCCCGTCTTAGTACGAATTCATGACCTAATGTCGACCTAGGTACCAAATTTCAGATCTCTACGACCTATAGTTTTGGCGGAATCCTTGGAACAACCAAAATCACCAAAATGCCTCATTCTTTTATATATATAGATAATGAAGACGCAACGCGTTTTCCTAGACAGTGCTAAAATCTCCCAGACAAGCTTTGACTTTTTTAATCAAACGGGTTGCCTGAAAAGCCAGCCAACGGCTTTAAGTATAAACGAACTTTGAAAAAAGAAACCTTAACTGATGAAACCTAAAATAACCGACTAAACCAACAACGTAAGCAACATGACAGTGTAAATTACGTCCCCCACGCCAACGCTGCTGGCGTCCAGTTGCAGACGCTGGGCACTGTAGACATTAATGTAGGTCCGCCCTAGAGGTATGTCCGTCAGGCATTACAAGACGCAGTACAATGCATCGCAAACTAATGCCGACGACGGTATATACCTATCTGTTGCTGCGGTGAGTAATTTACAGACAAAAATAGAATGTAGTGCACTTTACGAAGAAGTATAGCGGATATTTGTTGAACTTCGTGTACCTATTAGTGAAATCAGAAACAAAACTGAAACAAAATTTCTATGGATGGACAAAAAAGAAAGAATTATACTGAAATTGGAAACTTTTGAACTTTAGGGCTACAAGTTTAGCAAAGCATAAAAGTACACTTAAATGACTTCTGTAACAAAATTGGGCAAGGTCAAGACATGACAAATAAAAATGGGCAAGGTCAAGACATGACAAATAAAAATCCAATGAAATTGGTTAAGAGTTGACAAATTTATCAACTAGAAGAGTTACAAAAATCCAATTCAAAACTTTCCAATAAATCGCATCGCATAAATTAATAAAATTATTGTTGGGAAAAAAAACAATTTTTATTAACAGTTTTTATTGATTGTGGTTGACTTTGTAGAGATTTTTTCCTCTGCACTACCAGTGTGATTTTTGTAAAAATCATAATAGCGTAATGAACATTTCCATTTTAAACTACTAATTGAAAGATTCTTTACTTGATAGAGAAGTTCAATTATCATATAATCGTAACTAAGCACTATCTCAAAGAAACTTTAATGGTGAATGAGCATCGCAAAAGCAAAAAGTTATTATTAAACATTACAAAATCAAAATGATAATATCTAAGTAGATAAACATGAGAGTCAATTCCGTGTAACCAACCAAAATAACTAGATGTGAAAATATAAAATAATATCAATTTATTAACGGGTAAGTCTATGATTGTTCTCCATTTCTGCTCAATCAACATTCTTTTTGGCCGTTACGCATAGCTATTCTTTATAATAAACACAATAAAATGTCGAATTTATTACGGCTCGCGTTAGTTAGTCAACTTATTAGTAAGCTTTTGTCCTAGTCACGGATCATTTGAGTAATATTTAATTTTCTGATCATTAGCGTTAGGTTTTTGCCGGTGGAAAGCTGCGTGCACGCGAACGATGCGCGGGCGCAGCGGGGATCGGACGTTACTTGTTAGCGCTGTATCCGCTTGTTATTCGATTATTCGCTATCGATAAGAATCGATTCGGCCGCCGTATCGATTGATCAGAATCGTGTGGGAACGTATACCCATTTAGCGGAATCATAGGTCATCTTTGCTGATCTGAATAGTGTTTTGAGACGGGTTTTGAAATTTCGATATGGATCTTTAATTTATATTTACATAAGTAATGTTGTTAGGGGTTTGACTGATTGTTTAATTCGAATTAACTGTCATTGAAATAAAGGAAAGGTTTTTATAATTTTTTTTTGTAACTGATCATCGTCATCGCAAATTCTCAACCCTAGCACACTACTAAATATTTCAGAATAAGAAGGTGCTTAAATAATATAATACATGCGATTGCGTGCCCATTCTGCTGAGTAGTAAGAAAAAAACATTCTAGATTTTCGAAGATTGTTATAGTTAGGTACGGATTTTCGTCACGTAAAAAAACATTTTCTTTCGCCGAGCCCCCTCAGAAAGAACCTTTGTTTCAAAAAATCATAAATAGCTAATACCTTTTCTTAATTGTGATAAAACGGGTTTTTTCAATTCAACTAAATAGCGGTTGTTACCTGAACATTGATTTATGCTTTAGGTATTTCATCAAATAATTCAAAATTGTAACATGGTTAAGTAATAGGTACTCCGTGATCCGCCCAATAAGGGGACAAGATAAACAAAGGTGAATTTAAATCTAGAACTTCTCAAACCCTAGGAGATTTCAGATCTAGAACACGAGATATTACTAAAAGTTCTGTATCGTCGGTGCATCAAAGAGGTTGGTTTCGAGACGGATGTGAGTCATGTTTGAGTCTCAGTCATGCCTGTAAGCTTTCTAGTACCATAGACTGCCACAAATTTTGTAGGGCTATTATGTAAAGATGTTGCAGCCCCGACAGAGTAACTTTTTAATTCATAAAAAAAATGACGACGCAAGCAAGATATTTACAGATATTTCAATCCACGACGTTTTTTTTTTATTGCGCTTGACGACCCATTACACAAGCTATCGCTTACTTTGGGCCTAGATTGCGGTGTGTAAAATGTCCCGTATATATTTATTTATTTACAATCGTATAATATTATGTTTCATGCGATTTGAAAGGAGTTAATAAGAACCCACTATAAGTGACGTTTGACCATGTCAAATGCAGTGCGTCTCAGGACTATGCATTGCAATTTGCAATGTCATTCGACGCACTGCACTGCGCTCGTCATCCCACATCTGTGTTCGCCTGGACGGATAGGTACCTAGCTACAACCATAGTGTCAGATGTAGTTAATCTGCCGCGAAACAGTAGGCATTACTGTGTTCGGTTTAAAGATCCTGTAGTCGGTGAAATTATACGGTATAATAATGAGGCTTAAGAACTAAAGTCTTCAGAATGAAGAACGCACTGCAGTGCGTCAAAAGACAAACCAAGGCAGGATCTTAGGGCACTTTAGTTATCATCCAGGCAATCGTCTTGCTCGTTTTATCAATCCTCATTCTATGCTTTTTTCAAAAACTAATAAAGTTTGTCTGTTCTGTTCTTTTAAACTTTAAAGGATGCAACATTAAGCCTTTACGGCTTTGTAGCTGGTACCTATTCCAGCTTTGAGGTTTGTAATAAAGGATTCTGGTGTCTTCATAACAGATTAAGTCTAGCCCAGTGCTCAACTGACAAGATAAGCCAACAGTCCTAGCGTTCCGCATTGAGCCAAAGAGAATGCATATTGACTTTGGTGTAATTGCAGTTCTCTGGAATGTAGATTACTTGGTTAAGAATACAGGGGTCGAAACAGATTTCGACGTCAAAAATACTGACTTACTGACCAAAATTTTCAAAAATACTGACCAAATACTGACCTTTGTTCAAGTTCTGCTTACCCTAATTACACGACCTCCCAAAAAAGGAATGTAATGTTTTTAGGTTTCAAGTATTATTGTATGTATGCGACTTAACTTTCTTTTCGGGGTATGGAAGTTATGGTGTGATTCCACCATAACTTCTGAACGACTGAAGACATTTTAACACATCGTAAAAATCGGGATATCATCAGAATCCATCCGAATCTGCTAAATAATTTTTTTTAAAGTAGTTTTACCACAGGGTTTTCGTGTTTTTTTAATTTTTAATTTAATTAAATAATATTATTTGGCTTTAATATAATACGGCTCTTTATAGGTAGTTCAATTCACGAAGACTCGCCCCACTCCTTTACAACCACTCGTTTCATGCGATTCGGAATGTGTTAAAAAACCGGCCAAGTGCGAGTCAGACTCGCGCAACGAGGGTTCCATACTGCAAGAGAAGTGATGAAACTTTAAAATAATCACTTTTGTTCATTGAACTACAACATACAGTTACTTGTAATAACAAACAGCAAACGTAACTTTGTTTTTAGAGGTTTATCCTACTAATCCTACTAATATTATTAATGCGAAAGTTTGTGTATGTGTGTGTGTGTGTATGTTTGTTAATCCTTCACGCCGCAACTACTGGACTGATTTGGCTGAAATTTGGAACATAGGTAGCTTATAACCCGGATTAAAACATAGGCTACTTATTATCTCGGAAAAAATATAGTTCCCGTGGGATACTCAAAAAACCCAAATTTTTACAGCAATCTATAGCTACATCTATAGGTAGATTGTATAGTAAAGCTAAAGGAAACTTCCTTGAAAGCATGTGTAAAGATTGGAACAGGGAACTACAACGGGAAAATGTCGACGTTTCCTTTAGGATTTGTGAAAAATGAATAACACATTTTTAGAGTTTGGCCTCCACCATCCCCATAGCCAACCTTCACCACCATTCATAGTTACCGGACAAGCAACTAATCTAAGTGCCCCCTGGATAATACCGTATTGGATATAAGGAAATCATATGTGCAAAAGATATCAAGAACTGCTAATAGCCGTGATTGCGAATGTCAATTTTCCCTCGGTAGTATTGGTTCTTGGTCACACTTGACCGAAGTTTGTGTTCGAAAATTTATGTTTAAATAATATAAGTGCAGAAAGTTTGTCATTTGCTCCGTGGCACCGCGTTCTGGTGC
Organism: Coenonympha arcania; assembly: GCA_036785405.1. Classification (NCBI taxonomy): domain Eukaryota; kingdom Metazoa; phylum Arthropoda; class Insecta; order Lepidoptera; family Nymphalidae; genus Coenonympha; species Coenonympha arcania. Next base: position 2,204,412 of record CM072069.1, read on the forward strand.
GCCCGCTCCAGTGCCGCGCTGGAGGAAAACCAAAAAAGCACTGTTGCGGAAAAAAATAACTTTCCGCGCGCAAAACACACATGGAAAGGTCTACTTTTTGAGCAAATATATTAAAAATACATATTTTTGCTGAGCAAAGATTGCTCTGGAAACGCTATATGAGTGTGAGCGATTTTTTCTCTTCCTCTCTTCTTTAGGATTCGATGTGCTAAAATACTGACTTTACTGACCTTTTTTTCAAAATACTGACTTTTACTGACCAACGTCAAAAATACTGACTTTTACTGACTTTACTGACTTGTTTCGACCCCTGAGAATACCAACATGTTTGCTAGATCTTCTAATATATAAAAATCTCGTGCCAGTCTTTCCAGTTTTGTTACCAAAGTCCTCCGAAACGGCTCGACCGATTGTTATGAAGTTTTTTATGTACGGGTATGTTCAAACTCAAACTCAAAATATCTTTATTTCACTTAGGCCTAACGTACAGGCTCTTGTTAAACGTCAATATGATATTTGTCGCATATGTATAGTGACAACTACAATTCGGTTCGGTGGGTCTGATAGTAGGTCGTAAGGTATTTTTTTATATCTCTCATGGCAAAACAACGTTTTCCGGGTCAGCTAGTACTAATATTATATAATATACACAGGTTGCAGGAGAATAAAATTTCGGGATCCACGGGCGTTTGGGACAGACGTGTCTAATTATGTTACAGTAGTAACACTTAAGTACAAGAATTTTTATGTAGTTGAACTAATGTGAAAAATAGTGCTTCTAGTTCGACGGTTGAAATATAAACTTACGGCCGAAATTAATAACCTAGATCCTTTACGGATTTTTCCCTACCAGAGATAGAAATTTGACATAGCTAGTATGGAGCTTATGTCAAATTTCTATCTCATATAGGGCAAATACGGATCGGTTTGGTTATTAATTTCCATTTATGGGAATGAGCGAAACTTTCATCTGATCTGGAATTTGAGATATTCCAGCATCGACGAAAATAAAGTAGGTGTCAAGTGTCAACTAATAAGAGTTAATTAAGTATCCACTGGTCATTTGTAGAAAAAAAAACTACGTAAAACTAAGCTACTAACATAATTAAACGTTATATAAAAATAAATATTTAATTAATAGGGTTCTGTATAAGATGGCAATAAGAATATATTATGACGAAAGACGTTCATCTGTCACAGACGGATTAGTTTTTACTTTCCACCAGAAAATTCACATCTGACGTAGGGTTCGTTTAATTAGGTATAACAAAGAATCCTGGTATATAATGTTGTATTATAATAAAACCAGTAGGTATTTACTTACGTTCCGCACCTATTTAAATATTTTTTTACAAACTAGAGGTTAGCATTATACCTACTGATTGCAATGTCACCTGGTGGTAAGTGGTTATGCAGCCGTAGAAGTTATCGTACTAACTTGGAAGGTGTAAGGTACCCTTTATGGTTGATACAGCATCGCATCTTAACGCTAAATCACTTGGTGATGCGTTACTACTTACTATCGCTAGTAGGGTGGTAGCAAGCCGCGGCCGAAGTCTCTCACCAGAAATTATACGAATGTTATAAAATTCCAATGTGGTCTGTGCCAGGAATCGAATCTATAGACGTATCCTAAGATACAGTATCCATCTTTAATCTGTGCCAGGGAATTCATCAAAAAAAAAATCATAGACAAAACGAAATTTTACATTTTTTATCTGCAAATGCTGCGTCCAGCGTTGTTGCCAGTTTACAACTGCAAAATATGCCAAGGCATAAGATCGTTACTCGCATCGCTTTATTAAAATTCCTTTTTAGACTAGAAAAAAGCCTGTTTGTAACAGACACCTTCCTTCGTGAATAAGATGTTCTGTTAATTAAAATTACTGGAGTGGAGCGGTGGATTCATATACATTAAGTACCTATATTATTTTTTATTTAGTACAATATTGCCGATACTAAGTTTTGCTGTAGGTACGTCATTTTAGCTATAACTTCCTTCATAGACATCAACTAGGAATCGAAATAAATTGGGGTCAGCCCAATAAAAAAAAATTCATTAATTTTAGATGTTCGCCCTTCAAACCATGAGACTTTCATTTTCATAATGATCTTACGATTATGGAACATATTAGGCTCTATGGTTAACACAATATAGGTATGCATAGTAAGTGCCATATTTTTTTGTCTGTGGTATGGTAGGTCAATTATCAATGTCTGTGGTGCAAAAAAAAAAAATAACCCAAAAGGCGCGAACGGCGAATTGATTTGGTGTGCTATTTTAACAGATTCCAGTGAATTTTAAATCGTTCAAATCATGTTATTTGGCGTTAATAGGCAAGTTCATAATATAAAAAAAACTCAGGAAAAAGTTGGAAAAGATTTTCACTAGTTTTCAACACCTACACAGGTTCGACTTAATCCGTGTTGGTTATTTTTGATAAAAGTGTACTAAAACCGGACAAATGTGTTATTTACAGCAATTATCCGTTATTTAGACACATCACAAAACCTAACCAAATAAAAAAGGTGCTAGCTGCACTCACATAATTCGATACCACTAGCGCCATCTATGTCTCTGACAGCATAACTAATTACACCAGATGACTCAAGATGTAAAATTTCAAATAAAAACTAAGTTTAGCAATATAATTTACAGCAGAATCATTTAAATATGCCGTTTCCATGTTTATTATTGTGATAGTGTAATGAAATTTAAGTAGAAGTTCTTTTAGTGTTTACTTACCATAGCTATCAGCTGACATCTGTCAAAACTTTCTTCACAAATGCTCACAAAAACACTAATAAAACTGGCGGAATACACATTTTTAACTTTGTTGTACTGAAAATATGGTATATTAATACTAAAAAACATGCATTTCGGAACACTTATAGCAATATTCCATTTTGGTAACCTCAGAGGAAAACATAACCTATATTGTCAACAACATAACTTAATTTTTCTTATTAAAAACCTATGACAACCCTATACGTGAATTTATACTTACATTTGCACTAATTTATACTTATCTTTGCTTAATTGATTTGTGAAAAGGTGTAAAAAAATATTTTAAATTTGGTTTTGGTTGCAATTTTGACAGATGTAATTTGTAAACAAAAGTATATTTTGCTGAATTTTAACATTACTAAAACATTTGTTGATCATTTATTTTAAACTGAATGTTAAATAAGCAAGACTCACTAATTCCAGTTTATCAAGAAATTTAAACCAGCTGCTTTGAAAATAACTTGGATACAAAATTCAGATGTGTCGCTGATCAACTTAGAATATTTTCTCTTAAAATTATTTTCAAATATTTTCATATGATTTAGTTACTACAGTAATTGTTTAAAATGAGTAACAAATTGATTTTATACTTGAAATCTAAATGCATTATAAAAAATTGAATTAAGGTTATATTTTTAGATCCCTATATATGAGTTGACTCGCACTGTACAATATTTTATTGGAGATTCAATCTCATTCGTATATCACTATTTTTATATCTTCCACTGCGTACTGCTATGTGACAGAATGCACTTTCCCACAAGTGGCTGTGAAGCCTTGACTGTCTCCGGGGTCCAGGTAATGGAATATTGCCAAGAGTGTCTCCGCACCCACCTTCTTCATGATGCCGGTCTTCCGCTTGGAGAAGGTGGTGTACCGGCGCAGCTTGTTGTCGATGTACTCCATCTTGATCTTGACGCGGCCTTTGGTCTTCTTGCCGTTGCTGGGCGGTGACTTCTTGGGCTGCAGCGAGGCGTAGCCGTCGTCCGCCATGTCGGGCAGCAGGCAGTGCTCCATGCCCGCGCCCTGCTGCGGCCGCTCGTCGTAGCATTGCTCCGAGGGCCGCTTGACGCCGCGCGGGCCCGGGCAGGCCTGCATGCCGGGCCGCAGCCCGAGCGCGCTGGGCGGCCGCCCGTACATGTCCGGCGCCTCTCCCAGCAGCCCCATGCCGTACGGCGACCCGAAGCGGGGCTCGCGCGCTCCGCCGGGCGCGTCCATGATCACCTCGCAGTACGCCACAGTAACCGGTGCGCACACGCGCTATTACACACCTCGCCGCTCGAACGTCGAACGGAGACTGACCGAAAACGCGAAGGAGCCGAGGGCGGGACTGACGACTCGGCCGCTCGGACCGCAACTGACTTCGCGCGGCTCCGTCCCGCGCGCCTCGACCGCTAGCCGCCTCGCTCTCGCCGCAGCAACACCGTCACCGCGCGAAAGGGATGGAGATATCGAGTGCGGCGTAACCCGACACATCCGTGTTCCGCAGCCTCGTAGGAAACCGGGAACCCGCGGACGTTTCAGTGCCCGAAATCTGTATTAAAATAGAGCTTTTATTTCGAGTTTATTTTGTAAATAGAAATAATAGAGTCGGAAAAGCTCGCGCCGCGCGCGCGGCGGCGGAGCGGTGGGCCGGCCCCGAGCCATATTTAGACGCGAGCCGTGCCAAATATGGCAATGGCGGTCAAATGGGGGCCACTGAAATCCCTCCTACTCGCAGCTGGCGATTTTCACGTCATAATTAAAAACTTTGTCACGTTCCTCATTGTGCATTACATACTTATTCTTACCTATACGCTAACATAATATCATGACTCCGTAACCGTATGTACTAAGTGTTCAAACTTATATGCATCTACGATACAATATTATGTTACTGCTTTGTCTAAAACATACTTCGCACTTTCGGTGTACCTACTTAGTACGTCAATCAAAAGTAGATTTTTCAACCAAGGACTCGAATGAGTAAAATTAATGGGTTTTAACTTTTACTTTTTAGTCCCAACTCCGAGGCCCGAGCTAACTCTACTTACCTAGGTAAGTACATAATTATTATGCTCCATAAACTATTTGTCAGTTTCATTGGCATAAAGATTAGACCTTTCCCATTACCAATAAGTATATTACAATATTTATTAATATTTAAGTACTTAAAGAAAATGGTAGATAGGTTGGTATAGCTACCATTTTCCGCGCTGGCTAACAGTAAAACATCTAGAACCTAGATCCACAAAAAAACATATAAGTAGTAGGTAGGTAAATAAACTAACTGTATTAAAATATGCCTTATAAGTAGATAGGTACGTACCTATCTTTAACTGTAGCCTACACACTACCATAGTTTTTAAAAGGTAGTTTTAACAGTAAATAAGTATTAACACATGCGCCTAATCTAGGAGGCGTAGGATGGAAATTAGCTTACAAAACAACGAATTCGCCATTTTTCGATTTAAGGTGTTTTATGGAGTTGTTGGTAAAAATCTCATACAACATCCTTGATACGATCGCCCACCGAGACAATTAATTCGCGAGTTTTCCATTTTGAGACTATTTTATTGCAAATCAAAGGATTTTGACCCCAATTGTGAAAATTTAGGTACTTATTTTAGTCAATTTTTGTCTCATCTACCGTGCCTTTTTATTATTAGATAAAAGAACAACTCGTGATTTGGAGATTTTTTGTAGATAAGTACATACGGAGGTAGGTACAATTTCCCACAATTTTTACCCTAATTATTCATTAAGTACCTACTGTCGATATTTGAGTGGACCATCACTATTTTTTTAAAAGTAAACCGATAAACGTCAAATTGTCTCCATCTTTCTTTTTCAAAATTCGAACACTGGCAATGGCAGATAACCAACCAGTGACATGATATTCTATCAACCAAGTAAGGACCTATCTACTTAGCACTGCTTAGTAGGTACCTACTTAGGTACTTATCAACATTATAATAATTTGGATTTGGATCTTAAAGAATTATCCACGAATAAATAGGTAATTTCAGACACGTCTTCTGATGCATATTGAATCTTATGTTATGGTAGTAGGTAGACGTTACTTATTATTACACATTATGCTAAAATCGAAATTTTCCCATATACGTCAACAGTTCTATGGGTAAAAGTTGACATAATTTTATCATTTCCCCGTGAGTCGTGACACATGGTACATGATGAGGATAATTTAGTAAATTAATAATCATTATAGCTGGGATGATCCAAATTGAATTTCTAAATATAGGTACCTAGTTACGTACGAGTAAGTATCTACCTATTAGTCATACTTACTACTATACTACCTAAGTCACGTATGTAGGTAGGTATCTATTCAATATTCATCATAATTAGATATCTTATAATAATCCTCACTGGAAAAGGTACTTAAATATAAATTGAAATTAATATCATGCAGCTCCCACTATACTTAAATTGGAAAAACTAAATTCACCGCGGCTACGCCCGCTTGCTTCCACAAATCCCACGAGAACCATGGATTTTTCCGGGATAAAAAGTTACCTTTTGCCTATGCGTTATTCCGGAGTAGCTGTTTAACCTATCTATACTTATTCTTAATTTCTGCCAAATCGGTTAAGTGCTTTCTGCGTGAAAGAGTAACAAACATCCAGACAAACTTTCGCGCTTATAATACCTAAGTAGGTACGTACCTATCATAAAATATAGAATATAGTATTGAAATAAGTTGCATTAATTAGGTACATAGATACTTACGTTATGTAGAAATCACGTCATCACAGATTGGGCAGACAAAAGGAAGGTAAATGCGTTAATTTTGAAATCAGTTCCACTATTGCCGGTTCTATCTATACCTACTTATCTTCTATTTGCCCTACTAGAGATATCAATGTGACATAAGCTCCAAATAAGTTATGTCAAATTTCTATTTGACATAACTTAGGTACTACTCTATTTGACATAACTTAGGTATGCCTATTATATCAGCACACAATCGCGACAAATAATATCGTTACAACACGATCTATATTTTCATTTGACATGAAATGTGTTCGCAAAACCGATTTCCGTCAGTATTTAGACTTTCTAAACGCCCCGCCGCAGCTGGACACATTCCATGCCAAAAACGGCGTGTGCCAGAGATGGCTGTTCTGCTGACGCGAGCCATTCAGCGCGCTAACGTGTAGGGCCCGCATCTTTTCCATACAAGTTTCTCTTTCTTTTGTTTGTCATAATATAATTATTTAACAACAAAATTTTCTTCATCAAAGAAGAAAAACATATTGTTAACAACTCAGGAAAATGTCTGTGAATACCATAATCCATAAACCGGCGTGTGACAAGTGACTGTCCTGTTGACGCGAGCCATTCAGCGCGCTAACGTGTAGGGCCCGCATCTTTTCCATACAAGTTTCTTTTTCTTTTGCTTATGATAATACTTAGGACAATGCCTTTTCTTGTATGAAAAATGGGCTATACTTGCGTCTTAATGAAATCATCGGTAAAACATTAGAAATATTCCCAATAATATGTAAAAAAAAAAAACAGTGAGATATAAACCGGGAATTCGTAGTAATCTAATTTTCTTTTTTTTAGGTATTAAGAGGTTAGGTTAGTAGTTCTCGCGCACTATAAGTTGCTCATAGTGATTATTTTATTTAAAGCGACCTCGTTATTACCGTGGAACCCTGGATGATGCATATAGATATACTTAATTATTCCTAGGGCCTACCTACACATATACTTATTACGTTAGTACTATAAAACAAGATAGGTGCCTACCTCAGTAGTATCGAGGTACTTGATAAAAATACGGTTTACCTATTTATTTTTAAACAGTAGGTAGTGTTTTAAAATATAGGTATAAACCTGTGGCCTGCTAACATCAAAAAGAGGTTCCCAGGCTCCAAGCTAACGTTGGCAGAACCTTAAGAGAGAAAATAGTTAATATTCCAACTCCTTGCTTAGCTACTTATTTAGGTACTTAACTGCTTGATAAACAAACAAATATAGTTTGAGATACAATTTATATAAAGAAAAATATAATTGTGTTCTGCAATATACTATGGTTATAGGGAGGTAGATAGGTAGGTACCTACCTAAATAAATGGCCTATCTGCTGGCAGCATCAAGAACAGATTCCAAGGTCCAAGCTATCATTGGCTAAGTCTCGAGAAGGAGGGATTTTCTGTTATGAAGGAATACTTAGGTAGGTACGTACTTGATAAAAAAAGCGGTTAGGTGATTTAAATTGTTTATTATATGGGTATGTACATAATTGTCTATCAACCAAAGCAAACTTGTGATGTCCAAAGTCTGGTATAGGTGTGGTCTGGTCTTCAGAAGTTGTACGAGGAATCAATGTAAAGCATGCATCACATAAGATGCCTCCATCTGTTATCTGCAACAAAATGTTTGAATTTAAATAAGCATCCAGTTGGAATACACTTCCTAGAAGACCTTATGCAATTCTAAATTAAATCTCGAGCTGAGATGTAGTCTCATGAAATGTTACATCTGGTCCACCTTCTTCTATGGCTGCAAAACATGAGTTCTCATAAATCATTGTGTATAATTATATAATACACAATGATTTTTTGTTATGTGAGAAACGGCCCGTTCACCAAGAGCATAAAAGCTTAATGTATCAAAATGTAATGTTTTATTATATTTTGTCCATTTAGCAGCCATAACTTAACTACCAATTATTCTTGTTAGTTTAAATGAAATGTTTTACAGCAGGCTGCCAGTTTTTATCAAGGCATCGTGCATCAGTCGCATTGTCACATACAGGTCGAGTTTTGTCAGCCCTACGGGCTACAATGACATTACTCACACATAGAAATGGAAAGCGTATGCGAGTAGGGCCAGCGTTCTAGTAGTAGTGTAGGTGTTTAGGCCTGTTGTACTGAGTGTCAGGGGCCTGACACTACAATGAGTTAAGTTAGCAGAAGGAATTAAATATGCCTGTGTTAGGTATATAATAGTACACAATACTTACTGAACGCGGTGCGATCCAGGAGTTCAATACATTAAGTGCTGAATGTGATAATTCATCCAGAGAATGTACTAGCTGGTTCAGTTAATGCACCGGCGTGATACACTGCCAGGCCTAACTCCTCGAGCTGACGCTGACGACATTATTGCGTATTAGAGTCTATATCTCATTTAGATTATTGCGTAGAATAGGAGTCCATTTCTCATCAGTCAACACGCACAAACACTTGTTAGTTTTCACAGAGGATCGCTTTAGTCGGAGTGAAACTAAGCAAGCGACAACACTGATCACATTAATCACCGTCCAGAAAATAAGTTAATAAAACACTGGGTTTTCCAAGTTTTCCATGTAAATTACTTTTCCAATGGTTTTGCGATTAGATACGAAGTGACGATTATCGACATAGACAGTTCTGTTCTGTTAATCCATTCGTCCCTTCCGGGACAGGCAAAGGTCGGAGACCATACAGCCTATTCATTCGTGTGTATTTTCTGTGTTAAGTATTATATAGGCATAGCCTGTTCAATCGTTTAAAACAATAATAATTAATCATAAATATGTATGATTCATCTGAATGATTTTTTTTAATCTTGTAGTTTCTTTGGCGACATTGACAATCGAGACACGAGTTGATGTCTTGATGACATTTAAACCAGTGTTTCTACTTACGAGTTAGGTTTTACCCTAGTTTCGACGGTGGCGCCGCCGTGGCAGATAACATTAGAATCGTTTCAATAATTACGAGTCAAAGGTGTAATGGAAATAGGTTACAGTATTAAAGTAAAAAGTAAAAGTAAAATATGCTTTATTGTACACTAAAACAGTATTATAATTAATAATTTTAAATAAACTAATGAATAGGGTTTAAGCCATGTAGGATTTTGTCACGATTAGCTGCACATGAAAATATCAAACAACACAATAAATGTGATGTACTCTGTGGTGTTGCAAGTGCTATTGTTTGTCGCAATTAAAATGTTTGGTGAAGCATTCCTTACTTTTCAATATACAGCTATGAAAATAATTATTTGAACAGGTGGTGCAGTTCTAATCTGTATAGATCACTGATCTGATCTCTATTCTAATGATTAATCATTCTATACAGTTCTATTTATCTGACAGTTCCTATTTGTACCGATTTGAAGCGCCACCCTCGAACGTCCGTGGTACTAAATTGACATTTGTCGGTAGTGACCGTCGTTTCGAATGTCATTTTATTTTAGTTCCATGGACGGTCACGCCAGGTTAGGTACGTAACCATCAGCGCCAGAATGGCAAAAATAATTTTTACTTTGACAATCATCGATCCATGGAATAGAGATCAGTCACTGAGCTCTATCTCTGGATTAATTATTCTATACATCTGACAGTTCCTTTTTTGTACCGATTTGAAGCGCCACCCCCGAACGTGTACGGTACTAAATTGATATTTGTGTGCAAAAAGCTTGCCTTGTTTCGGTTTTTATAATTCGATCTATTTCCTGTATTATTGTATCCTAGTTTTCCCTTAAAAAGTGGGTTTATAAAAAACTGGTATCATTCGCCGAGTGGTAGTGGCTGTGACGTTTCCAGACTATTAAGGCGGTTCCGCTTGTGTCGAAACGTTTAATTACTTTTATTTTTATAATACTTTTAAACCCCGGTTCGCACATCATTAAAAAAAATACATGTAATATTATAATTTGAAAGAAGATTTTTCATGCATACGTGCTTCAGACGCAGAGTGACGCAATATAGCCCATTTTCGGTCAATCTCCTTTAACAACAAAGTTTTCTTCATCAAAGAACAAAAACATATTGTTATAAACTCAGGAAAATGTCTGTGAATACCATAATCCATTACCTGAAACGGCGTGTGACAGAAGTGACTGTCCTGTTGACGCAAACCATTCAGCGCGCTAACGTGTAGGGCCCGCATCTTTTCCATACAAGTTTCTCTTTCTTTTGCTTATGATAATACTTATAATTATAAATTTAACAACAAAGTTTTCTTCATCAAAGAAAAAAAACATATTGTTAACAACTCAGGAAAATGTCTGTGAATACCATAATCCATTACCTGAAACGGCGTGTGACAGAAGTGACTGTCCCGTTGACGCAAGCCATTCAGCGCGCAAACGTGTAGGGCCCGCATCTTTTCCATACAAGTTTCTCTTTCTTTTGCTCAATATATTATTATTTGGCAACAAAGTTTTCTTCATCAAAGAACAACAACATAGGTATGTTTATCAGAAAAATGTATCTGTGCATTGGTGCAAGTTTGTAAATACCATTAGGTACCTATCTAAAATGGCGTGTGCCAGAGATGGCTTTTCTGTTGATGCCAGCCATTCAGTCCGCTAACGTCGTTCCGTAAAAAATCCACTTTGTTTTTCTTATTAATTTAAGTATTTGAAGATACAATTTTCTTCACCAAAGATTAATGACTCTTTTCTATCAACTCAGAACTCTACCAATGCGAATAAGTATACCAAAAACAGCGTGTGCCAGAGAAGGCTGTTCTGTTGACGCGAGCAATTCAGCTCGCTATCGCGTAAGGCCCGCATCTTTTCCATACAAGTTTCTCTTCCTTTTGACTCATTTTCATCATTGATTTAAGTTTTCCGATTCAAAAGCTGTCGAAAGTGAGAAAATTGATAATAAAGGCACCTATCACATCAAAATGAGCTCTTTCCGCGTACCTAGACCTTTATTTTTTTTTTATGTACCAGAAACTTAACTTTAAATTATACAAAGAAAAGACGTGCACAAAGGGCAGCTTATCTCTACTGGAGAGATTTCTTCCAGGAGCCCTTGAATGTGGGAAAAATAAAGTTTGGAAATGCTGTGTAGGTAGGTACTGAAAATAGATATTACTGAGTACTACTACTAGACCTTGCTACAGTGCAACTATTAAAGCCTGTAAAACCAAATCATCAAAATTAATATTCTCCCTACGTTCCCCATAACTCATGGTGACCACAAATCAATCTATTCGTCAGCCGGTGTCGATGAACCGGCGCGAGGTGGCCGCGCTGAAAATGGCAGGTCTCGTATTATATTCAAAACACCGCGTCATCAGATCGCCTGCCGACTGCCCATCAGCATTGTCCCCATCTTAACTGATTTGCGTGTTTATGAATATAAATTTGATTGGCTACAAGATTTAGTGTCATGTGATATCCCGATGCTGAATACGTAGTAGGTACCTAAGTAGGTGCTACTAGGTAGGTACTAAAAGCAGCAATTACGCCAATTTTTCTTGGCGGCAGTTGGAGAACTGACCGGGTTCGAAGACGACCTCTCTCTCTCTTCAAAAAACCTAACTTCCCAAACTAGCAAAAGAGAATTAATTGAATTTGAATTGAATTGAATTTCTGATAGTCAATAAGTACCTACCTAATATGGTTTTCCGTGTCATATCTTAAAACTACGTCCTTGTTTTAATAATTTTCAATAGGCCATGTATCCTTCTTAGCATTTCATTGCGGAGTATGTAGGTATCCCTGCACAAGTCCCAGACACTTCTGATTTTTTTCTGACCGAATTTCATGATTAAAATTTCAGTTTTGCTGAAAAATTACGAATCTTTTGAGACCATAAATAAAAAAAAATCCTGCACATTATTGGATCGATGAAGACTTTTCGCCATTCATTCAAAATGGTGTTCCGAACATTCACACCTCAGCAGAATTGGGAATACGTAAAAGGAGCACTTGAGAATATATAAATAGAGCATGATATAACCTCCCATGTTGCTGTTTGGAAACTGAAACTGCATTTATGATAGGTACTTACTCCGCATCTCTCGAATACCTGTATCAAGTTACCAATTACTTACTTGCTCAATGCTTACTTACCTACATCGGCGCGTAAATTGAAGATAAAACATTGACTAGGCGGGTAAGTAACTAAGTGCCTTATCTCATGCATACTTTATCCAAGTGCGCTATTGTTTTGACTTCATAATACTTTGCAATTTGCATACCAAGAATACGCTTGTCTAGTAACCAATTACTTACGGCCGCACGTAATACGGGAATCGGCGAAAGGAAAGCTCCTTGAATATAGAGAATCATTTCGTCTTTAATCTTTATTGACCCTTGTCTCCTTCTTCACTGCCAATCTATCTACCTACTAGGTACCTAGGTACTACAAATTTATCATCAACCACAGATTCTTGTTTAGAAGCTGGTGGTTTTACCGCCAGTTTTAAGAATTTAGAAGCTAGTGTTTTACCACCAGCTTCAAAATTAGAATCTCAGGTTCAGAATTAAGTCTGAACTTCTACCGACTTGCACTATAATAAGTATAGCAGTTCCGAAAATCCCCTCTTCTCAACCTTCGCTATTTATATCCCACTCTAACGCAAGGGGTCTCCTCTCAGAATTAAAGGGGCTTTAGTCTAATCAACCACGCTGATCATTTACGAGTTGGCGAGCTTCGAACACCTTTGAGACCATCATTCCGTAAAGCTTACTTATGGTGAACTCTCAGGCATGCAGGTTTCCCCACGATATTTTATTTCACCGCTAAGCAGGTTTTTTTATTTTTTATTTATTTATTATTCAAGATATCAAATTTTTTTACAAACTACATGAGTAGTCCCCACATAAACCGCTTGGGGTTTTTGCGCAGAGACAATTTCTTACATATTTTAATTGTTAGATACATAACATTCATGACATGACATGAAGTGAAATTCAGTTTCAACAAACGTGCGTAATTCCGAAAATTCAGAGGCGATTACAACCCTCGACCGAAGGTAGACGTCTGAACTTATCACTGCTTCTAAGATCCTTCTTATACCCTCCTTCTTATAGATCATTCTTATACCCAGTACTCATACTTAACTTACTTACTTTAATCAACCTATATGTATATATGGGGGGGTGGTGCTGCTCGCGTCCATAGGATTACCATCTGTCCTAACAGACCCACCCTATACGTGCCCCCCGGGTGGTGCTAAACGAGCAGCTATGTCGAATGTCAGGCGACGCAGATATCCTGACCAACAAGGTTTGCAGAAGCCTCGAGGACCGCTGAAATACCCTCTAAAATACTGGTGCGGAAAGGAATAGGAAACTACCGCTACTATTTTTTCCTAAGAAAACCCACTATGAGCAGCAACAAAACAAGGAAAGATGTTACGTCATGCCACCCGGCTGACCACCGGCGCCAGGTTGGATCCGGGTCTACTGGTGTGAAATTGGCTACCGGCTGTAAGAGAGTGTGTCCGCAGGCTCCTTGCAGAAACTGGGCTACTGTGGGAAAAACTCCACCATCTACAGACAAACTCAATTCCAGCAAACAACTACTAAAATTTGGCACCTGGAATGTGCGTGGCATGATGCAACCGGGGAAGGCGGAAACAATCGGGAGAGAGATGGAGAGATACAGCCTGGACATAGTGGGACTTAGTGAAACACATCTGAAGCACAGTGGGCATTTCGTAACAGAAAGTGGAATAATGTCGATTAACTCGGGTCATCCTGATAACAGCTTCTCTGGGGTGGGCTTTCTCATTGCAAAGAAACTGGGGAAGAACATTATGGGTTATGATACCATTAGTGATAGAATAATAACGCTGAAACTAGCAGCCCATCCACATCCCATTCACTTTGTTCAAGTTTATGCACCAACATCTAGCTCTACGGAAGAGGAAATATCACAATTCTACAGTGATTTAGAACGAACATACCAAGCAATTCCATCTAAAGAAGTCACTGTGTTATTGGGCGACTTCAATGCCAAAATAGGAAGTACTCTGAATGATGACCACATGCGGGAAGTGGTGGGCAAATATGGCTTAGGCGAAAGAAATGATCGGGGTTGTATGCTCTTAGAATTCTGTGCAGAACAGGGCCTCTGTATTATGAACTCGTGGTTTCAACAGCATCCACGTAGGCTATACACTTGGCAGTCACCCACTGGACACCGCAACCAAATTGACTATGTTATGATTGGCAAAAGGTGGAGATCTGCGATATCATCGGTCAAGACGCGACCTGGTGCAGACTGCGGCACTGATCACCAACTGCTTGCAGGCCATTTCAAAGTGCGCCTGAAAGTTTTAAAAAGAAACAAGTCGAGGGGTATAAGTCTGCTGAGGGGAACTGAGCGCTTATATGGAGAGCTTGTTCAAGCAAGAGTGAGTTCGGGGAAGCAGGATCCTTTCGATTCAGCTGAAGCAACCTGGGTTAACCTTAAAACAGTCATGCTGGAGTCAGCTAAGGAGATCAACAGTGCTGTTTGCATTAAAAACCTTAAGTCGGATTGGATATCTGCAGACACTTGGGATGTTATTGAGGAGAGAAGATCCCTCAAGATGAAAGGAATTGCTTCTGACTTGGATAAGCAGCGGTACTGGCAACTTAACTCTGATGTTCAACGACTCACCAGAAGAGATAGGAACAACTACATTGACTGTTTGTGCAGTGATTTAGAGAGAAACGCCAACACCTTGCACACAAGGGACATGTTTCAAAAGATAAAGCTGCTGACTAAGGATTTCAAACCAAAAAGCTGGTCCATAGAAGATGTGAATGGCAAACGGATTATTGAGAAAGATCTAGTGCTTGATAGATGGAGGAGCTATTGCGAAAACCTATATAGGACTTGTAGAGAGCACATAGGAACAAGACTGGACTACGCAGTATATGAGCCGGATATTCTGATCCGTGAAGTAGAGATGGCTATTTCAAGATTGAAAATTAAAGCCGTCGGTGGAGACGGAGTATCCGCGCAAATGCTCAAAAATATGGGCAAAGAAGGCACTAAAATCATGCACTCCATTTGCCAGAAAGTGTGGCGAACTGGTCAATGGCCGTGTGACTGGACAGAATCAGTCGTCATCCCACTTCATAAAAAAGGGTCCACCTTAAAGTGCGAGAACTACCGGACTATATCTCTCATTTCGCACGCTAGCAAAGTGCTTCTACACATACTAAATACGCGTTTGGAAAATTACATCCGTGTCCAAATAGCTGAAGAACAGGCCGGATTTGTTAAGGGGAAGGGTACCCGTGAGCAAATTTTGAATCTAAGGCAACTGATAGAGAAGTGTAGAGAGTACAATGTACCTATGGCCCTCTGTTTTATCGACTATGCCAAAGCATTCGACTGTGTCGACTGGACCAAGATGTTTGAAGTCATGACGGAGATGGGCGTCCCTGATCACCTCATTTTTCTTGTCCAAAATCTTTACTTAGACGGCATCTCTAGAGTTCGGCTCGATGACAACCTCTCCCTACCGTTTAAAGCAGAGCGTGGTGTGAGACAGGGCTGCATACTCTCCCCTCAAATTTTTAACCTCATTGGGGAACATATAATGCGCAGCGTACTGGAGAACTGGGAGGGAGGCGTTAAAGTAGGTGGTCAGCGTATTAGCAATCTTCGCTTTGCGGATGACACTACCATCATAGGTGCCAATGAGGAACAATTAGCTGAGCTTTTGGTAAGAGTAGAAGAGGTGAGCGCCCTCTATGGTTTGGTCATTAATCGCAGCAAAACCAACCTCATGTTTATCGACAGAGCAGACACAATTCAAAGAACAAACAAATTGTGCGACTTGACCACGGTTCACGAATTTGTCTACTTGGGGTCACTTATAACTGCCTCCGGCGATTGCGAGAAGGAGGTTGTAAGGAGGGCACAAATGGCCAAAGTAGCAGTCAAGCGACTTCAGAAATTATGGAAGAATCGAAACATCTATCGCACTACCAAGGTGAAACTAATGCGAACACTAATTTTCTCCATATTTCTATACGCTTCTGAAACTTGGACCCTTAAGTCTCGGATCCTCTCCAGAATTGACGCGTTCGAAATGTGGTGCTGGCGCAAAATGTTGGGTATCTCATGGACTGCACATCGCACAAACGCGTCGATATTGGATGAGCTGAAAATACAGACCCGTCTATCTACCATCTGCGCCCGCAAGCAGCTCTCTTTCTTCGGCCATCTGGCCAGGAAGAAACCCGACTGCATCGAGCGGCTAATTATGTCTGGTCGCATGGAGGGCAAGCGAAGTAGGGGCAGAGCGCCAACCCGGTGGATAGACAGCATCTGCAAGGCCACCGGCGTCAACATCCAAGGCTCTTTTCTCAAGGCTCAAGACCGCACCACCTGGCGAGCCTTGATCAAGAAGTTGGGCTCGTAGCCGGTCACGACCCTCAGTCATGAGGCAACGACGAAGAAGAAGATGTATAGACGTCCACACCTGGACATAGACCTTTCAGAGAGTGCACCACCATACACGGTCCTCCGCCTTTCTTTGCATCCACTCCCTACCAGCGACCATTTTCAGGTTCAGTGGGCAGGTCGCCCTTCGCTGCGCTTAGGTACTGGTACGCGGTCTCCATTCCAAACACGTCTGTCTCTGCAACGGCCGTCGGTTCTGCGACAGATATGGCCCACTGCCACTTCTTATCCTGCTACTTGCTAATCCGTAGGGCTAAGTCGGTTACTTTGGTTCTCCTACGGATATCCTCGTTGCGGATACTATACCTAAGAGAGACACCCAGCATATACCTCTTCATAGCACGCTGTACGACTTTGAAGTTGTGGACAAGGCCTACTGTGAATGTCCACGTTTCTGCTCATAAGTCATGACCGGTAAGATGAATAAATATGTAGGTATATTGTTATTTATCATCATCATATTACCAAGTATTTCTTATAGGCACTTACATGTGTCATGAGTGTCATAAGTGATCCTGCCATATCTTTTTCATCGTAGACCAACAATCTTTGGATAAATAAAGTAGGCGAGAACCCTGTCGCATCGATTGAATACTTACTTGCCCTATATTGTTTAAGGTTACATTAGGCCGTATCCTTCACAATACGCATGCCAATATCCTCGTCTAATCACCAATTACGGCGGCACGCACTGCGCCTCGTATCGGGGAAAACTCCCGGAATCTCGGTACATGCTTTATGTCTTCATTCATTAAAAGGCCATTCTAATTAAAATTACTCCAGCCGTGTTACGCGTCGATAAATTGCGCA
Organism: Coenonympha arcania; assembly: GCA_036785405.1. NCBI lineage: Eukaryota > Metazoa > Arthropoda > Insecta > Lepidoptera > Nymphalidae > Coenonympha > Coenonympha arcania. The sequence continues at coordinate 2,222,162 of CM072069.1, forward strand.
CGTGCATGTTCCCAGTCAGCGCAGCGGTTCCGCTGGGTTTTCGGTTTTGCTTTTGTTTCGCGCGTGCTACATATTTGCCGCGACATTAACACCTCCCGCGTTAGCTGGTACAATGCGCCTGCGTCGCGTCGGTGCCACAAAGGCTGCGAGCGATTTGCGGGCGACCGGGAATATCGCGACAATACGATAGAGGAGTCGTAAGTTGTAACTCCGACCAGTAACTCTGTAAGTAACGACCGATATACGGACGCGGGCCGCTTTGTTCGGGGATCAGATTCCATCTTTTCCGGCTGCAACTCTGTCGGGATGCTGTGATTAATTTCTGTTTATTTGCTCGATGGTTTATCTGTGGCGATTGTAAACGATTTGAGGTAAGAATGGACGCCTCGGTCGATTGGCGATCCAGTTCAGTATTTAATTTCTTCTCGTCTCAAACTCAAAGGTATAAGTAGGTATTTTGTGTGCGTTTTGCATGATTTTAAGAGTTAGATCGGAAGAAGATACCTATTATTACGTTCATGATAGAAAAACAATATTTCACTAACATCTTTAGGTGTCTAGTCAAAAGGTACTTAATAACCAAAAGGTACTTATATTTACCTATTTGGCCTTTGTCTGTGGTATTTAAGCCAACGTTTCTGGTAATTTTCACAAACATCTAAAGCAATTATTTCTTACGAATACGAGTAAGTAGATACCTATCTAGTGTCTACTTATCATTTTATCTCAGAATATTTAACGAGAGAAGACTCAAGTAATTCAGTAAATAAATAAAATCAAGGTTGAAAAAACCTCTTTTAATAAAGGCTGGAGAAATCAAATAATCGAAATTCGAAACGTAAAATCGATAATTTACACTTTAGGTACGATAGGTGGCGATTAGCCTCGCCGCGGGAGCCCTTTTCTTTATGAACTTTCTTAATTTTGGGCCGCTCATACGACGGTAGTGAAATTGATATTTTAATTAATTACATAATACGAGTAATTAATTAGATAAGTAGAAACACGTTCATAGCTTTTTATCTGGCCATGTAGGTACCAAAATGAATTTATTAAGCTGACCTAAATTAAAAACATTCACACCAGATATAAGTATCTAAGTAAGTACCTAACTACTTACCTTCGGTTTAGTTTATTTCCTACCTATGTAATTTTTAAAGAAAATCCGCAGTTATGTTTCCCGGTTCATTATGAACCCGGCACCGTTTAGCCCATAACGCGGAGACCACCGCTGCGCCACAGAGGTCACCACACCATGTTAGTACGGCGTAATATATTCATCAGCAGATGCTACAATTCACTGCATAACTCCACTCTTCCTGTTTTTCTAAAACCGACGCTAAACGCCTTATTAAGACGGCGCAAAAAATGGCGACATGCAGTCAAGTGGAACATAAACTACATTGTCAGGTTATTTTCAATGTTTAGCCGTTGTCATAATCATCTTTTGATCACGAGGAACAAGGTTCAATTCCACTGAAAGTTCTATATAGGTTTAGGTTCGTTAGATTCTCTCGATCACTGTTCGGAAAATCGCAGTGGCATGCCTTTCGATTCGAGGTAGGTAGGTCTGGTAGGCTTCGCTGTGACTAGTTACCACCCAGCAAAGACCGCCAAGCGATTTAGCGTTCCGGCGCAATTCTGTGTAGAAACCGTTAGGAGTGAGTTTACTTACTTCTTCCGAGTTAGTATCTACGATAACAACGATACACAGTATCGCATCAGAACGCTAAATCTCTTGGCGATGCATTTTTACTGGTGGGATACCTACTTGCCACGGCCGATAAGTCTTCCACCAAACTAGACCTGACACAAATTAGAAATTATAAAATTCTAAAGCGGCCCGTGACGGGAATCGAACCCGCGATCTGCGCCATTAGGGCTACCTTATTTGATATTTTGCTCCTTGGTCCCCTACGGTCTAGGCCCACCTTTTGTACTGAGTTTTTTTTTATAATATTAGATAAGTTACAACTTAAGTTTTTTTTTGGCTGAATAAAAACTATTTTATTTTTTATTTTTTTATCACAAATTTTAGAAAGAATTAGATCACACATTTAATTGCAACACACTAATTCAAACGCAACTGCGACTCGATATAATTTATGAGCTTTAAGTAGATAATACCATAATAGTGCCTTATTACTTTTGTAGAGCTTCGTACGGCGAAGTCTTAGTAATATTTAAGGTCCCGTTTTTACCCTCTGGGTACGGACCCCTAATAACCGAAATTCATGCGGGCGAAGCCGCGGACAACATCTGGGGCCCCAGACTTCTAATTCCCTCTGATTCAAACGCAACAGTGACTCGATATAATTTACGAGTTTGAAGTAATACTATTTACGGGACAATGCATTTGGCGGCCGCCCACGCGTCCCGCGCTAACGGGGCCAATCGGACCCTTTGTGGTACCGACAGTGCCTACTTACTTATTGTTATTGTAACACGAATAATTGCCAGCCAGTGAGCTATAAAGCTAAATGCTACAAACTGTTTCACCTGAGCTTTATCTTTAAATATCTATTAAATCTTTAGTATGAGGCTGTTTTCCCACTAAAGTTGTGTGACTAGTGTTTGTCCAACGAAGATTTCCTATGAGTACGTTGCTATTTAGCTTTGCAAAAAATACATAATAAAGTAAATCAGAGTTACTATACCATTGCAGAATTTTTTAATGACAAGGAGGCATATGCTTCCATCTCCTCACGAGAAATCCTAAAAATTATCTATGTAATAGATTATTTTTCATACTATGTGACTAAAATAATATGACATTTTTGAAAAGAGCAAGAGCAGAGTTTCTTGCTAGCTCTTCTCGGTGTAAACCTGCCTTTCGAACGTGGCGGTAGAAACTTCGCTTTAGAGTTTTGACTACATGAGACTGACAGGTGTATTCCATAAGTAACGTGTTCATTATTTCGATGCGTTACACCGATAAGAAACCTCAGGATATTATGATCATTCAAACGATTTAAATGTAAATCTTTTTCGTACAAGCAAACAGTAGCGCCATTTTAAAATTCTATAGGTGGCTGTTGAGCGAACTACAGTGGGGCCTTACAGTGGGTGGCAAAACAAGCATTTTTGCCATATTCTGATTCTGATTTATGTTTCTTGCACATTTAAAAAGCTGCTGTAACGTTGAAGGGTTGATAAAAAAAAAAACAATGAAACTACGCTTACAAATTGATATGTATCGTTTTATTCACAATATATATGTATAATGTACTTACTATTTATTTACACGCTGTACATAGCTCTCTATTAAGTACATAATCTATGCACACTTATCTACTTATAAAAATTATGACAATGACTTAGGCCTTGGACAGACTAACAGACAATCCAAAATCGTATTTTTGGGTTACATACAAGAAACTAAGTTAATATCAAATTAAAACATAATAATGTCAAATAAATAAAACCACTATCCAAATGAACAAGGCTTTCAGGATTTTTTTTAATTTTAGTTAATGTTAAATTAAACATTAATTCGTAATTTTTTTAATATTAGGTAATTGATTAATAGCCTGTCACTTGTCAGTATGGATGAGACCTCACTTCTAATTAATCTAGATTTTTTGTTCGGAGTTTAGATTTTAGAGATATTAAACAAGTTCAAGTTTGTCATTTTTACATTCCTAACGAAACAAAATTTTAAATGTGGCCTACCCTTACTCTTTTACCGTCTAAAAAAAAAAATCTAAAAACCTACAAATGCTTATGTACACTGCATAGGTACACTGTCATGGTTTAATGCGACTTGTCCAATAAAATAATAAAAAATAATTATACTTTAAAAAGGGCAGGACTATTTTAACTTTAAATAAGCTCGAATAGTCACCTATGAGCTAATTCATATACACCTATCTATATATAGATATAATTATGTTCAAAAAAGTAGATGCCGGGAGAAGACTAGAGTAAAAGTAAAATTTTTATAAGACTAAAATCTAAACTCTATACAACTTCCAAGTTTCTTCTATTATTTCATACTACATATTTTGTTAACTAGATGCTTCTACTTAATTAATAATAATATTTACACTGATTTTATTTATTATTCAATTCTCCAAGTTTCTCTTATTTTTACAGAATAAAAAACCTTGTTTCTTCATACTCATGTAGACAAATTAATTATTGTTTTCTTCATTAATGTTAATATTAATAATTCGTGTACAATAAATTAATAACAATTGATGCCATTAATAAACAATCAGATTTAAAGTTATTAAATATGATATCAGAGGCAACTGATTTTTTAATTGCTAGTCGTTTATTGTGCGTTTATAAATTCATTATTATGCTAAATTAAATAACATAATGTTTTTAATAAATATTTAAAGAACAGAAAAATTTAAAGAAACAGAATTATGTATATGTATTCACAGTAGTCTTATTTTCCCCTTTAATCTGTAAATAATTAATTGATTTCAAGTATGTCATCGTTAATAGTTTAACTTTCAAGCTACAACATCACAATAAAAAAGCTTGGCGAATTAATTACGCGAAAGTGAATTCCTACCTTTTTATAGTCGGTAAATAAGTTACCACTGATATCTGATGAATACTTGACTATTTTTAAAAAGGTTTTTTCGATCCAGAAATTAAGATCGAATGTACTATCTATGGACTGTATAGGTAGGAATAAGGTATTGGTAGAGTACATATAAAACATGATATTTTATTATAATAATTACATAAAGGTTTTCAAAAATCTATTCATACCAGAAGCTCATTCTAATTTGCTTTATCTATATTTTAGGCCGACTTTACTTAGTTTATTTTTGAGAAGATTCTTTGGTGCTCATTCTGTTTACAAAATGTCTAAACTAATTTCACAAGTCTACAATAAATAGCAATACTATTTTATAGAATCTAAATTAAGCGAGTTTCAAAAAAAGTCTGTCTAAAAACAATATTTCTTAATACTAACAAGTGTTATTTATCCCTTGCATTTACCGTTTCCTTCGTATCCTTGAATTTACCGTTGTAAAAGAGATGGTAAAGTTTAACACGCTCTAAATTTAGAGATTCCAAAGAATCGCTAACATTATTTTGTTTTCAAAATCCCTACACTTATATAAATTGACAGGTCTAAAAATAAATGTTGTCATTTATTAAAAAGGATACCGCTGTTTTAAGCAAGTTACTTGAGATAAATAAACCCCAAGTTGCTCGAAAGTCGAAACTCATTCATAAATCTAAGTGGTCAGTACTTAAAGTAATTTAATCGCAATCTAAACAAATTAAAACAAATGAGTTTTTCACATTGGTTGTGATTAATTTGTTTAAGTACCTACCACTTGAAATTTTAAATAAGTTTCGAACAACTCTGCGTAAAAATAGGAATATTAAAAACTTAACTTTTTATTTTGTGAAATTGACTACTGTTTTTAGACATAACAAAGCGCCGATACAAAAGAGAAAGCACTAATTGTAGTTTAGACATTTTATAAATAGAATAAGCACCGTAAAAGATAGTTTGCGAAAGGTCAGTAGGTGAGATTCTTTGAAAATTGATTTTTAAAAAAATTTGTAAAAAATCTTTTCAAAGTCTTTAGTCATATTTATATCGTTATTGTGTATTTTGAAAAAATGTCAAAGGTGATTTTAAAAATCAAGACCCGAGATCTCTTTTTATAATAATAGGTATTATTTTGTTCATATTGGAAATAAATCTGAATAATTAAGTTACTTACGAGTAATATAATTATGTCATATTCTGAAAGTATAATAAACAATTTTCAATACAAATATTATTAAAATTGAGACCAAGAAAATTTTATGCGTTATAGCAGTATCAATTTTGTTTTTACAAAATCTCTTTTTTTTAATAAAAAAAATAAAAATGAATAAAGTAAAATAATATGAACTTTAAAGTAAAATAACATAAAAGTAAAAAGTAAAACTAAAATAAAGTAAAAATTAATAAAATTGACAGTTCTAAAAAAAGTCGTATCCTCTCCTGGACGAAACGGTTTGGGATGGACTAATTTTAGACGTGCTAATTTACTAACTGCAAATTATTCAGCTATAGTTCGCAACATCGGATACATCTGTATGACACCTTGAAGTAAACATAAAGCTTTTGCGCCGAGACAGGAGCATTTGAAGATTTTGACTTTGACTGCAGCAAAATACTTTTTGATTCATCGTATAACAGGGGCAAACGCAAACATTTTGGAAACCACATATTTCAGAGATTTAGTAAAAAAAATATTAACAGCCGTATTTTTATTTTTAAATAATTAATTGTAATTTTGCATGTACTTGCAAAAAATTTAAATCACCGAATTAGTTATCTACCTAAACTACGTTTTACTATAAAAAAAGATATTATAAATCTACAGCATACGATATACATACACGTATTATGCTAGTAATATCTACCATAAAGGAAATTTTTCAGTCTGTCCTTTTTGATATAGCGATGGTAACACTTAATTTTATAATTCGATACAGATATATATCGTGTCAAGTAAAAAAGAGCGCTGACGGTTCATCTAAGAATTACCAGTGTTTTTTATCCTTCAAACGTGAACTCGAAGACAAAGTATTGAAAAATTAGGAAAGAGAATATATTCTTATTTAAGACCTCCAGCGCTCTTTTTACGTGGCACTAAAATTTTAAATTATGTACTTACATAAAATTTAGATTAAATGCGAAATTATAAATAAATCTTCGAGACTAGTCGACAAGGTCTTTGGCTGCGATTTTTATACATTAAAAAAATTGTCTATGATTGACGGTCATAGATAGAGGGCCGATTAAAAAAGAAATATAACAACACATTGTATTATTCTTAAAATAAAAGTTTATACAATTTGGACAAAAAATAATTTTACTTTTCTAATACAAAGAATGTAAATAAAGAAATTAAATTGATAGGGTCATTTAATAATTGATTTATTAATTGATATAGCTTTCCTCTTCACATTCAATTTATATAAAAAAAGAAAGATAATACTATTATTTTCAGCCCAATCAATGCAGTTTCAAAGATAGAGATTTGTTAAAAATAACCTATAATATATTATCTATCTAGTATATGTATATCTAGTACTTTTATTCAAATCAATATAAAATAAATCCAATATTCACACATCTATGTCGCATTCCCTACGCACGCATTACCTACATTGCTGTACCGATACAAATACTACATTATATATTATCTAAATTATAATTATAATATATAACATCTATATATATAAAAGAATGAGGCATTTTGGTGATTTTGGTTGTTCCAAGGATTCCGCCAAAACTATAGGTCGTAGAGATCTGAAATTTGGTACCTAGGTAGATATTAGGTCATGAATTCGTACTAAGACGGGGATTCCAGAAATTCAAATTGTAAGGGGTAAAAACCGTTCGTTTTTTGGATTTCCCCATACAAAAGTGAAATTTTTTTCGTTGTTCCAGGAATTCCCGAAAAGCTACAAGTCGTAGGGATCTGAAATTTGGTACCTAGGTAGATATTAGGTCATGAATTCGTACTAAGACGGGGATTCCAGAAATTCAAATTGTAAGGGGTAAAAACCGTTGGTTTTTTGGATTTCCCCATACAAAAGTAAAATTTTTTTCGTTGTTCCAGGAATTCCCGAAAAGCTACAAGTCGTAGAGATCTGAAATTTGGTACCTAGGTTGATATTAGGTCATGAATTCGTACTAAGACGGGGATTTCAGAAATTCAAATTGTAAGGGGTAAAAACCGTTGGTTTTTTGGATTTCCCCATACAAAAGTGAAATATTTTTCGTTGTTCCAGGAATTCCCGAAAAGCTACAAGTCGTAGGGATCTGAAAATTGGTAACTAAGTAGATATTAGGTCATGATTTCGTACTAAGACGGGGATTCCAGAAATTCAAATTTTAAGGGGAAAAAACCGTTGGTTTTAGGGATTTCTCCATACAAAAGTGTAATTTTTTTCGTTGTTCCAGGGATTCCCGAAAAACTAAAAGTCGTAGAGATCTGAAATTTGGTACCTAGGTTGATATTAGGTCAAGAATTCGTACTAAGACGGGGATTCCAGAAATTCAAATTTTAAGGGGTAAAAACCGTTGGTTTTAGGGATTTCTCCATACAAAAGTGAAATTTATTTCGTTGTTCCAGGGATTCCCGGAAAACTACAAATCGTAGAGATCTGAAATTTGGTACCTAGGTTGATATTAGGTCATGAATTCGTACTAAGACGGGGATTCCAGAAATTCAAATTGGAAGGGATAAAAATCCTACTTTTAAGGGATTTTCCCATACAAAAGTGTAATTTTTGCGTTGTTCCAGGGATTCCAGCGAAATTAAAAGTCGTAGAGATCTGAAATTTGGTACCTAGGTTGGTATTAGGTATATCATGAATTCGTATTCAGAAAGGGATTTTCGAGATTCAAATTTTGAGGAGGAAAAATTTTGAATTTTTTGGCCGCCATTTTGAACTTTTTTGTTACTGGGCCGATTGCTTTGAAAATCGATATTTGACTATGGCAGAAAGCATAGAGACGGAATTTGTGGTCAAAATTTAAAAAATAGGCCGCCATTTTGAACTTTTTTGTTACTGGGCCGATTGCTTTGAAAATCGATATTTAACTATGGCAGTAAGCATAGAGAAGGAATTTGTGGTCAATATTTAAAAAAGTGGCCGCCATTTTGAACTTTTTAGTTACTGGGCTGATTGCTTTGAAAATCGATATTTGACTATGGCAGCAAGCATAGAGAAGGAATTTGTGGTCAAAATTTAAAAAAGTGGCCGCCATTTTGAACTTTTTTGTTACTGGGCCGATTGCTTTGAAAATCGATATTTGACTATGGCAGCAAGCATAGAGAAGGAATTTGTGGTCAAAATTTAAAAAAGTGGCCGCCATTTTGAACTTTTTTGTTACTGGGCCGATTGCTTTGAAAATCGATATTTTACAGTGGCAGCAAGCATAGAGAAAGAGTTTGTGGTCAAAAAAAAATAGGCCGCCATTTTGAACTTTTTTGTTACTGAGCCGATTGCTTTGAAAATCGATATTTTACAGTGGCAGCAAGCATAGAGAAAGAGTTTGTGGTCAAAATTTAAAAAATAGGCCGCCATTTTGAACTTTTTTGTTACTGGGCCGATTGCTTTGAAAATCGATATTTGACTATGGCAGCAAGCATAAAGAAGGAATTTGTGGTCAAAATTTAAAAAAGTGGCTGCCATTTTGAACTTTTTTGTTACTGGGCCGATTGCTTTGAAAATGGATATTTGACTATGGCAGCAAGCATAGAGAAGGAATTTGTGGTCAAAATTTAAAAAAGTGGCCGCCATTTTGAACTTTTTTGTTACTGGGCCGATTGCTTTGAAAATCGATATTTGACTATGGCAGCAACCATAGAGAAGGAATTTGTGGTCAAAATTTAAAAAAGTGGCCGCCATTTTGAACTTTTTTGTTACTGGGCAGATTGCTTTGAAAATCGATATTTGACTATGGCAGCAAGCATAGAGAAGGAATTTGTGGTCAAAATTTAAAAAAGTGGCCGCCATTTTGAAATTTTTTGTTACTGGGCCGATTGCTTTGAAAATCGATATTTGACTATGGCAGCAAGCATAGAGAAGGAATTTGTGGTCAAAATTTAAAAAAGTGGCCGCCATTTTGAACTTTTTTGTTACTGGGCCGATTGCTTTGAAAATCGATATTTGACTATGGCAGCAAGCATAGAGAAGGAATTTGTGGTCAAAATTTAAAAAAGGTGGCCGCCATTTTGAACTTTTTTGTTACTGGGCCGATTGCTTTGAAAATCGATATTTGACTATGGCAGCAAGCATAGAGAAGGAATTTGTGGTCAAAATTTAAAAAAGGTGGCCGCCATTTTGAATTTTTTTGTTACTGGGCCGATTGCTTTGAAATTCGACGTCTGACTATGGCAGCAAGCATAGAGAAGGAATTTGTAGTCAAAATTAAAAAATGATGAACTTTTTGGCCACCATTTTGAACTTTTTTGTTACTGGGCCGATTGCTTTGAAAATCGATATTTGACAGTGGCAGCAAGCATAGAGAAAGAATTTGTAGTCAACATTTTAAAAAGTGGCCGCCATTTTGAACTTTTTTGTTACTGGGCCGATTGTTTTCAAAATTGATATCTGATTATCGCAGCGAGCATAGAGAAGGAATTTGTGGTAAAAATTTAAAAGAATTGGCCACAATTTTGTACTTATATGTCTTACCATGGTAGCAAGCAACCACGGCCGGATGTATGAACGGACGGTGGAGTCTTAGTAAGAGCTTTTACCCTTTGGGTACGGAACCCTAAAAATGGCCACCATATTTAACTTTTTTGTGACGATCGAATTTTTCAAAATCAATATGTGACTATTACCAGGAAGCAAGAGAAAATTTTGTGGGCAAAATGGTGTGTAGTGCAGGAATTTTGGAAATTAAACCACCATAGTAAAGCATAACTCAGAAGTTAACGTGAGCGAAGCCGCGGGCGTTTGCTAGTATATTATAATCGTATCTACACATTCATTAGGAATAATCCTTAGACAAGCACCGATATGTCAAAATGGACTATTATTCTCCTATACAACTAGGCTGCTAAATGTTTAGAATATCGTTCTTATACGCTCCTACGGAAAACGGCTTTATTTAGTTTGTTTGCATCACTTAAACACAAATGTATTAACAATTGTTTTAAAAGGTCCAAAATAAAGTTTAAATACATTTACAGATTCAGTGGTACCAATTCTGTATTAGGGTCTCAAAAATCGCGTCTAATAATAATCTACTATGCCTTTCAGTAATGTATGGTTTGAAAGAGATAGAACTACTTCTCAAGACTAGTGATATCTCCTTCTAACCGTATCGCAGAGAAAAGGACAGTAGATGTTTAAAAACTAAAACAGAATCGATACTATTGAGGTTGGTTACATACTACGATTTTACCCTCTTGAGCCACTTTACAAACTACCCGCCTTACAAATAAACGAGGAAAAAAGTGCAATAGTTAATTAATTACTTTGTTTTGTACTTATAATTTTAACAAATTTTCAGGACTTATCTGTCATCAGCAATTTGACATTGGAATGAAAAAGTCAAAATAGAGAGAATAGAGCTATTTCAGCGGTAATCCACGTTAATTTGTAAGCAGGCAACATCGTAAATAAGCAAAAGTTTGATTGTTTGAATTTCCGTCTTTAGTCGCGACATCTGAAACTTCTGAAACTAGCCCGAATTGTTTGGACTCAATTATTATTACATGATTCTGGTACTGAACTTTAACAAATATACTAAACTATAATAAATTTATACTATAATAAATTAATTATTTGAAAAAGATACGACCAAATGAAAAGTGATGCAAACGACATTCTTTAATTTCCAATTTGGCCTTTACAAACAGTACCATATGAGATTTGGTGTTTAATCCATTATAAATTTTCACTTGTTTGTTGTAATTTGTGTAGTGTCAAAACTTTATGCAACATGGAAACTTTGTTCACATAAAATATTATTATAATTTTCTTAATTTATGCGAAACCCAAAAAACTGATTTTAATATTTTTTATCCAATTGTATAGTTTTATTTCAAAGGTGCTTTAACATAATTTATATGCTTTATCATAATTTAAATTATAACTTACATAATTATATTGAATTATTTCATCCAAGTGATATATTAAAATTGACATAAAATCATTACAAGGGTATCAATTAACGTTTATTGTCTTAAAATTACTTATTTATCATCTAACAGAATACTAAAAAGGAATGGCAAGTTACGAGGTTTGTTCAAAATAATGTAAATTATATAGTTTTATTCTTAAGGACCCAAAACGCTTCTACTCTGTTTAATTCACCTTATATTTATCTGTGGTATTAGGTCAAAAAACTGTATAGTGCAACAAACTTTTCTGATCCAGTGGCTAAAACTGGAACTAACATCATAGTTGGTTTGTTCAGTTTGCTATCCGTTTACAGTGAGTTGTTTTATTATTATCATTTAGTAGTTTTATCTGCATAAATAATGCCTTAGAGCAATAAGTGATGCGCAAAATATCACCAAAATCGAAGTTCACAAACTTATGTGATCGAAATGTCTAGACTAGAACTTAATGCGATATAGTCAAAAAATTAGACAAAACAACGAAAAATACTAATATACTTTTCAGTATAATATATATTACATATAAATATAATTTTATATGTAAAAAGTCAACATTATAAAATTACTTTATAAAAATATATAAAGACTGATTTATAAAACAAATCATTAAATTATCTTTGTTCATGTTGTTATGTATGAAGCTAAGGTATTATATTCGATCATTTTTTTATGTAAAGCATGATTTTTGAAATGTTAAAATATATGTATTAAATTATGTACTTAAAAATATGTACTTACTCAACATTTTATTAAAAAACAACATAGTAAATACAAAAATACTTTCGCGTCACACAAGTATGTATATTCAAAAATAACCAAAATAATTTTTAATCTGTCCTAACGAAATAAATAACTTGATATGACAGCTCCACAGTATTAATGGCACAGATTAAAATATACAGATTTAAAAATCAACATTTTATGTTCTTTATGTTTCGAAAATCTAATTTATAGTCGAAACAATGTTTCGTAAAAATAAAGGCAAAAATAAACAGAACATCTAATTAAAATGGCACTACATAATAAACATATGTATACCTAGAAAATCTGTACGGTTGGTATAATGATATAAAAAACTCCGAAATAATTCCGTTTGATAATAATTGCATTTGAATTCCGCAAAAATATTTCGGAATATTATATGAAATAGATTTGTAAAGGAATCACCCTGTTAATGTATAAAAGAAAAGAAAAAAATTTATTTTTTTATGAATTTCAGAAATATAATTTTTTCGGAATTCAAACACACGTTGTATAATATCAATAATTTAATTGTTAATTAATAATATTTTTATGTTATTTCTTTTATAGGTCATTCATTTTTAATTAAAAATATATACATCGATGATAAATATAAGTAAAATCGGCGCAATCTTCTTGACCTCTGTTCCGTTCAAATAAAAACAACCAAGAAGTATTGCACCAGCATATTACATCTACATACCCTGGTTTTGGGACGATTCCCATTTAACTTCACTTCGCATGCAGCCTTACGAATTTGTTCATGGGATTATTTATTTATTGTCCGAACTTCAAACTAAAATCAACTATGTCTATGGGCCCTTCTAAACTTACCTTTTTTCTTATCTCATTTTAATTTCCTAAACACAACTCTTAAAATTCTCATCTGACGTCGTCAAAATCTTAAAACTTTTTTCTTACACTAAAAAGGTTAAAGATTTGTTTTTCATTTTCATTACAGCTGCCTTTTTCGCTTACTCATATTTTCAATACAGTTTTAGAGTTATGTAAACAAGAAGGCCCATAATATTATAATCTGTGGCTTGTGGAAGCCACTAAGTGAGTGCCCTACCAAAGCATATTCAAAATGGCCGACTCCTATCAGATATTATCTTATAAATAGCAGGGGAGCCCAAGAGGGGATTTTTGAAGTGACTCGAGCGTGTCAGAAAATCATATAGGGAGAATATTTTTTTTTTATTTTGAAGGAAACACTATTAGAATTACAAAGAACTAATAATAATCTGACAGTTTTCATGGGGCGATGTTAGTAGAATCGTGGACCCCCTCCCCTTTCGGGTTCCCCTCAACACACCCCACCATATGGAGGGTTCATACTTGGTAGAGGTACATTAAAGAGTGCAAGGATTCTCCCTATATAATTTTCTGACACGCTCGAGTCACTTCAAAAATCCCCTCTTGGGCTCCCCTACTAAAAGTAGTCACCCTATATCGCAACCTAAACGCCATGTGTAAAAAATGACGCCTTCAATTATTCCGCAGTTTTAGCAGTACACACTGGTGGCGCCACCTGCTAAGGCTCAATTAACAACGCGGCGGAATGGAATAGAAGCGTCAATTTCGCGAGAATTCGCTGGAATACTCGAGCATTCCAGCGAATTCTTTCTGAAACACTTGGCACAGCACTGCTGTGACCGACCCAACTGACTCGCGCCACTTCCTGCGGATTCCACAGATGGCGACGAGTGGAATTCTGGATAATGCGCGAGGATTCCCAGGAAGACGCGCGACGTTTTTTTTTTGCTCTTATTTAATTTGTATGTTATACAATTGATATAAAGTTCATTATACTATGTACAATTTCGTTGCAAACAGTCGCTTTCATTCCATTCCGCAGCGGTGTAAATTGACCTGCATTGCTTGCAACTCCCGTACAAAATGGCCGATCCTTCGACGGACGTTAACTTTATAAAGCACCGATGTCTGGATACATGTGCGGAATATTTTAAGTAGTCACCCTATATCGCAACCTGAACACAATGTGTAAAAAATGCCGCTTTCAATTATTCCGCAATTCCGCAATACACACTGGTGGCGCCACCTTTCAAAGATGCAACTCCGATACAAAATGGACGATGCTACAACAGATGTTAACTTAAAAGCGCCTTTGTCTGAAAAGTAGTCACCCTAAATCGCAAACTAAACTGTTGCCTTCAATTATTCCGCAATACACACTGGTGGCGCCACCTGCTAACAAACGCATTTTCGGAACTCCCAACGGACGTTACCTTATAAAGCACCGATGTCGGGATACATGTGCGGAATCCCCGAAGTGGTTTCCCTGTACTGGAGCGGATCGGCGCGGAACTCCACCGTCCTGAGCGCCATGTGTCCGTAGATGCGCGCGAATCGTTCGATGCACGCGGAGCGCTGCGACATGTGGCGCGCGTCCGCGGACAGCATCTCTGTGTTCGTGCACTCTGGACATTTGAACTTTTTGCGTGGCGTCACCTGGAAAATACACAAGATAATACTCAAAAACTTACCTATAGATACATCACGGAGGAACCACCAAACGGAATTTTTTTTCGAATATTACTCGAAATACTTAAAAATCAAATAATTCGTACTAAGTAGCCACGGAAATAGGTCACAGCACCGTTGTATTTTATTTAGCCTTGATAAGTAGTCTTGAATCTATGGTAATGTCTTCGTAGTTGAAGATATAGTTTCACGGATAGTATGTTGACATAATGGAGTGTTGCAGTACTAGTGCAAGCGAAAACCGACACTAAGGTGACGAACTTTTTCATTCAAGTAAGTTGTATCTAACCTTGATAGGTGGTTTCCTGGTGACGTTGGCGACGAGGAAGTTCATCGCGATGTCCTCGCAGTTGAAGTTGTCGTCCACCCACGAGCGGATCTCTGCCGGCATCTTGTACGTGTAGTACCACGACAAGATCACTTATACTCTAGAGTTGACTGTATCTAACCTTGATAGGTGGTTTCCTGGTGACGTTGGCGACGAGGAAGTTCATCGCGATGTCCTCGCAGTTGAAGTTGTCGTCCACCCACGAGCGGATCTCTGCCGGCATCTTGTACGTGTAGTACCACGACAAGATCACTTATACTCTAGAGTTGACTGTATCTAACCTTGATAGGTGGTTTCCTGGTGACGTTGGCGACGAGGAAGTTCATCGCGATGTCCTCGCAGTTGAAGTTGTCGTCCACCCACGAGCGGATCTCTGCCGGCATCTTGTAGTGTAGTACCACGACAAGATCACTTATACTCTAGAGTTGACTGTATCTAACCTTGATAGGTGGTTTCCTGGTGACGTTGGCGACGAGGAAGTTCATCGCGATGTCCTCGCAGTTGAAGTTGTCGTCCACCCACGAGCGGATCTCTGCCGGCATCTTGTACGTGTAGTACCACGACAAGATCACTTATACTCTAGAGTTGACTGTATCTAACCTTGATAGGTGGTTTCCTGGTGACGTTGGCGACGAGGAAGTTCATCGCGATGTCCTCGCAGTTGAAGTTGTCGTCCACCCACGAGCGGATCTCTGCCGGCATCTTGTACGTGTAGTACCACGACAAGATCACTTATACTCTAGAGTTGACTGTATCTAACCTTGATAGGTGGTTTCCTGGTGACGTTGGCGACGAGGAAGTTCATCGCGATGTCCTCGCAGTTGAAGTTGTCGTCCACCCACGAGCGGATCTCTGCCGGCATCTTGTACGTGTAGTACCACGACAAGATCACTTATACTCTAGAGTTGACTGTATCTAACCTTGATAGGTGGTTTCCTGGTGACGTTGGCGACGAGGAAGTTCATCGCGATGTCCTCGCAGTTGAAGTTGTCGTCCACCCACGAGCGGATCTCTGCCGGCATCTTGTACGTGTAGTACCACGACAAGATCACTTATACCCTAGAGTTGACTGTATCTAACCTTGATAGGTGGTTTCCTGGTGACGTTGGCGACGAGGAAGTTCATCGCGATGTCCTCGCAGTTGAAGTTGTCGTCCACCCACGAGCGGATCTCTGCCGGCATCTTGTACGTGTAGTACCACGACAAGATCACTTATACTCTAGAGTTGACTGTATCTAACCTTGATAGGTGGTTTCCTGGTGACGTTGGCGACGAGGAAGTTCATCGCGATGTCCTCGCAGTTGAAGTTGTCGTCCACCCACGAGCGGATCTCTGCCGGCATCTTGTACGTGTAGTACCACGACAAGATCACTTATACTCTAGAGTTGACTGTATCTAACCTTGATAGGTGGTTTCCTGGTGACGTTGGCGACGAGGAAGTTCATCGCGATGTCCTCGCAGTTGAAGTTGTCGTCCACCCACGAGCGGATCTCTGCCGGCATCTTGTACGTGTAGTACCACGACAAGATCACTTATACTCTAGAGTTGACTGTATCTAACCTTGATAGGTGGTTTCCTGGTGACGTTGGCGACGAGGAAGTTCATCGCGATGTCCTCGCAGTTGAAGTTGTCGTCCACCCACGAGCGGATCTCTGCCGGCATCTTGTACGTGTAGTACCACGACAAGATCACTTATACTCTAGAGTTGACTGTATCTAACCTTGATAGGTGGTTTCCTGGTGACGTTGGCGACGAGGAAGTTCATCGCGATGTCCTCGCAGTTGAAGTTGTCGTCCACCCACGAGCGGATCTCTGCTGGCATCTTGTACGTGTAGTACCACGACCAGATCTTGTGGTGGAACGCGGCGCCAGTTAACACCTGGACATTGAATGGAAGCACGCGTCATTTTGCGGAAATCCTTAATTAGCAGGACAGCATAATTTTTTTGCTATAATCCGCTACGTGAAAACGCTACGCTACTTAACACAATGCGAAATCATATTGTCTCTACGATTTCGCATTGTGAAGTCAACATCATGAGGATGTCCCGGTTTTCGGACAAAACGTGCGACGAAGAAAGTGTTGGAAGAATTACGTGTGGTGTTTCATGTGGGCAGTGTTACCGCATTTTGGACGCATTCGTCCATCAATGCCTCTTTTGCAGGCCGCCCGCTGCAGTAATGTACTATTCCGGACTCCGGTGCTACTAGTGAGGTAGGAGTAATAGCACGGAATACATAGTAGTACCGGCACAGAAGGTTCACTCCCCAAGATGATTTGATGACTCTAGCGCTGACACAAAAAGTGCAATTCAGTTCGCAAATGCACCTAAAGTTGTGCTCTCTTTCTATCGCGTAACTTTATCTCTTTCGACGTACTACGGCTGCCTCGTAATCGGGCGCATACAGCGCGTGAAATAGACCGTACAAAAACTAACGCGTGCAACCTAGCCGGCGCGCGGCACTCAGCCATCTGAAATCAGTACGTTGAGATGGCTACTTGTAGTTTCTTCGATCACTTGATATTTGAACATGGCCTGGTAATAGTTAAACTTACCATGGAAATCTGGTTAGTCCACTCGCTGTGATACTTCCACGAGTGGGTGACGTTGTCCCACACGTGCAGGCGCGACGGAAACCCCACGATCCGGTCCGGGAACTCCCGCCATACGTCGAAACTGAAACCGTACACATTTCATACTGTAAGTGTGGGTTTTGTACGACAAATAACAATAAAACCTGTATCTTCGATATCTGACGATGGATGGCGTAACCAGCGCAATAGCTCACGCTGACGGAGCTTTCAACGAGCGTTCTATAATTAAAAGTTCTGACGTCACACGCTCGGATCAAATGCGGTCCTAGGCATAACACCTGCCTGTTACGACATTCTCGTAACGTTTTCACACACTCAGTGATGTGATACAAGAAAAAGAAAAAATATTAACACTGAAAAATTAACTTTACACTTATTGGCTTAGAGTGTAAAATTGAATGTATTTCATCATAGGAAATACAATGCTCAACTTTGACGCGCTTTAGTAATTTCAATCACGGAACTGTCGACCAATATAGCGTTTTGAACTACATTCAATTTTACGCTCTATGACAATAGACTTAAAATTAATTTTTCAGTGTTCGCAAAAATTTTTTTGAATTTAATATCGTCTGCTTATGTACGTAAATACCATGATCACCTTTTTAAACATATCACATCACGAAATGTAGCCGACACGTAACGTGAATATCCCCCCTGGACGGAAATTTCCCTATTGCCTCACAACCGACAAAAACCTACCAATACACGTGTAGACACAGGACCCACCCGAGCGCGATAAAGTGTCGCCAGTTTACTGGTGTCAACAATGTTTGTTTTGACACCAACATCATCAGTTGTAAGCCGACCGCAGTATTGTCTATGGACCGCGGTCCACAGATCACTACTTGAGTTTCCATAGGGGCAATTTCCGCCATGTTGCAGCGTATTAGCGGAAATTTTGTCAAATGGGGCTACTTTTTTAGGGTTCCGTACCAAAATGGTAAAATGGAACCCTTATGGTGCGACTTTCTCCGTCTGTCTGTCCGTCTGTCTGTCTGTCCGCCTGTCTGTCTGTCTGTCCGTCACACTCGATTATTTCAGTAACTACCGGAGCTATCGATATGAAATTTGGAATAGTTGTGTATATTAGTAGCCCAATGACACTGGAATAAAAAAAATGGAAATTATTTTTGTTCTTATTTAAAAAGGGGGGAAAATCGGAGGGTTGAAATTTAAAAGTGAGATAACTGTACTGTATGGGGTATCATATGAAAGGGTTTACTTTGTACATTCTAAAACCGATTTTTAATTATTTTTAGTCATGATAGTTTTTGATTTATCGGGGAAAATGTCTAAAAAAATACCGTTCCCCCCTTATCTCCGGAGTTTACCAATCGAAAAATCTCAAATAATTATGGTCAATAGGAATTTACGCATATTTTACAGGAAAACTATAGCCAATGCTCTAACTAGCATAGTTTTTTTTTATATTAACCTCTACAAACAAAGTTAGTTTTGCGGTTCATTAACAAAGGTAATTAGGTATTACCGTTTTACATCTTTGGTCGTTTACAGTTTTGGTCGTGTTACATCTACATTAGTACGAACGAATCTTAAAAGTACCTAGCTATAACTACCTAAGCTTATTTAATGTAGTACGGAACCCTCGGTGCGCGAGTCCAACTCGCACTTGGCCGTTTTTTTTTGTATGAAGAAGGCTAAAGTAAAATGTTCCTTCTCAGGTAAAATATCGGTGAACCTACCTCAGTTTTCCACAGCGTACCTAATGAAAATGCTAAGCCTTGTCAATCTTAGTCACCCTAAATTGAGTCCTAAAGAGATTGAAACAAACGTCTTTTGAAGCCATACAAATTACTATAGGGGGGAAAAAATTAAAGAATTTTAGGCATTGAGAATCCTTTGTTATCGCTAAAAAGATTTATTGCTATTTTTGTGCAATACAAGTAAAATTGCTACTTAATAAAGCTATCTTGCGAAAAATCAATCAATGAGGCTTCATGGTTAATGGCGTACCAAAGTTATAACAGTAATATGACATAATAATCCCGTAAGCAATTTTCAGTAAACAAAAGAAACAATGACACTCCTATTACCTCTAGTTTGAAAACAACATCCATCAAGTTAACGAAATGACGGGAACAGAAAAAAAATTAGATACGAAATTGCACGACACCTTAAACGGTGAACGTGAACGGTAGTTTTTAGGGTTCCGTATCCGATGAGTGCCAACGGCATCCTTTTTTTTATACTATATAGGCTAGCGCTTGACTGTTATCACACCTGATGGAAAGTGATGATACAGTCTAAGGTGGAACGCGCTTGCCTAGAAGATGCCTATTCACTCTTGATTTGAAGGCACCCGGGTTGTAAGTGGCAGGAAAGACACTGCCTGGGAGTGTATTCCAGGCCTTTGCAGTACGTATCAGGAACGAGGAACCAAACCGCTTCGTACGCGTCGTTGGTACGTCAACTATGTAGGTACCTATGGGTGGAAGCCTTTACGATGCCTTGCCGTTCTATGGTAGAAAGGTGACGGGGGAACCAAATTTAAAACTTCCTGTGCACACTCTCCGAAATATATTCTATAGAATACCGACAGACAGGCAACCTTACGACGATGTTCAAGGCTTTGAAGTTTTTTGTGGACCAGTGTCGGGTTGCCAATGAGTCTTCTAGCACGGCGATCTACCGAATCCAAAGCATCAAGCTGGTACTTGGCAGAGCCATCCCACAAGTGACACACACACATCCTATTATTAATTCTCCAATGTCCATCTATCTTTGTCAGCGGGATGTATCTCATGAACTGTATAATTGATATACAGTAGAAATTTTTACAAAGAGTAGGTATATTAATTCTGTTGCCGTATCAAAAAAAGTGTTCTCTACTCCGATTACGGCGGTTAATATCCACAGAGATTTGGCCGGGAACTCGGGAGATATTATAGTGCACAAATGTTTCGCAAGCACAAGTGCAAAAGTGTTTCGCAAATACAAGTGCACAAGTGTTTCGCAAACACAAGTGCACAAGATTATAGTGCACAAGTGCACTAGTATATTCGCTCTCTTGGTCCGATGGTACGACAGCTCGACAGGATTGAAGACAACAGGCGTAGGACCGAATACTGCTATATCGAATTCAGGACGTCTTGGTCTGCATTCAAGTACTCACTACAAATTGAAGTATGCTCACCACGGCACCAACAAATAATAAAAAAAATATCTGGAATCGTATTATCTCTTGAATAACGTAATAAGTATAACAACAGTTTCGATAACAATAACTAGTAACTACTGAAATGAAATAAACAAAAAATTATTTATTTATTTATTCTGTATACATATATATAAAGACATAAAAAACACAAACATAGAGAGGACATGCACAAGGACATCTTATCGCTACAAATGAGGATCTCTTCCAGATGCCCTGGATGTGGAAACAATTAAAACAAGAAAAGCGAAGTAGGTACAGAAAACAAAAAAAATATAAGAACTAAACATTATGCATAAATAAAAATAAGTAAGATTGAAAATATAATAACACACATATTATAATAAATACAGTAATATATATTAAAAATTAACACTTTTGTACTTTCCTCATTTTTAATTTGTTACAAAGCGGAACACTTCCTGTGCGAGTCCCGCTCGCACTTGGCCGGTTTTATTTAACCCCAAAGTGTCGCGTGCTAAAAGTTAATATCAATATGTTCTGTTGGTGATCTTATTATGGCGCAGTGACTAGGGAAACCCGTCGCTATGGTGTCGTGACTGGCGGCCATATTGTATTTGATGGCTCTTTTGTATTAATACGTTTTAATTGATTAACCTGTTTTGTTAAATACTCGTACCTATATTTATTTAACGGCGTAAAAGCCGTATTTAAGCGATTTTGAATGAAGTTTTATTTAAAAACTATAGAGACAATTACCTTCAAATTTAAACGTCATGTATTTGGGTCTTTAATCTAAAAACGCTTAGAAGCAGAAACACGACTGGATAAAATTTTCTCGATAGAAAGTTCTCCCAAAAGTTGGTCTAAAATCTCAGTTTTTCTTTTTTTTTTCGAAAACTACAATGGATATAATTGTGATTTCTGTTTTAATTTGTCGGTAACAATAATATCCAAAAACGCTTACAAACAGATTTTTGATAACTGGCTTGGTTTTTGAGCAATGAGGTAAAAGGTCGTTTTTCTGTTATATTCTTCCGCGACGCTGCATGTCGCACCTACCAACGTATCCGTGAGAGTGAGAAAGACAAAAATACATTCAATAAATCCCTTAATCTGTGCGTGCTTCATTCAAGTAATACCGTCGGAATAAAAAATACTTTCTTATCCATTGTCTACATAATAAAGAAAATATGAGCGGATTTTCAGCCTTCCAGTGTAAGGATTGGCTGGGCCTAGATGCGAGTCAACCAGTCTAGACTTTTTTTAGTAAATTGACTGTTTTGATATATTGCGATCGTTGCAGATCACAAAGTTCTAGGTTCGATTCTCTGACTGGGAACTGTGTCAAAAGTGTAAATTATTGTACCCACTCCTAGCACAAGTTTTATTATTAGAAGTAACTATTCAGTACTCTTTCTATCAAAAAGTTGTGTAAATTTAATTCTGTATAGTTTCGCTTACATTCAATGTTTCATTTTCTATGTATCCGTTATGCTAACAATTGGATACAAAGTTTCACGACGACACGGTAAATAAATCAAAACAACAGTAAATCCCATCGAACTATAAATCAAACAATGTGACGTATTGAGCTTTTTTTACTCAAAAATTCGATATCCAATACAAGTAAAATTCTGAGTTTCTCACTGTACAATTTCAATGAAAAGTAGCAATAGTCTATTATGCCTCTCGTCAGAGGGTCCAAGTTTGATACCCAGGCAGTAAATAGTGCTTATTGCATAGATTTATAATAGGTCGTCGCTCGCGCTCCGACTAGATAGAGCCTTACTACCGAACAACGACAGCTCCGTGAGTGCGGCAACTTTTTCTTGTAGCGTGTGTGTCAATTTGAAATTTGTATGGGTGTGAAAAATGTGTAGCGACGGGTTTGTCTACTTAGACAGAGTATTTATTGCCACACTTTTGAAGTCGCCGGTGACCCTTGGACCTCTATGGCTTCTTGCTTAGCGGTGAAGGAAAATATTGCGAAGAAACCTGCATGTGATACTTTAACAAAGAAAAGAGTTTTCAACGTTGTGCAACGCCAATCCAGTAACGTGCCAATCTCAAATTCTAAAAAACCTTATCAATATAATCAATTTAATTAGTATGCGTTTCAGCCAAAAATATTAATTTAATTTTGTTATTAATTTATGAAATGTTCAACCAATTAATTATGTACTTGTACAACATATAAAAGTTTCGATAATAATTATTGCTTTCGACTTATCACATTTACATAGTTGATACTGGTTTGCCATTTTGCGAGAGTTCAATTGTCATTAAATTTTGAGTTTTCTCTTTTGGTAAAATTCTCCTAAGCTCAAGCTAATCGTATTTATAAAGCATATATGTACACTTTATTTATACATTCAATTCAAATATTTTATACTTTGCAGTCTTCAGTAACGCCATATCTTAGTGTACCGTAGATATCAAGCCAGTGGACGCATAGAAAGTTAAAGGCTAGTTAACTGTTGTACTACATACTCGTAAATATTATCTATCATGTCATCAAATCTGTAGACCAGAGCCGTATATCAATCATAATATTGTGAGTGACAGCAATGATGGAGTAAATCACAATCAAAACATGAATTCCAAGTCGACGTGTGCGAGCGTGACGACCGACGTACGTCCACTGTAGATTGGTCTCGATTTCATTTTAATTACCTTCATAATAATATTGTTATAAAATGCGTATAGGTGGATAGTTGTGATTTGTCACTATTTCACGTCACTACTGACACACATGAAGATAGTTAACTACATTTTAGCCCAGAAATATCGACGGTTTCTGCAGAATTATTAAGATACCGATCATCACAGGATCAATGTAACTTATTTTCGTCGCTTACGTACAAAATAATACGAAAAATGTGCCGAAATTTTCAGCTGCCAAAAACAAACGCGTGCATTGCGGACTGACGTCACGAGTCATAACAACCAGCAAGCGGGTTGATTTGACAGTTATACCTGTGATATTATTTCAGAGGCACCAGAATTTCTAATTCTAGTGGCTCTAAACTACCCGCCAGGCTAACCCCGCCGCTACCTGCTGCACTCGGTCTCGATCTCGTCGTACGGGTAGAACCTATTGCAGCTTCGTGGATGTATCACTCACCCGAACTCCAGCTCGTCCGGCGTCAACATGACGATGTCGTCGTCGATGGTCAGCTGGCACTCGGTCTCGATCTCGTCGTACGGGTAGAACCTATTGCAGCTTCGTGGATGTATCACTCACCCGAACTCCAGCTCGTCCGGCGTCAACATGACGATGTCGTCGTCGATGGTCAGCTGGCACTCGGTCTCGATCTCGTCGTACGGGTAGAACCTATTGCAGCTTCGTGGATGTATCACTCACCCGAACTCCAGCTCGTCCGGCGTCAACATGACGATGTCGTCGTCGATGGTCAGCTGGCACTCGGTCTCGATCTCGTCGTACGGGTAGAACCTATTGCAGCTTCGTGGATGTATCACTCACCCGAACTCCAGCTCGTCCGGCGTCAACATGACGATGTCGTCGTCGATGGTCAGCTGGCACTCGGTCTCGATCTCGTCGTACGGGTAGAACCGGTTGGACAGCTTGTTCTCCTTGGTGCGTATCACCTTCAGCGGCTTGTTCACCACCGGCCATTCTGACGCTGGAAGGAGCAGTGGCATTGTTAAGACAATAGCAGACGTTAGAATGCTCTGAGATCTGTCCTCTACAGTCTGGGTATATTATTCATCCCATTCCTATTTGTAGTATCTCAGGGCTAAAACTGTATCAAGTGAGCTTAAACGTCGTTTTACGCAGAAAACTGTCGTGGCCATTTACACCGAGACTAATATTCGTCTCCAAGATTAATATTACGTAAAAATTTCGGAAAGAAGACCTCTAGGCCACCAGCGACGTAAATGGTAAGATGACATAAGGAGGTTAAGAATCTAAGCACGAAGCTAACAACAAAAGGATCAAGGGACCTTTCTGAAGTTTGCCGGTAGAGTGGCAGATATGGCTCCCAGCCTCCGCTCAGATTAACCTGCACTTGAGCTAATTTAGAAATTGCAAAAAAGGCCTGTGCCAGGAATCAAACTCGGAACCACCCGCTTAAAATGCCATGCACACTGCACAGTACGCCAATAGCACCAGGATGGTCGATAAGACAATGACGTTTGATTTATCTGTATGAATTTTACATACAGGTGGATTTTCAATTAAAGAAAAATTAAACTTGTCCTGGCGGGCACCTACAAGAAATCGAATTGCTTGTCACTTTTAAAAATTCAAGCAAATCGTTGTCGGAATTGCCTTTATAGGGCCCGCGTTGACTAAATAATTCCCGCGGAAAAACTTTTACTTGTGCAAATATTAAACTTTACGGCGTTATCTATAGGGATTTAAAAGCGTTATAAAGTAATACTTTTTATAATCTTTGACTCCGCTAAAACAATTTTATTGCCTAATTTACAAAAAACTTAGGTTATCCCTCCGAGGTTAGGTTATCGTTACAATAAGGCATAATACATATACTTATCTGTTAAGATAATTGAAGAACTGAAATTAAATATAGAGTAATAATAGAGTCTACGGGGAACTCGGAAAAGCTTATTTATTCACTCTTGATAAGAAAGTGGCCGAGTTGTAAGTGATGGGATAGACGGAGGTCGGGAGTGTATCCAGACACTTGCAGTGCATATCAATAACGAGGAATACTCAGAACGGTTGGGTGCAAGCTATTGGGAATAAAACCTTTGTTTAACTTCTTAAAAAAAACTTTTTTGATATATTTGGGCAAAGACATGACAGGGCGTCTTGTGCACGCTTGTGCTATGTAAGAATGTGTGATTATTATGAAGCAAGGTCAGTTCAGGAGAAATAAATTAAACTCGAGCAGATCAAAAGAGAAAAGGTATAATGTCTGAATTAGGTACAAACAATGACAAGCGAAAACATATGGTTAAAGTCTGTTAGCAACTCGAACGCTGCAAAATTGCTTTTAATAAATCATCAGGCGCCAACATGCCCCCGGGCGTTGAAGGCTGTGCATTCAACCGCAGTTCAAACTACCCACTTAACGGGAGTGGACATATTTTGCTGAAGGATCTCTTCACTATGCCGTTGGCTGTCCGAATCTCTGCGACGCGAGCGATCCCATCCAGGCCAGGAAAAAGGGCAACGACACGACCCAGTTTCCACTTCAACGGTGGCATATTATCTTCCTTTATTAGGACCAACGAATTTATTTCCAGCGGTTTGGATGGAGTCTGCCATTTAGTACGTATTTGAAGTTCAGAAATATATTCCTTGCTCCATCGTGCCCAAAAATGCTGACGGAGTTGTTCAATACGTTGGTATCTCGTAAGATGAGTCTCCGTTTTCGAATTTTGATAGTCCTTGGTTGGAAGGGCTGTCATCGGACGTCCAATCAAAAAATGGCCGGGGGTCAGTGGGGTCAAATCTTCTGGATGCGAGGATAACGGAGTGAGTGGTCGAGAGTTTAAAATTGCCTCTATTTGCGTTAAAGTTGTATACAATTCTTCATAAGTTAAATGACAGTTGCCTAGCACTCTTAACAAATGAAATTTGGTAGATTTTACACCTGCCTCCCAAATTCCGCCGAAATTAGGTGAATATGCCGGTATAAAATGAAAATTAACACCTTCATTTGCTAAATCACTAGACAGTGAGTCAGAATTTTCTGCAAGAAATTTGGCTAGATCATTGTACGCTCCAACAAATGATTTTCCGTTATCAGAGTAAATATGGAGGGGTTTACCCCGGCGCGCTACAAATTTTCGTAAAGCTAAATTGAAGCAATTGCTAGTTAAATCACCTACTAATTCCAAATGTATGGCTTTAGTAGTGAAACATACAAAAATGGTTATATATACTTTAACAATGCGGCAACCACGACCTTGGCGACTGGCGGAAGCTATCGGACCCGCATAGTCAACGCCAACCGTTTCAAATGGATGACCACCAGGAGTGATCCGCCGCTGTGGTAAATCACCCATGATTGGAGCTACAACATTTCCTTTCATTCGAGCGCATTTAATGCAATTACGGTAAGATGCTCTTGCTAAATCGCGTCCACCAATTGGCCAGTAAACTTCTCTAATTGAGGCTAGCAATAATTGTGGCCCAGCATGACAGAGCTTCGTATGTTCATATTTAAACAATAATCGTGTAAATCGACGAGTGGACTGTAATAATAAAGGATGTTTTTTCTCATACGAAAACTCTGAATTTCTGATACGACCACCGACGCGCATTAAATTATTTTCGTCTAGAAACACGTTAAATTTTAACAAGGTACTTTTCACAGGTAAGGGCTTTTTATGAATCAAAGTATCATACTCAGGAAATGATTCCCTTTGAGAAGTACGAACTAAAACGTTTAACGAATTTTGTAATTCAGTTTCGGTTAGAAAATTGGTTGTCGCACGTCGACCTTTACATGCTTCAATAAAACGTAACACATATGCAAAAGCACGCCTGAGTCTGTTAAAATTTGAAAAACGATCAAACTGAATAAAATCTGGAGTACTATCAGGTTTAACTAAACATGATATTTCAGTACGCGTTTCAGGTAACGATTCGGAACTTACCATCATAGAAGGCCACTTATAATCAGGTTCCTTTAAATAGTCTGGACCTGACCACCATAAATCGAGAGACTGAATTGTGTCAGCATTGACCCCGCGTGACACATAATCCGCTGGATTAAGTTCAGTGGGAACATGTCGCCAAACGCAATCACCGGTTTTTTCTAAAATGTCTCCGACACGATTACGAACAAATGTGTGTAACTTACTTGGCAACATCTTAAGCCAACCCAACACAATGGTGGAATCAGTCCAAAAAATAGTACACGCTACCTTCACTCTTAATGAACTACAGGCTTTTTCATACAATTTGGCAGCAACTTGAGCACCACACAGCTCAAGTCTAGGGATAGTCGTGGCTTTAATTGGTGCTACTCTGCTTTTTGCAAAAAGTAGTCTAACTGAAGTATTGCCACTAGAATCAATGCTGCGAACGTATAAACACGCGCCGTAAGCTTTTTCGGACGCATCCGAGAATACGTGGAATTCCAATTGCACATTATCAATCATAACTCGACGTGGCACACGTAAATTAGATAAAAGATTAATATTTTTAATTAAGTCCAGCCAGGTCCTTTGGATCTCTGGTGGCAATGGGTTATCCCAAGATAAATTTTGCAACCATAATGTTTGCAGGAAGATTTTAAATTTAATAACTACCGGGCTTAATAGACCTAAAGGATCAAAGATCTGGGAAATTACCGATAGTATTTCACGTTTCGAATTTGCAGATGGCATTGATGTGATTTCAGATTTTGATGAATCGCGTTTCTCAATCGGAAAGTACAACTCGTCAGGTTCTGGCTGCCATCCTAAACCTAAAGTTTTGCTTGGCTCACTACCACCTATATTTAAATCATGTGTAGACCCAGTGAACTCTGACACTAATTGAGACTCGTTAGATTTCCATTTCCTGAGTGGAAACTGAGCAGAAGCGAGGGTAGCC
The DNA here is from genome assembly GCA_036785405.1 of Coenonympha arcania. Classification (NCBI taxonomy): domain Eukaryota; kingdom Metazoa; phylum Arthropoda; class Insecta; order Lepidoptera; family Nymphalidae; genus Coenonympha; species Coenonympha arcania. The sequence goes on from CM072069.1 coordinate 2,250,635, forward strand.
GTTACTTTTTTACGAATGTCACGCACTACATTTATATCATCCCCGCCACTCAACAGATCGTCAACATAAAAATCGTGAAGGATAATTTCAGCGATCTGATTGTCTTCACATTCGAGTCCTAGCTGATTAAGGCATCTGGTAGCAAGGAACGGTGCACTTGCAGTACCGTAGGTAACTGTATTTAGCTCAAAAGCTTTCAGTTGTTGAGATGGGTTATCGCGCCATATTATCCGCTGCAAATACCTGTCATCGGGATGCACGAGTATTTGCCGGTACATTTTCTCCACATCAGCTAAAATAACGTACTTGTGTTGCCTAAATCGCAGAAGAATGGACAATAGGTCGTCCTGTACCGTCGGACCTCGGACCTACCATCTGAATGCTGTTCAGACTCACATGAGTACTTGTGGTAAAAGAACTTGCATTAAACACCGCTCTCAATTTCGTGGTGGTACTCTCACGAAGGACCCCATGGTGAGGGATAAAATGTGCATTATTATCCGCCCTTAGCTCACATTCCGACATGTGACCTAACGATTGGTACTCCGACATAAACTCTCTATACATTTCATAAAGTTTTGGTTGTTTAAGAAGCCTACGTTCTAAGGATAGAAAGCACTGCTTAGCTCGTTGTAAAGAATCCCCTAAAACGCTAGGATCTTCCTTTAGTGGAATTCTTACGCAGAAGCGACCATCTTCTAAGCGAGTAGTATTTTTTATGAAATGCTCTTCGCATAATTTTTGTTCCGGAGAATAACTAGAAGATTTTACATTGTTCACTTCTTCTAAATTCCAAAACCGTGTTAGCTGATTGTGAACATCTGAAATGTCAGTTGTCGGTTGAGTACTAATATAATTACAATGAATAGGCAGTGTCGATGAATTGACTTTATTATTTACCGGACCGGAAATAATCCATCCTAACTTAGTGTCGCAAAGAATAGGCTTATCAACACCTAAATGAACTCTTTGCGATCCTACAACATCCCAAAATATGTCAGCGCCTAATAATACATCCACTGATGCAGGCGTATAAAAATGAGGATCCGCTAAGCAAACGTTGGTAGGTATATTAAGGTTTGAAATATTGACTGTGTGAGACGGAACGTTGTCTGTCAATGAAGGCAAAACGAAACAATTTAATTTGCACACAAATGTTTCATCTAACGATTTCAAACTCAACTGACACATTTTATCAATTTGTGTCGTTGCATTATTAATACCCAGTACAGATTGATCTATGCGATTATAAGGCAGATTTAACTGACGAAACATTTTCTCCGACAGTATACTGGATGTGCTACCAGAATCCAAAATCACGCGTCCTATATGTTCGCGATTGTTTGAATCATATAACTTAACTAGCGCAGTTGATAATAAAATAACGTCTCCACGGCGACCTTTTACATTAGGACTCGCGGACGACACACTGGCTGATAATGCTAAGTTATTTTGATCAACGGTGGAGGGAGTCGCGCTGACATTATTATCATTGCGCTCACCATGCACAACCGGTTTCTGCTTATCTGCAACATGGATTAAAACAGAATGCTTGCGTTTACAAATTCGACATCCCTGTTTTTTTACAACTATTTGAAAAATGGGATTTTGAAAAACAATTAAAACAAACTTTAAGTGTAGGTAATAACTGCAGGCGCGCTTCATTGCTTAAAGCTAAAAACTGAGGACATGCACTCAATTTGTGTTCTGCGCTGCATTTAGGACAAGAGTCCTTGGCAATATTTGATTTATTAATACTTTGTGTTGTGACCATAGCCTTTACCTTTGAATTTTTATTATTATTAATTTGTTGAGAATGGCGGGAAAATTCAATAGTATCCAAAAGAGTAGTTCTATTTTTCATAAATTCCAGGAAATGTTGTAGCTCGATGCGCTGATCACTATGTAAATTTCCCTTGTATTCTTCCCATTCCCTAAACGTTTTATTATCTAATTTTTTAGTAATCATATAAATTAGTAAAGTGTCCCAATGTTTGGTGGGCTCACCTAATGATTCCAGGGCACGAATATTTTTATTTAGATCGTCAAGGATACGCTTTAAGTTTGCGGCGGATTCACGTGTGACAGGTTCGATATTAAATAAAGATGCGACATGATTTTGAATTAATAATCTCTTATTATCATACCTGTCACACAAAAGCTTCCAAGCCACATGATAATTGCTCGACGAAAACTCTATTGATGAAATAACCACCGCAGCGGGACCCTCCAAAGATGTTCTTAAATAGTGAAATTTGTTGATGTCATCAAGATCATCATTAGTATTAATTAAGCTAGAAAAAACGTCTCGAAATTCAATCCAGCTTGTGAATGACCCATTAAATTTAGGAATTTGTATAGTTGGAAGTTTTACGGGGTTCCGTTTATTGCTGGGTGAACCACATTCACTCGGTAGGGGTACCTGTGATTTTTTGTGATTTTGAAGTATGTCCTGCCCTTGGCTTAGTACTTTGTAGTATCTATTTTCAAATTCATCTCGTTCAGCTAGCTGTAGATCCAAATTGTCCGAAATGCACTCTAAACGGGTTTGTGTTTCATCAAATTGAGCATACAATGAATCTAGTTTAGAAAAACGCAATTCTAACTCACCAATCTCCTTAGAACTCGGCGACGCGTTTTCTAACGATTTTAAGTATCCCGCAAAAATTGTAATTCTACCTTTATAGCTGCTGCGTTTCTTTGTGAGTTCAGAAATTTCCTTACTGATTTCACCTTTTTCCGACATAATTAGTAGGGAGGCAGTTGCAAAATCCTGAAATTTAATACAAAACAAATGTTTATACAAAGTAGATATTAATTAATATATGTTTAGCATAAATACATTAACTACAAAACAATTTTACTCAATACTGGGTGGTGGACTCAATAAACAAAAGAATGTACCTATTTATTACAACAACAAATACCTAATCAACATATAAATTCACTAAACATTTGAGTAATCAAATCTCTAAATTGACATTAAGATTCTTACTTTAGAATTTAGGTACAGAATCTGATAATTTTAGAAGACTAAACTAGTTTTAGCTCACTAAAGTTATACAAATTTATTTTTAAATATAGTCAAAATTGAATGGAGAATAACCCTTTGTTGCTAATTTAAGTGAAAGTTTAGAATGTCTAAATTTAAATTTGCATATAATTGGTACCACTTACTTACCTATCAAAGCAACAACTCAAGTATTTCAACTCATATTTTTGTTAATTTGACATTGTTAAATGTTATAAGACTAGCTTATTAAAACATTAGCTTTTACCTACAAAAACCTCCAAATGTTAAACAAATAACTTTGAGTAACTTTGTCACAAAACTTAACCAACTTTATAACAAGTTTCAATCAAGCAATAAGTTTATAAATGCTTGTTTTGCATATAAAACAAGTATCATGTACTATAGTTATAATAGTATGGAACAATTAATGATTATTTTTTGACAATAATTAAGTATAGATCAACCAAGGGCATTAACTTTTATGACTAAATAAGATTATGGATTGATACCTAATTTACAAAGTTACATATGTACTTATTTTGAGTTATAAACTTCAAAAGGTATAATTAATAAAAGAGGCTAAGGCACAATTATACAAAAATATACAATAATAAGTATACAGACTTTTTCTCGATCCACTCGTAAATCCTTTGTTCTGGAACATAACCTCACAATGACCTCCACGACCGTGGCGAACTTTTCACAGGACTTTTATCCGAATTCCGGTAACAATCCTTAAAACCGCTGATTTATAGCGAAATATGGCTCGAAGCTGACCAATGATTATTATGAAGCAAGGTCAGTTCAGGAGAAATAAATTAAACTCGAGCAGATCAAAAGAGAAAAGGTATAATGTCTGAATTAGGTACAAACAATGACAAGCGAAAACATATGGTTAAAGTCTGTTAGCAACTCGAACGCTGCAAAATTGCTTTTAATAAATCATCAGGCGCCAACAATGTGCATGAAGCAATTGAAAGAAATAAAGAAGGCAATCGGCATTTTCAAGATGGGAGAAACCATTGAAATCGCACCACGGTTTTTTTTAATTCAATATAGCCTTACGCTTGACCACAATATCACCTGATGGAGAGTGACAATGTGGTCGAAGGTAGAACGCGCTTGCCTATTCACTCTTTTTTTAAAGGTACCCAGGTTGTAAGATAACATCACACGCTACCACACACCCTGTTACCGTAAGCGACACCTCTGTATATCGCGCTACTTATCTCTGCTACGGAAATATTTTCAGTTCTGTCAGCATTTCGGAACTCCCGGAGTGCCATTAAGTTTTCTTTTTCAATAGGTATTTAACTCCGCGTTTTCGAATTTCAGTAATGAGAACGTAGTATACGCAATACCGCATACCGCTCGTTCGTTGTTCGTTGAATAAAAAAAAATTAAATCTCGACGCTGAAATGTTAATGTAATAATACGTTTGACTCGATTATAGTCGTTGTGTCGGTGGGATAAGATCGATTTTAGCTCGGTGTCGCGTAATTTCACTCTCAGCACAATGGACATTAACAAGTTGCATGTATAATTGTATACTGTACGTAGGTATAATATCGTTTACGAGATTAATTGCGCGTCCATTGGAACCCTGTTTTAGCGTTTCTCGATTATTTAACTTCGAAATGGACTAGTATTCTATAGAATTTATTTCGGAGACTGTGCTCAGGAACTATTTAATTTGGTTCCCCCGTCACCTTTTTACCATAGAACGGCAAGGCATCAAATGATTCCACCCATACATAGTCGAAGTACCAAAGACGCGTACGAAGCGGTTTGATTCCTCGTTCTTGATACGCACTGCAAAGGCCTGGAATACCCTCCCAGGCACTGTCTTTCCTGCCACTTACAACTTGGGCGCCTTCAAATCCAGAGTGAAAAGGCATCTCCTAGGCACTGTATCATCACTTTCCATCAAGTGTGATCATAGTCAAGCGCTAGCCTATATAGTTAAGAAAAGTATCATCGTTGCCAATAAAAAAAAGTATCAGTGTTGCCAATAAAATAAAGTATCAGTGTTGCCAATAAAAAAAAGTATCAGTGTTGCCAATAAAAAAAAGTATCAGTGTTGCCAATAAAAAAAAGTGTCAGTGTTGCCAATAAAAATCGGCCAAGTGCGAGTCAGACCCACGCACTGAGGGTTCTACATCTTCGGCTGCATTATCACTTACCATCAGATGAGGTCTCAGTCTAACTTGAAGAGTGTAAAAAGTAAGATGTCATACATCCCTATATCTTAAATATGTATTGAAATCCACTTAGCTCATTTGACGTGTATTTTTTGTCCATTAAAGATTTGCAACGAAATGTTACTTTTGCATCACACAATGAAACATCAATGTATACCAAACGAACACAGAGTTTTGAACAAGCCCTGAAATCCACATTGCTAATTTTACATGTATTTGTTATCCATTGAAGATTTGCAACGAAATGTTACTTTTGCATCACACAGTGAAACATCAATGAATAAAAATTGGTCAAGTGCGAGTCGGGCTCGCGCACTGAGGGTTCCGTACTATCAAGACTCATTCTCAATAGTACGTATAAAGTAAACTAAACACCCCTGCCCATAGAATTTAAAAACCGGACAAGTGCGAGTCGGACTTGTTTTATAACAATTCAACACGTATTAAAAAAAAACTACCCACTAGATCTCGTTCAAACCAATTTTCGGTGGAAGTTTGCATGGTAATGTACATCATATATTTTTTTTAGTTTTATCATACTCTTATTTTAGAAGTTACAGGGGGGGGGGGGGGACACACTTTTTACCACTTTGGAAGTGTCTCTCGCGCAAGCTATTCATTTTAGAACAAAATGATATCAGAAACCTTAGTATCATTTTTGAAGACCTATCCATAGATACCCCACACATAATGGGTTTGATGAAAAAAAAATTTTTGAGTTTCAGTTCTAAGTATGGGGCACCCCCAAAATTTATTACTTTTTTTAAAATTTTGTGTGAAAACCTTAATGCGGTTCAGAGAATACATCCACTTACCAACTTTCAACAGTATAGCTCTTATAGTTTCGGAAAAAAGTGGCTGTGACATACGGACGGACAGATGGACAGACGGACAGACGGACAGACAGACATGACGAATTTATAAGGGTTCCGTTTTTTGCCATTCGGCTACGGAACCCTAATATATAAAACGATCACAGAGTTGTAGAATAAGCCCCGAGAGTTCTAGTTTACAGCCGTTACCACAGAAGGCATGAGGTCAAGCAACATTGACGTCACTTATTGTAGTTAAAAACAGATACATATTAAACCTAACCCCAGTTAACTGTAGTGAGAGATCGATGTTAGCGATATAGGGTCGTCTGCATAAGCATTGCGTTACGTATTCCGTAGTGACCTGTATTTGTATACTTCATCTAAATATATAAAAGAAGACACTGACTGACTGACTGACTGACTGACTGACTCACTGACATATCAACGCACAGCCCAAACCGCTGGGTCTAGAGACTTCAAATTTGGCACACAGGTTCCTTATGAGGTCTAGGGGTGCACTAAGAAAGGATTTTTCAAAATTCCCCCCCTAAAGGGGTGAAACGGGGCTCTAAAGTTCGTATTTTACCAAGCTTCAATACTCCTTCACGCCGCAACTACTGAACCGATTTGGCTCAAATTTGGAATGGAGATAAATTGCATCTTGGGTTAACACATAAGCTACTTTTCATCCCGGGAAAATCCATGGTTCCCGTGGGATTAGTTAAAAACCAAAATTCACGCGGGAAAAAATCTTCACGCCGGAAGTACAAGACCGATTTAGCTGAAATTTGGAATGGACATAGATGATATCCTGGGTTAATAAAAAGGCTACTTTTCATCCCGGAAAAATCCATGGTTTTTGCGGGAACACTGAAAAATTGATATTCACGCTTGAAAAATACTACTTTACGCTGCACTTACTGACCTGATATGACTGAAATTCGGAAAGGAGATAGATTTTATCCTGAACTGATACATAGGCTACTTTTCATCCCGGAAAATTTCATGGTATATCAAAGAAGATACTGACTCACGCACTCACTGACATATCAACGCACAGCCCAAACCGCTGGGTCTAGAGACTTCAAATTTGGCACACAGGTTCCTTATGAGGTCTAGGGGTGCATTAAGAAAGGATTTTTCAAAATTCCACCCCTAAAGGGGTGAAACGGGGCTCCAAAGTTCGTATTTTACCAAGCTTCAATACTCCTTCACGCCGCAACTACTGAACCGATTTGGCTCAAATTTGGAATGGAGATAAATTGCATCTTGGGTTAACACATAAGCTACTTTTCATCCCGGGAAAATCCATGGTTCCCGTGGGATTAGTTAAAAACCGAAATTCACGCGGAAAAAAATCTTCACGCCGGAAGTACAAGACCGATTTAGCTGAAATTTGGAATGGACATAGATGATATCCTGGGTTAATAAAAAAGCTACTTTTCATCCCGGAAAAATCCATGCTTTTTGCGGGAAAACTGAAAAATTTATATTCACGCTTGAAAAATACTACTTTACGCTGCACTTACTGACCTGATATGACTGAAATTCGGAAAGGAGATAGATTTTATCCTGGACTGATACATAGGCTACTTTTCATCCCGGAAAATTTCATGGTATATCAAAGAAGATACTGACTCACGCACTCACTGACATATCAACGCACAGCCCAAACCCCTGGGTCTAGAGACTTCAAATTTGGCACACAGATTCATTATGAGGTCTAGGGGTGCACTAAGAAAGGATTTTTCAAAATTCCCCCCTTAAGGGGTGAAACGGGGCTCCAAAGTCCGTATTTTACCAAGCTTCGATATTCCTTCACGCCGCAACTACTGAACCGATTTGGCTCAAATTTGGAATGGCGATAAATTGCATCTTGAGTTAATACATTAGCTACTTTTCATCCCGGCAAAATCCATGGTTCCCGTGGGATTAGTTAAAAACCGAAATTCACGCGGAAAAAAATCTTCACGCCGCAAGTACAAGGCCGATTTGGCTGAAATTTGGAATGGTGATAGATGATATCTTGGGTTAATAACGAGGCTACGTTTTATCCCGGAAAAATCCATGTTTTTTGCGGGAAAACTGAAAAATTGATATTCACGCTTGAAAAATACTACTTTACGCTGCACTTACTGACCTGATATGACTGAAATTCGGAAAGGAGATAGATTTTATCCTGGATTAATACATAGGCTACTTTTCATCCCGGAAAATTTCATGGTATATCAAAGAAGAGACTGACTCACTCACTCACTGACATATCAACGCACAGCCCAAACCGCTGGGTCTAGAGACTTCAAATTTGGCACACAGGTTCCTTATGAGGTCTAGGGTTACACTAAGAAAGGATTTTTCAAAATTCCCCCCTTAAGGGGTGAAACGGGGCTCCAAAGTTCGTATTTTATCAAGCTTCGATACTCCTTGACGCCGCAACTACTGAACCGATTTGGCTCAAATTTGAAATGGCGATATATTGCATCTTGGGTTAACACATAAGCTACTTTTCATCCCGGGAAAATTCATGGTTCCCGTGGGATTAGTTAAAAACCGAAATTCACGCGAAAAAAAATCTTCACGCCGCAAGTACACGACTGATTTGGCTGAAATTTGGAATGGAGATAGATGGTATCCTGGGTTAATAAAACAGCTACTTTTTATCCCGGAAAATTCCATGGTTTTCGCGGGAAAACTGAAAAATTTATATTGACGCGCGAAAAATACTACTTTACGCTGCACTTACTGAACTGATATGACTGAAATTCGGAAAGGAGATAGATTTTATCCTGGACTAATACATAGGCTACTTTTCATCCCGGAAAATTTCATGGGTTCCATGATAATAGTGATAGATAATATGCCTTCATGCCGTAATTACTGAACTGATTTGGAAAAGAGATAGATTATACCCTGGATTAATAATAAGGCTACTTTTTATCCCGGAAAAATCCATGGTTCCTTCGGGAGCAGTGAAAAACAGATATCCACGCGGGAAAAATATTCCTTCACGCCGTAATTGCTGAACTGGTTTGGTTGAAAATTAGAATGGAGAAGGCTATTTTTTATCCCGGGAAAATCAATGAATGATATCCCGCGTGAATATTTGATTTTCACTATTCCAGCGGGAGAAATACTCATTCACATTTCAACTATTGAAAATTTTTGGCTGAAATATAAAATGGAGATAGATTTCGCTCTAAATTAACACAAAGGTTACTTTTTATTCCGGAAAAATCGATGGTTCCCGTAAGAACAGGGAAAACTAAAATTTACGCGGGCGTAGCCGCGGGTATCTGCTAGTGTACAATAAGGTTTCAACTTGAAAGTCTTACTTACAAAATCAAATGTGAAATACATAAAAATTAAATAATTGGTCAAGTGCGAGTTGGACTTGCACACGCAGTTTTCCATATATAACGTGAAGGTCCATTTACCAAGCAATACTTAACAAGCAGAGATAATATTAGGTCTACTGCAGGATCATCGACCAAAAACTATCACGGTTCAAGTTATACAGCTGGTGACAGTGGGACGGATGGCGAAGTCTCAGTAACAGGGTCCCGTTTTTACCCTTAGGGTGCGATCCCCAAAAAAATTGGCACTCCGGAGACAGAAGTGAAAATTGACAATATGAATATCAACAGATTACACTACAGATACTTTTATGACCTACATATACAGAGGTGTCGGCAACAGTAACAGACAGCATTGTCTCGATTCGATTCAATGGGTTTTCCCATCTCACAAAAGTCCATCTCACCTAGACACTTTTTCCTTAAACAGAATCCAGTTCGATTTTCGGCTGGTATTTTTGCATAAAAATCTGACGTTTTACAGACCTACAACTGTATCAAACCCCTGATCCATGGGAAAATCGAGGTACCGCCCCAAGAGAAAGTTTCAAGGGGGCTCAAAATTACAAAAATCTTGCTCCAGCATACGGAAGCCTGTTTGGCCCCATGTTGACACATAGAATAGTGACGAACACTGGAGAGAGGGCCACTATCTAGTTTCCGCCCCGGTACGAAAAAATCATAGATAAATAAACCCGCGCGGACGGAGTTGCCAGTTAGACCAAGATTGATAATAAATAAATAACTCCGCTTAGGTATATGAGTGGATCTAGTGTATGTATCAAGTGCCTAAATAAATAAATCCACTTACACGGCTCATACCAGAATCGATTCATACATTTTTAAAGGTCGATGTTACGATACACAGGTGCCTTGCAGCTTGCGACTGTTGGGAAGCTTGCTCACGATCTGAACGATGAGGGATGAAAATTTTATATGCTCTGTAGTGCTCTAACTCAGTGGCTGTATTACACTGACTTTCCAGTTCCCATATAAATAAATAGATATTAATATATCAGGACATTACACACATCACAATCTAGCCCCAAAGTAAGCGATGGCTTGTGTTATAGGTAGGTACTGATAGATACACAAATATTGAAAAACACCCAGACACTGTAAAACATTCATTTCACAAAGATTTTCCAGTTGTGGGAATTCAACCCACGACCTCCAACGCAGATGGCATATAACAGCTACGCCGTTCGGTCGTCAAATCACATCATATTATTAATCTACCCGCCATTTGAAACTGTCACTGAGGCCCAGCTGAGGGTTTTTTTTCTCCATGGTGAGGTTTGTACTGAGACTTTAAAGATTTGTACCTGGTGCAACGCAGTATACAGGTAAGCTCAGAAATTAGCAATCTGTATCTAATGAAGGATTTTTCAAATCGCGTGTCATTCTTATAACTCCGCTTCATATTCGCTTATGTTTCATGTGATTCGTAAGGAGTTAGGAAAGAGTCGTCTTCGTGGATTGAACCTACATATCACAATTTTGGGTCGAGTCTCTGAGCGGAGTAATATAAATAGGTATTCACTACTTCACATGAACAACCTGAAATTGAGAGATACAGACATATGCAGACTCTGCATTGAGGCGGCGGAAACGCCGATGCACATGATCTGTTCCTGCCCAGCACTGATGTACAAGCGCAGCAATCTTCTGGGGAAATTCATACTTGACCCAATTGATGCTAAGCTTCTTTCAGCCAAGAAGTGGCTGCTGTTCCTGGCGGCAACAAACATTGGCTGGGAACTGTAGATGGCGGCGTCACAATAGATCGGGGACGGTCAACGTGACACCAGGGACCATGGAGACCTGAAACTGCGATCAGGAAGAAGAAGAAGAGGTACTCACACGGCGGCGGCTGCTTCTTCTGGTTGTTCCACACGACGAGGATCTTGGCGAGGCTGGGCGTGCGCACCAACTTCCTGACCAGCGTGAAAAGGCTCTCCACGCGGTCGTACGTCAGAATAACCGCCGTGAAGCCCGGCGACTTCGGCGCGGTCACCGGCAGGAACAGCGGGTTCACTGGACCGTACTGCGTGCAAATTAACATTATGAAAAATAAAATAAAACCAGTAAGTAACACTATTTTTGGGTCACAATACATCGGGAGCGGTCAATGGGACACCAGCGACCACAGCGAACGATTAACAGAAGCACTCCGGGAATGCGGACAGAAGTGAAAACTTGTACATAAATATATGCAGAGGTGTACTTGTAACAGACAACAGACAGATTAATTCACACACATCCCGAATTTTTATTGTAACGTGTGGAACGTCCTTTCGGCCACTAAAGAGTTCAAATTTCCTCCAAACGAAGTTACATGTTTTAAACATGCTCCAAGCATGCATGATTATTGATTACTTTCTATCATGAACTTTGAAAACAAATTAAGTAGATAGGAAGTAGGTAGGTACATGATCGTTCCGTAATAAGTGTATTTCGATCTTGTGTTCAATGTACATTTTACGTTGATCGATTACGCGCTACCTAACAGAAATGGAACGACATTATTTAAGCATGGGTATTTCAATCACGCTGTGTCAGAGCTACTGATCGATGTAATAATTTTAACTAGCAACGTATTTTAAACACTTGGTCCTTTAGCTATATGACTTGGCTACAATCGTAACAGAAGCCTGCTGATCGCTATTTCCATATTTAAATGGAACGAAATTCAATAACTGTATGGACCCGTTAATTATGGAATGAGCGATTGACAGTAAGTACATAACAGTAGATTCGTAGATTAAAGTCATATGGCTGCTGCTAAAAACCTGAGTCCATAGGCTACTTTTAAATTCATTTCATAGGGATTTTAGAAAACCAATATTTGTGTAAAATTTTTGACATCCTCCTTGGCGCAGTGGTAGTTTTCCCGAACAGTTGCAAACCAGTAAACAATATAATTATTATTTAAACATCCTGCAGCGAAACCAATCATAACATCAATATCATAAAACGAAGTCATATTCGCCCGAGTTTCAATCGCCTATTCGATTATTCAAAGAGCTTTCGTGTACATAATACGGGCCTCGAGAAAAATATAGCCGATCGGTTCAGGGGCCGACCTTTCGCCGTGCAATGGTTCGAGTGCTCTATTTAAAGTTTAGCGCCCATAGTATAGTCGTGGAGTAGAATATAAAAACATGGGCCTTCCCCGAGAGCTTTGTTAAAAGTTTAACAAGAAAACTTCACACAAATTATGTTCAATTAAGAATTCGCCGAGGAAAACGGTCTGGTTAGGTTTATCGCGTTTAGCACAGATTTCGTTTGTATTAGTTTTTCTCTCGGCTTTGTTCTGTTAAAGGTTTTCTTTTTTTGACGTGATAACGTTTAATAAATTGATGAACACCAACCAACATGAAAAATAGTAACGTTCCGCATAACGTTCCACCTGAGCCTGTGCGTGCAAGCGAGAGCGCGCAACAAGCGTTAGAGAGGCACGATAATGACGTTATCACGTAAATCTATCGTCCGTAAACCGACTTTTTTTTCTTAGTGCCTAGATGCCTGCTCATTGTCTTGCTATCAAATATATTCTGTGAATATTCCATTTCCACTATCAATATCGAGCAAAAATAGAAAATTACAAGTCTGTAGCTATCATGGTTCAAGTGATACAGCGGTAAAAGACGGGCGGAAGAACGGACGAACGGCGAAGTGTTAGTTAGGTTCCCGTTTTTACCCCTTGGGTATGGAACCCTAAAAAATCGTGACTGAAACGTCACAGCGACATCATACGTCACACGGTTTCTCTCCGCACATGCAGCGTGCACGAGTCGCGAATAACGATGTTTTTCTTTCCTCGTCTACCCCGTACGGCGCACGCGATGCATTTTTAATGTTTCTCCTTACATAAGCGAGGTACTTGAGATGACTGCAAATCCCCACGCGTCTGACTTTTTGTCAACGCAGAACACATATGCACGCTTATGAAAAGGTAGCACATGCCCAAGACTTCTCCCCTTCCCGCGGGAACCGTTTGTTTTCCCGGAATAAAAATTAACCTATGTCCATCTGGATTCAAATTGTTTTTTTTTTATTCCGACTCGTAGTTCCGGTGTTCAAACAAACACTTAAACTTCTATATATGGGTATATTTTTTTTTGTGAATCTAAGCGTGAAATAAAGATGCTGAGGTATACTTTTATTAACATTTCTCTACTCAAACAAAGCTCATCGTTGTGAGAGGGATTTGAAGCCTCGATTATTATTTATCGATAAAAACTTTGCGACCGGTGAACCGATTTCTTTGCAGATAAAGACATAATTGTACACACCTACATTTTATAATGAAAAATTTCTTTTTATAAAAAAACCTAATGGTATATTTTTTTATCAAAAAATTTTCCTTCCTTCCCTTCATATATCGACTAACTATTGCCCGCGGATCTGCCCGCATAAAATTAGGTTTTTCGGCAATCTTGCGCGAACCAAGGATTTCTCCGGAATAAAAAATAGCCTATACGTACTATACGTCAGAGTGTTAATACCAAGTCTGAATAAAGGCTCTTTTATTTATTTTTATTTATTTATTATAATACTATACGTCAATCCAGGATATGCTCTATCTCCCTTGCAAATATCAGTTAAATCGGTTCTGTAGTTTCACCGAGAAGAAGTTACAAAAAAAAAAAAAAATTAAAAAATTAAAAAACACGACTGCCCTGTTTTAAAACGAACTAAAAAGTAAAAAACAAGTTATTTTAGTTCATCTGCATATTGACATAGGGAAAAGTGGTCAAATTTCTCATTAATTAAAACAGATAAACTCATATTATGGCAGTCGGGGGATCTCTTAGAATAGAAGGTGTTCCTCAGAACGGTCCCCCGACTGCCATAATATGAGTTTATCTGTTTTAATTAATGAGAAATTTGACCACTTTTCCCTATGTCAATATGCAGATGAACTAAAATAACTTGTTTTTTACTTTTTAGTTCGTTTTAAAACAGGGCAGTCGTGTTTTTTAATTTTTTAATTATTTATTTTTATTTTATACTTTTTAGTGATGGTCTACGGTCCTATGTAAAAGTATATTTTAAATATATATATATATATATATATATATATATATATATATATATATATATATATATATATATATATATTCGGTTACTACTCTTTAATACCTTCATTTTGATACCCATATTGTGATAATTGAAGAAAACATTTTGATTTCCACTTTTGAAATTGGCGCCTCACGGTCGCCATATAAACTTTTTCCAAAAAAAATATACCCTATGTTACCCGGAATAATGTAAGGATTCTAACGATACCCCATTTGTCCAAATCGGTTCAGCCATTCAAAAGTTATGGTGGAATAAAGAAACTCACATACATACATACATACATACATACATACATACATACTTACATACATGAACCCTAAAAACATTACACTCCTTTTTTTGGGCAGTCGTGTAATAATATAAATTTACACAAAAAGTAGCCTATATGTTAATCCAGGCTATTATCTTTATTCCAAATTTTAGTCAAATCAGTTCAGTATACACTTAAAACAAAACTCCATTTTTTATTGTCATGCCTGATTTCACCCATCGCTAGATAGATGGCGATGTCTTCAGTTAGCTCGCGCTAACTACTTCTTACACGTGATTGCATGCGTGCCCTATCTGTTGACTAAAGGTTGACTAGTAAGGGAGACTTTCATTCTAGATTTTCGTATATTCTCGTTTTATTTAGTTTCTTCGTGACGGAATGTTCATCACGCAAAAAGTCCATTCTCTTTCGACTAGCCTCTGCGAGATAACGTCCGAAAAGCAACTTTGTTTCAACAGTTTCGCATTTACAATAGGATACAGAGGACAAACAGATTTTATCGGTCATCTCTAGCGCTACAAAGGCTCGTAGCGGGGAACAGCGTCTCAGATACGCTAGTTGTTATTTTGAGTGTTACTCACAGAGGCGACAGTTGACGCTTTTATCTGCGCACCGCCTTCGGCTAACGGACTTATCGTTCAGCCTACTAGATTCCGGCCGCGTGTCGGATTAGCGTGACTAGAACTTAGCTAAGTGCCTTATAGCATTAGCGATATAGATAATACATTATGACTATGACTATTAATTTTATTTCGTTTTATAACAATAGCTTTTGCTGGCGGCTTTAACATGAATTTGAGCTTATTTGATTAATTTCTTGTGAACCCTGTGGATTTCGAGAAAGAACATTGAAATCTCTTTTCTGACCTTACTCGGTACACGCTCTAACTTTCAGAGGTACTGACGAAAATTGTAAATACGGTTATTCAATATAGGCGTAGAATGTACAAAGTACCACAAAAGCAGAATTCTCGCAACTCAACCTCGGATGTCACGAATATTGAACATGCTACGGTTCTGATTCGACGTCAGTCGCAACACCAATATCATTTTAGTGATTCGGAGATCTCACAGTTTTCATGGCACTAATGATCAACTCGCCAAGTGCTGGAGGATGTTCTACTCTTCATATTTGTTGCTGATCTGCAGCGTGGTCAGTGTGACCCGCTCCACGCTGGCGAAGTAGCGCTCGTACACCCAGCGTAGGTTCCAGTTCAGCTTATCACGATTCACGACGCTATTAACACTAACAATCAACTCACCAAGTGCTCGGGCATGTTTCACTCCTCATACATCCGGGCGGTCAGCGGGAACAGCTTCTCGTTGATGATCTCCAGCGCCGTCAGCGTGACCCGCTCCACGCTGGCGAAGTAGCGTTCGTACACCCAGCGTAGGTTCCAGTTCAGCTCATCACGATTCACGCCGCTATTAACACTAACAATCAACTCACCAAGTGCTCGGGCATGTTCCACTCCTCATACATCCGGGCGGTCAGCGGGAACAGCTTCTCGTTGATGATCTCCAGCGTGGTCAGCGTGACCCGCTCCACGCTGGCGAAGTAGCGCTCGTACAACCAGCGTAGGTTCCAGTTCAGCTCATCACGATTCACGCCGCTATTAACACTAACAATCAACTCACCAAGTGCTCGGGCATGTTCCACTCCTCATACATCCGGGCGGTCAGCGGGAACAGCTTCTAGTTGATGATCTCCAGCGTGGTCAGCGTGACCCGCTCCACGCTGGCGAAGTAGCGCTCGTACAACCAGCGTAGGTTCCAGTTCAGCTCATCACGATTCACGACGCTATTTACACTAACAATCAACTCACCAAGTGCTCGGGCATGTTCCACTCCTCATACATCCGGGCGGTCAGCGAGAATAGTTTTTCGTTGATGATCTCCAGCGTGGTCAGCGTGACCCGCTCCACGCTGGCGAAGTAGCGTTCGTAGACCCAGCGTAGCTGCCAGTACAGCTCGCCACGACGCTCCTAACGAAACCATAGCGATGTAATCTAGGTATAACACTCATAAAAACTAGAACTGAGTTGGTGAGCTACGAAAAACTAGCGGGCAACCAATATAGTTGTATCATTGGGTTGAGAGAGCGGGCTAGTGTGACAGCATAGTTATCTATGTAAATTAAAAGGTAAGATGTAACTCAATCACGCTTCACATACAAGCTCATCATTGCCCATTCCTAACCACTGTGTCCCCCCATCAGGTGCCCCTATAATATAGACAGAGGACGAAAAAAGATTTTATTTCGCTAGGACCATATTTAATAACAAGCTGGAAGCTAGAATTTAATAAATAATTTAATAGAAAAACTTTCACACTCACCTTACTAACAGAATGGACTATCTTCACTAAACTCCTAATATTCTCCTCAGGTACAAATAAAGCTATTTTATTCCAATCCACATGAGAATTGAACGGCATGACAATTGTATCCGCAATTATTATCGGTATACACTGTGATGCTATAATATCCATTAAAATTGACTGAGCTAATCTCGCACTACGAACTATTAGGCAGAACATCCCCTCCTTTAATACATCTGGATAGATAAATTCCTTTCCAGTAGTATATTCACAGCGTTTCTTATAATCTACATTAGACCTACATCTATTGAGTAGAAGCAAATCGTTGGACGATGATGCTATACTCTGTAATTCAGCTAAATAGTCCTCTGGTATATTTAATTGTGCTGATATAATCATATAGTTCTTTTGTTCTGGCTGAGTACTATCTATGGTTTGTGCTATATGACTGTACAGAGGTAGGGATATGTCGAAGCCATATCTGAACGTCCAGGTGTCGAAGCCAGCTCCGGCTATAATGGCTTTGCTGGTGTTGAGATCAACGACTGTGTTGTAGTTTGGTGCGCTTCCCGCCACCATGTTAAAAATGAGATGGTTTTCTCCATTGTTCCAACTAAAAAAAAGATTTTTATTTAAAGTTTTTTTAACTACAAAAACATTAAAATACACATTTTACGCATCTAGAATAAGAAACTGTCTCAATTTTCAAAGAGCATAAACAATTAAAATAAAAAACTAAATTACTGAAAATAAAATTTATTAAAATTTTATACTCATTGAGAAAATCATAAATACACTGTACAGTATACCTATACATGCACATAGCACATGTGTTAAATATATTATCACACTTAATATAAAAGGGAAAGTTTGCTTGTGCTATATATGTTTATTTCTACTTCATGCAAATACTGAACTGATTTGGCTGACATTTGGAATGGAAAAAGCTTAGACCCTGGATTATGATAAGCTACTTTTTAGCTAGGGAAAAATCTATCCAACATAATTTTTGTGATAAAATGTGACAACTAAAAAGTGTATTCCCTATGATTGCTAAAAAAGTTAGCTACACTAAGGTAATATAAAAGCGTACAGTTTTAATTAAATTCAAAGCCTCTGCCATAAAGTAGCAATTTGTATGCCAATGAATACAAACTGCCCATTGACATGCAAATAATGTCTTCATATCACATTTTGTGATATACAGTGTGTGTTTACATGTCGATGGTTCAATGAATAAATACAATCTAACGTCCTCCTTGGCACAGTGGCGGCGGGCTCGGATTCGAGGGAGGTCGCGGGTTCGATCCTGCCACTGGCCACTTTGGAATTTTATAATGTCTAAATTGTTCAGGTCTGGTCTGGTGGGAGGCTTCGGCCGTGGCTAGTTACCATCCTACCAGCAAAGTCACACCACCAAGCGATTTAGCTTACTGGTGCGATGCTTGTAGAAACTGTTGGGGTAAATTGACTTACCCTTCCAAGTTAGTACACTAACATCTTAGGCTGCATCATCATTTACCATCAGGTGAGACCGCAGTCAAGTACTAACTTGTTCTATACAAGTAAAAAAAAAAACAATAAAGACATTGACATACAGTGTAGTGTTTTTAATTTTTTTATGGTCCTATACCTCATAGAAAAAAAGAACCCTCTTATTATGATCTCAATTTGTTGTCTGTCTATCAATCTGTTACTTAAAGCTCTTTTGCTCTAAACAGGTACAGGTGTGAAGAATTAATTGATACCAAAAACTTAAGCCAGTCTTTTGAAAGAGTAATAAATTCAAGTGTTAACCTCAACTAAACTCAATTTTAAGGTATTTAATTATTAATCATAAACTTTTCTATTATGTCACCTATCCAGAGTAGTTTTCAGATAAAAATTAAGGTATTTTCTGTGCAACAGGGTTTTTATCTTATGAAATATATGAACTATCATAGCTAGTCAGTCAATAGAATACTTTTAGATATGGCTGCTTCATCGACAAATAAGAAACAGAAGAAAACTATTAGTTTTGTAGTGACATATGTAAGAACAACTCTTTTTGGCTGGATTTCTTATTTTATTTGGAATAGGCTTCATCTTGACTTACATAATATACCTACTTATCAAACGAATGCCTGTTTCTTATATTGTATATATTTTGTCTGCTAAGTATTATACTTATTACTTACTGCTCGAGCGACTGTAGTGCCCGCGACACATATTCACTGTTAAAATAATTCTGATTCAAAGTATCAATGCTGGGGACCAGCAAGCATGCCTCGTCAGGGCTGGACGTGTAGTATCTACTGTTCTTAATCGTGTGTAAAATCTCGTAAAACTCCCTAGAAAACCTCGATATGCTGTCATCTTCCTCCGTCCTATAATCCTTCAAAGGATAAACATATATTGTGATTTTATTATGACCGCCTCTCCCGCACTTGTATACGTTGAAGCAATTCCAATAAGTGCAGTTAGCGACTCTCGGCAGAGATGTGAGACCGCTTCTCGGAAGATTCAGCACTGGCAGACTCACTGCATCCAGGTTCACAGATTCGAAAACATCCACTCGAGGCGCACTCCCGGCGAATATATTACACACAAAACTAAGCACTAGAGATATCACGATAAACACTAGCAGCCCCACGAAAAATCTATGATACAATATTTTCCTATACGATGTATACTTGGAATGCTTGCTCGTTTTTAACAGAGTCTCCGCAGCCATTTGTGATTTTACGTTTATATAAACATGCTCGGTTCACTTGTGGCACCCATTATTGGATACTTCGGTAAATTCTCATTCAAAACTTCTTAAATTTGTAAAACACTACAAAAACTGAAGCTTTCACAGTTCACAATAATCTTTTGACTTTTCAGAACTTGAGATCTGTCGAAATGTCGTTCTGTTGACTGTATTTGACATCTGTTTGACAGTTAAGTTACGGAGTTGTCAGACTGAAGCATAAACTGCCCAACTTACTAGCTTTTTTTTACTTTGCACGGCAATAGTAATTTTTAGAACATGAAAGTGGTATTTGCTTTGCCGATGAGTACCCCTCCCACTTCAAACGACTGCGTCCCGCGCTCTTCTGGCTCGTCATTAAGAGCAGTTACTCATTAAATAATTGCTGAAATGAATAAAAACTTGCTGTGCCCTGCCACAGTATCATGTGCCTGCTATTGCTATTTTTTACGGATTGTACACAATACATTCTTCTTCTTATAGTGCCGGCTCCTATCGAAGGTTGGCAACCATCATAGCGATTTGAACCTTGGATACCGCTGCTCTTAATAGGCTACGGCCTACGGGTGCTCTTCCCAAACCATCGGCGTAAGTTTCGAAGCCAAGATATTCTTCTGCGGCCAGGCCTCCTCCTACCTGCCACCTTCCCTTGCATGATTAATTGAAGGAGCTCATATTTCTTGGTATTACGCATCACATGGCCGAAATATTCTAATTTTCTCTTCTTTATAGTATTAAGCACTTCTAGACATTTCCCCATTCTCTGGAGCACAGCGCTGTTTCGAACGCGGTCTGTCCAAGAAACTTTGAGCATACGGCGGTATACCCACATCTCAAAAGCTTCTAACTTCTTCGACATGGATTCTGTCAGGGTCCATGCTTCCACACCGTAGAGGAGCACCGAAAAAACATAGCACCGTAATAAGCGAGTCCGAAGGGGTATACTTAGCTTTCTGTCACAAAGTACTTTTTTCATTTCAGAAAAGGCGTTGCGTGCTTGCTGTATCCTGCAGCGTATTTCTAAACTGTGGTCGCCTTTGTCGTCAACCATTGTGCCTAAATATCTGAATCTGGAGACCCGTTCTTAAACTACACAACAACAACAACAAAGTACACACAATACATCAAGGCAATTTATTAATAAATATGTAAAATGATAAATACATATTCATATAAAGCAGAAATTGCCTCTTTTAAGCAAAAATATCTTATGAATCTAACATTGTGAAAATGAAACTGCGTTGTCAGACCCATGTTTTTTTATTTTCATAGTTTTATGACATTAAAATACGATATGAAAGTTATTTCAAAAATTAAAGAACGTGGTAATTTCTAAAACTTCCCTATTCATTCTGATTCCTAATTTATATGGATTTATATGGCGTGTGGTCAGTGGTGGGAGCTATTGTTATAAAGTTTAGTAATAAAAGTGAGAGGTAGGTAATGAACTCACACATTCCACCAATTGGCCTCCTCAACTCAGTCAAACTAGTGTAGGCCAATGGAAAATTACTGAATACTGAACAATAATTATTTATTTATTTAATATGTACCTTTGGTTTAAAAAAAAATCTAAATTCAATTTATCCCAAAGTAGTGGAATAGTTTTTTGCTGGCAGCTCTAATTCATGACATTTGTTTTTCTAAACTTGACATTTTGGAACAGATAATAAAATAATTGTATCGTCCGTTCAAGATAAATTATTATCCCAAAAAATATTAAAATAAAAATATCTTTTGAGAGTTTTTGTTTTAATATTTAATGCCAAACGCTTATCACATCATAAATTTGGTTTTATAACATTTTATATTACGTTCGAATAAAGAAAAAAACTAAAACCGCTTTACAGCAATGAACGCACCATTAAATCCGTGACGTGCTTCGTAAACTTTCTTGTTTTCATGTCAGTTTTGTGTTGTGCGTAGTTGTGGTTCGGTTTCTGATGGCTTGATTAATTTGATTACCATTTTATTTTTCTATTCCAATCTCATATTTTGGTTCGAGCTTGACCAGCGATGGCTTTGCTACCGCCAGACCCGGTTTACACCATTCGCAACGTCGACAATTCGCCTGTATACTCGTTGGCTTTTAGCTTTCTGCCTGGCGGACTCGAGAGGTTACTAGCCGGGTCGAAAAATGGATATGTTTATGCATACAACCTTCAGGTGAGATGAAATATTCTGCGTATAATAACTCTGAGTTTGCATCTACTGCGTCGCAGTTTTTAAACGTTGATATACAACCTCGGGAGACGCGAATCTCTTTGTTTGTTACCCTTATTTTGTGACCTAGAAAACGACTTCTAAATGTGCCAGTGCGCAAACAAACTGTCTATTTGCACCTGTTCAAAATATCTGTATTTCATAACAAACCGCATAACACTATTAAAGCCCTCATTAACCTATAGACGTTTAAACAAATGTGTGAATGCTTTTGTTGTAACTGTGGTAGGTATGTTTGATACAAACAAAACATTTGATGCAAAGTACAAAGGAAAAAATGTTTTTATCCACTCTGTATACAGATGACTATAAACTGCTATAAAATACTTCTTATTACTTTCCAGACTAACCGGGTCCAGCAAAAAATCAAAGTGGGTCAAGCTCCCATCCTCCATCTCATTCACACTGACAGCGAAATGATAACCCAAGAAAAGGGTGGCATTTATAAAATTTTCAACCTCACCAACACCGGCTACAAAGAAGAGCACACCATCAACACCGACTACCCAGGCTTCTGCCGCTTTGACGCCAACACAAAACTCGAAACACTCTATGTACCTGACAGGGAATCCAAGATACACATATACAACTTCAATGCTGAAAAAATCGGGTCTCTAACACCCGATAACGATTTACCGAAACTTGGTGATCCGATGTGTATGAAGTATATTGAATTTCCGAATGACAGACCCTGCTTGTTGGTCGGCTACGAGGCAGGGTGGCTCCTGCTTTGGGATCTCAGCACTAGTCAATACATAAGCAAACTGCAAACTAAAGAATGCCCGATGTCAGTGGATTTCCATCTCGAACAACAAAGAGGCATTATAGGCAATGTTTCTGATGTCATACAGATTTTTAATATAAGCAAAAAGGATTTCTCACTTTCCCATAAACTGGATATAAGCATCAAGAATCCTGGTATAAATAAAGTAAATACTAGAAATGACGGAAAGGTGTTTGCTTCTGGGGGTTGGGATGGACATATCCGTATTTTCTCTTGGTTTTCACTAAGACCTTTGGTTGTTCTAACGGAGCACAGGCAAGCTGTCCAAGAAGTTGTTTATTCAACACAAAAAGTTTCTTATTGGAATGCAAATATATTGGCAGCAGGAGGTCTTGATGGTGCAATTACACTTTGGGATTTGTATAACAACAAAAAGTAACTCATACATTGCTATCCCAGACCACAGCGTAAACAAAAATTTTGCATAGAAACTGAAGCAAACCATGATTCGATTTTAAAATAATAAGGCATTAAAATTCAAGCATCAGAATATATAATAAAGAGTTTAACAGAAGGTCTACCTTACAATAACATAGCGCCAGCAATGTACACACAGATAAAAAAATCTCTGATGTCTTAAAAGATGTATCAGTTTGAATGTGTATGCTGCAATAATGTAAGATTTAAAGTGAGTAAGTGAAGAATTAAAAAAAATGAAGTACATGCATGATTTCTGATTAAAAGAAACCTTATGCATTGTAATCAGCAAAAAAAAACTCTGTCAGTTGATTGGCTGAATTCATTTTCATTTCTTCACAAAATGTTGCTCCTTACAATAATTATGATTGATACGTTTTTTGTTGCACAAGCCGACATGGCCTTACAAATAATTAATTTAATAGCGGAAAACCATTCCAGCAGATTTGATAAGCAAAAATACAACGCGACTAAACCATCCATAGAGTATTGGATGTGCAATTTTTATGGCATTATTATTTTTTATGCATCTTTGATATAATCACGACTGCCTTGTTTCAGTAATTTATCTCATATTTCCTCATGTAATTCAATTACTGTCAATTGATCATAAGAATTCTGTTTTGGAGTAGAAAGCAAGACTGATATGTGACTGCATACTAAAACGCTTATTGAAATTTAAAGCTAAATTCTTGTTACTGATTTTATAATTATGATTATTTTTAATATTTGTACATGAACATGTATTAATTAATTTTCTAGAATATTTTTCGCTGTTAGGAAACTGAAATTTAACTGTGGACCTGTCCACGAAAATAACTAGAAGTCTGTGCCATTCAGGATGATTATTTTAGGATCTTAAAAAGTATCAATTTTCGCCGATTCTTATGGAACATTGGTTAAAACAAGGATTTAGTGAAACTAGATAAAAAATGTAATGAGTTTATGGAACAAAATAAGGAACTACATTTTTTATTGTTTAGGTGAGTGATATTATTCCCTGTTTGAAGGATATTATCCTCCTCATATTAAAATATGGAACTGCTAAAAAAATTGAGGCTGCTAAAAATAATAATTTGCGTTTTAGTATTCAGCTAATACAATAACAAACATTGTATTATGTATTAATTTCCATGTTTTAGAACATAGTCATTGTATCGTTGTTTTAAATGCCAATATTGCCTTTAATTGGAAAATGCTTTAATTATTTTGTGATTTACTACTTTGTTACTATAACTTTGCTCGTATCTCCTGAACCCTCGCTAACCCTATTTTTTCTTTGGAACCGGACGTCATCAAAAAATCAGGATAGAATAAAACGACTTACGAGTAAATGGCGATGACGTAATGTTCTATAGAAAAACGGGAACTATTTGCGGATTGGCTATAGCTAATATGATGTCATAAATGGGAGGTAGAAGAGAAAACTTATAGTTATTGAGTATATACTACATGGTGCCGAAATGCCGATTGGATCTCATATACCTAATATGTACAAATATAGGTAAAACAAAAAAATCACATATCCACTAAAATGTGGCGAAGCTTTTAGAAGCTAAGAGTAAGTACTTGTTGAGAGATATAGCAATGACTATTGACTATGTCCCGTAAAATGATTTATAAATATAGCAATGTTTTTGATGACATTAAATGCCGATGAAATATACTGGCGTATTATTTTTTGTCGCCATCCTTTATTGTCGCGATCCTTCCTTTACTGATGCCTAGGTTTTATACAATATCTAGGTACCTATAGTATGCAATACCTGAATTAAGAATAAAGCCACGCATCTGAGATACAATGTTGTAAAATTCTGAAACAAACATTTTGTACCAGAAACACGAAGATTTTGTATCAGAAACACGTAGATATTGTGTCAGAAACACGAAGATTTTGTATCAGAAACACGTAGATTTTGTATCAGAAACACGAAGATTTTGTATCAGTAACACGAAGATTTTGTATCAGAAACACGTAGATTTTGTATCAGAAACACGAGATTTTGTTTTAAAAACTCAGTTTCTCAGTGAATCTCAGTGGCTTTAGTTTTTTTGATTTTGCACCAAAATCCTGTTTATTTTAAGCAGCATATTTAATGGGCGCTACATACCTTCAGTTTTAACTGTGCGATTTAACTGTTCAGTCCAACTGTACAGATAAATCGTAAGTCCATACAGCCTACACACCTTCAAGTAAAAACGCGCGACCTTTCAGTTTTTATCAATATGGCCTCCAGAGAAGACGCTTTAGCGATCGTAGGGCTAATGTGTGCTAATGCTAATTTTTAGGGCTAATAACGTTTTTGCTTCTGATGACGCGTTTCCGTTGAGATCTGATATATTGAAACAACAGACAAGCAGAATTGACTTCAATAGATAAAAAATATACAATTATCGTGTTTCACGAGCACGTCGGATTGTGGAAAATGCCTTTGGCATTCTGG
This sequence comes from Coenonympha arcania, assembly GCA_036785405.1. NCBI lineage: Eukaryota > Metazoa > Arthropoda > Insecta > Lepidoptera > Nymphalidae > Coenonympha > Coenonympha arcania. The sequence goes on from CM072069.1 coordinate 2,276,294, forward strand.
CCTCACGTTTCAGAATCTTTCATACAGCTATAAATTTACAGCCAAATAAAAATACGTATTCACTTCACGCTCGCTGCGACAAAACTGACGAAACTGCACAGTTTTCGACTACACACTCTCAGTTTTAACTGTACAGTTCTATCTGTACAGATTTATCTATTGATATTTTGATTAGATCTCAGTTAAACTGTACAGTTCAACTGTACGTTCCACACACCTTACGATTTATCTGTACAGTTTGACTGAACAGTTAAATCGCTCAGTTAAAACTGAAGGTATGTAGCGCCCATTACGAACCGTAGGAACTAGGAGCTTATATAAATGCTAGACTAAAATGAGAATAAAGATTCCGACGAATTGAGAACCTACTCCTTTTTTTGAAGTCGGTTAAAAAAGTAAAACTGCAGTTCACATTTGAGAATTTATTATTTCGACATTGAATAGTATTGTTACTAATATCACATGTACAGCGTTTCTTAATTAAATTACGGACACAATTCCATTATCATATCAAAGAAGTCGTAATTATCTTACATCTAGGACTAGCAGTTTGAAACCATAGATAAGTATTTTATTCTATAAGTAATGAACTCTGTTCGAATAAATCATGTTCGTGATATGTATAATGTACCTATGCATGAATATCAACTAATATTTCTCGCATAAAACATTATGATAAAGATTCAGCACTATTGTCGTCTTGAAAACATCTAAAGTGTGCTAAAAAGGAAAGAGAAAGAATTCTCTTTCAAAAATATGTACCAATTTTTTTGTCACAACTCTTTATGCATCACATATTACGAATAGGGTATTTAAAAGCAACTTTAATACTTATAAAAAATACTTGTTAGAACGTTTTTTATAGAAACGTGTGCGTTGGTTCAACGTTTGTGCCAAGCTGGTTGGACAGGAATAATCATGGAATAGCGGTGGAATATATTATCATCTACTTTGTTTTGTCCTTGTCTGTCATGAAATTCGAACGAAAAAACGCCAACGCTTTAGAGTTTAGTATTCCGTATCCTCTGTCTGAATTAAAAACTAGACTTTTGTCAAGAATAAAACTTAACGCGATTAATTTTACATCATGAATGTCCACATTTCCTACTATTCTTAAGCATTAGGGCTTTTAGAAGTAGAACAGGATCAAGTACTCCAGGTCGTTCCCAATTTTGATAGAACGTGACGTCTTGTTCCATAAACAAATGGAAATTAACAGTCAAGTGCATATTTCACAAAATCATTCACAGGTCCAGAAATAGTGCTATTTTTTTCTCTTCATTAAGATGAAATACTCCGAAATACAGGCTATAGCACTATTTCAGACGTCTCAATTGGGTTTAGTAATTTTAATTTTGTACAAGAGTTTATTACGTGTCGAAAAGATGCTAGGACACTTGAGCTCAAAAAGTTTTGAATTAATGTTATAAAAAAATTAGCGACAATAAAGCAATTTTCTTAGTTTGTCACAGAATAACTTAGTAGTCAGTACTCGGAAGGTAATACGTTTTTAAACCTGTACAATTTTTCTTGTTTTAGTCATTAATGGATCTTCGTCAGTAGATACTTCGACGAGTCTCCGTCGTTTTCTCAGAGGCCTGGACGACTCCGCGGGTTCTCGTGGTTTTGCTACGATCTTAGCCATTTTGTTTCCTAGCCTGGTAATTTTGAATTTCGGTAAAGTCTGTTCCGGATTACTCACTTCAGGAGTTATTTCACTGGGCGGTGTCTCTCGTTCTATCCTTGCATTAATTTCAGCATCCAAGTCTCTTTTATCAGGAGCTTCGTTATCGTTTTGTTGTATGTCGTTACTTGTTTCATTTATTTGCTCATTTTTATTATTTTTGTTTTTATCACTATTTATAGTAAAGTCTAAAGGACCCTCTGTGTCGTCATTATTTACTTCAGGTTTGACTTTATTCACATTATGCGCTTGTAAAAACGAAGTCAAAGGAATCGGAATAGGTATGGGCAGAGGTATCGGTAGAATGACCGGGTACGGAACGAGGACTGTAACTGGAGGGGCTTGGCCTATAGCGCTTATCGGAGGAGGGAAGTTTATCGGCGGGAACATTCTAGGTCTTTCCGGGTGTATCATCCCAGGGGGTGGAGGCATAAAGCCGAGTCTCGGAGCAAACATTGGGTGTCTGTGTTCATTTAAATGGCCGTTAGGATTATCCATAAAACCTGGAGGTGGCATACCGAACATTGGATTCGGAAATGTGGGAATATTATTGATTGGATTGGGAGGAGAGTGTATAGCACTATTTCCCACTGTGACGGTAGAAGCAGGCGAGGACCCGTCTACAGACGGACTGCACATTCTGACATCCTGCGTTTTCGGCGTTGAATTTTGCCTGATACTCTGAGAAGTGACAGTGGCGGAGCATTTTGATGTTCTCCGTTTCCGTAGGTTCATTTTTGTGTTCCGCGAATCCTTCTTCGTTTCCGGTGACTTTTGTGCAGGTCGCTCGTCCAATGCCTTTGGGTTCATAAGCTTTGCTGGTGGTGCTATTGTAATTAGGGGTAACGGAGATTTTCTTTGGATTGACAGTGGGTCTTGGTCTTCTGGGGGCAGGTTCGGAGGTTTGTCCAAAACGGGTGATCTTGATCGTTCAGATTTCGGTGAGGAGGACCTGCTTTTACAGTTCCTGAGCCAGAGGTCGGGGGTGATGAGGCTGGAGGAGGACGAGGCGTTCACCAGGTGCGGGTTGAGATCGAGGTGCGCCTGCGTCTCTCGGCAGAATATGTGCATCTTGTATTGGTTGAGGCATTTGTCGGAGCAGAACTGTAGCTGTGTGGCGCCATCCTGGAATAAGAAATTAAATTGATTAGGGTTTGAAGAGTTAGTGTTCAGCATTTTTTTAATTGGGGCTTCAGATTTCGAGAGAGAATTGAATTTTGTGAGGTCGAAAAACGGTAACGGTAACGGTAACAGTGCCGCGAGTTCAATGGTTGTTTTCCATCTTAGGATCACTCAATAAATCACCTGAAAGTCCACATAGGCGACGCATATGCCGGCACCAGTCGCAGGTCTTGGCGCTCTTTAAGTTAATGGCTCTGCGCGACTGACTGAAGCAGAGCTCGGAGCAGACCACGACGCCCGCCGCTGCAGCGCGCCGCTCTCGCTCGCTACGCTCTTGTTGCACCACGAGCATTCTTCTACCCTCACCTGAAAGTCCACATAGGCGACGGTGTGTCGCACATGCCGGCACCAGTCGCAGGTCTTGGCGCGCTTGAAGTTGGCTCTGCGCGACTGACTGAAGCAGAGCTCAGAGCAGAACACGACGCCCACCTGCTGCAGCGCGCTGCTCTCGCTCGCTACGCTCTTGTTGCACCACGAGCATTCTTCTATCCTCACCTGAAAGTCCACATAGGCGACGGTGTGTCGCACATGCCGGCACCAGTCGCAGGTCTTGGCGCGCTTGAAGTTGGCTCTGCGCGACTGACTGAAGCAGAGCTCAGAGCAGAACACGACGCCCACCTGCTGCAGCGCGCTGCTCTCGCTCGCTACGCTCTTGTTGCACCACGAGCATTCTTCTATCCTCACCTGAAAGTCCACATAGGCGACGGTGTGTCGCACATGCCGGCACCAGTCGCAGGTCTTGGCGCGCTTGAAGTTGGCTCTGCGCAACTGACTGAAGCAGAGCTCGGAGCAGAACACGGCGCCCGCCTGCTGCAGCGCGCCGCTCTCGCTCGCTACGCTCTTGTTGCACCACGAGCATTCTTCTATCCTCACCTGAAAGTCCACATAGGCGACGGTGTGTCGCACATGCCGGCACCAGTCGCAGGTCTTGGCGCGCTTAAAGTTGGCTCTGCGCGACTGACTGAAGCAGAGCTCGGAGCAGAACACGGCGCCCGCCTGCTGCAGCGCGCCGCTCTCGCTCGCTACGCTCTTGTTGCACCACGAGCATTCTTCTATCCTCACCTGAAATTCCACATAGGCGACGGTGTGTCGCACATGCCGGCACCAGTCGCAGGTCTTGGCGCGCTTTAAGTTGGCTCTGCGCGACTGACTGAAGCAGAACACGACGCCCGCCTGCTGCAGCGAGCCGGTGTCGCTCGCTACGCTCTTGTTGCACTACGAGCATTCTTCTACCCTCACCTGAAAGTCCACATAGGCGACGGTGTGTCGCACATGCCGGCACCAGTCGCAGGTCTTGGCGCGCTTAAAGTTGGCTCTGCGCGACTGACTGAAGCAGAGCTCGGAGCAAAACACGGCGCCCGCCTGCTGCAGCGCGCCGCTCTCGCTCGCTACGCTCTTGTTGCACCACGAACATTCTTCTGTAAACAAAGAGAAATTATAAATAAACATATTTCCTTGCAAACGTTTAGGGAATAGGGTTCGGAGTCAACACAGGTGAGTAAACTCTCATCTTGCAGAGTTTATCCGCCTAAAGCAGTAGGGTTCAACAGGTTTTGTAAGTCACAACGCTTGGAAGAGCCACCTGGAACGAATGCCGGATTCTAGGTCATGAAAATCATGACCAAGTGGACCAGCAAAAAAGATCATAAGACAGGCCAAAAATTTTGGGCTGATGGCGTGGAAGAAGGAGCTTGTCTGAACACATCAACTCGTGCAGGGAGTCGCAGGACCGCTACAAATGGAGGAATATTTTGGGGGAGGCTAGTGCCAACAATAGACTATAGCGCCACAGGATAGATAGATTAATATGTGCAGTTTACATTTTTAAAACGTTGCGACAAAATTATATTGGGCACACTGAGATTTGAGGTTCCATGTCTGAGAATGTCTGCACTACAACATGGGTAGCCGTATCAACTAACATTAGGTAGGTAAAGGTTTTGAATAATCGTGCATAGTCTATCATTCTTTGGAAGACAAAATCACAACAAGAAAGTGAATGTGCAAGATTTTTTTTTGAAAATCACCTTGTACCTACTATCGAGTTAGGTACAAAAAAGCTGTATTTTTAACGGGTAAAAGCTGATGATGTCTGAAGTTCTATAAAAAAAAAACAAAAAACCCTCATTATGTTAATTTAGTAGGTATGGATATTATTTAGAATGAAATAACGACCTGCGTCTCGAATGTCCTATGAATCCGATACGCGGTGGTTCGTTCGTTAAACCGAAGCGGGCATTAATAAGGCCCATAACGAGATATATCATTGTTTTATTTGCGCTAAGCGAGCTTTAGTTTCTAATGAAAGCCTATCCAGTTTCAGGGCGAGCTGAAGAAATTAAGAATTACGTACCTATTTATCTTTAGATTTATTATTTTTATGGCTTAAAACTTACGTACCTACGTTTTATTGAACATGCTGCTGTGTTATACCAGATCACCACCAAAAAAATTTTCGAACTTCTGGGTTTGGTCCATCTTTATTTGAGCAAAAAATTAGCATTAGTACGGTGCAATTAGCTCAAACAACGACCGATCCCGCACATCCAAAGTGAAAGCATTATTTCAATGCCAGATTGTTCTATGCACTGGTTCTATGCAGTTCACATATTGTTTGGTAAAAAGTTACACCCCTGATAGCGTCGGGTTTGGAGGGAGGGGGGGGGGGGGGGGGGGGAGAAGTTCTTTTTTCAGTTTTTCATAAATATTTCACAAACTTTGCAATTTAGCGCGAAAGTTTCAAGGAAAAAGTCATGTTTGTCAAATTGTGAACTGCATAGAACAATTTGGCATTGCAATAGTACTTTCACTTTGGATATCCGGGTTTAAGTCTAATTGCACCGTACTGCATTGCCATCGAAGGAAACTCGGTGTTTTCATTGTTCCTATTACTTCGGTGTGGAAGCCCCATGAAACCATAGAAATAGGGTATCTTTCGTATTTCCATGGCCTATGAACAAGTACCTCGGTATTTAATAGGTATAAATTTCACTTTTGAACTAAAAAAGGATCATCCGGACTCCGGACCTGCCATCATTGCTCTTGATAGACAGACGGATTACATATACCTACGTAAATCGAAATTTACCCTTGGAAAGAAACAAGAGGAGGTCCTGATTAGTATTTCCATGAAAATGTATGGATAGAGTTGTATAGGAGATCGAAGTCGAACTCATCGAATGAATCCTAAAATAATTGTGCTCAAATAGTCTATGGCACCTCCGCATTTCGAATTTCAAAAACACTGTAATTCTATACGTTATCTGTGCTCCATGTAACCTTATAAAGGTAACTCTACACGCTGTTAATCATCACGTTTTAACCGCAAGGCTCCACATTTGTTCGTACGAAATACCTTGTGGACGGAGATCCCGTGATCGCCGTGCTTACGACAAAATTTTACAGAATCTTGATGCTTTGTTCGTTTGACAACAGTCAGAGACAAAATAGTTGGTAAGTAAAATGATAAGGAGAACTTTAATTACTTCTTTATTTACATTTACATACCTAATATACTATTCACGTTTAGCAGGGTAGTACTACCTAGGTAGTAGGTAGGTAAAAAAAACAGAATTTTTGACGGAAATCTGACAAAAGAAGCTAATTATAATGTGTTGAATTGAAATTGCACCTATGGAGTTTAAATGGAAAGAAGAAGGCCTTTGTATGGACTATGGTACCAAAAGCAAGTTTGAAATGCCAGATCTTTCTTTCTTTTGAGATGTCGAGTTTGACGTTCAGATTTTTAACAATTCAAAACATTAGTTAAAGCAGTAGGTAATCAAAAATATATCGAGTAAAGAAACATTAAACAGAAAGACTAGATGACCCAGCAAATGTTGTTTTGCCGTTTTAATTATTTCTCCCTTAGGGGTATGAAAAATAGTGTATATGTCCTATTCTCAGACTGAATTTGTAATGAAAATCGATCAAGCCATTTCGGAAGAGTTTTGTTAAAAACACTGTAACACGAGAATTTTATATATTTGATAAAAAGTGTTAAAATATGATCAAAATAAATAAAGCTCCCGTCAAAAAGTCTTTGTGATTGTGATCTCCGCTTTTCCCGCCTCTAAAGGTAGTCTGGCGATTGCAGGCTCCTAGCCGTTATATAATGTGGTATTTGGTACACGATACGCAAACAATTTCGCGAGCGTTCATTAGGAATAGTAAACCCGCTTTGAGCTATCATGTTCGTAAATAACGTTCGTATATTACGAGATCAATATGGTTCGGATAAATCTGAACTCGGCTGAGATGATTTTATTTTGGATTTTGCGCCTCATTTTACAGTTTTCATTTAGCGATATACAATTTCATGTTGGTTTACGTGTTAATAAAAATAAATGAACGCGCTGTATTTTTAAACGACTTCTGTAGAAAATATTATTGCGACTAGTAACTACTAACTAGTGAGGTTAGGTAACCTATGAATAATTCTCTAATATACCTACCTAATAAGTATAAAATTCGCGTGTCACAGTGTCTGTAACAAAACTCCACCAAAACGGCTTGACCGATGTATGATTTTTTGTATAAAAGTAGTTCTTAGAATACGACGTAAACTATTTTTTAAACTCTTAACTGAGAAAAATTTTATACAGAAAAATTACGTTGGCCGGGTCAACCCGTAAACGTGATAATAATATAATATTAATAATTGTTTATGTTTCGTCAAACACGTCATTTAAATTGTAAACACTTAGTTAATAATTAATAGGTAGTATGCTGTTTTAGTTTTTAAAGCCTTGAGTTTTTATAATAATGTTCTCGTAACTTGGAGCCTGTTGATCATTTATTTCTGACAATTCACTATCGCAACACTGTATGAGTAACTATTAATTTAAATGTATTATGTGTATTATAATGTAAGACCAAAGAGCAGCACGGAGCGGGCGATTTTCTCAGAAAAGTTTCCAATACCGATCCATATCTATAGTTCCCTTTCCCTTCCTAGCAAGTAGCGTTCAATTTTGCCGCTTTTTCCTAGTAAAGATTATATTAATATGGGGTAGACAAGGGCAATTACTTGCTACCTACGCCATTCTTGTTTTTACATTGATATTAATTATTGAACTATTTAAGGCGGTGCTTGTATACTAGAGATGTGCAATGTTTCTAATTGCTGTGTCAACCGGCACCTAGAGTAATGTCTTGATTTTCGTTTCATTTCATAACTTATGAAAATAGTTCGTGGTTGCACTCTTTTACTGCCTCAGTTTACTGCCAACTTGCTATGCAAACATCAATTGAAAATGTAGTTTGTTGTTGAAAAACAGTGGCACAAATTAATTTATTAATGGATGAGAATTAGCCTATATACCTACCTATATATTTTTGAAATACTACTAAGATGGTAATTGTTATTGATTTATTATTAAGATATACTTAATACATCGTAAGGGCGAAGGTACAATACTTCACACTATATACTTACTCGAATTATAATTGAACAATACGTAATTCTAATAAAATTTTAGTGGTAAATGAAAATTAATAAAACAGCTATGAAATCGTATCGTAATATCGCATCGTATAAAAAGGTGTTTATGTCGTTACGCGTAGTGTACCTACATGCTACTTTGAATAGAGTTTCGGGGAACGAAAGCTGCACGCGGTTTGCGGGGAGTTTTCCTAGTATTTGGAAGTGTATTAACAAAATTATTACGTAGGTAACACTAACACACCATATGCATATCGAATTTAATATTCAGGCCCAAGACGGTATTTATTTTCGTCATTAATATGAGTATGTATAAAATACGTTGGTTGCCGGAAAATAGCATAGAAAAGCCATATTTTACCTTATTAAGTACCTACTAACAAATTAATACCTATAGTTTCTGAGCGTTTTAAGTTTTAAATATAAAGAAATTACACAAACACCTATTGTACCTAGTTTCCGAAAAAACTTTTCCTAGTTTTGGAAAAGCTTTATACATATTATCGAGAAAATTACGTTCAATTGTGTTTTAGGAAACTTGTAGAGCGTACAAAAAAAATGTGCTCAGTAAATAGACATAATTATACCCTGGACAGGGCGGACGGTGCGGCCGAAAATGCTTGTTTTGCCACCAGCAGTAGGGTCACGCCAATGACTTCTATGTATCCTCATTGGGTCACGCTGCAGTTTGCTTGTATAAAAAAGGTTTGTACGTAAATCGTTCGGATGCCCATATCCTGAGTTTTCTTATCGGCGGCTCAGGACGAAATAATGCCATGGACATACCTTTGCCCTTCTGGTCCGCCTGCTCCGGGCTGCCGTCCCTGGCCCTGGAGGCCGCCCAGCGCCGCAGCTCCAGGCGCTCGTACCCGTACCAGCCCAGCAGTTCGTTCATCGCCGTCTCCGCGTACTCCTGGAAACAGACCAGTTCCTTCCTCAACTCACTCCACGGAGTACATAATAGTACCTAACGGTACAGACGGTTCACTCCGCAAGATGATTTAAAGGAATAGCGACTCTAGCGCTGATACAAAAAAGTGCAATTCAGTTCGCAATAGCGCCTGGCTCCGCCTCCGCTATGCATCTAAAGTTGTGGTCGCTTTCTATCGCGTAACTTTATCTCTTTCGACATACTAAGGTTGCCTCGTAATCGTGCCCACGCAGCGCGTGAAATAGACAGTACAAGAACTAACGCGTGCAACCTAGCTGGTAACTTTTAGCATAAACTTTATACAATAGTTACTCGGCTGTATTTATAGGTACTAAAGTCCGGCCGCTGAAAGAATGCGATCGTGACAGTTGTCATTTACAGTTAGCCGTGACATGACTAGTGATGGGAGAAAACAAACAAATCGCGGTGAAGCAGTCACTTCGCACATCGTTTTGCACTGAGGTTTTGCATCACGAAACGATTTTTGGCAAAATTGTTATTTAGGTAATACACGGCTAAATGTCAATTCGTACCTAAACAGTCATGCAACGTGTGCGAAAATAAAATCGTTATTTTTATTTATTCTTCAATAATAAAACAACAACATTTATGCAAAATGAATGGGCGCTGACGACCTCTTTAGCGCTGTTATTTTATTGCGAATGATCGCCGTAATAAATACCCGAGAATAATATATTTAAAATGTCCGAAAACAACGGCACGAAATGTAATTCGACAAATATCTGTGCCACTATAAAAAGATTATGTTTTCAGATGTTGTTACGTCGTTCGTTATGTACAATGATGTCGTATTTATAAAATATAATAAAAACTAACAAGGTCTTGGCTCATTTATTTAGGAGCAAATAAACATGGCTGTTTAGCTTGAAAATGCAGAAAGTAAGTATTTTTGACACAGTTCCACGGAATTACTAGATTTTTTTTATTGCGATCGATTAATATTTTTTTGTTAGTTTCTGATATTTTCCTAATGCGAAAGTTTCATCTTAATTCTCGCAGTGTTATATGATAGCAAATTGTAATAGGTATATGACCTACTGCAACATCATCGCACTATCCAAAGACCAAATTAAACCTGTGATGATCAAGGGTACCTATTTCAAATTAGTAGTTAACATTTTCTCTTTATGTATAGCTAACTCATTCTAACTCGCCTCCTCCTTTTCATGATCATTTTGAGACGTTAATTACAATATATATGACAACTCTAAAAATGTTGCTACCATCATCAAGACGTTACCATTCAATCAAAGAGAATAACAGAAGATAGATAGGTATAGTTAATTATGTTATCGTTTTGTTTTGTTGCAACGCGGGACCATTATTAATTTTTGCATGCAGAGAGCACAGGCGTATTTACTTACCTCCTACTATCCCAGAGAATAAATTCTATCGTGTAGGTATATACTTAAGAAGTTTATGTTTCAAAATGTATCGCACATCAAATGATGGTCGCCCAAAGACGTTGGATCCTTTGACATGAGAGCTCTTAATTAATAAAGGCGCTGCCGAGAGTGTCGCCGTGCCCGTGACGTCAGCCGCGGGTTGGCTTTCAAACGGTGACCAGCCGGTAATTGGGCTCCCGTTACTGAGACTGTTTTGACGGGACACGGGAGTCGGGAACATAAGCTGGGTTCTAACTATGCCAACTACTCCATGTACTGCGCTAGCCGCTAGTGCTACCAAATACCAAAGCATGTACTAGGTATCAAGTCAAAATCAAAGTCAAAATATATTTATTTCACATAGGCCTAACTTACAAGGCACTTGGAAAACGTCAACAATATATTTTGTTACATAATATAATGTACGGTGATAACTACAAGTCGACTTAAAACTAAGTTTACGAGGGTTCCAAGTTCCAACGCGCCCTGCACTGAGAAGAAGCCCACAACAAATTCAGCCGGGTTTTGTTTTCGGTTATCTATTATATATAAATAATATTATATATTATTATTATGAAATGCTCTTAAAAACTAGTTGAGCTAGAAATTATAATACAGCAGTTCATTCACTCCCAAGGATTTGATTCATGTAAATAATCCTTAAGACCCCGGTCCTCGAGCGAGGCAACTTACGATCCTGATATTTTCTAGGCACACAGAAACAATAAGCGGTGTAAATTTAGTACCCTGACCATGAAAAATCAAACTTCGATACTTCAGACAAATTAAATGTCCATCGCGCGTTTAGTCTTTGAAGTATGCTCATAATTGTCAAAAAACACGCATTGTACGTAGAAACTAGTTTATCGCATTCGCAGTTCGCGGCCTAATACAGAGACAGTTCGACTTTGCAGCCCGCAGATGCCGCGTCAAAGTGTGAGCGTTTAGGCGTGAAGTTAACTTATTATTTTATTAATGAGAATTTCGATAATTTTTAACTCATTTGTAAGATCTGGGTTTCTATATGAATTATTATTCTTATTACTGTTGTCACTACACTGTATGAAATGCTAGGCAGTGGTTTCAGTTGATGTATTTAATGAACCGAATATGAAGTTTTTTTTTAACTGTATAGGCTAGCGCTTGACTGTGACCACACCTGATGGAAAATGATGATACAGTCTAAGGTGAAACGCGCTTGCCTAGGAGATGCCTATTAACTCTTGATCTAAAGGCGCCCGGGTTGTAACTGGCAGGAAAGACAGTGCCTGGGAGTTTCATATTAAAATGTATGGCGTTTTTCGCGTATAAATATGATTGATTTGGAGCTCATATTATTTGCTTTTTGGATTGAATTATAAAAAACTAGGCCGGTGAATGTATTATCGATACTTTCGTCTCATGTTTGAACCAAAAATATTTTCAAACGTAATAACGAAATGGCTTGCATAGTTCAATTAGAAAAGGCTGTATTAGATGTTTTGACCTAAGTGACGCATTTTTTTTCTCTAAAATCAGGAATTATTGTATAAATATTCTATGGTGTTATCTGTTTACATTATCAAGTGTAGGCACTCGTGTAACAAAACTCCTCCGAAACTTCTTGACCAATTTTTTGTGTAAATTTGGTAGGTCTTTAAACAAATTAAAAGGCAAAACAGAGTATCTAAGGTCAGCTAGTCCTTCTTTTAATATATAAAATATTTTTGTGTCACAGTGTTTGTAACATAATTGCCCCTAAACGGCTTTTCCCGATTTTTTTGAAATTTTTTATGTATTCGCTAAGGCTGAGAATAGGACGCAAACCTTTTTTTTGTACCCTTGTATTTAAATAATCTATATAGCAAAACAACATTTGCCGGGTCAGCTAATCTTAATGTATATTGAAGCTCTTTTTCGTCTACTTGCTCGAAAAAAATACGAATAATTATATTACAAGCAGACACAACTCTGTCACTGACGACCCACCCCGCTATTCACAGAGTCATAAAAACAATATCGATCGCGAAGAACTTCCAGCGCTGCAGCGCTGGAAGTTCTTCTTCAAACAGACGTGCAGTCGCCTTGAGAACTGAAACCGCACTGAACTTTTCACGCTCGAAGTCTCGTATAGCGATTTGTGGGAGGGTATTTTTTCATAGTAAAATGTATGGCGTTTTTCGCGTATAAATATGATTGATTTGGAGCTCATATTATTTGCTTTTTGGATTGAATTATAAAAAAAAAGGGCGGTGAATGTATTATCGATACTTTCGTCTCATGTTTGAACCAAAAATATTTTCAAATATAATAACGAAATCGCTTGTAGAGTCCAAATAGAAAAGGCTGTTTTAGATGTTTTTGACCAAAGTCATTCATTTTATTCTCGAAAATGAAGAATAATTTTATAAATGTTCCACGGCGTTAGTGTAGACTCATTCACTAGCCATCTGAGTTTTTTTTTTGGTGTCATATAATGAAGTGAGTTGTTCAATATAGTTAAAACCGTAACTCCCTTTTTGCACGTTTTACAGGTTCGCGACCCTTAATACTATAGTAAGCTTTATTTTAATTTTACGAGCTTTCGTTTTACAGCGTCTTTGAACTTATTGAGGGATAAGTTTAATATTTCATTAGGAAGTTTGTTGTAAAAGCGTATCCCATTGCCTTTAGATGATTTATTTATTTTCATAGCATGTATATTGTCATACGTGTAAGCACAGCATTGTATAACAGTGTACCTATAGTCGATTCGCTTATAATTTATCGTTACAAGTACATGCGCACGGTCGGCGTAGTTTGATGTCGTCGGTGTTCTCAAAGGGCATATGTACAGTCGCGGAATGAAAAGGTTCGCCACCTTAGTGTCGATTTTCCCTTGCACTAGTACTGCAAGAGTCCATAATGACAACATACTAAAACAATCGACTAGTGCAAACAAATTACTTTGAAAATTGATGAACCTTTTCATTCCGGGACTGTACTTATAACGACAAATTCTAAGCGAGTAGTACAGGTGGCGGCTAACTTTTTGAGCATGAAATGACGTAGTGGGGGCAAGTTAGCGCACGCGACTCTCCTCTGATTCGCCCCGCACTTACCACCAAAAGGATCTTAGATTCGCTTATGCACAATCAAGGTCATATAACCAAGAAGTTTGCCGTGTACAGTATCCTCAACCTCGAATCTGGACTCGTTTTGTGAAGTCACTGAAACGAAATTTCAAAAAACTTCCTGCTGTCTTAGCTAAAGGTACCTAACTCTATTACCACGTACCTATCACATCTCGTTGTCAATATCTACACAATTTAAGATTTTTTATGTAAAACCCAATATTTAGGACGTCTTATAAACAAAAGTTCGCACTTTTCCGGGGTAAGTAACTGAATTAAGATTATCTAAATTAGGTTTCATTAGGTATAGCCATTGCATTGCCATCTAAAATCTGAAATTACTAAAAAATTCCTCACTGATATATATTCATAATCTAGCGGCTGCTTAGGTTTCAGTATTGCCATTGCATTGCCTTCTGAAATTGCTAAAAAATTGCTCACTGATATATTCAATATTCATAATCTAGCGACTGCTGCCATGGATGCATCAAAGTTAAATTTCAGGTTACCGCTACAATATCAGGTTCAAACTCGCATTTGGAACTCGGCTGTTTGATTTTTGGCCTCAATGAAAATGGATATGCTATTTCATATCAGTAAACACTGCAGTATTGTGAATGTGGATTATTATCGTTGTGTATATTTTTTTCTAAATTCTTCTTTCAAAGTAAATGAGTATTTTCTGCTTTTATTAAACTGTAAAAACCACGATATAACGCAAGTATTTCCCTGCCTATGTCTATTTTCTATTAGGAAGTGCGGAAAGTTTTTATTTACTAACCATAATCTTTATCTCTTATCATAATGAGTTAGTTATTTTTTTACCAAACTGTTTTTGCGTTCCGTAATGCTAAATTAGAAAAGTTTTTTAGAATTGATTTTTAGGGTTCCGTAGCCGAATGGCAAAAAACGGAACCCTTATAAATTCGTCATGTCTGTCTGTCCGTCTGTCCGTCTGTCCGTCTGTCCGTCCGTATGTCACAGCCATTTTTTTCCGAAACTATAAGAGCTATACTGTTGAAACTTGGTAAGTAGATGTATTCTAATAAATTTTGGGGGTGCCCCATACTTAGAACTGAAACTCAAAAATTTTTTTTTCATCAAACCCATAGTATTTATGGATAGGTCTTCAAAAATGATACTAAGGTTTCTAATATCATTTTTTTCTAAAATGAATAGCTTGCGCGAGAGACACTTCCAAAGTGGTAAAATGTGTGTCCCCCCCCCCCCCTGTAACTTCTAAAATAAGATATGATAAAACTAAAAAAAATATATGATGTAGGTACATTACCATGCAAACTTCCACCGAAAATTGGTTTGAACGAAACCAATGTTTGATGTTGAATAAGTTGGTTATGGGGTTCAAGAAAAGTGGTCTTTATGGTTTTATTCCTCCGGTAGTAGTAGGTACGGAACCCTCAGTGCGCGAGTCCGACTCCACTTGTCCGGTTTTTCATTACTATAACGAGACATCGATCGCATTTTTATCTTGTCATCGCGCAGAAATTTAGAATTTTAGAAAACGATAATTTTTTTAATCAAAATATAAATAATTTTTAGCTTTCTAAAGTTTTTGCCAGGCGAAAGGGTGGAGCAACTGCTCTACCTTGCGCTACCCGGGGTACCACTGGCAAAATAATTACCCATGGTACCCTAGGGGGACTATCGGGGGGACCACGAGCAATAAACGACCCTAGGCCCATGGTCAAGTACTAACTTGTAATGTGTAAAAAACTAACTAGAGTAACTTTGTAAAACGTACGCAAGTACGTCCAACTACGTCTGTAGGATCGCGTTGACTCGTATAATTTGCAGTGTAAACCGCGCGTAGGTCGGTGTCGGGTTACCCCCGCTCCTAAATTTACCTTGCCCTGGCAGCTACCGCCTTGCCGCGCTAAAAGCATTCATGTTACACTAGCTACGGCTTGGGGTTTCGCTCCATTCATTTCACCACATTTAACCATGATTAATCCAAGGTTAATCATAGTTTGAAATCCTCAATTTCGGATATTTTTTTCAAATCTTCTGCTATTATCTGTGTTGTCAAACTTAAATATCAACCCTCGCCTTCGGCTCGCGAGAAAAACTTCTCGGATACAATGGGTTTTATGACCAAGTTACACACTCTGCTTTTCACTTCGATGTTGTGGAAATTAATTCTAGTAAATAATTATTTGCCACACCGACAATTCAGAGAACGATTTTAGAGGATAAAATTCTGTTTTATCCAGCTTACACACAGCATAAGCAACAACCTCACGAGCATGACAAGTGTCATTTTTGAACTCGTAGCACTAAAGTTCGTAGTCCGTTTCCTTCCTTTATAATATTACTAGTAGGCCGCGTGGAGGCGCGGCCCACATGTGGCTCGCGGGCTGTCTTCCCCCCTATTTGCTTTTCAACTTTTAGTCTCTTCAATGCCATACATTTTCTATGGAAAAAAATAAATTTTGCATGCATTTTGAATCCGCTATTTTGAATTTTTTTTCTATCCATCGAATAGACTTTCGGTTCATCACCTCTTGTCAAGACAACTTCCTTTTTTATTTTAATTTTTTATATTTTCCGAGATACCGACGAAATTCATATGGCGGCATTTTGAATCCGCCATTTTGAATTTTTTTTCAACTCACTGCCAATGTCTTGACATTTCGAGTCCCCCCACCTAGCTTCGATACCCTGGCGGCGCTCTTTACCTGTCTCCGAAATCCTCAATCATCAGCTCCTTTTATTATCAGCTCTTATTATATCCTTATTTTTCCTCCGGATGAAGTTTTCTCTTCTATACGAACCGATCAGTATAAAAAAAAATTTCATACAAAATTGTTCAGGAGAGGTGATCAATCACAGTGAGTCAGTCAATCAGTGAATCAGCACGAGTAGCTATCCTTTTGTATATTATTTAGTATTATTTAGTATTTATAATATTATCTAGTATTTCGTTTTGAGGGTATGTGCCAAATCATGGAGAAAACACTTCATTACAGAGCGCTTTTTGCTACGGCGCGGCGCTACGCTTATACTTTTAGCTACGATTTAAGGCGGGTCACCGGACATGAAGCGGGGAAACCAGTTTTTTGATCGAATTTTAGGTGTTTAATCTCGCTCTCGCTCGCTAAAAATTTTTCGAGTTCTATTAAAAATCTACAGGGTCATATAAAAATACCAACTCGCTCTCGGCCTGTAGTTGTTTACACTTTTGTTCTAC
Organism: Coenonympha arcania; assembly: GCA_036785405.1. Lineage (NCBI taxonomy): Eukaryota > Metazoa > Arthropoda > Insecta > Lepidoptera > Nymphalidae > Coenonympha > Coenonympha arcania. The sequence continues at coordinate 2,293,240 of CM072069.1, forward strand.
AACTTTTTTATACTCGATATTTTCGGAAATATCAAATATTCAATATTTTACAGGATACTGGTACGATATTGATTGTATCAAGAATAAAGATTTTAGTGATTTAATTATATTTAAATTCTTTATTTACTTAAAAATTCACATAAAAGGACATTGCCCACCCCCCCTTAGACACCTTGGCCCTGGGTACCAACTCTTAAACCTGTGTGAGGCTGATTGTATGTGGGTTGAGCAAGGCATCGGATACGGCATTGGTTTAAAAAGAGTAATCTATAAAACCAGGGCCTTCGAAGCTAGCCACCACTATACCCAAGTTCGTGCTGGGGTCTCCATGAGAAACGGGTACGAGATCCATATTCAAGCTGTGATTGTTAGGGTTAAAAGAGTCGCCCGAGTCCTTTTTAAGCATAAATGTTGCTTAATTATCATATCTGGGAAAATAAACACAAATGACAGGTACAAACATAAACACTTCATGTTGATTTGTTATATGACAACCACAGATGACATAAGTGTCTTTCTTTGATATTTGATTATACGATTAATATTGCCATATTAAAAGGAAGATCAAAAACCGATATTGATGTATCGATTATTGACTTATTTCTCTTGAAATTATTTCATAAAGGTATATTATGTTTACGGAAGTAAATTCTTTTTATTTTTAAATCCTGTTTTACCTTATTTTATTAGGTATTTAAAGCTATGTTTTAACAGTAATTAATACCTATGAAAAATTAATTATACTAGATATTAGTACAGCTGTAATAAAAACAGTAAGCAATAACGATTATAACGTATCAAATCAAATTAAATCAAATCATAATGTTTAATCTTCCACAGCCAAACTTACAGGCACTTGCGCAATGTCAGACTTTATGATCACGTTCGGAAAGCAGAAGAACGGACAGGACACTGGCGAGGTGCCAGTCGGCACATTTGTATCTAATACAAATAATAAAAAAATAAAATAATAAAAAAACCTTTATGCTAATACAAATAAACCTTATTTAAAATAAATCGATATTGTTCGATTTAAGTTCGAGTTTTTACAAATCGATTAAATCGATCGATATTAAAATGTGGCTACACTGAATGCATTCAGACTGAATGAACCTCAATGGGCTGACAGAAAAATGGTTTTCGATTTCCTTTATTGTTTCAATACTTATTTTTTTTCAACAAATTGTAGAAATCTTCTTTGGATAAAATAATAATTTTATAGTTAGTGAAAAAACACATAGTTTTTTTCGGCTAAAGGATATTGTTGGGCACTGCCGGGCCATATATGGGCATCTCCCTTTACAAACAATAATAATTATTAACTAAGAAACCTGGATTAGAAACATTTTTAGACTATGAGCCTGTTAAAATTTACTAGGTCCCAGTACTTCAGTAGGACTAGGTACCTACTCAGTAAGTCAGTAGTCATCGAATACAATGTAAACTAAGTAGGTTAGTTAGTACCTATAGTCTACAGAGAGCCTATTATAGACTGCACAAGAGCACGGCTAATGTTTCTGACTATGTAACTTTATACTTCACGATGTAGGTTCATAAACGATCGTGTATTTAGGTCACTTTTAGAAGACTTTTGTTATACGTAAGCTTTGGTTTTGCTCTTTGTATTGCCAATAATGAGAAAGCAAATGAGGGCAGGTATTGAGTTAACTGAAAAGGGAAAACAGGACATCGTAAAATAGATAAGAATTCTTATCGTTCAAGTAAATCACCACTGTTAATTAGTTATCTGTAGATACTTAGTACTGTATGTATTACTTAGATACGATATATGTATCTATATTGTATAAGTAACTTATACTATAGGTACGATATAGGGATGACTTATCACACATAACATAAGGGCGCAGATTACGTATTAGCGAAATGCAGCTATCTGAGTATTTGAGTACAAATTAGCGCGCGATCGTATTACGAGTTACGACTTACGACTTACGTCATCTATTACATTAGGCAAATTATCGGCTCCATCGCCTGTAAGTTGTGACACGATATCTGTTTACCAACTCGCTTTCCCACCGCTCAACGCTTGTCTGTAAAGCTCCAAGCACTATCATCATCATCGTTAACGGCGTAGAAGCCGTATTTAAGCGATTTTGAATGAAGTTTCATTTAAAAACTATAAAGACAATTACTTTAAAATTTAAACGTCATGTATTTTGGCTCTAAAATCGCTTAGAAGCAGAAACACGATTTGATAAGATTTTTCTCGATAGAATGTTCTCCCAAAAGTAGCTCCGAAATCTCAGTTTTTCTAGTTTTTATTGGAAACTACAGTGAATGTAATTTTTTTAGTGCGTCGGTAATAATAATATTCAAAAACGCTTCGAAACGTTGTACAAGGTTGTTAAGTGTAAAGTTGATAAGTGGCTGTACAAGGTTTAATTTCTCTTATATTCTTCCGCGACGCTGCATGTCGCACCTACCAACGTATCTGTGAGAGCGAGAAAGACAAAAAAAAAATCAACAAATCCCGAAGAAAGTGTTGGAAAATTGTGTGTGGTGTTTCATGTGGGCAGTGTTCCTGCATATTGTACCATACAGAATCTTTTCAAGTAGCGGATTACAGCAAAACAAATTAATCTGTCCTGCTAATTATGGATTTCCGCAAAATAACGCCTGCTTCCATTCAATATTCAACAAATCCCCTTAACGAACATATTGCGAAATGCGTATGAATTTATTTTTTAATTTTCCAGAATTGGAGCTATTGGGAACCAATATGAAGTGCGTAAATGAGTATGTTTGAGCAATTGTTTTACTGAAAAACATGTACCTAGAATCTAAATGTTTTTGATTAAAACTCATTGCAATAAGCCTAAAAATCCTACGATGTATAAAATTTACCTTTACTTATATTCGCGAAAAACTAAGTACTTCCGGGTGGGCAATTTACCCATCCACTAGCAAAAACGCTCCGCCAAGCGATTTAGCGTTTCGGTGCGATGCTTGTAGAAACCGTTGGGGTAAATTTACTTACCCTTCCAAGTTAGTTCGATAACATCTTAAGCTGCATCATCACTTACCATCAGGTGAGATCGCAGTCAAGTACTAACTTGCAAAGAGAAAGAAAAACCTTAAATACCTACTTACCTACAGGCTACATGATTAGTTGTGATCTTAGTTTACATCGTCATATTATGTTCTTGAGAAATTCCTAGCTTACCTATGTGTTATTAGTTATTATTTCCTCCTGGTAGATCACGATTCACAACAGATTTGAAAGCTACAGCAAAATGGGTTAATAAAGTAGAGTGGGTTGATGATATAGTGTTATTTTCTTAAGTATCTATAGTGACATGTTTTGCAATACCATACCTACTTATAGTAGGTACTGCTTACTAGATACATCATGTTCTACAATACATGGCTGGTAATGTAATGATATTAGCTCGCGATCGCGTTACGGCATTAGGTAAATTATCAGCTCGACTACTCCAGACATGTGATATGTTTGCCGTGCTCGAGCTCGAGCTATCATGTCGCTCGTATTACCTACGGCTACCCTATACCCGTAGCATACCATTAGAGTACCACCCTAAAAAGGTTAGCCCCAGATTAGAGGTTAGATAGTTGATAGATAGATATTTAAGTACTTAGTTTATTATATTTATTTATTCTGGCACCACCTACCTCGTATCTAATGTAAAATATTTCTTCACGCCATTGGTTGCCTGGAATACATCGCTATGTAGCGATAAGGTCGCCAAATTTTACGCCTAAGTTTGTGTTTTGATTATTTCTTTTTTTATATTTTTATTCTGTGGTGTGCTATAAAGTGTTTATCTATCTATCTATCTATCTATTACGAAATACATAACCGATGAAGTTCGTTCGTTTCAGCCGACGGACGTCCCAATTTAGACAACAGCCTCCTGCTATGATTTCCAACCTATACACGGTCCTGCAGGCTGCGCCACTTATATCCAGCGACGTTTTGTCATAGTAGCCCGCGAAATTCAAATTTTATTAGATTTTTCGCAAATAGTAGGCTAATTACATCGTAGGCTTATGGCAATCAGTTTTGTGAGCATAGATGTTTTTCATAAAAAATTTGGTCAAAAATACTTATTTATTTCAATTAGTTCCCGATAGTTCCAAATATGGCAGGCTGCAAAAAATAATCTTTCGGCCTACGATGTATACCTAATTAGTCAAGTCCAGAAAAACTAAATAAGATTTGAATTCTAGGCGCAGAGGTTATTTATCCACCCAACCACCGTCAAAATTTTAAACCCAAAAAACCGTTAAACTCGAATCATAACACCAAAACCCCGTCACTCGGAGTCAAATTATTTTTAAAAGCGCAACCCTACGCAGTAGTGGTGCGAAAAACCCACCGTGTCGGGTTACGCGTCTCCGATATCCGTCAATCGATTCACATGCCTCTCATTACGAAGTCTGGCGCGAAACGAAACAAAGCGCGGCTCCTGTTGCACTCTCCACCCGAGCCGTGTTTTGGTCATGCGAGATGGCAACACTTGGAGGACATGTTTTAGCTGGCAACACTACTTGCAATGCAGCGTGTGTGAGCGTGACTGAGCGCGCGTCCTTTGTAAATTTAAACCGAAATTGTATCCTCCTGTGATATTGTACATGTAATTACACTACACTAGGTTGTAAGTACCTACCTGTACTTTCTATGCAAGTGTAAGTTTGGTTTCGCTTGTCGTGAATTGTATGGAAAAACCGCCTCTGCCCTGATTATGGACACGGAATCTGAACCCCTCAAATAAAACAAAGAAGCATTTAAATTGATTATTTTTTGTAATAAAGTTTTACACACTTATCAAATTCCGATGAAATTTGAACCCACGTCCCTTAGCTATTGCAACTGGGTGTTATGCCGCTAAGCAACGGGAGAACATACGGCTCCAAATGAAACCATCATAATAGTTCGAAGTCATTGACGACAATTACTATTGAAACGTTTTGAGTTTGGAAGTCAGTTCATTCGAGAGCTTTCCCCGCGTTTAATAACCTCAACTGGTGACAGAAGGGCTGGCTCATTTTTTGCGCAACGTATCAGCCTAGCTGTTCAACGCGGAAATGCAGCCAGTATTCTTGCCACCATTCCACGAGGGCAAGACTTGTATAGTAATTAGAATAAGCTAGTGATAAGTTTTATTGTAAAAGTTAATAAAGTAATTTGAAAAGTTACTTAAATAAAATACAATATTTAAGATCCATATAAAAGCTCTAATTTGCCGCCTATACTTACTCGTATCTAGTACCTACCTAGAAGTTAAAATTTGCGTTCATTGAAAAGTTCGAAAACGCTGAACGCATGCTAAGCGATTTACCATTGTGTTCATCTACTCATTCACAACTTCTTATTAGTCATTATAAGTCATTACGAATCCTCGGAATGTACTCAGTAAATACAGTATACTGTATACCCACTGATAAATAAATAAGCGCATAATATTCGTGCTCGTATTAATTTCGCACGGGTATCGAAGTCGTACGTGCAAATGGTCTGTTTTGCGCGTTACCGGAGCCGTTTCATAATACAAACTGTGCGTTTGCAGCCGAGACCAGCCGTGTCAGTGTGGTATGGTTAAAAATATTATTTGCCCCGTTTCGAAATGCTATACGATACTTTTAATGGCGGCTTGGTATGGAATTTTACATATTGATTATTATTGAAATACCTCCTAGGGACCTAGACGAACCGGCATTGCCATTATTGAGGTATGAAAAATAATATTAGGTTAAATATTCTCGTAATATTCACCTACGTTATATTCTCAGACCTACCAAAAATACCCAAAAAAATCATAAAGATCGGTCAAACCGTTTTGGAGTAGTTTTGTTACGAACACTGTGACACGAGAATTTTATATATTAGATAGATCTATTAATCTTATAATCTATGCTTATTATAAGTACTATAATAAGCATAGATTATAAGATTAAGTGAAAATTAGTAATAGGAAACAAAAATATACCTACTCGGTCATTAGACACAACTGATAGTTGATACTGACCATACTATTAACCTATAGGCACGAAAGCGCACAAAATCGAAGAAATTCGATTAAGAGGTACCTAACTACCTAAAAATAAAAACTACATAACTGTAATATATAAATATCCTTTCGATCCGATAAGAAAGTTCTCCATCTTCAATGGAAGAAGAATCATCATAAAATTTTGAAGAACTCACTGATTCTGTACTTTCCCTGCCATCAGTAGTCGGTAATCTAGGTAAGTACCTATGTAGGTACTTATCGCAGGAAATAAGAACCCAATAACATAAAATGTAGAGTTGGTGTCTTATTACAGCTATGAGTAAAAATAAGAAGTACAGTCGTGGATTCGTCATCGGGTGTAGTGTTACAAACTGTGCGGGTTATACTCGTACGAACAACATGGGGACTGGGGTCACACTCACTAGCAGAACTGGCGCGCTTAGCTATCAAGTTTTATTCTTTGTTACAATTGGTTGAATCTGTTCTTCCTCGTAAGGCAAAACGAGTTTGAATCAAATTCAAAAAATTTGTAGTTTTTTGTAATTTGTACTCTAATTAGACATAATAGCCATAGGCTAAAGGCATTAAAATTTCGGAAATGCCGTTACTCATTTCATACTCCATACTCGGATTAAAACGTATAAAAAATTGAATTTCGCGGGCACACCCGTCGCAGGAAACATGAGAGAATATTTTCTAAACGGGAAGACAATATGAGATAAAAGTAACGTACTTTAATTTAGAATAATTAAAAATATGCATTAGGAATTCGTACAAACCAGAAGATATTTTGGAAGACTTCTATGGGCCATGGGGCATTTGTTTGTGGAATGTGCTCTGTGGTTGATGTTATTTAATTCTTCATGTATGACGATGCCGACTTCAAAATTAAACTCCTCGATCATATTAACTGGGAATGTTTGCAGTTCCTAATATGCCAATTATTTAGGGCCCCGTGCTCATTGAAATCTGACTTTGAAAATAATTAGGTAAGTTCGTTATTTTAAGTTTTGTATGTGATCAAATCTTCAGTTGGGCACATGCTTAAAGAAGGGCATAGGGCCTCCTTCAGGCCTCTTAACGGTCATTATGTCGTTTTACAAATCGCATAGTGGTGATTGGCAGTAAATATTTGAGTTTGTTCTAAAATATACGATCACTCAAACAACTGAAGGCGTAGCAGCCAAAACAATATGCAAAATGCAACGTGATATTTTGGAACAGAGGTGCAGCATGTTGTATGTTTATATATATTGAAAACTCCATACCGGATGTCGGTTGCTTGAATGATGACGCAAGCAGTTTCCAATTGCAACTAGAATTAAATGCAAGAATATTAAGTATGCTTCACTTTAGAATTGCACTTTAGAATTAGTGCAGTTTGAAAATCGTAACGTAATCTAATCTAGCCCCAAAGTAAGAGAAGTCTTGTGTTATGACTGATGGCCCTTATGGCTAGATACTATAGAGAATTGACAAACATACAATATAATGAATTATATTTAAACTTGCAGTTAGTACTTAGTATACAGAAAAACAAACATACACTGAAATCTGAAATATATACATGCTCATCACACAAAAAAAATCAGTTGAGTTGAACCCACGACCTCCGACGTAGAAGGCAGAATATCATCAGCATTCTGCGCCGATCGGTCGTCCAATCCAATCTATAGTGCCAAGCCAATCTATAGTTTCGTGTACAGGAGTCACCATAACAAGAAACCGGAGCTGCGCATAATTTATAGCTATAGGCGACACCCGACACCGCTTGCGTCACTCTCGAGCCCCGCCTCGCGCCTGTGACTTGCTGACACCCGAGACTGTACCGAAAATATCAGTTTCTTAATCGTTGCCCATGCTGCCAGCTTTTAGCTACGTCTACAGGTAGGTATATGACTGGAAGAGACTTTCGTCATGTTCATTATCCAAATTCCTTCATCTGAATTTCGAATTCAAAAACACGATCTTTTCACTTGTTTAGAGCTTTTGACACTCTCTAAAGTCTAGCCCAGTAAAAGCTTATTTCTAAAATTACAATGACTTTCTATTAAAAAATCAGAAAAAGGCGAATTTTTAGACTAATCTGACTTTTTTTGAGACTTAAGTAAGTAGTCCATATGGCTAGATACCAAGTGATGAAGTTATGCACCCGACTTTGTTGACCGACCTTGAATGGCCTGCACTGTGCCAAACTTTGATGTGACGTAACGAAACCCTATATAGGTGCTTACATATTATAATACCTAAACTTTAAAAATATATGTAAGTATGTATAGTATGATAGATTACAATTTAAGTAGGTAGGTAAACAAAACTCAAATATTTATTTTGAAATCTTCACATTAGGTTCGTCGTAATCGTAATTTATAACTGTCAATGACAATAAAAAGGCCAAAATACCTATAAATATAAAATAACATACAAATACCGGGCGATGACATTTCGGATGGATATATCGGAGGTAAGTGTTGGTATCGGGTTGCGACTTGCGAGGTATCCGATGTCATCATGACTGGTCATTTGTTACCGGTAGCCGGAATTTAGCGTTTTGAATTTCGTATTTTTATTTACGGCAAATGTTACAAATAGACATTAATTATTATCTTTTTCTTTTCGATGTAACGTTAGAATAAAGAAATTAACTGTTTGAAATAATATAAAAGGACTTTATTATTAAATTTTAGGCGAAATTTTAATATTAAAAAGTTTAGTTTAAGATCATCAAGAGATCATCAATTGAAAAGTAAATCAGCATACGTTTTCAATAATTTGCATTGATTGAAGAAGATAAACGAAGGAAAGTTCTATAATTTGCATTGATCGAAGAAGATAAACAAAGGAAAGTTCTATGGTGTAGAATTTTCACATCTATACATACTTAGGTAGGTATATATGTGGCGTGTTTTTCATAAAAAAACTTTGCTTAAAAAATACCTGCTTGGTTCCAATACTAAGAATCAAAGCTAAGGTCTTTCATACTATAATTAGTCCTAAAACGTTGATCTTGAAGTTCGAATATTAAAATCGAATCGGTTCAAAATATAGATATGCCGGCTATTGTATCAACGACATTACTGAGGGTTGAATGTTAAGAGATAAGGTAGAAGAAGCAAAGAGCAGTTTCATTTTACACATTTTTTGTACTCGCCGTGTAACGGAGATGACTTTTAATTATAATAATCCGAGCCGAGGGTTTCGATCGCGTTTTAATTATCTTGGTACCAGACACCAGACAAGTATAGCTCGACGGCCGACAGTCGACACCAGAAGGGTATCGTTCATTTTAGTAAAAGCACAGAACACTAAATAGTACCAGAAGGTTCACTCCGCACGATTATTTAAAGAAATAGCGACTCTAGCGCTGACACAAAAAGTGCAATTCAGTTCGCAATAGCGCCTGGCCCCGCCCTCAGAATCGACACGCAACAAACGCAATATTGTGGTCTCTTTCTATCGCCTAACTTTATCTCTTACGGCGTACTAGAGCTGCCGTAGTCAGACGGCGCGTAAAATAGACCGTACAACTCGCGCGTGCAACTCGGGCCGCGAGCGGCAACCATGAGGTCCGGACCCGTACTTGATAGCCGGGACGTCCACGTGATAAGTGAGACTGGCCTGACAAAAGACGAGAAGAGACGACTCTGACGCCCAGGCCCAATGCGGAAACCTGGCATACTCCTAGCCTAGCCGGGCTAGTTGCTTTTCATTCTTGAATGGAAGCAGGCGTTATTTTGCGTAAATCCATAATTAGCAGGACAGATTAATTTGTTTTGCTTCAATCTGCTATTTGAAACGATTCTGTATGATCCAATATGCAGGAACACCGCCCACATCAAACACCACACACAATCCTTCCAACACTTACTTCGTCGCACGTTTTTCGACACCGGGACATCCTCAAAAGATGATGTCTCTACGATTTCGCATTGTGAAGTCAACTTTGACGTATTGGACCATACAGAATCTTTTCAAGTCACGGATTATATAGCAAAACAAATTAATCTGTCCTGCTTGCAGGGTTATGTTAGTTATTATAGAGGTAGGATGTAGGTAGGGCAGAGGTATAGGTACTAACTAATTCCTAGTAGCATTATTCCACCCGCGTGAAGTTCGCATTTTCACAAATCCCGGGGAACCAAGGATTTTTCTGGGTTGAAAAGTAGCCTATATGATAGTCCCTGGACTACCAATCTATCTCCATTGCCAGCCAAATCGGTTCAATAGTTGCGGCGTGAAGGAACGTAACTTACGTCTAACCACAGAGTCTAACATACACGCATACACGCACACTTATCCACCTACAAACTTTCGCACTTATAATATTAGGTTGTGTGATGACACTCAGCTGTAGTGTAGCCATGTTACGTTATCTACTCGTATTCTTTTCCTATTCCTAACTGACCGAAAAAAATAATCACGCGACTCATCGAAATCAACTGTCTTTCCGGTTCATTTTAGACACTTCATGAGAAACGTCACGACATACCTACATAAGTAATTTAATAAGTCTCACGGCTAAGACAGGCTAGTCCTACAGGCTACAGTGCGCAACACCCATCTATAGGGACAACCCTCCATCACCCATGGCCCAATCAACCTCGCGGTTATGGGGGCCGAAACGCGGGAGGGCGCCCGTTCGATACTTGCTCTTGGCGTGTTCCCGGGGCGCCTTTTTGACTCCCTACAAGTTGTTTTCTCTCGCTCCTTGTCCCTGTGAACTCACTCTCCCCATTCTGGGGCAGGACGATACAAAATACGGACTCGCCGCGCCGTCGCTGTCCACAGCATAAATTCTCTGTGTCACTCCAAGCCGCTTCGCCTCTTATGCCACGCGTGCGCGAACTCCCGTAGCTTTCCGAAGTTGACCGCCGAACCCACGAGATCCTGATAATAAACTGGGCCAGAAACTTCGCGAACGATCCCGCCCAGCAACAAGCACCGGAGGTCCTCGTCTAAGGAGCACTCCCACAAGACATGGTGGACACACCCATCACCCATCTATAGATAGGCTACAAGATTAGTCTCAAATCTCCGGGCTGCTGTATCGGAGATGTAACGGAGGGGTTTTTCAATTACAACAATTTGAGCCCCGGTTTTAATTATCAGTGCTCCGCCGACAGCCGACAGCCGACACCGGCGCGCGTCGGACGAGGCACTCATTTTGGTGTAAGGCGAGAAGACGTGCCCGAAGCAGCGCTCTATGTAAAATAAAACCATAGACGACGGTAACACTAGGAATTTTAGATTTTATATAAAAATCTGTAGGTAGGTACCTATTATAGGTTTACCATAAGTATAGGCAGGTTTTTCAGAGTGTGCCAGTGTGCGTGTGTGTTCCTCGAACGATTGCTCTCCTAATTCCAAATTAATTGTATACCTGATTGTGACAATACTGTTTGCTTGTACCAAAAAGGATTACGTAAATTGTTCGGATGCCCATGTCCTGAGTTATGTTATCAGTGTAGGTAGGGCAGTAAGGCCCGGTTACCAAAGCGGAACTGAGGGAAGAGAAGATGCCGAAATGACGAAATCTGATTGGTTTCTCAAACACAGCTCCGCTCCGACACGACACAGCATATTTTAACGCTTAATTTTGATTTATTTGACGTTACACCGAGTTGCACGAAATAAATTAGAAAATTTAAGTGCTACTTTAAACTAATTTAATCGCGAGATATGTCAAAATTTCATACATTTTTTGACTTTGATTGTGATTAAATTAGATTAAGCACTACTTAAATTAAATTATTATTATCTAGTTATATTATTATATAATATATAGTTTCGTGCAACTCAGCATAAGAGTTTCAGGGAAAGATCGTAGTCCGTAGATAAATCTTATAAGTAAGGCTGCTGGATATGATAGGTTTCTTTCATTCTCGTCTTCATATTATACACACTCGTAATTGTTTAACTGCATCGGGTTTTCAATGCAGAGTTTCAAATATCTAGTCGGAATCGCTGCGCCAGGGCAGTAAACAAAACAAAATAGCAACCCTTCCTCTGTAAGCCGACACCGGCGGCCGGTGACATTCGGTCCGCTTTTAGCGCGGTGTCAGTTGACGCTGCTGACGATCACGTTACATGACCTGGTTCCGAGTAATATTCCATTACTGAAGAGCTACGACTTACTATTGTGAGGAACTGGGTATGGTGTAGACTGTAGTCCCCTAAAATTAGGAGACACATCACACAAAGGGCCTGTTTCACCACCGTCTGATAAGTGTATTTATGTCAAGTGACAAAGATAAAACTTGTGTATAAAATGAGGAATAAAAGCTATTTGACACTTACTAACTGGTAATACCAACGATCCAATGTAAATAGATCATCACTTTTAAAGTTCGCAAACCTTTTCTATGAAGTTTCATTTGGCCTTCTACAGTCTACACATATACACATTAATATACCAACTGTTTTAAAATGAATAGCAAGATTATTATTTACAAAGGATAATATTTTATTAAGTACCTATTTATGTTGGTCAATACTTATGTATAGCATCGACGAAGTTACATCTTGGGCGCTAATAAGATCGGTCGAGCCGCGTAGTCGGTACTCGGTAGGCACTGACTGACCAAATGAATTTACATCGGTTGTGCAGCCTAAGTCTGATTGGCTAGTGACGATTGCTATGGTTACGGGCGATGTTTAATCGATGTACAATTCTATTTACGAGAATCTTACACCATAGAGATGACGTATGATACCTAATGTAAAAGCAAATAAAATAATATTATTATCAGGTGGTTAAAAAAGCCAACCGATTAGTCGCAGCTTTGTATAAATACTGTTTTAATAATATTTTGGATATACAGTAACAGTAAAATATAATGCCGTTTGGTATGCTCACGACCAGGCGGTGTCGCGTTTCAGTAACATTATCCTATATTTTTTCGAACGCAACGCGATATTCGGTAAATATATCATAAATTAACATTTACAACCTGTGTTTATTTTATGTTAGGTGATTTACTAATGTTTAACGCTGGAGTCAGATATTATAGTAATGTTAAAAGTAACTACTAGACGCTATAGTGTTCCTTGACCACTTACTTCAATTATTCTTATTGTAAAATTTCTTATTATATGCATGAGTTTTAACCATTATTATGAAATTAACTTTATGGAGAATGCTTGAAATTGAAAAGATATAAATAAGTCAAAGTATCTTTATTTCACATAGGCCTAACGTACAGGCTCTTCTATACGTCAATATGATATTTGTCGCACATGTATGGTGATAACTACAAGTCGACTTAAAGCTAAGTTTACGAGGGTAAACGATAATATTATAAATAATAAAAATGGAAAATTCTTTCCAAAAAACCAACTTCAAATGCCACTACAAAGAGTGAAATAATTTTTAATGTACACCAATTCGAAGTCGGGCAATGTTTTGTTCAATCATTCAATCAATCAATCAATCAATCAATTTATTTATTTTCCCAATCACATATAATTACATTACATTTTAATTTAATATTATATAAGTATTAAAACAGTAAAAAAAAGTGAGGGGAACTGGTGCTTGAGCTAGGTGGGAAACCTGTGTTTCAAGTCACCAGGCCCTTTCCCGAATATTTTGGCACATACAAAACAATATGATTTTACACTACGTGGAGTAATTGGTAAAAACTATTTGCATGCATTATTATTATTTTACCATATTTATTTATTAATTTTATGATATAGATTTATTTAACATTTCAAATTAGGATTCATGATTACTAAGTAAATAGTCTGGTCTCTGTTTTAGTTAAAGTGTGTGTTTGTGTGTGTGTATGTGTGTGTTTGTGTGTGTTTGTGCACGCGCGTGTGTGTGTGTGTGTGTGTGAGTGTGTGAGTGTGTGTGTTTGTGTATGTTTGTGTTTGTGTGGGTGAGTGTCTATGGGGGTGTATGTATATGTATGTGTGATGAGACGCGTGTTATTGTATGGTTAGTATGTGTATAAGTAATAACAAAAATAAATCTCCATTTGAGATTGTATGTGTGTGTGTATGTTCTGTTTTATGTACCTATACTATTTCAGTATTTTAATAAGATTCTCCGTTTCATCGTAGTCTAGTTCAATTAACCAATCAAATATACGCTTTTTGCACTCGTGTCTATTTATGCCATTAATATTTAGTTTTTTATTAGCCTTATTGTACAGATAGCTGCCTAAAAAGCACGGAAAATTATGTGCGAACGATTTTTTGAATTTGTTTGTGGAAAATACTTTGTAGTTGCGTTTATTATCCGTTTTATTAGTCTTGCGTTTATTTTGAGTATGAAATCTCATTATAAGTTGCTGAATAAATAATTTTCGTACTGATAGAACCTTAGTGTCTTTATACAATTGTGCAGTAGGGTATTGGTATGGTAGAAAGCGGCTTACTTTTAGTAGTAGTCTTTGTGCTCTTTCGAGCTGGATCATGTGTGTCTTAGCTACCCCACCCCAAGTATCAATACCGTACATCAATAGCGATTGACATAACGATGTGTATATAGTTTTAATCAGATTTGGATCAGCTACTTCTCTTATGTTTCTAAAAATGGCTATTAATTTTCTTATTCTAGTTGTAAGTGTTTTAGTATGCTCTTTAAAGTTGAGATTTTTATCTACAGTTATACCTAAATACCTCACATGAGGTGCTCTTTCCAGTTTTGGGCAGTGGCATGTTTGGTCATCGCATAGACCAGAATGCGCAAATATTTGATAGGTGTCTGGTAGTGGTTGGCCCTTTTCAGTCAGCGAGAATGTAATTAATTTTGTTTTAGCTGCATTTAAACTTAAACGGTTTTGTCTCAGCCAGTGAGAAACGTTATCAAAATCTTTTTGGGCTTGAGAAAACACATCATCCCACGTTTTTCCCCAAATTATTAAAGCTGTGTCGTCAGCAAAGCTCATAATTTTCCCATTTGTCATTTTTAATTTGCAGAGCTGGTTTATGTATATGAGAAAGAGGGTTGGAGCCAGAATGCTTCCTTGTGGAACACCGTGAGTGATTGGAAGAGCCTCACTGATGACATTTCCTATCCTGACTGATTGGTATCTTTTTGTCAAGTAGCTCTTTAGCAGTTGGAGCTGCTTTCCTCTTATACCAACTTGTTCGAGCTTAAGCATAAGTAAAGGTGTCGAAACTGTGTCAAACGCCTTGGCGAGATCTAAGAAGATCGCCAAGCATTTGTCACCATTATCAACATGACGAACGATACAATCAACAAGATCATACACAGCATCTGTCGCTGACTTTTGCTTCCGAAATCCGTACTGATTTTTTGCAAGTAGGTTGTTTGCTTCAAGATATTTAATCAGTTGCTTGTTTATAATCCGTTCTAATATTTTTGAGATGGTGGGAAGTATTGATATCGGACGGTAGTTTGACATTAAGTTTTTATCACCTTGTTTGAAAATGGGTGTTACAACAGATTTTTTAAAAACATCCGGAAAAATCCCAGAGTCAAAGGATAAATTACAAATGTGAACCAGAATACCTGCAAGTGATTCTTTATTTTGTTTAAGAATTTTAGCTGATATACCATCCCACCCAACTGAGTTTGTATTTTTGAGAGAGTTAATGATTGATATTACTTCTTTTATATCGGTGTCTAACAGTACAAATGAATTTGGAGGGGAGTGTGATGCGTGGTAGTTGCAGTTTATTTGGGAATTATTTTCCACATTAATAGCCAATTTATCCGCTAACATTTGGCCTGTATTAACAAAATAATCATTTATCTGATTTACTGATTCAATCGGAGAATTTGATATGCTGAGTAGATTGTGTGAAGTAACTTTTTTATTTTTAAAATGTGTAACAGAGTTTATTATATCCCATGTTCTTTTAATACTATTTGCATTTTTCAATTCATCTCTAAAGTGTTGGTTTTTTAATTTTTTGAGAATTTTAGAACAAAAATTTCTGTACCTTTTGAATATTGTATTTAAAGTCAAATTTTCTGGGTCCTTTTTTGCTTTAGCGTGAAGCTTGTCCCTATGTCTAAGGCAGCGTAGAAGGCCCGGGGTTATCCAGGGCTTAATCGGAGTTTTACGGCGTGAGAGCTTTATTTGTGAACAGTTATTATTTATTATGGTTTTTAACTCATTTACTAAACGTTCTACTGCCTCATCTGTATTTTTAGAGTTAATTATACTTCGAAAGTCATGATCTTTTATTTCGTTTTGGATGTTTATAAAGTTGTATTTTGTTATGTAGGTAGGACTCGCTAATGAAGGTGCTTTTTTAACTTCTAAAGAGAGTAGTACCGTGTCATGGTCTGTTAATGAATTTTCGATAATTAAGGCGGTAGATGTATAGTTTGTCCTGGCAAAAACGTGATCCAGACAGTTATCAAGCCTAGTCGCCAGTGTGTGTACTGGAAGTAGACCAAAAGATGACATTAGATCAAGATAGGTGGAGGCGCGTGAGTCTGAGTTGTTTGCTTTAATGTCTATATTTATGTCTCCAACGATAAATATATGTTTAGTTTTAATTGAGTTTAGAAGGGAAGTTAACGATTGTATGAAAATACTGGTATCCCTATTTGAGGGAGATCTATATATCGAAATTAGTGTAATATGGTTATTTAACGTGGTAACGAGACAGTTTGCCTCGGGAAAATGTGGCTCGTATGTATTACAGCATATATAGTCCTTCGTGTAAATAACTACACCGTCGTTTTGTTTCTTACAATTTTCTGTAAAATTATGCGTATAGTTGTCGAGGTGTGGAATTACCCTGTTACAAGATAACCAGCATTCAGTGAAAACAATAATATCGGGGTCTATACTCGTTCTCTCTAAAAGCGCCTGAAATCCCGCTATATTGTGTGATATACTGCGTATATTTTGAATGGCGATGTTAACGGTTTTATTATTAGATTTTATGTGCAAGAGGCAATCCTCTGGAGTGCATTTTAGAGAGTTAAATAAATTGATTTCATCAAGATAACTTACCGTTTCTTCTACACAGTCCATTTAAGAATTAGGTAAAAACATATAGAATGGGCATTAGTTAATACTTTTACACATTTAATAGTTTCATTTTGTGTCAAAAAATTACTTTCTATGAGCAGTAGGCTATTTCCAGTCTGCACCTGCCATGTACTAGGTTTGTATGGATATTTGAGATAACATAATATTATATAATAATTAAGATAAGAAAGTAAAAAATAATATTTATTTGTTGATATAATGTTAGGTGTTTTGGGTGCTGTTTCAAACATGTTTTGTATAATTTTTTTATGATATTTTATGTGTGTGGTCGTGTATATCTTGCATAGTGTGTAATTGTTTTTAGTGTATTTTTTGTAAATATATTTAAGCGTACAACCTATTTTAAAACAGGAACTCAGAAAAATAAAATGCAAACAATGTTTTTTTATGATATTATAACAGTAATGATCATAATATTTTTGAAAATATGTTAAATATATCAGAGTTACTGCAGACTGTAGATAGAAAGTTTCCTTCAAAATAATTTTACTGTGTGTAGGTAGTCGTGAAATTATTGTATAGTATTTGATTTTAGTGTGTTTTTGGTTTACTATATCACACATTTCGTAATAATAAGAATTTATATACATAACATGCACACAATAATTCAAAGTAATATTAGTTAAATATATTAATTTAAAGTTACGTGAGACAATTTGATAAAGGCATAGCAATATTAAGATTAAACCACTGAAACAAGTCATTTTTTGTCACTTGACGCGCGGAGTTCATTCAATTGTGATTCACTTTTCACGATAATATACTTTGCTCCATCTGATTTTCTTAAATAAATGTTTCCATTTGATGTCCAACAATGAGCAAAACCAAGTGTCTTTTTGAGATCTCTCGCTAGAAAGAATAAGCGCCTTGTTTTAGGAGTCAGGTGCTCGCCTATGTAAATTGGTAGCTTCGTACCTCCCGTATTTAGTCCCATATCCGTATTGTATAGCCGAGCCGAACTGGAGCCGTTAAATGTTTTGTTTGCTTGCAGGAATTTATATTTGGAAAGGGTGTTCGAAAATTCAATAACCAGTGTCGAATTACTTTTATCGGACTTATTGGGGATCCTATAAACATCGCGCAAGTTATTATGACATTCCGGTACCTTCATTTTAGAAGACAGTTTGTTTATATACTCATAAAGATCGACCTTAGTTTCATTGCTTTTTTTCGGGATATTGCGGATTTCGACACATGTAACAATGCTCTTTTTCTGGATAGTATCGATTTTATCTTCCAAATCGATTATGTGTGAAGAAATTTTCTTGCGGTCCGTTTCTAGATCATTTATTTTTGATTCGATTTGCTGAATTTGGTCAGACATAAATTTTGTGCATTTTTCAATTTCAGTATTTGTAGCTTTAATTTCGGTGTTTTGTCTTTTAACTTCAATTATATGTTGTTCTAGTTTGTCCAAGCGAATGTTTTGCGAAGCGATAAAATTTTCCATCATGGATTTCAGCTCATTTTTAAGGTGAGAAATGTCTTCATCCTCTCCGATTGATAGGCAACGGCGTTTTCTACTCTGCTGCTTTCTCGAAACAGGAGTATCATCCATTTCTCTCGATATAAGGTTTTCTTCAGAAGATGAGATAGTTTTAGCGGGCGGTGTGCGATGCATTTTTGCAATTTATAATCGCTCGCAGTGTGTGAGTAAAGCGGGGATAGTAGTGCTACGTATTGTCTGTGCGCCTGGTAGCTGCGTAGAATGCGCGTGTTCTTGCAACAGTATTATGCCCCGCCCCGCCTCCTTTAGCGTATCTAGTTAGATCCAATTAGACAATCGGGCCGGTGTGCGAAGTGCTCCGTCTTACTCACCCCGCAATGGTCGCTATGATGCATTTCACTCACACCCATTACAGATGATTGACTTTGGTAGACAGTAGACACTCCATCACATTTATGTGCGCTTAATATTTTGAATCACAATTTTTGAGTTTAATTTACATTTTAACGTTTTAATATTAAAATTAAAAAAAGAATTACTACATCAACACGTCTGAACACCTCAGCGGTCCGGGGTAGAGGATCATTAATAGTCCTTCGTATTATTAATCTTAATGTGCAAAGAAACGACAAAATTATTGTCAATACGGAGGACTATTAGTGAATGAACGAAACATTGCCCGACTTCGAATTGGTGTACATTAAAAATTATTTCACTCTTTGTAGTGGCATTTGAAGTTGGTTTTTTGGAAAGAATTTTCCATTTTATTTTTTACTTTTTAGTGGAAAACAAGTAATGCGCAAGGTATTAGAAAAAATGTCCAAATCGCTGGAAGTATGCTTCTAAAATCTGAAGAGTTCCCTCAATTTCTCCAAGATCCCATCATCAGATTCTGACTTGATGAATACAGTCATTACTTGATGACTGCTAGGAAATGCAATAGTAACTATAAAAAATACCTAAATCGCTTCAAGTATACTAGCAGAATTTGAAGAGTTCCCTCGATTTTACCAAGATCCCATCATCAGATCCCGACCTGATGACCATAATACAAGCTTTTTTTTTTTTTTTTTTTTTTTTTTATTGACGATAGGCTTGCGCTTGACGACAATCATGCCTGATGCAAAGCAATGATGAGGTCTAGGTTGGAGCGCGCTTGCCTAGAAAATGCCTATTCACTCTTCTCTTGAAGGCACCCAGATTGTATTTGGCAGGAAACACGGAGGCTGGAAGTGCGTTCCACACCTTAGCGGTTCGTATCAGAAACGTGGAGGAAAAACGTTTCGTGCGCGTTTGTTGGACGTCAACCACATAAGGATGCCACCGCTCTCGACGTCTTGCGGTCCTATGGTAGAAAGGTGAAGGAGGCACAAGATTATGCAGTTCCTGAGCACATTAAAGCTGGAAAAATTACTCTTTTAAACAATACCCAAATCACTTCAAGTGTGCTTATAAAATTTGAAGAGTTCCCTCGATTTCTCCAGGATCCCATCATCAGATCCTGACTTAGTGACAATGGGACCATCTGTGAACTATACCCTTTCAAACAAAAAAAGAATTTTCTAAATTGGTCCACGCATCTTCGAGTAATCGGGGAACATACATAAAAAAAAAATAAAAAAAAAGATTCCGACGAATTGAGAACCTCCTCCTTTTTTTTGAAGTCGGTTAAAAATAAAATAGGTCAAAATATATAAATAATAAAATCAAACTTTGCGTTGTTATATTACTTGAAAATAGATATATAAAGGTATATATACTTAGGGAGCGCGAGCTGGAACGGAAAATTTGTGAAAAACCGAATTTTACGCGGGCGGAGTCGCGGGCTAAGACTAGTCAATTATAATATTAGGGAAAATGCCTACATTTTGAGTGGTTTTACCACCATAGTCTGGTATTAATTATACCTTTACGCCTAATCAAGCACTCTATTCTGAGTATAACTGTAATCTATCCTCGGACTAACATTCTGAAATCTAAAACTGTGCTAGATTTATCTAGCTCATCCCTCAAATGTGTGAGTTCAACTTTGAACCTTATTCATAAAGATATTGATCACATAGTAGTTGAGCTAGTTGAGCATGGGATATATGATACGCTCACGCACGCCTCCTGTGCCTGCGAGGTGGTGTTTATTCACCCCCTACGCAAAGAATACTGAACGTACCAGAAGCAACACAATAATATGCCTACCAAACTGAATGAGGGCCTAAAATCACCCTGGTAAAGTTTTAAAAAATATGTTTCGAAAAACTATGATAAATTGAAAACAAATCTTTTTAATGAGGGGATTCATTACGAGATACACCATAGATAGACGCATTAAAGTTACCATCAGAAGTCAAGATTTGGTATAGTAGATAGACCCGCCCCAGCAGGTCTTATTTTTAAATTCGTCTAAAGGTAAAAACAAGATCGCAAAATATTGAAAGTTTTAGCTCCAATTACATTCCAGTTTTTTTCGAATAATGCTGAGAACTTTTATGGATTTTTTTATTTATGCGGGTAATAATTGTTCAAAAATTCATTAAGAACATTTTTTGATGCCTAGATTAGTTTTTGACGTGACAACGTCTTATAAATCGATAGAGCCGGTTGCACGCACGAAAAAACATGACTCATCCGGCGTTACCTCGCTCATGCGGCGTTACCGGCGTTACCTCGCGAGCGCGGAACGAGCGACAAAGAAGACGTTGTCACGTTCAACTATCGTCAGTAAACCGACTTTACAGGCAACCAATTTTGACGTGACAACGTCTTATAAATCGATAGAGCCGGTTGCACGCACGAAAAAACATGACTCATCCGGCGTTACCTCGCTCATGCGGCGTTACCGGCGTTACCTTGCGAGCGCGGAACGAGCGACAAAGAAGACGTTGTCACGTTCAACTATCGTCAGTAAACCGACTTTACAGGCAACCAATTTTTTTTTTTATATGGTAGGAAAAACGTCGTTTTATGTTAGCGCACAATGCACCCTGTCGCACCCAAACAGTGTAGGTACCTGTGAGAAAAGCAACTGCTCGTGTGAATAATAAAAACCAAAGTTAGGTAGAAAGTTTTTAGGGTCCTTAGCAAAAAATTTCACGCTTACTCAGTAGGCAAAAACATGCAATTTAAGAACGAATAAAACCATATCTGAGATGCAATATTTACGAGTAAATAGCTCCCTGCGAACAAACCTTTTAATATGTCTTTCTTTGTGTCTACCTATTTCCAATGTTTTATGAAGATGGTGAATAAGTAGTAGGTAATTTTTATCGGCACATTCAGCCTCTAAAACACACTCATAACGTATGAAGCTGGATTTGATTTGAACATAATATCGTCCGGACTCAGAACGTACTAAGCATGACTTTAACTTCCTAGAGACACAGAACACTAAATAGTACAGGTACAGAAGGTCCACTCCGCACGATGATTTAAAGAAATAGCGACTCTAGCGCTGACACCAAAAGTGCAATTCAGTTCGCAATAGCGCCTGACCCCGCCTTCAAAATCGACACGCAACAAACGCAATGTGGTCTCTTTCTATCGCCTAACTTTATCTATTACGACGTACTAGGGCTGCCGTAGTCAGACGGCGCGTAAAATAGACCGTACAGAACTAGCGCGTACAACTCGGCCCGCTAGCGGCAACCATCTGAAATATTGAGGTCCGAAACCGTACTTGTAGCCGGGACGGTCACGTGATAAGTGAGACTGGCCTGCTAGAGAGCAAAGTCTCTACTTACTCTGTATCAATGGTAGTCGTAGTGTTGTGTAGTGTCGCGCCTGATTTGCAAGCTGATCTTTGCCGCAATGATGTACAATGCATCGCGCGGTGTCGGTTTCTACTGGCTATCGGGTGTCGCTCGCATCACAGGCACACCCGCGCAACTTTTCATGTTCTGTTGTGGTGTTAGCTTGTAGTTTTAATTAGCGTTTTGACCTTTTGGAAGCTATAATAAGAATATGAATGAACCTTTTACTGTATGTCGCATTTGTGATGAAGGTAGTGAGGAACCTAAAAGATGTGGTGCTTCTACCAAATAACTGAATAATTTATTGAATGGAAGCAGACGTTATTTAGCGGAAATCCATAATTAGCAGGACAGATTAATTTGTTTTGCTATAATCGTAATTTAATTTGTTTTGCGAAATCGTAGACGTAGACTCTACGATCGTTCTACGATTTCATCTCCTGAGAATGTCCCGGTGTCGCGACGAAACGTGCATCGAAGAAACTGTTGGAAAATTGTGTGTGGTGTTTCATGTGGGCAGTGTCCCTGCATTGTACCATACAGAATCTTTTCAAGTAGCGCATTATAGCAAAACAAATGAATCTGTCCTGCGAATAATTTATTGTTTACTAGCTGATGCCCGCCACTTCGTCCACGTGGGATAAAAACTATTCTATCTTTTAAGTTGGACCAAATGACAGATATTCACGAAGTTTGAACTAAATCGGTTCAGTAGTTTCGGAGTCCATCGCGGACAAACATTGTGACACGAGATTTATATATATTATAAGAAAGAAAGATAAGATAAGAAGATTTATTAGGTGCTTTCTTTTCTGAATAACTTATTGGATAATTCACGAGCAATGAAGGAATTAAGCAAAAACCACAAAACGAACCTAATAAACCTAGTTTTTTATTTAAAAAAAACTTGCATTCCTTATGTACTTAATCAATTAATTTCAAGATCCTTTTAATACTTATGCCATAAAACACCCATAAAAGATTAAACTTATACATGTAATTGTAATTGTAATGATCTCACTGGCCTGCATTGTTATCAAAATTTAATTTTTATGTTTTAACATTAATCATAGCAGGCAGTCCCATAATAAGTTCAAAGACTATTTAGTTAGATCTTAGGATCTTAAAATTTCAACACATTCAATTTCCCACAGTGCCTAAATAATCAAAAAAGCCCCTAAATGTCACATTGTGCGCCCGTCCAACGACCTTGGCCCAATACTGCGCCCGCGCATCCGATGCAATGTCGCCGACGCTCGCACGCGGAAAACATTCTATTTAGATCCAATGTTGCAACGCAATCTGATAATTTAATCCGTTGATTAGCTTAACGTTTATGACTGCTCTGCCCTTTGCATGATGACAGTTGGACGCTGGTAATTGGTATACCTCATAATCTGCGTTTATATTATGAGCAGTTTCCGCTGTGTTGAAATTATTCCATTACAAACACTCCACAGCAGTCTGTTTTCCTTCAAAATATTATGATAATGCTATGAGACAGACAGGTCTAGAATCTAGACCAATTATTCAGTATCTCCGTTTAATTCGGTTTCTGCGTAATTTTACACGAAAATAAGTAGGTAGGTAACAGAGTTTTCTTTTTAAGATTTTCACAAATTTCCTCTTAGAATGAGAATGTTTGCTTTGGCCATATACATATAATTGTATAAACGTCTCCTTTCTAAAAAATAATACCTTTACTACTAATCACTCTTATTTAATCGTTTCACTTTAAAACTTTTATTCCAAGATATTTTCTATCATTTTCAAAATAGGTGTAATTTACAAACCACGTGTCAACAGTTATTATGTTATCTTTTGCATGTTTTTGCCGAAATCCAAATTGCCACGCCATATTTGAGCCGTCAATAGGAAATAGACCATTGCACCGCGATTTGCATATAGATCGAAAAGTTCAAACTTCGGCGAATCACCAGTAATGGTGTTTTGCATTAGATTTTGAGACTTTCGTCATTGTTACAATGTAAAATAGTGGGTGGCGTATTATTTCATCGCCAAAATGGTATTTGAGTTAAGACTGTCCAAATAAATCCCAATAATTTTAACTGGCATCGGGAAACAAACTGATGAGGAGATTATAAATTTTACCGCAAATTTGTAACCGATTCGGAACTTAAGTAGTGTTTGTCCGAAACTTCGTCAATTTTTGACTTAAGTATTTCGGTGATATTTTGTTTTTTTATTGGTAAGTTATATCTTTTCATTTGATTTTCCTCTTACATCTTTCAAGTTTCTTCTATCTTGTTTATTTTTGAGCATGCCAATATCTTTGAGACAGATGAAAAAACTCTTCCTATTTGTTTAACAAAATCCTCATTGATTCACAACCAATTTCTTCGGGAGATTTTCTCAGTATTCTTCCATAACTTCGACTATTCCATAGCTGATATTCATGAACTTTTTAGTGTATGAAGTGTGAACAGTCATATAACAGGTGACAAAAAATTGAGGGGCTTCTCGAATTGCGTTTGCAATGTGTGTATAAAAAAATTCATTTCGAAAATGGTGTATGTAACTTGGGATGAATTCAGGTAAGTAGGTACTACTTATTCTTTTTCAACACTTCATTTTTTTTTTGGCGTTAAGTTGAGCCATTCAGTCAATAAAGTCAGTCAAGGGCGGGAAAAGATTTCCATACTACTTTCCCGCCCTAGGGCGGGAAAGGATTTTCATACTACTTTCTCGCCCTAGGGAATATAATAGTATTTCCCGCCCTCATTTTGGGCATTAAAAATCTCCTTTCCGAGCGGGTGAGATGAAAAATAATTTATCAAGTTTTATATCATTATCAAGAAACATAACAGAGGTGAGATATTAATTGATCCAAGATTTCTATAGCAGGCAGGTATACTTATTGAATGCCTCTGTAGTGACAAATAATGGCAAGATCGGTTTTCCTTTAGGTTCTGTAAAATTGTAAACCTATACCCAAGTGTCTGATTAACTTCTGTGTATTGTTCGCTTCAGTGGAAAAAAGTCTTACCTACCAGTTGCGAAATTTAAACCTATTATAATAACACCTGAAATTTTTGCGGGTTTGCAAATCGCAAGCCACGTGGGAAAGTAACTGTAAAGTTTTTCTACATGACTACAATTTCAGATTGGAATTGGAATTTGGAAGTGAGTGTAAGTTTTCGCCTGCTTAGATACAATATAATTCTTATATGGGTGTTATTTGAAACAAAACTGTAAAACGCGATTTTTTTAGTTGGCAGTAGAGTCTGACATTTCATTAATTTTAAGTTTGATTTTGTACCAGGAAGATTCTCACCATCCTGTTCATTTTAATTAACGGCTTACGGTGTCAATTTTTACGTATTTGTAGTTAAATAGCATATTTATATCGCTCACTACGGACACAATTTTTACGTATTTGTATTTAAATCGCATATTTATGTTTAAAATTTTCAGAGAAATAAAAGTAAGTTATACCTAACTAATATTTCATTATTAAATAGCTAAGTAAATGAATGTGTTGGATATTTGATACGAGTTATCAAGAAAAATGTCATACGAGTAATTTGTTTGCCCCTTTCGGTCTATATGCATAATTAATTGGACACTAACGATATTGAATTTCACTTTGGTATTTCAGCTCGCACAGAAAATATCATTAATATCATAGTGTACCTACCTAATACCTATCGACTACCGACTTAATAACATGGTAAGTAATTGTTTTCGGTAGATAAGAAAGTATACTAACACATAATTATGTTGTGACATAGGTTAGTACATAGTTATGTTGTTTTCCTTTTCATACTGTTTTATCAAATGCTACATAGGTAGGTACCTACCTTTTTAAGATGGTTGCGAAGTTAGGTCATCTTACAAGTTTATACTTATCTAGTAACTGCTTGTGGAAATTAAATATCTTTAGCGATAAAGGAAAAGAACACGAGGAACTACTTGCTGAGTTCAACATAATGTTCTGCGTAAGGTGTGAGAAGCCCTCCAAGCCGCCTTGGCCAGTGTGGTCGGCTATGGCCAATCCCTTTTAATCTTAGAGGAAAAATACAAAAGAAGTTGACACTTTATAGTTGATCCCTGTAAAGTATATAGGTACCTACCTAAGGACTAAGACGAACTAACGCCTTAAATTCAAGGGAATTTTTAACCTCAGATTGAGGTAGGTATTCTTAGATAAAAAAAAATCGAGATAGAAGTGGGCGGTAATAAATTTAAATCTACGTAGTTCAAATAAAATAACCGAGCCGGTGTAGAATTAGTCGTCCGTGCCACAAAAATAAAAACCCATTACAACCTCAACAATTTGGGGCGCTAGACGCGCGAACGATATAAATTAAAGCGACCTCAAACTTTCTAACGTAATTGCCCTGTCCCGTGACGTCACGGTCGCGTGGACACCGCGAACGAGGTTATTGACATGTCAAACTATTTCCGCAGCGCCGAAATAAAAGCGCGTATCGGCGGGGGCGGCTGAGCGGCGCTGCGTACTACAATTCGCGACTTCATTACCATAGGATGTGATAATCAGATGAAAACAATAAATTGTATCGCCCGCTTGCGAGTTGCGGCCTGGGACGATCTCGTATTACGTTTTGAGCAAAGGAACGTCTAAAATTACCCGCACGCTCACACGCAAACCGCCGCCCGTCCGTACGCGCGCACACAGTGCCGCCGCCTATATCTATTATCAAAACATCCACCGACTCCAGTTACAGCGATCCGAGCGCGCTTCGGATATCGCGTTACACACTTTAATGGCTGGAAAAGGCCTCGAAAACGTGATATTACACGCGTTTTATTGTGTATCGCAAAACGTAATTAATATTGTAATCGTATACGCCATAATTTATTCGGCGTAAGGCGTAACCCCGCGAGTTCTGACTTTGAAGCTTTTGAAGGGACCCACGGAGAGCGCGAGGATCGAATTTATAAATACGAAACGGCGTCTCCTGTTACCAGTTTTGTAGAGATGAAACAGGCCGCTTGCCAAGCGACGCTGAAAGACGATTTTCATGCGGAAATCCGCGTCAATGTCGTGAAAAATCAGCGGCTGTTACTCTAAAGTCTAAACTTAGCTCTAAGCTCACCTTGATCTCTTCTTCGTTCTCCTTTTTCACTTTCGTCTTCGGTGGAGACAATGGATTTGATGTGTTTTTGTCCATTTTGTTAATACTTAATATTAACATACACTATTTACACTGGATTGTGCCATACAATTGTTGGCGAGTCCTTAAAAGTTTTTATTTTTTGGACGAAAACTTATTAAACTTTACGTAGCAGCGCGTAAACATTCGGAGCCAATCGATACCGAACTGCGACACGTGCTGTTCGCGCGAGGCACACTGCGCGACTGTTTTCCCGTTTTCCGTTTTCGTTCTTCGTAACCGTTTTTCGTAGACCGTTCGCCGTAGTTCGGAGTTCGGAACTTCGGACTTCGTGTTTTTATTCAGCTTCAGCATTATTTCGCATGTCGTACCCCTTCCGTCTCATTTTTTCGTAGGTATAGGTATAACCACAGTATAACGCGCCGTTACCCGCGTTATCTTGTTGAAAGTACAATAGGAACGTGTGGGCGGAGTTTTGTATTTTGGGCGGGCGGCAATTTTGGCGCACTTTTTCTATGTTTTAAGTTGGCTATTCGATTTTATGCGATTAAAATGTTAATGTACCTAGGGCATTGATTATACTTCTAATCTTTCATCATTGAACTTGGGTAAGTATTATAAGAAGGTATGTACCCAGATTTTTTTATAAAATATTTTTATCGTTTTCAAATCAAGTCAAAAAATACTTTATTTCATATAGGCCTAGCACATAGGCACTTATGAAGAGTCATAATATTCAATTGACTAACTTTTTGCCTCCTAGCTTGAAAGAATACATAATTTATTACTAACTATACAATACACCTACATATTTTTGTGGTAGAGATAATATTATGTATGTATAAATGGCAAAAAAATGTGTGTGTGTGTACTTTATGTTTTCGAATGTGTAAGTGTGTGTGCCTGTGTATGTGTCAGTCTTGTATGTCTATGAGTGGGTGTTTGTGCGCGTCTGTGAGTGCGTCTTTTTGATTGGAAAAATGTGTGACGAAAAATTCCGATCTACCCAGGCAAACGATGTCACAGAGGTTACTGGGGTTGACAGGATTTTTCCCCATCCATAGATACTGCTGTAAGGCTCTGGGTTAGATGGGAGTTGGAACCAAAATTCTTTTGACTTTTTGTATGGCAACTACATTGGGAGTTGGGACCATAGATTTATAATAGGTCGTCGCTCGCGCTCCGACTACATAGAGCCCTACCTAACAATGAAAGCTCCGTGAGTGTGGCAATTTGTATGGTGCGCGGATGCTAGTGTGTGTGAAAATTTGTGTAGCGAGTAGCGACGGCTCGGGTATGTCAACTTAGACAGAGTACTTATTGCCGCACTTTGGATATTAAGAGACAAAAAATTTATCGCAGTTACTAACTTGGAAGAGGTTTAAACCCGCTACATGCTACACAGTACTGCACCGAAACGTTAAATCGTTTAACAGTTTGTTAAGTTGCTGTTGTGTAAGTTATGCCGATACTAATTAATGATGGCGTCTGATAGGTCCGTAATCTCTCACTTGGCCACCTAAGCTTAGGATATTATAATTAATCTCTAAGTAAATAAATTATTAAATTTCCAAACTGGCTCGTGCTGGGAAGCGGTGTGTTCGCCGCTAAATAAAATTCCCGCTACTTTATTACTATGTTATTGTTTACAATACAAAATCCAAAAACCAAAGACGGCTTTAATTTGACTACTTAGCGTGCAATCAACTATGTATTACTACTGTGGTACGTAGGTACTTTTTCTGCTATCATTCAGAATGCCATGAACTCAAAATAGAAAATATTAAAAAAAAAGTTAGTGTCACTGTCACTATAGGCTATCTGTCAGGTGACGTCTGACGGTAATATGCCATTGCGTTATGTCATAATATTTTTATTTTTTAGTGCACTGAAATCTATGTAGGAATGTAGGTCCATTTAAAGTTTCTTTCCCAAACAAAAGTTGGAAAGTTTTCATTATAAACACAAAAACATAAACTTTAATGATGTATGCAATTAAGCGCAACAACAAAACGGAAATATCATAGCTTTTTTAAACAATAACCTCAAAGCGATGGCATCAAAGTTACCAAAGAAAACTCTCAATTTGAAACAGGTAAGTACTTTTATATTATAACTAGTAGGTCGCGTGGGGGCGCGGGCCACATGTGGCCCGCGTGCTGTCTTCCCGACCATAAAACTCCCTTCAAAATTCGCCATACATTTTCTATGGAAAAAAAGAAATTCCGCCATTTTGAATTTTTTTTCTGTCCATCTAATAAACCTTCGCGTCCTGATCACTTATTGTCAAGAAACCGTTCTTCCATGTTTTATACTCTTCGAGATACCTATTGGTGGAATTCGTTTGGCGGCCATTTTGAATCCGCCATTTTGAAATTTTTTTCAGCTCGCTGCCAATTGGATGACGTTTCAAATGACATTTGGTCGAGCACCCCCCACCTAGCTTCGATACCCTGACTGTGCTCTTCACCCGTCTCCGAAATCCTCAATCATCAGCTCTCTCCGTATTTTTCCTCCTCATGAATTTCCCCCCTCTATACGACGTCATCCTTGAAAAAAATTTTTTTCATACAAAATTGTTCAGGAGAGGTGATCAATGACCCAATCAGCACAAGCAGCTATATATATATTAATTTAAAAGTTTACATAACTTAAACCTAGAAAAACTTTGTTTAATAGTGAATATGTGTAGGTACATAGATTTATGCTATAAACTTGATAAACTACTATAATAAATAATATGTTATTTCCAGTTCCTTCTTCGTCAAGAAGTCCTAAAATTGTACAGAGATGTCTTCAGAACTATCAAGAAGGTACCTGATGAGAGAACTCGATTGGAGTTAAAGGAATGGGCGAGAGCTGACTTCAGGAACAACAGGAATCACAGCGATGAAACTACTATTAAATCTGTGCTACACTATGGAAGGAAATCTTTGGATGATCTAAGAAAATCGCTCGCACTGAGTGATAGCTAAAACTAGCTTTTTACAATGACACTCAGATGTAACCTAACTTAAATAGTATTTATTGTTTTTGTCTTTTGATGACAAACGTATGGGAACATGTCCTCCATGCTTTTCATATTATTGTCCAGTGAAAACTATGCAGGATTTTAACCGTTTCAAAGTTCCAATAAGTGGTCATGCATGCAGCGCATCTGACACTAGTTTGTGTTCTGGGATGATAATTCCATATTGAGTGTTAGGTTAGGTTAGTTAGAAAAAGTTTAACAGATCAGTCCCCACTTATTTTTTCAAGCAGTTCTTTTATTTAAAATGAAAAGTTATGCTTGACCCATTATAGTAGCCTACAGCCTACATTGCAGATAAGGGTATAGCCTAATTGGTTCCTAGCTCTGGTTTAAAAATGCAAATATGTAATATCCACCAACAAGTGGGCCTCAGTATGTAGCATATTTTTTTACACTTTAAATTAGCACTTGACTGTAATCTCTCCTGATTTTAGTAATGATGCAGCCAAAGATGTTATTATAATAACTTCAAAGGTTAAGTGGGAATTGAACCTGTGACCTCCCCCTCAAATAAAGGGAGTGCCACTAGGGAGGGATCTTTGTTTGTTCCTGCCACTACTGAAGCTGTCAACAAAACCGGGCTAAATAACCCTATACTTTGAATCAAACCCAAGACTTGCACAGCTGTATCAGTTTTAATTATTAATACCCTGCGTTGTCTAATTCCTAAGCATTATAATTACCTAATAATTTATTAAAATGTAAATAGTCCTAAATAATATTAAATGGATTGTAAATAAATAATATTAGACAAGGTACAGCATTTTTGTTTGTACGTCCTACATTTTACTAAGTAATGGTTATATATTTCTATTATGGAACTGAATACTGAATACATAACACTAATACATACACAGCAAAATTTTATCAATACAACATTTAAAACATTGATTTCTATGAAGAACTTTCAATAACCATGACTTATTCTAAAGTATTCATATATAATATGTGCACTGAGGTCCTTAATAATACCCATCTACAAATATTGATTTATAAAATAAATACAATAAAACTGGCACAGTTATCCCTGTACCTACTACAACTGTAAAAACAGTGAAGAATGTTATAAAATCACCATTCTTATTTAAATAAACTGCTAGCCACTGTATCATATTTCTGGCTATATGGTGCCCGTCTGTGCCATAGCACGGCAATACGTTCAAAAACCCTATGCCTAAAGAAAATATAAATATGTACCGCAAGAGCTTTTCAAACTGCATTGGCGAAAAGAATGATACTACAGCGCTTCTAGGAAAATACTGATCTACAAACACTGTTTTGTGCAAATCGTATGGCAACCCTAAATATATAACTGCATTATTGTCTTCTCTTTCGACAATTAAAAGATATGTTTGATTGTTTAATGACGGTTTTAGGCAGTGCATGTTCCGCGGACAGCTGTAACCATGCGCTTCAGTGCATTTTATTAGTTTGTGCTTCACCATGTCTCTGGGTTTCAGGCAGGAGTATTGTCCAGCTAAAGCAGTGTCCCCTACAGATTTAGGTTCCATGTATTCAAAGCAGAAGCTGTATATATCATCCTTCCTGCAACATTCAACTACATCGTTCTCCTTGATTGTTTCCATCATTATTTCATCATTTTGTGCGATATATTCTGCGCTAGTGCATATACCATATCTGTCATGAGCAGTGTGTAGGCAATATGACCAATCCTTTGCATTTTTGATGAGACAATCGTTGATAGACAATATGACGTCATTGTCTTCTAATCCTCTGGGATTGTTTAAAGGAGAATCATTAGTAAATCCGGTCACTCTGACTCCTATATCAGTTTTATACCCTATGCTAAATAGAATTGGTGCTGAAAAGAACAACAGTATTGAAACAAATGCTAAGGCAACATTGTGCCACACTCCAGCGCAGTATATTTTTAGTCTCTTTGTTATGCTTAGGCTATTCAAGTGTTCCGTATTTAGTTCTACAAAGGCTATAGGTATTATTGTGAAGACATAAACTCCAACTGTGAGGAGCTGCACATCTTCTTGAGCCGCGGCTGCAGCGTGACCGAGTTCATGGAAAATAGAGCTGAAACCGATAGCCATAAAGTAAACCCAGAAATCGGAAGCGGGTATGTTTACTCCGGGCAGCATTGCTTTCACCTCAGGCACACTGTTTATCTGTATAGACTCATGGAAATGCTCAAAAATAAATTTCAGCAAAGTCCACACAGCAAAGGGCAAAAACACCGCAATCGCGAAAATAAATCCGAAATTGAACCATTTCCGCAAAACGCGAGTGAAGTTCTTGCTCCAACGATATATAAATCTGTTGAAAGCTGTCGTTTTCCAAGTAAAGTTGAAAATTCCGACTTTTAGACCGGTTCCTTCCAAAAAGGCGTAATATGGGTAGTGCATACAACTCTGAAAATAAACAGAAATTCTTATGAGCCACGAGAAAAAACTGAAACAAAACATGCATCGTAAAGCGAAGTGCACCTTGAAAAATGAGTCGAAAAACCAGATAACAACGTAAAACGCTAGCACAAATGAGCATAGAACAGTAAACGACATTTTTCACAATATTTGCCAATTCTTTAATTTTTTTACATGTTTGCAAATAATGTGCCTTTGAAAAAATCGAAACCGGCCGCCATAGAGCAGTATATTGATCATAGACAGTGGACAGATTACTTTATCACTGGCGTTGACTACTATTGTGTGGTCTGTGCTTCTCGCTAGAGAGTATAGTGTTCTGTTATACTAATACTATACTATTAGATCTATAACTATAGATTTTTTATATAACTATAGACAACTAGAACTGACCACAGAACGATGAACACTGTTGTACTAATTACATTGTATCTTCACCACGGTCTTCATAGGCCCTAGAAAACCTGCGTTCGAACTGGTTGTTCGAACATGGTTTCAACCCAACGTTTTACAAATTTTATTTCACTTTGTACTTATTCTTTGATCTGTGGATCGTTCCACAGATCGTACCTTCTTCTTCTTCTTTTTGAGGTATTGGCTCCGCGCGTTGAGCGATTGAGCCATTGTCAAATTATTGTTATTTTCTTTCTTTCTTTCTTTTTTTTTTTTTTTTTTTTATTAATAATAAAACGAGGAAACTTATTTATAAATTTAAACCAAATTTTTGAAATATACAACGGAATTTTGAAAAGGATCAGAAAAGGATAGATAAAAATGTAATGGAATACTTATTTAAGACTTATACTACATATTTACAACTTAATATCAGTTAATAGAATGAATGAAGAAAACAGTTTATATACACATGATATATCGGAGGACAAGAGGATGTCAACGGAAGTAGGAAGTGGTATATTACACTGAATAAGACACTGGTAAAATGGATCCCGGTTATATTTTGGGCAAGATAAAAATATATGATTCAGGTCACCCACCTCACCACACTCGCACAAATCACTGTTCACAATACGAAATCTAGCCAGATGAACTGGAGAGCAAACGTGGCCCAGACGCATACGCGATGGGCTAGGCAAGGTAGTAAGCAACTGACTAAATTCATTGTATAAGGAAGAAGAAGGATGAGGTATATACACAGAAATTATACAAATTTTATTTACAATTACAGCAATGGCATTAAAACCATCACTGAGGGGAGGGAGTGAAATAATCTTATGTGAGAAGGCTTTGTTAATGAGTATGGCCACTCCACCATACCCATCATGTCTATCACTTCCCACAGTAACGAAACCAGAGATCCTGAAAGAAAACTCTGGTTTTAACCATGTCTCAGAGAGACACATAGCCATGGGCTTATATTTATTTAATAAGTAAATAATGTCAGTTTTTTTGCTTATTGCACTTCTACAATTCCATTGAAGTATGTTGTGATCCATACTTAAAAAAATTGTTTAAAGCTGTCAATAATGATTCGGCGGCGTTGGACGGTGAAGAGCTATCGCTTGGAAATAGATTACTGGTATTTGAAAGTAATTTAATAAGTTCCAAAATTAATTGACCTATAGATTGTTGAGGTATTGTCGTATTTGATTTATGTTTTAGTACATTTCCATTAGGTGTTTGAGATTTATTATTATTGTATTCCTTTATAATTTCGTCATGTATGGTGCGGTCGTAACCTCCAGTTTGTTTTGGGGGTACACGGCGCTGAATATACTCTGTTTTTTTATGAGAATTTGTATTGGGCAAAGATGGTCTTTTTAGTGTAATATTTTTATTTTCGAACTGAGGCGACGAGGCTGCAACATCGGTATAAGGTTTTGAAGAAGGGGGATGGATTTTGGCTGCCTCTGCGTAAGATATACAGCTCTGGGCCATAGAAATTTTAATTTTTTGTTGTCTCGAGAACTCGGGACAAAGTTTGCTAGTGGCAAAGTGGCGACCAGTGCAATGGAGACAATAAGCATTTTCCAAGATAATGTTACAAGTGTCTGAGACATGTTCGTCCCCGCATTTAAAACAACGAGGCTTTGACCTGCACTGCAATTTAGTATGACCAGATTTGCAGCAGTTGTAGCACTGTATAGTTGGAAATATGTACAATTCAACAGGGAGCGCTGTATAGCACATGTAAACTCTTTTTGGTAATATTTGACCATCGAACGTCAATACAACCATGTTGGTATTAATAAATAAACTAGTACCATCATCTTTCGGTGTTTTTCTTTTAATACGCCTAACCTTTATAATTTTTCCACAACCCATAGGAACAGTAATGTTTTCCTGAATCTCGTCCTCAGACCAGTCTTGGGGTACACCCTTTACAATACCTACTCTAGTGACTATAAAACTAGGTATGAAAACCTTGTATGAGAGATTAGCAATTAGTGGGTTATCTGTGAACAAATTAGCATCTTCGTAGTTGGTAAATGTCATAGAAACTCTATTTCTGCCAATACGTTTTAAGCTACCATTAACTATATTATTGATATTATATTTTTTTAAATCTTTACCAAATTGAATAGGGTGCAGCGTAACAGGATCATTCGGAGATGTGGTTATCCTTTGAATGTGAACAGTGAACGGCCCTGAATCTGTGCTTACATATTTCCTTACTAACTGCGGTTGTGAGGGACCTGCACCAGTGGGTTGTGTAGCGCAGACACTATTATTGAAAGGAGGGACATGAGTTTCAACAGGCACAGTTTTTTCGCCTTGAGCATTATTCACAACAGGGACCAACTTCTCGTCTGAATCGTCACATTGGCATTCATGAGTAATCTGTTTACCGTTCCTACTTCTACTTCTCTTTGTTTTGCAAATTCGGCACCTTTTTTGTGGTTTGACTCTTTTCCGTTCTGAGAGAGGAATAAGACCATCCTCAGTGTCCATCGATGAATCGTCTATAACTACATTATAAGCTACAGGACTAGGAGGGCCAGTGTCTGGCCCTGGACCCCCCAGTCCGGGGTTATCCGGGGGTGGGTCAACCCCCGGGCCCATAGTAGAAAACTATACGCTTACCAGATAAGTAGTACCTATATACACTATTTATATGAAATACCAATAAAAATATGTAAAAACTATTAACTAACTACTATTTTACACAAAAAAACCTCCACTGATCCACTTTATAAAACAATTAAAATCAATAAACCAAAAAACACGTCCACCAAATTAGAAGTTTCCCGCGCTTTTCCAGATCGTACCTACACAGATACACAGATCACTGTAGTAGCCACAGACTCTATGTGATCGATCACTAGCATGAAATTAATAAAAGTACCTTTTAATAATAGCTGTTGTGAGCACCATTGAGATCATAAACTCTCAAGGATAAACTAGTAGTCATTGGTGAGCACAGAACAGTCTGTGGTTGTGATCTTTGGTCGGTATCTCTGTACTCTGTGCACAGAGTACTTTTTACAAAGACTTGTAATAACCAACTTTGTTTTTTTTTTTGTGTTGTGGATATCTTGCCTCATATCTTGCAATCAGTCTGTAGACTATGAGCAGATGTGTTGCTTGAAATTGGCGGTACGGCAAGATGACTTTCCCATCAGGAAGATCCCCCTTATGTCACTTTCGGCTATCTAATATATGCCGTCTTTTCAGTCTTCGAATCACTTCTGGCATTGTAAGCTGTACAGCTAGGTGGTTCGGATGGCTGGTTAGCCTAAACTTGTAGTTGGAAATGTAGCTGTTTATTTCCTCTCTGTTACCAACTTGTTAATAATTTGTAAATACCAGCAAATAAATAATTTGATTGATTGACTTTTTGTATACGTCTTTGGTTCTTTGCCTGTCCCGAAAGGGACGAATGGATTAACAGAACACAGACGTCCTTGGTTCTCTCTTGGTTCTTTATTGTTAGTTGTCTATGTCATATACCTATAGAGAGTATATGTGTTCTGTGGTATTATCTATGGTCTATGTTGATTTCAGATTCAGATTTGTGAACGACGTGAAGCGAGACCTCGTTGATCCTTTTCTAAATTCCGTTGTATATTTCAAAATTTTGGTTTAAATTTATAAATAAGTTTCCTCGTTTTATTAATTAAAAAAAAAAAAGAAAGAAAGAAAATAACAAAAATTTGACAATGGCTCAATCGCTCAACGCGCGGAGCCAATTCCTCAAAAAGAAGAAGAAGAAAGAGACCTCGTTAGAGAGTATATGTCTCTCGTTAGAGAGTATATTATGTGTTCTGTCATCTGTGAGCGAGACGCGTTTGTTGTTGCGAGGCATTTGCGAGGTGTACAAATTCGAAATATTTTCATTGTGAAATTCTATCATGTAAGTGATGAGTTGTACCGAAAATGAAAGTGGCCCTTTTGTCGTATTCTTCTTGCCAGCGGTCGTTGGCTGTCTGACAATACTACTGGCTAGACGCTGGGCGAACTCTCAAGTTAGCAATACATCGACCACTGCGTTCTCGCGGCGTCGAAAAATCATCAAGGATCCGCTTGTAAAGCGACCACTACCCCCGATTGCTACTAAAATGGTAGCTCCGGGAGCGAAGAAGAGTTCGGGAACTTCCAAAAAGGTAAGTTATGTTCCATAAGTCGAGTTGCTCATAAATGCGAGCGAACGCCATTCACTGACCGTAACAAGTTGTGCAAAGTAAAGTATACAACCCTAGTAACTCTAGTGAGGACGTAGAGTAATAATTCCAGTATGTTACTATGATTGACAGGGAGCAGTACCCCAAGTTTCTGATGAGGATGTCATCGGAAAGCGTACCAGACCACGCTCGTCACCGTCGTCTACCGCCCCTGCTCATGATGTCAAGCTGGCAGACAACCCACTGCCTCCCAAACATATACCTTTCCCGTACATACCACAGGATGGTGCATTGCTGTTTGAAGTGATGTCGTTTGTCTTCACTGTGGTGGCAACGGGACTACAGTTCTTAAACTTGTACAGGACAATGTGGTGGCTGCCAAACTCTAATACCACACAGGCTATGGTGAGAAATGAATTGATTTATTGTGAGAAATTAATTAACTTACCATTTTGTTTACACATGGTTTTCTTCTGCCTCTATTATTTGCTAACTTCTCTGCACGGCTAGCATAAAATATTTGTCCCCTGATCATTTTTCTTACAATCATTCGCAGTGATTTACCCCATGACTTGTATGTTTCAGAAATTCTACCTGATAGATCCGCATTTGGTGGCATTCATTGTGACACTCCTCAGTCGGAGACTGTTTTTAAGTGTTATTGTTGCATTGCTCCGATGTTTTGTCTCGCCAAAGAATATGCCACATGCTGCTATGGCTGCCAGGTAAAAGATAATTAACTTCTTTGAGACAAAAATATTTTGTCTATGGTTCTATATGAAGTCAATTCAATACAACATAGTACCTAAACACAGAAAAGCTAAACTATTTTAATTATTTTTAACCAATTAAAAAAATAACAAATTAATTTTCAGTTGTTTAGTTTGTTATATTCTGTTTAAATATGCATTATCAGAAACATTCTAAATGGACATTAAAGTTATTTAATCTTACATTAAATAATACACTTAGTATAAAGAACCTTAAATATAAAGTATGATGCAATAGATAATTCTCCAAAAACACTGATGGTGTGCTCTCTAAACCTTTACCAAATGAATTAATAAAAATATGTATTTGATAGGATGCCAACACGCATGGCTAATTCAACATGCAAAGTATAAGAAAAGCCAACCTTTTGCATCAGCTCTATATCTAAAGATTTAACGGCCGCACTCAGAGACGTCACTTAACTAAATAAACATTAAATTCCATACATTTGTCAACGGAATCATATGGGCTTAATGATAATTAAAGTTAAGTGACGTCTCTGAGTGCGGCCGTAAGACTTATTTCATGGTTAAAGACATAAATTAAAGTCTATATTTTCCCTTCATGCTGTGTAGTAGGGTGGTTCCCGCTTGTATGAATGTTTTCTTGGGGTCTTCTTTAGACTGGGTGCGGAAAAGATGCTCCAGGAGAAGACAATTAAAAGTTGATATGACGGTCTTGTGATATTTTAAGTGTAAGTACGGCCCCAAGAATGGTATAAAGATTTTAAATATTGTCCGAATTTAGGGGTTAATCAGAAAATAAAAAAATTCCAAAAAAAAAAATTCAATCCACCCTAATGTGCAGTGTCTGTCTGATTCCAGGAGTGTAATTCTGGGCGTGGTGCTGGGGGTGCTGTTGTGGTGCGCTTTCTTCATCATGGTCAAATACCCGTTGCTCAAGTTATTTTATTTGTGCTATCCGTAAGTTGCATACCTACATACTTGATTTTTTTAATTCTTATATTTACTCAGTCCTGTCTGCTTAGATTGTCGAGACATTGTAACTTATGTCAAAACCAGGTCAGCTATTCCAAAGTTTGAGGTCTTTCAATAAACAGATAGACAGACAAAAATTTTATAACCAAGCATTTGAATCTTCAATTTCAAAAAATCTTGTGATCACTATTTCGATATCTGAGTAGTTAGTTCAAAGGAATTCAAAAACTGGTACTTTAATTAATCTTGGATGTCCATCAGGTAAAACAGTGTCAAATTAAAAACATTCTTTTTTGAAATCTGCTAAAATAAGTCTTTTCTCGTTACAGATCAGTGATCTACTTCATACTGTTTGGTTTCACATCGGTTCCATTTCTCGAGCTGCACAACCCAGACAGCCCACTGATGCACAGCTGCTCGCACGAGCCCGAACAGATCCGTGCTGAGGTGGAGGTCCTCATACAGGACTTCAACATGAGGGTCAAGAAGATCCTGTTCAACTCTATATTGGGAGCGTACTATAGCAGTTTTGTGCCCTGTTGTTTTGCACAGGTGAGATAGATGTGTGACTTAAAACTACACTCTGTGAGCCTACGATGGTTGGGTCTATCTGACTGCGAAAACTCAAATTTTATTTAGTTTTTCGAATGGTAGGCTTTTCATGTTTTTTATAAAAAAATTGTTAAAACTACACATTCACTTCATAATGGTTGCCAATAGGTTCAAATCCCAATATGTTGAAACAGGACACTGGGGAATTTGACCGATGAGCGCCCGCGATTCCATTTTGCGTAAGGTTTTTACCATGAAGTACTGGATGGATAATGTACAGATGTTGCTCATCATAATATGCGACTACTGTTTAAGGTTTGCTCGTTTTTTACTCTGTCTTATCAATTCTAGTCGTACGTGTACTACGACACGGCGGCCGCGGCGCAGCAGGTGGGACTGGTGTGGGGCGCGCTGTGCGGCCGCTACGCCGCGCACCTGCTGCCGGCGACGCACACCGACGCGCCGCATCGAGCCGCCAAGCATTTGGGACGGTGGTCGCTCGTGTCAGGTGAGTCGTATCTTCTACTACGACACGCAGCAGGTGGGACTGGTGTGGGGCGCGCTGTGCGGCCGCTACGCCGCGCACCTGCTGCCGGCGACGCACACCGACGCGCCGCATCGAGCCGCCAAGCATTTGGGACGGTGGTCGCTCGTGTCAGGTGAGTCGTATCTTCTACTACGACACGCAGCAGGTGGGACTGGTGTGGGGCGCGCTGTGCGGCCGCTACGCCGCGCACCTGCTGCCGGCGACGCACACCGACGCGCCGCATCGAGCCGCCAAGCATTTGGGACGGTGGTCGCTCGTGTCAGGTGAGTCGTATCTTCTACTACGACACGCAGCAGGTGGGACTGGTGTGGGGCGCGCTGTGCGGCCGCTACGCCGCGCACCTGCTGCCGGCGACGCACACCGACGCGCCGCATCGAGCCGCCAAGCATTTGGGACGGTGGTCGCTCGTGTCAGGTGAGTCGTATCTTCTACTACGACACGCAGCAGGTGGGACTGGTGTGGGGCGCGCTGTGCGGCCGCTACGCCGCGCACCTGCTGCCGGCGACGCACACCGACGCGCCGCATCGAGCCGCCAAGCATTTGGGACGGTGGTCGCTCGTGTCAGGTGAGTCGTATCTTCTACTACGACACGCAGCAGGTGGGACTGGTGTGGGGCGCGCTGTGCGGCCGCTACGCCGCGCACCTGCTGCCGGCGACGCACACCGACGCGCCGCATCGAGCCGCCAAGCATTTGGGACGGTGGTCGCTCGTGTCAGGTGAGTCGTATCTTCTACTACGACACGCAGCAGGTGGGACTGGTGTGGGGCGCGCTGTGCGGCCGCTACGCCGCGCACCTGCTGCCGGCGACGCACACCGACGCGCCGCATCGAGCCGCCAAGCATTTGGGACGGTGGTCGCTCGTGTCAGGTGAGTCGTATCTTCTACTACGACACGCAGCAGGTGGGACTGGTGTGGGGCGCGCTGTGCGGCCGCTACGCCGCGCACCTGCTGCCGGCGACGCACACCGACGCGCCGCATCGAGCCGCCAAGCATTTGGGACGGTGGTCGCTCGTGTCAGGTGAGTCGTATCTTCTACTACGACACGCAGCAGGTGGGACTGGTGTGGGGCGCGCTGTGCGGCCGCTACGCCGCGCACCTGCTGCCGGCGACGCACACCGACGCGCCGCATCGAGCCGCCAAGCATTTGGGACGGTGGTCGCTCGTGTCAGGTGAGTCGTATCTTCTACTACGACACGCAGCAGGTGGGACTGGTGTGGGGCGCGCTGTGCGGCCGCTACGCCGCGCACCTGCTGCCGGCGACGCACACCGACGCGCCGCATCGAGCCGCCAAGCATTTGGGACGGTGGTCGCTCGTGTCAGGTGAGTCGTATCTTCTACTACGACACGCAGCAGGTGGGACTGGTGTGGGGCGCGCTGTGCGGCCGCTACGCCGCGCACCTGCTGCCGGCGACGCACACCGACGCGCCGCATCGAGCCGCCAAGCATTTGGGACGGTGGTCGCTCGTGTCAGGTGAGTCGTATCTTCTACTACGACACGCAGCAGGTGGGACTGGTGTGGGGCGCGCTGTGCGGCCGCTACGCCGCGCACCTGCTGCCGGCGACGCACACCGACGCGCCGCATCGAGCCGCCAAGCATTTGGGACGGTGGTCGCTCGTGTCAGGTGAGTCGTATCTTCTACTACGACACGCAGCAGGTGGGACTGGTGTGGGGCGCGCTGTGCGGCCGCTACGCCGCGCACCTGCTGCCGGCGACGCACACCGACGCGCCGCATCGAGCCGCCAAGCATTTGGGACGGTGGTCGCTCGTGTCAGGTGAGTCGTATCTTCTACTACGACACGCAGCAGGTGGGACTGGTGTGGGGCGCGCTGTGCGGCCGCTACGCCGCGCACCTGCTGCCGGCGACGCACACCGACGCGCCGCATCGAGCCGCCAAGCATTTGGGACGGTGGTCGCTCGTGTCAGGTGAGTCGTATCTTCTACTACGACACGCAGCAGGTGGGACTGGTGTGGGGCGCGCTGTGCGGCCGCTACGCCGCGCACCTGCTGCCGGCGACGCACACCGACGCGCCGCATCGAGCCGCCAAGCATTTGGGACGGTGGTCGCTCGTGTCAGGTGAGTCGTATCTTCTACTACGACACGCAGCAGGTGGGACTGGTGTGGGGCGCGCTGTGCGGCCGCTACGCCGCGCACCTGCTGCCGGCGACGCACACCGACGCGCCGCATCGAGCCGCCAAGCATTTGGGACGGTGGTCGCTCGTGTCAGGTGAGTCGTATCTTCTACTACGACACGCAGCAGGTGGGACTGGTGTGGGGCGCGCTGTGCGGCCGCTACGCCGCGCACCTGCTGCCGGCGACGCACACCGACGCGCCGCATCGAGCCGCCAAGCATTTGGGACGGTGGTCGCTCGTGTCAGGTGAGTCGTATCTTCTACTACGACACGCAGCAGGTGGGACTGGTGTGGGGCGCGCTGTGCGGCCGCTACGCCGCGCACCTGCTGCCGGCGACGCACACCGACGCGCCGCATCGAGCCGCCAAGCATTTGGGACGGTGGTCGCTCGTGTCAGGTGAGTCGTATCTTCTACTACGACACGCAGCAGGTGGGACTGGTGTGGGGCGCGCTGTGCGGCCGCTACGCCGCGCACCTGCTGCCGGCGACGCACACCGACGCGCCGCATCGAGCCGCCAAGCATTTGGGACGGTGGTCGCTCGTGTCAGGTGAGTCGTATCTTCTACTACGACACGCAGCAGGTGGGACTGGTGTGGGGCGCGCTGTGCGGCCGCTACGCCGCGCACCTGCTGCCGGCGACGCACACCGACGCGCCGCATCGAGCCGCCAAG
This sequence comes from Coenonympha arcania, assembly GCA_036785405.1. Taxonomy (NCBI): domain Eukaryota; kingdom Metazoa; phylum Arthropoda; class Insecta; order Lepidoptera; family Nymphalidae; genus Coenonympha; species Coenonympha arcania. The sequence goes on from CM072069.1 coordinate 2,336,121, forward strand.
CATTTGGGACGGTGGTCGCTCGTGTCAGGTGAGTCGTATCTTCTACTACGACACGCAGCAGGTGGGACTGGTGTGGGGCGCGCTGTGCGGCCGCTACGCCGCGCACCTGCTGCCGGCGACGCACACCGACGCGCCGCATCGAGCCGCCAAGCATTTGGGACGGTGGTCGCTCGTGTCAGGTGAGTCGTATCTTCTACTACTTTCTGATTTTTGAGAATTTTGAACGGAGATAGTCTCATGGGGGAAATACGTGTACAAAAAATGCATCCGACAATACGCTACTCCGGAAATTTATTATTTTCGTCATCATCATCGTAATCTATGGGAAGATGACGTTAAAATATTACCTATTTATCAACTACCCAACGTATATAATTACAGCGTCATCATCAGACACGAGCGACGTGCCCGAGTGGTCGGGCAGCAAGTGGTGGCGGAGCGGCGCGCGAGTTCAAGTGGCGGGCTGCGTGTACGAAGCCAGCGCGCCGCTGGTGTGCGCGCACCCCACTAACGCGCATCACACGAGGTTCTATGTGAGTGTGTTGTGTGACGTCATTACTGTTAAAGAAGTGATAAGAACGTATTCAATGAGAATAATTCTGTTTATTAATATTATAACCACGCTCTGCTACCATGTTAAAGAAATGATAATAAGAACGTATTAAATGAGAATAATTCTGTTTATTAATATTATAACTATAAGAGAAACATAGTTTAATATCTTTCCAAAATCAACAACTCGGTTGCTAACCAACCTCTGTCAAACTAAACTTTTCATCATTTAAGTAAAGAGTTCTAAATCTTAACAATTACTATCAGACATCACTGATAGAGCTTGCCCAAAATGATTTGCATATGGAATAAACATGCTCATCACTAGCAGACACTTGCTAGTTAGTAGCAACTACTCAAAACTAGCATTCGTTCGTCTGTCGTAGCGTGTGTATCTGTACCTTAATGGTACATTTCAATATAAATGCAAAAAGTTTGTCATTTCTTTTCGAGTCCCAGTTTGTTGACCCAAGCCGACAGAGACGAGTAGAAATGACAATTCCGCACGTGCATTGAACGAAGTTTTTTAATACATTTGTGAAAAAATTATTGGTTTTACGTGTTTGCGTGCCGTGCTCCGGTGGCGCGTCCTGGTGCACCCGCGCCGATGCCGCAAAGGAGGAAAACAAAAAAGCACTACAGCAAAACACACATGGAAATGTGAACTTTTTGAGCAAATGTATTAAAAAAGAGATTTTTAATACATTTGCTCAAAAAGTTCATCAAGTCATTTCCATGTGTGTTTAGCGTGCGCAAAGTACTTCTTTTCCGCACTAGTACTTTTTGTTTTCCTTCTGCATGGAGGTTTTAATCAAAAAGGTTGTAGTACAGAATGTTTGTATTAAATGACTGTTTTATAGCGTAAACACTATTAATACTTTAATTAAAGGACTTAACTTTTTAAATTGTTAAATCTGAAATAAAAATATAATTTTTCAACAAAGTTTCATTGTTAATTGTTTCAGTTACTTTTTTGTAAAATAAAAGGACTTTCATAACTGCCGGATACTGACCCCAGGTCACAGAGTGCATGCATCAGTTGACCATAGACAATTCTTGTCCTCTTTTTGTTTATTTTTTTTTTTTGCGTGAGTGGTCTGGATTCATGGTAAATTAAATACCATAAACTACTATTATAATATTTTTATTTTTGGCCCCAACTTTATATATTTTCGCAAATGTGTTAAAAAATGTCGTTCAATGCACGTGCGGAATTGTCATTTCCACTCGTCTCTATTGTTGACACGCGCCTACGGCTTGTGTCAACGAACCGAGAATCGTAAAGAAATGACATACTTTCCGCACTTATATTGAAATGTACTATTTTAATACATGTGTGAAAAAATATTGGTTGTTCGTGTTTGCGTGCCGTGCTCCGGTGCCGGCTGCGGTGGCGCGTCCTGGTGCGCCCGCTCCGGTGCCGCGAAGGAGGAAAACAAAAAGCACTACAGCAAAACACACATGGAAATATCAACTGTTTGAGCAAATGTATTAAAAAAGAGTTTTCCCTCGCAGTCGGTGTTCAGCAACCCGTCGAAGCTGCTGTGCCTGGTGCTGTGCCTGCAGCTGGCGCTGGTGGGCATGCAGCTGTGCCTGCTGTTCAGCTCGTTCGCGTGGCACTACTTCCTGGCGACGCTCGCGCTGCTCTTCATCGACTACTACACGCTGTTCAAGATGACCAGAGACTACCTCGTCGCGTGGAAGGTCTACAAGGCTGAGGACTTGATACAAGACAAGAATTTCCCAACAACGCAATCCACCAATTAATTGACACATAAACCAATATATAAATTTGACACTTCTGGGCCCTATTCATCAAACATTACAAGCCTTGTATTACAAGCGATTCTCTTGTAAATTTCTGCATTTTTACAAACGTGCGTTCATCAAAACTACACGTGTAAATTACAAGCTACAAGTTATATCACTTGTAATACAAGTGCTTTTTTATTTTTATTCACACGTGTATTTGCAGTTTTGTTCATCAAAAATTCCACCGTTGCTTGTAGCTTGTAACTTGTGACAAAAAAGTTGGAGAGTTTTCGCGGACTCTTCACTTGTAGTCTACATAAATATTTATATGTTATTAACATTTTCGCGGTTTCTTTCGGACTTTAAGTATTCCACAAACTTAGTCAAATAATTATGGCGGGAAAATCCGCCTTGTCATTACCCAAAGACATTTTTTTTAATCAAAAACAAGACGTAAAAAAAATAATTACTTATATTTATGCATAGTCTGTGAAAAAAGACTCGAAACAAAAAAAGTGGAAATCAAAATAAAATAGATACATTTTAATTAAATAATCAAAATTATATCTTAGCAATATTCTGGGGAAAAATTATTACACCCGAGAATTAATTTCAAGACTTTTTTGACGGACTATACGTCTCATTATTAGGTACGCACTTGTAAATAAAAAATACAAGTGTCTAAAATCTACAATTTACGTGAAATTATTTGATGAACGTAATTTACAAGAACTTGTGAATTTTTTGTTTAACTTGTAGCTTGTGAGCTTGTAAACTTGTAATGTTTGATGAATAGGGCCCTGATGGATTGCGGGACGCGGGGCGGGTGATGCGATTGGCTATAACGATACGAGCGCTGCCGCCGGACAGCAACAGACTGCTGATTGGTTGAGCGGCTACCGCCCCGCGACCCGCATCAGGAGGGTCAAGTTCACAGCGGTTTACCTATAGTTAAATAATGTCGCATGTTTCGAGACAAGAATTTCGCAAACACTATACAAAAATTTCGACAAAAATTTCGCAAAAAAAAAACAAGACAAAAATGTCGAAGTGACGTGACGTGAATAATATTTTGTCTAATTTTCGTGCTGAGATCTATTCCGCGGATTATATATTTAGGATTTCGTCAGTTAATTCAAATTTCTACAATGAAAAAAATAAGCTAAACAATTCACTCACACTCTCATACTTAAGTACCTATAGAGTTAAAAATGTTTAGTTTGGACTTGTAACACATTTCTAGTCTAAGTACAAGGAGTCAGAATCAAATAATTTTAATTAAATTATTTAAAAATTCGTGTAATTTTATCCTAAAAATTTCGTGTGAAAATATGTTGAATATGGTACCTATTGAAAGAGTTCAGTCTGATAAGAAATTGACAGTTCAAAAAGTATTACTGTCCTTTTTAACTCGTAGCATCTTGTCTGCCGTTCTATCAAAAGCAAACAGGATGGTTTTGCTTTTGGATTTAAAACTATGGCATCATGTTAAGTACACTACAATACAAATACAATACCTACAACTTAGTACCTACTCAATACTAATGTAGATGTGTATTGCCATATTAAAAATACCTGAATAATGTTGTTAAAACAAATGTTATTAAAAAACAAATTTGATCTGTTAATTTACTAATGTACTTAAAAGTATTGAACATTGTTTACATATTTTTATTACAAAAATGTTATGAAGAAAACACAACAGAAATAATTAATCATTTTGTAGAACACAACCAAAAACTAAAATCAATTTTACTTGTTATTTAATTGTCAAACAATTTAGATTTTAAAAGGATCACATTTTTCAAAAACTGTTAAATTATATGGACCCATAGCTGGATGTTTTGTGAAAAATGAATGTGAGCCCATGTACACTTATTAAAAAGTTTTAATGTAATTTAAATGCACCAGCCTTAGGCAAGTGACAAATAGCTATACCTCGCAAAGTAACGCTATTTGTCACTTGGCTAAGGCTGATCACTTCACATGTTGGGCAAAGTTAAAAACTGAACAGGAATGGATTTCTTTGAAGAGATTTATATAAGTTAGAAATCTTTGAGACTGACAATTATCTAAGTTGTAGTTTTAGTTTTCTGACTATAATAACTCTATATTTTGTTCTGTGTGAGGATGAACCCAATTTCCTAAGTAATAATAACATTATCAATCTTTGAAAGAAAAGGAACAAATATATAATTCAAAACTTGCCATACTTACTTTTGAGTTTAATTTTGATTCCCCTTCTATTTTCATTATAAAAATCTATTTTTGTTACTCCTGCCATCCCATAACAGCTACTGAACCAATTTAACTGAAAATTGTTATGACTAGCTTATTCCCTGATACATTTTTTATTCTGAAAATAACGAAGGTTCTAAGGGATTTTCAAAAGGCCATTTCATTATCATGTCAAAATGACAGACAAAATGCGGTGCTTTATTCTATATAGTGTTACAAGCTAAAAGCGATAGTGCTGTGACCCAAACAAAAGGAGGGTATCTAAATGTGTCTAGCTATTAAGTGCCTCAACTAAGTTATCTACTGACTATACTATTGTGTTGGGTTTGGTCAAATATCAAAATCAAAATAACTTCGTAGTATCTGATTATAATTTTTAATGATTAAATTTTTATCAACAATTTATATTTGGTACAAAATACTTAATACAGTTTCTTAGTAGTCTGTTCAGATTCAGTAGGTTAAAATACTAAATTTGTAAATGCATGATCTACAACTTGCTATAGGAAAATTTTTATTCTGCTGATCAAACACACTCATGTCTTTAGAGTTATAAGGTCACAGGAACAAAAACTTGCCAGTTAACTAATGTGCACTAGCAAGTATAGATATTTCAATCCAAGACATCCCACTCTTAAAATCGCTTGTTTCATTTGATTTATATGGAGTTTAACAGAGTGGGGCGCGCCGTCGTGGATTGAAATATCTATAACCCTAGTAATTACTAATGTACAATTTGTAACTGCATGCTGACTTTAAAGAATTAGCGTATATCAGTCTAGACTTGGCTCTGATTGTACTATCACAAGCTTTACTTAATTAACTAAAACCCAGGACGGTGTTTTATTACTATCATTGATTTGTACATTCATAGATTTCATCTGGTCCCTGACCACATCGCAAGCTGCCAAGAGCTCTTTATCCTTTCTACCCAAGGCGTTTAATCTCACGGTATGTCTAAATTCCACTAATGTATCTATTAATGAGTTTGAGATTTGATCTTGTGTTGATTCTGTCAATTTTAATCCAAAACCAGTCAAAATGTGCACAATGTACTCCGCAATTAAAATAATAGGGACAGGGTAGTAATTGGAACTGTTCATTTTCATCACTTTGTTAACAATAGCTACCAAATGAAGTAAGGAGTTTATACACGAAGATGTATCAAAGTCCATTCTTAAAGATTCAAGATTACGCTCCTCGACTTTAAGTAATTCGTTGAGTAATTTATCATTATATTCTGCATGCAGAGCTGCATTGTTGTTAACATAAACAGTGACATCTTTTAAAAAGAATTTGAATTTGTTCAAGACATCCTCTGCAGTATGCATGACCTCATCGCTAAATTCCATAGAATACCTGTAATTGGACATGAGACACGCCATTCTAAATGAATCTGCGTTGTACTTTTTTAATAAACTTGGTATAGATATTGTGTTCTGAAGTGATTTGGACATTTTAGTATCTTTCAAGTTTAAATGTCCAACATGTATCCAATAATTTGCCCATTGCCTTGTGTTGTGGAATGTGCAGGACTGAGCTTCCTCATTTTCATGGTGAGGAAACCGTAAGTCTATCCCACCAGCATGGAAATCAAGTTGGGAACCAAATATTTTGCTGACCATAGCCGAACATTCTATGTGCCAACCCGGGCGACCTTCCCCCCAATCGGTTTGCCAGCTAGGCTCCCCAGGTTTGTGACCTTTCCATAATGCAAAGTCCATTTTATTCCTCTTTGCGTCACTGCTAGGTTCACCAACATCTTGCATTCTTTGCAGCTTCCCGTAGGCAGGATATTTAGATGTGTCAAAGTACACTGAGCCATCTTTAGCAACATAGCCTATACCTGAATCTATTAGACCTTTCACAAATTGACTAATACTATTCATGTGGTCTGACACTCTGGATACAATCATTGGTTTCTCCACATTCAAGCTCGACATATCCAACCAAAATTCGTGTTCATATTTTTTTGCGACCATTCTGAAATCTGTTTTGGTTTCGATACCCTTCTTGATAATCTTATCGTCGATGTCGGTGATTCCCATGGCGGTGACGAGTTTGATTTTGAAAAAGGACCTCAATATCCTTTGGATAATGTCTAGTTTCACGTAGCAGCACGCATGGCCTATATGCGCCGAATCGTATACTGTAGGCCCACAGGAGTACCACGTAGCGATGGTTGGGTCGTTCAATATAATAGGAACTCTTTCTTCAGCGACACAGTTGTAAACGTAAGCTCCGGTCGGATTTCCATTCGGCATTAACCACTTCGTGTCTTTGTAAGGTTTTAAACTGCATACGTGGGTCAGTTTTCTGGTGAAGACTGGAAATATCTTGGTCATTGTTATCTCGAACTAAATCACATCAAAAAAGGCTATAACAACTTTGATATATTTTGTTTGTTTCAAATTCAAACAGATCAATGAATTGGACCGAGCAGCTGATTCATGATTGTGATTTTTGTTTTTGTCACTTGTCACTGTCAGTATCACAGAACACATACAGTGTGAGTCTTCATAATGTGCACATATTGAAATGAGGGAAACTATGCTTAATTTTATCGACGGAAAACGTATTAAAAAAAATCTAAAATTTTTTTTTATATTTTTTTGGAATTTTTAAAAATTGCGTTCCCTACTATGACCCTTGTGTAAACAAAACGGTGTAACTCTTACACTAAATAATCTATCACGATGAATCAAACTTATTAATGATTGGAAGTAATGGTCCGTCCTCATGAAATGAAAGTTGTGGAAAAAAATTACCTTCAATGGAAAATACACGTGTTTTTAATAAAATTTCTGTTTTTTTTTTCACCAATTTTTACAATAATCGTAAAATTTCTCAATAAAATGCCCGCATTATGTGCCTTTTTTATTGCTTTAAATTATTCCTCATCGTATTAGCTACCTAATGGTAAAAATTGTGTGTTTGTAACTCAATCCTAACATCTCTTTTTAACTGTTCAAAAATAGCACTCCAAACGCGCAAGTTAGTGTTTTCCTAAGGAGGGTTACGTGATATCGTAACCCTCCTTAGGAAAACACTAACTTGCGCGCGTTCCGTGTCCTAGGCCTTTCTTTAACACTTGATAAGAAATGTAAGAATTGAGTTATAAGCACGCAATTTTTACCATTAGGTAGCTCATACGATGAGGAATAATTTAAAGTAATAAAAAAGGCACACAATAGGGACATTTTATTGAGAAATTTTACGATTATTGTAAAAATTAGTGAAAAAAAAAACAGAAATTTTATTAAAAACACGTTTATTTTCCATTGAGGGTAATTTTTTTCCACAATTTTCATTTTATAAGGACGGACCATTACTTCCAATCATCAATAAGTTTGATTCATCGTGATAGATCATTTAATTTAAAAGTTACACCGTTTTGTTTACACAAGGGTCATAGAAGGGAACGCAATTTTTAAAAATTCCAAAAAAATATAAAAAAAAATTTTAGATTTTTTTTAATACGTTTTCCGTCGATAAAATTAAGCATAGTTTCCCTCATTTCAATATGTGCACATTATGAAGACTCACACTGTATACTCTCTAACATGTCTCTAACGAGAGAACGAGGTCAGTATCGCCGTCAGCAGTCTTCTTCTTCTTCTTTTTGAGGAATTGGCTCCGCGCGTTGAGCGATTGAGCCATTGTCAAATTTTTGTTATTTTCTTTCTTTCTTTTTTTTTTTTTATTAATAAAACGAGGAAACTTGTTTATAAATTTAAACCAAAATTTTGAAATATACAACGGAATTTAGAAAAGGATCAGAAAAGGATAGATAAAAATATAATGGAATACTTATTTAAGACTTATACTACATATTTACAACTTAATATCATTTAATAGAATGAATGAAGAAAACAGTTTATATACACAGGATATATCGGAGGACAAGAGGATGTCAACAGAAGTAGGAAGTGGTATATTACACTGAATAAGACCCTGGTAAAATGGATCCCGGTTATATTTTGGGCAAGATAAAAATATATGATTCAGGTCACCCACCTCACCACACTCGCACAAATCACTGTTCACAATACGAAATCTAGCCAGATGAACTGGAGAGCAAACGTGGCCCAGACGCATACGCATCAAGATACACGTCACTCTCCTGCTCAACTTCAAACTTGAGAACCATGGCTTCGATGGAATAGAGCTTTGAATCCTAGCAAATTTTTTGCCTTTTGATTGGCTAGAAATCGACCAAGTCACTCTCCAAGATTCTTGAAGTGAATTCTTTGGCAATGTACACAAATCATGGGCATCATTGCAATAGTCTGCCATATCTCCGCATAAAATAGCCTCATTGGCAAGCTGATCAGCGCGTTCATTTCCCGAAATGCCGGAGTGACCTGGTAGGCTGGTACCCAGGAAAACACCACTGTATAGCCTTTTTCATTACATGTAACTAGTAGGTTTCTAATTTTAATAATAACATGGTTGATCTGACCAGACTTAGATTTGAATGGAAACCTAGATAAAGCTTGCAGAGCACTCATAGAGTCAGTAAATATAACGGATTTCTTAAGTTTAGCAAGAAGAATATATTCAACAGATTTAAACAGGCCAAGACATTCTCCAGTAAATACAGATGATTCAGGCGGAAGTTTTGTTTTCTGGACAATATTATACTGGAAATGGAAAACTCCCACTCCAACTATGCCATCTGATGAATGTTTCGAAGCATCACTATATATATAATGAAAATCCAAAAATTCATTTGCTTTTAATATGTTCACATACCGAGGAGCTTCCAATTGATTTCTTGGAATATCTGGATTGATCCTAACATCCGGAATGATTGTCAGTGCCTTATATTTAGAATTAAACGTTGGGTAACAATATGTACTATACATCGGCGCTTGTATGGAGCAAAATATTCGATAACTCTTGATATGACGGGGCGGTGATTTATGGGACCAGTAAGAACAGGTGTCTATACATTCCGAAAGAAGATGAAGATAGATTAAGCAATTTTGTATTTTTAAAATATTAATTACTTAGATTTAAACATTTGTGCATGTTTAGGATAATAGTTAGATTTAAGCAATTTTGTATTTTTTAGAAAGGCCTTAAAAGACTGGTATCCAGGGCCGTAAAATAAATTAAAAAAAAAGTGATCAATTGTCATCATAGACAAACGATTGTCATTTGTTGTAAAAACTGAAAACACGGTCGTTCAATTTTCGATTTCAATTTTTCAATTCAAAACTAAATCGCAAAATATAAAATTAATAGTGCCTAATAATGATAACTTACTCCCCGGAGGAAGTGGGCTTAGTCGACACCTCGCCCTGCGGCGCTATACGAGCTGATCTTAAAATGTGTTTACTAAACAGCGATTGCTGTAAAAAGGTAAATTTCGATTGTTTCCTTTAATTAATGTGAACCATTGTGTTTGTTGTTCACCTGAATCATGTTCTTAGTCAGAGAATCCCCTCAAAGATTCCAATACCGGTTTAGTATATACTAGCTTCAGGTGATAGAAGTTAAGCAAGAAAACAGCCACCTGAACTATGATCTCCCGCCATTTGAAAGTGTCTCTGGGACTAATAGTTTGTTAGTATAAGGGTTTTATAAGGGTTATAGGTATAAGGGTTAAGGTTAGGGTATAAGGGTTAAGGTTAGGGTATAAGGGTTATAGGGTATAGTATAAGGGTTAAGTATAAGGGTTTTGAAATCGTCCGCATTGAATATTTCGTATAACAAGAGCTTTGAACCTCTTAAAAGCTCGATAGCCATATTCGTCGGAACGTAATAGTTGCCGAGAAATAAATTTTTTAAATTAAAAAATTTCGAGGTTATTTTTACTATGAAAGGTCGACGGAGCCCCGCGAAGAAGAACTTTCTGGGTGGTCATAAAAGAAAATAACCACTCACATCCTCTTTGTCACCTATCCGTTATCCGAGTCGGGGTGCCCTAAGTCCCGAGCTCGCTTCGCTCAAATTTTCAGTAATAATTTTTTCTTAAAATTTTCGTCTAATTTAAGTGATAATACGAAAGTTAGAGACAGTATAAAAGGTTACGTGATAAAACTTTGGTGAAAATGTGAATAGATTGTCCGGAAATTCAATTTTGAATAATTGCGAATCGATTCAAAGCCTCACCTGTATACTATTTCCATTCGTTTATTTTCTCTTTGACACATGAAAGCACATGAAACAGATATAGCAATAATGAGGGACCAGAGAGAGATAAAGTTAAAGTGGTCTCTTTCCGGTTTCTCGCTATTAGTGTATCTGTTTCATGTGTCAAAGAGAAAATAAACGAATGGAAAGAGTATAGGTAATGTGTTTTGTGTACAAAAATTGTTTACCACTGCACCTACTCTACAATTTCCATCCATTTATTTTCTCTTTGACACATGACACCACATGAAACACATATAGCAATAGCGAGGGACCAGAGAGATGAAGGTTAAGTGGTGTCTTCCTGGTCCATCGCCATTGCTATATCTGTTTCATATGCCAAATAGAAAATAAACGAATGGAAAAAGTATAATCGAAATTTTAGCACAAGGATCAAATAGTTTCTGTGCCAAAGATTTAATATCTTACTACCTTATAATAGAATAGAATGGAAAATACTTTATTTCATGTAGGCCTAGCATACAGAGGCACTTATGAGATGTTATTTCATTTTACAATGTCTGTACTGTGGTTACAATTATTTTGAAACTTAACACTAAGTTTACAAGGGTTGACAACCGTGTCCCGTCCCTGAGAAGATGAAATATCTATAGTACTAAATATGATCTATATTAGCTTCAATCTGTAAGGTAACTGGATTAAAAATGATTTGTAAAACTTATAGTTTTTCCTGAAAATAATTTGGGAAGGTTGAATCAGAGGAAGGTTAATAATTGCTGAAAAATATCAGATATTTATTTAACTTTTTCTTTTATTTTCAGGATAAGAAGACACCTCGAGAGTGCTTGAAGGATGTACACTGTCCCACGGAATGTTTACAGTTAAGAACCACCTTCTTTGAATGTAAAAGATCCTTGGTAAGTTTAACTTTTCACACTACAAGTTCTAGCTGACTGTTGCCTCTTTTCTTTCTCTGTTTTGAAGTAATTTACCTTTAAATAGTAAAGTCCTATAATGGAGAAACTAATAAAAACAAAGCTACTTTTTTTGATAGTTTGATTGCTCTGATTGTATCACTATTTGTTGTAAATAAAATTGTATTTTTTTTACAGCTTGATGCAAGAAGACGATTCAGAGGGCATAAAGGCTACTAGCAAGTGTATTATTTAGTAGGGTAGGAATAATTGCATTGTATTTATTTTTTTATTGTATGTTGTCAATAAATTGTTGGTTTTAATATTAATTTTTTGAAATTTCATAACCATGGAGATATGTGGGATAAGGATAAAATCATAAAGCAATAAGAAATTAAAAGCAATAAGTAATTGAATACTTTGAATTAGAAACTATTACAAAAAAAGACTACAACAATCGGAGATTCACGCCGCCAGTCCCAAGTCGCAAGTCGCAAGTCTCTGACGACCTCCCTGGCGCAGTGGCGGCGCGCTCGGATTCGAGTGGGACGTCGCGGGTTCGATTCCCGCCACGGGCCACTTTGGAATTTTATATTTTCTAAATTGGCTCAGGTCTGATCTGGTGGGAGGCTTTGGCCATGGCTAGTTACTACCAGCAAAGACGCACCGCCTAGCGATTTAGCGATCCGGTGCGATGCTTGTAGAAACCGTAAGGGTAAATTTACTTACCCCTCCAAGTTAGTACGATAACATCTTAGGCTGCATCATCACTTACCATCAGGTGAGATCGCAGTCAAGTATTAACTTGTACTGAGTAAAAAAAAATTTTTGCGAGATACGATAAGGGTAGGTGAGGAGTGAGGAGTAGGTGCGAGGAGTAGGTGCGATTTTCTTTAGAATTGTAAAATTGTCTCTGGTCTGGATATTAAGGTCTGACGTTGCAGGTTACCAGTGACCACTAACAATTTAGTGATCACTCGTGATACTGTTTTGCAAATACTACACCCTAGGGTACTGACCACTTCCAAGAGGAAAAATTCATGATGTCACGGATTAATAAAATAAAAAATGATTCAGTTTCATAGTTTTATTATAAAAATAGTTCAAATTTACATTCTATTCAATGTAAGAACTCTGCTCGTAATGAAAACTAGCTTTCGAAGCTAAAATATTAATTTTCCATCTCTGTCTCACCCTTAAAATCTAAGTTGGTACAATTCATCCTTACTTTGTCTAGCACAAAACTTTGGTACTTATTATCCAAGGATAAACCTACCATAATTGATGATTACATAATATTTTTTTATAGGCCGTTTTGCTAAGATGAGGCATCATGTGCTAGATTAGTCCGCCTAATTAAAAATCGCCTAAAATTATACATCGTAAGAACGTTCTAATAATAATAGTACCTATAGGTATTATGTATATTTTAAATGTAGATAGGCTTTCGTTTACAATCGCGAACGGTATGGAAATTTCACTATATTTATCATTTTAACTTGTAAAGATTTATGCAATCATCATTTAGGTATATTCAATGTTACCTAGTTACAGAGTTATTGCCGAATACCTACATAATTTATTGAGCACCCTCGAATCTCAATCGTTCTGTTATTTTATGCTTGTAATTATAAAAATTAATGAAAATGTTATTAATTTATTTGTTAGGGTAATATGGTCACAATAAAAAAAGAGAATGCATAGCGGGAGCGGAATATTCCTAAATATAGACAAAAGGCAATTATTAAACTGCTCAGTCTGAAAAATCTGACTAAACTATTAAGTGGAATCACCATAACACCTGCCATAAAATAATAACGTTCATTTGGCGTAAGTGAGTCGTCTTGTAAATTTTTTCATTTAGTATGTACCTATGGTTTTATTTTTATGTTAAAATAAAAACTTTTAACGATCTTTATTATTAACGATCTTTTCAAATAGTCACAATGATTTTTACTGATTTGCTGTAAAAATATTCTAAAACAATTGTTGATAACTGCTTAGGCTGTAATTTATTGAAATAAGGAGGATTGACTACTGCCGGTTCCCAATATTCTATACTTATAATATCTTTCATTTGCCCTACTATACTCTTTCCATTCGTTTATTTTCTCTTTGACACATGAAACAGAAATAGCAATAGCGCGGGACCAGAAAGAGACCACTTTACCTTTATCTCTCTGGTCCCTCGCTATTGCTGTATCTGTTTTATGTGATTTCATGTGTCAAAGAGAAAATAAACGAATAGAAAGAGTATCGAGATATCAATGTGACATATATGCTCCATATAAGTTATGTCAAATTTCTATCTCTAGTAAGGCAATGGCCACAAACCAGGGTTTCCCTGGTCTGTGGCAATGGCAAACCATGGATAGATTGAATATTGGGAACCGCCATAAGTTAACCGGCTGACCATACTACCCGAATATCTGGCGCGAAGTAAATTCTTATAAGTAGGTATAGTACGTAGATTTTAGATAGACGGAGTGCAGAAAATCTTTTATTGTTAGGTAATAAGAAAACCGCATAAAAGTGTATCAAGTTCTAACTATTGATACACTTTTATGCGGTTTTCTTATTCAATAACGTATGAACAGCAATTACGGCTGTTTTATTACAAAAATTTAAACAAGCATTCGCCGCATGTTTATTAAGGTTTGTCATGTATTCGGTTACCATGGTAACCGAAACTTTTACTTTAAAAAGCTCTATTTAGGGTAGAATAATATTTTTCAATTATAATGTACCTTTTTTTGAAAAGTGAGTGTAGGTACCTAACTACCTACTTAAGGCTGTAAAATTACGTTTTTTAATAACATCATTAGGCAAGAAGTCTTCACAGTCTACTTTAATTATTAAATTGAATGGTGTGTTTATAATAGACAAGTGAAACAAATGTTGGCAAAAGGAGATTGTATCTATTTATAAAGAGTTAGATCTAAAATTATATTTTAAAATCTTATCTACGGCCAACGACAATTGCTTTTGAAAAATACTGTTTAGTTCAATTTTTTTCTACCAACTCAAAATTTATTTTCTTTTTTTTTAATTGTACTTAAGAATCGATTTACTAAGAACTGATAATTCCAAACGACTTCGTCGTAGCCGAATTTAGTACTTACTTGAAAATAAATAATCTGTATGAAATCTTCCAATAATTTCTACGACGCACCCGGGCGACACCGCGACATCCTCAAGAGATGTTGACTTCACAATCCGAAACCGTAGAGCTCTACGATTTTGCAAGATTTTGTTGGAAGAATTGTGTGTGGTGTTCATGTGGTCGGTGTTCCTGCACTCTGATTCTTTTCAAGTAGAAGATTATAGCGAAACAAATTAATCTGTCCTGCTTATTATGGGTTTCCGCAAAATAACGCCTGCTTCTATTCAATATGTAACTGAATTTATTATGAGTTTCAGTTTTAATTTCAAAAATCGAACTACTTAACTTTAAGTGTACTTTTAGTTTTTGAATGAGTCTTGTATCCGAGCTAATTTGAAAGTTTCTTTTTTACTAAAATTCACAATAACGAAGTCGCGGGAAATAGCTATTTATAAATTTTATTATTATTTAAATAAACACGAGGAACTACTTTTACGCGGTTCGTGTGCACATTATGTTATTTTGTTGAGTAACTAGATCTACTTAGTAAATACACTAGTGGTATATCAGTAATTGGCAACTGTAGGAGTGACTTTTTAACTTTAAAAAAACTTTAAAAGAATTATACGAATGAAAGAAAAACAATACAATTTTGTTCAGTTTTAGCTTTTAAATACTAAAAATTATGCTTATTTTTTTTGTAAGCGTCTTTCTATGAATATGAATTAATTTATCTAATTTATTATTCTCATATATTTTAACTTACTTATAAAATATATAAGAAAATCGCTGTATTTTTGTATCATTCGAAGCATTTTAAGCCAATTATGTGCGTAGAAATTTAATCAGTAAAATATGCAAGTACCTATTATTTAAATCTAATTTATTAATTATATTTTCTCTGAATCACATTTTTATTAAAACTTACTAGATACAGTAGATAGTACCTGACTTTGGTCTTACTTATTCATCCTCACTTATATGTTTATACCTAATGTGATTTAAAATTATTTACAATAAGTTAATTTAGTAAAAAAAATCTCTCTAAGTAATTGAATTCGCATAACTTATAATATAGATATTAACAATTTGTATTTTATTTTTCGTTGAACCATTTATTTAAATAACATTCAGTAAATAACTTTTACTTAAAAGTAAACACTTAACATATTTTTAATCCAACTATACTTACTTACCTAAAACAAAATACTATAGTGGTATAATAGTGAATCTTTTAAGGCGACATTATTTTGTCATCCAGGTACCTATTACGTAATGTAATTAATATAATAATTTATATTTTTCATCGCGGGCATATTTTTTTTTAATGAATTAAATTTACCCATTTATTTTTATGGCAATCATTGCATATAATATTGTCAACATTTTGATTTTAAAATTAAATAAAGATGAACTTTAAAATAAAGCGCATATGCTTATGATATGTCTTTGGAGATATGTCCTAAAATAGGCAAGTAAATAGCTTTAATTAATATAGGCTTAAAATAAAGTTTAGGCCATGGACAAACTATTCTATCTTGTCGCTTGAATATTTTTAGAAAAAGTTAATCCAAAAACTTCTGAAGCTGTGAATTGAATAGCAAATAACTTATTAGGTATACTATTTATTTCCATTCGTTTATTTTCTCTTTGCCACATGAAACAGATATACAATAATGAGGGACCAGAAAAAGACCACTTTACCTTTAAGTCTCTCTGGTCCTTGGCTATTGCTATATCTGTTTCATGTGATTTCATGTGTCAAAGAGAAAATAAACGAATGGAAAAAGTACATATAGTTAAGGAGATACTTAATAATTAAAAAGGATGTTGCAAAAACTATGAATCCTTTATAAAAAAATTATCTATGAATCCTTTACCAAAGAATTATGTAGGCACCGAGGTATTGTTTTTACCAACCTAATTTAATAATTGAGATTTGTGAAGCGAGTCCATAATTACTTATAATAATAACATTTGAACAAATCACTTCTATTGACCAAGCTCGCTACTTTTGTCTTATACACATTCCCAGATTGCAAGTCCTTCTTATTGTTGCACGTTTTAATATAAAAATTTTTTGAAAGTTAATTAACACCAAGTGATTTAACATTATTTTATTTTTCATACAAGTCAAATACAAAAAAAATTGATAGGCAATTTAGCCATGGGTATACATACTACTTGAAGATTTATTTAAGGTTTAGGTACGCATTTAGGACAATTTAAGATACGCGGTTAATTAAGATAATTTAAGATACCCGTTAAATTTTATTACACGAACAACTTAGCTCAAAATGCATGAAGGTAACCCTTTTACGAATGAATACGTACCTAACTAAGTATAAGATTTTTTATTATTTCGAAATAAATTATGTTTAAAGGTTTTTTTTATATTTAACCGTTGAAAAACTTGAAACGTAACATCATGATCATGGCACCCGATGAGTCGTCCAACTAGTTGACACACACTCACTCAACAAGTGAAAAAAATATGTATTTGGCCATGAGTACACAAAGGTTTGGTTTGGGTTACTAATTTTAGGTACCCAAAAACTCACAAAATTTTAGTACCTTTCTACTTTGCTCGAAATGTATATAACCCCAAAACTTTTTAATGGTTTCCAAATAAACTATGTACACAAAAGCTTTTTATATTAAACCGTTGACAACCCCTAAGGGTTGCCCTCTACTAGAAAGTCTGTATAGGCCTATAGAGGCCCGTGTAACCACACAGTCGCGCGCGCAACGCCGTAATCAACATGGCGGCGCCCGACAAGTCGTCCAACAAGTTGGCACACTCGCAGACCAACAGGTACATCTTGTCGCCGTGGGCCGCGACCGATTTGTGCAGCGCAATCTTCCTCATGCCCACCGAATGCGGCAGATGGCGGTACAGCATCCTAGCGCCCGTCCAGTAAAGCCAGTTCCTCTCGAAACGTTCACCGTCGTCGCCTTCGAAAACCTGTGAAGTACAAAACTTTAAGTAGAAACCAGACAATGTTAAACACTATTCCCGGTTCCCAATATTTTATCTACATTTGCCCTACCAGAGATATCATGTGACATAAGCTCCATACAAGTTATGTCAAATTTAGTAAATATATCTCTAGTAAGGCAAACCATGGATAGATTGATGATATGGGAACCGCCATTTGTGATATACTTAGTACTTTAGATCACACACAGCCTGTGATAAAACTAATCGATTTAATATATGGATATTTTACAAATCGAAGACGCGCCTGACTCCTTCACAATCGAAATCGCTTAGCGGCGCTTTTTTCTCCCGGTAGATAGAATTTAGTAAGTAAATAAGTAAGTAATTCTTTATTTGCTTAAATTATTTAGCCGCGGCCGAGGCTGGTCCCACCAGTCTCTCACCAGTTTGGACCATCTTTCGTTCGATTTAGACATGGAATGCAACAGGTTTCTGTGAGAGAATAAAATTTCAAACACAAAAATTGCCTTGCCAGAAATGAATCCAGTACCTCTCAGGTCTCGCTCAAATCCGAATTCCGAGCGCTCGTCAACTGCGGCAAGGCGATCGTTAAAATTATGCTAAAATATTTATTTTTGACGTGATAACGTTTTAAATAATTGATGATGAAAAAGTGTACCGTTCCGTGTACCGTTCCGCGTACCAAGCGATAGAGAGGCACGATAAAAATTACATAAAATAATGATTATGACTATGATTCTGATTATGATTACGGTTACGATTACGATACCGATTATGAATACGATTATGATAACAATTATATGATTACAATTATGATTATAATTACGATTACGATTATAATTATGACGTTATCACGTAAATCTATCGTCTGTATACCTACCGACTTTACAGACAACCAATTTTTACCTTATAAACACTAATGATGAAGCCAGTCGTCGGCGTGTGCGACTTCTTTGGTCCTCCGGCGAGGTCGCTGAACGGCGGGCGGCATATCATCGCCACCTCGCTGTACAAGTCCAGCGTGTGAGCGGCCGAATATCTAATGGTTTTTGGATCGAATTTCGACAGCGAGGCACTTCGCATATTATTATAAAACAGCAATGGATCCGTTTGGGTGGTGTTTATCACATAGTACGCTATGAACGGGAACTCCGCGTTCTTTTCCATATTTGCGAGCAACATTCCCCCCACCGCCGTGTTCGCGTGGGCGACATCGTTCAGCAGTTCTCCAGCGGCAGTTTTCTGCTTTATTATAGGTTTGGCAAGTGGAGATTCTAAGATAGGCTCTATCGGTTCTAGGGGGCTCATCAGGTGCGCCAATATACAATGCTTGGGATCAGCCACTTCGAGGACGCTGAGTGAGTTTTGGGCAGTTTTTGTCGGCATCCCCTTCTCTGGCGTTGGTGGAGGCACCGGCAGCTGGAATTGTAAAAAACTATAATTTGACTACCGTTCTCATTAATTAACACCTTATCAGATAAAGTTACAAAAGGTCGGCCACGTTAGTTAGCCTTCTTAGTGTAATTTGGCAATCTTTCTAATTTCGTAATGATTGTAGTGAATCGCAAACTATTTATATTAAAAGGCTCTGAGGCGGGCGGCTTGTCGCAGCTCATGAGCGACACGGAGGGCTCGCGAGTGACCAGCGGCTGCTACGTACCGGCACGCCATCAGGCAGGAAGCGGTCGAGCGCGTGCGCGGGGATCACGAAGCAGTCCCGCTCCAACGTGGCCAGCGACACGGGCTCGGTGCGGCGCCGCTCGGTGGGGGGCGGCTTGTCCCAGCGCATGAGCGACATGGAGGGCTCGCGAGTGACCAGCGGCTGCTACGTACCGGCACGCCATCAGGCAGGAAGCGGTCGAGCGCGTGCGCGGGGATCACGAAGCAGTCCCGCTCCAACGTGGCCAGCGACACGGGCTCGGTGCGGCGCCGCTCGGTGGGGGGCGGCTTGTCCCAGCGCATGAGCGACACGGAGGGCTCGCGAGTGACCAGCGGCTGCTACGTACCGGCACGCCATCAGGCAGGAAGCGGTCGAGCGCGTGCGCGGGGATCACGAAGCAGTCCCGCTCCAACGTGGCCAGCGACACGGGCTCGGTGTGGTATAGTAGTAGGTACATAGTAGTAGGTACATAGTAGTAGGTACTAGTTAAATATTACTCATAAGAAAGGTATCTTAAATCACTCATATTTCAAACGGACCACCCACAGCTATTTGTTTAGAGATTCCATTCCTTATATAGGAGCATGTTATTTGACGCCGCCACCGGACCGCGACATACGAAGCTCTCCACGTGTAACAGATGATGTCATGGTCCAAGTAGGTCACGCGCGTCACCCCACTCAATTGTACCAATATAAATAGGCTTTCTAATTTGAATAAACCAGAGTTTCGAACGAACCTTCGAGTGTTTCACTTTTCGACCCTCGCCTCTCCTTACATGGCGACCCTGCCAGTCCGCGCATAGTATCGTGCAAAGGCCCTTGCCTCGGTATAATGGCAAGTTATTCGCGACGGGTAGCGGAACGAAACCGCTAACATTATGGAACTATTTACCACATTTAACGTCGGGAAACTATGATCATTATAGAAGAAAATCATTACAATGGGTACCCAAAGTTCGAAAGAAGATAAAGAAACCAAAGAAGAGGTGATTATTACACAAAATGGCCAAAATAATTACGCACCAAATAGTTCCAGCCAAGGCGAATTAGCCGAAAAATCATTTATACTGCTCGTCACTTTAATGATCATATGCGCTATTCTGCTGAGTTACCTCGCGTATAAGAAGATAAACCAGTGTCTAACAAGGAAAATCGAGAAGCAAGCTACGAAGATCGTCTTGAACACACGCCGTGTTTCCGTATAAATGAACATTAGCATCAGTGATTAAGTGAAAAGTGGACAAAACAAAACATGTAAGTGAACTCTTAAGAACTATATTTTTTTTCTTTAACTTTGTAAATTGATTATTTTGTATTAAGATTCTTTTTTATTATAAATAATTATGAATTATTGATATAACTATACATGATTGCTATATTACTTAAATATTATGATGATTTATTAGAAATAAGGAAATACTTAATAAAAACTGGACAAAAACGGTTCACTAGTAAAGCTGCTCAAGAAAAATTCGAGTTAGCGCATAAAATATATGAAAATTATAATAAGGAATATAAATTACATGTACAAAAAGAAAGCGTAACTAGCGAAATCTTAGAAATAGCAATTAAGCTATAAATTCACTTTATATTGAGATAAGTAATTGTATGAAACAAACAATCATGACGTCTAAATCAAATTTTGATTTAAAAATCGCAGTCACACTATTACCTCAGATGGATGGCTCTGAGAAAGTGACATTACAGTTAATTGACGCAATTGAATTATATGCAAACATGATTTCAAAAGAAAGTACTCCACTTCTTATACAATTCATATTAAAAACAAGGCTCTCACAAAATGCGAAACTTAAATTAACTGATAATTACGCGTCGGCACAGGATCTTATTAGGGACATGAAGAAACATCTATTAACTACTAAATCAAGTACAGCATTACAAAGAAAGTTACAAACATGTTACCAAGGCAGCCGAACCATAGATCAGTTCGGTGCAGAATTAGAAAAATTGTTTGTGGACCTTACCATCTCTCAGGCAAAAGATAATGAGGACGCATACAACATACTTAAGCCAATAAACGAACAACAAGCAATACATAGATTTGCGGACGGCCTGCGTAACGACAGGTTAAGAACGATAATAGCCGCGCGAAACTTTAATTCCCTAAAAGACGCGATTCAAGGAGCAAAGGATGAGGAGGTAACAATGACCCCCTCGCCATCAGGCCAAATTTTTTTGGCCAGAGGCAAAGGATATATTAGACCAGGATTGAAAAATAACAATTTTCGAGGTAGGACATATTTCAATCGTAATAACTCAAATAACGTCTACCAAACCAACAAACCATTGGCTATCACTTACCCAAACAACTATGCGAATAATAGATACAATTATTCAACCAACAGACATAACACTAATTTCACGAGAGGACGAGGAAAACCTAACGGATTAAACAAACCATTCTATTCACATAGAAATCAAAACCAACAAGTACATATGACCACCAACTTACCAAGAATTGAAGAACCACCACAAAAGCCAGAAAAATTTTTTCGTGAAAAATGAATACTTATTTCACTATAATAACGTAAACTCTATACAATTAACAGTGGATAATCAACTTTTAACATTTTTAATCGATACGGGTGCAACATTATCAGCAATTAAATACGAAACTATTAAACATAAAAATAAACATATTTATCCTAAAACAACTTATATAAAAGGCATCGGTGGACAAATTATTTCAGAAGGATGCATAGACTTACTATTGCAATATAACAATGTATCGTTCAAACACAATTTCCATATTTTTAAATATTTACCATCACACATTAATGGTATATTAGGTCAAGACTTTTTAGCCAATTACAAATCATTGATTGATTTTGAAAACAAAACACTATCTTTGCGTATGAATGATGGACTCTTAGTTATACCAATAAATTTATTTTCAACAGGAAACATTAATACAACTTCCGACATAACAATTCCAGCTAGATGTGAAAAAGTTATTCAACTACATACTAATTATAAGGACGAATGCGTAGTTTTGTCGAAAGAAATATGTAATGGAGTATTTGTAGCAAATTGTATAACTAAAAACAATGATGGAAAAATAACAGTTAGAATAATTAACACACGAGACACAGAGGTAGTATTACACTGTTTCACTCCAGAAATAATACCTTTAGATAACTTTCATTGCTTTACATTTGCAGAAATTGAAAATAATAGTTAACGCGTAAAACAATTATTTAAAATGTTACAATTAAAAAACCTAAGCGAAGAAGAAGAGACAGAAATTGTCAACATTTGCGCTAAATTTGCAGACATTTTTCATCTACCCGGTGATAAACTAAATACATGTAATTTATATGAACAAAAAATTAATTTGAAAGCACATACGAGTCCAGTTTATACAAAACCATATCGTTTACCACAGTCACAAAAAGCCGAAATCAAGAAACAACTACAAGAAATGTTAGATAGTGACATAATTGAAGAATCAAAATCAGAATGGTCAAGTCCTTTACTATTAGTACCAAAAAAGGTTGACGTTAATGGTGAAAGAAAATGGCGTATAGTTATTGATTATAGAAAATTAAATAATTGTATTCAAGATGATAAATTTCCATTACCAAATATAACAGACATTTTGGATTCCTTATCAGGAGCAATGTACTTCAGTCATTTAGACTTAAATCAAGGATATTATCAAATAAAGTTAGATGCTGAAAGTCGAAAATACACTGCGTTTATAGCAGACAAACACTATCAAATGAAAAGGTTACCAATGGGATTAAAAACAAGTCCAAGTGCTTTTAGTAGAGCAATGACAATAGCTTTATCGGGACTAAACTACGATAAATGCATAGTATACCTAGACGATATAATTGTTATGGGACGTAACTTAAACGAACATAACAAAAACTTGATTGACGTTTTTACACGACTAAGAAAAGTGAACATGAAGTTAAATCCATTAAAATGTAATTTCTTACAGAAAGAATTACTTTATCTCGGACATGTCGTAACACCAGATGGTATAAAACCGGACCCTAACAAAGTGAAAACTTTAAAAAATTACCCAGTTATGAAAAATGTTGACGAGGTCAAAAGATTCATAGCGTTCGCAAATTACTATCGGAAATTTATACCCAACTTTGCAAAAATTACCTTACCTTTAAATAATTTAACCAAGAAAAATGTAAACTTCAATTGGACACCAGATTGTCAAAAATCCTTTGAAATTTTAAGGAATGCGCTATGTAATCCACCTTTATTACAATACCCAAATTTTTCAGAAGAAAATGAATTTATTTTAAATACGGACGCTTCAGGAATGGCAATTGGATGTGTATTATCAAATGGAGATAAAAAACCAGTGGCATATGCTAGTCGTGGTTTAAACAAAGCGGAAAGAAATTATCCAGTTATAGAAAAAGAGCTTTTAGCCATTGTATGGGCAGTTAAATATTTTAGACCGTACCTTTATGGAAGAAAATTTAAAATTTGTACCGATCATAAACCATTAATTTACTTATTTAATATGACAAACCCCTCAAGTAGACTAACAAAATTTAGACTATGTCTAGAAGAGTACGATTTCGTTGTTGAATATGTAAGAGGCAAAGATAATGCAGCTGCAGACGCATTATCTCGCATAGGACTAACATCAGAGGAATTGAAAGGTATGAGTGATCGTATCATGGTTATGACAAGAGCACAACGAAAAAGGATGGAAAATAATAAAACCACACAGGATGAAACGACGAATAATAAACACCCGGATACGACTAAAGATATTTCTTCAGACAATTGGACGGGCCCCCCAAGAGTCGTTGAAATTCTTAAAAAACCTAACAGTTCAATGCAATTAAGCTTTGAAACATGCGACTACGATAAAAATTACACTAATAAAGAAAATGTCTATAGTGAAAATAAAACATTTATATATACACCTTCTAAATCATTAGTTACAATAAATCCAAAATCCAGATCATGGTTGAAACGAGCTTTCATCGTGAGGGAATTGGAGCAATTTTGTAACAAATTAAAAATAAATGAATTATGCATAATTCGAAATGATAATAATAATATATTTATAAAGGAGCTAGCTCAAGGTGTTAATTTGATGAAAATGTGGCAAGGACCACATATTTGTATAATAAAAGGTGTAAAAAATATAGACGATAAAGATGACCAAAGAGTCATATTAAATGACTTTCATATATTACCAAGTAGCGGTCATGCAGGAATAAATAGAATGACGAATAATATTAAAAGACATTATTATTGGACAGGAATGGACAGAGATATAGAAAATTTTGTAAAAAGATGTGATAAATGTCAAAAACAAAAATTTCACACGAATATCAAACAGCCTATGTGCATAACAACAACAGCATCATCAGCTTTTGAAAAAGTATATTTAGATTTAGTAGGACCTTTAAGCAAAGACATAAATGGATATTCCTATATATTAACTTTACAATGCGAACTTACAAAATACGTAGAAGCTTACCCAATTATTAACAAAGAGACAGAAACAGTAGCGCGAGCATTTGTAGAAAATTTCATTCTACGCTACGGAATACCACGCGAAATTGGAACCGACAGAGGGACCGAATTTATCTCAAAAACAATGCAAGATGTTTGTAAATTACTTAACATAAAACAAACACAATCTACTGCATATCATCATGAAAGTTTAGGATCTTTAGAAAACTCACACAAATCATTAGGAGCATTCTTAAGAATACAGACAGATAACCAAGCTCAAATGTGGAGTAATTGGGTACCATATTGGTGTTTTGCATATAATACAACTGTACATACTGAAACTAAATATACCCCATATGAACTTGTGTTCGGAAAATTATGTAATCTCCCAAATAATCTTATTAAAAATGTAGATCCTATTTATAATTTTGACCATTATCCTTTTGAATTAAAATACAGATTGCAAAAATCGCAATCAGACGCTAGGAATAATTTAATTCATTCAAAAGTACGTCGGAAATATAAATATGACAAATATTTAAATTCAGTAAAATACAACAAAGGTGACTTAATACTTATTAAAAATGAAAATAGAGATAAGCTAGATCAGATATATTTAGGTCCATTTAAGGTTATTAATGATATGAATGAAAATGTTAAGATATTACAAAATAACAAAGAAAATGTAATACATAAGAATAGAACAATACCATATTATATTTAGTAATAAGATAAACAATTTATGTACTTAACTAACCATACTAACAATACTAACAATAAAAAGTATATATCCACATAGTTTTGTAATAATAGAAAAAATATATAATGTACTCATAGAATTAGAAGATTGTCATACCAATATAATCATAGAATAAGTTTTGTAATCATAGATATAAGGCAGATAAAAATTAAAAAGAAAAAACCAAAACTATGTAATAGATACCTATAAGGATTTTGTAATAGATACCTATAAGGATTTTATGTAAACAAGATTGAATAACTGTTAACATTGTATTCAAAAAAAAAAAAAAAAAATGTATTTCATAATTTTTTTTAATAAAAAGGGGAAGATGTGGTATAGTAGTAGGTACATAGTAGTAGGTACATAGTAGTAGGTACTAGTTAAATATTACTCATAAGAAAGGTATCTTAAATCACTCATATTTCAAACGGACCACCCACAGCTATTTGTTTAGAGATTCCATTCCTTATATAGGAGCATGTTATTTGACGCCGCCACTTTTCGACCCTCGCCTCTCCTTACATCGGTGCGGCGCCGCTCGGTGGGGGGCGGCTTGTCCCAGCGCATGAGCGACACGGAGGGCTCGCGAGTGACCAGCGGCTGCTACGTACCGGCACGCCATCAGGCAGGAAGCGGTCGAGCGCGTGCGCGGGGATCACGAAGCAGTCCCGCTCCAACGTGGCCAGCGACACGGGCTCGGTGCGGCGCCGCTCGGTGGGGGGCGGCTTGTCCCAGCGCATGAGCGACATGGAGGGCTCGCGAGTGACCAGCGGCTGCTACGTACCGGCACGCCATCAGGCAGGAAGCGGTCGAGCGCGTGCGCGGGGATCACGAAGCAGTCCCGCTCCAACGTGGCCAGCGACACGGGCTCGGTGCGGCGCCGCTCGGTGGGGGGCGGCTTGTCCCAGCGCATGAGCGACACGGAGGGCTCGCGAGTGACCAGCGGCTGCTACGTACCGGCACGCCATCAGGCAGGAAGCGGTCGAGCGCGTGCGCGGGGATCACGAAGCAGTCCCGCTCCAACGTGGCCAGCGACACGGGCTCGGTGCGGCGCCGCTCGGTGGGGGGCGGCTTGTCCCAGCGCATGAGCGACACGGAGGGCTCGCGAGTGACCAGCGGCTGCTACGTACCGGCACGCCATCAGGCAGGAAGCGGTCGAGCGCGTGCGCGGGGATCACGAAGCAGTCCCGCTCCAACGTGGCCAGCGACACGGGCTCGGTGCGGCGCCGCTCGGTGGGGGGCGGCTTGTCCCAGCGCATGAGCGACACGGAGGGCTCGCGAGTGACCAGCGGCTGCTACGTACCGGCACGCCATCAGGCAGGAAGCGGTCGAGCGCGTGCGCGGGGATCACGAAGCAGTCCCGCTCCAACGTGGCCAGCGACACGGGCTCGGTGCGGCGCCGCTCGGTGGGGGGCGGCTTGTCCCAGCGCATGAGCGACACGGAGGGCTCGCGAGTGACCAGCGGCTGCTACGTACCGGCACGCCATCAGGCAGGAAGCGGTCGAGCGCGTGCGCGGGGATCACGAAGCAGTCCCGCTCCAACGTGGCCAGCGACACGGGCTCGGTGCGGCGCCGCTCGGTGGGGGGCGGCTTGTCCCAGCGCATGAGCGACACGGAGGGCTCGCGAGTGACCAGCGGCTGCTACGTACCGGCACGCCATCAGGCAGGAAGCGGTCGAGCGCGTGCGCGGGGATCACGAAGCAGTCCCGCTCCAACGTGGCCAGCGACACGGGCTCGGTGCGGCGCCGCTCGGTGGGGGGCGGCTTGTCCCAGCGCATGAGCGACACGGAGGGCTCGCGAGTGACCAGCGGCTGCTACGTACCGGCACGCCATCAGGCAGGAAGCGGTCGAGCGCGTGCGCGGGGATCACGAAGCAGTCCCGCTCCAACGTGGCCAGCGACACGGGCTCGGTGCGGCGCCGCTCGGTGGGGGGCGGCTTGTCCCAGCGCATGAGCGACACGGAGGGCTCGCGAGTGACCAGCGGCTGCTACGTACCGGCACGCCATCAGGCAGGAAGCGGTCGAGCGCGTGCGCGGGGATCACGAAGCAGTCCCGCTCCAACGTGGCCAGCGACACGGGCTCGGTGCGGCGCCGCTCGGTGGGGGGCGGCTTGTCCCAGCGCATGAGCGACACGGAGGGCTCGCGAGTGACCAGCGGCTGCTACGTACCGGCACGCCATCAGGCAGGAAGCGGTCGAGCGCGTGCGCGGGGATCACGAAGCAGTCCCGCTCCAACGTGGCCAGCGACACGGGCTCGGTGCGGCGCCGCTCGGTGGGGGGCGGCTTGTCCCAGCGCATGAGCGACACGGAGGGCTCGCGAGTGACCAGCGGCTGCTACGTACCGGCACGCCATCAGGCAGGAAGCGGTCGAGCGCGTGCGCGGGGATCACGAAGCAGTCCCGCTCCAACGTGGCCAGCGACACGGGCTCGGTGCGGCGCCGCTCGGTGGGGGGCGGCTTGTCCCAGCGCATGAGCGACACGGAGGGCTCGCGAGTGACCAGCGGCTGCTACGTACCGGCACGCCATCAGGCAGGAAGCGGTCGAGCGCGTGCGCGGGGATCACGAAGCAGTCCCGCTCCAACGTGGCCAGCGACACGGGCTCGGTGCGGCGCCGCTCGGTGGGGGGCGGCTTGTCCCAGCGCATGAGCGACACGGAGGGCTCGCGAGTGACCAGCGGCTGCTACGTACCGGCACGCCATCAGGCAGGAAGCGGTCGAGCGCGTGCGCGGGGATCACGAAGCAGTCCCGCTCCAACGTGGCCAGCGACACGGGCTCGGTGCGGCGCCGCTCGGTGGGGGGCGGCTTGTCCCAGCGCATGAGCGACATGGAGGGCTCGCGAGTGACCAGCGGCTGCTACGTACCGGCACGCCATCAGGCAGGAAGCGGTCGAGCGCGTGCGCGGGGATCACGAAGCAGTCCCGCTCCAACGTGGCCAGCGACACGGGCTCGGTGCGGCGCCGCTCGGTGGGGGGCGGCTTGTCCCAGCGCATGAGCGACACGGAGGGCTCGCGAGTGACCAGCGGCTGCTACGTACCGGCACGCCATCAGGCAGGAAGCGGTCGAGCGCGTGCGCGGGGATCACGAAGCAGTCCCGCTCCAACGTGGCCAGCGACACGGGCTCGGTGCGGCGCCGCTCGGTGGGGGGCGGCTTGTCCCAGCGCATGAGCGACACGGAGGGCTCGCGAGTGACCAGCGGCTGCTACGTACCGGCACGCCATCAGGCAGGAAGCGGTCGAGCGCGTGCGCGGGGATCACGAAGCAGTCCCGCTCCAACGTGGCCAGCGACACGGGCTCGGTGCGGCGCCGCTCGGTGGGGGGCGGCTTGTCCCAGCGCATGAGCGACACGGAGGGCTCGCGAGTGACCAGCGGCTGCTACGTACCGGCACGCCATCAGGCAGGAAGCGGTCGAGCGCGTGCGCGGGGATCACGAAGCAGTCCCGCTCCAACGTGGCCAGCGACACGGGCTCGGTGCGGCGCCGCTCGGTGGGGGGCGGCTTGTCCCAGCGCATGAGCGACATGGAGGGCTCGCGAGTGACCAGCGGCTGCTACGTACCGGCACGCCATCAGGCAGGAAGCGGTCGAGCGCGTGCGCGGGGATCACGAAGCAGTCCCGCTCCAACGTGGCCAGCGACACGGGCTCGGTGCGGCGCCGCTCGGTGGGGGGCGGCTTGTCCCAGCGCATGAGCGACACGGAGGGCTCGCGAGTGACCAGCGGCTGCTACGTACCGGCACGCCATCAGGCAGGAAGCGGTCGAGCGCGTGCGCGGGGATCACGAAGCAGTCCCGCTCCAACGTGGCCAGCGACACGGGCTCGGTGCGGCGCCGCTCGGTGGGGGGCGGCTTGTCCCAGCGCATGAGCGACACGGAGGGCTCGCGAGTAACCAGCGGCTGCTACGTACCGGCACGCCATCAGGCAGGAAGCGGTCGAGCGCGTGCGCGGGGATCACGAAGCAGTCCCGCTCCAACGTGGCCAGCGACACGGGCTCGGTGCGGCGCCGCTCGGTGGGGGGCGGCTTGTCCCAGCGCATGAGCGACACGGAGGGCTCGCGAGTGACCAGCGGCTGCTACGTACCGGCACGCCATCAGGCAGGAAGCGGTCGAGCGCGTGCGCGGGGATCACGAAGCAGTCCCGCTCCAACGTGGCCAGCGACACGGGCTCGGTGCGGCGCCGCTCGGTGGGGGGCGGCTTGTCCCAGCGCATGAGCGACACGGAGGGCTCGCGAGTGACCAGCGGCTGCTACGTACCGGCACGCCATCAGGCAGGAAGCGGTCGAGCGCGTGCGCGGGGATCACGAAGCAGTCCCGCTCCAACGTGGCCAGCGACACGGGCTCGGTGCGGCGCCGCTCGGTGGGGGGCGGCTTGTCCCAGCGCATGAGCGACACGGAGGGCTCGCGAGTGACCAGCGGCTGCGGGGGCTCCGGCTCGAGGCCCATGCCTCCGCCGATGACTGGTCCACATCGTTCTGAAACATAAGGTACGAAAAACAAGGGTTATACCTACTGGGTTTCTATTTGCAAAAATGTCATTTAGATAAGTCTTAACCCTTCGCCTTCTAAGTTCTTCAACAATAGTTTTTAAACAATTGTCAATTTCACAAGGTGGTAAATAGTAAATTGTTAAAAAATGACATAGGTACATTAGTAGTTAAAATACTCCGGCAGGTTCCGCATGATGTGAAATACATTATATTATAATTAAGTACGTACCTAAATAAAAATACACTCCCATTACCAAAATAAAAACTGTCGTGTTTGTTATCGCGTGTTCACAAAGAAAATGTTTAAGTATAGAGCTCGTTAAATTTTTCGTCATGATATTTTTTCCCTAACTTGGGTACCTATTTCTCGCACTATCATGTTGTTTTACAGCGTAATGTAGAGCACAGATTAATAATGCATAATAATATGTAATAATACGTATAATTCCTGACGTGGTTCTGGGGCCGTCCCGTAATGCTGTAATAGGTGGTACTGTTTTAATATTTTCATACAAACATAGTCTGAAAATGTCAAAACAATACTGCAGTTTTACTGCTTTACGAGATGGTGGTACGGCCCCTGAAGTTTTATTTTATTTATTGAAGAAAGTTTTAACTCTTAACCATACCTTGGCCTGATGAAATATTTTATAGGTACAACGTAAATTGACAGGTACAGGAAATCTGATTTTACTCGACTTGCGTACTTAAGTACATGATAACAATGTCTTTAAAGTAAAGTGGGACTTCTATAGTAACTTCTTATGGGAAATGGCATTTCGATTTCATCAGCATGTTGGAACCTATAGGTATCCGGCATAAACATCTGCGTTAGGTTATTTTATTTATAGCTCTTGACGAAACGTCTGGTGTGTTTATAGACGTGTCATTGCCTATACCTACCTAGAGAAATTTGTAAATGGCTTATCAGCATAATATTCATTTATTGATTAAATTAGTTCTTAATTTAGATACCTAGATATTATTTACAATAACTTCCATCTGCCATCATGGCCATGCAAACCACTGAAACAATTAAATAAACAAAGTTAAAATAATAATATTATGAATAACAGAACAGGTTTTGTATTATTTACAGAAAAATAAAGAATTTTCGTAAAGAACGAATTTTCTCGTTTTGTCATAAGTAGGTATATTATGGTAAACACATACATAAACTCAAATTAAAACTGTTACAATAATTTTAGAAAGATAAATTGTTTTATATTACAATCAAGTTATTATTAACACAGATAATAATTAAACAAAGATAGATATAGAATAACAATTTAAACACAAATAGTTCAAAGGAATGCCAATTCTTCCTTTTGAGAAAGCTCAAATAAGTTACACCCTCGTGTCAGTGTTTACATTGAGAGCATAAGGATCTGTCAACTTTCATTACCATTATTAATAGGTAGTTATCCATTTTCCATCACGCTTCCACTAGGGGTGATGTACTTATTTTCAGTTTTTGAAGTTCCGTTCCAAAATTTTCTAAATTTAATGGACTCTATTGATGCAGTGGTGATTTTGTCTGTCTGTCTGTGTTTATCGAAACATTTTAATCATAAGTAATAACTGAGCTTATTCCATACTGGTTGGCTCTATACATTGCTTTTACACTAATGTGATACAAAAACATATCACGTGGAAAACCTGCATTGGATTTAGATTGTGTGTTATCAAGATTCACGACTATTCAGGTTCGCCCTTTGTATTTGCAGTGAGTTAAACAAAATCCGCACAACCACAAGGTGACACGTAGGTGTAACTGGTAAACAGACTTACGCTGACGCAAGACGCAAGCACTGCACAACATCGGCCACGCAACCAAATAACTGGAACTGAACATACTTCCCGAGTTACCTGAGCCATCGCTATACTGCGTGCTGGCCCGCGGCGCCGAGAAGAACAGATGGGTTCGGTAATGGTGTTCCTCCATGCACGAGTAGCGTTCCCGGTCGCGCCGTTTCGCGTTCCTGCCCGCGCCTAGCGCCCCCTTCGTCTTGCCCCCCCCACTGCTCGTCGAGACCGTCTTCTCCGTGCTGAAGTTCTTCCGGAACATCAGATTCATCTTGGACGAGTGCCACGGCTGTCCCTTTCACACTCATTAATTCGCTAATTAGTTTAGACTTAGTCGGTTTATATTTGGAAACGTTCCGTCTCTGTTTCACAGTTTAGTTTTGGCTGTGAGTTGGTTTAATCTCTTAACCGTCCCGTCTTGCACGGGTTATGGTGAAGCTTGCAGCTTGCTCTGCAAGATGATCAGATAACGTATGAGATCGAATATTAAACGTAATCGGCTTAAAACTTCAACGACAAACCACTGATTCGCTTTCGTGTAAAGAGCTTAAATATAGGAATGTCTCCGAAAAAAATACTCATGTGAAGTAATAATTACTATCTATATTTATACCTTGGTAGATGTTTACTTATACAAAACTAATAGCTATTCAGTTTATAAAAAAATAATGCATAAATTACGGATTCATTTAAACTCCAATCTGAGGTATTGAAATAATGAATGGCTTTGTAAATCTACGTAATTGCGTAATTTGGCACATTTTAGTCCCTTTCAAATCTCTACGAGCTTTTCTCCCGCTTTCCTAATTAGCTAACATTTGTCAAGAAATTATTATTTTATTCATGTAGGACAAAGATATACAAGTTTTATCTTTTAATGTTTTAAGAAAAATATATTTTGTAAAGCTTATTTTAACTTATTTATCCTTGTATCAATCAGTATAATATTATTTTGTTTTGTATAAATAGTGAAATAAATAAATAGTGGCACCAGTTAAAGACAATATAGACTGTTATAATTATTATGTACGTACATATCTCCTACCTATACATATCTTTCGTAACCTAAAGGCTCCAGGGCGCGTTTCAACCCTCGTAAACTTAGTTTTAAGTCGTAAAATAGTTATCACTAATAGTAAGCATAATTAGATTTTACTGACTATTCATAAGAGCCTATTCTATTCATAGGACTATTCATAAGCATAATTATATGAAATAAATAAAACATTTGAGTTTCATTTGAGTTTAAACCACCTAAGTAACTTTAGACGAATATACTTAAGTGTTGGTATTTGGATCTCTGAGATAACTTTGCAAACTTTTCGTCAAAGGAAATGCTTGAGGTCGAGCTTTTACAAAATTTCGTAGAGGGCACAGTGCGCCGCCTCGCGTAGCACATCGTAGGCTTTACGTAGCCGTCGGCTACGACTAGGTGCGAAAGGTTGTTTGAGAACTTTTTATTCAAACTCGCTTTGGGTAGGTAATTTGACCGTTACTGTTTTTTATTACATTTATTTATACCTACTTTACCTACTACCTATCTATTATGTTGAAGATAAAAATAAGACATCGTTCAAAAAATGTTTTAAAAACATTTATTTATAACCCCTTCCATTTGATAGCCATATTGTGATGAAGAGTGAGTTATTAAAAATAACTAGTATAACATTTTGGGTGGTCTGCCACGTTGGATATAGAATGACGTCACACAGCTAAACATGCATTTTGCATTGTCCTCTAAACTACAGCTCAATCGGTTCATATCAGCTTTAAAATTACTTTATAATATTGAAAGTATTCTACTATTAGTAATATAAAAAAATCTTTGTAGCAGTATACAGATACCAAAATAGCTTATAGTATGCAATAGGTACTCCTACTAAGCAATATTCTCCTATAAAGAGGTATAATGCGCTTCAAATGATTCCTAGACTGTCATCGTGTTTGTATTTCTCTTACAAACTATGAGCCACTGTGGTATGTGAGCGGGAAACAAATAGAATGTCAGTCCTATTCTTATTTGAAACGAGTTATATGAGTACTTGAAGCACAGGATATAGCAAAGCAGTGAACGTATACATTTAGTGCTCTATAATATAATTACATATAACACGGACTGTGTAATTAATTCATCGCTTGCATGTGTGGCGATCATTAGCAGGGTTAGGAATGGTAAAATATGCAGACAATCGTGCCTTGAACGCTTTATATCGAGGGTAAGCGTCAGATTTGGAGATTGAATGAATATGCGAATTGCCTGCATATTAACCTATTCAATAAGATGTATATAATATAGTATTATTTTGACCAATACGCCCGCGTTTCGCTCATGCCTGATCCGCTGTTTGACCAGCCCTTTAGTGCAATGGTACAGTCGCGGAATGTAATGGTTCGTCACCTTAGAGTCGATTTTCGCTTGCACTAGTACTGCAAGAGTCCATAATGTGAACATACCAAAATAATCGACTAGTGCCAACGAATCAATTTGAAAATTGACGAACCTTTTCATTCCGTGACTGTACTTCAAGGCCAGTCACAGATCAATGAGCTAATTCTGCATCGTAAGTTAGCAACTCGCACTTGGTTATTAACTAAGAAAACGGAAGCAAAAATCCCATTTGTATTATTTTTTCACAAGTTACAAAACTAGATTGGTATAGTATCATGATAACATACCATGCTAGTTGCTAAGTTGGGCAAAAATAATACGAAAGTAGGATTGTTGCCACCGTTTTCATGTTCCATCCAATCTTCTTTCAAATTTTCTTGTTCAATCCAGCGCGAGTTGCTAACTAACGATACAGAATCAGCCCAGCCTAGTTAGTAACCACAGTTAGTAAACACAGCATATATTGGAGCAGCATGGAGAGTTTAAACTCTAAATCCTGTGCGAGGAGTTCAGCAGTCGTAGACATTTTAACCATAGTTGCCTTTTTGATAATCGATACTATTTCTATTGTAGAAATGGAATCGTACGGCTATGGTCGATGATTTCAGCTTTGGGTTGGACATAGTCGACGATGAAGGTAAACAAGTCAGCTCGTATCAACGCAGCGAAGGATACAGAGTTTGGCCGATCGCCAGCTCTTCATTGTAGACAAACAGGGCTATTATACCCACGCATACTTACGATTCATCTGAATGAAAATGTTATTATTTCAATGGTAGTTAGACCATTTAAATACACAATAACATTTTCATACCAAAGTCGTTAGGATTTTCTGTTCTGATACAGTTAATTTTCTCTGCAGACAAAAATATTTAGATAAGGAAATTTTCTACTACTATTACAGCAAAAATGTAACACACGATGTCTAAGTTATTTTCGGATACATCATATAATAACTACGAAAGCCCATTGGTTCAAACCTCAGCCCAATCAGTCACGGATTCGAATTCCTAAGAATGGTGAAGTAGTACCTAAATGGTGAAGGAAAAACATGGTAAGAAAACCTTCATGCCTGAGTGAGTTCTCCATTATGTGTACGAAGCCCGCCGCTTGCAGCCAGCGGCGTCAGCTATAGCCAAGCCCGTCTCATTCAGAAGAGACCAGTGCCCAGCAGTGGGAATTAAATGGGTTGAGAACTAGAGACATAATACAATGCGATACCGATCCATCAATTATCACATTGGCTCTACCTATAGCAATCAGTATATATCTCATACTACAATCCTCTGACAAGAATATGTCGCTTATACAATGAGATCTCAAGCTCAGTTGATGTGTTTGATCACAAATACTCAACGTTTTATAGAAAGATGGTTGAAGTAATAAAATAGAATCATGTTTTCCATGATTTTCTTTAATTATTTTATTAAAATAATATTCTTTTCCTTGCTTCTAAAAGCAACAAACAATGGAATTAAGTACGTATTAATTTTTTTTCTTTTTCTTTAGTGTTTTCTTTGCGTTGTTTTTAGCGTCACGCATTTTAGCTTATTTTTTCAAAACTTGTATTTTATATGTGCAATTATATTAGAGTTATACATATTTTAGAATTAAAACTTAGTATTTAGGAACTTAATTGTTTGTAACATTAATTATAACTTGTTTTAGTTGCTTAGTAAATAAAATAAAATAAAATAAATCAAGTGATAGACGCACGGATTTCAAGGGGTCCATACCAATCGGTCGGTCCATAAGTCGATTCCTGGCACGAGCTATTCTGGAACTTTAAAATTTCTAAATGGGCTCAGGTCTGAGGTAGGAGACTTCGGCCGTGGCTGGTCAAAGATCTTCAGCTGCATAGTCATGCTTATGCTGCATAGTTAGGTGAGATTTTAGTCAAGTAGGTACTTACTAACTTGTAAAGTGTAAAAAAATTACGGTGGCAATTGGCTGGACAGATTTTTTTACCACTCTATATATGTTCTATCTCAAAGTTAAACGTAGCTATAAGCTATAGTAGATCCTTATAGCTCTTAGAAGCGACGGATGTTGCGGATCCAAAGTACTGGAATAGCGACCTCGCATGGGAAAGCGGAGTTTTGGCAGACCTCTGACCAGATGGACTTACGACATTAAGAGAGTCGCGGAAAGTAGCTGGATACAAGTGGCGTAGGACCGTGTAGGTTGGAAATAGTTGTAGGAGGCCTTTGTCCAGCAGTGGATGTCTGTTGACTGAAACGAACGAATACGTTGGTAACTATTAAATTAATCTGTTCTATAGGAAGTGTCTCTCGCCATTAACATTTTACCAATTCCCCTGACGGGAACAATAATAAACTTTGTGGTCGAAACGACTGAGTAAGGTACTTAAACACTTTATTGATACCAAAAGAGGTCGTAAACAACCATGTCTTTAGGGAATATAAAAGTCTTAGCACGATTAGAACAGCAAAATACTGGGTGCTTGGCTACCACATACTTTTAGTGTGTCTTAGAAACTTATAGAAGGGGACAGTGTTACACTTCTGGCCATATGACATACTGCGAATCGATAAACTGGACATGGAACAATATTAAAAAAAATATATCAGAATGCGGGGAAGTCACGTGATCAATTAAGCGATCATTTTCATGTTTTTTTTTTACCGTTCCATTTCCATTTTTTACTCTCTTTTTTTTTTGTTTTGTGGCTTAAATAAAGTAGACGTTTCTCTTCGAGACACGAGAATTTGGCACCCTCTTACCCTTACCCTTCCAAATTAGTACGATAACATCTTAGGCTGCATCATCACTTACCATCAGGTGAGATCGCAGTCAAGTACTAACTTGTATAGAGTACTAACTAACAATTTACCTATCGCTAGAAAACTTTTAACCCACCTCGGTCATCGAACCCAGGACAGTACTCTAGTTTGTTTCTATATTTATAGAATTGGCAAATTTCCAACCTTACAACTTATAAAAAAACATGTAAGTACTATTTGTGGATATCGATTTCTTCGTATCGATTCAGATAACTACCTTGTTTGCCGATTACCTGGAACATCGTTAAGTGCCGCGTGAATTGTTTAGTGAGTGTAAATTATTGTGTGCTACATTGACATTAGCTTTCAGTATCAAGGCTTGATATCTGCACGATCGCAAATTAAAGAAAACATTTTAAAAATATTTTTAAATTAAAAAGATATGGTCCATATTCTTCTCATTACTAGACCCTGGTTTATGGTTACCATCTAGCACCGAAGTACTCGTCAAGACGGATCAAACGTGTCCAAAATCGATAGGATTGTGATCATTAACTACAGAGTTCCTATGGCGACCTTCGGAGTCCTTCATTCATCAGCTCCAGGTCATATCATGTGAGACAGTTGTCTGCGTAGAAGTCACGTAATCAATTTTCGCGATCGGACATGTAATTATTATTATTTTTTTGAATTTCGTTCTACTTTATTGTTTCGACTGATTTCGATGATTAGAGGCTTTCGAGCTAAAAAGCTTAACAACAATTCTAATGGCAAAGAGGAAAATTATACGAGTATTTTTATTGTTTACTAGCTTTTGCGCGCGGCTTTGCCCGCGTTAATTTTGATTTTTCACAAACCCAGAGATTAAGATTTTTCCAAAACCTGAATTTCCTTATCAAAAACCTTTATACCTACTTTCAAGAAAGTAGCTGACGGTATCCCTCGCGTGAACTTCGTTTTTACATAAATTTTGCGGTAAACACGGAATTTCCAGAATAAAAGATAAGCTGTATGATAATCCAGGATATCGTTTATCTTAACCCCAAATTTCAACTAAATCATTTGTGTAGTTACAGCATAAAGGTATTTCTACCGCGAAAATTACGGTTTTTCACATATTTCTCGGAATCCATGGATATTTCCGGGATAAAAAGTAGCCTATGTATTAATACACGATGTAATCTATCTCCATTCCAAATTTCAGCCAAGTTGGTTCAGTAATCGCAGCGTAAAGGATTTTTCTCCTGCGTGGAAATCGATTTTTCGAAAATCCCGTAAAACTATGGATTTTTCCGGGATGAAAAGTAACCTTAGTTCTAAATCATTACATAATTTACCTCTCATCCAAATTTTTGTCAAATCGTTTCAGTAGTTACGGCGTAAAAGGGTTTTCCTCCCGCGTGAATTTTGGTTTTTCACATATACCGCGGAAACCATGGATTTTTTCAGAATAAAAAGTAAGCTATGTATTAAACCGGGACATAATCTACCTCTACTCCAAATTTCAGTCAAGTCGGTTCAGTGATTGCGGCGTAAACGATTTTACTCCGGCGTGGAATTCGACTTTTCAAATATCCCGCAAAAACCATGTAATTTTCCAGGATAAAAAGTAACCTAAGTGCTAGATCATTATCTAATCTGCCTCTAATCCAAATTTCATCCTGATCGTTTCAGTAGTTGCGGCGTAAAGAAGTTTTTCTTCCGCAGGAATTTTGGTTTTTCACACATCCCTCAGAAACCATGGATTTTTTCGGGATAAAAATTAGCCTATGTATTAAACCGGGATATAATCTACCTCTATTCTAAATTATAGACAAATCGATTCAGAAATTGCGATGTGAAGGAGCATTTCCCCCGCGCGTATTTCTATTTTTTACAAATTTCGCGGGAACCATAGATTTTTGTGGGATAAAAAGTAGTCTATTTATTAAACCAGAATATGATTTAACACTTTTTTAAATTTCAACCAATTCCGATCAGTAACTGCGGCGTGAAGGAGCATTTCTTCGTAATATCTTTGGACCCCCGTTTCACCCCCCTAGGAGGTAGTCTCATAAGTAGGGGTGGAATTAAAAAATCGAGGGACTTTGTTATTTTTATCCAAAAGCCTACTTACCGATTTTAATGAACACAACTTGAAAATTGACGGATTTCCATATATGTAAAATAAAATTCCTTATTTAACACCCTTACCGGTAGAATTTCAAAAATTCTTTTCTTAGTACACATCTAGGGTGTTAAAAGAATATTCCCTGAAAATTTCATGTTTATACGTTCAACCGTTTGGGCAGTAGCTTGTCCAAAAGCCAGCCAGCCGGGATCAAGCGTTTTCTAGTTTCAACCCCCTTTTTAGAGAGTTAGGGGTGAAATTTCCAAAATCCCTCGGACACCCATTCTCTTATTTTTATTCGAAAGTCTATATACCAATTTTCATGAATCTAACTTGAAAAATGAGGGACTTTCATACAAACCTAAATCCCTTATTTAACCCCCTTAGGGGTAGAATTTCAAAAAACCCTTTCTTAGCGAGCGGTTTGGGTTCACAAAGAATCTTCCCTGAAAATTTCAAGTTCTTACGTTCAGCCGTTTGGGCTGTAGCTTGTCTGTCAGTCAGTCACTCAGGACAAAGCTTTTTATAGTTATAGATTGTACCTCAATGCGGTCTGTCGTTAATATAATTAGATTTCTTTATCAGAAGTTTGTTTAATACGTTACTCGTGTAATGATATAACTTGTGGTAAGTTTATTGTGCAAGTTTTCGAGTAAGAGGATTAGGAGTAGGAGGCTTGTGCCCACTCGTTTATGTCCGCCGTATTTTTGCGAAGCTTTATGTCGGTTCTCAGATTTTATGTGCAAGATAGAAGACACAAATGTTTATTGTTTATCATAGACATTTTTATATAAGCTAAGTTACTTTATTTGTCTGACTTGCGTGTAGTTGTGTGGGTGTTACAAAATATTGGGAGTGATATTCTTATTTTATCTACTTTTACATGCTACTTAGGTTCTAGATTGTAATAGGTGTTTCGTTTAGTTAATTGTACCTACGTCAAATATGATGCAGTCTTCGATTTTCAAAATTGCTATAAATAGGTATTATTAACTAAGGTAACGCGGTAGGCTGGTCAATTTATTGTGATTATAAATTTTCAGATAGGTACTTAGGGATCTAACAGTAGATAGGATTGAGAGTTAGTACATACATACTTATTATTACAGTACATACCTAGCTAAAAAAATTGGTCGTCTGTAAAGTCGGTTTACTGACGATAGTTGAACGTGACAACTCTCCCTTGCACTTCAAGCCTTACATGGAACGCCTCAGAGCGAGGTAACGCGAGCGAGGTAACGCCGATAACGCCGGATGAGTCATGTTTTTTTGTGCGTGCAGCCGGCTCTATCGATTTATAAGACGTTGTCACGTCAAAATTGTTGTTGGACACAAAACGGTTAACTGTGAAATGAACACAAATGAACCACAGTTGTACAATTCATCACGTGGGAAAAAAAATCTTCGAACTCAAATGTTCTTATCTGAGAAGGGGCGCGTCGTTCTGTGGAACATTACGTAACCCTAACATCACAGGGTCATTATCGTTTTGGGGTAGGTTATACCTACACGCGTTGTTACACCGTCTCTCATCATGAAGGTAACAAACGACGCAATAATGTATGCACTGCGCGTTGCCGTTTTCATTGTTTATGAAATAAGAGAGAACTTTTTAATATTTTTTGCCGTTTACAAAATATATACAATAACTGAAATTAACTATAACTTGTTAACATCTCTTTACCTAATAGAACGTAAGTACTATAATGTATACTTTTCACGGTATGAAAAGGTTCGTCGCCTTTAGTGTCGCCTTAGGAATCAACTTGAAAATCGACAAATCTTTTCATTCCGTGACTGTACCTACCAACTACCAGAGCATTATTATAACATTCAATCTCTCGAGATATATTTCAATTCGTTTGTTATCAACTTCAAGCTTGTCCCATTAAAACACTATCGGGTGATAGCAGATAGACATTAGAAGCGCTTTACATAATTTAATAATGCCATTAATTTCAGTAATTACCTACTATCTGTGCATAGCAGAATGGGAACGTAAGTGGTTTTTTTTTATAATTGATAGGCTTGCGCTTGACTACAATCAAGTCTGATAAACAGAAATGATGAGGTCTAGGATGGAGCGCGCTTGCCTAGAAAATACCTATTCACTTTTCTCTTGAAGGCACCCAGACTGTATTTGGCTGGGAACACGGAAGCTGGAAGGGTGTTTAACACCTTAGCGGTTCGTATCAGAAACGTAGAAGAAAAACGTTTCGTTCGAGTACGCTGGACATCAACCACATAAGGATGCCACTTCTCTCGACGTCTCCGGTTCTATGATAGAAAGGTGAAGGAGGCACAAGTTTGTGGAGTTCTTGAGCACACTCTCCAAAATATTAGGTCCTTACATATGAAATTGGCGTTTTGTCGTACTGGCCACTTTGATCTCAAATATCTCTTCTTTGGTTAGAAATTCCAATTTCAATTTTATACAGCTATTTACTCAAGCTTTTGTGTTTTGAAAATCGTAATTCATTTGTTTTTCTCTCTTTTTGTTTTTTCTTTGCGCCACTCTGTTTACAAAATGGAAAACTTGAAATATCGCGTTATTTACGAGTACGAGTTCCATCGTGGCACCAGTGCTGCAGAAACGGCTCGAAGGATTAATGATGTGTACGGCGAGGGTGCCGCAAAAGAAAACACAGTTCGTTTTTGGTTCCAACGTTTTCGTTCTGGAAATTTCGACCTGCAGAACAAGCCCCGTGGACGGCCGGAGACCAAAGTTGACAATGAAGAATTGAAGGTTATTGTGGAAGCGGATCCATCGCAAACCATGTCCGAGCTAGCTGCAGGCTGCGGTGTTATTGATAAAACTGTTTTAGATCACTTGAAACAAATTGGGAAGGTGAAAAAGCTTGAAAGGTGGGTACCTCATGAATTGAGTGCAGCAAACCGACAAACGCGCGTAGACTGCTGTGTTAATTTACTCAACCGGCACAGTAATGAAGGGATTTTAAATCTATTCATTACCTGTGATGAAAAACGGATCCTGTATGATAATTGGAAACGCTCATCGCAATGGTTGAACCCTGGCGAACCAGCCAAATCCTGCCCCAAACGAAAATTGACTCAAAGAAAATTACTTGTGAGAGTTTGGTGGACTAGCGCCGGCGTCGTTCACTACAGCTTTCTTAAATCTGGCCAGACGATTACGGCGGATATCTTTTGTCAGCAACTGCAATCCATGATGGAAAAGCTAGCTGCTAAACAACCGAGGCTGGTCAATCGTTCTAAGCCACTGCTGCTTCAGGACAACGCTAGACCACACACTGCACAACAGACGGCTACCAAATTAGAGGAGCTTCAATTGGAATGCCTAAGACATCCACCGTACTCCCCGGACCTTGCTCCAACAGATTACCATTTTTTTCAAAATTTGGATAACTTCTTACAAGGGAAAAAATTTAACTACGATGAGGCAGTCCAAAGCGCTTTCAAAGATTTTATTGATTCCCGTCCGAATGGCTTTTTTAGTAAAGGGATCAATGTACTACCTATAAGGTGGCAAAAGTGCATAGATATTAATGGTACATACTTTGATTAAATATATATATTATATTTAAAAAAAATCGACTTTATGTTCCTCACATACAAAACGCCAATTTCATATGTAAGGACCTAATATATACTGTAAAAAAACCGCTAAACAGGCAACACTGCGTACACTGGTATGTATAATTTACCTACCTAAATTATTTTAAACCAAGAAGTGACCTTTTTGAATAAAGAATGTTTTGAGTTTTGATTACCGGCAGCCAAAGCAAATACCGTCTTTCACCCTATCTTCTTTCGCAATTAAATTTTTACATAAAATTTTCCCAAAATTTATTTCAACTTCCTTATAAATTATAAAGGTAAATTTATGAGCAAAATACCTACCTAACAATAAAATCAACGAAATTAGTCTGTTTCGTGAGATTTATTTCGGTGAGGTAGGTATTCTTAGAACTTGATGATTTAGAACGATATAATTATGATAATTATCGAATGATTTATTGGAATACCAATAAATCATTCGATAATTATCATTTTCGTGATGAAATTACGAAGCTCTGAAGATCACTTGGCTGTAACCCAAATGTAATGGAATTCAGTAATTTGCTTATTTTCTTTATAGTGAAGCAAATAAATAAGTCTTAGTTATCAATTGTCGAACGTTTCATCTGTGACTAACTGACTTATCTAACACTAAACATGCCGTTCATCTTATGGTTCGGTGGAGTCATATTACATTATGTACTTATGTAGGTATCGCTGGATACAATCAAGTAGGCAACGTTAAGTCTATAATTTTATTAGCATTTTAGCATACAAGAGTACCGTACTACAACATACTTACTGAGTAAGAAATAATAAAAAATTATAGTAGGTTTTAATTTTATACAGCAACGTTTCAGATTAAGCTGGATAAGTTGAGCGGAGAGTTAAAATCCAGTTAAAATTTTATCCCATCATAACTTCCCGAGCGGGTGGTTCAAATAAATCTATTTGAACACTTATGTATCAGTTGCTTGAGGCAACTAAATTCCAATAAAAACGTATGTGAGTTTATACGTAATTCTTTATAACGTTAGAGTTGCAATAGGTATACTCACGGAATATCTTTTACTTGGTGTTTGAAACCTCGTTAAACATGGAATAAGTAACACTGAGACATACCTATTACAATTTTCACGTAGTAGGTACTTATGATTTACATAAATTATGATAGATTTAGACTACACCCGCCATCTTTCTTAAACAGACTATATAAGGCGAAGCGTTATTAGAGCGTGGCTTTTCTGTCTGCGACTCTCGTGGCGTACACATCTACGTGATCTGGTTCGATCTTTCCTTTTTATTGTAATTTTGTTCCAATCGTTTATTTTTGATTTAATTTGATAATAATTGTAACCGAATTATTTTTATGTTTAATAAATTGTTATTTTTTTTATGTTGTTTCCACTTCTGCTCCTAAAGTCAGAAGTGGGATACGTATTCAAACGACCCACTAAGAACTAGAAACGGTTTCCTGAAAATCATTTCATTTCGATTGGAACAGAATCACTGCTTTTAACTTTTACTGTTTTACTTTTGTGTTATTGTTTTGTCGCGATGTCGGACCGTGTGCACCGTGACCGTGATCGACATCGGACTTCGAGAAACAGGTCACGTCGATGTGAGACAGAAGGGCGAAGCCGTAGGGCACGGGATTTTGAGCGTACTCCGTCTGAACCGCGAAATATTCGAGACGACCGCGATTTCACCCAAGCATTTAATTCATTGCTAAATCGTATTTCCGCGATCGAAAACAGTATG
Source organism: Coenonympha arcania (assembly GCA_036785405.1). Taxonomy (NCBI): domain Eukaryota; kingdom Metazoa; phylum Arthropoda; class Insecta; order Lepidoptera; family Nymphalidae; genus Coenonympha; species Coenonympha arcania. The sequence continues at coordinate 2,380,441 of CM072069.1, forward strand.
TCAAAATCGGGTGAAAATAACACCGTCGTTAAAGATACGAGTAGTGAGATTTCTGTGTGTACCAATGCAAATAATAATAATGTTGCGAGTGTAAACCGCGCCGATAACGTTGTGGTAGCTCAACCGGAACGCGATACTCCTTTTTCTTTGCCTACCCGCAACAGTGCGGATAGCAACAGTGCCGCGAGAGTGAACCGTGCAGATGACGTCATGATCGTTTCACCGCAACAGGAAACTACCGTTTCTGCGTCTACCTCCGCACAAGGTTTGGTTCAAGCCATTAAATCGTTAAGATCTAACTCGCACGATTATTTTGTTTCCAATTTTGATCCGTCATTACATAATTTCGATAATTGGTGTGAGGAGGTGGAACGGGCGAAGTTGACTAACGGTTGGAATGATCATGAATGTTTGTCACGTGTTTTGAACTGTCTTAAGGGCGACGCAAAACATTGGTTAAATAATTGGGCTCCGAACGATCGTTGTTGGCGTAAATTTGTTGAGGAATTTAAACCTCTGTGTCCTAATCGGCTGGACTATGCTAATATTTTATACGAGGTCATGAATACGAACTCCGACAAATTTCCTACGTACGCTGATTATGCTAGGCGAGCGTTGTTGCGTCTGCTTGACGAAAGTTTGACAGTTCAGATTGTTATTCGTGGTATTACGGACCCTTCGATTCTAGCAGCCGCAACCAACGCGAACCTAACCTGTAATGATTTGGTTTCATTTTTGTCTATTTATGTGAAACCTAATCATAATAAACAAGATAGAAATTTTGGTACGAATTTAGCCAGAAAACGAAGTTATAATGATCAATCGCGATCAAATACCCGTATAAAATGTTTTACGTGCGGTCTACCCGGTCATAAACGAGGACATAACGATTGCCCTAAGAAAACGAAGGTAGATGATCAAAACGATCACAATCCCAATTCGACCGGCTCCGGTAGTTCCGGTAGGGGCTCCCGTAGCAATAAAGCATGGTGTACATTCTGTAAGAAGCCTAATCATACCGAAAATGAGTGTTTTGCCAAAAATCGATCCGAAACGCGTAACGACCGTAAAGTTAACTTATGCATAGAACAACCGCGTATCAAACGTGAAAATAATGACTTAACTACCGCTGTTATTCAGGGTATCCCCGTAGATGTGCTCATTGACAGTGGTGCTCTGAACGTCTCCCTTATATCATCTGACGTGCTTAAATACTTTTCATGCGCTTTAAAACCTGTCAATTGTACCATAAAGGGAATAGGTAGTCAGGAAATAACGGCTGATTCTTACGTTACCCTAACGGTAGAATTCAGTGAAATCGCCATCGAGGCTGATTTCGTTGTAGTACCCGCACAGTACATGAATAGTCCGATCATTATTGGAACTGACATCCTCAACCGTGATGGTGTCACTTACGTTAGAACTAAAAACAACCAGTACTTGACGCGGACCACCGGTAATCCGAAACATGTGGGTACCGTCGATCAACAGTTATGTGTCAACTCACCTGTTGAAGGTACCCATCGCGATTCTCTCATATCTGTATTAGAAGAGTTCAAAGACTTTTTAATTTCGGGAACCGCATCGACCACAGTAAAGACTGGGAAGATGCACATTAATTTAACTGACGAGACACCCGTTGCCTACCGCCCCTACAAGCTCTCCCACCAAGAGAAATTAAAGGTCCGGGAAATAATTAAAGATCTTCTTGATAAAGGGGTTATTCGAGAATCGCAATCACAATATTCGAGTCCCATCATTCTTGTGAAAAAAAAGGATGGTTCAGACAGAATGTGTGTAGACTACCGAGCCCTTAATCGGCTCACGATAAAAGACCGGTATCCCATGCCTCTTATCGATGACCACATAGATCGTTTGGGCAAGTTTAAATTTTTTACCAGCCTTGATATGGCCACAGGGTTCCATCAGATCCCTATCGATGAGAACTCCATTCATAAGACGGGATTCGTCACGCCGGAGGGACACTATGAGTACGTTAAGATGCCATTTGGATTGACTAACTCCCCTATAGTATATCAACGCATTATCAATAACACGTTGCGAAAATTCATTGATGCAGGGTCAGTCTTAGTCTACGTAGATGATGTACTTATAGTGAGCTCGAGGGTGGACGAAGGGATAAACTTGCTCAGACAGGTGCTTCAAACTTTGACCGATGCTGGTTTTTCAATAAATCTTCGCAAATGTTCTTTCCTCACAACTGAAGTCGAGTATCTAGGGAGGGTTATAAGCCAGGGTCAGGTGAGACCGAGCCCACACAAGATTGAAGCGCTGGTCAAGTCCTCACCCCCTGCGAACGTCAAGCAAGTTAGGCAATTTTTGGGCTTAGCTGGATATTTTAGGCGGTATATTGAGGGGTATGCTGTCAAGACAGCATGTATTGCACGACTGACTAAGAAGGACGTTCCATTTCATTGGGGCCCTGAGCAAGAAAAGGTGCGTCAAGACATCATCCAGGTACTCACCACCGAGCCTGTGTTGGCGATCTTCGATCCTGAGCTGCCGACGGAAGTGCACTGCGACGCTAGTAGCCACGGATATGGATCGGTGCTCATGCAGACCCACAGGGATGGTAAAAAACGTGTGGTAGCCTATTTCAGCAAGAGCACCCAGGGGGCGGAAAGCAGATACCATTCTTATGAGCTGGAGACACTAGCAGTGGTTAAGGCCCTCCAGCACTTCCGCCACTATTTGGTTGGTATCCAGTTTAAGGTTATCACAGATTGCAACGCTCTTAAGGCCACCGAACGTAAAAAGGATCTTCTGCCGCGTGTTGCCCGTTGGTGGATCTACCTTCAAGACTTCACCTTCGAGATAAATTATAGGAAAGGGTCGATGATGAGTCACGCCGACTACCTCAGTCGAAACCCAACAGCTGAGGTTAACAGCCTTACTCGACCACGCAACTGGGCGCAGATGGCGCAGGCAGCAGATCAAGAAACACAACAACTTGTCGAGCAGCTACAAGCCGGACAACTCGACCCTCGCCGGTATGTTTATCAAAACGATACACTCTACTACCGATGTCCGATACTCACCGTTGGGAGAAGAAGCACGGTTACTGTGCTATATACCCAAGGGTCACCGGCTCAGTTTACTGCGGGTCTTTCACGATGAACATGAACACATCGGTGCCGAAAAAACGTTGGATCTCATCCTTAAGCACTTCTGGTTTCCTGGGCTGCGACAGTTCGTAGCAAAATATGTGGCCCATTGTGTGATTTGTATTTCAAACAAGCGTGTCCCCAGGGCCCCTCACCAGCAGATAACGTCCTGGCGGAAGCCGGAGGTTCCCTTTGAGACATTGCACATTGACGCCTTGGGGCCACTTCCGGTGTCCCACGGATACAAATTTGTACTGCTTGTGGTGGACGCATTCACGAAATATTGCCTACTCTATCCTATTGTTCGCCAAGACGCTGAAGAACTAAAGCGAGCGTCTAATGCCATATCTCTCTTTGGTGTGCCGAAGCTCCTGGTGGTCGACCGAGGCCGCATGTTCGAGGCGAGGAGTTTTGTACAATGGATATCGAAATGGGCTGCGAGATGCATTACATCACACCAGAAATGCATAACTCTAATGGCCAAGTTGAAAGGTATGTGAGGACCTTGCTTAATATGATCCGCATCGAGACCAATCATAAGAGTGCTTCATGGTCAGACACCTTATGGAGACTGCAATTAGTACTAAACACTACCAAACAGAAGACAACACAGGCATCTCCTTTGAACCTCCTCGTAGGTATTGATGGTGCAACACCTGTCATCAGGAGCTTGGTCCGTGATGTAGCCGCTGAAAGTACAGGACCTGATCGAGCAGCATGGCGTGAAATTTGTCGTACCAGGGCAAGTGAACTGCTGAGACGAAACCAGTCTCGACAGGATTCTTACGTTAACCAGAAGCGTCGTCCGCCTCGTGTGTTTCAGACTGGAGACATGGTGTTTGTGATCAAGTATTCCCAGTCGACGGGAAAGCTTGATCCCGGCATGCGGGGGCCATACAGAGTCCTGAAGACCTTACCCAGTGGACGGTATGAGCTGAAGCTGCTGAGTGGTTCATATGGCAAGACCACTCAGGCGGCGGCAGAATACATGGTGCCCTGGCGAGGGGAATGGTGCCCGGACGCTTGCGCTGCTTTCTTCGAATGTGAGTTCTACCTGTTGGTTACTTTGTTGTGGTGGAGCTAGAGTCGTGGTTTTGTTAGCTATAGTCCCTACAACCCGTAAATTCTCTAATAAGGCCTTACCCGATTGACGTACCTACTAACTGACTGACATACGACATCCATATTGCACTACTCTCATGCTATGGTTAAACGAGTCACGGTAATGCTTCACTCCTCAAGGGAAACCCAACAGTTGTCTGTGTATGTCTGGACCAGTGACCGGTGCCCGAGTCTGGCGGTCTGGTTTTGTTCTCCATGGATGCTGGCCGTATGGCGGTCCATGAGAACCATCTTCGCTCCAGTGACCGTTGCCCGAGTCTGGCGGTCTGGTTTTGTTCTCCATGGATGCTGGCCGTATGGCGGTCCATGAGAACCATATTTCACCTTTGCCATGGATGCAGGCCGTATGGCGGTCCATGAGAACCATATTTCACCTTTGCCATGGATGCAGGCCGTATGGCGGTCCATGAGAACCATATTTCACCTTTGCCATGGATGCAGGCCGTATGGCGGTCCATGAGAACCATATTTCACCTTTGCCATGGATGCTGGCCGTATGGCGGTCCATGAGAACCATATTTCACCTTTGCCATGGATGCAGGCCGTATGGCGGTCCATGAGAACCATATTTCACCTTTGCCATGGATGCAGGCCGTATGGCGGTCCATTGAGAACCATAGATAGAAAAAGATAGAAAATTCTTTATTGTACACCAATAAAACGTGAGAAAACATTGCATACTTACCAACAACATACAACCATACTTCACTTCTAGCATGGATGCAGGCCGTATGGCGGTCCATGGGTGTGCGCACTAGGTTTCGAGACGTCTCATAGGTTTTAGGTATTGTCGCCTCTTTTAGGCGAGAGGGACACTCCATTTAATTAAAGCATTTACTTGTCCCTCAAGTAGTACTTACTATTTCTATACTTCAGACCACCAACATAAATGCGTCGTTACGGTTATGGGGTCACACTATATCGAGTCTCGTTTCAGGTGACGACGAAGAATCAGTTGACCCAGATGCTGGTCCCTCATCTATACCTGGGCCTGCCCCGGCATCACCAGAGGCAACCTCGCCTCGTGCTGACAGCATCGTGACACCAACTGCAAGTGCCAGCGGAGAAGATCTTGCGAATCTTCTGGCTATGGCTGCGGGCGAGGACGCCGCATAGTCAGGAGAAGCCGATTTAGACTACACCCGCCATCTTTCTTAAACAGACTATATAAGGCGAAGCGTTATTAGAGCGTGGCTTTTCTGTCTGCGACTCTCGTGGCGTACACATCTACGTGATCTGGTTCGATCTTTCCTTTTTATTGTAATTTTGTTCCAATCGTTTATTTTTGATTTAATTTGATAATAATTGTAACCGAATTATTTTTATGTTTAATAAATTGTTATTTTTTTTATGTTGTTTCCACTTCTGCTCCTAAAGATAGGTACTTCAGGAGGACGTCCTCTTGTCCGTAATGTTCATGGCCAGTGTAGCGTAAAATCGAAAATTCATGATAATTCTCGTATTACGTAGCCTTGAATTGATGGAATTCGCTTGAGGAAGACACTTTATTTTCATTATGATGACGAAGATTTTTCTTTTATTAACCATGAAGTGATCCGTCGACCTGTGTTGCAAATTGTATCCAACTTAGTTTTGCACAATAACATTTTATTAAAAAAACAAAAAAAATAAACATTACAAGTAGTTATTTCGTCCTTCAAAGTTCAACATGGAAGCACAAGGTCCGGTAGTTTCGTCATACAGATTGACTTACTGTAGTATTTAATCTTTCTAGTTTAATAACCGGAACGCTTTATCGCTTAGCGGTTTGCTGATTTCCCTGCAGGGTAGCTAGACAGCCGCTATCGTACCCAATGCAATAGATACTGAAATGTAATCTTAATTTAGGTAACTTTCTAAAATGCTTCTCACACCAGGATATTATTTTATATCCTAGGTCAAGTAGCGAAGGAAGAGATCGAGTGCGAAAATTGCTATATTGTGTACTCTAAAATTTGTGTAATCTAACTAGTTGATTTGGAAAACGTTATTTTTCCATATAAATTATTTCTCTCTTCTAAACAATTTATGGTCTATTCCATACCTTCCTTCTTCTTACTTGTATTTTGGGTATTGTTCATACGACTTGATCCAGTAAAATGTCTTACATTTTTTTTGTAAGATGAAATTCCAGTTTCCAGTGAAGTCTGTAAGCCAGTTTTCAAAGTCGTCAATAAAAAGAGTATAAAAGAGTTGCGTGACTTTTGCTTTCCGATGGAGCAGTCCGTTATTGATTGCAAATTGCAATGCAATTATCACTGTCAATCTAACTGACATTATCTTTGAGGTCAGTTTCAATATTGCATGTCTGTTTATGTATCGACCCTACACGTGTATCTGTTTATGTGATAAAATACACGCCATGTGAAATGTACGTAACTATATTATTAATATTTATTTTTTATGTGAATTAGTGCACCCTTTACTACACTTTTGTTAATAATGTAGTAAGAAGTGGAAAATTAAAAAAAAATTGTAACACCCACGACTTTTGTAGACTTGTAATTGAAAAAGGATTAAATATTTTTTTTAAAACTCCCCCATTATAGATAGTTAGAACTAAGAAGAAGAACCTAAGTATAATTGCAAATTCAAGAAAATACAAACTAATGTACAAAAGGTCTCTCACCCTAAACGCATAATAAATACTAGAGTTGCCACGAATAGTGATTTAGCCGAATACCGAATGTTCGGCAACGCTGTCGGCCGAAGCGCCGAATATTCGGCCGCCGAACATTCGGCATTTAGTACATGCTTGTCGATGATGATGAATCTAGTAGTACCTACTGATGAAGATTCTTCTCCACTTCGTAAGAAAAGAAACTTGAATGAAAATGATAAGACATTTGAAATACACGACAGTTTCTGGAACTGCTTTGAGGAAGTCGCTACTGATAATATGCGAAATAGTAATAATGAGGAGAACATGGAGAAGAATATTGTGGCAAATGAGATAGATTTTTATTTGAAAACTACTCGCCTAGATAGGAAAGCTGATCCTTATAAGTGGTGGTCAGCAAATGAAAAACAATACTCAAACCTTTCAAAATTTGCTAAAGTTTATCTTTCTTCTCCCGGGTGTAGCGTGTATATAGTGAGAGGTTGTTTTCTGAAGCTGGTATCATTTACGATGAAAAGCGTACCTAATCGTTTGCTACCATCAAATGCTGAAAAGCTTGTTTTTATCCATCACAACTTACCGCTGATTAATTTTACTTATTTAAAATATTGTAATTTGGTAATAAATACAAATCATGAGTAATATGATGCGTCTTTTTTGTCCGCAATTTGGTATTCGGTATTCGGCCGAATAATTAGTAGTATTCGGCCGAATACCGAATATCATAATTGTAAGATTTGACATACGAGTATTTCCAGATTTCATAAAAAACTTTGACTACATACTATAAATAATCAATGCTTCTTTAGTGTAAATCTTTATTGAATAGATGTAGTAAGATTTGACATTATTGAGAATATTCTTGATTTATGACGTTTTATAATTGTAGGTAATTATTTATATTATATATTGATTTTCTCTAAAGGATTCATTTGTAAATTAATTTCTTTATCGTAACAAGCAAACTATTATATTTTGCACGCCATACAATATAATGGCAAAATGTGAAAGAAACTATAAATCTTACCTACTATCCATATTGTTCATTACTCACATTTGGCAAAATAAATAAATCATTTCATCATTTCATTTCATCAAAAAAAGTGGCCGAATAGGCCGAATACCGAATAGTAGCCGAATATTCGTGGCATCTCTAATAAATACCCATAATCCGTTCCGTCGTGAGTAAAAATAGCTTACAAACGAAATTGTCACGTAGCGTAGGTCAATTTAAATCTTTGCAACAGCTAAATACACGACAAGACCACGCCTCGTTTTTTTTGGTAATATTATTTTGTCGCAATGCTAAACTTTTTCTTATGTACGGCATGTTAATATATATACCGGTTTTCAGACTTTTAAAGCAAAAATGTGTATTATGATAAGCAATTCAGTTAAAATTCAGATTTGAGAAAGTAGGTACGAGGCTACGAGCAATTCTACTTAGTAGGAGTATAGTCGTCGAGCGGTGTAGAAAATTGTGAATGGATATGGTTCTCATTAGAACCAAGCTCTCCGCCGTCATTAAACTAGAAATGTGAATATTATATTACTTCTGCATTTATATTTGCACTCATATGTAGATTGAAATCTTAAGGTTTATATAATTAAGCTTTAAGTGTCTAAAAGGAGCATACAACATGGAATGAGGAACCTAAACATAACTAAGCGTGGAAATTTTGCTTTCACGTAACCTTAAAACGCTGAAATTAAAGTGCCTATATAGTTTGAACTCTGTCTATATTAATTCGTGATAAAAAGTTTTCGTCATTCAAAATTTCAGTAAAATTTAATTGCTATGACCAACGGCTTGACGTACTTACACACGACGGTAAAACACTACGAATTTCCAACTCGTTTGGACTGGCACTGAGAACTTTTTGACGGCCAAAAAACCCTTGAACTTAATTTTAACCACTTTGAAATACAACATTAGTGACTACTCTAAAAAAAAAGTTACAATCAAAAGTAGGTTGAGCTTACCTACATTCGACAACCCCCATGAACGTTGCTCCATATTCTTTACATAACCTTGGAGATTGGAATGGCGCCCAACGAGGGGCTAGAATATTTCAGTTTACAAAGAAAGGCAAATTTATGCGTGCACTAGACGATATTTCAGATCCAGGTCATTAAACCTTTCACAATCTGGGGCAGCGGGTGGTAGACGCGATAATATTATGTGGTGTTAAAAACCTACATTAAATTCATAGCTAAGATTATCTCGCCTGATGATATATGACGGCCGAAGATGGTACTGTTAAAGTATTAATTTGGAAGGGGGTAGTAAACCTCCTTCCGGTTGCTACACAGCATCGCACCAAAATGCTTAATCTAAACCCCACAATAGCTGGACGTGGGTTTCTCAGGTTTTCAGAGGGGTTTGGTTAGTAAGTACTTAGAGAAAGACCAAAGAAGACATGGATGGAGAATGTGAAAGAGGATATTACATAGGTACATACGCATATACATAGCATGGCAAAAACGTATTTAGTTTTCTAAAACGCTTATTTCTCTAAAAAATTAAAGTGACTGGCATTCAAACTCCCTATCACTATTTTTACACACTAGGTACAAGTTAATACTTGACGGCAATGTCGCCGTGATAATGAAGCGAAAGATGTAATCGTAGTAACTAGGAAGGGTTTAGTAGGTGATTCCTAATGCTTTCTACACAGTATCGCCCCGGAACGCTAACTCGCTTGACGATGCGCCCGTGCCGGTCCAGCCGCAGCCGAAGGTTACGTTTTACAAACTTAATCAAGTAGCTGATTGCATGCTTGCATCGACGATACTTTTTTAAATGTGTGTAGAGTTTAGACCATGAGATAGACATTATGTCGGGATTTTCATGACAAAAAATTTTCTTGGCCTAGCCCCCTCCGTCAGAAAAGAAAGATCGTATTCCATCGATTTATAGAATAAATCTATGTCAGTCTAGTTACTCGTATATAAAGACAATTTACACTGGAATGCATGTAATTCCGCGTCTATGTTATTAGGTACCTGCATGGTCATTCAGGCTTTAACTCGATAGCCTTGTAACAGTTTATAGTATTAGAGTATCAAAGTCATTATGTCAGGAAACCTTATTACTCTGCATTAAAAGCAAAGTTCAGCCCGTCACAGGTGGCACTGCGGGTGGCGTGCCGCGTCACTGTGCATTTCCACTGGCGATTGATAAGAGAATATCGCAAAGTATAATTTAAATAAATACAATAATTAAATAGATAAGTATTTCAAAGCAAGTAACTGTTTCCAAACAAACTTTATATTGCCGGAGACTTATGTAAAGTTTCGTGCCTAAACACAGAATAACACTTTTATACTCGTAATAAAGGCAAAAGTGTGTGTCTGTGTGTAGGTTTATTACTCTCTCACGTTGCCACACCACAGCCGATTGGCAATAGAGCAGAAGAATGGATGGATCCAACTCTGGAGTGGATAATTTCAAACCCAGAAAATCCATGGAAAAATCCACGTGAAAGTGGCATATTTTGCTCATCTAGAGACACTACTTACCAACTACCTTATAAAGAGGCCCTCTGTACTCTCTAATTTTGTTTTAAAATGAAAAAGTCAAACTAAAACCTCATCTTCCTTTTTGAAAACCTATTCAACGATATAAGCACCCTTCACTTTATCTTCCATCATAGAATAATTGATAATATAATCTCCGAGTAAAATGCCTGTAACAACATATGACAAGGCAGACATGCAAATGGTAGTTTGGGTTTTTTATAATTTTATAACCACTTCAGAAGCTTAAAGAATAAAAATATTAAATAAGCACGAGAAAAAACTGATGTTGGGTCCCTTTAAATTGAAGTTTAGCAGTGTGCGACCTACGCCTTCTTAACGTAGTTTTGTGTGATCTTTGCTAAAGATATTCCAGTTGCATTTGAATTTGGAGCACTTCCAATTGACGACATTATCTGCTGACAGCTTCGTACTCCCGATTTGTGTCGACGAGTACCACCGCGGCAATTGAGGACGATTTTATTATTCGACGACGTCTGTCTATGTCTCTGTCTAGCGCATTGTGTCAGACAAAGAGACACACAAATTCGAATTTCTCACATGTCACAAAGTCGTGATAAAGAAATTTCCCTTCAGAATATGCTAGGCTGTCCGGCGTCCGCCGTATTTACCTTTGAAGCTTGAATTACGTATACGAATCGTTTATGTTTGCAAGGACAGTTACAAGAATAGATTTCAATGTAAACTGAGTGTTATATTCTAAACAAATTGTATAATAAAAGTCAATCTGCGTGCGTTAGTCTAAAACTTGAAAATAGCTCGTCCGATTTTGATGAAATGTTTCATTGATACAGTTATGATTAAGTGGGTTCATTGAATGTTTAGAGGGCAATACAATGTAGCAAGTAGGAATGAAAATGAGCATTATTATTTTATAGCATAGGTATGGGTTAATAACTTAAGTAGGTAGTTAGGTATGCACTATTCAGGGCTTCGGGTTTGATTCCCAGACTATTCTTATATCCTCTACAACTTGTTTGATGGTAAGTGATGATGTCCCGACGATGTTATCGTACCGACTTTGAAGGGGTAAGTAATACACCCCAGTTAACGAATAAGGATAATGGTTCCTACACAGCATCGCACAGCTAGTAGGGTAACTATCCGTAGCAGCCAGGGGGCAGTAAATAAGGGTAATTGAGGTTAGCGGACTATCGGGTTATTATGTTGTTAATAGCTTTTACTAATAGTTACTCGTGTAAGTTAAATGTAAAACTAATCACGGTAGTTATCTGAAAGCGGCGGGGAGGTAAAAATTAACTAACGGCCCGGACTTCCGCCGCGCCCTCTACCGGCCTGGCCATGGGAGCGTTCCCTGTAGCGACTGAATTTATAATATAAATAAAAAATTATAATTTAACACAAAGTATAAATATTTCACTATCTACGATCGTCAACGAGCCTGACATTTGTCTTCGATAAGTCACGTCATCAATTCGTCGATCGAATTCCATGCATTTTTTGAACTTCATCACATTTAGATATGGAATGAGGAATTGACATGTTGCTATGTCGTTCGTAAATAAGCCAAATCTGTAAAGTAAGGGCGCAGGCAGCGTAGCGGTCGATTTAAAACAGCTGATGAATAAGTTATAAGGCGAAAGTAGGTATTTAAAGTTATCGTAAAAACAGCACATTCAGATTTCAGGTAACCAAGGGCGTTTTCTGCTTAATTACCAACTACTATTCCGTTACTACAACTACATACTTGTTTGTGGCCGCAACATCATCAGCCGTGGTCGCATCGTTCTGGTCAGGGCGTTAATGAAAATGAAAATGAAAAATCTTTATTTTCACATAGGCCCAATTAATAGACTCTTATGAAAAGTCAAAACTCTACCGCCAGGTTCGGAAAGCAGGTTTGCAAAGAGAAGAACTGGCAAGAAACTCGGCACTTACTCTTTTTAAAAAAAATGTCATTATATACAATTTCTTAAATAATATCAATAATTATTACATAATTTTTAAGATATCTCGTAATAAAATCGCTAGCTTACTATAATAACACTATATTAGTTAAGGTTATAATTAAATTTCTATACTTAGTAAATTTTACTGTGTTTTTTCTTAAAATATGAAATTATTTATTCCTTTATAAAAAATAATAATATAATTACCGTGTAAAATATTAACCCTATATTTATCACAGTTTCACGGGAATCGAACCCGGTACAACGCAATATAAAGTAGGACATGTTAAGCATTATATAGATCAAGGAGGCGATTCATAGATTGCATCTTTTTATTTTGTTTTTGTAATAAATAAAATTCTCGTGTCTCGTGTTTATCACCAAACTCCTCCGAAACAGCTTAACCGATTTCTATGAAATTTTTAATCTACATTCGGTAGGTCTGAGAGGGTCGTAAGCTATTTTTCATACCCCTGGCACAACAATGTTTATAAAATTAATAGCAAGAAAATTAAACCCAACAAAAACATTTTCATGTAAAATGTTGCCAGACGAGCATATGGCTCCCACTGTCAAAAAGTTATCAGATCTCATGTAGGGCAAGACTTCTGACTTTATACACCCTAAAATACAAGCTCTAACTTCACAAACTCTACACTGTAGTTCCAATAATGTCTTGGCCGTTTCGCTACCGTCACATGGGCGTAAAGTGAAAAATTTATCCCACCAAAAACATTTTCCTGATTTCAAATTTTGATTTTACAGAACTTACAGAGTACTGAAAAGTGAATAAATTTTTGATTTTACGCCCAATGTAACGGTAGCCAAACGACCAAGACATTATTGTAACTACAGTGTAGAGTTTGTGAAGTTAGAGCTTGAATTTTAGGGTGTATAAAGTCAGAAGTCTTGCCCTACATGAGATCTGATAACTTTTTGACAGTGGGAGCCATATGCTCGTCTGGCAACATTTTACATGAAAATGTTTTTGTTGGGATTTCATTTCTTTTTGTAAGTTGTTTAAAACATTGTTCTTTATTTACTTAATTTTTCTTTTTTTTTGTGTATTTCTTGCACTTCAGGTGCGCCTCTTTTCGCAGCTCACTTTCTAATATATGTTTGTATTACGAGTAGATACGTACTTTGCTTAGAAGTACATTCTGAAAATTTTAAAAACTTATAGTGGATTTAAAGTTAGTAGTTTTGGCCTACCGAAAGTGAAACTTATTTTACATTTGTCAAGATAAAATGATAATTAAACGCTCTTAAACGTAACGTATAGATCCAAATTTAAATTTCTAACTTCAAATTTTACCTATTAAAACACAAAGTCTATCTGAAAAGTCTGTCTATCAATTGAAATATTGGATGTTTGTTACTCAATCACAACACAACCACTGAACTGATTTGGCTGAAATTTAAAATGTAGACTGATTATATCCTGGACTAACACAGACTACTTTTTATCCATTAAAAATCTACGGAAGGTATAGGTGGGATTTGTGTGTTTTTTAACTATTGTTTTATTTATAGTCTTAATTTTCGTTGGGCGCTGAGGCGCTCTTGAAATTCAAATTTGACGCTTGACATGCTTGACAACTCATTTTGGTCACAGAGCACTGGACTCTGGGCAATGAACACGCGGAGCTCGGTACGGGAATTCGGGCTTGCCGCGTGCACTATGGTACTGGGCACATTGACGTTGGGGCGCTGTTAAAATCCATATAATTGACGCTTGGCATGCCCGACGGCTAACTATGGGTACTGGGCACTGGGCCTTGGGCACTCATCTCACCCTGGGCACTGGGAACTGAGAGCTGGGCTCGTTGGACGGGGCCTGTATGTAACTTGGGCTTGACGCGTCCGTTTGGGTACTGAGCAGGTATTTAAGCGCTATAACGCTCTTCAAAATCAGAGATATTTGACGCTTGGCACGTTCGACAGCTCACGCTGGACACTGGGCACTCGGCTCAATGTGGGTTCTTGTCATTGAGCGCTGGATCCTGGTCACTCGACATGCAGTGAGACTCGGCTTGTTAAACATGACATGCATGGAACTTGGGCTTGAAACGTGCGATATTACTGGGCACGGGGCACTGGGCACATGGGCGCTTGGCCACTTGGGCACTGGAATCGCGCTTATAATTACCAAAAAAAATTACGTGTTTCTCCAGATGTTTACTAGCAGATATCTAACATGAAACTAAGTTTGTACCTATGTACGTATAGGAAACCCCATATGAACTTCCAACCCCTTAATTTGATGGATGTGGGGTGATTTACTAAAAATCCTGAAACACGTATTTAATTGTTTATTACAAAGAGTCTCTATATCAATTTTGAGACCTCTAGCATCAATATTTGCCGTAGTTTCATACATACTTCCATCCCCCCATACGAACTTCCAACCCCCTAATTTGATGGATGTGGGGTAATTTACTAAAAATCCTGAAACACGTATTTAATTGTTTATTACAAAGAGTCCTTATATCAATTTTGAGACCTCTAGCATCAATATTTGCCGTATTTTCATACAAACTTCCATCCCCTATTTTAAGGGGTTGGGGGGTTAAATATCCAACTTTTGGAATTTTTTGGTTGGTTGTGTACTAATTCTAGCTTACATACCAAATTTCAGCTTTCTAGGACTTCCGGAAGTACCTAGGAGGTTTTGATGATCATCAGTGAGTCAGTGACGAAATCTGGGTTTTTCAGATGTCAATAAAATCTAAAGTATAAGACCTGTGATATTGAAACTTTATACGTTTAATAAGTTCACCGGCGACATTGTTTCCCGAGAATTTTGATTATCTGGAATAATTCTGGCCTAAGTTATGAGGGTTCAAAAATACGGCGAAACACTTCGAGAAAAGATAGGTAGTGCCCTCGCGCTTCGCTTGACTCGTCTGGCGGGGACACTACCGTGTCCCCAGATAGGTCAAAAAAATTGGAGCAAAATAATGCTGGAGACATTACCCCACGAGGAGGCCGAGAGAGCCCATTACTGCACCAAGGTCTCATTTCTACCACAGTGAATAGCCCTCGCTCCCCGCCACGCTACGGCCACTTCGGTCAAGCGGAAATCAGGAACGACAAGCTATTACGCTCGTCCGCGAACTTTTACGACTTATGTTGCTCCCCTAAGCATTGTAATTTCAATTTCTGTAGGCTTAGTACAGGTTTTTGTAGGAATTTCGAGTCGACTCGCACCGCACAAACGAATCGAATTCCTCCATACATTTACAGCCAGCGCCATCTATGGACAGTCGGTAACATGCAGCAATACTGGCGCTGGCTGTAAATGTCAGCGCCAGTAATGCTGCAGGAAGGAACAGATGCCTGCGCCTCATCGTAGGAGCTCCACGATACGTCCGCAATGACGTTATTCACAGGGACACCCGCACTCCAACCGTGGAGGAGTTTATTCGTCACTTAGCATGCACTATGTTTGCTCGGGCGGACAATAGTGCATGTGTACACCTCCATGGAATAGCCCCGCTGCAAGAGAGAACATCCAACAGGCGTCCCTTGCCACGAGAGCTCCTACTCCCTCAATCAACGGTGTCTCCCAGAAGTGATGACGAAGAGGACGACGCGTGCGACGTGATGCCCCTGCAACCAAATCCGACACCCGTACCTCAAAGGCCGACGCCAGACAGACGCGGCCCTAGCCCGGGTTAGAGGGGCTGAAACAAGGATACCCAGGCAGTGGAGCGTAAACAATTTTGACTGAAACAGCATTCGCAAGTTAGAATGGCAATAAATATTCGCTCATCGTTTCGTCCATTAGGACAGCACTTAAGTTATAGCTTGTGATAGTACGTTGTAGGCTATAATAAAATGTATGCTCAAGCTATATAAAAGGCCAACCCCTACCATTATAGCGCCTCACTACGCCATGGCGGAAATTCGGCGCGATTTACTCTGCAAACACCATGATGAAATTCCTCGTGGTTTTCTACCTTTTTCTGTTGGCTTTTTTCGTTACACAATCGTGTTACGAGTTTGGCTGGTACCGCTGTGGCTTTCAATTGTATTTCAAACGAATTTATAAATAACTACTATAAAAAAAATTACCTACACGAAAGATGACTTCTTCATCCAATCTGAATACGAAAACCATGACCGAGGATATTATTTACATTATGTTATGGTGTTATTCGGCTGAACATATTATTTTTCTGGTTAGGTACCTAAACATTTTTTTTAAAATGCATGTGTGACATTCATTTCATATTTGTACACGCGTAATCAAGAAAAAAATATATTGTACTATGTTTGATATGAGCATACTTATTGGTCTAATATTTCTCATGATGAGACTGTTCCCTAAACAAAATGGCTGAAATGGATATTTTTTTCCAGCCTTTTTTACGTTTAACAAACTATCTACAAACGTAAAATCGTATGCTAGCTGATTTTTATTTGATTAGATAGTCAAGGCCTTTGTAATAAATGGTGGTTATAGTGCGTATAGCGTGGTATATAGCCTTGAATTTGCTTGGCTTAAAAATGCTCTATTTACTTGTTTTTCTTTTTACGTCTAGTGTTATTCATTACCATTGCACGTAGCGATGTAAGTAGCGTCTTACATCGTTGTACATGTAGTAGCGTTGTTTTAGTTAGAGGTTAGAGGTAATACCCGAGACAAAATAATATTTTAGTGAGAGAAAATAGCACCGAGTGAGTGAATTATTGATATCTTATTCTAAACGTGAGAACAGTTAACACCCTTGGAAAATATAGGAAAATTGGTAGCACGTAGTAAGCCCACGTGACAAGTAACGAAGGTTATTTACGAGCCGCCCGTCTCATATTCCGCTATACTAGTTACGAAATGTTATTCACGGTAGGCTGTAGTAAAGAAAGGGCTCAGAGAGAGCTTACGAGGAATATCAATTAAACTGCTGGCAATTAAAATTTAATTATGTCGAACATTGCTTGGCGGGAAAGTTGTATGATAAAGTTTTATTCCAAGGGTTAAAATATGTAACTAAGTCACCGATAAGTCGACCTCAGGATATGGGCATCCGACCGATTTGCGTAAACCTTTTTCGTAAACAATAGTGCCATCTGTCAAAAATTCTATAGGTGGCTGCAGAGCGAACTACAGTGCAGCCTTACAGCCTTGTTGGTGGCAAAACAAACATTTTTGCCACCGGTAAATTGGCGACATTTTTTTGCGCGGTCCGCTCTGTCCAGGGTAGATGTCAATTAATTAAGTACTCGTTTTTCTTATTATTACAAACTTGTTGACCAGCCGCAGATTTACTCGGGTTATCTCGTGGGTATTTTGGGAATTGTTCTCGAGAAATTGTTTTTGAAAAATGTCCTTACATCTCAATCTGCTTTATGAATGTCCAGATCTATAAAGCTAGGCAGTGATGAGTGCTGGTGAATAGATAATACCGATTCAAGTATGAAAAATTAAAAATAAATTTTTAGTAGTGCTTGCCTTTGGGTTCGTTCCTTCGTTTCAGCCGACGGACCTCCACTGTTGGACAAAGGCCTCATATAATCTTTTCCAACCAACACGGTTCAGCGCTACTTGTATCCAGCGACTTCCCTGCGACCCTGTTAATGTCGTCGGTCCATCTGGTCGGAGGTCTGCTACACTGCGCTTTTCCATGCGGGGTCGTCATTCCAGTATTTTGGGTCCCCAACGACGGGGACCGACGGAGATTCTACGATCTATGTGCCCCGCCCATTGCCACTTCAGCTTCGCGATACGTTGAGCTCTGTCGGTGACTTTAATTCGTCTACGGAACTCCTCATTTCTGATTTAATCATGTACAGATACTCCGAGCATAGCTCTCTCGAGTCGCCTTTGGGTACGACCTTCAAGTCAAGTTCTATCTGTTCAGTGGTAATATTTAAGAATATTTGTAGAAAATATGAATGTGGGTTATTGTAACGGGACATTCGTATACACACATAGGTCGTATTTTTTCTAGTATGGTTTGATCATAACATTGCTATCTTAGATCTTGAAAAATAAAAATTTACCTCAGAAATAGGACGCAAACAAACAAGATAAGCCATTTTTTCAATATGAACTAACATCAACAAAAATAATCTTGGAAATTCAAATCGTGACTGGATCGTAAAAATTCCCTATTGTTCAGACCGGACGCCCTTATCTTGTTTTGAAGCAAAAAAGGGGTTCCGCACTGAAAATGTGTAGACCATAAAAGCAGAAAATATCTTCGATCGATATGGTCGATCACCATACCTTTGTATAACAGCATTCATGCTTGAATGACTAAATACAAAAAGGGGACTAAAATTAGGGTAAAAAAGGTAGCATTTTAGAAATATTAACGATAAAAACTACGGTCTATGGTCAACTGACACTGGCGGAAATAAAAAATAACCGGAAGTTTTATAAATATACTTACAAAAAAAACCGAAACAAATAATAAAGAAGGAAAAATAAGGAATTTATAAGTTATATTGTGTGTGTATTATATTTTTACTTTTAATTTAACAATTTGAAAAGTTACGGTTGTATAGGGGATGTAGGTACCATGCTTTTTTTTGAAAATATTGTCTGTGGGCAAACTCCTTTCTGTGAAATCCTTGCCTCAGGGAGCTCGACATTCGACAATATGGAATATATAATGTAAAAATATGTAGACAGCTTTAAGTATTACATAGATCATCAATATACTAATATTTTGGATTACTACGTATTTTCTATAGAGTGGGGCATAGAGTAGTTATTGCTTGAGCTCGCAATCTCCTCGTAACCCGCACCATTTGCATTGTCTCGACTCGAACAAGCGTTTATAGTAAGAGTCAGTGCATTTTAAAATATATTGCGAGCCATTTTCATTCAAAATGTAGACCTTGTTTAGGAGAACCATGCATTTTGCCATCGCCATTTACCCTTTGTGACATGACATGACATACATGACATGACAACAATCAACATTGTATGTATAGTTTGATAGCATCATATTAGCTAGGTCAGATTTTGATTCTGTTTTAATGACGCCAATTCTGTTTTGCAAAAATCTCTAAACTTAAATAATTTCACGCGACTAAAAATAACTAAGCACGCGACTTTATCTGTATCCTTTGCCATGGCGAGTATTTGGAAAAGGACGACACCATTTTTTAGCCGCGTAAAATTAGTTTAGTTTAGAGATTTTGCACAAAAGAATTGGCGACAATGTAAAATTTAGTTGGTCAAACATAATTTTAAAGCCATTTTAATTCTGCAATAAAAAATCAATTAGTTTCGTTGACTTCTATCTAGTTCTGTACCTACGCTAGATGTAGAAAAAATAAATTATAGATGCTAGACCTTATAAGCTGCTCCAATCCCTGTTTGACCTTAATCACACCTAATGGAAAGTGATCATGTGATCAAATATAGAGCATACTTATCATGATGCCTAATCAGCATTTATTCTTCAGACATAAAAGTTGTAATAATAAAATTGTCACTGAAAATATCTCCTGAATATGTGTATTTACTTACTAATTTTGGTTGGTGGTTAATCAAAGTGACAAAATGGGGCATTATCTCTTTGACAGATTTGGATTCGTCCTCCTCGGTACTCGAACATGGTAACCCCAGTTTCACACGCTCAACTCTATAAGGATTAATGTATACGAGACATCGCGTCAAGGCTTTTGTGTCTGAAAATGTATTACAGACTACAGAGTACAGTGCTTTTGAGACGTCAACACAATTTATATTACGTGTAAACAAACTACGATTTTTATCAGGACAAACCGGAACCTTTGTAAGATTACTTCGTTGTCCGTCAATATGAAATGTGGAATCATAAACAATTGAAAATCGTTTTTATTTTTATTTAAAAAGAGGTTTCATCGATATTTTAAAAGAAGGAACAATATTGATTGGGATATCATATAAAAAAGCGTTACTTATGTATTGAAAAAAATACCATTCCCTTCTTATCTTCGAAATTAACTAATCGATTTAAATAGTTATGAAAATAGTTATGATCGATTTAAATAATTATCATTATTTCAGTGTTTTTGATTATTCGAGCCATCGAGCTAATTAATTCGCACATGTTTTCATGTAATGATAGTTCCTTCATAGTCTTATTTTATTTATAAATATTATGTAAATAAAAAGTCGGTCACTCGTTTCGCGTCCCGTCGGGATCGTGTGAAATGAAGTATTTTGATAGAAGAATGCAAACTGGTTTCGAAATAGCTTCAAAGACAACGAGATCGCGATATTTTCTCGCTACGTGCGTCAATGCGGGACAAATAAATTCGCTTCACGTTTATTTGTTGCTCGTTATTTTTCACAAAAAAAAATATTTTTATTGGTGACTTGGGACTCGGACAAGGCTTAATATTTCGCAATCGGAACGCTGAATCGAAAAATGGATTTTATCCCCACAATATATAATTTTTTTAACACCTATCCAACGACATCCCACACCATTGGATAGACGGAAAAAAGTCATCCTCACTTAACATATTATAGTACCTACTTCTCCTATAATATGTTAATACCACAAAAAACATAATTTTATAGAAATTACTTAGTGTGTTAGAGTAGATTATATTTACAGTTTTGACCTCCCTGGCGCAGTGGCGGCTGGCTCGGATTCGAGTGGGAGGTCCCGGGTTCGATTCCCGCCACGGGCCACTTTGGAATTTTATAATTTCTAAATTGGCTCAGGTCTGGTCTGGTGGGAGGCTTCAGCCGTGGCTAGTTACCACCCTACAAGCAAACACCGCCAAGCGATTTAGCGTTCCGGGCGATGCTTGTAGAAACCGTTGGGGTAAATTTACTTACCCTTCCAAGTTAGTACGATAACATCTTAGGCTTCATCATCACTTACCATCAGGTGAGATCGCAGTCAAGTGCTAACTTGTATAGAGCAAAAAAAAGTTTATGCCAATGAAAATTAAAGCTTTCTAGTAGTACGTCTCTGAGCTAAACCATG
The DNA here is from genome assembly GCA_036785405.1 of Coenonympha arcania. Lineage (NCBI taxonomy): Eukaryota > Metazoa > Arthropoda > Insecta > Lepidoptera > Nymphalidae > Coenonympha > Coenonympha arcania. The sequence continues at coordinate 2,401,700 of CM072069.1, forward strand.
GACGGAAAGACATCGCAAAACTGTAAGGATACATTGGGTATTATTACGGAACCCTTAAGATAAAGAAAGTATTGAAGAATTCCCAATTATGTCACAACTCACAACTTAAGGAGTCAATAAGTCACATCTGTCGTTTTCCGGTCACGTCCAAGGCTCTGCTTTCTTTGTCCTTAAAATCGAATCGCGTCTAGAGCTCACCTTGTCTTAGTTACGAACTTGTTCTAACAGAAAGGATAAATTTAAAGTTTTTTAAAAAGCAGTTTTAGTTTCCATGCCTTAAAAATAAAGTGCAGTTTTCGTGAGTAGATACCTATACGACAAAAAAACTGATTTGGGAGCCTAGATTATTATTCTATTGAAAATTAGTTTTCGACTCCGATTTTACCCCTCTATACGTCTAAGAAAATCAGAAATGAGGAGATCCGTAGACGAACCAGAGTCACCGACATAGCTCAACGTATCGCGAAGCTGAAGTGGCAATGGGCGGGGCACATAGCTCGTAGAACCGACGGACGTTGGGGACCCAAAGTGCTGGAATGGCGACCCCGCACGGGAAAGCGCAGTGTTGGCAGACCTCCGACCAGGTGAAGCGACGACATTAAAAGAGTCGCGGGAAGGCGCTGGATACAAATGGCGCAGGACCGTGCGGGCTGGAAAGCATTGCAGGAGGCCTTTGTCCAGCAGTGGACGTCCGTCGGCTGAAACGAACGATACGTCTAAGTAATAGTATAGTATACGGCGCCTTAATTAATGACGATACCGTCAAAGATGTACGTAATTGACTTTTGGAAGGAAATTGGAAGGAGCTTGGAAGGAATTGTAGCAACTTAGCGGTTATACCTAACACTAAACAGAGCATCGCAACTGAAAGTTGAATTGCTTAGCGGTGCTTATCTATGGTGCTAGGGGTGGTAGGTAATCAGCCATGGGTGTAACTTTCCACCAGCCTCACGCTAAGTCCATTTAGAAGGACGGACGGACGGACGGATGACGAAGTCTGTAGTAGAGTCCTGTTTTTACCCTTTGGGTACGGAACCCTAAAAACTAGGTAATTTGGGTACATAGATAGCTTACAACCCGGATTAAAACATAGGCTACTTTTTATCCCAGAAAAATCCATAGTTCCCATGGGATATTTAAAAACCCCTAAACGTAACCCCTTATCACCAAAATTCACGCGGGCGAAACCGCGGCCGCAAAAGCTAGTATTTAATAAAGCACGCACGTATAAGAAATATTGCAAATAACCTGTCAAGTGCGAGTCGGACTCGTGCACTGAGGGTTCCGTACTACAACCGGAGGAATAAAACCATAAAAACCACTTTTCTTATCGAACCGCAAAACTAACTTTGTTTTTAGAGGTTTATTGTAAATATCAAAAAAACTACTTATTAGATCTCGTTCAAACCAATTTTCGGTGGAAGTTTGCATAGTAATGTACATCATATATTTTTTTTAGTTTTATCATACTCTTATTTTAAAAGTTACAGGGGGGGGGACACACATTTTACCACTTTGGAAGTGTCTCTCGCGCAAGCTATTCATTTTAGAAAAAAATGATATTAGAAACCTTAGTATCATTTTTGAAGACCTATCCATAAATACCCCACACATATGGGTTTGATGAAAAAAAAAAATTTGAGTTTCAGTTCTAAGTATGGGGCACCCCCAAAATTTACTACTTTTTTTTAAATTTTGTGTGAAAACCTTAATGCGGTTCACAGAATACATCTACTTACCAAGTTTCAACAGTATAGCTCTTATAGTTTCGGAAAAAAGTGGCTGTGACATACGGACGGACAGACGGACAGACGGACAGACGGACAGACGGACAGACGGACAGACGGACAGACGGACAGACGGACAGACGGACAGACAGACATGACGAATTTATAAGGGTTCCATTTTTTGCCATTCGGCTACGGAACCCTAAAAATATCAGCTCTATGGCAGCCGAGTTGTTTCAGCTTTAAATTGCGGATCACGACCCCACTGTTGTGAGTGTAGCAAACTAAGGCGCTGGGAGATTATCAGGTTAAGCTGTATCATAAGTTGCATCCTAAGAGTTTCTGAAGTTATTGTAGGCACGCTAGTTGAATTCCGATCTAATGTGCTGTGCTAATGGATATACCTATGCACAGGACCCGGCGAACTTTGAGAAAATATGCCGCCAGTTTATTGGTGTCGAAAATCTTTGTTTTGACATCAACGGCATCAGCAATAAGCCGTCCGTAGTACTCTGTCTATGGACCACGGTCCACGCCACAGATAAACTTGTTATTAGTCCGCACGCGCGTTTTTATACTGATGGTTTCTATATAAAGTTATTCCTTGCTCTGTGGTTCACTATTGTGGCGTATTAGCGGCAATTTTGACAGATGACGGTACTTTTTTCTAAAGAATCTATGAAGAATATTTCTTTTGACGTGACAACGTTTTATAAATCGATAGAGCCGGCTGCACGCACAAAAAAAAAATTGGTTGTCTGTAAAGTCGGTTTACTGACGATAGTTGAACGTGACAACTCTCGCTTGCACTTCAAGCCTTACATGGAACGCCTCAGAGCGAGGTAACGCCGCATGAGCGAGGTAACGCCGGATGAGTCATGTTTTTTTGTGTGTGCAGCCGGCTCTATCGATTTATAAGACGTTGTGACGTCAAAAGAAATATTCTTCATAGATTTTTATGAAGAAAGTTTACGTAAAATGTTCAGAGGTACTCATCCTTTTATTCATAATATCAGTAGCTGTGCTTCGTTTTTTGTGAAAAGCGCCATAAGAATCACTTGATTTTCGTTTGATGTTAAGCTAATGTTTGATCCTAACCAATCCGTATTAAGAATCAAACCTGGGAACTTCAGATCCGATAATATGCCAATTATATCAGGTAGGATAAATTTATGTGTTATTCTCGTCTGAATCTCGAACCCACATTTCACAGCCCACGGTTTTCGTCTTCTTGCACGGATCGAAAATAAGAAAAACTTCTATTTATTTTGTTTTACGTCAGCGAAAATCGTTTTGCCGCCAAAAAATCAGCGGTCGTTTACTTGTGAATTCATTATTTTCATGTCATCTAAAAATAAATGACGCTTGGTCGGTTTTAAATTAGAGAAGTGGAGTAAATCATACTCGTAATACTAATCACTAGAATTTCTTAGAGTAACGTTTTGCTTTTCATTTTCCGCGCCAAAATTTTTTCTTAAGAGCTATATCACTCGTATAATATCATAGTTGGATACACACTACACAGACAAAATAAATTTATATTGACAGCTGGGTACCAGTAGTAAGTATCTAAGGCAGAACAATAAAATTAAGATTTTTGATCTACATATTTTTACAAAAATAATATCGCCCATATTCCCGTACCAACTCCAAATAAGTTATAACTTTGTGCTAGATGTAGTTACGTCTACTCGTAGCATATCATAAGGATAACCATACTGAATCGAAATTAATTAATTTAAACCCTGAGTTTTTCAAAACCAATTCATCAATTTTTTGTCATTTCTTGTCATTAAATTAGCTTACTAAAAATATTAAGTATTTAATTTTTGAATTTGTTTCCAACAAATCAGGGTAAGTACTTATTTCCGTTAAAATAGCTAAGTAGATACATAAAAAAGTATTTGAGAGCGAAGCTCAGTCAGCTAAATGCAATTAATGGCTAAAGTTGCAACATTTTTTTATGCTCTTGACCAATTTCCACGTTTTCAGAGCGTGTTAAGTTATCAAACTAGAGCTTTCAAAGCTCATTAGCTATGGGGCAACAGCGAAGCGCTCAGATTTTTTTTATACTATAAAAAAATTGCCAGTTTTTCTATAATGTGATGGGTGTGCCCGCGCAGTTAAGTTAATTTTTTTTGTGTTCTTTTCGTAATTTGTAAGCTAATAAAACATAATAAGCTTTGGCAGTCAAATAGCGGAAACGTCAGTAGGTATCATCTTCATATTTTTATAAAAATCTTGGTTTGAAAGTGTCTAGCATATCTTTATAGTACCTTTTAATGGGAAAAACTAGATCAAAGAATGTTTCGTACACGTATTAGACTTGTTTCACTGTATAAGATTGATTGATATAGTGATACGATAGGGGGCTCTAACCCTGCACTAAGAAAAGATAATGTTTTCTTTGGGTCTTTGGCTTGAAATGTCAAACTATACACAAAAAGTGATGGAGTAGGTAATAACCTAATATACTTAATAGGATATTTTGTGATGTTATAATAAAAAAAAACCTATGGAATAGCAGTGTAGGTACTGTTATAAAGTTGAGTGCATAAAATCTTTTAGAAAAGGAAAATTCTCTTTCTCTTTTAGGAAGATGATGAATATTAAAACAATTCGAAATTCTAACTGTTTCACTAGGTTTCCTTTATTAAATAGAATCGTAGCAAAAACTGGCATTATTGGCATATAGCAAGTAAGTGATTACTGAGCCTCGTAATGCTGTTGTATCATATCTGTGTAGCGCTTGTTAGCAGATCGTTTATCTAAGCTTGCTCCATGAATATATGGACTTGTTTACTCGAGCTAGGAAATTGGCAGGCCAGACCAAAGGACACTGAAAGATGATGGAGTGGAAGTACAACTCTTTACCTATTCTTTGTTCTTGTTTAGCGATGGTATTTAATATTTATAGTCAATACTCAAATGACGACCGAATGGCGTAGCGGCAGAAAACCTGCCGTCTGCGTCGGAGGTCGTGGGTTCGATTCCCACTACTGGTAAATGTTTGTGTGATGACCATGAACGTTTTCCAGTGTCTGGGTGTTTTTCAATATATAATATTTAAGTATATTAGTATGTAAATTGTAAATATATTTATCAGTTTTCTAGTACCCATAACACAAGCTATCGCTTACTTTGGGGCTAGATTGCAATGTGTGTAATGTCCTGATAGACATTTATTTATTTATTTAAATATCCTTTATTTCATATAGCTCTATATCATACTTATGACGAGTCATTTCATTTTTCAATACTTATAATGGTGGTAACTATTTCACGACTTAAAACTGACCCTCGACCCGTAACAAATTCAGCGGGGTATTCTTTTATGTAACCACCATTTAACAACAATAGGCTAGTAAATTCACTATCACTCCCAAGGGCTTGTGTCACATATATAGTCATTTGTAACTATAGTATGCCTAAATAATTAGATAAGGCTTGAAGAATTCTTTTAATTTATGAAGTGACATTTCAGATAGGTACACGATTTGGTTGGCCGTTTATGAACGTTACGATACAATACTAACAACTATTCAAAATTCAAAATTTTTGGGGTTCCCAAGCCCTGAAAGTGAAAGAACGGAACCTTTATAGGATCACTGATTGTCCGTCTGTCTGCTACTATCAAGTATCAAGTTTAAAATAAGATCTACACTTATTACTAATATCTACACTTACTTGTAGGTAACAATTGTGACCATTAAAGTCGATGTGATCAAAAGCTTCGGCTATTTACAGCGAAATCACCTTTTAAAACCTAGGTATAGAGTACTTCCCTCTGATCTCGAATTATTTTTGTCCAGAAGAAGGACTAATTTAATGGCAGTTACAAGGAAAGCAGAAAATCGGAAATTGTGGGTTTGATAATTTAGGATTATAGCACGTGGAAAATAAGGCTTTCTTTCTGTATAGGTCAAAGGGAAACACAGGGTCTCACTGTAAAAGCAAGACAGCCCAAACGTACGCAGAATAAAAATATTCAAAAAAGATAAACTTCTTTGTTGATAGTAAGAAATCCTCAGATTCAGTGTGAACGTTTCGTACTCGGCCGGTGATTTTTATTTTATTTATTTACGATGCAGCTGGCGACTTTTTTGGAGCATTTATATTTTCTTCAATTTAATTTCAAATTAACATCGTGGTACTTTTACTCGTACCATGACGAAAACATTTTAATTTGCTTTTTTATAGTGTCGATGTTAATTGTAATAAATTAAGAGCTATCAATACTTTCTGATCATCTTGCTTATAAAGCTAAGCTTACCATAATATTTACACATAATTCAAATTTTTTACACATTAATCGATCATATTAAACACTATATTTCACTAAACACAACACTAAAAATTCAAATCTATTTATTTATCATCGAGTCATTTTTATCTTTTTAAAACTGTACACTTTCCCGCACTTTTGATATTTTCGCGCGAATAAAGTCGGTTTTATTTTATTTTTAGAATAGAGCATAGACAATTTTGTTTATTACGTGTTTATTTTCGAGGAGGAGGCGAAGGCAACGAGACACGTTCCCCGACCGTTTAATACCACCGACTGAGGGGATCGTCCCACGAATACTGCTGGTCACTTAGGGTGTACATTATCGAGAAGTCTTATCATTTGACAAACAACAATTGGCAAAGTTTCGTTTTACAAATATTGAATCGATTATGAACTACGTGTTCTTTTCACTGGATTTACAATTAATGTTACATTTGGCGAATGTAGATACCTATAATATTTTTTTTATTACTTCTCATAAAACATTTCTTCTTGCAAAACATTTGTTTTTCATATAATATTTAAAACACAAAACATATGGCATATACAAACCCGTTCCCACTTTATACGACCGCCGCCCGCGCGGACCCAGTTATCAAGCGAGCGCGGGTTGCGTTTGTATGAAGTGGGAGTGGAAGTCACCGGCAAAGCTTCTGCAAAAGTGTATAGTAAATTTTTTGTGTACAAATAAAATTTCAGTGTTGAAAATTTTAATGAAGAAAAAAGTGTGAGCTTTTATAAAAATCCAGAATCGAGGCAAAAATAATTGCTGAATATGATGACCATTGATGAAAAGTGAATGAAACGTTTTTTGTTATATGTTACTTTGTCAAACGTTTTTTGTCAAATAGTAGTGAAACATATTATATCGATGATGCCGATCTTGATAAACGGTGCGAGGTCAGGGTTTCAGTTATGTCGGGGTTCAAACTAACTAATTAGGTTAGATACTGGATTGACTATATATTTTCGGATATATCACAAACTAAATGCTCTTTCATTATTTAAGAAAAGGGTATTTTTGGTATTTATATTATGGTGATAAGAACCACCGTATACGGATCTACATACGGAGCAAATTAGATTATTATGAAGGCGGATAAAAAGAGACTATGTAGAGGTTTATAACTTGTAAATTATAATAAATAAAAATAATAAGTTGAACTTAAATCTAACGCCCGAAACTTTGTATTAATTTTATTATTTACCTACTTACATTAAAAAAATAAAATATTTAATTTTATTACCAGTATATCCTTTCCTATTTAGTATTGAGTAGTTTTCCTTAAAATTTATTAACCTCTATTGTGCAGGCTTGTTTAGAATTTGCAGCGCTGGATTATGTAGAAAGCCGATAAGGCTTCAATCACACTTACGACACGACTCGACATCGAGTCAGCGTAAGTAAATACTATAAATATATTACTTAAATTTAAAATAAATTTATGTTCATGATTTCCTTCGGTTGTATTATTTTTTGTCATTCAATGCACGTGCTTTCATTTCCACACACCGCGCGTAAGTGGGGCTTCTGTAGAAATGATATAATTTCCATACTTGTATCGAAACGTACTATTTTCCCCACATAAACAGGACGTCCCACGGCGATGCCACATGGAGGGGAAGTACCTACTTTAAATACTGTAGATAGAGATATCTCTTGAAAAAGACTCAATTTCAAAAACAATTTAAATAATTTAAATTCATAGTTTTTTAAATAATTGGTTGAATCGGAACTCGAACTGGCTTTACAAGAAAAAAAAACTACATGCAGTTTTATCATATTGTCCGAAAGGCTTCATCATAGGAATTATTTTTTGTGAAATATCAATATGGCATCAGAAAACGAATACCATGAATTTTAAATATTTGGTGTAAAATTTTGTTTGACCGCCATGGGACGCCCTGTACAACAGGTCCCCACAGCTGCTTGAGTCAAGTGACAAATAGCTTTACGTCGTGTCGTATAGAAATGGAACAAAATTCAAAAACTGTATGCGAACTATCGCTGTTTTGAATTTGGTGACGTTCAATTGAGCGTCACCGAACGTCAAATCGCATATTATATTTTTTGATTTTTTTTTCCATTTCTATGCGTCGCAACGGAACGCTATTTGTCACTTGACTCAGGGGCTGGTCTATGTATTGGGCCCACGGGACAAAGCTCGTTCTACAAAGCCTGTAGGAGCCCTAAAGCCTCAGAGCACGCCGCGACGCTTGCCGATCACGTACGTGCTCCATTGCTCTCTAGTTCACCTCTCCAACTCTACCGGTGAACTTGTTATGTTAAGTAGGTACTACAACTTCGATAAATTGAAGCCAATGCGTTATTACTATATAACCTACCGACAATAGTAAAATCTATCTATAAATCTGCGCCTGTAATCAAGCGCTGCGCCATTCGGTCTTCAAATTATTTAAAATACTATTGGGTCCAATCTATTGGCCTTTAAATATAAAAATATGCATAAAATCGGTCATTTTGTAGCCTCACAGAGAATCTATAGGCAGACAGACGGATAAAAGCTACAATTTTTTACATCGTGTGCTCGTAGAAGTATGTCTACGGCGTAGCAGACCGTAGCACAGCCTTATGCAAGGCTAGGTTTGATTATGACCTTTGCATATAATATGCTGGTATATACCTCTATTAAAATGAGTGCATTATTGAAATAGTCTGCATTTTTGCTTAGCTATTAACTTTCAAAAACTTAATCAAAGGGCCTAATGCGGTCTTCGCGTGTACAAAGATTACATCGTGATTAGTTGCTTGTAACGGAAGTAATCAACGATTCGTCATAGGTAGTGTAGTGTGCGGTGATTAGGTAATTAGGTATGCAAGTTGTAAATCTACTTGATAAAAAAACAAAAAAATACTGTAGTATCGGCCTAAGTATAGCATAACAGCATGTGAATTAATTTATAGCTATAAGAAATTGGACTTGATTTGGATGGAATGTTGTATGTAACGAACAAGGTATTATTATTTGCAATGTTTAGAAATTATAATTTTCCACATGGGTTTCTTGTAGAAAGCATTTAGTTTTACAGTTCTCATTACTTAGGGCCGATTTTTCAATCGCCAGAAACTACTAACTAAGGAACTAAGGCATAAATATGAGGTTTTGACAGATTTTGTATGGCAAATTTTTCAAATTTATTCCTCAGATAGTCTATCTGGCGATTGAAAAATCGGCCCTTAGTTTATTTTATTTTAGGAGATTAATATGTTGAGTATTTTTAGGTGACGGTGTAACGGTAGTGGATAAATTACAGTTGTAAATAAATAAAGCAATGCAATAAAGCTGGGCATGAAACATAATGGACCAAGGCAAGTTGTAGTGGCCTTAAGTTTTAACTGCTACGCTCGTAATATCAAGACTATTTAGAAAATAAATGCAATGCATTATTCTAGGTTAGTCACATTGTTTGATTTTTTTAATAACTGTAGGAGTAAGTACCTAGTGAATAGTTAGATGGTCAAACAAATAATATTATGAAGGCGAAAGTTTGTGGAGTGTGTACCACAACTACTGAACTATTTTGGCTTGCTGTATTCCTTTCGTGCCTGTGGCGCCAACTAGTACTTTAACTTACTACTAGTAATTACTTAATTAAATACAAACTACAACTGTAATTTAACTCACATTAGTTTTTGTAATCGAAAAAGTTTTTACGTTTTAAACGCCATCTATTGCAAGTTTCCATCACCAAATTCAAAGACTGAAACTCTACAGTGCCATCTTTGGATGCGCTGTTAAAATTTGCTGAAACTTTCAGGGTTCTGTCTCATAGCACCCAGTTCAGTTTCTAGAATGGTTACATATTGTGAAGCACTTTTGTTAGAGGGCGCTGTATATTTAAATTAAAAGATGAATAATTATAATAATTTGTTCGTTATTCAACACTCCGCAACTACTGAACCGATCTGGCTGATTTTTGGAATGGTGATAGATTTTATCTTGGATTAACACCACTGTTATGGGTATCCGAACGATTTACATAAACCTTCTCCGTACTAGCAAACAGTAGCGCGATCTGTCAAAATTGTAAAGCTGGCTGCTGAGCGAACTACAGCGCGGTCTTACTGTTGGTGGCAAAACAAGCATTTTTGGCACCGATAAACTGGCGTCATTTTTTGCGCCGTCCGCCCTGTCCAGGGTATACTATGTCTATTATTAGCACATCTAATTTAAAAAAGGAACGTTATACAACCGTTTAATACAAACGTGAACGTTATACAAACGTTTAATTAAATAATTATGGAGGTTCAGTGTGAGCGTAACACGTGGAGGGACGTTCATTTTTAAATTAAACAATGTTCACTTACATGACAAAATAGAGAAATTTTAAATTCTTAGATTTGGACGGACGGACGGCAAAGCGAGAACAGTAGGACTTAGGTTTATATCTAATGGATTTCGAAAATTAAAGTTAAAAAAATCCTATGTAGGTACTCAGTAATAAAAAAATAATACATGCTACAAATTACCTAATATTGTGTTTCTGCTATCGATACAGTAGGTACATCATTTACCACAAAAAAACATTACTATTTTTATAAATACATTTACCGATGAGAATATCGATATATATCATTATCGTTACGACATGCAAATATCGTTATCTATGGTCTAATAAATATTGCGGTTTTTGATTTTATAAGCGGGTAGGTTAGGGCCACATGAAGCATAGCATAAATAAAATAAATATTAGCTTAAATATTTTTGAAGGCCATAACAGATGTATTGTGTGATACGCAAGAGAATCCCGTACTTCCGCCAGCGTGGTCCGTCACCGTCGTGACAAGCGCTATGCCTGGTGTAAGCAAAAACCGAAAACATTGCACTCCATCAAATTGTCGTTCCACTGCCGATTCACAGAGGATTCCCTTTTATAATGGAGACAAGAAAGTCAGTTGGTTCAACAAAAAAAACTTAATTATTTTGGTTATTCACGATTTTGTATCCTTTGACTGACACGCAAACTCCCAGCTAGTTAACGTTGGTGTGTTTTATTTATGAAACAAATTATTTCTGGTGCCGGAAATAAAATTAAATAAGGTTCCGTGTGGACATGTGTATATTAGTACTGAAATGTTGGCACGGCACCAACATCGTGTACTGTGACTTATCATTAAGTATTTCAACTAACACTGAAGTTCAATGCTAATATCACCACATATTATTTTACTGTACAGTTGGACCATTTCTAAGGTTGAGTCTCTTTTCAGAACAAGAAGGGTATGGCCATAACAAACGCTGATCAAAAGCCAATGAGACCTCATACTATGACAGAAATCCATTGAGTAGTTCGCGCCACTAAAAATAAAACGCAAGATGTATAGAGAAATTTGCAACAATAGCGAGATGTGGTAAATTGTACTTATTAGTCATTTTCGTGTTAATTGCGTAAAAGGTCGATTTAAGTGATTTTTAGTGACCTGCCGTTTTAAAACTATAAACACAACTTTTAACACAGTTAATTTAACTTCATGTATTTTGGGTCTTAAATCTAATTTTGCATGGAAGCAGAAACAGGATGAAATCAAATTTTCTCTATAGAAAGTTCTCCGAAAAGTTGCTCCAAAATCTCCATTTTTCATATTTTTATCGGAAACTGTAATGTATGTAATTGTAATTTTTGTTTTAGTGTGTCGGTAATAATAATATCTAAAAACACTCAGAAACGGATTTTATAGTTTTTAGTAATTAGGTAAAACATCGTTTTTCTGTTATATTCTTCCGCAAGGCTGCATGTTGCACTAACCAAGGAGTGAATGAATGAGAGTGATAAAGAGTGAAAGGACAAAAATAAATTCAGTGTAAGTATATTTTGCAACTTATGACTGGATCCTAGGTATCTTTAAGGTATTCACATCGATTTTTGGCACTTTTTCCGCGATTTTACTGCCATATATCTACAATATGTTACTATTGTATAACAGTTTCCAAAAAAGCCGAATAAAATTTGAATTTCGCAAGAATGATAGTTAATTATCCGGTTGAAGTAAACCGGGCATATCAATTTGAGAATTAATTTAGTACTAGCTAACTCTTGGTATTGAGTAATCAGGACATAAGAAACAAAAAAAAGGAATTTGTCAGAAGTGGGATTCGAACCCACGCCCACAGAAGTGGACTGCGACCTGAACGCAGCGCCTTAGACCGCTCGGCCATCCTGACGTGTATGATCTAGTCTAAAATAATAGGGAAGTTTAATCCTATTTAATATTTAAAAAAATATATATTCTTATGTCTGTTGAAACTAGTCCCAACTTTCCCCATCCTCCTCATCGACAATGCGGTTAACATTTACAAATATAAAATTCCACCGCACTGCACTATCTGAACATTATAAAAGAGGAGTAAAATCGAAAACACAACAAACGTATTAAAAAAACAACTGCTCTCCAAAGTTTGGAAAAAAAAACAGTAGTACCTACTGCACTAAAAAAGACTAGTGTGGCCTAGAAAGTTTATCTCGCAACCACAGAGTACCTATTCACCAGTAGAAGAAGACCATAGACCACAGCGCAGAGTGCACTAACAATGGCGGACGCGGAGTACGCTAACGATCCCGCGGTGAGCAATCTGCGAGATTACCTCCGGATACGCAGCGTCCATCCCAATATTAATTACGGTACGTGGACGGGTGTTCTATACGCGGCCGCAGATGTATGTCGCGCTGTCACAAATACTCGTGGAATCTGTCCAGTCACTAATTGCTGCGGATATTAGCAGTTTTTTGCTCTGCCCGTATCTATTGAAAGATTGATAGGTGATAGGTGCTATAGTAGTGTTATTATCTCGTTGCAGACTCGGTCATAAAACATTCAAGTGTTTCGTTTTTGTTGTTCTTTGTTGAGTTGTGCAATAAACAACAAAAGCGAAACACTCGAATGATTTATGACCGAGTCTGCAGCGAGATAATAATACTACTATAGTACTATCTACTGTCGTATTACGTGTAGGTCGTCTAATCTGAAATGAACGTCACACCACGTATTTAGTTGCACATATACGTTGAAAGAATAATGAAAGTACCTATTAACGATGTTAATTTCTAAATTCAGACGATCTCTACTAGCCAAGCAATTTAGAGTTCAAGTGCGATGCTGTGTAGCAACCGTTAAGGGTTCAAACTTTTAACACCTTTAAAGTTAGTACGATAAAATCATTAACATCACAGGTGAGATTGCACTCTAGTACCTACTTACTTTAGCTTAAAGTACCTAATTAATAGTGCTTTAAAATTTTTTACCTTTCTTACTATATATACTTACTAAAAATTAACCCCACGCTTGGAAATACATATTACTATAAATTTATATAAGCAAAATATAATTTATCAGATATATTCTGTCGAAAGTAGGTAGGTATATGAGGTCGTTTTAGTCCTGGGTTCTGAAAACGTTATACAGTCTGACCCCCAAGGCGCCAATTTTTGCAATCCACACGGGCTAAGTATATATGCAAATCCATTTATTATGGTTTGCATATTTATGTTCAGTTTATTTTGCTCTGACATGTAGGTATATTATAATTACTAGCTGTTGCCCTTAACTTCACATCATAAAATATAGATATGCAGTGTCGCGGACTTCTTTTTAGAACGTTTAAAGGAGAACAATCCTGTCATATTGCATATAATATGATGTTTTCGTAACTTTAACCATTTACGCAGCGCACGCAATGCCTGCTCTCTAGAGGGAACAACTTTTCCCGTTTTTCCTACATTTTTCATCATTGCTCCGCTCCTATTGCTCATAGAGTGATAAATCCTTATAATAAATAGCCTTCCTCGATAAATGGCCTATCCATCACAAAAATATTATTTTAATACGGACCAGAATAATAATACGGACCAGTACTTAGTGCCAGAAAAAAGCGCGTTCAAACAAACAAACAAATAGCCAAACAAATATACGAACAAACCACTGACCTTTATTAATGCAGTCTGAGAAACAAACCAACAAACAAACTCTTCAGCTTTATAATATTAGTTATAGATATACCTATAGATGTATGTTCGTTTTAGTTAGCCAATCGCATCAGGTACCTAATATTTGAGTTACAAACTATAAAATTGATATATTAGATAAAGACCGGATCAAAATCGCTTATAATTAGGTATTTATATTTTCATAAAAAATATCGTTTTCCATACAGTAAAAGAGCGCATTCTTTTAAATTCCTGTCTAAAGTTTCCTAACATTTTTCCATTCTTTACCGTACCAGTTATTGAAAAGCTATTCGATTGTAAAGTCCGTTCAAAGAGCTAGTGAAGCTTTTATTGAACAAAGTGTACCTACATGCTGAGAGTTTCATAGTTCCTGTTGCTGCCAATCGAATAACGCAGTTTTTGGGGTTCCGTACCCAAAGGGTAATAAGACGGAACTCTATCCTAAGACTTCGTCGTCCGTCCATCCGTCTGTCACCAGGCTGTATCTGTAAAACCGTGATAGTTAGACACTTGAAATTTTCACAGATCGTGTATTTCTGTTGCTGCTATAACAAAACAAATACTGGGCCTAACGTACTTGTAAAACGTCAATAGATTTGATATTTGTTGCATATGGTGATAACTACAAGTCGATTTAAAGTTAAGTTTACGAGGGTTCAAACGCGCCCTGCACTGAGAAAATGAAATTAAATAGAAAAAAAAATGTAATGGAGTTATCCTATACAACAAACGTGATTTTTTGCTAGTTTTTGCTCGACATTGATAACGGCAACAGAGAGACGTTTAAAATATTCGTGTGCATATTTCAAGCGTCTTACTTTATGTATTCACTTTAAAAATAAAATGTTAAATTAAAGTAAAAAAATATATCAAACAGACGTGATTTATTCCTCGTTTTTGAGTTGGGTGGGCAGTCTTGAATGGTCTTGGTACAGAACCTTCAGTGCGCAAACCCGACTCGCACCTAATCAATTTTTTAACATATGGGTTCAGGCAAATGTATTCGAAAATTCATTACTAAGCTCCTTTGATCATTTACAGATGAATGCCTCGCGTACCTCAGACGCCAAGCCGAGGGGCTGGGTCTACCGGTGGAGGTGATCTGGGTAAAGCCCAAAAAGCCAGTGCTGGTGATGACCTGGGTGGGTCAGGAACCCGCTCTACCCTCCATACTTCTCAACTCCCACATGGACGTCGTTCCTGTGTTCGAGGTTTGTTCCTATTCTGAATTTGGAAAAACTTAAACGGCACAAAACCAAAATTCAAATTGTTTAGAAGTACTAGCAAACGTTGTTTTGCCAATAGGGACAGAAAAAATTGCTTACGACCTACTGAACATACATAGAAAATTTCATGACAATCGGTCTAGCCGTTCCGGAGGACATTCGTAATAAAAATTTGCACGAGAATTTTATATATTAGAGAAGAAGAAGATAAATACGGTTTTGCTGGTAATAAAGATAATGTAAAATACATGTTAAGAATCGAATCCGAGACCTATCAGAATGTTTGGCGACGGTAGGTAAAAAGTGTAGGGTGACAACCAACTATCAGACTGATAGCTCCGTTAACCCAGAGGTGAGCAATTGAGCATGTCAGACTACAGATCGTGATGTCCTGGATTCGAACCCTGTGTCGTCTTTTTCTGTTATAGAGTAGCTGGACCTACCCACCATTCGAGGCGCGTATCGTGGACGGCGTCATCTACGCACGGGGTGTGCAGGATATGAAAACCACGGGCGTGCAGTACATCGAGGCGGTCAGGCGCCTGAAGAGCCGGGGTGTCCAGCTCAGGAGGACCGTGCATCTGAGCTTCGTACCAGGTCAGTGGCGTTACCGACAGACCGTGTTATTGTCTCGTTACAGTCCATTAATGAACATAGCAATAACTAGATCCAGCCACCGTTTGAGGCGCGGACAGTGGACGACTGACTGAGTCATCTACGCGCAGTGTGCAGGATATGAAGACCACAGGCGTGCAGTAAGTACATCGAAGCCGTCAGGCGCCTGAGCATGGGCGTCCGGCTCAGGAGGACCTTGCATCTGAGCTTCGTGCCAGGTCAGTAGCGCTACCGACAAACCACGGCATTGTCACATATCGGTCCATTATTGGACATAGCAAGAACTTGACCCATCCACGGTATGAGGCGGGATTAGTGGACGGCTGACGGGGTCATCTATACGCCCGGTATTCAATGCATCAAGACCTTCAGGCGTCTGAAAAGCAGAGCCGGCCGGCTCAGGAGGACGGTGCATCTGAGCTTCGTACCAGGTCAGTGGTGCTACCGACAGACCTGCGCGGCATTGTCACATTGCAGTCCATTACCTGACATAGCATGAACTGGACCCATCCACCGTATGAGGCGGGAGTAATGGATGGCTGTTAGAGACATCAACGCGCTGTGTGCAGTACATTAAGACCAACAGGCGCGTGAAGAGGCGTCCGGCTCAGGAGGACCGTTTATCTGAGCTTCATACGAGGTCAGTGGCGCTACCGACAGCCCACGTCATTGTCACATTGCAGTCCATTACCTGACATAGCAAGAACTGAACCCATCCACCGTATGAGGCGGGAGTAATGGATGGCTGTTAGAGACATCAACACGCTGTGTGCAGTACATTAAGACCAACAGGCGCGTGAAGAGGCGTCCGGCTCAGGAGGACCGTTCATCTGAGCTTCAATCTTCATATGAGGTCAGTGGCGCTACCGACAGCCCACGTCATTGTCACATTGCAGTCCATTACCTGACATAGCAAGAAATGGACCCAGCCACCTTTTGAGGCGCGGATAGTAGCCGGCTGACGGAGTCATCTACACGGGGTGTGCAGTACCTACATTAAAACCGACAGGCGCCTGAAGAGTTTTGCGTCCGGCTCAGGAAGACCGTGCATCTCGGCTTCGTGCTAGGTTAGTGGTGCTACCGACAGACCACGTCATTGTCACATTGCAGTCCATTACTGGATATAACAAGAACTGGACCCAGTCACCGTTTGAGGCGCGGATAGTGGACGGCTGATGGAGTCATCTATGCGCGGTGTGCAATGCATCAAGGCCGTCAGGCGTCTGAAAAGCAGAGCCGGCCGGCTCAGGAAGATGGTGCATCTGAGCTTCGTATCAGGTCAGTGGTGCTACCGACAGAACACGTCATTGTCACATTGCAGTCCATTATTGAATATAGCAAGAACTGGAGTGAACCACCGTTTGAGGCGCGGATAGTGGACGGCTGATGGAGTCATCTATACGCTGTGTGCAGTACATTAAGACCAACAGGCGCGTGAAGAGGCGTTTGGCTCAGGAGGACCGTTCATCTGAGCTTCAATCTTCATATGAGGTCAGTGGCGCTACCGACAGCCCACGTCATTGTCACATTGCAGTCCATTACCTGACATAGCAAGAGTTGGACCCAGCCACCTTTTGAGGCGCGGAAAGTAGCCGGCTGACGGAGTCATCTACACGGGGCGTGCAGTACATTAAAACCGACAGGCGCCTGAAGAGTTTTGCGTCCGGCTCAGGAAGACCGTGCATCTGAGCTTCGTGCCAGGTCAGTGGCGTTACCGACAGACTATGTCATTGTCACATTGCAGTCCATTACTGGATATAACAAGAACTGGACCCAATCACCGTTTGAGACCGTCAGTCTGAAGAGCAGAGGCGTCCGGTAAGGAGGACCGTGCATCTGGCCTTAGTGCCGGGTCACATACTTACAGACCACGCCACCATTCTGAATGAGGCTTACCCATTAACGGCTTCAACTTCGCTGGACTAACGTGTCAAATAACACATTGGCTTTCATTTCTTGAGAGCCTGACCCTATTCTCAGGGTAAAAGGGTGTCAGACTCGGACCGTAGTTGATATTTTTTGCAGTCAATGGGACAGGAAAAACGAAAACAGTTTTTTTTAAATGGGCGAATGCCTTTTGAAAAGTCGTAGAATATAAAAGCATCTATGGTATGGACTCATAAAATTAAAAACGCGCAAGCCCGACTCGCACTTGATTTAAATAGTTACAGTTAATTACGGTTTTTTGGAGAAATTAAAATGCATTGAAAACGGTTTGCTATTTTTAAAACCATTATTTTATTAAATCGGACTGTAACTAAATCCAATTTTGCTAACAGTTCAAGTTTTTTTTAGCTCTTCTGTATTCGATGCCAACTGTGCAGTTGGATCAACATTTTTAATCGCAAAAGTTTAATTCGATTTTTATTTAAGGTTAAAGCAATATTATATTATCTGTGGTTAAAGTTAAATGCTTTTACTTTGTTTTATGTTGATCACTTAGAAAATGATCATTATTTATACTCATAGACCTGCTTACTATATCTGCTCATAATATCTTTTCGGCTATATTTTAGCTAAAAACACTCGTCCGAGCGCAGGTCGAATTTGAATTTTCATAATGCGTGGGAAAAATGAATGTTTCGAATTTTGGTATTTAAAATATTACAAAAAACTATTTTTAAAAATCCTAAGCACACTGGATCTTGTAGTAAGTTAAAGTTAATAAATTATTGGATAGAAGCAGACGTTAATTTGCGGAAGTTCATGATTAACAAGAAAAGGAAATAATTATTTGCTATAATCCGCCAACAGATTTGTTGATTTGTATAGTTGTATTATTTATAAGTAGGTACAAGAAAAATACTAAAGCCTAGTGACCGCAAAGCTAAACTTCAGTAAACCTTATAAATGAGCCAAAAATGTTCACTTAATTGCACCTAATTAGAGGTATTTTGGATTGCTTATAATCCTACCATTAATTCTGAATAATGAATTACGAATCCGGATTATATAATGAACAGGCTTTTTCTCTCAGATTTCCCTACCTCCCTTATGTTTTTCGGGATAAGCAATACCTACCCCTTAGATCAATTCATATATTCTTTGGATATATCACAGGAAATGTATGAAATTATATACAATTCCTAAGAAATGTAGAGAAATCCTAAAATCGGACGAAAATGTATGAAAAAAACATTTAGTATTAGAGTAGTATTTTACACTTTTCCTAGGAAATCTATACAATTCAAGAAATAGCACTGATAAACTGGTGACATTTTTTCGCGTGGTTCACCCTGTCCAGCTGTGCTATTCTGCAAAAATACTTATAGCAGCGACGAGCTAACATCTATGCGCTGATTGGTTAATGGTTCCGTCAGTTATGCAGCCAAGGCGACAATTGGCAGCGTTGCTATGGTTACCGTCGATGGTTGGCCGCTGTACAATTTAATTTTTTCGAGAATAACACCCCAGGGTGGATGTCATTTGTTCTGAGTCAATCCCCTGGCGGGGATCGCGCGATCTCCCACTCGAATCCGAGCGGTCAAATCCAGTGAGTTCATCATTGATGGTGATAATTAATTGATTGCAGAGGAAGAAGTCGGGGGCCACGACGGCATGTGCGAGTTCGTGAAGACAGAGTTCTACAGGAATATGAACGTGGGGTTCGCGCTGGACGAGGGGCTCGCCAACCCGGGGGATGACTTTGTGGTGTACAATGCCGAGAGGAGCATATGGCGTGAGTATGGAGATTGGAGATACTAATGCATACATATTTGACGACCGAATGGCGTAGTGGTAGCGAATCTGCCGTCTGCGCCGGAGGTCGTGGGTTCGATTCCCACTGCTGGTAAATGTGATGAGCATGAATGTTTTCCAGTGTCTGGGTGTTTTTCAATAAATTATATTTATGTATATTAGTAATGTATGTATATTAATCAGTCATCTAGCACCTACAACACAAGCTATCGCTTACTTTGGGGCTAGGTTGCGATGTGTAAAATGTCCCGTATTTATTTATTTATTTATTTAGTAGGACCCGGCGGACCGCTCTAAGAAAATGTTGCCTGTTTACTGGTGTCAAAAATGTTTGTTTTGACACCAACAGCGTCAGTTGTAAGCCGACCGCAGTAGAAGTAGGGACAAGGTTAAAATTTCCGCTAATACGCCGCAAACTTCCTGCGGAAACTCGCGTGCGAACTAATAAAGATTATCTATAGTAATCAGTGGCGTGTACCGCTATCTATAGACTGCGGTCGGCTTACTTATGACGTTCGTGTCAAAACAAATATTTTTGACACCAGCTAACTGACGGCATGTTTTCGCGCGGTCCTCCGAGTCCTGAGTATATGTCTATTCCTAATACCTATTCCTAATGATAATGTGTTTCACTCCACCAGATGTGACAGTGACATGTCCGGGGAAGTCCGGACACGGCTCGCTTTTGCTTCCGGACAACTGCGGGGAGAAGGTTGGTGAATTTTACATGAGCTACCTACTCGATAACGTATAATATTCTAAACATTGTTTCAAGAGCTTTACATAAACTTACAGTTCGTATAGTGCCAATTCACGGCGCAAGCAGATATTTTCAAAAATGATATTTGCTTCAAGCTGTTTTGTTGCTTTCTTCCGTATGTAAAGAGGTGCAATTATCGGCAGGGAGTAGAACAACTTTTCTTTAGTCAGGGATATAGCATTTTGCGATATGCTAAAAAGATAGAAATGGAATGGAACTCAAAAATGTATGAAAATGATCGCCAAATTGGTGACGAGACCTCCACGCATTTTAATACATTTTTTTTTAATTTTTTTCGACAGCAATCTCAAAACGCGTAGGACATAATAGTATGGCTAAAGCCGCAATCTTTTTTTTTTTTAATATAAATAATATTAACTTATCGGGGATTTTGAAATGGCAAAATTGTAAACACAATTTTTCTTTTCAATAAGAGCAAGCTCCGAGTCTCAAGCCCGTTCTTCTCAGTGCAAAATTTTTTTCACAACGTGGGGAAAAAAAAGAAAAATTTGTTTTTGTTTATTTTAGGTTGTCAAATTCTTAAGCCGTTGCTTGTTCCCTAAAAGCCTCAACTAAAATGTACCGTAGTTAGGCCAATGGCAATTATCTCGGGAGCGTTGGTCGTGAATTATAAATCGATTTCATTAACCGTTTGGCGAGCCTCCAAGCAATAATTTACTATCCATCCAATAGTCTTGATTCAAGCCTGACCGAGTCTGTTGCAACAACAATGGGAGCTGCTAACAGATGTATGGATTTAACGCATCAAGGAAACACCTATCAATAGTTAGATTGTTCTATGAAAAGTCTATTAACTTGGTGCTTCCAAGTATAAATAGCTAACTGTTGACTGTGGTTTCACTCGCTTTAAAGATCGGTTTTTACATCCCGTTATAATGAGTCAAGCTTAAAAGATGTAAAACATGTGGTGTCATGGAACTTTGAAGAACTTAAGGAGAACAATTTCGCGATACATGTGGTGTTTGCGTAACTTTAACCGTTAACGCAAATTTTTCCCGTTTCTGGGACATTTTTTATTGATGCTCCGTAGCGTGATGTTATTTATTATACGTATAAAAACGAAGCCCATAACCTTCCTCGATAAATGGATTATCGAACACAAAAATATTTTTTCAATTCCGACTAGTAGTTCCTGAGATGTAAACAAACAAACAAACTGCTTTATAATGTTAGTATAGATTCATTGATAGAATATGTTTGACTCCAACTTCGAAGGTAGGTTACAGGCTACGTTATAGTGCTATAGTAATTGGCTAAGAAATGAGAGTAAGATCGGTCCAGAATGATCACTGTCCGTTCGTCTAGCTAGTTTTTCTTAGGAACGGCTAAAAAAGATATATAATTTTACCTAAATTGAAATTGATACCAAATTCTGAGGTCTATGGTCCCTTGTGGAGGCATTAATAGTACGAACCTGGATGGCACAGGGTTGGTATGTTTTTATTAAAAAGGTATAATAAGCTTTTATTCAATCTACAGATTCGCTACATCATCGACAAATTCATGGACCTCCGCAAAGAGTCGAAAGCGAAGCTCGAAAGCGACCCCGAATTGACCATCGGAGATGTTACTTCCGTCAATCTTACCATGTTGAATGTACGTATAATCACGGAATATTATAATTTTTTTTATACTATATAGGCTAGCGCTTGACTGTGTTCACACCTGATGGAAAGTGATTCACTCTTGATTTGAAGGCACCCGGGTTGTAAGTGGCAGGAAAGACACTGCCTGGGAGTGTATTTCAGGCCTTTGCAGTGCGTATCAGGAACGAGGAACCAAACCGCTTCGTACGCGTCTTTGGTACGTCAACTATGTATGGGTGGAAGCCTTTACGATGCCTTGCCGTTCTATGGTAGAAAGGTGACGGGGGAATCAAATTAATATTTTCCTGTGCACACTCCTTGAAATATATTCTATAGAATACCGACAGACAGGCAACCTTACGACAATGTTCAAGGCTTTGAAGTTTTTTGTGGACCAGTGTCGGGTTGCCGATGAGTCTTCTAGCACGGCGATCCACCGAATCCAAAGCATCAAGCTGGTACTTGGCAGAGCCATCCCACAAGTGGCTACAGTACTCCATGCATGAGCGAACCTGTGCCTGGTATACGGTTAGGAGCTGTTCCGACGTGAAGTACCTACTGTTTAACTTTATTTAAAATGCCGAGTTTTTACCAGCAGTTTTTGCTTTGGATTCGATGCATCGGCCGAAGTTGATAATAGTGTGGTATACCTGTGAATTGATTTATAATGTGCGCGAGTGTTTGTGACTACCTTATTTGTACTTTAGTGTATGTTGAACTTAATTTTTCTAACGATTTTACTAAGCAATGAATAATTATTTATCTCTACAGGGTGGTATCCAGAACAATGTAATTCCGGAAAAACTGTCCGCCAGCTTCGATTTACGTTTGGCTCTGTCCGTCAACTTTGAAGAGTTTGAAAATATGGTATGACTCAGCTTGAAAATCATCAACTGTTTCCTATTGACGCAATATTACAAGAACCATTTTATATTTTTTGGATTATTCTTAATTTGTGTATATAGTCTTGTTTATTTTCTTTCTTTTCATTATCATTAATTTCAAGTGTATTTTTTGTCATGTCATCATATTTTTAGGATTACATAACAAAATGGTAAAAATAGAACCCTTAGACTTTCTACGGGTAATAATTTTTTTCTAAATTCACTATTTTTTTCTACGGGTAATAATTTTTTTTCATAGATAAGACAATGGTGTGCAGAAGCGGGGGATGGTGTGACGTATGCGTTCGAGCAAAAGGACGCGTACGTGCCTCCCACGCCTGTTGACGACTCCAACCCGTTCTGGGTCGCCTTCAAAGAAGCTGTCGACAAGCTGTACGTACTGCACCTGTTTATCCACTTATCGAAAATGTAAAGCATGGAAGGAATTCTTCCAATCTTTATGACCTCATTTTATAGTATAGCGTGGTAAAAGTAAAGGTACTAAGTATGGTTTGGTTGGTTGGTAGAGACATGCTGACACTGCGAATCAGTCATTCACGGCTGGCAGATATAGTACGAACCACTCATGAGACTGTTGCTTTAGAGCTTCGAGGTATACCTCCCGATATGTCATGAAGGCGTTACACATCCTCGCTGTGTCCTGCGATACCCGGATGTTTTAATACTGTAAATACTGTAAAGAAACTTTTTGTTCATTCATTTCAGCAAAGTACCGCTAAAAGTGCGTACGTTCCCCGGTGGCACGGACTCGCGCTACATCCGCCTGCTCGGTGTGAGCGCGCTCGGCTTCTTCCCGCACCGTCGCACGCGTCCCGCGCTGCACGAGCACGACGAGAGCCTGCGCGCCGCGGAGTTCCTCGCCGGCATCGCCGTGTACGAGCACATCGTACCCGCGCTCGCTGACGTACACTAACACCGACACTATACCGTCAGCGCGCTCGGCTTCTTGCCGCATCGTCGCACGCGTCCCGCGCTGCATGAACACGACGAGAGTTTGCGCGCCGCGGAGTTCCTCGCCGGCATCGCCGTGTACGAGCACATCGTACCCGCGCTCGCTGACGTACACTAACACCGACACTATACCGTCAGCGCGCTGGGCTTCTTGCCGCATCGTCGCACGCGTCCCGCGCTGCATGAACACGACGAGAGTTTGCGCGCCGCGGAGTTCCTCGCCGGCATCGCCGTGTACGAGCACATCGTACCCGCGCTCGCTGACGTACACTAACACCGACACTATACCGTCAGCGCGCTCGGCTTCTTGCCGCACCATCACACTCGTCCCGCGCTGCACGAGCACGACGAGAGCCTGCGCGCCGCGGAGTTCCTCGCCGGCATCGCCGTGTACGAGCACATCGTACCCGCGCTCGCTGACGTACACTAACACCGACACTATACCGTCAGCGCGCTCGGCTTCTTGCCGCACCATCACACTCGTCCCGCGCTGCACGAGCACGACGAGAGCCTGCGCGCCGCGGAGTTCCTCGCCGGCATCGCCGTGTACGAGCACATCGTACCCGCGCTCGCTGACGTACACTAACACCGACACTATACCGTCAGCGCGCTCGGCTTCTTGCCGCACCATCACACTCGTCCCGCGCTGCACGAGCACGACGAGAGCCTGCGCGCCGCGGAGTTCCTCGCCGGCATCGCCGTGTACGAGCACATCGTACCCGCGCTCGCTGACGTACACTAACACCGACACTATACCGTCAGCGCGCTCGGCTTCTTGCCGCACCATCACACTCGTCCCGCGCTGCACGAGCACGACGAGAGCCTGCGCGCCGCGGAGTTCCTCGCCGGCATCGCCGTGTACGAGCACATCGTACCCGCGCTCGCTGACGTACACTAACACCGACACTATACCGTCAGCGCGCTCGGCTTCTTGCCGCACCATCACACTCGTCCCGCGCTGCACGAGCACGACGAGAGCCTGCGCGCCGCGGAGTTCCTCGCCGGCATCGCCGTGTACGAGCACATCGTACCCGCGCTCGCTGACGTACACTAACACCGACACTATACCGTCAGCGCGCTCGGCTTCTTGCCGCACCATCACACTCGTCCCGCGCTGCACGAGCACGACGAGAGCCTGCGCGCCGCGGAGTTCCTCGCCGGCATCGCCGTGTACGAGCACATCGTACCCGCGCTCGCTGACGTACACTAACACCGACACTATACCGTCAGCGCGCTCGGCTTCTTGCCGCACCATCACACTCGTCCCGCGCTGCACGAGCACGACGAGAGCCTGCGCGCCGCGGAGTTCCTCGCCGGCATCGCCGTGTACGAGCACATCGTACCCGCGCTCGCTGACGTACACTAACAACCGATATATCGACAAATATACTACAATGAAGCAATATTTAAACGGTCTTGTTATTTTGTATTCCCCATATTTATAGTGTAGGGGCTTAATTTACCCGCTGCTGCATAACTTAAATCCTCTACAACATTCTCTGAACATCAGATAGGTTAGTACTAGACTGTCGTATTTTATTACTACCACTATTTGCGAAATTGAATGGGTACTTCTAATACTATTTCTACGCATGCGCGGATCTCAACGTACAACTGAGTTTTTACGCTCCGCGTTGAGCTCCGTAACCGTGGACGCGGCCTAAAAGTGCAATTCCTAAGAATAAGCTCGTGATACGAGACTATTACGTATTTTCGGTGCTGCAGTCAGCGGTTCCATGGTGTAACGGTTAGCACTCTGGACTCTGAATCCAGCGATCCGAGTTCAAATCTCGGTGGAACCTGATATTTTGATCGTACATTTCGAAGCTATTTTTTTCTCGGATTACACTTTTAAAACGCTTTTAATTGAATTGTATAAAGATTAAACGATTTTATCAAAATGAAGATCTTTTTATACTAGAACGAATAATGGATTGTTTCAAAATCGAAACCTGTAGGAGACGCAATATCTCGCTGCCCGTGTTGCAATAAAATGACAAAGCCCGTGAAATAGTAAAGCCCTTGTCAGCGACAGAGAGCACTACAGAATCTAATGACACCAAAATTGTCCAATTTGGTAAACCTTTGGGGGGGTTTAAAACGTTATGACCCAAAGCCATATTTCAAAAATAAAATGTAGGCCTAGCGCTGGACTTGCATCTCTGTATATACGAGAATAGATATCATTTTTGAAACACCTTTTCGCGTTCCGCTAAGTCAGCATACAATAGCCTTAAAACAGTCAATTAAAAAACAAACAAAACAATTGAATATGAAGTCACAAATAGTATGTGTTATAAAAATTGTATAAAAGACAGTTTTATATAATGACTCGAGTCTCGACCCTAATTTCTTTGTTTGCGCGTGCCTGGTACGAAATGTTATAAAACTAGCTTGTTAACATTTTAATGACAACCTAGAGAAATTAAGCGTTTATAAAGGTAGTAATAATAAGGTATATGCATGATTATGCTTGAAAACTAAAAATTTTAAATTATGACTTCTAAATATAAAGTACCGAGTTTCTTACCTGTTCATTACTTAAGTACATAATATTATTAACTCTCATTCTCATAAATTTCTTGAATTTTGTTCCATACAGTTATTATATGGAGAGATCGAGATATCTCTATAACGATCATTGATAAGTCATATTGCCGCTGGTCATCTGGTTTGTTCGGCATATAAAAAATCTTTAACGGCGTACAAGCCGTATTTAAGTGATTTTGAATGAATTTATACGTAAAGACTATAAAGACAATTACTTTCAAATTTAAACATCATGCATTTTGGGTCTTTAATCTAAAATCGCTTAGAAGCAGAAACACGATTGGATTAAATTTTCTCTATAGAAAGTTCTCCCAGAAGTTGACCCAAAATCTCAGTTTTCCTTTAATTTATCGGAACTACAATAGATGAAATTGTAATTTTTATTTTAATGTGTCGGTAATAGCAATATCCAAAAACTCTTAGAAACCGATTTCTGATAATTGCCTTAGTTTTTGAGTAATTAGGTAAAAGGTCGTTTTTCTGTTATATTCTTCCGCGACGCTGCATGTCGCACCTACCAGCGTATCCGTGAGAGTGAGAAAGACAAAAATAATTTCAATAAATCCCCTTAACTGCCAATATTAAATTTTTCTACAGTTAGTATAATTATGTAAAATATATATATATATATATATATATATTCCTATCCAGAAAGGTCAGGAGTATTTCACGCGAAAGTTTACCGAAAGCCGGTTATAAATCAAGGATTCTACACCAGTTTGAAATGCAGACATTTCACAATTCTGCCAGTATTCGCGTTCAGCTTCGAAAACTAATAGTGTGGCAAGAATATCATTAGTTACGGCTTCTGATGGTCATAAGTTGTATTCAACCAAGCCATTAAGGACATCCGTTACAGTTAGTTATATCATAAGTTCATCACGACATAAGTATTTTCAAAGTCAAAGTCAAAATATCTTTATTTTCACATAGGCCTAACGTACAGGGTCTTGTAAAACGTCAATATGATAATATTTATCGCATAAAGGTGATTACTACAAATTTACGAGGGTTAGAATGCACCCTGCACTGAGAAGAAGCCCACAACAAACACAGCCGGGTTTTGTTTTCTGTTATCACCACTTCACAAAGGCTCTTAAAAACTAATTGAGCTAGTGTAATTACCGCCATTCATTAACTCCCAAGGATTTAATTCATGTGAGAAATCCTTAATACTGTATAGTAGGCTTTATTAATGAGCTTTCGTTTTACAGCTACTTTGAACTTATTACCTATAAGTATACTATAATAACATGGTTGAATGGACCCATTTGCCGTAGACATCCTTGGGCCACGGAGACAAAAAAATCCTCCGCGAGACAGCCTCATCTGGTGACAGAAGAGCTGTGATCAGCCTATCTTTTCAGTGAAGCAGAAGTGCAGCATGACTTGAACAGTGATTTGAATAATTTTGCGATTAATTTTACTGTAACATTTACCTACAATAAAAAACACAGTAAAAAATTTAGCAATGAACTTTTATTATAATTTTTTTTTTACTTACAAGAGGAGTCATTTCACTAGGTCAAAATAACTTATAGTTAATTTTTAAAAATTAACTTCATTTATAAAACTCGTTAATCTGCCTCTCAAAAAGAGGTTTAAAGTTTTTAAAATGGGTTACAGTAAAAACGATTTTTGAATACCAGATATCAAACTCTCTGCCGCCTGTTTAAATCTGTCTTTACAATCTACAATAAAATATATACGCGCGGATAAATTTTTCATTTTTTATAAATATTTAATGCAGAGTAATGCAAATACAGAGTGCACGGATGCTCACTGCATGTACTAGTGCTCTTGAAACATCTGCAATGCCACGTTTCACTTCTCGGAATATAACTACTGCAGGCTCTGTGGAATCTTGAAAGGGTTTCCTTATATTTTATTTTGTTCTATCGTTCCTGACGAAGTAAATGTCGTTTACCTTAATCCTAAGTTATATCGCCGTGAATATATTTTAATGTTGAATTCGCAGTATATTGTTTCTTTTGAAAACCGATATTTTAGATGGGAAGAACCGATATGGATATGAGGATGTGCTCAGCTGAACATTTTGCGTAAAGTTTCTTCATACCTGCCATCTGTAATCTGTAACCATCTGTCAAAAAATCCCATAATATGGCGGAAACCGTTCCTGTCAAAACGAGCGTGCTAAAAGCGTGACTAATAACAAGTGTAGCGTCGACCGAGGTCCATAGACAATATTGCAGTCAGCTTACTACTTTCGCAGTTGGTGTCAAACCAAACTTTTTTGGCACCAATAAACTGGTACCATTATTTCGCGCAGTTTGCCGGGTCCTGTCTATTATGTCTATATTATGCGAAGACAGTTTTTCATTCTTTACACAGACTTTACAATTAAATAGGTATTCAATAAGAGCTATGGCCCATGACATGAATGACTTCTAATAGATCAATAGATGAACTTTATAATTCTTACGCTTTTACTTTAACTTACTCTCATACTTCAAAGAGCAGTTTAAAATTATTATAATTAAAGTGGAACATTGTTAACGATACAGTAATTCTAACCTTCACAAAGTTTTGACTAACTCATTAATGTGTAACTTAATAAGTTTAAGTTCAAGGTCTTTATCTTCGTAAATAATAATTATTATTAATATTAAATAATAATCAATAATAGGTAATTTTCAATAAGGTAGGCCACAAATTCATCAAAATCATTCCGAACAACTGAAACTAAAGTGTTCCTGTAACAATACTTTAACTTGAAAATGCATCAAGCGAGAGCCTCAATGCATTATGACTACCATATTATGATTAATAACTATGAAAACGTTTCATAGTTATTGCTGCAGTCTTTTTTGTTATTTAAGATATACTCAGTAAATAATTATTATTTTTAAAAAAGTTGTTGCAATTTAAATTATTTGAAATTGCAGAGTTAATGGTGTAGTATACTTAGGTATTATTTATATTATTTGTAACATGTAATATAAAAATTTCGTTATAAAAATATGTAATTAATTATAAGTTCAACAAACAGACACGCATTTGTATATAGTTAATGTAATAAGCGAACTTCGTCCGAGAGCGGCCGTGCAGCGCGCGGCGACGGCGCGCGTGGCTAACTTCAGTTTGTTATCGACAAATAAACGCGATGCGCTTGCGATATGATAGGAGGTACCTACATTGTGTTCGGCTTTATGTTCTGTACTTACTTGTGTGAAATAAAAAACGGTGATTTTGCAATTTTTAGTGGTTTAAATTATAGAAACCTACATCTACCACTAAACTGGTGACCCTCGACCGGTAAAAATGAGCGATAGTAGCTGCAGTGACGAAGATCAAGGCGCGAGTCATGTAACGACGCGAGCTGTGAAGAAAACGCGTCCTTCACCTCAGTGTACACCGCAGATGGACGCCGCCGCAGAACCAACAGCAGCTGAAAACCGCTGATGCCGGATAAAAGTTCCACCGTTTTCGCCAGACGAACCGGAGATTTGGTTTGCGCTCCTAGAAGGTCAGTTCCAAAGCCAAAGCATACGAGATGATACGAGCAAATTCACTCATGTTATAACTAACCTTGACCTCGTACACGCCAAGGCAGTCAAAGACATTATTATAAACCCACCGGAGCGACACAAATACAACAAAATCAAAACGGAACTAATTCGCCGACTCTCAGCTTCCCACGAGAAAAAAGTCAAGCAGTTGCTGACTCACGAGGAGTTGGGAGACCGAAAGCCCTCACAGTTTCTCCGGCACCTTCAAGACCTGGCCGGACCGGCTGTCCCCGCAGACTTTATTAAATCAATCTGGAGCCAACGCCTGCCCAGCAATATACAAACGTTGGTCGCCTCCCAGCCGACGCTATCGCTGGAACAACTCGCCGACCTGGCCGACCACGTCCACGACATCGTCACGCCGTGCACCGTGGCCGCTACATCTACCAGCCACGGCAACGTCGCAGCCGAGATCGCGGAACTCAAACAAATGGTGGAACGGCTAGCTGTTAAGGTCGACGAGCAAGCCCGTTCGCGTCCGCCGAACCGGTACCCTCGCGAGAGATATCGACAACGACAACGGAACGGACGCTCTTCTTCCAGATCCCGCGCGAGATCAGTGTCGGAACATAAAAAACACCCGTTATGTTGGTATCATTTTACTTTCGGGAATCGGGCAAATAAGTGTGCGAAACCTTGTGACTTTTCGGTAAACACCGCGGGCAGTCGGTAATGGCGGCCGGCGACTGTCCAAACACGGGTCGCTTATTTATTAAAGATGAACGCAATAACATAACCTTTTTAATTGACAGCGGTTCCGATTTGTGCGTTTATCCAAGATCTGCATTAAAAGAACATCGTCAGAAAACGAACTTTGAGTTATGTGCAGCAAACGGATCAACAATTCACACTTACGGTTTTATTCATTTAGTTTTAAACCTAGGCCTGCGCCGCGACTTCGCTTGGGCATTTATTGTAGCGGACGTCACTAAGCCAATTATTGGCGTTGATTTTTTATCCGCGTTCAATCTAATGGTCGACATCCGCGGTAAGCGCCTCGTTGATGCTAGCACTACACTTTGTACCGTGGGTTTGTCTGCGATTTCTTCTGAGGGCATATCATCAGTGAAAACTATTATGGGTAACACAGTATATCATAATATAATATCTAAGTATCCTGACATAGTGAATCCATCTGGTATGCATCGCACACTCAAACATAATACAGTTCATCACATTCGCACTACACCTGGACCACCTATATCATCAACACCGCGTAGGCTGGCACCTGAGAAATTAAAAATTGCTAAGGCTGAATTTGAAGCTATGTTGCAGATTGGTACCTGTCGTCCATCAGAATCTCCATGGTCTTCCCCTCTTCACCTCGCCCCAAAGAAGGACAGCACTTGGCGTCCATGTGGGGACTACCGAATGCTGAACGCTCGCACCGTACCTGATAAATATCCCATCAGGCACATACACGATTTTGCACACAGCCTTGCAGGATGCAAAATTTTTTCGACGATTGACCTGGTAAAAAGTTTTAACCAAATTCCAGTCCACGCTGACGACATCCCAAAAACAGCAATCACCACGCCGTTCGGTCTCTTCGAATTTCCGTTCATGACGTTTGGTCTGCGAAATGCCGGACAGACATTTCAGCGTTTTGTAGATGAAATGCTTCGTGGCTTGGATTTCGTTTACGCCTACATCGACGACTTTCTGGTCTTTTCCAAAGATGAGGAAACGCATCAGCAACACCTGCACCAGCTGTTCGCTAGGCTACAGGAGTACGGTATGGTGATCAACGTTGGTAAGTGTGTTTTTGGTGTTCCTGAAGTAGCATTTCTTGGATACAGCATCTCAGCTGAGGGAACCAAGCCACTGCCAGCAAAGGTTGAAGCCATACGCAACTTTCCAATTCCTAAAACGGTTAAGGAACTGCGGCGATTCCTCGGAATGATAAACTTCTACCGTCGTTTCGTTCCAGGCGCAGCGATTCATCAAGCTAAGCTCAATAACCTCCTTACAGGCTCAGTGAAAGGCTCACATCCAGTCAACTTAACAGCTGAGGAACTCGAGGCCTTCAACACCTGCAAAGACAGCTTATGCAAGGCAGCTATGTTAGCGCACCCCGTCTGCTACGCAAAGCTTGCCTTGGTTACGGACGCTTCCGACAAGGCTATAGGAAGCGTACTCCAGCAGCTAAGAGGGACTTCTTGGGAACCATTGGCTTTCTTCTCTCGCAAACTCAGCCCTTCCCAACAGAAGTACTCTCCTTACGATCGAGAGCTCCTTTCTATTTATGAGAGCGTAAAGCACTTCCGCCATATGCTGGAGGCTAGAGTGTTTACGATCTTTACGGATCACAAACCATTAACTTTCGCCTTTAGCTCTCACAAAGCCAACTGTTCGCCTAGGCAATTTCGTCACCTGGACTTCATTTCACAGTTCAGCACTGACATCAGGCATATCTCAGGTAAGGACAATATCGTGGCAGATACTCTGTCTCGCATCGAGGCACTAGAACAACCTGTCGACCTGAAGCCCACAGAAAATCAGATATCGGACATGACGGATTACGTGTCACGGCTACGTAGGTTCGTTAAGGACCTTCAGCCGACTGCCACCAATCAGCACAGTGGAACACGTCAAACCTTTGTTTTCAAACAACTTAAAACATCGTCTCACGTATTTCTCAGAGACGACACTACGACTGGCTCTCTTAAACCTGCATATACAGGTTCTCACGAGGTGTTGGAGCGAGGTAAAAAGGTATTTAAGATAATATATAAAGGAAATCAGGTAACAGTATCGATAGACCGCCTTAAGCCAGCCTACATACTGCACGACCCAAATGCCAATCATACATCAAACACACAACACACCTCAGACTCACCTCAACAATCAATCAATCAAAATAAAACAAAATTCACTACAAACCCCTCACATACATCACGTACAAACACACACACAAACATACCAGATGATCATACTAAAACTGAAGATCTTCCCATCAAAAGATCTCGATCGGGACGCAGGGTTAGGTTTCCTGATTTTTATCGCCCGTAGCACGGTCTCAGGAAGGGGGTAATGTAGTATACTTAGGTATTATTTATATTATTTGTAACATGTAATATAAAAATTTCGTTATAAAAATATGTAATTAATTATAAGTTCAACAAACAGACACGCATTTGTATATAGTTAATGTAATAAGCGAACTTCGTCCGAGAGCGGCCGTGCAGCGCGCGGCGACGGCGCGCGTGGCTAACTTCAGTTTGTTATCGACAAATAAACGCGATGCGCTTGCGATATGATAGGAGGTACCTACATTGTGTTCGGCTTTATGTTCTGTACTTACTTGTGTGAAATAAAAAACGGTGATTTTGCAATTTTTAGTGGTTTAAATTATAGAAACCTACATCTACCACTAAAATGGGACGGTAGTCTGTGAAAGTTTGTATCTTTACAGCATTAATATAAAAAGTAATCAGTTCTTATAAGATTTCCCCCACGGCTTCCACAATTTCAAGCTCAAACTTGCGCTAGGAACAACATTTTGAACCGTAGATAGAGTTTGAACCGAAGAATAAAGTTTAAGTCGGAGACTTTGGATTTGCAGATAAGTTTAGCTTTTAATTAACGTAATATGTTCTTAGTACTTAACAAAACCACTACAACTATGTAGTTTAAAAATAATAAAAAGTATGACATTTTAAAATGGGTCTCTATACCTGCCAACCTACAGTTGAAAATTGTTTACAGAACTCAATTACAGTAGAAACTCGTTTAACCGGACTAGGTAATTGCTGTCGGATATTCGAAAATCATTCACATCAACAGGGGTTTTCTGCGTAGGTATATAGGTTTTACGTGATTACTATAAACAACAATAAAATGCATAGATATCAAGGAATTATACCTAGATATTACAGAGCAAAGGACCAGATATCGGTTACCCAGTTAAACGTTTTTGAAAAAATCTGAATCGTCTTCTGAAATTTCATGTTTCGGCTTCTTCGTCATTTTTTTTTATTTTCCGCATTTGGTAGTCCGGACATCGCAATTCCGTATAACTGAGGGCCGAATAATCAAGTTTCTACTGCGGTTAGAATTCGTAAAAGCGAGTGTGTTACGGTAATAGGCATACGTAGGTAGGTAAATTAATATTGTATCGAAACTAGCTTTCACTTGCGGCTCCGCCCGGATCTTGTTCGGTTTTCCACTAATCCTTTAATTCAGGTTTCCTGTAATGTTCAAATTTTGAATTTCAGCGAAATCAGTACTTAATTGTGGTCTGAAGGAGACCGGAGGAGAGAGGATGAAAACATACAAACTTATTATTATGCATTACTAATTAAGACTACATTCATAATAACTGTACATGAAAGCAAAATATAAATGACTATATTGACCCTCGCCATATTTATTTTAGTGAGGTTTACACATATGCGCCGAAAAACCTTACCTACTTTGACAGTTGGGTAATGAATGTATACAGCCTTTACCCCTGACCCAGAAGACTTGTTACCTAAGCCTGCGCGGTGGTTCTTTCTTTCCCTCTTACAGTAACGGCCCGCTTAAAACAAAGACCATTAGAGGCATAATTATACTGTAAAAGCAAATGAAAAAGTGAAACGCTTTAGAATCTGTGCTCCTCTTTACTGTGACACATATTATAAAACGTTTTTAGAGTAGAGGATCGTGATATACGATGAAACTTGCAGCGTACGCTAGTGAACGAAATTTTCATGGACGTCGTGGAGTTACGTAGCGTAGCGTAGCCTGACGTAGCGCTACGTCTACAGACCAACCACTGTCGTAGGTCGTCGTGCTACGGCAGGAGGCTGGCACAACCACAGAGCACGTGGGCCACAGATTAGTAATTACTAATCTGTGACGTGGGCACAACGCTACGGTAAGAGATTGTCATTCTACGAGATTTCGGTAAATGTAACGAATTGAAGGGAAAATACTCTTTATTGTACATACAAAGCACACATAACAAAAACAAACATCTTTGCCTATTGTACAAAGGGCGGCCAACACACGAAACGAGAAAGAGGTTAGAAGTATAATAATTAACAAACTTTTTTTTTTTAAATAAAATTTTTATTTTTTATTAAATAGTTTTTGATTTATCTTACTATATCTCAAAAAAATTACGGTCCATTATCCTCGAACTATGTGTTTGACAAAGAACGTTAGACTAACCTTAATAACATCACTGCATATTATGTACGAACTTCCCGAAGCGTGACACATTTTCTAAATTCAAAAGTCCACGACGACATGAAATATTAAATTCATTTGCTTTTAGGCACTATAAAAAGTGGAATATCTCCGTAATAAATGTGTGCCAAATGAAATGAAAGGGCAAAAAGCAATTAGTTCAAACGGCGGCGAGAGCAGCCTCAATTGAACCCGCGGCGGAAAATCTTTGACTCGCTACCACCCGCTACTGCGACGTTTCGTTCGCGTTTACTTATTATCAGTAGCCCCTTCGCAGACGGCTCGTAAGCGTAAATGTAGCGTAATCCTCGAGTTTGACAAGAACAGTACGAGCACGAACATTTTCAATTATGTCCGAAGACGAAGCGTTGTTACAGCGAATCGTAGGAGGCGTACATGTCATATTGTTATCGGTAGCGTCATAACGATACGCTTACGCTTACGAGCTGTGTGCGTAGGTCCAGGGTTGCCGCACAGGGGCCGTAAGCCACCGCCACAAATGTCGCCACGGAAAGCTAGAAGCGGTCACACAAGCCGGTGGCTGCTACTTTTTAGGGGTCCGTACTCAAAGGGTAAAAAACGGAACCATATTACTAAAACTTCGACGTCCGTCCGTCCGTCTGTCACAAGGCCGTACCTATCTTTTGAACCGTGATAGTTACATACTTGAAATTTTAACAGATGATGTATTTCCGTTGCCGCTATAACAACAAACTCCAAAAAATAGAATAAAATAAAGATAAAATAATGGGGGAGGGGCTTCGCATCGAGAAAAAAGGAGCAAGAAATTGGGGTGGTTAATGATATTATGTAAACAGATACGGAGGTAGATACGCTACAATGATATTGTTTAAGATACACAGTGATCCAATCGGATGATAAATACCTTTGCGGAATAACAGGCTTGTTAACGACGCGCCGGTCGGGTACCGCTTGGCACAGACGTTATGGAGGTCCCATAAATCGTGATTGAATTCATTCAACCTTATTGAATGTTATGTTAACGTAGCCCGCTTAATGTTCATCGAGTTTGCGATCAGATAAGCCATCTACGAGTATATTTGACTGTCACTACCGTTTGATTGATGAACGAGGCTTGTTTAAAGGTTCGTAAGCTTATCTAGCTCGCGCACTGATTGTAGACTACACTCAGTTTAAGATTTTAGAACTTCCAAAATTGGTTTAGATCTTTTTTTATATTATATAGCTAGCGCTTGACTGTGATCACACCTGATGGAAAGTGATGATACAGTCTAAGGTGGAACGCGCTTGCCTAGAAGATGCCTATTCACTCTCTTTCACACTCTTTTCTGGTGGGAGGGTTTGACCGTTACTGGTTCCCACCGTACAGGCCTAAATATCACTTCTTCATGCAGTAAAAGTGCAATCCATTTCTTTCACACGCATATCCTCTTTCGCGCAACCCAACGTATGCATCTCTTCTTTGGTCTTCCTCTACTTTTGCGTCCCACATCATTCTTTTAGTGACATAAATATACACGCTAACCTTTCACTTCTCATCTTTCCTGCAACTAGTGCGACTTTCAAACTTCCTCCAACATACTTACTCATTCCTTATCCCATAATATAACATCTTTCATTTGCATCTTCACTCACCATCATATTATAACAAGATTATATGACGAGATTGCAGTCAAGTGCTAACTTGTAAAAAAAGTCCCATATAAAACGTATTAAGGAATGTAGATTGTAGGTACGTGAAATCTGTGGGTAAAACGTTAGAAATACTTAATCAAATCAACCAAGCAATGGTATATATTTCTGTTTCTTGTACCCCCGCTTACCCACGCGTACAATCTTATTTATATCTGCAGTTTGCACTCCAGGATTTTAGTATCCGGCTTTTCTGCACTAAATTTGTAACCCGTTAACCGTTATTCTTCCTTGCGGGATATAATTTCCTCGTTGGAATATCCGAATTAAACTTAGGTGTATTATGCACAAATTATATGTATGTAAAGAGTATTTTATAGTGTCACATTCAACTCTTCTACCGCTCTATCCAGCCTTCCTAAATGAAGAGCGTAGAGCAGTGCGTCGTTGAAAATTGCAATGCAAATTCCTTGCGACGCATTGCATTGGGCAAGCTTAAAATAAGATGGACGTCTTTGGTCTCATTATTCCTACAAGTTACAATACGGTCATGTAGCATGCAAACCATAAATCTATCTATCAGTCTATATGGTTTTATTAGATGGCTGAAAATCACTGTCTCTTGGGAAAATACTTGGTTACGCAACGTTACGTTACGGAAGCACTTTTTTGACACCAATCAACGATGTATATTAAAGTAAACAAGCGCATGTTTGGGTGATTGCTGTAAAATCGATGAACCGCAATATTGTTTGCATAATTCGGAATATTTGCGCTTATTTTCCTGCAGTCCACAATACGAGTATAAGATAGTACTGCCTACTGGAAAATACGGCAGTAGCTTTAACACACAAATCAGAAAATAATCATATTCATTAATTATTTATAGACGGTGCAATAACTCGCAGTCTAGATCTGAGCCAATTTAGAAATTATAAAATTTCAAAATGGCCCGTGGCAAGAATCGATCCCGCGACCTCCGACTTGAATGTCTATGTCAGGGGGGTAAAATGTTTCATGGTTATCAATCAGTGGAAGAAGAAGAGATTTTTCTCCTTGTCAGGTCTACTATACAAAACTTAAGCAAAACGCGAAGTACAGTCTCGGTATGAAAACGTTCGTCGATTTTCAAATTGATTCGTTTGCACTGATCGATTGCACTGGTAAGTTGATATATGGACTCTTGCAGTACTAGTGCAAGCGAAAACTGATACTAGGGTGACAGACCAATTTTTTTTATTATTCCGTGACTATACATAGACACAGAACCGCGGGAGATTTTTCTCTTTGTCAGGTCTACTACACAAAACATAGGCAAATCGCGAAGTACAGTCACGGTATGAAAACGTTCGTCGATTTTCAAATTGATTCGTTTGCACTGACTGGTCTATTGCACTGGTATGTTGACATAATGGACTCTCGCAGTACTAGTGCAAGCGAAAACCGACACTAAGGTGACGAATCTTTTCATTCCGTGACTATACATAGACACAGAATCGCGGCGAATGCATCGCGTTAAAAATGCATGCGATCTGGGAGAGCCGCATTGCACTGCCGTTAATTTAGCCTGAATAAAACACCGCGCGACCATTAGCTGACTCTGAGCGGGTCCAATCACAATTTGTT
Source organism: Coenonympha arcania (assembly GCA_036785405.1). Classification (NCBI taxonomy): domain Eukaryota; kingdom Metazoa; phylum Arthropoda; class Insecta; order Lepidoptera; family Nymphalidae; genus Coenonympha; species Coenonympha arcania. Next base: position 2,439,938 of record CM072069.1, read on the forward strand.
CAATACTACTGTTAGAGAATCTCAATAGGAAAAATGTTACACCCCTGTAAGGCATTCTATTAAGGCTTTAAGAGCTGGCAAACTGGCTCTTTTTTAACCCCCGACGCAAAAGGGGTGTTATAAGTTTAACGTGTCTGTGTATCTGTGTATCTGTGTTTCTGTCTGTGGTATCGTAGCGCCCAAACGGATGGACCGATTTTCATGAAGTTTCTTTTGTGTCATAGATAATTTTATCCCGAGTGTTCTTAGCCATGTTTCATGAAAATCTGTTCAGCCGTTTGAAGATTATCAGCTATTTTCTAGATGATGAGGGGATCTGACTAAGTTCTTTATGTCCGATCGATTTGAAATTTAGTGCCGAGTACCTTCAATGACATTGAAAGTATATGGTAAGGTAACCATGTCCTGATTTGCCGTTTGAAGGTCATCAGCTCTTTAATAGTTGATGAGGGGATCTGACTACCTTCCATATATCCTATCGTTTCGAAACTTGGTACCGTGTTATTTCAATGATATTTAAAGTGTATGGTAAAGTAATTACGATGTTTAAGGCATTTTGTTTAAAGAACTGATCATCGAATACTTACAGAAAAAATATGTAACGGAAAATTAGGGTTTTATGAACAATCGGTACTGACAAGAAAATGAATTTTCTCAAACCCTGTTTCAGAAAAAAATTCCCAAAAAGCATCTAATTTTGTCATACTTTGAAAATTGTCTGTAAAACGGCACAAGCTATTTAATTAATTCTTGCATACAAAAAAAGTACATAAAAATTACAACAAGTTTGATTGACAGTTTTATTTTTAGGCCTTCTAACAATCGTGTAAAGTAATAATTTCCCCGAAATTTCAGTAAATCAGTGTGAACGCGGCTGCTCCGTCCCCCTGTCAACTGTCATTCGGCCTTCTTAAAGCCTTAAGGTCGTTTTTATTTTGTCCTTCTCGCTCTTAAAAATACGTTAACGGGTGCGACAGACAGCATTGCGGGAGAAAACTAAGCTTGTTATAAAAAAAATCATGAAAATTGTTCTGAGCGTTTTTAGGGTTCCGTAGCCGAATGGCAAAAAACGGAACCCTTATTGTAATTAATTACTACCGACACCCGACATAAATAAGAAAAATGCATATGCATTGTAGTTTACGAAATTTTTTGTAAGAAATTGGTAGTTATTTCGATTAACTTTTGGGAAACTTTCTCTAAAGAACATTTCTTCAACTCGTGTTTTTGCTTCTGAACGAATTCAGATTAAAGTCCCAAAATACATGACGTATAAAGAAATTGTCTTTATAGTTTTTAACCCCCAGGTCATTAACCGCATTTTTAGTCCGTAAACAACTATTGGCTGTATAGCAAATCGTTAGGCTTGAGTTAACTTTGCAGGTTAGTACGATAGCATCTTGGGCTGCAACATCACTTACCATCAGATGAGCTCGCAGTCAAGTAATAACTTTGAAAGTGTAAGAAAAAGTGCTACAAAATAGTGCCTCAGCTTTACAGCAATTCGTGCTTAAAGGCCATCTTGTATTGTCCTAAAAACCTTAAAACACAATTAACGGACGTAAGAATTGTAAATGCCGTGCTCAATGTTTGCGTTAATTTTACTGTTATATAACTAGGATATTAACCCTTTTTAGGGGTCCTTACCTAAAATGAGAAAAACGAACCTCTGATGTCTGTGACACGAGTCACTCACTGGTGATTTGGACAAATTAGCTCGCGTAATTCTATTTAGTTTTTCAGTAGACAATTACTTATTATAGATACCTACGCTATAAAAAAAGCTTTATAGCAGCCTATTTTTGATAAAAACTTTTCACACCATTCCTTGGATATCATAACAGTAATTAAAAGTACAAACCATTCATTTCAATTATTCCAAAAATAATTTTAAGCTAGAAGCAAGGTCTAATAGCATAAACAAAGTAAAAAATCTAAAAGTTGTGTTTGAATGAAGTTTTATTTAAAAACTATAAAGAAAATTACTTTCAAATTTAAATGTCATGTATTTTGGGTCTTTAATCTAAAATCGCTTAGAAGCAGAATCACGATTGGATAAAATTTTCTCGATAGAAAGTTCTCCCAAAAGTTGCTCCAAATTCTTAGTTTTTCTAATTTTTATCCGAAACTACAATTGATGTATAATTGTAATATTTATTTTAATGTGTCGGTGATAATTATATACAAAAACGCTTAGAAACAGATTTTTGATAACTGGCTTAGTTTTTGAGTAATTAGGTAAAAGGTCGTTTTTCCGTTATATTATTCCGCGAGGCTGCATGTCGCACCTACTAACGTATCCGTGAGAGTGAGAAAGACAATAATAAATTCAATAAATCCCCTTAATAATTATAAACAGAATAATTTTTAAGATGGTTGCGTAGCCGCAAGAGATGGTGAAGCCCACCATACGGAACCCTCCGTGCGCGAATCTGACTCACACTTCTTAGGTTTTTACTTATTTTGTAATTAAGTGAAACAATTAACAGTTTGAAATATAGCCTGCATATGAAGTATTATACTACTACTGTATTTTACAATTTTGTATTATGAAAATGAAAATGAAAAATAGGCCTAAATAACAGGCTCTTATGAAAAGTCAAAACTCTACCGCCAGGTTTGGAAAGCAGGTTTGCACCGAGAAGAACTGGCAAGAAACTCGGCACTTGCTCTTTTCAAAAATGTCAGTGTTATAATACAAGAATGCTTATATAGATTATGAAAAATTATAACATATTTTTAAGATATCTCGTGAGGAGATTGAAGCATATTTCTATCATATAAAAAAAAAACTAGCTGACTCGGAAAACGTTGTTTTATCATAATATATAATTATATATCACATAATTAGTTTACTTCCTATCCTCAGACCTATCGAAATATATCCAAAAAATTTCATAAAAATCGGTGACGCCGTTTTGGAGGTGTTTTGTTCCAAACACTGTGACACGAACTTGTTTATGTTAGAATGTATTAGTGTTGATGGTTATTTTAAAAATACCAAATCTCTCTCGGCCTATAGTTGTTTACATTAAAACTAACAACTTTTGTTCTACGACTTTTCAAAATTCAGTATTAATTTATTTCATACAAAAAAATGTTATTTCTGTAAAGTGACATTACGGTTGCGGTTTCGCGCCGCGACTTCGCGCACCGGCCGCCGCGTCGCGCGCCGCGCCCTTCTTACATTACAGAGTAAGAGTAAGTGGAGCATCTCTGTAAAACATTGAATATTTGATATTTCTCAAAATATCGAGTTTAAAAAAAAGTCGTAGAACAAAAGTTGTTAGTTTTAATGTAAACAACTACAGGCCAAGAGAGATTTGGTATTTTTAAAATAACCCTGTATAAAGTACTAGCTGTTGCCCGCGGCTCCGCTCGCGTGAATTTAGGTTTTTCACTACTTCTGCGGGAACCATCGCTTTTTCCGGGATAAAAAGTACCTTAATGTGTTAATTCAGGTAATAATCCATCTCCATTCCAAATTTCAGCTAAATCGGATTCGTAGTTGCAGCGTGAAGGAGTAACAGACAAACACACACATATATACAAACTTTCACCTTTATTATATTATAGTGTAATGTGCACATATAAACTTTCGTACTTTAAATACGCCGCTCCCAATAGGTTCAGTGCTAATGCCGAGTTTCACGACTCTTTAAACTTCAAAAACACGGGACTTTCATACAAACTCCCAACCCCTTTTTCACCCCCTTAGGGAAGGATTTTCTCAAAACCGTTTCTTAACTGACAACTACCCATTAGAAAGAACCTACTTTCCAAATTTCAAGTCAACAGTAACAATATTAAAATTTTCACATAAAAACTTTCATCCCCTATTTTACCACCCTTATAGGGGAATTTTCCAAAACGACTTATAAATATTTTTAATATCTGAAGCTGATAACCTAAATGACGATTTTCACGTCTCTAACTTCAAAAACACGGGACTTTCATATAAACTTCCAACCCCTATTTCACCCCCTTAGAGGGGTAGTTTCTCAAAATCGTTTCTTAGCTGACACCTACCTATTACAAAGAACCTACCTACCTTTCAAATTTCAAGTTTGTAGGCTTTATACTTCCTGAGATATCGTGATTAGTCAGTGAGTGAGTGAGTGGTAACTCTCTTTTATATGTATAGATAGATAGATAGATAAACCATTGCGAATGTTTATGTATTTGAATGATTTCGTGTCTTTTACGTATCTTTTACGCTTTCACACGTTATTTGGTTTTGGCATGAAGATTTCCTGACGTCAACAGAATATACTCAAAGGCTTTTACCTAGAAAAATCCACCTTTGTTGCAGAATTAAAGTAAAACTGATATAATTGCACGCGAAACTGTATTATTTTATTTTTACCCACGACGGAACGGAGTACGGGTATATGCGTTTAGGGTGAGAGACCGTTTGTACATTACTCTATTAAAAATATTTTATGTTTGTTTATATGTTAAATTGTTCACAAAAACCCATAATGCAAAAATATTTTTGTTTGTTTGTTTGTTTGTTGGTTTGTTTGTATGTGCACATCAATGTTCCCATTTATTTCAAAAACGGCTTGACCGATTTAGATGCGGTATTCTGTATAATGTTTGGTGTTCAGCGGCAATGGTTCTTAGATAGTTGTTACGAACATCGATCACCAGGGGGCGCCATAAAATACATTTATATTGCAAACGAATGTTCCCATTTATTTCAAAAACGGCTAGACCGATTTAAATGCAGTTTTCTGTATAATGTTTGGTATTCATTGGCGATGGTTCTTAGATAGTTCTTACGAACATCGATCACCAGGGGGCGCCATAAAAAACATTTACAGTGCAAACGAATGTTCTCAATTATTACAAAAACGACTGAACCGATTTAGATACAGTTTTGTATAAAATATTAGTGAGTCATTGGCAATGGTTCGTAGATAATTGTTCTTGTGATTGAACAGCAGGGGGCGCCACAATAAACGTCTCTTTATGAGTTGCAAGGGATGATGCCTTCAAACGCTGCTAGAGGAGCTAATGGCTAGTTTGAAGATTAATTTTCATTTTTTAATAATAATATAATTTAAATTACATTAATATATTAATCGAAAAACTATAAAACAAGTGGAAAATTAAAAAAATTTAATACACCCACGACTTTTGCAGACTTGTAATTGGAAAAGGATTAAATAATTTTTTTGAAACTCCCCGACTGAAGGAAAGTAAGAACTAAAAACCTATCAGTATAATTACAAATCCAAGAAAATCCGTCGGAGCTGCCATTGCTATTTTCGTTTCCAATATTTTCAATATCAATTAATGTAATTAGTAAGTATTGATAAACTGCCGGTATATGAGAAGTATAAAGAAATTGAATTAGTCATCAACTGCTAAACAGCACCATCAACACTAGGCAAAACACAGCAGCTCCGGCAGCCCTTTTAATGATTATGGAATAATATTATAAGAAAAAGCCAGTGGCAACGGCACTCCGGGAGTGCCGACATGCGTGACAACATTCTATTATAATGTTGTCACGCATGTCGGCACTCACAGAGCATGGTCTGGGTTTGTTTACGATAACAGCATTTGTCATAAAGCTGTCGCGAATTCAATGGTTTTTCTAGCTAGAAAATTCTCGACGCGGCTGAAGAAGTTTTCACTTCACAACATAGGTAGTTAGGTATTAGAATAATACTAATATAGTTTTAAGTTACTGTGTATAAGCTTGAATAATAAATTATTTTTATTATTCTTCTTATTAATATTGGTCTAAGATAGTTGTTACAGACAAAATTATGGAGTTTAACTCTGAAATAAAAGTTTTTTATAACAAAACATCATCAAGAAACCTGCATTAAATTTTTATGTGTAAGCCTCACATATCAGTACTCTTAAATTAAATTAAACGAAATGACAATGAAGAATTCAGATTAAAGACCCCAAAATACGTGACGTTTCAATTTGAAAGTAAGTAAGTCTTCATAATTTTTAAACTGCTTACTGCAGCCTGCAGGTCACTTACAATCACTAAAATAAATAAATAAAAATAAATAAAATTTTATTTCAGAGCAAATAAAATAGAATTTTGTTAGTAACAGTAATCTTAAAAACCTATGTTAGTTCCTAATCTTAAAAAACTAAACACTATTGTTAGTATACACATGCTCTTATACCTATGTTAGTTCCTAATGATAAAAACTAAACTATAATTGTTAGTATACACATGCACTTAAACCTATGTTAGTACTAATTCTTATTTCTACCTATCTTCGCCCCCCACCCCTGCTAGAATAACGTTTATACCGTTAAATCCCACTGTTGGGTACGGGTTTCGTCTCAACTCCGTTAAAAAAACAAACAAACTCTTTTTTAATAGAAGTATAGGTAACGGAATTATTAGAATACAAATAAACTAAAACCAATCAATCCGGTTTGCACTCGTTGCACAAAAACAAACGCAAACCACTCGGTTATAAATGGTATCAAAGAGTTAAAAGTTTAAACTGTAGTTAAGCGGCGGCGGCCGCAAAATTAAACATTCAAAATGTTTTCGCGTTCCAAACACAATACAGCCTCAAATCGTGTCACGATAATAGACATGTACCCTGGACTGGGCGGACGGCACGAAAAAATCTTGCCTGTTTATCGGTGCCAAAAATGCTTGTTTTGCCACCAACAGTAAGGCCACGCTGTAGTTTGCTCAGCACCCACCTATAGAATTGTGAACCTATAGAATATATTATTGTACGAAAGGTTTACGTAAATCGATTATATACCCATATCCTGAGGTTTCATGTCGGTGGTCACGATGTATCTGCAGTGCTGCTACTTTGATGCACCCGTGTTCTACAAACAATCTGCTACTGCATCGAGATTTGTTACGGCATTTGAATTTATTGCCAAAAACTTTGACATGATCAAATAAAATTGATATATCTTTTTCTTGTAGCGAGACGTAAGGAATATAGGTTAAAACGTTTAAATATAACGTTTCTTTACATTCTGTGCAAAAAAATTAAGGATAGAAATAGATTTCTTAGGGTAGCCAGAGGGTATTACGGCACCCTATTACTAAGAATCCGCTGTCCGTCCGTCTGTCTGTCTGCCGTCTGACACCAGTCTGTGTGTCTAATGAACCGTGATAGTTAGGCAATTGAAATTTCCATAGATGATGTATTTTGTTGTCACTATAAAAAAAATCAGAATAAAGTAAATATTTAAGGGTCTCGCAAGCAAAAACCTGATTTTTTTTGCTCATTGTTATAGACGATACGGCTTCGTGCGCAAATACCACTCGCACTTGGCCAGTTTTATTGCCTCAGTTCACCACACACATACACACACACACTTCGTGACTATTTTTGTAGGCATTATATGAACAGCCGGATTTTGTTTTTGGGAGTCAATTACAATAGTACATTTCAATATAAGTTCGGAAAGTATGTCATTTCTTTACGAGTCTCGGTTTGTTGACACAAGCCGTAGGCGCATGTCAACAATAGAGATGAGTGGAAATGACAATTCCGCACGTGCATTGAACGACATTTTTTAACACATTTGCGAGAATACATAAAGTTGGGGCCAAAAATAAAAATATTATAATAGTAGTTTAAGGTATGTAATTTACCATGAATACAGACCACTCACGCACAAAAAAATGAACAAAAAAGTGGACAAGAATTAATTTAATCAAGTTTCATTGTTATTTGTTTCAGAGTTACTTTTTTGTAAAATATTAGGACTTTCAGTTCCGGTTTCTGACCCCAGGGGGCCAGGTCACAGAGTGCATCGGTTGACCACAGTTTATTACAGAGGGAGCCAAAAACTACTGTTTTCATATCAAGATAAGCCAACCTTGAATAATGAAGTAAGAAAATAAAATGACGTAAAAATTTAATTTAACAAAGTTCCATGATTGAGGGTAATATTGTTTACTCGGTTAAACAGCACGTTATTATTTCGAAGAGCTCCGTACCGCGAAGACAAGAACGAAATGCAAATTGAGTAGGAATTAATCATTCAGCACAACTTTTAAAATAGCTCAACACCGGGACATACACCGGAGCGTCTCGTTTTATGTAAATACAAGGAACTGAATTATTAACAGTATCGATAGAATTCGATATCGAGAATTTGAAATAAACCTATCAAGCCTATCTTTGCTATTCTGTTTTTGTTGCTGTCTTGTCTTATTATACAATCCTAATTGTAGAAGTAATAAAATCAAATCAAATCAAATATTTTACCATTGCACACTTATTGAAAGTCAATAATTAAAAATTTTACAAATGGAAAGATAAGTTAAGTAGGCTTTGGTGGTAAGATATAGGTAGGTAGTGCTCATAATTTTGGGTTAGTAATTCAGTAACATTGTATGAGTGTCGTAGAATACTCGCTAGAAATAAAGTTTGGAATAACACCTAAAACAAACTATTTTATATTTTCATATGTGATGTCATCGCTCGTTAGATGGCGTTGTCTTCAGTTATCTCGCACCAACAAGTTCAATAACAAATCTCTACACGTGATTACATGCGCGCCCATTCTGTTGTCAAATCAAATCAAATGATTTTGATTTAAATTTTCGAAGATTTCCTTGGCAGAATTTTTGCCGCGCAAAAAATCCACTTTCTTTGGCCTAGCCCCCTTCGTGATACCCTCCGAAAAGAAACTTTGTTTCAAAAATACAGTTGGTCCAAAAAAGGTTGTAATATTTGTAATAGATTTTGAAGAATCAATTCCTAATCTTGTACGCCCTGGAACTCTTATTTTTTTAAAGGTAGACCTACGTCTTTACTGGTAGGGTAAACCTCAACCGGGAATCAAACCATTAGCCTCGCGTTTAAATACCAACAATCACGCTCCAACTACTCCAGAAGGTCGACAAAAGTTGGCCAAAATTTCAGGTCATAAACATTTTTATTCCAATTGGGAATAGTGAATGTGAGCTTTTTTCAACATTTTTACATCAACCAATTTGTCAAATAGTCGGGCACTCAATGTTTTGCATAATTGACCAACATGCAAGCAATCAATTTTATTGGGTTCATTCTTAAAATAGCAGTTAGTTATAGGTATTTATAGTCCCTAGTTTCTACCGTCTACTCCATTTCGTTCACAGACTTCCTACTCATATGACGTATCATTTCGTACAATTTAACTGTGTACAAACAAGTACTCTAAGCTTAGGTACACTCTACATTCATCACAAAGTGGCTGTGAGCTATCTAAAACCCATAAACATTGACCATGTTTTGGATCACAAAGTCTGATTGGATTTGCGAAGTTGACCACCTAACGCATGAGATCTCGGTAATAGATAGGGCCGGAAACGTCACAAATGATGTCATCCAGTGATATGCAACAACCTAAGCCCTCTTACGAAAGGCACTTTCACAAAACTTGGTAGAGGTTTTCCATCGCTAGTCTGTAAACGTATCTCTTTCTCTCAATTTACTTGCTCATATATCTAGATGAAAATGAAAATCTTTAGTTTTCACATAGGCGTAGCTAAAAGTCTCTTATAAAAAGTCAAAACTCTACCGCTACTTTCGGAAAGCAGTTTTGCACCGAGAAGAACTGTCAAGAAACTCGACACTTGCCCTTTTCAAAAAGGTCATCTGATTTGCATGATATCTCGGGAGGAGAAGGAAACAGATCCCTATCTGTCAAAGAATCATTGTCATTAACAAATTCTTCAATGGTATGAAGTGTAGATGTGTTTGGTATTTAGTGACTAACACTTCAGTCCTGAAGTTGCTCGTATGTGTTGCATAACCGAGACGCCTGCAGCCACCACAGGCGTGGGGCTGCACTTAATAACTTTTGCTAACTTCGCTATAAGCATTTTGTTCTAAATTAAACTCGGGTTTAACTAGATAATTAACGCGACACTTCGCTCTTATTTATACTAGTGTTTTTCGCGGCCTCGTAAGCGTTCCACGGGAGCCATTTTCTAGTCAGAATTATTCTTGATAAACAGAGAAAGTGAAATAATTCTCTCGATAAATAGCCATATTTATCGAGAGAATTATTTTAAATTCGGTTCTGTCAATACAAAACTTATCCATTACAAAAAAATTCACATAGGCCCAACTTTCAGATACTCGTGTTTTAGTTCAAAACGACGATTCGTGTACTGTGAACCATTGTTCCTGTCATTTTTAACCGACTTCAAAAAAAAGGAGGAGGTTCTCAATTCGTCGGAATCTTTTTTTTTTTTTATGTATGTTCCCCGATTACTCGAAGATGCGTGGACCAATTTCAAAAATTCTTTTTTTGTTTGAAAGGGTATAGTTCACAGATGGTCCCATAGTCATCAAGTCAGGATCTGATGATGGGATCCTGGAGAAATCGAGGGAACTCTTCAAATTTTATAAGCACACTTGAAGTGATTTGGGTATTGTTTGAAAGAGTAATTTTTTCCAGGTAGGCTTATGATCATCAAGTCGGGATCTGATGATGGGATCTTGGTGAAATCGAGGGAACTCTTCAAATTTTGCTAGTATGCTTGAAGCGATTTAGGTATTTTTTATAGTTACTATTGCATTTCCTTGCAGTCATCAAATAATGACTGTATTCATCAAGTCAGGATCTGATGATGGGATCTTGGAGAAATTGAGGGAACTCTTCAGATTTTAGAAGCATACTTCAAGCGATGTGGCAATTTTTCAATGCCTTGCGCATTAGTTGTTTTCCACTAAAAAGTATAAAATAAAATGGAAAATTCTTTCCAAAAAACCAACTTCAAATGCCACTACAAAGAATGAAATAATTTTCAATGTACACCAATTCGAAGTCGGGCAATGTTTCGTTGATTCACTAATAGTCCTTCGTATTGTCGATAATTTTGTCGTTTCTTTGCACATCAAGTTAAATAATAAGAAGGACTATTAATGATTGAACGAAACATTGCCCGACTTCGAATTGGTGTACATTGAAAATTATTTCATTCTTTGTAGTGGCATTTGAAGTTGGTTTTTTGGAAAGAATTTTCCATTTTATACTTCAGAATATGGCATCAACTGAGGACTGAAGGTCTGGCTAATGTATTGCGCACCCAGAGCGGATCGGCGTGCCTGTTTACCGCAGAAATGTAGAAAATAAAAAATCTGTACGCATTCTTTTTTAATACGTCCATAGATAACATCCATATTCAGCCATGGCGGCCTGGCTAGCAGGCCTATAACATGTTTAGCAAACACAAAAACAGCAAATTGATAGAACTATGTAGTTTCAGCGTCTTACTTTGGTAGACTAGGTAGGATGGCGGGGAGTTAAACATATTTTACTTAAATATTACAGCGACATTTTAAAAATGCAGCAATTAAAGTCAAGAGCGCAGAACGCTAAACGAAGTGATGGGTACAATTTAAAACTAATTGCGGATCGCGACTCTCGGATGCAAAAAAATAGCAAAACCAACCAACCGACCTTATATAACCTCTTTTAAAATAATCAATTTTACACGCAAAATTTATTAATAAAAAAATGTTTGTAAAAGTATTTTATTAATCTTCATTCCAGATCGGTTCAGAAGTTGTCGCTTTAGGGACATACCTACATGTAATAAGTTTTATAATTATATTCAGTTTTAATAAGTCTGAGTCTGATTCAGAAAAAATCTGACGTAATAATACGCTTTAATATAATTTAGCTCTCTAATTAAACAGGCCAGAGAACTAGATTTCTTTACAAAACCAGCTCAAAGGGGGTAAACTTTAAACCAATACAAGAGAGAGGTTATTTAGCAGTGGAGGTATTTAAACGTCAGCCGTCACCACGCTAGCGTAGCTCTTTGTGGTGTGAAGAACAGAAATAATTAAAGCGGTCAAGTGTGGGCCGGTTTGGAGTCAGAAGCCAGCTTGTTAGCCGTCTGGCTATTTGCAAATATTGCTTTTCATTTTAACTGGCTTTAGAAGTGCTCCTTAAAGAGGTTGGCATTCGCAATGAGGTAACTACATGCATCTTGAATGATGTTCTTTAGGCTGCTTTCTTCAAGCTGTGGTAGCTTTTTAATACCTTTCAGGATAGTACTTAACTGCAATCTCTAGATTGTAAGTTGAAATGCAGATGTTGTTATCGTACTAACTTGGTAAATAAACATTAATACCTATACGGCATTGTATCGGAATTTGTATTTGCTTCGTGGTAAGTACGTCTTTGTGGGTGTAATGGTGACCAGTCAAAGCCTCTTTTGGCTCATGCCCGGAATCAAACCCGAGATCACAAACTTTTGATTCAAGAGCGCGCCTACTGCGTTAGGGACGCTATTTTTGATGAAATTGATTTTGGTTCAATTTTGGTTACCTTCCAATTTGGCTTTGTTAGTGAGCTGTGTGACATAAAAATGGCTGACGTTATTACCATGTTCGCGTATGGCGTATCACTTAACGTCAGGTAAACGAGCGTATCATTCTTTGCTTTAAAAAACTGGCCAAGTGCGAGACGGACCCGCGCACTGGCATACCATACAATTATTCTAATGACGGTAGCTACAACAGTCACTGAAATAAATATCAGTGAAAGGCGGACGGACGGATGAAGTCGTACCATAGGGTTTTACTCTTTTGGTATGGAAACCTTAAAAAATGAAGTCATAAATGTTTACGCCTCAGGTGCCGTATGTTCATTAATAAGTTAGGTGGTAAACAAACGAGTCCGCATCTCCGCAATGCGCCTGAAAGCCTCCGAGCTCATCGCCACTCACAATGACACCGCTACAGACTACAGCCACTACACTACAGAGGGGTTAGTACAGGTTTTTGCACGAATTTCGAGTTGACTCGCATCGCACAAACGAATCGAATGCCTTCATACATGTACAGCCAGCGCCATCTATGAACAGTCACTAACATGCGGCTGTCAATAGATGACGCTGGCAGTAACCGCAGGCAGCAAGCAACCGTGGAGGAGTTCGTCCGTGGTCTTGCGCGGAACCTGTTCGCTCGCGCGGAACGAACACCTCCACGGGATCGCACCACAACAAGATGGACCACCAACGGGGCGTCCGCTACCTCGCGAGCTCTTGCGGTCTCCCTCCCCCGTGCGCGCGCGCGTCTACAGTGACGGAGACGAAGACAACGACGCGGGGTTCATGCTACCGGACCCCAGCATCCCCAGGCAGGGCAGCGACATGACCTGACCGCGCGGGGCGACCAGACCCATCAAACCAGCAGGCCTCAAGCCATGAAGGCGAGGCCTTAGCCCCTTACCGGGGGCTATCGGGTATCCCCGTGGAGACTCCCCATGGAGAAGACCACGCAGCAGCTGGCAGTAAATGTATGAAGGCATTCGATTCGGTTGTGCGATGCGAGTTGACTCGACTCGAAATTCGTGTAAAAACCTGTACTAAACCCTCTGACTACCGCCACTACATCACAGTAGGTACGGTACACAGCCTCCCGCACCCGCTCGCTTTATTTTTACTGCTATTCCGCTTCGAGTGAAACTTCAGCTGTTACATAACTGTTACTTAGCTGAATGCCACCTCGTGCTGAGACGGCTGCAGTTGCTTAGTATTTTCTATATTTATCCTATGCCCAGGCGCACTTAGTATTTTTACAAGGTTTTTAGGATCCTATGCCCAAAGGACGTTTTACGGTATCCTATATTAAAAAGACTACGCTGTCCGTCCGTCTATCCGTCTGTTTCCAGGCTATATCTCATAAACAGTAACAATTAGAAAATTGAAATTTACAAGTTATCGTTCAAAAAATATTTTTAAAAAGAAGCATTCATACATTTTCTTCTCAGCACTAGACCCGAGTTACTATCTAGCACCAAAGTACCTACTCGTTAAGACCAATCTGACGAGCCAGAAGTTGTGTCGTTTTACTACAAGAGTTCCTGTGGCCACCTTCCGGTTCCATCATCAGATCAGCTCCATGTCATAATAATTTTGCATGTCATCCGATTTAGGTACACATGCATACAAAACTGCAGCTCAATCGGTAACCGGGAAGTGTGTCAAATTTCACTTGCAAGATTTAATTACATACAAACATAGACAGCCGAACAGGTGACAGGTGACAGGTGATAAGAGCTTCTAACAATACAATTTGACGACCAAATGGCGTAGTGGTAGCGAACCCGCCGTCTGCGCCGGAGGTCGTGGGTTCGATTCCCACTACTGGTAAATGTTTTTGTGATGAGCATGAATGTTTTCTAGTGTCTGGGTGTTTTCAATATATTATATTTATGTATATTAGAATGTATGTATATTTATCAGTTATCTAGTACCCATAACATAAGCTATCGCCTACTTTGGGGCTAGATTGCGAGGTGTAAAATGTGCCGTATAAAAAAAAAATATCCACCTGTCGTCGATTCATGCATGTTGCTCAATATTATAATTAAGTATGACACGTAATAAATGTTAAGTGTAGTGCGACAAGGATACGACAGATAGCAGGTGCGCGATATATGCGGAAGAGTATGACAAAATAATACTAACTATGACAACCGTACTAATATAACAAATGCAAAACTGTGTTTGTTTGTCCTTCGATCACAGCAATCACGACAACATATTACATATCTAATGAGAAAGTGCCCAGTTTCTGGCCCGTTCTTCTCGGTGCAAACAGCTTTTCTAACGTGGCCGTAGAGTCAGACATTTCATAAGTTCAGGTACAGAACCACAAACTTTTCCGGTCCGGGGGCCAAAAGATGGAACTAACGTCGCGACGGTACTTGGGCGGTACCAATAAAACAAAATTTGACGCAGACAGCGACACCTTCATCGGACCCTATAAGATTGTGGCATTTAGAATTGTGTTAGGCCTATTGGAAAGCATATAAACATTTTTGTTGTGGAAATTAGCTTTGAGAGTAGGAACGCACGACGACGACCTTAGTTTATGTTTTCATAGGTCGGTGCAATATCTCGCTGCTCGCGGAGTAATAAGATGGTTGAAAGGGATGACCTGACTTTGAGCCGACAAAGACAAAAATATTATTGCTTCACGGGCAGCGACATACTGCGCCGACAAAGACAATCATCAACTTCTGTAGCATCATCAATATTTACCATCGCGTGAGATTGTAGTCTAGCTTTAAAATTAACATTAAAATTATTCATTTTTTATTTAAACAAATTTTCCCTGTATTAGAATTAAGACTTCCGTGAGTGGACATAATGATACTAGAAAAACGGCTTAAAACTCACTGTCATTTGGTCTGGATCGCCCGACCAGTTTCAGACCCATCAGGGGTCCTTCTTCAGGGGCATAGTACACGCGCGGGACGCCCGAGTTACGCCGAGTGACGCCGAGTGGGCCGCATCCCAGCAGTATAACTCGGGCGTCCCGCGCGTGTACTATGCCCCTGAAGAAGGACCCCTGATGGGTCTGAAACTGGTCGGGCGATCCAGACCAAATGACAGTGAGTTTTAAGCCGTTTTTCTAGTATCAAATTTTCCCTGTTTTAAGAAAGCCAGCAGCAATAGATCTTCTAAGAATTTAATAAAGAACTTACAATAAAGGAGATCAGATATTTTTATTTTAAATACCGTTAACAAGAGCCGAGAAAATGAATGAAAAGCTCGTAAGTCGGTGCAGCATCTAATAACAACCGAGTCAGATTCTTTTAAGTGGCTCTCAGTTACTCAACTGACGTTAAAAATGTTGAAAAGAAACTATCTGCATGCCGTCTTTATTTTGAAAGGAAGTTAAAATTTTTTAGAAATAAAATTCAGTATTTTTGCCAACTATGAAGTTTTTAAGAATCCATCTTAGATAATGTTAAACTCCAATTGTCAATAAGTACATCTAATTAAGTCAAATCTAAAAATATTATATAAAAAAATTAAAACATAATCTTCTTATAATAACACATTTTTTGAATTTCATTTCATGAGCGTACCAAAAGCAATCTTAGAAAAATAAATAAGACACATGGCTACATCTGCTAATGAGTAAGTATGTAAGAATAAAATATAATAGATTGAAATAAAACTAATACCAACTTTATACTTTTCTTATTCCACAAGAGTACGAAGGTACGAGTATAAAGATCAAAGGAAGAAATTCACAAGTGCTTTTGGGGTGGTTTCCGAGAAACAGAAGCATACAAGTGCCACTTCTAACATAACAGACATTTAATTTTCACACCTTAAAAGTAAAATATTTCTACAGGGATAAAATAAAAAATACTTACCAAAATCTGTTGTCTGTGCTCGAGACACACAGAGTTTCTATCAAAAAAAGCCTAACGTCTTTTTAAAATTCATTAATCATTTGAATTCTCTAACGTGCCATTGCTCTACGTAGCAAAATATTCGTAGCAAGTACACGCGCAGGGTAGAAGACCCTGACCGCGCAACCGGCTTTGCCGCTACAGGGCCGCGCGGTACAGAGTAATGTAATCACACTAATCACACTATCACACTATATATATAATATTATAAAGGCGAAAGTTTGTGTGTAAGTGTGTGTGTGTGTGTGTGTGTTACTCCTTCACGCCGCAACTACTGAACCGATTTGGCTGAAATTTGGAACATAGATAGCTTATAACCCGGATTAAAACATAGGCTACTTTTTGTCCCGGGAAAATCCATAGCTCCCATGGGATATTTAAAAAACCCTAATTTTGAACAGTTATCTATAGCTGCAGCTATAGATAGATTACTTTCACATTATCAGATCTTTCCTGAAAGTATGTGTAAAGGTCATTGAAAAGGAAATTCAATTTTTTCTCGGGATTAGTAAAAAATCGAATTTAACGCGGGCGGAGCCGTGGGCAAAAGCTAGTACCCAATAAATTCTATGAAAATACTATAAAATTTCATAATGCATCAAAGTATTTAACTTGAAATTTTGTCGGGTGGATGTTACCCATCCAGGACCCACCCCGCAAAATTCTGATTTTATTTGCTTTTTCGCAAATATTAGACAAATTCCTACACATTGTGGGCTTATAGTAATGAATTTTGCTACAATAATAGTAGGTAGAAAGATCATTTTTTGCAGTTTCCCAGATTTGGTGCTCTAGGGACCAATATGAAGTAAATGTGTATTTTTTGTGTAAACTATTTATGAAAACCATGTAGGTACCTAGATGCATAAATTGTGTGCTCGCAAAATTCACTGCCTACTATTTTCGGAAAATTAAATAAAATATGATTTTTCACAGCCTTAAATTTCTTTTTGATGTTTGCGTCCACCTTTAGCTAAATTCATAAAGTTTGTGAAGTGCAGAAGACTGGGTGGATTTCATTTTTCTAAGGACCTAAAAGGAATAATTTTATCAATTATGTCGGAAATTATAACAATACTTACCGACAATACAGTTGCATGTAGGAATGTTTACTGCCCCAATGGCATTAATGAAATGAGCATTGGTTGCCTAATTCGAAATAGGCATTCGGTATGAATAATGCTGAGGAATAATGGAAAATAAACTGAAAATCGTTTACATTCTCAAGCTTATATACCTACCTACCATAATGTGACTGTATAATAAGTACCTACCTACTACCTACAGCGTATGTGTAATTAAATCAAAGATAAAATATAGTATATCTAAATGATATATGATAATAATTTCATGTATGTTAATTAGACTAGCGAATAATTATGTCTGCCCTTATTATCATAAATGTATTCATTGGACTAACATTAAAACAAAATTTTGCGCCACTAGGTTTTGCCCTCGGCTACGCTCGCATGCACCTCGCATGGAATTCTGTGTTTACAAATCACACGAGATTGGAGATTCTCCTTTAAAGGGAGTTTTCTGCCATAAATGTATACTTAGATGTAGCTATCGATTGCTGTCGGCTTTTATCTAAATCTCGTGGCAACCGTGTATTTTTCAAAGACAAAAGTAGCCTATTTGTTAATCCAGACTATAAGCTGCCTACATTCCAAATTTCAGCCGAATCGGTTAAACACTTGCGGTATTATTGAGTGACAAACATTTAAACTTAAAAAA
Organism: Coenonympha arcania; assembly: GCA_036785405.1. NCBI lineage: Eukaryota > Metazoa > Arthropoda > Insecta > Lepidoptera > Nymphalidae > Coenonympha > Coenonympha arcania. The sequence goes on from CM072069.1 coordinate 2,457,857, forward strand.
TTTCGCAATTTTAATAGTATAAATTGGATTAAATCTAAAATACAATAAGTACAATAGAATCATTAATATTATGTTCGGGTCATCGGGTGAATTTCAGTATTTTTTCTTAGATTAATAGATAGTAGTAGTACAACGTTACAAAACACGTTAAGTATAAAAAATGTTAGAAGTATTTGCTATTTTGAAACTATGAATAACTATTCAATGAAAACATCTCGAAATAATCTGAAAAAGAAAACATTAATAAACGTTTAAATGCTAAATAAGCTTGTCTAACATGTCATAACAACGTTCAGGAAGTTAACATTACACTGAAATTTGTTTTTTTATGAGTGTCATTAACTCATGACGTGTTTCGTGTGTTATACGCCTCATGAAGTGTTAAATTAAGAGTAAAATATAAATTTATTGCTGCGTAACTTTTAACCAATAGTAAAAACAATATTCTGAAAATATAAATAAGTTGCTTTTTCTAGTCATAATTTATATTTTTTACTTATTATATTAAAATGCAAGTGCAATGGATTTTTCGTGTTAAAAGGTATCAAGGTAGGTACCTACTTCTAAGTAAAAACCTTACGAGTTATTTTACTTGTAGGATATCACATATGAAGTCATGAAATTTCCCAAAATTTCATTTCATGAAGTCCCACGAATATTTCTTTCCCAAAGTTTAGCCAAACTAGTGAAGGAAGAACAAACATACGGTTGTAAATGAGATTAAATAATAAAAAAGTCGGTATTTAGGTAAATTACGTTCGTTCCATTTTGATACGAAACCCAAAAAAGGAATAAAGCTTTTGCATTACACGAGCAAAAGTTTCTGAACGAAACACTTAGTTTTCCTGCCAGTTTGTGAAGAATAGTACATTTCAATATAAGTGCGGAAAGTTTGTCATTTCTTTACGAGTTCCGGGTTGTTGACCCAAGCCGAAGGCGAGGGTCAACTATAAGGACGAGTAAAAATGACAATTCCGCACGTGCATTGAACAACGTTTTTTAATACATTTGCGAAAAAAAAATTGGTTTTACGTGTTTGCCTGCTCCGTGTTCGCATGCCGTGTTCGCGTTTATGCGCTCCTGGTGCGCCCGCTCCGGTGCCGCGTAGGAGGAAAACACAAAAGCACTAGTGCGGAAAAGAATAACTTTGCGCACGCTAAACATACATGGAAATGTCAACTTTTTGAGCAAATGTATTAAAAAAGCTCATTTCGCGCTAAAGCCACTGGACATAGCTAGTTTCTACTCTAGTGGCTGATGCTGTTGCAGCAACAGTGCCCAACTCTCGGGGGCAAAGCGTGTACGCTTATTATTACATTATTAATAAAGTACAGCTAAGAGTGCTAGCACTATTCCGGTAAAAAAATGTACATACTGAATGAACCTAACATAAACGAGAATATTACGAATTTATTTTCACGAATGGGTCCATAGAAGTCATTGGTCCATACCCATTTGTAATGTGTTAAAAATATTACGATCCCCATAGACAATTAAGCTCAGTAAAAAGAAACATGATTACTCTCTTAGCACGGATGTCGTTATTAAAATAAGTTATGCCAACAAAGATTTCCGAACGAACGTCCACTCGTTTTCCCGCCAATTTGAACAGATAACGCTCGTCACGTTTTAAACTAAAGTTTAGTTTCTTTGGCGTCGGCAGTTGCTGGTGCTGATGCAGCAGCTTCAGTGTAAACTCAGTGCATAACTCCTCGGAGATCGCTCTCTGGCGAATACACACTCTATTACCTACCTTTTTTTTTTGAACTTCTAAGAGCACTAAGAGTTCTGGCCAAAGATGTTACTCCTTTTTAAAGAATGAACACTGAATGAGGCTTATGAACGAGAATACGGATTGCACGTGGACACAGTCGTAAAATTATTTAAAATTACCGAACGATTTCAATCGTAACACGGATTACATTATTCAAAAAGTTAGTCACACAAACAACACAGGTTTCTGAATGAAACACCCAGTTTTCCCGCCAACTTGTGAAAGAGTCGAGCTAATCTCACCAGGCTGGTTAGTTTCTACACTTTCTCCGACGTGGGCTGTTGCTAGTGCTGGTGCAGCAGCTATAGCCCACCTCCTCGGAGAGCGAACACGGCGAGTACGCGCTCTAGTACTTTTTTTAAATACCTGAACTCCACGTTACTCCGTTTAAAAAAAATAACACTGAATGTGACTTATATAAACGAGAATGTGGACACATCCGTAAAATTAGTATCATTTAAGATTTTCCGAACGAACGAAGGACTTCATCCTTCAAAAAGTTAGTCACACAAACACAGGTTTCCGAACGAAACACGTTTTCCCGCCACTTTGTAACTTGTGAGAGCACTAAACTCACCGGGCAGCGGTAGTTTCTCGGGCGTGGGCGGCGGATGCTGCGGGTGCGGCAGGCGGTGCTGCTGCAGCAGTTGCAGCGCGAGCTCGGTGCCTACCTCCTCGGAGCGCGGGCACGGCGAGTACGCGTACTGCTTCTTGGTCGGCGCCGGTGCGGGCGCGACGCGGTGCTTCCCGCGCTCGGCCATGCGGCGTCTGGCGCGGCGCTCGCCCTCACTGCCGCAGTGATGCAAGCGCTGCGGCCCGACTCCCTGCACGCCCGAACAACTAAATGCCGTATCCATATTTTTCTATAATAAAATTCTCTCGATTTTCTTTGTAACCAAACTCCTCCGAGACGGCTGGACCGATCGTTGTGAAACTTTCAGGGCGTGATCTCCGGGTCCGGGAGCGGGTTGTTATCTATATTTGATGGCCCTAAACGGCAAAACGAAGTTTGCCCTGTCAGCTAGTTTTTCTATAGTAGTGTTATTATCTCGCTGCAGACTCGGTCATAAATCACTCGAGTGTTTCGCCTTTGTTGCTCTGCAGTAATGCACAACTCAACAAAGAACAACAAAAGCGAAACACTCGAATGATTTATGACCGAGTAAGCAGCGAGATAATAACACTACTATAATCCGTACTGTTATCATTATTGTAAAGGCTGTATACGACGGCCGAATGGCGCAGCGGTCATGTCGAAGGTAGTGGGTTCGATTCCCAAAACTGTGAACATGTGTGATGAGCTGCATGAACGATTTGTTTGGATGTTTACATATTGTGTATGTTCATTAGTTAGCTAGTACCCGCAACATAAGTTATCATTTACTGTGGGCTTAGATTTGCTATATGTGCCGACAATTTTTACACGTTTTCAAAAATATGTGTTTGTTGTATGAGATGTGTGTTTGTGACTCCTTCACGCTGGCACAATATTGTACCCGTATATAGAATGTAGAGGTGGTAGAGATAATATGGTTGGCTCTCTCTTAGGTACTAAGCACTAACCGATGTTAACCAAACATAGCGCAGAAATTGCATACACTAAATCGTTAAAAACTATAAAATGCTTGGTGAAATTATTGCACGTATTTCCCTACAAAAGGGGTAAACTCACAACGCTACATCCCCGGCGGAATGCCGCATCTAGTGTGCGGTGTTATCGATAAAGCGCGCGTGTAACTCTTAATTTACCAATAAACAGTTAACACCCAATAAGCAATGAGCATACAACACCTCGACCAAACCGCGCGTCCAGTGCAAACAAAGAATGCCGTGATATGACTAACCGAAGATACAAAGTGCATAGACCTGTAATAAAGGACACTGGTACTAACGAAAAGAGGTTTCATTTCGGGGCATTATCTCGCTGACCGCGGTGTGATGGCATATGAAGAAGGAGTGCAGGAAGCTCAAATAGAATATTTCAGTTGAATTTCGAGTTATGGCTATGGATGTAAGATCGCTTAAAATAATTTAAAAAAAATATTGCAGTAAAGAAAATGGAAATATCTTGAAAAATTTAAAAAGCTACAGGATGTGCGCGAAAGCATAACTTGGTTTATCCCAAATCAAATTTAATAAAAATCTATGGTACGGGTCCGAACCAAACATGCAATAAACTCCCAGAAGAAATCAAAGAAAAAGAAAATTTGAATGTATTTATTAACGACCTAAAAAAATCCTCCAAAAAAGCCTATTTTCGACAAAAGAAGTCCGGCTCCCACTAACTTAGTTGCAGCACCCTTATAAGTTATAAGTTCCATTATTAATAATTAAAAAAAATATGTAATTGAATTTGCATGTTGTTTATTATCACACGTTACTCATTATAAAATAATAATGTTATAAAATAACAATGGAATGTAACTAATACCATGAATAAATGGACGAAAAACCTAACCGAGTTTCCACGACCCCATAAAAATAAACCGTTTAAAAGTAGATTAACAAGTAAAGATGTCTGAATGGATTTGGCTCACGATGGTATCGGGCTAAAGCCAAACAAGAAACTATTACAATAACCTGTGGAATGTTGGTAATTTAAATGTATGGCCGTTTTATGGCTATTAAGAAACCATTGCCCGCCTTTCAGCGTACTACAATTATTTACGCTGCACAGATTGAAAATTATGATATAACTACTCGTATATTTTTATTTTTATTTTGACTTTTTTTAGTTTTAAAGAGTGTGCTAAACTCTCAAGCCATGTTAATAGGTTATGGCTTAAAAGTTTAGCACAGGTTTACGTTTCCTTACCTTTTCTACATATTATATTTCTATGATTTCTTATGAAACGAAATTCAAAAAGGTTGAGAATAACAGTTGTCATCGATAAGTCACGTGATCAATTTGTCGATTATGTTATTCGATATGTACAATTTTTTTCATTTCGTTCCATTAGCAATCTTAGGAATAGAACAGATAGTGTAACATGACTACAGCCTACAGCTGATGTTTTAGAAGGTTCTATATTATGTAATTTTTTTGTAATTATATAATTGCGCAAATAAACGTTAGGTAGGTACATATCTACATGTTTTCAATAAAAACTTTGCTCAAACATCGTTACTGACCTCACATTGCTTCTCTCTGTTCATAATCTGGGTAGCTACAAAATTAACCTTTGGGGACTAATACCTACCTAGGTATCTATTAGGAGTTGAACGGGGATTTTGAGCAACGTTTTTACTAAAATCTGAAGCTGTGAAATATACTTTTAATTGCGTAAATAGCATTAGCATATACCTATACAAGTAATTAGTCTAGGTACTACGTACCTATATTTGCGAAAATTGAATATTTGAATTTGGCGACTGGCATGCTAAATTGACCCAACCACTTTAAGTCTTACTAAACCACTTTAATAATAAATCATTTATTTGCTTAAAACACGTACTTACAGGGTTATAAAATAAATACATAAATGTTTGGTCTCAGTGTTTTGCCGATTTATAGGCATGCAAATATTAGTCGGTTTTTGTCAACATCTTAGATATATGAAGTCACAAGTAGTGTTAGTAGCTGTAGTCCGTTGGATAGATACATACAACCAAGACAACCAAAGAATTTCAAACTTAAAAGAACTTAATAGTATGGTATAATTTCAGTTTAACAAAATAAAATAATCATTACTTAAGCTTCAGTAAACTCAAATCGAATCATTACTTTACGGCAGAATAAGTGACACTGCAGTGATACTTATCCGAATGGATTCAGCAAGAAGAGTCCTATACCAACAATATAAAATAGTTTATTTTCTCCACATGTTGTGATGAAGTATTTAATGGTCGGCGGCCGATGGCCATAGGCGGGCGGCCCACCTAACGACAGCTTTTCCGGTTATTAACGGCCAATGTTTCCCGAGGAGAGCGGCGAAATGGACGCAGTATCATGTAAAATACATTCGAATGGCTCTTTTTCAGCTTGAAACAGCGGGAAGCAAAAAAGAAATTGCGTGGTAGGTACTCCGTGATGCCGACAGAAGTAAAAACTTGAACAAGAACATATTGTATCTAAGGTCCAGAAAATCATGCATCGTCAAACTATACTACACTACAGATACTTAATCACACTAGATGTGTCGGTTACGGTAACAGTCTTTTATAGTCACGAGCTAACAAACGGGCGGGTCATTTGATGTTAAGCGATCACCGCCGCCTATGGACATTTGCAGCACCAGAGGAACTGCAAATACCTCACTGGCTCTTGAGGAGTTTGTTAATATAGCCCCATGTTATAGCGTTAAGGGAACATTGCTCCTGGTAGCTGGTTTCATAGTTTGCACGTCTGCGGAAAGAAGGAGCTGGCATACCTATGTGAGGTATCCGTTGTCTTGAATAAAAAGTAACATTTACAGCTATCGAGATTCCAAAATCTTTACTTTGCATCATCGTTTTTCAGACATGATGTGCCCTACTTTAGATTAGTGTACAAAACAACAAACAAAACAGTTGTTTCGCTAAAATTCAAGTGAAAGTTGTTTGTTTCTTTCGTTCTTATTCGAAGTGCAGGTGCATAAGGCGATGCAGTACGAGCCAGCATCCCGGCTCGGCAGCGGCGTACCATCGACCGTATTGCGGCCATCTGGGAACCGCGAGCCGTGCGCGCGCAATTTATCCTCAAAACTGATGCCTATTATTTATTTAAATATCCACACATCACACTTCACATCACAATATCACACTTCACACTATCACACTTCACACTTCACACTAATATTATAAAGGCGAAAGTTTGTGTGTAAGTGTGTGTGTGTATGTTTATTACTCTTTCACGCCGCAACTACTGATCCGATTTGGCTGAAATTTGGAACATAGATAGCTTATAACCCGGATTAAAACATAGGCTTTTATATCCCGGGAAAATCCATAGTTCCCATGGGATATTTAAAAAACCCTAATTTTCAACAGTAATCTATAGCTACAGCTATAGGTAGATTACTTTCACAATCTTTCCTGTAAAGGTCATTGAATAGGAAATTCAATTTTTTTTCGGGATTAGTAAAAAACCTGTCAAGTGCGAGTCGGACTCGCGCACTGAGGGTTCCGTATTACAACCGGAGGAATAAAACCATAAAAACCACTTTTCTTATCGAACCGCAAAACTAACTTTGTTTTTAGAGGTTTTATTGTAAATATCAAAAAACTACTTATTAGATCTCGTTCAAACCAATTTTCGGTGGAAGTTTGCATAGTAATGTGCATCATATTTTTTTTTTTAGTTTTATCATACTCTTATTTTAGAAGTTACAGGGGGGGGGGGACACACATTTGACCACTTTGGAAGTGTCTCTCGCGCAAGCTATTCATTTTAGAAAAAAATGATATTAGAAACCTTAGTATCATTTTTGAAGACCTATCCATAGATACCCCACACATATGGGTTTGATGAAAAAAAAATTTTTGAGTTTCAGTTCTAAGTATGGGGCACCCCCAAAATTTATTACTTTTTTTTAAATTTTGTGTAAAAACCTTAATGCGGTTCACAGAATACATCTACTTACCAAGTTTCAACAGTATAGCTCTTATAGTTTCGGAAAAAAGTGGCTGTGACATACGGACGGACAGACGGACAGACGGACAGACGGACAGACGGACAGACAGACATGACGAATCTATAAGGGTTCCGTTTTTTGCCATTCGGCTACGGAACCCTAAAAATCGAATTTAACGCGGGCGGAGCCGCGGGCAAAACCTAGTATGACATAATATTTCGATTCGATGATTGGAACGGAATGGAACACAATTCAAAAATGTATAAAAATGACAATTGTCTGCGTGGAGGTCACGTGATCAATTTAGCGATGGATATGTCATTCTAATACATTTTTAAGCCCGAAATCTAGACATTTGACAGTTCTTTTTGTGCCGATTTGAAACGCCCCCCTTGAAGTTTCTTATGGTAAAAATGTAACCCTTATACAGGGGTACAAAGGTTCCATTTTTACCATTTTGGTATGGAACCCTGAGGTTCCCTAACGATTAGGGATTCTGCTTGCCTGAACCCACGCTTGGAATGACCAGCGGGGCTAGACAAGTAACAGTCCTTTAGCGTTCACGACAGTAGATAAAAATGTATGGACAAACCACGTGACTATACAAAAACCACCTGACCGAATAGAGGAAAACACGCTGTGTTTGAAAATCGACTACGACAATTTGGGCGCCCCCTGGCGTTCTCGCAGACGTTGTAGATAACCTTTAGCGTACTTCGCATTACAATTGACAGTCGACAGTGAAACAAAGCCTAAGCATAGAGTAGATTCTGCTTTCATTTGTTTTCATTCGGTCACGTGGTTTTTCTACAGTCACGTGGTTTGTCAATACATTTTTGTCTACTGTCGTTAACGCTAAACGACTGTTAATTTGTCTAGCCCCGCAGCATGGTACGTTCTAAACTCAAAAAGATAAACTTCTTAATCCTCCATCTAGAAAATGTAAAATACAGTCATAGTGCTTTTATTTGCCTAAACTTTGATGAGTAAACTCATTAGCCTAACATTAATCTTAAGATCTTTTTATGTAAGAATTTAAGCAATAAATTTATTATGATTATGACTATGATCATTAAGGTACCAAGCACAAAATTCATAGATAAAATAAAATTGTTATAAACATTTTACATAGGATCTAAAAGTGAGTGAAATAAGAAAAACTGGTGATTATTTACCACTCGTTTCCATTTGAGTGGATTTAAAATATTTATTTTGTCCATTTCCATTTTGTATCGGAAACGCAATGGCCGCTGGCCCGCTGCACTGGTGTCTGGTAATAAATAAACCGAAATTAAAATCGAGACAGTGATATGCATTTACATAATAATAAAAGGGAATTCATTATATATCGTTTCCATTGTACCATTTTAAGATGACTTTACTCGGTATATTAACGTATGCCAAGGAAATCAGTAAGTATATACCTACGTACCTACATCAGTATTTTAACGTAAATAATATTCAAGCATAAAAACTGTCTAAAGTAAAAAGAAAGAAAGAAAAAACGTTTATTTAGAACCACAAAACAGTATAAGTCAGACAAAATACGTAGTATGAAATTATGTGATTCCAAAATGGAGTCACTCAGCTGCGTTTGCTACGACCGTGGAGCCTAGATGTGACCCACAGACACAGCGCTGGTCTTCCGTGGATCCAAATAATATCAGACGATTGATTTTTTAAGTTTATAATTTTAGTAAGGAATATATATAAAAATAAGGAATAACTTGCATTGCATATTGAAAAAAATATCAGCTATACATAGTTGCTAACAATATTTAGTATTGTTCCAAATATCTTATTCTATAGGAGCTTTTAGTAAAATTTGTGCATCTACGCAAAACTTTATTAAATTTCATAGAGCAAACGAAATTGATTTTTATTTGCCACAAAATAAAGTCCCAGTTACATTTTCAGTAGTTAAGGAGATTTCCTTTTTCAGGTTACAATGCAAAGAACATGAAACGACCTACGATCTTGCAATTTTTATACAGAATGAGATGCACATAACAGTTTAAATATAGGTACCTACTATAGCAATAAACAGCATTGACCTATCAAAAAAAAGTATGAGAATTGTCGGTAAATTGATTATGTGATGTATCAATTTAGCGATAATTACCATAAGTGCATTTTTTGCATTAGGTTTCATTTTGTTCCTCGCTTGGAATCGCTATTCGGTGCCTACTCAGCTCGTCCAATGCAAGCATTAACCAATCAGTGATCGAGATGTAACTTTTTCAGTGGTACTTACCTATAACAGAATCGCACAACTGACTTTTCGGAGTTAGGTACGTATGTTTGTCTAAATAAATATCACTTGTATAACGGTGAAGGAAAGATGCCTGTGAGAATTTTACAAAAAGTAGTTTGTCACTCCAATGTTCCAATTTTATGAGAAACCCGGCTAATCGTGTTAAAAACTGTTTTACATGAGAAATACCCCTGATTTCAATGATTAAAACATAGTGTGAGAACCAAGGGATTTGATTTTTCCTCACAAGTTTGACTCAGCTATGATTTTCATTGGAATACGATCTGAAGTAGACTTAGCACCTACATCAGAATACATTACTCTTTGTTGGTATTCCGGCCATGTCATTGCAACATCGCAGAGACACAGTAAGTATTCAGAGATTCAGAGATTTTCAAACCAAATGCAATCATTGAGTAATAGGCAGATCCACCGCGAGCGAGGTTGAAGTCAATTTTTCATCACCGCAAACGAATCATATTGCCTCTGGAATCATTTACATTGTAATCTACTTTTTATTTGTAAACCGTGTTTGGACGTACATACCTACGTATAAAAAGATAACCAAACTTAGGAGGTCAGTTTAATTTGTTTTGCTATATTACGCTACTTGAAAAGTTTCTGTATGGTATAATATGCAGGAACACTGCCCACATGAAACACCACACACAATTTTCCAACACTTCCTTCGACGCACGTTTCGTCCGACACCGGGACATTCTTAGGAGTCCCTGCTTCCATTCAATACCAAACTTAGGCTTAACCCGATTTCGGGACCAACTAGTTTTGCCTAGGCTAAACTAGTTCTTCCTATTTCCGAGCTCACTTCTGCCCAGACCCCAGTCAACGGCTAGAGTAGGCTTGAATCTACCTACAACCTTTTTATTACCGGGTAGAGGAGACGTGTAGGGACTATTATTTCAGGAATCGTGAAAACTAGGCGATCATTCCTATAAATTTAAATACGAATCAAAATTTTTCACTCGCAGCGGGATGAAAAATTTTGATTCGTATTTCAATTTATAGGAATTATTTCCGAAGTGTGTTAAACACTAATCAAAAAGATAATTAGGCGATCATTTTTCTAGAGAGCTATTTTCAACAGCGGACGTCCATTGGCTGGAACAACGATTACTTTTCTAATTTAGATTAACCAACATGTAGATTTTGATGCATCACTGTTATTTATGCGATTGTCATTTTCAGAAACTAAACACAATTTGAATTTTGCGGGCTAATTTTACCCATCCACCTTACAGCTTCAGTTTCAGCTTTGTTTACTGTTCCACTATTTTACAAAATCGTATTTTCTTTTCACAATTTGGCGTTCAAATTAAGATCATGGTTATAGCCAATCCTTTCCTTTCTCACCCAATCCCTTTTTTTCTTTAAGTATTGCATCGAGATTTTCTAGTTTATATTCTACCTCTATGGGCATGGCCAAACTACTAATAATAATTATTTCTCATAACTCGTTGCAATCGAGGCCATAAATCAGGTTATATTGCGCACTTTCTCACTTTCACGTTACACTTACCTACGCTATGCTCACGTTTTCAAGACTGCTGGGGATTTTCATTTTAACAAAGATAAGTAGTCTGGTGATTCAGAGTTCTACCTCATAATAGAAAGTCCAGGGTTCTAATCTTACTTTCCCTCAAACACCTCTTTAGGATTCGTGTTTTGTTTGATAGTTTTCAATTGTCCTCAAAGGTGTGTAAAGCCTTTCATTCCGCATTTCGCAGGGCATTTTGTGCTATTGTCAAACACTCAGTATTCTGATAGGAGACCATCCTTAATAGCGGGCCTTGAGACAAAAACTTTAAGGTGTAAATAAATACTAAAATTTCATCTTTTTTATTCATTTGCCAATAAACATATTCAGTCTCTGTCCTAAATCAATAGGTGTAACACAAAAACTACTGCAGATGATGATAGTTTAATTAAAATGATACATGATAATGTTAGTACGCGAGAAAACCCTACACCGTCGAAAATTTGTGGATCTCACCCTTTCCAGGAAATTGATATATTGACATTTCTGCTCTTAATCCATTGACGTACAAGCAATTTCTTTTTACGTAAGATGTGCGAACCGAAGAAATTGATCGGTTTTAAAACAGGTACCGTTTATACACAATTTTAACTTAGCATGTGCTTATGATTTTTTATATGTAGGTGTGTACCTAGCTACCCTTGAGACTAAAAAAGAAAAAAATCGATAGATGAAAAGCTTCACGTTTAAATCAAATGCAATTAAAGTTGTAGAAATTGAACTCTTAAATTTAAATTCGATCAAGAAATAGCAGATCCATTTCCGGGATAAGTTTCACCAAGTTGCTTTCTTCATACATCAGAAAATACCATGGAACTAAAGAGCCTAAAACGATAACAATATTTCCATTTATGGAAATGGCGCGATCCAAACAGAAAAATAGAGAGAACAAGCTGAAACGTCAAACGACATAAACATCTTTCCAAAATTAGTAATTTATTTTATTAATACATTTGGTAGTTAATTTTTGGCGAATCACTAAATCAAATTTCGTGTTAATGACGTTTCGATGATAACTTGATGAGGGACGATGATGCGTGATCAACAGAAGTGCATGTCGAGGAATGTTTTCTTGTCTTTGAAGGTAGAGCCCCAGGGTCCGTAGTTCTTCTGCTCCGGCTTTTTGGATGGCTGAACGGATTGAGATGCTATTGGTGGTTTTCTGGAAGAGAAAAATAATTATTAATTAGAGACTAATTTCTTTTGAATTGAATTTACATGATCCAAGTAGATAATCTAACCTAACGCAATCGAGTTTAATGGTGATGGTATGACAGCGATTTTGGCAAAAACTCAGGATATAAATAATAAGGCTGACGGATGTAAATATTAAGACGGATAGCATAAGACTATCTTATGAAATGTCTTACAGTACAGCAGAACCTCTTTAATTCGAACTCCTTAGAACCCGAACACCTCTGTAATCCGAACGCCTCACGCCCTACCATCTCGTATAAAACGAAATAATTTATTAATGATTTTATAACATTGGCGTGTAATAAATACATGGGGTTTTTGTAACAGAATAACATGTACGTAGGCTATCGATAGCTCGTAGGTACGAATATAACGTGACTCGAGTCATGTCTGCCCTCGACGACTGAGGAAACAGATACGGCCCAATTACAGCTGTCCTTCCTGTATCCTAAATGTCTCCATGAATTCATTATAAGCGGTAACTACTCTCATTTATTTTAAATGCAGATTAATTACCTACTTCAGTTCCTATATTTAATAGTTTATGAGGCATATCCAAAACTGCTTGCGCCTTTGTGAGAAATAAATTGAAGTCTCATTTCAATATAGTAAATAAGGGAGACCGGAGAATCTAGGGCCCAGTGGCAATTACTGCTTCGACCCTAACTAAAGCTTTAAAGCGATGGACTGTAGCTAAACACGTCTTATTATACATTATTTTCATGTTATCGAACTGATACTGTTAACTAAACTAAATGAGCATTGCTAACAGAAACGTGATTTGGTATCAGATCCAAATCAGCACTTTGGTTATTCGAATAAACCTAAAGTTTTACAAATAAATAGTAGATTTAATGTGCCTACCTGAAAGGTGACGTGAACCTTGAACGGGGTAAAATAAATTCTAAAATTTATGTTTGGTGCCGAATATAGATTATTTATGAATACTAGGTTCGCAAATGTGTCGCCTAACTTTAGGAAGATATGGTAATATTTACCATGGCACTTACAATATCATGACGGTGATGAGTGGTTGTAAAGTCAGACTACATAAAGTCTGTGGTTGTAAGTGGTTGTGAACAATATGTCCTAGATATGAGACTGTTTGTAAAACTTACTTGATAGGAGTAGAAACGGCGCTAGTAGCCTCAGAGGCGGTCTTACATTTATCACAACGAACCATTGCTTTCGCTGGGGCTATGATGATGGTGATGAGTGATGGTAAAGAATGGATTATGATACTGCATGTGCTAGATAAAACTGTCTGTAAAACTTACTTGATAGGAGCAGAAACGTCGTATTGCTTGCAGGCGTTAGTAGCCTTAGAGGCTGTCTTGCATTCATCACCACGGGCCATGGTGTTCACTGGGGCTATGATGATGGTGATGAGCGGTGAAGGAGAGCTGGTGCTGGTGATCTATGGCACGTGCTGCAGGTGGGTGAGGACAGCGTGTTCCAGGCGGTTCCCGGTGTTCGCCCGACGGCTGCCTTTTCTAGTGCACAGGTTTTTAGCGAGCCTGGAATTTAAAAAATAAAGTCGTTAAGTAACATATCTCTTTTACTTTAGTTAGTACAATTTATTTCTTAACTATGTATAGGTATTTTCTACGGGATTGATTACATTGATCTACTTAGTTATCAAAAAGTATTTGATATTACCACTAAGCAAGGATCGTTGTCAAGTATAACCAGCCCCTTTGAAGTGCTACATATCGATTTTCTTTCTATGATTGCTAATGATTTGAAAATAATAAAATATTATATACCTATGGGAATCGTGACATTCGTTATCGCGTAATCGACGAAAGGATATTATAAATACTTCCATACATTTTTTAGTTTCCGAACCGTTAGCGATCGTAGAAAGAGAATTCTTATCATCACTTGATGAAGCATTTGAGCGAAGCGACGACATTGAAATCAACACATTTTTGCGAACACTGAAAAACTAACTTTATGACTATTGCTGTAAAGCGTAAAATTGAATATAGTTCAAAACGCAACATGGGCGATAATCGGGAAATTAAATTTACTTTCCCCGTTAAAGTGGATGCACCGTATTTAATTGAATATGTACATATGTGAAGTTTTCTGTGGTAATTTTTTTATTTTATTGCTTTTCACTTCACTAACTATCTAAAACGTTACGTGAATAGCCCCCGGGTACTTATAAAATGATGAATATGTTTGGCGACGCATTATTGCATTTAAACCTCTTGATTATCATAACGATGAGATAAAGTAGGTATGGCAGAGTTGTGGAACTGGCGTAACCGCCTGATGCAATACTAACCGCGATGCCATCAGCTCATTTCAATATTGTTTTCAAGGGATTGTTGTTTAACGTTTTATATATTATGTCATAAATATTGTAATACCTACTATAATAAGTAGCTGGACGGCCTTATACTAATGTCTCTGTTTATTTTCTTATTCAAGACAGGTTTGAGTTTAACTACAATTTATATGAATAATTAATTCATCAATGAAATCCTACTTACTATTATAACGTGGTAATGGTTCAGCCTTGTCTTATATTGCTAAGGTTTGTATAGGATAGCAACACCAAAGGACATGGCCGACTTTTTATTTAATTAAGGGAGTCTGAATGCAATTATCTGTTGTTTGGTGGTTCCATTAGTATATTAGTGATACATTAGATTTACCAAATATTGCTTAAATGAGATACTCGACTGAGTTTATTGTTGTTTATTGTTGTTTGGGTATCTGATTTCCTGAGGGAACGGTCTTTCCGGGTGGTCGTAGATGGCCACTCTTCGGACCTAATGGCTGTCAACGCCGGGGTACCCCAGGGGTCTGTTCTCTCCGCGACATTGTTCCTGCTGCATATCAACGATCTGTTGAAACCAGGTATCTTTGGTTATGCGGACGACAGCACTGTCTCGGAGAGGTACATGTCCAGTTCAAAAGCCAGCGGTTCTGAGATCCTTGAGCTTAGAGAGGCATTGGTAAATCGCGTTAACTTGACTTTGAAAGAAGTGTCTGAGTGGGGTGACGCTAATCTGGTTAAGTTTAACGCTACCAAAACACAGGCGTGTTTGTTCACTGCTAAAAAGAGCCCCTTCACCTTGGCTCCCACTTTCCAAAGTATATCCGTTCCGATTGGCGATTACATCGAGCTTCTGGGTATCACCATCTCACCCAATCTCAATTTTGGGAAATGCATCGAAGCTAAAGCAAAAACAGCTGCTAAAAAACTAGGAATCCTCAACAAGGTTAAGCGGTACTTCACGCCCGAACAGCTTCTGACGCTATATGAGGCTCAGGTGCGTTCCGGCATGGAGTACTGTAGTCACCTTTGGGATGGTTCTGCCAAGTATCAGCTCGATGCATTGGACTCAGTTGATCGCCGCGCTCGCAGAATAATCGGCAAGGAATCGCTAACGCGGGCAAAACTGCTCAGCTTACAACATCGGCGCAACGTTGCCTGTTTAGCGGTTTTTTACAGGATATACTTTGGTGAGTGTGCTCAGGAACTACATAACCTTGTACCTCCTTCACCTTTCTACCATAGGACTGCAAGACGCCGAGAGCGGTGGCATCCTTATGTGGTTGACGTCCAACAAACTCGCACGAAACGTTTTTCCTCCACGTTTCTGATACGAACCGCTAAGGTGTGGAACGCCCTTCCAGCCTCCGTGTTTCCAGCCAAGTACAATCTAGGTGCCTTCAAGAGAAGAGTGAATAGGCATTTTCTAGGCAAGCGCGCTCCATCCTAGACCTCATCATTGCTTTCCATCAGGCATGATTGTCGTCAAGCGCAAGCCTATCTACAATAAAAAAAAAAAAAAAAAAAAAAAAATCTTGGTACAGGACGTGTTAGAATCTTCTTAATTACCAAATCAAATATTTATTCTTTCACATAGGCCTAAATTGTAGGCAATTATGAAATGTCAAACTCTACCGCCACGTTCGGAAAGTTTAGTTTTTTAAAACAATTTAGATTTTTTTGTTATTACAAATTATAATAACACCTTGTAAGCAGACCGAAATCCGAATATACACTTAATTACTTCATTCCACTACTTATCACTAATTATTTATTATTTCACTAACTTAAAATAATAATTATTAGGCCTAAGTGACGTGTAAATAAATTATTAGACGGTGCTTGGCTTATTGCTGCATGTTGGACGTGCGGCAAATGAATTCTATATGGGTTCGTTTTTCTCATTTAAGGTAAGGAACTTTAAAAATGAAACCTACCTGAGAAGTATATTAGGTACGTCATATAAGTAGTTAGGTACATTTTGTTAATTTTATTCGAAGACTGCTGAAGCTATAACGATGAAAAATGGTAGATAGGTTACTTTGTGAAATACCTACTTGAATATGACCATAATTGTGTATATTGAAAAATTAGGTAAGTATACTGTTTTTATATTCGTGAAAGATTTTCAAAAATATGTTCGGATTGTAATACAGTTGAGATCGTAAGTTTAAATGAAGACCAGTTTTGCAACTGTAAAAGTTCAATGACTATCGATCTGTGGATATAGCAACCACCTGACGACTACGACACGATACGACGCTAAGGCCACGACATCAACGACAGCGGCGAGCGGTGGCGACAGCGGGAGCGGGCGAGAATTTCAAATGCACAGTGAACAGCCTAGATTTGATATTTATATTTTCTTGCTGAGAGAGCAACAAATTTTAAATTTTTTAACATAATTTATGTTAGATTTTTTCCGCAGAAAGACCATCACCACACAGAGGGTGGATACAACCAGTGTCACATATTTTGTCGTGGAATTACAGTGTATGTGTGTGAGTATGTGTGTGTGTATAAAGGAGTTTGGATTTTTTTTAGAATTCGCCCGGAAGGAGATTATCGATGTGTCAGATACTCGTCATGACTGGACCACTCTCATACCTACTGTGTATGAAAGAGTCAAAGAGAGAAATTACTGGTAACAATGAAATGTATTCATCAAGTGTCGCATAAATTCAGCGTACATTTTTACATTTCTCGTACAATTTTTGAAATACGTTCCATATCATATGGCTACAGCTGCTGAAACACACTGCGTTTGACTTGGACAGATAATCTAATTAGAAATCTAAAAATCTTCCTTGTCTCGAAACAGCTCTCATCTCATCTTCTTGAAAAAAAAACTAGTAAAAATGCACTAAAAGTGCCGTTCATTGTAAAAGACGAAACAGCTCGTGTGTTTAGAGCACGCGATACCCTCGTGCTCGGCTTAGAGATCGGCGCGAGCGCAGTGATTTACATTCCCGTTGTACGTAAACATCTTCTACGCAATCTGTGACTTTAACCCGCCAAACTTGTATCTCAATCACGTGTACCGTGCCTGGCTTCATCTATCTATTTATATCTTGTATATCTATTATCTACGTAATATTTTTAAATGTAGTTTCATACGCATTCAAAATTAGCCAGCTTGCCATTTTAGACTCAGACCACAACGGAAGCTAAGATAAGCTAAACTAAGTTATGAGCTAAGATAAACTGAGCTAACATAAGCTAAACTAAGGTACTTAGATTATTTTAGCGCAGAAACTTCCTAACTGAGTTTAAAAATAGTTTTGAATTAATTGTGACCAAGTTATGCTTAGGACGCTAAGCTTAAGATGGAGATAGGGATTTATGGTAGTTACAGTCAAACCTGGTTAAGTGAGAGCTATAAAGGCCGATAGCGATCTCTTTTTCTCTTACAGAGGTTTTTTTACTGTATACAAGCTAGTACTTGACTGCGATCTCATCTGATGGTGAATGATATTGCAGCCTAAGATGTTATCGTACTAAGTTGGAAGGGTAAGTAAATTTACGCCAATGGTTTCTACAAGCATCGCACCGGAACGCTAAATCGCTTGGCGGTGCGTCTTTGCTGGTAGGATGGTAACTAGCCACGGCCGAAGCCTCCCACCAGACCAGACCTGAGCCAATTTGGAAATGATAAAATTCCAAAGTGGCCCGTGGCGCGAATCGAACCCGCGACCTCCCACTCGAATCCGAGCCCGTTGCCACTGCGCCATGGAGGTATGTTTCTAACTCACCCGAGTTTCAGAGTTAGGAGGGTAAAATGACGGGACCTGGCAAATACTCTCACTAATAGTTTTCTCGCTTATCCAGTTCTCACTTACTCAGGTTCGACTGCATAATGTTGATACCACGTGGGCTATGCGACACGAGATTGTCTTAGTTTAGTGCAAGATCGCTGCAAATGTGCAAAGCTAAGTAAGTTTAGGTAGAAACTACATGAGCAAAGGGCTGAGCAAAGTTAGTTTTAGTACCGAAACTACTTGAGTTGAGCACTTATCTAAGTTTAGTGCAAGAAGTGTGGGAGCTAAGTTAGCTTAGTAACAAGATTACGGCGTAACATAAGTGCAAAGCTAAGTAACTAAGTTTTTATCGAAACTGAGTGATTAAAGCGCTACCAAGTAAGCTAGTTAGATTGGTTTCGAATCTATCTACGAAGAGAAAGAGCTTAAGCTAAGTTACTTTAGTGATAACACTGTGTGAGGTAGTCAGTTTATTCACAAAACTACAACAGGTAACATAATCATTTAGTTACAAAACTAAGTGAATGAAGCGCTAAGCTAAGTAACTTCAGTAACGGAAATATGTAGTACGAAGTATGAGTAAAGTGATTTTCAGTAAAGTTATTTTTTTAAGATTAGTTATTTTAGTCACCAAACTAGGCTAGCTGAATTAGATTAGTGTCAAAACTACTTGAGATAAGTGCAAAATTAAGTAAGTTTTTGGCATAACCTACACTATAAATGAATAGTAGTTTATGTAACGGTTACATAATGGGGGGTATTAAAACACGAGTGCGAGTTTAAAAAACGAGCCGCAGGCGAGTTTTTTAATAGTATCACACGAGTGTTTTAATACCTAATTATGTAGAGTTTCATACACTACTTTATCTACGCTCATATTATTATCATAAATCCAAATCATAAAATCTTGCTAACGTTTGTCGTAAATCATTGCAACTACTAAGATGTCAGGTGGAGTGAAATTTTCTTAAGTAGGTTTCACTGCTAGACATTTTTAAGCGCAAAGTTTTGACTAAGTAACAAAAAAAATTGGTTGTCAGTAAAGTCGGTTTACGGACGATAGATTTACGAGATAATGTCATAATCGTAATCGTAATCATAATCGTAATCGTAGTCGTAATCGTAGTCGTAATCGTAGTAAAATTGGTTGTCTGTAAAGTCGGTTTACGGACGATAGATTTACGAGATAATGTCATAATCGTAATCGTAATCATAATCGTAATCGTAATCGTAGTCGTAATCGTAGTCGTAATCGTAGTCGTAATCGTAGTCGTAATCGTAATCGTAATCGTAATCATAAATACAGGCCCAGGTGGAACGTTACGCGGAACGTTAGACATTGTGTTGTTGTCTATGGTCAATCATGGCCCATCCATACTCTCGGCAATGACTACCAACTATATGTTGTCTGTGGATTCACTTAAAAAAATATTACATAAAAAATATTACCCCAGATACAAATACAGGAATCCTGAGCCGTGTATCGTTATAGATTTTATACAACTTTCTTTAAATATTTCCATAGTAGAGCGATGTTATTATGAATAACTTTTTAATAATTATAGAAGTCTGTGAATAAAGTAGGTAATTATTTGACACATTTCGATTTCATAATTCGAACTTTAAGCAATGAGCGTAGATAAAGTTACATTACAATTAAACAAACTAGATTGCTGTTACATTAATACATTACAATAAATTGCTAATGTTTCACTGGGTTAAAAATTCTAAAAATTTAAATGATTTATATGATAGGTCTAACTTACAGGCACTTATAAATATACAGGAAATACTTATACTTATTTAATAGCGATAAATATTTGACGACTTAAAACTAAGTTTACCGTTTACGATAACGAAACGATACGAAAATTATTTTAAAGGGAGAAAGGATGTCTACAACAAAGGAGATACGATGTTTGCATAAAGGAAAAAGTCAGCAGGATTATCAAAAAACCTACCTTGGCAGAAACTTGTCGGTGATCGCGAATTTTCTCTGAGATCTTTTCATTGACACCCAAATTTTTCCAAATTAAAATAAATACGAAACAGTACTGAATTAACAGAAATTTAGTGACCGAAAGGAACGGGAACCAATTAAAAACTGAGACCGGTCGAGGTTTTACTTCTATTTATGTAAAAGGAAGCGAGAGACGAGACGGGTTTAGTCATATCCATTCTACCTCTAGCAAGAGTTTGGGACATTTCGATAACTTTAAGAAGTGAGCATCAATGGTCCTAAAGCACAGTACAAAAACAAATTAAAACAATTCTGTGTCAAAATATATCGGCCATACAGTATAACTGTAATTAAGTAAGTACTAAGGTCCAAAATTGTATGGCATTTTAAGCTTTTTTGCTATGAAATTTTCTTTCAGCTCCTTCAAGTTGTCCACAATATTTCAAACTTTAGAAGGTTTCTTTTTCCATTTTCAGCTTCCGTATCCTTGAGGTATTCTAAATACTAAAAATTAACAATTACTTACTTTCGTACAATATATCTTGGTAAAAGTTTTTAAGTCGTTTTAGGTTGGCGTTGGTTTGATTTTCAAGTGCCAGGAAAAATGGTATCCTGAAGTTTTTAAAAGATGCTCATAATTATCTGTGTTGTGTACTTGTAGGCGCAGTAAGTGGTAACTACAATAACAAAGCACTAGTAAGTATACAAGAAGAGGTTCGTCTACGGAAACACTTAAAATCGAATTTCCTTTTCGAAAACTAAGTTACTCGTGCCAATTTAACTCTTTCTAGGGTTGCCGGTTTCGTGACGCTGCAATGGTTGTTCTAAGCCGTCTTTAGTAGTATAATTAATTCCAAATACAATGTTTTTTCTATTAAGCAAATGGATTTTTCCGACTCCAAAGTATTGTGATTAGTGTCATACGTGCTTGGAGACATGACCGCTAATAGTGAATTCTAGAGATGGTCAATAGTGAATTCTAGACACGTCATAGATTTTGTATCAGTTTGCCTTATTAACCTATGGGATGCATATTATAGTAGTAAATATGGTTTAAAAGTGAAAAAAATATCATGACTAAAGTCTGCTTAATTCATTATAGTTTTCATTAGTAAGTATACAAAGTCTCCCAACCCGCACTTGTATACTAGATACGTATACTGGATACTTCACATATTTTTCTTTTTCCCAATAAATCAAAAACTATCCATAGACATAAAAATAAATAAAAATCTCTTTTAAAAAAACAAGTAACGCCCTTTTATATGATACCCCATTCAATATTGTTATCGCATTTTAAAATTTCGACACCATTGGTTTTAAATTTTAAAAAATACACTTCCATTTTTTATGATTGCTATGACGTTGGGCACTATTATACTCAGGAATATAGCTTTGATAGTTACTAAAATAAAGGGTCGTGACAGACGGACGGACAGACGGACAGACTGACAACAAGGGGTTCCGTTGTTTTCCTTCTGAGGTACGAAACCCTAAAAAGGGTTGAGATGAAACTGACTTAGCTCAAGATCGTAGCAGCTAGAAATTGCAAGTACGAGTAAGTAGCTAGTAAGCATAGTGTCTCTTAAGTTACTGTAAGTGTATAAGCAGCTTAAGTTAAGACTCCTCGAGGTCATGAAGTGAGCCCGTGTAGGTGGAGAGTAATTTAGTTAAGTTCGCGAGCATCTCGGGAGTTTGGAGGGAAGCCAAATTATTATCGTCATGACAACCCGCTTAGATTACACTTTACATAGAGATACTTACGTCGCTAGGAGACCTAATATGGGAGTTCTGGAGACTAACATTAGCGCAATCAGTCGCTACTCGCGGGGCAATGCAAGGGGAAAAAGGACGGCGACTGTTGCCCTTCAGGAGCCGTTGGTACGTAGCCGCTGGACACAAGTGGCGCAGGACCGTGTGTGCTGGAAACGTTTGTCCAGCACTGGACGTCCGTTGGACGTCAGCAACGAAAGAACTCAATTGTTTGATGTATTTCCATAATATTATATAATGTAGCGATAGTCTGAAATTTCATTGGTGTACAGTTATGGTGTGTGTGTAAATTACGAAATTTCAGACTTGGAATGTATCAAAAATTTAGACATATTGATTTGATTTTTGATAAAAAATTATCGCGTGTGCTGTGCGTTCTTTGCCGAGTATTTTTCTTTAGCATTCAATATTTTTTATCGAGATTTCGTCCGCCTTTTTCTTAGTTATGATCACAGCATTAATTTTGCGTTCACGGCTGCGACGAGTGATAGTATTTTATTAAAAAAAAACAAAAACAAATAAAAGTAAAACCTCTAAGCGTTAGGATAAAAATAAAACTTGTAAAATCTAGATAATACCAGATACATACGATCTTTGGGTATTTTTATGATTATAATAATGACCGCTGTCTCTGAATAAATTAGGTAGGTACCTGCTTGACGTAGGTAGATAGTTGTGTGAGTTTTGATGTTTAAATGGAAAGTCCCTGGTTTGGTGCTCAGTAGGTATGAAACAAATAGTAAAGCTTGGAGCAGTGGACGAAAAATGTATAGAAGTGTGTCTGGTGGGAGGCTTTGGCCGTGGCTAGTTACCACCCTACCCTACTAGCAAAGACGCACCGCCAAGCGATTTAGCGTTCCGTTGCGATGCTTGAAGAAACCGTTGGGGTAAATTTACTTACCCTTCCATGTTAGTACGATAACATCTTAGGCTGCATCATCACTTACCATCAGGTGAGATCGCAGTCAAGTACTAACTTGTATGGAGTAAAAAAAAAGTAGTTCTCCCACTCTGGCCCCTTAATTGTGTAAGAGAAACGTATTCATCGCTATCGTAATCGTTTACAAACCCAACCACCGCTGCAATTACACAAAGTGGTCGATTGTGTTGTGCAAAAACTCTAAACTAAATTAATTTAAAATAGTGCTATCCTTTTTAAACTGCTCCATATGGGAAAGGATGGTACTATTTTAAATTAGTTTAGTTTAGAGATAAAAATCACTTTAGTGATCGTACACAACATTCTAAATTCTTATACTTAAACAAGTATTAAACTCCTGACCCAACGGTCAATGCTGCACCTCTAGCCATACGGCATTTCGCGATACGCTAAAAAGATAGAAATGTAACTTAATAGGGTATTTTACTCAAATCTAATTATTATTGATTTATTTGACTCATTTTTGAAACAATATTTAAACATTAAATAAAATTTTGAAGAAAAACAAACAAATGGAATCGAGCAAATAACGAAAAATTTATAAGCAATTTAATATGATGTTTCTCTCCACGCCTCTTCCCTAGCGTAGACTAACCATACAAACCATAGATTTATAAACGTCGTCGCTCGCGCTCCGTGGCAAGCTTAAATATTAATATTGATTTCATCGAAGAACTATTAAAAGGCCTTAATTTTTTAATCGTAATATTTTACCGGCATTCAATCTAATTTGTGTCATACCGCGGTTGCCATCGATTCGCCAACAAGACACCTATGCTTTGCAGAATCGGATGCACCATGAAGTACCTACTACAGCGATGTTATACCAGAGGAATTCATAGCTGCATAGATGTCAGCTCGTTTCTGTTTTAGGTATTTTTGCAGAATAGCACAGCAGCACCAATACTGTCAGTTAAAACGAGCCGTTCGTGGTTCCAGGCAGGACATTCGTCCAACATATTATGTGTCGCACAACCCCTTAAAATGATGGCATTCAGAAGTTTGATCTATAACCTAGTTTAGTAAAGTAATAAATAAATTGAGTAAAATTCCGTGTTCAAAAATGTACGAAAATGATCAAAAACCATACCATGGCAAACTTTAAAAAACAAGTGGATGGGATATAATATTATGGCTAGAGTTGCTGTTTACCATCCTACCAGAAACTTGATCTTAATTAGAGTCAGTTACGATTATTTAAAATATTTGTTAAATGTTGAATATTATGTATGTAAACCTACTATTTTTATTTTTAAGCTGCGGAGATTTCCTGGTATAATAGCATGAATGAATAATTTACAATTTATATAAACACGACAACATTATAAAATGGTAAAACATAAATTAGCTATGCACGTTTGAAAATGTAACCAATAGTTGTATGCAAATTTAACCATACAGCAACAGGCACGGTCTATTAGTTACTAAACTCTAGCAGTAGTATCCTAAATAATTCTAGCGGTTATATTTTGATATATATGTCACGTGACGCCTATTTGACCATATTAGGGATTACATTTTCAAAAACATACAGGCCGAATTGAGAACCTCCTTCTTTTGTTTTTGGAAGTCGGTTAAAAATGGGCATTTCAAGGCAAGCGCGCTCCACTTTAGTTAAACTGTGTTATCAGTTTCTGTCAGGTATGATCACAGATGAAAAAAAGACGCAAGTGTCGTGGGACAAAAGTTTGGAATAACACTTAGAAACAAAGTTTGGAATTACACCTAATTTATATTTTCATGTGTGTTTCACTCATCACTCGATAGCTAAGTGAAGGCAGCTTCACTAGTGAAATACCAAATCCCTTTACGCGCTTGCATGCGTGCCCATTCTGTTAAGAAAACTAAAAGACTAGTAAGGAAAACTTTCATTCTGAATTTTCGTATATTTTCGGGTTTTTCATCACGCAAAAAATCCATTTTATTTCGTCTAGCCCCCTGCGCGAAACCCTACGAACAGAATCACTGTTTCAAAAAAAAATATCTGCTGACCATACACAGTACACTACACGGACGCAAATACATCTGCAAGCAGATTTAAGTGTTCCAAGCTTGAATAAAAGCCATATTGAGTAAGGCATAATAAATATTTTATTCCATATAAGGTTTTATAACAATTTGTTCGACCATGGTCTTGCGCCGGTTGTACACCCATTCCAGTAGGAGCACCGTCATAGCAGTGAAGAAACCTGGAAACAAACATCATCATCAGCGTCCCACAGTTGGGATAAAGGCTGGGCCTATCCCAACTAATGTTGGTGTATGGAGAGAGGTCCTAGAGAGGACTCTATACGTGTATAGCCGGCGTTCTAGTAGTAGTGTAGGCATAGGTGAACCACTATAAACTTGACTCTCCTGATGGTCTGCGGGACGCGGGGGAGTCGCTCAACCAATCGGCAAGTCTGGCGCTATCCACCGGTAGCGCTGACGTATCGTTATAGCCAATCGCATCATCCGCCCCGCATCCCGCAGACCATCAGAAGGGTCAAGTTTATAGCGGTTTACCTATATTTAAGTCATGTTATTTGTACAGGGCCTGCTACCAGTATGATTATAGAATAGGTACCTAGGAAAAGCACGAAGAAAGAGCCCTGCATGTCGCGCAGGTTGACGGTGTGGTTGTTGACCTCCTGCGCCACGGCGGAGGTCTTCCAGCAGCGGTCGCGCTTCGGCAGGTACGCGCTCAGCCACTTTGCGATGAGCCCCGCTTTGTGCATGCGATTTATTCTAAACAAAGTATCTCGTATAAAAAGGAGGTCTAGAACAATCCACTATGACGGACGGACGGCAGACCGAAAGAAAGACGAAGTCGCACCATAAAGGCGCAATTTTTATCATTTTCCTATACTTACCAAAAGCTAACTTCAATGTTATACAATCAAAAAACATAGGTATAGGTACCAACTCTAGAGGTATACTCTAGTAGTAATTAAAATTAGCTCTATTAGGTAGGTAACCTGTATTCTAATTACCTGTTCTGGTGAACGTTCTAAAAGTTTTCAGATGAACACAGTCAAGTAACTTACTCTTTATTTATGACAGCTAGGTATGGACTTCCCGCCGGCACTATCATTGCTACTTGCTCGTCCATAAAGTCTTCCTTACCTGTAAATAAAGTGCACTAGACTCAGCGCAGATTGTTAGTAGAATACATACATTTATTTACGTGGTACAAAAAGTCTGAAAGGGCTATAGTTGTTTGTTTTGCATACTACCTAGTCTGACCGTATTTATACTGTTACATAAAAACTTTTCTTTTTTTCAGCTTTTTAATTAGGTAATTTGAATTTGGAACACGTATATTATCTTATCGCGAGAAATGAAGATTCCCGCTAGGACTCTGTCGCGTATTATACAACAAGACCTGAAGCTCGGTGCTTATCGTCGATATACAGGTCATGCCCTAAATCAATCTTTACAATTAAAGAGAGTGGAACGATCAAAACGCCTTCTGTCGCGATACGCAGGTGAAAGGCACAGAAATATCCTCTTTACCGATGAAAAAAATTTCACGATTGAAGAACACTGCAAAATGATAAAGTGTACGCTCACAGTTCTAAAGAAGCTGCTCAAGTGGTCGGGAAGGTACAACGTGGTCATCATCCTGCGTCAGTGATGGTTTGGTGAGTCACAAAACTGCATTTTTGTGAAAAAGGAGTGAAAACTTCACCTAAAGTATATCAAGATACAGTCTTGGATCATGTTATGAAACCTCTCAGCAATACTCTTTTTAAAAATATACCGTGGACTTTCTAACAGGACTCTGCACGTGGTCACAAGGCACGAACTACCCAAGCCTGGCTTGAAATTAATGTTCCGGACTTTATAAGAGCTGAAGACTGGCCCTCATCTAGCCCAGACCTCAACCCTTTAGACTTCAAATTATGGTCAGTTTTAGAGGACATGGCCTGCTCTAAACGACACGGCGACATTGAGTCACTTAAAAAATCTTTGGAGCAAGCAGTGGCAAAATTTCCCTTAGAAACAGTGCGTAAATCCATAGATTCGTGGCCAAACAGATTAAAGGCCTGTATAAAAGCCAAAGGTGGCCATTTCGAATGGATGGATTTTTTTTATTTATTGCTGAGACTAATAAATTTGTAGGTATAAATTTTATTAATATTACATTACTTCATTTAAAAAAAAAGCATTTTCATTTGTAACAGAACTCATGGCTGGACTAGATATATTAGCATTTCACTTTCAAAAATTTTCGTCCGTTCTTTACAGCTGACGAACGTCCACTGCTGGACATAAGCCTCCTTCCTCTAAGGATCTCCAGCCTGCACTATATTGTGCCCCTTAGATTCAGTGCCTTCCCCCGAGTCACTATCATATCATCAGTCCATCTGGTCTGAAGTCTGCCAACACCGCGCTTTACTGTGTGGAGTTGCAATTCAAGCATTTTGAGTCATAATTGTCCTTCGGTTCTGCGAACTATGTTTATAGTTGTCAGTTGCCACTACAACGTAGCGATACGTTGAACTATGACAGTAACTCTGATTCGTCCAATTCCTAACATTTCACAGATTTAAAAGAAAAGAACGTCATGTACTCACTGAGGGCAAAGTCACAGTTGTCAGTCTTGAGAGTCTCCGCTCTCATGAGGTACCGCAGGCGCAGCTTCCAGTCTATTAACGCGTGCCGTTTGTAACGCACCCGATCGAGGATGCCGGAACCTGGGCAGTGTTAAGAGGTGGAGTGGTCTTAAGAAACTCAAACTTTTGGGCCTTAACTGAAAATTAGACCTCTATGCCCCAAGGTCAAAACACTAAAGATCCTCGATCTTTTATACCTACTGAAAAAAGACTCGCACTCTCCCATGTATGATGGAGGTAAAATACAGGTGAGGAAAGTAAAGACAATCATTTCTGAAAGTGCTCTCATCAATTCCCCGATGATTAATGCAAACTTGTGTTATGGAAAATTTTCCAGCCTATTCATCCATTATTGTAACCACATTAGTGGTTTGTCACCCCCAGAATTTATGGATTTGCATTTATAAAAGGATCACACTTTATGGAAATAACTGTGCAAGGTTTTATATTTCAGTACAAAATTACTTTGCGCAGTTTTCTTGTTAAAGTAGATTTCTTACTGCAGAATTTGTATTGAATTCTGCAACTACTTGAGAGTTTGAGAGGAATAAATATAAAAGAATCCTCACCGGAGCTCGCAGCCATGTTGGCTTCCACGCCATCTGCGGCAGGCGTTATCTCTGCTCCCTTTAGCAGAGTCACATATTTTGCTTCGTCCGAATTCTGTGCAAAATATTATTTTGTTCAATAATTACTTTTACAATTTTTAATTTTATTTCCGTACACATGATTCACTAATGGTTTATCGGAACACTGCGATTGGAGCAATTAAGACACGCTTATTTTATAATAATTGATAGGCTTGCGCTTGACTACAATCACGTCTGATGAACAGAAATGATGAGGTCTAAGATGGAGCGCGCTTGCCTAGAAAATGCCTATTCACTCTTCTCTTGAACGCTTGCTTTAATAGTGAAGTTTTTTTAAGATTCCTCCATTATGTTCTCAAGGATAAATGAAGTGTACTAATTCGGGTTAGAGAAATTGTCTATGGACCCTTCCCAATAACCGAGATATTTGTAGTTACTACACAAATGAGCGGATGATGGTAGATTTTATGATTTTAATGGTCTTTTAATAATATTTCCCAAAAGGCTTAAATGTATTAAAAACCTTCAACACGACCATACTAAAATTATTGATTCTATTTCTTCTACCCACGATTATTGATTCTACCCACGTTCATATTTCGAAATCATAAAATTATCACAAAAAAGTGGCAGTAACTTATGGATACACATACACAGAATTTCACATAAACTATACCATACTATTAACTCTTATTAAAGTTTAAACTGTGGTTTACATGTATTTGTAGACATCATCTAATTTTAAAAATGAATACCTCTCCACTAGGTAAACTCGCAAAGTGTAAGCGTAAACACGGAGATGGGTGTCCAATTTTAGATGAGACAACCTATACCTTCAACTGCGTTTCCAAAAAAGATCCCTGTTTGATGGACCACGTGTAAGACGGCCTCTCCAGCAGCTCGGCGACGGTGGTGACGGGGATCTCGAACTTGGGGAAGGTGAGGAAGGCGACCAGGTTCCCGGAGTACGTGGTCACCACCACCAGCACCACGATCCACCACGTTCCCACCACCAGGCGACCGCTGTCCGCGCGCGGGAGGTACATACCACCTGATAGTCAAAATTTGATTTGATTTGATCCCTTTTAATGTCCTACAGAGTGAAAATGGTTTGACCATAGCCATTCTTTTTTCTTCCTTGCCTTTTCCCACTTTATGTGGGGTCGGTACAACATGTCTTCTCCTTCCATTCGCTCCTATCAGCCGTCAACTTGCAATCCACTACTTTCACACGCATATCTTCTTTCACGCAATCCATCCATCTCTTCTTCGGTCATCCTCGACTTTTTCGTCCCTGCACATGCATACTCATCGTTCTTTTAGTGACATGACTCTCATCCCTCCATGACCATAGCCATTCACGCTGACCAAATGTGTGTTGGTGGGTATCATACATTTTCGAAAGCATTATGGTGAACTCTCAGGGTTGTTTACTCATATTTTTTCTTTGATGCAGTTTTCTAAAGCATGGAAAAGCCAGCGGTGCATGACCGGAATTCGAACTTTTGAACGTCTCATGAGGCGCAAAGGTCTAAACCAATGGGAGTTATTCCTATCTCAAACAATGCCAAGAGAATCAACGGCGGGACCTCCCAGTTAATGCCGTAGACGGTGTCCAACTGCGCCATGGTGTTATTCACATATTGTTGCCAATTGGAAATTTGCAACGTGTACCAAAAACGAGTGTAAAAAAAAGAATAAAAAAAAAAGTTAAGCCTGCCTGTTAAGTATGGAGGCCTACAGCTTATTCAGAGCATGCATATAGGCTGATGCAGACCTCGCAAGGCGTACCTTGTTGCAACAGAGCTCCATAGATATACCACAAGCAATTGTGGATAGTGCCCAGGCCTCCTTCGCGCGGGATCTCCATCACCTCGTAATAAGGACTCAGGCGGTGCACTGCGTACAGCATCGGGCCCATTAGAATCACCGCAAAGCCCAGGCACAGCCATGTCTGCAAACGATGGATATTCACTAGAGTAGGTACTATAATGAATACCCAAAGAAAGGTCGAGAACGTACTCGTATGTCCACTATTATGCGTAGGAAAGTAGCTTTCTTTGGCCGCCTAAATAGAAAAAGAGCTTTTTCTTCCCCCAAACTAACATTAGAAGAAAAAATTGCTGGGAAGAGATCTCCAGGGCATCAGAGACCTAAATTGTTGGACGATATATATAAAGCGACGGATCGTACTTAGTTACACAGATTTGAAGAAAGCGGCACTAAATACCTACTAACAAACAATTAAAAAAGACTTACTTAAGTCTGAGTTTTCATGACTTGTATTTGTTGCGATCAACAGCCAGCTTAATAGCGGCTCGTAACAGACGTTGAGAATAGACGATTATACACAGTCAGAGCATGATGGTGTCTTGGGGTTTGACTCGCTGTCACACTGATGATCAACCATAATAATCGTCGGTAATCTCCGACGATCAGGGACTCTGCAGTTTTTGGGGCACGTATCAAAAATAATGCGCGTGTGTGATTGCGTCGGTCGTCGTTCACCAGTGGATTGCCAATTATGTCGGACATGCGTCAAGATTATGACCGCCGACGACAGGCTATTATCGCCCTTAGTCAAGAGGAACTCACGTCAGTAGTGAAGGGCAGCAGGAACAGCAGCGCCCTGCTCATCTCCCGCGGCCGAGCGATGATGAAGGCATACGGCTGCGTGCTGACTGGTATCGTGTAGTTTATTCCTGTATAATGCAGACTCGTGATGAAGGAAACATATAAAATCAGCAAAGCTGTCTACTAAGAGTAGCTGTCACCATCCATGCTATCGTCCAATTGGCATGAAGTAATACTCGTCAATTCCTCAATGCCTGAAAACGAAAGTGTTTAACTAGTGCGTCCTGCCGGTCCTCACCTATGGCGCTGAAACGTGGACACTAACAAGCGGCCTGATCCACAAATTCAGCAGCTCAGCGTACTATGGAGAGGTCTATGTTAGGGGTTTCCCTGCGTGATAGAATCAGAAATCAGGAGATCCGCAGGAGAACTAAAGTCACCGACATATCCAAAACCATTAGCAAGCTAAAGTGGCAATGGGCAGGTCATGCTTGTTGCAGGGGCGATGGCCGTTGGACTCCTGAGGTGTGGGGCGACCTCCAGCCCGCTGGACCGACGATATAAAGCGGGTGGCGGGAAGCGGCTGGCTGAGAAAGGCGGAGGACAGGGTGTGGTGGCGCGCGCTTGGGAAGGCCTATGTTCGACAGTGGACGTCCGCAGGCTGAGATGATGAATACTTTTCATACCAATCCCGGTTAGTTCAATAGGCCCAATCGTCATGCCGATATAATGGGTGGTGTATGGCTACCCCTAAGTTAGTTTTATAGCTTCTTGTGCCACATATGGTCGAAAAAATATCTTAGCTTTTTTAGCAACATACCTAATATTTTCTCAGCTTTTTGAGCAACATTATGTTTTCCTAGCTTTTTGAGCAACATAATTATTGTCTAAGCATTTTGAGCAACATAATTATTGTCTAAGCTTTTTGAACAACATAATAATTGTCTAAGCTTTTTGAGCAACAAAATATTTTCTCACCTTTTTGGGCAATATAATATTTTCCTAGCTTTTTGAGGAACAAAATATTTTCTTAGCTTTTAGCAACATACCTGGCGTGGAGTCGGTCAGTACGGTGAACACCGCCACGGCAAGCGCAGCCTGCCCCTTCGCGATAGCCGCCATGGTTAACATAGAGATGGTACTCGACGACATCTATAAACTAGCCATGTTACATATCGATTTCCTTTTGTACAACCTCTAGGCTCTAACGATTCAAAAACTAAACAAAATTATGGGAATCATTATCCCATTAATTTATCCCATTAATTTATCATTATTAAGCGATCCACTTATCGAACATCGGTTCGATAAGTGGATCGCTTGACATAATCGCCTCATTCCCATACATTTTTTAGTTTTCGAAGCGTTAGTGGTCGTAGAAAGAGATTTACTTTGAAACTTTGGGGTCTATCACAACCACTAACAACTATTTAAAACGTTGTTTTTATATTGTAAAGTTACAAATTTTATACTATCTTCTTATATGAAAAAATACGATAAAACTCACATCTATCGCTGTTTCGTTAGAGCTGTTGTGTCTATTATTATTATCGGGAAGCACGATTCGAATTCTGAAAGAAAAAATTTAGATTGTAGAATGAAAGTTCATGAAAAGTTTACTAAAGTATTAATTATCTAAGGGATTATTTACATGATTCAAATCCTTGGGAGTGAATGAACTGCTGTAATTATGCTACCTCAATTAGTTTTAAAGAGCCATTGTGAAGTGGTGATATCAGAAAACAAAATCCGACTGAGTTTGTTGTGGGCTTCTTCTTAGTGCAGTGCGCGTCCGAACCCTCATAAACTTAGCTTTAAGTCGACTTGTAGTATCACCATATATGATATGCGACAAATATCATATTGAGGTTTTTCATGACTCTATTCGTTAGGCCTACGTGAAATAAAGATATTTTGACTTTTGACTTTTGATTAGGTTATTATCGTTTAATTAGATCTAACCACTTTTTTTAACCCACAGCTGGGTGCAGGGTGTGCGTCTTTCTCAGATAGAGAGAAGGTAATTGGGTAGTTGCCTTTTATCTTTTTGTACTTTAGTCGCACATGGTTTCATTTTATTTTACTCTACTATAAAAAAAGTAGATAACTTATGTACAGTCGCGGAATGAAAAGGTTCGTCACCTTAGTGTCGATATTCGTTTGCACTAGTACTCCAGTACTGCAAGAGTCCATTATGCCAACATTCCAGTGCAAGAAACAGCGCTGCTAACATTTGAATAAATATGACGTTTGCTATCGAATAAGGTTTTGCTTGTTTTTTCTATCCCGTCAATGTATTAAACCAAATATAATACCAAAATGTATTAAAACCTCAACCATGTAGGAGAAATTATGATATTTTGAAATGTTAACTTTTGTATTTAATAATTATTTAAAAATTGAATTTAATTAAGTATTAACACAAAATGAAAATTATAACTAATACTTAAATATATGAACATAAAAAGATTTAAAATAAAAATAGCAGACTATAAACAAGGTTATAAATTTAAAACCTCATCAAGTCCATCGCAACGAGGCATGGTACCCAAGATACTGGCAGCATTGCCTCTTTGGATGGCCAAACTAATACGTTGGCCAAGGTAGCTGCCAGCTCTTGGATCCCCAGTAGACTCGATAACTCTCTTTGAAATTTCTTCAAAAAGAGCTCGAGCCCCAGGGCCCCACGGCCCCAG
Organism: Coenonympha arcania; assembly: GCA_036785405.1. Classification (NCBI taxonomy): domain Eukaryota; kingdom Metazoa; phylum Arthropoda; class Insecta; order Lepidoptera; family Nymphalidae; genus Coenonympha; species Coenonympha arcania. Next base: position 2,491,368 of record CM072069.1, read on the forward strand.
AGTCTCCACACCAAAAGGCGCAAATATGAAAATCTTGTCAAGAGATTCATATTTGCGTCCCTTGGCCCGTTCGGCACTAGTAGCCGCAGCCCCCGCCATAGAGGAGGTCGCCTCAATGTGGGACGCAGCCAGGGTGTCAGCACAAGTTGCGTCCCAAACAAGCGACCTCCCTAAACGCCAGGGAACAAGCGTCATCCCATCGGGTCTCTTGCCATCACCACGCGCCAGACCAGTTGGTTCTAATACAGCTGGCACGTGGGCGGTAGCAAGAGACCTCCGGATGATGTCGTTAAGGGCACTATGGCGGTGGAAGCGACCGGCACTTTTGGGACAGGAGAGACCATGGTGACCGTAGGAATCAACGCTCTCGCCGCAATGGCAACGATGAGGTTGAATGATGCTTGCGCCTAGCCTTAGACCGATTAAAACTGTTAGAGTGGTATGGTCTATTAATGTTCCCAGGTTGGCAGCAGGGAGAGCATGGAGCCAGTAGCCGGACTCTTTAGCAGAGACAGCGAGAAGGCGGGCTCTGTCTTTTTTTGAACTCGCTTGTGCTAGTAAGGAGTCAAAAGTTTTTCTGCAGACGATGTCGTCCCACTGTCTCTGCGAAAGAGGAGAAATCGGCAGCAGATTTGGACTTATCACAGACCATTTGTTCCTTGCCTCTGCCAAGCACGACACCTCGATGGATCCCAAGCAGGGAGAAATAATTTTTCCAAAAAGAGAATGTGTGCTGTAGACAGAGGAAAGGAAAGAAGGTAGTGAAACACTGGAAATTTTTCGGATTCCCAGGCCTCCATACCTAATAGGAAGAGAAGCCTGATTCCATGCCTGGGTACTTAAGGGACAATTAAGAATATTAGTTAGAACATCTTTAATTTAATTTAATTTAATCTTTAATTTTGAAATTATGACATTGACTGATTGACAATAGTTTTAACAGAAATAATAATGTCAGGTTGAATTAACAAGAAGGTTGCAGTTTATCCTTAATAATCTTGTTGACAAGATAAATAGTCAAACTACCTTGATCTGAACAATTTTGAACTTTACTAACGCACAGTTAAACTTTATTTTCTCTAACTCGAGTCTATTCTGTAACACAGTTTCAAAACGTAATATGTGCTCGTGATACGTTGAACGAATCAATTTGAAAATCGACGAACCTTTTCGTTCCGCGACTGTACACCGACTTAATCCGATATAGTTTCAAACATCGTGTTAAAAAAGTTGTCCCCTTTCCACTTAATGGTTCTCTCACAAAAATGTTTATAATTTTTTTATTTCAATGGATTTTACCATTTAGTTTGAATCTGAATAACGATACCAGGGCGACCAATTAATTCAGAATAAATCATTGCAGATGTATGTTTTATTCCCCAAGAGACCAAACTACGGCAAAATTTCGCTATCTATACATCCAAAACAATAATTAAGAAAAATTAATCAATTTAGTTTTTTACGAGATCATGTCGGCTATTTATCAGCATATGAATTCAAATAAATGAAAATATAAAAAATTACTTCCCTGGCACAGTGGACACGAGATGGGATTCATAGTCGCGGGTTCGATTCTCGCTACGGAGCACCTTGGAGTTTGATAATTTCTAAATTGGCTCAGGTCTGGTCTGGAGGCTACGGCCCCGGCTAGTTACCACTCAATCAGCAAAGACGAATCGTCAAGTAAAGCCTTACGGTGCGATGCTGTGTAAAAACCTTTACGGGCTGCTTACCCCTTCCAAGTTAGTACGATAACATCTTTTGCTGCATCGTCACTTAGTATCAGATGGAGATCGCAGTCATGTAGTTGCAGAGTATGTGAGTAAAAAAAAATCGGGTTTGACAGACGGACGGAGAAAGACTTACCATAAGGGTTCCATATTGATCATTTTGGCATGGAACCCTAAAAAACAAAACGTGACTTACGTAAAATTTTTATTCTTGGCTAATTGGTTTACTATATCGAACAGCAAGCCGCTGTAATTCGTGACGGAACCAGATTCATTTTGATGCAAGATCGTCCATGGAGGATTCTGAAAACAGGATATTATATTAACGGTGTGTAGAAGCCGTATTTAAGCGATTTTGAATGAAGTTTTATTCGAAAACTATAAAGAAAATTACTTTCAAATTTACACGTCATGTATTTTGGGTCTTTAATCTAAAATCGCTAAGAAGCATAAACACGATTGGATAAAATTTTCTCGATACAAAGTTCTCTCAAAAGTTGCTCCAAAATCTCAGTTTTTCGAGTTTTTATCGGACACTATATTGTATATAATTGTAATTTTTGCTGTCGGTAATAATAATATCCAAGAACGCTAAGAAACAGATTTTTGATAACCAGCTTAGTTTTTGAGTAATTAGGTAAAAGGTCGTATTTCTGTTATATTCTTCCGTGACGCTGCATGTCGCACCTACCAACGTATCCGTGAGAGTGAGAAAGACAAAAATAAATTCAATAAATCCCCTTAAAAACAATGCAATGATTAAATCCACGAAAACGAGGTTCTTTACACTTTGTATACTGTAGAGTTGGAAGGAGGTCGCATTAAATCGGTTATCGGCTGGCTTGTTGCCGTGTTCGCTATCAGAGAATAATAAACTCAAAATTCGAACACTTCATGAAGCATCATCATTCACCCTTTAAACACTTACCAATGGAACCCGGGTTGCAACCGCTATTCTATCCAGTTTTCTGATATATATTTTTACTTATTACTATTTTATATGTGTATACTGTGAGAGTTAATAAATACTAGTTCCAATGACACGCGTTTTATTTATCTAACAAGGGCGAATAACGCCCAAAAGCGGTACCCAGGTAAATCAAATTTACATTAAAAGAAAACCAAAATTACAAAGGAATAACTATTGCTTGTTGCAGTTTAGGAATTGACTGAATCACTGAGATTCCCTGACACAAGAACTTGGACCAATTACTAGGTAAATGGTATACTGAGTAAGTCTTCCTTCTTTAATAAGTCCTTTCCGGTTCAGGCTATCAAACTATGGAATGTCCTACCTCTCGATATCAGAGAGGCCCAGACTATAGGACAGTTTAAAAGGCTAGTTAAAGACCACTTTATATCTCAGTTGCCTGGGTGCTGATGAATAATTACTGTCACCTATAAATATGTTATTATATTTATTTATTCTGGCATCACCTACCTCGTATCCAATGTAAAATATTCCTTCATGCCATTGGTTGCCTGGAAAAAATCGCTATGTAGCGATAAGGCCGCCAAGTTGTACTCCTAAGTTTGTGTTTTCATTATTTCTTCTTTTTTATATTTTTATTCTGTGGTGTGCAATAAAGTGTTTATCTATCTATCTATATCTATCTACTTACGTGATACGTTATAATTGGGAGCTCCTTCCCCCGGAATCCGTGCTGGACGTGAGGAAACAGGACGTCATCGAATTTGAACCCGTCTATGGGACGCCACGCACCCACCTGCAAAAGCGACATGAAGCCAAAACCCCCCAGTTTTGAATGCATCACATCTTGTTCATCATCACGTTTCTTGGGATATTAGATGTTTTAGAAATTATTGACCAGTGAGTTTTGGGTACCAAACTCCTCCTAAACGGCTCTTCCGATTGTTATGAAATTTTCTGTGCATGTTTGGAAGGTCCGAGAGCAGGTCGTAAGCTAGTTTTTTTATATCCCTAGTGGTAAAACAACGTCGTCGCCGGGTCAGCTAATACTATAGAAAATGTTTTGTTTGGTCATTAAGTACGTTAAGAATGTCAGGTCTTTCGCTGGCATGCACGAATCACTCATTTTTCCACCCACTAGTAGCCGAAATAATGTCAAATGTGCTTTGAACGCAACAGAGTTATAGATATTTCAATCCACGAAGACGCGCCCCACTCTATCAAAATAACTTATGTCTTATTCGATTCGTATGGAGTTTGACAGTGTGGGACGCGTCATCGAGGATTGAAATATCTATACAGCAAAAGCTACTGCGTCCAGTTTCCAGACTTACATGCAAAAGCTCCGTACGTTTGACAGAGAAATCTGACTCATTCCCCGTGGGTAACTGCTGCAGACTCCGTCCCCTGTAGGTGTCCCCCCAGGTGTCACCAGCTTTCACTCGCCAGGACGAGCAGTTCCCGCATTTGCTCTTCACTGATATGAATTGCTGCAGGTAACACCAAGCTGTGATAGTTCAACTCAGTTGTGCGCGCGGCCCTATGTGTGCGTGGCACAGATCAGGGAAGGAGCGGGCTTGTAACTATACAACTTTCATTCGTGTGGCAATGACACGGCAGTCGTCGTCCGAGCAATACAAACATAGAGTTGTATATTTACAAGCCCACGCACTCATAGGGCCGCGCGCACAACTGAGTTGAACTATCTATAAACTAGTTATATTATGTGGTCAAGTGGTGCAGGTTGTAAAAAATACCTGCATATGCTTCAACAAGGTATCTTTGCGTTGAAGCTTGGTCGGTCGAATGGCTTCCCATTCCTCGTCAGACACCTGGGCGGCCACATCGAACTCTTCTTGAACCGCTGCGTCTAGGGCCGAGATGAAAGCGTCCATCAACTCTTGAGCATAGCACAGAAGTCCATTCTGCCAAGGAATTGTATGGGAAAATAAACAGCGTGCAAAAAACAGGTGTTCAAACTTCAAAAAACACGAAAACAAATACAAAAACTGTTTGAAAAGTTCTAAATGCTTTAGCAGATCTTTGACTGCTGGTGTTTTTTCGGCGGTTATTATAGAGGCCCGACTTTACTAAAGTTTTGTGGATTTCTGTGGAGCAATTCAGCATACTTTGGTGTATTTCTGCGTTCGTACCTTGCAATCTTCGTTATCATCAGTAGCGTTGAATACATAGGCGATGTTCTCTCCCTCGTACATCTCGCTGATCATACTACCCACGTCATCGGTTTGGGTGTGTGTGTCCGTATCGGATATAACATACAGCCACTGCGCCTGAGGGTGTGACATGAGGAGCCCGCGAGCCGTCTCCATCATCGTACTTAATACATCTGTTGTCACTATTGCTACGAAATTTTCCCCTAGAATATTAGAAGAGTTACAAGAATCTCGAAATCTTTTTTTTTTAATACTTTAAAGGCTAGCGCTTGACTGTGATCACACCTGATGGAAAGTGTTGATACAGTCTAAGGTGGAACGCGCTTACCTAGAAGATGCCTATTCACCCTTGATTTGGAGGCACCCGGGTTGTAAGTGGCAGGAAAGACACTGCCTGGGAGTGTATTCCAGGCCTTTATTTTGCCAGTGCGAATCAGGAACGAGGAACCAAACCGCTTCGTACGTCAACTATGTATGGGTGGAAGCCTTTACGATTCCTTGCCGTTTTATGGTAGAAAGGTGACGGGGGAACCAAATTAAAAAGTTCCTGTGCACACTCCGAAATATATTCTATAGAATACCGATAGACAGGCAACCTTACGACGATGTTCAAGGCTTTGAAGTTTTTTGTGGACCAGTGTCGGGTTGCCGATGAGTCTTCTAGCACGGCGATCCATCGAATCCAAAGCATCAAACTGGTACTTGGCAGAGCCATCCCACAAGTGGCTACAGTACTCCACATAACTTCCATACATCTTTAACAGCTGCAAAGGCAACATGGATTACTTCGCAAAGAACTCACCAATATATTTAACAGGCAGCTTCGACAACACTTTGTAGACCTCTTTCCGTCGTAAATACTCGTTCGCTTCATGCTTAAACTTGAACACTGTGACCGATACTGAGAAGACTTCGTCATCGTCTATCTGTGACGTCAAGGCTTTTACCACCCGCGACACCATATCACGACCTGAAATTAATTAATTTTTACCCCTTCAAACTAGAAGTTTATATTTCTGGACCTATCTTTGGAATGTCTCCACAATCTCCACAATCGGCGTGGTTGCAATCTATATTCCTCACCTTCATAGAAGAATTCGATAAGACATGAGAGAGATTAGGAACAATACCGACTGTTGACTTTTCACAGAGACACTTGAAGAAACATCCGCTAATTTCCTAACTCTAGACTGGTACTGGCACACCTAGAATTCGAATCAAGGATCAAACAGGCCGAAAAACTCTACTCCAATAGCCAAATCTTAAAGTGTCCTTACTCCTCCTCGAGATATAACGACTAAGTGTATTTCCGTAATGCCGCTCTAAACACTTTCAGGATACCCAATAGGTAAAACCTGTCCACAAATCGATATCAGAATCTCGCATGCTAACCTTCAATGACTCAATGATTTGTACAGAACAGACTTACCGAATACAGTATAGCACTTACTCAAAGTGTCATCATGCAGAATGATGGCAGACTTCCAATGGAATGCTCTCCTCGTCCTAAAGTCCAGAAATAGCTGCGGCAGCTCCTGCCCCTCCTCCGCGAAGGTCACAGTGATGGCAGAGTCCGCTGGCAGTCGAGGGCAGTCCACTTCCGTCAGTGCGAATAACAGGAGCTCCTCCTCTTCCGTCCTCGAAAATAAAGACCAGGTGTCTTCACAGGACGCCACACTGAACACTGCCAGAAAACCTAAAGAATGATGGAAGGTTCAGAAAAAAGCTTAATACTAAAAACGACTGTAGGTTAAATTAAACCTTTTCAACCACTTCTTGATGATCTAATGAATACATAGTTGTTTTGGTGATGGCGAGCGTGCTTTCATGGTGTTTTCTCGCACACACATATTTGGAAGAATCAGAGTAATCTGGATTGGCCTTGCAGGCCTTTTAAATCTCCTTTTTTGGCCCTATACCAAAACAGCGTACTGAAAGTCTAAAGCTCTCATCTGGCTGCCCAATCGCCCAATATTCCGACTAGGTATAGCTTATGGGTCTGATCCTTATGGGTCTCCAGCTCGTTAGCAGCTAGCCCAGACCTTGCACTCAACTAAATTAAAAGATTGGTCCATGACAAACACCTTAAGCAGAACATGCCCTTACCCTTCTTCAGACTGATGGCTGTCCAAGAGAAGTAATGTACGTTGACGCCCCCGTGCTTGAGTTCCACCCGCGTCAGCTCCTTGATGTAGTCCTTCACGTCGTCTAGCACGGACTGATACTCCTCGCCCAGGAACTGGCGGTCCAACACCACGGCTGGGTTAACAAGCCATCGGTTTACATGATTATGAGTTATGGCCATTTTTTCAGGTAAGGACTCTTCTTGCAGAGTCCGTCCAGATGTGTCTTACCAGTGCATTGACAGATAATTATCGTATTACATGATCATGGATACTCTTCCATCAGGTGGACAGTGAAAGGACTCTTCACCCTGACTATGTTTGGAAGATATATAACTACCCGGTAGCACTTTACCCAGTGGCATTGCTGGATAATCACAATAAAACTTATGTCGATGTCTCAGGATGATATAAGTGCAGTTCAGAGCAATGTATGGCATTGCAATGCAATTTTCTGATTGGCTGCTGCAAGGCGGACGTATAACTTAACATCCAGTGAACTTCTGAATTGCTTCTCATTCAATTCCATTAAAAAATTTATCTAAACGCAGTGATTAAGGTTCAATTAGACACCTACCTCCTGAAACCTATTTAGAGTTTTAAACCGCAGCTTTTGTATTGTAGCAATTAAGTACCACTTGCGAAAACAACGTGAGCAATTGAGCATGCCGGATATCTAAGAGTGTGTGAAACCTGCCAACTCGCACTGAGCGAGCGAGATGGTTGACCAAACTCTCCAAAAATAATATAAATCTTACCGATAGAAGCATTCGCGGTTATCAGCGACGGGAAGTCCTCCATCCTCCCGCAACCAAAAAAACCAAACACTACTAGAAATGTCCATAATTTCATTTTTCCCCGCAACCGTCCCACAGCGTTCAGACGCTTTATGTGAGGCCCTAGTCATAATTCGCGTAAAAAAACTAATTATGATTTCTAATCACAAGGTGTTATTTTATTTATGGTTTGATTAGTAGCACTGGAGGAACCATCCAGGTGGGGTATGTTGGTATTTCATGTTTTACTACCTCAGAAGCTCGGCGGTAAGTTTTCGTAGTGGCCTAGTTTTTAGGAGACAATATATAAGGGGTGTGTCGAATTTTATCTATTATTTTAAGTATTCGAATGAAACCTTGTTATTTTAAATGTTTGTGACTCAAATTCAGTCAAATGGAACGAAATTCAAAAAATATATCTACGAGATATTGACATAGATATCCGATCGATCACGTGATTAATCGCAGGCAACTGTTATTTTTGAATTTCATTCCACTAGAACTACCGACAGGTTTCTGCGTCGATGTACTACCTACAGATATGAGATAATATGCTTCTGGTACGTCTAATGGCCAAGGTGGTCAGATAAGTAAGAACTAAGAATTATAATTTAAATTTTAGACGTACCTATGTGATAGATATGCACCTGCGATACCAGTCCCCTGATTTTACCTTCCATTATGGAAGCTTTAAGCTTTTGGAGACGTATGTCACTTCAAAGAAAATGAGGACAAGTTTTTCGTACAAATATTTTTATTTATTTATTTATTTATTGTACAAAAATGTTTAGATTGTCTTTTTTAAAATTGGACGCCCACCACGTGCTTACGCTTACACGCTGAAAGAATAATGTAGTGGAGTGGCATTCATTTTTAAATTAGACCGTCTATACATGTATTAGGAAACAAAAATAACACCCTTGTTTCTTACAGACTAAGCGTCTCGTGAAAGGTCATGCGCATAAAAAATTCAGCTTCGGGAATTACGAAAACGGCTCACGTGGCCACTTTCATTAGGCGGCTTAATTTACACGTCATTCAAAATATAACTTGTGGGATTATTAGGTATTATTTCTCAGGTAGGTATTGTGTTTAGAACTAGTTTTTGCCCACGGTTTTACGTATGCCCGAGTGAGCTAATCTAATTTTATTTTATATACTTACCTACTCAAGTGAAATAATTATTTATTCGATGTATTATATTGCATTTAGATTTAAGTACCCATAAATTGAGCATGGAACAAATGTTAATGAACAAAAAAGTGATCCTCTATTTTTCTCATCCGTTGACGTGTACGGAATTCTAAAAACATGCAATTATAATTATAGCCAGTAACCAATAATGCTAGTTACCGTATTGCGGTAAGTATAATAAACATTTTTCAAATGCTTCTGACCATGGAGTTAAATATACTAAATATAATTAATTCCATGCGTTTGGCCAACTTGAAAGCCACCACCACAAAAGTCTGGAAGAGTCCGGAGATACAAAATGGAGTGGAGTAAAGAATAAATAACTTTTGATGCCTTTTACTTAGAATTACCAACTATCCTCCTCCACCAATTTTAACAAGCTTTTTAGGGTTCCGTAGCCGAATGGCAAAAAACGGAACCCTTATAAATTCGTCATGTCTGTCTGTCCGTCCGTCCGTATGTCACAGCCACTTTTTTCCGAAACTATAAGAGGTATACTGTTGAAACTTGGTAAGTAGATGTATTCTGTGAACCGCATTAAGGTTTTCACACAAAATTTTAAAAAAAGTAGTAAATTTTGGGGGTAATACTTAGAACTGAAACTCAAAAATTTTTTTTTCATCAAACCCATAATATGTGTGGGGTATCTATGGATAGGTCTTCAAAAATGATACTAGGGTTTCTAATATCTTTTTTTTCTAAAATGAATAGCTTGCGCGAGAGACACTTCCAAAGTGGTAAAATGTGTGTGTCCCCCCTGTAAATTCTAAAATAAGAGTATGATAAAACTAAAAAAAATATATGATGTACATTACCATGCAAACTTCCACCGAAAATTGGTTTGAACGAGATCTAGTGAGTAGTTTTTTTTAATACGTGTTGAATTGATATTCAACAAGTCTAATATTTTGTTTAATTTTGATGACGACAGATGGCGTTGCACGTATTTAACTCGCGGAATTTGGTGGGCAGCGTTGTTTACTGGTTAGTTTACTTTAATACTATTGAGAATTGGTCTTGATAGTGCGGAACCCTCAGTGCGCGAGCCCGACTCGCACTTGACCAATTTTTTATTCTTCAGTGGCATTTTCAGTGGAGACCCAGCTTTGTTGTTAAAAGTTGTGATGTTGGCAGCATAGACAACTGACACTAGGGATCCGCCTCCTTCATCTGAGTCGTAGACCTCAGATGAATGAGCCGATTGGGATTGGGATTATTGGTCTGAGTCGTCGACCCACTGTACTTATAGCTCTATGCTGCTAATAGATTGGCAGTTGACACGTTGACAGCTGCTGACGTTGACATGTTTTGACGTCACAATATGGCATAATTGCGAATTTGCAGTGGATTTATTTTCATTTTGAATTTCTAAAAACTTTATTTGTACCGATTTTGTTCGCAGTTTATAATGATTTGATTTTTGTATTTGTTGGTTTTATTTAGATTCTGTTTTGTATTTGCAATTGTTTCAGCTATCTAAGTTAATAGTTACCTACGTACTTTTTTGTTTTAAAGTGAATTTAGATTTCACAAAATATGTACTAAAGTAAATTTAGTAGATACAACAAAAAATGCCTACACATCACAACAATTACAAGAAGTGTTTCATAACAGTGGGAACTACACGTTTCGATCTACTTTGCAAATCAATTCAAACACCCGAAGTGATTCGCGCCTTAAAAAAACTCGGATGTGAAGAAATTACCTTTCAAATAGGCAACAGTGATTACGAGCCAGGTGTTTATGAGAAAGAAGGCGTTAAAATTGAATTGTACAGGTTCAAAGATTCGTTGAAAGAGGATATGCGAAGTGCCGATCTAATTATAAGTCACGCCGGCTCTGGAAGTTGTTTGGAAGCGTTAGAAGAAAATAAGCCATTACTCGTTGTTATCAATGAAGAATTAATGGATAATCATCAGATGGAGTTGGCTGAGCAACTGCATATGTCTGGGAATCTCTATTACTGTACTTGTGATACACTGGAGAACACTTTGGAAACTGTGGACTTTAGTTGGCTTTCCCCGTTGGGTAAACCTACGCCAAGCAACTTTGTTAAATATCTAGATAGTGTATTTACTGTTAAGAATCATACCAAATAATTATATACAACTTTTGAAAGCTTATGGGTGTAATTTTACAGTACATTCTATAAAATAAAACATGTTGTTTTCCCAGATTTCTGGGTTTGTAAATAAGAATTATTGATCTAAGTGAATATAATATGTAATAAAACACTGTTATACTTATTCAAATTTTTATTGAAAATATAAATCACAACAAAATCATTTCAATAAAAAAGGTTTTAAACTTACATTTTTGGGTAAAGGATTCAATGTTTTTAGTATAAATACAAAAAAATATTAGTACTGCACTTAAAGTGTGAATCTGCAATTTAAGTATATTGTAATTTTGAAAAGCCATCTGCATTTAAAACTATAGAAGATAATAAATAAATAATTGGACGAGGAACAGACCATTCTTTTGCTGAGCGGAATACTGTACCATAGGCAATACAATTTCATGAAAATCACATGTAAAAAAATCTGTGATTTTTTTTAACCGACACGAGTTTTTATATTTTGGACAATGAACCAGTTTTGAAATGACTTCCACAGGCAGGAGTGATTCTAAGATTATTTTTAGGGTTCTGTAGCCAATAAGTGACACCAACAAAACCCTTACAAAGGCCAGTTCAGTCTGCTTGGATGTTATAGCCATATCTTTACCCCGAGTTTTATTCATGAAGATCTTACTTATAAAGTGCCTTACTTTATAATTATGTTGTGGAAATTCAAAGGTTTTTTGAATTTGCTTTGGTGATAAAACTTATTCCTTGTCTACATCAAAAGGAAACCTTTGAGCAAATGTAGAGAGATATATATATCTCTACATGCAAATGCTGCATAGGCTGGTGCGGCTCCACCACAGATGTCTTACGTTGCTATGTCAACGGCACTAATAAAATCGCTTAATTTTCATCATAGCTTAGGAAAATCAAGAGATTCTACTGGCACATTTGACACAAAAACGTGGCCAACTCTTAGTGGGCATTGAACAAGCAGCCTTAAAGCAGGTTCACACTCCAAGCTAATATTTACAATCTAAACTAATTTCTTAGCCTCGAAGAAACTCTTGAGATGTCTCATCTGCCAGTAGCCGATGGCCACAAGCACGCCCGTCTGCAGCAGAGACCACCACAGCACCCGTGAGTTTGTGCTCTCCGACGTTTGCCTGAATCGTTCTTCACGGTGCTGGAAACATTGCAAACATAATTAAAAATAATTTCCAACGAAAATCATTCAATACTGCATTTCATTGATTTATTTTGTGGACCGAATGGTGTAGTGGGAAGTGATCCTGCTGTCTGCGTCAGAGGTCAAGGGTTTGATTTCCACAAACGGAAAATATTTGTGCAATGAGCATGAATGTTGTCTAGTGTCTGAGTGTTTTTCAATATATTTATGTATATTAAAATTAACATTATGTATATTTATCAGTTATCTAGTACCCAAATCACAAGCCATCTCTTACTGTGTGGCTAGATTGGGATGTGTCTGTCTTGATATTTTTTTTACTCAATAAATGTTTATATATTTGACTGCAATCTCACCTGATGTTAAATGAAGGTACAGCAAAAGATGTTATTGTACTAACTTGGAAGGCGTTAATATAACCCAGTTAAGCGTTTGGGTTTGAGGTACAGAGTAACAAACCCGAACGCTAAATCACTTTTACCACTAGTGTGGTGAGTGGTAAGGTGACCTGAGCCAATTTAGAGAGTCTACAGTCAAAACCTTCCACCTAGGCCCATATTTTGTAAAATTGACACTTGCAGCAATGATCACTGTTGTCTATGATTCATTATTCATTACCGATTTATAAAGTGAAACAAAAATTAGATTTTGTGGCGAACCTTCAATGGATAAAAAATTAATGTCAAATGGGCTTGTTGAAGGTCACTGAATGTTCATCATTGTGATACAGGACCCAGATTGGGAATCGTTTGTAGGACCTCCAACTGGGGCTGTTTGCATGGCAACTGTGATGTCATCAAACAACCCATGAAGCAGCTACTATTTATACAAGTACATACCCTCTGGTAACTCTGTTCCTTGGTAATTTGGTGAACCTGGTCGAGCAGCTGTCTGATTCGCAACTGCAGCTCGCTAAGCTTGTCTTTCTGGGCCACATTGGCGTAGTCCACAGCATGCTCGCCCACTTGGATGTCTAAGTGCACCTGAAAACATCACAAAATACAGTGTAAGCTCAACTTATTTGTATGTGCGTTTGTGTGAATGTTTGTTACTCCTTCGCATCAAAACTACTGAACTGATTTGGCTGTTAATGGATTATGCCCTGCATCAAGAAATAAATACATTTATTAGGAAGAACATGATTCACGCAAAAAAAAAGTTTTATACTAAATAATAATTTCAAAGCATGTGTAAAGTTATTTGTACAGGTGTAGGTGATGTTATAGTTGAGGTTGATCATTTATTACACTAGTCACAATGGTACCAATTCTGACCCAAATCTGAACTAAAATAATTATTAAATAAATAAATAAAATATTTAAATAATTATTAGACATAGCTAAAAATAGTGCTAGCAATCCTTTCCCAGCATTTTCACTAGATACTTGATAGCACTATTTTTAGACATATTTTAATATTTTGCAGCTCATTGTTCATTTAAATGGGGCAACAGACTGCTTGTTGCATGTTGCATTCACTGTCACACTTACAGTCTGTACCTGCCACTGTCAGTCTTCCTATATTATTGCACTGTGAGAAGTGATTTATCTACCCTCTGAGAATTGGGTACTAGATGGATAGTGATAGATAGACTTTTTTTATCCACAGCAGGAAATAATATTCATTTGCATATCCTAGGGCTAGCCCTCTAGTATGAATATTATTCATATGCCATTGTGATGGAATAACAAAAAAAAATTATTTAAAAGTTAAAAGTCAAAACTCTACTGCCAGGTTTGGAAAGCAGGTTTTCACCGAGAAGAACTGGCAAGAAACTCAGCACTAGCTCTTTTCAAAAAAGTCATTATATACAATAATTTTCTTAAATAATATCAAAAATTTACATAATTTTTAAGATATCTTTCTAAGATTACAAGAATCCTTGTCATTGAAAAATCCTTGTCATTTGCAACTTACCCTCAATTGTGATCCACTGAACCAAGAGGTGCTGTTTGAGTACATGCACAGCACATGTTCTCCGGGTGTTGTTGACGTGAACGAGATCATTCCCTCGGAAGAGTACACCCTGGATAGGACCACTCTGTCATTAGGGTCTCGAACTTCTACATGCATTCCTATACCAGGTGAAGACGGCATGAAGCCTCCCGAGCGAGGATCAAACAGCTCCACTTTGTAATTCACTAGAAACAATAAATAATTGTATTGTATTTTCATTTTCATTGACAATCGTCGTGCGTTTGATTCCCACAACTGGAAAATGTTTGTGTGATAAGCATCAATGTTTTCTAGTGTCTGGGGTGTTTTGAATATATTATATTTATTATGTTAGTATTATGTAAATTTATCAGATTTATTTATCTATTTTTTATTGAAAAAACTATCACATAATGTATAACACACACTTAACCCACAGTGAAAAATATAAAATGAATATAATATAAAATAAAATACATAGACATTAATCTTTTGATAAATCATATAAACTAAATATATACCTGTGAATGTTCATACTTAAATATTTGAGGGCATACACACACATGTAGCACAGTGGTCAAAACCTCTGCCCAGAACAGGAGGTTGAGGGTTTGAATCCCAGGCAAACAATTCTGACTGTTCAGGTGTCTTAATGTGTCTTTTTAAGCTTTACATTCAAGGCTCATTCAAATGGACAGGAAGATAAAATAAGATAAAAATGATTCTTAAATCTATGATTCTTATAGCTATGTTATGGAAACCGTTTTGCATATACTTAAATCTTAGAGTTCTTCTAGACCTACATACGGGTGTATAAAACCTGCCAATCTGCAGCATTGACCAGCACATGAGCACACAAGGTGGTAGGTTATGGTAAACCTTTATCACCGCGAGAGAACACCTCTGCTGTTGTAGGCCGGCTACCAGCTGATGTGATGAATTAATCTAATGTATTTGAAGTAAAAATACAAATGTGTCTCAGCTCTCACCTATCACCGTCGTGTCATCAGGGATTTCCTCTATGAAACATTTCCTCTCACCCTCTGCTATGTGGAAATATAATGCTGATGCATAATCTAGAACCAACACTAAGGTAACTAGAGACGAGAAGCTAATAAACTTCATTTTCTCAGTTAATATCAAGTCGCACCTTGTCGGCAATCGGCAAATTCGAAAGCAAATTCAATGCAAAATTTTGTTTTTCAAACTTGGCTGACATGACACACGTCATCAGTCATCACAGACTAACACACATGAGACAGCCCTACACAGACAAACAACATTGTTTTTTACCTCCTGGCCAACACACAGACTTGGCACAGACAAAAGTCACCGAAAGCGGCTAAGAACAAAATCACAGCGAAATACAGTGATGCTAGTTTTTTATGACCTAAGTTGAAAATATATCGTTGATGGTAGCCAACTATTAAACTAAGGTATCGTTTATCCTACCCATTGTATAGCCCACTGAGCAAATTCATTCCTTCCTTCCTTCCTGTCAATGTTCCTACTCTGGTGACGCCTTTTAAGCATCTTCTAAGCGCCACTTGGCAGATTAAAAATAGTGGCGCTAATTTTGTAGAAGGGGCCAGTCCATATTGTTTTCAAAGTTTGTGTTTACATAATGGGTTTAATCATCTGTGCCGGTGACGTTTGGACTAGTGCTAGTCCACAGACCAGTGTTAGTAGACCACCTAGAGTCTAGACTATGGTCACACTATGGTTCGAACTTCGGTGACGTTGACGTCGACGTATTTATTTTCATTTTTTTAATAATAATTTTTCAAGATCTTTTGCTGTTTCAAAAATGATTGATGAACCAAGTTTTAATGAATAGCGGGATACATTTATAACTTAAGTCTTAAACTTAAACAAAAACCCTAAAACTATCACAATAATTAATAAGTTTTTATTTACTTTTAGATTAGCTAAAGATTGTTGTGAGTTTATCAACAAGAAACTATGGATCCTTTCCTAATAGCAGCTATTGTGAGCGCTATTGTAATTATTGTTCTTTCGATTGCGTTTCTACGGATATTTCAAGTTAAACCACAACGTAAGTATCGTAAGTAAGGCTCCAGCTGTTTCAGTATTGTGAAGCCAAAGATTTGAAAATTGAAAGATTTGTGTAATAACCAATATTGCATATTTTGTGATATAGTCACTTACAGTCAGTGAATGTAGTTTATTCACATGGAGGTAAAATGAAGTTATTGTAGTCTTCTTTATTTGTGCTGTAAGGTAGTTATAAATTTCAGACTGTATAAATGGAATACCCTGATGAATGCTTGTAAATTATTACACAACTGCAATAACTGTCCATGAGAGGAATTTAGTTATCTAGTTCTCTGTTTACTGTATTGCTGGTTATGATACCTGTACATAATTTTTGTTTTTATTTTAAACAGCTGGTGCGAAGCCAAGGGCAGTAGCACAAAGAGATGGCGGCCCGGGCAGGGTGCAGGCGGTGAGAAATCAGAGGGCTCGCATGAGAGCTAATGGTGAGGCTTTTATGTAAAAAGTTTGTATTGTAAGCTTTTAAAATAAATGAGGTACTTAAGGGGCATGTCTTCTTCATGTCATTACTTGTGTGCCTGCAAGATTCAAATTTTTTATGGTTTTTTAATTTCATTGATTTTTTTAAAGCTCATTGATTTCAAAAAGTATTCTTTGAAAATATTTTCATAAAACCTTCCATACTTATTAACATAAATATACATTTTGGAGTTGACTGGTTATTACCCAGCCAGCAGGGCATCAGTAGGATGCCAGCAGGACACAATGTGAAAAGTGTGAAAGACAACCTCCCAGCCAGGTACATTTGATTTCATCTTGCCTGGCAGCTGGATCAATATAAAAAATATCTAATCACTCTTGGCCTGTAATTGTTTACATTAACACTAAGTTTTGTTGTACGACTTTTAAAAATTCAGTATTAATTTATTTCATACAAAATAAAATTATTTATGTAAAGTGGCATTTCACTGTTGCGGTTTCGCGCCGCGTGATTGCACGCCGGCCGCTCGTTGCCACTTGCCCATGTTACATTACAGAGTAGGAATAAGTTGAGCATCTATGTAAAATATTGAATATTTAATATTTCACATGTATCGAATAATACAGGCCGAGAGCGATTTAGTGTTTTTATATAACCCTGTATAACAGTTATAAGGATCTGCCATACGGTTTAGATGATCACTGTTCAAATAAAGCTTATTTGCAATCGCATTTTTTCTATTCTCTCAGTTACAGTTAATAGTTAGATTACTGAGCCAAAACAACGGTGTCACCGCTACACGCACCACTCCAAAACATGTAATAATTTATGCGCGTCAAGTGTACAGGATTTCACGCCAAATATTCGTTACTCGGCTGAGAGCGCCGCCGAATATTTGGTATTCGGTATTCAACCAAATTACTATTTGTTGCATCTCTAGTCTAGAGACAACTGATTATAATAAACATCAGCCTATCAGTCTGTGTTGTGGTTTCGGCAGCTGCCAGACACCAAGCAGCTCTCATTGAAGAGGAGCCCGGTGTAGCAGAGGATGTGGAAGAGGAAGGCATCCCTGAAGCAGAGAAGGTGGAGTTCGATGACAAGATGGGGGCTAAGGTATTTTAACAAAGTATTTCAACAAACTCAGGGCAGATATGCATAGATAGATAGATAGATAGATAGATAAACACTTTGTTGCACACCACAATAAATAAGAAATCATCAAAACACAAACTTACGAGTACATTTTGGCACTTGCAACTGTAAAAAGCAAACAAGCAGTATGCCATTTTGCAAGCAAAAATTTGTACTTATATAAACACTAGCTGGCTGGGCAAACGTTGTTTTGCCATTAGAGATATAAAAAAATAGCTTACGACCACAGCTCAGCACAGCTGTGTACAAATACAAAACATACACAGAAAATTTCATAACATTCGGTCGAGCCATTTCAGAGGAGCTAGACAAAAATTGTTACGAGAATTTAATATACCTATTAGAAAAAAAAGTTGTGAAGATGATACTGCTATTCCTGCAATTTTAATGCGTAAGGCTATCACGTCTTTCTAGCTTACAAATTGAGAAAAACCTATTTAAATTTGAATATTGGGTGCAGACCCGTGTAGTTTGCTTTAAAAAAAAGATTCCCACTTTTTAAATCTTTTAACTTGTTGCGTTTCAGAAACGCGCCAAAATGGAAGCCAAATTAGAAAAGAAGAAAGCGCGCGAGGCTGAGGAACAGATGCGTGAATTGAAGAAGAAACGAGATGAAGAAATGGAGGAGGAGAAGAAAAAGGCAGAGGAAAAGCGAGAGGTAATTCTAATCAGTGATGTGCCAGATCTTAAACTACTACTTGATCTCATAATCTAAGTTATTTTGCAGCAATTTATCCTATCGCTTGAATTTGAAAATGAAAAAAGATCCACATGAAAAGTGACGGATACAGTTACTGACACCATAGATAGGTATATTATAATACTAAGGATGACGGGTCAGCGCTAAAAAGTGTCCGAACCGAAAGAGAAATAAAACGCGAAAAGGGAGACAATCGCCCTATAGCTAGTTGCAAATAAAATTAGGCTGGTATAATAAATGGTTTAAGACGTAAATTACAGTAAAAATAGTCCTAGCTACCACCAGTTGACAACTTATATACCCTGGAAGAATGCATAACCTACCTTTTGTGAGTGTGTATTTGCTGCTAGCGAATGGCGTAGCGGCAACAAACCTGCCGTCTGCGTCGGAGGTCGTAGATTTGATTCCCACTACTAGTAAATGTTTGTGTGATGAGCATGAATGTTTCTGGGTGTTCTCCAGTATATTATATTTATGTATATATATCAGTTATCTTGACTGTACTCATAACACAAGCTAATGCTTACATTGGGGAAGCCGAAGTGTTTAATGTCCTGATATATTTATTTACTAGCTTTTGCCCGCGGTTCCGCCCGCGTTAAATTCGATTTTTTACTAATCCCGAGAAAAAATTGAATTTCCTTTTCAATGACCTTTACACCTACTTTCAGGAAAGATTGTCAGAGTAATCTACCTACAGCTGTAGAAAATTAGGGTTTTTTGAATATCCCACGGGAACTATGGATTTTCCCGGGATAAAAAGTAGCCTATGTTTTAATCCGGGTTATAAGCTATCTATGTTCCAAATTTCAGCCATCGGGTCAGTAGTTGCGGCGTGAAGGAGTAACAAACATACACACTTACAAACTTTCGCCTTTATAATATTAGTGTGAAGTGTGATAGTGTGATTAGTGTGAAGTGTGATTTATTTGGTGCATTCCTATAGGAAGAAGTCAGAGATGCGGCCCGGACTGGATGACAAAAGCTCGGGACAGGAAGCTCTGGAGTAGTTTGGGGGAGGCCTACGCCGCAGAGGCGACTTTTACGTGAACATTTCTAAATGACATTGAATTTGACTTTGTGTACTATCATTTTATTAATAATTTAATTGACATACTTTGAATATTATAGTGACTGAAAAATATTCGAATCCTTTTGAATTGTATGGAATTTTAATTGATATTTATTTGTAACGTAATAGAAATAAATGGCTTTTTTATTTATTTATTTATTATAGGAAGAAGAGCGGAAAGCTGAGGAAGCGGCTCGCAAGGCTGAGGAGGAACGCAAGAAACGCGAGCAAGAAGAGTACGAGGCGATGAAGGCGGCCTTCAGCGTGGAGGGCGAGGGCTTCGACCAGGAGCAGGACCACGACCAGGAGAACTTGCTCCAGCGGTTCATTGAGTACATTCAGGTGGGTGCTACGTTGAGTACTACAGTAGAAACTCAATTTACCAGACTAATTGTCTGTAGGCATTCGGATACCTGAATGCGTGAAGAAAGCATGTTTAAAAAAGCATGCAAACAGTGTATGTTTAAGCAGTAACATTTTCTACTTCTTTTTGTAACACTTAACTTAAACACTTAAATAACCTGTGTGCATCTATTGTAGGTTTTCATTTATTCATTGTACTGTCAACTTCAATTAGCTGTAACGCATGTTGTGGTTACATCGAGTAGGTTGCAGTCTCGATACTTAAATTATAAGATTGTAACCAGTTTTGTGACCCAAATAAAAAAAAAAAAGTGGGTTTAAAAAAAACATATAGGTATATATCAACGAAATACAATGCTTCTTAAAAAATTTTGTTTATTCACTAGCTGATCCGGCAGACGTTATTTTGCCATTAGGTATATATTAAAAATAACTTACGACGTACTCTCAGACCTAGCGAACGTACACAGAAAATTTCATAACAATTTGTTGAGCCGATTTGAAGGAGTTTGGTAACAAACACGAGACATGAGTTTTATGGCATTAAGCTACATCTCAACCCAGTCCCTGCGGCCTATTCCCAACATGCTTTGAAGGATATGTTTGTTATAGTTTGCTATTATGGTTGTATTCGAAAACTGGCGGGAACCGGGAATGTTTCTGGGAAAACAAACTTGTATGCTACTCCAGGGAATAGACTGCCATCATCTCAAATTTTAGCCAAATGGATAACTTTCATATTGATAGCAATTTTTACACTCAAAATTATTAATTACAGATTTATTTATTTACAAATTAGACACATTTCAGTACCTACCAGTGATACATTTTTTGGCATTGCAATATTATTTTGACGACCGAATGGCGTAGTGGTGGCGTACCTGCCGTCTGCGCCGGAGGTCGTGGGTTCGATTCCCACTACTGGTAAATGTTTGTGTGATGAGCATTTTTCAGGGTCTGGGTGTTTTTCAATATATTATATTTATGTATATTAGTATGTATGTATATTATCAGTCATCTAGTACCCATAACACAAGCTATCGCTTACTTTGGGGCTAGATTGAGATGTGTCAAATGTCCTGTATATATTAATTTATATTTATATATATTAATTTTTCTATTCCAGGCGCAAAAAGTAGTCTTGCTTGAAGACCTGGCAGCTCATTTCAAGATCAAAACCCAAGCGGCCATCGAGAGGATAACAGATCTGCAAGCATCCGGAGATCTGACCGGCGTGATAGATGATAGAGGGAAATTCATTTACATATCACAGAAGGAACTAGAGGATGTGGCCAAGTTTATCAAGCAGAGAGGTCGCGTGTCCATTGCAGAGTTAGCAGAGAGCAGCAATGAATTGATCAATCTTAACCCTGTATCCGTACTATAATACATATAAGCCTGTGTCCTTTCTAAAAGGGATGTATGTGATCTGTTGATTCTTCTTGCGCAAATTGTAGTGTACAGCTGTATTATATTTTTTTGTTTACTTGTTTATCTTAGTTGTTGTTGATAAAAAATTAAAACTGTGACCAATGGACCCATGTTTTGTTGTAAACATGCTCAAAAATTTAACTACTTTAAAAATTTGACCATTTCTTCTGACAAAATAAATTTTCTAACACCCTATTTTCATTTGTTATAATATATTACAGCTTAATAAACTCGTTAAAATGAAAGAGATAATTCTGTTGAAAAATACAAAGGTTTATTGAATACAAAAAAGGCATCATTCATTTAAATCATATCCAAAAATATCCTTTCCTTTCTCCAGGAGCAGCAGGGAAGATTCCTTGATCCTGTCAAGCACTTCTAGAAGTTTATTTTTGGTGAAGACTTTGTACAGACCACGATTTTCGCCAGCGATTAAATTGCTTATTTTAACAGCCTCCTTGTGATTGTCTACATCATCATTGCTTTGCAGGATTTTCAGTATTAAAATGGTAACTTCAGGAATGCATAGACGCCTCAACGTATCTAACTGCTTGGCTCTTTCCTCTTTTTCTTCTTGGGTGAAGTTATTGGAAGATGTGCTGTCCGATTCATCTTGGAGCCAGCCACCCGGGAATAATAGAGTGCTATACAGCAAATTCTTGGTGTGACGAGATTGGTGGAAGATAGTGTTCTTCCATCTTGCTTTCTGTTGTTCCACTTGGGCAGACCTCTGTTCGTGATGTACTTTATCGGAAAACGTCGCATCGGGTGCCAACGGCTCAATGTCTTTTGGCTGACCACTTATGAAATGTCTGTACCAAGTTGCAAACGCCTCCAAACCCTCAAGGTATGACTTCAAACACAAATGCTCCCTCAACTCTAAGGAATTTGTTGGCAACTTATTGATGAAGCCTGGAAACATGCTATGTAAACTACTGACACATTGCAAAGCAGCATCTGTGTTCCCAATGAAAATGAACGTCCGAATCATGGAGTTGCATAACCAGAGAGCCTCTTCTAACTGACCCTCAATCAACGCCAGCCATTCTAGCGATGAAATAACTTTGGTGATGAACGTTTTATCCTTTTCAACTGCTGATGTTTGGGTGAAGGTAAAATCTATGTTTCCGTAGCCCTGTTGTATGTCTGTGATAGCTTTCTTGATGGCTACTCTAGCAGATGCAGCAACATTCAAACAGGCCTTTATCCCAGCTTTTACAACATCTTCCCTGTGTTCACTTTTCTCTATATTGCCCATGAGTTCTGAATATAAAACTATTTGTCTTTGAACTGGTACAGTTGAAGTGTAGAAGGCAATGAGTTCTGGGTTTTTGCAGGCACCCTCAGCCAAACCACCAATGAGTTGGGTCACATATTTCTCTAAAACCTTGTCTCCCACATCATGCTGTGGATCTTTGCCCATTTGCCTCAGCACAAGCACCAAATGAGCTAGGAACCTTATGAACTTCTCTTCAGCATTGTCTAACCAGTGGAGGGAGTCTTCCATTATTTGTCTAACATGTCCAAGCATCAAATGACGCTGACAGGTCTGGTAATCTGACTCACTCTTGCCTTCCATCAAGGATTTCACAGCACTGAATATTTGTTGCAAAGACAGCTCTTCAACCTGAAGCTCACTCTGCAGTAATTCCAACACATCTGATGGTGTGGTGTTTGCTTCGGCTGTTGCATGATGCTCTCTTAAAAACTTATCCACTCGTGCCTCAATCTGAACTTTTAAATGCGCCCACAGCAAGTCCTCCCAGTTTCCCTGACAAGCTGGCAAAGTGCTTTGCAAATGGCCACACAAGATTCCCAATGTGGCTCTATAATAGACATTTTCTGACAAATTTTCTGCGATTCTTAGAGCACACCACTTCCATAAATCTCGTGATGCGTTTCCTGTTACTTCTACTGTGCCATTTTCATTCTGTTGGTAATGTAGCAACTTCCCGCCTTGTAGGACTGCGCCGCGCCACGCCTGCCCTGCACTGATGCACAGCGACACTGCCTCATTGAACTTACCACATCGCACTTCAGTGAAAATTCGCTTACAGAGATCATTATCTTCTTTTTGGTCTTCTGTGTGGATGGTTTTATTTTGACGTTGTGGCGCGTCAGGGTCCATGCATGTGATCATAGATTTATTCTTCTCTTTGTTGAACAAACTTGAGCCCATGAGCAATTGGTGGAGTGTATTCCCCCAATGCAAGTCATTATTGATGACAGGGGCTGAAGTTTTTGTGGCCTCTTCCTGATAAGCAGCAGTGGCTTCCAACCAGCCCACTAGTAGCTGCAGCAGACGTAGATCGGGATCAGTTTGAAACAGAGCATTCACTAGAGTGTGTTGCGAGAGGGTAGGCTCAAGAATAATACTGTCCAATGATTTAGGATGCTCAGTAACATAGTCTGCGTAGAGACAGTGCAGGAGCTTCCAAGTGTTAGCTTCCTCTGCTAACCAGTAATTGTGAGCGTCGTAGCGGTGCCAAGGCTCAACTAGTTCGAGAGAATCGCAGCAGACTTGAGCTAACCTCGCTAATGTGTCCAAAGCGTCGCTCGGCCGAGCAGCCTGTATTATCTCAAAGAAAGCTTCGTTTAACCCATCGCCCGCTTGCCCGGTGTTCACTAAAACTGAAGATTCATCCAACACTTGCCTCAAACTTGTATCGTTGAGAGTTTTGAAAATAGACGACTCGTTTAGTATCGGCGAAATGTTTAGCGTGTCTTCTCTGCCTAATATTTGTCGGACACGTTTGTTTTTCGGTGTTTGCTGACTGGAATGTAACTGAAAACTTATGTCGTAATTCATCGTAATCCTCTTCACTTTTTTGTTATTAATATATTTAAAAAAGAAATAATAGTGAGCGGCGCGCCGGCGCCTGCCTAGTGCCTGATCCGATTTTGCAAAGCACAGATTACTTATAACTGGAAAGAACATAGAGCAATGGTTGGTCTAGGGCATAGACCAAGATGCCTCACTGATTCAGTTTTGTCACAGAGTTTTGTAGTACACAGACTAGCCTGATAAAAATCATAAAAATGCATCCCAGTATACATTTTATTTTGTATGAAGTTTCCTGCCTGCTTGTGCTGATTGATCAACACAGAGATGACAAAACTAGGGAGACGCCTAATTCATTCATTCTAGCCCTAGCCTAACCTTGTATGACTTGCGGCAACATGATGAGCTCCAAGATTTGTTGTCAAAGGTTCATGCACTGAGTTACCACCTCCCTGTGACGAAATCTTAAACGCCACTTGACAGATTAAAAGTAATAATTTTGCAGACGGGGCCAGTCCTTAATTGTTTCTTATCACATCATGGACAATCACTAGAGAAAGGGTGATTTCTGATACAAATGATCACAGACTACAAAATGGATACATTATCTTTAATCTGTGGGCAATTTCTTCTTTTTGCTCCTTCGCTCCCGCTCGTATTGTACGTTTTGAAAAATCTTTGGTTTTGAAAGAGTAAGGTAAAAATACTTCAGTAAGTACTAATTTATAAATTTTCTTTCCATCATTTTATAGTAAATTCATTTGCCGTGCCTGAGTCTTGCTAAAACTTTGCTTGACCGATTTTGATGAAATTTTTGTGTGTGAGTGATTCAGTTAAGGTTTTACTAGGGCAGGACAACGTCTGTTGGGTCAGCTATAACATAATTACGAATTTTATAAGTATTGCACTGCAAATTATTATAAAAATCTTTTATACATAATTTTAGAATCTTTTCTGAATTCTGAACTTTCTACTTTTACTTCGATAATTTATTTTACTTGAGTTTTGTTTTCTTGATTTTTTTGAATTACTTTTGTTTCACAAGTCCTAGGTGCTGAATGCATCAAAATAGGTAGGTAGGTACTAAAAAATAGGATTTTTAAAGGAAATAATTATGCATTTCATATTTTGCTTTATCCCCTTACACAAGTTACAACAAATTGCTATGCATTGATAACTGATGCTCATGAAAGCATAGAACAGTATTTTGTCATTTATCATTCCTTAAAGTCTATAAATTAAAAGTAAAATTCAAGAACATTTTAATGAAATGCCACCACAAACATAACTCAAACTCAAAATATTTTTATTTCACATAAGCCTAACATACAGGCTCTTGTAAAACGTGAATATGATATTTGTCTCATAATATGTATGGTGATAACTACAAGTCAACTTAAGACTAAGTTTACGAGGTTTCAAATGCGCCCTGCACTGAGAAGATATATAGGTATTATCCACTTATCATCAGTGAAAATAAACAGGTTACAGGTGACATCTCTTTTTTTTAATTAGATAATGCTCAGAATAATTAAAGTGCGATATCAGTTCGGCTGATTGGTATTGGAATTGGTATATATTTGTGACCAGTGTAAAGAAATTTTGATCAATGAATAAATAAAATGTTCAGCAGTGCTATAAGTACCAGCTTAGATGTATACCCAATATCTAAATAAATAGTTTTTTTTTCTCAAAGGAGGGGAAAAATCCTCATGGACGCTGTGCCGGACCCTTACCGACTAAAAAACTATCTCCAAGGAATGATGTACCTGCCGGATAATGTCTTTTGTCTTTATAATGTCCTCCATAAAGTGTTTCACACTATCCCAACTCTTCTGACTTTCCATCATAAGGGAAACAAGGCTTTCCACAGAAACGTCTATTAAATAAATAGTTGCAAACAATAGGAACAAGCCATTTTATTAAGCAACTCATGAAAAAACCAACATTACACTTCTTAGCTGACTATATACCAAATCACCTACAATTACTATTTAGATAAAATATAATTTCCTAATAACAGTTAAAATGACCAAATTTTACATCTTTTTCTGTAAATAGGTAAATAAATATTTAATTAATAGCTGACATTATCCCCTACAATTATTTTTTCATAATTAACATCTAAATTCGAAAGTTATAGGCAAATAAACAAGTTGTATTTCTCAATAAAATCTGTATGACAGGAACTGTGCATTAAAAATAAAGTAACTGTTTGTATGCAAAACTAAATTCCGGATATGAAAAACAAATACTGAGTGCCAATAAATATGCAATAAATAGTTCTTAAAAACACTATTTTATGTTCTGGTTCATGAGAAAACTTGATTCCACATTTGGTTATTCTTCTTTACTCATTTCATAAATATTGTACTATTCTAATTTCGATCTTACTTTACCTACCATCTACATAATCAATTTGCCATCTTTGCAAACTTTCATCAAGTGATTTGGTTCGCAAAAAAATAAAAATATGATGATGAACTTAAAAAAGTATTTAATGTTTAATAAAATTAAATACTTTTTGGATGTTTACCTCTAAATGTGTCTATTTATTTTTACACACCCCCGTTACTGTTAAATCATTCCTATGGTTGTTTGAATCCCAGAGATCATGTGAGATTTTTTAAAAAGAGCATACTTATTTAACTTTGACAAAGTTTTGGGCAACACCTTCAAAATATTTTAGTATAAAAATATTACTAATTTAACTAGTTTTTTCTCCACATATCTGATGGTGATGATGTCTGATGTGACAGGAAATAGGAGGGGGAAACCTGCAGGGCTAGAATGTGTTTGTAGTGTAGATTTTGTCTAATTTTGTCGTTCTCTCTTTCTAATCCATATAGATAGACAAAAAAAGATGTTGGCTGCAGATGATGTGCAGTATAATATTTTGAAATTATTTTAATTAAATAAATGAATATGAGGAAATTCACACACACATTGTAATCTTACCCCTAAGTAAACGTCAGCTTGTGTTATGGGTACTAAAAAACTGATAAATATTATAATAAATTCGATATTATATTGAATAACAACTAGACATTCATGCTCATCACACAAACATTAATTTCCAGTTGTGGGAATCGAACCGACGACTAGGCGGCAGGATCGTTACCACTACGCCAATCGATCGTGAAATATCTTAAGTCTCGAGATCTCCCGTTTCGTTGGTTTTAAAAGTTTTTGTTTTGTTCCTACAAGAAGTCAGTTCCTTAAGTTAAGTACCTAGGTACTTCCTAACTTGCAAATAACTTTCATGATCCTACTTTTTAATTAGGAATTGAAATGTAAGTGTCATGTAATGAACAGGCATTAGTCTATTTTTTAAAGAAGTACCTGTGTCTCTTCTGTGTCTACAAGAAATACTTAAAGGACATAGGTAGTTAAGGCCAACCTACTGTATGAGTTTAGGTAGGTAGCTACCTACCTAACATTTTTTAGTTTTGAAACTTTTTCTGACATATCTATTGTCATTCTACAGCAAGTTGTATAATATGTCAGTTAGCTGTCATCTCAATAGTAAGGTGTTTTTAAATTGTTTATTTCATTCTAAGAATTCTTCATAATTTCTTGTGTTCTCATCAATTCTAGGCAACCCATGGAGTCCAAATTGAGAAAAGGTCACACCCTTGCAGAATCTAAGAAATTATTCAAACCTGAAATGAATTCAACTTTAAAGGTAAGAAATCACCTCCTGTTAGTAAACTTAATACTTAATTAAGGATATAAATTATTGTAATCACTATTTGCAATGTTTATTTGCAAATTAATTGTGTATGTATTTCCAAAATTATGTAGGTACATAATTTACACACCTTTTATGGACAGGTCAATAATTTAATACCTAGGTGCACAGTTTGTGCCTATGAATGAATGAATAAGATAAATCTATAATAATTACTTACATTTTTAATTAATTAAAAATGAGAAAGTTATAAAAAAATTGAATCCAAAGTAAGTACTTAAAGGTATTACTTGTACCTTGATGAAAATATAATATGTAATTGATTGTAATGATCCCTGCAGAACCTATAAATAGGTTCCTAGGACTTGAACGATTGAAAGAGAAGTTAGCACTTAACAAATCTGCCAATTTTCTGTAAAATTTCGTTAGAGGCGCAGACCATACGCGCGGCACTCAGTTTTATTTGGCGACTGAACAAGGTATAATCTATTTAGGCCCCATTCTGAAGAGTATATTAAAACCGTCGCTTAGCTGCCAGATTTATTCAGTTGGAAGAAAAGTAGTATGTACCTAGATCAGCTTTTCCCAGTTCCATCTAAGCCAAAGCCTGACCCGAATACTTATCAGTACAAGAGTAGGTACTGAGTAGGTACCTAAAATTGTGTAGGAGGAATAATTGTTACGTAAAGAACAAAATAAGTGAAATGACTCTGGTTAATGAAAAAAACGTTAGGTGCTTCATTCAATGAATTCTTTATTCAGCAAATTAGTTACCTATCGCCGAATAAAAATAAATCTTTCAATTCATCAACTTGGCGCGGCGGCAATGCGACTTGTCATCTGTCATTGTAAAATCGTATTTCGTGTATAGTCTTTGGTCAATAGTCAATACTCACAGGCGTAAAATGGAACGTAACTTTGGAGCATTTACGAGGACGCTTCGCATTTATTAAGTACAATGTATTTTTGAATGTATTTATTTAATATTTTTTCAATCATTTACAGTTCAAGAAATACATAGGTATTATTTTAACATTACCTACTTTATGTTAATGTAAACAATACACTTTAGTGTGTTATACAGCTGCTGTCTCTGTAAATGCACGCGGAGCATTTCCGGCGCGCATGACGCAACTTTTTATGTCAATAATGCAAATATCGCGCTGTGATAAAGGTTTTACAAAAAAAAACATTTATATAAGTTTATTTCCAATTCAAATATTATTTGAAAAGTTTGCTTATTTCTTACTATTTCATCATTATTTCACCTACATATAATTAAATAGGTCTATAGATACTCTATTGTTAGAATCTGGCGTGGCGGTAAGGCAAAAAATTATCGTGTTCAGAACCTTTTGTTTTCACAGTTCACTTTTATTATTGAAATTTTGAGAATCTGCATTATAATTTGAAAAAAAAATTTAGCGGTTTGGTTCAATTTAAAATGAGTAATAATTAAAATAAAAAGTTGTTTCTGCTATTGCGTATTTGACTTTACCGCGCAAGTACTAATTCAAGGATGTGATGCTATCTCTTTTTAACATTCAGAATTCGCTCAGTGTTGTGGCGTTTGGTGTGGTCTTCGCTACGTTTCGTCACAAGAATTGAATTCCTACTCGTTTGAACAGTGTTTTTAGGCCTTCATCCGCCATTACTATCAAAAAAATTCCTTCTTTATCATTGTTTCGCCCGTTTATCGTTTGTAGAGTTGAGCGCGCTGTGAGAACATTGCGTTATTGATACAGTAATAAAGTGTTTGAGAAGTGTATCATTTCCTGTTCCATATCGTACAGAAACAAGTCACTGCGACCGCTTGCGAACTTTTCGTTATCACGTGGGTCTAATTTCGAATATAGTGCATGCAGGGAATGAATTTCTAATACTTATTGTTAACGCGTAGCCAGTGACGATAATGCTTCATAGGTATAAACAAAGACCGGCTCGTAATCGGTGTTAACCGTTGGTTTTCAGAAGCGCGGCGTACGCGTTCCGCTGTCGCCGTTCGCCTTACGGGAGCCGGCAGGCGACTGGGCCGGGGGCGGGAGAATGACCGTAAATATCGTCCCAGTGCAGTGCAGGACTCGTGCAGTGTTGTGAAATAGTGCTGTGTAGTTACATAAGGTCGGGACTCGGGATGAGCGAGATAGGCAGCCCGCCCTGACGCGTCCCGCGGCGTCCGCGGCGGGCGGCGCTCGTGTCATGGCCCCGGCGCTCACCGTGACACCCCAGTTCGCGTTCCACTCCGCCGACGGCACCGACGAGCTCCCGCAGCGCAGACGGGCCCTCGCGTCCGTCGACAACCGCGCGCCACACATGGACGACGACGACATGGGGCTCCAGACCCAGCCCAGCCTGGCCAAAGACTCGCAGGAGATGGAGCAGATCCTCGTCGACTTGGGCAACAGCGACCTCGTCCAAGCCGATCTGTTCCAAGCCATCAAAACCTTAGAAAGCGGAGGCGATAACCTCTCCACCGGTGACCCGGATGCTATATTTCCCTTGAGCGGCTTTGATTTAGCCGATACGGCAGATTCCGAGGGAGATGCCGCTGAGGACAAAATAAGATTGTTGCAAGCGCGTTTGGAGCGCCGTTGTGCATTCTTGTTGAGGCGCTTGAGGATCCTGCAAGGCCGGGCGATAGGGAAGAGAATATCAGAGGAGGCTGCTCAGACATTTGAGAGGAGTACACGAGGGGCTCGTAAGGATGGTGGAGGACGCCCTTTAGGGCTCAAGGCTTTATTGAAGAGGATAGAGACAACTGCTGCTCTGCAGGCCAGTGCTGCGTCTAGAACCATCGTCGGCCCTAAGTATTATAAAGCTGGGACGTCAAAGGGTGATGCGTCAAGATCAGCTTCTGTTGGCATTTCATCCGGGACTCTGACTGGGTTGGAGGACTCTGCGGGTGCGCTGCGCTCTCACCTGTCTGTGGTAAAGAATCAGCTGGATTCGGATGCCACAGCCTCTTCTTCAGGAGCAGAGAGCAATGATGAGGCAGTCACCTACAACAATCCTCACCAACAACCCATGCCTATGTAAGTCAAATACTCACTAACTCTACAGAGCTTCTATCAAAACCAACCTGCATTTAGGCAGCATGATTGGTCTGCCTGTAAACTCTAAATTTATTGAGAGAGCAGGCCTGTGACTATCAGTTGTCATAAATCAATTAAGGAAATGTGAGCCTCTACAAGACTATTTGTAGAAAAGTTAAATTGCACCCTCATGATTCACAGCCATAAATGCCTTAAACTTTAAAGTTTAAATCATCTTTCTGCTGTGTTAACACTAAACATTGGGACTGCTTATCATAACCTTAAATATTTAATTGAATTCCACACAATCTGTGTCCAGATTTGAATTCTTTTATCTTCCGGGTTGCCTGGAAGAGGTCACTGCAGGCGATAAGGCCGCATTTGCACAATTTTCTTTTTTTTTCTGTTTTGTCCTTTTTATTTTGTTTGGTGCAATAAAGATTTTATTCATCTATCTTTTATATTTAAACCTTCCCAGCCTTGAATTGTGTGGAATGCCATATTTACTATGTGGATATGCCATAGTGGAATGGAATTTCTACTTTTCATTTGCAATATCAGCTTGGAATGCTGACAGCCTTCAACTACTGGTGCAGTTTTAGTTATTTTTACATAAATGGGTTTTCTTTATTTTGTTTAGCTATAATATTCTAAACATTTTGAGGTGTTTTACCAACCAATGGTACAGCTGCTAGGCTTTATTCTGTGTACATTTGAGGCATCTACCATTTACTGCTATTAAGCAATAAATGGTAGATGCCTCTTGCAAAAGCAAGCCAAAAATACATTTTTTGTATGGGAGCTCCCTTAAATATCTATTTTATTCTATTTTTTTAGTATTTGTTGTTATAGCAGCAACAGATACAGCTAGTTCAAGAGATACAGCCTGGTGATCTGTCACAGATGGACCAACAGCAAAGTCTTAGTAATAGGGTCTTAATAAATTAAAAAATGTTCTAGTCTATAAAAGTCATGACCTCAGTCCTATACAATATTATGGCTCCTATGATATTATCTGACTTCTGTATGGAATATTATTCTTAGCCTCATTCTTTGTGCTCAAAATTAGCATGAATACAAAACCAGTTTTATGTGAAAAGAGGGGTCCATATCTATCTTTTATACATTATGTAAAAGATGACGTAAGATGATTCATAATCTAAATTATTTACAGACACATTTTGTATTTATTGTATTTTTTCTGTACTTAATCATAAAAATCTAAAAAAATACATGAATAACAATTTCAAAAATTAATTTAGAATAAATATCACCATCTGCTCTTAGTATTACTTCTCTCCTATGGGGAAAAACATTTTTTGACTATAGGAGATTTTTAACAGGTGCTAACAATTTTATTTTTATTTCAAAAATGACTATCTTTATTCATAATAATAATTATTGTTTTGTAGGTACATATTGCATTGCTATTTATCTACTTGTTGAAACAAGATATTCAAAATGGATTTTGGTGTAGTTATTTCTAATACATATACATTCATTTGGGCTGGTTTATAAATAGGCTGGGCTGTTTTAATGTTGGCTGATTAGTATTTAATGATAGCAATAGATGTTAGAGATTGTGCAATAGTAACCTAATACCAATAATCAGAAAGCCACCTGGTTAACTCACTTTGTAGTTAAATATGTATTCAGTACTCGGATTTCAGCTGTTGGTGTAAGGCCCACTTACTATAAAAACCGTTTAATCAATACTTTCTTACATAATAATATTATACATAGTAAGTTATATTACCATGTATGGAAAAAGTATTTAAGACTACTTTAAGTCATATTTAGGCAATAAACTTTTTGTGTTGATACTCTTATCCATATGTGGTCAACAACTGGGCCTCTGCAAAAACCTGATCCCTTACTGCAAGACATTTTGAAAAAGATCAAGTTTAATTAAAATTTAATTCATTTTTAAATTAGACAATAATTGTATAGATTATCTAATTTAAAAATGAATTCCCCCAAGTGTAAACATGCATGCATGCATTTTCCTCATTTCATTTTATCTTAATAAATGTATTAACTATTCCATCATGCCTGATATCTAAAGTTAATAATTATGAATACTTCTTTAATTTTTTTTAACCCCATAGTAAGCGATAGCTTGTGTTATGGGTACTAGATAACTTATAAAATATACATACATAGTAATATACTATATATAATATACTAAAAACACCCAGACACTGGAAAACATTCATGCTCATCACACAAACATTTACCAGTAGTGGGAATCGACGCCACGACCTCCGGCGCAGACGGCAGGTTCGCTACCACTACGCCATTCGGTCGTCGTCGTACGCCAATTAAAAGCACCACTTTTAAAAGTGGCCTGCAAATGTATTTTCAGACTAAAGCCTTTTTGTAACATTTCAAAGATTGCCCATACCTGTGCTATTCTCCGCGCGGCGAACCATGATCCCTATGACAGTTCGTTTAGTGATGGGTCGTGTCTTTGATCGTGTCGATAATTTTTTTTTAGACAAAGGCGTGGCTTGCACTTAAGCCACGTTGGTAAACATGTTTTAAAAAATATTACAATGTGCATTTTTAATGTCCATTTTGTTGTTGTTGTATTAATTTAAGATTTTTGGCATAGATTAAGTAGTAAGTAAAACGAAAGTTTCCAACCTTGTTATTTTCTAATAATGCTTAACCCGGTAAACACGTTTTTGCTATATAAGTATATATTTTATCATGAAAATGAATGCTCCCCATTTATTTATTTTGTCTGAAAAATTGTGCACTCGTTTCCATTACCGACATTTTTTTATCGATACTTGCCGCCCTAGTCGATAAATGTCACACGACGTAAGTTTTGCAGGACGTAAACATAAATTCAGATTGACATAACTTTTTGTAAATGTTAAGAATTGTTAAAAATATCAACGGAATTTCATTACTAATGGTATAATCTACGTAAAAATTTTAAATGGCATTTTTAGACGCCCCCAATATGATCCCGATTTAATGGTGACACCACTACAATGTTATATGGTGACATTAGCTGTCAGTGTCATAGGGATCACGGTTCGCTGCGCTACTCGGCGCAGTTTATAAATCTCTGTTATAAGACTGGAGCCCAGTATTGATATAGTTGGAGCTAGATTCAGTTGGTTGTTGTTGGTGTTCCAGTGAGAAGCGCGCGCTGTGGACGTGGCAGAAGGCGCGCGCCTCCATCGCGTCCCGCTGGTGCTGGCTGCAGGTGCAGGTCCAGGAGCTGGAGTACAAGATCCGCCAGCACACTGACCTCCACAGACAGGTATTGTTTCAGTGAGAAGCGCGCGCTGTGGACGTGGCAGAAGGCGCGCGCCTCCATCGCGTCCCGCTGGTGCTGGCTGCAGGTGCAGGTCCAGGAGCTGGAGTACAAGATCCGCCAGCACGCTGACCTCCACAGACAGGTATTGTTTCAGTGAGAAGCGCGCGTTGTGGACGTGGCAGAAGGCGCGCGCCTCCATCGCGTCCCGCTGGTGCTGGCTGCAGGTGCAGGTCCAGGAGCTGGAGTACAAGATCCGCCAGCACACTGACCTCCACAGAC
Source organism: Coenonympha arcania (assembly GCA_036785405.1). Lineage (NCBI taxonomy): Eukaryota > Metazoa > Arthropoda > Insecta > Lepidoptera > Nymphalidae > Coenonympha > Coenonympha arcania. The sequence continues at coordinate 2,525,761 of CM072069.1, forward strand.
AGGTATTGTTTCAGTGAGAAGCGCGCGTTGTGGACGTGGCAGAAGGCGCGCGCCTCCATCGCGTCCCGCTGGTGCTGGCTGCAGGTGCAGGTCCAGGAGCTGGAGTACAAGATCCGCCAACACACTGACCTCCACAGACAGGTATTGTTTCAGTGAGAAGCGCGCGTTGTGGACGTGGCAGAAGGCGCGCGCCTCCATCGCGTCCCGCTGGTGCTGGCTGCAGGTGCAGGTCCAGGAGCTGGAGTACAAGATCCGCCAACACACTGACCTCCACAGACAGGTATTGTTTCAGTGAGAAGCGCGCGTTGTGGACGTGGCAGAAGGCGCGCGCCTCCATCGCGTCCCGCTGGTGCTGGCTGCAGGTGCAGGTCCAGGAGCTGGAGTACAAGATCCGCCAGCACACTGACCTCCACAGACAGGTATTGTTTCAGTGAGAAGCGCGCGTTGTGGACGTGGCAGAAGGCGCGCGCCTCCATCGCGTCCCGCTGGTGCTGGCTGCAGGTGCAGGTCCAGGAGCTGGAGTACAAGATCCGCCAGCACACTGACCTCCACAGACAGGTATTGTTTCAGTGAGAAGCGCGCGTTGTGGACGTGGCAGAAGGCGCGCGCCTCCATCGCGTCCCGCTGGTGCTGGCTGCAGGTGCAGGTCCAGGAGCTGGAGTACAAGATCCGCCAGCACACTGACCTCCACAGACAGGTATTGTTTCAGTGAGAAGCGCGCGTTGTGGACGTGGCAGAAGGCGCGCGCCTCCATCGCGTCCCGCTGGTGCTGGCTGCAGGTGCAGGTCCAGGAGCTGGAGTACAAGATCCGCCAGCACACTGACCTCCACAGACAGGTATTGTTTCAGTGAGAAGCGCGCGTTGTGGACGTGGCAGAAGGCGCGCGCCTCCATCGCGTCCCGCTGGTGCTGGCTGCAGGTGCAGGTCCAGGAGCTGGAGTACAAGATCCGCCAGCACACTGACCTCCACAGACAGGTATTGTTTCAGTGAGAAGCGCGCGTTGTGGACGTGGCAGAAGGCGCGCGCCTCCATCGCGTCCCGCTGGTGCTGGCTGCAGGTGCAGGTCCAGGAGCTGGAGTACAAGATCCGCCAACACACTGACCTCCACAGACAGGTATCCTGTTTTTATTTTGAGAGGAGGAAAAATCCTCATAGAACCCACTAGTAATGCCCCACTCCATTAGGAATAGTGCCCAAAGACCTATAGAATTTTTTTTTTATATGGGAGGAGGAAAAATCGTAATAGAATCCACTAAGTGTAAGTTTTACAAACACAATATTTACGTCATTTCGGAAATAACTTTTTTGGTGCTTTTATGGACATAAACAAATATATATTCAAGTAGATCATTTCGTAACAAACAAAACTGTATAAGATCATGTCAAAACCTTTAAGCATAATTGAGAAATATATAATTAATGAAAAAAAATTTTTGCGCGCAAAAATTTTTTGCGAATGTCAAAAACTTTGGGCGCGCAAGTGTCATTCTCGTTACTGCGGCCCGCGCGCTACACGGGTTAAGTAATTTATTAAAAATATAATTCTTAAATTTATTGCGTGGTAATTCTTTAACATGGTCCGGAAGATGATTATATATTCTAATTGCCATACAGTATACATTTTTATTGACTCAGGTCTCATCTGATGGGGCTTTAGTCACTGCTGGCTGATGTTTTAACACCATACATCTGTCACACCCAGTTTATTCGTGCAATGTTCAGCTAGGGTTCATACATACATGACAAGTAATTATTAATATGCCTCAATAAATTATATAAACAACAATAACAATAAACAATAAATATAACTCAAAAAACTCATATTTAGTAAGCTAACTAAATATGAGTTTTTTGAGTTACAGATATCATTTTTATGAAACGAAACATACACTTACAATTTATAGTATGGTAACTTGAATAAATGAGTATGGCTACATATTGAATGTTTTGTTTATTTAAAATGTACTTACAAGAGCTTTTTCAAGGTCAGTTAAATTCAAACCAAATTAATGTGCATATTTTGTGTTCAACCTCTATCCCCTTGGTAGTCTGACACATTTTCAGTAAAGTCTGAGATTTGTATATTGTGTAGTCTCAAACATTGTGTAGTCTCTATTATTCAAAAATTAAAGTAACATTGGTGCTGTATTAATCAAAATCAAAACAAGATATGATTTTTCGTTTAAACTGGACATGCAAATTATCTTCATAATATTCTTTTAACACAATTTTATATTACATTATGATTATTGATTATTGTATTATACATATTGTATACCAATGTGATTTTGTAATGTGTCAAATGAAAAATAAAGTAATGCCCTAATGTAATAAGATAATTAGGGCATCAATTTCACAACAAACTAACACTGTAGTCATGACTGCAATAACATTTATTTTTCTATGATACTACATGACTCGGTAAACGTTGTTTTGCCATACAGGGTATAAAAGATAGCTTACAGACCTTAGCTTAGCTTAGATTCTCAGACCTAAAGAATTTAGTCACAAAATTTGATAAAAATCGGTCAAGCCGTTATAGAGGAGTTTGGTTACAAACACTGAAACTTATATCAAATAATGGTGGGTGGTACTTGTGAAGCAAAATGATTGATGAAAAAAAATACAGTAAAGTGGCTTAGGAAAGTCCAATAAACTGGCTCACACTAAAATTAAACTGGCTCAGCTTTTAAGTGAGATAAGATAATAATATGGTGTATTTAGTTTGTCCATGCGTTATCGTTTTTAATCGTGATCTGACGCCTATTTGAAAACCCATGTGGCTTTTGCTAGCGTGATGAAAGTGTGTGAGTGCCATGATAATTTATATAGATATTTCAATTTACGAAGACGCGCCCCACTGTGTCAAAATCGCTTATGTTTCTTTCGATTCGTAAAGAGTTTGACAGAGTGGGGCGCGTCATGAACGTTGCGATTGAAATATCTGTACAAACAGACAGAATTACTTGACAGAAAGTATGACAGATATGTAAAACAAGTAATTTAAAAAATCCCCAGTTGGCACAACTGAATAGTTAAAAATGTATAAATAAGGAATTGAATTACAAAATCATGAAACCAGGCTGCAAAAATGCACTAAAAAGACCAATTGAAAATTTTAGTAAACTAAAACTTGATGCACTGGAGTAGCGAGACCTACTTGGGATCCTCAAAGATATCCTGTGGGATCTAAGAGGTTTCTTTAGATTTTGGAGTGAGCTCGGTTGGCTGGAGTGATCCGGCGAAAATCCGCATCAGCGACTCAATGCGCAACGGACAAGTAATCGCACAATCGCAGTACTTTTCTATTGTTTAATTTTTAGCTTGCAAATAGGTCCCTGTTAATCTGTTAAATTATAACCTGAATACAAAAGTAAGAACAAATGATGTGGCGTCAAAAACATATCACTTCCTTGGCAGTCTGTTAGAACTAAAACAAAAACGAGTGCAAAACTTACCAAACGTTGTAAAAATTTTACTCTCTGATTTACCACTTCTCTCACCAGATAAAATCATAATATATGCCACCGTGGTCACAGATTTTTATTAAATCATTTATCACCATGAAATCCCAATGTGTCATATGACAAATCAATACACAAGTGTATAAACTTAACAGCAGCAATATTGATCCCTGATTTGTTAGATTTGATACAGTATGGTATGGTATGTTTTCACGATTATGACAAAATACAATAAAGGTGCTTGTCCACTGCAGCTATAAGCGGACGCCTGTGGCTCCGCCCGCGTGAATTTCGGTTAGCGGTAATGACGGCGGAACATCAGTTCAATATTAAATTTGTTGAAATTTTCTTGATCATGAACCTCGAGTAGCGAACGTGTACTTTACTGGCATGCAACTGAGGTATCGTCGCATGTATCGTAATCTTAAAAGGGAATGTCGTTGATTCTATACCTTGTGTAAAAAGAAACCAATGTCAAAATAATGTCTTTGTCACATGGACTCATATAGTTAGGTCCCGCGCGCAACGACCTATTTATAATCTGTCCATCGACAATAATCGTTAACGAGTCGTTAACGCCAGTCAAAATTGGCCACTTCCGTCAGAGAAACGTTATTTTTTTTAATTTAGGCATACATTTTTTGAATTTTGTTCCATTTCTATACAATGTGACTCAGCCTGCTGTCGCTATTCCAGGTGCGCGAAGCTAAAGGCGCGGTGCAGCTAGAGGGCGAGCCGGTGGGCTACTCGCGCAGCCTGCCCGGCGACGAGGCGGGCGAGGCGGCGTGCTCGTGCGCGCGCGTGCGGCCGCTGCGCAGGGACGCGTTCTCCAAGCGCAAGCTGCTGCAGATGCACAACCTGCACATCGCGACCAGCAAGGCCGCCAAGCCCGCCGACCTCAAGTGAGTGCACATCTCATCTCATCAGAACCCTTGTTGCCAGATGTTCTGTGCCTGTACAAGTCGTAAGCGTCGACGTATCGTAAGCATATCGTTGCGACGCTACGCGTACGAGACCTACTCGTCGTGAGGCGTAGTAGTACTAGTTGTAGAATGTCTTCAACCAGTTTCATTTACTTATTTTTGCGGTCATACATAAAGTCAAAATTCATAAGATATTGAAATTCAGTTAAATCCAGGTGTTGAAAAAAATGAATAGTTTACTTTTTACACCAGTACGCTACGACTATCATTACGATAGCTAATAAACAACTACGATTTGCTGCAACAACGCTTCGTATGTGGACTTGTTTGAAGATGTTCGTGCTCGTATAGATCTCGTCGTACGCGTGGATTACGATACGCTTACCCTACGACGCCGTGTGCGAAGTGGCAAAGTCTAACTGTAAAGCAAATGTGGAGACGATAGCTGTGCATGACGGAACTGCAGAAAAGGAACATAACCCGGGGTTTTGGTTGTCCAGGTGCAGCTGTCAGTTCCGCGTGGAGAGCTGCGCCGTGTGCACGGGCAGGGCGGAGGCCACGCAGCCCTTGCCGCCCTTCTCGACGCTCGCGCCCGCGCAGCGGCTGGCGCTCGTCGACCCCGCCTTCCACCCGGTGCTGAGCGACATCAAAGGTAACGCATACACTCACGCGTCAGTTCCGCGTGGAGAGCTGCGCCGTGTGCACGGGCAGGGCGGAGGCCACGCAGCCCTTGCCGCCCTTCTCGACGCTCGCGCCCGCGCAGCGGCTGGCGCTCGTCGACCCCGCCTTCCACCCGGTGCTGAGCGACATCAAAGGTAACGCATACACTCACGCGTCAGTTCCGCGTGGAGAGCTGCGCCGTGTGCACGGGCAGGGCGGAGGCCACGCAGCCCTTGCCGCCCTTCTCGACGCTCGCGCCCGCGCAGCGGCTGGCGCTCGTCGACCCCGCCTTCCACCCGGTGCTGAGCGACATCAAAGGTAACGCATACACTCACGCGTCAGTTCCGCGTGGAGAGCTGCGCCGTGTGCACGGGCAGGGCGGAGGCCACGCAGCCCTTGCCGCCCTTCTCGACGCTCGCGCCCGCGCAGCGGCTGGCGCTCGTCGACCCCGCCTTCCACCCGGTGCTGAGCGACATCAAAGGTAACGCATACACTCACGCGTCAGTTCCGCGTGGAGAGCTGCGCCGTGTGCACGGGCAGGGCGGAGGCCACGCAGCCCTTGCCGCCCTTCTCGACGCTCGCGCCCGCGCAGCGGCTGGCGCTCGTCGACCCCGCCTTCCACCCGGTGCTGAGCGACATCAAAGGTAACGCATACACTCACGCGTCAGTTCCGCGTGGAGAGCTGCGCCGTGTGCACGGGCAGGGCGGAGGCCACGCAGCCCTTGCCGCCCTTCTCGACGCTCGCGCCCGCGCAGCGGCTGGCGCTCGTCGACCCCGCCTTCCACCCGGTGCTGAGCGACATCAAAGGTAACGCATACACTCACGCGTCAGTTCCGCGTGGAGAGCTGCGCCGTGTGCACGGGCAGGGCGGAGGCCACGCAGCCCTTGCCGCCCTTCTCGACGCTCGCGCCCGCGCAGCGGCTGGCGCTCGTCGACCCCGCCTTCCACCCGGTGCTGAGCGACATCAAAGGTAACGCATACACTCACGCGTCAGTTCCGCGTGGAGAGCTGCGCCGTGTGCACGGGCAGGGCGGAGGCCACGCAGCCCTTGCCGCCCTTCTCGACGCTCGCGCCCGCGCAGCGGCTGGCGCTCGTCGACCCCGCCTTCCACCCGGTGCTGAGCGACATCAAAGGTAACGCATACACTCACGCGTCAGTTCCGCGTGGAGAGCTGCGCCGTGTGCACGGGCAGGGCGGAGGCCACGCAGCCCTTGCCGCCCTTCTCGACGCTCGCGCCCGCGCAGCGGCTGGCGCTCGTCGACCCCGCCTTCCACCCGGTGCTGAGCGACATCAAAGGTAACGCATACACTCACGCGTCAGTTCCGCGTGGAGAGCTGCGCCGTGTGCACGGGCAGGGCGGAGGCCACGCAGCCCTTGCCGCCCTTCTCGACGCTCGCGCCCGCGCAGCGGCTGGCGCTCGTCGACCCCGCCTTCCACCCGGTGCTGAGCGACATCAAAGGTAACGCATACACTCACGCGTCAGTTCCGCGTGGAGAGCTGCGCCGTGTGCACGGGCAGGGCGGAGGCCACGCAGCCCTTGCCGCCCTTCTCGACGCTCGCGCCCGCGCAGCGGCTGGCGCTCGTCGACCCCGCCTTCCACCCGGTGCTGAGCGACATCAAAGGTAACGCATACACTCACGCGTCAGTTCCGCGTGGAGAGCTGCGCCGTGTGCACGGGCAGGGCGGAGGCCACGCAGCCCTTGCCGCCCTTCTCGACGCTCGCGCCCGCGCAGCGGCTGGCGCTCGTCGACCCCGCCTTCCACCCGGTGCTGAGCGACATCAAAGGTAACGCATACACTCACGCGTCAGTTCCGCGTGGAGAGCTGCGCCGTGTGCACGGGCAGGGCGGAGGCCACGCAGCCCTTGCCGCCCTTCTCGACGCTCGCGCCCGCGCAGCGGCTGGCGCTCGTCGACCCCGCCTTCCACCCGGTGCTGAGCGACATCAAAGGTAACGCATACACTCACGCGTCAGTTCCGCGTGGAGAGCTGCGCCGTGTGCACGGGCAGGGCGGAGGCCACGCAGCCCTTGCCGCCCTTCTCGACGCTCGCGCCCGCGCAGCGGCTGGCGCTCGTCGACCCCGCCTTCCACCCGGTGCTGAGCGACATCAAAGGTAACGCATACACTCACGCGTCAGTTCCGCGTGGAGAGCTGCGCCGTGTGCACGGGCAGGGCGGAGGCCACGCAGCCCTTGCCGCCCTTCTCGACGCTCGCGCCCGCGCAGCGGCTGGCGCTCGTCGACCCCGCCTTCCACCCGGTGCTGAGCGACATCAAAGGTAACGCATACACTCACGCGTCAGTTCCGCGTGGAGAGCTGCGCCGTGTGCACGGGCAGGGCGGAGGCCACGCAGCCCTTGCCGCCCTTCTCGACGCTCGCGCCCGCGCAGCGGCTGGCGCTCGTCGACCCCGCCTTCCACCCGGTGCTGAGCGACATCAAAGGTAACGCATACACTCACGCGTCAGTTCCGCGTGGAGAGCTGCGCCGTGTGCACGGGCAGGGCGGAGGCCACGCAGCCCTTGCCGCCCTTCTCGACGCTCGCGCCCGCGCAGCGGCTGGCGCTCGTCGACCCCGCCTTCCACCCGGTGCTGAGCGACATCAAAGGTAACGCATACACTCACGCGTCAGTTCCGCGTGGAGAGCTGCGCCGTGTGCACGGGCAGGGCGGAGGCCACGCAGCCCTTGCCGCCCTTCTCGACGCTCGCGCCCGCGCAGCGGCTGGCGCTCGTCGACCCCGCCTTCCACCCGGTGCTGAGCGACATCAAAGGTAACGCATACACTCACGCGTCAGTTCCGCGTGGAGAGCTGCGCCGTGTGCACGGGCAGGGCGGAGGCCACGCAGCCCTTGCCGCCCTTCTCGACGCTCGCGCCCGCGCAGCGGCTGGCGCTCGTCGACCCCGCCTTCCACCCGGTGCTGAGCGACATCAAAGGTAACGCATACACTCACGCGTCAGTTCCGCGTGGAGAGCTGCGCCGTGTGCACGGGCAGGGCGGAGGCCACGCAGCCCTTGCCGCCCTTCTCGACGCTCGCGCCCGCGCAGCGGCTGGCGCTCGTCGACCCCGCCTTCCACCCGGTGCTGAGCGACATCAAAGGTAACGCATACACTCACGCGTCAGTTCCGCGTGGAGAGCTGCGCCGTGTGCACGGGCAGGGCGGAGGCCACGCAGCCCTTGCCGCCCTTCTCGACGCTCGCGCCCGCGCAGCGGCTGGCGCTCGTCGACCCCGCCTTCCACCCGGTGCTGAGCGACATCAAAGGTAACGCATACACTCACGCGTCAGTTCCGCGTGGAGAGCTGCGCCGTGTGCACGGGCAGGGCGGAGGCCACGCAGCCCTTGCCGCCCTTCTCGACGCTCGCGCCCGCGCAGCGGCTGGCGCTCGTCGACCCCGCCTTCCACCCGGTGCTGAGTTACATCAAAGGTAACGCACACACTCAGGTGTCAGAGGCCGTACCACCACCTCTTAACGGCGTAGAAGCCGTATTTAAGCGATTTTGAATGAAGTGTTATTCAAAAACTATAAAGACAATTACTTTTAAATTTACACGTCATGTATTTTGGGTCTTTAATCTGAAATCGCTAAGAAGCAGAAACACGATTGGTTAAAATTTTCTCGATAGAAAGTTCTCCAAACAGTTGCTACAAAATCTCAGTTTTTCTGCTTTTTATCGGAAGGTACATTGGATATAATTGTAATTTTTGTTTTAAAGTGTCGGTAATAATTACGTCCAAAAACGCTAAGAAACACATTTTGATAACTGACTTAGTTTTTGAGTAATTAGGTAAAAGGTCGTTTTTCTATTATATTCTTCCGCGACGCTGCATATCGCACTTAACGTATCCCTGAGAGTGAGAAAGACAAAAATAAATTCAATAAATCCCCTTAAAGCAGTATGACTACGACTCGTTGTCGTCGCCGGCGATAGTATATAATCGTCGGTAATCATTCTATGGACAGCCCACGGCACCGCACTTGCGTCACGATTATGATGATCGCGGCGATTTCTGTCGACGGCAGACGATTATGCGCGTGACGATGATCGCCGCTAGTCAGAACAACCATCAGATGCAATGAATCTTAGCATTGCAACTTCATATGACGAGATGCACTGCGCTTGTTATCCTGAACTCGGCCTATGGGCAGACGTAGTATACTTTACATCAGGTAAACATCTTGCTTTTCTCGTCATCTTTCTTGTATACAAGAAGTGCGTAATAAACTATTGCTGCGTGGTCTTCTCCGTAGGGAACGAATCCCCACGGGGGTACGGGCCTCGAGGCATGCCTCCTTACCTGGGCGCTGTGTCGCGGGGGACCCTTGATCCCCCGGTATTGTTCTTCTAGCCCCGGTAAGGGGCTAAGGCCTCGCCTTCCTGGCTTGAGGCCCGTTGGTGTGGAAGAGCTGGTTGCCCCGCGCGATCAGCGATTGTGTCGCCGCCCTGCGCGGGGATGATGGGGTCCGATTGTGTAAACCCCGCTTCGTCGTCCTCGTCTCCGCCGACGGCCGCGCGGATCCGCGCAGGGGACGGGGACCGCAGGAGCTCGCGAGGTAGTGGACGCCCCGTTGGTGGTCGTTCTTCTAGCGGTGCGATACCGTGGAGGTGTTCGTAGGGTCCGTTGTCCGCGCGGGCGAACAAGCTCCTCGCAAGGGCGCGGACAAACTCCTCCACGGTGGGCGTCTTGGTGTCCCGATGAATGACGTCATTTCTAACGTACTGAATAAACTATTAATATTTTTGTCAGACGTGTCACCCGCCATCCACATGGCGGCGCTGTCGTCGCGCTCGTGGTTCCGCTCGCGCTTCGGCAAGGCGTGGCGCGGCGCGCACCACACCAGCGTGCCGCGCGCCGCGCACCACCCCGCCGCCTCCTCCTCCGCCGCGCCGCGCCCGCTCACTCCCAGGCCCGTCAAGAAAGTGCCCACAAGTAAGCCCACATCTTCCTTAACGGCGTACAAGCCGTATTAAGTGATTTTGAATGAAGTCTTACGTAGAAACAATAAAGACAATGACTTTCAAATTTACACGTCATGTATTTTGGGTCTTTAATCTAAAATCGCTTAGAAGCAGAAACACGATTGGATAAAATTTTCTCGATAGAAAGTTCTCCCAAAAGTTGCTCCAAAATCTCAGTTTTTCTATATTTTATCGGAAACTACAATGGATGTAATTGTAATTTTTGTTTTAATGTATCGGTAATAATAATATCCTAAAACGCTTAGAACAGATTTTTGATAACTGGCTTAGTTTTTGAGTAATTAGGTAAAACGTCGTTTTTCTGCTATATTCTTCCGCGACGCTGCATGTCGCACCTACCATATCTCCGTGAGAGTGAGAAAGACAAAAATAAATTCAATAAATCCCCTTAAAGGCTCTACGTCTGGTCTGCCCATGAATTTTTTTTTGACGTGATAACGTTTAATAAATTGATGAACACCAGCAGCACTCATGAAAAAGTGTACCGTTCCGTGTACGTTACGCGTAGCGTTCCACCAAGCGATAGAAGCACGATAAAAATTACATAAAATAATGATTATGATTATGACTATGATTATGATTACGATAATGATTACGATCACGATCGGATTATGATTATGACGTTATCACGTAAATCTATCGTCCGTAAACCGACTGTACAGACAACCAATTTTTTTACTAAATGAAATCATATGGTTTTTCAGTTTGTAAGCTCATTTGCGTTGTCGGCTAGTGGCGCTTCCTAATATTCTATCTATTTATTTATTTATTTTATTTTTCATGTACCAGATAATTGTGTTACATAGTATGATAAATCGAGTATACATAGGAAATACTTATCTCTATGAGAGATTTCTTCCAGCATCCCTGACTGTGAGTAAGGCGTATTAATAAGTGGAATAGGTCTTACGGTACAAGAACTATAAAATGTGTACCAAAATCCTTAGTTAAGAAATATATATACAACAATATATTTAAAATAAACTACATAAATATCATAAAATAAATAGGTAGATAAAATATATATAATAGTAATATAATATAATAAATAAAAATATACATAATATAAGTACATAAAATATGAAAGAATATAATAAAGAAAATACTCTATATTGAGGACATCCATATATCCTTCTATCATATATCATATATATTCATCTATCCATATATCCATGGTTTGCCCTTACTAGAGATAGAAATTTAACATTATTCGTATGGAGCTTATGTCACATTGATATCTCTGGTAGGGCAGTTAGAAGATAGCTTAAATAATGCTGTATCCCAATATTTTATCTAAGCTGCATTGTCGGCTTACATTGCTCACGCCCAGGCCCGTCAAGAAAGTGCCCACAAGTAAGCTCACATCTTCCTCAAAGGCTCAGCACAAAGGTCTGCATGTGAAATTCAAATTTTATTTACATTTTCACAGTTTTTAACCTCATTTACATCATCAGCTAAGCTATGCGAAGCTCATTACTAAGCTGCTTGTCGCTTACGATAGTAAAAATTGCGGGAATAATCGACTACGACAACTTGAACGCTCCCTGGCGTTCTCGCAGACCTTGTAGATAGCTTTAGCGTACTTCGCATGACAATTGACAGCCGACAGTATCAAACACAGCGTGTTTAGCTTGGTTTTTCTACAGTTACGTGGTTTGTCCATACATTTTTGTCTATTGTCGTTAACGCCAAACGACTGTTACTTTGTCTAGCCCCGCAGCTTACAACATCGAAGCAGTGTTGCCTGTTAACGGTTTTTTACAGGATATACTTTGGTGAGAGTGCTCAGGAACAACATAACCTTGTACTTCCTCCACCTTTCTACCATAGGACTTCAAGACGCCGAGAGCGGTGGCATCCATGTGGTTGACGTCCAACCACGACCACAGGACAATTTTGCACGAAAAGTTTTTCGTCCACGTTTCTGATACGAACCGCTAAGGTGTGGTACGCCCTTCCAGCCTCCGTGTTTCCAGCCAAGTACAATCCAGCCAAGTGCCTTCAAGAGAAGAGTGAATACGCATTTTCTAGGCAAGCGCGCTCCAACCTAGACCTCATCATTGCTTTCCATCAGGCATGATTGTCGTCAAGCCTAAAATAAGTTTTAAAAGATTTTGCCCACATCGCAAGCAGACAAGAAAATTGTTTTCAAACGTATTGTGTATCCGTTTCCAGAATTGAAACGAGGCCGTCCGCCGCTCTCACGCAGAATTGCAAAAGAGCGCGATAGAGACGAGGAAACTTCTACTTCGGGACAAGAGAGGTTAGTATGACAATTCAGCTAGTGAAGTCTATTGTGTTTAAAAGACGATTTCGATCTCAATTTTGTCCAATTTACTCATTTTTATTCAATTGTTTTAAATCCTGACAGGAAATGTGTACTTATTGAAAAGATGGTAACTTTTTGTATGCGAAATTAAATTCCGGATATGAAAAACTAATTTATAGTGGCAATGGTTCTTAAAAAACACTAATTTATTTTCCTAGAATATTTTTCTTTAAACTTGGTCATTATTCTTTGTTCGATGGCCAGGCGCCATCACAGCTATGCTATTGGTTCGATTGCCAGGGCTGGCTGGCAACATGAATCTATAATATTTGCTGGGTTGGCAGGCGCGCGCGCAGCAGCACGGAGTGGCGCGCGATGCGGCGGCAGTCGTACGACATCGACAACATCGTGATCCCGCAGAGCGTGGCCGCCAACACGCGCCCCGAGATACTCACCTACAAGGAGATCATCACGCCCAAGTAAGACACGCGCGCGCAGCAGCAAGGAGTGGCGGCAGTCGTACGACATCGACAACATCGTGATCCCGCAGAGCGTGGCCGCCAACACGCGCCCCGAGATACTCACCTACAAGGAGATCATCACGCCCAAGTAAGACACGCGCGCGCAGCAGCACGGAGTGGCGGCAGTCGTACGACATCGACAACATCGTGATCCCGCAGAGCGTGGCCGCCAACACGCGCCCCGAGATACTCACCTACAAGGAGATCATCACGCCCAAGTAAGACACGCGCGCGCAGCAGCACGGAGTGGCGGCAGTCGTACGACATCGACAACATCGTGATCCCGCAGAGCGTGGCCGCCAACACGCGCCCCGAGATACTCACCTACAAGGAGATCATCACGCCCAAGTAAATAGACGTGAGCGGAGCACGCGAGGGTTGTGATAACTACTGGCAGGATACAGAAGTATGTGCAAATGCTGATAGTTAGACACGGCAGCTAAATTAAGCGGTTGCACAGTCGAAATTTAAAAATTAGTACTCCGTTCCTATTCTGAACCTAGTATGTGAAACAAAAATATAAATTAATAATGTTTGGCATTACAGATGGCGAGTCATGGAAATACCGGAGACGCCGCTCAACAACGGCGTCAGCAAGTCCTTACGAATGTCCATAGAGAGTGAAGTGAGTTTTTGTTCTAATAATTGTGTACATGACTCTTCTAAATTTAGATTTCAATAAAAAAAATATCAGTATTATTGAATAAAATAGCCATTACCGCAAATTTAGTGCCATAAGCCTAATTTGTCGTATTAGATGCGTTTAGTAAGAACGCAATTTTATAGAGCGATTTTGAAAAGGATTTTAAGTGTTCAAACCCCAAGTGGTCACCATTATGAATTAGAATTAGACCCACAGATCAGAAATCGTGATTTCAGTAAAGGCGGGTACACGCTTACATTTCTTTTTTTTTTGTTTTGTGATGTCCTTTTATTTCTTTGTGGTGTGCAATAAAAGAATAATCATTCATCATTCATTCATACATGTCGCGTCAGTTTCATATATTGTCACGACACGACACGCCCCAGAAATGTATTTTTAACCATACTAAATGTATGAAACTATGATATCGCTGGCGCGTCACCACAGACCACGACTGGTTGCGTTTTTAACTTCTGACGTACGATTACTGTAACTACTTTTAAAGTACTTTTTAACGTGTATTTAGAAGTTATGTATCCCCTTCTAAACATGTATAAAAAAAAAATAGCCTTTATTTCTCCGATCAACACCAGCAGTATATAAATTATAAATACATTTAATGATCGGGCTGTCCTTGGACATAGGCCTCCTCTAGATTCTGCCATTTTTTCCTATCTAATGTCCATCTGGGCCATCCCCTCGGCAAGTCATCTTCCCATCTGATTTTTGGTCATCCTCTTGATCTCTTACCATCCCTAGGGTACCAGAAAATAACTTGTTTGGTCCATTTTTCTTTTGGAGATCTGACTATATGTCCTATCCAACGCCATTTTAGTCTCTTAATCTTCTTTGAAACATCTGTCACACCCGTGATATTTCTAATTTTTGTCAGTCTCCACTTGTCTTTCAATTTAATGTGCAGCATGCTTCTCTCTATCCCTTGTTGGCAAACTTTTAGTTTTTGGCAGTGTGCCTTTGTCAGGCCCCACGTTTGGCATCCATAAGTAAGTACTAAAAATAAATTAAAAAAATTAAAAAATTAACTCTAAACATGTATAATTTATGGTTATTCCCAGGACGAGGATATATCGGAGGCGGCCGTGCAGGAGCGGCACACGCGCGCCGAGACCCGCGAGCGCAGTCGCTACATGCGCAAGCAGCGGACGCGGCGCGCCAACGCCGACGCCGAGAACAACGCGCACGAGCCGCAGCCGCAGCCGCAACCGCAACCGCTTCCGCAGCTACAGCCGCAGCCGCAGCCGGCCGTACAGCCGCAGATACAGTCCGAGGTGAGTGCATTATCTTGTCACGACTTCTTTACGGACCACTACTGAGGGTGTCTTTCTATACGGAAACAGCGGACGCGGCGCACTAACGACGACGCAGAGAACAACGCGCACGAGCCGCAGCCGCAGCCGCAACCGCAACCGCTTCCGCAGCTACAGCCGCAGCCGCAGCCGGCCGTACAGCCGCAGATACAGTCCGAGGTGAGTGCATTATCTTGTCACGACTTCTTTACGGACCACTACTGAGGGTGTCTTTCTATACGGAAACAGCGGACGCGGCGCACTAACGACGACGCAGAGAACAACGCGCACAAACCGCAACCGCAACTAGCCGTACAGCTGCTGATGCGAGGAGAGTGACTAGTAATCTCTTGGTAATCTTTTCGCATCTCACTTCTGAGGACGGGTCTCTGACCATGGGAAAATAGAGGACGCGGTGCACCATCGCAGAGTTCGCGAAGGAACTACACTATTGTAACATTTATTATAGCATCTTTGATTATTTAGTCTATAGATGGAGCATTCGCGGCACAAAAGCGTCGAAAAAAATAGGCGAGAACTGTTCACGCCTAAAGTGCTCGCCGCTCCTCAGTGTCGATTCTCACTTCTAGAGACACGCACGCACGGCTTTACTTTTGATTTAACTAATTTTGGTATTGAAATGGCAAGTTGTGCAATAAAAATCTGTAGAAACTACAGAGGACGCTTACGAACAATTAATAAAATATCTTACCATCGGTAAGTAACTCAAAACAAATAGTAATAAACAAAAACAAAAATAATTATAACGATATATTTTTTCCACTTAACCGACGCGTCGTGTTAAGGGTTGCCATTTACCCCAATTTAGGATTGCGAATTTTCCCGTATGGTGCAATAGTAATAATTATTGTATTTTTAAAGCTGATTAAGGTACTACCGTAAAACGGGGTGAATAGGAACCAAGGGGTGAATAGGGACTAAACTGAGAATACTGAGGTATGTATGGGGTATGTTTCCAAGACGAAACTGATGTCAAAATTAAAACAAAGAGACGCCATTTTGAAATTTTTTGTTAATGGACCGAATTCTTTCATATACGATATATGGGGTTCTCTATGGTCATAAAAAAGGAAACTGATGTCAAAATAAAAATAAATGGACGCCATTTTGAATTTTTTTGTTAATGTACCGAATTCTTTCAAATTCGATATATGGGGTTCCCTTTGATCATAAAAAAGGAAACTGATGTCAAAATAAAAAATATTGGGCGCCATTTTGAATTTTTTTGTTAATGGACCGAATTCTTTCAAATTCGATATATGGGGTTCCCTATGATTATAAAAAAGGAAACTGATGTCAAAATAAAAATAAATGGACGCCATTTTGAATTACAGGCTGACCTTCAGGAACATAAATGTTTCCAATTTTATTTTTATTTTGACATCAGTTTCCTTTCTTATGATCATAATATGGAACCCCATATATCGAATTTGAAAAAATTCGGTTCACTAAAAAAAAATGTCAAAATAATAATAAATGGACGCCATTTTGAATTTTTTTGTTAATGAACCCAATTCTTTCAAATTCGATATATGGGGTTCCCTATGATCATAAGAAAGGAAACTGATGTCAAAATAAAAATAAATGGTCGCCATTTTGATTTTTTTTTTGTTAATGGACCGAATTCTTTCAAATTCGATATATGGGGTTCCCTTTGATCATAAAAAATGAAACTGATGTCAAAATAATAATAAATGGACGCCATTTTAAATTTTTTTGTTAGTGAACCCAATTCTTTCAAATTCGATATATGGGGTTCCCTATGATCATAAGAAAGGAAACTGATGTCAAAATAAAAATAAATGGTCGCCATTTTGATTTTTTTTTGTTAATGGACCGAATTCTTTCAAATTCGATATATGGGGTTCCCTTTGATCATAAAAAATGAAACTGATGTCAAAATAATAATAAATGGACGCCATTTTGAATCAGTTTCATTTTTTATGATCAAAGGGAACCCCATATATCGAATTTGAAAGAATTCGGTCCATTAACAAAAAAAAATCAAAATGGCGACCATTTATTTTTATTTTGACATCAGTTTCCTTTCTTATGATCATAGGGAACCCCATATATCGAATTTGAAAGAATTGGGTTCTCTAACAAAAAAATTTAAAATGGCGTCCATTTATTATTATTTTGACATCAGTTTCATTTTTTATGATCAAAGGGAACCCCATATATCGAATTTGAAAGAATTCGGTCCATTAACAAAAAAAAAATCAAAATGGCGACCATTTATTTTTATTTTGACATCAGTTTCCTTTCTTATGATCATAGGGAACCCCATATATCGAATTTGAAAGAATTGGGTTCATTAACAAAAAAATTCAAAATGGCGTCCATTTATTTTTACTATGACATCAGTTTTCTTTTCTATGATCATAGGGAACCCCATATATCGAATTTGAAAGAATTCGGTCCATTAACAAAAAAATTCAAAATGGCGGCCAATTGTTAAATTTTGAACACGTTCTTTCTCTATGCTTTCTGCAAATGTTCGAAAATTTTCTATCCTAATGCATTACGATGCAAAGACCGTCACTCGCAGCGCCGAAAGAAGTTACCGTCTTCAAAGCAGTTTCAGCGTTTAAATACGATGCTGTGTAGCAGACAATACAAGTTCAAATGAAATTATAATTTATGATGATTTTATTAAAATTATGAAATCATTTTACAGATTTTCCCCATTTTGTAGGGATAGATACATTAGCTGGTAACTCCCAAATGCAAATGGCGCTGACGTAAGACATAGGCTATGCTATGCGTGTGTGCGTGACTCACGCACACGCGCTCATAAATACTGGCCACTTTTTGATGCATCGCTTATTACGTGGCGCGGTATCTATAGAGTATATGATCGAAGTATAGCATATTGTAGCATACCCGTATGTGGATAAAAACATCGGTTTCCAATTTCGTACTCTTCCATCTATTTTAACCATGTTTTTAAGCAAATAAAGAATTACTTACTTACTTACTAACCTATTCACGTTTCCAGGCAGTGAGGCCATACTCGCCGCGGCAGTTCCCGCTGCCGGACACCCAGTACCAGGAGATGCTCGCCAACATGCCGGAGGGGTTCCGCCCCGGCAGCCCGCAGCGCTCGCCGCCGCGCGACGACTGCGACGACTCCAGCACCATGTCGCCGCTGTCGCCGCTCGCCTTCGAGGGCGACGACCCCGACGACGCCGAGTGGGATCCCAGCGTCGAGAAGACGGAGCGCAGGAAGAGCATGCTGCGGTGAAGCAGCCATGTGTGGGGGCGTATTCACGTACAAAGCAGGCTGCCTGCGCCGAACTACTACAGTCCGGTCGCGGAGCACGAAGAACTTCGTACATTAACCTGTTACTACCTGTCTCTGTCACTCCCGCGTCAAAATAATGCGGTCACGCTCGCACAGATGCAATGACCCCGTCCTGTGCGAGCGTGACCGCTTTATTTTGACGCGGGAGTGACAGAGACAGGTAGTAACAGGTTAATGTACGAAATTCTTCGTGCTCCGCGACCGTGCTTTAGAGCTTATCGGTACCACGGCATACATAATAGTACCTACGGTACAGAAGGTTCACTCTGCAAAAGAAATAGCGACTCTAACGCTGACACAAAAAGTGCAATTCAGTTTGCAAGAGCGCAGGAAGAGCATGCTGCGTTGAACTAGCCATGTGTGAGGGCGTAATCACGTACTAAGCAGATTGCCTGCGCGGAACTACTAGCGCTCATCGGTACCACGGCATACATAGTATCTACGGTACAGAAGGTTCACTCGCAAGATGATTTAAAGAAATAGCGACTCTAGCGCTGACACAAAAAGTGCAATTCAGTTTGCAAGAGCGCAGGAAGAGCACGCTGCGGTGAACTAGCCATGTGTGAGGGCGTAATCACGTACTAAGCAGATTGCCTGCGCGGAACTACTAGCGCTTATCGGTACCACGGCATACATAATAGTACCTAAGGTACAGAAAGTTCACTCTGCAAGATGATTTAAAGAAATAGCGACTCTAGCGCTGACACAAAAACTGCAATTTAATTTGCAAGAGCGCAGGAAGAGCATGCTGCGGTGAACTAGCCATGTGTGAGGGCGTAATCACTTACTTAGCAGGTTGCCTGCGCGGACCTACTAGCGCTTATCGGCACCATGGCATACATAATAGTACGTAATGGAGGCCATATACGCAACGAGAAATCGTTACGATCAGACGGTACAATAAACGGTGCCGACGCACACGTGTCAGCGATGGCTTCGACGGACGACGTTTTAGCAGTTGTTGAATTAATATTCGCCCTGAAGGGAAAAAAAGTGAAGCGGAATAATCGTAGTATCTGGTGCAAAGAATGGCTAATGAAAAGAAGACTTCATTCTCATGTCAATTTGTTGTCGGATTTAAAGATGTTTCCAAAAGACTGGCATAATTTTTTAAGAATGGATCATGATACGTACTTACGTCCACCCGAACTGCGACTGACGATAAAACTGAACGAGCGCATACACGTTACGATCAATCGGCACAGTTCTTCCGATTCCGTTAATCAATTGAAATTTTTGTATTGTTCCGTTCGACTGCACAGTCTTAAAAAATCGGTCGAAACTGTGCAGTTTTATAACATACATGTAGCGTTTTATTGGTACCGTTCGAACTGTACAGTCCGATCGTAACGTTTTCTCGTTGCGTATATGGCCTCCATAACGGTACAGAAGGTTCACTCTGCAAGATGATTTAAAGAAACAGCTACTCTAGCGCTGACACAAAAAGTGCAATTCAGTTTGCAAGAGTGCAGGAAGAGCATGCTGCGGTAAACTAGCCATGTGTGAGGGCGTCATAACGGACCAAAGCAGCAGAACTACCAGCGTTACCTGTAGTTTTTTGATCACGTGATAAGTGAACATGCCTGTCGGTAGCAGCCCGCGCAGGTAGTCAGTGCAGGTAATCTCCAAACTTGTCTCAGGCCAGCGCCGACATATTCCGACTTTCTCCGATCAGCGCTTTTGTAACGCCATTTTACGCTACCACGGAATACATAATAGTACCTAACTGTACAGAAGGTTCACTCCGCAAGATGATTTAAAGAAATAGCGACTCTAGCGCTGACAAAATAGTGCAATTCAATTCGCAATAGCGCCTGGCTCCGCTATGCATCTAAAGTTGTGGTCTCTTTCTATCGCGTAACTTAATCTCTTTCGATGTACTAAGGTTGCCTCGTAATCGGGTGCACGAAGCGTGTGCACCCGATTACGAGTGCGTGTGCAACCTAGCCGGCGCGCGGCGGCCGTCTGAAATTAGTACGTCGAGACGGCTCACCTGTAGTGTTTCGATCACGTGATAAGTGAACCTGGTCTATCGGTACCGACCTGCGCAGGTAGTCTCCATTGTCTTAAGCCAACGCCGACATGTTCCGACCTGCTAAAGCACGGTCGCGGAGCACGAAGAATTTCGTAAATTAACCTGTTAGGTCTCTGTCACTCTCGCGTCAAAATAATACAGTCACGCTCGCACAGGACGGGGTTATTGCATCTGTGCGAGCGTCAGAGACAGGTAGTAACAGGTTAATGTACGAAATTCTTCGTGCTCAAGCCAGCGCCCACATGTTCCGACCTGCTACAATCAGGGGGGCTACCACCAACGCTTAAAGTAATATTATTGTAATATTGTTTTAAAATTTCTGTACTGACATTGTATGAAAATGTCAAAACAATATTACAATAATATTGCTTTAAGCGTTGGTGGCAGGCCTCCAGCTCTGTTATAACGCCATTTTGCGCTATTCAAACCGCTAACGCCTGCTCAAGACAGCTTGCTTTATGTAGCGGTTATATGTTCAGACCTAATGTCATGTCATGTCATGTCAATGTTTACGATGTCGGGAGCTATGATTTTTCTTGTTGTTTTATTATTATATATCTGTAAATACATATGACACATAATAATTAATATGTAGTTATCAATTTAAAATGGCGAACGCTAAACTAAAGCTTTATTATAATTGTAAGGGTTGAAATTTTCTTTGTAAAATTAATTGTATTTCTTGTATGATATAATGAACTAATAAATGATGTCTGTGTAAGGTATTATGTTAGTTAGTGAGTGCATCTAAGATTATCTTTTGCCACCAGAGGACGTCACTGAGTTGGCTGACCAATCAACCATCCCCTATTGAACCTATATTTGTTTAGGGAGATACTTAGTCCCTTCAAAAATACTGCAGCATTATACTTATACTTTATGTATTGCAAAATTGAGGATTCTTGCTAATGGAAGATTACAGGAAATGGCAAAACATGATACAATAAAAAACCTCAAAGAAAAATTTCAAAGTTGACTCACAATCATACTAGAAATACCTTAAATGTTATAAGAAAAATGCCACAAATACTTTAAATATTTTTTTATTTTCCACCCTTAAAGAAATACTGGCATTTTTTTAAGGGTTGTAAAATCGAAAATAAAACTTGAACTCTTTCGTTATAGATTTTGATCTAGACAATTTCGTCGAAATTCATCAACCAAATAAAATCTGCCAAATTGGTGGAAACTGCCATAAATGGTTACCTTGGTAACACCAGCCCAGTTCAACCAAGCGACTTCTGGTGAAAAGATGTTGGTCCTATATGTAAAATAATAATATTATCATAGGTCCTGTTATTAAAGTAAGTATAGACTATAGACTAACCCTGACATTCCTTGCTGTTCAAACAACTTACTCGACAAATTGTCTTAGAATTTATCTTTATGTTATGAATACTTTGAATTTTAATACATATTTTCTATAACAAAAAATACCCGATAGAGGAAATAATCACGGTGTCTGATTTTCAGAGATCATGATTATTTTTGGAATAAACAACAATATTCTGCATGAAATAACCTCTGCATGATATTTATTTTTATTTTATTTAATACAAAAAAAAGCTATACCTTCCTAAATCTTCCCTAAAACGTACATTTTTGTGACACAGACATTTGTTATCAGAAAGGGAGCTATTTTTTTCTCAATTTTTATTTGCTGTCTATAAGATTTCTTGATACATATACAGAAGAAAGACTAAAATATTTTATCTTGATTTGTTTTATTAAGCATTTATTACTACTATGATGAAAGAACAATATTTAAAATTCAAAATTTAATTTAATGGTTTCACACAGTTCAACAATGATAACTATAAATTAAGTTTAGACCCGGTTTTGCTATTAAATACCTACCATCTTATAAACATGATTAAAAGTCTTATTACTTGTCATTCACACTTGTTTTGGGAGTATTCAATTAAAACTTTTTTCTTATTTTTTTTTAATATTTCACTCAGAAATTAGAATTAAGTAAGTGTAACTAGTTATGTAACTGTTGATAGGGCCCGCTGACGCCAAGCGAACTGTAAATATAATGAAAAGGGCACTGGATAGCAACATATAGACTGGCTATAAATAATAATTAGAATCTCTACAAGAGTTCCATATTTCTTTTCTTTTCACAAAAAATACACAAAAGTTCCTATCATTAAAACTGACAACTTTTATTTATTCTACGACTTCTTTCATCTATTATAAATATTGAATATTGTAAAAAATAAGTCTTAGAACAAAAGTTGTTAGTTTTAAAGTTAGAAATTCTGGTCCTCGTATTTTCTATATATAAACTCTTTATACAGAAAACGCATTATACTAAAGGTAATTTGTCTAGCTTAGATAAGATTCTACTACCCATTCGCAGAAGCATTGCCGATGACTATCAACTCACTTCATACGACCGCAAACCGCGCGGATCTGCTATGACATTCTGGTAACGTTTTCACACACTCAGTGATGATACAAGAAAAAGAAAAAATATTAACACTGAAAAATGAACTTTACACCTATTGCCTTAGAGTGTAAAATTGAATGTATTTCAGCATAGGAAATACAATGCTCAACTTTGACGCGCATAAGTAATTTCAATCTCGGAACTGTCGACCAATATGGCGTTTTGAACTACATTCAATTTTACGCTCTATTTCATTTGTATTAAAATTAATTTTTCAGTTTTCGCAAAAAATGTTTTGAATTCAATATCGTCTGCTTATGTACGTAAATACCATCACCTTTTTAAACATATCACATCACGAAATGTAGCCGACACGTAACGTGAATAGGCCCCCGCGCCCCGTATTCATCGTTATCGTTTACAAATTCTACCCGCTGATTGGTTCCCTGATTTCCGTCAGCCAATCGCGGGGAAGAATTCGCAAACGATTACGATAACGCTGAATACGTTTTTCTTACGCAATTAAGCCCTTGTTATTAGACGAGCGCAGGTTGCGGTGGTATGGAGTGGGAGGGGCAGTCATCGGCAAAGCTTCTGCGAACGGGTTATACGTATATTATAGATTTGTACAAAATCCACTCTGTTTTGTGTATGAATGTTTTTGGTTAAGAAAAATATGTTTTGTGTTTTAACTTTAGCATCATTAATATTGGAATAGTGCTTTTTCGAAAGAACCAATTAGTGTGATCCATTTTTAGTCCTATCAGTCAAAAAGAAAGCCATGTTGAAAAAAAAAACATTTACTTGCTGTGCAATTTAAAATACTTTTGGACTGAAATTATATTTGCTTCTCGGGCACTACTCATGCGACAATTTAAATGAAATGAAAGTGATAAAAAGCAAATACTATGACAGTCTCAAAGGTTTTTAAAGCACATAGCAAACATAACCGTTAAACCACGGTTAAAGTTAGTGGAAACAACCGGTCAGTTGACCATTAGTCAGTAGATATCAATTTACATATTATGTACTTTCAGAATTTTTATGTTATACCTTCATTTGGAAAATATTTTAGAAAACTGATGTTAAAGCGCACTGTACCTTGTCTGTCATCTTAAAATTTTATTTGGATTTATTTGGATACCAATAGGGTATTTTACTCAAATTAAAATATTGATTTATTTTACTCCCTTTTGAAACATTATTCAATAATTAAAAATTTCGAGTAAATAACGAAAAACTTAAAAGCAACTTAATAATCATGATTAGACAGAGATCGGATAGTGTTGTCACCATCACTCATGCCTTAATAATTTGTGGTAACTAATTTTCGTTTCGCGAAAAAGGGACAGAAGGAAAATTCAAATGCTTGTAACTTTTGATTTCCTAGATATTTTATCTAATTTTCTGTGCAGTGTTTGTTTTATGGTCATTATTCCTAACCTAATTTACAATAAAAAACAGAGTAAAATATAGAATTTTGTTGTCTAAAATCTCCTAAGTTGATGCGTCTTTGCTATTCTTATTCATAATGCTTTCCATCCCGTGGAAAGAGATAGCACTATTTTTAGACTTTTAAATTAGTTTAGATGTTTTGCAAAACAATCTGTACGACAAGGTACGTATAGTTCTCCTTAACATAGTTTTCAACAATTACTGTGTGTGTGTTAAGTGTTTTAAGAAATACTTATGTAAGGCTTTGTTTATACTTTGTTTTAACTTTGGAAAACGATTTGATTTCGTTTTTCCGCAAACAATAAGACATAATACCTTCAGAAGACTTAACAACAAATGTTGAAAAGAAAAAATAGCATTTTGTTTCTGTATAATTTTGTAAAGAGTTTGACAAATGAAGATGAAATGAAGTTTATATTTAAATGTTTTTAAATTGAAAGGGAGCCAAAGTGTTCTGGTTTATGTAATGTTAGTTAGTATAGTCTAGATGTAAGTGTGAGGACAGGAAGCTTAGTGCTTGAGATATACAGATGTGTTGTACATGTTAGTATGCAGGTTGAAAAAATAAAAAAATTGATGAGTTTTACTTTGTTTTATTCAAATTCCAAATTCTATAAACACAAAAATTTGCTTGAATAAGCGCCTATGAAAAATACAGAATAGATAAACGAATCTGGATACTGTAGCTTGATTCTATTCGTTTTCGAATGAAATTCAAAAACTAAATGGATAATTTGCTTTATATGAATTGCAACTTTTGTGATCGAAATCACAAAAGTTGCAATTTTGACAGGCGCTCAAATTATTGTAGAAGCACAGATCGTTATACAGAGATAACAAAACTATGGAGGCAAAATTTAATTTATATAATGTCCGCTAATATTACTTATTGTGTGTATGTTGGTTACTCCTTTCCTACCATAACTACTGAAACCGATGTGGCTGTTTAGAATCGAGATAAATACTGGGGTTACTTTTTACACCAGAAAAATATCAGTGAGATCTGAAATACCGAAATTCATACCGTCGGCCGCGTCCAGGATCTGTTGCTACACAGCGTAGCGTCGGAAAGTGACATCCATTTACGGATTGTAATTTTCTCAGTAACTAGCCACGGCCGAAGCCTTCCATTAGGTGTTGATGTTGAAAGGTTTTTGGGTTTACAGAAACAAATACAAGATTGTAATTTTTTGTAATATTACTTTATTTACATTCAAAGTAAGTAGTAGGTATTCACTCGAACATCTAACAACATCTATTAATAATTGTGTTATAATGTTGACAAAATTAAAACTGGCATAATCTCAAATAATGTAAGCGTAAATTATCCCTACATAACTACATAATTTTATAAGTGCATTAGGTATACGGTAAACAGAGTTAATTAATTACTAATTATGTGTGGATTCATCAATTATTAATCACAGTTATTAATATTATTACTTACATATAAATCTCATATTGACTTTCAAATTCTCGTTTATTTGTCATTACTTACTTAAAACTAACTACATTTATATTCCTACAAAATAATGTTTACGATTCAAAAGAAAACGTAAAAAACTTAAATTCTATTAATATTCTTTTTAATATTTAATAATAACAGATAACAGCTAACCGCGGCTTCGCCCGCGTGAATTTCGGGTTTTCAAAAATGAAGAGAGGAAAAACTCTTTGTTTTAATCCAAGGATGATTATATTTTCCATCGTCCTACTATTTTTTTTTTGGTTTCATAATTATTTACCATGGTCTATCACAGCTACAAAACGAAATATAAGATGGCTGAAATATAAGATTATACTCTGGATCCAATCTGTGGTTCCCGCTGGATTTTTGTAAAAACTGTAATCCACACCAGCTATCCTTTTTCTGTAGCCGCAGCAAAAAACTATAATCATCATATTATATTAAGTACCTACACATAAAAAAAATTGTATACACAACCTAATATTATTTCTATATACATAAAAAATGGCACCTTTTCTATAGCAAAGGAAGAATTAAAAAAGTATAATATACAAAAGTATTCTATGAACTAAAACTAAAATGTATACAGTAAAAACTAAAAATCACATTTATAAATGCTTTGAATATATTAATACTGTGAGAACTATTTTAAACTATGGTTTATACACACAGCCTTTTAGAACTGAACTAAAAATACGAAATAGGGAATGTTGGTATTTTTGTATGTACGCTGACAAAAAACACGTAAATCTAAGACCTAAACATCCATAACATAAATTACTAGAGACTGTGAATCCAGTCTGCCGAGTGGCATGACACAAATTCAAAAATTTTAGTGGTACTTAAACTAATTTAATCACAATCAATGTAAAAGGATTATGAAATTTTGACATTTCTCGCGATTAAATTAGTTTGCTACTTAAATTTTTTACTTCGTGCAACTCGGTGTAAGAATAAAAGTTCATGTGGCAACAGTCTAAAAATATGTATAAAAGTTTATGTAAACTAAAAATCAATAGAAATAGCCTAAATATAAGCAAATTTTTTTATCCTAATATCTAGTTATTTAGTTATTTTTTTTCACATAAACATCATTTCATAGTATAAATGGCAGTGTGAATAAAATTGATTCATTTCATTTATTCTAAATAAAGTATAATAACCTGAAGGTCAATTGTTGTCTTACAAACTTTTACTGTCACAACTAATACTTTTACTTTCACAACTACTGTTGCGTCACGAGATGGCGCTGTTATAAGTTATAACTACTAACAAAAATTTTCACTTGTATAGTGATTTCATAAAACCACATTTCCTGTTTCCTGTCTTTTTCATTTAGCACTGTTCTACAACCTTTTCACCATTATCTGGAGCGTTGTGCTGTTCCAAACTTTCTGCATTACACGTTCAGAGCTTGTGCACTGAACGCGCCGGGCAGGCCGAGGACGTAGGGGGACGGCGCGGGGGCGGGCGTCGGCCACACACATCATTCACGGCACGGCGGGCTTCCGACGTCGTGTCAGTACACGTCTACTACAGTCCATAACCACATGTCAATAAAGACTATTCCAGTGTATCTTCTTTATATTGGAAATAAGATAACACCTCAACACACATACATTGGGTACCCCTAAATCTCAAGTTTTTACCTTCTTGGACATACAACCTGTCAGGGTATAATGGTATATGTATATCAGAGCATCTAGTTAATATTCCGCGAGAGGTCCTGTATGCGCCTCGCGTTGCACTCCTTGCAATACAGATGTCCGTCGAGAGGGTAGCAGCCCCGGCCCTGCTCCCGGGAGCACAGCGAGGCGCCGCAGTCCTCGCACGCGTAGCAAGCGATGTGGAAGCTCTTATCGAGGGCCACGATGCGTACCGTTTCCTCCGCGCCGCCCTCCGGCACTATAGGCTCGCGACAACGCGCGCATCGTGG
The DNA here is from genome assembly GCA_036785405.1 of Coenonympha arcania. Taxonomy (NCBI): domain Eukaryota; kingdom Metazoa; phylum Arthropoda; class Insecta; order Lepidoptera; family Nymphalidae; genus Coenonympha; species Coenonympha arcania. The sequence continues at coordinate 2,553,135 of CM072069.1, forward strand.
TGCATACCTGCAAGGGGAATTCAATTAAATACAAGAAATCGATTTATATTCAATATATTATAATATATTATAATGTTGTGCAATTTATATTAATTAATACTTCAACTATATTTAAAAATGCTATTGGTCAATTTTCAAACAAATAAAAATTGTGGTGATTCATTGACTTTAAGAGTTAAGACCTTGAGATCCAAAGCTTTCAACTAAGGTTGTATAGTACGCGGCCATTAAGTTGACCCATAATGCGCAGATACGAGATGTATCTCGTGCCTCGCCTTGCTTCTATATTGTGCACCCTACCTCACCTTAAAGGCTCAATGGACACCCGAAAATGTGAAATGTGCATTGCAGAACTCAAGTTATACGGCGCCTAAAGTACTAAATTGCAGTTTCTTGTACTGGTCTGCAGGGTTGTCACTGGTCTAACATTGCATTTTTATATTCTTTCTTTCATCTTCTTGTAGGTAAACAGTACTAACAATGACTTAAAATTATGTTACCTTTTATGGAAGTCCTCAATACAATGTATGCGGTTGACTGCGTCCACTGTGAATGGTATACCGTCGAGGCTCTTCTGGCAGACAACACAGGTGAAGCAGCGCGGATGGTAGGGCTTGCCCGTCGCCCGGAGGATGCGGTCGAGGATGGGGTCCCCGCACACGCAGCACTTCTCAAGGGTCTCCAGGTAATCTCCCTCGCAGAGGGCTCTGCCCTGCACTGCGTAGAATGGCCTTCCCTGTAGCAAATACAATAAACCTTTTATTTTTGAAGTGATTTTAGCTTCTTTAAATTCGCAACACTGTTTCCATTACCAATTTCTCTGTATATAAAAATTTTCACTTCTTTCAGCACTCCCAGGCAAGCCTTTTTTACACAGTTATTTAAATAGTCTGTAGTTGTTTTCATGAACATACTTCAAAAGTTCAAACATTTGTCTTGAATCAAAATAATACACAGATGCTCAATGATGACAAAATAATATGAGAATGAGCAAAATCTCCTTAGTCCTATTGCTTATGAGTTTTCTAGAAAAACTAGCTGTAAGCTGACCCTTGAATATCTATTTTCTGCTTTAATCAGTTAATTTTCAATAATATGATTATATTCAGGCCAGTTACCTTATCTTCTAATATAGCTCGTATCTGTGTTTGTTACCAAACTCCTCCAAAATGGCTTGAAAAATTGATAGAAACAGCTCAAGCAATTGTTATGAAATTTTTGGTGTATGTTCAGTAGGTCTAAAATTTTTATATTCGAAATGGCAAAACAACGTTTACCGAGTCAGCTAGTTCTTTTATAATATACAAATACTTATAAACATGATACCTGAAGGTTAATCCCACACTGCTGGCAACAGAAACACTTGATATGGTATATTCTCTCCATGGCAGTACAACCCGTAGTCTCCCCCATGATCTTCTCACCGCAGCGGTAACAGTTGCCGCAGTACAGAGCGTCATCAGGCTCTGGAGTGGGTTCTATAGTCGCTCCAACGTACCCGCCATACAACGACGTACCGGACAGCTGGCTACAAGGCCTCGGGTTGATGGGCTCATACAAAGACTCGTATGTGGAAGAAGCCTGCGACCCACCATACGTAGAGAAGTCCTGCGCGTTCACAGAAGCCGATGAAGGCGCGTACGCCGACCCGGGGCGACGAAGTTCGCTGTAGTTAGACTGAGCGCCTATATCACTAATACGTGACAGTTCGGAACGCGTATCTCTGTCATAAAAGCCTTCTACATGACGCTGCATGGGAATGTTCGAATACACATGATTTGTACCGCCCGGGGGCAGCAAATTACTGTACAATAACACATCGCCGCTGCGCACTCGAGCCGAATTGCGTACTATACAACTCTTCACAGGCACCAAGTTGGAGTACGTAGAGCTTACGCGGTTACCGTACTCCAACCTCGACGAATACGACGGTTCGCAGGCTGATTTAACCGTGTAACTTTGTGGGATCTGCGGCAAGGGAGGCTTGTTCTTTTTCGGTGGAATCGATGGTTTGAGTTTCGCTGCATTGATGTCGTCTTGCAGCTTCGCATCCAGCTCATTCGCATAGATCCGAAGATCGGCCAGTTGTTTGTCGAGAGTATTCATCGCTTTAAAGTGTTTCACGCGAGCTCTTCGCCTTGTTCGTTGTAATTTTAATTCATAAAAAACTCGAAAATCGGCACCATCGGCACTCCAGTAAAAAAACAAATCAATGAATCAGTTCTCCCTTCTCCCTATAGTGTTATATGTCTATGGAATCAGTCATAGAGAATAGATGATCATTGTCCACAGATTACTAAAGAAATCATAAATCATTTTCTCATTTGTCAAATTAGCGTATTGCACAGACTCTCAGAGGCACAGACTAGTTATGGAACAGACAAAAAGGGAAATGTTTCGTTTAAGCCGTGTACGCATTAAATAGGTATTAGGCAATTATTAAAGAAATTAAATCTGTAGGTAATCAATCAATTTCGCTGCATCGCATAATTATGTATAAATTATCAATGTTACTTGATAGATGCGAAACAAAATAATTTAATAAAATAATTTATCTCAAAGTTTTATAGCGCCGATATCAACGTTTTAATTGAGCAATAAAATAGTTCGTTAAAGTAATAACTATTATTTTGTATTTCAATGAATAAACCATACCAATATGCATGTGTACACCGAATTGATTTTGAATATATTATTAATATTACAAGTATGTAGTTACATATTTCTTTTATTTATAAATTTTAAAAATACAGAGATTATTATTTTCCTTTCAATTAGGTATAAGATAAGTCTTTCACACAATTACTATGTAACAATCAAGGATTTTTGCAGGTCGTGACTATAGTTAGTGCTGATGATTATGAGGGTATGTTATTATTTTGTTTTTTTGTTTTTTCTCATTTGGGTATTGATAGATAAAACAGATTTTTACTTAAGATAATATCGCATTACAGAGTCGACGGATCAACCTGAAGAAGAGGTAATTAATTTAAGAAATTGAAACTAATCACCAAATTCATTGATTATTTATACAAATTATTTTAATTTCTTTTTACAGTGGCATATGGATTTTATGCCGGTACGTATTTTTCAGTAGCATGGTGTTTAATAGTCCCATAGCTTGACTGGCCAGTGGCAATTGGCACCACACTGTCTCAACTCTGAATGCAAGTTGGCTGGCGTTTTATTTTTTTACTTCACATCATCACGCGTGTGATAATTGTTCTCGTCATCCATTTAGTAAATATTTATATTGCAGACAGGATATCTCCCAGACAGCGTTTACAGAGAGCTTGCCTGGTATGGTATCCTTCAAATCCAGCCTTTACATCACAGCACGAAACACAAAGTTGCAGCTCAGTTAATATGGCAGCATACTCTTGGTAGACCACATGTGATCATGGAAAATCCTCCTCAGGCAAGTACTTAATGTCCTAATGTTTTTTAATTCTAGCAAGCCTGTTGAGTGTTGATCCAATTTTATACATATCTTTCTTGCTCATCTGTGATCTTGCATTGCAAGTTCATTAATTTGGACGCTTCGGAAATTGATAGAAAAGATTAACACATTATTGTGAAAGAAGATAAAACGTTTATCAACATTCAACAAAATTCATGCAGAAAACCTTATCACATCATTTTTATTGAAGCTTTCTGTTGGATCAAAGCACATTCATTGGTTGGCCCCGAGCGCCCATTTTATGTTGTTATGTGGATTATTTTTTTAAATTTCCTGTTATCTACTTTATAGTCAACTCAGTCAGAAGGTAAAATAAGCAGGCAGATATTAGCCGAAGAAGCGGCTAAATGGTCGAGGGAGCAACGGGCAGCACAAGAAGTACTGATGGAGAATATTAAGAGCGGTGGAAACGGACTCACTGTTCGGACAGTCATCACAGCTCGATACAAAACGACTTATATAATACAGAATGGTACTTATGACTTGTTATAAAAAACTATGTTACAATCTTCCAGAGTATATTTCAGTCAATAGTCAATTTAATGGAGAGCTGACAATTACGCACAAATGGTTGCACAGTGCACACTGCGCAACTTTCATGCTGTTACTTCTGAAACTGATCTAGCTAACATTTGAAATAGAGAAAGATAATATAATCTGGATAAATAATGCCGGAAATTTCATGGCTCCCATGGGACTAGTGAATAGCAATTTTCAAGCGGGTGGAGTTGCGGAAAAAAGCTTTTCACTGATATTTTTATTTTTTTTAATTTTACAGATATAAGTATCAGGGCTTGGTTTGTTCAATGTGTGTAATACGTCAACACGTTTTCTAAGCATTTGTCGTATGTGATTCCTAGGTAACTATTACGAGTGCCCGGAAGGGTCAGAGCCAGATCTTGATGCTTACCGTGTACAAGCGAATATGCATGAACGGAAATGCACGTTTGGACACAACTCTGTCCCAGTGGCAGTCGACCCTTGTATTGAAGCTGAAGCGGCACCGATAGAATATTCGTTTCATGAAGGTTGGATGTTCTGTCTTGGGAATGGAGAGCGCGATAATAATTACTTTCAAAATGGCACTCTCGACTGTGGTAATAAAACGAAGGTAGTTTTTTGTAACATTTAAATCATTATACAATTCAATTCTAAGTTGGAATGGTGCCAATAATACGGTGGTCAGATTCGTTGAAATTGAATGAGCCAATTCTTCTGCCACCAGAATCCAGATGAATGAATTTTCTCAATTTTTTTAAGATATCAATAAGCGACTTCTTGGAGCAATGTGCGATAGATAATAATATCGTTATCAGTTTTGACTACTTCGGCGATGAACCTAGAAAAGATATGATGCATAACGCAACTCTTTGCGCCAGTTGGGATCCCTGCAAATTGTCCTATTTGTATAGACTTGAGGTAATAATATCATAATGGCATTATATAGAATCCGTATAAGATTTTTTAATGCACAATTTGAACATGAAATAAAATATGTTTTAGCCACCGCCAGCTGAATTGAACCCTGCTTTCCCAACTGAAACAGAAAATCCTTGCGATACTACCGTATGTCCAGAATGCTATGTAGGCCATACCGGTGAAGAGGGAGTACCAATGGATTGTGAGTTGATTGTTTAAGTTGGAATAAAATACGTGCACATAGGTTTTTTATATTTTGACATTTTACATAATACTAAATAAGATATATTTTATTATTCTGCCATAAAGTGCCAACTCAGGGGTCTCACACTAAAATATTGTTTCTTTTTTGTTTCAGTGGGTGCCTAAGTAACAAAACGATGTATAGTAATTAAAAACAAATACAGTATCAAACATTTCGTAGTTTTTATTTCACTGTTATGTTAAAATTATAGAATTGGCGAAATTCTTTACTGTGTGGCAAAATTGTATTATGTAATGTTGTTAAGAATAATTTAAAAAATGTACAGCTTGGGCTTTGTAAGATGTTGGTTCTTATTGCTCATATATACTTTAGTCAATATATTGTCATGATATTGGTTTTAATTGTAAAGGTTGATTTTGTACGACTATAAAACTGCATTGATTTAAAAAAACAAAGCTTACAACACCAGTAGTCTGTTCTTGCCTTTACAAATAATGTCACAAAACCATAGATCAGTGAATAAGTTTATTTTGTTGATGTACACTCATGGATTATGTAGGTACTTCGGTTGTACGAAGTACTTATTAATTCCATGTGTACACTACTTGCACGTATCACAGCTGTACCTAACAGTGACAGAACACTAGTGATAAAGCATTGACAAAGTAACAGGTTTAAAGTTATCTGTGCAGTGACATGTCCATGACATGTCAGTCAGTGCTGTCATGCACTGATGCACGTCATAGTGTTATATGTCTATGATGCACGTGTCTTGTCTTTTGTTTTTCAAAAGTTCAAAATATTAGTGGATTGAAATTTGAATTTCAAAAATGGTAATAAATCATAATTTTCATGATTTATTCGAAATCTTAAACGAAACGAAAGCACTGAGCTTACCGATATTGAAAGAAAATTCGTTAAAAATCAATTTCACAGATAACCATGTAAGTTCATCAATATTACCCATTATTGTGAAATGATGCTAATTTATAAAATAAAGGAGAGTTAAAGTTTGGACGTAAAGACAAAGGTAAATTTCAAATGAATACTATTAGATATTTCAATTTATCATGCACTTTTGTCAAGAGAAATGACCTTCGCAAAATGACCATAATTTTTTTGTTTCACTAAATCATAGCTCAAACAGTCAATCTCACCAAAATATAATATTATAGCAGTATTTAAATTTAAACACATTTTTTTCAGGAGCTGACAGTATATAAAGGTCAGGGGCCACCATTGCCCTTTGCGGCTAGTAAAGTTTTTCATGCAACCCTCCATAGCTCTAGGAGGCTAACAGCTGCGGATGAAAACTGTAAAGCAGTGTATGAAATCTCATTTGATGTTTCAGTATGTATTTCTTTTGAAAGCTATTGGATAGATTTTGTTTTTATTTGTTTTTTATCTAGTGGTTCCTTACATAATATGGTTCATATGGCATTGTAATGAATACTCTTTTTCAAGATAGACTTGTCAAACGACTCAACTTTGTATCAAAGTCTGTACAAATACTGTAGCTATTAATATTTTTCACCAACAAAAATCATGTGAACATACTGTCAGTTAGGTTTATAACTGAAAACTATTTAAAATGTGCAGTGAATCACTGTTTGAACAGTGTGTTACATTATAGTAGTGTTAGACACAAATAGTGTAGCTTTCTATTTAAGAATCAATGTTTTGACAATGACAGAGATGTAGCAATTTGATTTTGGTAACTGCTTCTAAAGACTATTGCTATCAATTGCCAATGGTATAGATATTTGAATCCTCGAAGACATGCACTACTCTGTCAATATCGCTTTTGTTTCATTTGATTCATATGTAATTGGACAGAGTGGGGCGCGTCATCGTGGATTGAAATATCCATTGCTAAATTTTTAAATTAACACAAAATTGCTACTAAAATAGTTCCAATTATTATCCTATGGACACTAACAAAATAACACAAATTTTACTTTTTTTTTACTATATGAACAAGTATCCAAAGTTTAATTAAACTCATTGTAAATCTTTACTTACTTTCTATTTCAGGGTAGCGACCTCAACTTCCGGCCTGGGGACACTATAGGAGTAATTCCCCAAAACAACCAATCTGAAATAGATGTAGTGGTCCAACATTTGAAATTGGAGGATGTAATGGACCATAGTTACACATTGAGTGTGGATAATTCACAGAGAGCCAAGATACCACCGCACATACCTGTGCAATCAACTCTGAGGCATGTACTCACTCATTGTGTTGATTTGAGGGGCGTCTTGAAAAAGGTATACTTATGGCTCAAATATTACAACAATAAAAATATAAATCTAATGCATAAAGTTGTATACAATGTTTGTAACAAAACTCCTCCAAAACAGTTTTTTTACTGTGTTTTGTAACTGTTTTTTAGTGAACTATTTTTTATACTCCTAAAATATGAGAAACAATTTGTGGCAAAACAATGCTTGCCAGGTCAGCTAGTAAATTCCATATTAGTCAAAGTTCTATGTTTTTGTAAAAAATTCTGATATCAATCTCAACTCCTCGAAATGATATTACAGAAGGCCTAGTCAAGCCAAGTGACTTATCAACTAATACAGTTGAATCACTTTCAAAATCCATTTGTTTGGAGATTTTCACTGCCCAAAAAGTAATGAAGTTATAGATATTTCAATCAACGAAGACGCGCCCTACTGTCAAAATCGCTTATGTTTCATTCGATTTGTATGAAGTTTGACAGAGTTGGGCGGGTCATCAAGGATTAATGATATTTTTGAGATTTTTTTCTTATAAAAATATGTATAAACCTATTGCTTTAATTATTATACCTCTTTGTTATAATTTTCAGTTGTTTCTTCTTGCACTATCAAGACATACAAAAGACGAGAACGAAAGAAGGATTCTAGAATACCTCTGTAGCAAAGAAGGCTCTGTAGCATATACAACACATATACTGAACAAGCATATAGGTTTACCAGACATATTTACCATATTTAAAACATGTAAACCACCTGTTGAAATCATATTGGAACATCTACCAAGGCTTTTGCCGAGACCTTATTCTATTGTGAACCGACAATGTGATAAAAGCATTATGAAAATCTGCTTTTCTGTAATTGATATTGGTAATAATAGAAAGGGATTAACCACAGGATGGTTGGAAGAAATTTTGACTAAACATAGTAGTGAAGAAATTAACATAGAAGAAAAGATAAAAAATTTAAGCATAAACAATGATTTGCAAAGAAAAATCGCAATTTACCTAAGAAAGAATATAAATAATTTCTATTTGCCAGATAATTTAGAAATACCTATCATTTTGGTAGGGCCTGGTACTGGTGTATCACCTTTTATAGGATTTTTACAAGAAAGGCGTCATTTACAAAGAAATAATCCAGAGAAAAAACTGGGTTATGCCTGGTTATTCTTTGGATGTAGAAATCCTAAGCTTGATTTTATATATGAACAGGAATTGAACGATTTTGTTTCTGAGGGTATTCTTGATAAGCTGACCACATCGTTTTCCCGATGTAGTGACAGTGAAATTTGTTATGTACAGGTTAGTTGGTTTAATTTTATTTTAACTTATCTGGGCCCTCATTCTGTATCTCGGTGATTTATCTGAGCTTATTTGACATAATTATAGTTTTCACTCCATTGGTTTGCCACAAAACCTATTTTTGTTTAACTCATTGAAGCAGCAATGTATACATTAGTAATCTTCACTGCAAGTGTTAGTAAAGACCACTCACCTATAACCTGTTCGCAGAAGCTTTGAAGATGATTTCCGCTCCCACTTCATACCGCATACCAAATTAACAAAAACAAACCAAGCCGTATTCGTTTGATGACGGACGAGCGCGGGTCGCGGTTGTATGAAGTGGGAGGGGAATTCATCGGCACAACTTCTGCGAACGAGTAGTAGCTTGTATTTGGCGCAGTTATATGACTTTAAGAGGTTCATCACCCATGGTACAGTCGTATACCACATACATCTGTTGTTTCAGGATGCCATAAAACAAAATGGCGAAGAAGTAGCAAAACTAATACTACAAGGAGCTCACGTGTATGTGTGTGGAGACATCAACAAAATGGCGGCTTCAGTACAAGATGCGATTGTGCACTGCTTGAGAACGTATTGCGACAGAGAACATGACGCGGAAGAATTCGTTGCCAATATGATAAAGGAGAAAAAGTATATACTTGATATATGGAATTAGTGTGGAAATGTTACTTAAGTAGAATTATTGAATAAAGTAGATAATTTACATTTGTTTTATTAAATATAATATGTTTTTTCTTTCGTTTCATAGAGTAAAGGGAAAGTATTGAGTATGGTAGAAACGGTATCTGGCTTTTCTAGAGCAACACGTTCACAGATTGTTACAAATAGCCGTATAGTATGTAGTATACTCTTGCAGACTCTGTAGCACAGTACCCGAGTAAGTAATAAAACTCGATTTAAGGCTACGGCAAACTGGTTAACCGTTAAGGAAACTGTTAAGGACCTGTTAACTGTAACCGTTATGGAACTTACCGGTTACTTTGAATGTCCATTAGTAAAAAATTTGAAATCTCTTGCCATGCTGTGACCAGTATTCGGTATCCAGTATCTTTAATTAAACCACATTAATCATTTACAAAAATAATTTAATAGGCAAATCTCTAGTAATAAAATGTTCAAAAAGTGTCATTGGTGTATATTATAAACTTATGCACTAAGCGATCTAGCTTTGAATACAGTTAACACAATGTTCGTTGTGCGGCGATGCGAACCACAGACTAAATAAACAGACACTCGCACCCCCATTTTTCGTTGTATGTTCGATATATTGATACAACACTACTACTGATATCATTATCGTTGCATACGCATGGGCATGAGTGATAGTAGGTAGATTATTTCATAACAAGGTATATCGTGCCACATGTGTACCACATTTTAGACTGAATTTATCATAGATCGTAATAGATAGTAGGAATTTATTGTATGGCTAACTGCCCTTCCAGTCTAGACCTTATAATTGTATGTTCATAGGTTTGCATAAACACATCCACTTACCACACATTAATTTAACAGTTTATCAAGTGAGGTGTATCTAATTTTTATTTAGTCTGTGGCGAAAACCTAACTGGTACTTAATTACGTAACATAATTATTTAATACAAATTTACACCCTAATTACTCAAAGCAGGCACTCTTAATGGAGGGTATCCCATTTTTAATCCAATTCCAATATTTTCGTAACGATCTTAATCCAAATATGGCTACCGCTTAGAAATTAAACTAGAAGTACTAGAACATCATAAAAATAATACTTACTAATTAATAATCATTTAATAATTAATGTATCTTACAGATATTTTTCTTGTTTATAAATGGTTTTTTTTAATTAAAAAAATAAAATGGCCGCTATTTCTCTGACTTTAATAAAAAAAATAAGAATAAGAATATTCTAAGTATAATTTTATGTTTTGCACTTATTTTCAAATAAAGTAACAAATTCAAACAAAAGTGAAAATACAATTTAAGGATATTTTTAACATAATGTAAGTACATGCGACTGGAATCCCACCAATTTCTTTACAAAATACATTGGAATTTTTTTGAAATTTAACAGCATATTATTAATTAATTATTGTAATGTTTTCATTAATTATTATTGTATCATTCAATTTTATTAGAAGCCTACTTATTTATACAGAGTATATAATTGTGCAAGGATTTTACCCATTTCAAGTTGGAAACACTCAAAAATCGCTCTTAGGTCGTCTTGCTAAACTCATAGCAGGCGGGAATAATTTTTTTAGAATGTGAGCACATATCATTACGTTAGTTTACAGTCTTAATTAGATCTTAGGTCTAAAAAAGTGTTAAAAAGTACAGAAATAAATATTTGGTCGTTTCAAATTGTGTCAAGTCGAATATAGGAATGTAGAAAAGAATGAAGAATGTTAAGAATAATTAAACCCTATTTTGTATCTAAAGTAAAATTGTAATATCGTCGAAAAATATAAAAAAATCTATGGTCACTAATTTATACTTAGTTTTTCAACAATTCATCCTGTTCCGGATTCTAGCTTTTTCGGCCAGAATAATGATACTCAAATTAAACATAAGACGAGTACATGACCTTATAATTAATAAAAATGCCACTTGTGGTAAAAACTTATTATACTGTTATGTACAGTTTTTGGTAAACTGATAAAGCAACAAAATACACCTTATTCGTAAATATACACATACCTTACATATTTGTAAGCAAAACTACCGATTTATCTGATGATCTGGTGAAACATAAATATGTTCCGATATTCAAGAATATTTTGTTGTAGGCACTTCCTACTTCCACAATATCGCCATACGCTAGGCTTATAAATTAAAAACAAATATACCCGCAAATTAAACTGTTCAAACTCATGCCATTTCCGAGTGAACCATTTAATATAACAGTTGTTCTTCAAAGCTCTCTTGCCCTGCCCTACACCCTGTTAAAAATAAATGTAATCATTTTATTAATTAATTATTATCATTAAATTTGAAGAAAAGTGGATGATTATAGAGCTAAACGTTTTTTAATCATCTATTTAGAATATACTCGTAAATCACATAGTTTTGCTTAACATTACCTACTTACAAAATTGTTTTGCATACAAAATTTTAACTAAACAACAAGTAATAAGATGGCACTAATATTTTTTGTTAGTTACTAGTTTAGTCATAATTTGGTACACATCAGAAGTGGGATTACAATTCTTATTTCCTGGACAGATTAATTTTATCAAAACCTTAAGTAACTAAAGCAAATACATGTATGTTAAAAGCTTTATATTTCATTTTTACAACATTCTATTTTGTACACAATACTATGTTTTCCAAAAAAGTACTTAAGTTTTGTGAATAAAATAATATGGCATTAAATTGTAACTTTTATTTTAAAAGAACATTTAAATATTTAAATGTTGCCGAATTTTAAAGTAGGGCGATCGTCTTCCTGTTTCTATGCTAAGCAGAATTATAAATATATATTTATCATGCATACAAAAAAAATTTATTCAAATGCATGTACTTATTAATAATTGAGTTCAATAAACCTCTATAGGTTTGCAATGTGATGAATTTTATCACAAGTTCTGTGCTAAGGCCACAGGACATTTGTTTTCATCAATCGAACTATACTGTATGCTCGACGTATCTAAGTATATTTATATCAGTAATAGATATCGTATCTCCTACAACTGTGATAACATAACTTGTTACGAGTTGATACTTTGAATATCAAACAAAATTTTCGCGGTTCCCATAAAAAAAAACATTAGCGATTTTACTGAAAGAATACTGAATTAATTGATTAATACGTTTTATTAATTGTTTAATATTTCAATATTTATTTATTATTCTTACCATATCAAGAAAGAAATACCTTTTTAACCCCTATTTAATTACAGTTTAGTATTTACCACAAAACATGGACGCAAAGTCGTGTCCTCTAATTTATAAAAAAATAAATACAAAAATATTATTGCCATAATATAAAATTGGCACTTATCACACGTTCCGAGTACATGAAAAAATTTGTGCTTATTGCTTACTAAAATAAATGCCATACAAAAAATATACACTGTATTATTTCAATGCTATTGCTGTAGAATTGGGTATTACACTACATTTGAAATAGATAAAAATTATTACTTCATTATAAACTAGGATAAAAATAATAACGTACACTGAAAAAAATATTAAAACCCAACAATGATTTACAAAGTTACAGGCATTTTAATTTTGAAGTGGGATAGAAGACCCTCTTTTATCCCTTTCTCGCAAAACGATAAATTGAATGAACCCGCACGAAGCTTCTATATGGCATTAGTAAAGTGCGACACAACTCAATATCGCTATCTCTGTCTAATCAGAAATATTTAAATACTTATAACTTTTTTGTTATTTCATCAATGTAATTAGGGTTTTTTCAGTTTACTTCATTATTTTTATCCTAGTTAATAAAAAAGTAATAAAAAATTGGAGTCAAATACCCAATTAGATCATAAGATTCGAATTCCTATTTATTTGTGTATTTGGACTTAGCTTGATGAAAAAAAACAAATACCTCACTCAAATGTACTGAATCTGAAATGCAAGGATTTATCCCAAAGCATACAAAGCCCTAGATTGTGTGAGATACTTCTTATAAATTAATATCTGAAATATATCAGTGGGCTGATTCTGTAACGTTCAGTTTGTTCAACGGAAGCAAACATTTTTGTATTCAATAATCACAGCACAAGTCAGCAACAAGCATGGTATATTGACAAGAAACCATAACAACTAAAAGTAACTTGTGCAAAAAGAATACAAACATAAGGTTTTTGCCTCCGTGAGGGTTGTTAACTAACTGAACGATACAGAATCAGTCCACGGGTCTAACATGAATCGTGATCATCGCAGGAACACTATTTTAGTTTTATTTTACTTATCACATACTGTTACGGATATTATCGCTGTTTCGACGTGTTCCAACTTCCAAGAATTTCAGCTTAAGTATTTGACGGTATTTTTAGTAAGTAAATATTTTCGCAAGTGTGAGATAATGGTACTGATTTCATTGCAATGTACAAAATATTTAAAGTAAATTGTCTCAAAATGCTCTTAATTTTCACAATATATCCCCACTCAGCATTTGTTTCACTAGTTTTGGAACTATTAAAAAGATAAGGATTTTGTGCAAGAGAATCAATGTCATGTTCGTCACAAAAAATATTACTAAATAGGAATCACGCTGTCAATTGGCACAATTTACATGGAATCGTTGAATATACGTCGTAATTCATACGAACATACAATACAAAATGGAAAACCAAAACACCAAAAATGATCGTGTACTCACTCAGTCGGAAAAATTCTTGTGAAGGATTTTTTGTGCGGCCTTAATCAAGGGCGTAAGCGTTCGCAATTCCATCGCGCAGTCTAAGAACGGGTGCGCCAGGAGTTCGTCCGCTGTCGCTCTTTCATCGGCGTCCACTTGGAGGCACTTGTCTAAAAAGTTCTGGAATTCAGGGGACAGTTTGTCCCATCTCGGAATCTTAGGTCTACCCACAGCGGCGATCAAATATAACGCTCTCAGGGGCGCCTCTTTCATGTACGGGGGTTCCCCTTCAATCATTTCTATGGCCATGATCCCTAGCGACCACACGTCGACCTTCTTGCCGTACTGCTTTCGCGTTACAACTTCAGGAGCCATCCAGTACGGGGTACCGACCATGGTCTGTCGTTTTTCGTCGCCAACTATGTTCGCACAGAAGCCGAAATCCGTTACTTTTACCGTCCCGTCCATACCGAGTAGCACATTATCAGATTTTATGTCCCTGTGAATTGTCCCTTTCGAGTGTAAAAACGAAATGGCTTGCAACGTTTCCCGACACACTGCGGCGATCTGGCCCTCTTTCATGACTACCTCTGTGACGACATCTGTTAAGGATCCTCCATCCAGTAACTCCATTGCCACCCATAAATGGTCGTAACATAGAAAAGCGTCTAGGAAATTGACCAGATTCTTGTGGTTAAAACCCTTGAGGACATTGACTTCATTGAGTATTAAATCCTTTTTGGACTGTTTGGTTAAATCTATGTCTTTGATCGCGACTCGCGAGTTATCCTTGCTATCTATTGCGATGAAGACGACACCTGGAAGTATAAATGAAAATGATCAGATCTGTGGGCTTGTAACCTTGAAATAATAACATACATTATGATACTCAAAAAGGTTTGCAATTTAAAAACAATATTTTATTACAAATAGGACAGCAAACACTTTAATCACAATTTAAGCCCATTTTCCACCGCAAGCGGAGCGGACCCATTAGGGACTCCGTTCAACTCGCAAGAGTAAACTGCATACTTGTGTCCTATTCTCCGCGCGGCGAACCATGATCCCTATGACAGTTCGTTTAGTGATGGGTCGTGTCTTTGGTCGTGTCGATATTTTTTTTTTAGACATAGGCGTGGCGTGGCTTGCACTTAAGCCACGTTGGTAAACATGTTTTAAAAAATATTACAATTTGCATTTTTAATGTCCATTTTGTTGTTGTTGTATTAATTTATGATTTTTGGCATAGATTAAGTAGGTAAGTAAAACGAAAGTTTCCAACCTTGTTATTTTCTAATAATGCTTAACCCGGTAAACACGTTTTTGCTATACATTTTATTATGAAAATGAATACTCCCTACTTATTTATTTTGTCTGAAAAATTGTGCACTCGTTTCCATTACCGACATTTTTTTATCGATACTTGCCGCCCTAGTCGATAAACGTCACACGACGTAAGTTTTGCAGGACGTAAACATAAAATCAGATTGACATAACTTCTTGTAAATGTTAAGAATTGTTAAAAATATCAACGGAATATCATTACTAATGGTATAAAGCTACGTAAAATTTATAAATGGCATTTTTAGACACCCCAAATATGATCCCGATTTAATGGTGACGCCACTACAATGTTATATGGTGACATTAGCTGTCAGTGTCATAGGGATCACGGTTCGCTGCGCCTAGTATAATTACTGGTGGAAACACAAGTATGCAATTTACTATTGCGAGTTGAACGGAGTCCTTAATGGATCCGCTCCGCTCGCGGTGTAAAATGGGCATTAGTGTATTTCTTTCCTAGTCCCCTAGACCAGATTTGTACCATACAAGCTTTTGATATAATTAGTTTTTACTGGTATGCCCTATTTTATGAAATAACTATGTTGTTTGTACATACATAACATTTATCACACTAGTATTATAAAGCCTAAAGTGTGTATGTATGTATGTGTGTGTACGTATGTTAGTAATATAATATTGGCATTGTCTTAGGAAGGCCCACTTTCATAAGATGATACATAAGATTCAGATGAAGAGAGATAACACTACAGTGGTTTAATCTGATTACGGCAATTAAAGTTCATTTGCACAATTGATTTCAACTCCTTTAACTTGTTCAGAAACATTCTTGTTTTGAATTTTCTTAACTTTGTTAAAAAATATGTTTTCAGCTATTATTATTATTTCTGTGATTAAATTATATAACATTTTACATTTGGCAATGGTGTCCAATCAATTGATTTTTTTAATAAAAATATTGTTATAATAAGCTTACATTATCTTATCTCAAGATGTGACATACTTGTATATTTTTAATAGTTAGGTGATAATGTGCCTTATTGGTTGGAAGATTATTTTATGTAATGCATTCAGTATGTCACTTCAAGAATACCAATCCTTCAATTCTAATTATTTGAAGTGTTTACTTTAATATGGACATAAGTCATTATTGTCTTCAGCCTAATAATGAGCCAATACACTGCCAAGCACAGAAAACTTCCTATTGCATAATGTGAGAGAGGGATTGCCTTAAGTGCATTGGTTTTGGGACAGCACTTTCCACACTTCTCGATTAGTATGGGTTGCCTCAGACACAACTATGAGGCTAGAAGATGTTAAAAGTGAAATATTCCAAAGACCAAAAATCCTATGTACCTACTATGGTTACAAAAAGAGGAAACAAGCCCTTAAGGTGTGAGAACTTTTTATAGGAAGAAGTGTTGAAGTTTTCATAAATGTGCACTATTTGTATTTTTTACTTTACAACTATATTAACTGTTTTGATGATAGCAGGTAGCAACATGTAATTATCATAATTATTACCATACAATGCCCGTCCATCGCAGTGTCGCAAGTTTTTATTTTAGTTTTGTGCTGAGTTTAACGCTGTTTAATCACAGTCAAGGTTAGCTTAGTAACACATCAAGATTATCGCTATTGTGCAAATGTCTTCACACAGTTAGGCTTGAGATGTACTTGATTTTGTTTACATGGCCACAATAACTTAAGAAAATGATTAGTAAATTGGCATTTTCAAGACTTCCAGACTAAGAAATAACAATATTTACACTGTTATTTACTTATAGCACAGAATACCACGCAGTACCGTATGGCAGAGAAGATTCACTCCTCAAAATGATTTAAATAAATAGTGATTCTTGTGCTTTCTGTTGATTTATTTTTTCCCCCCTACCTAATGGTGTAGCAGTTGTAATCCTGCCGTCTGCATCGGAGGTTGTGGGTTTGATTCCTACACTTGGAAACTGTTTGGTGATGAGCATGAATATTGTGTCCGGGTGTTTTTCAGTATACCCATCAATATTACCTATAACACAAGATATCGCTTACTTTGGGACTAGATTGCGATGTGGGTAATGATATATTTATTTCTTTCTGGCTTGCTACAGGGGTGTAAAGACAAACTTAGAATTGTTCAATGTTGACTAGCAAATCTATTTAGCAAAGTTTATCTTAACAAGCTGGATATATCAAACTGAAGTAAGTTTTAATTTTTTTTAGATTTCCATTAAATTTTATTGAGGGTTACTTAGTGCAACAGCAGTAGAATGGTACCAATTTTTAATGAATTAATATTTAATGATGATCATTAATTTTGCAAATAACCAAGCCGGTGTTCACACCATTTAAAAGTAACTAAACTATCTTACTCATCAACCTGAAAAAGGAAAGGTTCCTATAGGGTTTTTAAAATTATAAATTTGAGAATTTGGTTTCCTTGTTTAATACTGTTTGTCTGAACTTTTCAAGGCTATGATACCTAAGCAAAGTAATTAACAATCTATACATAAGATAGTCTAGATCATTAGTGAGAGGATTTCTAAAATAGCTTGAATGAGAAGCTGATATAAATAATGTAGATTGCATACATGCATGGTATACTAATGAGTGAAATGGAAAAACTGGCTTACTTGGCCTTGAAATCTTGCAAGTAAAATTAAAAATGTGTTTCTTATAGCTGCATTCAGAAAAGTCATTTTATCTACGCTCATTGCTTAAAGTTCGAATTATAAAATCGAAATGTGTCAAATAATTACCTACTTTATTCACAGACTTCTATAATTATTAAAAAGTTATTCATAATAACATCGCTCTACTATGGAAATATTTAAAGAAAGTTGTTTAATATCCATAACGATACACGGCTCTGGACTCCTGTATTTGTATCTGGGGTTTTGAAGGAATTGATTACAGTACCGCTATCGGCAATACAACGGTTAACGGTTACAATTATTATCAGGGGTAGGTAATATTTTTATGTAATATTTTTTTAAGTGAATCCACAGACAACATATAGTTGGTAGTCATTGCCGAGAGTATAGATGGGCCATGATTGACCATAGACAACAACACAATGTCTAACGTTCCGCGTAACGTTCCACCTGGGCCTGTGATTATGATTATGATTACGATTACGATTACGACTACGATTACGATTACGATTACGATAACGATTACGATTATGACATTATCTCGTAAATCTATCGTCCGTAAACCGACTTTACAGATAACCAATTTTTTTTGTTACTTAGTCAAAACTTTGCGCTGAAAAATGTCTAGTAGTGAAACCTACTAAAGAAAATTTCACTCCACCTGACATCTTAGTAGTTGCAATGATTTACGACAAAAGTTAGCAAGATTTTATGATTTGGATTTATGATAATAATATGAGCGTAGATAAAGTAGTGTATGAAACTCTACATAATTAGGTATTAAAACACTCGTGTGATACTATTAAAAAACTCGCCTGCGGCTCGTTTTTTAAACTGACACTCGTATTTTAATACCCCCCATTATGTAACCGTTACATAATAGTAGTTTATGTAACGGTTACATAATGGGGGGTATTAAAACACGAGTAGGTTTCACTGCTATACATTTTTCACCGCAAAGTTTTGACTAATTAACAAAAAAAATTGGTTGTCTGTATAGTCGGTTTACGGACGATAGATTTACGAGATAACGTCATAATCGTAATCTTTATCGTAATCGTAATCGTAATCGTAGTCGTAATCGTAATCATAATCACAGGCCCAGGTGGAACGTTACGCGGAACGTTAGACATTGTGTTGTTGTCTATGGTCAATCATGGCCCATCCATACTCTCGGCAATGACTACCAACTATAAGTTGTCTGTGGATTCACTTAAAAAAATATTACATAAAAAGTGCATAAAAAATATTACCCCATAGACATTGTGTTGTTGTCTATGGTCAATCATGGCCCATCCATACTCTCGGCAATAACTACCAACTATAAGTTGTCTGTGGATTCACTTAAAAAAATATTACATAAAAAATATTACCCCATAGACATTGTGTTGTTGTCTATGGTCAATCATGGCCCATCCATACTCTCGGCAATGACTACCAACTATAAGTTGTCTGTGGATTCACTTAAAAAAATATTACATAAAAAATATTACCCCAGATACAAATACAGGAGTCCAGAGCCGTGCATCGTTATGGATTTTATACAACTTTCTTTATATATTTCCATAGTAGAGCGATGTTATTATGAATAACTTTTTAATAATTATAGAAGTCCGTGAATAAAGTAGGTAATTATTTGACACATTTCGATTTCATAATTCGAACTTTAAGCAATGAGCGTAGATAAACTACTATAATTTAATTTGCATTATATCCCAGACATCTGATAATAATATAGGAAATTAACATATAATTGACATTTTGCAATGCCACCATAGTCTTTTATGCATACTTAAAATGAACTGAGAGGAGTTATTATGCATGCATAAGGTAGTTTCTGAACACTACACTAACTCATCACTCACTAGTGGACAAGTTATTAAACACCTGTCACACAGGGCAAAATTACATCTGCCAGGCCAGCTACTGATCTTACAAAATAATCACTATATTGTATTTCAATAACTAATTGAGTATTAAAATGGTTTAAAAATAAACTGAAGTGATAAAGTTTATTTACCTAGTAAGTATCGAGAGGTATCAAAGAACAATGTTTGTATCCACAAATAATTATGCAATGTGAAGATGCTTTCATTTCGCAGAGACCACTTTATAGTGTGCCCATTTTATTAATAATGTATAAATGTATATTTGGTAGGTGTAAAATGTGTTGCACACTGCACAGGCCTGCCAGGTGAGAGGAGCTATCTTGTTTCCCCTATTTGATTGCCTCAACATGCAGCAAGACATTGCACTAACTATAGGCTGTTTGTAGCATAGGTATAAAATGTAAAATAACAATAAACGATTACAATAAATTGTCCCTATTAGCAGATGGCATAAGTTTGAATCAAAAGTTAAGGAACAGAGAAATTGGCACTGGGCAAAAGGATCAATTTATTGCAGCTATGGTATTAAAAGATGGGATAATTCATGCCACAGAGTGCTAATTACAAAACAATAGAAAGTGTATTTCATGGCACATACCCTTTGATTTACTGTAATTCTAGCACAGCTGCTTAGGAAATGAATATTTTACCTGATGCGCCAGCCCCTAGTTGCTTGATCCTTTCAAACCGAACGTAAGGGTCATCTTTGTTACAAATCCTTCTCAACTCTTCGTATATCTCCTCATCTGTCAGTGTGGCATTCATTAGCTCCTTTTTCCTCAAAATCGGACTCTCCTCGGGCTCTGTACCAATTAACGTTAGGTCTTCCACCACCGCTGTCAAGTCCATCATCGCATCTTTCTTCTTAAGGCTATTTTTAACAGGTGCAGCGGGCATGGTCTGCCGTTGCGAGACATCAGTGGGCGCCACATCTTCCTCGCTACTTTGACCTATCGATATATCTGAGTCCTGGCTTTGGTGAGCGTTTTTTTTCGCTAGAAACTTCTTCATCTCCAAACCTTCTTTTGTTATCGCCTCCTCGGTGACTATGGGCTTGCATGGCTCCTTTTCCGCCTGTTCTTTTTTCAAAACGTGGAAATTGTGGAAGGCTACGGCCTGTATCGCCGCGTTCGGGTTCTCGTTCTGTTCCGCGGGCGATATCTGCGCGTTCAGCTGTCGGAGCCATGACGACGGCAAACCCTCGATCATCCCCGTTTCAGAGTTCACGCTCACGTGTATATGTTGTACCACGTTCGTGGGCATACCGATCTCCGTCACACGGTCATCTCTGGCGCTTTGCTTCTTGGAAAACAGCTTGCCAAATACACCTCGGCCCGAGCGTCCCGTCATCGTGACGTGCTAGCTTCCTCACACTTCACCCATAAAAAATTCACCTCTACAGTCCTTGAGATCACGAAACTACATCTCTTGGGCCAGTTTTTTTGTAAGAAATTAAAACTAATTAAGTATTACCGAGATAGGAGTGGCTAATCGCGGACGGAAAACTAAAACTTGAAAGATGGACTTTATCAATCCGTCAAGTGTCAATTATTTGGCATACAGATGACAGTAAATAGTGAAACGTTCCTATTTACACATAGAATTTCGCAATGACTCAAATGCCAATGCCGATTGAAGGATAAAATAATTGATTGTAAAAAATGTATTAAAGCCAAGAAGATACGGTATTAGTGTAAAACACTTGAAAAAGGGTTGCAAAATCTTAAAACATTTTAGTTTATTTTCTATAAAAATAATTTTATCGTGTAGAAAAAATGGTAACGGAACGTTGTTTATTTTTTCATAATGGCAATTTCGTCATTTGATAAAATATTCAATGAAAGGAATTTCGAATTAGAATGATGATTCATTTCTTGACTTGAAGAAGATATCAAGATATTCCGATCTATACAAAATTTATATTTATTTAAATATAGATGATTTTCAGGGGGATTTTTTCAAACTATGTAGGTATAGTCGATAACTAATATACAAACTATAATTATCTACTTAATATATAATAACTTTAAATACCTAGGTACTTTGTTTTGATGCCTGCACCCACCCTGCACCCTAATCATTTTTGACACAGATTTTTAATATAAATGTCGAAAAAATACTTTGCATAATATAAGGAAGAGACTTCCTGAGGGCTTCCCCTGTGTCCAAAATACCAATCGCAAAATCTGAATATTTTACAGTAAAATTAAACTACCTAACTACCTATATTATCTTGAGACCTATGAGTGAGTCTTGTGACATATAAGTACCTACTTTTTTCTCAGATTTGGAAAAATTATACTCCGCAATGTACTATATAAAAATATAGCTTTAAGTTTAATTTCAGGCGTTAGCAGAAAAATAAAAAATCGTTATATTTATCTTGTAAAGTTATAATATGGTATTGATAAAATAGACATAGTACATAATATTATATCCGATAGGGCGGACGGCCCGAAAAATATCGCCAGCTAACTGGTTCCAAAAATGCTTGTTTTGTCACCAGCAGTACCTAGGTAGGTAGGTTAAGGCCACAATGTAGTTCGCTCAGCAGTCATCGATAGAATTTTGACAGATGGCGCTACTGTTTACTTGGAAGAGAAAGGTTTACATTAATCGTTCAGATGCTGATATCCTCAGGATTCTCTTTCTTCTTTCTTCTTCGACGTGGTATTGAATATTGATACTTACCTATCACTGCTTATTAAAATATAGTATCATCTCTGTCGCACTTATAAGCCTCAAGGGAAGCCTGGCTGTATCTGAAGCAAGTCAAGGCATCCCGATTTTATTGCCCCGCGGGCAGCGACTGTTTGCCACAAATATTATGCTTTCAATACACATTATACAGTATTCGTAGCAATAATGAAATACTACAACTTAAATTTCACATTGAGTGAGATAAAATCAACACGTGTTTCAATAAAATTATGGTCATTGAGCACGCACGCGATATCAAACAAATCGATAATTATATGATTCAGGCCGCAATTAGCTGCGTCTGCTGTCTATAATTGCCATTTGCCATCACTTGGATATTACTACTTACTGACTACTCGGCTGAGTTTGTTGTGCCTTCTTCGCCAGTGCAGTACCTACCTACGCCTTGAAAACTTGAAACTTGGAGCCCTCGTAAACTTAGTTGAAAGGATAATGACCATAGATGTATGGTGTCCTGTATCAAGCTGAATCAAACCCAAACTTTATTTTTTGTAGACATTCTAAAGTTACTTATAGGCAAACAAACTAGTTGTACCTACTTCTTAGTAAAATCAGTATGACACGAAATGTGCATCAAAAAGAAAGTAACTTTTTGTATGCAAAATTAAACTCCGGATATGAAAAACAAATTCCTAGTGCCAAACACTATTTTATTTTCCTAGAATATTTTGGTTTTGGTTCATGAGAAATCTTGATGCCACCCTTGGTCATTCTCCTTTACACGTCTTCTCATCTATAATAAATATACTATTTACTAATATCATAAAGCTGAAGAGTTTGTTTGTTTGAATCTGTGTTTTGAAGGCGCCAATCTCGGGAACTACTGTGAATTAAAAAAAGATTGTGTTGGATTGGATCCAGCTATAGCTATAGCTGTTGGCTAAAGGTTATGTAGGTACCCATATTATTTAAAATCCGGCTCCGACCAACAGGAACGGAGGATCAATGAAAAATGTTGTAAAAACGTCTGGTTAAATGCTCTTAGTAAAAACGGGAAAATATAATCCTTTTATAGAGCTTCCGTCCGTCACAAAAGCGACCTTTTGTGTACCTACGTAAAGAAAGTGATAAGAATTTTATTTTTTGAGTTAGGACTGAAATCTGCTAAAAATGGACTCCATTCACTTTCGCTTTCTATATTTTATTGTAAGTGATAAATATTATTATATTATTGTAGATTATTGTACAAGAATGTGCTTCATTGGAAGTTTGGGACAGCCCTCATGTTTCTAAACTAGGAACGCAGGCGTGAACAATACATTTATAGTAAACAGTTTAATTTCGTCCATGCGTGGTATTTTTAGGTCAACAGCCACAGGCGGGAAAATCCGGATCGAAGGACCGAATCAAAGATTATAAAGTAGGTACAAAAGTTCATTGTAGCTTTTCAGGTATTTATCTAAGAGATCTAAACAATAGGTATAAGATCGATTTTACATTTAATAAAATATGTGCTGCACCTATTATGCTCTATATCTGCCCCGATGGTGACCTTTTTCCGCGGCTGGTTACTCCTATGACGATGCTGTGTAGGAATAAGCGATCGGCGGCTGAATAGAGAACAAAATAGAATAAATACTTAATAAAATAGTAGTACTCAGTAGTAGTAGTGTATCTTTTTGATGCCGATTACAATTTAGCAAAACGTATAAAGAGTTAGACAAAAGCTTTACTGAATTAAACAGGATTTCCAAGATGCTTAGTTTTCTTCCATATAACTAAAGACAGACAGACACAGGTCACAGTCCCTAAACGAGAATATCTTGGATGTTTACCTAATTAAATAAAAACTAGGCCAAAACGGAATATTTCATTACTGTATGACGCGAGCTTAATTTTAGTTCGACGATCCGCCCACTGAAAACGATCCGACTATAATTTAGGTAGGTACCAAAGTCAGTCTCGGCGTCCACTCCGCGCGGTCCGCCGGTTTTCCGACAACTAATTTTAATTCTTTATTTATTTACTATTTATAATTATAACCCATATACCACGCGTGTGTGTGATTTGTTTACAAAGCGCCATTTTGTTTTTTACTTTTTTTTTAAACGGGAAACGATAACAGGTAGAACTTGCCGCGTTCGGAAATTCTAATTTCAAACTGTGCGCTTCGGTACATTGGTGGAAATTCAGTGGAAATGAAAGGATTTTAATCGGGCGCTCTTCTTGGGAAGGTTGTTTTTTCTTATTATTTCTCAAATGCCTATTTGTTATGTGCATATTGCATGAAATGTATATTTTGCAAAGGTGTTTGACCACTTGGAAAGTTCCGACTGCGTAATCATGAAAAATTCAAAGACGCGACTATAAATTTGTGCAGTAGATATACTAGTTATTGATCTCATTTTCCACTAGAAGCCATTCGCCATGCACCTGTCATGCCAATTCTTACGAATATTTTATCTATGTTAAGGTGCTATAGGTTTATTAGTTTGTCACAGACGACTTCAATGTCTGCAGACTGATGCCGTAGCCATATATTATGACATAATTTATTGCGATTCTATGCGTGGAATGCAATGGAATGAAATTAAAATAATGTATGATACGTCACGTGATCAATTTAGCGTTTTCTTTTTAAATTTCGTTTCATAATATTTCAGGAATTGCAATGGCGCCTAAGTGCTATATTAGGTAGAGGTTTCGCTCTTGAATAATTTAGGAGAAAATTAGCTAAGATATTTTTAAATTTTTATGTTGGAGAAACAAATAGATCGAAATCATAACAGCAAGTAGGTAGGTAGGTACAACTTTATGAGTAGGTATCTATAACTTCTATCTTAGTATCTACCTAATTTTAAATAACGTTTCGAAAGATTTTAAACCATATTTTACAAGTAGGTAGGAACTTAGATATCTAAGATCTGTAATCTGAGATGTCGCCAAGCATTACATTCACTTTGTGTCTACGTAATTACATGTAAACACATGAGGGCAGTGCACCGTGTGTAGGCACAATTTATGATTGCAACTTCATGCAACATAGTATTTTTAAAAATCTTTAACTAAATTAAGTTAACGGCGTAGACGGCTTTTTAAGCGATTTTCAGTGACCAGTTTAAAAACTATAAAGACAATAACTTTCAAATTTAAACGTTATTTATAAAATTTCTGTGAATATATGTAATTTTACAATTATAATATCTATTGTAGTCTCCGATAAAAATTATAAAAGTGAAGATTTTGGAGCATCTTTTGGGAGAACTTTCTATCGAGAAAATTTTATCTAATCGTGTTTCTGCTTCACAGCGATTTTAGGTTAAAGACCCAAAATACATGACGTTTAAATTTTAAAGTAATTATTTTTATAGTTTTTAAACTTCAGGTCACTAAAAATCGCTTAAATCGCCGTCTACCTTTAATCCTCCGATCTTGCTAAGCAAACTGAGGTAGTACCTACTTTTTCACAGCTGTTGCTGTTGAAACTAAACGAGAGGTCTCGGGTTCGATTCCCTTCGAATTAAAAAAAATATAAATCCTAAACTACCCCGTTTAGGATTTATATATTTTTTAAATTGGCTCAAGTCAAGTCTGGCGGGAGGTTTTGGCTTAAATGAAACTCCATATTTATGTGGCCATTTGGCGGTTGATACTTGGTTGTTCTGACAGTAGATAGATAGGTAGGTAGGATAGGTAAGGCGTGAGCTAGCGTGACGAATGCTCTACTTTGGCTAGACCTCACACTATAAGCCCAACCCTTTTACGTTAGCTCATAGCCCGACGTAGTAGGTAGGGAGTAGGGACTAGTTAGTAAATAGATGTAATAAAGCGAAACATTAGATAATATTACTATTATCGACTTATATTTTCCCGTGAAATCTCACAGATAATATTCTAATTTTCCAAAATTTTCTAAGAGTTTGTTTCTACTGTTCTGTTTTATTACAACCTGTGAATAAAACGTCTGACTTTTCTTAGTTTTGTGCGTTTTACGAAACTAAATAGTTGCCACTTGCTTAGCGTCGAAGGGAAAAATCGCGGCAGTGGGGAAACCTGCACGAGGGGGGGTCAGGATTTGCTAAAGATTACGATAACGATGAATACGTTTTTCTTACGCAATCAGACCCCTGAAAATTCACCACAATGTTTTCAATGTACGAAGCCCGCCGCCGCTACGAAAACTTGTAGAAGTCTAACTGTTATAACTTAAAACATAAACATGCGATGCGAACATTAACTATCGATCTCTATGGATTCATCATCATCAATTGCACTAACTCTGCGATTTCGCACTTTTGTTTTGAAATGTCTAACTTCACGTATAACTTTGTATTCCGAAAAAAAATATGTTATGCGATTCTTTCATGACCATGTGATCCCAGAGATGCCTATATGACTCACTACAGTCATTTATAATTCTTAATACATATATATAAATCTCGTGTCACGATGTTTGTCCGCGATGGACTCCTAAACTACTGAACCGATTTAGTTCAAACTTCGTGAATATCTGTCATTTGGTCCAACTTGAGAGATAGGATAGTTTAAATCTCAAATTATAGTCGCAATTTTAATTTATTAATATAACAAAAACTTTAGCCACAGCAACGCGTGGCCGGGTCAGCTAGTCTTATCTTAATATACCTATATAAATCTCGTTTTACGATGTTTGTCCGCGGACCGCGATGGACTCCTAAACTACTGAACCGATTTAGTTCAAACTTCGTGAATATCTGTCATTTGGTCCAACTTGAGAGATAGGATAGTTTAAATCTCAAATTATAGTCGCAATTTTAATTTATTAATATAACAAAAACTTTAGCCACAGCAACGCGTGGCCGGGTCAGCTAGTAATCTTTTTTAATATATATAAATCTCGTGTCACGATGTTTGTCCGCGATGGACTCCTAAACTACTGAACCGATTATAATAAAATTCGCACACCATGTGCAGTTCGATCCAACTTGAGAGATAGGATAGTTTAAATCTCAAATTATAGTCGCAATTTTAATTTATTAATATAACAAAAACTTTAGCCACAGCAACGCGTGGCCGGGTCAGCTAGTAATCTCTTAATAATATATATAAATCTCGTGTCACGATGTTTGTCCGCGATGGACTCCTAAACTACTGAACCGATTATAATAAAATTCGCACACCATGTGCAGTTCGATCCAACTTGAGAGATAGGATAGTTTAAATCTCAAATTATAGTCGCAATTTTAATTTATTAATATAACAAAAACTTTAGCCACAGCAACGCGTGGCCGGGTCAGCTAGTTGTAATAAAAAATTATTAACAGGCCGTAACATTACTATTAATCCCCTGTGCATACGTCATATCTAAAATACTTGACCTTCATATTGGTCGGGCTTCAGTGACTGAACATCTCCGTGGCACATCGCCAAATCGCGGGGCCGTCAATTTCTTGTGAATACGGGACTCAGAAACAATGTACCTATTATGATATTTTATGAAAATCATTATCGGTCAAAAGCTTTCTGCACTCCTTATATAAAAGTACATACACATTTTTCTAATAGGTAATATATGAAATTCTCGTTACACAGTGTTTTTAATAAAACTCCTCCGAAACGACTTGACCGATTCTTATGAAACTTTTTTGTGTATTTTCGATATGTCTGAGATTATTTAGGACCTCTACTGTTTTTGATACCTCTCAGTGGAACCTCTCAGTGAAAAAATAATTTATATTGCAAAATAACGTTAGATATATTGATATATCAGTTAGGTAGTTATTATAGTAGGTACCTCCGACCTCCCCAATCTATTCTCACAGAATGTTATCGAAGAAACTAAGCAAAACATGAAGTTATTATGTCTTACATACCTTATTAAAATATTACAAAGAAAGCAGAATATTTACTAAATTACTTATGAATTATGGTTGCTTTCAAAACCCTCGTGGAAAATTACGATTTACCCTAAAGGTTAATAATTATTGATACGATTGGGCATACAGACAGATATAATGACCTAACCTTTGCTAAGAAAGGATTGTATTGAAAATTTAACCCTTATGGGGTAAATAACGCAATTTACCACAATGGTTGAATTTTCACCCCAAAGGGTTTCACCACGTGGACACGTGAATAAACCCATGAAACATTTCCTAAATCTACAAATAGGTTCAACGGTTCAACCCCATAGCCGCGGCATGGGCTATGTGTATCGCTAGGCAACGGCGTTGAAAAGTAAACGTAAACAATCAGACCAAATTATTGCGGTCAGTGAACCCGATTCCTCATTTATTTGGGGTTAACGAGGTCGATAAACTGACGATCACCATAAGGACTGAGTATACAGGTTTTAAAGTTTTGAAACTTACGGCAAAAACTTGCGAAAATAAACAACCTGCTGCCTTTGGGAGTTACTCTGCAAATCAAATTGCAGATTAAACAGAAAAGTAACTTAAACTTTGTAGACCCCTGTATATGTTTTGATTGATGAGGGAAAGAAGAGGCATTTTCATTTTAATAATAAAAAAAATCCTGATTTAGAACTTAGGACGCAAAAAAACACCCAGAGCTTCTTTTGAATCTATCACTTCAACGTAAGTTTAGGCGTTGACACACGATTAATATAAACAAGAGGCTGGGAAAAGATACCGAGATAGAAAATATAACATCGCATTAAAGGTATACGCACACTTTACACCTTACGTAGCGCATCACATGCGTCACTAAAAACCACATTGTGCAGAACTCGAAATGTATTTGTTACCTATACCCAACTTACAGACACTGATAACATTTCAAGCCTTTACCATCACATTCGGAAATCAGTTCTGCACAAAAAAGAACAGGGAGGAAACTCGATAAAACTTTCTTTTTAAAAAGCTTCTAATACTTGTTTGTTGCCGATGTTATAGAATCTAGTGAGTAGATGTGAGCAATCTTTTATTTAGTTTTCAGTAAGTAAATTCTTCATTGCTGCTGCATTGCAGTTCCTCCGCTATTTAGGCTCCTTTTATTTTGTTCTGTCCTCGCTTGCAAAAAGGAAGCCAGTGGACGTTTTTACCTCGCTAGGTTATCACTAACATGTTTTTTCTTTCTTCTTTGCCTACAACTATCGTCTGTTGCCACGGAAGACTATACTCATAACGTAAAAAATATTTGGGGTACGAACCAATTACGACGCGCGATAAGAAGTGTTTTGAATATTTTGAATTTCTAGCGATGCAATATGCGCTACGGTAAATGCAACACAGTGGTTTCGTGTGCGCTTACCTTTAGCCGTTGACACATGATTAACATAAACAAGTGTCTAGGGATAGTTACCAAGATAGACACTGATCTAACTGGCTTGACTTTAATAGTTCTTCCCGTCGCTGCGACAGCTTGCACGGAAATAAATTTATAATGCACTCGTTTTTGACTATTTTTGTTCTCTTTTGTATTACTGAGACATACTCCGTCGGTTGCTATCCTGTGTACTAGTAAACTATAGATTGAATTTGATTTTAGTTGGGTCTTCATCTGATTTTCATCGATTTAAATATCTAAACTGGTAAAAATCTGTTCTAATTTTGATGATTTTTATGTGATTGCGTAGGTCTAGTGATGGTCGATTCACAGTTAGCAAGGATACGCAAGGATGATGTTGACGATCATCTAATAGCATAGCGGAGCTGTGTGAGGAGATTCCACCTTCCACTTTCTCTGAGCATACACTTCGGCACAGAATTGCGTTCAAACCCTACTACTACTAAATGCCCAACGCTAGTAGTCTAGGCTACTACCTGGATTTTTTACTCGATTACCTACACCAGGTTTGCCAGATCCTTATTTACGCGCACGTGCAAATCATGGAACCAGTTACCAGCAGCAGTGTTCCCCTAAAGCTTCATGGGGTTATTCAAGGGAAAAACTTTCAGCGAAAAAATACATTTAAAGTAATAATATTATTAATCTGAAGTCTTCAAGTGAATTATATCGTCAATAATAAGATGTGTTTAATCGTAGATATATTACAAGCATACTTATTTATTAACTTTTTATTTCGGATTGATAAAAACTAGGCTTAGAAAACACATAAAAGCCATATACGTAAGAGAAAAATTAAATAGGTACAAATTGAATTTATGTTCCTTTCACTATCAGAACGGTTGGTTTATCTGCCTGCAAAGAAATAACATTATTAAGTATGATCGTGTATCGTGAGCTATTAGAAAGTTGGAAAAGGAAAATATTAGATATCTATGTAGATACCTAAGGTTTTTGAATAAATGAATGTAACTGGACAAGTGCGAGTCGGATTCGCGCACCGAGGGTTCCGTACTACAACTGTAAGATGTAGCAAAACAAATTAATCCGTTCTTCTAAATTCTAATAATGGGTTTCCGCAAAATAACACCTGCTTCCATTAGAAGAGAGAAGAAGAAAAATATCCTTCACGGGCTTCAATAAGAACTTTTCCTAGGTACTGCATCTATTTTACTGTTGCTTTCAGTAAAATAGATGAGGATTTAATTTTTTTAATTAATTTAAGTTTCTGTCTAGACAGGATCGCATTTAAAAGAAACGGTAAGAAACTCAGCAGTGAATTTTGCGTCGTGCACGAACAAATAAAATTCTTCTTTGTTCTAAGTATGTTTTATTCTCAGATTTAACTAGGCTATTTACCTTACTTACTCCCACATTTGTTTTACAAGCAATTATCTTGTAAACATACCTAGCAAGTCCTCATAAACAGCCCACGCTTAATTGTTTGTAAGGAAAAGTCATTGATGCTAAGGTAATAAAACGTCCACGCTACCAAATAATAAAATAATCAATTATGACCTCTGACCTATTTAGGCTCTATCAAATAATCTGTCTTATAGGCAAACACCAAATACTTAATTATGTATGGAAAAATGTGTAAAATACTTATCGATGTTATTAAGTATGTTTCGAAGTTCGAAATGATATTCCAGAACTTTGTGTAGCTTGAATAGAAGAAAATACGTACCAAAATAAGAACAACCTCTCGATTTTAATCAGCAGATGTATCACCATTCCTGCACCTCTAGTAAAATAGCACTGCGATATGCTGAAAAGATAAAAATGGAATTCAAAAATGTATGATACTTAATTGGTCACGTGCCTCGCGCATTCTTAATATGATACATTTTTGAATTCCGTTCGTGAGCGATGCAATATGGCTAGAGCGGCAGCACCTTGGCTTCCAAAAAATCCATATCATCTTCGTATACTATGGCCCTTATAAGAAGGCTCAGAGTCATACAGTGATGGCGAAGGTCAGATAGAGCTATTATGTCCGAGTAAACTGTGTAGGTAGGTACATATGCAATAGGAAACAGTACGAACGAAGGTAGAGTCACGGATTAGTCTCTGCAACATTCCTGATAATATGATACGGAGAGGGGCAAAGGACGCGGCAATTGTGCCAATTAAAGCGGGAATTGTGGCCGACCTGGATCACAATGACTCCAGCCTGTGCCTGGTAGCTATAGTACGCCTCGAGTTCGATGGAGCGTGGCGGAATTGTACTTTGTTATCTTGATTACGGCGGGATGGATGTCTGGATGATACGGGTGGAAGGCTCATTAAGAAGTCCCTTTGGCAAAAAATTACTGACAGAGTTCCTATTGGCCCTCTGTTTATTTATTTATTATGGGACAGACAAACAGACATGATGTACTACATGTTTATTTAATAATATGCACAAATAGAACACTGACCAATACATGACCTACACCGTTGTCCAGTTCCACATGTAGTCAGGAACGTAGGCACAGGGTGAGGGCAATGCAAGTTAATTACTACGACGAAGTATTAGACAAAACGTTTTTCTTCCATTTTGTGAAACGTACCGCTAAGGTGTGGAACACGCTTTCAGCTTCGGTGTTATCAGCCAAGTATAATCTGGAAGCCTTCAAGAGAAGAGTGAATAATTATTTTCTAGGTAAGCGCGCTCTATCCAAGACCTCATCGTTTTTTGTCTTTTAGATATAATTGTAGTCAAGCGCAAACCAAAACTACTATAATTAAAATAAAAATTTTATACAGGGCTAACTTATAGGCACTTATCAATAGTCAGGAGAATAAAACTATTATAATAATACTAGCTGACCCAGCAAACGTTGTTTTGCCGTTTAGGGATATAAAAAATGGATAACAACCTGCTCAGACCTAGAGATCATACACTGAAAACATAACTATCGGTCCAGCCGTTTTGGAGGAGTTTGGTAACAAAGAAAAGCGACAGAATTTTATATATTAGAAGATATTCAAATTTTCACCACATTCCATGTTTCATATCATGACATTATGAGCCATGCACACGATGCCCGAAATATCCGTGACTCCAACAAAATTATGAATCACATCCACATTACATCTGGGAACACGATTTGTGTTTTAGATAAGTACTAGGTACAGACCTACCTACTATACCACCACTTTGTGGAATTAGAACCAAAGCACTGCAGGGCGATCGCGTAAAAATGTATCTTCTCTAAAGAACTGCATCAATACGTATGAAAACGTGACTTTGTGATTAGTAAAAACCACAGGACAAAACCGTGGTTTTGACATTGATACAGTTCTTTAATGATTGATACTTTTTAGCCGATTGCCCTGCAGAATACCCTCCTACCAAATAATTGACTAATGCTAGACTCTATTGATGTTTATGGAGTCTACATTCCCCTCTCCTTAATTTGTATTTTACGAACTACTACCAACTCAATAAGGGAGTTAATTCCAGCGAGTCGCGACGCCAAATTGAAGGGTGTGGAAAGGTGGAAAGTCCTAGAAAGGGTGCGTTATGGACTATGGTTATATGGTAATAATTATTTATAGTCGGCAGTTGGTACGACAAATTCCCATAACCCGTTTTGAGAATATCATTGTTTCGACATCAGGTGCCACATATTTTGGTGTACTTAAACGAAATTTTGTGTCATGTACTCGATATAAATAGTTGCAATAATAGTAACTTGCCTAAATTACACGAATTTTTTTGTTAACATTCCAATAGTGCATGTGCTGGCGACATATGCAGCTCGTTTATAAATACTTCTGGATATTAGCATGGACCCCCTAGAAATTCTTCCGAGATATACAGGTTACTTTACAAAAATTAAAGGCTGCGTTCCCGCCTAATGGTAAGAGGACGATGCAGTCGTTGATCTTATGATGTAGAACGGCACTAACTTGGAAGCCTACTGGTTGCGAGTTGTGACATGGCATCGGGATAGTTCAGCAGCCGTAGCTGTATTACCTTATCGCTTCTATTTCTATTGTAGCCATAAAAATATGATTCGTAACGAGTTAGAAAAGACTGTGGTGCGTTTTCGTGGAATAAACGCATTATATCCATGACCCATGAAGTACTTTTAATTTTACCACCTACTAACGTTATACTTAGGTTATCCTATAGGTTATGGTTTATGAAAAGTAATCTGAAACCCATTGTATTCCAGAGTACGCAACCGAAACGAAACCACAGACGAACGACGCGACGCGAGTCAACTCAAGGCGAAAGACCGCGGACGATCGAGACACCCCGAACAATACGAGTTGGTGACGTCACAACATGGCGTCAACCGACACATCGACCTCCAGCCAGATATCTGCCGCCGCAACCGAAGAGCACAAGCGCACGGTCGACGAAGCTTTCCTCAACAAACTGAAAGGCCTCGTCGAACGGTATGTCTCTGAACCTTGTAGTAGATAAACTCTGTGTGACGTCACAACATGGCGTCAACCGTCACATCGACTTCGAGATATCAGCCGCCGCGACCGAAGATCACAAGCGCACGGTCGACGAAGCTTTCCTCAACAAACTGAAAGGCCTCGTCGAACGGTAGGTATGTCTCTGAAGCTTGTAGTGGGTAAACTCTGTATGACGCCACAACATGGCGTCAACCGGCACATCGACTTTTAGATATCAGCCGTCGCAACCGAAGAGCACAAGCGCACGGTCGATGAAGCTTTCCTCAACAAACTGAAAGACCTCGTCGAACGGTATGTCTCTGATGTGACGTCACAACATGGTGTCAACGACACATCAATTTCCAGCCAGCAGCCGCCGCGACTAAAAGCACAAGCTCACGGTGTACGAAGCTTTCCTCGACAAACTGAAAGACCTTGTCGAACGGTATGTCTCTGAAGCTTGTAGTAAGTTCTGTGTGACGTCACAACATGGCGTCAACCGACACATCGACTTCGAGATATCAGCCGCCGCGACCAAAGAGCACAAGCGCACGGTCGACGAAGCTTTCCTCAACAAACTGAAAGGCCTCGTCGAACGGTATGTCTCTGAAGCTTGTAGTAAGTTCTGTGTGACGTCACAACATGGCGTCAACCGACACATCGACTTCGAGATATCAGCCGCCGCGACAGAAGAGAACAAGCGCACGGTCGACGAAGCTTTCCTCAACAAACTGAAAGGCCTTGTCGAACGGTATGTCTCTGAAGCTTGTAGTAGGTAAACTCTGTGTGACGTCACAACATGGCGTCAACCGACACATCGACTTCGAGATATCAGCCGCCGCGACCAAAGAGCACAAGCGCACGGTCGACGAAGCTTTCCTCAACAAACTAAAAGGCCTCGTCGAACGGTATGTCTCTGAAGCTTGTAGTAAGTTCTGTGTGACGTCACAACATGGCGTCAACCGACACATCGACTTCGAGATATCAGCCGCCGCGACAGAAGAGCACAAGCGCACGGTCGACGAAGCTTTCCTCACCTCAATAAACTGAAAGGCCTCGTCGAACGGTATGTCTCTGAAGCTTGTAGTAGGTAAACTCTGTGTGACGTCACAACATGGCGTCAACCGACACATCGACTTCGAGATATCAGCCGCCGCGACCGAAAAGCAGAAGCGCACGGTCGACGAAGCTTTCCTCAACAAACTGAAAGACCTTGTCGAACGGTATGTCTGTAAAGCTTGTAGTAAGTACTGTGTGACGTCACAACATGGCGTCAACGACACATTGATTTCCAGCCAGATAGCAGCCACCGTGGCCAAAAAGCACACCTCAAAGGAAGGGATCAACGACTTAACGACATGCTATCCAAAGCACGCAAACTCCAAGCCGGACTCCAACATACCATTTTTTGGTGCGACCCATGTATCGAATCCAAGATTTTGTGATCTGCAGTTTAACACGCTCACCAGTAGCACAGTTAAAAGATATTCCATCGATCTTTAACACTGTGGCAGTAGACTTACGAGGCAGTTAGGTACTCTTAATGATATTTATATTGTAAGCCCACTTGTAATAAATTGGTACTAAGTAATTAAAGTATGGCATCTTTATAGATTGCGGCTTGACAACGCGACCTTGAAGAAATCACTCGACATCGAGCGGAGCGAAGTCAGAGCGCTTAAGGCCCGACACGAGAGCACGATCAGAAACCTAAAGACTGAGTCCAAGAAAAAGGAGGAACAGTTGGAGAAACAGCTGCGAACAGTCGTCATACCAGAGAGAGTAGACGAGCCACTAGGAACCAATAAGATGGTGGAGCTCAAGAGGTTGACGACAGAGATTCAGTCTTTGAAAGCAGCTAACAAGGGTCTTCAGGAAAAACTCAAGGTGGGTTTAAGAGTATACGTATTTGACGCACCAACAAAATTCGTGTCTTACCGTGGGTTTTCCACTGACGTAACATAAAACATGTTAAAAACTCTATTTTTCACTTCTTTTTCATTGACACATCACTGACATGACTGAAAACAGGGTTTAATTCAACATGTTTCGTTAATGGAAGTTATGTGGTCAGTTACAATTACTACAATATTAACATGAACTATTGAACACAGACATTTAGATATTTCAATCCACGAAGACGCGCCCCACTCTGTCAAAATCGCTTATGTTTCATTCGATTCTTATGGAGTTTGACAGAGAGGGGCGCGTCATCGTTGATTGAAATATCTATAACGTCTACGGATCCATAGCCCGAAAATCAACAATTGAGTGGCGCAGAAATCACACATAAATGAAGTTAAAGTTACTACATAAATTACGTAGCAAATTGAATTATAAGGATACCAATATAACGCTAAAGTTATGGAAGGAGATTTCGACTACGTATAGTGATAAGAATACATCGAAAGGTGCCGTGAATCTAAATTCAAGTGTGGTAACTTGATTCTTGAACTTTGACTGAAATTCTGGTAACTCCTTCTTCACCTCACAAGATTTAAATTCACGGCTCCTTCTCCTTCATAATAAGGTGGTGCTTGCCTAAATGCTTAGTATATGCATATAAATAATTTTAAATGGGCACAACAGTTGTTGTCTAAGGGAGGTTCCGAGATTCCGAAGGCTTCTAATCTTCAGGAATTCAGGATGTCCGCTGAGGGCGTTTTAGTGGGTAGTGTTGGATAGATTAATTAATAAAAACGTTTAATATTTACAATACGGAAACATTTTTATACTTATAAGCATGGACAGATATTTCAATAACAAAAGCGACGAAGCTAACGAAAATTCCAAAAAACCAAACGAAAAATACTTCTTTAAGATTTTCCACATTCAGCGTTGATTGCCCTTTATTATTCTCTGCATAAAGAATTTTGTTATGAGTTTGGTATAAAGTGTGCTCGTCGGTTTTTGTCCAATAATCTAAAATTCCACCTTGGTTCAAGTGACTGAGTATGTTGTCGAGTCTAGGCAAATATGGGCTTCCGTAGCGTAAGCCATATACGATAGAGCATGGCACAGGACATTCTGCTACAGTGTGAAAAAGTGGGCGTCCGTTTTCCATATTTGCTGGTTTTCGGGTAATATATTGAGCGTCCGATTTTCTCAGTAAAATTGCATATTGGAACTTTCTATGGTCCACAGCATCCTTTATATTCTGATCGTTGAAAGTCACCGTTCTTTTTACAAACTCCTCATAGTTTTCGCCGCTCAGACTCTTAGTAAAAATCTTCATATGGCGATTATGGACTCCGAACGTTAAATTTAATTTTAACAGTTCTGAAATTGTGTTTACGTCATGTTTATATCTGGGATATGATACGGATGATGTGATTATACCCTGGATTAATGAAAAAAAAGTTAAAAAACCTAAAGCTTACAGGTTCTACTCCACATCAAATACAGCTGTAGCCATTATCAGCTTTTCGAATTCAGAATGAAAAAAAAAGAATGCTTTCAAACTAAATTAACAAATGTGTGAAAGTCAAATCGTATATAAAATAGATCATGCGACTTCCGCGTAGATACTAGACAACTGTGATAACCATACATTTTTAGGGTACCGTATCTAAAGGGTATTTCGTGAATGATTAGTGGTGTCTTTCTTTTTAAAAATGAAATCATTACACAAATAAAATAACTTTCAATGCAATACGAACAAATAAGTACATAATATATCATTTCTTATGCAATATATGGGGATCTGAAAAGTGGAACATAAAGATACAAATTCGAATATACTTACATCAATAGCGCAATTCACAACCAAAGAATATATCATGATCGCCAAAATAACGCATCTGAAGATCATCCCGGGAAATTTGACATCCACGGTTTGCCTGAGGAAGCATTTCACAATTTCAACCACTACATCTGACGTTGACATTTTATCACGGATCTTCCACAAGTCTCTCTCAGCTCTCCGTATGGTAATACTAACAGTTGTAAGAACTACAACGTTAAATGTGAAGAGTAGTAACATATCCATGGAAATTAGTTGCAACGTGGTCATAAACGCGGACTGGTGCATTGATTTCTTTACTAAAAAACAAAGATTGTCTTGGCCAAGCGGGTAAGTTGTGTCTATATATCCGTAGTAAGAGTTCTTTAAAATTCTAGAACTTAGCTCCAAGTCAGTGTATCCGTCGAGTAAATCGGCCGTCACTCCTGTAGCTGTACCGTTTTCTAGTAAATCCCCCACAGTGCTGCCGTCTCTAGGCGTCAGTGGTGTACAGGTTGCATTGATTCGTTTCAGAACAGTTTGTGCCAACCTAGAGTTGCAATAAACTGGACCAGTATCGTCCGAAGTATAAATCTTTCTAAAGACGCTTAACCGTAACTCCTGACCGTTCAAGTTATCATATTGTTCCTGTAGCAATTTGGTAATATCACGAACAGCAGTTATATCTTTAATTTCATGATAAAATGGGTTATACGTATACAATCTGAGTTGGTCTGTCCAAAGAACTAGTATAGAATTGGATATTCGTCTGCTCCAGAGCAATTCGAAATGGGTCTTCATTGCGTAGAAGAAGTAGCTGTCGACTTCAACGGATTCATTTAAAACATAAATCACTGCAGATCTTCGTTTGAAGACACCGGTTTTGGTCAAGGCATCAATAGCGTACTCGCTGTCATCAACTGTCAGTCTGTTCGAAGTCACAATGTAAGCGGTTTGTCCATGCCTATTTAGTCTAGGTTTAACTTGAGTGCTATTCGGATCTTGGCATCCATTCAAGAGCATGACTGGATACCCGTAGCCGTAGGTCTCGGTGTATTTTAAGATCCTGTTTTCGAAGTACGTGAATTCGCAAAAGGTGACCGTGAAGAACCATTGTTGGAAGGCGTTGAATATCTTGAGGACGACTTCGTACGCGAATTGTGCTTTTCGGAACGTCTGGTCGTGGTAGGTGAAGACTTCATTGTATAGGGCACTGGAGGTGTTCTGAGACAGGGAATAGCTGACAAGTGTGAGCGTTATAAAGATTTTCAGCATTACCACGTCGCGTGTGGTCAGCAATCAGGGCTGAGGGTACACTGCAGGGACAGGTCGGCGTGTGAGCGTGCGGCGAAAGGCATCATTAGTGGAATGTCAAAGGGATGAAGTGTGTTTAAAAGCCGTCAATTACCGCGCAAACAAAATATTGGCATCGTTTAATTGCGGCCGCGATGACATACTCAAATATTATGATACTTGATTAGTTGTTGAGGACGTAATGAAGTTGTTGTAACGTGTAGTTTGGTTTTTACTATTGCTATCATTAGTGGAATGCGTGATTGGATTTATACTGAATACAGGACGATAAATAAACCAACCAGTTATAGATCTGCCTCCTTTGGACTGTCTGTCTGTTGAAAAATGGACTTAAAATATTATGTTGGCGAATTGAGGATAATTTATACAACTATCACTTTATCGACTTTATCGACTTGCAGGAAAAATGTTCATTATCCCTCATCCCATCAAGAAAAACAATTGAAAAAGATTTAGAAGTTTGCTACGTTTTGATTTCGCTGAATCTTGGCTTTTTGGGAGATCCATCCATAGCTCTTGTGACTGAAATATCCGTTTTCCTTGCAAGTTATTTGTTTTTAGAGTCCCTAATAGTTGCATCCAGTCTGTCCAGACTCTAGAGTGGCTGTTTGACTGCCTCCCATTTGTCGACTCTACCGTATGTCACCGCTGATTCATTTCCATCCTTTTAGAGGTTTATCGCAAACTAAGATGGTAGGTACTATTTAAGCTCTTGCTACTATTTAAAAGGTTGGTTTACAGTAGCTTGCAAAACTCTGCAATTATTAAAGCACATTGGTAATTTATTCCAATGATACATAATTGCGATGATAACATAATCATTATATTTTACACGTTTTTAGTAAAAACTTTGCTGAAAAATCCCCATTTACCTCATAATGACTGATGGTTCAAAATTGATATTTTTTTTATTAATCATTACCCAGATTGGTATCCAATACGAATAGTGGTTAAACATGCTTTAACTACTATGCTTGCGGTAGTCATTTGGAAGACCACTTACCTAAATAGTTTTCATTTTATTACTGAGAGTTATTGCCGTCCGCCCGCCTCCGTGCTTGCGTGACCTATGTGTCGTAAACTTCGTGAAACAAAACTAATTGTGTGCTTTTAAATAATGCGAATTTGACTAAAACATAGGTTCTGTATCTTGATTGTTCTAGATTTATTATCTGGATTATTCTGGATTTTTTGTGTGATTGTGACGGAGAAATGTATTATTGTAATATGAAAGTACCTATACGATTCCCAAAACCCAGATCTTTGATATACAAGGGGTTTCTTGAGAAAATTCTCGCCCGCGTATGCGTGGAGATTTCTAGGGTTGAATTGAAGAAGTAGATGTGTAATTCGAGCTAATAAAGTCCAAAGCCAAATGAGTTCAGTACACAGAGCAAGGAATGACTTTTATTTGTTTTCTGTGGTTCAGTATCTAGTTGTGACGTAAAAGAGTAATTTTACTTCGAGTACTTTACCTATATGTACAATACTTTGTACATTAGACATGTGCCTTGTGTACATGAACCTTTTACGAATTGATGTAAATGAAAAATGTAAGATATAAGACCGATGACCGAGTCTCCTCCGGTCACTGTAGCGTGAACTGCTTCAATGTAAAAACATTTTAAAACCAACCTTTCTCTTTTCATCTCTTTCTTCAGGCTTTGCCTGTGGCACGCCACATACTGTAGATACCAAAGGCATGAAGCATCTCATTATCTCTGTGTGTATTTGCTGTTGTAGGTGGCGCAGGCGGCGGAGTGCGCCCGCGCAGCAGAGTTGCGCGCGCAGGTCGCCAAGCACAACGCACTGGAGCAGGCCGCGCGGCGGGACGCGCGGGCGCAGTGCCACAAATTGGTAAGTTTGCGCTGCGAGCTTTGTAACTTGTAGGTGGCGCAGCGCAGACGGTCTGTGGAATGCGGAGTTGCCTGCACACGTCGTCAAGCACAATGAAGCAGGCCGCGCGGCTGGATGCGTGTGCGCAGTGCCACAAACTGGTCAGTTTGCGCTGCGAGTTTTGTAACTTGTAGGTGGCGCAGCGCAGACGGTCTGTGGAATGCGGAGTTGCCTCCACACGTCGTCAAGCACAATGAAGCAGGCCGCGCGGCTGGATTCGTGTGCGCAGTGCCACAAACTGGTCAGTTTGCGCTGCGAGCTTTGTAACTTGTAGGTGGCGCAGCGCAGACGGTCGGTGGAATGCGGAGTTGCCTGCACACGTCGTCAAGCAAAATGTAGCAGGCCGCGCGGCGGGACGCGCGGGCGCAGAACCACAAACTGGTCAGTTTGCGCAGCGAGTTTTGTAACTTGTAGATGGCGCAGCATAGACGGTTGGTGGAATGCGGAGTTGCCTCCACACGTCGTCAAGCACAATGAAGCAGGCCGCGCGGCGGGATGCGCGGGCGCAGTGCCACAAACTGGTCAGTTTGCGCTGCGAGTTTTGTAACTTGTAGGTGGCGCAGCGCAGACGGTCTGTGGAATGCGGAGTTGCCTCCACACGTCGTCAAGCACAATGAAGCAGGCCGCGCGGCTGGATTCGTGTGCGCAGTGCCACAAACTGGTCAGTTTGCGCTGCGAGCTTTGTAACTTGTAGGTGGCGCAGCGCAGACGGTCGGTGGAATGCGGAGTTGCCTGCACACGTCGTCAAGCAAAATGTAGCAGGCCGCGCGGCGGGACGCGCGGGCGCAGAACCACAAACTGGTCAGTTTGCGCAGCGAGTTTTGTAACTTGTAGATGGCGCAGCATAGACGGTTGGTGGAATGCGGAGTTGCCTCCACACGTCGTCAAGCACAATGAAGCAGGCCGCGCGGCGGGATGCGCGGGCGCAGTGCCACAAACTGGTCAGTTTGCGCTGCGAGTTTTGTAACTTGTAGGTGGCGCAGCGCAGACGGTCTGTGGAATGCGGAGTGGCCTGCACACGTCGTCAAGCACAATGAAGCAGGCCGCGCGGCTGGATGCGTGTGCGTAGTGCCACAAACTGGTCAGTTTGCGCTGCGAGTTTTGTTACTTGTAGGTGGCGCAGCGCAGACGGTCTGTGGAATGCGGAGTTGCCTGCACACGTCGTCAAGCAAAATGTAGCAGGCCGCGCGGCGGGACGCGCGGGCGCAGAACCACAAACTGGTCAGTTTGCGCAGCGAGTTTTGTAACTTGTAGATGGCGCAGCGTAGACGGTTGGTGGAATGCGGAGTTGCCTCCACACGTAGTCAAGCACAATGAAGCAGGCCGCGCGGCGGGACGCGCGGGCGTAGTGCCACAAACTGGTCAGTTTGCGCTGCGAGTTTTGTAACTTGTAGGTGGCGCAGCGCAGACGGTCTGTGGAATGCGGAGTTGCCTGCACACGTCGTCAAGCACAATGAAGCAGACCGCGCGGCTGGATGCGTGTGCGTAGTGCTACAGTCCACAACTGCGAAGTCAGTTCGTAGTGCGAGTGTTGCAGGTGACGCAGCGCTTTTAGCAGAAGACGGATCACGGAGACGACGGATCACGGAGTTGCGATCAGGGGGCCTACCATCAACGCTTAAAGTAATATTATTGTAATATTGTTTTGACATTTTCATACAATG
Organism: Coenonympha arcania; assembly: GCA_036785405.1. NCBI lineage: Eukaryota > Metazoa > Arthropoda > Insecta > Lepidoptera > Nymphalidae > Coenonympha > Coenonympha arcania. The sequence continues at coordinate 2,595,849 of CM072069.1, forward strand.
TCAGTATGGAAATTTTAAAACAATATTACAATAATATCACTTTAGGCGTTGGTGGTAGGCCCCCAGTACGCACGGAAGCCTGAAAGCCTTTTCCATTGACTGAGGAAAAAGAACATCGCAAGTCCCAGAACATAATACCAACGCTTTATTTCACTCAATACCACAGAAGAAGTGGTTACAATGGCGCAGATTGCAGTTACTGGGTGTAAAATTAACTGTAGGTACGCAAATTCCCTGGATGATGTCTTTGCTATAAAAAAATTTAGGGCGTAGAGCTTTATTGTTTGTCTTGAGTTTCCCATCAATGAAACGTCCTCATAATATTGCGTTGACCATGATTCCTGACTCCTGAGCATCAATGCATAGCTGCATAGCTGCTAAAATAAGTCACCTACAATAATTATTTAGTTTACCAGGTATTTCGAAGGGACATTTTAAAATTACCACTGTAATTAGTCCGTGTACGTAAGTAAGTAGGTATAGTGTTTATCTCAAATTGCGTACGCTATTGTTCGTTGTGATTATTTTAATTAGAATAATGGGGAGAATATTTTCCTCTAACACTATCGAACTTATAAACATTTGAATAATTATTTATATTATTCTTCTTCTAAGTATATTATTTCGTGAGTACTAATAACTACTCGTATATTATATCAATGCTCTAAAGTGTCTAGTGGAGGTACCTACTAACAAATATAACCTATATTAAGAGACCAACACTGAACATACACCTCTTATGTAGGGATCGTAGATCTACAACCACGATCTTGCTTTTCAACATTCTTTTGGTGTCGTCTGTCTACCTTGCGTTGTGTCAAAACTACCGTCTACCGGTGCACTATTTCTTGGACCCCTATATATAATGTTTATTCCACTGACTTATTTTTTATTTGATGTGACTGAATATAATATTAAAAGTAAACATTAATAATATTTTTTTATTCTTCATATTTTATAGTTAGTGTTCATAAAGCTTCTTCGCTGCGTCATCGTTGAAAACGAAGGTGTATAGAATAGCTGTGCGGCTTAACAATGATGCACCTCGGATGTGCATGTCATTCAAACCAACCATGATTTGAATACATGATTTATTGACAATATTATAGACGCATAGTGAAGTCAGTAACAGTGGTCAAGGCACATCATATTTCTTTTCGGTGTCCTTGACCCTTGTTTTTTGGTCAGGCAGTATTTAAAATTACAGAAACTACAAGTCTGAAAATCCTGAGGATGCTTGTAGGTACTATTGAAATTTTCATCCTGGGAGAATCATCCAATTTGGAATATTTCTAGGAGGTTGCAACTTCAAGCACAGGAGCTCGCTTGGAAGATATTCGGAGCTTAAATGTATGAAATAGGGGTTTAGAAATGATGATCGCGGTCAATGCAAGTCCCTTTCATATGGTTCAAAAAAAATTATATGCGTTTGAACTTAAACATGCACCGAGAAGGGGTTAAATGTTAGTATAATAGAGTAATTGGTTGGTTTTGTCCACAGCTGGAGGAAATCAAATCGAAGGAGCGGGTGATCATACAACTGAAGAGGGAGGCGGCGCGAGCGGCGAATGAACAGGTTAGTCTCTTTTGATAAGTATGAGAATGAACTTCTGTCAAGAAGCAGCAATTGCGCAGAATAAGTACTGGGTCAGGGCCACTGTAGCCGGCGCCATTACTTAGGTATAAAATCTCAGGATGAAGAAAACAGCCAGGACTGAGGTGAGGTGAGGCCAGATGAGATGGTTCCGGCAGCAGCCAGGCTGCCGACAATGATGTGACTCGCTGCTGCGGTGGCAAGTTGAGACCTGGCAGAAGCGCGGTGAATACGACAGTGAATCCCGTACTTCCGTCAGCGGGTCCGTCGTGGAAACAGACAGTTTTTAGTGGGTGCAAGCCCCACATAACCCTTCCGTTTCCCCTGGCGGAGGGGTATGCGTTAGGCATTTTCTGTCTATAAAAAAAAACCGGCCAAGTGCGAGTTGGACTCGCGCACCGAGGGTTCCGTACTCAAGAAGTACTGAAGCAAAACAATCAGGCATACTAATGTAGATGTAACACGACCAAAACTGTAACGACCAAAGCTGTAAAACGGTAATAATTACCTTTGTTAATGAACCGCAAAACTAACTTTGTTTGTAGAGGTTTATTGTTAATATCAAAAAAACTATGCTAGTTAGAGCATTGGCTATAGTTTTCCTGTAAAATATACGTAAATTCCTATTGACGATAATTATTTGAGATTTTTCTATTGGTAAACTCCGGAGATAAGGGGGGGGAACGGTATTTTTTTAGACATTTTCCCTGATAAATCAAAAACTATCATAACTAAAAATAATTAAAAATCGGTTTTAGAATGTACAAAGTAAACCCTTTCATATGATACCCCACACAGTACAGTTATCTCACTTTTAAATTTCAACCCTCCGATTTTCCCCCCTTTTTAAATAAGAACAAAAATAATTTCCATTTTTTTTATTCCAGTGTCATTGGGCCACTAATATACACAACTATTCCAAATTTCATATCGATAGCTCCGGTAGTTACTGAAATAATCGAGTGTGACGGACAGACAGACGGAGAAAGTCGCACCATAAGGGTTCCATTTTACCATTTTGGTACGGAACCCTAAAAAGGATGAATTAAACAGTGCACTGTAGGCGCCATCTATCGAGCGATGGGAGAAATCACACATATGAAAATATAAAATAGATTTTTTTTGCGTGTTGTTCCAAACTTTCTTTCCACCGAGTGTCCCACGACACTTACGACTATTTCTAGTTATTTTTTTTAATTTGATTAGTAGTCGACAATATTTCTCTACGAAGCTCAGTACGAGCAAGAAAACGCCTACGAAAACTGCATTCTAATGGCAGGAAACCAGTTAGAGGCTGAGTTTTTGTGATGCGCCAACGTACCTATTTGTTATTCACTGCACTGAGAGACTGAGGTAGGTACCACCCCGTCTTGCCAGAACCTGTTGCCACTCGCCGCTTCCCAGAACTACTAACCAGCTTCTATGTACATACTACATACAGATGTAAGGCTGTGTCACAATACACAATATACGAATCAATACCCATAAAGTCCAAAATGGCTGTGAAACGAAAGCTCATCAATAAAGCTCAGTTTCTATAGTAAACTTAATGAGCTTACTATAATAATTAAGGATTAATATTTGCATGAATCAAATCCTTGGGAGTAATAGTGAACTGCTGTAGCTATACTATAGCTCAACTAGTTTTTAAGATTTAGCTATTGTAAAATGTAACAAAAACAAACCCCGGCTGAGTTTATTATAAAGAGTGGGTCTAAGTTATTATTTACACTTTACAAGTTATTAGTAGTAGTGATCTCACCTGATAGTGTGACCTGTAGTAGTGGTTACTTATTGTACTGACTTGGAAAAGGTAAGTAGCCCCTAACGGTTTCTACACAGCATCGCGCCGGAACGTTAAACGGTTGGCGGCGTGACTTGCTCTACTGGTATATCAGTAACAACCGGATTGTAACGAAGATATGAAGGTAGGCTTCGGTCGCGTCTAGGTGCCTTCGGGTGAGATCGCAATCAAGTACTAACTTGAGTTTCTTAGCAACAGTGTTCCCTCAAAACTGTAACATGGGGAGAGTCGGCAGCGCATTTGCAGTTCCTCTGGTGCTGCATATATGCTTGGGTGGCGGAAATCACTTACCATCAGGTGACCCGCCAGCTCGCTTGTTCGCGATGACTATAAAAAAAACATTGAAATAAGCATTCGAAGCTAAATGTATGTAAATCCATTATGACGTGGACTTTAAAATGAAATTCGACACCAAGTGTGAAGTAACTGTGCCTACCCCACATGCGAGGCTTCCCGTGATATAGGATTCAGGGAAATCTCATAAACTAAATAAGGTACTCTATACTTGCGATGTTCCTCATTTCATTGCTTATTGTTTTGAATAAACGCATTGTTTCGAACATAATTTATTGGCGTAATAAAATTACTTTACGCATGTATACGTAAGTACGAGTAGGTAATTGATAAATAATAATTTATGTTGTTTAGTTTGGTTTTCATAGCGCATTTTCTGGATCTCGGATAAAATTGGATTTTAAAAATTGTCAGCAATCCAGTTCAAATTTTTTTATGTTTGTTACTTCAGAACTTTCGACAGGGAGAACCGATTTTGATGATTCTTTTTTTCTATTTGAAAGCTGGTGCTTCCCTTGTAGTTTCATAACGATTTGGTCCAGCTCTGACAATGGCAGGCATTCAGAGAAAACCGTATAAGTCTTGCATTAACTATGAACGAGAAAAATGTACGAATAACATAATTTCACGCAATCGATTTCGATGATTCTTTTCTTATCATGAAAAGATGGTAGTTTGGTTAGAGTTGAAGTCAGTTTTTTATTGTTAAAATCTTGTATCTTTATCTCTATATTTGAATGCAATGTTTTATTTTAATACAAGCCCTAAAAGTAAATTAGTATAATCACAGTTATTAATATAATTCTAAGTCCAAACATCTGGAATGTCAAAATTCAAAATACTGGGACGTGGCTCACCGTGTGAAATCGCTGGAAGGCGCAATTTAAGGAACATCCGGCGAAGACGGGCCATGTTATTTGGAATATTCGGTATGATTATGATAATGCCTCGGGCTTATCTACAGCTTCTTTGTAGAAATGTGCATTTCGTAATGATGAAACTCAATTATTTACTAAATCGACATAAAATTTTGGAGAAAGATTGAAATGAGTGGACCGTCTAAAATATGGGGATAAAAAAAAGTATGGCATCCGGCAACACCTAGATAATGGAATATGTACGAAACTTATATTCAGTCCCAGATCAGTGATCTGTGTATTCTATAATCAGTTGAACTCCCTGAAAATTTTAATTTTTAATAACTTCTTTAAAATAACTGGTGCTTGAAACTTGAAAAAATTCGGTTATATAAATTTGAATGTTCTTGTAGATACTAATGTTATATTCTAGACTATCAACATGTTTAGCATAAAATTTGGGCACTGTCCTTTATTGTTTTACTTGCTAGTATCTACTCGATTTCTTTGAATATTTATCGCAGTATCGAAGTAAAGATGTTTTTTTTTGTGAAATATAACGACTACAACTACTATAATCAGCTTAGTATCTCGCTGCCCGCGATGCAATTAAACGGGGAAAAGGGACGGCGCCTTCTGCTTGGCAAGCCTGTCGTAAAACCCGTAAGTGCGACAGAGAGCGCAACAAGCATCCTGTTTTCCCATTTTATTGCACCGCGGGCAGCGAGATATTGCGCCGATTATTTAGAAGCCGTCGATGTGGTTGCAACTTGCAACCTCTTGCAACCTAGTTTGAATGCATGGTGATACTTTCCGGTTGACGCCCGCAAGAAATATAAAACTAGTCGGGCGGATCCACTCAATTCAGATTTGCGACTTGAGAGTAAGTAGTTACCATCCTACTTGACTAAGTTGAGGAGGTACGGAATGGATACCTAAGTCATGAGAGTAGCGAGCACATAAATGTTATCATCGCTAGAAAATTTCAACTCCTTTGTCGGCTTGAGAGATTGCAGTTCTGATAGCTTCTTGGAGTTTTGTTTATGTGTCTTGCGAAAACATTTACTGGTTCTATTCTAATATAACATTAACTTTAGGCACTTGTTTGTCAGTAGTTACCTATTATATGTACATATATGACGTTAGGACTTCATAGTTACCACTTCCTCTTGATTGTTGAACTAACATATTGAAGTGTGTGAACGGGTTTACTTATAAATCTTCTAATATTGCTATATTATGTACTACGATCGACGTATCAAAACGTAGAAGAGACCGTATGCAATGAAGAGACAAACAAAAAATTCAAACCTGCCTATTTTAGAAGCAGTGTGTCCCAAGATTGCAATGCAAATGCAATGTCACTTGAAGCCCTGTATTGCGTTTTAGCCTTTAAACATAAATGTAGCCTTTAAACTGAAATGCAGTAGGTAATTGTTTCTCACTTATTGCCTGCAGAATGTTTCTGCACAAAAAAAAACAGCTTCTTCGAACGTATAATACCTATTATCAAAATATCATAATCATAGCTACGCAGAGTCGGTTCGATGACCGTAAAACGTTCTATTTTCTTCATCATTTGAAGCTCACTTTAATTCAGGGCTTCGAGCTTTGGATTTCTGCAGCTTTTAAGTTCGATATGCACGAAGATTTATTAGTGATGCTCATGCGTTTGGTTATTGCATTGGTTGCATATATGTATGCATATGTGGTTGAAAAACGGCCAGTCAACAGAGAACCTACCACTTACCAGTTACCGCTACCATAGAGATTAGAGTAGAGTAGGCAAAGACAGACCGAGTTCGAATGCCTCGCAGGGCGCACGCGCTGTCTCGACGCTTACTGACATTTCGCGCGTTCCATTTCAAAATAACGTTCAGAAATACACTTGTGTCTTTTATTTAAACTATTTAATGTTTATTTTTGCATATAACTGTGACTGAAATTGTGTCCTTATTTAATTTAATTTTTATTTTACAATAGTATTTAACTCAGTGTTGTAGAAATTAATTAGTTTTTATTCGTACAGTGTAGTGACCGTTGAGTCGTGATCTAACGTTCATTATTTGTGTGTTCGATATTCGGATTTGCTTTCTATTACTGTGAGTATTATACCTGTTTTTATTGTTTATGTTTATATCACTCATTAGTGGTGAAAGTATGATTTGTGCTCACCAAATTGGTGATCCCATTGGCACACTTTACGGGCTCCACCAGTCAAACGAGTCGCAGGTCAATATTTTAACGAATCTCTTCACTTTGCTTTGCCGTTGCCGGCGTTGGTTACGGGTTAACTCTTCGCTGAAAGTATTTTTAACCGACTTCAAGAAAAAAGTTACCAATTTGACACGTACTACCTTTGTAGTTACGAGTAGGTAGGCATTTAATATTATTGGAACTGCAAAATTTTCTCACATCTTGATTACTATTTGAGCTTTCATAGGTAGGTACGTACTTTTTTTATTGGCTTATATTTACTTCAACTTAGGGTACACTACAAGGTTCATCAAAATCGATTCAGTAATGTTCAAGATACGAACTTTTTAGTGAGATAGGTAGGTCCTTTCGAAGAAGATAACTTTGAATCTTTTAGATTTTATCAATTGTTACCTACCTATTTAGCTTGTTTCTAAAAAAAGCTTTATTTCGAGCTTTTTAAAAATAGGAGATTAAAAAAGTTTGTCTTACATTTATTACGACTAGAGTCCAAAGAAGAGGGAAAGACCGTGAAAGAGGATAATATACGGAAGGCTCAGTCCAAACAAGAGCGAAAAATTGTAACAGAGATAATAATTATGTACGTGATGGGCATGTAAAACCTAATTGGAGATACAGATTCCTGAAACTGACTGAACGCTTAAAGAAATAGGCAAAAGAAATTTCTTCTTAATAGGATACTCAAGGGCATATAATAAGTATGTTGAGGTATTAATGTAATATTGTAAAAATAACCGATTTAAGAACATCACGTTTAAAAATAATAATAATTGATGTAGCTATAAATTATTAGAAAAATAAAAGTACCAACATTAAAATTATTTTGCAAAAGGAAATAGCATCAAGAAACCAATTGATAAATAATTTATGTTATAATAAGTATTACACTAAAACAATCAGAGCAGCTCTTGCGTGCGAGCAAAAAGCAATATTGTAAAAAATCTTTCCGGAAGAGTTGTAATTTGACAGGAAATCAAGTGAACCACATGAATCGGCTTCTTGATTTTTAGTTCTTTTTTTACTAAGGGTTGGTGTACACTGTGACATCGGTGACCTCTTTCTTTTAATTATGGTTCACAGTTCAAACTACAGGTCAAAAGGACCAAAATTAATCTATTAAAGTTTTACCAATTCAGTTTTTACTTTGTATACTCATGTTTCAAAGCATTTATGTACTTAATTTATGTTGTCTTTTCTTTCTTTTATTTCGATCTACAATCTACATTCCTATGCATAAGGGAGGCAATGGCAGTGTCTTCTGTCGATCATTCTGAAACTATACTTATAACCTTTTTCCACGTCATTTGCAGACATCGCTATGTAAGGAGTTTATCATGGTGAAGCCAGGATTCTTATAAGGCTATATTTTTGTAACCTTAAACATGCCTAAAAATTCTGAAAGTCATAACTTAAATATATCCTTTCTCAATAAGGGGATTTATTGAATTTATTTTTGTCTTTCTCACTCTCACGGATACGTTGGTAGGTGCGACATGCAGCGTTGCGGAAGAATATAACAGAAAAAACGACCTAATTACTCAAAAACTAAGGTAGTTATCAAAAATCTGTTTCTATAAGCCTTTTTGGATATTATTATTGCCGACACTTACAAACAAAAATAACAATTACATACAATGTAGTTTACGATAAAAACTAGAAAAACTGAGATTTTGGAGCAACTTTTGGGAGAACTTTCTATCGAGAAAATTTTATCCAATCGTGTTTCTGCAACTAAGCGATTTTAGATTAAAGACCCAAAATACATGACGTGTAAATTTGAAAGTAATTGTCTTTAAAGTTTTCAAAATCGCTCAAATGCGGCTTCTAGGCCGCTAAATCTAATTGTAGCGCGATGTCATTAGCAAAGAGGTAACATACGTACAGGAAACAAACAAACAAACAGACAAATTTCCCTGAAATATTGCAGAGGCGTTGGACAGTGTGAACACTGGTTTACAATTTTAGGCCAATGGCATTTGATCGTCGCTCAATGGTGTCTCGAGACTCTCACGGTTTTTTGTCGAGAGTCGTAAGTTGACACAAAAACTGATGACAAACTTCTAAAACATGAATCGGTTATTCAAATTTCTTATGAAGTGGCAGGCGTGCGCGTCCGCCGGTTTATTTAACATAAATTTTATAGTCATATGTTTGAATGTTTATTGTAAATGCATTTGGAATTCAAATCGTCATTTTTTTATACATTGTGTTTTATAAAACCGGCGTGTAAATTCGGACTTGTTCGGATTTTTAAATATAGAATCCCTAGCCTAAAACTATTATTTCCGAATTGATTTCCGATAATAAACATACAAAGAGCAAGAATACGCTTCATATTTATTTATTAAAAAAATGTGTTCATAAATAAATGGAAGTTTTATAAAACTCAATCATAATTTTCATTTTCTCTAATTCTATACTTACATTAAAACAGTAAACTTAAGATTAAGAACCTACGTCGAACCTCTATAACTCGAAAAGCTCTATTCAGACTCTATAACTCAATTATTTCGTAGAGAAATTAGTTATAATTTTAAAAACCTACTCATTGCAAATAAGTACCTAATGGGAATCAAGATCTTTGCAAATCTTTTTAAATTAAAAAATAACGTTAACTGATTTAACAAAACAAATACAAAATTAAACTTATAACACCCTTTTTGCGTCGGGGGTTAATAACATACAAATAGTTTGTTTCCGGATATTGATACTGATTGAATATACTTAGTTGTGAAAGTGATGATGATATTATTTAAGTAGTAGTTAGGAGAGCATCAGGAAATGAGTTCGGCTTTGGCATAATGACTCATTAATCTCTTCTGGTCTTCTGCAGTCGTTAGTGCAATCCTTCAATTTGTATTGACGTAATTACATTTGTCTGGGCTTTGCATACCGCCATCTTTAGACTGCCTTCCGGTTGTTTGCGCGCCTTTTTAGTTCCTGAAAGATAGGCGAGAGAGATAGGAACTCTATTTTATAAAGTGTCTGATCAATCTATCTCATTAAATATTGATGAAACCACCAAGATCCTTATTTTATAATTATCATTAAATGTTTTTACTTTCGAAAGGGCTACAACCCAGACTCCAGACCCTAAAAAAAAAAAGTTGAGCATTTGCGAAACCATAAAGCCTCGTTAGTCGTATTCCTTTTTTTGAATTTTGACCGCAGTCTTGTACAATGAACTCACTGCGAACTTTTTAACTTTATTAAGAAGTTACGGCATTTTTAACCCTAAAAATGCATTATTTTTGTTTTATCTTCCAAGAGGCCTTTAACATTGGACAATGTCCATGGCACATGCACACTGCATATCCATCGCACAGGAATCCACTGTAATAAATATCTGTCATTCACCCTGGTCTGTCCATTTGTACTGCGAGGAACTTTCTACTTTGAAGCCATAATAATGATTGCTTTCATGCGTTATCAACGTTCTGATTCATGGGTAATGACGATTTTTGAACCAGCGTGCACTTGAATTATTATAACTCATAGTTAGTATATTAGAGGGATCTTTCTTTATATCTATGCTCTTTGTTAGGGGTAAGAAACTGATAAGGGGTTTATACAATTTGTGTAATGTAGAGAGGTGATTACAATACTCTCAAAACGTCTTGAAGATAATCTTTAATATATATGTATATAAATCTCGTGTCACAATGTTTGTCCGCGATGGACTCCTAAACTACTGAACCGATTTAGTTCAAACTTCGTGAATATCTGTCATTTGGTCCAACTTAAAAGATAGAATAGTTTTTATCCCACGTGGACGAAGTCGCGGGCATCAGCTAGTATTGTAATAACAAGATGTCTACAGTATACGTTTCAATGTTTAATAATTAATGCAGTTGGTTAACTGTTTACTATTAGTAGATCAACGTTTATAAACATTATCCAATTTGCCTATATTGGCACCTCGAATGAATTTGATAACACGATGTCAGAAAATTCCTTTATCTTCATAGTATGATGATTGATGATTGTATAAGATCATCATTCTTTCATTTTACTGTAGATTCCATGAATTTCTTCGTATGAAACATTTTACTTTTAAGTATATAGTTTAATACCGCATAGGTACAAAAGGTTGCGACCAAGAAGAAGCGGTAGGGACTCGGCACTTTCTCTTTCCAAAAATACATGTTTAGAAATTTTTAATTTCGATTTTTAAGCATAATTTATACGTTCGGTGCAGGTGAAAATCGCTTAACTCAAATGTGTTAAGTTGACCATAAACCTAAAATAAAAATCATAAATAAGAAAAGCCGCAAAGTTACCGCAGTCATAATACTTAAGCCAAATTACTTATAAAGTTTGATGGTTATATCCGACATAGTAGATAAAGGATTAATATTTAATGAAGAAAGAACCATAATGAATAGTGAAAGTGGGCGCTGTGAAGAAGTTCGGCAAGTGGGTCGAAAGGAGATTGCTCAAACATGGTTTCAATTTGTACCAGATTGAAACTGGTATCAAAAATTAAGATTTATTTTTTTACAAAATCTGTTAAAATACTAAATTCCAACTTCGCCGGATTAAAATGTTGCAAAATAAAAAGAAAGTGATTTTATTATGCCTTTATTTTTTAATAAATATGCATTGTTTCAAAGTGTTGCCAGTATGGAAATACAGATTCGAAATATTATTACGAGTAAATAATCGATACATTAATCGACATGCATCAACGAACCTTCATTAAAATACTGACAAACAGAAAACTATCACCACACTTTAGATCTTATCCATGCTTTGACTGTCAGAGAGTTTATCGCTTACTTTGGGGCTAGATTGCGATGTGTGTAATGTCCTGGGGCCGTACCACCATCTCCAATAGTAGTTATACCTATATTTATATGTATATACTAGTATTTGTGTTGCAAAAAAACAGTACTTAGTTACCTACTGAGAATCAATACCTTTATTATGGTATTTATTTGAATATTATACCTATTAAATAATGAATGAGATGTGGTTTATTGGTGACCTGAGAAGGTATTTTGTGATTAAAATAAATAGGGTTTATTTGTAAGTAAAATAGGTACCTACCTACAATAAATCAAAAATATTTCGATTTTATCGTGTTTAAAATATATAACCTCAATTCGTGAACATTTATAAGCTGTTTCTCGGAAATCCGGCGAAGTACAGATTCCATATTTTGAGGATATATTGCTATTATTTTACCCTATAAATAATGTTAGTTTCATAAATGCACATCGTGTTACAATGTGAAACCAAAGCCCATACTTCCATGATCAATCTCCTTTCAATGGAGTCGAAACGATGATTGATGAAGGGAAGCGAGTTGATCGGACACTCGGCGAAATTAAACGATTTTTTGTTAAATCACGCGAGAAAAGTGCTTTACAACGATACAACTGCAATTATAATAATGTTTTGGGCGCTATTTAAGTACTTAAATAGCGCCCAAAACATTAACAGTACAGCCTAGCCACATGAAATATTTGCGTTCGCCACAGAAACCTGTCGATCGTAGAAATTAGCCGATTCGAAAAGAAAAATTGCGTGGTTTTATGAAACCACGATGCGCGATGGAAGTTATAGTTATAGTTATGGAAATAAGTAGTTATCTTTTGCTGCTCGTTGCAGTAATATACCATTTCTTTAATATAAACCGTAAGTACCTACTCTAGATACGTGACAAAAAACAACTCAAAGACGATTAGAATAGGATAGATGTGCGACGGATACATCTCAATTGTCATTTAATTTTTAATACTTATTATACTAATTACGTAAGTAAAAGTAAATAACATAAGTATTCACAATCACATTTTAAAGACGATAGGCAGTAGCCACGAACACAATAAATTACCAATATACTTAACTCACATTGAAGATGCATTATACGATAAAGATACAGAGTTTGATCGTAAGGAAGATACAGGAGTTTGAATACTAATATTGTGTATGCTAAACGTAAGATTTTTTATCTGAAGCGGTGATTTTGATAAAGCGTTAGATAAGCGTGCAGTCAGATAAGGCGTGTACGAGGCAGGTGAAATTGCTGCACCGATAAACGTGCTGGGCTGTTATAATGCGATAGTTGGTGTATTTACGGGAAGTAGCACTTCATTGATGTCTAGAGGCTTTTGTGATGTCATAAGCTGATACAAAAATTTAACACATTTTTCAGAGGTGTGATTCTCGAACATAAAATTTAACATAGGCCAAGCATAGCCACCATCACTAACCAATTGGCGCCTTGGCTGCATTATAGATGCAAACATTAACCAATCAGTGCCTAGGCGACTCAACCGATGCGAGAGACATGAGTGTATAATCTATGGATGCGAGCATTAAACCATTCAGCTGCATAGATGTAACCTCATTGATGTTACATCGGCAGGTGATTGGCTGCAGAATTAGGTACACAGCAGATAAAGAAGGAATAGATATTTAAAGAAAGGTGATGTTAAAGATGATCTAGGTGATAATCCTCTTCAAATATCACGCAAAACTTTTGCATTTATAATATTAGTATGATTCAATTCACTGCTATTTTTATTTGTATTACCAATTTTGGAACAATGCATGTCCGTATCCAGAAAAAAAATCGACAAATCAAACTATTTAAGTCGGCGTCCACAGAGTACATAGCAATCAGTCGTAGAAACTCATTCATATGCCATTCAATGCAAATAAACAATGGAATTATAAAAAACAATTCATGTTTGATTCCTTGAGCTCTTGGTAGTAACGAGCGTTGAGACGAATGATTGAACGGATTCGACCTCAATGCCTTTGACTCCCACGGTATTGACTACATCTTGACGTGGATTGGTAATAATATCAGCGGAATGCATTGACTTACTATCTAAGGACCCTGGGTGTAATACAAAATTCACGAAAAAAGTGTCCCGAGAAAACCTATATATATTGTGCGGGACGATATAGCTTAATTAATTTCATTTTATGTATGTATAGTTTTAGCAATTTTAGCAATTGTCTATAGTTTTAAATAACATAAGTATTATCTCATAAGTAAATAAAGATTAAAATAGGAAACCAGCTGTAGGGAAATAGGCCGCGGCTTTCCCTACGGTACAGCCCATAGTAGTAAAGACACCTGCCGCGGCTTTCTCTACGGTATAGCTCATAATAGTAAAGATACCTGATAAAGTAATAATACCTATTATTATTACCGAATTGTGATTGGTCTAAAATAATGCGCTCTGATTGGTGCACGAATCAATAGGAAAATTTCACCAATCAGAAGGCCTACATTTTTTCGGCCAAATTTATATAAATATCGGGTTGAATTGTAAGCCGACACAGTTCCAAGCGGCAAGCGGTAGCGGTACAAAATAAAGAAGAAAAGAAGAAGAAGAGTTTTCCTTGAAAACCCAACCAACCCAGCAACAGTAAATGTACAGAAGCGTACATTGAATGGTCCTTCGAGCCGGATACGTTGGAAAATCGGGAAAATTCTGAAGAAAATTCGTCGAGTCAGCAAGTATGCCAGTAACACGGCAGGAACTCAAGAGCCGTAAGGCATCGTCGGAAGAAGCTCCGTCCGCGTCAGAAGGTACCGCTACCACCTCCGCGACCGAAACCAGCGCGGAAACCGCTACCGCGTCCGCGTCGACAGCTTCGGGAACTGTCACCACCGACACCACGGAACGCACGACGACCACGGGTACCTCCGCGACGTCGGTGCGCTCTACAGCGCCATCCTCCGCGACAGTGAAGAGGTCTGCGGCCGCCACTGCCGGCGCCGCTTCCGTCACCACTGCTGGCGCCTCTTCCGTCGCCGCCACCGTCGCACGCTCAACTACGCCCGCCGTCGCGCCGACGCTGCCAGCCGCCGCGACACAGATGGAACCCCCCGCCGCCAGGGAGGCTCCCGTTACAGTACAGGGGCGTACTCGAGATGCAGACACGTCTACAGTAAGGAGGAAGAAAACAGTCAACACAGAAGAGTCGAAGCAAGTACAGGTGCCCCGCCCCCCTAGCAAGAGGGGGGGTGGATCGACACACAGCAAGGCCAAGGCTCTCAAGATAGCTAAGGCCAGAGAAGAGATGCTACGACTGCAGATCGAATTAGCTGCCGCCCGTCTCGCCGCGATGGAGGCAGACGATACAGAAGATGAATTAGAAGACGATGGTGCCTACATCGAACCCGAAGCCGAAGTGACTGAACGGGTGGACAACTGGTTGGAGAGTCAACACCCACGCCCCGTGCTAGCGATCACCGACGCACCGCACTACCCAATAGAAGAGCCGGTGGTCAACAAGGCGGGACAACAGAAGCAACAGGAAGCAACACTTCAGTCACCGGCGGGAGCACAGCCCGGCTTAGCAGAATTAGCCGAGGCAATTACGCGCGCCGTCAAGGCAGCACAGCGCCCCAAGTTCATAGAGCTGCCAATATTTGGAGGGTCACATCAAGAGTGGCTACCGTTCCGCGCCGCATACTACGAAACAGAAAGTATGTTCACCACAGTGGAAAATACGAACCGTCTACGAAGAAACCTGAAGGGCAGAGCAAAAGAAGCTGTGGAGGGGCTTCTCATCACCAGCGCGCACCCAACAGAAGTCATGAAAACCCTGGAGTCAAGATTTGGAAGACCGGAGTCAATAGCAATGATGGAAATGGAAGCGCTCCGCGGATTGCCACGTCTCACCGAGTCACCGCGCGACATTTGCATTTTTTCGACGAAGGTCTCCAATGTGGTGGCAACACTGAAGACTCTGAGCTGCGTGAACTACATGTATAACCCGGAGGTTTCGAAGACGGTGGTGGACAAGCTCACGCCTACGCTGCGCTACAGATACTACGACTTCGCCGCAGCACAGCCAAAGGAGGATCCAGACCTGCTGAAAATGGAAAAGTTCCTCAAGAGAGAAGCGGAGCTATGCGGGCCATACGCGCTGCCGGAACAGGTGGCGCCACCTACATCAGCCACTCAACAGAAGAGACCACAGAAGATACACAACGTTACAGAGAAGACGTACACACCCAAGTGCCCCATATGCGACGAAGAGCATATTTCTACGGAGTGTGAACAGTTCAAGAACTCGGATGCGAATGGAAGATGGGACATAGCCAAGTCCAAGCGCCTATGCTTCCGATGTCTTCGATACAGAAACAGAGCCCATAGCTGCCGGGCTAAGGCGTGCGGTGTCAACAGCTGCAAATACTTTCACCACAAGATGCTGCACTACACCAAGGCTCCGGAGAAGAAAGAAGACACGAAAGCTACAGAAGTAATCAACCACGCATGGACTATTAAGAAGAAACAATCGTATCTGAAGATTATTCCAGTTCAAGTTGAGGGGCCCAAGGGAACGTTCAACACTTTCGCCTTGATGGACGACGGGTCAACAGTGACATTGATCGACAACAGCGTAGCCGAGTGCATCGGAGCAACAGGACCCGTCGATCCTTTGAAGATAGAAGCCATCAACGACCTTAAGACATCGGAGTCAGCTTCAAGAAGAGTGAACATCAAGTTAAGAGGTCTCAACGATCATGAAGAGCGTGTACAAGCACGTACAGTAAAGAACCTTCAAGTGGCGTCACAACGGGTTTCAAGAGAGTTGGTAGATGGCTGCAAACACCTGGCAGACATCCGCGACTACCTCGTATATGCAAACGTAAAGCCACGAGTGCTGATTGGTCAAGACAATTGGCATCTTCTGCTGACAACAGAAGTGAGAAGAGGAGACAACAACCAACCAGTGGCCTCTCTCACACCGCTGGGGTGGGTGCTACATGGCAGCCAGATTCGTGCCATCGGACGCAGCATCGACTTCGTATCACACGTCACAGAAGGAACAGAAGATAACCTGGACAGCCTCGTCAAGCAATATTTCGAGATGGACGCGCTCTGCATACAACCTAAGAAACCGAAGACAGATCCAGAAGAACGGGCACTTCGTATCCTGGAGAAGACCACTACAAGAACAGAAGAAGGAAGATATGAAACAGGACTTCTCTGGCGCAAAGAAGATGTCACGTTCCCTGACAACTACGACAACTCACTGAAGCGACTCTTCAACATTGAAAAGAAGATCGATCGAGACCCCAAGTTAAAACAGAAGTACACAGATCAAATGGAAGCTCTCGTTTCGAAAGGATACGCTGAACTCGCTCCGAAACAGAAGACTGCAGGCAAGACGTGGTACTTGCCACATTTCGCGGTGGTTAACCCAATGAAGCCTGAGAAGCTCCGTGTGGTACATGATGCAGCAGCGAAGACGAAGGGAGTAGCTCTCAACGATATGCTACTCAAAGGACCTGATCTTCTACAGTCACTACCTGGCGTCGTCATGCGGTTCCGGCAACACAAGATAGCAGTCACAGCAGATATCAAGGAGATGTTCATGCAAGTCAAGCTGCGAGCCGAAGACAGAGATGCACTCCGCTACCTGTGGCGCGGAGAACGACGAGACGACCAACCACCTGAAGAATATAGGATGACTTCGTTGATATTCGGCGCATCAAGTTCTCCATCTACAGCAATCTACATCAAGAACTTGAACGCCAAACAGTTTGAAGATACCCACCCTGAGGCTGCAGCTGCTATCATACAGAAGCACTACGTTGACGACTACTTGGACAGCTTCAGAAGCCTCGAAGACGCAGTGCGCATCACGAAGTCAGTGCGTGAAGTGCACTCAAAGGCCAGCTTTGAACTGAAACAGTGGAAGTCGAACTCACCACATTTATTAGAAGCATTGGGTGAAAGTCAACAGTCAGAAGATATGGAACTCTACAAGCCAGAAGAGAAGACAGAACGAGTACTGGGCGTTATCTGGAAACTCAACACGGACGAGCTCACCTTCAACCTCAACCTGGCACGCGTCGCACCAACGCTCATCAATGGGAAGACGCCTACGAAAAGAGAAGCGCTAAGAGTGGTCATGTCACTGTTTGACCCTCTCGGTTTCGCATCGCCTGTCACAATAAGGGCGAAACAGCTGCTGCAAGAGGTATGGCGAAGAGGAACAGCATGGGACGACGAGCTGGATGAAGACCTGGCAGAACAATGGCAAGATTGGATTGTTCACCTGAAGAATCTCAGCAACGTGACAATCCCGAGAAGATATCTCCAATACAGCGATGCCACTTCGACACAAGTACACGTGTTCACCGACGCGAGCGAAGCAGCCTATTCAGCAGTTGTCTTCTGGAGGACAGTGGCACCAAATGGCGAAGTCAACCTATCTCTCGTCATGGCCAAAGCGAAGGTTGCGCCGTTGAAGCTGACATCCATCCCAAGGCTAGAGCTACAAGCGGCGGTCATGGGAACTAGACTCGCCGATACAGTTGTAGAAGAGCACGATAGAAAACCGGACAGCAAAGTGTTCTGGTCAGACAGCAAGACCGTGCTGACCTGGATAAGAACCGGATCACGCTCATACAAGCCATACGTAGCCCATCGCCTGGCTGCAATTGAAGAGGCCTCCACAGTCACCGAGTGGCGTTGGGTTCCGACGAAGCTGAACGTAGCGGACGACGCCACACGAGACGTCCCAACGTCCTTTAACAAAGATCATCGCTGGTACAAGGGACCGGACTTCCTCTACCAAGCAGAAGAACATTGGCCCGTCGAAGTCACTGCAACAGAAAAAGAAGAACCTTCGGGCGAAGAGAAAGTGAATCACATCGCCGACGATAGGAAACAGAAACTCGCAGAAGCCCTACCTGAAGCATCTCGTTTCTCGAATTGGGACAGACTCCGATACGCCACAGCTCGGGTTCTACAATTCATCCAACTCTGTAGAGCCAAGAAGGAAAGCGTCCATTACAAAAGGACGCGAAAGAACACAGAAAAGGATCCAAGCTGGAAGAAAACGAACAAGCCTGCGACGAAGCAACAACAAACAGTCAGGAAAACGTCGTCGTCTAATAGAAAGTTTCTTCCAGTCACTGCTGAACTGCTCAGAAGAGCGGAAGAGCTTCTGATGCGTGCATCCCAAGAAGATTCCTTCACTGAAGAAATACAAGACTTAAGAAACAGCAAGACACTCAACAAGGAGAGCCGTTTGTACCAGCTGAGTGTCGAATATGTCAACGATGCAATCAGGCTAAGAAGCCGGATTCAAGCAACACAAGATGTAACAGAAAACTTCAAGAGCCCCATGGTACTCGACGGTGATCATCCAACAGTCAAGCTCTGGGTGAAGGCTATGCATCATCAGCTGCATCACGCCGGAGTCGAAGCTACAGTCAACGAGTGCAGACAACTGTACTGGGTGCTACGGGTGCGTCCAGTCACAAGAATGATCATAAGAAGATGCCTGTTCTGCAGAATGAAGACGCAGAAACCACCATACCCCAGAACCGGGGATCTGCCAGAGTGTCGCTTAGCTCATCACAAGCGACCTTTCACCTTCACTGGCGTCGACTACTTCGGACCTCTTTCAGTGACCGTCGGCCGAACGCGACAGAAAAGATACGTAGCCATCTTCACATGTCTCACCACGAGAGCCATACACCTGGAGATTGCTGGCTCACTCAGTGCTGATTCGGCGGTGATGGCGCTGAGGAGAATGATGGCTCGCCGGGGTTTCCCGACGGAAATCTGGTCAGATAACGGCAGCAACCTGAGAGCTGCAGACAAGGAACTTCGGCAGGCGATGGACAGCGCAACAGCAGAAGAAGCAGCGAAGAAGACGATCTCCTGGCGATACATACCACCAGGAGCTCCATTTATGGGCGGAGCTTGGGAAAGAATGGTACGCTCCGTGAAGACAGCACTCGCAGCCACGCTATATGAACGGCATCCTACAGAAGAAGTCCTCTCCACCCTACTGGCTGAGGTGGAATATACAGTGAACAGCAGGCCGCTGACACACGTCTCAGTCAGCCCCGAGGATCCTGAAGCACTGACGCCGAACCACTTTCTGTTGGGTGGCCCGGGACGTGTACCACTGCCAGGTACATTCGACGAGCGGGACGCTGCCTCCAGATCGACGTGGCGAGCCGCGCAGAGGTTGGCTGACATATTCTGGACGCGCTGGGTGAAGGAATACTTACCGGAGCTCCAACACCGGCGGGAGCCGCACGGACGAGGACCAGCGATCCAGACCGGCGACCTCGTGCAAGTGGTCGACGCCAACCTACCGCGCAACGTGTGGATCCGCGGAAAAGTCATCGCCACGTACCCGGGACCAGACGACGTCGTGCGAACAGTGGACATCCAGACCAAGGGAGGAGTGCTGCGACGGCCGGTGAGGAAGCTGGTGATCCTGCCCCTGTCTACAGACGATGCGCCCGCACCGACAAGTGATGCGACATAGTCGCACGGCGGGAGAGATGTGCGGGACGATATAGCTTAATTAATTTCATTTTATGTATGTATAGTTTTAGCAATTTTAGCAATTGTCTATAGTTTTAAATAACATAAGTATTATCTCATAAGTAAATAAAGATTAAAATAGGAAACCAGCTGTAGGGAAATAGGCCGCGGCTTTCCCTACGGTACAGCCCATAGTAGTAAAGACACCTGCCGCGGCTTTCTCTACGGTATAGCTCATAATAGTAAAGATACCTGATAAAGTAATAATACCTATTATTATTACCGAATTGTGATTGGTCTAAAATAATGCGCTCTGATTGGTGCACGAATCAATAGGAAAATTTCACCAATCAGAAGGCCTACATTTTTTCGGCCAAATTTATATAAATATCGGGTTGAATTGTAAGCCGACACAGTTCCAAGCGGCAAGCGGTAGCGGTACAAAATAAAGAAGAAAAGAAGAAGAAGAGTTTTCCTTGAAAACCCAACCAACCCAGCAACAGTAAATGTACAGAAGCGTACATATATAAACGAGGGTATGTGTATTTTTATAAACAAACTAAAACATTGTAATTTATGTCTTAAACCATTATTATACAACCCAATTTTACTTGCAACTAGCTATAGTGCGATTGTCTCCGTTTTCGCGTTTTATCTCTCTTTCGGTTCGGACACTTTTTAGCGCTGACCCGTCATCATTAGTATTATATATCTAAGTACTAGTTATATATCTATGGTGGAATGGTATGAAGGCCTCAACTACACTTTTAAATATCACTAAACTTAGTAACTTTGCCGTTATTGTCGTTTCAAATTTCAACAGGTGGATTTCCATGGCGACATTGTGATACCTTGTTCCTTAGCCATTTATGGTAACTACAATCGTCTCAGAAATTCTATGCCTCATTCCGTAACTATTTTTGATAAGTAACGTGATCGTTTTGTCAAACGGA
This sequence comes from Coenonympha arcania, assembly GCA_036785405.1. Lineage (NCBI taxonomy): Eukaryota > Metazoa > Arthropoda > Insecta > Lepidoptera > Nymphalidae > Coenonympha > Coenonympha arcania. The sequence goes on from CM072069.1 coordinate 2,616,842, forward strand.
TGTGTTATTTAGATATACTTTTTCATTTAGATGTGGTTGGTGGTGGTGAGCACAGGTGATTGGTTAATGCTTGCATCGGTTATGCAGCGTAGGCACTTGGTAGGCTTCGATTGTCTGGTGATGGTTGCATTGCTATTACTGTTGATGTTTGGCCGATGTACAGTTTTATTTACGAGAGTAATCCAGCACCGTCGACATACTACTACTAAACAAATTCTTCGAAGTCAAGTAGTCTGTAGTACCTACAAACAAGCGACCATCTAACGGCACCGGCTCAGTCTGCAATGATACAGCAGTGCAGATTCCGCATCTGGTTTTAACTGTTATATAAGCCAATACAGAAACAGTACAGTTTACACCGTTTTGTATCCCCGCTTTGAACTGTGAGAATCAATACTGCGACACTGATCTACTTGTGATATTATCTCTGGGTTAATTTCCTTCAATTGATTTTATTTGTGGTATTTACTCCGGTTGCACATCGTGGCATATCCGGTAAAGATAATGTTAATAATGATCTGCCAAGGGTTTTCTGGTTTGGTATTCTGTCCTAACTGCCAAGAGAGTTCATCAGACCAGCCCCTGGATTGTGTAAGAAAAACGTATCCATCGTTATCGTAATCGGTTAGAAATTCGGCCCGCTGATAGGTTCCCTGATTTACGTACCAATCAGACCCCTGAAGTATAAGAACGTATTGTTTCTTTAATTATTATTAAGAAGTCGTCAGTTTTGTAAATAATTCCATTGTCTTTAGATTCCCACCATGGACAAAGATTGATATCACAATTTGTAATATCATGTAGCTGTAGGTACTAATCCCCGGTAAATGTCATATTGTTAATGTTCCCGTCGTACGTCGCTACTCTGACCTAACACAAAACTGGAAAAGCAAAACATTTGCAATTCATTTATGCATGCCAATCGAAGATAAATTGCAGTTTTATCTCTGTATATCAGGACATAAATAAAATCGTTATGCGCGATGTGTTCTACTAAACGAGAGATTTAAAATTCATATTGGAACAGAAACTACTAGCCCAAGAGCCCAGGACGGCCAGACCTTCGTTATTTTATAAAAGCTGAACGTTTATCTGCGTATTGTCCTAAATACTGGGAAGAATGTTTGTTTGGACGTTTGTTTGGATCATGGTTGCTTTGGGAGATAACAAGTAATAAACGTGTAAAAAATCTTACGTCAAAGAATAGTCTATTTTTTTTATATTTTCTTTAGAATAGTATTAGAAATCACACCATGCATTGGCAGACAGTATCATGGCAACCCTTTGCTAGAGGCCTTTAAAGTTTAAAAGTTTAAGGGTGTCTGGCAAGGGGTTGTCACCACACTAAGTGTCTGGCAATGCATGGCGTGATTTCAAATACTATTCTAAAGAAAATATAAAAAAAATAGACTTTATACTTTGACCTAAGATTTTTTACACGTTTATTACTTGTCATCTCCCAAAGCAACCATGATCCAAACAAACGTCCAAACAAAGATTCTTCCCAGTGTTGAAGACAATACGCAGAGAAACTTTCAGCTTTTATAAAATAACGAAGGTCTGGCCGTCGCTCTTGGGCTATACTTGCAATTATTATAATGAAGGAAACGTCATATTTCGAGTTGCGTACGCGCATCGTGCGTGGTGCGCGTCGATTTCTACCCGCGCGCGCGCCGCGGTCCGCGAGGCCGACGCCCGCTGCTGGTGCGTTGTGACACGCGATGGCTAATTGGGTTACGATGCTGAAAATTATGGACAAAGAGCTGGACAACGATTTTTGACGTGAAAACGTTTAATAAATTGATGAACACCAGCAACGCACATGAAAAATAGTAACGTTCCGCGTAACGTTCCACCTGGGCCTGTGCGTGCGAGTGAGAGCGCGCAACAAGCGATAGAGAGGCACGATAAAACAAACGATAGAGAGGCCAATTATGACGTTATCACGTAAATCTATCGTCCGTAAACCGACTTTACAGACAACCATTTTTATTAGTACATACCTACTGTCTTATACTAGCTCGGGATGGAGCTGCTCAAACTATATCAATCCAGCTCGGTTGGGCAGCAAAAAGCCTTCGTGATGTTTTCTCGTCCAATTACCCTCAGTGCCTGAACACCAAGATCTTCGAACACTACATGTTGTTAGTGATAACATACGGATCCGAGATAATATGGTCATTGGGCTTCCTTAAGAAGGCTCAGTCATTCAGCGGGCCATAAAGAGAGTAATGGTCGGAGACTATCTCTACGAAATTAAATCAGAAATAAGGTCATCTGTAGACGATCCAGAGTCACCGAAATCGCTAAGCTCAATATATCGCTAAGCTGAAGTGGCAATGGGCGGGCCACATAGCTTGCAGAACCGACGGAAGTTGGAGAACCAAAGTGTTGGAATGACCGCAGTCCATTGGCTGAAACGAACGAACGATAGCATGTCTTTAGTCCAAATGTTGAGTTGATCAGATTTTAGAGAGTGTTAGAAATGGCTTAAAATGGAAAAATAAAGCTCTCGGACGATCTAAGATAGCCAGGGCATAAACTAATCTTCTTGTGTAGAAAGTTGTTCATCTAAAATCAAAAACACAGCAAACTTGGTTGTTAGCTGATTTAAATGGTATTTCAATTCAAAAATGCCATTTATTTAACAATTTTTTTATTTACCCAATTTCTACTATTAAATAATCCATAACAAAAAATACGAATGGGTTTTACACTTTGTTAAAAATAAATCACTAGCTCTCATACTTTGGTCGGCACCGATTTAACTCGATCCACTTTGCAATTTTTGATCTTTTAAAACAAGTTAGAATATGAAAATCGAAAAAAACACGTTTATTTTAATGGCCTGAGATGCAGCAACGACTGGAAATAAGTTCATAATATTAATTGTTTTAAGATGTAATTTTATGACTTTTTAATTAGAACATGAATATGTAATATTGAGGTATAATAAAATTCTTATTTTTTCATGTTTTGTAAAAAAAAAATTGACAAAATGCGATACTTTCAGCCTTACTTATTAGTAAAGAATAAGTAAGTCATGTCATCTGTAGATCATGATATTTTTTTTGTTTCTATCAAATAATGAATAATTAGTTCGTCAAATTTTAGCGAACTAGGGGCGCATTTTACACTTTACCTCTGCTTAGTAAATTACTTAACGTTATCATAACTTTGTTAGAGTAGATGCCAACCAACGTTGTAGATAGACAATTTAAAATACCCCGATAGTCCATCTATTTATTTAATTTCATCGTTGTATCAACGTTGAAGACGAAGAGGTCTCAACATCGATATGACGATGAAATTGAAGTTAGGGCCAATGAGCAGTCCAAGTTGCAGCGAGCGACAACTACCGGGGCATTCGGTGAAAGGTTTAGCGGAACTAATACAAGCGGATTTGTGTAGACTTGTAAAGTTAATGGACCGCTGACTGCAGATGCCTTAGTAGATGTTTTTCTCTTGTTATGATTAGTTAGGAAGCTTACTTCGGAAGTGATATTGTGTTATGACTAATTTTAAAGGTAGCATTATGCGTCTCTAGAAGACTAAATTCTATCTTCTCAGTGTTTCGCGTTTTAAAGATACTATAGATATAATTATTGAAGAATATTACATTTTTTTCATTAGCAATGTATCTAAGAATTCTTAAAGACGGTATCAGAAAGATTCAAGAATTTGAGGAATTAAAAAAAATAAAACGCCATAATTTTAAGCATAAGCATAAGACAAAGCTCAGTTTATACCTACTTGGGTATTTATACAATTTTGATAAAATTAGCTTCTTCAAGTTTTAAATTGTGATCATACGGTAAATTCGGTTATATAATTTTTTAATAGTTTTCATATCTAGATAGCACTGTATATAACATAACTATTAGGTAGGTGTAATATTTAGTATGAATATTTTACTAATCTAGTTTTAGTTATCCGTGTATGATTTGGTAATAAGGATTAAGTTGATTAAAATTACTTTATTACTAAAAAGTGTTACGTAGTATACCTACTTAACTAGTTTTTAGCATTTTTTAGTCAATTTTCACGCGAAATTCTCGATGCGTTGCAACTTGCACTAAAGAGGTTATGAAATTGCTTGTCATTATTGAGTTATAGCGCTAAAAGTGTAAGTAAACAAACGTGAGTTAATGCCGTTATTTGTTCGACATAGTTACTTTAAAACTCGCAGTGTGTGACGTAGTAGGTAATCTGTGGATTTGAGGCTAAAGAAAGTTTAATATATAAATCATCGAAATATTGTACCTAGGGTTCATAAAATTTTAGTCCAAACTAATTCGATACATTTAAAAATTCATCAATAATTAGGATGAAAGATTCATCTAATTCTACTAAAGGTATAGTTATAGTTAGTATAGTATAAAGAATCTAATTCTAGTTTAGTTTTTACAAAAGATTTTTTTTATTCAATTCAATTCAAATTTTTTTATTTCACATAGACCTAACTTACAGGTTCTAATGACGAGAAAAAGAAACCACTATAGTAAGTATAGTTTAGTTTTTTTATATATATAAAAACTTGTAAAGTATTAATTAATCGACTAGGTAGATCGTAGCTATAATAAAGGACTTTAATGAAAACAAAAGAAAATTCGATGTCACTAAAAACTTGAAAATAGCAATCATTGGCAACTAAATTATTGCAATGCTTTTACGTTATGACTTTACCAATTCAGAATAAAGAAGGGATTAGATATTTAAATATATTTAGCAGTTATTAAAAATGTAAAAATTATATGATGCAACGCAAAAAAATCCTGAATTGTAGTTGCAATGAACTAAGAATCTTCGGGCAAGCAATTAAAAAATCGCGCCAAGGTTTTTAGTTTTTGTGCAATCTTCAACAACTATTAAGATATAACGAAATGTTATTTTGTAAAGTTCATTATGTTACCGGTTCGAATGAGAATAACAATAAATTTTTAATTTGAACCATTAAAATTAGTTTTGATTAAAATATTTAACTTCCGTGCATGTCTGTCTTCTTCTTCGTCGTACATAAAGACTTATTTATTTTATTTAATGATGACACAAAAATTCTAGAGAAATCTATATTAATTACTTCATTTTATAGGCCTTTACCGCTCCGTTTGCAAAGCTGTTTTACGAGAAGAACGGGCAGGAAACTCAGAAGTTCCTCTTTTCAAAATCGAATCGAAATCGAATAGCATCCTAATCGATGTTCCTCGAAACATAAATTCAATTTAATCAAAATTTCAATTTCGCGTATCACTTATCTCGTATTAAATCTATCGCTTTAGGTTCGACGGGTTTAATAATAGGACGGTTTTTGCTGTCCGCTGTCCACCTGATGGACATCGCAGCCTGTTGCACAGACTATAGAATACAGGGCAATGAACTCCATGAGTCCACGAGATCTGTGTGGTCTGAGCACTGATCAGAGATCTATTCTGTAAATAAGTTTTAGTAACATAACGTTTTTCGGAACTCCAATTGCGAATTCATTGACTCTCCGTCTCTAGTCTGTTTTAAGTGAATAGCCCTGTTGTTGCGTATCTAATTAGTAATCATATACCTGAATCGCCCTTTTATATCTTGCCTTGAGCTCCTTGATAATATCAAAACCAAAAAACTTTTTTGTAAGTTTTTGTCCTATCTAAGAATCACACTTTGAACCTCGTGGTCTGCAGAAAAACATTCTTACTGTAACACCAACAAGATATGTGAATTTTAATATTATCAAAATGTTTCCTCGAAATGCCCATATAATTTCCAAACTGATTCTCCGAAATTCCATTAACTCACGTTCAAACATTAACTTTTGACCTACAAATATTTAAAACATAAAAATATAAATCCACTTGACAGCTTAAATAAACCAAAACATTCTTGATGAGAGATCATTGAAAAAATGGCTTTGTGCTGCATTTGCGAGCTAACTAATTATGAACCCCCACTGATCAATTTAATCAAGTATCAACTGGCAAACCAACTACTTAACTAAAGTATTAACTGGTCAACTTCTTTACTGGTCAAAATATATTACTTTACCCAGTAAAGAAGATAACATTGGAAGATGTTGGACGTTGAATGCCAGTGTAGCTATAGATAATAAAAAAAAAGATAATGACCGAATCACCGAACGAAATTAATCGTACCAAGGCAACCTCGCTAGTTTTTGTAGGATGTTTCGGTTTGCTGCACTGTTATATTGTTGAGTCTGAATTAAGGACGAAGCGATTTTGTCGAAACTACAAGAATGACTGTTATAGATAATAGAATATGAGCACAAGAGGAAATTAATCAAAACTTTGAATTTTCTTCATCGAACAGTATTCCGTAACGTACTTTACTATTAGTAATTTTTATCATGGTGAAACTTCTTTAATTTTCACACGACTGCCCATAACAGCAGTGTCATGTTTTTAGGGTTCATGTATGTATGTATGTGAGTATATTTATTCTACCATAACTCCTGAACTACTGAAGAGATTTAGACATAATATGGGGTATCGTTATAATCCGTAGGGATTATCATTCCGAGTAACAAAGGTTTTGCAAAGGTGGAAAACAAAATGTTTTCTTCAATTATTCTGAGATAATCCAGATCATTTGTTTAGGGGTTTCAAATTATTCGTATGCCACTGAAAACTAATAAATGTTTTAGTTTTTTAACACAATATTCATACTGTGATTAAGTTTACGATTTTTATATTGTTACTTAAATAGTATATTTTTTTTCGATGCATCCAGTTTTTCAAAGACTACAATTATGTGAGAATGCTTTTTTAATTCGACCCGCGTGAGTTTCTAATCTATCTTTATTTATTTCTATCACGTAATTTCAGACAGAACAAGTGGAAAATTAAAAAAATTTAAAACACCCACGACTTTTGCAGACTTGTAATTGAAAAAGGATTAAATAAATTTTTTGAAACTCCCCGACTAAAGGAAAGTAAGAACTAAGAACCAATCAGTATAATTAAAAATCCAAGAAAATCCGCCGGAGCTGCTGTGTTCTGCCTGTGACGGTGTTTATGGGGCTGTTTACTAGTTGATGACTAATTCAATTTCTTCATACTTCTCATATACCGGCAGTTTATCAATACTTACTAATTACATTAATTGATATTGGAAACGAAAATAGCAATGGCAGCTCCGACGGATTTTCTTGGATTTGTAATTATACTGATTGGTTCTTAGTTCTTACTTTCCTTTAGTCGGGGAGTTTCAAAAAATTTATTTAATCCTTTTTCAATTACAAGTCTGCAAAAGTCGTGGGTGTTTTAAATTTTTTTAATTTTCCACTTGTTTTATAGTTTTTCGATTAATATATTAAAGTAATTTAAATTTTATTATTATTAAAAAATGAAAATTTAATCTTCAAACTTGCCATTAGCTCCTCTAGCAGCGTTTGAAGGTATCATCCCTTCCAAGTCATAAAGAGACGTTTATTGTGGCGCCCCCTGCTGTTCAATCACAAGAACAATTATCTACGAACCATTGCCAATGACTCACTAATATTTTGTACAAAACTGTATCCAAATCGGTTCAGTCGTTTTTGTAATAATTGAGAACATTCGTTTGCACTGTAAATGTTTTTTATGGCGCCCCCTGGTGATCGATGTTCGTAACAACTATCTAAGAACCATCGTCAATGAATACCAAACATTATACAGAAAACTGCATCTAAATCAGTCAAGCCGTTTTTGAAATAAATGGGAACATTCATTTGCTATATAAATGTATTTTATGGCGCCCCCTGGTGATCGATGTTCGTAACAACTATCTAAGAACCATTGCCGCTGAACACCAAACATTGTACAGAAAACCGCATCTAAATCGGTCAAGCCGTTTTTGAAATAAATGGGAACATTGATGTGCACACACAAACAAACAAACCAACAAACAAACAAACAAAAATATTTTTGCATTATTGGTTTTTGTGAACAATTTAACATACAAACAAACATAAAATCTTTTTAATGGAGTAATGTACAAACGGTCTCTCACCCTAAATGCATATACCCGTACTCCGTTCCGTCGTGGGTAAAAATGTAGAGTTAAATACAAAACTGATGCCGTATAATCTCGCATCTCAGTAAGTTTATCTTGCAGGTTTATAACTCTTATATTTTGTTACATTCACAATCTAATTTGCAAACTGCTAATGCTGACACATGTTATGTTAGATTGATATATAATTCTCTATTAAAGGCTGAATCTGGTTTAAGTCAATCCCTAATCACGATTTTGATCACTATCAGAATGATTATGTAATGCTTTAATGAGGAATTTATTTTAATGTTGTATAATGTCGAATTACGATTAATATTTATATTCATATCAGTATTAGAGTTTAAAAATTATTATGAGTAGGTATTTGGTTGCACGAAATCTGTTTTCTTATTTTAGTTTACAAGTCTGTAAATAAGTTATTCTTTCAGTTTACATTATACTTTATGCCTAGAGAGTTACTGATTATTTCGCATTTAAAAAAGCTCCTTTTGGTTAGAAAGCGTCTTGTAAAAGAAAGGTCATGTAGTCTTATTCTTTTTAACAATTATTATGGTTGATAAGCATTATTAATTCAGTCTCCTTATTTTCAAATTCCTCTCTCTCTTTACAGGTGTCTTTATTTTCTAAAATCAGTTGCATAAATTACTTTCATGTAGTTTCTTTGTTAGTTTTATCTCGTAAATCAACGAAACTCAATTATTTCATAATTATTTGAACTATCCCACGGAAACAATTAGATTTTATTCTGCCAAAGGCTTGTTTTGTAAACGAAACAAGAGAACAATATGGCCGACAAAAACTTCTGTATTGTATCTGTGGTTTCACTCAACCACTGCAGACAAATAATTATTTTATACTGATGGACACAAAACCTGACTTTGGTTGCTTTGGTACTTTGGTAAGGTTTTTTATAAGTATTTGGCGAAGTTTTTTGCCTTTCAGAAATTACAAAATACTTAAAATATTTGTACATTTTTCACAGATAAGTATTATGTAAAAGATCGTCTTGACTTTTCATGCAATTGTTACGTAATTTATTTACATTTCTTACTTTATTTATTTTTGTTTAATTTGTCTTTTTTCCTTTCACCATTTTCTTCTTCTGTTGCTTGTTAGATATTTATATGTTTATTGATATATGTTTTAACTTTGAACTTCATTCACATAATTTGTGTTATGATTTGTGAGTTAAAAACCACAATAAATTTTAGTATTTATCAGCTTAATAATTTTTTTGATCGTTCAAAATGTCTAAAGTTTTACTAGTATGTCTCTATCGCTTTCGTCGTTTTTGTCGTAATCGCATAAGTTTTTGCAAAACAAACAAAATGTTCGCATCTGTATACAATTTGCATGGTTTGCTTACTCATCATAATAATTACCGTGCTTCTTAGAAAGTGGTCATTTGGACATTAGAAAACATTATATACAACCACTCTGACAGCCGCAAGGTGTAGAAAATGACGTAACAATAGAAATAAAAGCAATTATGTTCAAAAAGTATCGATATCGCATGCATGCGCGTACGCATGTTAGTGAAAGTGAAACGTATCATTAAGCCCGGCTTCATCTGCTGGTTTATACGTCGTTAATTGTACATGCTGCTATAACAATGTATGGTTAGTAAACTAATAAATGAGATTAAATGAAAAAAAAGTCTGATATACTGCTCATATTTAGGTACGTCTTCAAATTCTCGTGTGAAACTATTAAAGTAGTCGACAGCGGATAATTTTTTAAGCAGATTATTTATCATGATCTGCCCCTAGATTGTGTAACAAAACGTATTCATCCTAATCGTAATCGGAAACCAGTTTTGCCCGCTGATTGGTTAGCTGAATCATGTCAGCCAATTGGGGGGTGGAATTCTCAAACGATTACGATAACGGTGAATACGTTTTTCTTACGCAATCAGACCCCAGTATATCATAAATTAAAACAGTATGTTCGATTTGTTTTTGTGGTACTTACATTATCTATTTCAGTTTTTCTTTTTTAAGTCTTGCTTTAAATTTGATTTCATGTTGTGTATTTCTTTAAGTTTCTGAATAAATTTATTTTTCTTTTTTGTTCTTTCTTTATTAAATCTGATTCTGGATAATATTGCGGTAGAGTTTTGCTTCTCATAACTCATGAGTCATGTTCGTTTATGTTTGTGTTATAAGTTGGGCCTTATGTGAAAAATCTCGTAGGAATTTCGACTAACTTCTACGTTATAATAACACACGCATGATGTGTTCACAATTTCATTAAATTCAAACGTATTAATTAATACTGGCCTTGGTCATCGTAATCGATATTATTATGAAAGCTAATTTAAAAGCTTACCTACTTCAATCGTTATCAGTAGCATAATAACAGTAGGTACCTACTCAATAACAAAGTTGATTAGTTTTATTAACACGTATGTATTGTCACGACATGAAGTATAGGGTAATAATATTATGAATATTGTATAGTATATATTCGGTTACAGGTTACATTACAACATCAAGTGTGGTTATGATATGAGAGTGCGAACCAAATAATCTATTTAATTTACATACAATGGGCGAGGTGCGGTTAACTCTAGCACACATTGCGAATTCATCAGGTTCCAAGAGCTTTAAAAACAAGTTTTTTAATAAGTTGATGGTACCAATTCTGATGTCCAAAATCTCTAAAGTTAACAAATTTGACATTTCAAAAAATAGTGCTGGTCTTTTGAAAACGCTCTCCATGGACAAGGCACCTGCTGCTTAGTAATACTGCCTGCAAATACTGCTGCAGTGTTTCTCAGTAAAACGTAAAAAGTCCTACCACCTATTAAAAGTTCGTCCAAAAAGAAGTGAATTTGTTTTATAGATGCAATTACCTCGGGATATTTCGATTTTTTATGTCTGTGTACTTATCTATACTTAGTAGTGTTATTATCTCGCTGCAGACTCGGTCATAAATCATTCGAGTGTTTCGCTTTTGTTGTTCAGCAGTAATGCACAACGCAACAAAGAACAACAAAAGCGAAACACTCGAATGATTTATGACCGAGTCTGCAGCGAGATAATAACACTACTATAACATCTTTTCTCTCGTTTACGATATATTTTTGTGGGTGTGAAGACAGACGTCGGGAACAGAAAACATAGGAAGCGCGCGTTTTTTGATTTGATCAATGAGCATGCGTGGCGTCATTTTGCGTAAGGTTGGCACCACGACGTACTCTTGAGTCTTGACCAACTTAGTGAACAGGTGTATCATCATATGCGACTACTGTATAGCTTGTTTTTTGTTTTGGATCTATTTAATCTAAAATAACATCTCACATAAATCTTTTCCAAAATTGGTCAGCCCGCACTTTCCGTAGGCGTGGCCAAATTACATGGTATGGTCAAACTGCCAATCTTATGGGCCCAGTGTCTTTAAATGTAGAAACCGGTTCTGATGAGTCATATAATATGAAGGATGAGCTACAATTATAAAATTTTGTAATATTTTTTGGGTTAATGTTTAATGAATGAAATTTGATTCTGAATTCTTCTTTTAAATGTAAATTGTTTGCATGGGCACGACAGTGTACTTAAACACAGGGTAATTCTCGTTAGTAAACTTGTACGTCGCCCAAACATCGCAGGTATCAAGCAAGCAACCATCACAACCAATCATTGCTTACGCTGCACTACCGATGCAAACATCGATCAGTCAGTACCTACGAGGCTCGACCGATGCAAGCATTAATCAAACAGTGCCCAAGATGTAACCTTGTCGATTTTATGAGCATTTTTGCAGTATCGGACTGCTGATTGGTTAATTTTTAGGCTTCGTTTGATTGTGATGGCGCGCGCGGCGCGGCATTTCTATGTTGGCCTTCGATGTTTATCAGTTGTAAGTGGTTTTATTCAACAGAATCTTTTCGGTTGTGTATACTTACCTTAAAATCCTAAACTAGCATAATTCACCCTTTTCTGTGTGACTATTTATAAACGGAATAGCGTAGGTGCTACAATAAGACTAAAATTTTCTACCTTCTTTAAGCCTTGTATCTAACATGCATAAATGTTGTGGCATGCTTACAGCTCTGTTAAACTTAATCTGCATAAATATCGTGCGTATTAGATATTCCATTGTCATTAGAGTTGTACGAGGGCTGTGCCGAGCGTACAAGATTGGAGGAAATGCATCCGTTTATTGTTCCTCGTCTACTTCCTTTCCTATAAACACTTCACAATCTAACATTATATTACTACGTCGTTTCCTAATGCAGACGGCCATTTGGAACCAATAAAGTTTTACCACAAGCTTTACTGCCGATAAAACGGGCTTGGAGTTTATTTCGTGTCGCATCGTCACGAACAATACGATTTCCCAAAACTTGAGGTCCTAAAGCAGTCAGAATAGACGCTGTTCTTAGCCACACGACATATCTACCATCGTTATAGACACTTGACGATTTCATATCTAAATGGAACGAAATTCAATGTATGGAAGCGACGTATCCGATTGACAAATAATTCACGTGAATAATCAAAGCCAACTGTCATTCTCATGATACACTTTTTTAAATTTTAGTTCCCCATGGTTATGGCGTGAATATTCTTCTAAAACATAAAATAAGTGTTTGTAACAAAAGATCGATTTTTATGATTTCTTTACTGTAATTAGCTGCTCGTGCTGATTCACTGACTGACTGACTCATTGATCACCTCTCCTGAACAATTTTGTATGAAAATTTTTTTTTTCACGGATGGGGTCGTATAAAAGAAAAAAATTCATTCATTCAAAGATGATTGAGGGTTTCGGAGACGGGTGAAGAGCACAGCCAGGGTATTGGGGATAGGTGGGGGGTGCTCGACCAAATGTCATTTGAAACGTCATCCGATTGCAGTGAGCAAAAAAAAAAATGGCGGATTCAAAATGGCCGGCATCCGAATTTTGTCGATATCTCGGAAAGTATAAAAGATGGAGGAACGGTTTTTAGACAAGAAGTGATTTGCACCCGAAGGTTTATTCGATGGATAGAAAAAAAATCAAAATGGCGGAATTTATTTTCTCAAAATGTATGGGGAATTTTAAAGGGATTTTTTATGGGCGGGAAGACTGCACGCGGGCCACATGTGGCCCGCGCACCCACGCTCCCTACCTAGTTTGTTTATAAGTATTCGCAATAGGACGTGAGCTATTTATCCTACTCCTAAGTGGGAAACAATCGACACGGCAAAAATTTTGCCAGGTCAGCTAGTTATGAATATTTGTTAATCAAAATCACGTCGATCTGTTGCTCTTTCGCTGCGTGATTGATAAATAAATAATGGCACAAACACATTTTGCAATCGAAAAAGAAACCATTATTTTTCTATTTATGGAAGTAGTATTCAAAGGAATGCAATAAATAAATGAAGTCTAATAAATGAAGCTGTATTTGTGTGATATCGTGAGTTTGCGCGGATTGTTCTAGTATTCGGTGAAAGCGCGTTGCTTTTATTCGAGGAACGATTGGAAAATAATACGATATCTCAATGTGTTCTCTACTTCAGCGTTGGCAAATGCCCACTCTAGCGTTGATAATGATATGAGGATATATTTTTTATTTTGATTTTACAATCAATCAATATTTTTTTAATATAGTGGCTTCGCTTGTAATCTGGGTTAAGAAACGATGTTTTTTAAACATTTCACTTCACAAAATGTTACGTGAATCGGTAGTGGGGCTATTCTCGTAACGTGTCGTCTACATTTCGTGATGTGAAATGTTTAAAAAAGGTGGTAGCATTCATGTATATAAGTAGACGATATTGAAATCCAAACATTTTCTGCGAACACTGAAAAATCAATTTTACTACTATTGACATAGAGCGTAAAACTGAATGTAGTTCAAAACGCCATGTTGGTCGACAAATAATTGTGAAATTTAATTTACTTAAGCGCGTCAAAGTCGAGCATTGTATTTCCTACGATTAAAGACATTCAATTTTACACTCTTAAGCCAATAGAAGTAAACTTCATTTTTCAGCTTTATTTTTTTTTCTTTTTCTTGTTTCACTTCACTATGTGTGAAAACGTTACGAGAATGCCATAGCAGTACATTGTTAGCTTGCAAATTACGGAAGCCAAATAAAATTTGAATTTAGCAGCAGACCGCTGCATTGATCCGTAAGTTATTGCGTTTACTGTTTAAGTAGGTACACACTTCTCTTGTAATATTTACATTTGCATAAAACTTAGTTGTGCATGAACCGTTAAGGTTATTAGCCAATGCACTTCCTGTCAACATTAACGCTGCATGTCAACACAGCTATGGTTCAAATTAAACAAACGCTCATTTCTCACTGTGGGCCATTTAACAAGCGTAAGCGATTATGAGAAAAAGCACTTATGGACGCCAAGTATAATATTACTAGGTAATTAAGTTCCATCAGCTAAAATACTGCAAGTACGCCAGGCTATTTAGCGTTCCTGCGTGATACTGTGTATAAACCGTTAGGTTTGAGTTATTTACAGCTTCCAAGTTTGTATATCTTCGACTGCATCATCAATTATCATCACATATACTGTGAAATTGACACTTGCAGTGATGATCACCGTTGTGATTAAGGTAACACTGTTGTCTATGTTTCGTAATTTATTTTATTTTATTTATTATTATAACATAAACAATACAATTGTCTTACATGCTAATTCTCAGCTAGTGCAGCAAAAACCACCGTCGGTTTTTCTGTGCAATGCCGCACACTCATACTAGACGCTCGACATCGCTGCCAGCGAAACCAGTTTGTTAATCAGATATGAGCTGCCTGCTATACAGGTTGATCCAGAAAGTACTTTTTAAGCTATTGCTTATAATTGTTTTTATTCATCTTTTCTTTCAATGTCCTGGGAAGATTGTTGAGTAGAAATGGAACAATAAATTTAAGTGTTCGTTTACCGTAGTTATTTGTATATTTAGTAATACATTGCTGCTTTATTAAGAGGGGGTATAAACTGAAGATGTCAGTTCAAGATTTGATTTTTACCGTAGTAAATCAAGTCTAAACTACTTGAAATTAAACACACGAATATTAAATGATATCTTCGAAAAACTGTATTAGTGAAAACATAAAAGGTTAATTTTTTGTTGATAAAAAAAAAAATCCCGAAGTTGCGTCCAATTTTTTACAATTTTCAATTTATTATCATTGTTATACGTACTAGAGAGCCCAGGTTTAGGATTATAATTCCAATAAATATTACGAAGTACGTGTATTATCGTTTTCTTTCTAAGTTAATTATGTATTTTAAAAGTTATTACAGTAAACTCTAAATTACATCCTTATTTCGCGTAATACGCCATGCTCTTTTGTACCAGAACGATATTTTGCGCATGACAAGTTTTGCTAGCTTTCAGCCCCCTCTTAAGTGAAACGAAAGTAAAATTTTGTGGCTATCATGACTGAGATACAGAATAAGGGCCTGAGATACAGAAGAACTTCCGACAAAACAGTTAAGATGGAAAACTGTCCCCGCTTATGCTCTTTTAACGTCAACTGTACATAACCCGCAGGTTAATGACTTATTATATCCACGACTCCCGCTCCCACGTGTTCGTCTCAAAATACTTGGCTAATTGCCATCTTCGTACTTACTGGACACCGGTTCTTGCGAAAATCATTTCAATTGTGTGCATTTTTAGGGTTCCGTACCCAAAGGTTAATAAAGAAACTCACATACATACATACATACATGAACACTAAAAACATTACACTCCTTTTTCAGTAGTGTAAAAACGGGACCCTATTACTGAGACTTCGCCGTCCATCCGTTCGTCCGTCCGTCTGTCACCAGGCTGTATCTCTGGAACCGTGCGATAGTTCGTTACTCACTTGAAATTTTCACAGATGATGTATTTCCATTGCCGTTATAACAACAATAAATACTAAAAAAACGAATAAAATGAAGATGTGTAAGCAAATGATGTATAATCTGCATTAATATTGTACAGCGGGCCCCTAATTCGACTGTGCTAATAATTCTTATTATGTAGTTCTTTGCTATTGGCAGGCCAGTTTCACTTATCACGTGACCGTCCCGGCTACAAGTACGGGTCCGGACCACGATATTTCAGATGGTTGCCGCTCGCGGGCCGGGTTGTACGCGCTAGTTCTGTACGGTCTATTTTATGCACCGTCTGACTACGGCAGCCCTAGTACGTCGTAAGAGATAAAGTTAGGCGATAGAAAGAGACCACTGTTACATTAGTCATAGTCTATGGTCATATCAATGTTCCTAGTTTATATTTTATTGATATCACAGCACCTATACCTAATATGGTGTCAGAGTGTCAGAATCCTCGTCGTCATCACAGTAATTAGTCAGTATTCCAAATCAATATTCAACATGTCTACGCGTCAAGAAAAAACTGCAACCGGCATGGCGACCACGAGTACAGAAAACGTGTTCAACAACGTAAGTCCTCTGAAGATTTGTAAAACAGACAGTCACGGCAGCGCATCAGAATGGAAAAAATGGTGGCAGGCATTCCAAATGTTTATGTTAGCTACTAATCTCGACACCGCCACAGAAAAACGTAAGGTAGCCATTTTCTTACACACGGTTGGTGAAAAAGGAGTGGAAATATATAATTCATTCAATCTCGACATAGAAACAGTGACTCTCGAGGAAGTCAAAACAAAATTTAACAAATATTTCGAGCCACAGAAAAGTCTAACCATGAACAGACATTCGTTTTTCACTAGATTTCAAAAAGAAAACGAATCGATTGATGATTTCTTCACTGACATACAAAATCTGTCAAACAAGTGTGAATTTGGACAGCTAAAAGATTCCCTCATCAGAGATATTTTTATTGCAAACATGTGCCCAAAATTAATAAATGTCCGTCAGAGATTACTTCAAGAAAACAACCCAACGTTGGAAAGAACAATTTCACTTGCAAAAACTGTTATCATGGCCCAGGAAAATGCACAAAAAATAGAAAATATTCATCATAGTTCTGACAATGTCATGCGGATACAGCGATCAAGATCCCGAGGTCCAATGAACAAAAATGTGTCACCCCGTCAAAACAGTAATCCAGTCATCTCTTCAAGGCAACGGAGTCAAAGTCCACACACAAGTCATCGCAATGCCAAAAACACAGCCTGTGGAAGGTGTGGTCAGCATCATCGTGTCAAATGTCCCGCTCAAGGAGTTAAGTGCAATACTTGTAACCGTTATAACCATTTTTCAAAATTTTGCTTTTTTAACAAGAATGTCAGAAATTTAGAGTCAACAGAGTCCTCCGGAGAGCAGTCTATGTCAAGTTCTCAAAATTATTTCATAGGAATGGTAAAATATAATGATGATATGTCACATTCTAACAAATCTTGGTGCCTTAGTGTATTTGTAGGCAATAAAGAGCTCAAATGCATTTTAGACAGTGGCGCAGATCTGAATATTTTATCATATAATACATTTAAAACATTAAATTTACCAAAGTCAATTATCAAAAAGTCTCATGCTAATGTAAAAAGTTTTGATGGATCTTCCATAGAAATTTTAGGTCAATGTGATATCATTTGTCATTTCAATGACTGTCAACAAAGTATAAAATTTTTCATAGCCAATATTAATTGTGCTACAGTCTTAGGTCTACCTACATGCATTGACATAGGTGTTTTAAAAAGAGTCTTTGCCGTCAACAATACTATGTCACAAAGTCAAATACTAAAAGAATTTAACGATGTGTTTCAGGGTCTTGGATGTCTACCTCCTGTCTGTTGCTTGAAGCTTCACCAGAATGCAGTACCATGTGTCGATCCTCCCAGAAAAGTTCCATTTGGATTATACAGTCAATTAAAAGAGGAATTGGATCGCATGTCAAGGATGAATGTCATAGATAAAGTCACACATCCTACCGAATGGGTAAATTCAGTCGTTGTCACAGTCAAAAAGTCAGGTCAGTTAAGAATTTGTCTTGATCCTAGGAATTTAAACAAATATATAATACGAGAGCGTTATCCTCTCAAAAGTATTGATGAAATTAGGTCGATATTAAAAGGTGCTTCACATTTTTCACATCTAGATGCTTTTTCTGGTTTTTGGATGTTAAAATTAGATAGTGCAAGCTCAGATCTATGCACATTTCAAACACCTTTTGGTCGTTATCGTTACTTAAGATTACCCTATGGTATAAATGCTGCGTCAGAGATTTTTCATAGAGTAATGACAGAGATTTTCGCTGATATTGAAGGAGTTCTAGTTTTTGTCGATGATATTTTAGTCTATGGAGAAACTGAAGAAATCCATAATGAAAGATTGTATAAAGTCATGCAGAGGGCAAGAGAAGTCAATTTAAAATTAAATAAAGATAAATGCAGATTTTCAGTGAAAGAAGTATGTTTCTTAGGCTATGTCTTTAGTAAGGATGGTGCTAAGGTTGATCAGGAAAAAGTCAAAGCTATTGTCAATATGCCAACACCAACTAATGTCAAAGAATTGCAAAGAGTCTTAGGTATGATCAATTATTTAGGTCCTTTTATACAAAATATGTCAGAAAAAACTCAAGTTTTGCGAAATCTTCTGAAAAAAGATTCTGTCTGGGTCTGGGATGAAAATTGTGAAAAAAGTTTTCAATCTCTTAAAAACGCAATAACAAATGCTCCTGTCTTAGCTCACTATAACCCAAAAATTCCTACAGTATTGTCCGTCGACTCGTCAAAATCAGCTTTAGGGGCAGTGATTTTGCAAAACAAACAGCCTATTGCGTATAGTTCTAAAACTTTAACACCTGTACAGGAAAAGTACGCACAGATTGAGAAAGAATTATTTGCCATACAATTTGGTTGTGAGAAATTTCACCAATATGTCTATGGTAATCAGGTAACAGTCCATACCGATCATAAACCTTTAGTCTACCTATTCAAAAAACCATTGCATGAAATACCAGCACGTTTACAAAGAATGATGCTAGCTTTACAAGCCTATGATATTAATGTTGTTCATGTACCAGGCAAAGAAATGTATATTTCAGATACATTGTCTAGGGCAGCTTTAAAAGAAACTTATACACCTAACTATGAGTCTGATTTGCCATATCATGTAAATATTTTATATTCTAACTTGGCTATAAGTACAGAGTACAAAAATAAAATTTTAAATGCCACTAATTCAGATGCAGAATTGCAAACTTTAAAGAAATATTGTCAAGATGGATGGCCTACTAGTAAAAATCAAGTTGAACCTTTATTGAAGTCCTATTGGAATGTTCAGGCTGAAATTCATGTCATCAATGATTTATTATTTAAAAATGACAAATTAATTATTCCAAAGTCTATGCAAAATGAGATGTTAAGAAAAGTCCATGAAGGTCATCAAGGTATTAACAAGTGTCTAAATTTAGCTAGAGATATTATTTTTTGGCCAAATATGAGTGCAGATATAAAAAATCTTGTAGATCAATGTCAAATTTGTGCTAAATTTAAGCCTAATAACCAGTCAGAGCCATTACAAAGCTATGAAATGTGTAAATTTCCATGGCAACAAGTCGGTATTGATTTAATGCATTTTAATAATAAAACCTACCTAGTAGTTACTGATTATTATTCAAAATATATTGAATTAGCAATGTTACATGGTCAGCACACAGCGTCTAATATAATAATTCATTTAAAATCCATATTTGCTCGCCATGGTATCCCAATTTCCGTAATTTCCGACGGAGGCCCCCCTTTTAATTCAGCAGAATTCAAAACGTTTCTATACAATTGGGACATTGAACATGTACTTACAAGTCCCTATCATCCAAAATCGAATGGACAAGCTGAAAGTTCAGTCAAAATCATGAAAACCATGTTAAAAAAATGTTTAGAATCAAATACAGATCCATATATAGCTTTATTACAGTATAGAAATACACCAAAAGCTAATTTTCCGTCTCCAGCTCAGTTGTTAATGTCTAGAAATCTAAGAATGCATATACCAATTAGTGATAAAAAACTAAAACCTAAAGTAGTTTCCTTTAGTGATTATAAAAAGAGTTTTGAGAAAAACCGGTCTCAGAGTAAATATTATTATAATAGAAATAAAAAACAATTACCTATTTTACAACCCGGTGATCATGTTAGTTTCAAAAAAATGCCAAATTCAGACTGGCTTCCGGCTGTTGTTAAAGAACGATTAAAATGTCAAAGGTCATACATAATAGAGGATAGTAAAGGTAACAGATATAGAAGAAATAGAGTTCATATTAGATTCAGGTCAAATGATAGTTGTCACAACTTTGATCCAGACATGCAATCCAATAATCCACCTCAACAACCAACTCCAAAGAAAACTGAGGAGAGTGTTCAAAGCGAGAGACAGGTGGAGGCTGATGAATCCATGACTGATGATTCGTTTAATTATGAACCACAATATTATAAATATGTAACCAAGTCAGGTAGAGAAGTAAAATTACCTAAACGTTTAAGTTAAAATTAGTTATTAAAGTTATTAAAAATTAGTATTAAAATTAGTAATTAAGTATCATATTAGTTAAACTATTGTATACAATCTACATTTCTTTGAATTAAGGAGGAAGGATAATATAATGTCTTAAGTAAATAAAACAAATGTTTGTCTCACTTATTATTGTTTATTTACTATGTCACAATGTAAAATTAAAATATTAATAACATATTAACATGTCATGTCTGTATGTCTGTATGAACTATGTATCTTGTAATATTTTAAAGTAACGTCATATTATATAAAACACAACTGTAATTTTTTTTAAATGTCAGAGTCGTCATAGAAAGTAATATTCAATTGTAATTAAAATTTCTTAATATAATTTTCAAAAGGGAGATGTTACATTAGTCATAGTCTATGGTCATATCAATGTTCCTAGTTTATACTTATTGTCAATAGTCTTGGTCTGTGTTCTCTCTCTTCTTGCTATGGCGTCCGACACATCATTGTATTGTCTTAAAATATTAAAGTCGTAATATAAATTTATCATCCATATTTTATTGATATCACAGCACCTATACCTAATAACCACAACATTGCGTCTGTTGCGTTTCGATTTTGAGGGCGGGGCCAGGCGCTATTGCGAACTGAATTGCACTTTTTGTGTCAGCGCTAGAGTCGCTATTTCTTTAAATTTTCGTGTGGAGTGGACCTTCTGGTACTATTTAGTGTTCTGTGCTATTGGCCAGTTTTTTTATATTAACGTATTTTGATACCTGTAGTTTCGTGTGGCCCGTCAATTAAAAAGAAGGCGCAGACTTTTTGGTACGATGGTAGAGGAAGCACGTATTTGCCATTTAATTTGTAGCGGTCTTCGATAGCTGACGATAGATGGCGTAACCAGTACCCTAGCACACGCTGACGAAGCATATGACGAGCGTGCTATATGTAGAAGTTCTGACGTCACACGCTCGGATCACAAGCGGTCCCCAGGCATAACATCTGTCTGGAGGGAAAATTCCCTATTGCCCTAACAACCGGCAAAGTGGTGACCCCGACGTGATTTCACCATCCACCACGAGAGGGCGCACATTAACAGAAGAACACGCAACAAGAACAAGTAATGTAATTGTTTAGTACAATTCTTTACTTAAATTATTGTTGCCTTGTGTTAATATGAGTTCCTGTTAGTGGTTAGTTTTCAGATGAAAGGGAGCTCCCATAGAACGAATAATAGTCCAGATCGGTGGTCCAGAACTCTCAATACTACTCTACTTTAGTAGTATAGGGACAACCCTCCACCACCCATGGCCCAATCAACCTCGCGGTTAAGCCTCCCCCACACAGGCGCGTTATTATCGCGTGATAATATCGCAAGCGTTATTGCGATAATGCGTCCCGATTCCTTGCACACAGCTGCGTTTTTATTGCGCGATAATAACGCGCAGACGGACGCAGCGTCCCGCGTTATTATCGCGCGATAATATCGCAAGCGTTATTGCGATATCTGTTTTCAGTACATTTTGTACGCCACAATGGAAGTAGGACGCTGCGTCCGTCGTCCCACACAGGCGCGTTATTATCGCAGCAGTGTCGTAACTACTTGATCATCCTAATACAAAATGTACTGAAAACATATATCGCAATAACGCTTGCGATATTATCGCGCGATAATAACGCGCCTGTGTGGGGGAGGCTTTATGGGGGCCGAACGCGGGGGGGCGCCCGTTCGGTACTTGCTCTTGGCGTGTTCCCGGGGCGCCTTCTTGACTCTCTACAAGTTGTTTCTTCTCGCTCCTTGTCCCTATGAACTCACTCTCCCCATTCTGGGGCAGGACGATACAAAAGACGGACTCGCCGCGCCGTCGCTGTCCACAGCATAAATTCTCTGTGTCACTCCAAGCCGCTCCGCCTCTTATGCCATGGGTGCGCGAACTCCCGTAGCTTTCCGAAGTTAGCCGCCGAACCCACGAGATCCTGATAATAAATTGGGCCAGAAACTTCGCGAACGATCCCGTCCAGCAGCAAGCACTGGAGGTCCTCGTATAAGGAGCACTCCCACAAGACATGGTGGAGGTTCTCCTCCGCCAGTCCGCAGAAGCACTCGCCACTCTCGACCAGACACATATCATGCAGGCGCTTCCGAAGTAACTTTAAACTTCTTAGTATAGTATGGTATTGAGAGTTCTTGCTACGTTATGAACATACGGAACCCTGCGTGCCCGACGCGCACTTGGCTGATTATTTTTTGCCGAACTCCGCATAAAGGGTCACGTAGCGGACAGAAATTAGCCTCCAATTGAACAGCCTTTTTCTAAAGTGACTGTACGTTTTTACTACCCATTCGTACGTGTACGCGAAATTGTGAAATGTGAAACTAATGATACTGTACCTATGCTGTTAATTTATACTGTGGTGAAACTATGAGAGTAAAAGGTGAAAATAATTACGTATTTAAATTAATTGAATAATATAATTATTGTGTGAAGTTTTACTTTTTCATATAAGTAGTTAAGTACCTACCTACCTCAATTTTTTTTTAAATTTCATTGTGTTCGAAATTCCTCTGTCTAATTATTTTATTATTTATGGTAGCATCCAAAGGTCATGTCACTTATACCAAAAAAAATGAAATAGTAAATAATATAAATAAATATATACAGGACATTTGGCACATCGCAATCTAGCCCCAAAGTAAGCGATAGCTTGTGTTATGGGTACTAGATGACTGATAATATACATACCTACATACTAATATACATAAATATAATATATTGAAAAACACCCAGACACTGGAATACATTCATGCTCATCACACAAACATTTACCAGTAGTGGGAATCGAACCCACGACCTCCGGCGCAGACAGCAGGTTCGCTACCACTACGCCATTCGGTCGTCAAAAAGTTCATTCACCAGCAGGTAGCAAAGGTAATCGCACAGTGCGCGGTGCTTTCTAAAGAATCCGGCGGAACTGATATAAATGAAGATTCCACTCGCGGCGTGCGCTTGCGACGGCCAGATGTGCTGTGGCCAATCAGACGTGTGACATTAATTCGCGTTTCCGTTAAGCGACGCGTGCTAGCCCTTACTATGAGCTTGCACTTACGATGAAACTTACCAAGTTTTACGATCGAGTCTTGAACTTACGATGGAACTTAGTAAGTTACACAATCGAGTCTTGAAATTCACATGTTTTTGTACAGCTTTTCTGGTTCATTAGACGTGTGACATGAATTGTGTTTCCGTTAAACGACGCGTGCTGGTCCTTACCACGAGCTTGCACTTACGATGAAACTTACCAAGTTTTACGATCGAGTCTTGAAACTTACCTACATATTTGTGTAAAATTTTTCTGATTAATCAGACGTATGATATTAATTTGTGTTAAATATTCTCGCTTAATGACTCGCTCGTTGGCTCTGACCATGAGCATTGGACATCAAACACATAAAATTACTATGCAACAAGCTTGAAGTTGAACTCACGATGGAACCAACTTAATATAACATTTTATATTTTTGTAAATTACTAAATTGAATTTTTAATATTATGATGAAATGTAATGATTAATTTTATAGACTGAATAATTTTATTGTGTAATTTTATTTTTAATGTGATGATTGAATATTTTTTTATTTTAATGACTATGTGACCCAGGGAAACGAATTGGATTTTTCTATAATGTGTCCCTGGTTATGTAATTCAATAAATGAATAAAATTAACGAAAAAATACTTTACTGTACTGCTTTTCTGAAAAGACTTTTTAGTAACATGCCTCTATGTCGTCTCCGCCTAACCAATCGCAGGGGTCGAAACAAGTCAGTAAAGTCAGTCAGTATTTTTGACGTTGGTCAGTAAAAGTCAGTATTTTGAAAAAAAGGTCAGTAAAGTCAGTATTTTAGCACATCGAATCCTAAAGAAGAGAGGAAGAGAAAAAATCGCTCACATTCACATAGCGTTCCCAGGGCAATCTTTGCTCAGCAAAAATATGTAATTTTAATATATTTGCTCAAAAAGTACCTTTCCATGTGTGTTTTGCGCGCGGAAAGTTATTTTTTTTCGCAACAGTGCTTTTTTGGTTTTACTCCAGCGCGGCACTGGAGCGGGCGCACCAGAACGCGGTGCCACGGAGCAAATGACAAACTCTCCGCACTTATATTATATAAACATAAATTTTCGAACACAAACTTCGGTCAAGTGTGACCAAGAACCAATACTACCGAGGGAAAATTGACATTCGCAATCACGGCTATTAGCAGTTCTTGATATCTTTTGCACATATTATGATTTCCTTATATCCAATACGGTATTATCCAGGGCACAGATAATATAATACTATACTAGTCCAGGGGGCACTTAGATTAGTTGCTTGTCCGGTAACTATAATGAGTGTACGGGTATCTGACTCGCACTTGGCCGGTTTTTTAACACATTCCGAATCGCATGTAACGAGTGGTTGTAAAGGAGTGGGGCGAGTCTTCGTAGATTGAACTACCTATAAAGAGCCGTATTATATTAAAGCCAAATAATATTATTTAATTAAGTTAAAAATAAAAAAAACCCGAAAACCCTGTGGTAAAACTACTTTAAAAAAAATATTTAGCAGATTCGGAGGGATTCTGATGATATCCCGATTTTTACGATGTGTTAAAATGTCTTCAGTCGTTCAGAAGTTATGGTGGAATCACAGATTACCCCGAAAAGAAAGATAAGTCGCAAACATACAATAATACTTGAAACCTAAAAACATTACATTCCTTTTTTTGGGAGGTCGTGTAATTAGGGTAAGCAGAACTTGAACAAAGGTCAGTATTTGGTCAGTATTTTTGAAAATTTTGGTCAGTAAGTCAGTATTTTTGACGTCGAAATCTGTTTCGACCCCTGCAATCGTTTAATTACTTGTTCGTAATAGCGAACATCAACAGAAATGTTACAGCCATCTTCACTATTATTTTTAACTTTCCTCATTAAGCAAATTTAAAACCTGTGTGAAAGTATCCTTAGCTCACGACACTGAGCGTGACGAGGACCTGTGGTAGTGGTCAAGTTATAACCGTGCACCAAGTTCGAGTATGACAGTGGTAAATGATAATCGTTCTACCATAGCCAGCTTACCGCAAGCTTTTCTACGAAAGCGTATCTTTACGTGCGTTGTACATATTTTCAGGTTGAAGTCTTGGTGCTTAACTCTCTTCGAGTTTGTTAAAAACCTGTCAAGTGCGAGTCGGACTCGCGCACTGAGGGTTCCGTACTACAACCGGAGGAATAAAACCATAAAAACCACTTTTCTTATCGAACCGCAAAACTAACTTTGTTTTTAGAGGTTTAATGTAAATATAAAAAAAACTACTTATTAGATCTCGTTCAAACCAATTATCGGTGGAAGTTTGCATGGTAATGTACATCATATATTTTTTTTAGTTTTATCATACTCTTATTTTAGAAGTTACAGGGGGGGGGACACACATTTTAGCACTTTGGAAGTGTCTCTCGCGCAAGCTATTCATTTTAGAAAAAAATGATATTAGAAACCTTAGTATCATTTTTGAAGACCTATCCATAGATACCCCACACATATGGGTTTGATGAAAAAAAAATTTTTGACTTTCAGTTCTAAGTATGGGGCACCCCCAAAATTTATTACTTTTTTTAAAATTTTGTATAAAAACCTTAATGCGGTTCACATAATACATCTACTTACCAAGTTTCAACAGTATAGCTCTTATAGTTTCGGAAAAAAGTTGCTGTGACATACGGACGGACAGACGGACAGACGGACAGACGGACAGACGGACAGACGGACAGACGGACAGACGGACAGACGGACAGACAGACATGACGAATTTATAAGGGTTCCGTTTTTTGCCATTCGGCTACGGAACCCTAAAAATGACTGATTGTTTCCCATGTCTTCGTAAATGTATGTGGGAACTTTTTTTATGTGAAAAAAGTAGCCTAGTACTGATTTTTTAGGGAAATACCATAAGGGAATATGCTAAGAAGGCGTGGTTGATGTTTCCGATTTATGCCACAATTAACAATGCGTTATGTGTATAGTACGATTCACGAAAGATGACCACAAATGGCGGGTCTTTTCTTTCAGAGATCGCAGGGGCGCTGCGATCGCCTGAGTCGTAACAACTCTGTGTATTTTTAATTTATTAATAATGTTTTATATCGAAAATTAGTGACTGTTTTTAATTTAATATGCTTTAAACACAGTAAATAGGTGAACTTTAATGTTGTATACATGAGAAATTAAAGAATAAGTACGAAAGAACAGTGATCTCATTGAATGTGTGAAAAATAATGTATCTCGAAAACCAAAAATTAAAACCTTTATAAGTGCTATTATTGTTGTAGTGTTTTCAAATCTATACACGAATTATGACAAAAATCTTTAATTGAAACAAAATAATTACTTGTATAAGTGTTGAAAAATCAAATATTGCAGAAGTGCGGGTGAACAAATAATTTTACGACGACGCGCGACGTTCAATTGTATACCTCAGCACAACGTTTCCGACCGCCAAATTCAATTTTTGTTTGGTTCTCGTGATTTGGGCGTTGAGTTCACATAAGTATTATTACGTGCATCGATTCTGTATGCATTATATCGTATTGCGCAAACACCTATGACTTGAGATAGGTACCTGCTAAACAACGACAGATGAGGCGAGCACAGTATCAAGACACAAAATTGACTTTTTTTGACGGCATTAATCTCAAACATGACTACTACAAGAACTGATGATGTTCAAAATAAATTAAAATTAATTGTACTTGAGCTCAAGAAAAGTAAAATTTTAAATGAACAGTTACTTCGCGAACGAGAGGAAAGTGAGCTAGAGGTCGAAAATGTTATTAAAAGGAATACTCATTTGAAGCAGGAATTAGCTGAACTACACATTAAATATGAAGATGCCGTGCAACAAAAAATTCAATATGAATATGCAGTGTCAAAATTACAAGAATGTATAAGTACATATGAGGAGGAAATTATGCAAACCAGGAGTATTAAAAGAGAACTTTATGTAGCTAATCAAGAAATCATAAGTCTCAAATCTACAGTAGAGGATCTCCAGAAAAATAATAACACTGTGTGTGACAACCTATTTCAGGAGCTCCTCGGGGAAAAGAAATTACAAAAACCGCAAGAAATAATAATTACAGATCCCAATAAAGATGGGTCATTATTGAATAACAAATCAAAAACAATGCATTGGTTAAGCCACAAAAAGATAAAAAAATACATTAAAATAAATAGGTACATAAATAAAACAAAAAAACTTTTAAGGAAACAACAAATATTAAGTAAAACCATGAGGGTTCGGAAACAAAATATAGAATTACTGAAGAACATAAATTTTTATACTCAGGCACTCCATGAACATCAGCTTGATTATGAGCAAAATACTAAGTGCCTTAACAACAAAATAAAATTAATGGAGGAGTTGTTGCGCCAAAAATGTGATACTGTCCAAATGTGCGAAGAAAAACGTTCCAATGCGAACCCCGACAGTGGTGCTAGCACAGATATTTTAGTCTTTTCTGACCAACTAGGTTCCAGTTTTGGTTCACTATTATGTAATAAGCTGCCTCACTCATATACCGTTCTTAACTATTGTATCCCTAATACAACTTTTAAGCAATTGACCAACAAAGTAATTTCGAAATCATGTTATAATACCAGTTCCATTGTATTGTTATTTGGAGATAGTTTAACAGTTAAAAAGAAAGACATAATTAGCGGATTTAATGATCTCAGGAAACTAGATGTTGCTAATGTTGTTATTTGTACATTACCTTATTCAGCCTATTTTTCGGACAAGCAAAATAGATTTATTTATTATTTAAACAACTTAATATACAACTTGACATGTTCTAGTAAGAACAACATATCTTTTTTTGATATTAATAAGTTTTTAAATTATGACTGTAAGTATAATTATTGTACTAGGCATACTTTCCATGTGCCTAAAAAATATATGCACAGTATTGCTGATTTAATAGCTTTTAACATTGTAAATCCCAACTCAAAGATTAGAAATATAACTCAAATTGTATTGAAGTCTGATTGTGATAAAATATAAGATTATTCTTTATTTTGAAAATTTAATTAATTAATTAATTTTTAATTTGTTTATTCTACACTTTTGTCAAAATTTTGTACTTTAAAATGTTTTCAATCAAATCAATTTTCTATATGATTATTTGTAATTTTGTATGATTTAATATTGTATTTGTATGACTTTCAAAAAGTGTACTTGATATGTACCTACTTTGAAATAAATATTATTTGATTTGATTTGATTCATGTACACTCATGAAGAAAAGACTTAAGCCAAAATAATTACCATATATTAGTTAAATAAGACCATATATATTAGTTAAAATAAATAAGACCATAATATTAGTTAGATAAGTCCAAAGAGACCTAAAATAGGCCCGCCATTTGTGGTCATCTTTCGTGAATCGTACTATACGTTATGATCTATGCTTCGAAATTTTTTAATAGCGTAACTTAAAATCCCACTTATAAATGTCCAAAACGGTAGATATAATATGTCTACATGATATAGGAGTATATTATGTCTACATGAAATGTCGAAGGGGGAAAAATATTTCCTTTTCGCTTTGGCATTTTCCCCCCTGTCAGAGGACAAAATCAGGAGACGTTTTTATCGCAGTAAATCGAGAGATTACGTTTTTATTGTCAGCCCACGTAAGAACTGATCTCTTAAGCTACCACCCTATAGGTGACGCAGAAAAGCTTTACTTTAAGCTCATAACATGCGTAACAATTGCTATAAATAGACGTATGTTATGAGTATTAAGCCCAAGGACATACAAGTTGCGAGTAAGTTCCACACCCACTACTGCCATAAGCTACACATATTAATTTGTTTTGCTCCACTTTCAAATTAATATTTTACCTTTTTGGTAAGCAATTTGTTGCCTTAACCATTTAGTTGTGTATATGTATTTTTTGTTGAGGAAAGGAAACCTGAAAGGCAATCCAGAAAGTTAATTAAAATTTTAAAATTTCAAGAAAATTGGGGGTAATTTATACTTAGCAGTTACAACTTCTTACTTGTAATATCTGGGTTCAGTGGAAGAAATTAATTCTCACGAGGTTGCAAAATTACCACGATTTTCAGCAATAAAAGTAGGTACGACTGGAGAAAGGGATAGAGAGATGTTACATTATGTCCAAAATTTAATTACACCACCCGGCAGCTTATAAGGATCAAAGAAATGTCAAGTATTTTCGCCAAACCCAAACGATACTCTAAGACCTCGAATTTTGCCAAGCAATTTACTGTTCCCTAAGTACGTGTTAGTTTTGGCTTTAGCAACTTTAACGTGATTCAGTCATGCATTTTGTGAGCTCCAGAAAATGTATGTAAAACTGTGGCGGAACGTGGCATTATAAATTAAAACCTAAAGCACTGCCTAGCCTATGTTTACGCTAATCGGTTTAGAAAACTAGGCATAAATTATTGCAATAAAGTATTTACTTATGTCACAGGTATAGGTATTAGCTTGAAAAGGATTTTCCGAGTAGAATGACGTGTTAAGTAATGTGTCATGCGAGTATGTGAAATATTTTCCTGCGGACGCGGTACAATATTGATTTTTGAGAATAAAATCGCTTTTTTAACCGACTTCAAAAAAAAGGAGGTTCTGTATTCGACCCGTATGTATGTATGTATGTATGTTTGTCCGTATGTGTTTACGACACATTTATGTCATAGAAGATATAGCTGATACTTTTGAAAACGATCGAATGGATGTCTTATTACTAAAAGCTCAAGGGGGCAATTGCATAAGAAAAACGTACTGCATAATTATATCTGGAAAAAAGAATACGTCCTAAAGTATAAACTAAGTAGTTAGGCGCTACGTAGATGCTGGTAAGTGGCCAGAGAGAATCTAACTCGGGAACACGATAGTCCGTAACAACTGCACTTAAAGCATGTTCGTCAAGGTGTAATTACTAATTATTTTAATTTAATCTGACACTCTGTTTGCTTATCCGTCATCCGCTAACGCTTGTGCTCAACAAGTACTATTCGCGGTCGTAAAGCGACTCATAGTCAAGTCTAGATTACAGACTAAAGTTAACTAATCATCGTTCGAGATCTCCGCATTTTTAGAATATACTCACTTTAAACTCCTCGCCTTTTTTCTTGGATACTAAAGATATGGTTGAGCGGTACGTTTTATGTCGCGGTGTTCCTAACGACTTGGAAGTACGTTGATAGCAGCAAGACCATAATTGTTACATATTATTTTGATTCGAATTTCAATAAATGTAGCTAAATTGATCTCGTGACTTCCAAGCAGACAACTGTTGTTCTCATATTTTTTTAATTATTCGATTCCACGATTCGAATCGAAATATGTCATATTATGGTTACGGCTGCTTATCATTAAGACTATCATTAGACTGTAAGCTTACATCCCATTTTAGGTATAGATTTTTTAATCCGAGACGGCGCGCCCCACTCTGTCAAAATCGCTTATGTTTCATTTGCTACGTATGGAGTTCGACTGCTTGGGGCGCGTCATCGTGGATTGTAATATCTATATGTGGGGCTTATGAATTAACACCCAGGACAAGGCGGACACGCCAAAAAAGGTCGCCAGTATACCGGTGACAAAAATGCTTGTTTTGTTGCCAGCAGTAAGGACTAAAGCCACGCTGTAGTTCGCTCAGCAGTCACCCATAGAATTTAGACAGATGGCGCTATTTGCTTGTACGAAACAGGTTTACGAAAATCGTTCGGATGACCATATCCTGAGGTTTCTTATCGGTGGGCTAATGATATTCCCGCTGGATAATTTGAAGGAAGATAGATATCTTCCTTCAAATTATCCAGCGGGAATATCAGCGGGAATAACCTATCCGATTCTTCTTGAACTGTTATCTTGTTCTATTTAAATTGTAGATATAAAATTTTCATTGCAGTAAATATGATCCCATAGAGTTAAGAAGCTAAAATACCGTTACACACTCCAACAAGACGGTACTTATAATTACTTACATCAAAATACAATGACAATACTCATAGATCTGTAACTCATTTAAAACATGTCAAGACAATTATTCTCATGGCGGTTTTTACTTCCACTTCAAGGAACCCTATAAGAACTGAATAGCGGTGGAAGAGTAAATAGAGCACAGAGAACAATGATGCATCGACGTCTTGGTTTTTTTCTAAAATGGCCGACATTGTCTTAACCGGCATTCTTGTGGGAAAAATCTCCGAATGGGTTACTAACGGTTAAAATATAATTAAGGTCCAATTATAATGATTTAACAGGCCGCTCATGCGGTTATCTTTCGTCATACTTATTATTTCGGGTGCCTAGTTCAGCTTTGCATGAGAATTTGCTTGTTAATTAGTTGGTTTGGAATATTTCTGCAATCAATACGAAGGCACCTAATTAAAATTGCGTTAATTAGGCAGGCAAATGTTAAAATTACACCATTTCAACAGTAGCTACAAATGTGGAATAATTTAATTAATAAACCATAAACATACATAATTATGTTCAACGTGTTTCTTTTACAAAATACTAGCTGACGCGGCAAACGTTTTGCCATTAGGGATATAAAAAAAAATAGCTTACGACCACGAAAATAGTTTACTATATCAGACCTACCGAAC
This sequence comes from Coenonympha arcania, assembly GCA_036785405.1. Classification (NCBI taxonomy): domain Eukaryota; kingdom Metazoa; phylum Arthropoda; class Insecta; order Lepidoptera; family Nymphalidae; genus Coenonympha; species Coenonympha arcania. Next base: position 2,648,920 of record CM072069.1, read on the forward strand.
ATACACAGAAAATTTCATAACAATCCGTCCAGCCGTTTCGGAGAGTTTGGTAATAAAATATTGGCCCAAGAATTTTAATAGGTGAACATTCTGAAAAATATACATTAGACAGTAATTATTAAGTACTTAGATACTTAGATACTTAGATCCTAGTTACTATAAAAAACATCCGTAAAAATGAAGTGGAGCGGAAGTTACAACATGTAAGCTATGTAAGATTAGACTGTAAACTTACAAACTGACATAATACGATAAGGCTGCAATGCAATATACCCTGCACTCAAACTGTCCACGCCTTAACTTGTGTCCACATATTACATCAAGATATGCAGGCTTCGTGTAAACGTTTTCATAGGAAATACTTGCTAAACAGTTACACTTTGGTGATTTACAATGTGATAATATAGAAATAGGTAGGCACGCTGTTGAAAGAGAAAACTTCAACCAAACTACAAGGGAAGCCAGGAGGGAAAATCCTATTTAAAAGTACCTACCTACCTATAAAAGCTGTCTCGGCAAACGTTTTTTGCCGTATAAAAAACTTAATTTATTGTTAGAATTTGATTTAATTGTATCGGAATCCAAAATCGGGACATAATAAGTTCATTTTGTAGTGGAAAACGACATTTTGTAGTGAAACCTTCTTTAGGCACGTTGAGAATTTTTTGAGATGGGTCAGTTACCTCTGTATATGTATAAGTACCTACCTATCTGTAATGTAGTCTGTAGATATACATATTGACAGTTTTCACTACTGTCGGCACTCCTGGAGTGTTTTTTAATGTTCATTCCTAATGTATAGGTACCTACATATTATAGTTTCTAAACGCTCGCTGTGTGGGCGTATCCTACGCACATCCTGTCAGCGTCGGATGCTGCGCCCTACACGCCATTGTTGACTGCCATTAGATGCATAACAGTAACCTAGCTACGTGCCTAGCTACTACATTACCGTCACGACAGATATATTTGCCGTGCGCATGATCTATCTTAGAATCTCAGGCACAGCACTGAGGAAGCAATGACTCAAACTCGAGCAACATAATTTTTATAGGCTTGATTTGACCTGATATAAAAGGAAAAGGTAACTGATTGAATGTATATCTACCCACAACAATGTCATTGGATGGATCAGGCTGAAATTTACAAAATCAAAAAGTCAATATATCCTGAAGAATTTCTGGTGTCGGGACGAAACGTATACGTTGATTGTTGTAAGAGTTATCTTTGACGCTCGGGAACTTAGCTTCCGCACTTGATTGGGAGGGCGAATCATTGAGAGGGGAGAACAGATAGTTCTTAACATTTTGGCTTTATTGCCTAGAACTTAGGGCTTATTATTTTGTGATTTGCAATAGTGCCAACTGAGGGAGCGTATAGTGAACCACATTCGTAAGTGCGCGTAAGTGTAGTGAACGAACTGTAGATTGATGACCTTATTCTTATTTTGTGTTTGGAATTCTGAAAAAAAATAAGTCAAAAGATATCAGGGAGACAGAATCAAAGCCGGGAGCCGCAGCTGAAACTGCTGAATCAGGTAAGCGTCGCAAATATGCCTCTCTATTAGAGAGTTACATATTTATCCCGTTTGTCGTGGAGACCCTGGGGCCATGGAGTCATAGTGCCAAAAAATTCATTCGAGAGCTTTCCCCGCGTTTAATAACCTCAACTGGTGACAGAAGGGCTGGCTCATTTTTTGCGCAACGTATCAGCCTAGCTGTTTAACGCGGAAATGCAGCCAGTATACTTGCCACCGTTCCACGCGGGCAAGACTTGTATAATAATTGGAATAAGCTAGTGATAAGTTTTTGTTTGTAACAAATAAAAAAAAAAGATGCGAGATAAGTATATTGTTTCCCGCTCACGCTAATTGAATCAGTCTATCACTTGCAATAAATTCGTTAAGGTAACAATCGTGAATTAAACGCAATAGCACGTAACAAAACGTAACTAATTGCCTCTACGGACCCAGAGGCTGTGTTCTGAATGGGCCACCAATGGGGGCATTGCGCAAGCAGTCATCTCGAGCTGTTATTAATGTAATTCATTTCAAGAGATGAATTAATTACATTATTCATTCACATATCACTTCAAAGACTTCATTTTCAATATATGTTTGTTCAAATGGAATCTTGCAATTCAACACTCAATTTTGAAACAGACTATGCTGCATGGTGACGTCATTTAAATCCAACATGGCGGAATGACAGAGTAGATATTTTTACTGCACGGTGTCTAATGAAAGGGTTTGCTGAGAAGACATTGGCGTATAAAAGCTTTTTTTAATTTTTTTTTAAATATTTTGTTAATTAAGGCCAACTTACAGGCTCTTACAAAATGTCAAATCTCTACCGCCAAGTTTTAAGGACACTGTTGTTACATAATAAAATAATGATTCTTCATAACATAACATTGGACCGGTCTTGCCAAAAAAACTACTGAAGTAGTCGATGTAGCAACTGTTTGTAAGGTTTTTGCAAGTGGTCGTAAATAAAATAACTAGCGAATTAGAGGTAATGAAGCGTTAACCATTCTGATAGGTACGTACTCGATACTTTCGCAACGATTACTAAAGTTCACTATACTTACACGACGCGTGGTAGTCTGGTAGCGCGATTTTAATAAACTAGGTTACTTGAGAAAATCGTCGGATGCACTAAACATAATATTATGTTTTTTGAAATACTGTCTTGGAACAGATTTCAATTGATTTGATGCATGATGATGAGCAAATTGATCTATGCATTACATTCAATTGCATTGTTTAATGCCTGATTTGACATCTAGTGAAAAATTGGTAAAACATATAAAAGTGGGTGGTTTAAAATTCGAACGTGTTTACAAGTATGGTATCGAACCCAGTCCTACACACAAATTTCTTTAATGCAATACGTTTGCTAAAAAAGAATTCGTATTACATAATATACTTTTATTATTAGCCTTTATTTCTGACACTAAATATAATACATACAATATACATAATAACGTATTAAACTTTAAAAATATGTCGTCAAAAGTAAGGGATGTTATAAAAAGTAAGGCCCCACTCTGTCAAACTCCATACGAATCGAGTGAAACACAGCGATTTTGCCAGAGTGGAGCGCACCTTCGTGGATTGAAATATATCTTGTTGAGGACGATAGCAGCGCGAGATATTATCACGCCGCGTCGCGTCGTGTGAAGCCACCATAACACGTCGTGCGCGACCCGATTGGTTTGGTTCACATGGAGTAATAAATAAAAGATTAATCCGTTACCCGTCGACAGGTCGAGGGTGTGGCGGTAATTGACTTGTGTTATAAATATAAAAATACTGATACAGGTTAAATTCTTTCCAATTAAGTAGCTATAATAAATTTTTAAGGCTATTACATGGTAAAGTATCTATAATATTCCACTTTCACCTTTAACTAAGCTTTTACTAGGAGTTTTTTTAATCTATACAAGTTAGTACTTGACTGCGATTTCACCTGATGGTAAGTGGTGATGCAGCCTAAGATGTTATCGTACTAACTTGGAAGGGTAAGTAAATTTACCCCAACGGTTTTTACACAGCATAGCACCGGAACGCTAAATCGCTTGGCGGTGCGTCTTTGCTGGTAGGGTGGTAACTAGGCACGGCCGAAGCCTCCCACCAGACCCGACCTGAGCCAATTTAAAAATTATAAAATTCCAAAGTGGCCAGTGGCGGGAATGGAACCCGCGACCTCCCACTCGAATCCGAGCGCGCCGCCACTGCGCCAGGATTTTTTTTACTATAGATAGACTTGTGCTTGACAATAATCATGCCTGATGGAAAGCAATGATGAGGTCTAGGTTGGAGCCTGCTTGCCTAGAAAATGGCTATTCATTCCCTTGAAGGCAATGAGATTTCACTAGTACACAATTAAATATTCAAATATTTTACTGACTCCGCATAATCACTTGTGACTTAGATCTTAGATGTGAAATAAATAATTTGATAATGATTGTTATTTAAGAAATAAGAAGCCTATATACATTTCATAATGTGTCTAAGTATAATGTGAATCTTTACAACCTCCGGTCCACCGCTTTCTTTCATTAGTATGTAAAATCGCGCATTGCACGCTCTTTCTATTAAGTATTTCATAACGTCTATGTGCTATGCTAATAGTTATTTCTATTACTCTTTCTATAGCAACATAATGTTTAATATGATATTGAATATCGTGCGTATTCTATTACATTTCTTTCTCGGATATCACTTATACAATAGTTTACTCGGAAATTCAAAACGCAATGAATTATTATCAACACATATATCAATATGCTACTTAGTTTGGTAGATACTTATAAATGTTTTACATCGATAAACGACAAGTTTAAAGTTCCCATCACCTAATACAGACTAGCAGGACAGATTAATTTGTTTTGCTATTCTATGCGATATATCGTAGTCTCTACGATTTCGCATTGTGAAGTCAACATCTCCTGAGGATGTCTCGGTGTCGGGACTCGGGATGAAACGTGTGTCGAAGAAATTGTTGGAAAAATTGTGTGTGGTGTTTCATGTGGGCAGGGCAGTGTTCCTCTATAGTGGCCCACACAGATTATTTTCAAGTAGCGGATTATAGGAAAACAAATTATCTGTCCTGCTAATTATGGAATTTCGCAAAATAACGACTGTTTTCATTCAATATTAGAACACTTACAGATTATAAAATAAAAAACCAATCCCTTTACTATTTTTCTAGACAAAAAGGAAGTAGAAAAGGTTTATAACTGCAAACTTTCCATTTTTTGTCACACATTTCCTGTTTGTGCACACCCTTTATCTACCTACCTATCTGTAATGTAGTCTGTAGATATACATATTGACAGTTTTCACTACTGTCGGCACTCCTGGAGTGTTTTTTAATGTTCATTCCTAATGTATAGGTACCTACATATTATAGTTTCTAAACGCTCGCTGTGTGGGCGTATCCTACGCACATCCTGTCAGCGTCGGATGCTGCGCCCTACACGCCATTGTTGACTGCCATTAGATGCATAACAGTAACCTAGCTACGTGCCTAGCTACTACATTACCGTCACGACAGATATATTTGCCGTGCGCATGATCTATCTTAGAATCTCAGGCACAGCACTGAGGAAGCAATGACTCAAACTCGAGCAACATAATTTTTATAGGCTTGATTTGACCTGATATAAAAGGAAAAGGTAACTGATTGAATGTATATCTACCCACAACAATGTCATTGGATGGATCAGGCTGAAATTTACAAAATCAAAAAGTCAATATATCCTGAAGAATTTCTGGTGTCGGGACGAAACGTATACGTTGATTGTTGTAAGAGTTATCTTTGACGCTCGGGAACTTAGCTTCCGCACTTGATTGGGAGGGCGAATCATTGAGAGGGGAGAACAGATAGTTCTTAACATTTTGGCTTTATTGCCTAGAACTTAGGGCTTATTATTTTGTGATTTGCAATAGTGCCAACTGAGGGAGCGTATAGTGAACCACATTCGTAAGTGCGCGTAAGTGTAGTGAACGAACTGTAGATTGATGACCTTATTCTTATTTTGTGTTTGGAATTCTGAAAAAAAATAAGTCAAAAGATATCAGAGAGACAGAATCAAAGCCGGGAGCCGCAGCTGAAACTGCTGAATCAGGTAAGCGTCGCAAATATGCCTCTCTATTAGAGAGTTACATATTTATCCCGTTTGTCGTGGAGACCCTGGGGCCATGGAGTCATAGTGCCAAAAAATTCATTCGAGAGCTTTCCCCGCGTTTAATAACCTCAACTGGTGACAGAAGGGCTGGCTCATTTTTTGCGCAACGTATCAGCCTAGCTGTTTAACGCGGAAATGCAGCCAGTATACTTGCCACCGTTCCACGCGGGCAAGACTTGTATAATAATTGGAATAAGCTAGTGATAAGTTTTTGTTTGTAACAAATAAAAAAAAAAGATGCGAGATAAGTATATTGTTTCCCGCTCACGCTAATTGAATCAGTCTATCACTTGCAATAAATTCGTTAAGGTAACAATCGTGAATTAAACGCAATAGCACGTAACAAAACGTAACTAATTGCCTCTACGGACCCAGAGGCTGTGTTCTGAATGGGCCACCAATGGGGGCATTGCGCAAGCAGTCATCTCGAGCTGTTATTAATGTAATTCATTTCAAGAGATGAATTAATTACATTATTCATTCACATATCACTTCAAAGACTTCATTTTCAATATATGTTTGTTCAAATGGAATCTTGCAATTCAACACTCAATTTTGAAACAGACTATGCTGCATGGTGACGTCATTTAAATCCAACATGGCGGAATGACAGAGTAGATATTTTTACTGCACGGTGTCTAATGAAAGGGTTTGCTGAGAAGACATTGGCGTATAAAAGCTTTTTTTAATTTTTTTTTAAATATTTTGTTAATTAAGGCCAACTTACAGGCTCTTACAAAATGTCAAATCTCTACCGCCAAGTTTTAAGGACACTGTTGTTACATAATAAAATAATGATTCTTCATAACATAACATTGGACCGGTCTTGCCAAAAAAACTACTGAAGTAGTCGATGTAGCAACTGTTTGTAAGGTTTTTGCAAGTGGTCGTAAATAAAATAACTAGCGAATTAGAGGTAATGAAGCGTTAACCATTCTGATAGGTACGTACTCGATACTTTCGCAACGATTACTAAAGTTCACTATACTTACACGACGCGTGGTAGTCTGGTAGCGCGATTTTAATAAACTAGGTTACTTGAGAAAATCGTCGGATGCACTAAACATAATATTATGTTTTTTGAAATACTGTCTTGGAACAGATTTCAATTGATTTGATGCATGATGATGAGCAAATTGATCTATGCATTACATTCAATTGCATTGTTTAATGCCTGATTTGACATCTAGTGAAAAATTGGTAAAACATATAAAAGTGGGTGGTTTAAAATTCGAACGTGTTTACAAGTATGGTATCGAACCCAGTCCTACACACAAATTTCTTTAATGCAATACGTTTGCTAAAAAAGAATTCGTATTACATAATATACTTTTATTATTAGCCTTTATTTCTGACACTAAATATAATACATACAATATACATAATAACGTATTAAACTTTAAAAATATGTCGTCAAAAGTAAGGGATGTTATAAAAAGTAAGGCCCCACTCTGTCAAACTCCATACGAATCGAGTGAAACACAGCGATTTTGCCAGAGTGGAGCGCACCTTCGTGGATTGAAATATATCTTGTTGAGGACGATAGCAGCGCGAGATATTATCACGCCGCGTCGCGTCGTGTGAAGCCACCATAACACGTCGTGCGCGACCCGATTGGTTTGGTTCACATGGAGTAATAAATAAAAGATTAATCCGTTACCCGTCGACAGGTCGAGGGTGTGGCGGTAATTGACTTGTGTTATAAATATAAAAATACTGATACAGGTTAAATTCTTTCCAATTAAGTAGCTATAATAAATTTTTAAGGCTATTACATGGTAAAGTATCTATAATATTCCACTTTCACCTTTAACTAAGCTTTTACTAGGAGTTTTTTTAATCTATACAAGTTAGTACTTGACTGCGATTTCACCTGATGGTAAGTGGTGATGCAGCCTAAGATGTTATCGTACTAACTTGGAAGGGTAAGTAAATTTACCCCAACGGTTTTTACACAGCATAGCACCGGAACGCTAAATCGCTTGGCGGTGCGTCTTTGCTGGTAGGGTGGTAACTAGGCACGGCCGAAGCCTCCCACCAGACCCGACCTGAGCCAATTTAAAAATTATAAAATTCCAAAGTGGCCAGTGGCGGGAATGGAACCCGCGACCTCCCACTCGAATCCGAGCGCGCCGCCACTGCGCCAGGATTTTTTTTACTATAGATAGACTTGTGCTTGACAATAATCATGCCTGATGGAAAGCAATGATGAGGTCTAGGTTGGAGCCTGCTTGCCTAGAAAATGGCTATTCATTCCCTTGAAGGCAATGAGATTTCACTAGTACACAATTAAATATTCAAATATTTTACTGACTCCGCATAATCACTTGTGACTTAGATCTTAGATGTGAAATAAATAATTTGATAATGATTGTTATTTAAGAAATAAGAAGCCTATATACATTTCATAATGTGTCTAAGTATAATGTGAATCTTTACAACCTCCGGTCCACCGCTTTCTTTCATTAGTATGTAAAATCGCGCATTGCACGCTCTTTCTATTAAGTATTTCATAACGTCTATGTGCTATGCTAATAGTTATTTCTATTACTCTTTCTATAGCAACATAATGTTTAATATGATATTGAATATCGTGCGTATTCTATTACATTTCTTTCTCGGATATCACTTATACAATAGTTTACTCGGAAATTCAAAACGCAATGAATTATTATCAACACATATATCAATATGCTACTTAGTTTGGTAGATACTTATAAATGTTTTACATCGATAAACGACAAGTTTAAAGTTCCCATCACCTAATACAGACTAGCAGGACAGATTAATTTGTTTTGCTATTCTATGCGATATATCGTAGTCTCTACGATTTCGCATTGTGAAGTCAACATCTCCTGAGGATGTCTCGGTGTCGGGACTCGGGATGAAACGTGTGTCGAAGAAATTGTTGGAAAAATTGTGTGTGGTGTTTCATGTGGGCAGGGCAGTGTTCCTCTATAGTGGCCCACACAGATTATTTTCAAGTAGCGGATTATAGGAAAACAAATTATCTGTCCTGCTAATTATGGAATTTCGCAAAATAACGACTGTTTTCATTCAATATTAGAACACTTACAGATTATAAAATAAAAAACCAATCCCTTTACTATTTTTCTAGACAAAAAGGAAGTAGAAAAGGTTTATAACTGCAAACTTTCCATTTTTTGTCACACATTTCCTGTTTGTGCACACCCTTTATCCATATAACGTTTTTAAACTAGAAAACGGTGGAAAAACTAGAGCAGATATACTTCCTTGCCAGCTTTCAGTCACTGCCACTGCTCAAAAAGAGTCGTTTTAAATCATACGTAATGTGCATGATTATAATCAAATAGTGTTTCCATGACTTTTAAATTTAGTTGGAAGTAGTATACCTACGGGGTATTCATCAGTTTTTACAAAATTTAATATTATAGTCTTTAATTGTTATTAATTAATCATAGTCTTTAATTGAATATGATATTTGTCGCATAAGTAATCATACTAACTCATTTAGATTTTAAGAGCCTTTGTGAAGTGGTGATAACAGAAAAGGAAACCCGGCTGAGTTTGTTGTGGGCTTCTTCTCAGTGCAGGGCGCGTTCGGAGTTCGGACCCTTGTAAACTTAGTTTAATTTTGGTTATCACCATAATTATGCGACAAATATGATATTGACGTTCTACAAGAGCCTGTACTATAGGCCTATGTGAAATAAAGATGTTAGTTTCATTTTGAGTTTATTTCATTTATTATTATTGGTACTATGTAGAAGCGTATCTATTTATTACACCTAATGGTATTATTATCTAAGAATGTAATATTATACGTGTTCGTAGATAGTAAGTTTAGTGCTATGACATTCTTCACCGTCAGTTTCCACACATGAAAAATGTTGAAAACTCTATTTTCAGTGACATATTGACTGAAAACTTGGTTTACTTTTATATTTCGTCAGATATCTCCTATCACCAAAACAAATTCAAACCTGTGTACGAATAATTTTGCGAGCCGATATTAGTTTATGTTGATATCGATTTGAAATTTGAATATTATCTAGTTTCATAATAATATCTAGACGCCTTTCCGTGATTAATCGATTTGTTTACACAATAATATACAAAATGTCCGCGGTTTCCACACCATGAATTGTTTTACTTATGTTTTCTTTGGTAATATTCATGTAACTTTTGATATATTATTATGATGATTATTATAAGTCTATTATAAACATATAACCTATACTTACTCTTAATAATTTCTACCTGATTATGTCTTCATATTTATGGATCCTTTAACTAATTTAGAAATACAGAAATTGAAAAACGTTTACATGAAACTTGATAATTATCGCTACCGAACTTATTTGTCAAGTATTTTTGAATCTTTGGTGTATTTTCGCCATATAACTATTTCAATTACTTTGATTACTGCGTTGATTGGTACTATGTATCTAAATACGTCTACTTGTTACAATTTTTCACCATGACTTAACTTAGACCTTCGTGAAAACTAATTTGGTTCTTATTGACGTATTTTTAAACTATATTTACGTAATTGCTGCAGTGCTAGATGTAATACTTATCATATATTTTATTACCGATTTAACGTTAGGCACTTTACTTGGTATGCTTAGGTTTAAGTATGAGGTACCTATGAGTTTGAATGTTGAGTAAGTACATAGAACAACACAAGTGTAACTATCGTGTCAGAAAACTTTTATTGACACAATAAACAATAACTAAAATAAGCTTAAATTAAAAGTTATAAATTAAAACTAGGTATAAAATTAAACTATATCTAAATTAAAAACTACATACTTATCTAAAATAAAAACTACATATTAATCTAAAATGTTAAAAAAAAAAAAAAAAAAAAAAAAATTAATCTAGTAGACCGCTGTCAGAGGGAATTGTTCCCAAAATGCTAGCCCCATTGCCTCGTAGTATCGCGATACTTATTCTCTGGGCAAAATAGAGGCCAGCATTTTGGTCACGCGTTGCATCGACCAGGCGTAAAGAAATTTCTTTAAAAACTTTCTTTGCTCCCGGTCCCCACGGTCCCATAGTTTCGACCCCAATAGGCTCAAATATGTACCCACTGTCCAGGGATACATATTTGCGCCTTTTGAGGTTTTCAGCGGATTCAGCCGCAGCACCAGCCCTAATTTGGGTTCCAGGAAGATGGGACGGTGCAAGTGTGTCGACACAAGTCGCATCCCACACTAAAGGCCTTCCCATCTTCCATGGAATCAGGGTCATTCCGTCCGGTCTCTTACCATCGCTACGCACTAGACCGCTCGGTTCAAGAACGGCCGCACAGTTAGCGGTGGTAAGGGCACGGCGGATGATATCGTTAAGGCTGGCGTGTCGGGGAATCCTACCCGCGCTCCTGGCACAGGAAAGACCGTGGTGACCGAGTTGGTCGACGACAACACCACAGTGACAGCGGTGTGGTGCACAACAAGATGCGCCCAAACGAAGGGCGACGCCTATCCGGAAAGTGGACGAATCAATAAGCGTGCCAGTGTTGGGAGAAGGGAGAGCCCGCAACCACAAACCAGATTCCCACTGGGCAACGGCTAAGAGACGAGCACGATCTGCAGAGCTTGAGCACGTATTTACGAGACGGTTCCGTACTTGCTCACAGATCGGCCCATCCCACAGCCGCTGAGAAGATGGAATTGTTGGGAAGTCTGAGTTTGGGCATGCCGCTCTCCAAGCGTCCCTGGCTTCGTTCATATAGCTTATTTCTGAGGTTTCTGGACAATTCGAAAGAATTTTATTTATTAGGACTTCGTTGCTATGAATCGAAGACAGAAAAGCAGGGAGAGCAACACTAGAGGCGGAGCGTATCCCTAAACCTCCAAAACGTACAGGTAAAGAAGCCTGTAACCACTCTCGATCACTTAAATTTACATTTAAAATTAAAGCCAAAGTGTTTTTTATTATGCTGTCTAAATTAAGTAATAAGTCAGTATGCTTCCACAACTGACAGCATCTGACTAAATAAGTAAATTTTGGAACAAAAAGACAAAAACGAACAATTGTAAAAGCCATGTGAATATTAATTTTGGTTAGGCGATCCGAAACTTGTTGAAAATTTTGAATTTTTTCATCAATGAAAGGAGGGAATGATTCATCCAGGACAGGTGAGCCCAATAATTGAAGAGTTCTTTTGTTTATAATTTTTATATTAGGAGCTAAAGTGTTAAATTTTTGTATGATTGAATCTTTTTCCGGATGTATATCAGGAATCATAAGTTCACATTTTGAAAAATTTAAATCTAAACCAATTGTTTTGAATTCTGATATCAAAAATTGTAAGTCACTGTATAAGCTACAAGCGTCACCACCTAAAGTCCCATCATCCAAATACCAAACATTAAGTTTTGATTTAAGGCGTTGGATGATTGGGTGAATTGCTAATGAAAATAGAGCAGGGCCAAGAGGGTCACCTTGTTGACAACCTACAGCGGAAATAATTTCATTGCCACGAAAAGTTAATTTAGAAGATGAACCATAACATTGCCAAAGGTAGCTAAATAAATTTGGAATTTTGCTCTTGACTTGTGTTAGTAGGGCGCCCCTGTCGACTGAATTGAAAGCATTTTTAACATCCACCTTCAGCAGCAGATCTTTAGAATTTTGAGACAAAAAAGATCTGACTGAATGGACGGCGGCTTCACAGCCACCTCGCGAACCAAAACCTAATTGCAATGGTTGAAACAGGTTAGATAGAACCGGTGCAACCTTTTTGCAACATATTTTAGCCGCAAGGCGCCGATATGTCATTCCAACGGCAATCGGTCTTATACCACCGTCCTTTTTTTTTAAAGCGCATAAATTGGCGCCATATAGAATATTAATGATGTCATTGTTTACCCGCCCCGAAAGCATTAGATTAATCAAAGCCGTCAGGTCCTTCAGTAGAGTCTCGCCGGCTTCGCCACTTGTACCAGACAACAAATCCTTTAGATGTTGTGGTGTTAAGGCATCTAAACCACCGGCGGACCCATTTTGGAAAGACGTGACGGCCGCTGAAATCTCCAATGCTGTCACCTCAATGACTTCATCACTATCCAACGGCGCTGTAGGCAATGTTAGGTCTGTTGCTGCAGATGGATGTTTCTCCTCCAGGATCGAGAGAGTTTCCAGGCTCACTGGCGCCATTGTATCACTGGAAAAGAGGATACGAGTGTCGTGATTCATACATTTATTCCACAATATTTGGAAAGAAAAACACGAATAATTTAAAATTATTGCTCTGGCAATATTTAGCTACAAACTCTATGCTAACTTTGGTTTTATCTGTGGTTGAGTTGACCAATAACAGGGGTCTGCCTTTTATGAACGTTGGTAAGATTGACTGAAACTAACCAATAGCATGAAAGGTAATAATAAAGTTGTTATGAAAGTTGGTAAAATTGAGCAAGGCAGCCAATGAAAGGCTTTTTAAAAGTAGTGTGACATCTCGGGGTAAGATAATTTCCAAATTGGTGGGATAAAGGAAAAGCTATAAATAGAAAAACGACAAGACATTCGGGCATTCTGGGACTCGCATTCGGCATTTTATATTGTGTGTCTGAGTACTTGATATTCTAATTAATAATTAAATAATAACTGTAAATAATTGCTGTTACGTCAACATTAAACAATATTATAAGTATGAAAGAAAGTTTTATTTACAAGTGATTAGTACAAGTCAGAAGTGACAATGGCCTCGCACTCACAGGTATGTAAATATGTGATTCTTCTATTTTGATATTTGTGTGTCATACCCTCAAAATCTCTTATAATAATTGTACTATGATATTTGTGTTGTGCATGAATTTAATAATGTTTTATGAAAATCTAATAATTTTTTGTTGCTCGTAATCCTTGACAAACATCGTCATGATTACAATAAATACTGTTGTATCGTTTGAGGGCAAGTGGCCTGGGCGACTCCTAGGTATTGCGTCTCTTTTGATACTGATAGTGTTTGTGGTGCAAATTAAAGCATTATTAAATATTTCTTGACAAACATCGTCATGATTACGATAAATACTGTTGTATCGTTTGAGGGCAAGTGGCCTAGGCGACTCCTAGGTATATTCTGTATTCTGAGGGTGCAAATTAAAGCATTATTAAATATTTTTGCGGAAAATACCATGTTAATTCCTTGATAAAATAAAAATGGTGTTGAGATTACTGCATTATTCATTTGGCCAGAGCTACTCTCTGGTAATGAATTCTGACTTTGGTTTCAGCATTAATAATTTATTATGTATTTTAAAATAAATGGTTTCTTTTTCAAAATGGAAATTCAAAACGAATATTGAAGGTATGACATAATGTCCAATACTAAATCAAGATGGCGCTGTAGGAAGTTAGCTCGCGTTATCATGTCGCCTTCCTGGTTTCTTAAAGCTATTAGCTGTGTTATTAGTAGTACAAATCGCATTTCATTTCGATCGCGGTCCAGGGTTCGAAGAACATTGGTGGGCAATAATATAATATACGTCGTAGAATGAATCGTCATACTTTTGCAATGGTACCTACTTACTTTCCGTGAGTAACTACCGTCATTTTGTGCAATGATTTTCTTTTCTTTAGTTGCTGATATTTTAGTATTTCTGTTGTTAGCTACCCAGTAAAATTATATAAAAACTCACTATTTCATAATTCATAAATACTTAAAGATACAAAAATTATATTATTATCTGTATTTTGGTTTGTCACATCCGGTCAAACTCCAATATGTACGTATGGGAATGAAATCAAATATTAACTACGTCACTTCCGGGCGTGCACAAACCTAGATGCATTCTGATCTTGATTATTATTTTTTCAAAGGATTCTTTTAAGAACCGCCATATTGTAATCAATCAATACAACATGAAAGTGCAAAATATTAGAAAATATTACTCTGTGATATTGCTACATTTTATTACGTATTATAAATAGATCAACTGATGATTAATTATGAGAGTTGGATGATTAAATTATTTAAAAGTAGGTAGCCAAGTGTGTTATCTGGAAAGGTGGTGGCCAAGTGCGTCGCTGATGATAGGGGTGGCCAAGTGCGTCACCGAAAAGAAGGGTGGCCAAGTGTGTCACCAGTTATAGGGGTTAATAGGGGTGGCCAAGTGCGTCACCGATAATAGGGGTGGTCAAGTGTATCACCGATAATAGGAGTGGCCAAGTGTGTCACTGATAATAAGAGTGGCCAAGTGTGTCACTGATAATAAGAGTGGCCAAGTGTGTCACTGATAATAAGAGTGGCCAAGTGTGTCACTGATAATAAGAGTGGCCAAGTGTGTCACAACGCATATAGAAGGTAATTAAATATTATACTACAATCAATTAAGGTGGCCAAGTGAGTCACAACTCACACCAGAACTAGTGGGAGCCAAGTTTTAATATAAATACCCGAGTTGATAGAAGGTTTTTATTATTATAATATTTTGTTCAGGTTACGATAGAAATTATACACATAATAATTTTGAAAACTACCTTGCTTTGATAGAGTATGAAATATTCTCATAAATATTTGAATGTAATTATTGAAAGGTTTTAGAATGTTGAAAACGTGAAATTGAAGGACTTCAAGTATTTTAATTTGATAGCTTCTTTACCTATTATTATATTTAAACGCATAGATTAGCATTGAGTAGAGAAACGAATCGGTATTTAATACAATTTTTATTTTTCTGAGGGTCCGGCTGAGCAGAACAAGGCGCGAGGGCGCCCTACCGTAAGGAAGCGGCGGTGCGTACAGGCATCGTCGTCTAAACATCGCACTCGTAAAGCTGCACGAGTGTCGTCCTTGACTCCTTGGGTTGTCAATGAGGTCAGTTCTGCTGAATCTATTCCACATCATGTCGATGACACCGGACTTGACAATAATACATCTACGGGGTTTACTAGTGATGAAGTGATAAAAATGCTCTCTTCAATACAAAAGGAAAAATCTCATCAGTTTTATAGTGATCTTATCAATGTTATACCCTCATTTGATCCATCTAGTAAAATGCAAAGTGTCGATAACTGGATAAAGAAAATAAATGAGTGTTCTAGCATATATAATTGGAACGAGAAGCAAACCATTCATTTTGCCATGCAAAAGCTTTCGGGGGTTGGTAAAATTTGGTATGAGGCATTACCAACTGTAGTTCATACTTGGGAGGAATGGCAAATTAAACTCAGAAAAGCATTTCCTAGCGGTCAAAATTATGGTCAGCTTCTCGAAGAAATGTTAGCTCGTACTACGCGGTATGGTGAAAATTTACGCGATTATTATTACGATAAACTTACATTAATGAATAGATGTGAAATTTATGGTAAAAAAGCTGTGGATTGCATTATACATGTTATAACGGATAAATCAATTAGGAACGGCGCACAGGCTTTGTCTTGCTCGGAACCAGATGATTTATTGAATTTTCTCAATTCTCAAAACCGTTGCAGGCTCCATTTGTAAAGAACTGCGACAGCGCACTCAAACAGAATAGTTAAACTCTATTGATGTAATCAAATAAAAATGTGTCTGTATTATTAATGTTAAAACAGGTTACTGTAATTTTATGAACTACTAACTGTATTAAATTCAAGAGAACTTGTGAAAATACTTAGTGATATTAATTGATTGAATGTGATTACATTATTTAGTACTTTACATTATTTAATAAATAAAATAAAATAAAATAGCTTTTATTAAACTGAAATAATATGAAGTATTACAATTTTTAAAATAATGTTTTAAATTTAGTTTGGAACAAATTTTGTAATAACAATAATTTAGTAACTTAAGTAAGTAGTATCAATATAATAAATGAAATACAGTGGAAATGTAAATACAGTATCGCCAATCAACTAAAGCTACTCTTATTGCATTTTCAAGTTTGTTACATAATATTATGTTCAATTACAATTTAAGTTCAAAGAGTTCACGTTAGGTTACAATTACTTATATTTGAAAATATTTCGTTATCAAATGTAATGTTATGAATGGTGTAAGTCGGTTATAATTCTATGTAAAGGTTTATACTAAATGTTATGTAGACAGATTTCTAATCTTTTCATTCTTTTAACTAAATTATGTACAATGTATAGTTACTCAATACAAATAATAAATAAATAAATAATATAGGTACAATATTGTGTGTTGATACATTGAAAATTATTGTTATGTAATAGGTACTCAATAATTATATGCAATAAAATATAAAACAAGCCTTTTTAAGTATTTGAATAATTCAGAATGATAGTAACAGTTGATTTAAATAATATAAAATACAATAAGTTAGTAAACCTAAGCATAAGTTTCAACTAGTTAGATGTTACATAATACATATTTTCAGAATTCTTAAATATAAGTTTATTTTATATCTCTTTATAAGTTTATTTCATAGAGCCACTTTATTGATGCAATTTTGAACATCTTTTGATATTCTTAATGACAGTATGACATACATAAAAATATATTGAATAGATACTACAAATTCATATGTGATTTCAGTTCCGCCTGTTAGGCGAAGGCCTCCTCCAGTGTAAGATTTCTTAAAATTATAGTTCACCATGACATAACATGGGTCTGATAACTGGAGGGTGTTAGTCTATAGCCTTCCCACGATGACAAGTCGGCTTGGGAGGCTGGCTGAGAGGGGCAAATTGTTAGTTGCCTAATTAATTGTTCGTTATTATTTTGTTGTTTTTGAATATGTGATTTACTTATTGTGCCTGCGATGTAGATGGCTTTGGCGTTTGCGTAGCTTATGATTTATTACTGCACTTGCTTTTCTTTATTGATTTTTGCTTTGATTTATTTTTAATTATTATTTTCGGAGGCGTAGATAGGTTTCTTTTATTAGCAGTTTTTGTTTCTGATCTGAGGCCATATTATTTTCTAAATAAATTATTTTATCATATTTTAAGATACAATTCTTTCCCATTTTCCTTTCTTCTATTAATTTCTTAACCAGTTCCCGTCTTTTTCTACAATATCTTTAGTAAAATCTTCTTGGATAGAATAGTTGGTATTTTTTAGGTTTTTCTTCTTTGTTAATAATTCAAGCTTTTTACCCATAGTAGTAAAGGTTACTATAACTGGCCTCTTATTATTTTGGTCTCTTCCAAGTCTTCCGACATACTCAATATAGGTTTTTTCGCAGTTAATTTGCATAGTTTGATTGATGATTTTGTGTATAATTTCCTCCAGCTCAAAATAACTTTCCTCTTTTTCTTCTACTCCAAAAAAAATAAGATTTCTTCTCTTTATATATCTTTCAAAATATTTAATAGACGCCTGCTGCTTGTTTATTTTTTCCTCCAATTCACGGTAATTTTGTTCAAAACGTAAAAACTTTTCATCTATGTTATCGTTTATATTTTTTGTGATTCGTTCGGTTATGTTGGTAAATTCTCTATTCTGACCGTCTATTCGCTCCATCAGGTCTTTTACTAGCGATTTTAGTTCTCCCATTATTTGAAAATAGTTATAAGTAATTCACTTCGTCTAGTACATATAAGTGCGCATAATTACTATCTTATCCAAAAGTGGTGTCTTAATACGTTAAAAGTGAAACTTTCAACCGGCGGTCCACGGCGACTCAGTGCAGTGTACTTACATACCTATTTACGAAAAACCGTTTACATATCAGAACAGACCTACTTATTTTGCACCGTATTGTGAATACATACTAGAATTACAAAGTGAATATAGTTCGAATACAAGCAAAAGAAAGTTAAATGATATAAATAATAATCAATGAAAAATACTGTTATTGTGAAGGTACGCAAATAATTATTCGATCTTTGCGACGCGCGCTGCGCCGGCCGCCGCTGACGCGGTAAGGTAACAGTGATACCTATATTATTATTCGTTATTATTCGATATTTTAGCACTGGTAGACCCTAATCAGCGTGTTAAATATTTATAAACAGTAAAAATTACTGAGCTAGTACCGCACCGTTGCGCTGCAGCGCCCTCATTATTTAATAGTTTTAGTTATATACAACATTATTTAATAGTTTTAGTTATATACAAATATGAATTCAATGTAAACTGTAGTTATATACAAATATGAATTCAATGTAAACTGTAATAGAGTTAATTTTAATTACCTCAAACTGATCTGTGTCTTAATAACTTTATATGAATGTCGTGATTATAAGTATAGTTTAAAAGATTAGTGTGTAGAATCTGCAATTTTAAGTTATACTTATTGTATGTACATATCATTTAAAATGTATATAGAGTTAGTTTTAATATATGTTATTGTTAAAAATTAAGTAACTGATGCTAGTTATAATAATTAAGACGGATTGTATGTACCTATCGTGCACCGGGTGGTTGCACGGTTTCGGATGGCCGAATGTCGTGATTCATACATTTATTCCACAATATTTGGAAAGAAAAACACGAATAATTTAAAATTATTGCTCTGGCAATATTTAGCTACAAACTCTATGCTAACTTTGGTTTTATCTGTGGTTGAGTTGACCAATAACAGGGGTCTGCCTTTTATGAACGTTGGTAAGATTGACTGAAACTAACCAATAGCATGAAAGGTAATAATAAAGTTGTTATGAAAGTTGGTAAAATTGAGCAAGGCAGCCAATGAAAGGCTTTTTAAAAGTAGTGTGACATCTCGGGGTAAGATAATTTCCAAATTGGTGGGATAAAGGAAAAGCTATAAATAGAAAAACGACAAGACATTCGGGCATTCTGGGACTCGCATTCGGCATTTTATATTGTGTGTCTGAGTACTTGATATTCTAATTAATAATTAAATAATAACTGTAAATAATTGCTGTTACGTCAACATTAAACAATATTATAAGTATGAAAGAAAGTTTTATTTACAAGTGATTAGTACACGAGCTGCACCTTTTATGTCACCATCACTGAATCTGTTTTCCACTAGCCTATAGAGAGCAGACTCAGAAGATTGCTTTGTATTAATAAATAATGTGTGTGTATAATAAGTTTTGTTAAGAATAAGTTTTGCTTACCATTTGTTACAGACTACAGTACAGACAATAGACATATACCCTGGATAGGGCGGACGTCTCGAAAAAATGTCGCCAATTTACCGGTGCCAAAAAAGCTTGTTTTGTCACCAGCAATAAGGCCACAATGAGTTCGTTCAGCAGCCACGTATAGAGTTTTGACACATGGCGCTACTGTTTGCTTGTACGAAAAATGTTTACGTAAATCGTTCGGATGCCAATATTTTCTCAGGTTTCTTGATGGTCCATTAGAGTCCAGACAAATTCCAATGTGTCTGTATCTACAAAGAGCTGCACAAGCGGCAGTACAATAACAACATAACATGTTAGTACACCGTTTGTGTGTAGTTTGTATTGAAGCTACTTTCGCCGCTGCACGCTCGACCACTTTCCTCCGCGCCCTTCGATGCGAAGTTTTAATACTTGCACTTCACTTGCACTGTTTTCCACCATTCGAATGTACTGTAAATAGCTACTATTTACTATTTAGCTATCAGCTATAGCGCTAATATAACTTGGCTTGGTAAAATTCTCACCTGACTTATAACAACAACTGTCACCACTCTCATGTACCTAAGTATATTTTTGAACTTCGTTCTTTATGAATACATAAGTCATATGGCTTGAGCTCCTGATTGGAAGAACTAATGTTTACTAATTTTTATTATTGATATTTGATAAGGCTTGCGCTTGACTACAATCATGCCTGATGGAAAGCGCAATGATGAGGTTTAAGATGGGCTTGCCTAGAAAATGCCTTTTTCACTCTTCTCTTAAAAAAGCACCCGGATTATACTCGACCGGGAACATAGAAGCTGGAAGGGTTTTCCACACCTTAGCGGTTCGTATCAGAAACGTGGAAGAAAAACTTTTCGTTCGAGTTCAGTCGATTTCAACCACATAAGGATGTCACTTCTCTTGGCGTCTTGCCGTTCTGTGATAGAAAGGTGAAGGAGATACTTGGTTGTGAAGTTCACATTTGGGGTACTAGTATAAATTGGTACGTTTTTCTAAGACACTGAGACCTAAGGCCTTACGACACCTCTAATAAATTACGAGAGTACCCATTAAACGAACTAAAATTAACCTTAGCATCCATATAAAATACTCGAGTATGAAAATGGCCAAATTAGTCGCAAATTATAATAATTGCCGCAACAGCATGTCGGTCTGTTTGTCACCGCAAGCAGCGGCTGCCGTAATTGACTCACTTTGTGCCTATTTAGGATTCCTTGGAAACTTTTGTGTCAGATGGTATATCACAAACTAAAAATACTACCTATGTAAATGCCATGCTATTTTTTTTTATTAGAGCGCGAGCGACGACGTTTATAAATCTATGCAGTACAAGTTAATTTTACATATTTTACATATTTGTGCTTCGTCACAGAAGGCTAATAAATAATAGATCGCTCTGATGAAAAAAAAATCTAAAATGTATGGGAATGACAGTTGTGGAACTCACGTGATCAAGTTAGTGTTAGTGTTAGTAGTTAGTGTCATTTATTTATATTTTTATTTTTATTTTTTTTAATTTCGTTCCTCTCTTATGACTATACGGCTGCAGAATACAAAATAGGTTTTATACCTAATCAATCAAGGTTCAATAATGCAGTTTGGGTGAATTACACTTGGCGGGAGCACGGGAATTACAATGATGAATCCCGTACTCCCGCCAGCAGGCCCGTCGTGGACATGGACAGTTTTTAGTGGGTGCAAAGTGCAAACTCCATCGTTTCCCCGGAAAGAATAGGCGTTAGGCAATTTCTGATAAAAAAAGTCTATGGTTGAATTCGAAGATAAACCAATAAATAAAGTCAACAACACAAACGAAATGGAGATAAAACTTTTAAAAGCACTTGAAGACGAGTTATGTGTGTCAAAATCAAAACCTGTCTAGAGCATAATTATTTAATAGAGAAAGTGCTCGGTGCACGCAGTTCAGTAACTCATATTATTATACTTGATATTATTAAATTTAATACGACGGTAGGTGAATGACTCATAAGAATGCGACATTGCACTTAGATTGAGTTATGCAAGAACACATAATCATCTGGTAACTAGTTGGGGTACCTGAACGCGCGGATTTGCCGTGTGAACTTGAATAAAAGCTTTCAAAAGCAATATAAAAAACAATACAACGTCCTATTTGCAATAGTGCTGTTGATTATAGTTTCTTCATTTTGTTTACTGTTATCGCTTCGGGTTGTATAGCAATCTTCTTCTTCAGATCCCTAAACCACATATTTTCCTACCATCTTTATTTCAGTTCAATTCCATGTACACTGTACAGCGCCTAGCGTAGCCACGTTTTCTTTCCTCCTTCCCACTTTTTAACTATTTCTTCCATCATAATTGCTTATGTATTGGTATACAGACTTGTTTAATAATAAGTTGTGCTACTTTAAGTTTTATAATAAAAGTAAAAGTAAACCACATTGTAAAAGTAACAGTTGTCAACTAAATTCCCTCTCGTTTCGTGGCCTTAGGTCAAGAAGGAAAAAACTTGGGCAAAAAACTAAGCCTGTATAAGTGTCGAGTAAATTACATAATTAGTGTCAAGAAACCTCGGCTGTTTAGCATAACTGCGTAATTTACATTTTGTTTGTAAGTTATTTTTTTTAAATTAAAGTTTTTTATTTTATTTGTTTCAGGTGAGGAATCTCTTTTCTTGAAAATGTCTTGCCGGCATGTTGAGCAGATAACTTAAGGTGAGTTTTGAATTCATTATTCAATTAAAACTATTTCAATTAGTTTTCTTTTACCTCTTCGAAGAACCGCAAGGTAATTGCAAGGAAAAGTTTTCCACACCTTAGCGCTTCTTATCAGAAACGTGGAAGAAAAACGTTTCGAGTTCGCTGGATATCAACCACATAAGGATGTCTCTTCCCTTGGCGTCTTGCGGTTCTGTGGTAGAAAATTTAAGGACTAAATTATGGAGTTCAGCTAGATAGTGTCTGTTAACAAGAAGTGACAGCTTCAAACTCGTATACAGCTGTCTTAATGACGTAATAGCATATCTGTCATGTCGCTTTGTTGTCCGGGTATCGGCTACTTTCATCGGACACAGACAGACAGAGTTACATGCATCTATTGTTATTGATACCACTGCAAAAAAATATTACGTAACGTAACGAATTATGAGAACCTGTTTTGGTATTCACTTCGCCTTTAAGAGATGCCGATCTCTAATTCTTTTCTTTTTTTACACTCTACTCTACAAGTTAGTACTTGACTGCGATCTCACCTGATGATAAGTGATGATGCAGCCGACGATGTTTTGGGTATAATTAGGAATTTGGAATTCGCAAAAAATATTCACAGTTCCAATACACGTTGTTATAATAATAAAGACATTTCTTAACAATATGTATGATATGTTTTTACTAAAATACAGTGTATTTTAATAACTCCTATTAAGAAACAGTTTAATAACTACTATTAAAGTTAGATATAAACCTCACAACACGTCAAAGGTCAAAGATCGGAGAATTAAATACAAGTAGACACTCTAACGCTGTTAAAATGTAATATTTACACAAGACCTCTGACATTTTTCTGTAATGACCAGAGCGGTGTTATTGTAATTAATTTCTACTACTACTACACGGGTCAAGGACTCTCGACATACTTAGTAGTACAGGTTTTGACGTGACAACGTCTTATAAATCGATAGAGCCGGTTGCACGCACGAAAAAACATGACTCATCCGGCGTTACCTCGCTCATGCGGTGTTACCGGCGTTACCTCGCGAGCGCGGAACGAGCGACAAAGAAGACGTTGTTACGTTCAACTATCGTCAGTAAACCGACTTTACAGGCAACTAATTTTTGTACGAATTTCGAGTCGACTCGCATCGCAAAAACGCATCAAAGGAGACGGTCCGGAATTGTATGGAGTCTGGGTCTGGTCTGGTACCAGTAATAAAATAAAATAAAATATTAAACCATTTTTGATCGATCAAATCCACGAACTCATCTTTATTTCAGTGGTAATATTATTTATTCTCTCCACTTGACGCGACATAGATAAGCTATGGCCGGCACAATGGCGGGCGGATCACCGGAATCATAGACCAACACAGCAGAGACGGAATAAACAAAAATATCACGTCACTTGTCAGAAATGACATTTGACATAAAACCGCGGGAACCGCGTCTACTGACTTCTCTATGGCTTGAAGGACGCCATCTTGTAAGTGTTGTAAGCAGTAGGTACCAAAACACTTGAAATTGCATTTTTATTTTAGCAAGTTATTTATTATGATTTTCTAACTTATTTTATTTTTAATGAACTTTCTGTATTTTTCGCTTTTCACGGTATGGGGTACAAGAGTACACCCTCAGTGGACCGTCTCCTTTCTGCATACATGTACAGCCAGGGCCATCTATGGACAGTCGCTGAAATACTGCTGTCAATAGATGGCGCTGGCTGTAAATGTATGCAGGAATTCGATTCGTTTGTGCGAGGCGAGTCGACTCGAAATTCGTACAAAAACCTGTACTAGTCCCTCTGAACTGTGCGTGTGTTCACACTTTAGCGTGTCACGTGAATTGTAAGGCTGTGTGTACACTGTGAATGTATCTACATTGAAGACCAGCCTCCCAATTACGTACGAAAGCCAATCGAAAATCAATGTCTTTTCATTAGTTTTGATTGGTCAAAACACACGTTTTCACATGGATACAGTGATTTAACGATTGGCATATACATATTCTACGCAATCGTACTGTAGTACTTAAGAGGATTGTACCTATACCTGAAAGCTTTCGCACAAAAAGCGATAACGTTTACTACCTACGTCCTACGCAATAACCTATCATTTTTGAAAACACCTATTCGCGTTCCACTAAGTCAGTATACAATACCCTTAAATCTTCATCGTCGTCGTCGTTGCAGCCGATGGACGTCCACTGCTGGACATGGACGTCCTAAAATGACCGCCAAACACCACGATCTTGCGCCGCCTACAGCCATACTCAGCCAGCGACTCCACGCGACTTTCTTTATGTCGGCCGTCCAATGGATGGGGGTCTACCGACCCTGCGCTTCCCGGTGCGTGGCCGCCATTCCAGCACCTTGTGCAAGTTCGTGCTTGGCCGATTATTTTTATATCACGTAAGCGCGGTCTTATCACACGTTCCTATCACGAAGGCGCGGAGTCAACGCAACGCAATTGTCCAATTTGACTCCAACCTTGCGTTTATTGGGTCAAAAAGGCTGTTTAAAAGTTAAAAGCAATGGCTAAGGCTAACTATACCGTTTCGGTTAAAGTCAAGTCAAGCAACCCAGCCTGAGTGTTTAAATTTTTTGATAACAGAAGATTTTTAGAATTTTTACATGCAGGCGGATTGTTTCAAACAGGAATTAGAACTTTGAACCCGGAATCTGTATAAAGGTTGTAACAATTAAAATACTACGGTGTATCGTGAAACTCATATCACTTACAAATCTGCGTAGGATTCACAAGCTATGCAAGAACACATATTGTACACACATACATGCTACAACGCATATTAAAATGTATTATGAAGGCGCAATGTACATAGATCATCAGATATGAATACAATGGCACTGGGCGTCTCTGAAAGGGGGTCATGACCAAATATTGGCGTAGTAAGTGTTATGATTGTCGGCGAATAAACAGTTAATCAATTTTGTGTGGTGCATCGTTAATAATGTTGAGTTGACAGTTTGTTTCTTTCGTTTCTTTTCATTGGAAGACGAGGCTCGTTTGTGTGAAGCAATATTTTTTTTCACTCTGCAAGTTGGTCCCTACTTGATTATGATCCGTACTAACATGGAAGGGGTAAGAAAACTCGCCCCTAACCGTTTCTACACAGAATCGTGCCGCTAAATCGTTTGGCGTCTTTGTGGCGTCTTGTGGTGCGTCTTTTATGGGAGGCTGACAAACGATGAAAAACTGATTAAATCAATATCAAATAACAAACATGTTTTATTTATTGTGGACAACGTTATTTTTATCCTAGTTTATAAAAAAAATACAAGAAAAAATTAAGGCAACTCTCCAATTTATTAGTAGGTACATAACTACCGTATTCAGTATCTTGATATTTTTATTTTTCCACCCACACAAATAAATTACAATATTAGCACAGAATATATTTACAGCTAGTTATCAAAAATAAATATATTATTTATGATCGTATAATCAAGAATCTGTAAAAGAGTAAAAAAATAGCACAATAATATATTGGTATAATTTGTCTCATCGACACAATTCACGCGGGCCATATTTGGAATGTAGGGAAATGTTTTCACTTTTGAACTATTGGCACAGTCTATAGCTGTTAGGTGTCCGACGTAAGAGCACCTACACACTCGAGTTATTTGCCGCTAAATATGGACACCAATTGTATAACATAAATCTTTTTAACTGCACCTCGAGGCTCCACAATCTTAATTATAATACTTCAGTTTTATCTACCTAAATGTGCTAGTTAATCGATCAATGGTTGTATAATATCACTAAATCATTCATTGGGCTAATTAAACTATCGAAATCCATCACTCTTTTACAAAAGGCAGCTTTCAGGCAATTAGGTAACATCAGCAGGGCTAGACAAAGTAACAGTCGTTTAGCGTTCACAACAGTAGATAAAAATGTATGGACAAAACAAGTGACTGTAGAAAAACCACGTGACCGTATAGAGGAAATCACGCTTTTTTTGAAAATCGACTACGACAATTTGAACGCTCCCTGACGTTCTCGCAGACGTTGTAGATGACTTTAGCGTACTTCGCATGTCAATTGACAGCCGATAGTGAACAACGCTAAGCAAAAAGTAGATTCTGCTTTCATTTGTTTTCATTCATCACGTGGTTTGTCCATACATTTTTATCTATTGTCGTGAACGCTAAACGACTGTTACTTTGTCTAGACCCGCTGGTCTAGATAATTTAATTCTATTGATAGGGAATCTACAGCTCGTTTGAAAAGTACTTATACCTATTATTTTGTGCCTAAAAAAAGTCGGCAAGCGTCGGTGTTTGTAACAAAACTCCTCAGAAACGGCTTGACCGATTTTAATGAACTTGTGTATAGTGATTTCATTATTCGATAGGTCTATATTTCATAAGTAATAAATAAGCAAAATAATTAACATGGTAAAACAACGTTTACCGGATCAGCTAGTAAGATAATATTATAGACTGTTTTGTGAAGAAGAATTACCTAACTTAACTAATTGAGAATTTCATTTCGTAATTTCAAAGCAAATAGTGTTAATTAAAGTAATTTTTAATAACTTAACCACGCATCACGGATTTCAAAGCAAAACAATACCTCGCCTTGCCTTGAACTGCAAAATATGTGGTACTACCGAGTAGGTACCTACCGAGCCAAGGTTAGTGATGGGAAACTGTCGATGTTTTACTTTCGAGACATTCAGTTACCAGCTTCAAGGTAGTAATTAAATTACATCAGACACCATTATGTACCTACTACCTAGTACGAGGTAAGTGAAGTTTGCCACAAATTACATTAAGAGTGTCAACTGTGCATGTCAACTGCGAATGTGTGAAGAAAGTTTCTTTCGGTAATTTGTCATTTACATGTTAAACCATGAAACCACTGTAGTAAACGTAAACTAGGTAGGTATGTGTGAAAATAATGTGTTGATGAAAATAGGATAGTGAATCTTTTATTAAAGTTTAAATAACAAACCGTGTACGGTAAACAAAGTGTGAGGGTTATTTCGATTTGACGAAATATATTATCTTTAATTAACAAGTGCCTTTATTTAAGTACTCATTATAGAGATTAAAGAGTCATAAAATAGAGGAGCCGAGGGCCTTCTGAGGCCTTCGGCTTCGGATTATGCGTTTATGGCAACTAAAATTAGCATTGTGGCGGTGTCCAAGTTTCAAATCGCTAGGACGATTTGCAAACCTTGGAGTTTAAAAAGTGGTCAGGGATTAATATGCACTACGCATATCGCCAATGAGTTATCCAAAAACAAAACTCATTTCTCAACACCGTATAGCTCAATAATTAATTCATAAGCATGCCCCGCACATTTCGTAACAAGTGGTAACTGACACCTTGTCTAGACAACTTGAATCAAATCAGGCAAGTGATCTTGATATGTATACGTACCTCCTGCTTTAATATGTCAATCATTATGCTATGTTATTGATATTTACTTAAATGTGAAAGTTTGTAAATCCATTCATCTCCAAGCTTCCAAATATTTTGTTATTCACGCCACTTACTAAATAAATAAATAAAAATAAATAAAGCCTTTATTACTTAAGAAAAAAAACAAAATACATTAACATATTATTACTTATTCTAAGATTACTAATTTTTACAAATCAATATTATATTAGTTTTATTTTTATAGCCTTTTTGTTCCTCAGTACGCCCTTTGGACGAAGGCCTCCAGTCTTTTCCACACTTCTCTGTCACGTGCCATTCTTTGCCAGGTTGTGCCTAGCATTTTGACAAACTCGTCTCTCCATCTCATTCTTTGTCTTCCTCATGACCTTTTTCCATCTTTTGGGTACCTCGTTAACAATTTTAGCCCATCTGTCTTGCTTGTGTCTGCACGCCACTTACTGAAGCTTACATAATAAATCACCGCCCAAACCACAAACTGTTCTAATGAACAAATATATAAGTTTATTGTAAAAAAAAGAATACATGAGTGTCGTGGAACACTCGATTGGAACGAAAGATCATCCAACACTCGATAGATGGCGTTGTGGCTGGTTAGCTCGGGCTAACGAGTTTTTGTATAAAAAAATATAGCTGATGGATTGGTTGTATCGGCGAAGAGAGTACGTAAATACAATACAAGATTTACGAGAGTTGTAACTAATGACTATGGGGTTTTCATGGATTTTCTTCGTGTAGGGGTTTTTCGTGACACAAAACCCCGATTTTCTTTCGCCAAGCCCCCTATGTGCCGTCCTTAAAGGAACTTTCGTTCCAAATCAAGAGAAGAGTGAATAGGCTTTTTCTAGGCAAGCGCGCTCCATCCTAGACCTCATCATTGCTTTCCGTCAGGCATGATTGTCGTCAAGCGCAAGCCTATCTTCAATTAAAAAAAAAACTACTATTTAAGGAGGCACCGTTCATAAAAATATATCCCTGGAATTTTGCACAGAACTTGTCGTTATGATGTAGACAAGGGATAATAAGCGCCCTATGCACAGTAGTGGACGATATCGGTGGCTGCCACGAACGGGACCAATATGGGTACTTACACTTGCACTCGTTTCGAAAGTGGCGACTAAATTGAATGGCTGAGCCCAAAATGGTGCGGTTGATCCGTGATCGACAGATACGGACGATGAAAGCGACCGGCTGTGCCACATGCATTGTTACACTTGACAAACAATCAATTATTATTTGCTTAGGAATGCGTTTAGTGATTCGAAAAGGGTGACTGAATTACTATCGATAGTTTATAGGCACACCTTCTTCATTCATGCAGGTATCTATAGAATCTTGATAAATATAGACACTAGATTTATAGACTTAATTTTTTTTATTTAAACCTATTCCGAAATTTTTGATCACTACTAATAAATGCCAATATCATAAATCCCCGACATATACACAATTCGCCATTTTGTGATGACGCCCATCTTGGATTTGAAATTTGTCATAGTATATAATTGAAATAGAATAAAATATGAATAAATACGTACTGGTATAGTGTTATAAATAAAAAATAAATAAATTAGTACTAAACTACTAAGTTACTAAACCGCTAATCGATGGGCGGTGATTAATAAAACAACGTTTAACGATTGAGTGATGTTTGTATAGTAAAAAACTTAGAAAATATAGAACGTTCATTCTTGTTTTTGCTGTATTTACCACCGGAAATAAATATTTATGTAGGTCGCGTTTGCGCAAACCCAAATGTTTTTTTTAACCTGAGTTTTAACCAAGTTATGTAAAACAAAAAAAAATTATAAATGCCATTTGCGATCATGTAACACTAGGTTTGCCTAGCTATCCAGGCTATAATCTTCATATTATATTAGTAAAGTTGTAAGTTTACTTACCCCTCCAAGTTAGTACGATAACATCTTCGGCTGCATCATCACTTACCATCAGGTGAGATCGAAGTCAAGCACTAACTTCACACACAGCATCGGAACCGGAACGCTAAAACGCTATGGCGGTGCGTCTTTGCTGGTAGGATGGTAACTAGCCACGGCCGAAGCCTCCGACCAGACCAGACCTGAGCCAAATTAGAAATTATAAAATTCCAAATGGGCCCGTGGCGGGAATCGAACCCGCGACCTCCCACTCGAATCCGAACGCGCCGACACTGCGCCAGGGAGGTCGTCAAACTCCATATCACGCCAGGCGCCAAGTGCCAACCGATTCCGATGATTCTTTTTGTTTTTGGAAAGGATGCACTTCAAAAGTAGTTTAATTTTGGTTTAAATGTTATAAAAATTACATCTTGAAGGCGCAACTTGCAACAGAGACGGTCAATACTCGATACTTTTCTCACGCGAAAACAATATGTTGTTAGCGGGAATGCAATTTACTGTTGCAATGCAAATGTAGCATTATTCATTAATCACTTGCATATATTGACTTTCAAATCATTAGCGTACAGAGAAAGAGCCGTGCCGTGGAGGCCGGCTTTTATTATTATACAGGAACTAGCTGTGAATCCTCTATAGCTTAATGGTTAGTCCGAAAGGGCCGTAGGTTTGTTTTTAAAATGAAATAAAAAATAAGGTGTGGAACACCCTTTCAGCCTCCGTGTTTCGAGCATAGTACAATCTGGGTGCCTTAAAGAGAAGAGTGAATAGGCATTTTCTACGCAAGCGCGCTCCATCCTAGACCTCATCATTGCTTTCCATCAGGCATGATTGTCGTCAAGCGCAAGCCTGTCTACAGTAAAAAAAAATTGCGGATTAGCCTTGTGATTGTGCATGAAAAACGTATCGTTATCGGCAAGAAATTCTTTCCCTGATTGGCTGGATTAGTTTTTCACATTTTCTCAGCCAATGCCTAACAAATTGAATGATACAGAATAGGCCAGCAGAGGGCAGAATTGTTTTTGATTAGGATTCCGACGAACACGTTTTCCGTACACAAAACCATAGCTCCCTAAATTGTGCTTTTCATTTTAATAACTCAATTATCCAGGGTATTTAATGGTGGCCATGAATAGTCTTACTAAATATTTGAGAACACTACGAAGAATATACCCAGGCATGCCGGATTCCTCGGAAGTTGTCGTTCACCGATAACCTCAAAATGAATCAATTTAAAAAGCGATGGACTGAAAAATAAGTGACTATAAGAGCCTCGGTTCGAATTAATTTACTAAGTTAATTACGATAAACAAACTCCTGAAGAGTCGGCAACGACACATATCCCGCCCGCTCGTTTGCTTGCAATCACTATAAAAATAAATGCGGAGTCTGTAATTTATAACCACTACTTATGCTATCACTGGTTACCCACTTAGTTCTACGTAAACCTAAGTATTTAAAGTAAGTATTGGAATTAAAACAAGTCGTGCCGGCACCATGCTAATGCCATTGTCTCAGCGTGTCGTGATGGAACGATACCGAACCGTTACGGCTAATTAGCTGTCCCCATCGTGTACGGGCTATTTACAGTCCTATGTGGTTGCATTGCTTCAATCTATCTAGGTGCTGTCATCAGGTACATTAACGTCTGGGTAGATACAGGGTTTGGAGTAATGTGTTTTTTTCGTGCTAATAATCACTATTTAGGCTGGGCTCGTCTTTTTTTATACTATCGCTTGAGTGTGATCACACCTGATGGAAAGTGATGATACAGTCTAAGGTGGAACGCGCTTGCCTAGAAGATGCCTATTCACTCTTGATTTCAAGGCACCCGGGTTGTAAGTGGCAGGAAAGACACTGCCTGGGAGGGTATTCCAGGCCTTTGCAGTGCGTATCAGGAACTAGGAATCAAACCGCTTCGTACGCGTCTTTGGTACGTCGACTATGTATGGGTGGAAGCCTTTTCGATGCCTTGCCGTTCTATGGTAGAAAGGTAACAGGGATACCAAATTAAAAAGTGTTTTTGCAAAATGAGAGGTGTTTGACCAAAGAGAGAGAGAGCTATCATGGTAGCCAAGTGCGGGTTTGCGGGCAACGCAGTATCATCGAGAAAATTTTGATGAACTCTAAAGCATGCATTTGATTTTAGTGGCAACTAAATTAATAGTTTTTACCCTTTGCAATGATAAAAACATCATATGGAAACATTCATCCCATGAGAACTTCATGTTTCAAGGTATTGTGATATTCCATAGACCACTTTCGGCTACGATGGCTAATCTCAATTCTCAATAGGCATATCAGTCTGCGTATGCGATTTTTTTGAGTCTAGCTTCTCAATATGTTTCGATGGACAGCTGCAAGTCTTACTTAGTTCATGGAATTGAAACTTTAGGCCGTAGATGCGTCGTAGGGATTCTTGCTTAATATTTTTAGACCTCTTATTAGAATTAGCAGTTGATTTTCAAGTTTTCACAAATAGTAAATATAGTGGACACATTGTAGACTTCTTCATTACATCTACAGGGCTTTCATAAAAACTTTTCTCAAAAACATCTATTTACCGTACTCGTTCCCGAACGATCATTTAATGCTGCTATCTACAATTAATTTAGAGATATTATGATATTAGAATTAGACACAGATATAGAACATCTTTAATGGCAAAACAACCTTGCTATTGACTCTATGATCGGCCACATTCAAGTCTCAGAGGTCTTCAGACCTTACTTCTAAGAAAGTCTGGCTAGTGTTGTGTACACCCTGAATATTAAGTCGAACGAAAGCGAACCGGAAGTGAGGAGAAAACATATACAAACAGGCATGCATAACACAATGTAAGTAAACATGCACCTACATAGCAGCAGGTTAATTTATGCATTCCTTTTACGATATGGATTCGGCATTTACGCAATGTGGAAAAATTTGTTATGTAATACACAATCACAGGACAGGTTTTTATTTGCAGTGCCGAGGGTGTTGAACTCTCGGGTGAAGTGAATCGATGTGTCATGATGAGAATTCATCCGTATAGGGAATAGAGTTAATTTGTGAAGGATCTTATTATAAGGAGTACAGAGTACTAGCTGACCCGGCAAACGTTGTTTTGCCATTAGGGAAATAAAATAAAAAAGAGCTTACGACCCACCGAACATACATAGAAAATTTCCTAACAATTAATTGGTCGAGCCGTTTCGCAGGAGTTTGGTTACAAAAATTTGCAAGAGAATTTTATATGTTAGAAAGATATTTATTGTTATTCTTGACAGCGAGAGTTTCAAATTCAACTCAACAACTGTAGGTAGGTAGCTACGAGTACTCTGTGTTTTTTTCCTGTTTCTCGTATTACCATTAATCTGTAATACCTATTACTAGGACGTTTTTTCCGGTTCCTAACAGTTAAATTATTAATGTACACTTAAACAGAATACTGTTTTATGCTTCACTGTAATGAAAGTTACATTACGTTTCCTATAAAAACGCGTATAATTTCGGATAAAGTCGGAGGTTAAAGGCTTCAAACCCCGACCATCTGTTGTGAGGCAGGAGTCTGAACTGAGTTGTCATGAAGGAAACATCACGTCCTCAATGGTGTTTGAAGCCTGCCAACTTGCATTTGAGTGAGTTAAGTATATCTAAACCCAATGAGTAGGGAAATTCTGTTATCTATGATGAAACCCTTCTCATTTTGAAAAGAATTCGTGATTAGTTGTGGAACGTACCAAAAAGGGATTGAATGCTCAGTATCAAGTTGGTATGTTAGTGAATAGCCCTTTTAGTCCTTAGGTATTATATCTCCTTAATCCTTATAGGAACGCTGGAACTTCAATCTTTATAAGGAACTGTGTAAAGTGCACTTCATATTGAGTTCTTCTCTACTTAGTTTTTCCCACGGGTCTCAAGTTGGGACAGATCGAACTTATTTTATAGTTCGTCGTCGTCGTTTCAGCCGATGGATGTCCACTGCTGGACATAGGCCTCCTGAAATGAACGCCAAACACTTCTTCACTTGCGCTGCCTGGCACCAGCGACTCCCTGCGACTTTTTTTATGTCGTCCGACCACCTGGTGGGGTGTCGACCGAAACTGCACTTATTGGTGCTTGGCCGTCATTCCAGCACCTTGGGTCCCCAACGTTCATCGGTTTTACAAGCTACGTGCCCCGCCCATTGCCACTTCAGCTTTGCGTTCAGCTATGTCGGTTACTTTGGTTCTTTTGCGGATCTCCTCATTTCTGATTGGTACTCCAAGCATAACTCTTTCCATCGCTCGCTGAGTAGTAGTCGAGATTTTATAGTTAGAAACTGTTAATGTTCCGATATGGTGTTAATAAACATTATCGTTTTAGGCCAAGAAGCAATGGAAAAGGTTTATTTGTATTATCTCTTGTAAAATGTGTTTCACACCTTAGCAGTTCGTATCAGAAACTGAACCGCTCAGTTCGTCAGTATTATAAAGTTGACTCTAGAACCACCACATTTACTTCATAAAAGTATTTGAGTCAGATAAAGTAAATTATATAGAATCAAAGTTTTGAATAATTGATTCTCCACTATTCCTATAGGTATTTCCTCAGCTCTTTTACTTGCAACTAATATTCTTGCAGAAGCACCATACAAAATTATATGTAGATAATTACAGACCATCAATGTACACGATTGACTACAATGAAAGGTTTTTATTGTAAAAAAAAAAGTTGCAGAACACTTATATTATTTCCCTCGACCATGCCGGAAGACTAGCAGTTGTGAGAAATCACAGAACGGTTCTTGTGAAAGCCATTTCTACAATTGCTTGCTAATAGGGTTTGATTGATAGGAACACCTTAACGGCTAGGAGCCAAGACGGTTTCACAGTTACACGCCTACCCAAAAAAAGAAGTGTAATGTTTTTAGGGTGTATGTGAGTTT
Organism: Coenonympha arcania; assembly: GCA_036785405.1. NCBI lineage: Eukaryota > Metazoa > Arthropoda > Insecta > Lepidoptera > Nymphalidae > Coenonympha > Coenonympha arcania. Next base: position 2,683,532 of record CM072069.1, read on the forward strand.
CTTTATTCCACCATAACTGACAAAATTGACGAGATATGGACGTATGGGTATCGTTAAAATCCTTACATCATACCGAGTAACAAAAGCTACATTTTTTTGGAAAAAGTCGTTTAACCACAAGGCAGTTTTTTTTTTGTTATTTACTTGTTATTTTTGTCCTCCTCGCTCTTACGAAGAGGTAGGTGGGTGCGACAGGCAGCGTTGCGGGAAAATATCACCGAAAAACGACATTTACCTAAATAGGTAAAACTAAGCCAGTCATCAAAAAAGTTTTTGCTTAGTGTTGTAGTATAATCCTTGATTATTTTTGATCGATGAACTTAGAGTAACTATCAATTTTTGTTAATTAAAATAGATGTTGTCCGCTTTGATTCGGTTGAACAATAACCGTTAAAAGCTGTTGTCTATTGTAACATTAATTGGTTTTGCGCCATTCTTTAAAGTGTCGATTTCGCGTGTGTACGGTCTATGTATGCATAGAACGAGTAGATTCTACCGTCAGAAAAAAAGTATTTTATTAATTATTTATTTTTATTATTATCTATTATTGATGGACGATCTGTATTCTCTATCATCTATGATGTGAAAATTACTAGCGATAATTACAACCTCATGTCCACATGTTGCACTGATTCATCCTATCCTATTTTATCGTGAAGCAAGGTACAAAGTTTAGAGGGCAATTGCGTATAAAAACCATATTCATCGCTGTCGTAATCGTAAACAATTTCTGCTCCCGGATTGACTTCATCTGTTGTTTACATTTTTTCCAGCCAATCAGGTGGCATAATTTTTTTTACGCTCATTTGATTTATGTGATTACGTTCATGATGAATAAGTTTTTCTTACACAGTCTAGACTCCTAGAGGCTGGTTCTGATACAGACACGATAAAAAATATGTTTTTGCTAACGGTACTTCCGATTGATCGCTCCGCAATAACTTAGGTGCAGATGTTATCGGGCCGGTTCACTCGAGGCGAGGCGGCGCAAAGCCTGATTCGATTTTGGCTCGTCTTATTGTAATTATAACGAAAGTTATTTACGTTCAGAGGAGTTAGTACAGGTCTTTTTACAAATTTCGAGCCGACTCGCATTGCGAAAACGAATCGAATTTCTCCATACATTTACAGCCAGCGCTATCTATGGACAGTCGCTGACATTCGGCTGTCAATAGATGGCGCTGGCTGTAAATGTATGGAGGAATTCGATTCGTTTGTGCGATGCGAGTCGACTCCGAAATTCGTAAAAAAACTTGTACTAACCCTACAGAGTTGTATAACGCACGACATTGTATGCCCGCAAATTAATTTATCGCTCGTATCTTTGAAAGCTTATAGGTACCTACATTAATTTTTATCCTCCACGCTCTAACGAATACGTGGTGGGTGCGACAGGCAGCATTGCGGAAGAATAGGTAGGTATGTAAAAAAATAAAGGACATTTTGCCGCAAAATACAAAGTTTTGAGTTTTTAAATTTATAGGTTTTAAACCTGCAAGTCACTAAAATTTTAGTCCTTTATATGTACCTATACCGTAGATATACAGTCTTTATTTTGTGGTTAAGATTGCACGTGACTTTAGATCAGATAAATGCGTCGGTGTACGTTTGTAGACAAGTTTCCGTTACTGCAAAGGGCTTCACAGGTTGAAATTGCGGGCGTTTCTGAAACTGATATCTTCACTTGCAACCTGCGAGCGCATACCTACTGAACCCGATATGCCTGCGAAATGCATGGAGAAATTGCTCCTTCACACGATTTTCAGCTCTAACCCTTTGCGTTATAGTAAACATTCCAATACAGGGTTAGTGTGGAGATAGAGGAGGAATATCAGATTACCTTTGATGTTATAATATCCTTGTGTTATGAAATTGTATGTTTTCCTAAGTATTTTGCGCAACAGTGTTTTGTTTCTTGAAATCACAACACCGCGACTGTGGCCGTCATTTTCACACAATAAAAGTCAATTTAATTCATCAAATCATTTAGATATTTAATGAGCGATCGTCAGGTTTTGATTACGATAAGTCGATAAGTCATATACAGGGTGGAATTTGGTCGATATTCCACTCTGTATATGACTTATCGACGATCGTAATCAAAACCTGACGATCGCTCATTAATATCTCGTCGTCGTCGTCGTTTCAGCCGATGGACGTCCACTGCTGGACATAGGCCTCCTGAAATGACCGCCAAACACCACGATCTTGCGCCGCCTGGCGCCAGCGACTCCCCGCGAGTCGCAGGGAGACGACATTAAGAGGGTCGCGGGCCGCGACCCTCTTAATGTCGTCCCTCCACCTGGTGGGGGGTCGACCGACACTGCGCTTCCCGGTGCGTGGCCGCCATTCCAGCACCTTGGGTCCCCAACGTCCATCGGGCCTGCGAGCTATGTGCCCCGCCCATTGCCACTTCAGCTTTGCGACACGTTGAGCTATGACGGGTACTTTGGTTCTTTTGCGGATCTCCTCATTTCTGATTCGATCGCGCAAAGATACTCCGAGCATAGGTAGCTCTCTCCATCGCTCGCTGAGTGACCATTAGATATTAATGTTTTGTAAACATTAATATTTATTGGAGTGAAATTCAAAAAAATGTATGTGAATGTCCGATCGACAAGAGGATCACATGACTTATTGAAGACAACTGTCTTTATACGAGTAAGTACTATGCAAGAGCGCATAGCGATTGATTTTTAAGGATAAGAAAAACATTTTATAATTTCTAAATTGGCTCTGGTTAATTACCACCTTACCAGCAAAGACGCACTGCCAAGCGAATATGTTTTTCGGCGCGATGCTGTGTATAAACTGTTAGGGGTTAGTTATTTAACTACCCCTTCTAAATTAGTATAATAGATAACAACCTGCTCCCAGACCTAGGGATGAAAATTCCATAACGATCGGTCCAGCCATTTCGGAGGAGTTTGGCAACAAAGAATGGCGTGAGAATTTTATATATTAAGAGAATTCGGCTTCATCACTAACCCTCAAGCGAAATCGCAGTTAAGTATTAACTTGTAGAGTGCATTTTTTTTTAGATTAGCGTCATAGATCTATAAATCCACAATGATTAAATAATACTACGTACACGCGTGTGTCATAGTGAGTGCGTGCGCGCAGCAAGGTGACAAGCGCATGCGCGGCACGTATAGTAACAGAAACTATACATTACCGAACGATTCGTGATAACTTCGATCGTGGTTGGCACTTACATACCAGACATACATGGATACGTAGCTCAACTACTACGAAGCTGAAGTGGCAATAGTTCACATAGCTCGGAGAACCGACGGACTTTGGGGACTGTAAGTGCGAGAAAGCACAGCGTCTGCGTCAAATGGACTGAGGACATTGTGGACAAGTCACTGGATACAAGTGGCGAAGGGACATGTAGGTTAGAAATTACTGCTGCCCTTTTTTTTTTGTTAATACTAAACTCGGCGTCAAAAAAATCGCACCTTTCAAAAAATCTACTTCAAACAACTTTAGACCTTATTTGACATCAATAATGAGGGTCATGTTGCATATCATTTGAAACGTGATGAAATGGAGTGTACAAAAACAATTCAATTGATTATTTTTCTTTTACTGGAAGAGCACAAAAAAAGAAGAAGAAAACACTTACAATTTTGCTCCTTAAACAGCCGCTAGTTGCGCTACCTTTTGCAGGTATAAAAGGGTCAATACAGGTTCAATCGGGATCATCCGCTATCCAACCGTTGAAGTGGACACACGAGAAGCTCATTCCCAAGAAAAATACCCTTGAAGATGGATACCACTGTCGATGAGGCCGCCCAAGTGATTGCACTACTGCAATCAGGCATGCGGCAGTGTGATGTCGCTCGGCAACTCAACTTGAGCCGTTTTTCGGTTCGAAGAGTGTACCAGCGTTTCCTGGAGACCGGTGGCTACGTCCGAAGACATGGGTCTGGTAGACGTCGCTGCACCTCGGAGAGAGACGACCGATTCATCGTATCGACATCTTTGAGAAATTGCTTCTTAAATGCTGTTGAGTTGCGACAGCAGCTCCAGACAGCTAACAGAAGAACCGTGAGTGTGTCTACGGTTAGACGAAGGCTGGGGGAGAGGAAAATAGCGGCGCGAAGAGCTGCTACGGGTCCAAAATTGACCGCAGAGCATCGGCGAGCCCGCTTGCAATTCGCTCGCGAACACGTCAATTGGACCCTCGAACAATGGAAAGCTGTTCTCTTCTCAGACGAGACGAGAGTGTGCCTTTTCTGCAACGACAGACGCAAAAGAGTGTACAGAAGACAGGGTGAACGTTTCGCCCAAGCCTGCATCCAGGAGACGGTGGAATATGGAGGCGGTTCTTGTATGTTCTGGGGCGGCATGTCTGCCGACGGCAAAACCGACCTTGTTTGCGTCTCCCGGGCTCGAGGTGCTCGCGGGCAAGGGTCGCTGACTGCTCACCGGTACATCACAGAGATCCTGGAAGACCATGTGGTCCCCTATGCCAGTTTTGTTGGCGAGGGGTTCACGTTGATGCATGACAACGCTCGCGCTCACACTGCAATTATTGTGCGCGACTACTTTCAAGATGTTGGGATCTCTGTCATGCAGTGGCCAGCGAGAAGTCCAGACCTGAACCCGATTGAGCACCTATGGGACCATTTAAAACGCAAGGTTCGGTCTCGTGATCCCGCTCCTACGACTCTCCAGGAACTCAAAGATGCCGTTATTGAGGAATGGGACACTATCCCTCAAGAAGAAATTTTAAAATTGGTAAGATCCATGAGGGATCGTATGGAAGCCGTCATCAGGGCAAGGGGAGGTAACACTAGATTTTAGATTAGTTTTAAGATCATTTTTGTATTCTTTTTCTGTAATTAATCTGTTTTAAATTAAGGCTTAATTAAGGATTTTTACTGTTTTATGTACTTCTTTTTTTTGTGCTTTTCCAATAAAAGAAAAATAATAAATTGAATTGTTTTTGTGCTCTCCATTTCATCGCCTTTCAAATGATATCCAACATGACCGTCATTATTGATGTCAAATAAGGTTTAAAGTTGTTTGAAGTAGATTTATTGAAAGGTGCGATTTTTTTGACGCCGAGTGTATATAGGCTAGCGCTTGACTGTGATCACACCTGATGAAAAGTGATGATACAGTCCAAGGTGGAACGCGCTTGCCTAGAAGATGCCCATTCACTCTTGATTTGAAGGCACCCGGGTTGCAAGTGGCAGGAAAGACACTGCCTGGGAGTGTATTCCAGGCCTTTGCAGTGCGTATCAGGAACGAGGAATCAAACCGCTTCGTACGCGTCTTTGGTACGTCGACTATGTATGGGTGGAAGCCTTTACGATGCCTTGCCGTTCAGACGATTTACGTCCCGCTGAAACAATATTATGGATTATTATTGATTATTCACATTCCAAAAACCATTGTTGTACCTACCTAAAAGAATACCCGGCTGAGTTTGTTGAGGGTTTCTTTACCTTCCCTTAGTACTTAGTAGGCATTATATTAGATAAGTGCAGTTTAGTCCTTCAATGTTATGCTAATGATGTTATGTGATAATGTGAAGTAGGTACCTTTTCTTATTTACATAACACTTTTAGACGTGGGAAGGACAAATAGAGATGTAAATAAACACGGAAACCTCTGTACTGACAGTTCTGAGGTGTTAACTACAAATACATATTGAGACGGGCGATCGTCCAATTTTCTTTCCTCTCAAAGGCGCATTATGTAAGCTACCAGTATTGACTATCTGTCGATGTCCTAAGTAGATATCCATTGCACCGTATTTTTTCAAAGTCAAAGAACACATATACCTACTAGGCAAGAATGTTCACAGCTTTTGAATTATCTCACTACAAGTTTGAACTCAATGAAAAGAAAATCTCTTCAAAGTACGACCAAAGAAACTCTCTCTAAAGCACGGCATATTTTCGAACCCCAAATTTATTCAATTTTAAATTATTGTTACTTACCCGGAGATCCAAGTTTCAAACCAAAACCACGTAATCTGCAAATTACAATCGAAGCAGTTATTAACAACGACAATGAGGCAACGAGATACGAGTCAACGACCAACGTATAGTTGGCGGCGTATAAGTTGAACCGTGCGCAGAAAAAATTTTCGGGTGTCAACTGATTTACGCAGACGACCTTCATTTTGGGTCAACTTAATTGCCAGATACTATTTTACGTAGATTCAAATCCGTCGCTGACGCGTCACATAATCGCAGGCGTGTGAATCCGTGACGAGTCACACGGCCAGTACTCCATTGTTGGCTGCCAATTGGCTCCCAAGTCCCAAATGATTAGCATTGGCGAAACGCGTTAGTCATAATCTTAAGATCATCGACTGCATACTTGTACGGTCCGTTACACTATTGTTTATGGATAGCTACCATAGTATTTAACGGGACATCTGAAAACTCATTTTTTTAGCAGTTGAGCACCTTTTGAACTCAATTTGAACGTTCACACAATTAAAACATGCAATTCTTCAGTTATAATTCACTAAGCCGAAAAATTATGAAATCAAAATCAAATATTTATTGGTTCACACAATTACAGTGAAAACCAACCACTAACAGGATCTCAAATTAATTTATTATTTAAATTTCTTTGTACAAAACGATACATTACTAATTTAGTGACAAATACGTGCTCTCTCTATCATCGTATACAGAAATCTGCCTTCTTTTTAATTGACGGGCCCCATGAAACTACAGGTACCAAAATACGTTAATATGTATAAACAAAGCTGGCCAATAGCAAAGAACTAGGTAGATGAATTAGGGGCCCGCCGTACAATATTAATGCAGATTATACATCATTTGCTTACAACAGGCACATATGAAATGTCAAACTCTACCGCCACGCTCGTTCGTGTAAAGAACAAAAATCTAGATCTAGCTGGATGTAACATTTAATTTCTTAGTCCTAGTTCATAGTTTATTTGTTGCGTTAATTATTACGATAGGTATGCAATTAAATCAATTATTGTGATTTCTCCTTGTTTAATTTGTTCAAAAATAAATTCTGCCGTGTTTGCCAGATACCGCTTTCCGGTTGGTCTATTATTTTGTTAATGCCTGAGAATATTGGTTAAAATAAAAAACAGAATTTTCTTGGCTGTAAGAGTTGAGATAGAGTCCTCGAATCATATTTTGCCCAGAAGGATGTTAAATTGTGGGAAACTTTTATACATACTAACCGCCCAATAAATAAACGTGGCATATCAGTGGTGGAATCCTCTGTTTTGTCTTTCTCTGTCATCAGTAATTTGACATTCAAAGGAGAAAATTTCCAATTCTAGCCAACATTTATTTGCCTAGTAATCCAAACTTTAGGTTCACTCAATTATCTCCTATTTAAATTCAGAATAACACGTGGAAACACTAATTAATGCAAAACAAAACTCGTGCGAAAAACAAAGTTGGTTCACAAGCGTCCAAAATTAGAATTTCCTCACGCAGCAAAGTTCGCATGGCGCGTCGGGAATCGTTAATGGGTGTATTACCATCGCATCCCAGGGTCTTGACCCTGCTTGGATATTCTGGTCCAATAGCATCCACGTGATAACGATCTTTACACCGAACAGCGACTCGCGCGCCGCGTGGACGAAACATTCATTCATGTCGAGATTGTCGATAAGGTATCCTTATCCTTATCCTTACTAATATTATAAATGGGAAAGTGAGTTTGTTTGTATGTTTGTTCCGCTTTCACGCCGTAACTACTGAACCGATTGCTTTGAAATTTTGCAGAGGTAAAGTTTGACGTCCGGATTAAATAATAGGGTACTTTTTATCCCGGGAAAATCCATAGTTCCCGTGGGATATTCAAAAAACCTAAATTTTTACAGCAATCTATAGCTACATCTATAGGTAGATAGCTAAAGCAAACTTCTTTGAATGTAGGTATAAGGTTGGAATATTGAATGGGAACGGGAAATTCATGTTTCCCTCAGGATGTTAAAAGCGAATTTGACACAGGCAGGGCGGTGGGCAAAAGCTAATGATACTACAGATCTGATATTACTACTACCTACTGATCACTACAGATGTGAAAATGGGCACCATATAGAACTTAGCACTGTACGCTTTTAACAATGTGTGTTTTAGTTGAAAAATGGGATATGGGATTATAATGCTACAAATGTGAAAATGGGTACCTAAACAGGTTTTGAACTTATCACTGTTTCGCTATTTACATTGTGTTAGTTAAACAATGAGATTTTGGGTTAGTAATAATGTAACTGTAATATTTAATACCTATATAAATTCTGACTTACCATTGTTTCACTATAAGCTTTTTTGTTTTAGTTGACATAGATGAGTTTAGATGAGTCAATAATATACAGGTTAATAAATATTATAACTGTGAAAACGGGTACCTATATGACATAGGTTTTAAACTAATAACTGTTTTGCTATTGAAAATTTTCGTTTTAGTTAAGGTATGGGATATGGGAAAGTATAACGATAAATGTGGAAATGGGTGCATCGCTTCTGAAATTGCAAGAACTCCAGGTTAGGTTAGGATAGGTTAGTATGCAGCGTTGCGGAAGAATATGTCAGAAAAACGACGTTTTATCTAAATACTAAAAAACTAAGCCAGTTATCAACAATTCGTTCTTAATATGTGTTTTAGATGAGCAATGTGATATGGGATAGTAATGCTGTAAATGTGAAAATGGGTAGATACCTATATAGATACTGAAATTAGAACTGTTTCGCTATTAACAATGCGTGTTTTAGTTGAGCAATAGAATATGTAACATTAATAATGCTATAAACGTGAATATGGGTGCCTAGCATTAGTTCTGAACACAATTTAATTATGCTACTTTTCATCCCAGTTAATCCTTGGCTCCCACGGTATTTGTAAAAGCCCGAAATTCACGCAAGCGAAGCCGCGAGCAAAAGTTAGTATAATACTATAAACGTGAAAATGGGTGCCTAATATTGGTTCTGAACTAATAACTGTTTCGCTATTATGTGTTTTAGATGAGCAATGGGATATGGGATAGTAATGCTATAAATGTCAAAATGGGTACGTACATAGGTTTGCAAATTGCAAGAGCTCCAGGTTAGGTTAGGTTAGGTTAGATTGCCGGAGCACCGCAGTAGCATGCGCGAGCGATCCTGCGGTGACCCATAAAGGCACAGAGGGTTCCGCTGGGTTTTAGTGGGTATTCTGGCCGCCTCAGTGAGTCCCACATACCCGCCCCATTGCACTGCCCGGGGCGGGATGCGTAAATGCATTTCCCAGCGTCAAAAAAAAAAAAAAAAGGTTAGGTTAGATTAGTATGCAGCGTTGCGGAAGAATATTACCGAAAAACGACATTTTACCTAATTTCTAAGGACCGATTTTTCAATCGCCAGATAGACTACCTGAGGAATGAATTTGAAAGACTACCATACAAAATTTGTCAAAACGTCATATTTATTCCTTAGTAAACGTTTATCTGGCGATTGAAACATCGGCCCTAAAAAACTAAACTAGGTATCAAAAATTCGTTCTGCGGTTTTTTGGATATTATTATCACCGACACATTAAAACAAAAATGACAATTACATCTATTATAGTTTTCGATAAAAATTAGAAAAATGTAGATGTTGGAGCAGTTTTTGGGAGAACAATCGTATTCCTGCTTCGAATTTGTACTAAAGGCCCAAAATAAATTTGAAAGTATTTAAGTATAGTTTTTAAACTGCAGGCCACTGAAAACTAACGCTTACGCCGCTAACAATGTGTGTTTTAGTTGAGCCCCGTAGTTGAACCTATACTGATTAAGGACGGAAGCGGGAAGAGCAGTAAAACTACCAAGCCGATGTTTGTTTTAGTTGTTGTAGTAGTTGACTGTTTATCTATCGCGTATGCTACTTTTTATCCCAGAAAATCCTTGGCTCCCACGGTATTTGTAAAAACCCTGAAATTCACGCGGGCGAAGCCGCGGGTAAAAGCTAGTTATTTATAAGAGTTCGATAGCCAAGCGGCAAGAATGATCTCAAAACGTACTTAGTTTTTCAACTTGCAGTTTTCACACCTGATGGAAATTGATGTGGAGCGCGCTTACCTAGGAAACGCCTATTTACTCTTGGTTTGAATTGGTCCCCAATTTGTAGGGAGGTGGGAAAGACGGAGGCCGGGAGGGTATTACAGACCCTTGCAGTGCGTATACGGAACGTGCGTAAGTATCGGGAGCCAGGTATCGAAACGCTTCATACGTCTTGTCTTTGATACGTCTACTACATAATTGTGTGCTAACGATGCCTAGCAGTTCTCATATAAAGGAGTAAATATGCATGGACAAATTCTTTGTAAGTGGTTGTCGACTTTTAGTAAGTAATTATAATAATTTCTACTTATTTCTTAAATCACGATGATAATAAAATATCTCCGTGATACTAATATTATAAATGGGAAAGTGAGTTTGTTTGTATGTTTGTTCCGCTTTCACGCCGTAACTACTGAACCGATTGCTTTGAAATTTTGCAGAGGTAAAGTTTGACGTCCGGATTAAATAATAGGGTACTTTTTATCCCGGGAAAATCCATAGTTCCCGTGGGATATTCAAAAAACCTAAATTTTTACAGCAATCTATAGCTACATCTATAGGTAGATAGCTAAAGCAAACTTCTTTGAATGTAGGTATAAGGTTGGAATATTGAATGGGAACGGGAAATTCATGTTTCCCTCAGGATGTTAAAAGCGAATTTGACACAGGCAGGGCGGTGGGCAAAAGCTAATGATACTACAGATCTGATATTACTACTACCTACTGATCACTACAGATGTGAAAATGGGCACCATATAGAACTTAGCACTGTACGCTTTTAACAATGTGTGTTTTAGTTGAAAAATGGGATATGGGATTATAATGCTACAAATGTGAAAATGGGTACCTAAACAGGTTTTGAACTTATCACTGTTTCGCTATTTACATTGTGTTAGTTAAACAATGAGATTTTGGGTTAGTAATAATGTAACTGTAATATTTAATACCTATATAAATTCTGACTTACCATTGTTTCACTATAAGCTTTTTTGTTTTAGTTGACATAGATGAGTTTAGATGAGTCAATAATATACAGGTTAATAAATATTATAACTGTGAAAACGGGTACCTATATGACATAGGTTTTAAACTAATAACTGTTTTGCTATTGAAAATTTTCGTTTTAGTTAAGGTATGGGATATGGGAAAGTATAACGATAAATGTGGAAATGGGTGCATCGCTTCTGAAATTGCAAGAACTCCAGGTTAGGTTAGGATAGGTTAGTATGCAGCGTTGCGGAAGAATATGTCAGAAAAACGACGTTTTATCTAAATACTAAAAAACTAAGCCAGTTATCAACAATTCGTTCTTAATATGTGTTTTAGATGAGCAATGTGATATGGGATAGTAATGCTGTAAATGTGAAAATGGGTAGATACCTATATAGATACTGAAATTAGAACTGTTTCGCTATTAACAATGCGTGTTTTAGTTGAGCAATAGAATATGTAACATTAATAATGCTATAAACGTGAATATGGGTGCCTAGCATTAGTTCTGAACACAATTTAATTATGCTACTTTTCATCCCAGTTAATCCTTGGCTCCCACGGTATTTGTAAAAGCCCGAAATTCACGCAAGCGAAGCCGCGAGCAAAAGTTAGTATAATACTATAAACGTGAAAATGGGTGCCTAATATTGGTTCTGAACTAATAACTGTTTCGCTATTATGTGTTTTAGATGAGCAATGGGATATGGGATAGTAATGCTATAAATGTCAAAATGGGTACGTACATAGGTTTGCAAATTGCAAGAGCTCCAGGTTAGGTTAGGTTAGGTTAGATTGCCGGAGCACCGCAGTAGCATGCGCGAGCGATCCTGCGGTGACCCATAAAGGCACAGAGGGTTCCGCTGGGTTTTAGTGGGTATTCTGGCCGCCTCAGTGAGTCCCACATACCCGCCCCATTGCACTGCCCGGGGCGGGATGCGTAAATGCATTTCCCAGCGTCAAAAAAAAAAAAAAAAGGTTAGGTTAGATTAGTATGCAGCGTTGCGGAAGAATATTACCGAAAAACGACATTTTACCTAATTTCTAAGGACCGATTTTTCAATCGCCAGATAGACTACCTGAGGAATGAATTTGAAAGACTACCATACAAAATTTGTCAAAACGTCATATTTATTCCTTAGTAAACGTTTATCTGGCGATTGAAACATCGGCCCTAAAAAACTAAACTAGGTATCAAAAATTCGTTCTGCGGTTTTTTGGATATTATTATCACCGACACATTAAAACAAAAATGACAATTACATCTATTATAGTTTTCGATAAAAATTAGAAAAATGTAGATGTTGGAGCAGTTTTTGGGAGAACAATCGTATTCCTGCTTCGAATTTGTACTAAAGGCCCAAAATAAATTTGAAAGTATTTAAGTATAGTTTTTAAACTGCAGGCCACTGAAAACTAACGCTTACGCCGCTAACAATGTGTGTTTTAGTTGAGCCCCGTAGTTGAACCTATACTGATTAAGGACGGAAGCGGGAAGAGCAGTAAAACTACCAAGCCGATGTTTGTTTTAGTTGTTGTAGTAGTTGACTGTTTATCTATCGCGTATGCTACTTTTTATCCCAGAAAATCCTTGGCTCCCACGGTATTTGTAAAAACCCTGAAATTCACGCGGGCGAAGCCGCGGGTAAAAGCTAGTTATTTATAAGAGTTCGATAGCCAAGCGGCAAGAATGATCTCAAAACGTACTTAGTTTTTCAACTTGCAGTTTTCACACCTGATGGAAATTGATGTGGAGCGCGCTTACCTAGGAAACGCCTATTTACTCTTGGTTTGAATTGGTCCCCAATTTGTAGGGAGGTGGGAAAGACGGAGGCCGGGAGGGTATTACAGACCCTTGCAGTGCGTATACGGAACGTGCGTAAGTATCGGGAGCCAGGTATCGAAACGCTTCATACGTCTTGTCTTTGATACGTCTACTACATAATTGTGTGCTAACGATGCCTAGCAGTTCTCATATAAAGGAGTAAATATGCATGGACAAATTCTTTGTAAGTGGTTGTCGACTTTTAGTAAGTAATTATAATAATTTCTACTTATTTCTTAAATCACGATGATAATAAAATATCTCCGTGATTATGGGTTCCATAACTTTTTAGTTCCAATAGTGTACAAATAAAAAGAAACGTACAGACGGACATGGCATCATAAAAAAAATAGATCCATAATGGGACTAATTTAAAAACCATACAAACCAAACTTATAGAAGCAGCACCTTTGGTCTGCAAAAAGAGGAAAAAGCTCATAAATCGTTGTTACATAATGAACTATAGCAAATGTAAGTAGGTACTTATAGGCTGAAAAGTATAGATATTGTTTCAAAGTGGTGCCAAAATTAGACCTCATTCTGCCTAGGTCTTGAATTATTTGGAGTCTTCATTTTGTCTAAGTCATGGAGTTAACTTGAGGTCCTAAAACGCTTTATAGATAAAAGTCTCCTCTCTTATTTCCATCCGCTCTCCATAAAAAACGACTAACCCACTAGCGAGGGCTGTGTAGTGACTATAAATCTGTCGATATTAACCGGATTAATCGATAAATTAACCGGTCACCTGTCGAAGCCAAACCTGTCGCCGTTGGGTCGGAAATGCACATCCCGTAATGAGACATACTGACTTTTTTATTCACTCTTGATTTGAACTAGTCTTCCAGTACGGATTAATCCAATTATCGAGAAAATGCAGTTTCTGGGCTGACTAAAATCTCGTTATTCTGGTACCTTACATATCAGCAACTACGTTAAAATTTAAATTAACTTTATGAAGTTATTTCTAAAATGTTTGTAGGTTAAACAGGGCCCGGCAACTTCGCGACAATATGGTATCTTTGCACTGGCCCTAAAATGTGTATTTAGGGCCTACAGCGATTCTATAGTTTTTTATAGTAGAAATTTTGCCAGATTGCTACTTTTTGTTTGTATTATTAAAAAGGTTTACGTAAAATGTTCAGATGACCTTTTTAAACTCTTTGCATAACAGTGATTATAAGAGTGACGGTTGTACCTATATTTCTCAAATTATCTCATGTTAAAATTATAGAATACTATTACAATTACATCCATTGTATAGTTTCCGAAAAAATTAGAAAAACTGAGATTTTGGAGCAACTTTTGGGAGAACTTTCTATAGAGAAAATTTTATCCAATCGTGTTTCTGCTTCTAAGCGGTTTTAGATTACTTAAGGACCCAAAATACATGACGTTTAAATTTTAAATTTTGTGTTTATAGTTTTTAAATAAAACTTCATTCAAAATCGCTTAAATACGGCTTCTACGCCGTTAATTTTCTTATTAAAAAAATATGAGTAATAACAATTGTTTCTGGTGTGACTTATAAGTCACAACGTTTCATCATTAACGAATTAACGTTAACGTGCTATTAGTTTCGTGGGTATATTTATATCCTACGCAACATTACATACTCGCAGACTACCAATAAGGAAGCGATTCCACTTATGTCTAATTGATGTCAACAGTTAGGTTAGAGCATAGTCTATGTGCAGAAAGTGTATCGCTGCATACTTTCTGATTTTGGATCGTTCACCGCCAGACTTCACCTAACAATGCTGTGCTAAGTATGACGAATTTGAATATACAGTAGGCAGCACCTTAATTTTTAAAGTGCGAAATTTCACAGATATCGCTAAATGCGATATTGCATTTTATGTAACCAACGAAATCGAAAGTATCGGAGATCATGGGATCTTTTTTAAATTTTGAAACCAAGTTTCTTTTCGGGCGATACGAAAATCCTAACATGATGAAAATCCACGAAATCCCATAGCCTAATAAACTTTTAAATGAAAGCTTCACACACTAGTTAAAGTTCTCGTTTATTGTGTCCACAATCCAAATACACAAAGTATCAAGTATGCAATCAGCTATAACATTTGGTATGAGAAACTCGTTAGCGCGAACTAACTCGACACAGTGCCATCTATCGGGCGGTGGGTGAACTTCGTTTCAATCGAGTATTCCACGAGACAATCGGTTGGTGGAACTATAAAGGGAGATTTTGGTCGAGATAATTATTTACTTTCTGTAACCCATCATTAAATTGGAATTAAAAACTTATAAAGTTATTGCTCTCATTTTCATGGATCATTAGTATAATTATTACGTGTATAAAAAAGTTACAAAGTTTTCATTATTACTATCGCAATTAGTAAGCTAGTTAATAAAGATCGTAAAGAAGTAGGTAGTTTACCAGTCTATTTATCGCTTCCTCGAATAGTATCGATGCGTGATCATTATCGACAACACAGAACGACTAAGTAGTGACTAAGGTTACTAACTGGGACGCACTTCATAGTTACGTCTCCTAAAGGAAAATGCCCCACAAATCATCTCTTGCATACTAATCAAAATCACAATGCAAAACATATAAATGTTGTTGATATAAGGTTGTGAATTGTTATCTTTTTGTAGGTACTAGATTATATTACTTTCAACATGCTTAATGTCTCTTAGCAAAATCACCGAGTCTTGCCAACGAAATTCGAAATTTTCGTGTTTTTATTTTGACAAAATAGACTTATGGCAGTCAAATTGCGGGAATTCCAGTATCATCTTCACGTGTTTATATAAAAAAAAATTGCTAGAAAGTGTGCATGCAGTTTGCGAAATTAACATCGCGAGCGACGACGTTTATAAATCTATGGAAATTAGTCCGTATTGGACGTAGATTTTGCACATCAAGAATTTCGAAACGAAATGGTAGGTACTTTTTAAGATCAATAGGTACATCATCCCCAAAAGGGTTGTAAAGTGAAAGATTTCTTTATATACTTAGCAAAAATACCAAAGGGAATAAAAGTTAGGCATGAACTGGTAACTGGCAATTTTATCAACCTGAATGCAAAGCCTAAAAAAAATGGGTAAACCTAAGCTAAATATCAATATTGAGTAACATTTTACTTCAGTACACTTACATTTTGTTAACTTGTATAACAATACTTGTTAAACCAAGGCACTTATTGTTACAAATATTTGTGAAATCCTCGTATAATTTACATAACTTACGCTAACTCATTTGTTTGACAGTTCAACATAGTCACCGTGGCCTGCATTTTTAACCGACTTCAAAAAAAAGGAGGAGGTTCTCAATTCGTCGGAATCTTTTTTTTTTTTTTTAATTTTTTTATTTTTTTTTATGTATGTTCCCCGATTACTCGGAGATGCGTGGACCAATTTCGAAAATTTTTTTTTTGTTTGATAGGGTATAGTTCACAGATGGTCCCATAGTCATCAAGTCAGGATCTGATGATGGGATCCTGGAGAAATCGAGGGAACTCTTCAAATTTTATAAGAACACTTGAAGTGATTTGGGTATTGTTTGAAAGAGTAATTTTTTCCAGTTAGTTTTATGGTCATCAGGTCGGAATCTGATGATGGGATCTTGGTAAAATCGAGGGAACTCTTCAAATTTTGCTAGTATACTTGAAGCGATTTAGGTATTTTTTATAGTTACTATTGCATTTCCTTGCAGTCATCAAGTAATGACTGTATTCATCAAGTCAGGATGTGATGATGAGATCTTGGAGAAATTGAGGGAACTCTTCAGATTTTAGAAGCATACTTCAAGCGATGTGGGCATTTTTTCCAATGCCTTGCGCATTAGTTGTTTTCCACTAAAAAGTATAAAATAAAATGGAAAATTCTTTCCAAAAAACCAACTTCAAATGCCACTACAAAGAATGAAATAATGTTTAATGTACACCAATAATTCGAAGTCGGGCAATGTTTCGTTCATTCAATAATAGTCCTTCGTATATTGTCGATAATTTTGTCGTTTCTTTGCACATCAAGTTTTATAATAAGAAGGACTGTTAATGATTGAACAAAACATTGCCCGACTTCGAATTATTGGTGTACATTAAACATTATTTCATTCTTTGTAGTGGCATTTGAAGTTGGTTTTTTGGAAAGAATTTTCCATTTTATAGTACGATATAAAAATAAATAAGTCTATTTAGTTTGTTTGTCTATGAAAATAATTTTATGTGACCTCTACTTAAGATTTTACTTTAAATTCGGTATCGCCTGAAGGACATTATCTAGGTACTCGGAAAACTCCATTTTCCTTCTTAGATAGAGACAGATAATCATTTCAACCCCGGGAAGGCGCTGGCATGGGTTAATCAGTGTCGAGAGCGAGACAAACGGGTGGTGTTGGCCAAGGGATTAGGGAGCCTCGCGTCGGGGCGTCAAAGTGCATGCTTTCGCGATCCTTTGGTGCCCCATCTGGGACGCAGGCGGCTCCGCTGGGTTTTAGTGGGTATTCTGACTCAGTCAGCGAGTCCCACATACCCGGCCGGAGACTGCGCGGTTTTGACCCGCTCAGTCTACGGACGGGATGCGTAAACGCATTTCCCAGCGACAAAAAAAAAAGGGATTAGGGAGCCTAAGGTTCGCTGTCGAGCGTCATCAATGACATTCTCGACCGCGAGGACGGGTGGTCACACGTCACCTCCTACTGCGAGGAGGTGATGAACATTAAGGCGGTTCATGCGTTAGTATTAACGATTTCCGAAGGAACATAAAATAGTTATGTGTTCAATTATAGATTAGATAATTGAATTCATATTATTTGGCATTTCATAATCTAGAACTTGTCTCAAAAATATTTTAAAATATGTGTATAACTTTCTCACTAGAACAGTTTTTGTATAGGCTGTTTGCTAAAATAGCAGTCGACGCTCTACGCAGATGCAAGATATTTGCCATGTTTCTTAACACAAACATATAACAATGACATATTTAGAAAATTAATAACATTTACTAAAAAGTGTCTAAAAAAAACACGACTTTCCTAGATTTTCATTCAAAAACCATAAACCGAAAAGTGCCATTTTTAGCATTTTTCGATAAATTAAACGTATTATTTTAGGATAAAATCCAAGATATTTTGTTATTTCTGAATTATAGTAATTTAATTACATTAATATTCAATGTCACTGGTTATTTACTATTTTAATAAGTTGTATATTTATTTTACTATAAATTTTTTTGTAATACCATTTTCAGCGCAAAATTGCGTCAGCGGGAACGAATTCCTTTTTTGTATGGAGCGAAACGCGATTTATACCGTGCCGCATCTTAAGGAGGCTTTGGAGCGGAAGAGAGAGCAGGCTTATGCTCTCCCGCTGCGCAGAAGAAGACCAGGCAGAAGGAGGCGCAGATATGCACACCTTCTGCCTCCCCCGTAGAAACCAGTGAGTGGTACCTACGGTGAGCGCGTCCGGGCTTCAAAGTGCATGCTTTCGCGATCCTTTGGTGCCCCATTTGGGACGCAGGCGGCTCCGCTGGGTTTTAGCATTCTGACTGCCTCTCAGTCAGCGAGTCCCACATACCCGGCTGGAGACTGCGCGGTTTTGACCCGCTCAGTCTCCGGACGGGATAGGATGCGTAAACGCATTTCCCAGCGACAAAAAAAAACAAATAATAACCTGTCAAGTGCGAGTCGGACTCGCGCACTGAGGGTTCCGTACTACAACCGGAGGAATAAAACCATAAAAATCACTTTTCTTATGGAACCGCAAAACTAACTTTGTTTTTAGAGGTTTTATTGTAAATATCAAAAAACTTGAGATATAAGATCTTGTTCAAACCAATTTTCGGTGGAAGTTTGCATGGTAATGTACATCATATATTTTTTTTAGTTTTATCATACTCTTATTTTAGAAGTTACAGGGGGGGGACACACATTTTACCGCTTTGGAAGTGTCTCTCGCGCAAGCTATTCATTTTAGAAAAAAATGATATTAGAAACCGTAGTATCATTTTTGAAGACCTATCCATAGATACCCCACACATAATTATGGGTTTGATGAAAAAAAATTTTTTGAGTTTCAGTTCTAAGTATGGGGCACCCCCAAAATTTATTACTTTTTTTAAAATTTTGTGTGAAAACCTTAATGCGGTTCACAGGATACATCTACTTACCAAGTTTCAACAGTATAGCTCTTATAGTTTCGGAAAAAAGTGGCTGTGACATACGGACGGACAGACGGACAGACAGACATGACGAATTTATAAGGGTTCCGTTTTTTGCCATTCGGCTACGGAACCCTAAAAAAGGGAGCCTAAGGTGCTTTCGTATGAGATCCTGGAAACTTCCAACATTTGCTGAGTCCACTGAGGGGGGTTTAGCGGGTAAAAATCACACATAATCCAACCTAGTCACGGTTGAATATCTCAAAAGAGATTGAATTTTGTTCGAAAGCGATGCAATAGTAATCTTAAAAATACGCATGGAGGGACATAATATAGTTAGAGCTTGTAGTTACGGAACCCTGAATTTAACAAACTAGGAGTACCTATATTAGTAAATAAGCGTTAGCTCCATAATAAATTTCAAAATGTTAAAAACATCGTCAAAACGTTGCGTTACTTTCTCGTAACTAAAAAGAAATAACTGTTAACCATAGTCCATAACAAGATGACATTTAAAAACTTTATGAAGAAACGCACGGTACTTAAATGGAAAACGACTAAACCGCAAAAAACAACGTAAAAATTTAACAACATACTTGACCTTAGCCAAGATGTGCTATTTAGAACCGTTACATTGCACCAGCTGGTAATAGGGTTGTTTATTATTCGCTAAAATAAAATGGTGTAAAAAAAACCGACCAAGTGCGAGTCGGACTCGCGCACCGAGGGTTCCGTACTCAAGAAGTACTGAAGCAAAATAAGCTTAGGTAGTTATAGCTAGGTACTTTTAAGATTCTTTCGTACTAATGTAGATGTAACACGACCAAAACTGTAACGACCAAAGATGTAAAACGGTAATAATTACCTTTGTTAATGAACCGCAAAACTAACTTTGTTTGTAGAGGTTTATTGTTAATATCAAAAAAACTATGCTAGTTAGAGCATTGGCTATAGTTTTCCTGTAAAATATACGTAAATTCCTATTGACCATAATTATTTGAGATTTTTTGATTGGTAAACTCCGGAGATAAGGGGAAGAACGGTATTTTTTTAGACATTTTCCCCGATAAATTGAAAACTATCATGACTAAAAATAATTAAAAATCGGTTTTAGAATTTACAAAGTAAATCCTTTCATATGATACCCCACACAGTACAGTTATCTCACTTTTAAATTTCAACCCTCCGATTTTCCCCCCTTTTTAAATAAGAACAAAAACAATTTCCATTTTTTTTATTCCAGTGTCATTGGGCCACTAATATACACAACTATTCCAAATTTCATATCGATAGCTTTGGTAGTTACTGAAATAATCGAGTGTGACGGACAGACAGACAGACAGACGGACAGACAGACGGAGAAAGTCGCACCATAAGGAGAAAGTCGTTCTACCATTTTGGTACGGAACCCTAAATTTTTAGGGTTCCGTACCAAAATGGTAAAATGTCCAAGTACCATTTTGATTACCGAATGGCGTAGCGGTAGCAAACCTGCCGTCTACGTCGGAGGTCGTGGGTTCGATTCCCACTACTGGTTAATGTTCGTGTTATGAGCCTGAATATGTTCCAGTGTCTGGGTGTTATTCAATATATTATATTTATGTAAGTATGTATGTAGACATCAATTATCTAGTATCCATAACACAAGCTATCGCTTACTTTGGGGCTATATTTATTTATTTATATTTAAATTGGAAGAATACCTACTCGTTAGACGTAAGGGGTTTCGGCACACGAAGCCAGCGAAATTCAAATTTTATTTAGTTTTTCGCGAATAGTACCTACGCTAATTATTATTCATCGCTATGGGCTAGTTGGCTGAGTTTTGCGAGCATAATCAAGAAGACACCTGATAACTGATTGGTTTCCGAAAACTTCTCAGATTTGGAGTTTTTTTAGTAATTAGCTAAAACGTCGTTTTTCCATGATATTCGAAATTTGCCACGAGCCGAAATTTGAATCTGAGCCCTTTCCCCCCTGCCACCCACTGCCCGAGAGGCATAGCAAGTAGCGTAGGAAGTAGGCAGAGACGTCGTGTGGCAGCGATACTCGCCCTAACTACGCCTCGCGCTACGTCCTCGCGCATCGCTCCCTGTTTTGTCGGTTTTTTGGGCGCGAGTCAAAGGACTGGCAATATGAGCGCGAGTGACCTGCCACACACTGCCGCTAACTCATTCGCGATCGAGCGCTTGTATAAGAAGCACGTCGCAAAAAATCATGTCGTCGCCGCCGCTGCCGACCAACGCGGAGTGGAGTAATGAGAAAACATACATTTATATAATTAGCTATGCTAAACAAGCATAGCGCGCACGCAGCCACAGTTTCAACCTCCATTGTGTTGTGACGCGTAGCAAGGGCGAATGACCTAGTGCGGAGCGTCGCGATTAATCGCGCGAGTAGAGTAGTGTGTGGCCACAGAGGGCAACTACGCGGCAGAGCGAGGACGTGCTACGCGGCAGCGCGAGGAGCAGTGTGTGGCGGAGGCTTTTTGAATTGCATACCACTGCGACACAGAGAAGTCAAGTGGTTATAATATGTATAACAAAATGCCGTTATTTATAGAACAATAACAAATAATATAATTATCGATAAAATAAAAATAGACACAGGAACATGTTAGTAGAGCAAAGGTGTTTCCAATTGCGTCCAGGTGACATTATATGTGTCGGGTGTCCTACCTACCACCTGTCATCATAATTATGAGTAACTGGATATTTACACCAACTGAGGTCTCCTAAAGATATATCATAATTAGTTTTCATTGTTTGAATAAGGGTTCAATTTGGAACACAAAAGCGGTGCTAAAAGTACCTAAGTAAATTCTAATTTATATTTGTAACAACTCATAATGTAGTACCTACTATAATTTTTTTACTACATTACAATGCAAGAGTTTCTTTTTTTTGCACTAAACAAGTTAGTACTTGACTGCAATCTCACCTGCGTCTTTGCTGGTAGGGTGGTAACTAGCTACGGCCGAAGCCTCTCACCATTACCATTTCTCACCAGACCAGACCTGAGCCAATTTACAAATTATAAAATTTCAAAGTGGCCCGCGGCGGGAATCGAACCCGTGACCTCCCTCTCGAGCGCGCCGCCACTGCGCCAGGGAGGTCGTCAAAAGTTAAATTATTATAATGTAGTTAGTAGAACTACAACAGTAATGTGCAGTTAAACTTTTTCTGATTTGTTGGGAAAATTGGCTCCGCAGACGACAGTATAGTTCTAAATATTGGATGAAAACTTCGAACTTAGAAGTAATTTGTGCTTTTCACTCAGTTTTTTTTTGTATAAACCTAGCCTCTAATATAACAAGAACAAACAAACACTTTAGTATCTTTTCCGGTTTACTTTTCCCACGCATTTAGATATTAGAAAAAGTAAAAACTCATCGAGTTTCACAAGAAGCATACGTAACTTGTTTAGAGAGACTCTTTTCTCGGCCCTTACAAAGTTTGATGGGCTGAGCTTTTACAAAACAAGTGGCTCATTAAAATAAATTAATGCGTTACAAACTGATAACAAATCGGTCCATGATTACCGTAAATGGTTAAAGAGTGATTTCATAACTAGCGATTAGCGATTACGACCAAAAATCTCAATTAGTTATAGTGAATTGAGGTACGTTTGTATCGAGTAACACTTCAAAGAGAATACGTTGTAGAGTTTGTATCTTTTATTGAATTTCGATTATTCCGGTCTTTTAAAAAATCTGTGCGTTCTATGCATACCTTCTACTTTTAACTTATACAGAAGACGTTGTCACGTTCAATATTGCAATAAAATGAAAATACGCAGTAGCAAAAATAACTACCTACTGAAATATCATCAAAATATAATTTACGACGGATGGATTTTTAGAAGTAAAAAATGTATTTATCGTTTATGACAAGACACAATATTAAACATTATTATGTTTGCGGTGACATAACCGAGGCACATGTTGATGCAACATCCAGATATTAAATCTATCAGACCAATTGATCCAGTATTTTTCCCGAAAACATTACATAATATGTCTTCTGCCCAGTAAAAATTAGTGATGGTAAATCGATGGACTTTTATTTTATTAGTGTTCGAAAGCACGAGCCGTAGGCATGCATAATTGAAATTCGGTTTGCTGTCGGTAATCGACGGTTTTGAATTTTGATGCTACAAAATAATTTCGTGAGTATTTAAATTGAGGAAAGGTAACAGAAAAATGTTTTAGTTTAAATAGTTGTATGGTTGTATGCTCTGGTTGTATGCGTGTGTGGGTCTGTGTGATTCACATATAATTATGTTGTAAAAATGGATTAATTATATTGTACATATTATTATAATGTGCTTGTTAACGAGTTAGTATTTCACTTACCTACATGAAAATTAATAAAAATAATTTTAAGTAACTATGCTTAGTGCTTACTAACGTATATTGCTGGAAGAAATTATACATATTTATTATGATTTCCGATTCTGGTCCCTTGGGACAGCACACTTATCTCGTAGGATTCCAAAAATACGAAATAACGGAATCGATAATTTTTAGAACTTTAGAAAATCGTAGCAGAAATAAACCTGAGAGAAACTGCGAAAAATACCTTCGAACCCTTGATCCTTAAAACGTACATTATTAATGAAAAGAAGTACATTCTGAGATTGAAATAAATGTGAGAAAGTTGTTAGACGTCATTGGAAATTATAAGCTGCATATTATTCATACAATAGCCGTCGAAAGAAGTGCTATAAAAGCCTGAGAAATGTTGATTTGCTTTAATCGCAATTCTTTTGATGGATGTATGGTGGATGGACGGATGATGACCTTATTGCGGTTGATTCCGGGTTCAAGTGTGAGTACCAGGAGTACCATGGAACTAGTTGTTATATACTATCATGACCACGTTAAACAAGTGTGAACTTGGTGAGTTTTGACAGACGTAGTCGCATGTCAGGGTTTCATCCATTAAGGGGCTAAACGGTTTTTTAAGCCATTTTGTTTGAGTTACCTGCAAGCTAAATACCATAAAGATTAAAAATTATAAAGACAATTTCAAATTAAAACTTCATGTATTTTGGGTCTTTAATCTTCTGCTTCTGAATAAATTTAGTCAGAAGCAGAAAGACGGTTGGAAGTTTTCCCAAAAATTGCTCCTAAATCTCTAATTTTATTATTTTATTCTATCGAAAACTACAATTGATGTTTATGCACTTTTTTAATTTGTCTGTAGTAGGTACTAAGTTCAAAAATCGCTCAGATATTTCATATCTTGCTTAGTTTTTGTACCTAGTAAGGCACAACGTAGTTTTTCTGGCATATTCTCCCGCAATGCTGCCTGACGCACCTACCAACGCATTCGTAAGAGCGAGGAGGACAAATACCAAAACCTTCTATGACCTTAACGGCTTATACCGCACTGAGTTTTCCTGCGATGTTGTATATACCTTTCGATTTCATAGGAGGCCGAAGTAACTCTTCTTTTCCGAGGTTGGTTAAGAAAAAATAACACACAATTCTTAGGTAAGAGCTACTTAGACCACATATTATGGGGTCAAGTAGTCATTAGACAACACTAAAGAGCGTTTACAAAATCTGTCAAGAAAAAAAACACCTTTCGATTACCGACTAAATAGCGAGCGTCTGCTAGAGATAGTTGGTAAATTAAGAATCGGTCAAAACATCGATTTGTTTATGTAATACAACGTGCGAATGTAAAAGTTGTCGAATCTAATCGTGTGGGTGATAAATTAAGTGTTACCTATGTGCTAGAGCGCGTTAAATTAAGTGTTACCTATGTCTAGTTATCGGTAAGCAATTATATGAAATTACTCTTGCCTCCATTAAATCGTTCAATTTGATTGAGATACCGCACACGTAATTTTGATGACATCAGCAATAGTTTAGGCCAGCAATAGACTATGCAAATCTATCATCTCTGGTCAACTTCGAAAATATAAGGGGAGTTTGCGCACGCGATAAGAGACGGAGTGAATTGGAGTGACAAGACCGCGGATCCCAACCTACTCTTTAAGCGGATCTTTGCTGCGGACATTTACGGCGCGAGGCGAGTCCATTTTTGTATCGTCCTGCACCAGAACGGGGAGAGTGAGCAATATAGGGACAAAAGAAGCGAGAGGAAGGCGCCCTGGGGACACGCCAAGAACAAGTGTCAAACACGCGCGCTCCCGTTTTACGGCCTTCTTAACCGCGAGGTTGATTGGGCCATAGGTGGTGCAAGGTTGTCCCTATTATCCAGTTAGAAAACACATATGATGATGAATGAGTGTATGTGCATGGATTGGTGTGACAGTTACGCTTGACGGCATAATCGAATTTCAATTCCTTTGGCTTGATTGTACCGCTCAAAACATTGTCTTGCACTGCCCACTGGTGACACCATGGCTTCAACTGAACGTCGCTGCCGATTGGGCAGTTTTAGCTGATGCAGTATGGACGAACTGCAGATTGGTCAAGCTCGCAGCGTCATGTCAATTGGACGATAGAATGCATGGTATATGGCTGGCCTAAAGTTAATTTTGTGATTAATCTCCAATCTGGTAGAGATTTCATGCTCGCCCAACCTCCATCACACATTACACGAACACGGTAATATTATCATGTTCACCAAAATGTAGAACATTCAACCATTACCACGCACTGACCGAAATCCGCGTAACTCGCGTGAACACCTCCGAATTATTAATCTGTGCCTGATCACGATACTTCGTACCGCGTATCACGTTAGCGTTATACAACGTTGCGTGGTGTTGCGTTTCGGACTCCAGCGACAAACAGGGCGTATCCGACACAACCGCCGGTCAAGCGCGAACCGACGTCCAACCGATGCATTTCCGATTTCGCAATGATTGGTTCACTAATAATTTGGTGAAAACCATAAACCTTACCTATGGTATGTGGTCAAAAATTTGGTTTGGGGTTCCGAAATTTAATTTCCAAACATCCTTGCAGTAAAACTTGACACCTCTTGAACTTGACTTGTGTCTTGTTTCGTTTGCGGCAATTAAACCTGTGAAACATAACATTGTAAAAACCCTAAGAGGTCTCTTCTTTATGGTTTCAAAGGTGGAAAATAAACTTCTCGAGTTAATAAACTTCACATAAAAGCTGTACCTATGCGATGGCCAATCCATCTTCGGAGATAGATTGTCGTGTTAATAATGTTCATGCATTTTCTGATCCTGATCTTGATAGGTACCGGTTGGAGGTATCCCAAGGTTTTCTGGTTCGTGATACTGAAGAGATTGTAACCATGTTAGTTAAAGAGATATCTAAGTAGGTACATATTTACCGTTAGCTAATAACATAATACTTTGTTATACGCTAATACTTACTTCGCTAATAGTTATTCGATGACCTTTGGGGAAACTGCGATTTGATTAAAAGCATTCTACATAATAATATGTAATTTATCATGTTGAATGTATGTATATGTTACTGGCAATCTGTATAACTTAGCTATTCTATGACATTACGATGCATTGGCTATACACAGAATTCGCAAAATGTCGCGGTGCAATAAATTGGGAAAACAAGTCGGGATGGCTGGTTGCCTAACAGACCTGCCGTAAAGCCTAAAAGTGCAACAGAAAACAGTCAGTTTTTCCTTCAGTCAGTGCAGCGACATATACGTTGAGTATAATAGTAGTTCTAAAAGTAAGATATTTGCCATTTTGGACATTTTAATATACTGTACTATAATGTATTCTGTGACTAAGGTTGAATAAAATGGATGGATTATATTCGACTCCAGAAAAAACCTAGTTTACGCTAGTTTAGTTTCATATTAAATCGAGAAGGTGTCTAGAGAAGCAATCATAAATATAACAATCCTAGACCGCTAAGTGTACCGGTAACCGGTATAAGTACAGTGGAAGCAAAAAACAGCGGCCGCTTCAAACGCACAGGAAAACTCGCTCCCACTGTACCACATCCGCTATATGTAGACAACATCCGGTTACAGAAAACACGCGGAAGTAAACTTTAATCCCTTGAAACAGAGATGACGGCAAAGATGAGATTGCTCTTTTATTGATCTCACTGATTATACAGTTTGATTTGTATAATATTATACACGTTTTCCATTTGTTTTTACTGTCCATTGGCACGGAATACATAATACCTACCTATAGGCCATTGGTTATAATATGTTATATTATTGATAGCTACAGCTGTATGACAGAACTTTTCGATTTCTAAGATTGCGACGTTTTTGAAAATTTTCACATAAAAGAAGAAATACACGTAATCTATTTTGAAATCAGGTTACAAAATTAGTTAGCAATCTTATAACTCTGTCTATTCGTTTATTTTCTTTTTGACACATGAGACACATGTAGCAATAGCGTGAGACCAGACAGAGACAACGTTACGTTTGTTTCTCCCTGGCCCCTCGCTATTGCTATAATATGTGTCTCATGTGTCAAAAAGAAAATAATCAAATGGACAGAGTATAGAAATCGAAGAGACGTCATTTCTTTGACAAAAACTTTTGATGTTCGTGATAAGCTATTCCAGATACATGTGAGCCAAGTACACTTGAGTGAACTAGAATTCCACTAAACCGTTTTATTTTCCTTGTTGCAGGCGCAAAGGATGGAGTGCGGCACCACAGACTTTAGCAGAAAGCGTGGTGACCAGGTAAGGACCTAAACTGATGCTGAAGCATCATCACACTCCAGACATCTACAACAAACTATCACCAGCTTCCTTCATGTATATTCGGCCATGACATCCCTCCTTTTTAGGGTTCCGTACCAAAATGGTAAAATGGAACCCTTATGGTGCGACTTTCTCCGTCTGTCTGTCCGTCTGTCTGTCTGTCCGTCACACTCGATTATTTCAGTAACTACCGGAGCTATCGATATGAAATTTGGAATAGTTGTGTATATTAGTGGCCCAATGACACTGGAATAAAAAAAAATGGAAATTATTTTTGTTCTTATTTAAAAAGGGGGGAAAATCGGAGGGTTGAAATTTAAAAGTGAGATAACTGTACTGTGTGGGGTATCATATGAAAGGGTTTACTTTGTACATTCCAAAACCGATTTTTAATTATTTTTAATCATGATAGTTTTTGATTTATCGGGGAAAATGTCTAAAAAAATACCGTTCCCCCCCCCTTATCTCCGGAGTTTACCAATCGAAAAATCTCAAATAATTATGGTCAATAGGAATTTACGTATATTTTACAGGAAAACTATAGCCAATGCTCTAACTAGCATAGTTTTTTTGATATTAACAATAAACCTCTACAAACAAAGTTAGTTTTGCGGTTCATAAACAAAGGTAATTATTACTGTTTTACATCTTTGGTCGTTACAGTTTTGATCGTGTTACATCTACATTAGTATGCCTGATTGTTTTGCTTCAGTACTTCTTGAGTACGGAACCCTCGGTGCGCGAGTCCGACTCGCACTTGGCCGGTTTTTTTATTTTTTATAGACAGAAAATGCCTAACGCATACCCCTTCGACAGGGGAAACGAAGGGGTTATGTGGGGCTTGCACCCACTAAAAACTGTCTGTTCCTACGACAAACCTTCTAACGGGAGTACGGGATTCACTATCGTATTCACCGCGCTCCCGCCAGGTCTCGACCAGCCACCTCAGCAGCAAGTCCCATCATTGTCGGCAGCCTGGCCGCTGCTGGAACCGCCTGCGACTAGTCAATTGCATGTTGTCAACATAAAATCTGGAGCAAAACGAGCATTATAATGATATCGCTGAAAAGTCATGGTCATCACAATTAACTTGCTCTGATTGTGACCGTATCAGCTGGCACATTTACATGATACAATCTTGATGAAGTGTTTTATTCGACAGAGCTGATTCGTGTTTAGTTAGAATTAACTGACCAGGACCCACCGATAAGGAACATGGGGATATGGTCATCAGAACAATTTACGCAAACCTTCTTTACACAAGAAATAGGCCGTCTGTCAAAATTTCCTACTAACATGCAACAATTGGCAGAAACCGTCTCCATGCAAACGAGCGTGCAGTCTATTGACAAAGGTAGTCTGTGGCGGGGACTGCGGTCTATAGACAATTATACTGCTGTCGGCTTACTACTGACGCTATTGGTGTCAAAAAACATCTTTGGCACCGGTAAACTTGTCCTGGCGTCCAAAGTGTAGGTCTATTTCGGGACCGTATGTGGTCGTGGATTGGCATGATAGGAATAACACGACATAGTTCGTATGTTCGTATGGCATTCCAAAGCAAACTTCATGGACCCATTGCATCTGTCATTCTTCTTCTTCTCCTGATCGCGGCTTCAGGTTCCTGAGGTCACTGGTGTCCATTGACCGCTCCCGATCTATTGTGACGCCGCCATCTACAGTTATTAGCCAATGCTTGTTGCCGTCAGGAACAGCAGCAGTTTCTTGGCTGGAATTAGTTTAGCATGGCTTAGCATGAATTTGGCCAGAAGGTTGCTACGCTTGTGAATCAGTGCATGCATCTGTCATGAAACACACCTATGCGATTCTGCGTTCTGCATCTGTGTAGTGATTGCATCGGCTGCACAGCCAATGCACCGATTGGCTGGTGATGGTTGCGTTACTATAGTTACCGATGTTTGGGCGATGTACAATTTTATTTACGAGAATCGCGCCACACGTGAACGTGATCCTCCGACTTTCTTTATTTCTCTGCCATAAAAAAGCGCAGCTGCATTAGGGTTGGCAAAGTTTCTCCTCAAAACAACCACCTCCGAGACGTCAACGCTCTCTGACACTTCAGCGCAATTACTGTCAGCACGCGCGCCTTTTTGCCCTCCCGCCACCTGACAGCTGTCAATTATGCAATCTTCATTGAGATCTGTGTAAGATCGATAATGCACACCTGCCCCAGTAAAGGTGGCCGCACTTACCAACAAAACGATTAACAACTTTTTGCGCCCACTGTAATTACTGTATACATGTTTGTAATTATAATTACTTACTAGCTATAATTATATTCGCTACACGGCACAGTAATTATTCTCTTAGAAATTGTTGGTTTACTAAGTTGGTATAATTTGGTGAATAGATAGGTGCTTACTTTTTGGCGAGCTTTTTACAATACAGCATTAAAATAATTTAGTCATTGAACATCATGCTGGCGGCTTGGTATACCTACGTTGACAACTCTATGAAGAATTCTCATGGGCATGTAAGCCTCTAAGATAAGGCAAATTGCGGGATTTTCAGAATCATCGTCACATACCTTTGCCATAAGCAAACAAATGTCTTGTTAGTTTACAAATTGCAAAAATCTAAATAAAATCTGAGTTGAACGTGTAGACTTGACGACCGAATGGCCTAGTGGTAGCGAACCTGCCGTCTGCGCCGGAGGTCGTGGGTTCGATTCCAGTGTTGGAAGAATGTTTTCCAGTGTCTGGGTGTTTTTCAATTTAAGATATTTACGTATATTAGTATGTACACTATGTAACACAAGAGCGTGACCGGCATAATTACCAAAAAAAAAAGAAGTACAAAGGAGCAAAATAGTAAAACACATAGTTCACCATATATACTTAGATGCTTTAATATCAGTAAGGCGTCCAGTCTCCTCCGTTATCCATAACAGACTGGCACCTTCGAGGCATACTTTCGACTAACTTTTCAGCGTAGTCACGGGATAGTGATCTCCATATGGCCTTTAAATTCTGAGTGAGCTCGGCGGCAGTCTGCAGTTTTTTTCCTCGAAGCTTAAGCTTCATCAACGCCCAAACGTTTTCAATTGGGTTTGCGTCAGGAGATTATGAGGGCCAGTCTAATACCTCAATGCCGTTTTCGTGTTTCCACGCGGTGCATAGACGACTTCGGTGTTTGGGGTCATTATCCTCTTGTAATATCCATGATTCATTTGGTCTAGGGAATAGCTTTCGTACAGATGGTAATAATACTTTCTGATATATTTGATTCATCTTTATAGCATTAAGAGCCTCTGTAAATAAGTACAAATTTCCAAAACCCCTTTTTGAGAAGCATCCCCAAACATGCATCTTTACCGGGTGTTTGACCGTTCTTTCGACAAGCCTGTTATCGGCAGTTGACCAAGCACGACGTGAACCACTAGTTGCCTAAAACGACGCTTCGTCAGAAAAGATTACCTTGTCCCAGTCACGGTCTTTGTTTGCACGGGCCCAGGCTATTCTTCTTCTAATGTGCTTATCTGAGAGTAGCGGTTTCTTTAAAGTGCTTCTATATTTTAGCTTTATCTCCAATAAACGTCGTCTAATTGTAGCTATAGATATATTTAGGCCTGTTTTAGTTAGTTCTTCTTGTGCGGATCGCAAAGATATGCGCGGATTTTTAAGAAAAAGATTAGTTATCCGCTTATCCACCGTGGACGACGTCTTCCTCGTTTTACCGCGTTCTGGTAGGTCATCGACGTGTTTTGCTTCCAAATATCGGTTCACCCACTTGTTTACAAACGTCTTCGACTTCTTCATATACTTTGCAGCCTGAGCCGCGCGACATTTTTGGTCCCTTGGGATGCGAACAAAGAAATACGGCCTCATAGCGGGAAGCATACGCAGCACTCATATTGAAAAGCGTGCGCTCTGTGCGAAGTAAACGCGAGAACTGGTTTTGGTTTATAAAGCATCGCAGACAAAATGTTGGGCTATCTGCTCATATTATTTGTTTTGAAAAAAAACCTCGAAAACATTATTTTATCCTGGTCACGTTCTAGTGAAACACACTGTATGTATATTTATCAGTTATCTAGTACCCATAACACAAGCCATCGCTTACTTTGGGGCTAGATTGCGATGTGTAAAATGTCCCGTATATATTTATTTACTTATTTATTTATTTACTTGCAATTCGTTGACATTTTTTATCAAAAAGTATCGCATCACATTAATCTGTGCTTGCTAATATCATTAACACGAAAGTTTGTATGTATGTTACTCCATCACGCCGCAACTACTAAACCGATTTGGCTGAAATTTGGCATAGATATAGTTCGTACCCTGGATTAACACATGGGCTAATGGTTCTCACAGAATTAAGAAAACCCGATGTTACTAGTAGGTAAAATATAACATTCATGCTAGGGATTCAAACCCTGGACCCCCGATTTGGAAGTAGACATCTAAACCATTGAACCATCACTGTTTTCTAGGCCATCACTGCCCTACGAACAATTTATGTAAAACGGTTAAAAACGCTCAAATCTCTCTAAAAGAGAAAACCGGTCAGCGGGCCACTCGAAACTACTCAAATTTACGAGGAAACCCAAATGTGTTCCACTTGAAGCCTGTCTGGTCAGCGCGCGGTGCTCGCTGCGAAACCTGATACCGTGACGTCACACGTCATCTATCACTGGAACCGGCTCGCGACCGGCAGACGGGCTGGCGGAACGGTAAATGTTAGGAGGAAAGCACATTAACGGTGTAGAAGCCGTATTTTGAATGAAGTTTTCAGCCTCCCCCACACAGGCGCGTTATTATCGCGCGATAACATCGCAAGCGTTATTGCGATATCTGTTTTCAGTACATTTTGTATTAAGATGGTCATGTAGTTACACACTATATACGATACTACATACTATATACACACGATAATAACGCCGCAATGGAAGTATATCGGTCGATATTATCGCAAGCGTTATTGCGATATCTGTTTTCAGTACATTTTGTATTAAGATGGTCATGTAGTTACACACTATATACGATACTACATACTATATACACACGATAATAACGCCGCAATGGAAGTATATCGGTCGATATTATCGCAAGCGTTATTGCGATATCTGTTTTCAGTACATTTTGTATTAAGATGGTCATGTAGTTACACACTATATACGATACTACATACTATATACACACGATAATAACGCCGCAATGGAAGTATATCGGTCGATATTATCGCAAGCGTTATTGCGATATCTGTTTTCAGTACATTTTGTATTAAAATGGTCATGTAGTTACACACTATATACGATACTACATACTATATACACACGATAATAACGCCGCAATGGAAGTATATCGGTCGATATTATCGCAAGCGTTATTGCGATATCTGTTTTCAGTACATTTTGTATTAGGATGATCAAGTAGTTACACACTGCTGCGATAATAACGCGCGTTAAGAATGCGCGATAAGAACGCGCGATAATAACGCGCCTGTGTGGGACGACGGACGCAGCGTCCTACTTCCATTGCGGCGTACAAAATGTACTGAAAACAGATATCGCAATAACGCTTGCGATATTATCGCGCGATAATAACGCGCCTGTGTGGGACGACGGACGCAGCGTCCTACTTCCATTGCGGCGTACAAAATGTACTGAAAACAGATATCGCAATAACGCTTGCGATATTATCGCGCGATAATAACGCGGGACGCTGCGTCCGTCTGCGCGTTATTATCGCGCGATAAAACGCAGCTGTGTGCAAGGAATCGGGACGCATTATCGCAATAACGCTTGCGATATTATCGCGCGATAATAACGCGCCTGTATGGGGGAGGCTTAAAGGTTTTTGATTCGTATAGTTATCACCATTATACAGGGTGATGGGAAAAAGATAGTCTTTTGAAGCGCTTACGGGGATTCGGCTCAAGTAGCCCGTGAAAATCAAATTTTATATAGTTTTTCGCATACAGTAGGCTAATTAATAATTATACAAACCTGATACCGTGACGTCACACGTCATCTGTCACTGGAACCGGCTCGCGACCGGCAGACGGGCTGGCGGAACGGTAAATGTTAGGAGGAAAGCACATTAAAGGTTTTTGATTCGTTGAAATAGTTATCACTTATCACCATTATACAGGGTGATGAAAACAAGATGCATTCATTTGAAGTGCTTAAGGGGTTTCTTCGGCTCAAGTAGTCCGAGAAAATCAAGTTTTTATATGTCATTCGTCACTCGTCATCTATCACTGGAACCGGCTCGCAACCGGCAGACGGGCTGGCGGAACGCTAAAATGAGGAAAGCACAATGCTAATTGAAGGTTTTTGATTCATTGATATAGTTATCACTAATAAACAGGTTGATGGGAAGCAAGATGCATCCCTTTGCTTGCGGGTCAAGTAGCCCGTGAAAATCAAATTTTATTTAGTTTTTCGCAAACTGTGTAATTATTAATATCTACTCATACAAACTTTGCCCAAAAATACGCATTTAGTTCATATTGGTTCCCGATAGCTCCAAATCTGGGAAAATGCATAAAATAATCTTTGGGGCACCAATATAGGACGAATGGGAGTTTATAAGCAGGGTTTTTATTAGAAACGAAATCACACAATGCGAAATCGTAGAAATTCGCGATTGTGAGAGAGATAGACTCTACGATTTCGTATTGTGAAGTCAACATCTTCCAAGGGTGCCAGGTGTCGGGACGAAACGTGCGTCGAAGACAATATTGGAAGAATTGTGTATGTTTCATGTGGGCGGTGTTCTTGCATATTGGACCATACAGATTATTTTCAAGTAGCGGATTATAGCAAAACAAAATAATCTGTCCTGCTAATTATGGATTTCCACAAAATAACGGCTGCTTCCATTCAACATTTTAAATTTATTAGATTTATTGAGTGTAATGTAACCACTTTTGTTCAAGCTATTAAACCTTAAACGGTATAAAAGTATAAGTATCTACTGTACGTTAACTTGTTAAAAGGTAGGTAATCAAGATGACACAGGGAATGCTTTCAACAATCTCTCTCGAGTCGTAAATAATGACGCAATGAAAGAAAACTTTTACATTTTTATGTAATGAATGACCCGGAATGACACGTGTTTTATAATGTCACAGTACCATGATACCTTTGTACCAACCGTACACTGTACCTTTACCCTTTCGGATACAAAGGAACTTGAGGGTGCCTGTCCACCAGAGATGTACTACGTTGCTGTGCTACGTTTTGTATATAGCGGCACCAATAGGAATTGCTTTATTTTTTCTATTGTTGTTGCTCTGGAAAAAATGGTTTTTCAGAACCAAAATCTACACGTAATCAAAAAGTTGCAGGCAATACATATGCAATAAATAATAATAAATTGATATAATTGTTTTATACCTAATTAAACTCTCATACACTCTCAACATCTTTTATTTAACACCAAAAACATATCGACTAGGTCTGACATAAAAGTGAGTCATCCGCCATAGATAGACTCCCATATCAGTCAAATATACCTAAGACTTACTGTAACACACTTAAAACGAGACGAGAAAGAACAGACAGACAGACAAACAGACAGATGGACATGGAGCAACTATAAGTTTATCATTGATCATTCTGTGCCATCTTCGAAACGAAAGATAAGATCATTGGTCAACTAAGTAGGTATAAGTTTGTTTACTACTGAACTGTAATAAAGTATTGAAACCTTTTTCACATAGGCCTCAATTATGGGCTCTTATGAAAAGTCATAACTCTACCGCCAGGTTCGGAAGGCAGGGTTGCACCGAGAAGAACTGGCAAGTACCTCGGCACTTGATCTTTTAAAAATGTCATAAGTTTTTATATAAAGATATAATAATAAAGCGAGACCTACCGCACTGCTAAACGAATCACGGTCACAGCATCGGAAGTCCCCGCATTCTCAGGTGTAGTGATGCATCATGCCTCCGCGTGTACTGCGCCCGCGCAAGGATTCCGCGCGAGAGATCAGATTTCACCCGAGCAGCTTATCTCTTTTGATGGTTCCCACGTTTCTCTTGCATTTCACCGATTTGTTATTCGCTTTTAACGTGTGGTTAAGTAAGACGCCATTTTGATGTGTAGTTAAGACGCCATTTTAACGTGTGGTGAAGACTTAAGATTTCCACAGACACTGGCACACTACTAGTTTTGTACAGATAGGTCTGGCGACTTTATCATTACCATCATTATTTGAACCTATTTATGTTCCTATGTTCTATAGCATCATCATTTATCATTCGGCCGCAATGCCGCACAGTCTACAGTTTTCTAATTCTTCCTTTTTTAATGACATCTAAAGAGGCTGCTTAACGAGATTGTGAGCGAGCTGACGCCAGCTACCCCGTTTCAAAATTAGCGCATCTGCTGGTAAATAGATCTTGCAAAATCTGCCAACTTGATTCCTGAATTGTATCAGTAATTGTACAAGCAGTGATAGCCTAAGTGGTTTTGACGTCGGAAAATCCCCGCTTCATCGACACAAGGCAAAAGTCATACAAAAATAAGGAAATAGACATAAAATCATGACCTTTTCATTTTATTTCATAAGGATTTCATTGACATTTGCCGAATTCTGCCACTTTCTTAAATCGTCAGCTTATTCTGCCAGAGTTTTAGTAGATAAAAATCCTACATAACACGTGCCTTCCACATGAGGCTTATGATATCATAATTATATGGAGGATGAATTGCTCCCGAAATGCCCTGGTTTGTCTGAGCAGTGAGCAAGATTTAAGAATATAGGTACATTATTGTATAGCTTACTGTACTATCCGTTAAAGCAGATTATAAGTTGTGGATGGCATTATATGTGCATAAATCAAAATCAATTCGATTGAACACTTATTTTAATTCTGTTAAACTGTAATTTATGTGTGTCTGTTAAATATAATTTGTGTTCCAAAGTACGTTACATCTCCGTCGTAAAGTATCTTCAAGAAACATTTCGCCTGACAGAAATGGCAGTGAAGCAGACATAAAACGACAAAAGTAGGTTCTTCGGTGACCTTTGACCGCAACAGCTTCTCCGCTGAACGACAAATAGGTACTGAGTTGACTTTTGAAAGTATCACGCTATCATTGTGGGATCAGTGTGGGAACTGAAATAAATTTATCTGCAGAAATTTTGACTCCATCGGATTTAATTAAACCACAAGGTCCTTTAGCATTCTTCGTTATTTCATTTTTCAATTGAACACAATTATTTTGCAGACCCGGCGAACCGCGCAAAAAAGTGTCGCTAGTTTACTGGTGTCAAAAATGATTGTTTTGACATCAACGGCAATAATAAGGCGACCGCAGTATTGTTTATAGACTGCGATCCACGCCACAGATCACTATGACCTACTTGTGCGCACGCGCATTTCCACGGGGACGGTTTCCACGATATGGTGGTTTATCAGCGGGTTTGACGGAGGGCGCTACTTTTTTAGGGTTCCGTAGCCGAATGGCAAAAAACGGAACCCTTATAAATTCGTCATGTCTGTCTGTCCGTCTGTCCGTCCGTATGTCACAGCCACTTTTTTCCGAAACTATAAGAGCTATACTGTTGAAACTTGGTAAATAGATGTATTCTGTGAACCGCGTTAAGGTTTTCACACAAAATTTTAAAAAAAGTAATAAATTTCGGGGGTGCCCCATACTTAGAACTGAAACTCAAAAATTTTTTTTTCATCAAACCCATATGTGTATATGTAACCCATATCTATGGATAGGTCTTCAAAACTGATACTAAGGTTTTAATATCATTTTTTACTAAAATGAATAGCTTGCGCGAGAGACACTTCCAAAGTGGTAAAATGTGTCCCCCCCCCCCCGGAACTTCTAAAATAAGAGTATGATAAAACTAAAAAAAATATATGATGTACATTACCATGCAAACTTCCACCGAAAATTGGTATGAACGAGATCTAGTGAGTAGTTTTTTTTAAAACGTGTTGAATTGATATTCAACAAGTCTAATATTTTGTTTAACATTGATGACGACAGATGGCGTGATGTATTTAACTCGCGGTGAAGTTGTTTAATGTTGAATAAGTTGGTTATGGTTATGCGGTTCAAGAAAAGTGGTTTTTATGGTTTTATTCCTCCGGTAGTAGTAGGTACGGAACCCTCAGTGCGCGAGTCCGGTTATTCTTGTATGAAGAAGGTTTACGTTAAATGTTCTGATGGACTCATCTATAGTTTCATATCGGTGTTTGCATGGGCAATATCTGGCTAATGAAGTCACAAATCCTGAGCCAAATGGTAGGTACGAGTACACGTATTATAATGAAGCAATACATATTCTGATGCCGTTTTATAACCGAATGGTTAAGTCAGTAGGACAAGGCATGCTTACTAATTTGCAATTACTAATTTACGAAACTTACATCATACGAAATTCAAAAAGCGTTACATGCAATTTCTTGTGAAAAGCCTAGGGCTCTGGGCTCTGGGCTCTGGGCTTTATAAAAACGCCTACTGATTTTAACTTTTCTTAACTCCTACTCGTAACTGCAGCTTGTAGCAAAAACGCGAATGTTTAGTTTAGCAGGCAGGCTCCATAATCACTCTGCTTTTAGTTTTAGGTGAACACTTACAACACGCAGGTAACAAAACGCAGTTAATTTGAACTCTAACGTTACGCACCTGCGTTTTAACCACAAAGCAAAGATATTCTGTCCTAACATTTTGTAGGTAAGAACGTCAAATATGGGCCACACACATATAGATGGTAGGGCTCACACCTGAGTACCTACTTGGCTAAGAAACTTGTCGCGTTAGCATTGTTCTCGTAAATTGCATTTAAAATGCCAGTGAACGGCCGGAGTCCTAATCTAAGGAGGTCAGAGGTCCTTGAATTGTACGCGGATTAGAACGTACAATCATCACAGATGTCGATTTTTGAACGCAACTTGTCAAGCTTTTTTGACCTCAATTAGCATAGAGTTTAAGGCGTGAGTTGCATGAATGTGGTTGTAAATTTGATGGTAATCAACTATGATGTCAACGGACTTGTGCAGGACAGGAATTTCGAAAGAATATGACTCATAATCGATTCATGAATAAAGTCAGTTTGAATTTATTAGTTCGATGACTTATTGACTTTACCAGTCAAACCATTGTTTGAATAGGCTTTACGCTATACTAACTTAGTAACCGAACTTTTGCAAATGTAAAGTAGATAAGTAAACATAGGCTTATGAACACTTATAAAATAAATGGCGGGTGCACTTTGGTTGATTTTCGGTTTTTCTCAAATCCTGGGAAACCATGGATTTTCCGGGATAAATATAGCCTATGTGTTGATCCAGGATATTGGTAACCTTCCTCCATTCCAAATATCAGCCTAATCGGTTCCGTAGTTTCGACAAAGATGATTGATAATAATCTCGAACGAAGATAATTTCGAGTAATTTTGATACCAATAAATTGACTACTGACTATTGACGATATCTGCAAATCATCTTTGGTTTCGGTATGTAGGAGTATTTCTCCATAAAAACCATGCACGGTGCACCCATGTTTCACCCCCCCTAGTTTTGTAAAATCCTATCTTACTGTAACCTTAGACGTCATAAGGCGTAAGGCAATATGCGCCAAATTTGGAGTTTTTAGACACAGTAGTTTGGGCTGTGCATCGATATGTCAGTCACCAATCACTCAGGCAATCAGTTTTTAGGGTTCCGTAGCCGAATGGCAAAAAAACGGAACCCTTATAAATTCGTCATGTCTGTCTGTCCGTCTGTCCGTCTGTCCGTCTGTCCGTCTGTCCGTCTGTCCGTCTGTCCGTCCGTATGTCACAGCCACTTTTTTCCGAAACTATAAGAGCTATACTGTTGAAACTTGGTAAGTAGATGTATTCTGTGAACCGCATTAAGGTTTTCACACAAAATTAAAAAAAAAGTAATAAATTTTGGGGGTGCCCCATACTTAGAACTGAAACTCAAAAATTTTTTTTTCATCAAACCCATATGTGTGGGGTATCTATGGATAGGTCTTCAAAAATGATACTAAGGTTTCTAATATCATTTTTTTCTAAAATGAATAGTTTGCGCGAGAGACACTTCCAAAGTGGTAAAATGTGTGTCCCCCCCCCTGTAACTTCTAAAATAAGAGTATGATAAAACTAAAAAAAATATATGATGTACATTACCATGCAAACTTCCACCGAAAATTGGTTTGAACGAGATCTAATAAGTAGTTTTTTTTATATTTACAATAAACCTCTAAAAACAAAGTTAGTTTTGCGGTTCGATAAGAAAAGTGGTTTTTATGGTTTTATTCCTCCGGTTGTAGTACGGAACCCTCAGTGCGCGAGTCCGACTCGCACTTGACAGGTTTTTTTTTAATAGGTCTTTACTCTTTAGATTTATGTTAAGTTTCAGTATCGATAAAGACTCACGACTGTCATTTCCATACATTTCTTATTTATCAGTTTTCTAAAGCGTTAACGATTATTAGAAAATAATCGAT
Source organism: Coenonympha arcania (assembly GCA_036785405.1). Lineage (NCBI taxonomy): Eukaryota > Metazoa > Arthropoda > Insecta > Lepidoptera > Nymphalidae > Coenonympha > Coenonympha arcania. Next base: position 2,723,622 of record CM072069.1, read on the forward strand.
AATCGCTAATAATGAATACATCCCTAGATGGGTTGAAGTAAATTATCGTCGCGACTCACAGGCGCGTCTCATAGCAACGGATACACGACACGTAATTGCATGTGATGATTGAGACTTGAGAGATAGTGTGAAAGTTGCCGATTGGCTATTGTGTTGTTTGATGCTTGATTGATGTTTTATTTGGAGAGAGATGATAGAGTTTAGACCACCCACTCTTTGTATACAAGCAGAATTTGCAGAGTTACTGAAAACGGCACCACACTCGCTGATGCCGATCCGAAGTTTTTTCAGGATGTTTTCCTCTCTGTATATTAGGTAGGTCCACTTGCGCAAAACGGCGCGTTAATATTTACATTTTTAACCTTAGAGTCAACGTTTCTCATTGGACAATTTTGACAACTTCCCTCTGGTTAGCGTGTTAACTCTGAGATAACACACTAACCCAGGCCGACGCAAGATCTTAGAGATGAAAAAGTATGTAATGTTTTATGCAAGGCCGTAATTTTTTTTTGTCTCATGTCAGCGCCTTGCCACGCTCTTGATTTTTTGAACCATTTGCTGCGTTTATTTCAATAATTAAATTAAAGATTCAACCCAAGAATCCTCCGCTACTATCGGCATTCATTGACGCTCGGCCATAAAGTTACTTAGGGGCCTTGCATAACAAACAATATTTTTTTATTAATTTTACAAATATTACTAAGATCGTCTGTATATTTTTATAAAGGTAACTGACAATGCGTTGTTTCATCGACAATTACTATCGATATTGATCTGCAGTAGGTACCTACTTGATTAGCGAAAGCCGATAGAAAGGTGGAGGTCATCACGATACAACAGACAGACAGACAGATATCTGCCGCTGCCCCACTTATGCCTTGGTATCGTGATTGATTTGACAATGTAAACGGGCGCATTATCGTCTTATCGACATCGGTATTGCGGCGTGGGAAATAATTGCACGTCACTAAAATACTACCTTTTTGTACTCTACAAGCTAATATTTGACTGCTATCTAGGTGCATACTACTGCATCATGCAGATAAAGATGTTTCCAGTTAATACACAGCATTGCGTCGGAACGATAAATCGCTTGGCGGTTCGTCTTTGGTGGAAGGGTGGTAACTAGCCACGGCAAAAGGCAAAAGCACCCCACCATACCAGACCTGAGCAAAAAAAATCTAAGATTTTCAAGTGGCCCGTGGCGGGAATCAAATCCCCGACCTTCCTACTCGAATCCGAACGCACGCCTCTGAGCCAGGGAGATTTTTAAAAACTTACCTATCACGAAATCTTATCACTAATATAAAGTCCTGGAATGCTGCAGCTAACATAGGCAGATGTATCACTTAACATCAGGTGAACGTCTTCGAGCGCATCTCGTCAAACTTTGGTAAGAAAAAACAATAGATTTATGTGAATCCTTTTTAGCTGCTTCAATAAACGACCAACCAACGCAACGAACAGAAATCCCGAAACTCGTGAGCCATAGAACCAACTGACCATGTTCAACATAATTTATCGAGACAATAATTGATAAATACCCATTCCTATTTGTTGAAGCCTAACATCTGGGGTCTATGGACTCTGAGTTGTCTGTGGCCGACAATGACAGCTCGTTTTTACCGCGCAAAATCACTTTTGACAAGAGACATTTAAATTCATCAAGCAAAATTTTTACGTGAACGTGATGTAAAAAGTTTTACAATTAAAAAACTTCTATGCAGTGCAAAAACTGTTTAATTTGGAACAAAATTCATTGAAATAAAGTGAATATACAACAAAAATGGTGACCCCGACGTGATTCTACGCGTATAATAAACTTCGAAACCGACATCGTGACATCGTACCTACATCTTTTTTGGAAGGCGATCCCTGTTCAGAGGTGAAACAATCCTGGAATCGAGGGAAGTAACGCTCATTCCTTATCATCATCACATCCTTTCATCATCCCAACATCAATTTTGCTTCATTTTAGCCTATTTGCGTCGATATTTTTTCGAAACTTTTTACGTCAACCGTTAAACTTTCACATCAAATTACAAAATATTTCGTTGATTCTCACATCTACGTAGTAATAATACGCCCTGTCTCTTTAAAACACATCGTATTTCAGTACTACAAGTTAGTTTAACGTAAGTTTCGCCGACTTTTCCAGAATTCCGTGAGTTGACTCGGCACTCAAATCACCACTTCGGACTTTGATCCCGCCCGGCTAAACTCTGGTGAGCGCCGAGCCTCGAGTGTGCAGCGGTAAAATACTGCCCGCAGGTACCTATGCGGGATTCGAGGTTGGTTGATACATTGTTTTACTTATTTCTTACCGTCAAAGTTTGATTCTTTGCAAAGCTGTGTCGTTGTTTGCACCTACAAAATGTCAGATCTAAAAGAATTAATTGCACAACGTGGACGTGTTAAAACACGCATTACTTTATTTGAGAAATATTTAACAGCGTTCTTAGATTGTAAATTAAATAAAACACAATGCAACGAGTTGAACTTGCGTTTAAGTAAATTTCAAGATTTATCATACAATTTTGAAGAGATACAATGCAAAATAGAATCTTTAGATCGGGATGAGGAATCCCAAATGCTAGAAAGAGAGGAAATTGAAAACAGGTTCTTTAAGCTAATAGCGCAGGCACAGAATTTGATTCAAGTTTTTGAGAGTTCGAATAAAAATGAATCTGCCTCTGTTAGTTGCTCCGATCAATCTAGGCATCATCATTTAAAGCTGCCTGTGATAAAAATTGCTCCTTTCTCGGGCAGTCCGGAGAAATGGCTTGAATTTAAAGACATGTTTTCTTCGTTGATTGGAAATAATGACTCCATTGATGACATAAATAAGTTTTATTACCTGAACTCGTATTTGGAAGGTTCTGCGAAGGCGGTGATACAATCCGTGAGTGTTTCAGCGGCTAATTATCCGATTGCTTGGTCGCTTCTTTGCGAAAGATTTGATAATAAAAGATTGTTGATTAATGAGCATATTAAGGGTCTCTTTTCTATAGAACCCATTCAAAAGGAATCTGAAAAAACCTTGAGAGACCTGATCGACTCTATTTCAAAAAATTTAAATGCGTTAAATTCATTAGGTGAACCGACCGATCAATGGGACACTCTTATCATATACTTGGCTTCTACAAAATTAGATCCAGTCACTTCTAGGAAATGGGAGGAGTTCAGGAGCACTCTAGACAATATAAAATTAGTAGATTTTTTTAACTTTGTGCGGAATAGAGCAACTGTTTTAGAAACAATATCCGTCGCTAAACCGATTAAAACTGAAAAACGTCACAACTTCATAAAATCAAAGTTGTTTGCAGCTTCTTCACCTGCTTCAAATTCTTTAGATAAAAATAATTGCTGTCAAGCCTGCAAGCAACAACATAAACTGTATGAATGCCCTAAATTCAAGTCCTGGTCTGTCGATGATAGAATAGCAAAGGTTTTTAAATGGCAACTCTGTACCAACTGTTTACGGGGGGGGCACCGGAATCCCCAATGTAAACTAGGGGGCTGTAGGGTGTGCAGTAGAAAACATAATTCAATACTCCATAAACAGTCTTCTCTTCATTATATAGAGCCATCGTCTCCATCTTCACCATCTATGCCATCTACTTCACGTACATCATCTGAGACATCTCAACATCATCAAGGAACCACTACATCTCTTCCAACGTCAAACATAGTAGTTCCTAGTGCCCCATCTCAAACAACACATAGCATGTCATCTGTATGCACAAATCAAGCCCTTTTGTCAACTGCTTTAGTACAAGTGATACATAACAATAAATCAGTACAGCTTAGAACTATATTAGATAGTGGAAGCCAAACTTCATTCCTCACAGAAAAAGCTTGTATTGCCTTAGGTTTACCAAAAATTAAAAAACAAATTAATCATGTGTTTGGTCTAAACAATTCTATGATAAAAATTACAGAACATTGTGACATCACAATTAAATCTACATACAATGATTTCTGTACATCTGTTAAATGTTACATCATTCCTCTTATCAGTGATAAGCTACCTCAGATAAACATAGACTTCAAAAGTCTAAATATACCTAGTCACATCAGGTTAGCTGATCCAACCTTTCATCTGTCTTCAGAAGTGGACATGCTCTTAGGAGCCGACATATTTTGGGATTTACTTTGTTCTTCTACATTAAAATTAGGTCCTCATAAGCCTATCTTACAAGAAACTCAACTCGGTTGGATAGTTGCAGGCCCCATGGGGGGGAGGTATTACGACACATCAAATAAAATTTATTGTAACTTCTCCAAAGATATACAACATCAGCTTTCCAAATTTTGGGAACTCGAAGAGGTACCCCCTATTCATCCTGAATACGATCAACATTATTGTGAACAATTATTTAACGAAACAACATACCGAGATGCAGACGGTAGATTTTGTGTACAAATCCCGTTACGTGAGTCTCCAGACAGCCTAGGTGACTCTTTTCATCTGGCTAAACGGAGATTACTACAAACTGAGAAAAAGTTAGACAAATCTCCGACTTTGCGTGTAGAATATAACAAATTCCTAAAAGAATACGAACAATTAGGACATATGTCTGAAGCCAGTCATCCTCAAGGCTGCTACTTGCCCCACCACGCGGTAGTAAGAGATAATAGTGAGACCACGAAGGTGAGAGTAGTCTTTGATGCCTCTATGAAAACGTCAGATACTAAGACTTGCTACAGCTTCAATGACATCCAATACGTTGGTCCTGTTGTGCAAGATGATCTGTTTTCTATATTGTTGCGATTCAGACAACATAAATACGTAGTTTCTGCTGATGTCGAGAAAATGTATCGGCAAATCCTTGTGCATCCCGAACAACGTCACCTGCAAATGATTTTGTGGCGAGAAAATGACACTCTTCCTATTAAAACTTATCAGTTAAACACGGTTACTTACGGAACTGCGTCAGCTCCCTTTCTAAGCACTCGATGTTTGCTGCAACTGTCGAAAGAGTGTAAAGACGAAAAAATATCTGAATTAATAAAACACGACTTTTATGTCGACGATTTCTTATCGGGTAGTCAATCTGAAGATGAGCTTCTCTACATAATTGATAACGTCACACAGATACTCAAATCTGCATGCTTTCCATTACGCAAATTTCGTACTAATGTTCCTTCCATTTTCAAAGATCATCCAAACATTCAGGTAGCTACTGACTTAGAATTAAGTTCTCAATCCAGCGCTCTTGGCCTCAAATGGGATCCAGTCGCTGACGTCTTGAAATTCCCTACAAAAATTAAAGATACTTCATTAGCAACGAAGCGATCCATTTTATCAAATTCAGCTACGCTTTTTGATCCCCTTGGCTTACTCAGTGCATGTACCATCATACCGAAAATTATTCTTCAAAAACTCTGGCTTTTAAAATTAGACTGGGACGAACCCATTCCTTCTGATATTGCTAATTCATGGGTCAACTTCGTTTCCAATCTAGAAAGTCTGTCGTCACTTCACATTCCTAGATACACGCTTAGTGCTGAACCTGTGGTTATTGAGCTCCATGCCTTTTGTGATGCTTCTCTAGAAGCCTATGCTTCGTGTATATATTTACGATCAATTGACAAATCGGGGAATATAACAGTGAACCTTCTTTGTGCTAAAACAAAGGTTTCTCCAGTAAAGTCTCAGACCATACCAAAATTAGAGCTTTGTGGAGCTTTACTCTCATCTCGATTAGCTTCATCTGTTATGAAGGCTCTGCGACTCCCAGAGACTCCAAAAACATTTTATTGGACCGACTCTTCAGTAGTTCTTGGCTGGTTATCATCTCATTCTCGTGAGCTCAAACCTTTTGTTGGAAACAGAGTTGCCATAATTCAAGAACAGACTTCTTCTGGAGTTTGGAGATATGTGCCAGGCCCTCAGAATCCAGCAGACCTTGCATCTCGTGGTTTAGATCCTAAACTCATTCAAGGCGCAACTTTATGGTGGCACGGCCCTCAGTTCTTATTGAAACATGAAAGTGAGTGGCCAAGTGATCTTTACATGATCCCGACTGAACTTCCAGAAAGAAGGGCAAAAAGTTGTAGTCCAAAAAATGTAAAAAATAATACTACACTTACTTCAACTAAAGGTTTTACGACAACTCATACAAATAAAATCATCAACTTTGACAGATTTTCCAACTATTTAAGACTGATTAGAAGCATGGCTTATGTTTTTAGATTTATTAACAATTGCAAAAATTCTAACCCCAAACGTACTAGTAATAATTTATCAAATGAAGAAATAAACATTGCCCTAACTCAATTAATAAAACTTCACCAATTAGAATGTTTTGAAGCCGATATTAAATTATTAAATAATAAAAAATGTTTGCCGTCTAAATCTCGTCTTCTCTCACTCCGCCCTTTTTTGGACGAGCAGGGTGTGCTTCGTGTAGGTGGACGTATAAAAAATTCAACGGAAACCTTTAACAAAAAACATCCTATTATATTGGATTCCACACATCAATTTACAAAACTGTTATTCGCTTATGAACATAATATTAAACTCATGCATGGTGGTCCACAATTGCTACTTTTCACCGTACGGCAAACTTACTGGCCTATTGCGGGCAGACGGCTTGCACGTAGCACCGTCAATAATTGCAAGCTCTGCAAAATCTTAAAAGCCGATACCGTAAGTCCCATAATGGGCAATTTACCATCCTCCAGAGTAACTCCCAATCTGCCTTTCGAAATTTCCGGAGTCGACTTCGCAGGACCGTTCCCAATGCGAGATCGGCTCGGACGTGGCTGCAGGATATTAAAAGCTTATTTATGTCTATTCGTCTGCTTGTCGACAAAGGCAATACATCTGGAACTTGCATCTGATCTGAGCACCGACTGCTTCTTTCTTTGTCTGAAACGATTTATTTCGCGTAGAGGAAAGCCAACTGAGATCCTTTGCGATCAAGGACGAAATTTTGTCGGTGCAAATAACGATCTTCGTAAATTTTTGCAAACAATAGAAAACAATGAATCGATCACTTCGTTCGCTGCCACTGAGGGTTTAAAATTTACTTTTTCCCCGGCATATACGCCCCACTTTGGTGGACTTTGGGAGGCCGGTGTCAAATCCGCAAAGCATCACCTTAATCGTATGTTAGCCCAAAATCACTTCACTTTTGAAGAATTATCGACGCTTATGGTTCAAGTGGAGGCAATATTGAACTCCAGACCTCTTACTCCACTTTCCTCAGATCCAACCGACCTTCTCCCTCTAACTCCTGGGCACTTCCTCATCGGCAAGCCGCTCACCTCATTGCCATCGCCGGTGCTCCTGGACTTCAAAACAAGCTACCTCAATAGATATCAGCGACTTGAACAGATGAAACAACAATTTTGGGAACGCTGGCGCAACGAATACCTCTGTGAACTACAACAAAGAACAAAGTGGCGCGTTAATGAAGGAAAACTGTCTCCAGGCGACATGGTGATCTTAAAGGAGCCCAACTTGCCTCCTCTAAAATGGCGTATGGGACGCATCTCAAAGATATATCCGGGCGCTGATAACGTTGCGCGAGTGGCGGACGTTCTCACACAAAAGGGCATCGTTCGACGTGCGATTCGGAATCTGTGCCCCTTACTTCCTCAACTCCCTGAAGAAGTTGAGAGGGGGGAGATTGTTGAAGCCTAACATCTGGGGTCTATGGACTCTGAGTTGTCTGTGGCCGACAATGACAGCTCGTTTTTACCGCGCAAAATCACTTTTGACAAGAGACATTTAAATTCATCAAGCAAAATTTTTACGTGAACGTGATGTAAAAAGTTTTACAATTAAAAAACTTCTATGCAGTGCAAAAACTGTTTAATTTGGAACAAAATTCATTGAAATAAAGTGAATATACAACATATTTAAGCGCCGTGTCTGTGAAATGTCGTGATTGGACCAAATAGGGTAATAATTGGACCATAATCGCCCATTGTGGCGAGTTTGTAGTCCGGCCGCGTAATCGATCTGGGTGCATTCTCATCTTGCCAACGAAAGTGACTTAGAAATACTGCAATCGCATAGAAATGTCCAATGATCAACCACTTTTTTAGGGTTTCTTACAAATATGCTAAAAATTTAATATGGTGAAACTTTTTCCGTCCATCCATCCGTCTGTCTGTCACACTCGATTATATTTATTTCAGTGACTATTAGGTAAAGCATTGGAATAAGCGGTATATTATTTAAATGGCCCTACATCATTGAAAAAAAAAAAAAAAAACATTTTATTGAAAAAAGGGGCAAAATCGGAAGGACAAAATTTTAAAGTGAGATAAATATTATTGCGTGAAGGTGCTTACGAATAATCGTGTAATAAAAATAAGACGACGTGGAATTCAACCTACTCCACAGAGATTCAACGTTTATTTGTTAGGCGGTTAGGATTCAGATTTTTCAATCGCCAGATAAACTATCTGAGGAATAAATTTGAAACATATGCCATACAAAATCTGTTGCCATACAAAACGTTTATTTGACTATAGTACTTATACATATAATAGTTTGGGAATTTCTATCTTACCATGGTTCAGGGGGTATAAAATATAGAACTTACCTGATCTGAATTCAATATGATCGGCCTGTTCAATGAATGAATGGAGGTGCTCATTGCATTCAGATCAGACATCGCTGGCATGTTTGACCTAAACTTTCACTACCTACTCTGTTATTGTCGCTGATTTGCAAACTCATCATTACGCGATGTGCACGAGTCGACTCGACCCGCTAATAGGAAGCCGTTACTTGTTATTGTTTGTAGTTAGGTACACTGCTTTGCGAAGCTCTAGTCTAGAGTGCAGCTAGACCTAAACATTGGTAACGATTCTGTTTTAGAGACTCGTCTAAAAATATACTATCCCTTTCATTACAGTCCCTTTCATTATGGTTGGAAAGGGATAGAAGATTGTTAGATGTGATAAGAGGAATGGCAAAGATTGACCCAGCTATTTTTTAAACCGTACAAATTCTGAAAATATTAATTTTTGAATAATGTTTTTCACAGTTTTTTTTTTGAGTAAGTAAGTACCTAAATAACATATTTTTTAAAGATTTTCAAGAAGAATGTTTTGGACTGTCAGAGACTGCAATTAATTATTATTGCTCAGGTCATTTCACTTCGCAACAATGAAAATCCGTAAACTTGGCTTCACTTTTAACAATAATGTCAATTTATTTTTTCTTCCAACTTTGTTTTGATATTTTTGTTAGTCTGGTTTAGTAGGTACTACAAGTATCAAAAGTTTTATTTTTGAATTTTAGTCTGAGCCAGCGAAAGTATGGGAGTAAAGTAGATCCCAGAAATCGACCTTAGGACTTCTCAATTAGGTAAAATACCACCTAACGCACCAAAATATTATTTGAGTCCATCCAAAATAGGTTCAAATTAAAGCTTTAAAGTTAACCACGGAAACAAATACAAGCAGAATGTGTTAGAAAGTCAAGGCGTTAGGTTTGCGGTCACCATTAGACGTATAGCCTAGGTAGGTACTAGGTAGTCTAAGGTACCAGTCGTAAACAACAGGTTTTGTTTATGAAATTACCATCTTCTCTACAAGTCACCGTTAAACCCTTTCACCGGTTTGTGGTTAATAATAACGTATTGGTAGTTGGTACCTATCAGGGTGTATGTACGTTTGTTTGCATGACTACTTATATTATTATGTTAGTTATTGAATTAATATCACACTAATGTTATAAAGGCGAAAGTTTACGTGTTTGTTTGTTACTCCTTCCAGCCGCAACTATGAACCGATTTGGCTGAAATGTGAAATGGAGATAGAATATAGGTACCCTGGATTATTAGGAAATAGGCACCGTTAATCAAAATGTTAACTTCGTCAATTAACGATTAACGAGTTAATGCCCAGCTGTGGACATAGGCTACTTTTTATCCACGGAAAAACCACGGTTCCCGCATTATTTCTGAAAAACCGAAATACACGAGGGCGAAGCCGCTATATTGTTAAAACAACCGGAGGAATAAAACCATAAAAACCACTTTTCTTATCGAACCGCAAAACTAACTTTGTTTTTAGAGGTTTTATTGTAAATATCAAAATACTACTTATTAGATCTCAATCAAACCAATTATCGGTGGAAGTTTGCATGGTAATGTACATCATGTATTTTTTTTAGTTTTATCATACTCTTATTTTAGAAGTTACAGGGGGGGGGACACACATTTTACCACTTTGGAAGTGTCTCTCGCGCAAGCTATTCATTTTAGAAAAAAATGATATTAGAAACCTTAGTATCATTTTTGAAGACCTATCCATAGATACCCCACACATATGGGTTTGATGAAAAAAAAAATTTTGAGTTTCAGTTCTAAGTATGGGGCACCCCCACAATTTATTACTTTTTTTAAATTTTGTGTGAAAACCTTAATGCGGTTCACAGAATACATCTACTTACCAAGTTTCAACAGTATAGCTCTTATAGTTTCGAAAAAAAGTGGCTGTGACATACGCGGACGGACAGACGGACAGACGGACAGACGGACAGACGGACAGACGGACAGACAGACATGACGAATTTATAAGGGTTCCGTTTTTTGCCATTCGGCTACGGAACCCTAAAAACCGGCCAAATGCGAGTTGAAATTGCTCTCTAAGGATTACGTACCATAAGCAATAAGAAGTTTATTGAAAAACAAAATATGAATTGGGAAGTTTTTCTACCATATCCGAAAAGCTTACCTACGTTTAGATAGAGAGTAATTTTCCATGCTTTTGTGAAATAAGAGTGTTCTGTCTTAATTACTTACTAACTCTGTGTTTTTCCTTGTTTCAGGCAAAAGAAAAGAGTAATCGGGAAAATTTGAAAACAGATATACAACATCGGAAAGAAACTTTTTACAGGGTAAGTGCATATGCTATACTTACTAAAATACTTTTTGAAACGATGTTTCTTTTCGGGCGGTATAGTAAAGCAGGGGCTAGTTGGAAAAATGATTCCTCACAAAAATCCTGATATGAAGATCCAGTCGGTTTTGTCGTTGAGATAATTGCAATCAGCTATACCTAAGTATGATTTGATATGAGAAACTCGTAAGCGCGAGATAACTCGACACAGCGCCTTCTGTTGAGCGGTAGTTGAACTTCGTTTTAACCGTGTTTCATATTTTTTTTTAGGGATGTAACGATACATGAATTTGCCGATACGATACCGATACCGATTGTCGAGGAAAATAATCGGCGATACCGATAGCGATACCGATATCGATGGCTTAGTAGTAAATACACCCAGTAAATAAAGAATGATGTACTTTTTATGCATAAAACTTACTTATGTTACATAGAATAAATAGACACTCCATTCTGTAAAGTGTGGCAAAAATGGAAATTAAAAATAATGAAAAAAGGTAAAATATCATATCAACATTTACTTGGGTAACATTTATCAAGGAATCAAATCAAAAGTAAATCAATATTAATAATCAAAGTTCACTTTAGGAAGATTTTTGTTAAGGAAACAAAGTTTATTCAAATTACTAGCAGATAATCTGTTGCGCAAATCATTTTGTATGAGGCCTGCAGTTGAAAAAAGATGTTCTGAGGCAACTGAGCGCATTGGGTAACATAAATATTTTTGTGCAAGCATTTTCAATTTTGGGTGAGATTTTGAGACGGAGTGCCAATGTGGCCGCGAGCGCGTCGTTCTTTTCGCGCGCTCTTCAAACGGTGTATCGGCTGTATTTAAATCGGCGATGCCGATATATCGGCCTGCCGATTATATCGGCCGATATATCGGTATCGGTATCGGTATCGTTACATCGCTAATTTTTTTACTTTTTTCCATTGCAAGCACAAGGGGCTGTTTGTGTAGGATTTTAAACCTCTTGTAACTGATACAATTATCCCCGATTATGTTGTTTCCAGGAGGTCCCGTCGGACGGAGACTCCGCGGTGTCGTCCGCGCCGGCGTCCCTCTCCCCGCAGCCTCTCAACGAAATGTGGGTCAGTATCTCTTGGACTATTATTGACGTGATAACGTTTTATAAATTGATGAACACCAGCAACACACATGAAAAATAGTAACGTTCCGCGTAACGTTCTACCTGAGCCTGTGCGTGCAAGCGAGAGCGCGCAACTAGCGATAGAGAGGCACGATAAAACAAACGATAGAGAGATAGAGATTATGACGTTATCACGTAAATCTATCGTCCGTAAACCGACTTTACAGACAACCAATTTTTTTATTTATCTGCGCTATTTTAGATATTTATCTTATCTTATTTTGTGACCGTAGAGTAGTAGAGGTAGCGAACCTGCCGCCTGCGTCGAAGGTCGTGGGTTCGATTCCCACTTCTGGTAAATGTTTGTGTTTATCATCATCCTATATTATTCGTAATACCGTACCTAAGGCACGGGGCCACCATCTCATACATCGAAAATTGTAGTACTAGAGTATGTTCATAGAGGGCATTAGGGGTAGCCATTTGAAAGAAATTATTAATTAGCGTCAGCTCACTAGCAACAAGCGATAATAATTTGAACTACATTGCAAGATGTGGTACGATACGGTCAGCTAGGCACATCAGCGCCAATAGATGGCGTTTATTTTGTAATTAGATAATTTTATTTTGTTTATGAATGAAAATGTGCATATTTTTTTATAATAATATGGTTCCCGGCTATAGCACTATATTTATAAAGTATCCAACTACAGTTCAGATGTATTTTAATTGTCAAAATACTTTCATTTGTACCGACAATTACGAGGTGGTAGCAGCAGAAATTTTCACACACACATTCAAGCTGTTTACTAATTTCGTTATTATTGACAAATACTCACTAGCCTATTGGTACAAACACTAGCTACAATGACTACGTATACTGGGTTCTATTCACTGACTTGAAATCCTTTTTTTATTTTTTTATTGTTTAAAATTATTATTATATATTAAATATAAAAATGAATTTTTGTCTTGTCTGTGTGTATGTCCTTTATAGAATCGTAAACTATGCATTGATCATGGTGATCTTCAGCAAAAGTGTTGTGCATCGGCCCACGAAGGTTTCAGAGTTAGTACGGGTTGGCGGGCTTCACACACCCCTATCATTCCAATATTTTAGTTAGTGGCGTAGAAACGCGCGCAGGGTAGGTACAGCTAGTATGTAATATAATATTTTTATACCTAAATAGCCTGTATTTGTCCAGCTGAGAGCTGAGAGCTGATGATTGAGGATCTTGGAGACGGGTGAAGAGCACGCTAACGGTATTGGAGATAGGTGGGGGGTGCTCGACCAAATGTCATTTGAAACCTCGTCCAATTACCAATGAGCTGAAAAAAAATTCAAAATGGCGGAAAAAACATGGCCGCCATACAAATTTTGTTGGTCTCTATCTCGGAGGGTATGACAGTTGGAAAAGTGGTTTCATAGCAAAAGATGATCGAAATGGGGATATCTATTTAGTGACAAGAAAAAAATTCAAAATGGCGGAATTTCTTTTTTCATTGTATGGCAATTGGGTACCTGCCCACTAATTTTTGCTAAATCCGAGTATGAGCGACCACGTAAATTGCTACAAGCAGTTACGCGGTCCGCTTTAGCGGGCCGCGCCCCCACGCGAAAAACTAGTTATTATTATATTTATACTATATATAGCTCGATTACCACTCACTCACTCACTCACTCACTGACTGACTCATTGACATAATTGTTCTCCCAGAAGGAGTCTGAAAGCGATATAATGATGTATGGGGGATGTGTTCGGGTGCGGGATTCGAGTAGGGAAAAATTATGACATTTCAGAAAAACAAGATGGCGGCCGACGTGATTTCTGTAACTTTTTTGTTTTCCGACCGATTTCGTTTAAACTCGCAACGATTGTAGATATAAGTAAACGATTAATAGAGAAAATGGAAAATTTTGGAAAAACAAGATGGCGGCCTTTGGATTGGATTTGGAAAAACAAGATCAAAAACTACTACTATAGGCAAATAAAAGAAAGTATATTTATTTATCATAATCATCATCCTCGCAATAGCGGTGGAATAGGTATTGTTACGGCCCCTTGCCTGTCCAGACGAGGGCTGAGTTCCCGGGCCCATAGAGGAACGAGCCCGGACAGGTCGAGGGGGGACCGACTAGTGAGACTACAGTGATCAGTACGGATGACGGTATCCAATCCGAGTCGGATAGTAATATAGTAGTATAGTAGTATAGTAGTCTCACTAGCCGATCAGTGGAATAACAGGCGGCTTTTACTAGACTACTACGGCAATCGTCAACTCGGGCAGCGACAGCCTTCGACATAGACAAGGAAAATAGAAGGCCACTAACCTGGTTGATGCATGCGACGATACTCGATGCGACGCCCCCTGTAGTGGATGTGGGACAGTATGAGACGTGAAAGTGTAAATGTGTGTGTAGGTGTGTGTGTGGGGCTTGCAACCGTAGGGTCTCTGCACCACTCAGCTCCCAGACACGTCAAACACGAACACAGCTCCAATCGTTCGTTCGCCTCCTATGAGTGGGGTGCTCAATGCGTCAGCCCAGTGGGTCACAAACGCAACAATAAACGCGACGGTCAAAATATGTCGAACGTTCAGGCTGGCTTCAAACTCCAACAACACTCAAGCGAATCGATAAAAGTACGTGATTCACGAAACCACAAGGTCAACGGTTAATAACCGCGCGGTCTACAATTATTTAACTACCGCGAACTTTATCGCCGCTCAGAAAGTGTTCCAATCATTCGCAACAATGCACTATCAACACTCAATGTCACAAACACGCGTGCAAAGTCCAAAAACCCAGCGATATCACAGTGCAGGGCGAGGCGGTCCCAAAACAATCAGGTCTGGGCAAACAAAACCGCAGCGCGAAAAACAACTCAGGCGCCTCAAAAAACGGACGTCCCGTTGCGCAAACATTCCATGACCACACACCCGCGCAAATATAAACGTGGCTACTCAAACGCAGCAATTTACGTCTCGCGACTACGCGTTTCAAAGACGACACGTGATCAAAATTACGTCAGCCACGCGCGGGGAACCGCTTAGTTTGTCGGTCGACAGCAGACTAGCTCCACAAGATGAGTTCACGAATACGCACAAAAGGTCGCGCCCCCACATAAAACTGTCGCGGTCCCAAGACGTACGTTTCTTGGGGTACAAACCGCCGGGGCAAAAGGGCGCCGCAAAAAACCCAGCCGCACGCACGGCTGTTGCTAGCTGACTCCGATTCGTACTGTGCGCGCCCCGTCATCGCCGCGTCATTGCAGGCACAAAAAAAAACTCTCGTAACCTAGGCGTGAGCGGGACACGCAGATAAGCGCCTCTGCGGGTTAGCGAGGGAGCGCACTATTCAATGCAAACAAAAGACTCGGCGCGCGCGCCAGCTACCCTGGCGTAAACAATCCCCCGCTCCGAATCTAAGAATGTAGATTCGCTAATCAATAGGCCGTTGGGACAACGTGGCCACGGCACGTTGCAATACTGAGTCCCCTACAAATACCTTGGCCACCCGCGGAACGCCATCCGATCCAAATAACAGTTTAACAATGCGTCCACGACGCAAAATAGTGGGAGTAGATTAGATTCTTTAAGCATAACAAGATCTCCCATTCTAGACATGGCGGTGCCTACATAGTGCTTGCTCTCAACAAGTAAGTCGACGACCTCCTTCAAATAACGATTGGTTCCCTTATAATTAGTCCGAACCAAATCGGGTAGGCCGCGACGGATCACGAGGCGGCCCAGAGTGGCCACGAACGCCTCCGTGCTGAGGGCACTGACAAGTCCCAAGTGAACTGCCTTGGTTGCAAGGCAAACAAGACGCACAAGTAGGCCTCAAAAACCGAGCATTCTTAAGGTTAGAGCTCTTAACTAGAAAAGGACCGGCAAAATCGGTTCCAACACCGGCGAAAGGTCGAGCAGCCCTTACGCGGTCCGCAGGCAGGTCACCCATCACAGGCTGTGCAATGGATGCCTCCAAACGATAGCAAGCAATACAGTTGAAGATCACGCTTCGAATGGTTCGTCGGCCTGCCAAAATCCAAACTCACGCTGCAAAATGGCTGAGAGGGTATTGCAACCCGCATGAGTATTTAAAAAAGCCAAGATTATGGACCGAAGTCCGAAGCCAACACAGGACAATCTCACTGTCCGACCACGCAAAAACGTCCACCATGTTTACCAGAGACTTCCAAGAAGCGTGGACGTGGTTTAGTAACCGGGTCAATAGTTCGGCTCCACAAGTTCAACTTAGGAATTGTTAGACGAGACCTGATAGATGCAACCTTGCACTTAGCTAGGACAAGGTGCAATGAGACTTGCCCCGAAGCGCTCTCCCACCACGACGACGCAATCCAGCGCTGTGATCCGAGATCTAGCAGCGCGCGTACCATTAGCCACTCACCCTTCGGGTTGAACACCCTGACCAAAGCCGTTGGTAAAAGTACAGTCTGGCAGACCGGCTTATGGTCGTTCAAATTGTCAGGTGAGGTGGCGGTGGTGGGAGCCAAGGCAGCAGCAAGTCAACGGGAGTTGCCCCTTTCGGGCAACTCCTCTAGCCTTGGGCGCTCGTAAGGGCCTTCTTGGGGAACTTCGACCACACCGAAAGGTGGGGTTCCCCCAGGGAACACCCAAGCGTCTCTCCCGGTCTGAGGAGGTCTGGCCATGTACGACAGCCGCGGGGCGACGTAGTGCGGAAGGGGGTGTCCAGGCCATCGAGGAAGGTGTCGCTGCAACCTGGGGTATTCAGCCAGAGGAGGGGAGTATCTCCTTGGATCAGGCTGAGCGACGGCAAAACCTCCCTCAGGGTTGACAGAGGGCGGAACGCCCCCGCCCCTGGAGGGCTGCACCCCCGCCCGAGGGGGGGGTGAAGCCCTATCAAAACCAGGGGCCGCACTAACAGTGTCACCACGCCTTCTATCGGCTGGGCCTGTGACCGGTGAGGAGACTCCACTCCTGCCGGGTGTCCGCTCAACCACCTCCTGCCTACCGACGCCATTGCGGTCGAGGCAAAGAATAGGAAGGTGGTTGCCCTGACAATGGGGACAAGGCCGTTGGTGCTGGCAATTTCGTTGTAAGTGCCGACCTAAGCAAGAGTAGCACCAACGGCGCTCCCTAGCGATGGCCCTACGGGACTTGGGCGGTCTCTCCAAGAATTTAGGGCAGTCGGTCGTCGAGTGCGTGGAAGCACGGCAATAGTGACAGGGGGTCACCTCGGTCGCAGCAAGACCACTAAAGTTTAGAATTGGGCGGCGTCCAGTCTCCTGCGCTAATTCTGGCTGCTTGGAACCCCTGGTGGAAGTCGTGGGTTTAGAAGGTGGCGTCGGTCGCGCCGGCTCCTTTGCCGGTGTTCCCGAGGCCACGGCATTCTCCACCTGGCGGCTCTGTTCCTCAAGGAACTTTAAGAGGTCACTGAACGGGGGTATATAATTAGCCCCGTCCCCGCCGTACCTCTCTTCAAATCGGATCCGCAGATCGAGAGGCAGGCGGGACAGAACCAGGTGAAGAAGCCAGAAGGACCACTGATCCACCGGTAAGTCAAGTTGTCGAAGGGCGTTGCAAGCAACCACGACTGGGTCAATGATCACCTCCCGGAGACGTGCTAGGTCTTTCAAAACCGGGAGGGATATTAACTCCATCATGTGCGCGTCAGCAAGGCGGCGCACATTGGCGTAGCGCCTCTCGAGGAGTTCTCTGGCCGTGGAGTAGCTGGCGTCAGACAACTTCAAATGGCAGACTACCCCAAGTGCCTCCCCTTGAAGGGAGGTCCGCAAATAGGCCATTTTTTGGCCTGGGGATAGGTCGCGGCGGGTATGGACTAGACTGTCGAAGATGGAGATGAACCCCATCCAGTCTTGAAGCCGCCCACCAAAGTGTGGAAGGTCCAAAGTAGGCAGCCGACCCAATAGGGCGGGCTGCGGCTGCGGGCGAGGCGACTCGCACAGAATGCTCTGTCGAGCCTCACGATTCATTTTGGCCCCAGCCTCGAGCACATCGTCGGTGAACTCGAAGAACTGCTCGTAGTCCTTCTGGGCCGATTCT
This sequence comes from Coenonympha arcania, assembly GCA_036785405.1. Lineage (NCBI taxonomy): Eukaryota > Metazoa > Arthropoda > Insecta > Lepidoptera > Nymphalidae > Coenonympha > Coenonympha arcania. Next base: position 2,741,636 of record CM072069.1, read on the forward strand.
CGCGCCTCGTCGTCCTCCACTGTAGCAAGGAATTCCGAATAGGCCTCTTCAAAATGGGCTCGTCTGGCTGGGAGCTGCTCAAGGCGGTGGAGCAAGCTAGCCGTCCTGTCTGGACGAGTAATAAGCGCATGCGCGCTAGCTGCCCACCGCAGCTCATCCTGCATACGGCGCACCGGAGGCTTATGCGAAGGCATGGCGAGACTGCGCGAGAATAATTACAAGGAAGCACGAAACCAAAAAATAAACAACAAGGAAGTAGAACAAGCACAGATGCAAACACCAACACGTGCAGAACGCTAATCAAGGTCGCGGTTAACAAACGCGCGGCACGCGGTAAATAAACGCGGCGTTGCTACAAAAACGCATGGTGTAGCGGTACAATAATCTGTGGCCGTTAACGCGGCGTATCGGTCCGACACGTGGCGTACCGCGCCTACAAACGTGTGACCGACAGAGATACGCGACGAATTAAATACGCGCAACAAATATCGATATCGACGCGCCGAACGTGTAAAAGCCGCTTAACCAAAAGGCGCGAAACCACGCTCTGCTACCAAATGTTACGGCCCCTTGCCTGTCCAGACGAGGGCTGAGTTCCCGGGCCCATAGAGGAACGAGCCCGGACAGGTCGAGGGGGGACCGACTAGTGAGACTACAGTGATCAGTACGGATGACGGTATCCAATCCGAGTCGGATAGTAATATAGTAGTATAGTAGTATAGTAGTCTCACTAGCCGATCAGTGGAATAACAGGCGGCTTTTACTAGACTACTACGGCAATCGTCAACTCGGGCAGCGACAGCCTTCGACATAGACAAGGAAAATAGAAGGCCACTAACCTGGTTGATGCATGCGACGATACTCGATGCGACGCCCCCTGTAGTGGATGTGGGACAGTATGAGACGTGAAAGTGTAAATGTGTGTGTAGGTGTGTGTGTGGGGCTTGCAACCGTAGGGTCTCTGCACCACTCAGCTCCCAGACACGTCAAACACGAACACAGCTCCAATCGTTCGTTCGCCTCCTATGAGTGGGGTGCTCAATGCGTCAGCCCAGTGGGTCACAAACGCAACAATAAACGCGACGGTCAAAATATGTCGAACGTTCAGGCTGGCTTCAAACTCCAACAACACTCAAGCGAATCGATAAAAGTACGTGATTCACGAAACCACAAGGTCAACGGTTAATAACCGCGCGGTCTACAATTATTTAACTACCGCGAACTTTATCGCCGCTCAGAAAGTGTTCCAATCATTCGCAACAATGCACTATCAACACTCAATGTCACAAACACGCGTGCAAAGTCCAAAAACCCAGCGATATCACAGTGCAGGGCGAGGCGGTCCCAAAACAATCAGGTCTGGGCAAACAAAACCGCAGCGCGAAAAACAACTCAGGCGCCTCAAAAAACGGACGTCCCGTTGCGCAAACATTCCATGACCACACACCCGCGCAAATATAAACGTGGCTACTCAAACGCAGCAATTTACGTCTCGCGACTACGCGTTTCAAAGACGACACGTGATCAAAATTACGTCAGCCACGCGCGGGGAACCGCTTAGTTTGTCGGTCGACAGCAGACTAGCTCCACAAGATGAGTTCACGAATACGCACAAAAGGTCGCGCCCCCACATAAAACTGTCGCGGTCCCAAGACGTACGTTTCTTGGGGTACAAACCGCCGGGGCAAAAGGGCGCCGCAAAAAACCCAGCCGCACGCACGGCTGTTGCTAGCTGACTCCGATTCGTACTGTGCGCGCCCCGTCATCGCCGCGTCATTGCAGGCACAAAAAAAAACTCTCGTAACCTAGGCGTGAGCGGGACACGCAGATAAGCGCCTCTGCGGGTTAGCGAGGGAGCGCACTATTCAATGCAAACAAAAGACTCGGCGCGCGCGCCAGCTACCCTGGCGTAAACAGGTATACCTACCACCTGTATAATAGGTAGTCCGTTTTGTCTTTGTTTGTCAACACTAATTTGACATTCGAAGGAAAAAGAACAAACAGAGTATAACTATTTCACAGCTATTTCACATTTATGAATAAGGGGGTTAGTATAATACTGCGATATAGTTCATGTTTTCAAAAGAATTTTTCCCTAATTTCTTCCGAAAATTCATACAGTTGGCAATACCTGACCAACGCAACGCAAACGTCGAAAACAAAGTTTTAATTTTGTATCAAATGCATACAACGAAGAGCGGCAACATCGCTTGCTGTCTTATTTTATCAGCGAACTGGCAACGCAGCATTTACTTACACGCAATCCAGCTGATTCGCCATCTATTAGCATTTTCATAACTGCAACTATTGCCAAAGCAACGTCATCTATCGGGGTTCGATCAAACTGTTCCGTAGCAGCAGCGCCTCCTATTTTTAAACTTATTATCTGCTATGAAGCTACTCGCAGTAACAGCGCCATTATTTCCAGTTTTATCCGTCGGGTGGCCCACCCGAAGAAATTAAGCTTGTCGCATTTCTTTCTTCGTGATGGGGTATCTGTACTAGTATAGTATTATATTATCTGTGCCTAAGGTAAGTACAATTATGGTATTCTGCGGTAATACGTTTAATAATAATTTGCTAAGCACCTTGAACAGGTATTACCAAGACGTGACCTGCTTCCCTGTGACGTTCTTAATGCGGTTCATATGCGTCAGTAGTCTATACTATACCTACTTACCCACGAGAAGGTTAAATACCTCGCATATCTCTAGGTATAGGTACCTTACCTACTTACCTAGGTACGTATTTTTCCGATCACAATCCGATATTTCCCCATATTCTTACTTGCCAGCTGACCACTGATGGAATAGACAATTTGTGTGTCTATTTGTGTTCAAATCACAGGTTGTATCTCGTAAATATAATTTTGATACAATAATTAACTGAACAGGCAAACGTTGTTTTGTAATTTCTAAATCTAAGGTATAAATATTTACGAGCTACCGAATGTAGTCAAAGAATATCATAAAAATCGGTCAAGCCGTTTCGGAGGTGGTTTGGTTACAAACACTGACATGAGAATTTTACGTATTAGAGATAAAATTACTAATATGTCATGTTCATTCAGAAACTTCTATGTATTGGCACCCTTTTTTACCATCGGTTTGCCTTGACTTAGACTTTACTACAATTTTCTTAAAAGTGTGCGAAGCCTTCCAACCCGCACTTGGCCAGCCTGGGCCCTGGTGAGCTATGGCCAAATCCCTCTCCTCCTGAGAGGCAAGATAAATTACTCCCGGACCTATCTACCTATTACAGCTTCTCTGTCGCACAGATTAGCATTAGATAATTCTGTGCTCTGTCGTTTTAGATCTTTCAAAATCTTACCTTGCATTTTGTTATCTTATGAAATAATCAACATTATTCATTATAACATGCACAATTATGCATCTGTACAAGGGTAACACAGCGATTACTTATAGTGATAAATAATCGTAAGTAATTTTGATAGACAAAGAGCTACTCAGCTACCTGATTCGAGCGGTCAATCCTCTATACACGCTTTATGTAGTTTGGATTTGTTACATTACAACTTACCTACAACTTATTCAATTGAAGTCTGCACGCTGTAATCGATTTTTGCCTGTTAAAATAAAATAGCAATGTTTATTACATTACAATAAGGTATGTCGTCTTACATGAAAGGCGCTATTATAATAAAATATTCGGGCACCTGCGATCACTTTAGAAGTATCAATTAATTACGCTGTTTGGTACTTTGAAACGGTTTTGGAATTTATACTAGGTCATTGATTAAAGAGACCAAGGGTCCTTGTGTTACCTTATCCATTTTTGGCTTCATTTTAACAAAATAGCCAATATTCCTGTATCCCGAATTCCCGACCAACGACTTCCCTAGCGCAGTGGATTCGAGTCGAGTTCGCAGGTTTGATTTTTGCCACGGGCCACTTTAGAATTTTATAATTTCTACTTTGTCTCATGTCTGGCCTACTTACTGGTCTAGTTACCTCCCAAGAATCCCAACCCAACCGACAAAGACAAAGGCTTCCGGCGCGATGCTGTTTAGAAAACGTTAGGGGTTGCTTACTCTTTCCAAGTTAGTACGTTAACATCCTCGGCTGCATCGTCACTTACCATCAGGTGACATTACTTGTTGAATGTAAAAAAAAATCAGTAAGACCAGCATTAAATAAGCTACCGATTACTACATCATACTTGAAACTGATGAGAGATATTTCGATTTCTTCGTTATCTTTTTAACCGACTTCAAAAAAAGGAGGAGGTTCTCAATTCGTCGGAATCTTTTTTTTTTTTAACATAAATCGTTAGTCAGCTCTCAGACTATAAATGCAAGAGGCAAGTAATGTTTGCTTTGTGTTCAAGCTATTTGCTCTGATTCACGATCAAAGAGCTGCACTCGCCACACGTGTTCAGTTTCCACACACATTTAGCTTATTTATTAGCGTAGGTATACATATAGCTCCTAAACCATGTAAATGGGTTTGAACTTCGAATACCAGAAACTGACGAGTTTACTTACCCCTTCCAAGTTACTACGATATTATCTACTTTCGGGTCACTTACCAGCAGATAAGATCGCAGTTAAGGGGTTTTGGCCAAAGTAGCCCGCGAAATTAAAATTTTATTTAGTTTTTGGCAAATAGTTTTCTTCCAAAATTCTCATTCACCTCATATTGGTTCCCGAAAGATTAATTCCTACAGTTTCCCAGATTTGAAGATGTCGGGAACTATGTGAAGTATGAATTGCTGACCAAAGTTTTTTAAGAAATACATGTATATGTAGTCATAAGACTCATTGCCAAAAGCTAATGATAATTAGTCCACTATTTGCGAAAACTAAATAAAATTGGAAAACGCAGTGTTAGCAGACATCCGACCAGATGGACTGACGACATTGTCGCTTGAAGGCGCTGGATACAAGTGGCGCAAGACCGTGTGGGCTGGAAATTATTGCAGGAGGCTATTGTCCAGCCGTAGACGTCCGTCGGCTGAAACGAACGAACGAACGAAATTTTGTATTTTCGCGCCTGGGTGCATCCTAAAATACTAACTTGTGTCTTGTAGAGTAAATAAAAGTGAGTTCGACCCAGTGACACAGTTCGAAACTCACTTTAAGTTTCGAATTCGTGTTTCTCGTTATAAAATCGAATAGCAAAGCAGGTCTAATAGCTAGGCGCGTTCTGTTTGCCAGTGACCCAGATTATACTCCCACATACTAATCGATTATAGTATCGATTATGGAATTCGGATCGGCCTTGAGTCCTCATGTCAAGAGAGGATCGCAAATGCCGCGTTGCGATATGTGTGGTGTCACCCACTAAACTATAGGCGCCTAGGCTTGCGTCATTGCGCCTTTGTTGTGTAGGGTGTCCACGATACAGGCGAGTGTGGATATATTCGATACAATTTCGTACGTAAATAATAATTATTAAAACAGTGTTTCTTTTCGGAGGGTATAAAGGGCGTTAGGCGAAAGAAAATGGATTTTTCACGAAGAAAATCTTCGAAAATCTAGAATAAAAGTTTCTCTTACTATAGTTAACAGAATAGGCATGCATGATATCACGTGTACAGATTACGGTATGGTATTGATGCCGCTAACGCGCGGCATCAAATATGAAAATATAAAATGGCGTTTTGTTTTAGGTGTTATTCCAAACTTTGTTTCTACTGTGTGTCCCGACATTCATATATTTTCAACTTTACTAAAGTAATATAAAGAACATAATATATCTAGGGATAAACGTGGAATTGAGGCTAGTAATACTCTATTTCGTAATTTTTCTTTGAAATGTCAAATTGTGGATGACAGAGAAGGACAAGCCAGCAGAAACAATTTGGATGTTTCTTATTCCTTCAATACTGAACTAGAAAAAAAATATCTTAAAATGTAGATTTATTCCTTTGATGAACGATTGGAAATTAGTTCAAACATATTGGAAAAGCGGTAGATTAGTGGAGTTCTATTTTGTCTTTTTCCTAAATTTTTATGCTCTACAAGTTAGTACTTGACTGCGATTTCACCTGATAGTAAATGATGATACCGCAGAAGATATTATCGTACTGGTGTGGATGGAATAATCCGGAAAAATCCGCTCGGTCGCCACCGCGGGACTTACAAACACGCAAATCCCTGCGGACGAAACCTAGTTATGACGCTAATAACATTAATAATCATTAGAAAGTGGCCGCCCTTGAGACCTGTCCCCGCTGTAACGTGTCGTGGTGTCCACAGTCCTGCGCGCAGTGCCGGGCGGCGGCGCGCGAGTGCACGCGGCTGTCGGACGCGCTGCGCGACGCGCGCGACCAGCTGGAGCTCATGGAGTTCCGCCTGCTCGAGCTGGAGGACGCAGCCCCTGATAAGGTGAGGAACCGCTTCACTTCACCCCGCACTTCACGCGACCGCGACGGTGCGAGAATATCGGTGTTGTGGACTGTGCTCTGTGCTGGTAGTGATTAGTGGTTTTATTAGTTTTTTTTTGAAAAAAAAAACAATAAGTACTACAAAAATGGCGCGGGAAGTTAATGGTGTCTTCAATACAAAGTATTTTCCGGTAAGTAAATAGTGCTATGGTGGTAACAGTATCTGTAGCTACTTATTAAATTTTTAATAAAAATTAAATTAATAGTTGCTTAAAAATAACTTCAAAAGTGTCTGTGATTTCCAATAAAGGAAATAAATTTGACGACCGAATGGCGTAGTGGTAGCGAACCTGCCGTCTGCGCCGGAGGTCGTGGGTTCGATTCCCACTACTGGTAAATGTTTGTGTGATGAGCATGAATGTTTTCCAGTGTCTGGGTGTTTTTCAATATGTTGTATTTATATGTATATTAGTATGTATGTATATTTATCAGTTTTCTAGTACCCATAACACAAGCTATCGCTTACTTTGGGGCTAGATTGCGATGTGTAAAAATGTCCCGTATATATTTATAAAAAAAAAAACAAAATAAAAAAACAAAAAATACATAGTAAATAACAACACTTATTAATATTAATAAAAAAATGCCTACTGCCTAGGGGATTATAGATACTTACTTACAAGAAAATAAAATAAAAAACATTTTCGCTTCTCAATCAGGTAGGTACCTACTTCCTCGTTTAATTAATAGGTATGTGTCAAAATTTTTTAGGGTGTATTTTTTAGTAATATTGAGTCTACGAAGGAAATAATAGCAGTCTAACCTAACCTTAGGTAGGTTAGGTTAGTTAAAAGTCTATAAGGATCTAGGAATTAAGATCTCAATCTGATAAATGGGTGCAGGCATTAGTCATAACTAAGTATATAAGATATCTAGGTAATAAGTAAGTAGGGTACAAAATAGCGCGAAAAGTTAATAGCGATTGTAAAAATAACAGATTTATTTATTATTCATTTATTACGGAAACACGTGAAGTGTACGTATTTCCGGGAAGTAAAGATAGGCGTAGGTAAGTCGGATAAATATAATTTCCATTAAAATATACTATAATATAATGAAATCGGTATATAATATTTATATACCGCTTTCGAATTAACTATCAGAGATTGTAAAGAAAATGGTTTCAGGAGAAACAAAGTTGGTGCTTGGATTTCTAAGATTATTTTAAGAACTTACCTATTTTTCTACCTTTTTTATTATTTTGTTTATCTACCTATCTGTGCCTATTATATGCGCAGAAGTGGTAAGGTGACTAGAATAATTGTGCCTAATTGTAATTTTATACTGAGTATTTAAGAATTTTAATTACACATATAAAACACGCTATCGCTAACATAAATTTAAATGGGTATCTACCTACTTGTATTAATGTTTTTATTATCGACATAATATTATGGTATTCTGTGCTATCGAGTAAAAACATAGTTACATCACAGGTAAATATAAAAAATAATTTTTAAAACGTGTTTAAAACATTGTTTATCTAATTTGCAAACCACTCAAACTAAGAAGTTGACAGGCTCAATGGTGCAGCAAGGATCGTGATGAATGCGAGAGAAAATATTTTTTCAATAAGCAGATTCGTTATTCGTTACAGACCATAGTTGAACATTAATGTTTTGTCCCATTAGCCTTAAACCGAAGGCTCTGACCAACAGACCGAGTTGGTGTTACCTAGTTTCGAAGTAAGTAACAAGATTTTAAACCTATTTGTATTTCTTTAGTATAGTTTTTGTTAGCTTCATCTCAGTCGAAGAAATATTGCAAAAAAATTAATCGAATTAATTCCGTTATTTTTTATTCGGATAGTCTTTAACACGGCTTTTTATGTATTCAATTGAATCCCGTAGTTGATAAGCTACCTACAGATAATTTTTTAATAAAAGAATTTTCAAGTCAAAGATAATAAACGTACCTTATTCCAATGACTTCTATGTATCCTATACTATCGTCCAAGATCCTACTAGAAGTCATTGCCTTATTCTTTGATCTGTGGGGTAAACAAGTAGTAGGTACCTAGATTAAATTGAGAATCTCTATGAAAGTCCAAAAACTATGAGAAAATAAAAACAAATAAATAGATAAGAGAAATAAGAAAATAGAAGGAAGAATACATAATATAATATAAGGAAGCAAATTTGCAATAAAGGTATTTATATCAATGTAGATAAGTAATAAATAATCATAAAAGTGGATTTTCTTTTAATATCATCAGAAAAAACGTACCTACTATTTCATATATCAATTCTAATACATGTTAAATCTAAATTAAGTCAGTTAAGTCGCTGACGAAAGTATAATACAATTCAAAGGACCAAAAAGGATCAAGCCAAAGTAAGTATCGTTTAGTCACGCAATAACTTACAGGAAGTGCGTTGACGAACATAACGTAACGAACTGTCTGTTTAGTTTGCTTCAAAAGAGAATGAGTTGTCAATTTTGTTTAACTAAAGACTATTTAAACTAAATTTCAATTTTCAGTAAGCAGTTAAAATCTTTGACTGTTACTTTTCAACGTTATTGGTTACTACGGATCTACGATAGGATCTGTAAGTTATCTAACATCAGCGATAACAAAGGTTTTATTTGTTTTTGAAGAATAAATGCATCTTTGCCTCTAGCAAATAATAAAAATGTAGGTACAGGACGTATTAGATTACCTTCTACTAACTTGATCGTAGGTAGGCTTTACATTGTATTTTAATAAAGGTATCATTGCCTAGTTCATAATTAATGCAAGCATGTGCATAGATATTAACTCGTGGGTCTATCTTTCCATTACCATTTCCGTAAACACCACCTTCCGTACCTACCTACGTAAAATCTTACCATCCACACAAAACATCTGAACTCTGTAGATACTTAGGTATAGATTTTTTTTGCAATCAATGCACTTTTTTCAACTATGATGGTTTTATATACTTACCTGTGGGCTCATATACTACTTATATAGACTGAGTGAGAAATAAATAGAGTAATGCTCTAAATGTCTAAGCAGTTAACATTATCAGTATGATTGTATACGTTCGATTATAAACCACGTGTACTCAAACTCCTTCTCTTTTGCCTTTACCCACTTGTGAAAACTTGTCATTAGCTATAAGATAATTAGATGTAAGACTAGTCTGTAAAATTAAGCTGTAAGTTTTCCAAATAAAATAAAATAAAATAAATGCTTGCATTGATGTAAAGGACACGCCATCAGACGATGTGGCAATCGTTATAAAATGTTATAGGTATATTGATTCATGTATTAACAGGCGGTCGTGACTTTTAGTAGAAGATGAAAAAGTAAGTAAACTTGAATAATGTGACATAAGTAATCTATCTATCAGTTACTATTACACATAAATTATGGTCTGTAATATTTATAGTCCTCCAAGTCTTCAATAACCAAGTCTTTAATAAGAATACCTTAGGTATGTCTTAAAACTAAGTAGTGATTCAGTTTAGACGTGTAGTGGACAAATATGTTTATCAATTTCTTATATTTATTATGCTCTACCATGTTTTCGTGGTAAACAGATTTTTTTATCACGCATGAGCAGTTAGACTGCCAAGGCTAGGTATGTTTTTCAACCATAATGTTCCTAGTTGGTCTACAAGTATGTGTCTAACTAATAGAGTTCGTAATTTCCTAGCATGAAATGGTTTTATCGTTTTATTGCAAGATTACCTACATTAGGTAAAGGAGAACCACTATGTTATTATAGATTTTCTTTTCCTTTGGTATTTTATGTCATGACTGCTACTGCCACTGGTATTTAAAATTTCTTAGTAATTGCATGTTTTATAATGTCGTAACTTAACACTATCAATGAAAATTGTGACTTAAAAAAAACACTAGAATTCTGCGATCCATTGGCGGCCGTTATAGTAGCGTAAAAAATACACATTTATCTACATTGTTTACTCAAACGGAGGCCGTGTTTGAGAATCTTGGCAATTATAATTAAATAACTAATAGACGAACCAATTTGGTTGCTTCGATAGTCCAAACACCAGAATTACTGTTAGGCTTATGAGATAGTAACACGGCTACTTGGGATGATCATAATGATATCTGACAATGTCACTTGCGGTTCTCGTTCCTAATTCTAACAAAATAATATAAATCTCTGTAAGTATTAGCTGAATTATTAGCTGAATTCACAGAGTAGTTTCATGTTTATTGACTTTGCTACATGTAGACCCTTATTTTTATTAATTTATTATTTATCGCGCTATTAAAAATCTGCTACCGAATCGAAACGGTTTTCAGTCAAACTCAATTCAACTTTGGTAATTACAAATCACCATAAACAAGTTGGAACGTCTATAACAACTTTATTGAGTTCGATACAATCAAAAGGATATTGTACCAAGGTCGTGGCTTACTGAGTCGTAGAAAATAAATCTCGTTAGACATTATTGTATGTTTACGTAATAACAGACACTCCGATCTCTTTGTTTTGACCGTATGAAATCTCCATGAAAATGCGGTTGCGAAGTGTTTTTGTCCCATCCAGTTTAAATGCCTGTATAGTAAACTGACTAATTCGAATGACGAACATAATAATTTACCACCTGTGTTACCTTAAATTACTAAAATGTATGTATGTATGTGTTATCTATAAAAATTGATTGCCGAATGTACTTAATACGGTTTTTGGCTATGAATGTTATGACCGATATAATAAAATTTTAGGAGGAAAATTTAAGAATTTTTATTGTTGGGAAAATACTGTTGACGCGGGAAATAATAAGGATAAGACTCATAGGAAATATCTCTATTTTCTATAAAAATTCAAATATTTACCTAGATATTGGTGTTTAGGTAATTACTGACCAATTTTTTGTTAAAAGTAATTAATCTAAATCAATTATTAAAGAATTGATCTAAGTGTACAAAATACCTACGGCAGATACTTGTTTGATGCCTAAAATGCATTTTTGTACTTTTTCTGTGCGTCAATAAAACGGGCCCATTATATGACGTAGATATATGGGCTTAAAAGCTAGATAAATAAGTATTTTTCGGGAACTGTAAGAGAGAAGAGAAGACTCACGACTAGGCACACACGCCCAACCTTGGGGTTAGATGATGAAGACAAATAATGTCCCTAACATAGTTCATAAAATACCTAACTGTCGCAAGAACACTGCGTATAGTTCATTGCACGATGACGCGCCCCACTTTGTCAAACTCCATTCGAATCTATAAGTGCCTAGATAAATAATAATATGACGTCTCAAAGTCTGCACACAAGCTCTACATACAATTTTGGTGCTACCGTTTCCTATTTCCGTTTGCGCGCAATTAAACTATTTATTTATACGCTCGAGTACCGTAACGCGTGTCAGATGTTTAGCGAAAACAGCTCTCAATCTCCAACTGATATCACAAGAAAACCAGTTTCATTTCCTGACATCACAAAAATGTAAAGAATTCATAAATTAAATATGCAGCGGTGGATGGTTTTAGAAAAGTTCGAGATGAATGTTTTATGGCAACCTTCCACAGGTTTTTCCGAGACAAAAAGTATCACACCATTGAAACGCGGCGAATGTTTTTCCATGTTTTCATTTGATTGATTGAAAAATATTGGAAGATACAATTGATTGAGAAATATAGGAAAAAGAATATTGGATACAGCTACTGGCACGTAACTTGCAAGGTTTTGGAGTGGTGGGGAAAGTTTTCTCATCACTTCGTGCAACGAAATGCAAGAGAACAACAGCCAATTGCCCAAAACAATAGCGCGCTCGAAGGGGCCTAAAAGCATCTTCTGCCCATCTGCAAGTTACGTGCCGGCAACTATCCGGCAACTGACTTCTTGTTTCGCAAGGCTATTTAACAAGGTGTATTGTTATAATACAGGGTCAGTGTTTAAAAAATTTGGAATCGAATTCTTGATCGTCGCGATTGCAATTTTCCCGAAGGAGTTTGAATATTAACGGACTATAAAGGCGGGCGAGATCTTAAATTTCCGCACAAGTGGAAGTTCGCATTTCAAAAGTCGAAACCTATTCTTTTCGTTACAATATGGCCGTTTATCCACCGCAGGTGCCACACGTCAACGACAACGAAATTATTTCTGACTGAGATCAGTATAAAGCAACGGGCGCCATAGCAAATATAGGTACATGACCGCTTCTTTGGTGCCGTCTTGTCGTTCTACCTTAGGAGCTAGGGCTGCGGTGGAAAGACAGCCTTAGGTGTACCCTTTTTTTTTTCTTTTTTTCCTTTTTTCAAATCTGTATCCCGGCAATCTGTCATCGTCGGACATTGGGCCGTGCGGTTGTTGGTAGCAGTCATTTCTTGCTTCGAGCAAGGTATCCGTCCCTTGACGGAGCTTCCTATGGGCTGTAGAATCTGTGGGACAGATCGGAGACACTATTCCTTTTTAATCTACGGAAGCGGAGACTGTCCTCTCCCTCCAGTCTGCTTGCCAAGCTATTTATGTGAGCCGCGAGTCGCTTCTGATATTTCACATGTCTTCTCGTCTTCTTGTTCTAGCTTAGGAGCTAGGGCTGCGGTGGAAAGACAGCCTTAGGTGTACCCTCTGTCAAGAATATTTAAAGTAAATCGCTAGAATGTAGACCGTTTGCTAGTTGTAAAGTTTTCTGCATTTATACGTCTGCACTGCCCTCGCGTTACGAATTCCATGATGAAGGTAATTGAGCGTGATAATTGGATAATACCCGCTCTTTAGATCACATTTATAGAGCCGCTGTTTGCCGGTATTTATTTATAGAAAATACCAAGTTTAGATCGCATGTAATTTAACTCTATACCAAGGTTTTATTTTTGGGTTAGGTTAGGTTAGGTTTTTTGTAACATTTTATAGGTAGGTATAATTTTTCCAAGCCAATAAATTCTAATTTTAAAAACTTTTTTACTTCAAAAGTGCATCGACGTTTCTCTCGCATTTGTCAGATATATTTCACGAGATATTAGATAGATAGATATACCTATTTAGATAAGATAAGATAGATACATAGATAAGGCAGACCGTGGTTGTAGCCTTGCCTATCGATTATAATTTTAACTACCTATTAACTTATCGCTTATCTATGTTACCTATAGTGTGTTAGTTATATATTATAACGTGTTAGTTTTTGTGATGCATTTTGATTAAGAAATTTTTAAAACGTACTTCGGCAGTAATTTCGCCGAAGAATAATAATCAAAGTAAAAGTTTTTAGATAGAGAAAAAAGGCGGACTGCTTGCCTAGAACGTAAGTAGGTAGTTAGTTACGTACGCATGTAGGTACGTACTGTACATACCAACAAGGCCGCCATTCCCAACAAACGTCATCACTCGTCAGATAAAAAAGACGTTGTCATAGTTAAATACATACAGAAAAGTGTGCTGTATTATATCGTTGGGTATTTTGTTATCAAATCAATCTTTAAGTAGGTATACCGTATACCTACCTACACTTTGATCTTAGCCAAAAGGCCGAGAAGCGATAAGTATTTAGTATACCGTATACCTAAGTAAGAAAATTATTGACAGTAAGAAAAAAATCAGTTTCATGTAAAAGGTCAAGCTTTGTTTAACGAGGTTCGGTCTAATTTTTTTATGGTCATTGTTCTTGTGCAGAATATTCATATGGGCGATTTTATTAATTTAGATTACATTATTAAGGTAACACGTACCTAACTACATACTAATGTAATATTTGTGTTTATAATATCACAAATGGTTTGAGTGGGTAGTAGTGGATATATTTTTTATCTTGAACGTGCTTTTCTATGATACTAAACTAAACTAGCTAAACCTACCGCACCTAGGCGAATTAATTTGCACCTATTGCTTGATTATCCGATTTTAATTAAGATTATGTTGTACAGTCGTTGCGGCATCCGAAATTTCGCAAGTTTACTTTAATTAGAAGATAGTTGCGTTGAATAAAACAATCAATTTCACGGTCCACGCCTCTGCTTGCGCGGAAATAATTTAACCGACGACGCGACGGGAGGAAATCTTTAAGCTGTTCGCACATTACATCGTGCGCCGAAAATAGGAACTCAGTGAATTTGTCCAGTGTATAATTTTTGATGGGGATTATTCGCAGACTAACACCCGGTCTCTTCAACTAACTTTTTAGTAAAATTTAAATATGGTAAAGTATCACGAATGACATAAAGATCAGACTGCCATCTTTATCTTTACTTTTCAGTAAAAGTCAGTTGAAGAAACAGGATGTAGGTAAGTGCTGCAATGGCCATCGATATGGGATGAGGGTAATAATTGTTATACTATCTATTTGTGCATATTTTTAATAAGTAGGTACTTACTTTTCTCGATTCTCCGAATCAAATAAAATCAAGCATATTCCGGATACTTAATCGAAAATCCGGATAATCGATTCAAATCAAATGATAATGTATTTTATTATGTAAAGGATTAGGTATAATTACATCATTCAGACCTTCCGAATATACACAAAAATCATAAAAATCAGTCAAGCCGTTACGGAGAAGTGTTGCTGTTGTGAACGTAGATTTTTATAGTTGATAATTATATCTTTATAAATGCACTAGTTCTTGCCCGCGGCTCCGTCCGCGTGAATTTCGGTTGTTCGTAAATCCCATGGGAAAGATGGATTTTTCCGGGATAAAAAGTAGCACGAGTTATAAGCTAAGTATCTATGTTCCAAATTTCAGCCAAATCTGTTCAATAGTTGCGGCGTGTTACAAAGATCCATCCATACCTTACAAATACAAACTTTCGCGTTTATAAAGTAGGTACCTACCTAAAGGTCTAAAGATAGCCGACATTACAACTAACTAGCATTATATTTAGTAGTGTTATTATCTCGCTGCAGACACGGTCATAAATCATTCGAGTGTTTCGCTTTTGTTGTTTTTTGTTGAGTTGTGCATTACTGCAGAACAACAAAAGCGAAACACTCGAATGATTTATGGCCGAGAAAGTACGCAGCAATGTCCGACAACCTTTAGATCCCTATCGAACGAGAAATAGACACAAGCTCTTTTGTGCCTTTTGTATTCATAATCTGAATGCTAACGAGTGCCAACTGCCAGGCAACAATGCCTTTTTAAGAGCCTTTACAATATTCCGTAGGTGGGTATAACCACCTCCAAAAACAGTATTTGCCCACGCAACTCGTGTTTCCTAGCTAAAAACAAATTAGCCTGCCACTCTGTGTTGAAGATTTAGCCGAAAATCACATGCCTACCTAAAGATTTTTTAAATATTGGAACATAATTAAGATGAAACACGGTGGGTTAACTACGCAAGCATTGAAAAATATTGTAAGTACTTTAAATAAAGACCACAGTGGACATTTTGTCCTTTAGAAAATAAGTTATGTCTGGGGTTTCCAGGCTCTAGTTCTATAGTCGGTATTTAGGTAACAACAAGTAAGGATTTTTCCATTTTCAGTGCTTTGTATAACAATATCTCAGGAGTCAGGACGCACTGCACCGCGCTCATAATCTAAAGACGGTGGCATTTTGCTAATTTCGTTAGCAGTGCAACTGTTTCTCCCTAGAATTATTAACTGACACTGTAGTGGCGCTTACCAGTGGGTTGATTCTAAAGATGTAAATTCAACAAAGTACAAAATGTATGAAAATGATCGCTAAAGTGGTCACGTGGCTTCCACGCATTCTTATAAATATTTTGAATTTCTTTCGAAAGTGATGCAATTTGCAAAGGCAATCTTAAAAAATAATATATGGCTAAAACTGCAGTTACTCGTATCTAATACACACAACACGAGCTATCGCTTACTTTGGGGCTAGATTGCGATGAGTGTAATGTCCTAATACATTTATTTCGTTCGCAGGGTGCTAGGGACAACCTAACAGACTCGGATTCGGGCTGCGTGTCGCCAGGGTCCCGCATCAAGGACTCCGCCTCGCCCGAGCTCAAGCGCATGGACTCCGGGTACAAGTCGCCGCGCGCGCCGAGCAGCCCGCGCCCCGCCCGGCACCTCGCCACGCCCAGCGACGACTTCAAGGAAGACTTCGCCAAGGCGCAGGTCGGTAACGAAGCTCGAGCGCATGCACTCCGGGTACAAGTCACCGCGCGCACCGAGCAGCCCGCGCCCCGCCCGGCACCTCGCCACGCCCAGCGACGACTTCAAGGAAGACTTCGCCAAGGCGCAGGTCGGTAACGAAGCTCGAGCGCATGCACTCCGGGTACAAGTCGCCGCGCGCGCCGAGCAGCCCGCGCCCCGCCCGGCACCTCGCCACGCCCAGCGACGACTTCAAGGAAGACTTCGCCAAGGCGCAGGTCGGTAACGAAGCTCGAGCGCATGCACTCCGGGTACAAGTCGCCGCGCGCGCCGAGCAGCCCGCGCCCCGCCCGGCACCTCGCCACGCCCAGCGACGACTTCAAGGAAGACTTCGCCAAGGCGCAGGTCGGTAACGAAGCTCGAGCGCATGCACTCCGGGTACAAGTCGCCGCGCGCGCCGAGCAGCCCGCGCCCCGCCCGGCACCTCGCCACGCCCAGCGACGACTTCAAGGAAGACTTCGCCAAGGCGCAGGTCGGTAACGAAGCTCGAGCGCATGCACTCCGGGTACAAGTCGCCGCGCGCGCCGAGCAGCCCGCGCCCCGCCCGGCACCTCGCCACGCCCAGCGACGACTTCAAGGAAGACTTCGCCAAGGCGCAGGTCGGTAACGAAGCTCGAGCGCATGCACTCCGGGTACAAGTCGCCGCGCGCGCCGAGCAGCCCGCGCCCCGCCCGGCACCTCGCCACGCCCAGCGACGACTTCAAGGAAGACTTCGCCAAGGCGCAGGTCGGTAACGAAGCTCGAGCGCATGCACTCCGGGTACAAGTCACCGCGCGCACCGAGCAGCCCGCGCCCCGCCCGGCACCTCGCCACGCCCAGCGACGACTTCAAGGAAGACTTCGCCAAGGCGCAGGTCGGTAACGAAGCTCGAGCGCATGCACTCCGGGTACAAGTCACCGCGCGCACCGAGCAGCCCGCGCCCCGCCCGGCACCTCGCCACGCCCAGCGACGACTTCAAGGAAGACTTCGCCAAGGCGCAGGTCGGTAACGAAGCTCGAGCGCATGCACTCGGTATACAAGTCGCCGCGCGCGCGAGCAACCCGCGCCCCGCCCGGCACCTCGCCACGCCCAGCGACGACTTCAAGGAGAACTTCAAGGCGCAGGTCGATAACGAGCATTCAAGATTATCATACAATAATTACAAACCTCGACTTGTTTAAAACTTAGCACTCAAAGCCTATTGGAGACCCTTTTTTATAGACAAAAAGTGCCTGACGCATAAAACGTTTCCCATGATGGAGGGATTATGTGGGAATTGCACCCACTAAAACCCGTGTTTTGCCCCGACGGACCATGTCAGAGCAATAGGCCCTGTCGCTGCTGCCGCCAGCCTGATAGCCGTGCCTGACGAACTTGGGAGGCGCGTCGCGAACAGGGCGTGCCACGTTGAAACCCCTTACCGGTCACTCGCCACTCACGGAGCTTAGAGGAAGGTGCTCGCCCTCAGGTAACCGGTGTCGGTCGTGGGTTATTAAAAGCTTGTAATAATTGTTGTTGGCAGGTGTTGGCGGACGTGCTGGACAGGAGCTCGGAAGCCAGCGACTCGCTGAAGAGCAACCCGGTGAAGGAGCACCTGGAGCAGATGATCCTGAACGCGGCGTCGGCGGAGGACCGCGGCTGCCTGGAGCAGGTGCTCATGATGCTGTACAACTTCCAGGCGCTCAGCAGCTCCGTCAGCGAGGACGAGTGCTATCAGGTGCCCAACACTAACCCTTGAACAAGCCTTCAATAAGCCATGCTGCTATATCCATTTATAACAAGAATGAGGATATTGAATGGAAGTAGGGTTATTTTGCGGATATCCATAATTAGCAGGACAGATTAAAATAAAGTATGACTCTACGATCTCGATCTCTATGTTAGTTATAAGTTAGACCCAGAAAGATTCATAATTCCCGTGGGATTTGGGAAAAACCGAAATTCACGCGGATGAAGCAGCGGGCAAAAGCTATTATAGTACTTACACAAGTCGTTACCATGAAGGTGCTACTTCAAAAACTGAAACCTTTGTTCGAAAAAAGCGAACCTAGTTATTGTCATTGTCAAAACCTTCAAACATAAATCAAAGCCACAACAAAACAAGTCATGTAATCAAAATCAACAACAACCTACCACTATTAACCACCCACTTAATTTCCAGACAAAACCAAGAAGAATATGTGATCTGAGACTAAAATCCGATATCGACACCTCGCACAAAACTCACAAGGCGATCGCGACGGTCACTCCATACCAGCAGAAGGGCTACAAATGCGACTCACTCGAGAGCCTCTGTGAGGAACGGAAACCCAGCAACGTACTGCAGGAGAGCGGCATCTTCGAGGGCGTGGAGACGGAGTGCAGAAGCACCCAGACAGACATCAACGACAACTTTGAGTACAGCGGAGAACTCAACACCGAGATACAACGACTGAATAGCATAAGGGAAAAGTTAGAGAAACAAGGTATATTTTTATAACTTTTTCTTTATGAGATCTTGTTGCTTTAGTTTTTTCATCCCTCTTTTAACGTCACCATACTCTCTTCTTAATTTGTTTAATAGAACATCAATTCTGGCCTTCGCCTACAACAAGTCTAATCTTAAAAGGTGCGAACTCTGCTCTCCAATTGGCTGAAGTTATTGTTTGACAATTGAAATCGAGAGTTTTCATGATTACAACGAATTCATTTTTCTTGCATGGTCGGTTTCTTGATTCCTTTTTCTTGTTTTCCCTCCATTATTTTTTTTACGTTATTTTGAGTTAGCCTGTTGAAAAAACACGTTCTTCATTTTCACACGAACTTAAAATACGTACTTCAAAAACACTTTCTTCTCTATAACAAGCCGGTATCTATCCGTTTTTGAATATCTCTGTATCTGACTGTATAATAGTTTACTCATTAGCACGTCCTTTAATTTCCAAACAAGTAACATTTTTATCAGAATCGATTGAATCAAGTAGGTTGGCGATCTAAAGAATTTTGAGGGATTTTCCGTCAGTAAGAAATGACAATACATTTGTTGTAATAATTTATGCATTGGGATCTCTTATAAAGTAAACTACATGTTTGTTATTTTTCAAGGTGTTAAAAATAGGACCCTAAGTAAAGACGACGGGGATAGCCTAGAATGCAAGTGCGTGAAACTGGGCAAGAAACACAAACAGTATTACGAGAGGAGGCTCAAGTTTCTGGAGGGAAAAATATCGATATACGAAGCGGCGCAAGATGTTAAGGAGGCAAAATTAGCGCAGAGGTTGCAAAAGGAATATCTGCTTGAAAATAAGATACAAGTAAGTTGATACCTTAACTAGGCTACGTAAGCGTACGTACTTGTCATATTAGTAGACGTGTTAGCTATTTTCATGTATGATAGACGACCGTCATACCTTACTAATTATGTTCATGAGTTATGTTCCCGATACTTAATAAATCGCTGACTATGATTCTTATTTTGTTAAGAGTATTCAAATTCACAACTGGATTTGGAAAGTTAGTTATGCCAGTAGCTATAGACTTATCTATTCCATTTTCATTCCATAGGCGTACCAAAAGCAATCTTAAAATGAAATAGATAAGTCATATGGCCAAACTACGAGTCTAAAAGATTGTTTTTTGCTTGAGGGATTTAGTCAGAAATCAGAATTGAACAATCTGGGGTGTTAAGTTATAAGACACCATTCAATATAAGCACTTCATCATAAATTATGTTATATTATTACGATAATTGTTATAAAACTAGTGGTTAATAAACATTCACATATGCATAAGCAATAAAATTTAATTTATATGCAAATTTTGTTTTGCAGGAACTCGAATCGCAGTTGCTGGACCTTCAAGATAAATATGAGAGGCTAGAAGAGGAGTGTTGTGAACTAGAAGAAATAGAAAACGACACTCGCTTACATTGGCAACAGTGAGTATTTTTTAAGATGTGTTGAAATTTGACGAATTTTGGTAGCATTTTTCTGCGGTTCATAAACGTGGATCGTGGAATTCAGACAAATATCACAGACAAATACCTACGGAAAGGGTTTTAAAGAAAACAAAAAAATTCTTGAATTTCTTGTTCATAATTTAATGAGGACCAATCGGATATGACGCACTAAAAATTCTTATTTCGAAATCATTCCAAAGGAAGAAGTAATAACTAATAAGCCATAGCTGCAATGGAGGTCTTAGTTGTATCTCATAATTATAAAGCTAACTCCTAATGCTTAGCAAAAGACCCGAAAGCCTTCAATATATATTTTTAATAAATATATATTGAAGGAATGGATTATATTTTTCAGGCTTGAAATGGACTATGAACTGTGTTCAGCGCAACTGAGAGATATGACGGAACAGAGGGAGTGCTCACGGGCACAGGCGGAGCGACTCATGGCGGAGCTAGCCAAGCGGGAGTGTACACTTAAAGATAGAGAGGTGAGTGGATGATGATGAGTGGAGGGATTGTATTGGTTGTGGAGTCAATAGAAGCTCTCCATCTAAAGATTGAAAGTATCAATATCCACTACACATCTACACACCCAACGGGAATCTAACGGGATCATCGTTTTGCCAGTACAGGTTCAATTTTTTTTTTATTTAGTGAACGCGAGCAAACGAGCAGGCCTGACCTGAATTCACCTTAACCTGATGTCAAGCGATCACCCCTGCCCATGGGACATTTGCAGCACCAGAGGAACTGCAAATGCAGTGCCGGCTCTTAAGTAGTTTGTTTGTCCGCCCCTTGAATAACCTAACATGTTATAGCTTTGAGGATAATGCTACTGGTAGCCGATTCCATAGTTTGCACAACTCTGGGTCTAATTAAATAATCGTCATTTCAGAATGAATTGTTAACGAGGTTGGAGAGTTTAGAAAAGGCAGTACCAGCGTTAATAGCGTGGAACGTTCTGCAAGCCGTGGGTGCTACTATTTCAACTGGTAGTCAGGTACATTAATTTTCTTACCTTTATTTGGTTTACTATTTTTTAAGCTTTAAATTGCTTCGCAGTTATCAACTAAGATATCTTATTTTAGAGACCTGTTAGATTAGGGAAATCTTATTGATCTAACCTAATCTAAATTTGAATTACAGTTTGAATTTGAATTGAGTTTTTAAATTAAATTAAGTTTCTTGTGATTATCCATAATAGCGAAACAACCTTTATCTTCTTTTTATCACTGTTTTGCGTTTAACGCAACAGTTGATGCGTATTGTGATGCTTATGACAATGATGATTATGAAGATAATAAAGATAAAGATCAAAATACTTTTATTCAGAAACTCTGTCAAAATGTAGAATACGTTATGTAAGATAAAGGTTGTTTCGCGATTATGGATAATCACAAGAAACATCATTGTACAAGACTTACAGGAGATTACAATGACAATACATACAATAGAGGACAATAGTGTAATAGCTACGATTCTGATTATAAGGATGATTTGTTTTGTTATAGCGTGCTCTAATGAGTCGAATAGGTCCACTAAATCCAGACGCGAAGGGAGCTATCAAACAATTTATGCAAGAAAGAAGAGAGACTTGCGGCGCTGTCGTCGCTTTGAACGATATTAAAACTTTGGCTTCACCGATGACGCAGCAGCTACAGTGCCAAATTACCATGTAAGTATCGAGGCAAGAATTTTAAGCTAAGACTCGACGATATTGGTCTCGGATTTGGACTGACGATACGCGAATCCATGCAAATACACGTTCAAAGGGCGGTAGGTCTTATTAATGGCGTACCTAATAATGTTCAAGTTATGGAACTGAAACACTAGATTTTGGTGGGTTAAGAGATAAACCTATTGACTTGCAGGTTTTGAGACAGTAGCTTATCGGACAGAAAAACAAAAATTGCGTTAAAAGATGTGCGCTTACTTAGAAATCTGAACGAAAAGAAGAACGAAGTGTTCAAAAATCAAAATCAAATCAAACATTTTATTAAATAATGTATGTTATTATAGCTTATTGAAAGTCATAAATTACACAATAATTATATTATTAACAACTTAATTACAGGTTAATAAAAGAGAAGAAAGAAATAGAGAAACAAACGGAGAAGTTAAAAAACAAGTTGGAACAGAGAGTGAAAGACCTAGAGGAAGAACTGGAAACAACAAGGAGGCAAGTTAATGCGGCGGTTTATGGCGCGGAGTTCAAGAAGGATAAACTGGAAGAGAAAATCGTGCAGCTAGAGGATCAAATCAGAAAAGAAAAAGAAGATGCGGAGGTACATTTTACTTAAACTTTTCTTCAACATCATAATTGTTTGCTATTTTCAAATTAATCAAAATCTAAAATATTTTATAGAGAATAGCACCAAGTTAGAAATTGAAAGCATGTTGGACTATTGATGATATAAATATCATAAATATGCGATAAATTGTTCTACTCATTTTATAGCAGCGTCAGTTGGCGGCCAAAATTAATAATCTATCTTATACAAATTTGCCCTATCCCACATAGCAATCGGACCTAAGTTCTATACAAATTATGACTTATCTCTATGACAATGATATGCTGATGATGATGAAGATATTGATGATGATTCTCTCTTGACAGCTACCACCAGATCCACTCACGGCATACAAGATCCAAGCGCTGCTGAAGAACGAACAGGAGCTCAAGAGTAGAATAGCGGAGCTGGAGAGAAGAGAGACCGCGTACTTGGAGATGCTGACGCAAGCAGACGACATGTGGGCGGAGATGGAAGGCGGCTACAAGAAGAAGATCGAGGAGTCTGTGGCTACTGAGACGCAGTTGAAGAACAAGGTTGGTTTATCTTTGTGAGATTAGTTCACTGTAGGGTTAGATGACATTTAATTTTATTCTAGTGTGTGTCTGGGAGAAAATTAAAAAAGCCCCCACCGCAAAAACTTCTCAACCATAAATCATAAAGATTAAGGATTTATTTAATTTTGTAGAGGATAATAACTATTTCATATCCACAAACATTATTTTTTTGATGAACATGGGCTTCGAATTACATTTCAGAAGTCTTCAGGACTCAAAGTACAAAATATCCAGCACTTATAGGACTTAATGTATAAAATATCTATATGAAAATATTAGTTTTCACTTGTTACTGTTTCAGGTCTCGAAGTTAGAAGCGGAAAGAGATCAATGGAAGAACTGCTTCGAACCTTTGAAAAAGAAGCTGAGAGAAGTGGAAGAATCAGAGTCCGGTATGCGGATAGCTTTGGAGAAGGCTGAAAGGGACGCCAAGACGCTCAGGGCACAGAATAATAACTTGGCGGCCCTGTTCGAAAAGGCAGACGCCGATGCCAAGAAAGCTGAGACTACTGTCAAAGCTCTTGAAAGCAAGTTTAAGGTAAGCTATGGTGATGCATCTTTTTTTTCGATCGCTGTGTTCCTTATTGTGATGAGTGTGTTAAATCATCAGTCCAGAGAGATAATCTCAAATCATTATGACGCAACGGGTACAGAGAGTGCACTTTTTTTGCGCACATACTTATGGAAAATCTCTATAGAGAGACCGTCGTCGCCGGATCGATACTAGTATTATTGTATCGTTATCTAACCATGCCATACAATGGCCAAATTCTTCCATTTGTGAGACGTGCATTGGGCCATAAAAAGGGTGGTGACAAAATATCGACAGCCCGTGAAGCGTTGGGAGAAGTTATGTTTACGAAAGTTTTAAAATTGTCCCAATATCTGCGTTTACAGAGAGAAATCGAGCAGCTCCGAAGAATGAACAAGCAATTGGACGAAGATCTGAAGAACCACAGGGAACTATCGAAAAAGACTGAAGTTAGCTTTATGGGTGATCTCGAATGCGTCCGGAAAGAACTGTCGAGGGCCTGCAAGAACAACCAAGATCTGGAGGTCACTAACAGTGAACTGAAGGAGGAGGTTAGTGGCAATTTCGAAGTTAAAGTCACGCTGGTTCTCACCGATAAGGTGTGTTAGGGAGCAATTGAGTATTACATAAATATAAATGTCATTGTCCTACAGAGATGTGCTATTTCTAGGTGACTAACGCATCTAAAGGACTTTCATATAGTTACTTACATAATGAATGTTTCTTTGTTTTGCATTACAATTTTATTATAACATCACTCGGCTAAAGAAGAAAAACGAATCATGATGCGTATCAAAATGAGAGTAATATTGTTAATGAAGCCAAAATTATATTCGATGATGAACTGGACGTAATAATTAACTGAACAATTGCGCCCTAACACGAGAATTTTAACAGACATCTAACCCTATATGAAAAGAGGGATTTTTAATTCAATACATGACGACATTATCTCATGCTATATTGAATGTCTCTGCTACTAACGAACGTCTACTGCTTGTCTTCTCATTGTAGTGTTTTGTAGTGGTTGCTTGGTAATTAAGTATATTTGTCTTGTAGTTTCTAGTTAGAAAAATTGGTGGCGGAATATTTAATTAGAAGGCTTTGAAAACTATTGGTATAGAAGTTGATGTAACATTAATTAATTTAGTAATGTTAATTAAGTGATAATATAATATTCTCAATAAATGACATTTACTTCTGAACCACAAAGCGATTGAACCAAGCCAAAGCCAAGATCAAGTTTTAGATTTTTTCGTATCAATAGTTTTACTTCTGCTTTCAATTGACATTCGCATGACTATCCAACCGCAAACATTTCATTCGCTCGGTCATCGAAGAAAGTGCATGTTTTGGATACCTATCTGTGAATATTTTGTACATATTGCATGGAAACGTGGATACAGTCTAAGGAGAAATGTGTTCTCAGGTGGAATCTCTGGAAAAGCAGTTAGCGTTAACTCAAAAGGCATTGAACCAATGCAAGAGGAAATGTGATGACAAGCTAAAAACCTTGAGCCATGAACTGTCGATAAAAACTGAGGAGTTGGAAGAATTAAGGAGCGAAACGATGAGGCAGTCTTTCACGTCACGAATGGACTTAAAACCCGACAGAACCGAGTATGTAGACGAAGGTTACTCGATATACACAGCCGTACCAAAGAAGACTGATTACGGGAGAATGCACCATAGCATGAGCTACATAACGTCGGAAACCCGTTGCTCGTGCCCGTCGATGAGGAGCCAACTAGTCAGCCAACTGATCGAGGACCTGTTCGATCGGATCTACAACACAGTCGACGAAGATTTGACGAGGCTGTGCAAAGATATAGCGCCCGTTAACGGCAAAGTCACGGCTGAGGCGAAGTCGAAAATCACAAATTACCTCCTAATGGCCATCTCTAAAGAACTCATCAGATCTATCGGAGATGCCGATGCAAAGACTGACAGTGAGGTGAGTAATATTTTATCTGTGTGTTTTGTTGAATTAAAAGATTGTGACTAAAATTATTCTTAACGCGTTAGTTTGTGTGTCTAATATTCATAAAGGACTAACGATAACTTTACCTAATTGTGGTTATGGCAAAATTAGTCATTTTTATACTTCTATGGTTTCTATCAAACTGATTTTACCACCTACCTAATATCGCGGCGACCCATTGTGCCGTAAATATCCTCAGTAGCTGCCAATACCTAGATAAGAGTAACAAGAAACCGACAATTTTTAGACCAAACAATGACGCAACCAGCAAGACGTTCCACCTGATGTAAAATGTTGCCATCCCATATCAGATGCAACGTATTAAGAAATTTCTCTGACTACATTGCTCTTCGAACTGCATTAGTATTATCCAGCTATAGTGCCTTCAATATCCGGACACAAAGTCCTCCTGGTAGAAACACTCGTTCGTTAGATGACTCTACTATGACCTGTGGCACGGAATACATACGAGTAATAGTAGGTACATAATGGTACAGTAGGTTCACTCCGCAAGATGATTTAAAGAAATAGTGACCCCTAGCGCTGACACAAAAAAGTGCAATTCAGTTTGCAATAGCGCCTGGCTCCGCCTCCGCTATGCAACTAAAGTTGTACTATTTTTCTATCGCGTAACTTGATCTCTTTCAACGTACTAAGGCTGCCTCGTAATCGGGCGCACGCAGCGCGTGAAATGACCGTATAAGAACTAACGCGTGCAACCTAGCCGGCGCGCGGCGGCCGTCTGAAATCGGTCTGTCGTGACGGCTACTTGTAGCTTGTGACAAGTGAACATGGCTTGCGGATAGTTACCGTATGTTGCCGCATCGGTTGCGCAGGAGTGGCAGCGCGCCGTGTCCTCGATGAGCCTGGCGCCGTTCGCGTGCGGCGCGGGGCTGGCGGGCGCGGCGGGCGAGGCGCTGGCGCTGTCGGGCAACGCGGGCGTGGTGCGCGGCGCGGCGCGGCTCGCCAGCGTGAGTTGCGCGTGCGCCGCCGCGCGCCTGTGCGCCGCCGCGCCCGACATCGCCGACACCGTCAAGCATTGTCAGGAAGTGAGTAAAGCTATGTCCACACTGTGCCTTGTCAACGCGGGCGTGGTGCGCGGCGCGGCGCGGCTCGCCAGCGTGAGTTGCGCGTGCGCCGCCGCGCGCCTGTGCGCCGCCGCGCCCGACATCGCCGACACCGTCAAGCATTGTCAGGAAGTGAGTAAAGCTATGTCCACACTGTGCCTTGTCAACGCGGGCGTGGTGCGCGGCGCGGCGCGGCTCGCCAGCGTGAGTTGCGCGTGCGCCGCCGCGCGCCTGTGCGCCGCCGCGCCCGACATCGCCGACACCGTCAAGCATTGTCAGGAAGTGAGTAAAGCTATGTCCACACTGTGCCTTGTCAACGCGGGCGTGGTGCGCGGCGCGGCGCGGCTCGCCAGCGTGAGTTGCGCGTGCGCCGCCGCGCGCCTGTGCGCCGCCGCGCCCGACATCGCCGACACCGTCAAGCATTGTCAGGAAGTGAGTAAAGCTATGTCCACACTGTGCCTTGTCAACGCGGGCGTGGTGCACGGCGCGGCGCGGCTCGCCAGCGTGAGTTGCGCGTGCGCCGCCGCGCGCCTGTGCGCCGCCGCGCCCGACATCGCCGACACCGTCAAGCATTGTCAGGAAGTGAGTAAAGCTATGTCCACACTGTGCCTTGTCAACGCGGGCGTGGTGCGCGGCGCGGCGCGGCTCGCCAGCGTGAGTTGCGCGTGCGCCGCCGCGCGCCTGTGCGCCGCCGCGCCCGACATCGCCGACACCGTCAAGCATTGTCAGGAAGTGAGTAAAGCTATGTCCACACTGTGCCTTGTCAACGCGGGCGTGGTGCGCGGCGCGGCGCGGCTCGCCAGCGTGAGTTGCGCGTGCGCCGCCGCGCCCGACATCGCCGACACCGTCAAGCATTGTCAGGAAGTGAGTAAAGCTATGTCCACACTGTGCCTTGTCAACGCGGGCGTGGTGCGCGGCGCGGCGCGGCTCGCCAGCGTGAGTTGCGCGTGCGCCGCCGCGCGCCTGTGCGCCGCCGCGCCCGACATCGCCGACACCGTCAAGCATTGTCAGGAAGTGAGTAAAGCTATGTCCACACTGTGCCTTGTCAACGCGGGCGTGGTGCGCGGCGCGGCGCGGCTCGCCAGCGTGAGTTGCGCGTGCGCCGCCGCGCGCCTGTGCGCCGCCGCGCGCCTGTGCGCCGCCGCGCCCGACATCGCCGACACCGCCAAGCATTGTCAGGAAGTGAGTAAAGCTATGTCCACACTGTGCCTTGTCAACGCGGGCGTGGTGCGCGGCGCGGCGCGGCTCGCCAGCGTGAGTTGCGCGTGCGCCGCCGCGCGCCTGTGCGCCGCCGCGCCCGACATCGCCGACACCGTCAAGCATTGTCAGGAAGTGAGTAAAGCTATGTCCACACTGTGCCTTGTCAACGCGGGCGTGGTGCGCGGCGCGGCGCGGCTCGCCAGCGTGAGTTGCGCGTGCGCCGCCGCGCGCCTGTGCGCCGCCGCGCCCGACATCGCCGACACCGTCAAGCATTGTCAGGAAGTGAGTAAAGCTATGTCCACACTGTGCCTTGTCAACGCGGGCGTGGTGCGCGGCGCGGCGCGGCTCGCCAGCGTGAGTTGCGCGTGCGCCGCCGCGCGCCTGTGCGCCGCCGCGCCCGACATCGCCGACACCGTCAAGCATTGTCAGGAAGTGAGTAAAGCTATGTCCACACTGTGCCTTGTCAACGCGGGCGTGGTGCGCGGCGCGGCGCGGCTCGCCAGCGTGAGTTGCGCGTGCGCCGCCGCGCGCCTGTGCGCCGCCGCGCCCGACATCGCCGACACCGTCAAGCATTGTCAGGAAGTGAGTAAAGCTATGTCCACACTGTGCCTTGTCAACGCGGGCGTGGTGCGCGGCGCGGCGCGGCTCGCCAGCGTGAGTTGCGCGTGCGCCGCCGCGCGCCTGTGCGCCGCCGCGCCCGACATCGCCGACACCGTCAAGCATTGTCAGGAAGTGAGTAAAGCTATGTCCACACTGTGCCTTGTCAACGCGGGCGTGGTGCGCGGCGCGGCGCGGCTCGCCAGCGTGAGCTGCGCGTGCGCCGCCGCGCGCCTGTGCGCCGCCGCGCCCGACATCGCCGACACCGTCAAGCATTGTCAGGAAGTTAGTAAAGCTATGTCCACACTGTGCCTTGTCAACGCGGGCGTGGTGCGCGGCGCGGCGCGGCTCGCCAGCGTGAGTTGCGCGTGCGCCGCCGCGCGCCTGTGCGCCGCCGCGCCCGACATCGCCGACACCGTCAAGCATTGTCAGGAAGTGAGTAAAGCTATGTCCACACTGTGCCTTGTCAACGCGGGCGTGGTGCGCGGCGCGGCGCGGCTCGCCAGCGTGAGTTGCGCGTGCGCCGCCGCGCGCCTGTGCGCCGCCGCGCCCGACATCGCCGACACCGTCAAGCATTGTCAGGAAGTGAGTAAAGCTATGTCCACACTGTGCCTTGTCAACGCGGGCGTGGTGCGCGGCGCGGCGCGGCTCGCCAGCGTGAGCTGCGCGTGCGCCGCCGCGCGCCTGTGCGCCGCCGCGCCCGACATCGCCGACACCGTCAAGCATTGTCAGGAAGTGAGTAAAGCTATGTCCACACTGTGCCTTGTCAACGCGGGCGTGGTGCGCGGCGCGGCGCGGCTCGCCAGCGTGAGCTGCGCGTGCGCCGCCGCGCGCCTGTGCGCCGCCGCGCCCGACATCGCCGACACCGTCAAGCATTGTCAGGAAGTGAGTAAAGCTATGTCCACACTGTGCCTTGTCAACGCGGGCGTGGTGCGCGGCGCGGCGCGGCTCGCCAGCGTGAGTTGCGCGTGCGCCGCCGCGCGCCTGTGCGCCGCCGCGCCCGACATCGCCGACACCGTCAAGCATTGTCAGGAAGTGAGTAAAGCTATGTCCACACTGTGCCTTGTCAACGCGGGCGTGGTGCGCGGCGCGGCGCGGCTCGCCAGCGTGAGCTGCGCGTGCGCCGCCGCGCGCCTGTGCGCCGCCGCGCCCGACATCGCCGACACCGTCAAGCATTGTCAGGAAGTGAGTAAAGCTATGTCCACACTGTGCCTTGTCAACGCGGGCGTGGTGCGCGGCGCGGCGCGGCTCGCCAGCGTGAGTTGCGCGTGCGCCGCCGCGCGCCTGTGCGCCGCCGCGCCCGACATCGCCGACACCGTCAAGCATTGTCAGGAAGTGAGTAAAGCTATGTCCACACTGTGCCTTGTCAACGCGGGCGTGGTGCGCGGCGCGGCGCGGCTCGCCAGCGTGAGCTGCGCGTGCGCCGCCGCGCGCCTGTGCGCCGCCGCGCCCGACATCGCCGACACCGTCAAGCATTGTCAGGAAGTGAGTAAAGCTATGTCCACACTGTGCCTTGTCAACGCGGGCGTGGTGCGCGGCGCGGCGCGGCTCGCCAGCGTGAGTTGCGCGTGCGCCGCCGCGCGCCTGTGCGCCGCCGCGCCCGACATCGCCGACACCGTCAAGCATTGTCAGGAAGTGAGTAAAGCTATGTCCACACTGTGCCTTGTCAACGCGGGCGTGGTGCGCGGCGCGGCGCGGCTCGCCAGCGTGAGTTGCGCGCTGATTTTCAGTCGGAGCCTTGGACTGGGTGACGCCACGAATTAAAGAAGAACAAAAAAAAACGAATAACAAATTAAAAAAAAATTATTAGGGAAATGTACCTACAAACTTCCCGTGAATCCCATTTAAATTTGGTCCATTTCTGACACTGGCATCCATGAGAAAACCACATAAGTCTTGCATTAAATATTTGCGCGACAAATAGACAAATAACTCGATATCACGCCAACCGATTTCGATTATTCTTTGTTTATAGGAAATCATGATAATTCGATGAGAGTTGAATCGGTTTTTTGTTTAATTTTTGTGTTATTGACTCATAATGTAACAACGGATGCCGGAATACATAATAGTAGTACCACTGATAATATTACTAACGTGATATAACCAAGTTTGAAGCCTTTCTCTTTGATTCCCTCCCATGAATCGTATAAAATATCTACAGATATGTTCTATTGTTTCAATTTGCTTTTTATTATTTGTATTTCAGGAAGTATTGGAGCATGGCGATGTGAAAATCATGGAGGAGCAGTTAGCGAATGCGATCGAAAGTATTGTTGTGAGTATCCACAATTCGTATAATTCCGTAAAGGTTTCTCTTGTGACTATTATTTTTATAAAACCATGTTCGTTTGTTCTCCAGAATTGTCCATCTTGTGCGTTGGGTACAAATGCGATAGTTTGGAGCACGGACGTCTAGGGCCGTCTAAGCTGCAGTTATATGTGAGTATCTGAAAGGATTAACAACTTAGCTGTTTTGCTTTTGATGCCTGAAAATTGGTCCCAAATCCTTCCAATGCGCTCTGTACGAAGTAGATAAAGCTTAGGTACATGTCGTTCATGAGGTTTTTAATCATCTCCATTCAATATACTTACCTCAATAAAATATCATGCCAATCTGTCTTTGCTTTAACCAAACTTATCCAACCTCGTATTTTTTTGTAGATATGTAGGTATAGGTATACTAGCTGACCCGGCCACGCGTTGCTGTGGCTAAAGTTTTTG
Source organism: Coenonympha arcania (assembly GCA_036785405.1). Taxonomy (NCBI): domain Eukaryota; kingdom Metazoa; phylum Arthropoda; class Insecta; order Lepidoptera; family Nymphalidae; genus Coenonympha; species Coenonympha arcania. Next base: position 2,772,944 of record CM072069.1, read on the forward strand.
TTATATTAATAAATTAAAATTGCGACTATAATTTGAGATTTAAACTATCCTATCTCTCAAGTTGGATCGAACTGCACATGGTGTGAGAATTTTATTATAATTGGTTCAGTAGTTTAGGAGTCATCGCGGACAAACATCGTGACACGAGATTTATATATATTAAGATGAGTAAATATCGATGTATATTAATACAACGTTTTCTTTTTCAGTTTACCTCCACCGACCTCAATCTGGTGCCTTCATTTTAGAATAGCGAGTTAGCGACCTGTATATACATTGTATTATACTAAGAATAATGAATAATTATAGCTAATTAGATCAAATAAACGTAAGCGAAATCCCACATATCGAACAAAATAGTATCTACTTTCATTTCGACTAAGAAACGATTAAAATATTTTTTCATGTTTAATTTATAATTTCCGTGCCAATTATTTTTGTTTTGTCTGTAAATTATAGTCGCGACGAAGATTTTTATTTTCTAATACTAAAACTTTGACTTGCGATACAAGATTCGTGCGTATTGAGCGTACTACTATCTATATTGTAATGAAGAAAAATAATGTTATTAATTTTAAACATATTAATTTCATTGGTTGAATTAAATGACTTATTTAATTTTATGATGTTGTTTTACTCATAACAATAACCATTTCATTTAGTTTATTTCAGCTTTCATGCACAATAATATGTGCCTACTATATGCACCATATTATGAAATAAATATCAAGCAATAGCATGAATTTATAACTGTTTTATGTATTAATCTTCTTTTATAAAATTCATCTTGGCATTTTATACTTATATGACAATATAAGTAAAAAACAATCACTATGAAAAGAGTTCATAGTCAGTCATTATGAAAATATTTCTGCAAAATTCTTAGAATAAAAATATCAAGAAGACATTGTCTGCCAGAAACGATTAATTCTGACAGTAACATTTTAATATAAACCACAAAAAACAAATTCTACAAGCTAACTAATAACAAAATACTTAATTTCACCACCAAATGATATAACAGAGTTATGTGAAACAAAACCCGGTAAGTACGTAAGGAGTACGTAACGCAAACAAATAAGCAAGTTGAAGTAATAGTAGAATGTACAAATGGTTGTAATGGAAATAAACAGCGAGTTATAGATAGATGTAGTGTAGGTATAGAGTGGATGATCGATTCATGACAATTATTCACAACCACTTAGCGGAGCCGAAAAAGGAAACTCTTCGGCCGCTTTCAAGTCGCCCATTTTCATTAGGGGAAAATAGGGATCGTAAGCTCTATGGACCGTTAGGTATAATATGACTCAGCGACTGTAAAGCTAATCAATCTACAATTTCTTTACAGATTGAAAATGTGCGAATCATTCCGGTGAAAAATCAAAAAACTAATAAAAATGTCCCCCACTTTAGATATCAAGAAAAAAATCTTAAACACTCAGACACTCAAGCCAGTTCTTTCAATGAGTGGAACGCGACCAGAAATTTTTGAAGTTTCGTCAACGTGCTCGTGTCCTCAGTGTAATTCAACTGACTGCTTTAAGAAAAGATATGAAAATTCAAACCTGCAGTGTTCATGCCCAAGTTGCAAATATGCATCTCACAAAAATATGCAAAGCAAAGAACCTAGTGACGAAAGTTATCGTAAACTAGTTACACAAGTTAAAGACGCTAATGATAAATCTTCATTTAACACTACCACTTCTTCTAAATTGCCAAACAAGAAGTCGTATGAAGAACTTGATGGTAAGGCAAGTAAAGATGTTGTAAGGGAAGTCGCGGAGGATTCATTACGTACTAGCATTGACAAAAATATGACAAACACAAAATCCAATAGAGAAAATGAAAGCCTTAATTTAGCTACTAGAAATTCTGATGAACCTTTAGTAACCAGAGAGGTTCTCAAGAAACGTGAACAAAAAGATTCACTGAACCCTGACATCATTCAAAAAATTATAAAAGAAACTGAGCAAAGAGATACACCTAATAGTGAAATTAAAAGTGATTTGACAAATAAGAAGAAGTCTGATGGTCAGTTTTATAGTCACGATAGAGAAACTAAAAGAGAAGATGAAATCAATTGTTACATATGCGGCAAAAAGTATAAGCACAAAGATTTGCTTAATTCAGTAATTAAATATTCTAAAAGTTACTATATAAATAAAAATAGCAAAACTTGTTGTGCGAGAAATAAGAGAGATGACAAGAGCCACGAGCAAAATTCTACACTAAACACTCGCTGTAAGGATAATTTACCGCATAGACACCATGATAATATAAGGTATCGTAAGATAACCAAGAAGTTTGTTAACATGCATGTGCAAACAGACACACTTGACAAACACGTTAAAAAAGAAACGACGGAATTTGAAAATCCTACTGCTACGTTGAGCGCACAGATAATGGACCTACCGTATCAAGACTTCAAAGATTCTCTATCATTGCAAAAATCTACTGACTTAATAAACTCTAATAAAATAACAAAACAAGATATTTTAGCTAAATTAAAGCAAATATACAAAGCGTGTAGTTGTAAAGTCTGTGATTGTATTCCAAGCTTTTCTGGCAATTACGTTTCCAAAAATGATACGTGTGCTCAGCTCGATAGACAAATAGCTCAACGTGACTGTCAACAATTGCCTCACTCCGGATGCCCGTGTTATCGTTGTGATAGAAAAGACTGCCGAGGTGTCTGGAAAAATGAAATGGCAGCAGCAATGAGCTGTGACTGTGTACAATTTTCTCAAAGTTTTACAAAACGATGTGACTGTGAGCCTTGTCAATGTGAGGAATGCACATCAATGAATACTCACTTACAACGTCCAGTAATAGTTGCTCCTGTCCAAGGAAATTTTCAGCAAAGTCGGTGCCAGTGTGAACCGTGTGAATGTGCGAACTGCACACAGAATTACGGAAGAATGACACCAAGTCTAATGCGCGAAGTGTCAACTGGTATGGTGTCACAGAGAAATTGTAATTGCAACAGTTGTGTTAGTAATTATTGTCAATTCGATGGTGCGGACTGTAGATGTGACACTCAAAAAAGAATCGTAAGGAAACCAATAGATAGAAGCGGTCGTGATTACGATCTTCGCCAAGCGATACTAGGAAAGAAGAATTTTAGTCGAAAGCCGTCTGGTAAATTTAAAAACAATGACACAATCGCTATGTTTACATTTGCAGGTATTGGTAATACTTACTCAAACACTGCCATAAGTACGTCTGAAGATGATCACAGTGGAATGGATTGTGAATTCAACTTTCTGTTGGAAAAAGAAAAGCGTGGAATAAAAATTAAAAATTTAAACGAAGACAAAGTCTCGCCACTCAGCTTCTCCAATTTATCTGATAAGTCGCTTAGTGTAGATAAATATCAGCATTATGAATGCCGATGGTGTTGCAGAAACGAGGAAGCTGGAAGTGATCTAATGAAAACAACAAGAGCTCTAAGTGTAAGTAGTTGTGACACTTGTAATTGTATGGCCTGTAAAGGATTGGAAAATGTGTTTGATGATCATAATAAATCTAGACGCAACGAAAAACTATTTTACAAGACGTCAAAAAACGGAGAAGGACTTAGTGACAATATTCAAACTGAATTTCTATTTCCATTGAAAAAAGGAAAAGTATTAACACCAGCTATGTTTGAAGCTAAGATACGTTATCTTACTAAAACTCAAAAGCAGTCGGGGATATCTATTGTACAGGAACTCTTGCCGAGTAATACTATTTTGAAGCTCAGTGGAAAGAATTCTAGTAAAAAAATTTTATCGTCGCAAAATTTAACAAAATTTCATTCCAACTCCGTTAATAAAGACTTCAATGGTGATCTCTATCAATTAAGCTACAAAAATATGAACTCAAAATATCCGAATGACTCTAATATACATACAGGCTCTTTTATTAAAGATGAAGATGAATTATTATTCAACAGTCAAGTTTCAAATGTTCGTTGTCAATTGAAAGTTAGTAACAGCGACGCAGACCTTTTCTTTAGTAGAATCGAATCTTTAGAAAAATCTTTATCGCAGGTACAAGACAAAATATCGCTTAACCGTAAAAATTTAGCAGAAATTTGGTCAAAAGATGAGAAATGTGGTGATAGTAGTACAAAATTAAATTTTGATGATAATATTGTAATAATAAAAAATTCATATGAAAATCGCATCCCTGATGCCGAGAAATATCTTGATATTAATGAAGATACAATAACATTACAAAATTTGGAACACGAAACACGAGCAACAAACAACAAAGAAGAAAACGCATTAGATGGTACTAACAATAATTTTATTGATAGGATAAAATTCGATCAGAATGATAGCTTTAGTAAAGGCGATAGTAAAATGTACACTCAACCTCTAAAAAGATATCAAAAAAGTGTAACTAAATCAAAAAAGCATATCACAACATCCAAATTCAAGAAACTATCAAAAAGTTCTAATAATGATATAATTGACTTTGTAACTAAGCATTTAAAAGAAAACTATAGGCATCATGGCTTTAATCTGAATCGTAAATGTACAAAGTCTGCAAGTACGTCTTATGAAAACTGTTCAGTGCTTAATCAGTTGAAATTTGAAGAAGACGTAAGAATTCCATTAAAGGTAAGCGCATGACCTAACAATCAAATCTGACTCAAAACCAATATCTTACTAATTTCATCTTCTTATACAACATTCAAATAGTAATTATTTTCAGGAAGCCTATGAATCTAATGCAAAACTTTGGTCCGTCCTACAAAAGAATGTGTACGTTAACGATTCAAGAGTAACATGTAACGATGATGAAAAGACTGACTGTAATATCCCTGAATTAGAAATAAATACTAAACGCGCTGTACAATCGATATCTTTGCAAACGAATGAAACTCGAGGACATGCAGCTTTGGTAATGAAACTGTTTTTGACAAAGATTATAATAATTTATTTGGTGACAAGCTAAGGATCGATATTTCGGTGGATTAGTTAGTGTTTGTTAGTGCGATTTACTTTAATATTTGAAAGTTTTTAGGCAAAACTACAAACTGAAGTTAGTAAATTACTTAATTCGCCGCTACTGCAGCTGGGTTACATTAAAACATATCTTACATCTGACATGGATAATTATTGTAGGCCAAAGGTATGTTAAAATAATCTCGCTATTAGGTAATTGCTTGATATACTTTTTTTAAATGTAAAAAAGTGACAAAATATTCCAGACTGAAACTGAGTTGGATACGGAGTTGAAACGTACGTATTGTTGCGACGCTTCGTTACAAACGAGCAAATTGACACTTCTGGTGGAAAAAGAAATAAACTGCGATATTGGACAGTCAATGGTAAGATCAAAGGCTAATTTTACAAGCAGATTTTTTTCTGATCTGATACTAAGCATTTTGAAATAATATTTACAGGAAGATATGAAAATAGACATGGCGAAGTTACTAGACTTCCTCTTAACTCGAACGGTGTGCAAGTCAGAACTAACCAGACCGATTGCACCGCTATCGGAAATGTTTACAATACCAAAAGTTAATGTAAGTTAACAACGTCGTACGAGATCCAGAACTGTGGATAATCTTCTGCGAATTTGTATCTATTTTTATATCCAGTGTAGATGTTACTCGTACATTAAAAATGCAAATGTTTTTCTGGCAAAATTAAGCCACAACTCAATAAAACTTGATTCTATGCTCGGTATTGCGTCAATTCGTATTTTGATAACGTTAAATGTTTTTTTCGTTAAATTGACCAGAATACGAAATAACCCAGTCTTTATGGTATAGGAGCTAGCAACGTTTTCGAGAAAGAATTTTAGGTGAGCTGATTTTGTGATATGTTGTCTTTCTTGCATTTTCGGTTAGAATCTGGGCTATCTGGCTGGCGGAAGCCGTTGCGTTTATTACTGCGCATCCTATTTGCAGCTTACGCGTCCACAATGTTTATACCAATGTTGTCGGGGCTACTAATTGCCCTTAAAATTACTACAGGCGCACTATCATTTATGATGACGTTTCATTTTTGTATTAGTCAATTGTCAACCACATACAAGTTAACATATGAAACGTCATCATAAATGGTAGTGCGCCTGTAATAATTTTAAGGGCAATTAGTAGCCCCGACAACATTGGTATAAACATTATGGAGGCGTAAGCTGCAACACCTGGACAGACCAAGGATGCGCATTAATGAACGCAACAGCTTTCGGCTGCCAGATGGCCCCGACTCTAACCGAAAGTGCAAGAAAGACAACATATCACAAAATCAGCTCTTCTAAAATTCTTACTTTTCAAACGTTGCTAGCTCCCGTACCATTATACGCTTGTTAGTTATCTAACATACAAAAAATACCTACATGTAATACCTACTTAATGTTTCAAAGAAAACTTTTTTTAGTATGTAAACATTATTTTTAGTATGTAAAAAGCAGCTGCGAAGGTCTGAAAGCCAGGTTCTTGGCTATCCGAAAGGTCTCAGATCACACAGTGCTAGTGCGGTGGAAAATGCCGCTTGAGGTCGAAAATGTTCAGGGATACGAGGTAACTAAGTTATAACACACGATTATTTATTTATAATTATTGGAGTATCGATTTTAATATAGGTTTAGGCCCAGGATACACCAATTTACAGTGAGTAATGAAACTTTATAGGGAAGTCTTAAACCATAAGTTTAATAGGGAAATTCTTTAGGAACGTATGACATTGCAATGCAATGCATCTGTTGTGATCTCGTGTCCACACTTCACACATTGTTAGACGTGTCATTTAGCTCTTGGTTAGTCATTGGTCATTCTTTTCCACAAAAAAAAACATGCTATCTAACACATCACACGATTCTGCGTATAATGTTCTCCAGTTCTCGAATCTCACTTCTGATACAATTGAGTACCTATACTGTATACCTACTTCGATAGTAGGTACCTACTTACTAGGGGAAACAGTAGGTACTGTCGTTGGCATTGGCATCCCCTAGTTTTAAAGGCCTGATACACGGTTTCAAACGGCGGTTTGAAACTGAGGTTTCAAACCGTGTAGATAGTTGTTTTATGCCAAATTTCGTTTGACCTTTAAACGCCCTTGGTAGCGAGGCTTGCGTTTGAAACCACTGGTTCAAGCGTTGGTTTGAAACCGTCTAGCCGCTTGTTTGAAACCTCGCGTACGACAGTCGTGTTGCAGCGCCGTGCGCAGGCAGACGCACGCGGCGACAAAATGGCGCGAGAAGAAAAAAAGTTATGTATGTTATCTACGTCCAGTAGGTAAATTAAATTCATATGACTATGGTTAATCTCTCTTTTAACCATTGCTTCATCAATATTCATTTTTTCATTATTTTTTTCGTGATTTGCACACAAAAGAGCAAGACACGCCAATTATATTGGACGACCGAATGGCCTAGCGGTAGCAAACCTGCCGTCTGCGTCGGGGGTCGTGGGTTCGATTCCCACTACTGGTATATGTTTGTGTGATGAGCATGAATATTTTCCAGTGTCTGGGTGTTTTCCAATATATTCTATTTATGTATATATAATTATCAGTTATCAAGTACCCATAACACAAGCTATCGCTTACTTTGGGGCTAGATTGCGAGTTCTGTGATGTCCTTATATATATACATATTTATTATTTAAAAAAAAATTCTTTGTTGTTTAGATAGGTTAGGCGCCATAACGCCTTTTTAGTGAACATAGGTGCGAGCGAAGAGACGTCCTATTCACGCAACGTTCTATAAATACTGATGGTTTTGAACCGTGTAGCCGGCAAAGCGCAAATCTGTTTTTTCTGTTTCAAACCGCCGTTTGAAACCGTGTATCACATGCTTTAGTATACAAAGCCAAAATATCTTACTTGTAGTATACAGAGTAAACAAAAGCCATGTTCGGGACTGGGGGCAACAAAGGCACTAATTAAAGGCCTGATACACGGTTTCAAACGGCGGTTTGAAACTGAGGTTTCAAACCGTGTAGATAGTTGTTTTATGCCAAATTTCGTTTGACCTTTAAACGCCCTTGGTAGCGAGGCTTGCGTTTGAAACCACTGGTTCAAGCGTTGGTTTGAAACCGTCTAGCCGCTTGTTTGAAACCTCGCGTACGACAGTCGTGTTGCAGCGCCGTGCGCAGGCAGACGCACGCGGCGACAAAATGGCGCGAGAAGAAAAAAAGTTATGTATGTTATCTACGTCCAGTAGGTAAATTAAATTCATATGACTAATGGTTAATCTCTCTTTTAACCATTGCTTCATCAATATTCATTTTTTCATTATTTTTTTCGTGATTTGCACACAAAAGAGCAAGACACACCAATTATATTGGACGACCGAATGGCCTAGCGGTAGCAAACCTGCCGTCTGCGTCGGGGGTCGTGGGTTCGATTCCCACTACTGGTATATGTTTGTGTGATGAGCATGAATATTTTCCAGTGTCTGGGTGTTTTCCAATATATTCTATTTATGTATATATAATTATCAGTTATCAAGTACCCATAACACAAGCTATCGCTTACTTTGGGGCTAGATTGCGAGTTCTGTGATGTCCTTATATATATACATATTTATTATTAAAAAAAAAAAATCTTTGTTCTTTAGATAGGTTAGGCGCCATAACGCCTTTTTAGTGAACATAGGTGCGAGCGAAGAGACGTCCTATTCACGCAACGTTCTATAAATACTGATGGTTTTGAACCGTGTAGCCGGCAAAGCGCAAATCTGTTTTTTCTGTTTCAAACCGCCGTTTGAAACCGTGTATCACATGCTTAAGACTGGTCGCCTCTTGTAAACTACTAATGATTGTACCTACTGTTTATCAATTTTTAATTTGTTTGAACCGCAGCTCCAAGTAGACGGACGTACAGTAAAGAAGATCCTGAACCCGACGCGGTGTGTAGCGGTAGTGACGTGTCTTCCACACTGCGATAAGATCCTGCTGACCGTACGAACCCTGACCCTTTCAGTGCCGCCGTCAGGGCGCCGCCCCGCCGCTACCATCGTCTATTACCCGCGAGAGAAACATTCGCGGCGTACTCAACGCAATATGTCGCTGCACGCTGGGTCATAAAAAACTGAGCGCCTGTTGCTCTCTGTCGCACTTACGCTTTACAGCAGGCCTATCACACTTACTGCTGTCCTGTTTTTCTTTTAGATGACTTAGCGTGCAGCGACATATTGCGTTGGCGTTGGCTTTGAGTGAGTAGCCATGAAAATTCCGTACGATATCTTGTTACGGGGAAAATAAATACACAGTGGAAGTGGAATCAAACTGTTAGGTTTACTTCAGTGATATTAGAGCTAATACATTATTATATTAATTTAATTTAAGCTGAAGCCTGAAGGGCGGACATGAGGCGCAGAGCGGTAGAACCAGAGAGAGTGAAAACCAATGTGTCAAATTAAACGTAATGACTATGGATGGTCTATGGACATACCACAGAATACTAAATATTATCCTAATTAGAGTTATCAATTTCTTACATGAAATTGAAACCTAATCTAGATTTCTAACACTTCCCCTCATGCGTAACATGAGAAAAAACCATCTTACAATGCAGAGTTACACTAAATATTAATTAATTAACATCTCAGGTTAATTAGGACAAAAAAAACTCCACATCGTTTATCTCATGTCTAGCATGACCATACAATGTGCTAACTAATTTATACACCACAAAACCATCCAAACTTATGATCTACAGGGCTGACTTACATATATAATCATTTATACAGAAAAATGCCTACTACTCAACATTTTTCATACCCAAGTCATTAACAAACCCCAAATACTTAACACTAGACAAGGGCTTTGTAAACAAGTCAGCCAACATATTCTCAGATGGTAAATAGCTAACACTCACATGCTTATTCCTTACAAGATCTTTTACAAAATGATAACGAAGATCAATATGCTTGGTCTTTTTGTGGCAATATTCCCTAGTTTCAAGCAATTTTAATGCGCTTTGATTGTCACTAAAGATACTACAATCATAATGTTTATTAAAAATTTCATACAAAAAATTCCTAATAAAACATACTTCTTTGCATGCATCACTTAGGGCTAAGTACTCAGCTTCAGTACTTGAAAGCGCAACACATCGCTGTTTGCGCGACTCCCAACACACAGTGGAGCCGCCAACCTTTACAACAAAACCACTATAAGACCGCCTATCCACGACATCATTGGCCCAGTCAGCATCAGCAAACACTGACATATCAAGGGTACCAGATTTAACAAACACCAATTTTTTATGCATGGTACCACTCAAATACCTTAATATTCTTTTTGCAGCGATCCAATGATCTCGTGTGAATGCTGTATTGAACTGGCTTAAACAATTAACAGCATAAGTGATGTCAGGCCTAGAACATACTGACAAATACATTAGACATCCAATCAGCTCTCTATATGGATAAACAGTGTCATCTAAAATATTATCACATGATCCTTTCTCTAGCTTACTAGCAATCATTGGTGTCGAGACACTTTTACAATTAGTCATACCAAAACGTTCTAACAACTTTACAATATAGTCTGATTGGTCAAACATAATAATTCCATTAGCTCTGTCTCTATGTATCTTAATACCTAAACAGTTCTTAACACAACCTAAGTGTTTGCAACTAAATTCAGATTCTAATAACTTATACAATATGTCCTTTTCCTTAGAACTATTGGTAAAAATATAAAAATCATCCACATACAATGCTAAAATTGTTAGTTGCTTGTCATTTCTTTTCATATAAACACATGGTTCACATTTATTTTGTATATAACCATTGTTAGTCAATAAAACATTAACAGTATTATTCCACAGCCTACTTGCTTGTTTAAGACCATACAAACTTTTCTTTAACAAACATACTTTGTTCTTGTCAGTTATAAAACCTACAGGCTGTTCCATATAAATACATTCATCAAGTTTACTATGTAAAAAAGCTGTATTTATGTCCAGATGTTCTATGTCCATATTTAATTCATTTGCAATGCAAAACAATATTCTTAGACTAGTATGTCTTACTACTGGTGAGAAAGTATCTGTGTAGTCTACACCAGGCTTTTGACTAAATCTTCTTGCCACAAGACGAGCTTTATATCTTGTACAGTTACCAGACTCATCAGATTTAAGTTTAAAAACCCATTTACAACTAACTATGTTGCCAGTTTTTGGTCTATCCACTAATTGCCATACATTATTTTTAATCAGAGAATTATACTCTTCTTGCATAGCGGTGAGCCAACAATCCTTGCTAGGACTTGCCATTGCCTCATTATAAGATTGAGGTTCGTCATAGACAAAACCGCTTACTAAAAATGACAAATCTGATGAATCAGATAAATCAGATAACTGATAGTCTTGATACCTTACCGGTTTTCGATAACGAGTAGAACGAACAGGTCGCTCGCAGCTAGCACTAGGAGCCTCTAGCACTACATCTTCCCCTCGAACGACTGTTTCGTTACTTACAGTCAAGTCTGACTCGTTACTTTCTCCGTCACTAGTTTCACTAGTTGCAGTCCCCTCAGCACTTTGGAAGGAGGGCTCGCCTGAAATTGGAGAAGAAAACACATCATCATCAACATTTTGACTACAATTATTAGTTTTCTCGTTACTAGTAAGGCCAGTATCATTGCTGCCATTACTATTATCATTAATATGATGCTCATTCTTGCTCTGCATATCTGCATCAATATTCTGTATACTATTATCACATAATTGGTTGCTTTGCATACCCATTTTACTAATATTATCAGAATTATTATTAATTTTAATAGGATCAATGCTTTGCATATCCATATTAATATTATTATTTTCAATTGAATCAATGCTTTGCATATTCAAATTCACATTATTGTTACTGATTCGGTTGCTTTGCATACCTACATCATTATAAATAAAAATACGATTGCTCTCTGAACTACCATTTCTATCACAGTGGTTTATAAACTGGTTTTCAAAAAATACAACATTTCTAGAAATAATAATCTGCGTAGGGTTTGAGGGATCTATATATAGCCTTTTGTATGTTCACAATAACCAACAAAGATACAACTTCTAGATTTTGAATCAAGTTTATCTCTCTTTACCTTTGGAATCAGTGTCATAGCACGGCAACCAAAAACACGTAAATGGCCTAAGTTAACTTTTTTACCTGACCATACCTCTTCAGGAGTTGTATTGGGAATAGCTGCAGTAGGACTTCGATTCTTAAGATATATAGCAGTAGAAATAGCCTCTCCCCAGTATTCTTTAGGAAGATTAGCTTCACGAAGCATACAGCGAGCTTTCTCAAAAAGTGTTCGGTTTAGTCTTTCAGCTACGGCATTTTGTGAAGGGCTATAAGGAGCTGTAGTCTCATGAACAATACCCTCATTCTTTAAAAAATTGAAGAACTCAGCATTGCAATATTCTCCACCCCTATCAGTACGCAGACGTTTAATAAAAGAACCAGTTTGCTTCTCAACAGTTGCTTTAAAAATCTTAAATTTGGACAAAACATCAGATTTAAATCTCATTAAATAGCCATATGTCTTTCTAGAATAATCATCGGTAAACGTTACCAGATATCTAGATCCACCCAGACTACTTACCGGCATTTAACCACATACATCAGAATGTACGAGCTCCAGCAACTGCTTGGAAAGTTTTGCTAAACCCCTAGGAAACTTTTGCACTGCTTGCTTCCCCTCAACGCACGACACACACTGGTTAGGCGTAATATCGAGCTGAGATGAGTTAACATTAACACCAACAGCAAGTTTATGGAGTTTACTTACCCCACGGAGACTCAGATGTCCAAGCCGCTTATGCCACAGGCATAAGTCTGGTGTATCCTTGGCTTTCTCCTCTGTGTCAAGCGAACTTTGTGGCTTTGGCACAGCATTTACAGCATTTACAGTCAAAGTAAAAATCCTGTAAAACATTGTCCAAAATAATATAAATACCCCCCCGTCTAGTGGCAGACACAAGAAGAGATTCCCCATTGAAAACATAACATTTATTATTACTAAACTTCACAGATAAAGCCTTCTCACATAATTTAGAAACACTAATTAAATTAGTCGAGAGGCACGGTACATATAGAACATCTGTTACTAATTGAGACTTGTTATTTTTCAAAGGAATCATCACATCACCATTACCTAGACACCTTAGGGTACTACCATTAGCAACTACAGTCTTATCACATTCTGTTATCTTGATAAACCACTGTAAGTCTCTGGATATATACGTCGAGGGCCGGAATCCACTATCCAATCCTTACTCTCGAAGACTCCATAACATATAGCCGCCAATGCTGTTGCTTTATCTGTCTTCTGCTTCTTAAACTTAAAGCAGCCACGTATTTTGTCAGGGCACAAAAGTGACAAACAAATACCTTCTTAGTCTTGTGTTTAGACAGCAGGGCCATGTCTTCCTTGCTTTCTGTCCGTCTTCTGCGTTCTTCTTCTTGTAACAATCTAGTAAGGACTAAATCACTTGAAATTATACCTGTGCAGGTGACAGCTTCGAGACTGGATACGATGATATCATACTCCTGTGGAAGGCCACTCAAGACAATCTCCGCTACTTCAGCATCTTCTATAGCTCGGCCAATATCACTTAACTGCTGAACAAGAGTCGTTATATGCTCAAAGTATGCGCTCATACTATCAAAATCTGCATAACTAGCACGGTGCAGCTGTCTTAACAATGCTACACGCCGTCCGAAACCTTTATCTTCAAAGACTGCGCTTAGTTGATACCAAGCTTGTTTCACAGCCAAACTAATGCGGGCTAGTGCGCGTAGATCCTTAGATGTATCGATAGGCTCTTCTAATTTTTCGAACGGTAGATTGTGATGATGCAGATGGTTCGATGATAACGCTCTTGAAGCCATATTTCACGTTGCGAAATGTACTCACACGCCACACGGGTAGATGGCAGACGCCACAAGCTTTGCGAAGGCACGCCGCTCAACCACGTTGTCGTGACTTGTGTACCTTAGATTTCCTTCAGTGAGGGCCCCATAACCTCTTGTTATGGGGAAAATAAATACACAGTGGAAGTGGAATCAAACTGTTAGGTTTACTTCAGTGATATTAGAGCTAATACATTATTATATTAATTTAATTTAAGCTGAAGCCTGAAGGGCGGACATGAGGCGCAGAGCGGTAGAACCAGAGAGAGTGAAAACCAATGTGTCAAATTAAACGTAATGACTATGGATGGTCTATGGACATACCACAGAATACTAAATATTATCCTAATTAGAGTTATCAATTTCTTACATGAAATTGAAACCTAATCTAGATTTCTAACACGATAATGGAGCAAAATATCTAAATTGTATTCGCAACCACCTTAAATAGATGTAGTCTGTCAAATATTACCTATTTATTTACCTGACAAATAAAATTGTAATGATGTTCATATACGTTGTAAGAAATCATCTGCGCTGTTTTCTTTCATATTTTTACCGCAATATTTAAGTTACGTCCAAGAAAACTTTTTAAACATGAATTTATCTTCAAACGGAATCCTTAGAGAATCGTCCTGCTCCCCAAGCTTGGGGAGGGGATAAAATTAATTCCATGTAGGATGGAAAATCATTTTATCTTCTCCTTCTCTGCTGCTTTCTATACTGCCAGAGCCGTTATAGCTATGTGTCCTCCAAAGGGTACCTAAAGGTGGGTAGGGTAAAGGGTAACTGTAGGTACCTGTGGGCCACTTGAAGTTGTTGTATCTAAGAGGTATACACAATCATTTACACATTATTGCAAAATCGTATACCTACGCTATGGTTTAAAATGGGTATAAGTAACCATAAATAATAACGAAAACGACACTATTAAAACCTTTATAAAAAAACCTCAGATCAAGGAAGACAATACTCTGAGATAAAAACACTAAAATGAACAGAAGATATACAAACCTCTATAGACCATTGATTTATACTTATGACTTATCAGCTGACGAGGACAGCTCTGTGATTTCAAGATCCTCAGTCAAGATCAATAATCAAAGACGCCATCATAAACATTGTCTCAAAAAGGCAAAAAAAAATAAAAAACAATTTTGAAGGACTTTTAAATTTTGATGCAATTTATTTATTATCAATAAAACAATGCGAGACAGAAAAACTACTATGACTTGTTAACAGCAAAATGAACCGTGACCAACGGAAGTACGGCCGCGCAAATCTAAAAAAGGATGACGAAAAATTGAAAGCCATCGCTAAATCTAAACCGGAGATAGTAGAAGTTTTGTCTCCGAGGATCCGAAGAACTCAATATAAGTATGATAAATCTGTCGCCAATAGATGTTGCTATATCAAACCGAATCTAAAAGACGTGGAACAGTCTGTGGATAACAATAGCTTGGATTTGCATGTACGAATGTTGTTTTCCTATTCATAAACTTTAACTTACGACTAGGGTGACCTGCCTACTGCCACTTCACCTTGCTTATGGTCTGGGCTATGTCGGGACTTTGGTTCTCCTGCGGATCTCCTCCTTTCTAATCTTCAGGGAAACTCCTAACATAGCCCTCTCCATAACACGCTAAGCGTTTTTGAATGGATCAGGCCGTTTGTCAGTGTCCACTTGTCGTAAGGATGATTGTTGGAGCCATCATCACTACGACAGGAGTTGAAAAGTCCTGGAGTGGACACCGTATACGAGTAAGCGTAGTTTGGAGTGACCTCCAGCTCGTAGGATCGACGACATAAAACGAGTGTTGCAAGCGGGTGGATGAGGAAGACTGAGCGGGTGAGGTGGCGCGCGCTTGGGAAGGCCTATGTGCACGTGCAGTGAACGTCCGCTGCCTGAGATGATGATGATGTTAAAGAAATAAGAATAAGAACGTATTGAACGAGATAATTCTGTTTATTAATATTATAACTATAAGAGAAACATAGTTTAATATCTTTCCAAAATCAACAACTCGGTTGCTAACCAACCTCTGTCAATCTAAACTTTTCATCATTTAAGTACAAAAGAGTTCTGAATCTTAACATCTTCGCCTGATGAAAAGTTTTTCCGACAAATTAATTAATCTTGGTTTGTACATAAAGGTTTGGTGAGCATATCCGCTAAATTGCTCTTCAGAAGAGATTTTTCTTATTTCCATTTCACATACTCACAGAGAAAAGGTATGTGAAACCAAGATTAATTAATTTGTTGGAAAAACTTTTCATCAGGCGAAGATGTTAAGATTCAGAATTCTTTTGAATCTTAACAGATGATAATATATACCTAAGTATGTTCTTGAAATATGTAAATGCTGCAAATCGTACTGCCGTTTTTACTCTTATGGTACCGACAGCAAATGGTCTCTCATTTGCAGTATGTACCTACGTATTAAATCAGTCTGAAGGAGTTTTCCCTCCAAACAATAATTTGTTATGGAAGTTCGCACTTAGGTAGGTGAGTACAATAAGGGGCCGCATGGTGGCGGTCTTTGGGACCGCCATATTCGTATGAGCAGATAAAGAAATTCTATTGTGTAGCAACGCCGTGGCAGCCACTGCGAAAGAATTTTTGGAATCATTAGTAATATTTTCTTATATTACACACAATTTCCATTTTCTATTAAAATGCATATAATGAATTTTCAGTTCAAAGATCTAGTCAAACAGCAATATGATTTCGATCCTATGTACCCGGACGCAATAAAGAACCAACAGCAACTTCGCAATGTCCTGTGCAGTTCTCACAGTACCAACACTAAGCCCCTGTCCTTTGTGGAGACCTCAGATGGTTCCCAGTGGCAGAATGTGGAAAACACTGCGGATCTAGAACGGATGTCGATTGCTGAACATAGAGGTACCCTCAAGCCACAGCCCATTTTATTTATAAAGCAAAAAAAAAAGAAAATATCTTTTTAATACATTTGCTCAAAAAGTAGACCTTTCCATGTATGTTCGGACTCCGACGGATTTTCTTGGATTTGTAATTATACTGATAGGTTCTTAGTTCTTACTTTCCTTTAGTCAGGGAGTATCAAAAAAATTATTTAATCCTTTTTCAATTACAAGTCTGCAAAAGTCGTGGGTGTTTTAAAATTTTTTAACTTTCCCCTTGTTTTATAGTTTTTCGATTAATATATTAATGTAATTTAAATTATATTATTATTAAAAAATGTTAATTAATCTTCAAACTAGCCATTAGCTCCTCTAGCAGCGTTTGAAGGCATCATCCCTTCCAAGTCATAAAGAGACGTTTATTGTGGCGCCCCCTGCTGTTCAATCACAAGAACAATTATCTACAAACCATTGCCAATGACTCACTAATATTTTATACAAAACTATATCCAAATCGGTTCAGTCGTTTTTGTTATAATTGAGAACATTCGTTTGCACTGTAAATGTTTTTTATGGCGCCCCCTGGCGATCGATGTTCATAACAACTATCTAAGAACCATCGCCAATGAATACCAAACATTATACAGAAAACTGCATCTAAATCGGTCAAGCCGTTTTTGAAATAAATGGGAACATTCGTTTGCAATATAAATGTATTTTATGGCGCCACCTGGTGATAGATGTTCGTAACAACTATCTAAGAACCATTGCCGCCGAACACCAAACATTATACAGAAAACTGCATCTAAATCGGTCAAGCCGTTTTTGAAATAAATGGGAACATCGATGTGCACAAACAAACAAACAAAAATATTTTTGCATTATTGGTTTTTGTGAACAATTTAACATACAAGCAAACATAAAATCTTTTAAATAGAGTAATGTACAAACGGTCTCTCACCCTAAACGCATATACCCGTACTCCGTTCCGTCGTGGGTAAAAAATACGAATAATTATATTACAAGCAGACACAACTCTGTCACTGACGACCCCAGAATGATAAAAACAATATCGATCGCGATGTTGTAGAGCTGGAAGTGCTTCTTCAAACAGACGTGCAGTCGCCTTGAAAACTGAAACCGCACTGAATTTTTCACGCTCGAAGTCTCGTAGTCGTATATAAAGCGATTTGTGGGAGGGTATTTTTTCATAGTAAAATGTATGGCGATTTTCGCATAAAAAGATGATTGATTTGGGGCTCATATTATTTGCTTTTTGGTTTGAGTTTGAAATAACTTGGCCGGTTGAATGCATTATCTATACTTTTGTGTCATGTTTTAACCAAAAATATTTTCAAATATAATAACGGAATCGCTTGTAGAGTCCAAATAGAAAAGGCTGTTTTTGACCAAAGTGATGCATTTTTTTCTCGAAAATGAAGAATAATTTTATAAATGTTCCACGGCGTTAGTGCACTCATTCACTAACCATTCAAAAATTCCTTCTTTTTGTGTCACCTCTTTTCTAGAATTAGTTTATATATATTAGTTAAGATTTTATTTTAAGTTTTATACATATATATTGTTACCGATATTATTATGAATTATATCACTAACCATCTGAGTTTTTTTTTTGGTATCATATAATGAAGTGAGTTGTTAAATATAGATAAAACCGTAACTCCCTTTTTGCACGTTTTACGGGTTCGCGACCCTTAAGCCTAACTTTCAGGCACTCATGAAAGATTTTAATACGATATTTGTGATAGATATTAGGAAGCTTTAAACTAAGTTAACGAGGATTCTAACGCGCCCTGCTTTGAGAAGAAGCCCACGACAAATTCAGCAGGGTCTTCTTTGTTTGTTGTCACCATTTTACAATTGCTCTTCAAAACTAATTAAGCTAGTATAATCACAGCAGTTCACTATCACTCCCAAGGATTTGTCATTCATGTAGGTAAATAATCCTTCATACAACATTAAGATTTATTGATGAGCTGTCGTTTAAGAGCCACTTTAGAGCTTATTGAGGGATAATTTCAATATTTCATTTTTATTTGTTACAAAAAGCTTTTCTCATTGTCTAAATGATTAGGTATACAGATATTATGTAAAGCTTGCGATTCAGTGGACGTCTGTAAAAAGGAAAATGTCTGCACGCAGTGGTTATAAATGCTTATATTTATAAACACTACTGGCAGTGCCAGTAGTCTTTATTTGGGTTACCAAAATGATCCAAAACATTGTGGTAATAGACATCGTTCCTTCAACAAAACATGCATTAAGACTTTTTAAGTGCCTTCGTTTGCTAAGTGCCTTCGTTTGCAAACCAACATCTCCATTCTAGTACAAAAAACGTGTTTGGACCCCTTTTTTTCCAATCAACAGTAGGTAGAAAATTGGATGGACGAATGTTGCCAGTTACATTTTAATTACAGCCAACGCAGACGCATCTATCTTTAAACCCGTCGACAGCAAAAACATTTACATATCCGAAGTGCCGCGGATAAAGGTGATCGCTGAGAAATTTTCAAAATTTTCAAGAAACAACCTCGAGCTCAGGAGATTGGAGGAGAAAATTGTCTGCATAGAATACGATATTTATGAAAATGATCTTTCAAAAGATGATCACGATCTTGAGAAGCCCCCGGTTCAAAAAATGCGCGCCTACTTCTCTGTGAGACCGACTAATTATTGTACAAATGCAGGTAATTACCTAATCAAACTCAAACTCAAAATATCTTTATTTCACTTTATTTAAAAACTTTACCTCCAGCGGCAACGAAACAATTGTCAAACATTGACATTGAAATTATTAAACCATCTTGTTGTCTATTGTCATGATGATTTTCAATTTTAGAATAACTTTTCTATACCTAAACATTATAATCAATAAATAATAATCACTGTAATCAAGCAATTAAACAATCATCAAGTCATCTACTAGTTTAATTTGAAATCACGAAATAATCAACACATAGGCTATCAATTATATGCTAGGTAGTAAGCTTTTGTTATGTCTGTTAACTTTACTTTAGAGAGTATGTAGATAATAACAAAAAAGTTTTCGTGAACTTATAGCAATTAATGTACCTACAGTACGCGTATTAAAGAGTAATTCAAAAAGTTATTGCGCATCGGAAAATGTCAAAGACAATACGGCGAAACACTTCGAGACAAGATAGCCCTCGCGCTTCGCTTGGCTTGTCTTGGCGGGGACACTACCGTGTC
Source organism: Coenonympha arcania (assembly GCA_036785405.1). NCBI lineage: Eukaryota > Metazoa > Arthropoda > Insecta > Lepidoptera > Nymphalidae > Coenonympha > Coenonympha arcania. The sequence goes on from CM072069.1 coordinate 2,792,924, forward strand.
CCCAGATAGAAAACAAGTTGAGAAAAGTTGGTCCTAACGATAAATGTCTATGTTATTTCTATGAACATGTTCGGAAATACGAATTGCCGATGCTCAGTATTTATTCTGATGCACGCGGTAATTAAGTTGACCCAAAATGGCTCCAGTCTGCACAGTGCAGTGCCGTAGTTGACATCCGAAAATGTGTTTTGCTCAGGGTTCGCTTTATACGCCACCTAATGTGGTCTGCGTAAATATATTATCACAACGAACTACGCTAGATAGACTTAGGAACTCCAAACGAAAACTAATAAATATCGTTTTTGCAGAGAAAACGGTTACAGTTTTGCCGTCAACAATAAAACAAAAGTTTCACGTAAACGAAGATGATCTAGAGAAACTCAACGAAAAAGAAATCGAGATTATAGACGAGAAAATTGCAGAAAACAAGCCGTATTTGGAAGAGCTCAAAAAGGTTTTAAAAAGAAAGCAGGCGATTTACGCGACGAGGCAGAAAAGTTGCTTGGACTTGAAGAATTTGTACCAAATGGCGAAAAGGGAATCTCCAAGTTTGGATGAAGATTTCTCCAATACAAATCTCCTTTCTAAAGCAGAGTTAGATGAAATTAAAGATTTGATCATGAAGAAATGTGTGTCTAGTGTCCACGGGATAAACAGACACACTTTAAAACATGACAAAGATTTGGGGCCAAAAGGGGAAACTAATTTCGTGAACGTAATTTCACAGAGTATCTTTGCTGAACTTATACGCCATGACGGTGTTTAAAAAAAAAAGGACAGTATTATTATATTTATTAAAATCTTTTATTGAAACATTTCCGAAATAATTTGTGTAAATATAAACTTAGAAGCCAAAAGGAGGTGTTTGATAGATTATTTAACTGTTATAAGTACTTAGAACCTGGGTGACCGAGCTTTGCTCGGTAGTATTACAGCTACTCACCAATAGATGGCAGCAGGAGTTTACTGTAATAGTTTTACTTTATCGCCAATAGATGTCAGGTATAGATTTATATATTTTTTTTGGTAAATACGACATTTTCTAAAAATTAATCCTAGCTAGATCAATTTATCGCCCCCAAAACCCCTTGTATACTAAATTTCATGAAAATCGTTCGAGCCGTTTCCGAGGTTCAAATTATATAGAAATATATATATATACAAGAATTGCTCTTTTAAAGGTATAGGATTCAGAATTTGAAGTGAAGACTTTTTAGGCGCATTCGACATTTTTGAGATGGATAAATCCACAGATCTCGTAACCGTGACATAACCGACACTTCACACTTTGAATGTTACCGTAACCAACACCTCTGTATAAAAAAATCTGTGGTATAATGTAACGATTCAAAGTTTTTTTACACATGAATTGTTCAATTTTTCACTGTGGACACATCAAGATGCCCATTGCTACCTTTTATTTAAAGATTAAAAAATAAATTTGGGATACATATTTGGAGCTAAAAGGGGAAGACTGTAATTGTAAGGGCATGAATGTAATTTGCTTTCAGCCTATTTTTTAAAAATGAGGGCGATTGAAAAATAATAAAAAGTGATTAATATTCTTTGTTTATTACTTTATTTAAACGATTGAAAAATAACTTGTATAAAAATAGAATTAACACTTTAGCGTATTCGAGTTTTAACTGTAGTAAATTATTTACATAGGTATGACAATGAAATGGTGACTAACTTTGTACATTCTTGACTGAATCTGGATTGTATGCTGGGTAGAGTCCTAATTTCTTCATTTCTACCGCCATTTCGAATAAGTAGTCGTAACATTCCGTCCTGTAAATAATACACAGTCTAAGAGAGGTCCTAAAATCGAGTACGGCTAGCAACAAAACTTTATGCTCTATTTATTTATTTTCTAACTGTAAAAGTTCTCTTTAAGAAAAAAATACCCACCTTTTTATTACATATCGCGTCAGGTTTACGAAGATGTTATCTTACCCACTTGGTAAGTAAACCCTAACGGTATCTACACAGCATCGCACTGGAACGCTTAATCGCTTAGCGGTGCGTCTTTGTACGGTGCTACTAGCCACGGCCCAAATCTTCCTCAATAAATGGACTATCCCACAAAACGGCTGCCCGCGAGGTCCTTCTCGAACGTACTCACATGGTCTTGGCCGCTTGCCAGGTGTCGCCCCACACGTACACCCCGTGCCTCCGCACCAGCACGGCGCTGGTGCCCGGGTACGCGCGCAGAGCTCCAGCCAGGCTGCCCGCGAGGTCCTTCTCGAACGTACTCACATGGTCTTGGCCGCTTGCCAGGTGTCGCCCCACACGTACACCCCGTGCCTCCGCACCAGCACGGCGCTGGTGCCCGGGTACGCGCGCAGAGCTCCAGCCAGGCTGCCCGCGAGGTCCTTCTCGAACGTACTCACATGGTCTTGGCCGCTTGCCAGGTGTCGCCCCACACGTACACCCCGTGCCTCCGCACCAGCACGGCGCTGGTGCCCGGGTACGCGCGCAGAGCTCCAGCCAGGCTGCCCGCGAGGTCCTTCTCGAACGTACTCACATGGTCTTGGCCGCTTGCCAGGTGTCGCCCCACACGTACACCCCGTGCCTCCGCACCAGCACGGCGCTGGTGCCCGGGTACGCGCGCAGAGCTCCAGCCAGGCTGCCCGCGAGGTCCTTCTCGAACGTACTCACATGGTCTTGGCCGCTTGCCAGGTGTCGCCCCACACGTACACCCCGTGCCTCCGCACCAGCACGGCGCTGGTGCCCGGGTACGCGCGCAGAGCTCCAGCCAGGCTGCCCGCGAGGTCCTTCTCGAACGTACTCACATGGTCTTGGCCGCTTGCCAGGTGTCGCCCCACACGTACACCCCGTGCCTCCGCACCAGCACGGCGCTGGTGCCCGGGTACGCGCGCAGAGCTCCAGCCAGGCTGCCCGCGAGGTCCTTCTCGAACGTACTCACATGGTCTTGGCCGCTTGCCAGGTGTCGCCCCACACGTACACCCCGTGCCTCCGCACCAGCACGGCGCTGGTGCCCGGGTACGCGCGCAGAGCTCCAGCCAGGCTGCCCGCGAGGTCCTTCTCGAACGTACTCACATGGTCTTGGCCGCTTGCCAGGTGTCGCCCCACACGTACACCCCGTGCCTCCGCACCAGCACGGCGCTGGTGCCCGGGTACGCGCGCAGAGCTCCAGCCAGGCTGCCCGCGAGGTCCTTCTCGAACGTACTCACATGGTCTTGGCCGCTTGCCAGGTGTCGCCCCACACGTACACCCCGTGCCTCCGCACCAGCACGGCGCTGGTGCCCGGGTACGCGCGCAGAGCTCCAGCCAGGCTGCCCGCGAGGTCCTTCTCGAACGTACTCACATGGTCTTGGCCGCTTGCCAGGTGTCGCCCCACACGTACACCCCGTGCCTCCGCACCAGCACGGCGCTGGTGCCCGGGTACGCGCGCAGAGCTCCAGCCAGGCTGCCCGCGAGGTCCTTCTCGAACGTACTCACATGGTCTTGGCCGCTTGCCAGGTGTCGCCCCACACGTACACCCCGTGCCTCCGCACCAGCACGGCGCTGGTGCCCGGGTACGCGCGCAGAGCTCCAGCCAGGCTGCCCGCGAGGTCCTTCTCGAACGTACTCACATGGTCTTGGCCGCTTGCCAGGTGTCGCCCCACACGTACACCCCGTGCCTCCGCACCAGCACGGCGCTGGTGCCCGGGTACGCGCGCAGAGCTCCAGCCAGGCTGCCCGCGAGGTCCTTCTCGAACGTACTCACATGGTCTTGGCCGCTTGCCAGGTGTCGCCCCACACGTACACCCCGTGCCTCCGCACCAGCACGGCGCTGGTGCCCGGGTACGCGCGCAGAGCTCCAGCCAGGCTGCCCGCGAGGTCCTTCTCGAACGTACTCACATGGTCTTGGCCGCTTGCCAGGTGTCGCCCCACACGTACACCCCGTGCCTCCGCACCAGCACGGCGCTGGTGCCCGGGTACGCGCGCAGAGCTCCAGCCAGGCTGCCCGCGAGGTCCTTCTCGAACGTACTCACATGGTCTTGGCCGCTTGCCAGGTGTCGCCCCACACGTACACCCCGTGCCTCCGCACCAGCACGGCGCTGGTGCCCGGGTACGCGCGCAGAGCTCCAGCCAGGCTGCCCGCGAGGTCCTTCTCGAACGTACTCACATGGTCTTGGCCGCTTGCCAGGTGTCGCCCCACACGTACACCCCGTGCCTCCGCACCAGCACGGCGCTGGTGCCCGGGTACGCGCGCAGAGCTCCAGCCAGGCTGCCCGCGAGGTCCTTCTCGAACGTACTCACATGGTCTTGGCCGCTTGCCAGGTGTCGCCCCACACGTACACCCCGTGCCTCCGCACCAGCACGGCGCTGGTGCCCGGGTACGCGCGCAGAGCTCCAGCCAGGCTGCCCGCGAGGTCCTTCTCGAACGTACTCACATGGTCTTGGCCGCTTGCCAGGTGTCGCCCCACACGTACACCCCGTGCCTCCGCACCAGCACGGCGCTGGTGCCCGGGTACGCGCGCAGAGCTCCAGCCAGGCTGCCCGCGAGGTCCTTCTCGAACGTACTCACATGGTCTTGGCCGCTTGCCAGGTGTCGCCCCACACGTACACCCCGTGCCTCCGCACCAGCACGGCGCTGGTGCCCGGGTACGCGCGCAGAGCTCCAGCCAGGCTGCCCGCGAGGTCCTTCTCGAACGTACTCACATGGTCTTGGCCGCTTGCCAGGTGTCGCCCCACACGTACACCCCGTGCCTCCGCACCAGCACGGCGCTGGTGCCCGGGTACGCGCGCAGAGCTCCAGCCAGGCTGCCCGCGAGGTCCTTCTCGAACGTACTCACATGGTCTTGGCCGCTTGCCAGGTGTCGCCCCACACGTACACCCCGTGCCTCCGCACCAGCACGGCGCTGGTGCCCGGGTACGCGCGCAGAGCTCCAGCCAGGCTGCCCGCGAGGTCCTTCTCGAACGTACTCACATGGTCTTGGCCGCTTGCCAGGTGTCGCCCCACACGTACACCCCGTGCCTCCGCACCAGCACGGCGCTGGTGCCCGGGTACGCGCGCAGAGCTCCAGCCAGGCTGCCCGCGAGGTCCTTCTCGAACGTACTCACATGGTCTTGGCCGCTTGCCAGGTGTCGCCCCACACGTACACCCCGTGCCTCCGCACCAGCACGGCGCTGGTGCCCGGGTACGCGCGCAGAGCTCCAGCCAGGCTGCCCGCGAGGTCCTTCTCGAACGTACTCACATGGTCTTGGCCGCTTGCCAGGTGTCGCCCCACACGTACACCCCGTGCCTCCGCACCAGCACGGCGCTGGTGCCCGGGTACGCGCGCAGAGCTCCAGCCAGGCTGCCCGCGAGGTCCTTCTCGAACGTACTCACATGGTCTTGGCCGCTTGCCAGGTGTCGCCCCACACGTACACCCCGTGCCTCCGCACCAGCACGGCGCTGGTGCCCGGGTACGCGCGCAGAGCTCCAGCCAGGCTGCCCGCGAGGTCCTTCTCGAACGTACTCACATGGTCTTGGCCGCTTGCCAGGTGTCGCCCCACACGTACACCCCGTGCCTCCGCACCAGCACGGCGCTGGTGCCCGGGTACGCGCGCAGAGCTCCAGCCAGGCTGCCCGCGAGGTCCTTCTCGAACGTACTCACATGGTCTTGGCCGCTTGCCAGGTGTCGCCCCACACGTACACCCCGTGCCTCCGCACCAGCACGGCGCTGGTGCCCGGGTACGCGCGCAGAGCTCCAGCCAGGCTGCCCGCGAGGTCCTTCTCGAACGTACTCACATGGTCTTGGCCGCTTGCCAGGTGTCGCCCCACACGTACACCCCGTGCCTCCGCACCAGCACGGCGCTGGTGCCCGGGTACGCGCGCAGAGCTCCAGCCAGGCTGCCCGCGAGGTCCTTCTCGAACGTACTCACATGGTCTTGGCCGCTTGCCAGGTGTCGCCCCACACGTACACCCCGTGCCTCCGCACCAGCACGGCGCTGGTGCCCGGGTACGCGCGCAGAGCTCCAGCCAGGCTGCCCGCGAGGTCCTTCTCGAACGTACTCACATGGTCTTGGCCGCTTGCCAGGTGTCGCCCCACACGTACACCCCGTGCCTCCGCACCAGCACGGCGCTGGTGCCCGGGTACGCGCGCAGAGCTCCAGCCAGGCTGCCCGCGAGGTCCTTCTCGAACGTACTCACATGGTCTTGGCCGCTTGCCAGGTGTCGCCCCACACGTACACCCCGTGCCTCCGCACCAGCACGGCGCTGGTGCCCGGGTACGCGCGCAGAGCTCCAGCCAGGCTGCCCGCGAGGTCCTTCTCGAACGTACTCACATGGTCTTGGCCGCTTGCCAGGTGTCGCCCCACACGTACACCCCGTGCCTCCGCACCAGCACGGCGCTGGTGCCCGGGTACGCGCGCAGAGCTCCAGCCAGGCTGCCCGCGAGGTCCTTCTCGAACGTACTCACATGGTCTTGGCCGCTTGCCAGGTGTCGCCCCACACGTACACCCCGTGCCTCCGCACCAGCACGGCGCTGGTGCCCGGGTACGCGCGCAGAGCTCCAGCCAGGCTGCCCGCGAGGTCCTTCTCGAACGTACTCACATGGTCTTGGCCGCTTGCCAGGTGTCGCCCCACACGTACACCCCGTGCCTCCGCACCAGCACGGCGCTGGTGCCCGGGTACGCGCGCAGAGCTCCAGCCAGGCTGCCCGCGAGGTCCTTCTCGAACGTACTCACATGGTCTTGGCCGCTTGCCAGGTGTCGCCCCACACGTACACCCCGTGCCTCCGCACCAGCACGGCGCTGGTGCCCGGGTACGCGCGCAGAGCTCCAGCCAGGCTGCCCGCGAGGTCCTTCTCGAACGGCGTGTTTTCTATTATAGGCACTATCAGCTCCTCGTCGTATCTGAGGTAGCGGCCGAGGGCCGCGTCTTTAATACCCTGAAAACCGTATAGGAAGGTTATTGGAAAAATGCTGACTGACTTACAACGGCGCAGCGTTCTTGTCTGTGAATACAGACATCCACTCTACCTCGTATATTTTATTATTTACATTCACTTCTCTTCTAGCTTTCTAGAAAAGTTTCTTCTACTATCGGAGGAACTAATCCCACTAAACCATGGATTTTTTTGGGATAAAAAGTAGTTTATGTGTAAGTTCAGAGTATAGTCTACCTACATTTGAAATTTCAGCCCAATCGATACGGTAGGTTTAGCGTGATGCAGTAACACACGCACGCCTGCACGCAAGAAAGCACGCACGCACGCACTCACGAACGCACACACCTACACTCACGCACGCACGCACTCACGAACGCACACACCTACACTCACGCACGCACGGACGCACACGCACACTCACATGCACGCACGCACGCACGCACGCCAGCACGGACACACACACACGCACGCACCCTTGTATTGTTTTTTCCTAGTCTTAAAGCAGCATTCAGCGTACATATGGAATGTACCTATATAATATGCATATCTTTTTTTTTTTTTTGAAAGAAAGAAGAGAACCAAGCTTAGAAAAATATGACTTACTCGTAATCTAGGTCATTTACGTACTACATATTGCTAAATGCTTATTAAAACAGCAAAAACAATCTTGTAATGTCCCCTGCTTCCCAAACTAGTGGTAACTGTATCTTTAAAACCTGGTTCACATTGCGCTAGCACAAACAATAACTTTTAGTTGTGACCGACTTGTCTATGACCAGTGACTGTCATTGATGCGTCTGATCACCTTGACCAATTCCTGGTGGGTGATCACAGACTCCTTGTTCCTAAACAGTGATTTGACTGGCTTGTCTAAGACCAGTGACCGACACTGACGCGTCTGATCATTTTTATCATTTCCTGCTGGGTGAAAACAATCCCAGTCGTAAAGCAGCATTTACTAAATCACGTGTTGAGTACATGCACATTTAGCTTGCATAAACAGTGACTTGACTGACTTGTCTAAGACCAGTGACCGTTACTGACCTTGATCATTTCCTGGTGGGTGATCACAAACTCCTTGTCGTAGAGCAGTGTGCAGCGGACGGCGTGCGGCGAGTGTGTGTGAATGACTGCACCCGCATTGCGCTCTCTGTATGCCAGCATGAACAGTGGTGTGCACTGACTTTTCTTTAATCTGGAACATTGTATTTTTAACCTTCTTAAAAAAGTGGTTCTGTATTTGACCTTCTTTCTTCCTTGCCTTTTCCCACTTTATGTGTTGTCGGCACAACATGTCTTCTCCTTCCATTTGCTCCTATCAGCCGTCAACTCGCAATCCACTCCTTTCACACGCATATCTTCTTTCACGCAATCCATCCATCTCTTCTTCGGTCTCCCTCTACTTTTTCGTCCCTGCACATGCATACTCATCGTTCTTTTAGTGACATGACTTTCATCCCTCCCCTTTGTATTTCTGGTTCTGTATTTGACCTGTATGCTTAAAGTGTTCAAGACAAATTAGTCAAAGAAAGGAATTTATTAATTGCTTTTTTTTTTATTTTACCTACTTATTCTTATAGTGTAAGTGTTTCTTCTTCTTACTTTTTCACCGACTTAAAAAAAGAGTTTCTGTATGGGACCTGTATGTTTAAAAGTGTTCAAGACATAAATTAGTCAAAGAAAGGAATTTATTCATTACTTTTTTATATTTTACTTTTTCTTATAGTGTAGTTGCACTGGTGTTTCTTCTTCTTACTTTTTCTCAGCCGGTGGCAGTTCCAAGTCTTCATCGTGTATGTTCTGTACAAACAAATCATCTGGCTTCATTCTTTCCTTCTGCACTCCTGAGGGGGCAATATAGATTTTGTCCCTAAAATAAATAAAGTAATCTATAGTATGTCTGATCCCATGAAAATTTCTCTAAATTTTGAATCATGACAGAGAGGAAACAGAAAGTGCTCTTGCGCTCACAATTGTATTGTGTCCTGTGCATGAAAATCACATGATATGGAAAATTTCTGCAGAGATTTATTAATCATTGGTGGAGAGGGCTTATTATCAAGTCAAGCCAAAAGTTTGCTTAATAAGACCAACAACAAAGCTACTCAACTAAAAAATTGTAATATTTCAGTCATGAACTAGAGTAGGTCGATAGTTCAGTCTTTATCAACCTGACTACAGTAACTAAAAAATTGCAGTAGGAGTAAAAAAAGCAAACTAGGCTCTAAAGCGAAAAAGACACAAATTGTCTAACATTATAATAATTACCCTTCTTTGATAGAAATCCCACCACCTGTGCCTGTGACCCATCCCAAGTGGTAAAACTGTTTACACAGCTCAGGTATAAGGTTTCTTGGATGTTCCTGTAAACATAATTCCTGATAACTAACAGCCATTCGCTTTACTTGGATATAGGATTACATCATCTAAATTTAGTACGACTCTACTTTGTGGAGTTCATTCACGTAGGTATCACTGCAATGAATATATACCAGGACAGGGCAGACGGCACAATAAATTGTTGCCAGTTTATCGGTGGCAAAAATGCTTGTTTTGCCACCAACAGTAAGGCCATGCTGTAGTTCGCTCAGCAGCCACCTATAGAATTTTGACAGATAGTGCTACTGTTTGCTTGTACGTAAATCGTTCAGATGCCCATATCTCAATGTTTCTTACAGGTGCTGCAATGTTAGTTATTCTACATTGAAGCAGTAATGAAGGTTGAATACAACAGTGTTGTGATTACTGGGCAACATGAGACCTGAGAACTGTTGACTCAGGATGATGCAGTGCATTGTTGTATGAAGTTACTATGAATAAATATGGGGCACACTGCATCTAACATTGACATTCATATCGCTTTACAACAAGTGAACATCTTGGTCACGGATCAAACGGTGGTTGATTCTGTTGTGCAAAATCTCTAAACTAATTTAAAGTAGTGCTATCCTTTTCAAACTGCTCCCTATGGAAAAGGATGGCACTTTTTTAAATTACAATCTACCACACTATATAATATATAGTGTGGGAGATTGTAATTTAAAAAATATATTATATTTGTTACTCTCATCATTTTTTGTTTTGTTAAAATCATTTCTCATCATGTTTTGTTAAAAAAAAAATGCAAATGCAAATGAAGTAAAACAGTTGTATGAACAGTTTAGGAATGGAAAGAAATAGATTAAAAACAACGATATCTGCTCAACTGAGGTCATTTTAGATAAGGTAGAGCTATAAACATAGGGACTGTAATTGGTATTAATAGCAAATACATAGGTTACCTAGTTATCGCTGTTTCTAACATGACAAACGAACTCATTTAAATTTCATGTTAAACACAGCATTATTTATTTTTAACATTTTGTTGACACAATAAATTCACAATAAATAATAAATTTAAAATCTAGCTTACCGGACCAAGCGCCGTCATAATAAAAATAAATTATAAAAGTAAAAAAAATTACATACAACAAAAATATTTATAAAAAAAAAAGTTGGCAAAGAACCACAGAACACTATACCACTTCTTCTTCTTCTTTTGAGTCATTGGCTTCGCGCGTAGAGCGATTGAGCCATTGTCACACTATACCACAGAACACGGTTACGTATGCCGCGGCGTGCTGGGCCAAGAGGGCGTCGCTCTACGTCGTTCGGACTGCTCTGATAAGAACGCAGAGGCCCGCCTTGGTCCTTCTGACCAAGGCGTACAGATCAAATAGTGCTGCCTCTCTCGTCGTACTGGCGGGAGTGTTGCCGGCCGACCTGGAGGTAATCCGTGCTGCCAGGATTGATGCGGCGCGTAGGACCGCGGCCAAAGGTGAGTTGAGCAGACGTAAGCGTGAAATCGGGGAAGACATCGTCGCGGAATGGCAAGCGAGATGGGCCAGCGAAACGAAGGGCGGTGAGCTTCGTCGATTCTTTCCAGACGTGGCCGGGCGACTCGAGGCGACTTGGGTCGTCCCGGATTATCAGACCTCGCAGATGCTGACGGGGCACGGTCGCTTTCGGAAGCGCCTGCATGATATGTGTCTGGTCGAGAGTGGCGAGTGCTTCTGCGGACTGGCAGAGGAGAACCTCCACCATGTCTTGTGGGAGTGCTCCTTATACGAGGACCTCCGGTGCTTGCTGCTGGATGAGATCGTTCGCGAAGTTTCTGGCCCAGTTTATTATCAGGATCTCGTGGGTTCGGCGGCCAACTTCGGAAAGCTACGGGAGTTCGCGCACGCGTGGCATAAGAGGCGAAGCGGCTTGGAGTGACACTGAGAATTTATATGCTGCGGACAGCGACGGCGCGGCGAGTCCGTTATTTGTTTCGTGCTGCCCCAGAATGGGGAGAGTGAGCACATAGGGACAAGGAGCGAGAGCAAACAACTTGTAGGGAGTCAAGAAGGCGCCCCGGGAACATGCCAAGAGCAAGTACCGAACGGGCGCCCTCCCACGTTTCGGCCCCCATAACCGAGAGGTTGATTGGGCCATGGGTTGTGGAGGGTTGTCCCTATAATTATACCACAGAACACTATACTACTATACCACAGAGCTATACTCCACAGAGTACTTTTTTACTATAGGTAGGTAGGCACTGTTCACTCAAGACAATAGATAATTAGGCAGTAAGCTAATTCACTCTTCAATCTTCATACAAAGACAGTGGGGAGGGGACCAACGTAATATGGCGATCCATCGCATTACCCCCAAAAACTTCTTTGATTGGGAATTTTAAATTTTGTAATAGATGCAGGACAGATTATATCTTGATTTAAATGGATCTTGTATAGACGAAACGTCTATACAGAATCCACGACGGCGCGCCCCACTCTGTCAAAATCGCTTCTGTTTCATTTACGTTGTACATAAGTCTATCGTTATCGATAGTTCAATTCACGAAGATCCCGCCCTCCTCCAGTTCCTAAAGAACCTGATTGATTCCTAAAGAACGTCGAATTCTGTTTTAAAGGTAGGTACCGACCGCCTGCGAAGTAGGTACCTCCGCTCCGCCGCCTCCTCGACGTTAGTTTTAGTTTTGGCCATTGGACCGAAATGTTTGTGGCACTATAAATAACTTATAAAATCTATTTCAATGGGCAATACCTAAGTAGGCAAGTGCCGCATGCTACCGGCTATTGCCTAGAAAAGTTCGGAAATGTTTGCCCAACAGATTTAATTTTCGTTCTTCACAATTTTTAAGTTCAAATAGTAGGTAAAAATCTTCTCATATTATGTAATAAAAATTTAATTTAGAGTCACTCTTGTTCGCTTTAGGAAATAGATTTTTTTTTGAGTTATTCGTATGAAGTTATATATAATAAGCAACAAAGATAGTAAGTAAGTAAATGTAGGTAAGTTTTTGATAATGAAACTGCAAGTTTTTATTACGTCTGATCTTATACCTATAAATGAGCACTTCACTACTCACTACATAGTATAAAACAAAGTCGCCTTTTCTGTCCCTATATCCCTATGTGCGCTTAAATCTTTAAAACTACGCAACGGATTTTGATGCGGTTTTTTCCAATAGATAGAGTGATTCAAGAGGAAGGTTTATATGTATAATACATGCATCATATACTAAGGCAACATTGCTAATTTTAGAGGTTTCTAACGTGATGTCGTAAATTAACCTATTTTTTTGGGCTTATTTAGCAATTTAGCAAAAACGCTGCCTAAACCCTACGAGTTAGATCAAATTAATGTACTACAGTATTGTACACCATAAAAAGGTCTACAAAAAAGTCCGCGATGGTATATGTTTATATTTTAGGGATAACCCACATTAACCATTTTTATTGTTTACTTTTTACGTGAAAAAATGGCTTATTTACGAAGCTATTTTAAGCAATACGGCATTAATCCTTATCGAATTAAGTACCTTAAATACAGTGTGCAATTAATATAGATCAATATGGTTCCTTACAGCATGTAAATTAAACAAATATTTTCGGAGATATTACAAATTTAAAATTTGCGTTTGCGGCGGGCGGTACCGGTCGGACGGACGTTGCAGGCTTAGATTTGAGCGTTGACTGTTTTTCACATGGCCAACTGTATGTCGCTCTTTCAAGAGTAACCTCAAAAGAAAACATGTTTGTATTGTCTAATGACAAGAAAGCTGTGAACGTTGTGTATAAAGACATCCTGTAATATAGATAGATAGATAGAAAATTCTTTATTGTACACCAATAAAACATGAGAAAACATTGATAAATACACAAAAGTTATACTAATGTACATATGGCTAATACTAATAGTTATACTAATATATTAATTGTTGTAAAAATAAAATAAATACCTAGGTAAAAATGTAAAAAGTAAATAAGTAAAAATGTGTAATGTAATAAAAATTGTATGAATTTAGATATTCCAAAGATAGCAGGAAATCTTCATAGTAAGTATAGGGAAAGAGGAATTGTTTTACTCCAAATTTAATGCGTGCAGGCCAAGGGCAGTAATGAATGAATCAAAAATACTGGATCGATTTTAATCATGTTTTCATTGAGTGACATAGGCATATATATTTTATGCCCGTGCAAAGTCGGAGCGGGCCGCTATGTTTTTATATACAACGTTCATAGTTTTTCTGTAGTGTATTTAATTTAGTATCAGCATTGCACCCGTGCGAAGCCGGGGCGGGTCGCTAGTCTTGTATATTATCTTTCTAATATATAAAATTTTCTCGCTTTTCTTTGTTACCCAAACTCCTCCGAAACGGCCAGACCGATTATTATGAAATTTTCAGTGCATATTCTCTAGGTTTGGGAGCAAGAGTGAGAAAAATGTATATGGCATAACGTTTGCCGGGTTAGCTACTAAGTTCTATAAATATATTTTGGTAAATACGACTCCTCCTGACATCAATAAAATTGGCGAAAAGTAATACTATTTTTAAAGCCTCACAGTAAAGGTCTGCCCGCGAAATCCAATTTTATTGGGTTTTGGCTTGCGACAGTAAAATTGTTGAATAGAAGTATCATCTTCACATGTTTATATTAAAAATCTTTATTTGAAATTGTTTGGTAAAGTTTAGTGGCATTTAGGAGGCGATAAATCGATCTACCTAGGATTCTTAGAAAATGTCGTATTAACCAAAAAAAAAAAATATCGAGCGAAGCTCGGTCACCCAGATATTTAGCTTTAAAATTTGAATTTGGCGGATCATTTAGTTCGGGTGGGTTTGGGATTGTAATAATATAATTTTATTAAAGAAAAACAAAAATAGCTATATTTTCAGTATTTTTAATGAAAAATCGCGTTCTTACTTCTTACAAGAAATACATACTTATTGTAAGTTTGATCATTTGAAATAGGTATGTATAGTCGCGGTATGAAAAGGTTCGTCACCTTTAGTGTCGATTTTCGCTTGCACTAGTAGGTACTGCAAAACTCCATCAACATACCAAAACTATCGACTAGTGCAAACGAATCAATTTGTAAATTAACGAACCTTTTCATTCCGTGACTGTACATGGGTTGTATACCTACCTTCCTATACAGATGAGTTGGTACCTATCTAGCTACTTTATTCATAAAACTAAGGCTTTTTCACGTACTTATTCTCATACTACTACAATAAGTATGAGGAGCAGAAAATGCTAAATCAGTATTCATATATTATTATGTACAAGTAAATATGCAGCACTTAGCAAAATTTATCAAAATCCCTACGAACTACCGGCTATGCTGCTGAGCGAACAACATGGTGGCCCTTACAACAACCATAAATAAATAATCGAGTGTGACAAACAGACTGATGTACGGAGAGTACATAATATATATAAGGGTTCCGTTTTTACCATTTTAGTAAGGAACCCTAAAATTATTGATATTCTTGCTTATTGCATTCAATACAATTCTTGGATGGAAAAAGATATCACGTTTCTACAAGAAAATGCACCATCGTCAAAGCGGAGATGTGTATGAGTAACCAATCAGATTTCGTCATTTTGACATCACCGAAACAGTACAAACAGTTAGATACTAAATAATGCAGATACTAATTAAAATTGACCTTAATTATTGTAGATGAAATAAAAAACTAGACAGAGAAGTAGAGAAGAGTGAATAGGCATTTTCGAGGCAAGCGCGCTCCATCCTAGACCTGGGGGCCTACCACCAATGCTTAAAGTAATATTATTGTAATATTGTTTTAAAATTTTCATACTGACATTGTATGAAACTGTCAAAACAATATTACTTTAAGCATTGGTGGTAGGCCCCCAGATCATTTCTGTTCATCAGACTTGGTTGTAGTCAAGCGTAAGCCTATCAATTATAAAAAAAAAAAACACAAACAACATTACACATCCGTGTGTTTCCTCTCGTGAACCAAAAGATTACTTTTTGCAGCAGATTTAAATTTGCAGAACCTACAAGCATAGGGCTTCACACCAGTGTGTATTCTCTCGTGAATCAATAGATTACACTTCATTGTAGATTTATAGTCACACAACTTACAAGCAAAAGGCTTTTCACCAGTGTGAGTCCTCTCGTGAACCATTAGAGCTGTTTTCGTAGTACATTTGTATTCACAAAGCTTACAAGAGAAAGGCTTATCACCAGTGTGGGACATCAGGTGAAGCACCAACTCATTATTCGATTTAAATTTATGTTCACATAACTTACAAGCAAAAGGCTTTTCACCGGTGTGAATCTTCTCGTGAGTCTTTAGAGTACATTTCGTAGCAGATTTATATTTACAAAACTTACAAGCATAAGGCTTTTCACCGGTGTGAATCCTCTCGTGAATGTTTAGAGTACTTTTCTCAGAACATTTATATTTACAAAACTTACAAGCATAAGGCTTTTCACCGGTGTGAATCCTCTCGTGAATCTTTAGAGTACTTTTCTCAGAACATTTATATTTACAAAACTTACAAGCATGAGGCTTTTCACCAGTGTGAGTCCTCTCATGTTTTAGTAAAGCAGATTTTGATACACATTTATATTCACATGAATTACAAGAGTAAGGCTTTTCACCCGTGTGTGACCTCATGTGCAGGATTAGACTACTACTTGTTGTACATTTATATTCACAAAACTTACAAGAGAAAGGCTTTTCACCAGTGTGTGATCTGATGTGTTTAGTTAAAACGCACTTTATTGCACATTTATATTCACAAAACTCACAAGAGTAAGGCTTTTCATCAGCGTGTGACCTGATATGCTGACCTAAAATACCCTTTGTTTTACATTTATATTCACACAATTTACAAGCATAAGGATTTTCACCGGTGTGAGTTCTAATGTGAGCCACTAAATGCTGTTTTCGTACAAATTTAAAGTTGCATAAATTACAGGCATAGGGCTTTTCACCACTGTGAGTTCTTAAATGTACTAACATAACACTTTTAATTGCACATTTATATCCACAAAACTGACAAAGTTGCGGGTTTTTAGCAGTGTTTTCGCTCTTACCTAAATTACCTTTATCTCCAGTATGAGTTATCATAATATGGTTCTTTAAACTATTTTTGTGTGAACTTTTAAATGTACATAACTCACAAGCATAAGGCTTTACACCAGTATGAATTCTTACATGTTGTAACAAATTATTTTTTTGTGAACATTGAAATGAACATGAATTACAAGAGTAAGGCTTTTCACCCGTGTGCAATCTCATGTGTGCAACTAGACAAGTATTTGTTATAGATTTATATTCACAAAAAGTACAAGAGAAAGGCTTTTCACCAGTGTGCGTCATCAAGTGCCTGTTTAAGGAACATTTTTGGGTGAATTTGTAATTGCATAACTTACAAGCATAAGGTTTTTCACCGGTATGAGTTCTCAAATGTCTCATTAGAGTACCTTTTTTTGGGCATTTATATTCACAAAACGTACAACAGTAAGACTTTATTTTTGTTTTTTGTGTATTCTTTGTGTGCGTCTTAGTGTGCCTCACTAAAGCACTATTTCTGTCAAATTTATATTCACATAATTTACAAGCAAAAGGTTTATCACCTGTATGCGTTTTAATGTGAGATGCTAGATTAGATTTTCGCGAGAATTTCTTGTTGCAAAAATTACAAATATAAAGCTTTTCGCGAGTATGAGCTTGCACATGTCTCACTAGGGTACCTTTGTGTGCACTTTTATATTCACACAAATCACATGAGTATGGCTTTTCACCTATGTGTGTCCTAATGTGCACAGTTAAAAGTCTTTTTGTTGCACTTTTATATTCACAAAACGAACAACAGTAAGGCTTTTCACCATTATGAGTTTTAATATGAGACACCAGACAAGCTTTTTGTGAGAACTTTTTGTTGCAAAAATTACAAGTGTATGGCTTTTCGCTAGTATGAGTTCTCACGTGTGTTAAAAGATTTTTTCTTTGCGTACATTTATATCCGCATGACTTACAGGAATATTTATCGTGACTATTGATGTGAACTATTAACACACTTTTGCGTGCAAACATTTTTTGACAAATATCACAAGTATAGTATTTGTTTGGAGCATGTGCGCTTAAACGATTACCTGATGAAGATGCTTTACTGTTGCTTAGTGTTGATGCAGCAGGCTCGTGGGTAGAAGCGACTTCATTTTCACTTGCTGCGCGATACTGGGCCATTTCAGAAGTAACAGCATTATCTAGATTATCACAAAAACCGACAGCTTGTCGTGTTTCCGTCGGCGTTCCATCGAGTATTGGCACAACATTTTGAGCGGTTTTGAATATATCATACAGCTTAATCACACAATTTTTGATGTTAATTTTCGTCTCGTCGTCGCTGTCGGATGCTTGGTTGGGTAAAGTGTCATCTGTGTTCACTAGTGCTTGATTTATATCCTGCGTTGAGTCGGCTTCCTCGTCTTTTTCCTCATTACATGCTTCAAGTCCGAAGGGCGGAGGGTCTGAAAGGAAAACTGTTGGGACTATTTTCGTTTCCTATGTAGTCTAAGATCCCGCTATAAGTAGCGTAGTTCAAATTAGATTGGATATTATAAATATAAATTGTGCTTTTTGGCAAAAATACTATCTTGGCTGAGGAAACTATTTCTGCTATATGTTTTTAGGCAAATGAACGTTTTAGGAATATAAAATCGTACGTAATAAGAACAATGCGATTTACGCTCTGAATCCCTCATCCTATCTTATTTGAACTACGATGTCAACGAAACTAACAAATATGAGTTCATGTTACAATGGTTTTTTTTTATAATTGTTAATTTATCATGTTCTGGACTGAAATTTTTTAGGGAACCCTATTTATATATTATATTGAACTTCAGAAACATATTTTAAATATAATTTTCATCAACTGAACAAATGGTTGAAAATCGACTTTACTTGGGATCCCTACTAATATAATATTACAATAAGGGACTAATTGTAAAAGGTACCACACGGTTTTAACTTATAATTCTATTGCTCAACTAAAACACACATTTAAAGCGTAGTACAGTGTAAAGTTCAGAACATACATAATGCCTATTTTCACATCTGTATTGATATCAGTAGTAGCTGTAGTATCATTAGGTTTTGTCCGTCAAATTCGCTTTTTTAACCGACTTCAAAAAAAAAAGGAGGAGGTTCTCAATTCGTCGGAATCCTGTGTTTTTTTTACAAATCCTGTGTTAATCCTATGTGTTAATCCAGGTTATAAGTTATAACCTATCTACGTTCCAAATTTCAGTCCAATCGGTTCAGCAGTAGCGACGGGAAAGTGTAACAAACATCCAAACTCACAAACTTTAGATTACTACATAATAATCTAAAGTTTGTGAGTTTGGATGTTTGTTACATGATAATAACCTTTACAACATGTCAAAGAGAGGAAAAGCGCTAGAAGAACTAAGTTCATTATAACTTACTTGAAGTCTCTACGGAGTATTTGTGGACCGGCGACTGGATGGATTCTCTGTAAAAAAGATAACCACAGATTATTAAATGTACATATTTATACAAACAAGTGTGGGTTAATTCATATATTCGATCCTAGAAACACATTAATGGAGGTAAGTAGTATTTATTTATTTAACTGTATTTTCAATACAAGTATTTATTTAGTTATATTTTCAATACAAAACTTATTTAATTTAGAAAATTATTTTTAGCAACCCTAACTGTGATGTCAACAAAGCGTCATACATATTTCATTATTCCCAGTTCATTCATATTGAATGAGCTGTTTTTAGGAGGTCACTAAAGATTTATGGTACATTTTTGAACTCCCTATAATAGCTCACTCAGAATATGAGCTAGACTCTTTGTGATAATTTTTCATGCATCGATACATCGTCCCCTACTTATGGCTTCCGGCTAATTATGGCAATTAACCTGCACGTTGCATAAGAGAAAAGATGGTAACAGGAACTGTTGGTTATTGGTGTTAGGACTCTTCTTGCCAACTATGTTTGGTAGATACTGCCAGATATTATGCAGTAATTATTACTATGGCCTGGTCGCTTGAACTAACTTTAACAGAGAAGTTCTTGTAAAATAGTCTGACCTTATCTCGAAAGACATAAGGATCAGACTGGCATAATATTTTACCATAACGCTTTAGTCAAAGTTCGTTCAAGCAACAACACCTATATGTTTCCATTTAAAAGGCACTATAGCTAATGTATCATTTTTATAAAACTTGTAATACTTGTATTATTTCAGTTTAATAAAGGCTATTTTATTTTATTTATAGCTAATGTAATTCCGATGTTTTAGTATGATGAGCCAGCGCAGTATCTTACGATATTGCAATGAAAAGTCATAGGACGCACTGCTGTGACATGATCACGCGTATCACTTCCCATCAGGTGTTACGTTCGTCTCATCATTCTTCGATAAAGAAAACTTTATACTATTAAGCATGTGTGCACAGTGTTGACTGATAATAATTCATATACCATCTCCATTGAATATAATCATAATCCAATAGACAAATACACAGGACCCGGCAAACAGTGCAAAACAATTTCGCCAGTTTACTGGTGTCAAAAAGGTTTCTTTTGACACCAACGGCCTCAGTAGTAAGCCAAGCTCAATATCGTGTATGGACAGCGGTCCACGCCAATCAGTATACTTGTTATAAGTCTGCACACGCGTTTTCAGTCACTTTTTCTGCCATTATTATGGCATATTAGCTGGAAATTCGACAGATGGCGAAACTTTTTTCATGTATGAAGGTTTGTTCGGAGTGCCTAGACAAAGTGACATTCTATTCGCGATATCGCTATTATAAACAGTGCAACAAGGCTATTTTGGTAACAAGGCGTGGCCAAAATCGGAACTAACGCCGCTATCTTGTGAAACTGTTTGATGATTCTTTCTGTCGGTAAGTTGCAAGTAGTTGTTCTGGCTAAACTAAAGTTATTGTTATTAACTTAAATTGAGGAGATTTTATTCGCTGGTTGCTATTGTTCTACAACTACGCCCTCCTGTCAATGTCATTCGAGTGCCAAAAGAGCGTTAATTCGGACTGTATAGCGAAATACAATGCCAAAAATGTACGGGATTGACGCTATGCCATACCATTAGCTAATGTCAATCTGATACATTTTAGACTTTTCTATTTAATTTATTTATTTTTTTAATTTATTTATTCAAAGCACCACCAACAGAAACATATGTACCTAATACATTGACATATAAATAAAACTTAGGTTACATTCACATATGATTCGACTTAAAGGTAGCTACAACATGCTTAGTAATTGGTAAAGTCGACGCTAAATAACGATGGAAGCTATAATAAATAAGTAAGCTAAAGTTGTCTATTAATACAAAAAAAGAAAAAGTAAAACAAAAAGCTAATTACACAAACTTATACAAACATAGACAAAAGAAAAAAAATTAAAAATCGTTGACTATACTAATTTAACAAAAAGAGAAAGTAAAAAATAAAATATGTACCTACTATAAAAACAAAATCAGATTAGCTAAGTATTTTTAGTAACTTGTTTTTGAAATTGGGCAGTTTTTCATTAAAAATATCGATTGACTTGTCCTTATTAAAAATAAAGTGTTCAAAGAGTGACTATTCTCAACATCACTTTGTCTACAGGCGCAGATGAGCCTTAGGTTCATATCGGTACCATTGATCCACATGCAAGTATCGGTACCATGATCCACATGCAAGTATCGGTACCATGATCCACATGCAAGTATCAAGTCGAAAAGTGGAGTGTACTAACTTGTTGTCTGCGTCAGGAGCTGCCAGCGAGCCCCCGACACATGGCAGGGAGTCTTCATCTTCACGCTTTAAGTCCAACGGATCCACTTCCGCAACTGCAGAGCCGGGCACTGCACTCCGCGCGAGAACCTTACACATCGCGTCCTCGAGCAGTGTTGTCTGCAGCGCTACGCTGTCGCCGGATGTGTCGTCACTTGCAACAGAGTCGTCGTCACTTGCAACAGAGTCGTCGTCACTTGCAACAGAGTCGTCGTCACTTGCAACAGAGTCGTCATCACCCGCAGTGTTGTCTTCTCCACTTGCTATTGGACAAAAACACGTGAGTATCGCGGGTGCACTCGGTAGAAAGAAAGTTTCAGCCATCGCTCGATAGATGGCGCATTTAGCTCGCGCTAATGAGTTCCATACCAAATGTACTACCCGTTCGCAGAAGCTTTGCCAATGACTTCCCATCCCACTTAATACGACCGCAACCCGTGGACGTCTGATAACAGACGAGCGCGGTGGCTGTAGTATGAAGTGGGAGGAGATCTTTCGCAAAGCTTTTGCGAACGGATTATATATATTTATGTGATTGCATGTGAGCACATTCTGTTGAGCAGCTTGAGAAACTTACATTCTAGATTTTTGAAGATTTTCTTCGTGACGGAATTCCCGTTACCCAAAAAATATGATATGATATTACAAACAACTTTTATGTTAGCCTTATTTTGCATAATTTTATTATTAAGTACTTAATCATTGGATAATTATCAGTTGTTCTATAGAATAAGGGTCAATTTACACCGGCGCGGAATGGAATGGTAGCGACATTTTGCAATGAGGTTGTACATAGCATAATGAACTTTATGTCAATTGTAGAACATACAAATTAAATAAGTGCAAAAAAAGGCCGCGCGCCTTCCGATGAGACGCGCATTCTCAGAATTTCCCTAGCTACTGTCGGCGCCATCTGTGTAATCCGCGGGAAGTGACGCAAACGGGAAGTCAGTTGTGTCGGTCAGAGCAGTGCAGGTGCCAAGAGTTTACGAACCAATTTGCTGCAATACTTAATTTATTACATTCCAGCGAATTCGCGCGCCTTCTCGCGTCATGAGGTGAAATTGACGGTTCCATTCCATTCCGCAGCGGTGTCAATTGACCCTTAGATGTCTCATGGGAATAAATAAATAAATAATAAATAAATAAATATGGGACATTTTACACGTCGCAATCTAGCCCCAAAGTAAGCGATAGCTTGTGTTATGGGTGCTAGATGACTGATAAATATACATTACATACTAATATACAATATACATGAATATAATATATTGAAAAACACCCAGACACTGGAAAACATTCATGCTCATCACACAAACATTTACCAGTAGTGGGAATCGAACCCACGACCTCCGGCGCAGACGGCAGGTTCGCTACCACTACGCCATTCGGTCACCAATATCTTGCCACTTTCTGTTAGAACAAATGGCAATCACCCTCATAATTCACCTTCAGAGCACACTTCCATCTCTTCCTCGACTTGTTCATTTTTGACTACGTAATCATTTTCCTCCAATGTTGTATGTTCATTTTCAACAAGTTCTTCAACATACAGGTCGGGCCCTGGTGATGACGTCACAAACTCCCACTTTAGTTGATTTTCTTCACGGTTTATCAGCTCTATGTGGCTCATTGTCACCTGAAATTGAACATTGGCAATGAAATGGAGTGCGGGAATCTTTCATATCGAAATCAAATCTTAAATTAAACATTTTATACAAGTCCAAAACACCTTGCATGTGTATTCTATTTACTTCTGAGTGACCATGTGTGTAAAAGAACAATTTTAAAATATAAGGTCAGCATAGGAACAATACAAACTACATTATTTAAAAGAAAAACAATTATTAGTACCAATATCATACTAAAAGTTTGAAATAGACAATAAAGCAGAGGTTTAGGGAGACACTATGGTCTACGGAGACACTCATTGGTCAAAACTTCATACAGAATGTCACGTAAATCCCAGAAGGTATTTGCGTTATCTGTGATTCGTTCACAGGTCAACATTTTTTTTTACTCTATACATGTTAGTACTCGATTGCTATCTCACCTGATGGTAAGTGATGATGCAGCCTAAGATGTTATTGTACTAACTTGGAAGGGTAAGTAAATTTACCCCAATGGTTTCTACAAGCATCGCACTCGAACGCTAAATCGCTTGGCGGTGCGTCTTTGCTGGTAGGATGGTAACTAGCCACGGCCAAAGCCTCCTACCAGTCCAGACCTGAGCCAATTATTAAATACCAAAATGGCCCGTGGCTGGAACCGAACCCGCGACCTCCCACTCCAATCCGAGCGCGCCGCCACTGCGCCAAGGAGGTCGTTAAACATATTTACATAATATACAATATACATAACTAACATAGGCTGACATAATATATTATTATTTTACTAGCTGACTGAGCAGTCGCTTCTAACTAACTTGGTTAAGGTTTGTTGTTTTCAGTGAAAACAACAAACCTTAACCAAGAATAGCCTATTACAATACACCATATTGTTAAAATATATCAGAGTGTGCTGTGTGCAAAAACGAATTATAATAACTTATCTAACTAAAAAGAGTTTCCATGTTAAAGCACAAACAGTATGATACTGTTCAATTTGCAATTATTTAGCCACAATGGCTAAAATTAGTAGTTCATATTATTACACCAGAGAATGGAACTCACCACTCCATGTTTCTCCACCAAGTCCATCATCAGGGAGCGGGCTCTCAAGCTCTGCTCTCTAAGTCTACTGAAGTTCCTCAATCTCTGAGTGCATAGTGTGCAAAATGTTTGTAGCAGACTTGTGTGATCACTCCACTGAAACAAGAATAAATGAGAATATTTATTTAATAATTTAAACGTACCTACATTTACAATAATTGTAATAGAAATAATTGGCAAAATACAAGCCCAACTCATGCACAAAGGGTTCCGTACCAGTGTCTATAAAAACAGCAAAAAAATATATTTTTTTTAAGTTAATAATTATTATAATCAAATATTCTGTGAATATTTCAAGTGTCTACCATGCCATTATTAATATTGAGCAAAAACAATGAAAATATCACATTTGTTGCATGGACACCCTTCTAAATATCAATTTTATTCTACTTTTTAATGCTTATTCTTACAGTGGCAACAGAAATACATCATCTGTGAAAATTTTAAGTTTTAAGTATCATGGTTCAACAGATACAGCCTAGTGACAGACGGATGGACAGCAATGTCTTAAGTATAGGGTTCTGTTTTTACCCTTTGGGTACGGAACCCTAAAAATTTACTATATAGCTTTACTAGGGTTCCATAAAGTACACTTAATATTTAACAAGTCGATGCCCATAAACCCCCTTTTTCTCCCTTAATGGGAGTTATCAAACATACTTTTCAAAATGGATGCCGAAATCTTAACAGCTGTCCATATGCCAATGTCAAAGACTCTAACTTCAAAAACAGAATTTTCATAAAACCGTCCAAACTCTATTTTGCCCCATTTGTGGGACTTACTTCTTAATGCTTCTTCAAGTGTTACAATTCCTTACTTTTTCATGGGAAAATGTAGGTTTTCAATTGAATTAACAACTTACATGGTTTCCAATTAAGTTTTTGTATGCTTCTTCCAATTTTGGTTGAATGATTAGCTTGCCGTTGGTGCCAAAGCATATCATGCAGACCTGTATACATGGTTCATTATGTTGGTTCTATTACATTTTAGAATAACAAAACCTCTATAAAATGAAATTTTAATAGTATCAGCCAATCTCAACAGGGGCCCTCTTGATAACATACAATATTAGATAAAAAAATAAGATGTATTTATAAGTTACCTGCACTGCAGGGGTAGCACCCGGGTAAACCATCCTTTATACCACTTTCCCTTAAATTATGTTATCAATGAGAAAATGCTGAGCCGCCTGAGACCAATGACCGTGAGCATGAGATGGAGACCACCGGCAGGCGCAGGATGGGCGCAGGCGCGTGTCCAGCGTGTCCAGTAGAAGCACAGAACACATTATAGTAGGTATAACTGTGGTTGTCTATGCGGGAGAGTAGAAGGCACCGGCAGTCGGCACTCACCATAGACATATAACACTATAGGGAGAAAGACCGGCAACTTCGAACTTCATTTTAAGACCAATAGCACACTAGTATACTACAGTAGTGTGAGTGTTTTTCGACATGATGTACATCTATATAACACACCACGATTTCATTCATTTATTTTCGTCCCATCTCCCTCATCCAACACTGGTTTTGCCTCTAAGCCCCATTCACTCTCTTTCTAACATGATACGAACTTATGTATATAGACATGTCAGACGATGATGGCGGAACCTTTAGGGATGTTCTCATAAAACCGCCAACCGGTAAATAGTGATGTGTTTTAGGGTTTGCAATTATCGATTTTCCAAAGTACCGATTTTCTTCAATACCACTGGACACAGTGTCCTTTGTTTTTTCTTTTATGGATTGTCAATAACTATAGGATAACAAAAACTACATGAATTTTAAATGGCTGATTTATTCCAATCTTATTAATTACAAACATTTTTTAATTCTTAAACGTAATTTAAAAGGAAATGGTATATAATACACAACCAGCCAAATTCAAATTTTATTTGGTTAACACAATATTACATAAAGTTAGTAAAATTGCAGGACTAACTATGAGTATCCTTCTTTTATTGCAAATGAATCCCACAATTGAGTATGACCTGAGTCACGTAACTCACAAACGAATGAGTTATTGTTTTAATTTCCCCAAATGAACACTAAAGTAGATTTTAGTTTAAACAAATATTGAGAAAATAATAGCCATGGTAGCTGCAAGTAAAGTAACAACCAACCCTACTCTACCCCTAGTGGCCTCCTCCATCCCCTCATAGCCACCCCACGCCTCCAAGATAGAGATGTGATTAAGATTTAAGATACAATTAGATTCTGTATCAACCTAACACTCTTATTTACAGACAACACTAACACACTATTATCACAAAAGAGACTTCAGTCTGCCATGATAGTTTCAAGTCATTATTATACATTATTAGACAGAAAACTAGCTAGTACACACATTATTATCTCAAAACTCGTATTCACAGACAATACTAACCCATTATTATCACAAAAGAGACTTGAGTCTGCCATGATAGTTTCAAGTCATTATTATACATTAATATACAGAAAACTGGCTAATACACACATTATTATCTCAAAACTCGTATTCACAGACAATACTAACCCATTATTATCACAAAAGGGACTTGAGTCTGCCATGATAGTTTCAAGTCATTATTATACATTAATATATAGAAAACTGGCTAATACATACATTATTATTATCTCAAAACTGGTATTTACAGACAACACTAACACATTATTATCACAAAAGAGACTTGAGTCTGTCATGATAATTTCAAGTCATTAATACATTTATTTAGGAGCAGAAACTGGCAAATACACACCTTATTATTATCTCAAAAGTTTGTCGTTATTACATTATTAATCATGAGCCCGAGAATTGACTATGACCTGAGCCATGTAACTGTAAAAGTAATTATTGATTAATTTCCCCAAAAGAACATTGAAGTAAAGATTTTCATATAAACATATTGTGAACAACCAACCCTACCTCTCCCCTCAGGGGCCTCCTCCATCCCCTTATAGCCACCCCACACCTCCAAGATAAAGATATGAATAAAAATACATGATTCTTTATCATATTTACAGAAACAACTAACTAAAGTTGATAATTTATAAGCATTTACAATTTGCTACATAAATTGAGGAGATGAGTGCAGAAATGGGCAGATAAATATAATTTGATAAATTGAAGACCAAAAGAAACAACATTAATTACTTCGACGACGCACAGATCTATAACTGGCACCTTTGGTAACTTTAGTAGCAATTAAAGTTTCCATTTCTGCTCCCTTTTTCCTAGAATCAACATTGTGAATTCTTCTATTGAAATTAATGCACCATTGTCTAACTTGCATTCTTATAACAAACAACCAAAATATTTTCAAAAACTGAAATTTGTGTTCATTGCATGTATACCAAGATGTATCGAGATTCTCAAACTGTTTAATAATATCAGTGTATATGTACACTTTACAGAGTTTTGGCAAGGTCTGTTCAATAACATAAATACAGTGCCATACTAAAGCAGACAAGTTACCAGATGGATAATACAATTTTCTGCTATTAGGATCATACTCCTTAATTGATATTAAAGAGTGAAATGGTTCAATTTCATTGGACAATAGTGCATTTTGACAATTTGGACATTGTGCACAATCTAATCTGGGAAACAAAGATCGACAGACTGCACCAGCAATATATGATACAGCATGGGTCTGGAAAATGTTTTCAGATGGAATACATTTCTCAATGAAAATAAGATTCTGAGTATCATAACTTTGCTCAACGTCAATAATATCTGAATTCTGTTTTCGTTTGGTAACTAAATTTCTTAGACTTCCCAACATTTTATCATCATCATTGGTGCAGTTTGCATGCAATGATTGGCCAGTTGTTATATCATTAATAAGCAATGTTTTGTACAAAGCAACAAACTGATGGCAGTCAGGATGTGTTACACCCACCCTGTCCTCGGATCTGGCCAAAGAAATTTTCCAGAGGATCCTGGTTTAAACGCTTGAGACTCAAGAATTTTACGCCTGGAATCATTTGAAGGTCCGACCAAAGATGTTTCACAGTTTTAATGTCATGTATAAAGTTACGTAACGATAATGGCTTACTTTCTCTTGAGTCTGTTGCGTCAAATCGCATTGATTCTAACTTTTTCACTGCATTATTCCAAAAATCTATGTGTTTGGAATTTAAAGACAAAGCATTACGGTATTGACCTCTGTCATTGCCAAAGCAATTGAGGCTGTCAAACAGATCATTAAAGAACAAAAGGATCTCAGCAGTGAAATAGCCATTATCAATGTTCACAGATGGTACAGTATAATTATGAACTATTTGGAGATCTTCATAGGTCTTCATCTGGTTGGTCAGGACTCGCGATACACTGTTGCTAAACACTTGCGCAGCATACTTGACCTGAAAATATATAGTTATAGAAATAAACAGAGTGTTTTTGTCATAGGAGGATACGTTTTATAAATCTTTACAGAAGTTGCAAACCCTTTTCACAGTCCACTACTGGGTAAAAGTTTATTTTTAGAACAGAATGAAAGTGCTTTGCCCACCGTGCTGGCAAACTGTGTTGACAACATCAGTCAGTTGGTATACTCAACCTCCTTCTTTCTTTCAAGAGATTGTTTTAAACAAACACTACATTGTCAATTTCATATTATTGAAATTATTGTCTTTAGTGTTTAACATTGATAAAAATTAATCTTTGGAACAGCTGAACCAATTTTAACAAACTTTCACAGTCAAGTCAAGGATTTTTATACATGAAAGAGGATATCCTAAGATTGTTTTTTTTTTTGGGGAAAACGTCTATTTCACATGGGATTATCAAAAAAAAACTAAATTCACACAAGAAAGTTAGACTTGCCTTCATTTTATCATATGAATTTGGATTCACATGTTTGTCGGTTAGATTTGTAGATCTGGCAACACCACGTGCACCATCTATTGCATAAAGCCTCTCGATGAACTTCCACTGTGCACGCTTGTGCCCAATGAGCAGGTCCTTCTTCTGTAAATTGTTACGAAAGCATTTTAACAAATGGGGTACATCATATACATGATAAATTTTTTTATCATCAATTTCATAATGGATCACATAGGGATCATTATCACCAGACCTGAGTAAGTTTTCACGTGTATCAGATATTAATGCATTTATTGCAGCTACATTAGCAGAGCCTTGATCAGACACAGTTGATCTCAAAACAAATCCAGTTTTAAAAATTTCAGCAATAATTTCTTTGAGGATCTTTTTAAGGAACATTGTTTTGATACCATCCCGAACAAAATAAAATGCAATAGGTATTTTCCAAGGGGAAAATAGCCCACGCAACATAAAAACTAAAGCTTTATCAGCAACATTATTAGTGCGTTCTCCACCCCCTAGATCCTCAAAACCTTCTATTACACCAGTATGAAAATTAAAGTACAAATTTTTGTTAACAGCCATTTCATCAAATAATAATACACATTGCAACCCCATTGAATCTTTGTTCTTGGCGGCATCTGCCAAATGTTGAAAGATACAATCATTAATACCAGGTCTTAAGGGAATGTCACTCAAAAGCGAGCCTATAGTCGATTTGGCTGGTAATCTTACATTACATTTTTGCAAATATCTGTAACATTTTGGGCTTAATTTGTATAAAGATAGTGCAAAAATTTTTTCATCCGTGGTGTATCTTACTCCTTTTGGATTAACACCAGACAATCGTATCTGAGAATCTACAAGTAATTTACCAAATCTGTTTAAAAGGGGGTACTTTTTTATAAAGATTTGGCATTTTTGTTTTAATGATTGATACTTAGATTGAGCTTTTTGATACCTAGCAGTCATAATCTTTAAGTTGCGTTTTAATATAATATTTCCCTGATATAACTTTTTCTTACGAGGGGTGAGTTCATTTTGGTTCAAGCGGACTCTAGGTATTTTATCAGATCCCCTTGCATGTTTACGTGATATGTTACGTACTGGAGTGGTATGGTCTGGAGAAACAGTATTGCAAGAGATCGTGTTAGATGGGATGGGACTTTGTTGCAATTGATGTAAACAACTGACATTTGCTCTTGGCTCTATTGGCATATCTTCATCATGAAGAGAATGTATTACCGTCTCATGCATTCGTGAGCTTGTTGCGGGTTGTTCCCTTTCAGGAATAATTCCTGAAGGTAATGAGACAGGGCTTAATTGCGAGTAGTTAACAATATTTACTTGGGGCTCTAATGGCATATCCTGGTCTTGGGCAGTACCTAATGATTGATCTTTTTCAAGATTTTGCGGGGCTCTCAAGGAATGTTCTACACCAGCTGATGAAAGAAGTGACGCGCGAGAGGAAGTATCACAAGTAACTTGGTCTATTTGGCATTGGCCTGGAATTACACTTACTACTTTAATGTTGAGAGGTTCATTATCAAGTAGAGGAGTTATTTCGAGATATTTAACATTGGATGATTGAGGCGATGCCTCTAGAGGAGTTATTTCGAGATATTTAACATTGGGTGATTGAGGCGATGCCTCGACTGGGGTTTCATAGGCAGGTAGATGCAAAGAAGCAGGTAGATGCAAAGAAGGAACTGCATCTAAAGATAATCTAGAATTATTAAGAATCTGCTCTTGCTTGAAATGAATACTGCAAATCCTAACATCTTCCAATTGCTTGCGAGAGTATTTAGACAAAAATGGACAAACATCCAACCATACCTTCCATCTATCGGGGTTATTAAAAGGAATTCTATGTAAATTTAGTTTCTTAAAACAAAAGGGAACACAGCAAATCATCACGGTAAAAAAAAATTTGCACAACACTTGAAACACAATTTATCAATTTAAACAGCATAAATCGAATATATCTCGGCTTAAAACTTTTTAAAAGTGAAAACGAATAAATAAATAAAAAACAAATCCTGTTAAATTTTCGTCTCCTTGCTGTTGTTATCACTTATCACTGCTTCGTAACGTCACCGCCGCCATTCTGTGCCGCCATATTAAAATAAAACTAAAAAAAATTGAGAATGTGTGCGTGTGGTTCTCGAAGAGCGAGAAGGAGTGGAGACCGTCATACAAAATGAAAGAGATAGCAAAAACTGCTAACTGCCAACATTGGCTGTTCTAAGTCGGGAGGGACTGCTCACACACCGCCACAGAACACATATACTCTCTAACGCAAGGAACATACTACTCTCTACGAGCACACCGCACAGCTACCATACAGCTACCCTGGGCCTATACTATATTCAAAGAGCATAGACAACTACAGCAGTTCAAAGAGTACATAATAGCACACCGCACAGCTATTTGTACCCTGGGCCTATACTATATTCAAAGAGTACCTACATATTACGTTTATTCACCATAGACAACCATAGCAGTTTATTCACTAAGACCAAGAATAGAATAAAGTTTATTGAGAGTTTATTCAATACATAGATTATAAGTGTACTACATGGGCACCATAGACATCTAACACTATAGGATGGGCACAGCCAAGGCCATAGATAATACTTCTAAGCTTAGGTAGGTACTTATATGCCAAGGAGATGCCAAGGTTTTTTCACGGTTTTTTCTGTACCTATTCTGAGATGCCAAGGCTCCAAGCACAGACCACATTCAATAGGTAACTGAGGTATACTCTATGTAGACCACAAAGCAGAGATCCAAGCAAGTCTGCTGTGTGGTCTGTGATTATTGTGTGGCACAATCTTTCATCATTGCCGATGACAGACCCAAAGGTACTATGTACCTATACACTAACAAGATTGAGTAGGTACTAACCATTCTTGCTAAGCTAAATTGACACTTATAGCTTTGGATTTAGAGGAGCTATTACCTTACAAGCAGTAGCTAGCTAAATGCGGTCCTGAGCGAGACGGATAGATTTGGTCGTCGTGTCCTTGTCTGACATCTTGCCATCTCAACTATATTATATTGGGTTTGGTAGAAACGGTATTTTTTTTTTTTTTTTTATTTATTATAACATAAACAATACAATAATTGTCTTATAAGCTAAGTCTCAGCTAGTGCAGCAAAAACCACCGTCGGTTTTTCTGTGCACTGCCGTACACTTTATACTAGACGCGCGACAACGCTGCCAGCGAAACCAGTTTGTTAACAGATATGAGCTGCCTGCTATACAGGCTGATCCAGAAAGTATTTTTTAAGCTTTTGCTTATAATTGTTTTTATTCATCTTTTCTTTCAATGTCCTGGGGAGATTGTTGAGTAGAAATGGAACAATAAATTTAAGTGTTCGTTTACCGTAGTTATTTGTATATTTAGTAATTTTGAGTCTCGGATTTTTCCTTTTTCTTAGTTTTTCACAATATATAGATTATTTATAACAAAATGAAACATCTATAAACTCTGAAACTTATTTTAATAAGTTTCTACAGTTATTATAATTTATTATTATAAGATACGAAATTAAAAATTAAAACTAGTTATAAAATTAAACTATATCTAAATTAAAAACTACATATCTAAAGTAAAAACTATATTTAATAAAACAAATTAATCTAGTAGACCGTTGTCAGAGGGAATTGTTCCCAAAATGCTAGCCCCATTGCCTCGTAGTATCGCGATACTAATTCTCTGGGCAAAGTAGAGACCAGCATTTTGGTCACGCGTTGCATCGACCAGGCGTAAAAAATTTCTTTAAAAACTTTCTTTGCTCTCGGTCCCCACGGTCCCATAGTTTCGACCCCAATAGGCTCAAATATGTACCCACTGTCTAGGGATACATATTTGCGCCTTTTGAGGTTTTTTTAGCGGATTCAGCCGCTGCCCCAGCCCTAATTTGGGTTCCAGGAAGATGGGACGGTGCAAGTGTGTCGACACAAGTCGCATCCCACACTAAAGGCCTTCCCATGACGATGGGCAGAGACCGGACGGTATGTCGTTGCTGCCCTGGAAGTTGGGTAGGTCTTTGGTATGGGATGCAACCTGCGTCGATACCCTTGCGCCATCCCACCTTCCAGCCACGGCAGGCTGTGCCGGCGCAGCTGCTGCAGCAGCGGACACCCTCAAGCGGCGCAAATATACCAACCTTATAGACGACGACATAATAGCAGCATCAAATATAATAATATAATAGGGGCGATGGTACTATTCTAATACTGCTAGACTTTTCTAGAGCATTTGACTGCATTGATGTCGAACTGATGCTGGCAAAATTGCGATATTATGGAGTTGATTCGAATGCGTGTAGGTGGTTCAGCTCATTTCTAAGTAGTAGGAAACAATTTGTAGCTATTGACGCAGACGGAAAGGTACCATTTTTATCACAGGTTAGTAGTGTCCCACGAGGTACTCCACAAGGGTCGAGTCTTCTAGTCCGTTACTTTTTATCATCTACACTGCAGATATAATCCGAAACATAAAGCACTGCAAAGCTCATTTATACGCAGATGATACTCAGATCTACTACCACCTCAATCCAAAATGCGCAAAAGAAGCATTAGAACTGCTAAACCAGGACTTGGTCTCCATCGCTAAGTGGTCCGAAGGAAATAGGCTAGCACTTAATGCCAAAAAGACCAAAGAAAAAAAACTGCAAAAAATGGTCTTGGTTTTTTTTTAATGTTTAAAGCCGTGCTGGTCGAAATTTTTAAAAACCTATTAAAAAAATCATAACTTGAAAACTACAAAATGGCCGCCATCCGAATTTCGTCGATATCTCGGAAAGTATAAAAGATGGAAGAACGGTTTCTTGACAAGAAGTGATCTAGTCCCAAAGGTCTATTCGATGGTTAGAGAAAAATTCAAAAAGGCGGAAATTACTTTTTAATAGAAAATGTATGGGGAATTTTAAAGGGATTTCCTATGGGCAGGAAGACAGCACGCGGGCCACATGTGGCCCGCGCCTCTACGAGCCATACAAGTCAAGGTCTATTCGATGGTTAAAAAAAATTCAAAATGGCGGAATTTACTTCTTCATAGAAAATGTATGGGGAATTTTAAAGGGATTTCCTATGGGCGGGAAGACAGCACGCGGGCCACATGTGGCCCGCGCCTCCACGAGCCCTACTAGTATATACAGAAAAAAGTCGTGTTAGTTACACTATTTGTAACTCAAGAACGGCTTTACCGATATGGCTGAAAATTGGTGAGGAGGTAGCTTAGAGCCAGGAGACGGACATAGGATACAATTTATTCCGTTAGTGAGAAAAAAATTTACATGGCAAAACAACGTTTGCCGGGTCAGCTAGTTTTAAATAAAATATGGAGTTCCTCAGCGAAGTATTCTGGGGCCTGTTCTGTATACCTCTTGTTCACTGCGGACCTTCCTACATAAAATGCACTACTACTGCCACATATGCTGACGACACGGCTATATTGTCTGTCCATAAAAACCCAGATACAGCCTCGTTGAACCTACAAAAACATCTTACAAAGCGGCGTATCAAAGCAAATCAGAGCAAGTCAATGCACGTAACGTTTACCCTCTGCGAACAGTCCATCCGTTAAACTCTTCTACAATAAAGAACTGCCACAAGCGGAGTACGCAAAGTATTTGGGCATAAACACATCTGGACCAAGCGCAAACAGCTCGACATGAAGTTATGAAGTCTGAAAGAACCATATTTAACATACCGCCCTATATAAGTAACAAGAACATTCAAAAAGACCTCAACATAAGAACTGTTAGGCAAGAAATAGAATTACACAGTGGGAAATATCAGAAGCGCTCGCGGCTTACATAAATAGCTTGGCAAGCAGACTGGAGGGAGAGGGCAGTCTCCGCTTCTGTAGATTAAAAAGGAATAGTGTCTCCGATCTGTCCCACAGATTCTACAGCCCATAGGAAACTCCGTCAAGGGACGGATAACTTGCTCGAAGCAAGAAATGACTCATGACTGCTACCAACAACCGCACGGCCCAATGTCCAACGATGACAGATTGCCGAGACACAGATTTGAAAAAGAAAAATAATATATATATTTCTACTATATAAAAATAAGTCGGGTTTTCCTTCCTGATGCTATAACTCCAGAACGCACGAACCGATTTCCGCGGTTTTGCATTCGTTGGAAAGGTCTCGGGCTCCGTGAGGTTTATAGCAAAGAAAATTCAGGAAAAATTTCAACAGAAAAGCGGGAAAATCTTTTAGCGGGAAAGCCATCTGGTGGCGAAACGGAGTTCGCCGGGTTTGCTAGTACTTTATTTATAAGTTTAAAACTTATTATTTTTGCAGTCGAGTTTTTTAATTTTTTTTTTTAATTAATCTTGTTACCCGTGTGAGTCCGCATGTGACTCACTAAGTTATTCCTCTATGTGCATGTATAACTACATATTATCTTTGCAAGTAAAAGGCAGTCTTCGTATGTCTTACTAAACTACAACTATTTATAAATGTATGCTTACATATCGTACAAGTATTTAAGGCTTTTCACCAGTGTGAGCTCTTGTATGCCTCATCAAAGCACTTCTATCTGCACATTTATAATTACAAAACTTACAAGCATAAGGCTTTTCACCAGTGTGAGTCGTCGTGTGCCTGACTAAAATACTTTTCAGTGAACACTTGAAACTACATTACTTACAAGAGTAAGGCTTTTCACCAGTGTGAGTTCTTGTATGCTTCGTCAAAGTACTTTTATCTGCATATTTATAATTACAAAACTTACAAGAATACGGTTTTTCACCAGTGTGAGTCCTCAAGTGACTCACTAAATGACTGTTACGTGCACACTTGTAACTACATAACTTACAAGAGTAAGGCTTTTCACCAGTGTGAGTCCTCATATGACTCACTAAATTACTTTTCGCCAAACACTTGTAACTACATAACTCACATGAGTAAGGCTTTTCACCAGTGTGAGTCGTCATGTGCCTGACTAAAATACTTTTCAGTGAACACTTGAAACTACATAACTTACAAGAGTAAGGCTTTTCACCAGTGTGAGTTCTTGTATGCTTCGTCAAAGCACTTTTATCTGCAAATTTATAATTACAAAACTTACAAGAATACGGTTTTTCACCAGTGTGAGTCCTCAAGTGACTCACTAAATGACTGTTACGTGCACACTTGTAACTACATAACTTACA
The DNA here is from genome assembly GCA_036785405.1 of Coenonympha arcania. NCBI lineage: Eukaryota > Metazoa > Arthropoda > Insecta > Lepidoptera > Nymphalidae > Coenonympha > Coenonympha arcania. The sequence continues at coordinate 2,828,669 of CM072069.1, forward strand.
AGAGTAAGGCTTTTCACCAGTGTGAGTCCTCATATGACTCACTAAATTACTTTTCGCCAAACACTTGTAACTACATAACTCACATGAGTAAGGCTTTTCACCAGTGTGAGTCGTCATGTGCCTGACTAAATGACTTTTCTGTGAACACTTGTAACTACATAACTTACAAGAGTAAAGTTTTTCACCAGTGTGAGTTCCTGTATGCTTCGTCAAAGAACTTTTATCTGCATATTTATAATTACAAAACTTACAAGAATACGGTTTTTCACCAGTGTGATTCCTCATATGACGCACTAAATCACTGTTCTGTGCACATTTGTAACTACATAACTTACAAGAATAAGGTTTACTGTGAGTCTGGATGTGATATACGAGGGTTTTCTTTCGTGCAAACATACGTTGACAAACGTCACAGATAAAAGATTTGTTCTGAGAGTGTGTGTGATGTCTGTTTCCTGATGAAGATGGCTCAACTTCACTCAGTTCTGATGCAGCAGGCTCGTTGTGTGAGGTAGCGACTTCACTCTCACTAGATGCGCGATGCTGGGCGTCTTCAGAAGCAGTACAAGTATTCAGAGTATCACAAGAACCGACAGTTTGTCGTGTGTGCGTCGGTGATCTATCTCGTATTGATACAAGCGAATCAGGATTTTTGAAGATGTCATACAACTTGACCACGCAATGTCTGATGATTGTTTCTGGTTCGTCGTCGCTGTCGGATGGTCGGTTGTGTGACGCGCTCCTGTGCACGAGTGCTCGTTCCCTTCGCTGGGTTGTGTCGGCTTCTTCAGTCACGCGCGCTTTGTTTTCTATTTTGGTCACAAGTCCTGCGGACAAAGGAGCGACTGAAACAATACATTTCTCTCATTCAACAATAAACGTCCTCAGTAACTACTCGTTATTATGCAGCTATGTAAACTTATATTGGGACTTCTCAATGTGCACTATTAATTGCGAGAATCGTACAGTAATTCAGATTTGAATATTTCAATACCAGCCAAAACCTAAAATTGCTCATATGTAATGCATGTTTGTTTGTTCGTCATCTTCACACAATTGCTTTATTTCAATTGTTTCACTAAAACTAATATTTATGTAGATTGTTAAACAATTCTGAGATTTACTAAGGTTTTTTAGTTTACTGGGACAATCGTTCAAAGGAGGTTTTCTTCTTGTGTGCCTCGTCAAAGTACTTGCATCTGCACTTTTATAATTACAAAACTTACAACAACAAGGCTTTTCACATGATACTGCAATGCAAAATTATGGTATGCACTGAATTTTACATGGCACGCAACACTTTATTAACAACGGTGAACATCTTGTTCATCTCATTATTCGTTTGTGTCACAGATTATAATGATCTTTAACTATCAACACAAAAACAACGGATAAAACTCTCACTAGTGTTTGAAAATTTTTTGTTTTCTTGTCTTTGTCATTCGTTGGGTCTGAAAATAGGTTGTAAGCTATTTTTCATATCGTAAATAGCAACACAATGTTTGCCGAGTCATCTACTAAAATAATGTAAGATGAAAACAATTCCTCACCTTCAGAGTACAACATTTCCATCTCTTCATCCAACTCTGTTTTAACTACAACATCATTCTCCTCTGATGTTGTCTGTTTGTCATCAACACATGACGTCACAAAGTCACAGGGGTCTGAAGTCTCTGGTGATGTCACAAAGTCCCTTTCAAGTTGCGTCTGTTCACGGTTGATGAGCTCCACATGCCTCATTGTTATCTGAAACAGGTTCTCTGTTGAATAAAGCATCAAACACACAGAGCACGAGAAACAGTAATGAGAACACAGGAAAAAAAACAAGCTTTTATACATATTGATATTCTTCCGATCCTTTCATTTGATACCCATATTGTAGAAGTGCATATAAATAACTAGTTTCCTATCTTGAGGGTTCTACCAATCCAACAGGATTTTGATTGACGTCACACAAGTACCCATGCATTGTCATCCAAACTGAACGTGAATACGTAAATTTCAGCTCAATCAGTTGAAGATATCTGCTTTAAAGTTGGGTTGTAAGATTCCACCCGAACAAACAAACTCGTGCAATGCAAGTTAAATAAAAGCTAGTAATAAAAAAGTACTCACTGCTCTGTGTTGCTGCAGCAAGCCCATCATCAGGGAGCGAGCTCTCAAGCTCTGCTCTCTGAATCTACTGAAGCTCCTCAGTGTGCGAGCGCACCACACGCAGACTGTCGCCTGCAGGTATCCATCACACGGCTAAAACAAGCAACTTTTCATAGCATGCATGTTATGGAGACATGAAATTCAAGTATTGAACTGAGAAAATCAATCACTAATCAGGTATTCCAATGCTAAGCAGTAATGTATTGTTGTGTTTCAGCGTGCAGGCCACTGTAGCCAATCAGTTCACTGAGCAAAATGAGACCTAAGAACTGATGTCTCTGGCTGATGAGTGCAATGCAATGCTTGCTGCAATGCAAAATTATGAAACATACTGCATTAAATGTATGTACAGTGTACACTCTCTACAATTACATAAAGTTAACATCATTCTAACATATATAACACACCTGTGAATGATGTCATGAACTTATAAACTTACAGGTTGTCCTGTCAGTGTGATGTACGCCTCTCGCAGGTCCTGTCTGCTCATCAGCAGCAGCTCCGCGCGGGTGTGCAGGCACGTCATGCAGACCTGCAAGAGTACTGCTAGTTAGTGCACCTTGTCAATTGTAACAATTAAATAAATAATAATCTGATCTCTGTGGAGATTTTCACAGCTGCTGGACACATGCTGCAAAAATGTGTGCGCAAACACAGGTGCATGATAGAGGAATAGAGATATTATTCCTCTGTCTCATAGTCCGATGGGACCACAGCTCCGACACGACCAGAGAGACATCGGGCACATGACCAGCGGATCAATGATCCCTTGTGATCTGCAGTCATACACCTAGACCAATGAGACAGTTACAACAACAACAGCTAATAAGGAAGATGACAATATGTTCAAGTTACCAGCACTGGTGAAGGAACAGCGCCCGCGCGGAGTTGCCTGGAGCCACTTTCAGTCACAGACATGTGGTCAGCACAGAAGTGCCACGAGCAGACCACTGCAGAGTCTGGCAGGCTAATGTCTGGCAGGCCGAGGGCTGCGAGCCAAGCCGTGCGCAGACGCTCTTCCCTGGGGAACCTGCAGATTACCACAACATGCTATATTATGCAATAAAATAAATAGTACACAACAATTATTATAGGGCAAATTAATATAAAAACAGAAATAAATATGGAGCGAACACACAACTCACAAAGCAGAAGGCGGGACCGCTACCTACCTATAACGACAATCAGCAAAACACTTCCATTTACCATTCTTGACCTTTAGAACCAAAAACAATGATATAGAAAATCTCATCATGTAGATGGCCAGATCTTAGAATTGACCATTTTGTATTAATTGTTTTTTCTTGGTCTCATTATTTGGCCTTTGTCCTCTTTACTCAAGGCAGTCAAAGGGTCGGCATTTGAAATACGCATCTGGATTTATGGGGTGGGGGCGGAGGGGGGGGTGAGGGGGGAGGGTAGGAACCCTCCCCACCATCCCCCGCGGCGCGGAAACCTATAATTTTTTTTTATTATTTTTTTTTATTTCGACTATAGCCTAAGAAAAAGTGGGGGGGACCTAGGAAATTAATTAAATATTTGTTGTATTATTTTACTATCTCAGAACCAACCAACAATGTGCACCTATAGGTAATTAGGTTAAGGTTATTTTCCTTTTTTGACCACCCAGAAATAGGAGCCCCGCGAAGCGGGGCTCCGTCGACATGCTCTTGGAGGGGAAGAGGGTGACGGCTAAGGAGTTTTCCTAGGTCCCCCACTTTTTCTTAGGCTATAGTCGTAAATTCTTATATAAAGTTAACACATAACCTCAAAAAATAATAAAAATAATAAAAAAAATTATAATTAATTAGTTAAATATTTGTTGAATTATTTTACTATCTCAGAACCAACCAACAATGTGCACCTATAGGTAATTAGGTTAAGGTTATTTTCCTTTTTTGACCACCCAGAAATAGGAGCCCCGCGAAGCGGGGCTCCGTCGACATGCTCTTGGAGGGGAAGAGGGTGACGGCTAAGGAGTTTTCCTAGGTCCCCCACTTTTTCTTAGGCTATAGTCGTAAATTCTTATATAAAGTTAACACATAACCTCAAAAAATAATAAAAAAAAAATTATAATTAATTAAATATTTGTTGTATTATTTTACTATCTCAGAACCAACCAACAATGTGCACCTATAGGTAATTAGGTTAAGGTTATTTTCCTTTTTTGACCACCCAGAAATAGGAGCCCCGCAAAGCGGGGCTCCGTCGACATGCTCTTGGAGGGGAAGAGGGTGACGGCTAAGGAGTTTTCCTAGGTCCCCCACTTTTTCTTAGGCTATAGTCGTAAATTCTTATATAAAGTTAACACATAACCTCATAAAATAAAAAATTAATAAAAAAAAAATTATAGGTTTCCGCGCCGCGAGGGATGGTGGGGAGGGTTCCTAACCTCCCCCCTCACCCCCCCCCTCCACCCCCACCCCATAAATCCAGATGCGTATTTCAAATGCAATCCCCAGTCAAAACCATGGCCCCGCCCTACAAACAGCAGGCCCCTGGTCAGAGCTCAAATAACGTACTCAGTACTCACTCGTGGAAAGATACATCGGGTTCTTCTGCTGAGGACGCTGCGCGGGAACTGTTACTGCACGAGGGCACGCTGCACGTCTTGAGCATGCTTGTTTGCCTTAGCTCCCCTCAGCTGCGAAGTTAGCTTAGCGTTACGGTGGTTTTATGCTATTTGCCAAATCAATGATTGCTACTTGCGATCATCAACGAAATGATTGGAGTCTGGATTTCTGGAGACGGGAAAACGAAGCGAAAATTGAAAACAAAAACAATCAATCCCCAAAATATTAAACTCTCTGAAAACAACAATGATGAATGAAACAGCAGGGGTTATCTATGGCAGCCACCATCTTAAAGGTAGGTACCTACGTTATTCTTATTTGCTCGGTTCCCGATAATATTATTTTACTCTATGGTACAAACTACTTCTACTTTCTATTACGATCTATGGGTACAAACATGGTACAAACTACAACTAACAAAAAATTACTCTACGGTTTTTTTTTTAATAACTGGCTTTACGGCTCTGGGTTCCAGCCCTTCTCAGCCTATACTCTATGGTTATTACTCACTAAGCAAAGACAATGTACCTACTATAACAAGACTGAGCACTATGGTCTATGATGACAAAAACGGTCCGCGTGAGAGGGCACCTCAGGCAGGGCGTCCCTTTCTAATTTAAGGTGACCATGATGGAAAAAAATTCACAGGACAAATTATTTTTAAAAACAATTGTGTATATATTAATATAACATGTATCTAGATGCTTGTGCTGATTTACCCACTGATTGACTGCTGACTCATTTATCACTTCGCCCGGGAATTTCGAATAATATTTTTTGCACAAACCAACTCCTGACAATATCATACACGAAAAAAAATTAAATATCCAATTTGGTGCAGTCGATCGGAAATTGAGGTAGGTATGTGCTTACACATAAACATGGGAGATTTATTTTTATTATAGTACGATTCACGAAAGATTCACAAATGGCGGGTCTTTTCTTCATGTACACTCATGAAGACTTAAGCCAAAATAATATTTTAATATTAGTTAAATAAGACCATATATATTAGTTAAAATAAATAAGACCATAATATTAGTTAGATAAGTCCAAAGAGACCTAAAATGGAGCATGAGAATTTACGTGAAGTTAAGTAATTATTTTGTGAGCTTTAAAGCGTCTGCAAAGCAATACGGCCGACGGAAAGTGTCTGGGAGTATTGGCGACTTATTTTTGAGGGTTTTGCCTAAAATATACGTGAAAATCAGCTTGGAGAATTTACGTGAGGTAAGTAATGTTTTTATGTACCTTGATTACCTGATACCTGAAAATTGGCCGTCTAAGCAGGCTAGCAGGTAGGCATGCGCTCTTAGTACATACTAACACTACTCAATCGTGCACATTTTGTTCGTCAGAAAATACGTGACGTCTGGTGGCCCTGGGATCTTGGACTATTTAACGCCAGTGATAAAAGGTAATCTGTGGACTATTTCGAAAGCATCAAGTGACGCACAGTATTTACGTATGTGTGCGTGCACACACACAGTTAACAGTCCGAACACTGTCTAACGCAAGCCTGATAATGTTGCTAGCTTATGGCAAGGAAAAAACTCCCACTACAATAGTGAAGAGTGATTAGTATAGGTCGCACAGCGAGAGTTGAGGCGAACATGGCACTCACACTAAAGTAATATTTGCATACAAGGTGTTTCATTTTTGTAAGATGTAAGACGGGACGTCAGTTTATACAATTCAGTCATAATTATATTAGATCCTAAAATAATTCAACACATTAAATACAATTTCACGACTTTGTCCATGTAGTGTTTTGCCGCGTCCTGTGTAGAAGGAGATTCCTAGTAATACCGTCACAAAATATAGTTACGTGCTGGGGTTTGAAGATTGGAAGAAAAATACCTGATGAACCTTTTATTTTGCACTTCTTAACCGAAATATGTCTGTATTGATTGACTGCTTGACAGATTGACTTAGCATAAGGTATAAATTATGGTATTCTGAGTCAATAGGTACAAATAATAAGTATTTTATAATGAGTAATATTTAAATCTAACGTTGTATTGTTATAAAAGCAAAATCACAATCAAAACAAAATTATAACTCAACTTCTTTTAAAAAAAAGTGAACCGTCTTCAAAAAACATATCCTAAAAAAATCCAATAATATAAGCGCAAAATAATTTTCTAATAATATGCTTAGTTTTCATGCAACACTCTGTATCAATAACATTCAAATGTCAAAAACACTGCTATCTCGCTCATGCTAATTAAAACTGATTGGTGCAAGCGGGACCACTGCAAGACGTCAGCGCATCGAGCGTGTACAGATACATAATCTTTGCATGTGTTGTTCGCCTCAACTCTCGCTGTGCGACCTATACCTAAGTATATTTTTCTCTTCTACATTTCTTTTTAACTGTTCAAAAATAGCACTCCAAACGCGCAAGTTATTCTTAATAATTAGTGCGTAGAAATTTGATAAAAACATTTGATAAGAAATGTTAGAATTGAGTTATAAGCATGCAATTTTCATTAGGTAGCTAATACCATGAGGAATAATTTAAAGTAATGAAAAAGGCACACAATGGGGACATTTTATTGAGAAATTTTACGATTACCTATTGTAAAAATTAGTGAAAAAAAACCAGATGTTTTTTTAAAAACAAGTGTATTTTCCATTGAGGGTAATTTTTCCACAATTTTCATTTCATAAGGACGGACCATTACTTCCAATCATTAATAAGTTTGATTCATCGTGATAGATCATTTAGTTTAAAAGTTACACCGTTTTGTTTACACAAGGGTCATAGTAGCGAACAAAAATTTTGAAAATTCCAAAAAAATATAAAAAAATTTTTAGATTTTTTTAATACGTTTTCCGTCGATAAAATTAAGCATAGTTTCCCTCATTTCAATATGTGCACTTTATGAAGACTCACACTGTATACAAAAGAAAGTCGTGTTAGTTACACTATTTGTAACTCAAGAACGGCTTTACCGATATGAGGAGGTAGCTTAGCTTAGAGCCAGGAGGCGGACATAGGATACAATTTATTCCGTTAGTGAGAAAAAAATTTACATGGCAAAACAACGTTTGCCGGGTCAGCTAGTTTTAAATAAAATATGGAGTTCCTCAGCGAAGTATTCTGGGGCCTGTTCTGTATACCTCTTGTTCACTGCGGACCTTCCTACATAAAATGCACTACTACTGCCACATATGCTGACGACACGGCTATATTGTCTGTCCATAAAAACCCAGATACAGCCTCGTTGAACCTACAAAAACATCTTACAAAGCGGCGTATCAAAGCAAATCAGAGCAAGTCAATGCACGTAACGTTTACCCTCTGCGAAAAGACTTGTCCATCCGTTAAACTCTACAATAAAGAACTGCCACAAGCGGAGGACGCAAAGTACTTGGGCATGCATCTCGACAGACGGCTAACGTGGCGTAAACACATCTGGACCAAGCGCAAACAGCTCGACATGAAGTTACGAAGTCTGTACTGGCTCATTGGCAAGAAATCTCAACTAACTCCCACCAGCAAGATGGCTATTGATAAAGCTATAATTAAACCTATCTGGACATACGGTATACAACTCTGGGGTACAGCCAGCACAAGCAATATTGAGATTCTAGAAATATTCCAAAATAAGGCCATGAGAACCATATTTAACATCCCGCCCTATATAAGTAACAAAAACATTCAAAAAGACCTCAACATAAAAACTGTTAGGCAAAAAATAGAATTACACAGTGGGAAATATCAGAAGCGCTCGCGGCTCACAGAAATAGCTTGGCCAGCAGACTGGAGGGAGAGGGCAGTCTCCGCTTCTGTAGATTAAAAAGGAATAGTATCTCCGATCTGTCCCACAGATTCTATATACAGCCCATAGGAAACTGCGTCAAGGGACCTTGCTCGAAGCAAGAAATGATTCATGACTGCTACCAACAACCGCACGGCCCAATGTCTTACGATGACAGATTGCCGAGACACAGATTTGAAAAAGAAAAACATATATATTTTCTACTATATAAAAATAAGTCGGGTTTTCCGCGGTTTTGCATTCGTTGGAAAGGTCTCGGGCTCCGTGAGGTTTATAGCAAAGAAAATCTTTTAGCGGGCCATCTGGTGGCGAAACGGAGTTCGCCGGGTTTGCTGGTACTTTCTAAATAAGTTTATAACTTATTATTTTTGCAGTCGAGTTTTTTAATTTTTTTTTTAATTACCATCCAGCCAGTCCAGCTAGCCGACATGTTGCTATTATATGACATTGTAAATGGACATATGGATAGCTCACATCTCCTTTCTAAAATTAAATTTTTGGTTCCCCCTAAGCGGACCCGCCACACAGTTTTGTTTTCAGTACCCTTCAAAAGAAAAATATATACACAAAACTCGGCAATCACAAGACTTACACGCACATATAACAAACAATTTTCAGATATCGACCTTTTCTGTAACTCCAGAGCTTCATTTAGGCGACAACTCAGAAAGTTTAACAGATAAATTCACACACACACACATACACACTAGCACACGAACACACACACACACACACACAAAACACACACACACACTCACACACGCTCACGTCATGCAAATATTAGCTTCCTGGTTATCTATCTCAGAATGACAACAGAATGATATATTTTTTTTGTACTTAGTGGGAAAATCGGTTATTGGCCATAACTTTAAGTATTATATAAGGTATAAATTATTACTTTCTGTAACGCTGTAGCTTTTCTGTAAGAATAATAAATAATAATAATAATAATAATCTTGTTACCCATGTGAGTCCGCATGTGACTCACTAAATTATTCCTCAATGTACATTTATAACTACATATTATCTTTGCAAGTAAAAGGCAGTCTTCGTATGTCTTACTAAACTACAACTATTTATAAATGTATGCTTACATATTGTACAAGTATTTAAGGCTTTTCACCAGTGTGAGCTCTTGTATGCCTCGTCAAAGCACTTCTATGTGCACATTTATAATTACAAAACTTACAAGCATAAGGCTTTTCGCCAGTGTGAGTCGTCATATGACGCACTAAATGACTGTTACGTGCAAACTTGTAACTACATAACTTACAAGAGTAAGGCTTTTCACCAGTGTGAGTCCTCAAGTGACTCACTAAATCACTTTTCGCCGAACACTTGTAACTACATAACTTACATGAGTAAGGCTTTTCACCAGTGTGAGTTCTTGTATGCTTCGTCAAAGAACTTATATCTGCATATTTATAATTACAAAACTTACAAGAATACGGTTTTTCACCAGTGTGAGTCCTCATATGACGCACTAAACCACTTTTCTGTGAACACTTGTAACTACATAACTTACAAGCATAAGGCTTTTCACCAGTGTGAGTCGTCATGTGCCTCACTAAATCACTGTTCTGTGCACAGTTGTAACTACATAACTTACAAGAATAAGGTTTACTGTGAGTCTGGATGTGATATACGAGGGTTTTCTTTCGTGCAAACATACGTTGACAAACGTCACAGATAAAAGATTTGTTCTGAGAGTGTATGTGATGTCTGTTTCCTGATGAAGATGGCTCAGCTTCACTCAGTTCTGATGCAGCAGGCTCGTTGTGTGAGGCAGCGACTTCACTCTCACTAGCTGCGCGATGCTGGGCGTCTTCAGAAGCAGTACAAGTATTCAGAGTATCACAAGAACCGACAGCTTGTCGTGTGTGCGTCGGTGATCTATCTCGTATTGATACAAGCGAATCAGGATTTTTGAAGATGTCATACAACTTGACTACGCAATGTCTGATGATTGTTTCTGGTTCATCGTCGCTGTCGGATGGTCGGTTGTGTGACGCGCTCCTGTGCACGAGTGCTCGTTCTCTTCGCTGGGTAGTGTCGGCATCTTCAGACACGCGCGCTTTGTTTTCTATTTTTGTCACAAGTCCTGCGGACAAAGGAGCGACTGAAACAATACATTTCTCTCATTCAACAATAAACGTCCTCAGTAACTACTCGTTATTATGCAGCTATGTAAACTTATATTGGGACTTCTCAATGTGCACTATAAATTGCGAGAATCGTTCAGTAATTCAGACTTGAATATTTCAATACCAGCCAAAAACTAAAATTGCTCATATGTAATGCATGTTTGTTTGTTCATCATCTTCACACAATTGCTTTATTTCAATTGTTTCACAAAAACTGATATTTATGTAGATTGTTAAACAATTCTGAGATTTACTAAGGTTTTTTAAGTTTACTGGAACAATCGTTCAAAGGAGGTTTTCTTCTTGTGTGCCTCGTCAAAGTACTTGCATCTGCACTTTTATAATTACAAAACTTACAACAACAAGGCTTTTCACTGTGTCATGTCACATGTGACTCACTCAGTTACTGTTCCTTGCATTCTTGTAAGTAGGTACATATCTTACAAGAGTAAGGCTTCGGCGTCTATTTCTCGAGGAAGGCTAGGCTATATAACATCACGCTATGACAATAGGAGCGAATCACCACTGAGAATGTTGCATTGCGTGCGCTGCGTACAGTTGAAGCTACGTAAAAAGCATTTATATGATGGAATTGTTCTCCATTAATAGTTGTAAAAACGTGTAAATGTTTTAACGTGGAGTCGTTATAACGGGACTTGTACAAACCGCGGGCAACACGTAGCAAAGTACTCACTAATGAATAAACGATTTGTCACTCACCCACACTCTGCGCGCAGTCCTGGCGACGAGCCAGCTCGCGGGTGTCCTCCCTGTGGACAACATCACCACATCATACTTGACAGTGTGAACTAGCTGCAGCCCTTGACGCAGAGATCCCGCGGGAACCGTCGGTCTCTCTCTCGGCTCAGCTGTGCACAGCAGCAACACCCTTCCAGCTTCCGTGTTCCCAGCCGAGACTGAATAGGCATTGTCTAGGCGAGCGCGCTCCACCCCAGACCTCATCATTGCCGTCCATCAGGCACGATTGTAACGGACGCGCTTCCCCGTCGCACGGAGCGAGTGTAATGACAAGCGATAGAGAGCCACGATCGGCCTAAGCGTTCGTTGTGACGCAGCTATCTCTTTATGACGTTATCGGAAACATATAATCCCCACGACGCTCGAGTGACTACCAAAGCCCACTCGGGCTCCCCTACTATTACTAATATTACTGACATGTCTCCTCCGTGTTCACTCTTGAGCTCGTCCAGCGCTAGGGCTTCGGTCCCGGGGCCCGCGGCGGCGAGGGCTGCTGCCGCGGCCTCGTCCAGCAGCCTGGCCTGCAGCGCGATGCTGCGGTCGGAGCAGTCCGCGGCTAGCAGCGACTCCTCGCCGTCCTCAGCCTCCTCTGCAGCGACACGACAGTTACTGGATGTAAGACTCTTCTCGCGAAGTTCGTCCGGGTAGGTGCCAGCGTGGCATCACTTATTGTACCACGAAGCAGTCACATACTGCTGTGTTTCAGTTTGTAGCCAACGAGATAACTGGCCAAAATGAGACCTAAGAACTGATGTCTCATGGTGATGAGCGCAGTGCAGTGTGTCATATGATACTGCAATGCAAAAATATGGTATGCACTGAATTTTACACGGCACGCAACACTTTAACATCAGGTGAACATCTTGTTCATCTCATTATTCGTTTATGTGACAGATTATAATGATCTTTAACTATCAACACAAAAAGAACAGATAGAACTCTCACTAGTGTTTGAAATTTTTTTTGTTTTCTTGTCTTTGTCATTCGTTGGGTCTGAAAATAGGTTGTAAGGTATTTCTCATATCCTAAATAGCAACACAACATTTGCTGAGTCATCTATTCCTCAAAATTCCTAACAATTCCTCACCTTCATAGTACAACATTTCCATCTCATCATCGGACTCTGTTTGAACTACAACATCATTCTCCTCTGATGTTGTCTGTTTGTCATCAACACATGAGGTCACAAAGTCACAGTGGTCTGCAGTCTCTGGTGACGTCACAAAGTCCCTTTCAAGTTGCTTCTGTTCACGGTTGATGAGCTCCACATGCCTCATTGTTATCTGAAACAGGTTCTCTGTTGAATAAAGCATCAAACACACAGAGCACGAGAAACAGTAATGAGAACACAGGAAAAAAAACAAGCTTTTATACATATTGATATTCTTCCGATCCTTTCATTTGATACCCATATTGTAGAAGTGCATATAAATAACTAGTCTCCTATCTTGAGGGTTCTGCCAACATCCAACAGGATTTTGATTGACGTCACACAAGTACCCATGCATTGTCATCCAAACTGAACGTGAGCTGAAATTTACGTATTTCAGCTCAATCGGTTGAAATTATCTGCTTTAAAGTTGGGTTGTAACATTCCACCCGAACTAAAGAAACTCGTGTAATGCAAGTTAAATAAAAGCTTGTAATAAATAAGTACTCACTGCTCCGTGTTGCTGCAGCAAGCCCATCATCAGGGAGCGAGCTCTCAAGCTCTGCTCTCTGAATCTACTGAAGCTCCTCAGTGTGCGAGCGCACCGCACGCAGACTGTCGCCTGCAGGTATCCATCACACGGCTGAAACAAGCAACTTTTCATAGCATGCATGTTATGGAGACATGAAATTCAAGTATTGAATTTAACTGAGAAACTCAATCACTAATCAGGTATTCTAACGCTAAGCAGTAATGTATTGTTGTGTTTCAGCGTGCAGGCCACTGTAGCCAATCAGTTCACTGGGCAAAATGAGACCTAAGAACTGATGTCTCTGGCTGATGAGTGCAATGCAATGCTTCATATGATACTGCAATGCAAAATTATGAAACATACTGCATTAAATGTATTATTAGTGTTGTTATGGATATCCATATCCATAACCGAAACCGGATATCCGAAATAATTTAATATCTGTAACCAAAACTGATATTATTTTTTACCAATATCCATATCCATAGTATATAACACTTCAAAATGAGTAGCTGTAAGAAAGAATTAATTGTATGACAGATTGTGAAACCTACAAGGTACAATTAAAGTCGAATATTTTTTTGTGTTGTGGAAATCTTGCAATCAGTCTGTAGACTATGAGCAGATGTGTTGCATGAGATTGGCGGTACGGCAAGATGCCTTCCCCATCAGGAAGATCCCCCTTGTGTCATTTTCGGCTATCTAATATATGCCGTCTTTTTAGCCTTCGAATCACTTCTGGCATTGTCAGCTGTACAGCTAGGTGGTTCGGATGGCTGGTTAGCCTACACTTGTAGTTGGAAATGTAGCTGTTTATTTCCTCCCTGACAGTTTTAATGTTGAGCTGCTCATGGATCTCACTTATACGTAAATACCATGGGGTGTTGGCAATTTGCTTCAATATGTAGTTTTGTGCCCGTTGTATAATGTCTACATTGGAATCACATGCTGAGCCCCATAATTGGATTCCATAGGTCCATATTGGCTTTATTATGGTTGTATAAATGAGTAGTTTGTTATCCAGGGATAGTCTGGCATTTCTCCCAAGCATCCAATACAGTCCTCTAAACCGATGGTTGATTTCATGTCTTTTTGTTTCAATGTGCTTTTTCCATGTAAGTCTACGGTCCAAATACATGCCCAGGTATTTGACATTGTCACTTTGTGGAAGTTGGTAGTTTCGCAAAGAGACAGAAGGACAATTCCCTTTGCGCAAGGTGAATGTTACATGGACAGACTTATTTGCACTTGCTTTAATTCTCCACTTAGTCAACCATTAATCGACTTCATTCAGGCTGCATTGCAGAATTCTTGAAGCTTCTTCAGGGCATTTGCTACGAGCGAGGATAGCAGTGTCGTCTGCAAATGTTGCTACTGTGACATTTGCTGTTTGTGGTCACTAGTATACAGTGTGTGAAGGACAGGTCCCAACACTGAGCCTTGTGGGACTCCAGCTGCGATTGGATGGAAACTGGAGGTGTAACCATCTTCTTTGATTTGAAAGATTCTTTCCGAGAGATACGACCTTAATATTTCATAATATGTATGAGGTAGGCATGTTTTTATTTTGTATAGTAAGCCCTTATGCCACACTTTATCGAATGCTTGCTGTATATCTAGGAAAGCAGAAGAGCAGTATTCTTTTTGTTCTAATGTATCTCTTATGGCTTTACACACTCTATGAACCTGTTCAATAGTGCTATGCTGTTGTCAAAAGCCAAACTGATGGTCTGGGATAATTGACTTCTGGCGGAGTTCCTGTAACAATCTCCGAAGAAGAACTTTTTCACAGATCTTAGAAGTTACTGGTAAAAGACTGATTGGTCGATATGATGTAAGTTCATGGATGGGTTTACCAGGTTTTTCTATCATAATAATCTGTGAGACTTTCCACAGTGCAGGGAAGTAACCAACTCTCAGAATGCCATTTATAAGTGTAGTTAGAAAAATTAGTCCTTTCCTAGGAAGTTCTGATAGGACTTTTTTGTCTATGAGGTCAAAGCCTGGTGCTTTTTTGTTCTCCATACGTTTTATTATATTGGCGATTTCTCTTGGGTTTGTAGACGCAATAGGAAAGTCTAGCTGAAAGTCCTGATTAAGCACGTTTTCTATCTCTGATTCATCGGTCTCTTTGTCATGTTGATTTGGCGTGAAAATTTTGGCCAGATAGTCCCCAAAGGCGTCTGCTTTTTGTTGTTGGCTTTTTGCCCAGACATTACCCTGTAGTTGACGAATGACAATAAACGCGGCCCCTATAGCACCCGACTAACTTATAACAGCCACATCAAATCTAAACAAAATCAATGTCAAGAAATGCCATAAACAAATATTTAAGCCTCCCAACCCGGCTGGTCACCGTGGGAGTGCTAGACCGAAACCCTCTAGTCAAGAATATGTCATTCCTGTTAATACAAGGAGAAATACAACGAAATATAGCAGGAAAAAGAAGCATCACAGAACATAATGAACAGTTGTAGCTATTGTTGTAATAAAAGAAAAAAGACTAAATACACATCTTGATAAATTAATATTGGAAGTCTAGGAAATTTAACGGAATTTGAAGAAAGACTGGAGGAGGCCTAAGCCCTACGGGCATACTGAAATATTAAAAAAAAAAGAAGAGGAAGAAAAAAGAAATATGTACCTATATATAACTAAATAAATAGACATATATAAAAAAAAAAAATAGATGTAGGTTTATTTAATCAGCAAGCTTTATTTCTTTAAACTGTATGTACTTTTTATCTTCTTTAAACTGTATTAGTATAAGTTATGTTATATGTAAGAGATTCAGTAAATAAAGGCTATATTATTATTATTATTATTTTATTACCCTGTAGTCTGATTGGAGGTTTAGGTTTTATAGGCTGGTTCATGTTTTTACAACTTCGAAAGAGTGAGTGATTTGAAGAGCTTGTTGCCGTAAGCGATTCCAAGAATGATCACATTGAGGCATCGTTTGCTTCAGCTAGCGCTACTTTTAACTCTTTACTGGCTTTGTTGAATGCGGTTTTATCTTGCGGATGTTGACTGTTATGCCACACCCTACGGAGCCTTCTTTTTTCTAGTATTTGTGATTTTATTTCTGCTGGTACAGTATTATGCCTTTCCGAGCGAGACGTAATTTCCGGCGTGCATTTCCAGCAAGCTGCTTGGATTGTTGTCATGAATACCTTAGTAGCATGATCTATATCATCTTCAGATTTTAGAGCAATTCGAAGTTCCAATTCCTCATTAACAACGCTTCTAAAGGCTTCCCAATCTGTTCGCTTGTTGTATAGTTGAAGACGCTTTTTGTTACCAGAGACTTAGGTACCTATAGCTAGAATGACCGGGATGTGATTAGAAGAACCATCCAAAAATGAGCTTATTGAGTAGGATAGCTTAGACAACCCCTTTAATATAAAGAAATCCAAGACATCAGGCAGTCTATTAGGGTCTGAGGGCCAATGCGTGGGTTCTGGAGTTGCAACAGTAATCAGAATGTTTTTATCTATGCTCTTCTTCAATTCTCTTCCTCTGGTAGTTGTCAGTCTTGAACCCCATTGTAGGTGTTTAGCATTCCAGTCCCCTCCAACAATAAAGTCGAATATAATCTTATTTGTATTTCATTTTACAGTTTAACTATCCGTATTCCGGAACTATCGGATTGTCCAAAATAATTTAATATCCATAACCGTAACCAAAACCGATATTATTTTTTACCAATATCCATACCCATATCCGGATCCGAAATTATATATCCGTAACATCCCTAAAATGTATGTACAGTGTACACTCTCTACATAAAGTTAACATCATTCTAACATATATAACACACCTGTGAATGATGTCATGAACTTATAAACTTACAGGTTGTCCTGTCAGTGTGACGTACGCCTCTCGCAGGTCCTGTCTGCTCATCAGCAGCAGCTCCGCGCGGGTGTGCAGGCACGTCATGCAGACCTGCAAGAGTGCTGCTAGTTACTGCACCTTGTCAATTGTAACAATTAAATAAATAATCTGATCTCTGTGGAGATTTTCACAGCTGCTGGACACATGCTGCAAAAATGTGTGCGCAAACACAGGTGCATGATAGAGGAATAGAGATATTATTCCTCTGTCTCATAGTCCGATGGGACCACAGCTCCGACACGACCAGAGAGACATCGGGCACATGACCAGCGGATCAATGATCCCTTGTGATCTGCAGTCATACACCTAGACCAATGAGACAGTTACAACAACAACAGCTAATAAGGAAGATGACAATTTGTTCAAGTTACCAGCACTGGTGAAGGAACAGCGCCCGCGCGGAGTTGCCTGGAGCCACTTTCAGTCACAGACATGTGGTCAGCACAGAAGTGCCACGAGCAGACCACTGCAGAGTCTGGCAGGCTAATGTCTGGCAGGCCGAGGGCTGCGAGCCAAGCCGTGCGCAGACGCTCTTCCCTGGGGAACCTGCAGATTACCACAACATGCTATATTATGTAATAAAATAAATAGTACACAACAATTATTATAGGGCAAATTAATATAAAACCAGAAATAAATATGGAGCAAACACACAACTCACAAAGCAGAAGGCGGGACCGCTACCTACCTATAACGACAATCAGCAAAACACTTTCATTTACCATTTTTGACCTTTAGAACCAAAAACAATGATATAGAAAATCTCATCATGTAGATGGCCAGATCTTAGAATTGACCATTTTGTATTCATTGTTTTTTCTTGGTCTCATTATTTGGCCTTTGTCCTCTTTACTCAAGGCAGTCAAAACCATGGCCCCGCCCTACAAACAGCAGGCTACAGGTCAAAACTCAAATAACGTACTCAGTACTCACTCGTGGAAAGATACATCGGGTTCTTCTGCTGAGGACGCTGCGCGGGAACTGTTACTGCACGAGGGCACGCTGCACGTCTTGAGCATGATTGTTTGCCTTAGCTCCCCTCAGCTGCGAAGTTAGCTTAGCGTTACTTAGGTGGTTTTATGCTATTTGCCAAATCAATGATTGCTACTTGCGATCATCAACGAAATGATTGGAGTCTGGATTTCTGGAGACGGGAAAACGAAGCGAAAATTGAAAACAAAAACAATCAATCCCCAAAATATTATAGTACTCTCTGAAAACAACAATGAAACAGCAGGGATATTCAATATACTCTATGCAGCAGGGGTTGTATATGGCAGCCACCATCAGTATATACCTACTTACAGTACGCGCGGCGAAAGTTTGGCTTTGACCGTTATTGCGCAGAAATCAGAAATTGGGTATCAACCAATCAGAGAAATCAGAAATTGGGTATCAACCAATCAGAATTTGGGTACCCAAGCGCAGTAATCCCCTCCACCCGAAGGTCAAAGCCAAACTCTCGCGGCGCGTACTGTACCTACCTACAGGCTACAGTAGGTAGGTATTGTAATTAGGCCACCTTTTTTTTTTTTTTAATAACTGGCTTTACGGCTCTGGGTAATTAGGCCACCATGCAGCCACCAGCCACAGAACACTATATCACCAGCAGCCAGCAGAACATAGATAATACATACATACAAATTACTCTATGGTTAATACATATCACTCAGCAGAAGCTAGCACTAAGCCAAAGATATTATACACTAACAAGATTGAGTACCTACTAACCATTCTTGCTAAGCTAAATTGACACTTAATTGCATTTTGCAATTTAGAGGAGCATTATCTTACATGCAGTAGCTAGCTAAAAGCGGTCCTGAGCGAGACGGATAGATTTGGTCGTCGTGTCCTTGTCTGACATCTTGCCATCTCAACGAAATAAATATTGGGTTTGGTAGAACCGGTAGATTTTTTATTTTTGTTTTTTTATAATATTATACCAAACGAAACACCTATAAACTCTGAAACCTATAAACCTATAAACTCTGAATAAGTTTCTACAGTTATTATTATTATTTTAAATGGTAATTATTTTGTTGTATTAAAAAAATATATTAATATTGAGTAAAAGTAGTATTAATTATGTCCTTGGGACTGGTATTACTGAAAGTAAGATGGTGGTGGATGGTGGTTTATTCTGAGAAGTAGGTAGTAAAGTGGTAAACTATACTATATGTGTTCCGTAAAACGGGGTAAATAGGTCCGATCTTCAACTTCAACTGGAAATTAAACCTTCTTGCGCAACAAATAGGGTGTGTTGTGGTACAGTTTTGAATGTCCGGTAAGCTGTTTTAGATGTTAAGTAGCTTTGGATTCTCAAAATATTGCAAGATTTTAAAATATTCACCAAAAACTATGCTGGATTCCAATTTACCCCCCGATGGGGTTAATAGGTTCAAGAGAGGGGTTAATAGGAATTTTACTCAGGGCTGTCTATCCAAATCCAATATTTATCCAAAGTAAGTACCTACCTACCTAATTTAAAAAAGTTTCAGTTTATTTAATCTAATCATGCTCCTTATCTTTTATGTGTGTAGACTGTAGGTAGGTATAGTAAAAATAAAAACTTTTTGAGATCAAGTTTTTATTGTAGCTAGGGTACATAATACAAGTAACAAAAATATGGCATTGAGCTAGAAAAACAGTATTATAATCAGTCTATTCCTTATTTATTTTGGCCTTCTCTTTAGAATAGCTTATACAAAATTACTATTAAATGTTTAGCTTACATGTTACTTAAATAAAAAAAATAAAGTACTTTATGTAACGCTTAGCGCCTGGCTTGGGTGTGTAGTTACGAGGCATTCTGAAAAAAAATCATTAAGACATTATAATGTTTTTCAAGAAAGAAGTTGTACTATTTGAATACAATGCTTCACTCAATGAAGAATAAAATTAATAATTTAGATTAAATCAATCATTATTCATAATAGATTCAATTCATTAATCATAATTAAAAAACCAGTAGCGCCATCTGTCAAAATTATATAGGTGGCTTCTGAGCGAACGGTGGCCTGACTGTTGGTGGCATATCAAGCATTTTTGGCACCCATAAACTGGCGACATTTACATAAATATTATTTTTTTTTATTGTGTATAATGTAAATAATGTTTTACGGCCAAAAGAAGTTTTTAATAAATAGTTTTTAACTTTAATAAGTTTAATAGAACCGTTTTTCCCCCGAAGGGTAAAAACGGATATTTAGGTTTCAGCCGTAGCTTGAACCACAGTTGAGATTAACGTTCCAATATTCGTCATCAACATAGTACATCTCTCTCTAGCACTAGGTAAATATGTGACGTCATGACTATACCTATCCTTGTCTAGCACTCAACTTGGTGGGGACGTGCATTTGGTGGGCAGCGCGCGGCGGCCATGTTCCTCAGTACTTTGAGCCGGCAAGGCCTTTAAGTGTGGTTCAAGCTACGGCTGAAACCTAAATATCCGTTTTTACCCTTCGGGGGAAAAACGGTTCTATTTAGGTGTTCGAGCCTACGCTTGAACCACAGTTGAGACGTGTTTACTATCTGCCGGCGCTGCATCACCTGTCGTAGTGCTTGCCACACGAAACGTGATAGTGCTAAGCGTAAGCTGTGACTCTTTAATTTTATAACAAGAAACAATGTACTAGTACCAGAGTAGAACTAATAGATATTTATTATTTTAGAACTCATTGAATTTCCTACAGTTTGAAACAACCTGAGGAAACAACTCACAAAACATTGGAAGACAAAACAATGTCATTCTTTGTCAAATTAAACTTTTCACAGTTTTCAATTGAATTGCAATAATTGAAACAGCTTTTATTATTTGCTCCAATGGGTAGAAGCTTCTTCTTTCAAAGTTTAGATCATGACCATAAATTGGTTTTATTTGACTGAAAAATGGGACTATTTTTGGATCGCCAGCTTACTCATTTTTAGAGTTTGATCCATATTGGAAATGATTTACCAATTTAGTTGTTAGTCGCACCTACTGCCCCTAATTTGCCATGCTTTGCAGATATAATTCTATAATATATGACAACTTATTTATCTATCCCGCTTTCACGGCTCGGGAGCCCGTGCCATTTAAGAATAAATCTTCCTTCGTAATAATAAACGGGCAGATATCCTGTATACTAGACTAGATGTTTTATGATGCGTTTTTAAAACAGAAATGGTTTTCTGGACTCAACAAACAAGAACAGAGTTTGTATAACAAGTTTGATTGTCTCAGTGATATTAAATTAGTTTTGGAACCAAGCTTGGGCCAAACCTTTATGCTATTACCTTTATCTTCAAAGTTACTATTCCTCATAGATAAGAGAATTAAATCATGGACACTTCTGAGTACTGCCGTTTCCTAAAAGAAGGTAGACAGATGTGTGTCAAGACATACTATATATTTAGCCGTGTTAACATTGCAAACAAAATATATATTCTGTCTCTAAATTACCGTAAAAAGGCTAGCGCGTCCTCGATTGCGCATAACATACATTTTTTTTTTAACTGGAAGATTGGTGGCAGATAATATTTAAAATTTTTAGGACAAACTGTCCGTTTATTTAACATTGTTTAGTAAACAGATGAACTGAGCTTGTGGGCTTTTTCCCAAGTTCGCCACAACCGCTTTGTGGATTGATATTGGTGTGAAGGTTAGTTCTACAACTTGATAGAGGTAACGCAAATAATATGTAGCTACATATTGAGAGCCAGGACAAACTAGTGTTGCTCTTATTTGCCCGATATTGATATGGAGGTCGTTAGTGACATCTTACACTTCTTCCTTGGATCGGTTTACAATCTGTTTTGAACAGTCCAAACCAACCCTACAACGACAACCCGAAATGACGCCGACATTGTACCCATTCAGAAACGCAATTTGTATTGCTAGGTCCTCGTGAAGGTTCGGAATCTAACGAGGAAGTTCCATCCTGTTACTGCAGAGCCAGGAATTGCATTCCGTGGGAGAGCTTGGCACATTTCCTCCTCCAGCAGTCTTGTTTGCAGCTCAATACTGTCCTCACGTACAACAGAGTCGTAATAATCGCCCGCATTGCCATCTTCTTCACCTGCTATTGGACAAAGAGGGTGATCACTACATTTCTTAATATTATTAATATTACCTTGATTTTGATTAATATTAGGCATTAGATAATTTCAAATTGCTCTATGGAACAAGGCCACAGATGTCTGACATGATTGTAATACAGAAATGAATTTATCATGCTTTTGAACAAATGCAAACTGCCTTCTTCATTCACCTTCAAAGCACACTCCCATCTCTTCCTCTCCTGATGAAGAGTCTTCTTCATATTTAATTATATACTCATTTTCCTCCAATGTTGTATGTTCATTTTCAACAAGTTCTTCAGCATATAAGTCACAGTGATCTGGCCTAAGTAATGTTGTCACAAAGTCCCACTTAAGTTGGTTTTCTTCACGGTTTATCAGCTCTATGTGTGCCATTGTCATCTGAAATGAGTTTGACAGTGAAATCTAGTAACTAAGGAAATTCCAGATCTAAATTATATTTTAAATAAAACAATAAACATATAATAAACTTCTCATCAAACAGTCAAAAACTAATATTTCTAACAGCTTAGTATGGAGCTCACTTTTCCATATATCTCGACCAAGTCCATTATCAGGGCGCGGGCTTTCAAGCTCTGCTCTCTAAGTCTACTAAAATTTCTCAATCTCTGAGTACATAATATGCAAAGTATTAGTCCTAGTTGTCTTCTGTGATCTTGATCTTGTTGCTGAAAGAATGATGGACAGAATATTTATTTGATTATTATAATTAATGATATTATTGAGTATGTACATAATATACAAAACCAGGAACAAGAAAAATTTGCCATTGTGGCTTTACAAATAGGTCATGAAAACACTTGTTATTAAATTTTATCTGTATAGATGGAATATTAAAAACTGGCCAAGTGGATGTCGGCCTCGCACAGTGTATGGTTCTGTAGTTGCCCACCACACACATAAGTATTATAAATGCATCCCTTCAATTAACACATTCCAAGTTCTTTACTAAAATTATGCTCAAATATGTATTTGAATTATTAATAACTTACATGGTTTCCAATTAAGTTTTTGTATGCTTCTTCCAATGCTGGTTGAGTGACTAGAGATAGTTTCCAGTTAGTGTCTAGGCATATCATGCAGACCTACAAAATGTACTTAAAGTTACTTCTAGAATATCAAAACCTTTAAAACGAAATTTTAATATCAGCCAATTGGATGGATGACCAATTGACTGTGATCGATTATGAGACCAGAGCACAGACTATCCAGCACAGAACACTATACTCTCTAGCGAGAGCTATCCAGTATCCAGTTAGATGTTGTAAACAAGGCTGGACAGGCCGGCTAACAAATATTTGTTTCATCTATAGTTTATAAAATACTGTTACCTGCACTGCAGAAGGATTAGCACCCGTGCAAACCATCCTTAATCCACTTGTTACTTTTGTGTCATCAGAAAGAGCAGAAGGACTGGCCCTGAGGGTCTTGAGCACAGTACAGTGCATAGACAACTACAGCAGAGAGAGTACAGTGTACACAATGGTCTTGCTTGAGCCAAGCAGCACGGAGTATGTACTGACATAGAGTATATTGAATATAGTAACCTAAAAACGATTTATGTTCAACATACTAATTATTACTTCAGAACCCCAGCTATTCTACGTATTGCCTGTAATTTACAAGGAACAAGGGAATATAAATACTTATTGTAATTTGTAATTTATTTAATATACCAAGATGACATGTTAACACCAAATTACCAATATCCAGTGTCTAAATGTGCTACTAGAATACTCTATGATAGGTCGCACAGCGAGAGTTGAGGCGAACATGGCACTCACACTAACGTAATATTTGCATACAAGGTGTTTCATTTTTGTAAAATGTAAAGCATGTGATACACGGTTTCAAACGGCGGTTTGGAACAGAAAAAACAGATTTGCGCTTTGCCGGCTACACGGTTCAAAACCATCAGTATTTATAGAACGTTGCGTGAATAGGACGTCTCTTCGCTCGCACCTATGTTCACTAAAAAGGCGTTATGGCGCCTAACCTATCTAAAGAACAAAGATTTTTTTTTTAAATAATAAATATATATATATATATAAGGACATCACAGAACTCGCAATCTAGCCCCAAAGTAAGCGATAGCTTGTGTTATGGGTACTAGATAACTGATAATTATATATACATACTAATATACATAAATAGAATATATTGAAAAACACCCAGACACTGGAAAATATTCATGCTCATCACACAAACATTTACCAGTAGTAGGAATCGAACCCACGACCCCCGACGCAGACGGCAGGTTTGCTACCGCTAGGCCATTCGGTCGTCCATTATAATTGGCGTGTCTTGCTCTTTTGTGTGCAAATCACGAAAAAAATAATGAAAAAAAGAATATTGATGAAGCAATGGTTAAAAGAGAGATTAACCATTAGTCATATGAATTTAATTTACCTACTGGACGTAGATAACATACATAACTTTTTTTTTTTCATTTCTTCTCGCGCCATTTTGTCGCCGCGTGCGTCTGCCTGCGCACGGCGCTGCAACACGACTGTCGTACGCGAGGTTTCAAACAAGCGGCTAGACGGTTTCAAACCAACGCTTGAACCAGTGGTTTCAAACGCAAGCCTCGCTACCAAGGGCGTTTAAAGGTCAAACGAAATTTGGCATAAAACAACTATCTACACGGTTTGAAACCTCAGTTTCAAACCGCCGTTTGAAACCGTGTATCAGGCCTTTAAGACGGGACGTCAGTTTATACAATTCAGTCATAATTATATCAGATCCTAAAATAATTCAACACATTAAATACAATTTCACGACTTTCCATGACGTAGTGTTTTGCCGCGTCCTGTGTAGAGGAAGATTCCTAGTAATACCGTCACAAAATATAGTTACATGCTGGGGTTTGAAGATTGGAAGAAAAATACCTGATGAACCTTTTATTTTGCACTTCTTATCCGAAATATGTTTGTATTGATTGACTGCTTGACAGATTGACTTAGCATAAGGTATAAATTATGGTATTCTGAGTCAATAGGTACAAATAATAAGTATTTTATAATGAGTAATATTTAAATCTAACGTTGTATTGTTATAAAAGCAAAATCACAATCAAAACAAAATTATAACTCAACTTCTATTTAAAAAAAAGTGAACCGCCTTCAAAAAACATATCCTAAAAAATCCAATAATATAAGCGCAAAATAATTTTCTAATAATAATGCTTAGTTTTCATGCAACACTCTGTATCAATAACATTCAAATGTCAAAAACACTGCTATCTCGCTCTTGCTAATTATAACTGATTTGTGCAAGCGGGACCACTGCAAGACGTCAGCGCATCGAGCGTGTACAGATACATAAACTTTGCATGTGTTGTTCGCCTCAACTCTCGCTGTGCGACCTAGAATTATGTTATGATTAACACAGAACCGTAAAACGGGGATACTAGGAACGGTGGGGTAAATAGGAATAAACTGACTTTCTAAACTGTCCTGTTATTTGTCACATTAACAACTAAGCAAAGAGAATATAATCACTACGTGCAACTAAGTAAATTAAGTTAACATGAGAGATCAATTGTTTTTTATTTTTGAACGAGCTTATTATTTTTGCTACTAGCAAGACTAACCAGTTTTAACTAGCCAATATTAAAAAATCGCGTTGAAAGTGAGGTCGTCGTGGACACGTGAAATTTGTTGTTTTTAACTTTAAGTTTTTGATGTGTTCTAATGAGGAAGTGTTGAAATTGATTTAATTATTATAATAATAGTGGATTGAAATTTGAAGGAACATTATGAGGTAAGCAAATAATTGCGTAATTTCATCGTAAACCTTAATTTTAGATGAATGCTCGTTTTAAGGTCATTTTGGGGATAAAAGGAACGCGAAGGGGGGGAAATAGGCACATGAACAGGACTAATTGGAACAGCACGGGGGCTATTTGGTATGAACAAGAGGTAAATAGGAATCATGAAATAGGGTTGTCAAAAACCAAAGTTTAATTACTATAATACTTAATTAAAGTTAATGTTACTTCTAAATTTATTAAAGTTAAAAACGATTACTATTTAGGTGTTCGAGCCTACGCTTGAACCACAGTTGAGATTAACGTTCCAATATTCGTCATCAACATAGTACATCTCTCTCTAGCACTAGGTAAATATGTGACGTCATGACTATACCTATCCTTGTCTAGCACTCAACTTGGTGGGGACGTGCATTTGGTGGGCAGCGCGCGGCGGCCATGTTCCTCAGTACGCTTTCAATATTCGTCCAGTGCGCACGCACTAGAGTGATATAACGAAAAGTGAACACGGAAATTACAATTAATTTAGTATTACGTTAAAAAATTAAAACGTATCTTTAGTTTCACTGTGTTATATTAATTTTTGTATATTCGGTTTCTTCCGAAACCACAATCTGCGTACGTACACGTACGTATGGATAATGCCTTGTTCAGAATCGATCGATTCCGCTCGACGCCCTTGGCTCAGCGACGATTTCACCCGCTCGGCGCCAACAGGCCCAGCGACGATTCTAGAACAATTCCGCTCGACGCCCTTGGCTCAGCGACGATTTCACCCGCTCGGCGCCAACAGGCCCAGCGACGATTCTAGAACAATTCCGCTCGACGCCCTTGGCTCAGCGACGATTTCACCGCTCGGCGCCCAAGGGCCCAGCGACGATTCTTTCTTGCTTAAGGTTTACGATGAAATTACGCAATTATTTGCTTACCTCATAATGTTCCTTCAAATTTCAATCCACTATTATTATAATAATTAAATCAATTTCAACACTTCCTCATTAGAACACATCAAAAACTTAAAGTTAAAAACAACAAATTTCACGTGTCCACGACGACCTCACTTTCAACGCGATTTTTTAATATTGGCTAGTTAAAACTGGTTAGTCTTGCTAGTAGCAAAAATAATAAGCTCGTTCAAAAATAAAAAACAATTGATCTCTCATGTTAACTTAATTTACTTAGTTGCACGTAGTGATTATATTCTCTTTGCTTAGTTGTTAATGTGACAAATAACAGGACAGTTTAGAAAGTCAGTTTATTCCTATTTACCCCACCGTTCCTAGTATCCCCGTTTTACGGTTCTGTGTTAATCATAACATAATTCTAGGTCGCACAGCGAGAGTTGAGGCGAACAACACATGCAAAGTTTATGTATCTGTACACGCTCGATGCGCTGACGTCTTGCAGTGGTCCTGCTTGCACAAATCAGTTATAATTAGCAAGAGCGAGATAGCAGTGTTTTTGACATTTGAATGTTATTGATACAGAGTGTTGCATGAAAACTAAGCATTATTATTAGAAAATTATTTTGCGCTTATATTATTGGATTTTTTAGGATATGTTTTTTGAAGGCGGTTCACTTTTTTTTTAATAGAATTTGAGTTATAATTTTGTTTTGATTGTGATTTTGCTTTTATAACAATACAACGTTAGATTTAAATATTACTCATTATAAAATACTTATTATTTGTACCTATTGACTCAGAATACCATAATTTATACCTTATGCTAAGTCAATCTGTCAAGCAGTCAATCAATACAAACATATTTCGGATAAGAAGTGCAAAATAAAAGGTTCATCAGGTATTTTTCTTCCAATCTTCAAACCCCAGCATGTAACTATATTTTGTGACGGTATTACTAGGAATCTTCCTCTACACAGGACGCGGCAAAACACTACGTCATGGAAAGTCGTGAAATTGTATTTAATGTGTTGAATTATTTTAGGATCTGATATAATTATGACTGAATTGTATAAACTGACGTCCCGTCTTACATTTTACAAAAATGAAACACCTTGTATGCAAATATTACGTTAGTGTGAGTGCCATGTTCGCCTCAACTCTCGCTGTGCGACCTATCATAGAGTATTCTAGTAGCACATATAAACACTGGATATTGGTAATTTGGTGTTAACATGTCATCTTGGTATATTAAATAAATTACAAATTACAATAAGTATTTATATTCCCTTGTTCCTTGTAAATTACAGGCAATACGTAGAATAGCTGGGGTTCTGAAGTAATAATTAGTATGTTGAACATAAATCGTTTTTAGGTTACTATATTCAATATACTCTATGTCAGTACATACTCCGTGCTGCTTGGCTCAAGCAAGACCATTGTGTACACTGTACTCTCTCTGCTGTAGTTGTCTATGCACTGTACTGTGCTCAAGACCCTCAGGGCCAGTCCTTCTGCTCTTTCTGATGACACAAAAGTAACAAGTGGATTAAGGATGGTTTGCACGGGTGCTAATCCTTCTGCAGTGCAGGTAACAGTATTTTATAAACTATAGATGAAACAAATATTTGTTAGCCGGCCTGTCCAGCCTTGTTTACAACATCTAACTGGATACTGGATAGCTCTCGCTAGAGAGTATAGTGTTCTGTGCTGGATAGTCTGTGCTCTGGTCTCATAATCGATCACAGTCAATTGGTCATCCATCCAATTGGCTGATATTAAAATTTCGTTTTAAAGGTTTTGATATTCTAGAAGTAACTTTAAGTACCTACATTTTGTAGGTCTGCATGATATGCCTAGACACTAACTGGAAACTATCTCTAGTCACTCAACCAGCATTGGAAGAAGCATACAAAAACTTAATTGGAAACCATGTAAGTTATTAATAATTCAAATACATATTTGAGCATAATTTTAGTAAAGAACTTGGAATGTGTTAATTGAAGGGATGCATTTATAATACTTATGTGTGTGGTGGGCAACTACAGAACCATACACTGTGCGAGGCCGACATCCACTTGGCCAGTTTTTAATATTCCATCTATACAGATAAAATTTAATAACAAGTGTTTTCATGACCTATTTGTAAAGCCACAATGGCAAATTTTTCTTGTTCCTGGTTTTGTATATTATGTACATACTCAATAATATCATTAATTATAATAATCAAATAAATATTCTGTCCATCATTCTTTCAGCAACAAGATCAAGATCACAGAAGACAACTAGGACTAATACTTTGCATATTATGTACTCAGAGATTGAGAAATTTTAGTAGACTTAGAGAGCAGAGCTTGAAAGCCCGCGCCCTGATAATGGACTTGGTCGAGATATATGGAAAAGTGAGCTCCATACTAAGCTGTTAGAAATATTAGTTTTTGACTGTTTGATGAGAAGTTTATTATATGTTTATTGTTTTATTTAAAATATAATTTAGATCTGGAATTTCCTTAGTTACTAGATTTCACTGTCAAACTCATTTCAGATGACAATGGCACACATAGAGCTGATAAACCGTGAAGAAAACCAACTTAAGTGGGACTTTGTGACAACATTACTTAGGCCAGATCACTGTGACTTATATGCTGAAGAACTTGTTGAAAATGAACATACAACATTGGAGGAAAATGAGTATATAATTAAATATGAAGAAGACTCTTCATCAGGAGAGGAAGAGATGGGAGTGTGCTTTGAAGGTGAATGAAGAAGGCAGTTTGCATTTGTTCAAAAGCATGATAAATTCATTTCTGTATTACAATCATGTCAGACATCTGTGGCCTTGTTCCATAGAGCAATTTGAAATTATCTAATGCCTAATATTAATCAAAATCAAGGTAATATTAATAATATTAAGAAATGTAGTGATCACCCTCTTTGTCCAATAGCAGGTGAGGAAGATGGCAATGCGGGCGATTATTACGACTCTGTTGTATGTGAGGACAGTATTGAGCTGCAAACAAGACTGCTGGAGGAGGAAATGTGCCAAGCTCTCCCACGGAATGCAATTCCTGGCTCTGCAGTAACAGGAGTGGATCAGTTAAAGTGTGAAGATGAAGGTTCCCCGCAGGGTGCCGGTGGCTTCATGACAGCTCCTACACGCGAAGCTATTGACGTCAAGTTAGTACACTTACATCAAGTTATCATTAAAAAATATTTTTTTTACCAAGGTTAAAAACCCATTTCACCCATATTCTTCTCAGCACCGGACCCTGGTATAGAGCATGGTAATGCTCACAATGTAATTCAAACCTATTTCAGTAGTAAATTTAGTTCATGGTAGGATATCTGGCATTGCAGTAGACCAGTAGTACAGTACTGTAGAATTAAAAAACAAACTTTACTTGGACGGAATCCGCAATAAGAATCCTTCCACCAATATTCACCAGTCTCTAGTTGGTCAATATATTGTATGCAATATGAATAAACATGTACATTACCTACCTATGCACATTACACTATAGTAGTTTATGTAACGGTTACATAATACCTAATTATGTAGAGTTTCATACACTACTTTATTATTATTATTTAATGATAGGCTAAGCAGCTTTCGCTGATGCGCCTATATCGATTGTGCTCATTGTTGCATGCTCAGATGTTTGTCGAGTCGGTTCTTGAATTGGTTTAGCGATTCAGCGGTTATGATGTCCTCAGGCAGTTCGTTCCAATGTCTTATAACTCTGTTAACAATGAAATGCTTGTAGGGTTTTGTAGTCGCCGGCTGGAATTCTAGCCTCAGCCCATACCCTCTTAGCTTAGGATTTTTCTTAATGGCAAACATTTCGTCGTAATTAGGCATGTTGTAAAAGTTGTTAAGGACCTTGTATGTCTCAATAAGGTCGCCTCTTTCTCGCCTATGCTTGAGAGTGCTGAGACCAAGACTTTTAAGCCTTTGTTCATATGAAAGGTTTCTCAGTTCCCTTGGCATTTTAGTGGCTCTCCTTTGTACTTTTTCCAGTAAATCTATGTCCTTAACAAAGTATGGGTTCCAGACCTGGAAGGCATACTCTAGCAATGGTCTTATGTAGGTCTTGTACATTTTCAGGAAGGTTTTCTTGTCAATATAGGAAAAAGCTTTTCTAATAGTGTAAAGGACAGAGTTGGCCCGACTGACGATGGCCAAAATGTGTGTTTCCCATTTCAGATCATTGCTTACAATCACACCAAGGTCCTTTTGGGTGTTAACCGCTGTAAGTTGCTTGTTTCCTAAGTAATATGGTAGCTGAGGATTCTTTTTACCCACATGTAGAACAGTGCACTTGTTGACATTTAATGTTAAAAGCCATTCACTCGTCCAGTGCTCAATAGCACTAAGATTGTTTTGTATGTCTCCATATTGATGTAATGGATTTCCAAAGAATTTAGTATCATCAGCAAACAAGGAGAAAGGTAGGTTTAGGGCGGTTTTTAGGTCTGTTAAATACAGGGTGAATAATATTGGCCCAAGAACGGAACCTTGCGGCACCCCACTTCGTACGGGACCTGTACTTGACGTAACATCACCAACTCTCACGCGGAATTCTCTATCACTTAAGATCATCACTTAAGACATCTATGCTCATATTATTATCATAAATCCAAACCATAAAATCTTGCTAACGTTTGTCGTAAATCTTTCACTTTGTTTCATTTTTGTTGCAACTACTAAAATGTCAGGTGGAGTTAAATTTTCTTTAGTAGTTTCACTGCTAGACATTTTTCAGTGTAAAATTTTGACTAAGTAACAAAAATAACACATTAAAATGTTAAAAATTTGTATGTAAGTATGGCGCCAAAATTCTGCCAATGTGGCGCAGAACCATAGATGGTCAATCATGGCCCATCCATACTCTCGGCAATGACTACCAACTATATGTTGTCTGTTCACTTAAAAAAATATTAGATAAAAAATATTACCCCAGATAAAAATACAGGAACCCAGAGCCGCGTATCGTAATGGAAATTATATAACTTTCTTGAAATATTTCCATAGTAGATCGATGTTATAATGAATAACTTTTTAACCCCCGACGCAAAAGGGGTGTTATAAGTTTAACGTCTCTGTGTATCTGTGTATCTGTCTGTGGTATCGTAGCTCCCAAACGGATAGACCGATTCTCATGAGGTTTATTTTGTGTCATAGATAATTTTATCCCGAGTGTTCTTAGCCATGTTTCATGAAAATCTGTTCAGCCGTTTAAAGATTATCAGCTATTTTCTAGTTGATGAGCGGATCTGACTAACTTCTTTGGTACAGTGTAGCTTCAATGACATTGAAAGTATATGGCATGGTAACCATGACCTGATTTGCCGTTTGAAGATCATCAGCTCTTTAATAGTTGATGAGGGGATCTGACTACCTTCCATATATCCTATCGATTCGAAATTTGGTACCATGTTACTTAGGCATACATAAATAATTGCTTAAACTAATACAAAAAACAAATACCTACCTAATATTTAACCTAAACTTACGAGTAGGAAGGTAAAACTTAATCTAGTAAATGAAAACTAATATTATACCTAGTAACCAACTAAGTTACTTACTTATCACTATTAATACCTTCGCTATATTTAATACCTTATTTCCTACTTTAAAAAGGACAAAGTAAAATTACAAATTTTAAAAAACCCCGACACAAAAAATAAAATATAAAAGTAACATATTATGGACACGTTAAACTTATTTAACACCCCTTTTGCGTCTCTCTAAAGGTCCCCCGACGATGCGACGGCGTTTGAATTAAAAAATATTTGAACGTACTTAATATTATATTGTGACGATAATAATTATTATAATAGGTTTAAATTGTTATTTGTTACTTTTTATATTTTATTTTTATGTCGGGGGTTTTTAAAATTTGTAATTTTACTTTTTAATAACACACACTGAAAAAAAATTAAAATCCAACAAAGATTTACAAGATTTTAATTTTGGAGTAGGAGGGTGTTCTATCTCTTTCTGGCAAATCGAAAATTTGTATGACGCCGCACGAAGCTGTTATGCCATCCGAGAGGTGTGACGTCACAATTTAATAGCGCTATCTCTGTCTAATCAGGTATATTTAAATGTGTATAGCTTTTTTGTTTATTTGATCGATTTAATTTCAGTGTTCGTCATTATTTTTATCGTAGTTTATAATAAAGTGATAAAAAATTGGAGTCAAATTGAGATTATTTCTTTTAACAGAGACACCAGCTGGCAGCAGGTCCACAAGGGTTTGGTGAAGACTTCAAGTAAGTTATTAATGAACTTAGGTTTTCTAGTCATTCATTCATGGTTTAACAGGTAAAGGTCTTATAACATCTATTGATTCATAACCACGGAATACGTAATAGTACCTAATGGTACAGAAGGTTCACTCCGCAAGATGATTTAACGAAATAGCGACTCTAGCGCCTGACACATAAAGTGTAATTCAGTTCATAATATCGCCTGGCTCCGCCTCCGCAAACAACACGCAACAAACGCAAAGTTGTTGTCTCCTTCTATCGCTTGACTTTATCTCATTCGGCGTACTAAGGTTGCCTCGCAATCGGGCGCACGCTGCGCGTGAAATAGACCGTACAAGAACTAACGCGAGCAAAGTAGCTGGCGCGCGGCGGCCATCAGAAATTAGTACGTGATAAATGGACCAGCGGGGCTAGACAAAGTCACAAGCGTTTAGCGTTAACGCTAGTCGACAAAAATGTATGGACAAAACAAATGACTGTAGAAAAACCACGATAATAATTACTAAACACGCTGTGTTTGATACTGTCGGCTGTCAATAATTGTCAAGCGAAGTACGCTAAAGTTATCTACAAGGTCCGCGAGAACGCCAGCGAGCGTTCAAGTTAGCGTAGTTAACTATTCACATCGTGTTTAGTAATTATTATCGTGGTTTTTCTACAGTCATTTGTTTTGTCCATACATTTTTGTCGACTAGCGTTAACGCCAAACGCTTGTGACTTTGTCTAGCCCCGCTGGCCTGTCATAACTAAAGAACATCTGGTACTAATCTCATATGGATGATAAAAGCTAAGACTTTAACATGCGAGACAATAGCCCAAATATTTTTGTTTTAGATGATGTGCCCTATACGCTTACAACAGAAGACGCCGAAAAAGCTGAAGAATCCGACACAACACAGAATAGTAAACAAGCATTAGTAGTAAACAAAATTAGAACATTAGACAACCTAACATCCGAAAGCGACAAGACAAAAATTAACGTCAAAAATTGTGTGATCAAGTTGTATGATATTTTCAAAACTACTCAATATGTTGCTCCAATACCCGCGCCAACAAGAGAAGCTGCGGGTTCTTGTGATACTCTTGATACAGATGCTACTTCTGAAGTGGCCCAGTATCGCGCAGGGAGTGAGAATGAAGTCGCTACCACCCACGAGCCTGCTGCATCAACACTATGCAAAACTGAGGCATCAGGAAATTGTTTAGGCAAAGGTTCTCCGTACCAATCGTTTACTTGTGACGTCTGTCAAAGAACGTTTACATGGAAATGTGCGTTAGCTATTCACATAAAGACTCACAACATAACTTATACTTGTAGTTTATGTGATTATAAATGTGCTACTAAAAAAAAACTATCTCGTCACGAAAGGATTCACCCTGGCAAAGAGCATGAAAAAGCATACGCTTGTAAATTATGTAAATACAAATGTACAGGACCTCGTGATTTAGCAATTCACTTGAGAACACACACAGGTGAAAAGCCTTACTCGTGTAAGTTATGCGAATTTAAGTGTTCCCAACGTAGTTCGTTAATAAGGCATATGAGAACTCATACTGGTGATAAGCCTTTTGCTTGTGAGTCATGCAATTATAAATGTACTCAAAAATGTTCTTTAGTCAGGCACATGAGGCGGCACACTGGTGAAAAGCCGTTTTCTTGTAAGTTTTGTGACTACAAATGTGCATATAAGAGTGATCTGTTGACACATGAGAGGACACACAGTGGTGAAAAAACGTCTTTCAGAGATATGGGGAATACAATTAAGGCTAAGAGGAGTAACGTTGGTAAAAATAAGTATGTTTGTCAGTTTTGTGGATATAAATGTGTGTTAAAATGTGTTCTAATAATACATTTAAGAACTCACACCGGTGAAAAGCCCTATGCTTGTGAGTTATGCGAATATAAATTTGCAACAAAAAGTAATCTAACTCGTCACGAGATGACTCACACTGGCAAGAAGCCTTATGCTTGCAATTATTGCAATTTTAAATTTGCAATTAAATCTAAATTAGCGGCTCACATTAAAATTCACACTGGTGAAAAGCCTTACGCTTGTAAGTTATGTGAATATAAAAGTGCATTAAAAATTAGTCTAACTCGTCACGAGATGACTCACACTGGTGAAAAGCCTTGGTCTTGTAACTTATGTAAATATAAAGCTATGGAAAAGAGTGATCTAGTCAAGCACATGAGGCGTCACACTGGTGAAAAGCCTTACTCTTGCAAGTTATGTGAATATAAATGTACACAAAATGGTTATCTAGTTAATCACATGAGGACACATACTGGTGAAAATCCATACTGTTGTAACTTATGCGAATATAAATGTGCACTAAATTCTTCTTTAGTTAGACACATTAGGACGCATACTGGTGAGACGCCGTATTCCTGTAAGTTATGTGAATTTAAATGTCCGTCTAGTAAGATTTTATTTAGACACATGATGTCGCACCCTGGTGATATCTCTTGTAAATTTTGCGAATATAAATGCACTCAAAGTAAATATTTAGTTAGGCACATGGCGAAGCACAGGGATGAAAAGCCTTACTCCTGTAAGTTTTGTGAATATAAAAGTGCTCTAAAAAGTAGTCTTTTGATCCACGAGAGGACTCACACTGGTGAAAAGCCTTTCGCTTGTAAGTTATGTGACTATAAAAGTGCATCAAGACCTAATTTATTGACTCACGAAAGGACGCACACTGGCGAGAAACCTTATGCTTGTAAGTCCTGTGACTATAAATCAGCTGCAAAAAGTAATCTATTGGTTCACGAGAGGAAACACACTAATGTGTAAAGTTGTTATCGTACCTAAGTTTTTTGTTTGTGAATTGGGCAAATCAATGATCTTGCAACGGTATTGTAACCTTGAAACCACATATTTAGATAAATTATGACTTGTGTCCATTCGTTTCTTTTCTTTTTTACACATGAGACAAATACAGCAATAGCAAGGGACCAGAGAAAGACGACATTACGTTTGTCTCTCTCTGGTCCCTCACTATTGCTATATCTGTCTCATATGTCAAAAAGGAAATAATCGAATGGACAGAGTTTAAATTAATGTATTGGAGTTAAAAGCTGCTGCCCTATGTACTAATTTTATTTTGTAATAAAATGTTAAAATTCATCGTTTCCCTTTTATTTATAAAACACATTATTAGCAAAAAAATAAACCTTATAGGTTACAAACGTAAGTACCTACTTTCGATGGGTATGATAAAACTCTTTATAGTTATTATCGATTTTTTTTCAACCTAACGGGTTCGAATCCCGGTTCAACCAAGCGATTAGGCTTTCCAAAAAAATTTTTTTTTTAGGTATTTTAAAACTACATGATCAATAGTACTAAATCATCGGATGATCAACGAGTCGACGACTTTAAGACTTTAATAAAAAAAACGCCCCAAATGTAGGCGGCCAGATCTGTGACGTCACACTTCGTTAACATCGGTTCTTTGGCCGACGGTTCTTTGGTTAATTATCTTTGACGTTTTAACAAGTTTTATATACAGGAAGAATGTGGAAACGTTAATGATAAAATTTATTCGCTTTTCGAAAACTACCCGTTAGGTAACTTGGAGAAGTTGTACTGCGTACATACGATTCTTCAGTAAGCTTGAGAAAAATAAATCATTCATTTAAAAATCTCGCAATGTGCGATTTTAAAAATCCCGCCAGTGCGATTTTAAAAATCCCGCCCAAATTAGTTTCTTGATAATCCGCAGTGGCGCTGCGTGTGTGTGTAAACTGTAAACCAAAGAACATATTATACAAGACTGAGCACTATGATAAAAAAACGGTCCGCGTGAGAGGGCACCTCAGGTAGTGCGTCCCTTTCTAATTTAAGGTGACCATGATGAAAAAAAAATCACAGGACAAATTATTTTTAAAAATGATTGTGTAGGTATATATTATTATCACCCACATTTCACCAGCTATGAACCCAAATGTTGTAAGGGGAAGTCATGAGATTTATCGTTCATCGGACATTATTCCCAACTTCAAACTACGAATCATTTTCTATTTCAGAAACTACTTAACGACCCGACCAAACTACGCCCGGGAATTTCGAATAATATTTTTTACACAAACCAACTCCTGACAATATCATACACAATAAAAAAAATGAATTAATATCCAATTTGGTGCAGTGGATCGGAAGTTAAGGTAGGTATGTGCATACACATCAACATGGGAGATTTATTTTAATTTTATAAGTAGACTATTATTATACATCTGCAATTTAAGTCCTACCTAACTACTACAAGAAAAATCTTTGATCTACGTAATTCATGGTTACCCTACAGAATATTATAATTGTTGTTTTTACTACCCATGGAAAGAAAAGCGGCTGCCAGGATAAGATTCATTTTTGCATCCATAAAAAACAAAAATTTTTTTATAAATCAATCGCAAATCGAACCACGAAAATTCACCAAGCAAAGCAGTGAACAAACCACCATCTTACTTTTAGTAATACCAGTCCCAAGGACATAAATAATACATTTACTCAATATTAGTATATAATTTTAAATACAACAAATAATTACCATTTAAAATAATTATAATAACTGTTAACTTATTAAAATAAGTTTCAGAGTTTATAAATGCTTCGTTTTGGTATAATAAAAAAAAAAAAAAAACAAAAAAAAATCTACCGTTTCTACCAAACCCAATATTTAGTTGAGATCACAGACATATAAGGGGAAGATATATGTCTGTGTTTGAGATAGCAAGATGGCAGACAAGGACACGACGACCAAATCAATCCTTCTCGCTCAGGACCGCTTTTAGCTAGCTACTGCTTGTAAGATAATAGCTCCTCTAAGTTGAAAGCAATAAGTGCCAATTTAGCTTAGCAAGAATGGTTAGTACTCAATCTTGTTATTGTATCTTTGGTGTAAATGGCGTGGTTGCATTTTTTGACTAGGTACTTAGAGAGCATAGAGTATATTGATGCTATAGAGAATAGAGATGGTGTTCTCTCATGGTTCTCTCCCACTTTCTCTCCACAGGTTCTCTCCGCTCTCGTTAGAGAGTAGTGTGTAGAGATTTTCGTTTTAATTTTTGTAATGCTACTTACACACTTACAAAGAGAAATAAGTATATAAATGCAAATTGTCTTCTATGTTCCTGGTGTAAATATTATATTATTCTAAAAAATGAAGTATACCATAGATTAACTACGGGGATACCATGTAGAAGATGGTTCATGGTGGCGCCCTCATTTTATTTCTATACCTACCCCTATTAAGTAGTAGGCATGGAAGTACTTCGTACGTTGTACGAAGTACTTAGTAATTCCATGGTAGTACGTATATTCATGGTATATTCCTTGTTCTTTGTTCCTAACTAGCTGTGTGGTCTGTGTTCCTAAGTATTGAATTGGTCTGAGATTGAAATCCTAAATTTGAAAAAAAGGTCAGACCGCAGACGCCTAGACAACCCCAGCAACATAGAGTAATAATTTGTAATTTGTATGCCCAGCAATCAAACGTTCACGGTTCAAACGACGCTGACCGTCAAATTCTAATGCCGGCTCTACACTCGCCCGCGAACCGCGGCCGTGATTCACGGCCGCGGTTCGCGCATTGACACGCCGCGATAAATATAGCCCTCTACACTCGCAACCTTTCGCATTATCGTTCGCGCATAATAAAATGGACGTGGAAGTTGCTGCTGCTCTGACATTGTGCGCTTTAGCGAATTACAATTATGCATTTATAAAGTCCAAAAAACAAGTTTAGAAGAAATGGAGGAGAAGAAGGTGGTGTATGATACAAATCCATCGCAACAGAACTAGAGATGGGTGATAAATCACGTCACGACCAAAAAAACGTTGATATCTCTCTCCTGGATTGATCACTGTGACTTTTTATAAAATATCAATGTGACAAAGTCACGGTTTTATAATACATTTACTCGTTCACTTCATAGAGTTCACTCCATAGAGTAAATACACGATTCACAAGTCACAAGTCAGAGTCACGAGTAGTCACGACGACACGAAACGAAGTTAACCGAGCGGGTTGTGATTTGTGAATACGAATTACGAGTGCGACAGTGACAGCTATTGATTCCCTATTGCTGTCCCGTTCACTTACATAGGTACACACAGCACACTATTTACTTTGGAAAGTTTGTAAACAATAATATTTAATAGTTATTCGTTAATCGTTTGCGCGTCCGCGTTGGTTCGCGGAAATTAAGTACCTACGTAATATTGTTTTATGTTATTAAAAAGTAAATAAATCTTTACGGATTGTGTGACAGTCCAAGCCTGTAAAAAGTGTGAAGTTCCTATGTATACTCGATTTATCATACTATGTAACACAATTATCTGGTACATGCAAAATAAAATAAATAAATAAAATAAAGGTTGTTTGAAATCAACTATGTCACTATTAGCGGACAGCGGTACAAATAAAAACGTCAGCCGAACAAAAAGCACGGCACGGCATACTTCACTCTGTATTCTGAGACTTCACTAAATCACTTAAGTGACAAAGTCACGGTGATTTTTTTGTAACAGGAACGACAGTCACAGTGACGAGAAAATCACGCTTTTGAACATCTCTAAACAGAACCAGGCAAATCTAGTATGACCTAATAAATTACTACAATTGGGGTTGGCCGGGCGAAGGTATTTGCAGATTTTGATGGTGCTCATTTTGACGTCCGCTTGCTACTGCGTCTCGCACACAACTGTGAACACAGCGTGAGTGTGGATGCGATCGCGTTCGCGCTTTGTTCGCGCTTCGCAAACTCTTTGAAGCGGACCAAAAAACCGCCACCGGACGGGGAACGCCGCGAAGCGCGAACGTGATGTCGCGAAACCATCCACACTCGCGGTTCGCGGCCTTCGCGGGCCTTCGCGGCGCGAGTGTTCCCGATAATATTATTTTACTCTATGGTGTAGAGCCGGCTTAACGCCAATGTAGGAACCAAAAAATTTGAAGAATCATTTTACTTTTTAGGTTACCTACCCAGTGTCAAACTTAGATTAGTTATTAATGTATTTGTATACTAGAGACCAATAAAGGCTTCTACTGCAGTGTATATCATTTATGTATTGGCTATATTTTATATACCTATGAGCTTGGCTGTGCCTTCTACTGGACACTCGCCTGCCGGTGGTCTCAGCATTTTCTCATTGTTAACGTTTGAGGGAAAGTGGTTTAAGGATGGATTACCTGGGTGCTACTCCTGCAGTGCAGGTAACTTATAAATACATCTTATTTTTTATCTAATATTTTATGCAGTCAAGAGGGCCCCTGTTGAGATTGGCTGATACTATCAAAATTTCATTTTAAAGAGGTTTTGTTATTCTAAATTGTAATAGAACTAACTTAATGAATCATGTCTACAGGTCTGCATGATATGCTTAGGCACCAATGGCAAGCTAATCATTCAACCAAAATTGGAAGAAGCATACAAAAACTTAATTGGAAACCATGTAAGTTGTTAATTCAATTGAAAACCTACATTTTCCCATGATTAAGTAAGGAATTGTAACACTTGAAGAAGCATTAAGAAGTAAGTCCCACAAATGGGGCAAATTAGAGTTTGGACGGTTTTATGAAAATTCTATGTTTTTGAAGTTAGAGACTTTTACATTGGCATATGGACAGCTATTAAGACTTAGGCATCCATTTTGAAAAGTATGTTTGATAACTCCCAATAAGGGAGAAAAAGGGGGTTTATGGGCATCAACTTGTTAAATAATAACTTGTTAAATAAATGGAACCCTAGTAAATTTATATAGTAAATTTTTAGGGTTCTGTACCCAAAGGGTAAAAACATAACCCTATTACTAAGACATCGCTGTCCACCTGTCTGTCACTAGGCTGTATCTCTTGAATGATAGTTAGAAACTTAAAATTTTCACAGATGATGTATTTCTGTTGCCGTTGTAAGAACAAGCATTAAAAAGTAGAATAAATTAATATTTAGAAGGGAGCCCATACAACAAACGTGATTTTTTGATTGTTTTTGTTTTTTTTTAATAAAGGCATGGTAGACACTTGAAATATTCACAGAGTATTTGATTATATATTAACTTTAAAATAAATAATAAAATTAAAATAAAACAAATGCTTAAGGTACATATTCACATCCATTAGGTATCCACATTAGGTACACATCCCATAACACAAACATATTTTTTTCCATTTTATAGATACTGGAACCCTTCGTGCACG
Source organism: Coenonympha arcania (assembly GCA_036785405.1). Lineage (NCBI taxonomy): Eukaryota > Metazoa > Arthropoda > Insecta > Lepidoptera > Nymphalidae > Coenonympha > Coenonympha arcania. Next base: position 2,869,888 of record CM072069.1, read on the forward strand.
AGACGGACTTGGACTTTGCCTATTATTCTTATTAGGTACAATTGTAGATGAACATACATTTTAATTATTAAATAAATATTCGTATTCATATTTGTTTCAGCGGAGTGATCACATAAGTCTGCTACAAACATTTTGCACACTATGCACTCAGAGATTGAGGAACTTCAGTAGACTTAGAGAGCAGAGCTTGAGAGCCCGCTCCCTGATGATGGACTTGGTGGAGAAACATGGAGTGGTGAGTTCCATTCTCTGGTGTAATAATAAAAACTACTAATTTTAGCCATTGTGACTAAATAATCGCAAATTGAACAGTATCATACAGTGTATGCTTTAACATGGAAACTCTTTTTAGCTAGATAAATTATTATAATTAGTTTTTGCACACAGCACACTATGGTGTATTGTAATAGACTATTCTTGGTTAAGAATTGTTGTTTTCAATGAAAAGCGACTGCTCAGTCAGCTAGTAAAATAATAATATATTATGTCAGCCTACGTTAGTTATGTATGTTTGACAACCTCCCTGGCGCAGTGGCGGCGCGCTCGGATTCGAGTGGGAGGTCACGGGTTCGATTCCCGCCACAGGCCACTTTGGAATTTAATAATTTCTAAATTGGCTCAAGTCTGGTCTGGTGGCAGGCTTTGGCCGTGGCTAGTTACCACCCTACCAGCAAAGACGCACCACCAAGCAATTTAGCGTTCCGATGCAATTCTTGTAGAAACCGTGAAATTAACTTACCCTTCCAAGTAGGTAATAACTTCTTAGGCTGCATCATCACTTACCATCAGGTGAGATCACAGTCAAGTACTAACTTGTATAGAGTAAAAAAAAATTTTGACTGTGAACAAATCACAGATAACGTAAATGACTAAATACCTTCTGGGATTTACGTGACATACAGTATGAAGTTTTGACCAATGAGTGTCTTCGAGACCACAGTCTCTCCCTGAACCTCTGACTTTATTGTCTATTTCAAACTTTTAGTATAATATTGATAATAATAATTGTTTTTTTCTTTTAATTAATGCAGATTGTATTGTTCCTATGCTGACCTTATATTAGGTCCTTACATATGAAATTGGCGTTTTGTCGTACTGGCCACTTTGATCTCAAATATCTCTTCTTTGGTTAGAAATTCCAATTTCAAATTTATACAGCTATTTACCCATGCTTTTGTGTTTTGAAAATGGTAATTCATTTGTTTTTTTCTCTTTTGGTTTTTTTTTTGCGCCACTCTGTTTACAAAATGGAAAACTTGAAATATCGCGTTATTTACGAGTACGAGTTCCATCGTGGCACCAGTGCTGCAGAAACGGCTCGAAGGATTAATGATGTGTACGGCGAGGGTGTCGCAAAAGAAAACACAGTGCGTTTTTGGTTCCAACGTTTTCGTTCTGGAAATTTCGACCTGCAGAACAAGCCCCGTGGACGGCCGGAGACCAAAGTTGACAATGAAGAATTGAAGGTTATTGTGGAAGCGGATCCATCGCAAACCACGTCCGAGCTAGCTGCAGGCTGCGGTGTTAGTGATAAAACTGTTTTAGTTCACTTGAAGCAAATTGGGAAGGTGAAAAAGCTTGAAAGGTGGGTACCTCATGAATTGAGTGCATCAAACCGACAAACGCGCGTAGACTGCTGTGTTACATTACTCAACCGGCACAGTAATGAAGGGATTTTAAATCGAATCATTACCTGTGATGAAAAATGGATCCTGTATGATAATCGGAAACGCTCATCGCAATGGTTGAACCCTGGCAAACCAGCCAAATCCTGCCCCAAACGAAAATTGACCCAAAAAAAATTACTTGTGAGCGTTTGGTGGACTAGCGCCGGCGTCGTTCACTACAGCTTTCTTAAATCTGGCCAGACGATTACGGCGGATATCTATTGTCAGCAATTGCAATCCATGATGGAAAAGCTAGCTGCTAAACAACCGAGGCTGGTCAATCGTTCTAGGCCACTGCTGCTTCAGGACAACGCTAGACCACACACTGCAAAACAGACGGCTACCAAATTAGAGGAGCTTCAATTGGAATGCCTAAGACATCCACCTTACTCCCCGGACCTTGCTCTAACAGATTACCATTTTTTTCGAAATTTGGATAACTTTTTACAAGGGAAAAAATTTAACTCCGATGAGGCAGTCCAAAGCGCTTTCAAAGATTTTATTGATTCCCGTCCGAATGGCTTTTTTAGTAAAGGGATCAATGAACTACCTATAAGGTGGCAAAAGTGCATAGATAGCAATGGTACATACTTTGATTAAATATATATATTATATTAAAAAAGATCGACTTTATGTTCCTCCCATACAAAACGCCAATTTCATATGTAAGGACCTAATATTTCAAAATTTCTTTGTGGAGGAGCTAACACTGTCTTTGTGTCTCTTTCTTCTATGCACATGGTCACTCGAAAGTAAATAAAATACACATGCAAGGTGTTTCAGACTTTATTGATGAGAAGTTGTATACAATGTTTGATTTAAGATTTCATCTGGATATGAAAGATTCCTGCACTCCATTTAATTTCAGGTGACAATGAGCCACATAGAGCTGATAAACCGTGAAGAAAATCAACTAAAGTGGGAGTTTGTGACGTCATCACCAGGGCCCAACCTATATGTTGAAGAACTTGTTGTAAATGAACATACAACATTGGAGGAAAATGATTACGTAGTCAAAAATGAACAAGTCGAGGAAGAGATGGAAGTGTGCTCTGAAGGTGAATGAGGAGGGTGATTGCCATTTGTTCTAACAGAAACTGGCAAGATATTCCCATGAGACATCTAAGGGTCATCAAACACCGCGGCGGAATAGAAAGAAAGCGACAATTCGCTGGAATGTTCGAGTATTCCAGCAAATTGGTGCGTAAACTCTTGGCACCTGCACTGCTCTGACTGACACAACCGACTTCCCGCTCCCGTCACTTCCCGTGGATTACACAGTAGCTAGGGAAATTCTTGAGAATGTGCGAGAATTCGCCGGAAGGCGCGTGACCTTTTTTTTGCACTTATTTGATTTGTATGTTCTACAATTGACATAAAGTTCATTATGCTATGTACAATCTCATTGCAAAATGTCGCTACCATTCCATTCCGCGCCGGTGTAAATTGACCCTTATTCTATAGAACAACTGATAATTATCCAATGATTAAGTACTTAATAATAAAATTATGCAAAATAAGGCTAATATAAAAGTTGTTTGTAATATCATATCATATTTTTTGGGTATCGGGAATCCCGTCACGAAGAAAATCTTATCTAGAATGTAAGTTTCTCAAGCTACTCAACAGAATGTGCACACATGCAATCACATATATATAATCCGTTAGCAAAAGCTTTGCGAAAGCTCTCCTCCCACTTCATGCTACAGTCACCGCGCTCGTCTGTTATCAGACGTCCACGGGTTGCGGTCGCATGAAGTGGGAGGGGAAGTCATTGGCAAAGCTTCTGCAAACGGGTAGTACATTTGGTATGGAACTCATTAGCGCGAGCTAAATGCGCCATCTATCGAGCGATGGGTGAAACTTTCTTTCTACCGAGTGCACCCGCGATACTCACGTGGTTTTGTCCAATAGCAAGTGGAGAAGACAACACTGCGGGTGACGACGACTCTGTTGCAAGTGACGACACATTCGGCGACAGCGTAGCGCTGCAGACAACACTGCTCGAGGACGCGATGTGCAAGGTTCTCGCGCGGAGTGCAGTGCCCGGCTCTGCAGTTGCGGAAGTGGATCCGTTGGACTTAAAGCGTGAAGATGAAGACACCCCGCCGTATGCCGGGAGCTGCCTGGCAACTCCTGACGCAGACAACAAGTCAGTACGCTCCACTTTTCGACTTGATACTTGCATGTGGATCAATGGTACCGATATGAACCTAAGACCCATCTGCGCCTGTAGACAAAGTGATGTTGCGAATAGAAAAGTAAAATGTATGAGATTGACATTAGCTAAGTATAAGTATATGCATAACCATATGTATAAGTAGGCATAGCGTCAATATGCTCAAGCTTTTAACGGTCATATGTTTTTTTATGAATAAAATATATAGGTATTTTTAGAAAATAACATATTTGCGCATTAGCTGGTTGAGTCAATTAGCTTGCTCGCGAGTGTAGTTAAAACAAAATACACCAATAACAGAACAGCGGGGCTAGACAAAGTCACAAGCGTTTGGCGTTAACGCTAGTCGACAAAAATGTATGGGACAAAACAAATGACTGTAGAAAAACCACGATAATAATTAACTAAACACGCTGTGTTTGATACTGTCGGCTGTCAATTGTCAAGCGAAGTACGCTAAAGTTATCTACAGGGTCCGCGAGAACGCCAGCGAGCGTTCAAGTTAGCGTAGTTAATTATTCAAACACAGCGTGTTTAGTAATTATTATTGTCGTGGTTTTTCTACAGTCATTTGTTTTGTCCATACATTTTTGCCGACTAGCGTTAACGCCAAACGCTTGTGACTTTGTCTAGCACCGCAGTTCCTGTTACCATCCTTTCTCTTATATGTATAAACATGTACATTTAATAATCTGTGGTTATCTTTTTGACAGAGAATCCATCCAGCCGCTGGTCCACAAATACTCCGTGGACACTTCAAGTAAGTTATATTTAACTTTATGCAGTGTTTGACATGTTGTAAAGGTCATCTTATTAAAAACTGACTGAGTGACTGACATATCAACGCACAGCCCAAACCGCTGGGTCTAGACACTCCAAATTTGGCACACAGATTTCTTTTGAGGTCTAGGGGTGCACTAAGGTCCCCTAAGGAGTTGAAACGGGGATCCGAAGTTTGCATTTTACCAAGTTTAAATACTCCTTCACACCGCAAATACTGAACCGATTTGGCTGAAATTTGGAAAGGAGATTAATGCAAAGGCTGCTTTTTGTTCCGGAATAATCGATGGTTCCCGTGGGAATAGGTAAAACTAAAATTTACGCATGCGAAGCCGCGGGTATCTTCTAGTTTAATTATATGCTAAAACCGTGTGGTACCTTATTGAGGGGATTCCAAGTATCGAGGTCGAATTTCAACCATTTGTTTAACTGTTGAAAATTTTATTTTATTATTTAAAATATGTTTCTGTAGTTGATGTTCCGTTGGGTTGGGTTCCTTAAAACGATTAAACAATTATAAAAAATAACCATTGTAACATGAACGCCTATTTGTTAGTTTCGTTGACATCGTAGTTAAAATTAGATAGGATGAGGGATACAGGGCGCATTGTGCTTATTTCCTACGATTTTATTTTCCTAAAACTTTCATTTGTCTAAAAACAGAGCAGAAATAATTTCCTCAGCCAGGAAAGTAGGTATTTCTGACAAAAGGCACAATTTATAACATCCACTCTAACAAATAACAGTTTATGTTACAATGGATTTTTCTAAATTATTAATTAATCAAATTCGTAATCAATCAAATTGTTAATTATATTTACAATTTATATATGTATATACAATTTAATATTCTGGACAGACATATACTTTTTTAGGCAACCCATTTGCAAAAAAATTATTGACATGTTTAATTGGATATAAAATAGTTTTCATCCATTAAACAGCTCGGTGAAGGTAGTTGTATAACGGGATCTTAGACTATATTATAGGAAACGAAAGTAGTCCAACAGTTTTCCTTTCAGACCCTCCGCCCTTCGGACTTGAAGCATGTAATGAGGAAAAAGACGAGGAAGCCGACTCAACGCAGGATATAAATCAAGCACTAGTGAACACAGATGACACTTTACCCAACCAAGCATCCGACAGCGACGACGAGACGAAAATTAACATCAAAAATTGTGTGATCAAGTTGTATGATATTTTCAAAACCGCTCAAAATGTTGTGCCAATACTCGACGGAACGCCGTCGGAAACACGACAAGCTGTCGGTTTTTGTGATAATCTAGATAATGATGCTACTTCTGAAATGGCTCAGTATCGCGCAGCAAGTGAAAATGAAGTCGCTACTACCCACGAACCTACTGCATCAACACTAAGCAACAGTAAAGCATCTTCATCAGGTAATCGTTTAAGCGTACATCCAAACAAATACTATACTTGTGATATTTGTCAAAAAATGTTTGCACGCAAAAGTGCGTTAATAGTTCACATCAATACTCACGACAAAATATATTCCTGTAAATCATGCGGATATAAATGTACGCAAAGAAGAAATCTTTTAACACATGTGAGAACTCATGCTAGCGAAAAGCCATACACTTGTAATTTTTGCAACAAACAGTTCTCACAAAAAGCTTATCTGGTGTCTCATATTAAAAAAACTCATTCTGGTGAAAAGCCTTACTGTTGTACGTTTTGTGAATATAAAAGTGCAACGAAAAGAAATTTAACTGTGCACATTAGGACACACACAGGTGAAAAGCCATACTCATGTGATTTGTGTGAATATAAAAGTTCACACAAAGGTACCCTAGTGAGACATGTGCAAGCTCATACTCGCGAAAAGCTTTATATTTGTAATTTTTGCGACAAGAAATTCTCGCGAAAATCTAATCTAGCATCTCACATTCATACGCATACAGGTGATAAACCTTTTGCTTGTAAATTATGTGAATATAAATTTGACAGAAATAGTGCTTTAGTGAGGCACACGAAGACGCACACAAAGAATACACAAAAAACAAAAATAAAGTCTTACTCTTGTACGTTTTGTGAATATAAATGTCCAAAAAAAGGTACTCTAATGAGACATTTGAGAACTCATACCGGTGAAAAACCTTATGTTTGTAAGTTATGCAATTACAAATTCACCCAAAAATGTTCCTTAAACAGGCACTTGATGACGCACACTCGTGAAAAGTCTTACTCTTGTAATTCATGTGAATATAAATGTTCACAAAAAAATAATTTGTTACAACATGTAAGAATTCATACTGGTGTAAAGCCTTATGCTTGTGAGTTATGTGAATTTAAAAGTTCACACAAAAATAGTTTAACGAACCATATGATAACTCATACTGGAGATAAAGGTAATTTAGGTAAGAGCGAAAACACTGCTAAAACCCCGCAAGTTTGTCAGTTTTGTGGATATAAATGTACATTTAAAAGTGTTATGTTAGTACATTTAAGAACTCACAGTGGTGAAAAGCCCTATGCCTGTAATTTATGCAACTATAAATTTGTACAAAAACAACATTTATTGGCTCACATTAGAACGCACACTGGTGAAAATCCTTATGCTTGTAAATTGTGTGAATATAAATGTAAAACAAAGGGTATTTTAGGTCAACATATCAGGTCACACGCTGATGAAAAGCCATATTCTTGTAAGTTTTGTGAATATAAATGTACAGTAAAGTACGTTTTAACTAAACACATCAGATCACACACTGGTGAAAAGCCTTTCTCTTGTAAGTTTTGTGAATATAAATGTACAACAAGTAGTAGTCTAATTCTGCACATGAGGTCACACACGGGTGAAAAGCCTTACTCTTGTAATTCATGTGAATATAAATGTATATCAAAATCTGGTATACTAAGACATGAGAGGACTCACACTGGTGAAAAGCCTTATGCTTGTAAGTTTTGTAAATATAAATGTTCTACGAAAAGTACTCTAAAGATTCACGAGAGGATTCACACCGGTGAAAAGCCTTTTGCTTGTAAGTTATGTGAACATAAATTTAAATCAAATAATGCGTTGGTGAAGCACCTGATGTCCCACACTGGTGATAAGCCTTACTCTTGTAAGCTTTGTGAATACAAATGTACTACGAAAACAGCTCTGATGCTTCACGAGAGGACTCACACTGGTGAAAAGCCTTTTGCTTGTAAGTTGTGTGACTATAAATCTACAGTGAAGTGTAATCTATTGATTCACGAGAGAATACACACTGGTGTGAAGCCCTATGCTTGTAGGTTCTGCAAATTTAAATCTGCTACAAAGAGTAATCTTTTGGTTCACGAGAGGAAACACACAGATGTGTAATGTTGTTTGTGTTTTTTTTTCTATGATTGTTAGTCTTGCGCTTGACTACAATCAAGTCTGATCAACAGAAATGATGAGTTCTAGGGTTGCCTAGAAAATGCCTATTCACTCTTCTCTACTTCTCTGTGTAGTGTTTTATTTCATGTACAATAATTAAGGTCAATTTTAATTAGTATCTAACTGTTTGTAGTATTCGAAGAGTGGCCGTGGCGGTGCGCTGGTAGGGTGGTAACTAGCCACGGCCAAAGCCTCCCACCAGACCAGACCTGAGCCAATTTAGCAATTATAAAATTCCAAAGCGGCGGGAATCGTACCCGCGACTTCCCACTCGAACCCGAGCGCGCCGCCACTGCGCCAGGAAGGTCTGCAAGAATATCAATCATTTTATTGTTCCATATGAAAATGGTAAATAAAAACGGAACCCTGATAGTGAGACTCTCCGACCATCAGCCTGTTTGTCACACTCGATCATTTATTTTGGTTGTTGTTAGGGCCACCATGTTGTTCGCTCAGCAGCATAACGAGTAGTTCGTAGGGATTTTGATTACTGCATAATATTTACTTGTACATAATGATGAATAGGTTAAAGGTTTAGCATTTTCTGCACCTCATACTTGCTGTAGTACTATGAGAATAAGTACGTACGTGAAAAAGCCTTAGTTTTGTGAATAAAGTAGTTACCTCTTCATTTTTATAGAAAGGTAGGTATACAACCTATGTACAGTCACGGAATGAAAAGGTTCGTCAATGTACATTCGTTTGCACTAGTCGATAGGTTATCGATCGTCGATAGGACGGACTTTTGCAGTACTAGTGCAAGCGAAAATCGACACTAAGGTAACGAACCTTTTCATACCGCGACTATACCTAGGTACATCAAAATATGAACAAACCTACATGTATTTCTTGTAATGAGTAAGAACGCGATTTTTCATTAAAAATACTGAAAATATAGCTATTTTTGTTTTTTTTTTAATAAAATTATATTATTACAATCCCAAACCCACCCGAACTAAACTGGGGGCTGATTGTGTAACTTTTTACGATGAAATGGTATTCCTTGACCATCAAAGTAAAATATTCCTTAAGTGTATCAGCTTAAAGTCACAAATTCATTACAACCGATTTCAACATGGAGCGTTATGGAGCGTATCGTACATACCTAAACGTATAAGAACGCATACACAAAATTGAGCTCTAATTCAATGTTGTTATGGTTTATTTTACTTTGATGCCGACGGCCATCAAATGAATACCATTTCATCGTAAAAAGTTACACAATCAGGGGGCTGATCCGGGGACTGTTCACTTTGTATGTGGGTTTTGGCCTGGAGTGGACAGTAACTGAGAGTAATAATTGTACATCAATTTAGTAGCTTTATCCAATAGGAATTAGAAAAATTATAAAGTTTTGTATCCAGGTATTTCTAATTTGAGTAATTTGCACAGGTGTATAAGTAGGATTTTCAAATAAAAAAACATTTCTGGTATTTTTACTATTATTCAGATTCATTTGTTAATAGAATATTATCTAGGAACTGGGCACTGGCCGATTAATGTGTTCCTAAAACCTTGCCCAGCTCAAATACCAAATTATGGTCATTACATGGGCACAGCAACCCACTGTCGTCGACCCACCATGCAATTGCAGCATTATTGCTTTATACCTTCTCTCCCTGATTCATTATTATGATGTAATATATATAAATATTATATTTTACTGCATAAGTGCCTGCTTTGTATCGTTCTCAATCTGTCACTTCTCTGCCAGCAGGGGTGGCAGATTTCATCAGATCCATGCAGCTGAAACACAGTTCACTTATAAGAACAAATTCATAATTAGCTTAGAATAAATATTATATGTTATGAGGACAGAATGAAGTTAGACTTATAAACAGGGTTAAATTACTACTGAGCTTAAGATAGTGACACATACTAAATATAATATTTACTTGACGGGGTGAGATCCTCTCCATTATAATGTTTTGTATGTGTGCCACACGTTCTGTGTCAGTATGTAGCCTGAGAGATCTTGTTCTTGTTAAAGAGCATCCACAGCTAACACAAATGCGACTGGTAAAGAGCTAGAGTCCAGCAAGTGTGGCACACTAAAGTCTATTCCAAAATCAGGCGGAAAAAAATACATTGAACTTTGACGGTATAACAGGGGTAGTCAACCTTTGTTTTTCAGGTTTTGTTTTTTCATCTTTGTATCATTGTTCTGTATTCTGAGGTATCATTGTACATCACCAGTGAAAGATTAAATGCAGAGTGCGAAGTCTAGGCCCTATGTCTATAATTATTGTTATATTATGAAGAAAGGAGATTGACCGTAAAAGTACTGTACTATACTCTATTTCCGGAGCCTAGTTTATATAGCGCACTCTCTGTCACGTAATCCCATACAAATGACAAAGACAAAAAAAGTTAGTGGGCGTAAACAATTCTGAATGTACGTACACACAGCGCTACTATTCAAATATACGACTACACTGATTGCCTTTGGTTTGTAATATAATAAGTAGGTGAAAAATTGGGCTAGTAGATTTTTTTTTAAATAAATTTAAAAAAGCTTATAATATCCTATCCTATTAATATTATAAATGTGAAAGTTATCTATATATATAAAAGAGTGAGGCGTTTTGGTTGTTCCACGGATTCCGCCAAAACTATAGGTCGTAGAGATCTGAAACTTGGTACCTAGGTAGATATTAGGTCATGAATTCGTACTAAGACGGGGATTCCAGAAATTCCATGTTTAAGGGGTAGAAATCGTACATTTAAGGGATTTTCCCATACAAAAGTGTATTTTTTTCGTTGTTCCAGGAATTCCCGAAAAACTAAAAGTCGTAGAGACCTGGAACTTGGTACCTAGGTAGATATTAGGTCATGAATTCGTACTAAGACGGGGATTCCAGAAATTCCATGTTTAAGGGGTAGAAATAGTACATTAAAGGGATTTCTCAATACAAATTTGTAATTTTTTTCGTTGTTCCAGGCATTCCAGAAAAACTAAAAGTCGTAGAGATCTCAAATTTGGTACTTAGGTAGATATTAGGTTATGAATTCGTACTAAGACGGGGATTCCAGAAATTCCATGTTTAGGGGTAGAAATAGTACATTAAAGGGATTTCTCCATACAAAATTGTAATTTTTTCGTTGTTCCAGGCATTCCAGAAAAACTAAAAGCCGTAGAGATCTGAAATTTGGTATCTAGGTAGATATTAGGTCATAAATTCGTACTAAGACGGGGATTCCAGAAATTCCATGTTTAAGGGGTTGAAATAGTACATTAAAGGGATTTCTCCATACAAAATTGTAATTTTTTTCGTTGTTCCAGGCATTCCAGAAAAACTAAAAGTCGTAGAGATCTCAAATTTGGTACTAAGGTAGATATTAGGTCATGAATTCGTACTAAGACGGGGATTCCAGAAATTCCATGTTCAAGGGGTAAAAATCTTACATTTAAGGGATTTTCCCATACAAAAGTGTATTTTTTGCGTTATTCCAGGGATTCCAGCGAAATCAAAAGTCGTAGAGATCTGAAATTTGATACCTAGGTTGATATTAGGTCAATTCGTACTCTAAAGGGAATTTTTGGAACTCAAATTTTGAGGAGGAAAAATTTAGAACTTTTTTGTTACTGGGCCGATTGCTTTGAAAATCGACGTCTGACTATGGCAGCAAGCATACAGAAGGATTTTGTGGTCAAAATAAAAAAATGATTAACTTTTTGGCCGCCATTTTGAACTTTTTTGTTACTGGGTCGATTGCTTTGAAAATCGACGTCTGAATTTGGCAGCAAGCATAGAGAAGGAATTTGTGGTTAAAATAAAAAAATGGCCGCCATTTTGAACTTTTTTGTTACTGGGCCGATTGCTTTAAAAATCGACGTTTGACTATGGCAGCAAGCATACAGAAGGAATTTGTGGTCAAAATAAAAAAATGATGAACTTTTTGGCCGCCATTTTGAACTTTTTTGTTACTGGGTCGATTGCTTTGAAAACGTCTGAATTTGGCAGCAAGCATAGAGAAGGAATTTGTGGTCAAAGTAAAAAAATGGCCGCCATTTTGAACTTTTTTGTTACTGGGCCGATTGCTTTAAAAATCGACGTTTGACTATGGCAGCAAGCATACAGAAGGAATTTGGTGTCAAAATAAAAAAATGATGAACTTTTTGGCCCCCATTTTGAACTTTTTTGTTACTGGGTCGATTGCTTAGAAAATCGACGTCTGAATTTGGCAGCAAGCATAGAGAAGGAATTTGTGGTCAAAATAAAAAAATAGCCGCCATTTTTAACTTTTTTGTTACTGGGCCGATTGCTTTGAAAATCGACGTCTGACTATGGCAGCAAGCATAGAGAAGGAATTTGTGGTCAAAATTAAAAAACCGGCCAAGTGCGAGTCGGACTCGCGCACTGAGGGTTCCGTACTCAAGAAGTACTGAAGCAAAACAATCAGGCAAAAACCAATATGTTTATTTGACGACGAGTACTTAGAAGAACTTGCGTTTTAATTACCTATGTTAATGAACCGCAAAACTAACTTTGTTTGTAGAGGTTTATTGTTAATATGACTATGACAGCAAGCATTGAGAAGGAATTTATGGTCAAAATTTAAAAATGATGAACGTTTTGGCCGCCATTTTGAACTTTTTTATTACTGGGCCGATTGCTTTGAAAATCGACGTCTGACTATGGCAGCAAGCATAGAAAAGGAATTTGTGGTCAAAATAAAAAATGGCCGCCATTTTGAACTTTTTTTACTTGGCCGATTGCATTGGTACCTTTTTACACTTTGGGTACGGAACCTTAAAAATGGCCACCATATTGAGCTTTTATGTGACGATCGATTTTATTCAAAATCATTATATAACTATAACCAGCAAGCTTAAGGAAATATTAAGTGATCAAAATTAAATTAAATGGCATAACAATGGTTAATACAAGAATTTTGGAAACGCCTGAGGGAGTAAAGCAGAAGTTCAACGTGAGCGAAGCCGCGGGCGTTTGCTAGTAACATTATAAAAGTACTTAGGTGTAAAAGTAGGAAAAGGAACGGGTCAGGGAAATCCACATAACCCTGGGATTTCTGAAAAACCGAATTTCACGAGGGGGAAGCCGCGGGCAAAGGATGGTTAAAAGTCAAATGGAAGTCATATATTTTATGAGAAGGAAAAAAAAACTACAGTAATAAAATATTTACACCATTTATTTTCATTACAATTTACGTTAGTAATTATACGACGACGTATCACTGCTTTCATCTTCTACATTTATTATGAATTTTTCACACGTCACAATGAATGCACCAAGAGTCTAAAGTACGCGTCAGGTCACGGAACAATAGCGATAGATAAGGAAAAAATATGAACGCGTCTGCACAGTACGGGTACCACGATCAGACTAAAACATAGATAATACTTGGGAACTAAAATATACACGTAGTCTGTACACTGCTAACCAATCACAAATGAGTCGATGTTTTCCCGCTGAACTTGTCTCTGTAAATAGAGTATAGTACAGTTACTACTATCAAAGCAGCGATAGCCCAGTGATTTAGATGTCGGAAAATTACCGTTCCATCGACATAAGACAATTGCCAGATTATTAAGTAAAATATTCGACTTAGTCATACAAAAATAAGTAAATAGACGTAAATGACTTTTTCATCTTATTTCACAGATAATAAGGATTTCCATTAATCTGCCATACTCTGCCACTTTTTTAAATCGTCAGCTTATTCTGCCAGACTTATTTAGGAGCCAAATCTGCCCAAATGGCAGAAATCTGCCACAAATGGCCACATTGATGGAGTCATTCACCACAAAGTACTTTTTGGTCACTCGGTCACTCACTGACTTTACGGTAGTCTATGACTCGTCTATGAATAAACTACTCTGTGCTATGAATATAATATAATCTGTGGATCTAATTTTTATTTTTTAATATTTTTCACAAAAAAAAACTAGCTAGTCAATATAAGAAAGTAAAGCAACCACTTAGGCCAAAAAGACGTTTCATTACTCCCCAATCTTTCTATTATATAAAATTCAGATACAACAGAACAGATATCAACAGAGTATTCATTGCTCAAAAAAAATGCGTACGGGCGATCGTTGGTAAGGCGCCGTATGAATCATGCAAACCAGTTTTCAAAAATTTGGGAATACTTACACTTCCTAGTATATACATTTTGGAGGTAGCAATTTTCGTAAAATCGAACCCACATTTGTTCAAAAAGGCGGCGGATCGGTTACCTCGAAATGCGAGAAACCCGGACCGATTATTATTTAATAAAGTGCCAAGGACGGCCATGTACTTAAAAAATTGTAGTGCAATGTGCGTTAAAATATTTAATGCAATTCCCCGAACGATTACAACATTGCCACGTAATAAATTCAAAAATAAACTTAAAGAATGGCTTGCAGATAAAGTATTCTACTCAGTGGAGGAATTTATGCAAAATAAGAAGTGTAAATAAAGCAAGCTTATCTAAATATATCAATGTAGGTACTTGTATTAAATTTAAAGGAACTTATTATTATTCAGAATTTGGTTTCTTTTCCTTTTATGTGAGTATTGTTTTTTTTTTTTTTTCTACTTATGATTTATGACTGTTATAGACATATGATTATAAATACCATAATTTAATTAATTTAGACAATAAGTACTAGAATGAAATCAATAATTATTAAAATTGCAAGACATAATATATTAGACATTTTATACTATGTAACTTTGAATTTTTGGTGGATGTATCTGATAACTATGGATTAATTACTACTAATCATATTGACTTATATTGTTAAAACTATTTTAATATTTGCATGCCTGTAAATTGGCGAAGCACTGAGACATTATGTACCGAATATTGTAATAACCCTATACGTGTTTTGTGCAAATAAATGATATTTCTATTTCTATTTCTATTTCTCTCGAATTTCTTTGTAACCAAACTCCTCCGAAACGGCTGGACCGATCGTTATGAAATTTTCAGGGAATTTTCTCTGGGTCCTGGAGCGGGTTGTTATCTATATTTGATGTCCCTAAACGGCAAAACGAAGTTTGCCCGGTCAGCTAGTAATATGTATTATCTATGATTACTCCCAAGAGTGGATTTGGCAGCGGTTGTTTCGCTGTTTACTAGTACCTACCTAGGTAATCTAATATCAATCTCAAAATAATGAGTTCTATTGGATACACCCACTGTGTAACCTCAAGATAAGTATGGGCATCTGAACATCTGAACGATTTACGTAAACGTTTTTCGTACAAGCAAACAGTAGCGCTATCTGTCAAAATTCTATAGGTATACCTAGTAGCTACTGAGCGAACTACAGCGTGGCCTTGCTGTTGGTGAAAAATCAAGCATTTTTGGCACCGATAAACTGGTGAAATTTTTTTGCGCCGTCCGCCCTGACCACTATCTGTGAAGTGTGACTTCCTCTCCCACTTCATACTACCGCAGCCTGCATTCATCTGCTAAGGGACGAGCGCGGGTTGCGGTAGTATGAATTGGGAGGGGAATTCATCGGCAAAGTTTCTGGAAACGGGTTATTTGGCTAACAAGCCAAGCACTGCCTAGCTTCCTACTTAGGCATGAAACCTAAGCTCACAACCAGTCAATGCCACCACCACCCACGTGCAACACTCTTGATTCATGTTTTGCTCCAACGCTGAGACATCCTCAAGTGAAACATGCATTCTGACTTGTGTTATTTAGCTTTCTTAGGGATTGTGTCATTTATTTGTATTTTTAGTGAAAGAACTAAGAACCTACAATAAAGGTTATTTTTTCGATATATTTTCTTTCATTTAAAAACCTTTGATTTTGAAGTACCTGAAGTACCTAAGTTATTATCTGCTCAAGTGACAAGACAAGTACTAAGTTACTGGCCACTTACATATTGTAGGTGCTCTTTTGACTTCTGGGAAGAATTTAAAGTTTTAACAGTTTCTGTCAATAATGTCGTAATAATTCCAATAACTGCCAATTATGCTGTAAACAAAGTAAATAATAATATGTTAAAATAAAGCTGTGATCTTAGGCCATGATGAAAATATTTCATAGAAAATTTTGATAAAAAATACTAGTATTAGAATCATAAAAATATATTTAAAGTGTCCACGTAAGTTCTTAGGTACTTCTTTCTTCTTTCTCCATTTTAAGGATTGGACTAAAATATACCACTAGCTTTTATCGGTGAAGGAAACCTGCATACATCGATTTACAATTATAGGTCGCTCGCGCTCCGACTAGATAGAGCCCATCTTAACAACAACAGCTCCGTGAGTGCGGCAACTTTTTCTTGTCGTGTATGTCAATTTGTATGGTGCGCGGATGCTGTTATAGGTAAACCGCTGTAAACTTGGCCCTCCTGATGGTCTGCGGGACGCGGGGCAGGTGAAGCGATTGGCTATAACGATACGTCATTGCTGCCGTTGGACTGCGACAGACTTGCTGATTGGTTGAGGGGCTACCGCCCCGCGTCCCGCAGACCATCAAGAGGGTCTAGCTTATAGCGGTTTACATATGTAGTGTGCGTGAGAAATTGTGTAGCGACGGCTCGGGTATGCGAACTCTACGATTTCGCATTGTGAAGTCAACATCTCCTGAGGATGTCCCGTTGTCGGGACGAAACGTACGTCGAAGAAAGTGTTGGAAAATTGTGTGTGGTGTTTCATGTGGGCAGTGTCATATTGCACCATATTGCATATTGTATCATACAGAATATTTTCAAGTAGCGGATTAAAGCAAAACAAATTAATCTGTCTTGCACAGTATTTATTGCTGCACTCTCTTGGACCTCTAAGCCTGCATGTCTGATAGTTCACCATAATGTTCTTAAGATGTACGGAGCCCGCCAGTTCGTACTTGGCGCGTCGTGGTGCTATGACCAAACCCCTATCTCATATTAAACTGCATGGTTAAGATCTAGCGGCTCCACGTTTAGTACGGTGCAATTAGACTTAGAATCGGACGTGCAATGTATTATTACGAATCCGAGTCCAGATTGTTCTATGCAGTCCACATACTTATTGTTCGGTAAAAAGTTCCACCACTGATAGCGTTGGATTTAGGCACTCCGTAATTCAGGAATCATTCACTGTAGCAAGATTATGCTAAACACCATTTTTGTTCGCAATTTAATGTACATTACTATTGTCCTTAGCATTTTTTCGCTACGCCGCATAGTTTTTGAAATATTTACGAAAAATTGATAAAACGCAACTTCTCGCTGAAAAGCCCGACGCTGTCAGTAAGTAGTGTAACTTTTTACTGCATAGAACAATTTGAAGCCGGAATAATATTTTTACTTTCCGAATGTAAGTACTCCCGTCCATTGATAACAGCTTCGCCACATGAGCTATGTCAGTTTACTCCGGTCCATCTATTAGAACCTGAAGAACTCATGATCGTAATTATCTTTTTGATTAGTGTTTTACACACTTAGGAAATAATTCCTATAAATTTAAATACGAATCAAAACTTTTCACTCTCATCGGGATTTGAACCCGCGTCCCCCAGCTTTCGCGGCTGGGTGCTCTGACCGCTGAGCTATACGAACCATATCCCCCTGCGGTGACATTTTCGATTCGAATTATTTGGTCCTCAGGCAGGACTAGCGCCATCTATTTGTGAAACGTAACAGTTTCAAACTAATAATTTGACGACCGAATGGCGTAGTGGTAGCGAACCTGCCGTATGCGCCGGAGGTCGTGGGTTCGATTCCCATTACTGCTACTGGTTTGTGTGATGAGCATGAATGTTTTCCAGTGTCTGGGTGTTTTTCAATATATTATATTTATGTATATTAGTATGTATGTATGGTCATCTAGCACCCATAACACAAGCTATCACTTACTTTGGGGCTACATTGCGATGTGTAAAGTGTCCCGTATATATATTTGGGTGCGGCTCACAAAAAATGTACCTTTTCCAAATTTTTCGTGACCCTAACTTTGAAAAAAGAAATAAGTATTTTTTTTCATTCAAGGAAAAGATTTTCTGTTATCTGTACACGCTCCAATTCACTTGTAATAGTATCAGGCCAATGTAGCAGTTAAAACATTAATAATAACAACAAAAACATTTGCAATCAGTAGGAATAATTTTTAGTTCCATAGAAAAAACAAATGTCCCAGCCCCGACTAAAAATCATTAAAAATTATTTTTCATCATATAACCTGTAGTTAGAGGCCCATCGCATTATTAAACAATGGCATTGGAATGAATCTACATATAATGCGTCAAAAAACCGATATTAATACAGATAAAATAATAAAAACGTTGGATTTAAAAAATGTCCCTATTTTATTTCACGTGTGTTATTAGTCAGTTTGATACATGTAAGTTTTTTTTTATTATGAATAGAAACACTTCACTTATTTTTTTTGGTCTGGCAACATTTCATCCATCGAATAGTAAAGTCAGTGATCTGACAGCCATCTTAGTTTGCTTTAAAAATGCTACTCAGTGTGTGTCACGAGTCCGTCATTGGATTTTCTTGACTTTTTGGAATTAATTTTTCATGGTAAATAATGATATAGTTTGTTGGGAGTCTAGAGACATAAAGTTAATACTTGATACGACTGAATAATGTAGTTGTTTAGTAAATTATATTGCATTTGAAGTTGCTATATGACTTTGAGGTTACTTTTTCATGTGTGTGTTTTCACGTGCGTTATGTGTGTTACAAAGTTGTGTGACGTAACACACGTGAAAAATATAAAGCTTAGTATTCATTACAAGAATGCTTATTCTAACTTTATATATTAAGAAATAAAAAATAGTAATATATAATTTGTCGAGAAACCAGCCAAGTGCGAATGGGACTCGCGCACGAAGGGTTTACCATTATAGATACTAACCTTTACATTAATTCCAGTGTGTTACGCATTTCCAGTGTGTTATCGTGTGTTACAATTTCCAGTGTGTTATGGTACATTTTTTGTGAGCCGCACCCATTTATTTAATTAGAAAAAAAAAAATTCGAAGGCTCATATAAATAATTTTGATTCATATTTAATTTTATAGGAACTTATGATCGTGTCCAGAAAAAAATGCCTGATATACCGGAATGCCTGAGCAGACGTTACAAAGCGTTGGACGAACTGATCCAAGAGCTCAACTCATACCAACCGAGCGACCCCGGGTGCGCGTCAATCGATGACGCGGGCATCAAGTTGATGTGCGACTTTTGGGGCATCCTCAAAGAAGACCCGGATGTTAATTTGACGGTAGGTTAAGGTCTAGTTGTTTTTTTAACTGAATTTAACGGACGCGTAACCGTTAAATACGGCAGACTAACCCGTAGGGCTAAAGACCTAAGGATCAGATTGTAAAAGTTGTTGAATCAACTGGTTTTTTTTTATTTTTTATTTAAAAATAACTATACATGTACAAATTACAATTTTACAAATTTCGCACAGTGTCACAAAAACCTTACGGTTTATCCGTACACTGGCCTTCCACGTTTACCGCTCGATAATACCTAAAACTAATAATCTATATTATATAAAACAAAACATATTTCAGATCAAACACAATACATACGCAGATTTTATACATAAAATGTGGGTAGTTTGGAGTCAATGCGATTACCTCAGCGTGAGTCCAAGTACAAAACTATGACGATGCAGTACGCAAAAAACTTTACAACCCTGTTTCATATACGGGATGCTCCATTTTTAGCTTACTATTTAATTAATTATTGTATAAAGTAATTTTTTAGTTTTTCTTTTAAGGTTAAGAAATAGTAAGGTAGGTACAGGTAGATAAAACTTTTGGTGCATCCTCAAAGAATGAAGCATCAATGAAAAATGTTACATAAACGGGAAAATTTGTGCTTTTTGAAGAGCTTCCGTTGCGTGCGCTGCTGTGGTTAAAGTTCTAAAAAAAGTTCGCAACGCTACATGTTAATCTTTTAGGGTCGTGTCATTATAACGGGATAAGTATGTAGAAACCAAAATTTATGCGATCGAAGCCAGCTCAAAAGAAACAGCTTTTTTTACATAAAATTTGATAATGTCGTGTTCCAAAGAATAGTTATATTAGCTTAGTAGATATAACCTAAAATGTCGAATTATTCCACTATTCAATTCCATTCATACTTACATACCACTTCCAAAATTAAATTCCATAGATCCAATGGAAAGAAGTACCGTACCTACACAGCACAGCGTTGGACCAACACATTGGACAGCATTGGATTAAGTACGTCCTGAGGCACAGATTAAAGAAGTTTATTTTCAAAAATTTCAGCAAGCAGTCAAGCAACGGATGAAAATCAATGGAAGCAGCAGTGGCATGCTCGGATCTAGACACGTCTGTTGCTACAGATCGGTCTGTTGTGATAACAAGGATAAGAAGCGGGAAGGTCTCAATAAAATTAAAAAGTACGTGCGTGAATATTTCTCTTCATTTGCCTGTCACAGTTGGCGTCTATTTTAAACTATAGAGATCCTGGATTTAATTTTCGGTACGGTACGGTTTAGGATTTTAAATTTTTTCAATTCTGGGTCTGGTAGGATGCTTCGGAAAAAATGGTCGCCAGTTTATCGGTGTCAAAAATGCTTGTTTTGTTTCCAGCAGTAAGGCCTTTGAGTTCACTCAGCAGCATCAATATAATTTTGACAGATTGCGCTACTGTTTGCTTGTACGAAATAGGTTTACTTAAATGGTTCGGATGCCCATATCCGAGGTTTCTTATCTGAGGATGAGAGGCTGTTTGTGCAATGTGAGTCTATCAATATAGGTAAAATTAAAATGGTGTCATCGAATAAAATGAGTCTATCGAGTTAAAACCGAAATGACAACATGTTCCAAAAATATAGGTAGATACATACCTAGAAACTACCTCGTAGGTACTTTCTTACTTGACTGCCATTTCAGGGAATACTTACATAAAAAGCGTTATTATAAAAACTTTGATTACAGCATAAGCAAGGACCACTCCGATGACAAATCACAATGCTGTTCATCTAAATCGAATACACCGAGCGCCGCGGTTGCCGGGAGCCAAACTGATTTCCCACTCACCAAAGTTTTGTGCAATTTGGAAGAAGTGAGCATCTCCATTCACTCGTCGAACTATTAACTAACTTTTTGCACGACTGTCCAAAATATGGAGTGTAATGTTTTGAAGGTTCATGTTTGTATGTATGTGAGTGTCTTTATTCCAACATAACGGCTGAAGAGATTTGGACAAATGGGGTATTGTTAGAATCCTTACATCATTCCGAGTAACATAAGTAGGCTATATTTTTTTGAAAAAAAGCAGTTTTACCATGCTCCCCATGCGGACAAACGCCGAAAGCTTAGTTCACAATGCGTCCGATTGGAGCGCTGGCTTTACCTAGACCCAGAATCTAGATGTATGGAGGAATCCGATTATTCGAATCTACTCAAATCGAAAGTTATGTAACTAATAGTACTAGTTAGTGGGCTTATCATCGACTATACAACTGCCCAGTACCTACGCTTATCATCATAATACCCCTTCCAAGTTGGTACGATAATATCTTCGGCTGCATCACACTTACCATCAGCTCGCAATCAGTAGAGGATAAAAAACGATCTGGAAAACAATATTATAGTTTCTGCTCTCTCTCTGGTTCCTTGCTATTGCTATACCTATAACTCGTGTGTAAAAAAACTATATAGTATGATTTAAAGTAACTAAATAAATTACACACAGAAGAAATGATCTCTCCGTAGGCTGCGTTATTTGAACAGAAATGTCAGGGCAAGGTAGAGGAGTTGCTGGAAACGCAAAACAAGTTGTTGGAACAAATACAAATATTGGAGCAAAAAGAGAAGGACGGAGTTAAACTACAGAAGGAGGCAGAAAACTTGTGGTCATGTATGGAGGAGGCTTATAAGAAGAAAATTGCGGAATCTTTGGAAAGGCAGAATGTATTGTTGGGACAAGTAAGTATAAACTTCTGTAGGCGCATATTGGCAGATACCTCAGGATTTAAGTATCTGTTATTTATATAATTTACTAAAACTATCAATAGATGGCGCTTTTAAAATGCACACGTTATTGTCCAAGTTTTTACTTCTGTCGGTATAGATATTTCAATACACGATTACGCGCCCCACTCAGACAACTCCATGCGAATCGAATGTACATGAACATAAGTTGTTCATGTACATTCAACATGTTTGCAGATAGGTTTAAAGTGCAACCACTACCCGTGGAAACACAAATGAAAAGTAATAGGCATAGGACCGGCGATTCACCGGCCGGCCCCAATCCTAGCATAGTACAATTTGTGACCGATGAGGTGACAAAAGTCGTTAAAGACATGGATAGAGGAAAAAGCCCCGGCTATGACGAACTAAGTATTGAACACGTTTTATACGGGGGTAGGCCTTTACATGAAAAGCTTTGCAGTCTATTTAACCTTTGCATTAAATACTCCTACCTGCCCCAAAATTTGATGAAGACCATAGTCGTGCCTATCGTCAAAAATAAAACTGGGGACTTGGGGTCGGCAGGTAATTACCGTCCTATTTCTTTGGGCACAGTCCTAGGAAAGGTTCTGGAACGCCTGCTGCAGCCCGAACTGCTTAAGAATGTAGTTATTGAAGACGCGCAGTTTGGTTTTCGTCCCGGTCTCTCGACAGATTTAGCAATTCTCAGTTTAAAACACACAGTAAAATACTACACCAGTCGTGACACCTCTGTGTATGCATGTTTTCTTGATCTGAGTCGGGCTTTCGACCTAGTTAATTATGATATTCTCTGGGAGAAATTATACCGGTCTCAGGTCCCCAACGAGGTCGTGGGTCTGCTGAGGTACTGGTACGGAAACCAAACAAATACTGTGAAGTGGGGCGACGCGACTTCTAATTGTTACAAATTAGATTGCGGTGTACGCCAGGGTGGGATTACCTCGCCGGACTTATTTAATATGTACGTAAATAAATTAATAGAGGAACTGAGAGACACAAATGTCGGATGCCATATCAACGGAATTTGTATAAACAGTATTAGCTACGCTGATGACATGGTGCTTCTCAGTCCCTCTATTGAAGGACTCAGAACTCTGCTCTCTGTGTGTGAGCATTATGCCAATGCTCACGGTCTAAAATATAATTTAGACAAGACGGAGATGCTAGTCTTTAGGTCAGGCAAAGGTCCGGAAAGGTTCCCAGAAATCACGCTAAATGGCAAAGCAGTTCGGGTTGTGCAGCAATTTAAGTACCTCGGGCACATCCTGACTGAGCATCTCAAAGACGACAACGACATCGAGAGAGAAAGACGGGCTCTCTCGATTCGGTGTAACATGCTGGCGCGTAGATTCAGCAAGTGCAGTAAGGAAGTTAAAATTACTCTTTTTAATGCCTACTGCCAATGCTTTTATACGTGCCAGCTATGGACTAACTTTCTGAGAAAATCATACACTGCAATACGTGTGCAGTACAATAACGCCTTCCGCGCCCTCATGGGCCTGCCACGCTATTGCAGTGCTTCCACCATGTTTGCCGAGTCGAGGGTGGCCGATTTCTATGGCATTGTTAGAGCTCGCATAGCGTCCTTTTGGGAAAGGCTTCGCAGTTCTAACAATGCTATACTTAGGGTCGTGTGCGAGGGGATGCCCAGTCAGATCTTTGACTATTGGCTGTCTGTTCATCAGGCCAAAAATAGAAAGTAGTTCCAACCCGTATCCTTGACATCTGAAATGAGTCTTTTGACCATTTCAGTTAGGTGTAAGTATATTTACTAGTTAAGTTATATCTTCTCACTACCATCTCTATGCAGACGATTTGCAGCTTTATAGGCACGCAGCAGTATCTGACCTTGCCACTGCAGTGGATGCAATGAATCGTGACCTTGCTCAGATACTGGAATGGGCGGACAATTTTGGCCTGCTAGTAAATCCCACAAAATCCCAGGCTCTCATAATAGGTAGCAGCAGAATGCGTTGCAAGGTTAAGTTTAAGGATTTACCCAGCTTAATCTATAACGGTACACGTATACCCTTTTCTGACAAAGCAAAAAACCTGGGGCTTATTATCGATAGTAACCTCTCATGGTCGGCTCACATTAATGAAGTGAGCAGACGATTGCACTTTTCCCTCCATTCCTTACGAAGACTGCAGAATTTCTTGCCTTTGAGAACTAAAATATTGCTAGCTCATTCTCTTCTCCTTCCTCTTATCGATTATGCTGACGTTTGCTACTTGGATGCAACAGAGGAGCTACTCGATAAATTAGAACGACTCCAGAATTTGTGCATCCGTTTTATTTTCGGACTGCGCAAATTCGATCACATCTCAGAATTCCGATGTCAATTGAAGTGGCTCCGTATTCGCTTTCGCCGGAATGTTCATATTCTTACAATGCTCTTCAAAATTTTTAAATCGTCATCCCCTGTCTACTTGCGTGAGCGTTTTCAGGTCGCTCTTCCCCGAGCCAGACCAACGCGATCCTGTGTTGCAGTGAAAGCTCTGGAGGTGCCCTCGTATAACACCAGCTTCTACTCTAAATCATTTGCAGTGCTTGCAGCGCGACTGTGGAACTCGCTCCCAAGCCATATTCTCTGTGACAATCCTTCTATTAGTACATTCAAGGCTAGACTGAAACAGCATTATCTCTCGATCCAGGATTAATAATATTTAATTTTTGGTATATCAATGTATATGTTATATATATGTATTTATTTAGTTATGTATTTATATATATATATTTATTATACGTATTTTTTATATATTATGTATTTCATTTTTATCACTAGTTATTTATATTGTTTATATATGTATATATATATATATCTTATATTTTATCAATAGTAATATACAATTTTCAGTACCTACTCAGCATTTCCAAACTTTATTTTTCCCACATTCAAGGGCTCCTGGACTGGAAGAAATCTCTCCAGTAGAGATAAGCTGTCCTTTGTGCACGTCTAATTATTTTTTTTAAGTTTGTTTAATTATTTTTAGTTAAGTTTCTGGTACATAAATAAATAAAATAAATAAATAAATTAAGTTTTAAGTATTTAGTTGTAGATTCTTTTTATTAGTGTACCTACCCGTAAGACTGTATTTAGTGTCTATGATTATTTATTTGCAACTTATTGTACAATTGGGTGTTTTACCTTTAATAAAGAAACATTATTATTATTATTCTTTACATTTATTATGCATTCATATTTTTTTACATTTTTAAATATTTCATTATAAAAAAAAAAACATTTAAAAATATAAAAAATATTAAAAATATAAAAAATATTATTATTATTATAAGTGATTTTGACAGAGTGGGGCGCCTCTTCGTAGATTGAATGGAAATATGACACGCGGAGTGCCACTATTTTTTTTAATTTCGCAAATCGATACCAACGAGGCTGCTTTTTAAAGGTGTGCGACATTGGCCATTACTTTAGTTTGTGCGTGAATTAATGCAACGACAGAATTGCTTGATTGCACTAGTATAGTGGGCAACTACCCTTAAGCTGTGTTTCCACTGAAGCGGAGCGGACCGTGAATCAACCAAATACCAATCACAGTGAAACCAATCACGAAATCTCAGCTGGCATTAGTGTGTCAATCTGTGATTAGCCGATTCATGGTCTGCTCCACTCCGCTTCAGAGGAAACGTTCAAAGTATTAGTTAGGAACTAATACTTTGAAATAAGGCATGACCCATAGTTATGCCAAAGTAAAAAAGGCTTTGAAACAATAAAACTGGGTTACACAAGTAATGGTTCAGCTAACATTTAACCTAAACTTTACACACCATATGCAATTTATTATTTAACTGGGAGCATTATAAAGAGGTAAGATCATATAACAATAACGTCTAGATTCAAAGATTAAAGTTTTACGTATTACATATATATAGAGCCAGTAGGTAAATTCGTGAGCAGTTATATTAGGTATAGGTATTGTTGATAAGATTAAAATAAATAGTATATTTAAAATAATCATACCTGTGTTGAATTTTAGCTTAAAGAAGTTGAAAAAAGCAACGCGAAATGGCGGAAAAACAAAAAAGATTTAGAATTTCAAGAGAATAATTTAAATAAATGCTACCAGGAAATAAAGGAAAAAATTAAAGAAAAGACAAGCGACAAAGCATGTATTGATGTGGAAATCGAAAATTATAAAGAACGTATCCAAAGCAACAAAAAGGATCTCGAAGTAGCTAAAAAGTCTTTGGAAACTAAAAAACAAGCCTCAGACGTAAGTTGTCACATTATAATATTATCTGTGCAATAATGAATAGCAACCGTAAGTTAATAACGTCTTCAGCTGCTTTGTCAGTATCAGATGAGATTGTAGTCAAGTAGGTACTTGTGAAAGGAAACTAACTCGTTATGAAGAGTCGCTTTGGACTCTGAGTACAGTTTTCAGGAAGACACTGGTTTCTGTCCAGAATTGCGACGACATTTGAGTGTATTGAAGTTTTCCAGATTTGCTACATACTCGTAGAGTTTAGTATATACACTAAAAAAAAAATAGTAAACACACACATCACATTAATTCATATCCAGGCAAAACTAAGCAATATAGCTTCTGAAGTCACGAAACTAGAGAAGCGTTTAAATGAGGAAAACAGACATAAATCAGCTAAAGAAGAAGAAGGCAGAAAATACATCAAAGAAGCCCGAGAAGAATTGCAGAAACTTAGTAAAGTGTTGCTGCAAAAGAAACTTGAAAACGAAGATATGAAAGCCGAGGTACATAACAAAAAAAAAATAATATAGCGTGAACGATAATAATTGAGCAATAAATAATAGTTTAGACTTCTTTCTCGTCTAGGGGTCGAGGATTTGATTTGTGCCGGGCTAGGATGTGCGCGGAGAGATAATTTTGTCTACTTTTGTCGATTTATTTTCTCTTTCTGACCCATAAAGATAGACAGAGAAAAGACACCGACAAAAATAGACAAAATAATGTCTACGTGCACATGATAGTTAGGCTGGGCACGCATTTCTGGCTTTCCGAAGTTATGCGCGTTTTAAACTAAATATCAGTCCCTTAGCGGTGAAGGAAAACATCGTGAGAAGCATTCCTGATAGTTCACCTCAATGTTTTCAAACCTCATACTCTGGTCAAACCTCTCATTTTAATAGGACACCTGTGCACATCAGTGATACACAGATTGCAGATTGGCACACTCATACCAGAAGAGATTTCTGGCACTGTGATTGGCCGATTTACGCTCCGCTCCGTTTCAGTGGCGCCTGAAAGTGATAACGATAATTTTTTTAAATTATTCAAGATTGTTTCAGTCTCTAAATTTTGCGCGTTTAAAAATTTATTCCTTTTGCAACTGTGGAAAATGAGAACATTAGCCTTTAGAACTAAAGGAAAGAAACCATTCACATATTGTTGTGAAAAGGATTTTACTATTTTCAGATCCGCAAAATTTTGAGATTTCGAAACCAAATCTCTACCAACATTTAACATGATTTTCAGAAAGAATCTTTGCTGATGGAAATAGAATTACTCATTCAAACGTGCGATCAATGTAAAGACAAGTGCGAAAATAAACAAGAATCAATTAACGCGGAAATAAAGTCGATTGAGAAACAAATAGCCGAGTTCAAAGTGAGGTGCATACAATGTCACCAATGTGTCGACACGTCTGACGTTAGGAAGTTTTGCACCGATTGTCCGAGATGCTTGGAAGAAAGAAATTGCTTGGTTACAGGTACACACGATAAGTCTCTTGATGTTTTCATTATCACAAAATATCTCTTGATCGCTTGATTTTGATTACAGTAACCAATACGCTTTTAGTAGTTAACAAAAGCGTTTTCGTTAAAAAAGTTCCTTATTTGATTGATATTTCTTATTTTTAAGGTGACCATTGCAATCCCGACCATACAATGGATTGTGTGTGTCTGGCAGTAAAACAGAAGTTTCTGGACAACGTATTCGAAAATATGTACACTTGTTTGGAGAGGCAAGTCCAGACTGGACCTGGGAAAGCAGTGGCTGAAGAAGTCATGAATTGTATGAAGAAAAGTAAAAATGGCAAACTGAATGAGGCCACAAGGAAAATATTGCAGGATTTCATTTTGACTACTGTCAAAAAGAATTTGAATTTGACTATAGTTGGTGGTGCTGTGAAGACAAGATGTGAGGTACATAACCTATTTTAAAAGTTCCTGTTTATTATTATGAGTAAGTAAGAAAAAAAGCTAATGTTCTACAAACGAGTTGAATCCAGAAAAATACAGCCTGACTGACATTGCCGTTTAAGTTATCTATTTTATTTCTACCATTGCTTTTCGGTACGCTTTTGGAATGGAATTAAAGGGAATGAAACATGTCGATGACAACTGTCATTCTCAAATATTTTTTTGAATTTCGTTCCACAAGCGTAGCAATCAATAGACAGATGTATCATAGAAATAGAATATATAATTCACTTGACTGCTACATTGAAATCAGTTGGAATTGGCATCCATCCATTTGAAACCATGAATAGGTGGACACCGAGGCTGATATTAGTTTTCATGTAAGTATTTCCTATTTTTGGGACAGGGAAAGTACTTTTGAAGTGATATAATTTTATTATCTAGATGGATGCGGGGACATACAATCAGCTAATGCTTTGTCTGAAACAAGTGAAAGTTACCAAACCAGAGAAAACCGACCAGGGTACTGAAGCTAAAAAGGTTAGAATAGTCAAATTACCTATAAAAACTGACCTGATATACGTCCTGACACTATTATTGGATAACTAAGCTAAGAACTTCAAGAGTACAAAAACACATTCCACCGAAATCCGACGGTTTGTAGGGGAAGAAAAATTAATATAAAAACATACCCATACTACCATGTTTTTACTATTGAATAAAACCTGCGGTCTCTCTAACATAGTGGAAAAATCCAATTAGGAATATATAAAATCGAAAGTTTATATATTCAATCCCTTGCTTTCTACTGCAATTTAAAACCCTTAAATTGCACTAGAAAGCAAGGGATTGAGAAACTAATAGGTATTTTAGGTGGAAACGCCCATAAGAGATATGGGCATCCGAACGATTTACGTAAACCTTTTTGTACAAGCAAACAGTAGTGTCAAAATTATATCGGTGGCTGCTGAGCGAACTACAGCGTGGCCTTAATGTTGGTGGCAAAACAAGCATTTTCGGCACCGATAAACTGGCGACATTTTCTCGTGCTGTCCGCCCTGTCCAGGGTATATTGTCTATTGGTAGAAGCTAATGATGACGCAGCTATTCTTACGTCCGGTTTTACTCAAAGGAGCCCTGCAAACGCTGGGGCGGTTCCAGCGAGTGCAACTGTCCCAACGGAGCCAAGGGCTGCATTTGTATCAAGAAGGCACCACCATCAGTTGTTGAACCTACTTCATGTCCACCACAAATAGCGGCTGAAAAAGAAGACCCAGTAAGAGTAAAACTCCTTTAATATCATGATAGCTTAGTAGACAGAGATGATTCCTTCTATGGTAACGGCACCGTATTTGGTATTTCTATATTATTTTATGATGGTGCAACCAATACGTTGGTAGGTGCAACATGCAGCGTTACGGAAGAATATAACAGAAAAACGACGTTTTACCTAATTATTAAACAATCAAGCCAATTATCAAAAATTCGTTTCCGAGCGTTTTACTAATACCGATACATTAAAACAACAAAAATCATCCATTGTAGTTTCCGATAAAAATAAGAATAAAAGAAAAGTTTAAAAGAGATGTTTGAGCAACTTTCGGGAGAACTTTCTATCGAGAAAATTTTATCCAATCGTGTTTCTGCTTCGGTGCGAATTTAAAGACCCAAAATATATGACATTTAAATTTGAAAGCAATTTTCTTTATATTTTTCATCTGAACGTCACTAAAAACGCTTAAAACGACCGTATACGCCTTTAAGAAGCGCTAACTTGGAAAGAACCTATCTGATTTCGACAATATCGGTAAGATCACAAGTGACAAAACCATCTGAGTCACTTAATAAATGCTAAATTGGCCTGAGTTGGGTCTTTTCTTTTGCCTAACCCTTTATCTGATACCTACGTCACGTCCAGGAATTTTGGTAGCCTAGATAATTTGTTATTGTTAATGGATCTATTCGTACAACAACAATAACAAAATAAATTGGTCTCGATAGTCATCAATTTAGAACTTTATCGAAACAATTTTGTTATTTGATATAATGTTTTGACGCCTTCAAAAGCCTTAACAAAATAATAACTTTTGTTTATAAACATTTGTTTGAGTAGTCAATAAGACTCTAACTTTAATTACTTTGTAGACCAACTACTAATAGGTCTTTCTCTGATCGTTTAGAAAAGTTATATGCATAGATGCATCATAGCTAATGTAACAATCTGATTCAGGGTGAAGCGGTCATATGTCCACATAAAGACAACACGCCTTGCGGTCCAGATTGTGGCATGCGAGATGTACCAGATGCTGTTGAAAGTGAGGTCGCAGCTTGGCGGCCAAGTCCTTGCCAAGGTATATTATAACTCGCAAATGAACTATTGGCTTGCTACAAAACCTTACCAGTGAGGTAAAATACGAAGCAACGTGGTCAAGACCGAAGCGAATTTGTCTAGAAAATGATAACTCACAGTCTAGTGTAATAAAGTGATAAAGAACTCAGATAGAGAAAATGCGTGCCGTATTACAATAGCTAGTTAGGCGCGATAGCGATTCGTGATACTGTTTAGAAATGTTGGCAATTGGGATGTTCATAATTATGTTCTATCCATATTTTGGAGCTGGGTTTTGTACATTAGCTTGATGTTTGATTGAAATAAAAATATGTATTCAAATAAACAGTATTTTACACTTGTTGCTTTTGATGATTGGTGATTGATGAAACAGAAAAAAAATGCAATTAGCTTTTGGCAAAGACTTGTGTGTAGAAACAGATGTCCATCGGTTTATTCAGCATTGAAAACTTGTAAGTGAAGGTGGCATTTTGGCTATTTGTATTTATTAACGCAGGTCCAACGTGCCAGTTTAAGAACATGCGCGCAGCACAATGCGTCCTTGGGCCCGAACTACTGACCCCTGATAATTCAATTGCACATTCTTTGCTGTCCCCCGATGCGTCGATATTAGATGATCAGGTAATTTTATCATTTCACTTATGTTTTATTTTACTATTTTCTTTTGGTTTTTTGGTTTTGGTGACTTTTTCTTTCACGTCTGATGTTTTTAATGGTGCACGAAGAAGAAATTGCGTTTATAAAAATGTAAACTTATTATACTATCTAGGTGATACGTGACTGCTTTAGGTTTTCTGCCTCGCAGATAATATTTTAATTAATCTTAGACCATGCAGTTCACGTTATAAGGCTGTTGATACTTAACAGAATATGATATTATTTCGTGATAATATTTCAGGTTGCCTGCAGATGTAGTGGTACACCGAAAACTCCATGTGTCTGTCGCAAAGGTCAGCAATTGTAAAATATGTATTAATAATATTATGGTAGTTAATATGGGAGTACAAGTTATCCAATACATACAATTCGCGTGATATCATGATATCATTTTAGATGTTAGAGGTCTACCTCGTGAACGAATAATCGACGAAGTCATGGGAAGATATTATACAGAAGTGACTCCGATTGAGAAAGTAAGTTTTACAATGGTTAGCTCTGCGTCTTTTGACATCAAATCATAAATGTCTTGTATGAGGATGATCAAATGTTCATATCAATTTGTGCTTGCATTTGTAACCAAAATTTTTGTAACTTAACATTCTTAATTATTAAAATAAATTTCACAAAAATATTAAGGGGTTTTATTTTAATAAAGTCCTCACATCGTTTTAACTCACGGGTAAACTGACCACTTACAGGATTTGTATTTTCAACATAGGTTTTTCAATGATCAAAGATGTTATTGAAAAGTCAAATAGAGAGAGAAAGGCACACTATTGCACGATAAAACTAATAAACAAAGAATTAATTCAAAGGCACCAAATAGTGGAAGAAGTAGCAAGGAAAACAATATTTTTAATAATACTAATGGAAGAAACCAGGATGTCTCGAAAGATAAAACAGCAGTGCAGATTAAAAAAGTCAAGTGTTGAAATTAATGATAGTAAGCAATTGATAACGTTACTATCCTTTATTATGAAGAATGATGAAACTCTTTATGCTGAAAACTACAATGATATTTAAGGAATA
Organism: Coenonympha arcania; assembly: GCA_036785405.1. NCBI lineage: Eukaryota > Metazoa > Arthropoda > Insecta > Lepidoptera > Nymphalidae > Coenonympha > Coenonympha arcania. Next base: position 2,901,989 of record CM072069.1, read on the forward strand.
AACTAAGAAAAGTTGGTGTTCATCAATAAAAACGTGGCAAACTAGTAGGTATATCACACAATACAGGTAAAAGCCCTAAGATCACATAATACAAGATAATATTGTGTAAATACGATTTATAATATTTTGAATAAGCTTAAGATCTAAATCGCATGTTTTTACCATGTAACTAAAAATTGATACATTTTTTTTCAATTCTTTTGTACTCCCATATGTTGTTTTTAGTTTCTATTAGATTAAGATAGAGAAGATTTGAATTTACTTGTTTAACATTTATATTTTATTTGAATTACAGATTCAAAACAAACGAAAGTAGAAACTCCTATATCGTGTGATAAACAAACATGCCCAATGGTTCAAAAAAATGTAATAGTAAACCAAAATAATGAAGACTTTGATAAAACAAATGTTGGTGTAACCCCTAATGAAACGGTTCAAGAATATCGCAGTAATTTGGCTAAACTTCAAGAAAAGTTCGATAGAGATGAATTAGATATTTTTTCTCCTGTTGTCACCAAGATCACTACAGGAGATAATAAAGTAAACTTGGATCAAAAATATGCAAAATTGATTGATAGAAATGTACAGGACTCCATGGTAGACTTAGACAAAACCAATGAAGATCAGATTTTCGTGGAGTTGCCTACTGATGATGGCGAGAAGGTTTTAGTAAATAAATCACAACCTGAAAATATAATTTTAGAGTTTGATAAATATTTAAATCAAGAATATTTATCACACTTAGGGAAACCATCAAACAAAGTAAAAATTAAATCTTGTGACCAGATTTGTAGTAGTGATAAAGTTTTGTCAGAAGGAAATCTAACAAAAGTTGTCCTTGATACGATGAAGAACAAGAAAAGGAGTTGCAAAATAGAAAGTAATCAGTTATTCAAAGTGACGGTTAAGGGCACTTTTATTACTAGCAAAGAGGTTGAATTTGTGGTAAAACAGAAAGGATCTGGGATATATGAATTAGTTTTTGACAAGGAATTTGAAAAATGGTACACACGAGCAATAAAGGAACATCATAGCGAGGATAAATATTTCTATACTCATCTCTTTAAGACTGATTCTGGGCATTTTATCATGGACATAGATCAGAAAAATTTAGAAAATAATGCAGTGTTAACAAAATCGGACTCTGGTAATATAAAAGTAATCGTTAGCGGAAACAAATCCGATAATGAATTCATGAAAAATATATTAGGTTTTGCAATTTCCCCTATATCTTTAATCAACCTTTTAAACAAGCACATTGATCAAGCCAAAAATGTTATCAATACAGGTACAATAACAACTTATAATGAGAAAAGCGAAGAAAATTCTTGTGCTGAAAACAAATGCACATCTGATTCTACAAATTGCGAATCATCAAACGAATGGTCAGTTAAAAACCGTACATTATTTAGAAACCAAAGACATCTTACCAAAGAGTTGTGTAATGAAGATCCGTATGACGACGACCTTAAACCTCACATAGTAATAAAGTCTGCAGTGGATAGCAGTTACAATGTTGTGCGGTCAGTATGCCCATATCACATTGATCGATATGATGAAGTATCGAATGATATTTTAGAAATATCCGGCCTATGCCAGCGAACGAATTTAGATGATGTTGAGGAAGTTAAAAAATGCGACGAAAAGAATACTTCTATTAATGTTCATCCAACGATTGATACGTGGGATTCCTTAGAGTTCTTTCCGCCGCAGTTGCCTCCATTTCTTAAAGATTATTCGTTAATGTGATGTTTAATTTTATTTCGTCATGGTTTACGATCATGTGGATAAACAAGAATTCATGTAGGTATAACTCGTTGAAAGAAATATCGTGAATTGTTTTTAAGAATAAATTCCGTGTGCTCTCTTACACAATTTTTTTCTGGATTTTACTGCAACTATCGTATTCGTATTATAAGTATGTAACTATGTTATTCCAACGTTATTTGAAGTCATGTTAAGTAGAGCATCATCGGAGCTATTGTGGTAACCACAGAAATCTAAAGAATTGGCTTCCGTTTGACTTTACTAGCAGAACCACAGATTGCCGTATTATTACTATTTCTGTGGTGGTAACTAGTAAATATTACTTGTTAGGAAAATACAACCTCTATGTCTTAGAGTGTTCTATTCTAGGAAGAGATCCACTGATTCAACGAGCTGGTGGGATGTCGAGGGGTAAGCCGAAGTCAGTAGTCAAAAGACATTGAGACTTGAGACGGGTAGAATTCATAATAATAAACTATATGTGAAGTCGGTTAGAACAAAATTACAAGAACATAAAGCTTAAGCTACATCCACACTGAAAATTATGACTGCAAAAAACAACAATAAATCTTCGACTCTGAACATAAATGCAATTTGTGCTCCACTCGCAGTTTGCTAACTGCAGAAACAAAGAACTGTTAGCCGTTTCTTCTCATCTAAATTGTCGTCTAGACGGGGCTAGATAAAAATTATACTTATTTTATTCAATTCCCTCGGTCGCGGCGGCTATTTTTTAAAGTAAGTTTCCATTTGTTAGGAAAGTAGATACACAAGTAGCAATTTCTTATTTCTGCTAACAAGGTGGCGGGGTCGCGTTGCATCGTAAATAATGTGCACAAATATGAAAGTTCTCACACATTTTGCTTTTCAGGATGAGAAAATGTTGCAATGTGACATTCTAGTTTCAAACCTTTTACAAACTTTTTACTAAAAGCAGTAGCTTATTTATAAGTTTTGAGAATATTAGTAAAATCTTTGGACGTGTTATGTTTTACTAACCAAGCTGCAGCTATTTTTCATTTTGGATTACAATCTCTAGAATCAATTTTAAGAAGAAATACCTACCTTTATCATGTTTTTGTTGCGACACAATCCCAAATCCTTGGCTGACAAAGAAGTTGTACATGGCGGTACAGAAAAGGATTCAATGATTTCAGGATGAATTTATGTAAATGTGTATTTCTTTGTTCAACTATAACTTATAAATGGCTGGATCAATTACGATGTAAGTAGGTATGTTGAAATATCGAGCGTCCGTAAATCACTCAGTTTCCGAGTGACTAAAAGTTAGTAAAATATAAAAAGTAGTTTTTGTAAAACCAAACTGTAGTAGCCCAATAGAATTAATATATAGGTAAGGTATACAAAATCTCTGGTACGTGGATATTGGTTCTTCGGGCCATGTGCCTAACATGCACGTTTTGGCCATGTTTCCTGCAGTTTTAGAGATAAAATCTAAACGTAGCTAATACAGACTTCTAAATGGCTAACTGTATGCTAGAATATTTGAGCAACCTTAGCGATTAGCAATTTAGCATTCAAGACACGAGCGACCACACATGCAGTTGCAAGCAAAGTTTAGCCATTTCGCAGTCTTGTTTCGCTTATACCGGCCACGCCGGTAGTGTAGAGATATTATCTCCCATGCAAATAAATAAAGCGGAATATGTATCCGAAAATTTAAAAATAAGTTACACATTGAGATTTTAATTTTACAGACGACGTTTACACGTGTCCGACTGAGTTTTCTTATTTTTACACTCGACGTTTACCCGTGTCCGAATGCGATTTCTGCGATTAACACCCGATGTTTACGCGTGTCCGACTGAGATTTCGCAGTTTTACACCCGACGTTTACCTGTGTCCGACAGAGATATTCGAGTTTTATATCCGACATTTTCTCGTGTCTGACTAAAATTTCAGAGTTTTATATCAGACGTTTACCCGAGTCTGACTGAGTTCGGAGTTTTACAGCTGAAGTTTACCCGTGTCCCCAATTGAGATGACCCGCGTGAATTTTGGTTTTTATGACATCACAAAAATTTTGATTTGTTGTAAATATTTCATTCCTTATTTAATCCGTTAGAGGTGATCTAAAAAAATTAATTACTTGAATTTATTGTTTATTTATTAAAATCTTTACTAAATAGGTAATATTTCAAAAACGAACTTTTTCAAAATTCAAGTTTTTAATGCTTCTTTATAATTTAGAAAACCGTATGAAAATGAGTAAGTATCTACCTGCATCATTTTTTTGTTAGCTTCCGAGAGTACCTACTCCTGACAGATGATGTGGGGAACTAAAAAATTGTGGATAAGCAGGAAATTGACAACTTTATCGGATTTTAATTATAACGATGAATAAAGAAAGCAATTTGCACCTGTTTTTCGTTTATCTCTTGACCGTAAATCTTACATTTTCTTACAATAGAGAACGTAACGAACTTTTCCACTCTACACCTTTTCTAGTTTTTCCAGTATGAAAAGAATAGCGGAATAAAAAGCTGGGAAAGTCTACACTCTTGCGTCGTACGGGGCTTATTGAATACAAATTGTTTCTTTATCAGAACAACTTTGAGGAAACTGTATAAAAGATGCTAGTCCAAGAGCTGGTGCGTAAATTGCTTGAGGTGCTTCATAAGCAGACCATTTCCGTATGTTCTATATACCCTTCCAATTTTTACCATACTGTGTGTATGGTGGTATTAGTTTTTACCCATCTGCTAAGAAAGGGCACGAAGTTTTTCTTACGTATCTTATTTATTCTGTTTGTTTTATTTATAACTTTCAAACGGCTGGATGGATTTTGATAGTGAGGGTAGCGTTACATTCTTCCCGAAAACTCATGTCCTAAGGTAGTTTTTTTTAAATCGAAATGGCGGATTTTGGGTGCTAAATTGCTAGTTACTAAAAAAATAACCAACATATCGAGTGGGGTATCAAAGTGAACGAAATAAAAATGAGACTACTTACATAAATATAAATAAGTCATTTCAATGCTTTCAAATTGTTGTATTTATTTTAGTGCATCTTGTAACTTTTTAAGTTGTCGTTTTTGTATGGCTCAGGCCCCCAGGACTCGTCTGGAAAAGTCATCGGGAAAAGTGGTTCACCAGTTCTAACACTACAAAATGTATGAAAGGTATTGTAGGCAACTTTCAATATAATACAATTACGAACCTTAATGCGCTTGCAATAAGAGCCAACTTTATGTTTCGTACTGTAAAGTAGGAACCTGAAAATTGTAAGCTTTGTGTAGAATTATTTTAGTCTCTATGTTAATAGAAATAAGAGTCTTCGAACGATGTGATCTGATTGTGATCTTTCATGTTTTTTTATGTGTTTTGAAAGTGTTATTGGATCGTGATTTCGCTTTTTACTGTCAATAAGAAAATATGTTTTGTTTAGAATCTTGTATATAAATAGGAATAGAATATTGATTTTAATATCGCATTCATTTTTAGGGTTACATACCGAAATGTTAAAAATTTGACTTTTATGGTGAAACTTTCTCTTCTATTAAAGCTATCGACCTGAAAATTTAGAATAGGTATAGGTAATAGTGACCCCGACGACATTGCAATCATAAATAATTAAATCGTTTTTATTTTTATTTAAAAAGGGGGGGGGGGGGGGGTGGAAACCGCGGTGTTGAAATTTCGAAATGAGATAACAATAATGAGTAGAGTATCTTAAGAAAGGGCGTTACTTGTGTATTCTAAAACAAATTTTTATTAATTTTTTTACTTATAGTTTTTGATGTATTGTGAAAACTGACAAAAAATATCGTATTTTTTAATTTCGAAAAAACTCATGTTTCACGCGGGATAAAAAAATAAATAAAACAACATTTACATACAGAATTTCCTAGAAACCTTTAATCTTTCCTCGAAGTTTTGAATGTGGTTTAATTGTGATAATCTCCAATCACGTGGAATTTGTAAAAAAATCGAAATCCAGTTGTTTGAACAGCCAGATAAACCAACTTAACCTACTTTACCAGCACTTACGTATAATACTTATCAATAGAAGTGTCAGGGTCTTTGGATTAAATTTTTCTCAAGGAAACAATTGTGTCACCTACTGGTAAAAACAAAGGCAAGTATGGACTCTTAAATGACCGGGATCAAGCCAAGCGTCAAACAAAGGCGCCCAAACTAATTTCGTATTTCGCCTGTATCCTTGTATTTCTCATGGAAAGTGAACAAGAAATCTTTTTACAAGTCGTGCCCTGCAAGTTTTCTCGCCGGCCGCTACTTTTTGCCGACGTCATCGTAGCGGGATGGGTTTTCTTTTTCAGCGGATTGATTTACGACCGCGTAGACAAGTTTTGTATTTGAGAAGGTTTTTTTATAACTAAGAATAAGTAATATGTGGCTAAGAATGACGACGATCATCTTAAGACCTCCTGGTGTAAAGTGATAGGTGTAAAGTGATAGCCTACCCATGTTAGGTGCAGTGCATTCAAAAGCTTTGCATTGTCGTACCTTGCCCTTGTCATAGTATGATAAAAAAATTAAAAGGGTAGAAGAGTTATAGTGCGACAAGGCTATTTTGGCGCGTGGCCAAATTAGGAACTAACGCCGTAACCTTGTGATACTGTTTGATAGTTCACTCTGTCGGCATATCTGTCTTTATCCTCCTCCTCGGTCGTCAATCTTCATTACTGATTGTCGTGTCCGCACTGCAGTTCCTTCGCTATGTTCCCCTCCAAACAGTTCGATCTTCGGCTTTCCTGATGGCTGTTGCAAAAGGAAGGCCCGTGAGAGATTTCTCTTGGTCAGACCATCGGCTAGGTGATCGGCCACGTGGTCTCTTCCCGTCCACTTTGCCCACAACTATAAGTTTCTCCAAGTTATCTGGAAGGCGGCGGGCAATATGACCAAAATAACTAAGAATTCTCTGGTAACAGTCTTCTCTGGTATCTGTCTTTATATTGCAAGTATTTTGCGTTGTTTTGGCTTCTTATTAACTGAAATTGAGGTGATTTTATTCGCTGGCTGGCAAAACAACGATGCCGGGTCAGATTTAGGGTTCCGTGGAAAATGTTTTACGAAAACAGAGATAAGATTTCTTTTTGTCCCGGAAAATTTCACAATGCCTGTCCAATTTGTAAAAAAAAAATGCAGGCGAAAGCTGGTATAAAATTATTACACACATTTAAAGTATTTATAACATAGGTAAACTACATTTAAGTAGCTATTTATTTTTCAATTTTAATAGTGCTCACCTTGCTTACGGTTAGAAAAGTGTTAATTAAATATTTAACTGGAGTGAACAACGAACAACAAACAATTACAAAAACATTAAGGTATACCAGGGTAACATAAAGCGCCGGAGGGGTTGTATTACTTTTACCACCTGACTCGACGTTGACGGAGTACCAGCGTAGAGCGTAGACGGTGGCACATAAAACCAATTGGCAGTTGTCCGGAACAAATAAACTGGCCATCCGTCCGGTCGTCGCGCGTTTACGGAAAAACAACAGCTTTTTTATGCTCTTTTTGGATAAAAAGAGAACTTCCGAAAAATAAATAAATTGGCGAAAGATAAATTGGTTGTAAAATAAGTAGTCTATATAACTTTTTTTTACACTATGTAACTAACTACGTTTAAAACATCTTCTACTTGGAAATCGCATAATCTGCTACAAAGAGACAGTAGATATTTTTTATCTAAATTGGGGTTAATATAATAGTTATGTGACTTTATTTATAGTAGTTGAGTACAATCTAAATGTGGGCATGAACGTCTAGATCTTAGATAAACCATGCCTATATCATTTCTTCGCCAAGTGTTTGTACCAATCTACTTGGCGCCAGTAAAATTTTCTTCAGTTCTCAAAAGGAGGTTGGTCACGACTGCCCCACACCTTTTTAAAATTAACAAATGACCGTACATCCTCAAGTTTATATTTATTATATTTAGAAGTTTAAACAATATTTATAGAAAAATTATTCGGAATGTACGCAGCGGGAGACAAAAGATAGAAATTATTCCAATTTAGTAAAAACCAAGTCGTTTTGCAGAAACAAAACGCAACTTGTGTCAGATGCGGTTCGAGTCCGGCTTACGTTACGTTTCACTAAGCAAAAATAAGTACCTAATTAGATTGCTTTTCTAGGACATCGACATATCAAAATGCGTGTTTATCAACAGCTTTAACTAATAATATGAATATTCAGTAATAAAATGGAACGTTAGGCGCCCCGCGCCATTTTGATTCTGACAATTGACAGTTGAAAGGAGCTATTGTGCGTCTACTTGCGTCTGCGTCTTAAATTATTTGAGGTTATCTTCTAGTTATAGTCATATAACTTTTTTCTCCCACTGAATTAGACTTACTTACCATAATTTTTTTTGTTAGTTATGTCCCATTCTACAAATATTGATAAGTTTTCATGATGTACGCTACCTCTATCACTGGGTCTCATAATGCATGCAATCTGGCCATCCACCTTTGGAGCAATCGATGTCTTGAACGTCTATAGTTAGAGATTAATAATATTATACCTGTGTTTGAGTGATCTGAGCTACCTCAGGACATCAAGAATCTATAGGCATCATGCCCTCACAATCTATCATCATGTGTGGATTTATCTATCATGGTGTGGATTTTATTTGAATGGGGTCGTATTATGGTGTTTTTATATTTTCCTCCGTTTAAACAATCAATCAATGTTGACTCTTGGATCTCGCCCCGGGGAAAGAACATTAGGGCGTGTCGGGCTGGAGGCATTTTCGTTTGTTTATATATTTTCACTTTGCGGCATTTAATACTTTTATCTTTTTTATAAAAACAGAAATAAATCGGTTTGATCTCGAATGGAAATTGCTGAAGGAGCACCAAAAATCTGTAACAGGAGGTTTAAAAATTCGAAAGTATTTTATTAGTTTATACTTTAGACTCTTGACTTTGTGTTTTATCTGTCTGAATTATTCATAGGCTGTTGAGTTACAATGGGATGTTATTAATATAAGGGTACACGCACACGAAGCACTGAAATGAAGAAAAATAAACACGCAAAGGGCATAAATTGAGTCATAGTGAGTACATTAAATTCGCACAGAATCAACAAATAATAAAGTTATTCTTTGGTCTGTGATTAATATTATACTAGCAAAAACTATCAAAAACTAGCAAAAAAATCATGTATGGGAGGAAATATTTATTTTATTTTAGTATTAGTTGTTATAGCGGCAACAGAAATACATCTCTGAGAACATTTCAATTGTGTAACATCACGGTTCAAGAGATAGGTAGGACAGCGTGGTGACAGACGGACCGATGGACGGTGAAGTCTCAGTAATGGGGTCCTTTTTTCCACGGAACCCTAAAAATTTGCAATTCGAAGTTGTGTACATAGTGATCGCACCCCAACATAGGTGTTACGGCCCCTTGCCTGTCCAGACGAGGGCTCAGTTCCCGGGCCCATAGAGGAACGAGCCCGGACAGGTCGAGGGGGGACCGACTAGTGAGACTACACGGGATCACTAGTGTACGATCAGTCTCGGGTCGGATGACGGCATCCAATCCGAGTCGGATAGTAATCGAGTCTCACTAGTCGATCAGTGGAAATAGTAATCAGCGACTTTTACTAGACTACTACGGCAATCGTCAACTCGGGCAGCGACAGCCTTCGACAATAGAATCACATAGACAAGAAAAATAGAAGGCCACTAACCTGGTTGATGCATGCGACGATACTCGATGCGACGCCCCCTGTAGTGGATGTGGGACAGTATGTGGCGTGAAAGTGTAAATGTGTGTGTAGGTGTGTGTGTGGGGCTTGCAACCGTAGGGCCTCTGCACCAATCAGCTCCCAGACACGTCAAACACGAACACAGCTCCAATCGGTCGTTCGCCTCCTATGAGTGGAGTGCTCAATGCAGCAGCACAGTGGATCACAACACGCAACAATGAACGCGACGGTCAAGATATGTCAAGCGTTCAGGCTGGCTTCAAACTCCAACAAACACTCAAGCGATATCACAGCGCAAGTCGAGGCGGTCCCCAAACAATCAGGTCCGGGGAAAACAAACCGCGGCACGAAAACGACTCAGGCGCCTCAAAAACGGGCGTCCCGTTGCGCAGTTATTCGATAACTAAACACCCGCGCAAATATAAACGTGGCTACTCAAACGTAGTAATTTACGTCTCGCGACTACGCGTTTCAAAGACGACAAGTGATCAAATTACTTCAGCCACGCGCGGGGGACCGTTAAGTTTGTCGGTCGACAGCAGACTCGCTCCACAAGATGAGTTCACGAATACGCACAAAAGGTCGCGCCCCCACATAAAACTGTCTACAAGAATTGACGCGGTCCAAGAAGTACGTTTCTTGGGGTACAAACCGCCGGGGCAAAAGGGGCGCCGCAAAAAACCCAGCCGCACGCAAGGCTGTTGCTAGCTGACTCGTATCGTGCTTAATACTGGAGCGCACCGAAGTCGCCGCGTCATTGCAGGCATAAAAAATCTCGGCGACCGATGCGCGAGCGGGATAGGAAGATTGGCGTTTCCGCGAGTTGGAGCGGGAGCGCACGATTCGATACAAAAAACTCGCCGTAACCAAAGCGTGAGCGAGACGCGCGGATGAGGGCTTCCGCGGGTTAGAGAGAGAGAACACGATTCAATACAACACAATAGGCTCTGCGCTCGCGCCAGCTACTCTCGCGTAAACAATCCCCCGCTCCGAATCTAAGAATGTAGATTCGCTAATCAATAGGCCGTTGGGACAACGTGACCACGGCACGTTGCAATACTGAGTCCCCTACAAATACCTCGGCCACCCGCGGAACGCCATCCGATCCAAATAACAGTTTAACAATGCGTCCACGACGCAAAATAGTGGGAGTAGATTAGATTCTTTAAGCATAACAAGATCTCCCATTCTAGACATGGCGGTGCCTACACAGTGCTTGCTCTCAACAAGTAAGTCGACGACCTCCTTCAAATAACGATTGGTTCCCTTATAATTAGTCCAGCAGTCTGTCCGAACCAAATCGGGTAGGCCGCGACGGCTCACGAGGCGGCCCAGAGTGGCCACGAACGCCTCCGTGCTGAGGGCACTGACAAGTCCCAAGTGGACTGCCTTGGTTGCAAGGCAACCAAGGACGCACAAGTAGGCCTCAAAAGACCGAGCATTCTTAAGGTTAGAGCTCTTCACTAAGAAAGGACCGGCAAATTGGTTCCAACACCAGCGAAAGGTCGAGCAGCCTTTACGCGGTCCGCAGGCAGGTCACTCAGCACAAGCTATGCAATGGATGCCTCCAAACGATAGCAAGCAATACAGTTGAAGATCACGCTTCGAATGGTTCGTCGGCCTGCCAAATCCAAACTCACGCTGCAAATGGCTGAGAGGGTATTGCAACCCGCATGAGTATTTAAAAATGCCAAGATTATGGACCGAAGTCCGGAGCCAACACAGGACAATCTCACTGTCCGACCACGCAAAAACGTCCACCATGTTTACCAGAGACTTCCAAGAAGCGTGGACGTGGTTTAGTAACCGGGTCAATAGTTGGCTCCACAAGTTCAACTCAGAGATTGTTAGACGAGACCTGATAGATGCAACCTTGCACTTAGCTAGGACAAGGTGCAATGAGACTTGCCCTGAAGCGCTCACCCACCACGACGACGCAATCCAGCGCTGTGATCCGAGATCTAGCAGCGCGCGTACCATTAGCCACTCACCCTTCGGGTTAAACACCCTGACCAAAGCCGTTGGTAAAGGTACAGTCTGGCAGACCGGCTTATGGTCGTTCAAATTGTCAGGTGAGGTGGCGGTGGTGGGAGCCAAGGCAGCAGTAAGTCAACGGGAGTTGCCCTTTTCGGGCAACTCCTCTAGCCTTGGGCGCTCGTAAGGGCCTTCTTGGGGAACTTCTATCACATCAAGAGGTGTGGTGCCCCCAGGGCACACCCAAGCGTCCCTCCTGGTCTGAGGGGGTCTGGCCTGGTACGACAGCCGCGGGACGACGTAGTGCGGAGGGGGGTGTCCAGACCATCGAGGGAGGTGTCGCTCCAGCCTGGGGTATTCAGCCAGAGGAGGGGAGGACCTCCTTGGATCAGGCTGAGCGACGGCAAAACCTCCCTCAGGGTTGACAGAGGGCGGAACGCCCCCGCCCCTGGAGGGCTGCACCCCGGCCCGAAGGGGGGTGAAGCCCTATCAAAACCAGGGGCCGAACTGAAAGTGTCACCACGCCGTCTATCGGCTGGGCCTGTGACCGGTGAGGAGACTTCACTCCTGCCGGGTGTCTGCTCAACCACCTCCTGCCTACCGACGCCATTGCGGTCGAGGCAAAGAATAGGAAGGTGGTTGCCCTGACAATGTGGGCAAGGCCGTTGGTGCTGGCAGTTGCGTTGCAAGTGCCCACCTAAGCAAGAGTAGCACCAACGGCGCTCCCTTGCGATGGCCCTACGTGACTTGGGCGGTCTCTCCAAGAATTTAGGGCAGTCGGTCGTCGTGTGCGTAGAAGCACGGCAATAGTGACAGGGGGTCACCTCGGTCGCAGCAAGACCACTAAAGTTTAGAATTGGGCGGCGTCCAGTCTCCTGCGCTAATTCTGGCTGCTTGGAACCCCTGGTGGAAGTCGTGGGTTTAGAAGGTGGCGTCGGTCGAGCCGGCTCCTTTGCCGGTGTTCCCGAGGCCACGGCATTCTCCACCTGGCGGCTCTGTTCCTCAAGGAACTTTAAGAGGTCACTGAACGGGGGTATATAGTTAGCCCCGTCCCCGCCGTACCTCTCTTCAAATCGGATCCGCAGATCGAGAGGCAGGCGGGACAGAACCAGGTGAAGAAGCCAGAAGGACCACTGATCCACCGGTAAGTCAAGTTGTCGAAGGGCGTTGCAAGCAACCACGACTGGGTCAATGATCACCTCCCGGAGACGTGCTAGGTCTTTCAAAACCGGGAGGGATATTAACTCCATCATGTGCGCGTCAGCAAGGCGGCGCACATTGGCGTAGCGCCTCTCGAGGAGTTCTCTGGCCGTGGAGTAGCTGGCGTCAGACAACTTCAAATGGCAGACTACCCCCAGTGCCTCCCCTCGAAGGGAGGTCCGCAAATAGGCCATTTTTTGGCCTGGGGATAGGTCGCGGCGGGTATGGACTAGACTGTCGAAGATGGAGATGAACCCCATCCAGTCTTGAAGACGCCCACCAAAGTGTGGAAGGTCCAAAGTAGGCAGCCGACCCAATAGGGCGGGCTGCTGCTGCGGGCGAGGCGACTCGCACAGAATGCTCTTTCGAGCCTCACGATTCATTTTGGCCCCAGCCTCGAGCACATCGTCTGTGAACTCGAAGAACTGCTCGTAGTCCTTCTGGGCCGATTCTCGCGCCTCGTCGTCCTCCACTGTAGCAAGGAATTCCGAATAGGCCTCTTCAAAATGGGCTCGTCTGGCTGGGAGCTGCTCAAGGCGGTGGAGCAAGCTAGCCGTCCTGTCTGGACGAGTAATAAGCGCATGCGCGCTAGCTGCCCACCGCAGCTCATCCTGCATACGGCGCACCGGAGGCTTATGCGAAGGCATGGCGAGACTGCGCGAGAATAATTACAAGGAAGCACGAAACCAAAAAATAAAACAACAAGGAAGTAGGACAAGCACAGATGCAAACACCAACACGTGCAGAACGCTAATCAAGGTCGCGGTTAACAAACGCGCGGCACGCGGTAAATAAACGCGGCGTTGCGACAAAAACGCGTGGTGTAGCGGTACAATAATCTGTGGCCGTTAACGCGGCGTATCGGTCCGACACGTGGCGTACCGCGCTTACAAACGTGTGACCGACAGAGATACGCGACGAATTAAATACGCGCAACAAATATCGATATCGACGCGCCGAACGTGTAAAAGCCGCTTAACCAAAAGGCGCGAAACCACGCTCTGCTACCACGTGTTACGGCCCCTTGCCTGTCCAGACGAGGGCTCAGTTCCCGGGCCCATAGAGGAACGAGCCCGGACAGGTCGAGGGGGGACCGACTAGTGAGACTACACGGGATCACTAGTGTACGATCAGTCTCGGGTCGGATGACGGCATCCAATCCGAGTCGGATAGTAATCGAGTCTCACTAGTCGATCAGTGGAAATAGTAATCAGCGACTTTTACTAGACTACTACGGCAATCGTCAACTCGGGCAGCGACAGCCTTCGACAATAGAATCACATAGACAAGAAAAATAGAAGGCCACTAACCTGGTTGATGCATGCGACGATACTCGATGCGACGCCCCCTGTAGTGGATGTGGGACAGTATGTGGCGTGAAAGTGTAAATGTGTGTGTAGGTGTGTGTGTGGGGCTTGCAACCGTAGGGCCTCTGCACCAATCAGCTCCCAGACACGTCAAACACGAACACAGCTCCAATCGGTCGTTCGCCTCCTATGAGTGGAGTGCTCAATGCAGCAGCACAGTGGATCACAACACGCAACAATGAACGCGACGGTCAAGATATGTCAAGCGTTCAGGCTGGCTTCAAACTCCAACAAACACTCAAGCGATATCACAGCGCAAGTCGAGGCGGTCCCCAAACAATCAGGTCCGGGGAAAACAAACCGCGGCACGAAAACGACTCAGGCGCCTCAAAAACGGGCGTCCCGTTGCGCAGTTATTCGATAACTAAACACCCGCGCAAATATAAACGTGGCTACTCAAACGTAGTAATTTACGTCTCGCGACTACGCGTTTCAAAGACGACAAGTGATCAAATTACTTCAGCCACGCGCGGGGGACCGTTAAGTTTGTCGGTCGACAGCAGACTCGCTCCACAAGATGAGTTCACGAATACGCACAAAAGGTCGCGCCCCCACATAAAACTGTCTACAAGAATTGACGCGGTCCAAGAAGTACGTTTCTTGGGGTACAAACCGCCGGGGCAAAAGGGGCGCCGCAAAAAACCCAGCCGCACGCAAGGCTGTTGCTAGCTGACTCGTATCGTGCTTAATACTGGAGCGCACCGAAGTCGCCGCGTCATTGCAGGCATAAAAAATCTCGGCGACCGATGCGCGAGCGGGATAGGAAGATTGGCGTTTCCGCGAGTTGGAGCGGGAGCGCACGATTCGATACAAAAAACTCGCCGTAACCAAAGCGTGAGCGAGACGCGCGGATGAGGGCTTCCGCGGGTTAGAGAGAGAGAACACGATTCAATACAACACAATAGGCTCTGCGCTCGCGCCAGCTACTCTCGCGTAAACAATAGGTTTACGTACTTCCCCTAGACGCGTCTCTAATGTATCGGAAAATTGTGGAAAATTGAAAAATTTCCATTGCGATGATGTGTGGTAATGTTGTAGTTTGCCTATTTCCCATGTATTTCCGAGCTCCACAGATCAACGTATGACGAATTCTCCTTTAAAGATATTTCTATTTCAACGACCGCTTTTGCGTTTGAAAAAGGGAAGAGTTTGAAAAATGATAGTAGGCGTGAACGTGGGCACTTTTTTCTATTAAATGTAAGAAAATTAAAATACCATAATGGTTCCATGTAATATTAGTATTTCCATAAACTGTGTATTTACCTACATGTAGAGTGTGTAAAGTTTTGTTTGTTTATCCTCAAACAATGATGTAACTTTTTGGATTATTCATATAGATAATCGTCTCAGATTATGGAGAAGTGGATTACACAAACTAACTGTTTCATTTGGATTTTCCTGAACTTCTGGAAATTCTTCCCTAGAAATCACATTATATACATCCGCTCAGACGAAGTTGTAGTGGAAAATTCATTTCTTTGCGTCGTCGGTAGCATAGGCCAAATATAATATATTCGATGCACATAAAAAAATAACAAATTGAAATGTTTCGTCGATATTGTATGGCTACTGGCTAGTTCAGTTTACACATATCCAATATTTGTTCTAAAAACTGTACAAAACGGACGTATCAGTTTAATCAAAATAGAATCGTAAAATGTTACGAACTGCAAACTATCGGAATTCGGAAACCTATCTAGAGTAATATTTAGTATTCGGCGCTAGAGGTACGGAATTAGAAGATAATGCTGAGACTGGTAACAGCTCTTTATTAACAACATAGAACATATTGAAATACGCTACTGAAAACTCATATAAAAAAAAAATTATATGTGTACATCCTACCTATGTAAAATATATGTATTTTCGGTTACTACTCTCTAATACCTTAATTTTGATACCAATATTGCATTAATTCATGAAAAAAAATTTGTTTTCCATTTTTGAAAATGGCGCCTCATACTCGCCATATTGACTTTTCCAAAAAAACATAGCCTGTGTTTCTCGGAACGATCTAAGGATTCTAACGATACCGCATATGTCCAAATCTGTTCAGCCGTTCAGAAGTTATGGTGGAATAAAGAAACTCACTTAAGACTACTATACGCAATTGTGTGTAGAAGTAATTCCTGTAAGTATTACTTTATTTCTTACAACTAGGTCAAGATTAGCACCGAATATACTTAATGTTGCTAGCGTAGGTGTATTAGACTGAACCCTATCGAGAATAAATAAAAAAATAATCTATCACCAGCACTAACACATTATAAGTTGGTTATAAACTTACCTATAACATTTTATTTAAAATTTATTTTTGGTATTTCAGAAAATTTTCATACGTGGAAATCAATAAGTACGTAAGTAACCCATTGTATTTCAATTCCCCCGTGTTTTCCTCGAAACAGCACACAGTTTTATATATCGGAGTTTTTATTTTCACTGCACAGGTCGCTCGTACAATAAGACGTTAATATTCCGATCGGAAAACAATAACTGGCGTCGTAGCACCCTGTATAAGGTATCTCGCTCTCAATAACCGACACACCCTTGTTCTGAGCTTATATGAGCATTCTTCCTGGATTTTACGACTTAAAGTCTTTGTTGGTATATTTTTCTTTGGAATTGAGATTGGCGTATGCGTAAATTCGTTACTTTCAATATTTCCAAAAAGCACCAAATATTTGTGTTGTGCTATAGGGTCCTAAAAAGTGTTTAAAATACCTAACCTAACCCATTTTCGTTCGTTTCTGCCGACGGACGTCCACTGTTGGACAGAAGCCTCCTGCAATGATTTCTAACCCACACGGTCCTTCGCCACTTGTATGGCTTGACTGATGTAAGTATACTTGAGCGACTGGACTGACGACATAAGAGTTTTGGGAGACTCTTATGTCGTCAGTCCATCTGGTCCGAGGTCTGACAACACTGCGCTTTCCCGTGTGGGACTACCATTCCAGCACTTTGGGTCCCCGTGCGTTGGTTCTACGAGCTAAGTGAGCTATGAGCTAGGTATATCGATGACTCTAGTTCATCAACGGATTTACTAATTTCTGTTTTGATCACGTAGAGATACTCCGAGCATAGGTCTCTCCATCGCTCTCTTCATTGCTTCATCGCTGTGACTGTTTTGACTTGCTGATTTCCATATTTTGGTCTTAAATAATCAATGTAAAATGTTCTATAGATAGTGGGGCCTCAATTTTTTTCTACTCCTTTTTGCCAACCTATACTGCGAATTTAAGCAAAAAAGGACGTGAGTGTCCTGTACACTCGGTAGAAGCAAAGTTTGGAATAAAACCTAAAACAAAACTTCATTTCATATTTTCATGTGTGATTTCACCCATCACTCGATAGATTTTCTTCGTGACGGGATGTTCGTCATGCAAAAAATCTATTTTTTTGCGCCTAGTCCCCAACGGGATACCATTCGAAAAGAAACTAAAGAAACTTCGTTTCAATAAATAAACAAGTATGAAATAGGTGGTAGGTAAATCTTGGAATGCTACTGTCATTGAGGCCCGTACCCTCGAAGGGACTCTTGCCCTACTGGGAAGACCGCGTTGCTGTTACTGTGGTAAAAGCTGTAATTACGTGTAATATACCATGAGGATGAGGGTAGGGTTGTTTTGACAGGACGGCGGCGACAGTAGCGCCACTGCGAGACGGTCTTTTTGTTTAGTATGTAGCTCGCGACGCGACACTCAATTGATGTTTCCGATTGAGTGAGCAAAGTATCTGCGTGGAGCTGCGACGCCTGCAGTTGCCTTATTATAAAGATCTCACATGTACCTTTGCCACCTTACAAAAAAACCGACCAATAGCGAGTCAAAGTGATTCTATTTTACCTGTAAAATGTACGCATAGTTATTTCAGATATTTCAACGGAACAAAAGTTGTAACGCCAAAAAATTACCTAGAATCTTTATCATACCAATATTAAATCACTTACAACTACTTTTTCTTGTAATGACTTGTTGACTTGCAACTAGGATTATGGGTTCGTTTCGGCACCGGGACACATGCATTTCTTATTTCATATTAATTTACGTTTTAGGGCCGATTTTTCAATCGCCAGATAAACGTTAACTAAGGAATAAATATGACGTTTTGACAGATTTTGTATGGCATAATATGTTTCAAATTTATTCCTCAGATAGTCTATCGGGCGATTGAAAAATCGGCCCTTAGTGTTGGAATAAGTACATTTAATAATTTAAGTCCTTAGGTAGTTTTGCGCGATAAAGATACAAGTCAAACTCCTTTTCTAATGAAGTCTGAGGTCAAACTAAATAGCGTAAAAAAGAAGGAGTAAGAACAACTCGACGTGATTACATAAGTGTAGAGAAATCGAATCACATAGTCCTTGATTTTGCGAACACCACGTACAGAATACGAACTAGCGGCCCTCCGCCATCGAACCAACCTCCCGCTACCCCTCCGAGGGTAATCGAAAAATACGTTCACTCGCGTTGAGTACTTGGACAACCCAGGAGGGGACTTGCGCACTTGTCCCAACTCTTTACTGGCCAAAGATAACCGCCTAAAAACTTGTCCTAACTCTACTGGCCAAAGATAAAGGGAAGATAAGCAGGCTTTACGTATCTCAGAGAATATAATGGAGGCCTAGGTTTCGTTATGAAGTTTTGTTTCACCAATATGGCGCAGCGGTATAATGGTACAACGTACAGCCTTGTTCGTTAGAGGTCGTGGGTTCGATTCCCACATAACTGGAAAATGTTTGTGTTATGAAAGCATGAATGTTTGCCAGTGTCTGGGTGTTTTTCAATATATTGTATTCAAGTACATTTAACAGTTATCTAGTACTTATAATACAAGCTAACGTTTACATTGGGGCTAGATTGTGATGTGTAAAAAAAATTAAGCAAGTTAAGTATAGGTAGCACAAACGCCATTTAAATCCGATAGGTCTGATATGCCTAGGTTTCGAAGTCCAGACTAACTTTAGTGAGGACTTTTTCGATATATTTTTTTAGGTTCATGATCTAAGATCACTCCTGGTAATTAAAGCTATGAGCATTGTAGATGCGCGCGCTGAAAGCCGATCTAAGACTTTTCCCCTTCTGTTGGGTGAATACTTAATGGCTACTCACAAAACTACAGATGATATTATAATCGCTTTTTTGTTATCCGAAAGAGGAATAGCTGAAACATGATCCAATAAACAAGTTCTCGGTTACGTGATATATAGTTCACCATTGTGTTGAAAGAAATACATCATACGATACGCCCAGTATT
This sequence comes from Coenonympha arcania, assembly GCA_036785405.1. Lineage (NCBI taxonomy): Eukaryota > Metazoa > Arthropoda > Insecta > Lepidoptera > Nymphalidae > Coenonympha > Coenonympha arcania. The sequence goes on from CM072069.1 coordinate 2,921,256, forward strand.
TACTATTTACCATATTGGTGTGAAGATTTATAAGAAAACTTTGTTGATCTTATGTTCAGCAACCTTAGCTATACGATTTATCTGTAGTTTGTATGACTATTCTATATTTGCGATTGCTTTTGGTACACTATCGGAACGAAATTCAAAAAATTTATGAGAATCACCGATAAGATACCTGAGGTTATCTATGGGGTCTTAGGTTTCTTACTATTGCTAACAAAGCAAGCCTTTTTGGCACCGATAAATTGGGGAAATTTTTTCGCGCCGTCCGCCCTGTCCTGGGTATATTTCTATTATAAAGATGACAGTTCTATTATAAAGATGACAGTAGATCACGTGACTTCCACCCTGACGGTGGAAGTCACGTGATCTATAAATAGTCATAATAGTCATAATAGTCAATTTATTGGTATCAAAGTCATACAAGTCAAAACATATTAATTAATATTATTCACAAAGTATTGTATAGGTAGGTATACCTATGTGCATGTTTATATAATATTTAAATTATAACATTATTCATAAAAGTGAAAATAATATTTTAAAATCATTAAGTATATAATTTTACATTCCAAGAATTCTTTGTAGCTATAGAAAGCTCTCTCGACAAGCCAAGATTTCAGCTTAGTTTTGAATATCATTAAACTGGGTGCATTTCTAATTGTAATTGGTAAATTAGCAATTGGATTTGTATGGTTGGATCATACATGGTTGCCTGGAAGATATCGCTGTGTAGCGATATAAGACCGCCATATTTGTACATATTTTGTTTAACTGTTCCATCAATTTCATTTACGTGTTTTTGTTGGTGTAGGTAAAATATTGAATTTTTTGCCTATCCATCTATCTTAACATTTTTTAACCGACTTCAAAAAAAGAAGGAGGTTCTGTATTCTGTTTAACATTTTAGTTTAGTTAGAAATTGTAAACAGCGTGCTCAAAATAATTTGCGACTGCGAATTTGGCACCGATTTCAAAAACTAAATAGTTATACCCAGATTTATTAGAAAATTATTTTGGGCTTTTCAGTGGCTTTATTTTTTGAAGGCGGTTCCCTTTTTTAAAAAACGAAATTGGAATTTCCATGTGTTTTGATTGGAATTTATTTTATTTTATTTTTAATTAATTTCGTTTCATTTAAGCGACCGAATGGTTCCTGCAACGATCGCTAATATGTGATATGGCTGCGTCTCACTATGGCCGGTAATTTCGCCATATACTTGTACCCTTCAAACTGAAACAGTATAAATATTTCAATCCACGAAGGCGCGCCCCACTCTATCAAAATCGCTTATGTTGCATCCGATTCGTATGGAGTTTGACAAAGTGGGGCGCGTTATCATTAAAATATCTATAATCGGTTGTAATCACTACTTCTCAGTTCACATCACAGCAGAATATTTCATACCTGCGGTGGTACCTACTTATTCGGGCACGCTGCAAGAAACTTCCCCATGGCGAAAAAAAATTGCAAATCTGAAAAACAAGTGGTCAGGGTCGACCTACGTTATTCATGGGCAAACACACCGCACATCGTAAAGGTCTGAAACTTTATGGCGGTCACCGCAAGCCAATAAAAGCACGTCCAAATTGCAAATTAGAATTTAAATATTTCATGACGTAAGTATAGCCATTTTCGGAGACTGCGTGGGCTGAGGTTTATTGCAATAAAGGACAAAGAGCTGGGAGTTAATTATTGTAATGATAATTAAAACTAGAGGTGAGTAACCGATAATGCTCACATAAACCGAGTTTAAACTACGTAGACTGAAAATATTAACCATAATTTCCATCGGAGGTTTTTGACGAACATTTTTTGTTCTTTCATCAGATTTCATCAGATCTTTCTTTCCACGCACATGCAAACTATGGAACCAGCTACCAGCCCAGCAGCAATGTTCCTTCATCGCTGTAACATAAGGTTATTCATAGGGTATATAAAAAACTATATACTACATAAACTAATTTCAATGCATTTCAAATTCCCCTGTTGCTGCAATAATGTCGCTTAATATCAGGTGTCGGTCATCGTTTATCATCAGTTGAAATCATCATAATATTATTATTATACTCACCTTTAAATAGAACATTAGTTTATTGTTAGCAGACTAGTTATAGCAGTTGGCTTTTGTCTTTAATTTTCACACTATTTCCTTTTTTTTACTGCGATCTCACCTGTTGGTAAGTGAAAACGCAGCCGAAGATGTTATCGTACCACCTTCAAAACGGTAAGTAAATCCCACCCCTACCGGTTTCTATACATGATATTTCCTTGTGCGGCGGTAACTAGCCACGTCAGAAGCCTCCCACTGGACTAGATCGGAGCCAATTCAGAAATTATAAAATTCTTAAGAGGCCCGTGGCGTGAATCGAACCCGCGACCTCCCACTAGAATGCGAGCGCGCGCCACTGCGCCAGGGTGTCGTCAAACGTTGCCAACCGCACGATATCGCGTAATTGAGTTCGCGATATCGTGTGACGAGTTTACTTTAGGTTCACGGGTAAGGAAAATATGAAAATGTCGGCATGTCAAAGAAAAACTCATTTATTTATAGTTCATACATTTTCTTGTTACTTTTACATAACATACTTACCTTTAGAGAGCTAAAAATTATTCTAATTTATTTTTAATTATTTTCACCATTCAAAATAATCAATATGTGCGCAAGAGTTGATGTTGCCGCAATGCCTCCTGTCAGTTAGAGCGGGACAGTCGCGGCCCTTCTTCCTTCTCTGTCTGATCACGGTGCGATGGCGGTACTTGTTACCAAAGCCGCAGGTGACGGAGCAAGGGGACCAGGCTGACCACTCTGATACGAGGCAGTCGTCAGCTGGAAGCAAGTAAGGAAATTATGATACACTCGTTCGCAGAAGCTTTTCCGATGACTTCCCTTCCCGCTTCATATGGCCGCTACCCTAGTCGGATGAACTGGGAGGAGAAGTCATGGGCATAACTTCTGTGAACGGGTTATAATATCAATATCATCATCGTTGCAGCCAACTTGAGCTAGGGGGAAAATTTCTTCAAAAAGATGGTTTGTTTCTTGATTTGTTCAGCTACTTAGCACAAACTAAAAAAAGAACGAGCCTTACATCAGCCGCATATTATGATGAATAATACCTGTACCTACACTATGTTAGCCAATAGTATCGTGGTACCAGCCTTGCGCAAAATGGCACCGCGCGCGCTCAATGGTCAAAATAGCAGAGCGCTTCCTCTGATTTCTATTAACATTTTCGTCCATTTTCGAAAATTACTCGCTAAGAAATATTACTTTATGACTGTATATAAAATATAGCTTCCACGTCGCAGTATTCTATAGATGATATCGATCACTCGACACATTCTCCTATATACGAGTATATCGATCCGTTACGCAAATAATCACAGAATTCCGAAACCTAAATATGCACCCATTCTCCTTTGAATTTAAGGACATAAATTTGTGAAAAACCTTTGTCAAGGGCTCGACTCATTTTAGAAACAATTCGGAGTCCATCCTATAGCCATGAGTTTGTCGACAGACAACGTATGCGTAATATCCATTGAGTTTTAATTAATTACTTACGTAGGATCCTGTTAACAGCATGGTGTAGTCGAGATCTGAAATGCCTGGGAAGATGTTTGCCAAGTCCTAGCTTCTTGCCGTTAGCCACCGCTAAAACTACGTCATCCATATTTTGGAGACCCGGGTCGAATTCTTGGACAGTGGTTGTTCTAAAAAAAAACCCGATAGGTGGTTGAATTCCCATGAAGAAAAATGCTTACGATTACTAGTGACTACTGAGAATTCACAGGCTACATAAATCCCTGAAGACATTATGGAGTATTTAAAGGCATATCAGTTTTTTGACAATGTCATCTTTCATCGGGAATCGAGTAGCAAGAGCAAGTGAGTGATTAAGCCAAAAATGCCGTTTGCTTGCTCCGTATCTAGGTGAAAGATCCTGGGTTCTATTATCCACAAAAGCCAGTTAAGATCTTTTAAATATCCAAAACAGGTTTGGGTCTTATTTGGTGGGAAACTTCTGCTGCAGTTGGTAAACCTGTACTGTAACCCAGCAGTCTATTTAGCGCTTGGGTATGGTTTTGAATAAGAATGCACGTAACACCTACCTGACAGGAGCTTGAGTCACAACAATAACATTGTTGTCCTGTTCATTGTATCTCACTGTGGGGACAGGATCTTCTTCCAGATCTCTCAACGCCTCTACCGCACTCCTCGTGGTTATATCTCTTGGAATCGGCTCATATTCCTCCACTAAGTTGACCTTCCTACGTGGCGAGCCTTTGCGTTTGTCCTTCCTTTTAAGGCTTAGTAGTAATTCTTTACGTGCCATATCGTTCAGCTCTTTAGACGTATATTCTTTTACCTGAAAAGTAGATTATGTATTTTTATCCTAGTTACTATTAAGCACCAAAGTACTCATCAAGACAAATCAGACGAGTCTAAACTCGATTGGGTTATAACTTTTAATTACTGAGTTCCTGTGATGGTCATCTTTGAGCTCCATCATCAGAGCCTGGTCACCATTTAGTACTAGTCGAGATGGTTCCATCGAGTTATATAAGTTCCTATGGCCACGTTCCGGTTCCATCATCAGATCAGCTGCATATAATATCATAATAATTTTCATTGTCGTCCAATTTACACATGCATGCAAAACTTCAGCTCAATCTGTAACCGCGAATTGGATCAAAATGAACTTGCAAGATTTGACCGACTAACAAACAAACATCGGGGCAGATGAAACTAAATAAGAGCTTGTAAAAAAATGCATAGATGAGATATATGGCTAGAGCTGCCAAACGGGTTCAGAAAGAAGAAGGGGATTGAATTACCTTTGAAAACTTAATTTTAGCAATAGCTGGCAGTTCCCTCAAGAGTGGGTAGTAGAAACCAGCTGCAGGATGGTTCGGGCGACGAGGGCCGTGCTTCGTGACAGGATCAGGGGGCGTAGTCTTCCAGCGAGGAGCTGTGAAGGTGAGGCCACTTGCTGCACCAGCGTCTAACGGCTCCAGCTAAAAAATTAACCCATATCAAAAATTTTATCGAGGTACAGTATTCCAAAGTTAGGTATTGAAAAAAAATGGTTCATATTTTCATCATCATCAACTGATGCCCATGATTTTTGTCTCACACAAAAGAGGGATTTTAAGACTAGTCCATGCACAACATTTCACAGACTGTACTGGGTCTGTCACTCTGAGACATTTGGCCCAGTAATCATGTCAGCTTACAGGTGCGTATTAAACCGAAACACAATTAGGTACTGTTTTACAGTAGAATACTAAGCTTTAACCTGACACCATCACCAGTAACTTGTTATTATTATCAGCACGTTCATTAACAAGAATCTCTTCACCAAGAGTCAAGAATGATCTCTTTCTTGTGGTTATGTTAAAATCAAACATTGTTTTGCTGTGCCCAATAATTTCACATATTTTTGTCATAATTTTCATCGACCGCGCATGTTCAATGAGATCTTACGTCCAGTGTAATTTGGTCCACCCACGATGCGTCGACGCAAAGATCCAGGCTGTCCACTCCAACGAACCAATCGGGTGACGGGATGAGGCGGCATATCACTGAAATCTGGAAAATATAAGTTGATTTGTTGTCACAAAAATTAAAATATCCAAGCGTAAGCGTATGTTTTTTCTTCTTCTCTAATATAGAAAGTTCTCATGTAACAGTGTTTGTTAATACTCCGTCACCGAAAACGACTCGACTGATTTTTGAATTTTTTTATGGAGAAATATAAATAATTGTATTAAGGCCCTTATTTTTGTATAGTTTGCCGGATTACCTAGTATGATCTATAGAAAAATTACTTTGTGGGACGCTTCGGCCCCGGCAGGTTGCCGGCAAAAATGTACCAACTGTTATACTGTAAAGATGTACTTAAGGGGTTTATTAACCCCTTCCAATCTGCGATAGCATCTTCAGTTATCATCAAGTAAAATCGAAGAAAAGTAAGTACTAACTTGTGATGAATAAAAAAATAGTACATTCTCACCAAACTATGTTCTCCATCAACAAACACCATGTTCTCCGTTTCCCCAATCCCCGCGCCGACGGCTGGGGCTGAGAACTGGTCGTACACCATCTGCTCGTCTTCGCCTTCTTGCACCAGCTCATCCAACTTGCCGAACTGAGCAAAGCTACGAACAGACTCCCTCGCCACTTCACCGATATGGTACAGGCGGTAGGAGCTGTTGTGAGATTGACCTAAAAAAAACTCTCATATGAGCTAAAACCAGGCTGAATAAACAGACAGACGGTTGGACGGACAGCGGAGTCTTTGAAATAGGGTCTAGTTTTTACCTTGGGGTATGGAATCCTAAAAATAACATGCTACCTTATGAGTTAACAGTCGCCTAAGTATTTTAGCTATTTTGGCACCGAAAATACATAATTCAACTGGGTGAATGACCCTGTCTATTATTAGGAAAACTAAAGACGTTGCATCTTGTATTATTATATGAGTCAGTAACATCCGGTCGCTGTTATCTTCATTATCACTTCAGTATGATTGCAGAGTGTAGATAATAATCTAAAGTTTTCAGTTGACGCAGTTAAGAAGTTGTAGTAACTTCAACTGCTTCAATTAAAAACTCCATATAGGTAATAATATTGCTATATTCACTATCACGAAACCCTTCAATTCCGCGAATCCAAAGGGTTCGTTTATAACACTGTTAGAAACTGTTTTACACGGAAATCCGTGTAAAACGTTTCATGAAAAAAATTGTAAAGGAGGTAGAATTAAAAATAGAAAAGAAGAAATTGTAAATAGGACGAAATTTATGAAGTCTTTTTTGTGACAAAATGACGGTCAAAGTAGCAATTTCGATATTTCACGTAAAATTCAAAGAGAGCCATATTTTAATGAACATAATGAGGGTAGGTGCTAATATATCATACTTCCTCACAATCACGGTAATGTAGCAGCGCTCGATTTTATAGCGGTAATTAATTTCGGAATATGGCGACATTTGGTGCAATTGGGCATGATTTAGACGCTCCTGGTTGAACAGTTTTAGGAAATTCTAAGTTTATTAATGTTCTAAAGCTGCTGCATACAGCTGATTCAAAGTATTTTGATTCATAATTTACTAAATGAACATAATACTTTTGTAGAGAATTTATAGAGAACTATAAAATACATACTACTATGATAATACTTAATTTAAAAAGTCAGACACAAAAGGGCATAGGGAAGAGATGCCTTTGTATGTAGTGATGTAACCAAAGAGCAAATCAAGATTTTTAGCCTCTTGTTCCTAGAGCTCTAGGTACTATTACGTACTATTTTATAAAGTAGATCAAACGTTGCTTCAGCTTGATACTGTAAACTTAAATAACATAAAAAAATCTAATTTTCTTCCGCCTTTTTTTACCAGACAGCCAAGGAAGGGTTGTGTTTTTTTATAGAAAACGGACAAAAGGAAATTATCCTTTTCACAACGACTTTCAGAGGCGTCGTGTCCGAGGATTTGTATCGTATCGACTATCGGGTAATTCAATATCACATTAATATAATAGAGGCGACTCGGTACCCCGGTCACATAGCAACCGTCTGGGACTCATATTATAAAGATCTTTCAGTATGGGCGAGGGAGTGATACCAACCTTTAGCAGTCAACACCCTTTGTTAGGGTCAGAGAGCTACTTAGCGATAAAGCCGCCTTTTATAATAGTTATAGTCAGCGCTGTGGTCAGCGCTGTGTGCTCCCATGCTTATATGGGGCACACAGCACCATGCTGAGTTGGAGCCTTTTTCTGGGTTGTGCCACATGTGACAGGCGGTGTCTGGTGCTTCCGCCACTTGGGCAATTATTGGTTTTTGTTGCCCGAGTGGGCGAAGCTTCAGGCATCGTTTTAGTACGTACCTAAGTAATTTATGTTTTGGCCACGTGGCATAATTATTGGAAATAAATGTTTTTCTTTCTTTCTTCTTTCTTTAATATGTCTTATTAAAGAAAGAAGAAAGAAGCACAGACTCCAGGAGCCGAACCATCATCTCTTATAGCAGTCTCAGAATACAGAATAAACTCTGTATTCTGAGATAGCAGTATTGTAATATTGTTTTGACATATTCAAGCAATGTAATAATAGTGCTATAAGAAATGGTGGTAAGGCCCCATATCACCAAATCCCTAAAACCAAGCTGGTAGGTGCTGTGAATATCAGAATACCCATCTCAACGGGGGGAAGTCAAAAAACGTACCTATTTCCCTTTCGCATTACTACAATTGGCTATTAAGCTATCTAGATCCAATACCCCTTATCTTAAAGCAAGTACCCACTTACAGCAGACGCTGCGATGTACCTACCTGCCCTAGCTCGAGATTGTAATTCTCACTGTGTTCTCACTAACGACGACGATTTTCGAGTTTCGAAAATCTTTTCAACTCACACTAAATTGAATCTTATCACATAATCTATGGGTTATTCGTTTCTCTGTTTTTTATCATGCCTTCTTAAAATAATTATAAATGTGAATGTAAGTTGGTTTGTTACACTTTCACGCCTAAACCACTGAACCAATTATGATAATATTTGGTACACACTGAAGCTTAGAAAATGACATTAGGACATACTTTTTGTAACGGACTTTTTGTAACGGAAAAATACATAATTTTCTTTGATTGTTTAAAAATTCCGAATTTTCTACAGTAATTTATACCGACAGCGAAAGATTGCTTAGAAAACTTTCTTGAAAGGAGACATAGAGGTCAGGATAGCCAGCGGGAACGGGAAATTCACATTTCCATCGAGATTTGTTAAAAACTGAATTTCACGCAGGCGGAGCTAATTTGCAATTAAATTTCATATAAGAATCCCATTAGAAGCTATCCTATAAATCTACCTAAGTATAGGATGTTTAATATGCAAAGATGCAGGCTGCCTGAATCGAGCGTTTTCGAAATATTAGGAAGTGTTTTTGTAATCGTATTAGGGGTACAGGTAGAATGGTCCCTGATAATATCGCTCTTAGTCCAAAGGTTGAAGGAAATACAAATAAATACAGTTTTATCTCAGTCGAGTTAGATTAATCGCACATTACACAATCGCACCACTTGCACGTTTGATCCATCATGCGTTTTAACTTACTGGAATGTTGCCACAAAAAAATGCATGGGGATGTATAGTCTCAAAATCACTAATAAGAATAATAATAGATGGCATAAGAATTGAAATGAAATAGATCTCTTGCAAATAAAATTCTTTGAAAAATGATTTATTTTAAATTCAGCCCGTGGTGAACATGTCTCGAAAACCTAGCGTGAACGCGTTATAATGTGCGCTCATCTTTATACCACGAAATGTCATCTAACTTTGGGGATAAAAGAAAAACTTCCTTCTAGTTCCCCTCAAAGACATTCCGAAGCTATTGTCTCCGAGATTGTTCTAATTACATAAATATTCCCTATATACAACGATATGGAAGAAACTGACTGTCTATGGATATACAATAATAATTTACCTTGGATTTTGAATTTTTTTTTCAAAAAAATGGTAGGTAAATTAGGATATTGCAATAACTTGAAACTTAGAAGGGGCCTGGCCGCCTGAGGGCCCCATATTGTACTTGAGCTTTAATTTTGATAAATTAATTTTATTTTATATTATTTAGCAATTTGTACGAGCCATTATCTATAGATTAATATAACTGTAAACCGTATACCGGGTGTAGCAAGCAAATTTTTGAAAATCTTTAAATGCAGTTTTCTTTGTATTCAAAAATTAAGGAATGTTTTCTTTGGCATTACTAAATTCCACCCTGTATAATACGTACCTACACCGCAATGCATCCTTTAGTCAATAAATAAGTCTAAACAAGTCCAAGTTAAGCCGTTATATCGTGCCATGTAATCAATGTTTTCTTTTTTTTAAATCAATTTGTTAATAATAAATAGCAGTTTTAAATAATTTTAGACGAAAAAAAGACAGTAATTGAAATACCGAATGCACAATACAAATATCATGTCATGCATGTAAAGCAGTGAGTCTCTCCTAGTTGAAGGATTAAAGGTTTCCGCAAGGGCGTGTTTTCGACAGACAAAAAATTGCCGACAAAAACTTGTGTAATTGCCGCTTCGTAGAATTTGTTTTCGTTTTTGTCGACAGTAAAATGAATTAGCGGACGTCCCGTCTATTGTCCTTTTTTGATTTCCTCGAAAGACGAATGCGAATTAGATAATGTATTGTTTATAGTATTCATAACCTCTCTAGCTTAGTGAGCTTATCTAGGACGTCTGGGACGTCTCAGGTTCATATAGGTGCATGTTTTTTTCTTTCAAGCAAGCCTAAGCAAATAATCATTTCTGATGATGCTCCGGTGTCGGAGACTAGTCGGCTCATCTATGACGTCTGGAATGCCTCAGGATCATATATTTAGATGTTTGTTTTTTCTTTACAAGCGAGCGTAAGCAAGTGATCATTTTCAGATGATGCTCCGATGCCGGATAAACAAATGTAGAGGAAAATGTTTTTGGAAAATAACAATTGTGAGACACTTTGAGGCGATGGAAACAAATTCGGTTGCAACAGCTAGTAATGCAAGCTCAAATGCAAGCTTTTTTGATATTAGTTGTGCAAAATTAATATAAAATTACAAACCAAAAACAGGTGACCATTGCGCCTTCGGTCGATTCATCGGATAATCCTTCGGGAACGTTTCCTCACTCCACATAAACTTCATAGTGACTTTGTATACAGCCATATCGACATCGCAACCAAAACAAAAGCCTACCCACATAGCTATAAAAAACAAGATGGACGTCACTTGCGGTCGCGCCGCCATCGCGACCGGACGCTTTTATTGTTCAAAACACTTGTTTTATTGCACACTGTTTCGAAATTAGATTTTTAGAGCTTTTTATCATTAATATCGCGGTTCAGTAAACACCAAAATGTTTTATTCCACAGTATTTTTGGTTAGGCACGATTTCCGCGTGCGTGCAACTCGGTTGGAGAGAGATCGTGGACTTTTCTATTTTGGGTTCCTCTTTGCTTTGGGACATAAATAAACGTCGGGTGACGATCCCGTTAGCGAGAGCAAATCTCTGAAACCGTTTTCATTTGCATCCAACTTGAATATAAATAGACTGGAATGGAGTGGGAATTTGGTATTGACTAAAATTTGACTACTGCAATAAAGGACCGAGAGAAAGATTTGATGATGCGAAATAATCGCACTATTTGACCCTTCCTTGTTTCGACGGGGTTGACTCTTGGGAACATTATTTTTCTTTTTGTTTTCCACAATAAAAATAATAAAACTCTTCTGTGCTTTACAGCTTTTCACGGCCAAGGGCTTGAGACGGGCGAAGTCGGAAAAAACTTTAATTTTTACAATTATTTAAGTAGGTAATACATAATTTACTACTTAAATAATTGTAAAAATTAAAGTAGGAGAAGTTGAAATACGCTTTTTTTAAAGCCACAATGAACTGAAGTATCATAAGTAGTCAAGCACCAATTTGAAGACTCTATTTATTTGGATTTCGACTGTAATAAAGATTATTATTTTTCTGTACTTGTGTGTCTCCGTACTTGTTATAAGAACTACCATAACTTAATTCAAAATACAGTTGTAATCGAAAAATCACGTGATCAATTTGTAGATTCGATGTGCCATTCCTATTTTTTTTTTTATTTCGTTCCAGAAGCGTTCCAAAAGCAAATGCCATTCCTTCTTTTTTGAATTTCGTTCCATAAGGCGTTCCAAAAGCAATCATAGGAATAGAATAGATAAGTCATAGGGCTACCATTGCAGTTATCTGTCGGCTTTCACAAAGGGCACCTCATCAATCACAGCCAGACCATCGCATCGCCGGATTGCATCGACCTGCGCGAATTCCGGTGCGTTTCATTACGACACACCGGCGGTAAGACTCTTTTTGTACAGTACGTCGGTTAAGTACGTTAACCTTAGGTACTAAGTGACCCAGCAAACGTTGTTTTGCCATTAGGGATGTAAAAATAGCTTACGACCTTCTCTCAGACCCATCAAACATACCTAGTCAGAAAATTTCATAACAATCGGTAGAGCCGTTTCGGAGAAGTTTGGTAACCAAAATTGGTACGAGATTTTTATATATTAGACTAGCTGATCCAGTAAACGTTGTTTTGCCATTAGGGATATAAATAATAGCTTACGATCTACCAAACGTTGTTTTGCCATTAGGGATATAAATAATAGCTTACGATCTACCGAATATACACAGAAAATTTTATGACAATCTATCGAGCCGTTTCGGAGGAGTTTTTTTAACAAAAATGGGCGGGAGAATTATAGAGATGAAACGCACTGTAAGTATGTACGACTCTTTATTTCAATAACTATTAAAGATATCTTTAATTAAAGATATCTTTAATAGTTATTGAAATAATTGAAATAAAGAGTCGTGACAGATATACAGACAGACAGACAGACAGACAAACAGACAGACAGACAAACAGACAGACAACAAAGTTCTCATACGGGTTACATTTTTTTCTTTTGAGGTACGGAAAGGTGGGTAAGAGTCAGCAACTGTTATAAGTATATCTATTACTAATATTACTTAACTTTAGATACCTACCTAACAATTGAGTTGAAAAGCTAACATAGCTAATATTAAGATTTCCCCCCCCGCGAGGGCAATATAAAGAGGGGCATTATGCACTCGAAACTTGTCTGTTCGAACTTCAATATCCCCTGAGGACGCTTTACACGATCCTCTCGAACGGAATGAGGTAACAGATGAGGACGGAATATTTGAATGGAATTGAATGGAAGCGATTAGATAATACACTCTATCGGATAACTATACCTACCGTTGGCGAGTAGGTAAGGTTGATTAAAATTCATACTACATAAACTTCATTCATACTTAAACTTCATTCATTTAACGGAAGCATAACAATGAAATTGGAATAGTTCTAGGTAATGAACAATTATGTGATTCAAAGTATATATCGATGTTGAAGTATATATGATATTTGAATAATTCAAGGGTTAATCCATGTAAATGTAGATCAATATAGATAATATTATAATGGTTAGTAAACGGCCCATTCGGCGGCCGGACGTGAACATGCACCTTAATGGAGGATTAACAACTTCTTCTTTTTAAATTCCCTTTGGAGAGGGGCTGAAATACCTACTTATAGTGCCACAAACTTTTCTGACTCAGTGGCCACAACTAGAACTAACGTCGCAGCTAGCTGTCAGCTCTGTTGTTATTCACATAATATATTATTTTAGTTTTTAGTTTTATCTGCATAAATAATGCATAAATATTGCTTTAATGATGCGCGAAACATACCTACCACAATCGTCAACAGAGACAACCTCAACGGGCCAGATAAGTTTGTGGCACGTTTGAACCCTTGTAAACTTAGCCTTAAGTTAACTTCTTGTTATCATCCCATGTGACAAATAACTTATTGATGTTTTACAAGAGCCTGTACATTAGACCTATGCGAAATAAGGAATTTAGAGTTTGAGTTTGAACACATATCTTTCGATGTCCTCCTAAATATTGTAGCTGAGTTACAGCCACTTGGGCCCCAGTTTTGGAAACTTTAAAACGTGTTCAGAATTCTTTCAGAGGCACCCGGAAGAGAAATTTAATACATTAACAAAAAGTATTATGAATTTTTATTTACAGCATTTTCGGGTTAAAAATTCAAAGGAACGCGACGTCCATCTTGAAAGTTTTTTAATTTTCACCCGCGGCACGGAAAATTGTTGTTTACTTGAAACTTTGGGAAAAGTATGATTACTACGCAAGAGTAGGTACGCTTAGTACCTGAAATTGCGTAGCATGATCTTCTTTATTAAAATACTGCAGAATTTTTGTAATTAATATAAATTATTATCTAGAATGAAGTTCAGGAATGTAGCGTTGTTTGCCTCAATTGGATCCTTAGATAATTTCTTAGTACTTACATAATCATTCAATGTTTATTAATTTTTTTTTAATTAAAAAATATGAACCAGTGTTCGTCATAAGTCATTTAATAATATTGAAATACAATTGAGGAGGACCATAATATATTTGTCACATACACTGATAAGAAAACTCAGTATATGGGCATCAGAGGGCTGATTCTGTATCGTTCAGTTTGTTAGTTAGTAACCCTCACTGGGTTGTTAACCAAGAAAAAGGATGGAAAAATTCTACTTTTGTATTCTTTTTGCACATTATAGCAACTAGCATGGTATGTTGACATGATACCATACCAACTTAGGTTGGTAACTTGTGCAAAATTAATGCAAAAACAGGATTTTTGGCTCCGTTTTCTTAGTTAACAACCCAGTGAGGGTTACTAACTGTCTAACTGAACGATACAGAATCAGCCCACAGAACAATTTACGTAAATCTTATTCGTACAAGCAAACAGTAGCGCCATTTTTCAAAATTCTATAGGTGGCTGATGAACGAACTACGGCGTGGGATTACTGTTGGTGACAAAACAAGCATTTTGGCTTCGATACGCTAGCGACATTTGTTTCATATGTCTAGTCATACAGATGTTGAAATTTTTGTTTGTAATGCGTGTGAAACTCAGAAAAGTGAAAATTGCAACAAAGTAATCAGAAATGTCAACTTTACACATAACTTGCCCGATGTTTCGCGTCGCCCACCAAGGCGTGCAAGTTAAAATGAATTCTGAATAACCGTTGTCATTATTAAGGATAACTACAAACTGAGCAATTGAATTATTGATTTTATTAAATAAATTGAATTTTCATGTACCTAGACGACTTTTATGCAAAACTATTTTTTGTTGATTTTTCAAGCATTTATAATTTTTTTACATTAAATTATTTCTTTATTTCTTTGCATACATGACCACATAATCCACACAACACACAGTCAAAATGCCCTGTCAGGGCGCGGCAAATAATACTTAATCTAAACATTTTTTCCCCACATAAAAGTAATTTTTACATTAATAATACAAAATAATCGAATGAAAATAAATTATTAAAAATAAATGTAACCAGTACCTACCTAAAATGCGTGCCGGAGACAATGAAAAATTAGACTTCCTGTATAGTCTGTTCAGGGTAATCTCAGAAACCCCTGTATGGATTGTCACACGGTTTTTACCAATAATTAAAAAGGAATAACTGTACATAAACATTCTGTAAAGATAAACCATTCTGCTTATGATATTTTTGTGAATTAGGTCGCCCCTTCTGAGCGTACCTAGATCTACCTACGCTGCGCAAACTATTACAGTTACATTACGAATATGAATGTTTTTTTAAATACTATTAAATAATAAGGTTTTTTCCGAGGCTTCCTTTTTCCGTCATTGTACCGTCGATTTTTCCGGGATAAAAAATTATTGCAGGCCAATGTAAAGCAGTGGCAAGAAGTAAATTGTAGAAATTCAAACCGACCTTGTGGGCTATCCCTCACTTAAAGAAGGTAAATTTATTTTTTTACCTCAATTCCCGGATTACGATCAATAACACCAACTTTATCGCTCAGTTTGCAAGAAGCCCTAAATATCGGGCAGTATTAAATATTCGCGCTGAGTGTGCCGGCACGGCGCACGGGCTGGTGGGCTGGGTCGTGCGATGACTAGGAATTTCATATTTAATATCGCACTCCAGCCTCTCTCATTCTGAGAAGGGAGGCTTTACAATTCTAACGCTGGCTGTTTACAGTGCTATTGTAAAGATTTTTTTCTTAGGCCCTCTTCCGCCTACTTATTTCACAAGAATAGAGGGGTTTCGGCCCAAATAGCCCGCGAAATTCAAATTTTATTTAGTTTTTCGCTTATAGTAGGCTAATTATGCATAAATACTTATGGGAATGAATTTTGCGAGCAACACGTTTATACTAAAAACTTTGCTCATAAATTCTCATTCACCCCATTTTGATTCTCGAAAGATTATTTTCTGCAGTTTCCCAGATTTGGAGCTATCGGGAACCAATATGAAGGAAATGAGTATTGTTGACCAAAGTTATTATGAAACACGTGTAAATGCATAAACGTTATGCGCGCAAAATTTATTTCTATGTATGATTAGTCAACTATTTGTGAAAAGCTAAGTAATTTTTGAATTTTCTCACCCAGATGATAGCTACCCAACCTTAAAAAGACATTTCTTTACCTGGGGTGAACCTACCACCATCTCTTAAAGCAGTTTTATTGTAATACTAGCTGTTGCCCGCGGCTCCGCTCGCGTGAATTTAGGTTTTTCACTACTACTGCGGGAACCATCGCTTTTTCCGGGATAAAAAGTACCTCGGCATCGCCCGCGTGATATTCGGCTTCTTCATGCGCGTGAGATTCAGTGTTATGCCGAGTTTCACGACTCTTTAAACTTCAAAAACACGGGACTTTCATACAAACTCCCGACCCCTATTTCACTCCCTTAGGGAAGGATTTTCTCAAAACCGTTTCTTAACTGACAACTACCCATTAGAAAGAACCTACTTTCCAAATTTCAAGTCAACAGTAACAATATTAAAATTTTCACATAAAAACTTTCATCCCCTATTTTACCACCCTTAAAGGGGAATTTTCCAAAACGACTTATACAAATTTTTAATATCTGAAGCTGATAACCTAAATGACGATTTTCACGTCTCTAACTTCAAAAACACGGGACTTTCATATAAACTTCCAACCCCTATTTCACCCCCTTAGAGGCGTAGTTTCTCAAAATCGTTTCTTAGCTGACACCTACCCATTACAAAGAACTTACTTTTCAAATTTCAACTTTGTAGGCTTTATACTTCCTGAGATATCGTGATTAGTCACTGAGTGAGTGAGTGGTAACTCTCTTTTATATATATATAGAAGATTGTTTTAACATTTTCATACAATGTCAGTATGTTACAAATGGTGGTAAGGCCCCTGAAGGCACCAATAGTAGTGTTATTATCACGCTGCAGACTCGGTCATAAAATCATTCGAGTGTTTCGCTTTTGTTGTAGAACACCAAAAGCGAAACACTTGGATGATTTATGACCGAGTCTGCAGCGAGATAATGACACTACTATAGTGCAAAGTACTTGGTGGTGGATGATGAGGTGAGTTGATCACTTATCTTTGTCACGCACTATTTTTATAATGAAACACTTAAATGTCATCCAAAAGGGAGCTCTCCAAAAGTATTGAAAGGAAATGGACTCCAAGTTCTATGGAAGTGAAAGAAAGTTTGCAAACTTTCCTTGTTATTGAGTTGGTAGTGTTTGGGGTTGTCTTTTTCCGGAACTTACACTATAATATAGTATACATATTTTGTCTGGCATGTTGGTCGTGAACCAGATATTATTATTATCGTGATACTAAATATTCAGAGAAGGTATTACACAACAAATATGTAACGATTTTAGTCTTACCTATGATTTTAATTTTATACGATATCACGATAAAATACGTCGAAATATTGGGAATTGGAACAAAGAATCGGCAATTTTTAATGAAGTCGTCCATTTTATCGGGTATTTACCTTTTACCTATATGTACCTATATTCGAAAGTATTTATAAATGAAAGTAAATAGGTAAGTACCTACCTATATTTATTCTCTTTACCCTTCAGATTACTCCTATATGAGTGAGTATTTTCTTAACTACATCAATGTTTTTCTTTTCGGAGTAACTAAATAAATTATTCAAATAAAAAAATACACTAATATACGTTATATCAAAGGCTGGTTTTTATGTCGGTGATATTTTACGAAAATCGACTGCTAATACATTATTACGGCACAGCCTCCGCCAACGCGTATGCTAAGCGGTGTACAAAATAAATGAGATTTTTTCATGAATAAATTGTGAAAGTTACAAGCGAGGCAATAATTTATTCAAAAGTCATAAAATATATCTACGATTTTATTTCACGTACGTTTTATGGGTCCTGAGCCTATCTCGACTCAAAACGTTGCAAACATAACCCAGGGGTTAACATCTCAAATTTTTTATGTCCATCAATCTCAAAATGAGAGAGGGGTTTGGCCGTGGCTAGTTGCCACCCTACCAGCAAAGACGCACCGCCAAGCGATTTAGCGTTCCGGTGCGATGCTTGTGGAAACCGTTGGGGTAAATTTACTTACCCTTCCAAGTTAGTACGATAACATCTTAGGCTGCATCATCACTTTCCATCAGGTTGAGATCGCAGTCAAGTACTAACTTGTATACAATAAATAAAAAAATAGCCCACTTCGCTGGCCAATTGTGGATTGGCCTTTTAAAGCATTGTGAGGAACTCTCAATCATGCAGTTCTTCTAGCTGTTTTCCATCACTCGCTTTAAGTGATATAGTTTACTACAACGCACATAGACACAGGTCTGAAAAGTCAGATGTTCATACGCGGGAATCGAACCCTCGACCTGGGATGGTTATAGCTAAAGGTCTGAAAAGGCGACACCTAACTCTAGCGATTTCCGTTTGCAGCATTGAGTTTAACTTGGACAAGTTAAATTTATATATTGCTTCTTATATTAGGGAAAACGCGTATGTGCAACGGTGGGATGATGATAATTTGAAGCAAACCAATACCTAGGTATCCACTTTTTTATTATTCCAGCAAGATTGCCACTGAAACTGATCACTCCGAATGATTGCAAGTATGCGCCCACTAGCAATCATTTACTCAGTTTCAGGCTTCGTCTAATCCATATCCCCTAATTATCGCCCTAGTATAGGACTAGTCTATCAAGTTTGTTCACTCGTGTCAAGAAAAAAGTATAGTGTGAACATGGGAAATCTTCACATCTTCCATCTTCAAAATATACTTTTTTCTTGACACGAGTGTGTGCGTTGACTATTCAATAATAGTTAAAGAAAGCCTGCGGTGCTAGACAAAGTCACAAGCGTTTGGCGTTAACGCTAGTCGACAAAAATGTATGGACAAAACAAATGACTGTAGAAAAACCACGATAATAATTACTAAACACGCTGTGTTTGAATAATAATTAACTACGCTAACTTGAACGCTCGCTGGCGTTCTCGCGGACCTTGTAGATAACTTTAGCGTACTTCGCTTGACAATTGACAGCCGACAGTATCAAACACAGCGTGTTTAGTAATTATTATCGTGGTTTTTCTACAGTCATTTGTTTTGTCCATACATTTTTGTCGACTAGCGTTAACGCCAAACGCTTGTGACTTTGTCTAGCCCCGCAGGAAATTGTCATTTTATCAATTCGTAAGATTGCAAACGATTGCATTTATCGAATCGTAAGATTCGTGAGGTCGCAACCTTCTCTTAACTACAAACTACTTGTATGCTTACTTTAAAGAAAGAGAAGATACTTTTTCAATCAATCAATCAAATCATTAATTTTGCATGAATATGGGTCACATAATTGGTCTTAAATATAATTAATACAAGTACAACATATTCTGCCAAATTGGCGTGCAAAAGATACGAGAGAGGCTAGGTGTACATACCTATTTGAGGTAATTTAAAATTAATTATTATGTTCGTTCTCAAGAGATGTAAAATAAAAATACTACAATTCGTCACAACATATAAATTACATAATAATGAATGTCAGGAAAAAAAACGATATAAATGCGTCTCAATTTAAAAAAGAAGTCGTCCACGTCATATACGGTTTCTGCATTAAGTCGATTGAAAATATGGCTCCTTATACTTAGCGATATACATTGTACCTTACAGAACAGTTAAGCAGACATATCTCACTGAAATTAGGAAACCAAAGGGTATGTTACAAACACATCACACCTACAATCTAAACTGCGACGCAAACATTCAAAGTGTTTGAAAGGAGAATAATCTTGAAACTTTACACATGAGTGGGGCTCGTGTTAATTCACGGGACATCAAACAATTATTTTGCAAGTTTCTGAACGCACCCCCTGTCATTCTAAACATGTTGAAACAAAGGGTTAACTCCGCAACTTATACGTGGACGGGTAGTGCCATGAGGTTAGCGAGATAGCGTGTAGCGATACGAAGACAATATATTATCCAGTGGAATAAGACCGACAAGATACAGGCTTAATTTAAAGGTAAGCCCAATAGATTAAGGTAACGAAGGATACTAGGAACTTCAGTAACTTACAAGCGTAGACAGATTGACCACGGACCTTCCCAACCCGAAAAGTTCGGCTCCCTGAAGTTTTGTAGAAGTATAGTTACACAGGAGATGTGTTCTGCAGTCTTCTCAGCAAACTAGCACCGAACATTATTAGTAAGAAGGAGGCAGTCACAGCCTCTCGCCACTGTATTAACCCAGAGCGCCGAGCGTGACAGTGTAGTGTTATTATCTCGCTGCAGGCTCGGTCATAAATCATTCGAGTGTTTCGCTTTGTTGTTCTGCAATAATGTACAACTCAACAAAGAACAACAAAAGCGTAACACTCGAATGATTTATGACCGAGTCTGCAGCGAGATAATAACACTACTATAGTCAAGAGCTGCCACCTGTCGCCGTGCTTGTCAGTCGCGTTGCGGCTACCTACGGATAGCTTAACTTTTTTTTAACACTATCTTCACTCAAAAAATACAAATGGTATGCTGATAGCGCTGATGCTCCGGTAGGCAATATACCTCAGCATTCTATGTGTATGTAATTAAATCATGCTATTTGTACTGAGTGGGGTTTGTCAAGAGTGAAAACACGTCTATGTGACAGTACGCAAAACGTACGGATGTATAGACAGCAGAATGTACAGCTCCTGACTACTAGGATGGCCAGAACCGGCCCTGTGAAAACCAGTCTTATAAACAAATCACCACAGATGTCAGATGTCACTATAGATATTTGCTAACTGATAAAACGTGTCTGAACGCTGATCCGCTATTGGTTAAGTAACATAATTCGACCCTTACCACTACTCTCGGTCTAAGTGCTGTAGAAGTTCGTACAAACTCAACTATCTTGTAATTTGGGAGGACACTTCGGTAATCTCACTACAGAATTCCTTCGCCTCTACTCGACGACGGCTTCAAACTCCGGGGATTTATTAATCCACTACGCTTAGCTTGCAGTTTTGTCCACTATAATACCTCTATTATCTGTCTCAACTGCGCCCAAAAGGCACAAGAGTGTGGATTAACTGTTTTGAGGTCTGAGCCATAATATTGTTAAGAGCCGGGGGTCGGGATTGGAAGAATACACGGAGTCTTAAAGAGTCTCTCGAACTTTTAATCGAAGATAAAGCGTACCGTACAAAAGTCGGGTGTCTCGGAGCACTCGAGGACTACACAATCCACGAACACAATGTCTCTGGTCTAGCTATATAGCACTTGCATTCAATAATAGTCTTTTTTTCACTTTTCTTTTCAGTCTCGCATTTTTCACTCTAACTTTTTTGTATACACAACACCATGACAACCATAAAAAACCGAACATGTCTAAATTTCAAACATCTAATTTATTTTTCTATTATTCTGCTAGCGATCGAAAAGTTCTCTCTAAACTGTCATTAATTTCCTACGATTAATTTCCTAGTATTTGCCTTAGTCCGTGACACTGCCCCCTCCTAAGACATGCTCGTCTCGAGCATCGTTATCTCCGTGGTATCTAGCTAAACGATCTATATGGACAATTTTTGCTGGACTTCTTGGCGTGCGTTGTATCCGAAAGGTAACATCGTTGATTTTAGTAATCACCTTATAAGGACCTTCCCAGCTTCGTTGTAGCTTGGGAGATCTTCCTTTTCTTCTTACAGGATTGTGCAACCATACTAGCGACCCTTCCTCAAAACACGAATTGGTCGCCTTCCGATCATAACGTGTCTTCATGCGTTCACTAGCCTGAAGACCTGCGGCCCTTATTTGTTCATGCACATCCAACATCTTAGTCCGCAAATCATTAGCGTAGTCGGTGACATTTCTAGGCGTGTCTGGAGGACAACCGCTCAGCAGATCAGCTGGTAGTCTTAACTCTCTTCCAAAGTTTGCAAATGCGGGGGTTACTGTGATGCTTTCATGAATAGCAGTGCGATATGACAGTAGAAATAGTGGTATATATTCGTCCCAATCATTCTGATGGCCGTCCACTACTTTAGCAAGGTGCCTTTCCAAGGTCTGGTTAAACCTCTCCACCATTCCATCTGATTGTGGGTGATACGGGGTGGTCCGAGTTTTATGTATACCCATTATCTTACAAACTTCTTGAAATACCTGTGATTCGAAGTTCCGCCCCTGATCACTATGGATTTCCAGTGGGGCTCCAAATCTACAGAAGACTTCATTGACCAACTTATTAGCCACAGTGATTGCTTCTTGATTCGGAATGGCAAACACCTCGGGCCATTTCGTAAAGTAATCCATTACCACAAGGATGTACCGATTGCCCAACTTTGTGATCGGAAATGGCCCTGCTACATCCAGAGCGATTCTTTCCCACGGAGCTCCAATATTGTATAGCCTCATTGCCCCCTTGCTTCTAGTCTGCGGCCCTTTGACAGATGCACAGCTTACACATTTTCGACACCAATCTTCGACATCTTCACGACAATGTAACCAATAAAATCGATCTCGAATCTTAGTAAGTGTTCGTTTAACCCCCAAATGTCCACCGGATGCACCGTCATGATAAGCGCGCAGCACTTCTTTTACTTTTACTCTGGGGACGACTATTTGCAAATGACAATAATTGTTCATGCGCGTAGTCTCCCATTTTCTACATAATACTCCATTATGTAAAGTCAAGCTCTTCCATTGCGCCCAAAGACTTTTTGTGCCTGTGCTATATTGTGCTACATCAGACCATTCAGGTTTCGAAGTACCATTCCGCAACCATTCCAGGATTGGACGAATATCTCCGTCATCCTCTTGCGCCTTTTTCATGGCGTCATCGCTCCACTGGTCATCGACCGAATCCGTCCGAATAACTTTCACAGGTACTACTTCCTTTGCCTCCTGTCTTTGACAGTGTTTACAATTCTCAGCACATGGTCGTCGAGACAAAGCATCGGCATTACCATGACTTCTTCCTTCACGATGTTCTATCTCAAAATCGAATTCTTGCAACTGCTCAATCCATCTCGCTACTTGTCCCTCTGGGTTCCGGAATTCTAATAACCACTTCAAGGCAGCGTGGTCAGTCCTCACCAAAAATTTACGACCAATGAGATATTTCTTGAAGTGCTGTAAAGTCTTTACTACAGCAAGTAATTCTCTCCGAGTAACGCAATAATTTTTCTCCGTATTGGATAGTGACTTACTAAAGTAGGCGATCACATTCTCTTGATTATTCTTTTGCTGGGACAACACTCCTCCAATTGCCTTATTGCTCGCGTCAGCATCAACTATGAATTTCCCCTCTGGGTCAGGGTATCCAAGAATTGGTGCCTCACAAAGATGTTTCTTCAGTTTCTCAAAAGCTTGTTGGCAATCTTCGTCCCATATAAAGGGCCTTTTTTCCTCATTAAGGCGATGCAAAGGCTTAGCTATATCGGAGAACCCCTTCACAAATCGACGGTAATAAGAGCATAGTCCTAAAAATGCTCTAACCTGTGTCTTATCCTTTGGATCAGGCCAGTCCTTGACAGCACTAATTTTAGCTGGATCCGTTGCAATTCCATCTTTCGATATGACATGTCCCAAATAACCCACTTGATGCCTGAAGAGTAAGCACTTCTTTGCACTTAACTTCAAATTAGCTCCACGTAATTTATTGAAAACTGCTTCGAGTTTCTTAAGATGATCTTCAAAGTCGCGGCCCACAATAATTATGTCATCCAAGTAAACAAGGCAAGCCTCTCCCAATAATCCAGCCAGTACTTGCTCCATCAATCTCTCGAACGTGGCTGGTGCATTACATAGCCCAAAAGGCATAACTTTAAATTGCCACAACCCCTTTCCGGTTGAAAATGCTGTCTTTTCTTTATCTGCTGGATCTAAGTCTACTTGCCAATAACCACTTTTCAAATCAAGTGTTGAAAACCACTTCATACCGCTCAAGGTATCCAATGTGTCATCAATTCGCGGTAAAGGATAGCTGTCTTTCTTAGTGACGTCGTTCAATCGGCGGTAATCGATGCAAAATCTCAATGATCCATCTTTCTTCTTCACCAGTACTACTGGAGAGCACCAAGGACTCGCAGAGTGTTCAATGACATCATTTTTCTGCATGTCTTGAATCATGTCCTCTACTTCTTTATCTTTTGCAAGTGGTATGCGTCTTGGTCGCTGACGGATTGGCATAACATCTCCGGTATTAATTTTATGCTTCACCACACCAGTTCTTCCAATATCACCATCATGTTTTGAGAACAAATCAGAAAAGTGGGTTAACAGATCTTCGACTTTCTTTCTTTGAAGCGTAGTAAGATGATCTTTACAACCTTCTATGAGTTTCGTTACTTGATCATCTTCCCTATTCCACGTCGTTCGACTTTCTTCACAATTCCTTAGAAAACTTATTTCTTCACAGGTGCCTACTACGTCACCTTTTTGAATAATCTGGGGAGAATTACATGGATTAAATACTGGGATCATTGAAACTCGAGTTCGTCCTACAACAACTCTTGCGGGAATCCATGAATGTCCATGTCCACGATGTTCAATAATCGCGCATCTTCTTGGTCTTCGGATGTTTTCGGAAGGTAACGTCACAGGGACTAATGTTTGGGATCTTGGGAAAAGGGTTGTATTCTTCAAACAGTAAACTTTCCCATAATTTCCACCCTTTATTGGAATTTCTTGATTTCCACACCTAAGAACTCCATACCTGATGTCAATTTTACATTGATGATTTCGAAGAAAATCCAGACCAATTATGCAGTCATCAACGATATCTGCTAGAATTGCCCTTTGCCAATAGATCCTGTCTCCGATTTTAATGGCGACGTTCGCTTCCCCCCAGACAGGTACGCGCTGGCCGGTGGCTGTCGTAAGATTGATGTTTGTTTTCTCCTGTAAATTACATTTATCAATATACTTCCCTCGTTGATGTTTAATGACTGTCCGTGATGCTCCAGTATCCAGGGTAAGTTGACATGCTACCCCATTAATGGTTCCATCTATCACCAAGCTGTTTCCATCTGCTGTTTGTTTCAGTGCAATATTGTATGGGGTTGTGATTCCTCCGGCCAGCGCCCACCCCGCAGCCCTGGCTGGTTCTAGTTTTCCTGCTGCCGATCTGACGTAGAAACCGCTGCGTCCACTTGGTTTCTACTGGTCACTCGTTCCCTCTTGGGACAGCTGCTCCGCAGGTGTCCTCGCTCCCCGCACCCATAGCAGGTTGGGTTAAATATACGCCGCTGCGTCCAATTCCTCTCTGTTGTAGCCATCTCCCTCAACTTTAAAGTTTTCGAGTCATATCGCACAGCCTCCACCTCTAGGGCATGAGCTACAGCCTCCTTCAGGCTAATGTGGTGCTTCAAGCGGACGGTGGCTCTAACCTCTGAATCTCGAATTCCATCCACAAAGGCTTGCAACAACATCGTTTCCACAGTGGACGGTGAAGATTGGTAAGCTTTCCGCACGAGTCTCTCAATTTCCACTGACCATTGCTGTAAGCTTTCATTAGTTCGCTGAACACGGTCCTTGAGTTGAGCCCTATAAACGTGTTCGAGGTGGCTATCACCATATCGAGATTCCAAAGCATTAAGAAGTTCGTCATATGTAACCTTATTTTCATTGACACACAACGCTTCCAACACAGTTAATGCTTCATCACGGAGTGCAATCGTAAGGGCAGACTGCGCTTCATCATCCGTCCAACGACTTGTTCTCTTGACGGTCTCGAATTGAAACTTGAAAGCCGCCCAAGATGATTTGCCGTCGAAATGTGGTAACTTAAAAAGCTTTGCCGGTGTCATACCTTCTGAACTACGCGATGCTCCTCCGTGCGTTTCAAGGAAATCAACTCTCCGCTCTATGTTCAATAACTGCGAGTCATGCTCCTGCAAGGTTGCATCTTGTTTTTCGGAGGACTCCTTCATTTGCCATACTTCCTTCTCCATCAGCTCTACCTTCTGCGTGTTCTGTTGCAGCGCAGCTAGTATGTCCTTGTGAAATCTCTCATGAAAAGCACGTAACTGTTCCTCGAGACGCGCACTGGCCTGTTCTTGCACATGTGACTGTTCTTGTATCTTAACGGTCATCTGTTCTAACAGCGTGTTTACATCCGCCGCTGGCATTTGATGTGCGACAGGGTTGCGCTCAGAAGTACTTGCAACTGAGTCTTCTCGCTCTCGCGCTTCGGACATGGCACGCGTAGTAACGCCCTCCTTCTCGACTCTGGGCACCAATGGCATCTTCCAATCCCACTTCTGACACCAATGTTAAGAGCCGGGGGTCGGGATTGGAAGAATACACGGAGTCTTAAAGAGTCTCTCGAACTTTTAATCGAAGATAAAGCGTACCGTACAAAAGTCGGGTGTCTCGGAGCACTCGAGGACTACACAATCCACGAACACAATGTCTCTGGTCTAGCTATATAGCACTTGCATTCAATAATAGTCTTTTTTTCACTTTTCTTTTCAGTCTCGCATTTTTCACTCTAACTTTTTTGTATACACAACACCATGACAACCATAAAAAACCGAACATGTCTAAATTTCAAACATCTAATTTATTTTTCTATTATTCTGCTAGCGATCGAAAAGTTCTCTCTAAACTGTCATTAATTTCCTACGATTAATTTCCTAGTATTTGCCTTAGTCCGTGACAATATGATAAATTATTTCCATTCGATGGATGGAATGAATGAAACTTAATTTAAAAAATTTGTTATGAGACTAATACTATACATAATATACTTGTCTACTTATACAGAAATTAATTGTGTTGTATACTTGCCTGCAGGGAAATCAAGTGAACATATATATATCAGTAAATATATCAGTGAGTCAGTGAGCTATATATATCACTGAGTCAGTGGCCAATCATCAAGAAAAGAAAAAGTATGAAGGAAATTATGAAAGCATATTTAAAGACCTTAAGATATTACCAATACACAGCAAGGTTGTCTACCAAATAGCTAAAGAGAATTATGTATCAAATAACTACAAAATATTTATTAAACTAAGGGATAACGTCCGAAGTAATAGAAAGACAAGATTTATGGTGCCAAAAGTATGTAACTATTATGGTAAAAGGTTAACCAGCTACAAAGTACCCGAAATTTATAATAAGATAGATTGGCTCAGAACAGAGAGTAAGGTCAGCCCAGGGGTTCTCAAGAAGAAGCTGAAAGAGCATCTGCTTGAGAACTCAAGCTGAGATATAATTATTTATAGAATATATTTTATACATAAAATGTTATGTATAAAATATATTTTATGTTTATTTGTACATAATTTTTTTTTTTCTTTTGTTAAAATTTGTATTAAGTAGTTTATGTAGTATTTTTAGTATTAATTAGTTGTATTCATAGTAAGTATTGTAGTTTAATTAGGATAATTAGACGCACTAGAACTAAATGTGAAGAGCGCCTCCTCGCCAATAAACTAATCATAGTTTGGCGAGATTTTGTAATTTTGACTTGTGCATGTATTTTCTTTGATTTAAATAAATTAAAAAAAAAAAAAAAAAAAAAAAAAATGGTCATCATTTGTATGATTTTTTTTTTCAATGACCATTTCGTATAGAAGGAAAAAATTCATTCGGAGGAAAAATACGGAGAGGATGACATATATCTTATTGGTTTTTGAAGCGTTAGCGATCCTAGAAAGATCCTAGAATTAATCGACATGTATGTTAGAGAGGGAGATGGGGCAAAGCCATGTGAAATTTTAGTGATCGTCACAGAAAGCTGTGGATGATAGATCGCTCAAATGAGAAGATTTCTCTTTGTTTTTTTTTTTCTTCTTTTCTAATATATAAAATACCACGTTTGCCGCGTCAGCTAATATTACTATAACATCGAATAATTATCGTTAATATCGAATAATTATCGACTTGCGTATTCAAAAAGGTAGGAAATGTGGATAGGAAAGGTAGGGAATGCAACTCAACAGGGTTTTATCCATCATGGCTCACACAAATCCACTTGCACTTTCCAATAAAAGAAAACATTCAAATTGCTTCACATTATTCGATTGAGCATTTGGTCAAACGGGTCAAACTTATGAGAACTCTCTTGGTATTCATCGGGTTTAAGAAGTTTTAAACTTAAAAATAAGTTAAACCTTAGACGGGAAAGAAGCTAAGTTGTGATAAAGACGTTAGTTGTAAAGCAGGTACTAACACTAAGTTAGCGGGCAGCTATAGGTCGGAGGCAACTTTGGGGTTTATTATACCTTGGGGAAAAGGTATAAGACACTGTATTTTTTTCACGTTTTTCTTTTAAATGAAGCTTAAATTTCAATACTTTAAGTTTTAGGCAGCATTTAGTTACTGAATTGTGTCTAGAAACTCCCTCAAACTCCTTAGGGAATCGTTGTCGACCTTCAACAAAGTTTAATCTTAATTTCGACCATTCTAACTTCCACACCTCGCAATGCTAATGATTTCATCTTCGCAATGCTGCGCTACTTTTTATAGCAAAGAAAGACAAGATATCGCGCTACTTTTTTATAGCAAAGAATGAAGAGATGCTGCACTACTTTTTATACCAAAGAATGACGAAATGCTGCGCTACTTTTTATAGCAAACAAAGACGAGATGTTGGGCTACTTTGTTATAGCAAAGAATGACAAGATGCTGCGCTACTTTTTTAATAACAAAGAATGACGAAATGCTGCGCTACTTTTTATAGCAAACAAAGACGAGATGTTGGGCTACTTTTTTATAGCAGAGAATGACGAGATGCTGCGCTACTTTTTATAGCAAAGAATGACGAGGTGCTGCGCTACTTTTTTATAGCAAAGAATGACGAGATGCTGCGCTACTTTTTATAGCAAAGAATGACGAGATGCTGCGCTACTTCTTTATAGCAAGTTCACCAGATGTTAAGTGATACGCCTGCTTATGTCAAAGGCAATGCGTTCCAGGACGCATTGCAGTGTCGTCCAAGGCCACTAGTCAGAAGTCAAATTATGCACCTCTGATTTTACACAGATTTTGGCAACTAAATGTCACTTGCCCAAGGGTTAAGTAAACATGTTTGCCTGAGAGATCAACGCAATGTTTTCAAAGGTGCGTGAAGCCCGCCAATCCGCACTTGGCTAGCGTGGTAGCCAAGCCTTTCTCATTCTGAGTGATAACCTGTGCCCAGTAGTTGGATGTTAAAGGGGTTGCGACGATGTTTAACTTCTAAAACTTTACAATAAAACTGTTTAAACAAAGACATTAAATATGAAAACAGTCTACCAAAATTTCTCCAGACTTTAATACACATTTAATAAGAGAAACATTTCACATTCAAAAGTTATCCAGCCGGCTCCTTACTTCATAGTTCATACTAACTTAGCAAACATGGATGAAATTCTTGACCGCAGCCCAACTTCGCAAATTAGTGCCGCTAAACTATATTCTACTGCTAGTTACTGGGGGATGAACAGACAGAAATGTAAGTTTTTGTTTTCTCTGGGTATCCAGTGTAACTATTTTTTTAGACATTGCATGCAAGTTTCTCCCAAAAGTAGCTTCAAAATCTCATTTTTTACACGACTGCCCAAAAAAAGGAGTGTAATGTTTTTAGGGTTCATGTATGTGCGTATATATATATCTGAAGAGATTTGGACATTTGGGGTATCGTTAGAATCCTTACACCATTCCGAGTAGCATAGGCTATATTTTTTTGGAAAAGTCGTTGTAACACAGTCGAGGGCAGTCGTGATTTTTAATTTATTTAATTATTTACTTGTTTCTAATTTTTATAATAAACTACGATGGATGTAATTGTAATTTATGTTTTAATGAGTCTGTAATAATAATATCCAAAAACGCTCACAGAGGGTTTTTGATAACTGGCTTAACTTTTAGTTATTAGGTAAAACGTCGTTTTTCTTTCATATTCTTCCACAATGCTGCCTGTCACACCCACTAATGTATTGGTGAGCGTGAGAAGGACCTAAATATAATCAGCTTATCACCTTAAACAGTTGAAGAACTGTGTTCCAAGTTGTACCTGAGCATTAAAAAATATTGTGAACGAAAATTGCTTTCCACTATAAATTTGAATACGAATCAAAATTTCACTCGCAGCGGGATTTGAACCCGCGTCCCCTATAGCTCTCGCGGCTGGGCGCTCTAACCACTGAGCTCAGTGATTTTTTTATTCGTATTTTTTATAGGAATTATATCCTAAGTGTTTAAAACACTAATCAAAAAGATAAATTGTTTCCACTAATTCGATATGTACACGCTAGGCAGCTATCTGATCCGTATCCACGTATCCACAGGGATGCTACTAATTTTCCGGTAATCTGTATACGGTAACAGGATTTCGGGGTAACAGCGCTCGCGGCCATGACGCCGCCATATTGAGTTACCGCCTACGTCATCATGACGCGTCGCCGGCAAATTGCAGGTGAAATATGAGATTATACGGACCCCCGGGCTATATTTAAGCCGAGGGCTCGTTTGAATTAGTGGATATTCCATTATACAGTTTATGACAAAAAAAATTGGTTGTCTGTAAAGTCGGTTTACGGACGATAGATTTACCTGATAACGTCATAATCATAATCATTATGATAATCATAATCGTAATCGTTATCGTAATCGTAATCGTA
This sequence comes from Coenonympha arcania, assembly GCA_036785405.1. Classification (NCBI taxonomy): domain Eukaryota; kingdom Metazoa; phylum Arthropoda; class Insecta; order Lepidoptera; family Nymphalidae; genus Coenonympha; species Coenonympha arcania. The sequence continues at coordinate 2,951,836 of CM072069.1, forward strand.
ATCGTAATCATAATCGTAATCATAATCATAATCACAGACTCAGGTGGAACGTTACGCGGAACGGTACGCGGAACGGTACACGGAACGGTACTATTTTTCATGAGTGCTGCTGGTGTTCATCAATTTTCAAGTATACGGACCCCCGGGCTATATTTAAGCCGAGGGCTCGTCTGAATTAGTGGATATTTCGTTATACAGTTTACTCAATCCCACGTGCTTGTGAAGAATTGATTTTGAATGTTGTACCTACGAGTACATCCATCTTCTATCTGCGTCGTGTTTCTCATTGCTGAGGGTCGTGATCACTTCCACTGACGATTTTCTTCAGGACGATGTCGCGCCATGTTGCTCTGTTGGTTGCGACTTGTAGAGCATTGTGGACAGTCGTGTCGAATGCAGTGCGGATTTGATAAGACCAACGCATCGGGCACCGTCCTCGAGGTCTTCCGTTTTTTTTCCTTCAACTTTGCTGGTGATAACAATCTTCTCCAGCCTATGCAGCATGCGCACGTAGAAATAATATTATGTCTCTCTACTTTTGTCGCTCTCTTTTCTCTGTTTATCATTATAAATCAGAAAGAGAAAAGAGACCGACAAAAGTAGGGAGACATATGCGCGCGCCCTGTAGGTTGCTACGTTCCCTTCGGGCAATGTGACCAAAGTACTGAAGATTCCTCTGCAGGCAGGTAGTAGATAGACTTTTCGTTATACGTAGCAATTTATGTTGTATTTCTATGACAACACGAATGTCCATTGGTAAAAACTTGAAATCCCTTGCCATGCCGTGCTCAGTTTATTCCAATTATAAAAGCTTCCTTGCTACCCTCGTTATTCTTTACCTACTTTAAAGAAAAAGTACTATGGTCAGTAAAAATTTTACCAACTCGAATAAAATTGGTCGACAATGAGACCCTCACCTTGTTTTACCATGAAAAAATAAATAATTACACAAAAATTAAGTGCATACAAAATTTCTCTTTAAAAATTGTCGCCAAACAGATGTCCTCAAAATAATGGTCGACTGTCATTAACATTTTTAGGGCTAAAGGACGCTAACGCAAACTCAAAATTATGTAAATGAATTACGCCTAATTACGTTTTTAATAATGAAAACCAAAGAGACAAAAATTTTGTTGACTTTAAACGGCGGATAAAATGCAAAACTGTTTTATAATCCATCTACTTATTTCACTTTAATTAATCACTCCGATCATAACTCCTTTATAATATATCCTGATGAGAATGATGAGAATTGAGAAAGGCCTGTGCAAAGAGTACCTAATCGAAGAAAAAACTTATTACAGTACGTATTTCAACGAAAGGGAATCAAATCTAAGACCTCTCGAATTAAATTATTTTAGCGTCGTATTTTCTTCTTATATTATGTGACATTCCTTCCACACGAAATTCAAAAGAGCTGTAAAAGTTTATTCCAGAAAATGGAGCGCCAAAGATTTGAAAGTATCTCTCAATACAACAAAGTCGTACTCTCTTTAAAATTCTAGACTCTAAATTCTGAAGAGCGAGCAAAATAAATAATATTTTATCCCGCACAAACACAGTTCCCGCTGGCCAGGACTTCGGAAGCCGTATAGCGCCAGACTCCCCCGGGAGACGTCCGGGAAGACCTCTACTTACATTTTTAAGGGCACTGAAAAAGGACGCGGCGAATAAAACGGACGGGTGGCTTGATAAAACATTGATCCTCGTTCACAACCTTTACTTATAAATGTCTTTACATGAAACTTTACTCACGTACATAGGGTGTTTATGTTTTAACGAAAATTATGTGAGTTTCAGTGTACAGTTGTACACTTCACAACTTTACACTTTTGTATTTTCTGAAATCTTTTTCACAAACCAGTTGCGTCTATATAAGTTTGGTGAAATACTGCAAGCTATCTGCTCGGCTGAGTTTGTTGTGGGCTTCTTCTCAATGGAAGGCACATTGGAAAACTCGTAAACTTATAGTTTCATATTTTAAGCCTGCAAACTTACCAATCAATCTAACCACCATATCAATCAAATACCTTACAGATTTGCTCCTAAGCACAGAGAACCATAATATTTAGTATCACAGTTTAAATGTATTAGGATTTTAACACTGTGATAGTACCTTTCCTGAGTGCCTTTTTAGTTAGGTGAAATTAAATAACCTGAATCTTTAATTCTCAAATCTTTATTAGACCGTCCTGCGGGGCTAGACAAAGTAACAGTCGTTTAGCGTTGACGACAGTAGATAAAAATGTATGGACAAAACAAGTGACTGTAGAAAACCCACGTGACCGAATAGAGGAAAACACGCTTATTTTGAAAATTGACAACGACAATTTGAACGCTCCCTGGCGTTCTCGCGGACGTTGTAGATAACTTTAGCGTACTTCGCATGACAATTGACAGCCGACAGTGAACAACGCCATAAAGTAGATTCTGCTTTCATTTGTTTTCATTCGTCACGTTGTCTATACATTTTTATCTACTGTCGTGAACGCTAAACGACTGTTACTTTGTCTAGCCCGCCTGGTATATAGTTGGTATCCTGAAGGTATGTTATCAAGAAAACTCTGCGACGTGTAAAGAAATTTGGAAATAATTCTAGCTCCAAAGTCGAGCATTAGATATCCTGGCAACTTGTGTAAGCGAATTAATCCAGTATTTTCATAGCATTGCCTAATACGTCTTATTCAGCAAACAGTTCAGGTCAGTTTTTACTCCATAACGTACATCCAAAACGAAGGCAGGGATGAGGGTACAACAAAACCGTCAGACCCGGAATGTGTTCCCGGCCGTAAATCAAACTCGCCGGGGATCCGATTTCTCCGCACCGAAATTCTGAGAACTCTCCGAGTAAATTTGCATCTGGGGAACAAAGAACGGTTACTGCTTTCGGTTAGATTCCCACTTGTTTATTTCGTATGGGGTTTATTTGGCAAATAATTTTGTTTGAAGAGCAACTTGTATACTTCGGTTTTGTGAAATTTTCTTTGGACGTCTTTCGCTAAGTAAATGCGACTTCGACTTTTAATTCGATGCAATAAAATTACGTTTTTAACCGTCTTTTGGTAAATTATATAAGTCTTACTTATAAATATTATTTTGCTTTGAAAGATACTTCTCTTATTTTAAAAATATTTTAAGTTATTTTTGGTGAAATATAGGAGGATTAATGGTGTTTAGTAAGATTCGAAATGTCATTTTGTGATTAACGGATTAGAAGTCGAAGTGTAGATAATTACGGGGTTTTGTGTGAAATTTTGCTTTTGACGTAAATGTTTGGCTCGAATTTGGCCGGCCGGCAATTTTATAATTTCTAAATTGGCTTATGTCTGGTCTGGCTGGTGTCCACCCTACCGGCAAAGATGCAAGAGGCGCGATATCACTATGACCGTCAATGATATAGTATAAATTATACCTATTATTTATGTACTTGTCAATGTGTTCGTACGTGTGTAATATTGGTGTGACTGTGTGCGTGTAGCTGTGGATTGCTCGGCAGTTCGGCACAGATTTCAAACACGATTTACTATGAACGTAACGTATCTTGGTGTATAATATCATTGATGACCGTGTTGTCCCTTGATTCTGGAAAAATACTCATAGTAGCGACGAGCTAACATCTATGCGCTGATTGGTTAATGCTCTCGTCAGTTATGCATCCAAGGTGACAATTGGCTGCTGATGAATGCGTTGCTATGGTTACCGTCGATGGTTGGCCGATGTACAATTTTGTTTTTGAGAAATACACCCCTGTACAACAGCACTAGATTTTGATGTTATTTTACGAAATAATTTATATCACAAGCCGTGTGTCATTGCAGATAATAGATAATCTAAAACATAATAAACAACGTTACATTAGCTTTTAAGCTCCACAATTTAGTTAACTCGGTGAAATTATGTCAGTTTTAATTAAAACCGATGTAATCTGTGATATAAATTTGTCAATAATATTAACAATGTAGTTGTGTAGCTTTGTAATAACAATGTAGGATGTTTATTTATTTATTTAATTTTTATTGCACACAATAAAACACGGTACAATAGCAGCGCTTAATCCAAATGGATTTTCTTCCAGCACGGCTTTATATTAAGACAGTAGTAGGGTATTTAAGACAGTATTAAGATGTATAATTATGAAATAGAGGTGTAGTGGACATTCTCATCATTCTCTACTTATTTGAAGGTTCAAGCTGAGTAAGTTTTTGTTAAGAGACAAAAATTCACGTGGGTGAAATTTTGGAGAAAAGTATTCAATAAATATGTGATCTGAACAGCTGTAGCCATATGCCTTAAATCCACTCCATTTATAAGATTGCTTTTTGTACGCTTATGGAACAAAATTCCAAAACGTATCGGAATGACATATCCGATCTCAAAATAGATCACGTAATTTCCGTGCTGGCAACTGTAATAACTAGGGTAAGGTTGCTTAAGTCGTACCCCCTAAGGAAAAAATACTGTAATAATCAGTGCAATTAAAATAAAACAAAATCTTCTGCACCTACTGAACCTTTATTTAGTTGCCTTTTAAATATCAATCAAAGAATCTTGAAAATCTTTTATCAGAACAGACATTTTAGTGTTTTTCATAAATATACTTTCGGTACGATTAAGGCGCCTAGTCGCCTAATTCGTACCACCCATAGCCTTAGTCGTACTTAGAAAATAGATGTTAGTGAACACATAGTAAACTATATAGAATAATACTCTTTATTAAACCCTTTACTTCTGGCCATTGAGGTTGCTTCTGGAACACGCAAGGACAAATTAGGATGCTCTTTCATAAACCTGTAATACCACTTTTTGCCTGCTATTTTCTTCTCCTTATTAAAACGATGAGGTAGTTGAAATTATTCAGCAAGCTCGAAGGCAACTTTTCTAAGTTCAGTGGTAATCCGAAGAAACAAGACTCTAAATTCATCAAATGTTGTGCTAATATATCTTCCATGTTTGGTGACATATCATTAGGTCTTCCAAATTTTGTTATTTTATTCAAACCTTTTAAATGTCGTCGCAGTGTATGTTTTGGTATATTATATCTTCTACAGGCTTCATTAAACCCAATTTCTCCATTCCGATGTGTCTATAAAGCTTCGTCCATATCCTCTTGCTTCCAAGTATTGTACTTTCTCTTCGCCATATTTATTACCTAATAAAAATTAAGTAAATTAGTAAACATTTTTCTTAATACCTAAGTCGTACCGGTACGAGAAAGGAATTTTGCACAGGTACGACTTAAGCAATGGGGTCTTCTAAGTTTAAAACTAAAACCACTGACATAACCTAAAAAAAATCTACCATTTGCGTATGACTAAACTATTGCCAAAGAAGTATTCCAAGAAGAAGTTAATAAAGAAAAAAGGTAAGAATCACATTCCTGCCATAAAAAGCTTACAAATGAGCCAAAATTTTTAATGAAAACTGCATAAAAAACTTACTTTTTAATTATTCTTGCTTCACAAAGCCGGTCGACCATCCACTTTTTTACGTTTGCTCACTCGACTAAATAGTTCAGATTGACGACACTAGATGGTGTAATTTAAAAGTATCAGACGTGATATTGCCGGGGTACGACTTAGGCCGTGGTACGACTTAAGCAACCTTACCCTACTAATACATTTCTTGTATTTCGTTCCATAAGCGTAGCAAAACCAAGCTTAGAAATGACATAGAGTCATATGGCTACAGCCGTTGGTGACCTTACTCGTACGTGTAAAATTTTCTACTAAAAACGGCGCGAACATCACCGATAAGAAACCTGAGGATATGGACGTGCAGCCCGTTGACAAGGTAAGTAGTGAATTGTGGCGGGGACCGCGGTCTATAGATAATATAATACTGCTGGCGGCTTGGTCGGTGCCAAAACAAACAACTTTCTTTGGTAATCTGGCGAAACTTTTTCTCAAAGTCCGCAGTAACCAGAGCACTCAGACTACATGAATAGAGCAGAGCCTTGCAAACATTAAAAATTTCACCAACCTGCACAACGGGAAAAAAAATATTTAAAAAAACTGGTTTTATGCGAAATAATAGATTGTGCGCTTTATAGACTAATTAATATCCATTGATTTGGGCTCAATGAAAAATGGCGGAAAGCAGTGTAAAAAATTATCCGTGAGCCGATTAACCGGATGGGGCGGATTAATATCAAAAAGGACGCGCCGTTTTATCAACGTTTTTGATTGATTGCTGAAAAAATTGTAATCCGAAATGTTGTTATTTTTTTAATTGATGGCGTTATTTTTGTTCAGAAAAGTTATGAACCATAAATTGACAAAGTTTAAAGGTGAACATTTTGTAAGCTTTTTAACGATCGTATTCAATAAGTGATAATGAAAATGGAAATTGAACATCTTTATTTTTCACATAGGCCTAAACTATAGGCTCAACTCTACCGCCAGGTTCGGAAAGCGGGTTTGTACTGACAATAATAGTCAAGTAATTCGGCACTAACTCTTTTCAAAAATGTCAATATCTTTTTCTATAGTTAGTATAAAAAATTATAACCCAATTTTTAAGATATCTCGTGAGAAGATGGAAGCATGTAATCCCTATCATTCCAAGAATCCTTGTCATTTAAATATTCTTCAATAGTATAGTGCCTCTGATTTATTAGATGTTTTTTGACCTGTGCAAATCTAAGTAATAAAAACGCCTACTACGCCTATAAGAGAGAATAATAAAATATGCCATAGAGGCAGCAAAATCACTTTTTCAATAATGGAACAGAATTAAAACTATAAAATATTTCACAACTTCGCTTTATTATAAAATTTCATGAAAATGAAACTGCAGCAGTAAATTAAATTATAATGAAGTCGCAATGCCGTCCACTCGAAAATAATTTAAAAGCTGTAAATTAAACATTTTTCCCTAATCTTGCTCGGTCGCTTGGCTTCCTCGGTCCGCTAATTAAAACTTTGAAGTGGCTTACTTGGAGCCATCGACGACACATCCCTTAGACGCCTATACTAGCATTCCATTAATGGTCGTTTTTAATAAGCTAAGTATCTATCTACGATTTTTCCGACGTTTTATACAAGTTAAATTTTAATCTTTCGTAGATAGTCTTACATCTTACTCAAGGCGACCGTAAACGGACGACAAACATTTGATGCGTGTTTATTTTACGATTTCCGTAAGAGTAGGTATGATTATACTAATTAGGGATTCTGATGTTTAATAAATAAGAGGACAAGCTTTTAATCCGGTTGTTTTTTACTCGTTCATGCTATTATTATTGAACAGATTTGACAGAAATAATGAAAATGGCCAAATCCAAACTTTCCACACATACAATTTGTAAAGCATTAAGACATGTATAGTTTAAAATAAGTTTTTTGTAAATATATAACAAGCAAAAGACGTTATGAGCATTACTTTATTATGTCAGTCCTTGTCAAATGCCGTACATCCTATGGCATTGCACTGATTGATTGAAATACGTTGAGAACAGCTTTTTGATAATTGGCTAAGCCAACGACGATTGAAGACGATTTTTCCAAGTTTATACTTGGAAAAACGTCGTTTTTGTGATATTTGCGTGCAATACATCCCTATCGCACCCATACAATGCGTGGTCGAGATGATACATGAGACAAATAAAGCTCGCGTTCTCTAGTCGCTGCTGTCGGTTGTACCTATACACCAGAATATTCGATTCTAGGCTCACGAGAGCTGACGAAGACTTCGCAATGCGTTCGAATTTTGACTTTTGAGTAGTAAACTGTAGCATTTCCAGCCAGGCCGCCCGCGCCTCACCGTATTTGTAAGTGTGAGGAGTCTACTGTGTATGTGGTTTCTTGGAATAAATCTACTGTCATGATCACAGCTCCACTGCTCAGTGGGCTGACGAACGGATACACTTTGGCGATTACCTCCCTCTTGGAGTTTATAGCAAGTTTTTAATAGGCCACTTCATCCTTACGTATAACGTACGTGCTCTCTTGCTATTAGTTGTAACCAATGAACCACAAAATTATGTTGCTTGCATAGGTACAGTCACGGAATGAAAAGGTTGGAATGGAAGCAGGCGTTTTTTGCGGATATTCATAATTAGCAGGAAGTTTGTTTTGCTCTAATCCGCTACTTGAAAAGATTCTGTATGGTACAAAATTCAGGAACACCGCCAACATGAAACACCAGACACAATTCTTCCAACATTTTATACTTCAACCTTACTAACTCATACCTTCCGTTTTTTATGAAGTAGGTGCAGTCCAAACTGCCGAGTCACGGAGCGCGATCCGTTCAAAACAACAAAAGCATCTGCCGCAAACTGCGATCCCGGTCATAAATCCAACGCTCCCGGGACCCGATTCCCAACTTTATCCCGAATTTTACAAACAAACTACGATTATTGGTTTTCACTACTAACTTTTTACAGGTTGTTTTTAGGGTTTCGCATTTAATGGGTAAAAGGGGACTGCTCAGATAACGGGTAATAATAAGTATCTCACTGTAAGTACTGTATCTCATGAGTCGTGATAGTTAGGTAGATGGTTGAAATTTTCGCAGATGATGTGTTTCTGTTGCCCCATACAAATATTAAGAAAGGGGGCTCCCATACAACAAACGTGATTTTTTGAATTTATATTTTCTGTTTTTGAATTTGGCGGGCGGAGGGGCAATTTACTATCTTATTTACAAACGTTAAATAGCAGTGGAGTTCTGTTTCGTCTCTGTCTGTCAACAGAGATTTGACATTAGAAGGAAAGAGACATAACAGACAATAGCTATAGCACATCTATTTATGAATAAGTGGGCTAAACTTTTGGTGAAATATTGTCTTTATACATTGTTTTTCTTCTACGTTTCTGATACGAACCGCTAAGGTGTGGAACGCCCTTCCTACCTCCGTGTTTCCAGCCAAATACAATCTGGGATGCCTTCAAGAGAAGAGTGAATAGGCATTTTCTAGGCAAACGCGCTCCAACCTAGACCTCATCATTGCTTTCCATCAGGCATGATTCAAGCGCAACTCGCAAGCCTATCTTTAATAATAAAAAAGATATTATATAATAAATATACATTGTTAAAAAATTTAATCGATACAACGTTGTTAACAGGTCGGAGCTGCACAATTTAGTTAATGCGGCCAAATATCCGTGATGAGCGTTTTAATTAAAATCCATGTTAACTATAAATTCATCAGCGCTCTGTATGGGCCTCCAGTTCATTGAGAGGGACCATACTTTATGAAAACACATTCGTTTTTAAGGCTGAAGAATGGAGATAAAATAGTTGTATAAGTCTGGTAAGTCAGTTTACTTTGATAATTTTGAGGAAATTCAAAAACCGCAACCGGGAAACATTATACTTCCTGTTTCTGTAGAACGTCGAATCTTGTTTGATACTTGATTATTACTTTATTTCTGTTTTTGTCAGTACATATTAATAATATTATGAATAGTATGTCAAAAGTTAGTAAAATTGAATTTGAATGTATATAAATAAGTAAACAATAAAAATAAAACTAACACTGTGTGGTTTTATGAAACAACGAAATAAGTGAAACTTTGCGAGTCACGGGCGCTATAAATCTAATTTGGAGTTTTTTTTACTTTAATTATTTTACAGTGTTGTTCTATACCACTTTTCAACTACCTTTTAATTTACCCAGGTAAACTGACAGACTATACCTAAAGCTGAAGTTAAATACCTATGTTAAAGACACGTAGGTACTTATGTTTTGGGATCCCAAAAGTAAACAATTTTCAATTGAATAGTGCGTGATTCAAGGTAGTATAATGACCTGGCGCAAGCACGGTGAATACGACAGTGAATCCCGTACTTCCGCCAGCGGGTCCGTTGTGGAAACAGACAGTTTTTAGTGGGTGCAAGCCCCACATAACCCTTCCCTGGTTTCCCCTGGCGGAGGGGTATGCGTTAGGCATTTTCTGTCTATAAAAAAAAGTAGTATAAATGACAGAAGATGTCGTCTTTAATCTTTTACTAGGTAGACTAACTAGGTAGAGTTGCAGGCTTGCAGGTAGTTAATAGCGTGAAAGGAAAACAGTTAGTTTCATTTTAGCGCGTTGAATATGAAAGTGAATCCCGTACTCCCACTACCGAGTCCGTCGTTTACGAATTTAGTGGTTGTAAATCCCACGTATGACTGATGGCTTAATTATTTGTACGCCTTTTAGTATGGTTCCATATTACAAAATATCGTCTATTTATGCCGTATCTCCTTTAATGATAGGACAAAAACCAACTTAACTAATGAGCTACGTATCCAAACCACGTATCACGACAGCGTATCATCATACGTCTATGCGTATACACATATACGATCATGATACGCGTCGACGATACGGAAACGGGGTACGCATTTGTACAATGATACAGCTGTTTGCAGACCAAATATCGGAAATAGTGTTTGGTAAAATTCCGCTATTTCTATGCGTTATTTTTTCACGGTGAAATGCAGCATCTCTCTCTCTCTTTATTCTAAACTGTCCGAAATAAATACGATACACGGTGCCCCTACATGTGAAATATTATAGTTGCAATATCAGAATGTTCGGTAAACATGCAACAACTCTGCATAAATGTTGTGTTCCCATTATTTTAAAAGGAATTCTGATCAATCTCATACAATACATTTAATTTTCATGTTTCATATTCATATTTTGCAATCAATCAATAAGTGTACCCGGAGGTGGCATATTTTTTGTATTGTAAAAATATTTATATTTTTAATTTTTAACCGATTTCCAAAAAAAACAGGAGGCTTTTATAAATTCCATACATTAAGAACTACCTGACCCTAACGTTGCTTTTTATTATGTCTCAATTAATGTGTAATGAGTATAAAAAATAATGTTCCTCTTATTCTCAGACCTTACCAATATAAATAATCCACAAAAAATCATAACAATTGGTCAGAACAAGGTTTGAGGTGAGATGAAGTTTTAATGGGGAAAAATACTAGTTACATACTCAGTTGAAAAATGTAATTGAGTTTGATTTGATATTTGACTAAAGATAAAGGTATGTGTAATCATTATTAATTTTGTTGGTATTTTTGGGTGAGACATTAAAGTTTTAAGCTTAGGTTTAAAATTTGGTATTTTTCTGCGTAAAAAAAAATTTTGTTCATCTAAAAATGTAAGAAAGGGTGATTTAATATTCAGCCAGAGATAAACTTGCGTGTTTATTTGATTTTATTTTAATTTACGTAAGATTTTAAAGTTATAAGCATTCCTTTGAAGTCGATCTGCGAAAAATACTTATTATATAGTTGAAACATGTAAAGAAGGCTGATTTAATATTCAGCCAGAGAGATAAAGGTCCGGCCCCTCGTCGTTTTCATCTCGTCAGCATCAGCGGCTCTTGCCGCGGTGTATCCGTAAAGCCTCCCCCACACAGACGCGTTATTATCGCGCGATAATATCGCAAGCGTTATTGCGATATCTGTTTTCAGTACATTTTGTATTAGGATGGTCATGTAGTTACACACTGCTGCGATAATAACGCCGCAATGGAAGTATATCGGTCGATATTATTGCAAGCGTTATTGCGATATCTGTTTTCAGTACATTTTGTATTAGGATGATCAAGTAGTTACACACTGCTGCGATAATAACGCGCGATAATAACGCGCCTGTGTGGGACGACGGACGCAGCGTCCTTTTTCCATTGCGGCGTACAAAATGTACTGAAAACGGATATCGCAATAACGCTTGCGGTATTATCGCGCGATAATAACGCGGGACGCTGCGTCCGTATGCGCGTTATTATCGCGCGATAAAAACGCAGCTGTGTGCAAGGAATCGGGACGCATTATCGCAATAACGCTTGCGATATTATCGCGCGATAATAACGCGCCTGTGTGGGGGAGGCTTAATCCAAAAACATCGGAAGCTGCGCCGTGCGATCCGGACTCTTGCCGGATGCAGTATATTGATGTTTTACGTGTTATGGGTAACGGAAAAATGTTCTCTAAGCTTTTTTCAGAGTTCCATACAAAAATGTTAAAAATGGAAGCCTTTATGGTGCGATTTCTCATTCTATAAAATTATAGTCATCTTTCAGGAAAAGTAAAGACTTCACATACCTAGTACGTAAAAAAATATGAACGTATATAATAAAACTACTAACTAATTTAAATTAAAAATCTACATACAAGAGAAATGAAAATTAATTTAAAAATGTAGTAGACTGCTGTCAGAGGGAATTGTTCCCAAAATGCCGTCTCCATTGCCCCGTTGAATGGCAAATCCTCAGAATACAGAATAACCTTCTGTATTCTGAGGGCAAATCCTTTGGCAAATAAGAAGTCCTAGCATTTTGTCACGTCGTTGCATCGACAAAACGTGAAGTTTCCAAAAAAAACAATACTATTATATATATTTCTTGTTCATTTTCTAACAAATGGCTTATACAGTCTATAGTTTAGAAAAATAATACTGATTTTTTATAAAGCGTTTGTTAGTGCCTGATAATTAATTTAATGGATACTTAAATATGAATTTTATCTAGCGCGACGATAGTTTAAATATTTTAACTAAACGCTATTTCTGTTCCAATATATCAACCGTCGCCATAAGATTTATATGAGAGCTATAATTTATTAGATTTATAGTGCATTCAGGACGCCCATTACAGCATAAAGTGCGCTGCGAAAGCATATTTGGTTAAATATTATCGGTCCAATACGAGTAGATAATAAGTTATTGCCTGATATAAATTTTGGTGGTGTGCACTGGTACATTGCTTGCTTGAGTCTGGGAACGTTTGCATTGCACATCCCTGCATATATTCCAACAAGATTTTAAAGTCTCGACCTCGGTTCTATTATAGGCCACCACACTGGTCAACGCTATTTTTGTATGAAAACGAAAATCTTTATTTTTCACATAGGTAGGCCTAAATATAGGCTCACACAAGTAAAATAACACAAAAGCTTGAAAAACCCATTCCGTTCAAAATTATCACGGCGCTTGATGTTCTTTAGAGTATAAACCAGCGTTAAACTAAATTAGCCGCCAGCGCTTTACATTCATAATAGCGCTCAGTGTAGAAATGAGCTCTAATTCAAATTTGAGCACAATTTCAGCTGGAAATATTTTATGAAAATGACACCCCGACAGGGTAATTACGTCCGAACCGTCTATTCTTCTGCATTTTGCAAGCATATGAAGATAAAATTATGTTGGGTTCAAACTTCAACATTTTCTTTGAACATCTTGGTGTGGTGGTAGCATTGGTAACCTATAACCTTACGATAACCCTCCAAAGGTACTTATACAAACAGTTTATAAGTGAGTGTTGATGGCTATGTTGTAGTGGCTATTAGTAGGGGTTTCCCTAAAATAAATTGGCTAAGGGCCGATTTTCCAATTGCTAGATAAACTATCTGAGGAATAAATTTGAAACATATGTCATACAAAATCTGTCAAAACGTATACTATTTAGTAACCAGTTAACGCTCTGACGATAGAAAAATCAGCCCTAAAGAATAAATATGACGTTTTGACAGATTTTGTATGGCATATGTTTTAAATTTATTCCTTAAAGCAAAGATTTAAATCTTTGCCTTAGATAGTTTATCTGACGATAAAAAAATCGACTTTAAGTGCATTTTCTACTCGGAACTTCAGGACAGCAAGCAAAAACCTGGTGGCCAGTTCCTCAGATACAAGGGTGTTTTAAAGAGACGTGAAGACATGCAAGATTGACCCCTCTTGTTGGGAAAGCTTGACTAAAACACGTGATGCGTGGACACGCTTGTTGCAACAAAGTAGGAGGAGTGAGTTAGATGATAAACGTGACCAGCTTAAGAGTAACCCTCTAATCTCATCAACTACAACTATATTGGCTATGCTCTAACTTTCAGTACGAAGCTAGGGTACATAAGCTACATTCGGGCGCACCAACGAAGCCCTTTAAACGTTACTTCAGGCACTGAGTAACCGTAGGCGAAGGGAAAATATAATAAGTGACTATTTTTTTTTGTACGGAGGAGATATCCAACCTGTAAGTAGGTTAGAATATGTGGAATTTTCACGCACTATTTTGCATAGATTTTTCGCATTTTTATTACATCTACAACGCGACTTTTGGGCCTACCTTCTCCTTTTATAAATCATTTGCATCACATTGTCTCACATTATCGATCGATTTTGATGTAATGGTGAGTTCATAAGGACAAAATTCACACAATGTCTTTTTAAGCAAATAATTTAGTATATTCAAACAATATATTATAACCACAGATAATATAATACTATACCTAAAACAAAGAATTATTGAAATTATTAAGAATTATTTTAGAAATTTTGAATCTGTATACCTATATTATTTCTATTTGTAAGTTTTTCTTGTACAATAAACCACCCAAATTCCAATAGTTTACTATCACCATCATCACAACTCTATCTACTTTGTGAGAGCTGAAATACGCTCTCCGTGTATATATTCCCTCACCACCCTGTATCAAATACGTTAGGGGAGATAATCCCAAAACGGGTAGCCCGCCTAAAACGGGTAAGCGTTTTAAATTTCGTGCCTTTAGCATTAGTTTCAATGTGTGCGTGTAGTGGCATGACGCGGGCGTCCTCCAATCACAGGCAGTCGCCTCGTACGCACGGGCTACGCGGCTGCAAGGTAAATTGTAATTACAGAATTTTGCTGTTTTTGATAAAATTATTAAAGAATTTGGAACTCTGATTATAGTCCAATCAATAAAGGAGTTGTAGAATGCATTAAAGGGGACCTAAGTGATTTCTTCTGAAACTTGTTCAGGGTACTTAGGAAGTTAACATACTAAAAGTCCTGACGTCTCGGAGGTGAGCCGGAGTGGGGAGGGGGGGGAAAAGGTACCACTTTTGGGTTTTTCACTAATATCTCAGAAACGGTGCGTCATAGAAAAAAAAATCTTCTAATAAATTAAAGCTCATAAAATTATCTAAAACTTTGGTCTTATTCAATTTTGCCGTATTCCTAACCGTTTCCGAGCCACACGCTCCGGAAAAGTTAGTACTACAAAAAAAAACCTTATCATATAATAATCTGGTCAAGTTAGACATAAAAATAGTGGTCAAATAACAATAATTCCGACAGAGCCAAATCTTCGTAGAGACCTTAGGTTTACCACAAGGAATAAAGTGTCAAAAGTCCCCATCAATCCTATGTGTGCAACAAAAGTTATTCGGGGTCAAATATAAAAATTTGAGGTTTTTTGGATTTTTCTCGAAAACGGTAAGTTTTCTCAAAAATAAATTCAGGCCAAAGTTGTAGATCTTAAAATTATCTACAAAAATGGTCCTTATGATTTTTTTCCTAAGAGTTAACATTCCTGAGATATCGCGATTCTAAGAGTCACATTATATATGATATGCACATATATATACATAATCAGGCAATTACAATTGTAGTTGCTGAAGATATTGATTTCTTAGTAGTTACTACTTACTGCAAGGACTCCAATGGATAAAATAGTTTATTTTCTGTAACTTCCTAACATTAACCGTTTACGCAGTGTACGCAACGGAAACTCTCAATATGGAACAAATTTGCCCATTTTTGCAACATTTTTCATTGATGCTCATATTGTTTTGGTCGTAGCGTGATGTTATATAGCCCATAGCCTTCCTCGATAAATGGACTATTTAACACAAGAATAATTTTTCAATCAGGACCCGTAATTCCTAAAAAACAAACACGTTGATCCCCTCCTTCGTTTCAGCGAAATGGCGATTGCCATAATTCTGTTGCGTACGCTGCGTAAACGGCTAAAGTCTCGCAAAAATCATGTATTGCGGAGTTGATCTCCTTTAATAGTTCTAAAAAATAATCCACAACAGCAAATACCTATCTCTAAGTTTGACTCGCTATAATTTTTTTATTATGGCAATCGCCATTTCGCTGAAACGAAGGAGCGGATCAACGTGTTTGTTTTTTAGAAATTACGGGTCCTGATTGAAAAATTATTCTTGTGTTAAATAGTCCATTTATCGAGGAAGGTTATGGGCTATATAACATCACGCTACGACCAATACCATAGAAGCATCAATGAAAAATGTTGCAAAAATGGGCAAATTTGTTCCATATTGAGAGTTTCCGTTGCGTACACTGCGTAAAAGGAAGTTACAGAAAATAAACTATTTTATCCATTGGAGTCCTTTCAGTAAGTAGTGACTACTAAGAAATCAATATCTTCAGCAACTACAATTGTAATTGCCTGACTATGTATATATATGTGCATATCATGTATAATGTGACTCTTAGAATCGCGATATCTCAGGAATGTTAACTCTTAGGAAAAAAATCATAAAGACCATTTTTGTAGATAATTTTAAGATCTACAACTTTGACCTGAATTTATTTTTGAGAAAGCTTACCGTTTTCGAGAAAAATCCAAAAAACCTCAAATTTTGATATTTGACCCCGAATAACTTTTGTTGCACACATAGGATTGATGGGGACTTTTGACACTTTATTCCTTGTGGTAAACCTAAGGTCTCTACGAAGATTTGGCTCTGTCGGAATTATTGTTATTTGACCAATATTTTTATGTCTAACTTGACCGGATTATTATATGACAAGGTTTTTTTTTGTAGTATTAACTTTTCCGGAGCGTGTGGCTCGGAAACGGTTAGGAATACGGCAAAATTGAATAAGACCAAAGTTTTAGATAATTTTATGAGCTTTAATTTATTAGAAGATTTTTTTTTCTATGACGCACCGTTTCTGAGATATTAGTGAAAAACCCAAAAGTGGTTCCTTTTCCCCCCCCTCCCCACTCCGGCTCACCTCCGAGACGTCAGGACTTTTAGTATGTTAACTTCCTAAGTACCCTGAACAAGTTTCAGAAGAAATTGCTTAGGTCCCCTCTCATGCACTCTACACCCTCTTTTAGATTATTCATTGACTGGACTATTAGTCGATTTTGCTTTGTTGTATGTAATTAGTAGTTTGGTGATATAATCTTGCTATAATCGAAGTAAGTTATCAATGAAGAGATTTGTAGCCTGTTGTTGTGGTTTTGTGATTGTGAGTGTGCGAAATGAAAGCGTGCTTTTGGGCAAATCGGGTATGGGTAAATCAGGTACCCGATTTGCCCATACCCGATTTGCCCTAGTAGATTTTTCAATTATAACTTTTCAGTGACATTGTTTTTTTCTTGTTTTATAGATGGTCAATAAGTATAAAAGAAAAACTACAAATGCTTCATGGGCCGAGAAAACAATGGAACTTGCTATGGAAGAATCTAAGCAAACATCTGTCAATGCAGCTGCCAAAAAATATGGTATCAATTTGTCTACTCTACAAAGGCACATAAAAAAGGGATCAGCAAGGAAAATTCTTGGAAGATTTGCACCAGTCTTCACCGAAGCTCAAGAGTTAGAGCTGGTTGAGTATATTTTGCACATGGATAATTTATTTTTTGGATTGACGAAAAAAGAATTTTTAGAATTAGTCTTTCAATATGCCGAAAAAAATAAAATAAAGCACCCGTTTAAAGGTAACGCTGCAGGTGAAGACTGGTACATAGGTTTTAGGGTACGACATCCTGATATAACTCTGCGCAAGCCAGAACCAACTTCAATTGCACGTGCGAGAGGCTTTAACAGACCACAGGTTGAAAGGTTCTTTGATATTCTAGAACAACAAATAAGCAATCACAACATCGATGCCACTCGAATCTACAATATGGATGAAACTGGCATCCAAACTACTAGCAACAAACCACCAAGAGTTCTAACTAAGTTAGGGAAAAAACAAGTTGGCGTAATATCTAGCGTCGAAAGAGGGAAACTAACAACCGTAGTATGCTGCTGTAATGCAGCAGGCTCCTTTATACCGCCATTCTTGATCTTCGGTCGAAAACGAATGGTAGGCAGACTCCTAGATGGGGCTCCACCTAGCACAAGAGCTACTTGTAGCGATAACGGATGGATAAATGGGCCAGTTTTTTTAGAGTGGTTGCGTCATTTTGTGGAAATAACAAGACCAACAGCCGAGAAAAAAGTTTTGTTGGTAATGGATAACCATGAATCCCATAAGTTCCTCGATGCATTGGAATATGCATCACAAAACCACGTCATATTCATCTCCCTTGCTCCACACACAACTCATCGGATGCAGCCGCTTGATACCTGTGTTTACGGACCGTTGAAAAATTATTTTGAACAGGAGGTTTCCCTTTTTCAAAGGACACACGTAGGTCGCATCATCTCTCAGTATGAAGTAGCGAAATTGTTTGGAGCAGCTTATATGAAGGCAGCAAGTGCCCAAAATGCTATAAAAGGATTTTTGTGTACGGGGATATGGCCCACCAATAGGAACATATTCGACGATTCGGATTATATGCCATCAACTGTGACTGATCGGCCAGAACAATCCCCTGATCAAGCTGTTACTAACGTAATAAGACCGAGTTTAGATGGGCCCAATACATCAAACGCTCATATAGAAGTTGGCGGGTCTCAATCTAGTGACTCGGACCGCACTGTGTCACCATGTATTCTGGAAAATTTGTATGGACTTAGCTGCAAAACTCCAGAGCCTACGGTTGAAGGTGAACTAGTTAGACAAAACTCAATTTATGTAACTCCTGATAAAGAACGTAATAACTATGAAGATACGTTACATTTGACCCCACTTGATATTCGACCATTACCAAAAATAGTACCAAATAAAACTAGTCGTAAAAGAAAATTACAAAGGGCTGAAATACTTACAAGCACTCCCATTAAGGAACAACAGAGGCAAAAGGAATTAAAAAAACACAAGAAATTAACGAAAGACGAAACAAAGAAAATTAAAAAACATAATATTAAGCCTTCGACAAGTGGGAAGAGACAGGAAATAAGAAAGAAGAAAAGTTTTAATAAAGGTCCAAAAGAAAATAAGAATGATTTAAACGAGTACCGATGCCTTGTGTGCAGCGAAATTTATGAAGATCCACCAAGAGAAGACTGGATAAAATGCGACGATTGTGAAATGTGGGCGCATGAAGCCTGCACTTCTTACTCAGGCAGAGGAACTTATTACTGTGACATGTGTCAAGAATAATTTCGAATTCATATATTTTGTGAATGTTGTATTACTAAACCAAAACTATTGTTTTAAGTTCTTATTAGGTTGTTCAACGTGATTGATCTCATTGTTTATACTACTACCCGCTTTGCCCAAAAGCCTTACCTGATTTGGGCTCCCCCCCAGGGCAAAACGGGTTTTTTGAAGGATTTAGAATTTGTTTTTTTTTTGGATATAGTGAAGACATTTGATTTAGATTGAGACTGATTTGTTAAAGTTCTTTAAGTAGGGAACTATGATAATTAAAATAAAAATAAAAATATAGTGCGAAACTGGTTTTTTTTGTCAACTAACCTTAGCTTACCCGTTTTGGGCTTATCTCCCCTACCAGAATTATTCATATTGCAGTCCGCGTCTCATTTTCGAGCCATTAGATACGTCGGTGTGGGTAAACGAGTTCATTTGGGGCGGCATCGACCTCATTTGCATGGATGCATGTGCTGCGGCAGCATATTAAACCCGATATTCTATAGAAGTCCTGGGTGGAGTTCACCGTGGAAACCCTGGGGTTATGGAAGTGCCAAAAAATTCCTTCTAGACATTTACCCGCGGTTAATAGCCTCATCTGGTGACAGAAGGGTTGGCTCATTTTTTGCGCAACAAATCAGAGTACCACAATGACCTCTATAATTAAAGTACGCTGGACTTAATATTCTATACAAATGACAGTTCCTTTTTTATGCCGATTTGAAACACCCCCATCGAAGTTTCCCGGTACTAAAATAGAGATTTGTTGCAAATGACTGTTGTTATGGATATATTTTACTATATATTTTACTATTTATTTCAGTTCCATTGACGCTCCCGCCAACTTATGCAACAATAAGCGCTAAATGGGCGCTAAGTAATGCGTAATACCAAGAAATATGGGCTCCTTCAATTAATCATGCAAGGGAAGGTGGCAGGTAGGAGGAGGCCTGGCCGCAGAAGAATATCTTGGCTTCGAAACTTACGCCCATGGTTTGGGTAGAGCACCCGTAGTCTATTCAGAGCAGCGGTATCCAAGGTTCAAATCGCTATGATGGTTGCCAACCTTCGATAGGAGACGGCACTATAAGAAGAAGAAGCGCTAAAATGGCGAAAATCAAGTTTCTTCACCTTTACTTTGACAGTCTTAAGTCCAGCGTACTTGTGTTAAAGAGGTCAGCGGCCTAACTGTTTAGCGCGGAAATGCAGCCAGTATTTTTTTGGCACCTTTGACGATGTCAAAAAGTTTCACTAATAACTGATGACTAATAGTTTATTTCTGAAGAAGCCAAAAAGCTTAAGGTACTTACTTTGAATTGATGACTAATAATAAATTCCTACAAACGTATCATTGTTTTAAGTTAACAATGTTCCTAGGATCCGTCATTAGTTCCAGAGACAATGGTATAATAAGGCTTTGTTGGCATTAATTGCTAAGCATTCCGCGCACCCTACAGTTTCCGTAGGGTGATGTCTTCGACGACATATCCCACGTACTCGCACAGCTGTGACGCTATGATTCCTCTCTTCGTTTTAAAGCTTAGCCTCTTGTGTAAAAATACTCTATTATCTTACGTTTCGATAATTTTTACATGGTAGTATTTCTATTGTGCAGACACTAGAACTTAGAATTTAGTCGTTATTGTTCTATAAAGCAAATAAGTCATTGTATCTGCCCGAACACTTTTTACTAATCGCATATTATCCCACCGAATAGCGTAGCGGCAGCGAACCTGCCGTCTGCGTCGGAGGTCGTGGGTTCGATTCCCACTACTGGGGGCCTACCACCAGTGTCTGGGTGTTTTCCAATATATAATATTTAAGTATATTAGTATGTATATATATTTATCAGTTATCTAGTACCCATAACATAAGCTATTGCTTATTTAGAGGCTGAATTGCGATGTGTGTAATGTCCTGATAAATATTTATTTATTATTATTATTTATATATAGATAGATAGATTAAACTCTTCATTGTGGTGTACAATAAAAGTATGACAAAAACAATCATAAAAATACGTATATTTGCACCTTTAGTGGCTAATATACTTACAGCTATTTATTCCCGTAAACCAACGCTGTAAATCGACCTAAATAAGTAGTAGTTGGAGCATATTTCAATAGAGCCAAAGAGTTTAGTGAAGCGAAATTTTGTGTTAACAGAATGAGTCCAATTCAACAAATAAAACATTAGGAAGTCTAGCTGCTATAGGTATAGTCAATGTGTTACTTCATTGCCCGAAACCGAAAATCGTATACCTACAGAAAATTTGTACAAAAGTTTAGGCTGTGAAACAAGAATGATTATATAATATGACGTACAAAATCAATCTATAGTGACGAGGATATACCAACCTTTTCGAAGCACCACGATCATTCACGTCATTAAAATAATATAATGTGGTTGCCACCAATGTACATTTCGCTGAAAAGTCAAAAGTATTCATTTCGATAGTGATCTTTAGCTGAAATAATTAAGCTGTTCTAAATAATCTTCGGGGATAATCAACCAAAAATAGGAACACGCCGTTTATTTATGATCTGCGGGCAGAAGGGTCGAAGTGGAAGCGGCGGGTGTTATGGGGCCTGAGGGACCGTGCTGCTGCATAAATTATACAATTGTCGGTTTTAATTCCGCCCGCAGGGTCAGCGTTTCGTTTCAATAAAGTGCTCGAGTAATTATTTGCTCGCCGAACGCTGATACCCGCTTTTTGTTTGATAAACTTCCCGTTTCTGGTTTGTTTTCGTAATGGCCGTTAACTAGTGCAACTTGTTTGCCGGTTGACTGTTTGCTTTTCCATTTTGGTGGCTTTATTACATCGCGATTGGGCGAAAAAACGATTTTGGTTTGTTCATGGTTCGGATGTATCCATGCTGCAATACTGTTTATTCTATACAAGTTTGTCAGAACTATCACTACGTATTATAGACTTCCACGCGTAGAGTTGCACAGTACGTATTTTCAAACGCTTTTCAGCAATAGAAAGAACGATTATTTAAGAAGGTTAGGAATAAAAGAAAAGGATAAGGAAGATAAGAAAGGAAGAAGAATAGATAAGGAAGGAGGAAGGATAGATAAGGAAGTAGAGGATTTATGAATAGATAAAAACTAATTGCAAAATTACAATGAGAGCGAAATGGAATCTGATAATTTTGTGCACATTTTTCGAAATAAAATTCGGCCTTTTATAAATATTGCACAATAGTAGATACAGCTGGCCATTTCATGAAACACAACAGGTTTTTGAAGTTTCTATCTGGCCATGATGGGTCGGCAATAGCAAAGTGATCAATTCTTTGGGTAGAAGAATGGCGTTGGGGTCATAAAAGTATCGGTAATATTTCGTCTAATAAAAATTATACAGAAGCATTATGTGATCCTGAAAGGGATGTTATAAAAATAATACCGAAATGCTTTCTGCGATCATATAAAGCTAACATAAAATTTAATGATGACATAAAGGCGGGCGCGCATGCAGTAAATTTTTCTAACGCCTGTTTCATACGGCTTGATAGTCCTGTCGACATAATTCTTTGTTCTCCAACGGAAGGAAAATGTTCAAATAATTTATTCTCCAACCGATTGTGGAGAGGATGAGAATAAAATTATTTAATGTTAGGGCTATATTAAGAGTTATAGAACTTACGTATAGCTTAGTGGTGATTTCTGCGCAACTAGCCAAACATGTTTTATCCATGTGTTTTTTATGATTGCTATTGAGAGCCCGGAGCCTCCAGACATAACTTATTTTCTAAAGGAAAAGATATGTAACTTTGGGTAGTGTTTATATTTTGTGTATTGAAATTTGAATGCCGGCATATTGTATCACTTTTGAACGAAATTCAAAACATGTATAAGAATGCGTGGATGTCACATGTCCAATTTAGCGACCATTTACATACATTTTTGAATTTCGTTCCCTTCCTATCTTCTAAGGGTAGGTATCGCAAAATGCCATATGGTTAGATGTTCCTTCCTAAATAAATTCACTAATTAATTTATGGATCGAGATCGAGGCAAACCTGTATGACAAAAAAGATCTTCTGAAAGTTTTTAAAGTTTTTAATTCTCTAAAAATGTGTGAAGCTTACTATTCAGCACTAGAGCAGGGTCGCAAAATTGTGTTAACAAATAATGCCGGTGTTATTAAACAGTGAATATATAGAAAAAAGAATCCGTGGTTCAAACCACTGAATGTATTTGGCTATAACAATGAGACAAAAAGCTATAGCCCTGTAGCTATTTTAAACTGAACATTCGCTAAGAAAGAATTTTAAAATAGAATTCGTGAGCGTGAGCGTCCAATAAAGCTAAAAGCGGAATATGTCACAGGTTAGCTCGTCAAAGAAAGTGGTAAATAGTTCGCCATTAACCCTCCATAAGTCCGCCGCCACTAATTGAGGCGTGTCCGGCCATTTCGATCCCAAAGTTTCAGAGGTCAACGCTTGTTAGCCGGGAAATTCGGGAATCGCGTCCAAATGTTAACGATCGAGCCAATTTGGGGCCGAAAAGACCCCGGGCATAGTTGCGGTCAGCGGAAACATAAGGGGTTGATTAGCCTCTTGTTTTTTTTCCTTGTTTCTGAATACGAGATGCTTAGACTTAATTGTTTTTACGTAGAAGACAAGTCACGTATTACCGACATCTTATTTTTTCAAAGTAAGTACCTATTCTTACTTAGACATTGTGTATTTTCTAGTTATACACAGGAAATATGAAATAATACTTACAACGAGTGGAAATACTTAATCAAAAGAACAGGGGGCCTACCATAATATTATTGTACTCGTAATATTGTTTTAAAATTGTCATACTGACATTGTATGAAAATGTCAAAACAATCTTACAATAATATTACTTTAAGCGTTGGTGGTAGGCCCCCAGGACTAGTGAGAATCCATTTATTTGAAATTTCCGTAGTTCGACTCCCGGTTCAGGAACTATTTAAAAAAAGATTGAATGAAAATCTGAAATTCAGGCAGCGGAGCCGTGGGCTCTACTTAAATCAATTCTAAAAGTGTGTGTGTGTGTTTTTGTGTGTGTGTATGTGTGTGTGTGTGTTGCCCCGCAGCTCGCAGGCCTGATATCGTTAACCTCATAAGTGCAACAGAGAGCGCAACAGGCAGCTTGTTCGCCCATTTTAGTGCACCGCGGGTAGCAAGATATTATATCGCGAACTATATATACTCCGTTCAGATAGGCTTGGTTTATTTGGTAAAAAAATATGGCGGATCGGATTACTCACTTTCACGGAGTCAATCGGAGTCACTTTATTTCGATATGACTCTAGTGATGTGGATTTTACGTATACTAACGTGTCCAACAATGCGATACCTTTGCCGTAACTCGATAACGGTTACCGGTCGTTCGCCGAAGCATCAGCCGCATCCCCGCGGGCGTGGCGCGTCCCTAAAATCCTATTACCTAGTACACGTAGATTACCGCAAAATTAAAGCCTAGCTGATCGTTTTCAAAATAAACTTGGTAAACTGACATTAGACACAAATCTCCATTTAGGGTTCCATACCGGATCCCCAAAGGGTAAAACCGGGACCCTATTACTATGACTTCGCCGTCCGTCCGTGCGTCTGTCACCAGGCTGGTCTCTGGAACCATGATGGTAACAGACTTGAAATTTTCACGGATAACAATTGTAGGAATTAATGTGGAGACCGTAGTCAATAAAAAATATAGTTCGGATTTGTATCAACTTGGTACGGGATTCCATACATCCAAGGTCAATAAAACCTTTGAAGTCTTCAGTGGAAATGTAAACGGAAATAGAGATAAATTTTAAATGACCTATCCTACGAGGCCCCATAGAGTAGATAAGAAAACAACTATCGCCACTTTACATGTACCCTAATTTGTTTTCAAAATTTTACTTTACCACTTTGTTGGCTTGATAAATATTTGTACACTCATGCCAAATTATTAGCTTTCTAGTAGGTAGGTAATATTACTCTCTGACCTAAACCGCGGAGAGTAAGACAGACAGATGGATAGATGTACAAGGCGGAACTGTAAGGGTCCCTTTTTACTATGGATACTTAAAAATGTCATGACGTTATTCAATATTAATATGAATAGGTACACCCACGTTACACGATTAATAAATTCCACCAATCATGTTGTTTATTTGACGAGCGATACCCGGAATGTGACCAATCATGACACAGCTTATTTCTTTTGATAAAAATGTTTTAATGTTGGCTTTGATAAAAATATCCTTTGAAAAGATATTTCGAGGTCAGATAAAAAGTTCAACATGGGATAAACATTTAATTTTGCAGATAAGCGCATATATTGATGTCAAAGTTAATAATTATGAATTTAAGTAAATTTCGAAGTTCGAAAGATTCTTTTGGTGATTTAATCTGAAGGGAAAAGACGACCGCAACACAGATAAGCAGTTGTAGCTACGAGTATGTTATCTAAATTCAATAGACTAAATTCAATATAGGTACTTCAATTCAATATAATATATTCTATAATATATAATTCAATATAATTATATTCTATATACTAAATGTATGGGAGTGACATACCCGGTCGATAAGCACACCACGTGACCTATCTCCATACAGATACAACACTATACATTTTAAAAAATTTGATTCGATAGCAATCGTAGAAATACATAATATAATAGTTTAGTATAGTCTATTCGCTTAGAATTTGTCGTGCGGCCGGTTATGGCGTCGATATTCTCAAAGGACATCAAACGACGCGGACGGTGCGCATATACTTGTAACGACAAATTCTAAGCAAAAAGACTATACTTGTGTATCAAATTAAGAGTTAAAATGCAATATATCAAAAAAGGAAACCAGGGAGGTTTTGGTTGAGTTTATATGCATTCAGTAGGTGGATAAGTATGCCGCAAAAAATTACGTTCGGCGCTTTGTAAAATTTCAGCCTTTATAAACATTTCCGAACGGTTGGAAAGCGTACTCACTTAAAAATGGAGTTTAAAAGTTATGGATATTGAATATCGTTGAATATTTAAGCCCCTCTTACCGGTGAATAAACCCAGGTTTTAAAGTGGAGTTGGCTGGAGTTTATGAGCCTGGAAATATGGTGCTGAACGTCCAAGTGGCTCCTGGAAACGTTTTATATCTTTTCTTGGCGAGATAAGCTAATACTTTGCAAGTTCAGCTTATGTATTACTTTGTGCTAATGGAACAGCTTAACGTTTTAAAATGTACAGAAAAGAAGGGAGAAAAAACCTGTGTATTTGAGCTTTACTGAAACCATACAAAAGTAGGCCATAGGGCTATAGAACTGTACCGTATACTTATTTTTTAATACATTTGCTCAAAAAGTTGACATTTCCATGTGTGTTTAGCGTGCGCAAAGTTATTCTTTTCCGCACTAGTGCTTTTGTGTTTTCCTCCTACGCGGCACCGGAGCGGGCGTACCAAGAGCGCATGAACACGAACACGGCATGCAAACACGGAGGAGGCAAACACGTAAAACCAATATTTTTTTCGCAAATGTATTAAAAAACGTCGTTCAATGCACGTGCGGAATTGTCATTTTTACTCGTCCTTATAGTTGACCCTCGCCTTCGGCTTGGGTCAACAAACCGGGACTCGTAAAGAAATGACAAACTTTCCGCACTTATATTGAAATGTACTATTATTCCACCGTGGACAGCAAGGAATTGCGCAGACTAAATCCCAATTAATTAACAGAGAAACCAGGTCATTCAACTCTCAATTGCATTCTACATTCAATTGCATAGAGCACTATAAACTAAGTACCTATACTAAGTTTAATTTGTTCTAACTTGGAAAATGTGCAGTGTTTACTTTTATTGCTTTCGTACAAAGTAATACTACTGAAGTTTCTACTATTAACTTGTTTTAACTCTGTTCGCTGTTTGAGATAGTTTAATTACCAGATAAAGTTAGTAATTTGTTTAATTTATTCATAAGTTACTTTGACCACAGCTCATGTCTGTGGGAGGGTAATTAAATGGAATGCCTGAAGGATGTGTATCTAACTCTGAAGTTATGTAAAATACTACTCTTTGTGACACCTCTGACACGTAACTAGCATTTTATTTTTGTGTTGCGACATGCAGCATTGCGGAAGAATATAACAGCAAAAAAATATTTTACCTACCTAATTACTAAAAGACAAAGCCAATTATAAAAAATCTGTTTGAGAACTTTTTTGGATATTATTATTACCGACAAATTTTAACAAAAAATTACAATTAGGTATATATCCATTGTAGTGTCCGATAAAAGTTGATGAATGGAGCAACTTTTGGGAGAACTTTCTATTCTATTCTATTTTATTCAGAATTTTTTTTCCAATCGAGTTTCTGCTTTGGAGCTTTAGATAAAACACCAAAAATTTCAGAAAGAAGATAATTTATGTCTGTATAGTTTTCAACCTTCAGGTCACTAAAAATTGCTTAAAATAAGTATAACCCTTTTATGCCCTTACTCATGAGAAGACCTTGTTTCTGCTTGGCTACCTAGTAGCTGGGCCATAAAGCCAAAACAAATAAAGTTTCAATACAACCAAATTGTATTGAAATCTGAGAACCTTGCAGAAACGCGCTTCAAACTAAGCCAGTTTATCAATGACTTAACTTTAGAAAAGTCCAAACCTTGCAGCTGCAGTAAGTTACCGCGCTAAGTCACCCTTCAACTTGTCGATACAAAATGTTTAAAACGCCCAACTCGAGAAAATATGTTAAAAGGTTTCCGCCAAGAAACTTGAAATTTAGAGCAAGACGCTGTTAAATGCATAAAAAATGGGTTGAACTCGTTACAATACCGCTTTGTCGCTATAGAGTACGGCGGGGAGCTCTTAAACTCTTAAATCTTCCACCGGGCTTTTACTGCCTGGCAGTGTTGAAAGGTGTGGATAACACTTTATTGTGACACGCTAAAATGGACCACAGTACAGAGGTTTTAAAGCGAGAATTGCGCGTTTGTATTTCGTGTTGCGGTGTGAAATACTGTACCGACTGACGTGAAGGAAGTGGTCATAGTTTTGAGCGATAGCTTATAATATCAGGGGAGCTTTGACCTACAGTAGTCTTAGCCAAATGACATAATATTTGCGATCATCACAGAGAGCTGTCGATCGCTCACATGTAACGAAAAAATAAAATGACAATTACAGGTGTCGCAGAAGTAATTTGCTCAAATTAGCGATCGTATTATGTGATTCCCATACATTTTTTGAGTTTCGTAGCAAATACATAACAGAAAAAATAAAATCAACTCTCTAACTAGTATACTTTAAAAAATAAACAAAGCCCGCTCCTCTCGTGAGTGTGGTCGACGTACAAGAATGTTATGCATTTCAAACCGTTGCATAGTTTCCACTGCAGTTCATAACTTCACAGCGCTGCCGACTGTGAGTATCTGCTGAGTATCACAACCGTATTGACTATTTTACTACTGCCTTGTGTCTACTAACACGGGACACCACATTAGTGTTATAAACAAAGCCCGCTCCTCTTGTGAGTGTGGTCGACGTACAAGAATGGCATTTCAAACCGTTGCATAGTTTCCACTGCAGTTCATAACTTCACAGCGCTGCCGACTGTGAGTATCTGCTGAGTATCACAACCGTATTGACTATTTTACTACTGTCTTGTGGCTACTAACACGGGACACCACATTAGTGTTATAAACAAAGCCCGCTCCTCTTGTGAGTGTGGTCGACGTACAAGAATGGCATTTCAAACCGTTGCATAGTTTCCACTGCAGTTCATAAC
Source organism: Coenonympha arcania (assembly GCA_036785405.1). Taxonomy (NCBI): domain Eukaryota; kingdom Metazoa; phylum Arthropoda; class Insecta; order Lepidoptera; family Nymphalidae; genus Coenonympha; species Coenonympha arcania. The sequence continues at coordinate 2,980,604 of CM072069.1, forward strand.
TTCACAGCGCTGCCGACTGTGAGTATCTGCTGAGTATCACAACCGTATTGACTATTTTACTACTGCCTTGTGTCTACTAACACGGGACACCACATTAGTGTTATAAACAAAGCCCGCTCCTCTTGTGAGTGTGGTCGACGTACAAGAATGGCATTTCAAACCGTTGCATAGTTTCCACTGCAGTTCATAACTTCACAGCGCTGCCGACTGTGAGTATCTGCTGAGTATCACAACCGTATTGACTATTTTACTACTGCCTTGTGTCTACTAACACGGGACACCACATTAGTGTTATAAACAAAGCCCGCTCCTCTTGTGAGTGTGGTCGACGTACAAGAATGGCATTTCAAACCGTTGCATAGTTTCCACTGCAGTTCATAACTTCACAGCGCTGCCGACTGTGAGTATCTGCTGAGTATCACAACCGTATTGACTATTTTACTACTGCCTTGTGTCTACTAACACGGGACACCACATTAGTGTTATAAACAAAGCCCGCTCCTCTTGTGAGTGTGGTCGATACGCAAGAATGTTATGCATTTCAAACCGTGGCATAGTTCCACTGCAGTTCATAACTTCACAGCGCCGCCGACTACGAGCATCTGCTGAGTATCACGACGGTATTGACTATTTTACTACTGTCTTGTGGCTACTAACACGGGACATCACACTTGTATTATGCAGGCTAAAGGTACATAATATACACATGCTCTGTAGTAGCACAGTGTTAAGACAGAGTATCTTTAAACTTTGGTAAAGTAGAGTAAGATTTCACAACTCCACAAAAACATGATTTGTAACTTGTCAAGCCTTTGATTTCCCTTTTTTTTAGTAAATGTCCAGACACTTCATAGAAATTAAAGAGAAACAATAATTTAAATAATGTAAACTGTTTATAATGCGTGTATCCGAAGGTAATAAGTACTTGAACTCAAAAGAAAATTTTGACTTCTGCGTAAGTTATAGTATCTAAGTACATCCGGAATTAGTAGACTTATCTATTTTATTGAATTATTTACGATTGCTTTTGGCACGCTTTGGTAACGAAATTCAAAAATTTATGAGATTGACAACTATCATCGATAAGTCACGTGATTAATTGGTCGATTGGATATGTGATCATAATATCATTTTGGTACATTTTTTAAATTTGGTCCCACAATCGTACCTACTAGCATGGCTAAGCCTGCGCGCTAAACTGTGACTACATCATGTTACAATCTTGCAGAGTAGCAAGGCTGCAATGTAAGCCATATAGCCTAGGTACTTGCTTTGTGACTATACGAGTGATGACTGTCTGAGTAGTTGAAAAGCGTTTAATTGCATCCGAGCAATGAATCTACACGATCCTACACGGAACAGCCTTTTTAGGGCTAAAAGTCAAATGGCAAAGGGGTCTCTTATGATTTTGTCATGTCCGTATTAAGTCCGTATAGTAGAACCTTTGGGTTTGATAAACTTTGATAGATCTATCGGTATCTGTCGAAAAAAAAAAATGTATATAACTTGAAAAAGTTTGATTTTGTATCCTGTGTAATATGTTTGGCCTATGCTAGACACCATTTCAGGTAAACTATTTTTCTTTGGCTAAACTAGTTCTTCCTAAAAGCCATAAGCCTATAGTCCTAACAAGTTCCAAGTCGGAGTGGTCTAAGTCCCGAGCTCTTTTCTTCACACCTTCTAAGGCTCAGTTGCCTGAGCCCCACGAAGAGGGGCTACAGTGGTACAAAAATAAATAATCATAACCTTAACTATCCGAGTCAGAGCGAGCTTGCTCTTTCAAATCAACGCCCAATCGACAGAGGACTAGGTTTTTGTTGTTCACTTGTTTGTTTCTTGTTGACTACTACTTACTAAATTAATCGTATCGCGTTAAGGAAGAACTAGTTTATCCTAGACAAAACTAGTTTGTCTTGAAATCGGGTCCAGCCTAGACCAAACTAGGTTGTCTTTAAATCGGCTATTGCCAGTTATTGCATACAATTAGTAAAAAAATCCTGACTCACTAAGTGACTTATGCTTGAATCTCGAAATCTAAAATTTTGCATAGAAATACCCTTCACAACGTAGCCAAGGGATAAGAAGTTTTTTCTTACCTATGAGTCACGCGAGCGAAGCAGTTCGTTAGTAGGTACCTAGGTATCTCATGAAGCCAGAGTACAGGTTTTCTGATTAGTTTTTTACAGCATCTAAATCTGTCGGGTCAAAACCTTAAAACCCTCATTTCATATCAAATTTTAATATCATTCGCCGCGCAACGATAAAAAGTTCGATAAAAAGTTTTAGGCTCCGCTCGCGTGAATTTAGGTTTTTAAATTATGTTTTAGCTCTTAAATTATGTTTTACTTCATTACGTATAAAGTAAATTATAGACACTGTAAAACAGATATTTTTGTTGTTTTGTATCCAAAAAGTCCATTTCGTAAGTTGGTATACAAATTGTACTCCTAAGTTGTTTGTATTTTGATTATTTCTTTTTTGTACTTATATTCTGTGGTGTGCAATAAGGAGTTATCTATCTATCTATCTATCTATCTATACAATAGGTTAACTTAAGAATAACCTGCGTAAATGTAGACCTATAATAAAATTAAAAAATAAAAACCCCTACTCTTGTCATACTTGTGAAGCACCGAATCGAGTAATCATGCGCCAAAAATGCCATACATCATTTTGGAAAAGACTCAAAAGAGCTGATACTCTTACACTACTGGACCGATATTAACCAAACAAAGCTAAAAACCACCACAAGGAACATACAATTATATCAAAATTCTATTTCTAATAAAACAATTCTGGATATAATAGATTTAGGCGTCAGCTAAGAAAAGATTTAGAGAATTCAACACCTAATTGTACAAAACAGAGGTCACTAATATGACAGAAAATTTTATCTTATATCCTAAGAAAACTCAGCACGTACGCGTAACAATAGCTCGGTACTGTTTACGGTGCAGCTAGTCCTCTCGTAAGCTTATCCGACCTCTACATAGCTGATAGCGAACATGTACGGGCTGCAAAGAGAGCGGTGCAAGACAGAAGCTTAGACAGAACTACACTATAAAACTTTTCGAAAACCTATGCCAATTACTGTAAAATCCACTAACGAAAAATAATGCTTTGACGTCAACCAATGAAGCTGATTTGTTGAACAACACAATATAAGCCCACAATTATGTAGGAACTGCAACGACGATGCCTGAAGTTTCCCCCTTCTGGGCAACAAATATCAAATTATTTCCCGAGTAGCGAAAGCACCAAAATTCACTTGTCATTTGTGTGGCACAACTCAGAAATGGGCCCCAACTCAGCATGGTGCTATGTCACACGTCCCCCTTTCGACGTTCCAATTCATTTAGATGAACTCAAGGTGTGCAAACTTTAGGACTCTTCACTATTAGTCGCTTCCTTCTAAAACTCGCACCACCTACCGTTGCAACAATCGTAAATATTGAATGAGCTCCTTACCTACAGAGGAACGCAGCTACTTCCTCATACCTTTGCACTTAGCGAGCATTGAGCATCCAAAGACGTCCCCCTTTCGACGTTTCAATTCATTTAGACGGACTCAAACTTTAGGACTCTTCATGGCTAGTCGCTTTCTCCTGAAACTCGCACCACCTACCGTTGCAACAATCGTAAATATTGAAAGAGCTCCTTACCTACAGAGGAACGCAGCTGCTTCCTTATACCTTTGCACACAGCGAACATTGAACATCCAAAGACATCCTTTCAACGTTCCAATTCATTTAGACGGACTCAAGCTGTTCCAACTCTAGGACTCTTCATCGTTAGTCGCTTCCTCTCGAAACTCGCACCACCCACGGTTGCAACAATCGTAAATATTGAATGAGCTCCTTACCTACAGAGGAACGCAGCTGCTTCCTTATACCTTTGCACACAGCGAACATTGAGCATCCAAAGACATCCTTTCAACGTTCCAATTCATTTAGACGGACTCAAACTGTTCCAACTCTAGGACTCTTCATCGTTAGTCGCTTCCTCTCGAAACTCGCACCACCCACGGTTGCAACAATCGTAAATATTGAATGAGCTCCTTACCTACAGAGGAACGCAGCTGCTTCCTTATACTTTTGCACTTAGCGAGCATTGAGCATCCAAAGACATCCTTTCAACGTTCCAATTCATTTAGACGGACTCAAACTGTTCCAATTTTAGGACTCTTCATCGTTAGTCGCGTCCTCCTTAAACTCGCACCACCCACATTCGCAACAATCGTAAATATTGAACGAGCTCCTTACCTACAGAGGAATGCAGCTGCTTCCTCATACCTTTGCTCACTAGCATTGAGCATCCAAAGACATCCTTTCAACGTTCCAATTCATTTAGACGGACTGAAGCTGTTCCAACTGTAGGACAAGTCGTTAGTCGCTTCCTCTCTGAAACTCGCACCACCCACAGTTGCAACAATCGTAAATATTGAATGAGCTCCTTACCTACAGAGGAACGCAGCTGCTTCCTTATACCTTTGCACATAGCTAGCATTGAGCATCCAAAGACGTCCCCCTTTCGACGTTCCAATTCATTTAGACGGACTCAAGCTGTTCCAACTCTAGGACTCTTCATCGTTAGTCGCTTCCTCTCGAAACTCGCACCACCCACGGTTGCAACAATCGTAAATATTGAATGAGCTCCTTACCTACAGAGGAACGCAGCTGCTTCCTTATACCTTTGCACATAGCGAGCATTGAGCATACAAAGACGTCCCCCTTTCGACGTTCCAATTCATTTAGACAAACTCCGCTAGTTCCAGTGGCCTCTTGGACCATCTCGAGTGGGTTAGCTAACTTTAAAATGTGAGGAATGCCAGAGGGAAGTAAGAAGAAGCGCATTTTAAGTAAAGAAAATGCTAGCTTTAATTTACTGACATAAGTAATTTAGTATAGTTTATGCCACCGTGTTACTAAGGATTAGTAGACTTGACACCATTTTGATAAAATGGTGCAGAATTTTAGAAGGAAAGAGATAAAAGAATATAAATGTATTATGAGTATGCAAGACGGGTGTACAGATTCCTAATCACTTGGTAAAGACAAAAGATTGTAGCAAGCCATGGCCGAAGATTCACAACGAATACTTTTCAATCATTTTAAAATCCAACGTCTCGAGTGGAAAAGAATTTCAAACTACAACAAAGGAACTTGAAATCGGAATTATTCTGGATTAAAAGGCTTTCAAGTCTTGGGCAAGTTTACATTAAGACGCAAAAAATGAGACAATTAGTTAATGTAAACAGAAACTTGCACTAGAAAAGATATAACAGTAAGGGTGATTGCACATTGCACAGTCAATTTTAAGATTGAATAAGATACGTCAAAGGAGGAAATACTGACTGGAATTATTATCAATTATCAAGGCTGGTTCCATGTTTAACTGGAAATTACAAGATTTTCGGTTGAAACTTATGATGGCTATGTTAGGAATGTTAGGTGCACAATCTTATCAGGCATGCAAGTTTCCTCACAATGTTTTTCTTCAGCAATATGCAAGTCAGTTTTACCTCAAAGGTACACAATAATATGTAGCTCCGAAAAGTGTTTTCGTTTAACGTACTTTCAAGTATGAAATGCAGCTGATGTCTTAAGACGGTTCACGCGTTAGTATTATGATTGAGTCAAAATTCACGATTTCCGAAGGAACATAAAATAGTTATGTATTCAATTATAGGTTAAATAATTGAATTGATATTATTTGGCATTTCATAATCTAGAACTTGGCTCAAAAATATTTTAAAATATGTGTATAACTTTCTCACTAGAACAGTTTTTGTATAGGCTGTTTGCTAAAATAGCGGTCGACGCTCTACGCAGATGCAAGATATTTGCCATGTTTCCTAAGACAAACTTATAACAATGACATATTTAGAAAATTAATAATATTTACTAAAAAGTGTCTCAAAAAAAACACGAATTTCCTAGATTTTCATTCAAAAACCATAAACCGAAAAGTGTCATTTTTAGCATTTTTCGATAAATTAAACGTATTATTTTAGGATAAAATCCAAGATATTTTGTTATTTCTGAATTATAGTAATTTAATTCAATTAATATTCAATGTCATTGGTTATTTACTATTTTAATAAGTTGTATATTTATTTTACTATAATTTTTTTTGTAATACCATAAATGACAAAATTGCGTCAGCGCCAACGAATTTCTTTTTAGTATGGAGCGAAACGCGAGGCACACCGCGACGCATGAACGCTCTTAACAACCAGGCTATCATCATATTTGTTGAATGTATCTGTCATAAATTTCTTAGAGCAGTAGACATAAGTGTGCTGAGCAAGTTTTAAAGAAAGCATTTTTTATTTGTTTAATAACTCATTAATAAATATTTATATTCAAAGTTGAACTTTACTCAGCAAGAGAAATACGAACGACTAACAAGAATCTCAACTCGACTAGGTAGAAGAATGCGATGTGCGCTTTGCGCAGTCGCTCGTTAGTGTGCACGGTCTCTTAGCTGCAGCAAGACGAGAGGTCCTCGCCGGAGCTTTTGTTTCTCGCAAAGCGATTGCGGCGGAGACAAACGTCTCAGGGATGGCAGATCAAGAAACAATAAATGAAATTCTGAAAAATGAAAATGAAAATCTTTACCTTTCACATAACTAGGCCTAATTTACAGACTCTTATGAAAAGTCACAATTCTACCGCCGAGTTCGCAAAGCACATTTGCACCGAGGAGAACTTGAAAGAAATTCGGCACTTGCTCTGTTCAAAATTGTCGTGAAGAATTGTCGGAGAAATATTAACCAATAGGATTGCACAAAATCAGAGGAGCGGTGTGCCATCCTATTGGTTACTGTGGTCGATTCCGTTGTGCAAAATCGCTAAACTAAACTAATTAAAAACAGTGCTTTCCTTTTCCATAGAGAGCAGTTTAAAAAGGATAGCCGTATTTTAAAATTAGTTTAGTTTACAGATTTTGTACAACAGAATTAGCAACAATAATATGTCTCCGTTTCTCGGCCCCGCTGCCTTGCTCTGCTGCGGTGGACTGGTAATCTTATATACAACTTTTCATATACTTATAGGGTGAAAGATTATTATTTTCATGATATCTCGTGAGAAGAAGGAAGCATATCCTTATCATTCCAAGAATCCTTGTCATCGTCAGTGGTATAGTAACCCTGATTTTTGCATGACAGGTACAGTGCTACAACTACGTACTGTATTCTATAAAATTATTTACAGTAAGGGAAAAGGGATGGTGAGTATACAACAAAGAATCACTGGTAATATTATTATGATTAAAATAATAATTAAACACGATTGAAAATATTTCAAAAGCCGGTCAAAAATAAAGTTGTCGTATATTAGAACTCTCACTGCAACATATTGCTGCACGTGGGGTAATAAAACGGAGAAACACGACAGCGCCTTCGGCTATTTGCTCCGGAGGACATGCCGTAAGCCCATAAGTGTGATAGAGCATAACAGGCCGGTTTCCCGATTTCATTGCCCCGAGTGCAGCGTGATATTCCAGCGAGGCGAGGATTCGGAAGTTATGTGTGTATGCCCCATAGTTTCGCTTCGCGAGCCCATTGTAATTTCAAACAAATCCTGTAGAGAAGTGATATGGCTAAGCTAATGTTTTTACTACGACTTTAAATCGAGAACCCTGATGGGCAGATTGAAAGGATGCATAGGAATAAATTAATTTCCGGCGACAATGCCGTAAGCCTCAAAGAATGAGGTCTTCAGATAAGGACTCAGCATCTGACAATGTAGGAGGGTGAGTTTTCATTCAAATATCATACAATACCATTTAAATTAGCTCTTGAATTATGATACTTACGGCACTGAAAATAGAAGGTACTTTGAGAGGATTTAAAGTTACGTTATGTTAGGTTTATTGTGTTATTTCCTTTTTAACTTTATTAGCTATATTTAGCTTTTGCTGTTGTTACCGATAAAAAGGTCGCAGGAAGGGTATCGTCAAAACTATTTTATTGAAAATCCAGTAAATAAGATCAAAATTTTATGCAATTCCGTACTTGCCATAATTCATTCCACACAGATAATCGAATTTTATAATATCTGCCAGCCAATCGGGGGGCAGGATTTGTAAACGATACCGATGAATACGTTTTTCTTACGCAATCCAGGGGCAGATATTATAAAATTCGATTCACGGAATGTCGTCTGGTGGGAGCCCTCAGCCATGCTTGGCGTTGCTTCAACCACTTCTCTAGCAAAGATGCGATTGATCCATTTTAGTATAGTAATATATAAAATCTTTGGCTGCATCATTACTTTTTTATTATTGATAGACTTGCTTCTGACTTTAACCATGTCTAAATATGCGGAGGCAATGATGAGGTCTAGGTTGGAGCTCGCTTGCCTATAAAATGCCTATTCACTCTTCCCTTGAAGGCACCCAGATTATACTAGGCTGGGAACACGTAAGCTGGAAGGTTACTCAATCAGTAGGGTTAGTAAGGGGTTTTGCACGAATTTCCAGTCGACTCGAACAAACGAATCGAATTCCTCCATACATTTACAGCCAGCGCCATCTACTGAAAGTAACATCTTAGCGACTGTCCATAGATGACGCTGGCTGTAAATGTATGGAGGGATTCGATTCGTTTGTGCGATGCGAGTCGATTTGAAATTCGTGCAAAAACCTGTACTAAGCCGTCTGGTGAGAACGCAATCAAGTAGAAAGAAAGAAAGAAAGAAAGAAAAAACGTTTATTTGGAATCACAACACATACTATATAGTCCGCCAGATACATATTAATTATATTGTGTGAAATTGAGTGATTCCAAAATGGAATCCACTCAGCGTTTGCTACGCCCGTGGAGCCTAAATTTGCCCCACGGTCATAGCGCTGGTCTTCCGTGGATCCAAAAAAATATCGGACGATTTATAAATAAATAATTATACTTAAATTTTAGTACGGAATATGCTAAAATATATTTTAAAGTGGGTTAGTGTGATATAGGTAACGAATCATAATAAACGACTAAAAAACTATGGATATAAAGAAAACGTGATATAAAAGGTGATAAAAAAATAATATAATAAAATACATACCTACTACTATAATAATAATATTTAAAATTTAAAAAATAAATAAGTTTGAAATACGATGAGCGCCTACTCAACAAGCTCCCCCTTTTGTTGACTCAGCAGCAAAGTACGTACTTGTAGAGTCTAAAAAAGTATGTATGTAGATTGCAGGTCATACTGCGGTGCATTATACGTACGACAGTCGACAAGCAGGCATTATTCGCATAATCAGCTCCCGGCTTAGCAGTCGTGTTGACCCAGAAAGCTAGACTTTTCATCCGTCCCTGTATTTGCATTTTTAATATCGTACAAAGCACCGCGTTGCATAGTCTATGAGACACTCTTTCACAATGGATCTACAACACGCCCGGCGCGGCGTCACTGATCTCTCTTCCATGGATTCAGGACATTACACACATTGCAATCTAGCCCCAAAGTAAGCGATAGCTTGTGTTATGGGTACTAGATAACTGATAAATATACATACATACTAATATACAAAAACATAATATATTAAAAACACTCAGACACTGGAAAACATTCATTCCCATCACACAAACATTTACCAGTAGTGGGAATCGAACCCACGATCTCCGACGCAGACAGCAGGATCACTACCGCTACGAGTTTCGGTCGTCGAATTAAACATTATATACAATGTACAGTTAATTTTTTGTGCCGATTTAATGCACAGTTCATTTTTTGTGCCGATTTGATGTACAGTTCATTTTTTGTGCCGATTTGATGCGCCCCCTCGAAGGTCCACGGTACTAAATTGACATTTTTGGTAGAGACAGTAGATATAATAGACCCTGGACGGCGCTAAAAATGTCGCCACTTTATCAGTGCCAAAAATGCTCGTTTTGCCACCAACAGTAAGGCCACGCTGTAGTTCGCTCAGCAGCTACCGATAGAATTTTGACAGTGTGCGCTACTGTTTGCCTGTACAAAAAAGGTTTGCGTAAATCGTTCGGATTCCCATATTTAGAGTTTTCTTATCAGGGGTAGAGACCCTCGTTTTAAATGTCATTTTATTTCAGTTCCATGGACGCTCACGTTAGGTTACGTAAGAATCAGCGCCAAAATGACGAAAGCAAGTGTCTTCATTTTTACGTTGACAGTCTGCGATCCATGGAATATACATAGATCAGTGCCCGGCCTGAAGTCCCGGGCGAAGTGCAAAGCGAAAACACTGGGAAAGCAGATTTTATCAAATGAATGAGGTGTTTTTTAAATGGAGTGACAACGCATTCGGTTAGTGTTACGGGTCACAGGGACGGAAACATAATTATGAGATTGTAGAAGTGTGAAAACAAAAGTGCAGCTCTTTCATTCGAACACGTGCAATGATAATACCTAGTATGCCATAGTAACTAACTTGGTTTTAGTTACCATAGTAGTAGGTGCTTACAATGATAATATCTACGGCATATTACGGCAAAATGTTCTATTGGAGTGTCTCATCTAATGAAAATCTAATAATTTTTACGATACAGATACAATAAATGAATTTGAACCTACATCCTCCAGCTACAGCGGCTGGGTCCACTGCATACCATTGAGCTGCGGGACCCAATACCCCAATTCCTTATGGAGAACAGTAGCACCATATGAAACTTGTAACGAAAAATTGAAACAATATTGAAGAGTACTTAATATCGAATCACCCTGTAAAAACATTAAATAGAAATAAGCCAATTTTTTCATACATTATGGAAAAATTAATATACCTATTTTTATGAAATATTTATACAGGATGTTTTGTTATCATATACACTTAAATACCACTAAATATTATTTCCATTTTTCGTTACACGTTGCATAATATAAGGAAACATTCCAGTTACAGTCTAATTTCAAAGACCCATCATTTTAAAATATAGACAGCTTTGAACGAGAGAAGACACCTTGTGTGTGCACACACCAAAAACTGTTAATTTGACTTTATTGTCATCGTCTTACATTTATTGATCCAGCAGTATCAGTTATATCTCGTACAATTTGCAATAGACTGCTCTATCAACAAGCCCCCGATCCCCTGTAATCCCCAGTCGGCCACCGGCGGTGCTTACTGTGCACTCTACACCGTCTCGGGGGACCACTACACGTAGCCGACTTGATTTTACCCCCCACTTTACAGGATTTAATTATATTAAGTTCCATCAACCCGCATTTGGCAACCACGGTGACTTATGACCAATCCCCAGAAACGTAACGATATTGAATCATGTAGGTAATAGTATTTATTAGTAGTCAAATTCTAGCTCGATCCACCCAGCCCAGCTGTTCGTTGCTTGATAGATCAGTCAGTCAGTCTGGTCAGTCATTGTTTTCTTTTATTCACAGTCACAATAATATTAGTACAAGTTAATAATATTATTAGTAGGATAGTTACAATAAAGATAGTTTATATGTTCGGGTGTTTCTTACTCCTTCACACTGCAAATACTGAAACTATGGCAAAATCACAGACTTTGTAGTCTGAGGGCAAAATACTTTTGCATATTAATACAGCCAGGCGTAAGGCGTACTACTTTTGACTAGGTAATTACTTTTTGTAATAAAGTCAATAAAAAGTTATTCCTCGCTCTGTGGTAATAAACATGCACAATATAATAATATAGAAAGTAGGTATCTATGAAAATCAAGAAAGTAAACATCACACGCAAGATTTTAAATTCAAATCCCAATGTTATCGATCTCCAATTTAACTTTCCCGGTTTCCCAGTGTTCCATAAAACAAAATGCATCGCTGGCTCTGGTAACTTTTGCAATATATATTCGGAAAGTGCTTTGGACAACAGTTACAATAGGGAATATAGTATGATAAGTTATGCCAAAGATTCATACTTCATTGCTCCACGAGTGGATTGCACTCGATGTGACTTATTGTGTCTACTAGGAGAAGCGCGCAAGTTATAGCAAATAGGATTTGTGGTCGGTTTCCTACTGAAGACGCACTATTTATGTAATAATTCTATTGAATAATTTCCTTATGACTGAATTTTGGTCTTGGCTTCTCATCTCCAGAGACTGATGAAGCTAGTGCATGAAAGTAGAGAGAAATCTTTTAATAACTTAATTATGTAATATCTTCATAATAAGGTCTTGTAAATAGTCAATAATAAGTTGTACCTATTAATTAATGTGGTAAAAGAGTAGGTACATGCATAGAGCAGTGTGTAACGTAATGCAAATATGCTACCAACGTACCAGTGTTTCAGGGAACCAAAGGGGCTAACATCTGTTTTCGATCTTGTTTTTTTTAAATCTATCCCTTACTTATTCTTATGTATTTTTTCGTAGGTTTTTTGTGTGTATAAATGATATTCTAATTCTAATTATAAAGAAATACTTTATAATATAAGGTAGAACGGTATTTATAATAAATAAACTAAAATGTTAAAAAATAAATTAAGACTAAAAATATTTAGAAAATGTACACACCGTCCAAATGCATGGTGCCCAAAACACTGGCGCTATTGCCTCGCTGTATAACTAGGCTTAGCCGTTGGGCTAAGTAAGCGCCAGCTCTTTGGTCACCTGACGCGTGAACCAACTTTTTGGATAAGATATTCACAACATTTTATTATATATGTATTATTATTATTTTTGATATTCTTAATATTATGTACACTATACAGCTATACTCACAGAAAAAAAAATATTTTTCGTAATTACTCCGTGGGTGACTGGGTGTACTCTATTATTCTAGATAAGACGGTGAATATTGCAATGCGACTAAAAAGACCTAAACCGACCATCTTTATGCTGATCATGATTATAGAATCAAGGAATTATGAACTTGAATAAAAGTGCAAACATACATCATTTGTTTAAAGACATCACTATTCATGATATTTCATTATTAAGTATAGGTTGTACATGTAAAGAAGAAAAATAATAAGAGTCCAAAACTCAATTAAAAAAAATTGCAAACCCCACGTTTCTTATTACCAAAGAGAAACAAAAATTCACAAAGGAAAAGAGGGAACAACAGGGGCCTAACAACATAATCAAAAGTGACAGTAAAAAACTGCAAGGGGGTTCCCCACGGAAAGGAGGAATTAATTCCGCAACTTCTTCACCACGTCATCGTTGCAAGGGGGTGAAATAACAATTAGTTAATGGGACACCAGATGTGTTTAGAGGGGTTCAAATTGCTGAGGAGGACTTTTGGAAACAGGAAAATGTAATGAATACTTACTTATCAACTGGGAATATCTAAAGAGATTGCAAAGTGTATAGGCAGGGTAATTATGCGCTTGAAACAATGTGGATTTTAAGTGAAAATAACCAGATTTAATTACCAACTGAAAACATTGGAGCATTCTATGTTATACCCACTAATAAGAAAACTCCAAGCAAACAGTAGCGCCATCTGTCAAAATTCCACTGAGCAAACTACTTACAGCGTGGCCTTATTGTCGGTGGCAAAACAAGCATTTTTGGTACCGATAAACTGTATCAACCGATGATTTATGAATTTAGCTCCGTTTTTAGTTCACGGAACCCTGAAATCACATATACAGTACACTGTTCTTCGATTTAAATTGCCACTTAGTCCACGCACTTAAATTTTACAACGCATGAAATATATTCAGTATTCAATACAAAGCAATCTGGATTAATATAAAATCCACCTACACGGAAAACCGCGAATAAAATGTGCTGCAATCATGGTTTTATTCGCACAAAAGTTGGTATTTAATTTCACTTCTGTGCGCTACCCTGACTTCGGTTTGATTACCTTGTTTGCGGTTTCAACTGTGCGGTAATACAAGTTTTACTGGAACAATTTATAGTACAGGTAGCACTTTGTGTAATCTACAACTCTACACCATCTATATTCTACATCCACAGTACTACTAGGTCACCTGACGACCTCCCTGGCAAGTGGATTCGCGTGGGAGGTCGCGGGTTCGATTCTCGCCAGAGGACTTGTTCTTCTTCTTTTTCTTGTCCCTGGGACTTTTCCGCGAGTAAGCGATATTTCGCCCGTTGCGTGAAGTCACTGGTGCGATTCCTCGCCGGATCACTCCAGCCAGCCGAGCTCACTCCAGAATCCGAAGAGGCCTCCCAGGTCGCACAGGATATCTTGGAGTGTTTCTGAGGATCCCAAGTAGGTCTCGCATTGGTCCGACACTCCAGCGCATCTTAGTAGCACGTGTGCGGTGTTTCGCCCTCCTCCATGCATTCTCTGCAGTCTGCACAGAGGGCGCCAGAGGATTGTTTCGAATTTTATAATTTCTGAATCGGTTCAAGTCTGGTCTGAGGAGGTTTTGGCAATGGCTAGTTATCACCCAACCAACAACGACAAACGATTTAGTACCTATTCCGGTGTATTCTGTGTAGAAACCGTTAGAGGCGAGTTTACTAACCCCTTCCAAGTAATTACGATAACAACTTCGGCTGCATCATCACTTACCATCAGGTGAGGTCGCAGTCCAGACGTAACTTGTTGAGTGTAAGAGAAGAAGGTGATATTATGGATGTAATATCTCGCTGCCCGCGGCGTAAAATGGTGAAACAAGCAATACCTTTGAAAAAATTATGCAGAACATTCACAAGGGTGTATTCCTCACGAATCCTTCTTCATTAAGAGCACCACAGCCATCCAGATATCTAAACCACTCATACAAATCCTTCCTACTCTGAGAGGCGATCCGTTCCATTACAACATCTCATAAAAGACGTGGTATCTATTAGTATGTAGCTATAATAAGTAGGTACCTAGATATATACTCCGGAAAGGGAAAAGGATAAGTTATTTGTCATGCACTCGTCCCTGCCAAATACTCAGAAAAGATGGATTTGGTACACTACTTCACCGTACCATGCCTGCATAATACAACTGAGTTATACCTATATGTTATGTAGAATTCTTATAGGTGCCTTGCTATTTATGTAGAAAATAGGTGTACTTTAATATTGTATATGAGAAAGTTTTTGGGTTTCTGTTGTTTATCCAATCAAATCAAGAGTACAAAACCGATATTGATGAAAGGAAAGTAAGTACCTAATGGTTATAGTTTATAACCAGTATTAACATTTAGGCTGCTTTTTATCCCGGAAAGATCGATGATTGGTAAAAAATCTTAGGAGCTCAATTAGTAATTCTTATAGAATTACTAATTGAGCTCCTAAGATTTTAATATTATATAAAATATAGATAGATAGAATATATAGATAAGTATTGATAAGTATTGTTGTAGGTAGATTTATAGTACTTACTTTTATAGTAAAAAGAGGTTTATGAAAGTAAGATAGAAATGTGCTGTTTTATTGTTGTAAATAGAACCACGAAAAAACCCAATAATGTGCAATCCCAAAGTGTTTGTCTCAAAATAAATGTTTCTATTTATTGAGATTGAAAAATATTATGTAACAATGAGTAGTAGTACTTAATTGAATAAACACTATTAATTATTGATTCTTATTATTTTTTTATTTTTTCCAAAAGTTACTTGAGTTAAGTACCTAAACCTTTTTCAAATAAATGCATTCTACATAACTCCAAATTAATACCTAGGGTATATACGAAGTTTAGATAATTTACATAAACTCAAACTAATATTGTTTAGAAACTGAACAACTGAATGCATTTACGATGTACAGAGACTCTAAGCTCAGTGGTAGTTAGCTAAATTTACACTTTTGTTGAAGTTTATACCCTATTCCGAAAAGGATAAGATAGCAATTACTTTGAAAAGTAAATATCGTGCGCGTCAAAGTTATGTATATAGAATAGATCTCATGTCCCGCAGTCTAGTGCATAAACTTTGAATTTATTTAGACGTTTTAAAATTTATACCTATAATAAAAGTCTTTAGTGCTGCACAGTTCACGTTAAATATTAGAGAGCGTTCAAGAGTGAAGTGGTATTCCTGTCTGACAAACTGTTTCAGGTTATGAAGAATGGCGTGTTTTTAACAGTTCAAGTTAATAATTGTTTTAGCGTAAGGCAAAATTGGATTTTTCTCGCAATAACACAGCTGAGTATAGATTATGATAAATTGGAGATATAATTAAAAATAAATGTCAGAGTTGAAATCAAAATCCAAATTTTATCTAAGTAAGTACTTCATACAGGACTATGTTATGACATACAGGATTAATCCTGAGATTGCAGGATTTTTGGACTAGTCTTAGGAATGCGGCCGAATTTTGAAATAGATCACCTGTGAAAAGGAGGTCGGCCAAAATGGGCCAAATTGTTACTGGAACCCCATATATACCAAAAAATAGTAGATTTTTTTCTGATTCTATATCACTATAAGTTTTAGTAACTTTCTATGGGAATGTGCTAAAATCATGATTCATAATCATTCGTACTATTGCATAAAATAAAACTATTTATTGCCATATTCTAAAGTCTTTTTTGTCCTTCGTTCGTGGCTCTGGGTTCTAGGCATTTTGAGAGTAATGAAAATAATAAATAATTCAGCGTTTTTGCGATTAATGTGATATAATGTTCATAGGAATTTCATAAAAATATTATTTGTAATATAAATAGCACAGATTAATAACGATTTTAGACAATAACGACGATATTTTATGAATTATAGATTTTGCGTAGTGTCTATGGATTTCGATCTTTAAAAAATAACTGTCAGTTGTCACTGTCATTTCTCAATTGTCATTCACATTTCATTCATACGTCATTCGTTCACAGACCAACACAGATTCGTTTTCGTACTCGTGCGCTTACGGATGTATTTTCATGATTTTTACTCTATTTTTAAGGACTTTGGCTTTAGTTTTTGAACTTCGATTACCTTTTCTGTTGCGAACGACCTCTGCTTGTTTTTTTGGACACCGATTTCGCTCAACGATAGGACGATGAATTGTGTTAATTGTGGTATCGCTACTAACCAGTTAAGTAACCAGTTAGTACCTACTTGACTGCGGTATCAACTCCTAACATCATTAATATATATATAGCTACTCGTGCTGATTCACTGACTGACTCATTGATCACCTCTCCTGAACAATTTTGTATGAAAAAAATTTTTTTTAAGGATGGTGTCGTATAAAAGAAAAAAATTCATTCGGAGGAAAAATACGGAGAGAGCTGATGAGTGAGGATTTCGGAGGCAGATGAAGAGCACAGCCAGGGTATCAAAGATAGGTGGGGGGTGCTTGACCAAATGTCATTCGAAACGTCATCCAATTGGCAGTGAGCTGAAAAAATTTTCAAAATGGCGGATTCAAAATGGCCGCCTATCGAATTTCGTCGATATCTCGGAAAGTATAAAAGATGGAAGAACGGTTTCTTGACAAGAAGTGATCAGGACTTGAAGGTCTATTCGATGGACAGAAAAAAAATCAAAATGGCGGATTTTTTTTTTCATAGAAAATGTATGGCGAAAGTTGAGACTTAAGTTGTAAGACAAATAGGGGGAAAGACAGCCCGCGGGCCACATGTGGCCCGCGCCCCCACGCGTCCTACTAGTTAATATATATATAGCTACTCGTGCTGATTGGCCACTGACTGACTCACTGACTGATTGATCACCTCTCCTGAACAATTTTGTATGAAAAATTTTTTTTTCATGGATGAGGTCGTATAGAAGAAAAAAATTCATTCGGAGGAAAAATACGGAGATAGCTGATGATTGAGGATTTGGGAGATGGGTGAAGAGCACGGCCAGGGTATCGAAGATAGGTGGGGGGTGCTCGACCAAATGTCATTTGAAACGTCATCCAATTGGCAGTGAGCTGAAAAAAAATTCAAAATGGCGGATTCAAAATGGCCGGCATTCGAATTTCGTCGATATCTCAGAAAGTATAAAAGATGGAAGAACGGTTTCTTGACAAAAGTTGATCAGGATCCGAAGGTCTATACGATGGATAGAAAAAAAATTCAAAATGGCTGACTTTATTTTTTTCATAGAAAATGTATTGGGAATTTTGTAGGGGTTTTTATGGGCGGGAAGACAGCACGCGGGCCACATGTGGCCCGCGCCCCCACGCATCCTACTAGTTATACATATGACGTTTGTGTCTCCACAGATAAACAAATCCGTGGAGAAAGCCAATGTAGACATTTTCGTCTTAGTAATGGTTCTCAGAGTACATTATTTTCATCCTAACCTAGGTCTATCAAAATATTTTTTTCCTCCTGATTCCCATAGAATTATAAAAAAAATCTTCTTGTTACATAAATGTAAGTTCTTTGCCTATTTAATAACACAAGAATCATTGCTGTAACGTTTTTGGCCCAGACATGTATGGGATTCTGCCGGCCTCCTTTCAAGTGTTTAACAATCACGATACAAGAGATAACAGCCTGGTGAGTTGGTGGCAGACGGACGGACAGACATCCTCATGGGAGCAGGAGTTATTTTGCGGAAATCCATAATTAGCAGGACAGATTAATTTGTTTTGCTATAATCCGCTACTTGAAATCTGTATGGTACAATATGCAGGAACACCGCCCATATGATACTATACCACAAACAATTTTCCAAAACTTTTATCGACGCACGTTTCGTCCCGACTCCGTGATAATCTCAGGTGATGTTGACTTCACAATGTGAAATCGTAGAGCCTCATCAATCGTAGTCTCACCCATCCTTTCCCCGTTCACGCCTACTATATCGCGCCTTAGTGAAGTCCGTACTGAGCCGTCACACTCAGTGTGTCTAAACAATACCAGGCCAGGTTCACTTATCACGTGATCGAAGTAACTACAAGTATCCGTCTCGACGTAATAATTTCAGCCAGCCGCCGCGCGCCGGCTAGATTGCGCGCGGTAGTTCTGGTACGGTCTATTTCAATTTTCACGCACTGCATGCGCCCGATCACGAGGCAACCTTAGTACGTCGAAAGAGATAAAGTTACACGATAGAAAGAGACCACAACTTTAGATGCATAGCGGAGGTGGAGCTAGGCGCTATTGTGAACTGAACTCCACTTTTTTCTGTCAGCACTAGAGTCGCTATTTCTTTAAATCATCTTGCTGAGTGAACCTTCTGTACCGTTGTTACTATTAGGTATGTTCCATGACAATACGTGAGTCGCTAGGCAGTTTTAAACAAACTGTTGTTTAATTATTCTCTCATTGAGCATTTGAGCAATGCCATTATAGAAGCGTCAGTGTCAAGTTAGCCGAGTGTAGGTCCATTTGCAGCGCTATAAATCGAAATAAACTTGCCCCGCTTCACTTGTATTGCTGTACGGACAATAAACGGAACTGACGCGAGCGAAATCCGTACCACACAATATTTGTTCTCACAACAATACCTTGGAGTTATCTATCCTTGGAGTTATCTATTGTTGAATTTATCTCGTCGTGATATAGCAGAAGTAAGGCAAATGACAAGCCGAGTGGGAAACTAAAATATAGTACTATACGTTACAATACGTTTTTCAGAGGCATTACCGATTGAATATAGTAAGCCAGGTCGTTTTAAAAGCGATTTTAGTGACCCTCAGTTAAAAACTATAGACATTTTACTTTAAAAAAAAGTTTTGTACTTTGGGTCTTTAGCAAGAAAAGGTCGAAGCAGAAACATGATTAAATAAAATTTTCTCGATAGAAAGTTTATCCTAAAGTTGCTCCAAAATCTCAAATTTTCTAATTTTTATCGGAAACTGTAATGTATGTAATTGTAATTTTTGTTTTAATGTGTCGGTAATATATATCCAAATACGTAATCCAAAAACGCTCAGCAACGGATTTATGATAACTGGCCTAGTTTTTTTTGTAATTAGGTAAAACATCGTTTTTCTGTTATATTCTTCGGCAACGCTGCATATTGCAAGAGTGAGAACGACAAAAATAAAATTTGTGTATCCTCTTAACCCTTTTTAAGGTTTCGTTAAACAACTCAAGAATTCAGATATTTATTCGTTTTAAAGAAACTCAGAGAAAAAAGTATTAATAAGATCAAATCTCTTATACAAATCTCTTTGTACTTTTTACTAAGTATATAATAGTACATGGTAAACCAATCACATTAAATTTCCCAGACCAATCTCCCAACTTCAAAGCGAATGGAACTGAGTTGAAGAGGCCTTTGTTTTTCCTTCAAACATTATCTCAATTTACTTACTAAGATTTCGCATTTTTTCGACAATCTTTTAGATTGTCTACGAAATTCCTCGTAAGACATAAAATTGTCCCGTATATTTTATAAGGACGCGAAAGAATGTTTCACGCTCGAAAAAATAGCGTGATAAATAAATTAGGCTCAGATTTCTTCAGCGTTGATTTTTTATATGCGTAAGCTTTTCGGCCAAAGCTGGCGATGAATTTGACCTTGTTTAAGCTAGTTTTGCGTGCAAAAGCCAGCTTAATTATTAAATTGACACTAATATTTTTCAGATTGATAATATAATATTTTCTTACTTTTTTCTCTATATCTTTCTTCGGTACACGGCACGCCATTGGGTACAGATTTTTCTTTTTAAAACAAATGTAATGCAACTTTTCACACTTACTATATTTTAGACTAGGGATTTCCTGCGATTTACAAGCTCCTTAGGTACTGCATCTTACTCGATTTATGACTTACTATAAAACTAATTAATGTTGTTTGAATAAAGAAAATTTTAGGATGTCCTAAAATTTTCCTGCTGGGAAACTGGGCATAAATATAGGTAGGTACTGTCCGCGGCTCCGCGCACATGATTTAGGGATTTTAACAAATCCCGCGGAAATCGTGCAGGTATTAATGTCAAGAAAACCACACGAAGAGAACAAGAAGAGAACTAAATTTAAAACTATCTACATCAGCCGATTAATATGTCCAGAAGAACATTAGATTACCCGAAAAAAAAATATTACACCATTTCGGTAGGGAACCCTAAAAATGGCGGCGCTCATTCCAAATGGTGGAAGGAATGATATGTCACGTTGGCACGAGAGAAGCTGCGTGGATTTATTTTAGACATCATTGTAAATTGGAAACGATGTCTCAGAACGATGTGTGTATTCGCGGCGACATGGAAACCTAAATAAAATTTTCATGCTCCGAGACCACATTAATTCTATTAACCCAATAAATTGAGCGTGACTTTATTTATGTATTTAGCTTTAACACACACATATACTAAGCTGAGGTTATCTGGAAGAGATCGCTCGTTAGCGATAAATCCGCCTCATTGTTACCTGTATCTTCTTTTTGATTTCTACTTTTATTTTTGTTAATTGTTTCTTGTTGTGGGAATCGAACCCACGACCTCCGACGCAGACAGCAGGTTGGCTACCGCTATGCCATTCGGTCGCAACAAATAAGGGAGCACTTTAATTACGTTGACGATGCGTCCGGGCGTCCCACATTGTCCGGCAGGTCCGGAACTACGGAAGGTCTGTCCGGGTCATTGCATCCGAACAACGCCGTACCTACTCCTGTTATTATATTAAAAGCTATACAATATAGCTAAGTTTAACTCGTGGTGCTATGTGTGAGTAAGCGTGTATACGGTTATTTATTTTTTGTGATAAAAAAAATAGAATGAACCACGGTTTTCTCATGAACCAAAACCAAAATAGTCTAGGAAAATAAAATAGTGTTTATTAAGAACCATACGCACTAGGTATTTGTTTTCATATCCGGAATTTAACTTTGCATACAGAAAGTTACTTTATTTTCGATGCACATTTCGTAACATACTGATTTTACTAAGAAGTACAACATGTTTGCTTGCCGATAACTTTTGAATCCGGATAGTAATAATTGTATATAGACAAAATAAAACTTGTGCTTCTCAATAAAAATTTTATGGGAGAAAATGTGCATTAAAAAGGAAGTAGCTTAATGTATGGAAAATTAAATTCCGGATATGACAAACAAATCCCTTGTGGCAATCGTTCTCAAAAACACTATTTTATTTTCGTAGAATATTTTGGTTTTGGTTCATGAGACAACTTGATACCACCTTTGGTCAGTCTTCTTTGATTGGTTAGTTAAAACAACTCTCCTCTCCTCTCCGCTTCAGTGGAAACCGGGCCTCACGCACACATACTGCCGTGCGCCAATATAAGTAGAGCTCAGTATACATGCTCTGAACATTCCTCAGCTTTTAGCGCAATGAAATTCCTTCTCGGTTGAACCGGGGGCACATTCCCGGGTAAAATAATAAAAATAACATTATTATATTTTATTATCCGGATATAAAATAACGTTCGAGGTTCGCTTTTCGGATTTGAAATAATCATACTAAGTATACAACTAGGTACGTTAAAAAAAAGAATCCGTGAGTGTCATGGAACAGTCGGTTGAAACGAAGATGGCGCAGTTTCGAGTTAGCACGAGTTTATCATCATCGTCACCAAAATTTGGTGACGATGATGATATGATTAATGACTAATGCATGATTTAATCATGCATCTAATGTGCATGATTATGAGATTTTGTTACATATTCTTCATGTCGGGATGGTAGTAATTTTATGTCTATGAAAATTTCCATAAATTCTAAATCATGCTTTGTACTTTAAGGGAAAATGTTTGCTTCGTAGACACGATCTCGTGTAGGTAGGTACTTTTGTATGTACGGCGAAAACCTTTTAATCACTAAGTATTACAGGTTTCGGTTTTCCTTTATATACTTAACTGTATAATTAAACGTGTTTTAAACTTAATAGATGTGAATCGTTTATCATAATTATTACCTATATGTAAATTTTAGGTATAAAAATGTTTGACAAGTGTTAGTTAGACTCAAGCCGAAAGCATTGTAAAAGCTTTATAATAGGTACTTTTGTCTACTACGCTATACAGCGCTATTTTTGCCAACTTATCGTATTTCTGAACGTGGAAGAATTCCCACAAATAACTCTAAGTGAAGCGAAAATGTCACGGACAAACCACATGAGGACTTTTATTTATCTTTTATTAATATTACTTAGCGAAATGTGTGCCGAAATGGAAACACACTTAGAGGCCATAGAGCATTCAGTTCTCAGCCAACAGGGAGGTCTACTACACTTGATCAGGCTCAAGGTGCAACGGGTCTATCCGGGAAAATAGTTTTTTAGATTTTCGTAATTTGTAAGAAAACAACACGTTTAAGTTTTATATGAAAATCTTCCCTTAAAAATGTTAGGAATATAATCTAAGAATCATGAGTTACTCATGTCAAACTCGATACTAAAAGTGATATCTAAAAATGGACAGTGAAGCAAAGTTTTAATATAAATATGTGAATATTACACTGTCGTTCCCGCAATTTTACTGACATAGTATATTATGCCTTAGGTATAAGGCATCGATATACCAATTAGAATAGAGGTAGGTATAAGGTTACAAATTTCGAGAAACCAAATAAAAAAATAATTTGGTGGGCAGATGCGTTTAGTTTACCTTAACATCACTCCTCTTTTCCACTTCCGTTTGCTCAGTACTTCTGACCATAAGACCCTTTCGGCCGTGGTTGCAGCACTCCTATGGGACAATATAATTTGATTACTCCTATGGGACAATAATTAGCAAAAATAAGTGCTTTTTGTACATCATTATGATAAACTTATGGACCTAGAATAATAAATTTTGTAAAAAACAACAACAGTTTGGAAAATCAAGTGACGCGCGGAGGCGGATTTCAAACGTCAACGGCTTAACCCGGGGAGTATTTCTTCTTTTTTACATATTTAATTGTAAATTCAATGTTTTACTGCTCTATATAAGTCACTTATTGTTTGGACTTTTATAGTTAACAATTTTTAAAACTCTTTTACACGCACATACTCGATAAACTCGAGATACTTACGTCACTAACCTCATGAACTGGTAGAACCTTTCTCAACTTACTTGACTAATTTGTGGAAGTAAGTTTGATGAATAACATAAACTGCCTCAGACAGCACAAACTTTCACACCTTCATATTTATAACCAAATTAAATATTGTATGATGTAAATATTGTTCTATTTTTGTAGTGTTTAAGTTAACAAAACAGACTAACACAACACAATTTAGTTTTCTTTTTTAACATCAATGAACATTACCCATTAAATGTAATTTGCACAATAGTAGCTTACTAATTGTCTGTTAGTTCCATGGGACACTACACTTTACATAAACTAAATTTAATTCAGTAATAAATCTAACCATGTACCCTTACAACTATTTATAGTAAATCAGTAGGCAGGTACTGCTGTGTGTAGGCAATAATATTTGTGCTCCTGTTACCATTCCCACACTGACACTACTTCTTGCACATTTCAGATATTTGAGACATAACACAATGAAGACCCGCAGAGCAGCCGGTGTGGAAATGCAGATGAAACTTCAAAATGCCCTCGAAGAATTGAAGGCTTCGAGGGAGCACTGCACCCAACTAATGCTTGAACATGAACACAGTGAGCTGGAAATTAAACAAACAATCGACAAGAACACCCAGTTGAAGGCAGAGCTTGCTGAGCTGCACTGCACCCACTCTGCAGTCCTTCTCGAAAGAGATCAGCTGCGGGAAGCGGTTTCTTCTTTCAGTCAATGTCTTGAAACATATGAGGAGGCGTTGTCGAAGATATCCCAGCTAGAGAGTGAACTTAACAGTGCTCAAGTGTTGATTTTGGACTTGCAGGCACAGATAGACAATCATGCACTTCAGCAGACGGACTGCCTATATAATGAATTATTCCCGAATGAATATGCGGTGTGTGATTCTGAGTTACTCGATTTACCCTCCACCACCCCTAATGTGAACTTGGATCTGAAGTGTGAAAGCTCAACACTATCAAATCTCCATAGTAAGTTGGTTAAAAATCACCTTAGTCATAAAAAATTTAAGAAATATGTTAAAATAAATAAATTTATTAAAAAATCTTTACAATTGAAAAAGAAAGAAACTGTTTTTAGAAACCAGCGCCGCCGGATGCTCAAAAAATTAAATAAATACCACATTTTGGTCGATGAAAATAAGAAAAAACATGAATTTCATGTAAACAGTCTCAACGACCAAATAGAAAAACTCCAAAATTCTCTGGAAAATCTGTCAGCTCAATATGAGCTTTCCCAAATTCAGATCCAGGAGCACATACGAGCTGCTGATGAGTTGCTTACTATTGGTAACTATAACATGGAGAGGTTTGACTCTATGGTGAGCAAATGTCAGTGCTCAGGGAAGCTACCAACGGTGGGCACTTCAGAGGATCAACGCTTTAACAGTAGTCCTAAGCATTTAAATAATAGTAAGTTTGTGGGAAACAAAAGTAATAGAAGTAAAAATGTATCTCCCACCGTGCAGCGTAAGACTTTTGTTGTTTCAGACAATATTGGCAAAAAATTTGGCCACTTATTGAGTAATAATTTAGACCAAAAAGTCAGTAACCTATGTTGTCCCGGGGCCTCTTATGAATATTTAATTGAAAATATTCCAGCTGACCTTTTAAATCGATATTCAACTATTGTTTTAATGATAGGAGACAGTATGAATGTGACTAAAAAACTAATCATCAAAAGTTTTGAGTATTTGGTCTCCTTACAAATGAAATCTGGGTGCAAATTCATAATATGCACTTTTCCCTACTCAGACCATTTGACCCAGAAACAAAATGAGCATGCTCACAAGCTCAATGCAGCCTTGTATAATTTGGCATTGAGTCATAGGGATGTTTTTCACATTTTTGATATAAATAAATTTGTAAATAAAATTCATATGACAGAAGGTATGATGTACCTACCTTTTATTTATAAGAAACGAATAGCTACTCTTGTAGCTTGTAATATTGTGGACTCGGCTATATTTAGCACGAAGCCAGTTGACTTAAGTACATGTTGTACAAATAATAATATTGACATAATTAGTAATAATACTAATTTACCTATTTTTACCTCTAATAATAGTAATCCTACTATTGTAAATGTTGACCAAAATAATACTTTAAACTAAATAATTCGACAAAGGATAAGCTCTGTAAAATCTGTTTAGTCCATCAAAATATTCAGGGCTTACCCGGCAAGGAATATGAAATAGAAATGTTTGTTAATCAATTCAATATTGACATTCTTTGTCTTACTGAGCATTGGCTAAATAAAAGCCAATTGCAAATATATTTAAATAATTACACTTTGTCAAGTGCCTTCTCAAGAAAGACAGCAATCCGGGGTGGGTCTTTAATAATAACACATAACCATCTCAAATGTAAGGAACGAAAAGATATTGTCAGTCTTTCCAGAGAACGCATTGCAGAACTATCTTGTGTTGAGTTGGAAAGATATATTGTGGTTTGTGTCTACCGACCCCCCTCAGGTGACCTTAAACTTTTTGAGGATATAATGGAGGATGTACTCAAGCGACTGTCGACTTCAACTAAAAAAGTATTAGTATGTGGGGATTTTAATATCGATATTATATTGAGTAATTCAAATACTGTTCAGTTGCTTAATTTATTTAAATGCTTTAATCTAAAAAATGTGTTCAAGGAGCCCACTAGAGTAACACAAACCTCAGCCTCCTGCATTGATAATATATTTTGTAACTGCGAGATTGTGGATAAGGCTATAGTAAATAAGCTTAGGTCTGATCACTTTGGTCAACAAATTAAGGTCTTGAATAGTTCTGTTAAACTCAAGCAAATAGTTACATGCAGACCTATAACTAAAAATAAGTTAATGCGGTTCAAAGATAAAATATCTTCTACAGTTCCTGCCTTAGTCTTTGAACATGAGCACCCTGATAGCATTTATGGAACCCTATTCAAAGCAATAGATTCGGAATTTAATAATATTTTTAAATTTAAAAAGATAGATATTATGAACAATAAATTAAAATTCAGCGATTGGGCAACTATCGGGATTAATAAAAGTAGAAAAAAGTTATATGAGCTTTATGAAGAAAGACAATTTAATAAATCTGCAATTTTCCTAGAACAGGTTAAAAATTATTCAAAAATTTTCAAAAATGTGTGTATTCAAGCTAAATCACTGCATATTAAAGAAAAAATTACTCAATCCGATAACAAGATAAGAACCACATGGAACATAGTCAACAGGGAAGCAGGAAAAACCAAATCGCGCAACCCGAAGATTGAAATAGTTGCAAATGGTAATAAAATAACATCCGATTTGGAGGTCGCGAATACCTTTGAAAACTATTTTCAAAATGTTCCTGTTTTGTTAACGGATTCTCTAAAGTCATCGCCAACAACAGCTCAAAAACTTTTAAGAGAAAACGTGAAAGAGTGCTCTGCCTTATTTAAATTTGAACATGTCACTGCAGCAGACATTAAAAAAACCTCCCGCCTGATAAAAATTAAAAGAACTGGTGACCTTTGGGGAATGTCTGTGCAAGTAGTTTTTAACATAATTGACTCCATTGCCCCTTATATGGCTGTATTATTTAACCAATGTATCGACCTAGGAATTTTTCCAAATTTAATGAAGCATAGTAAACTTATACCACTATTTAAATCTGGGGATAAACAGGACCTCAATAACTATAGACCTATTTCAATCTTACCAACTCTGAGTAAGATATTTGAAAAAATCATTCTTGACCAACTCCTTAGTCATTTTAATTCTAACAAAATTCTTCACTCCGAACAGTATGGTTTTACTAAGGGTAGGAATACAACTGATGCAGGTGCCAAGCTTTTAAGCCATATCTATGATGCCTGGGAACAGTCTCAGAATGCCATCGGAGTCTTCTGTGACCTGTCCAAGGCTTTTGATTGCGTTGAACATCAGACACTACTATTTAAACTTAGCCATTACGGCATCAAAGACAGAGCTCTTGATTTCGTTGCCTCTTATCTAAGTGATCGAACACAAAAGGTATGCATAAATGACATAAAGTCGCAGGGTTGTTCCCCCATAATGGGTGTGCCACAGGGTTCAATATTGGGACCTTTTCTATTTTTAGTGTACATAAATGATTTGCCGCACCATGTAAACGGTATTTGCGAGATAGTATTGTTTGCTGATGACACATCTTTGGTTTTTAAAACTGATAGAGGTAAAGACAACTTTGACGACGTAAATTATGCTATCGCGCATGTATCGCATTGGTTCACTGTTAACAATTTACTTTTAAACTCAAAAAAGACTAAGTGTATTGAGTTCGCACTACCAAACGTAAAAAACGTAGCTACCAACAAAAAGGTGATTGTGAATGGTGAAACACTGGAAATGGAAAACTCTACAGTATTTCTGGGGGTAACCTTAGACGATAAACTACAATGGGGCGCTCATATTGAGACTCTGGCAGGTAAACTTAGTTCAGCTGCCTATGCTGTGAGAAAAATTAGGCAGTTAACAGACATTGATACAGCCAGGCTTGTCTATTATGCCTATTTCCACAGTGTTATGTCCTATGGTATTCTCTTATGGGGCAAAGCTGCTGAGATTCAAACTATATTTGTATTGCAAAAGAGAGCAATTAGATCTATATACAAAATGAAGCCACGCGAATCTCTTCGCCAAAAATTTAAAGAAATAGGTGTTCTTACAGTGGCATCTCAATATATTTATAATTGCTTACTCTTTGTACGTCAAAACATTAATAATTATAAGCAACGTATAGATGTAAGTAACCGTCCAATTAGAAATGGCGGACACAAGTTAGTTGTAGTACCACACCGTTTACGTAAAGTACAGAAGTCCTTTGTGGGGTTGAGTGTACTCTTCTACAATATGATCCCGAAGTCTGTTTTGGACTTACCTTTACACAGGTTTAAAGTCACTGTCAAAAAACATCTAATAAGTCGGGGTTACTATAATATTGAAGAATTTTTTAATGACAAGAATTGTTGGAATGATAGGGATATATTTCCATCTCTTCACGAGATATCTTAAAAATTATGTATTAATTATTGATATAATTTAAGAAATTGTATATAATGACATTTTTTTTTGAAAAGAGCAAGTGCCGAGTTTCTTGCCAGTTCTTCTCGGTGCAAACCTGCTTTCCGAACCTGGCGGTAGAGTTTTGACTTTTCATAAGAGCTTATTAATTGGGCCTATGTGAAAATAAAGATTTTTCATTTTCATTTTCATTTTCATTGTTTTCTTGACTACTGTTTTTGCACGGATTTACTCGTAACTTTTACTGAGTTTACGCTACTTTGGAAGGTTAGCGATCACTGATCACAAAAAGAGAATCATATTCGAGATAGCTCGCGGCACAGATAGCTAAAAAACTAAAGTTCTTTTTAAATTTTTTCGGAAAGTACAATGGGTGTATGTGTATTCGAATGGGAGGTCGCGGGTTCGATTCCCGCTACGGGCCACTTTGGAATTTTATAATTTCTAAATTGGCTCAGGTCTGGTCTGGTGGAAGACTTCGGCCGTGGCTCGTTACCGCCCTACCAGCAAAGACGGACCGCCAAGCGATTTTGCGTTCGAGTGCGATGCTTGCATGTAGAAACCTGGGGTAAAATTTACTTACCCTTTCCAAGTTAGTACGATAACATCTTAGGCTGCAGCAACACTTACCATCAGGTGAGATCGCAGTCAAGTACTAACTTGTATACAGTAAAAAATAACCTGTCAAGTGCGAGTCGGACTCGCGCACTGTCGGACTCCGTACTACAACCGGAGGAATAAAACCATAAAAACCACTTTTCATATCGAACCGCAAAACTAACTTTGTTTTTAGAGGTTTATTGTAAATATCAAAAAAACTACTTATTAGATCTCGTTCAAACCAATTTTCGGTGGAAGTTTGCATGGTAATGTACATCATATATTTTTTTAAGTTTTATCATACTCTTATTTTAGAAGTTACAGGGGGGGGACACACATTTTACCACTTTGGAAGTGTCTCTCGCGCAAGCTATTCATTTTAGAAAAAAATGATATTAGAAACCTTAGTATCATTTTTGAAGACCTATCCATAGATACCCCACACATATGGGTTTGATGAAAAAAAAAAATTTGAGTTTCAGTTCTAAGTATGGGGCACCCCCAAAATTTATTACTTTTTTTTAAATTTTGTGTAAAAACCTTAATGCGGTTCACAAAATACATCTACTTACCAAGTTTCAACAGTATAACTCTAATAGTTTCGGAAAAAAGTGGCTGTGACATACGGACGGACAGACGGACAGACGGACAGACGGACAGACGGACAGACAGACATGACGAATTTATAAGGGTTCCGTTTTTTGCCATTCGGCTACGGAACCCTAAAAAATCAGACCTCATGGTTGGGGGTTTGCCAGCACTGCAAAGCATCCTTGGCAAATACCGATTCGAAATTCAGTGTGTGTACGAAACTGTGACTGTACAGTGTAAGTTATATAAATGCAAAGCGAAAAGTTAATAAATTTCGGCGACATCTGGCAGAGCGATCCGCTGCTCGATAAGCAAGTCGTACTGTATGCAGACGTCTGGATATTTAATCTGAATAACAGGAGTATTGACCTCGCCATTATTATATACATATACCTATGTATATAGCTCGTACATGAGCAATACGTATGTTCCACGCATTTTATATAGATACTAGCTTTTGCCCGCGGATTCGCCCGCGTGAATTTCGGTGAAAATTAGGGGTTTTTAAATATCCCATGGGATCTATGGATTTTTCCGGGATAAAATGTAGCCTATGTTTTAATCTGGGTTATAAGCAATCTATGTTCCAAATTTCAGTCAAATCAGTTCAGTAGTTGCGGCGTGAAGGAGTAACAAACATACACACACACTTACACACAAACTTTCGCCTTTATAATATTAGTGTGAGTAGTGTGAAGTGTGAAGTGTGAAGTGTGATATTTTTGTATAACTAGCGGAAGCCCACGGATTGGTCCGCGTAAATTTCGGGGTTTCCCAAATTCTGCGGGATGGATTTCTCCGTGACAAAAAGTAGCCTCTTTCCATTCCAAATTTCAGCCAAATCGGTTCAGTATAGTTGCGACGTGAAGGAGTATTTCTCCATATAAACTTTATCGTTTTATCCCTTTACGGGGTGAGTCTTATGAAATACTTTCTTAGTGCAACCCCAGACCAAAGGAGACTCTAGGATTCTAGACCCCGCGGTTTGGGCTGAGCGTTGATACCTATGTAAGTCAATTATTCAGTCAGTAAGTTTTTTCTTTTATTTAGATAGGCACAAAGGGATAGGCATAAATACCTATTTTATTCTCCAAGACATTTGAAATTAGGTAGTTACTTTACTGAAAATAAACGCCCTTATTTTTCACATGGGCTTAACTCTATCGCCAAGTAGGTTTGCACCGAGAAGAACTTACACGAGTAGCGAGCAGCAACATTGTTTATCGTTAATATATTATGAGCAAAGAGTTGCTTGGTCACTGTTCGAGTCGTAATGCGCGATCAGTTTAATCAAACAGGTAAAGTCATTAAATCCCAGATTCCCGATTCCCGTAATTCAACTCTACGTAATCGGCAAAAATCAAATTTCGGGAGCCGTCAGTCTCGATTCGATTCGAATTTAAATTTGGAATTCGGTAAACGAGGGAGTTTAAGGGTGAAGGTAGACTTGTCCTACGTATGCATCGGATCCACTGGTGACTTCACTTTTTATAACAACAAATTGTGTTTCTAGTTGATGCATCGCATGGGTAATCCCGTGTGAATAATAAATATTTTCGTACCTCTTGGCTTTATTACGAAGAGAGTCTTTATACAAACTTTCTGTTAAATGAATTTGGCTATGCTAAGTTTCTTTGTGCATTTTTGTGCCAGGGTTTGAACGAAATATGAACTTTATTTGTAAAATAATGTTTAGTCAAATTTTGAAATGCAAATGAAAATTTCATCTTAAAACAGATGGCAGTAATTTTAAATTTGATGATAAGCACTTTCACATTACATTTTGTATTATATGATAACTGACGACGCATCTTGCATGACATCGCAAGCATTGCGTGAATGGTATCAGTTTGCCTATACCTTAAGTCTCAGCTTTTGACGACAGTAGCAAACGCTGTAATTAATCTTGTCTAACCCTTTACCGGGATATAGGGGATGGCAGTGCCGTGGTGTCGTGGCCGAATCGTTTATCTTCAAAACGTCCTGTATCTGGTCACGTGTACAAACACTATGTTACAGTCCAAACATTACTGCACACTTGCAGTACACTACACATCTTGTCTTATGTATAGTTCTTGCACTAACTTGGAAGGGATATAATATATAAGTTCTATCGGTTGATCTACTACATTGCATACTACATTGCATACTACATTGGCGTAAAAACAAAAGGCAATGAGTTTTGCGAGCGTAACATACATAATTTCGCGGGCTAGCAGGACCGAAACACATTAAATAAATAAATAAATAAATTTTTATTTCAGAGCAAAAAAGTTCCTACAGGGTTTTAAAAAAATTTGTCTTTTGAGAATACCGAATATTTTTCTCCCTTTCATAAATTATTTAGTTCATTCAAGATACAATAATGCGATCGCGTTATAGATTGCAAGTCAAAACCGAATCGACATTTGAGTCGTCCGACAATTTTTATTTTTTATTAACCCTACTGAATATTTATTCCAACTTTACATAAAGCTCTAAAAATTACTATCACCGCGTAAGTTAGGTAGAATACGTTGGGCGTAAGTGTTCTAAGTCACGAATATCCCGATATTTTAGCATCCATGTTTACAAAACGACTTCGAATAAAGTTCGTAACTGATATCTATCGTGCCGGCAAAGCGTGCAGATTATTATCAGATAACACGAATATTGTTTCTCGAAAACCGAAGTTTTTGGGGTTGACTTAGTTTATTACGGGGAAAGTGTTTTTATAAAAAAAGACTGACCTCCTTACCATAGTCAACGCAGATTAGCGATGGAATAGGTATACTCCATTTCGTCGATTTCTTTCAAAATGTACGGGAATGACATATCCGATCGCAAAATAAATCACGTGACTTCCGCGCAGACAATACTGTCACACTCATATATTAGTGCATTCTTATCATCATCATCTCATCGCGCGAAAATTTTAAATTTTAGCACATAATTTTTTACCAAATTTTTAGCTTCTAGCTAAATGAGCTGGCTCTATCCCTGTCCCACCATCGGTACGCCTATGTCTTACAATATTGTCAATATTACAAATATTGTCAATATTACACGTAGTCCCAAGCCTCGAAAGCGAATAAAAGGAAAAAATGTACGTGAAAAAATGTATCGATTGTTTGTAATCACAATGTCCCAGGGTATGCCGGTCACGGGCCGCGCTGAACAAAGGGCTTCGTGCAAAATGCATTGGGCGGCGGCTGCTTACCTATTTGTGAATTATTTAGTGGCCGGTATTATACTGAGTGCGATGGGAGTTGCGACAGATTTGTTTCGGTCGCTTTTTTTTCAAGATTGTTAAAGGATGTTGTTGTTGGAAATTGTGATAGGACTGTAGGATGCAATAATGGACAAGGATGCAATATTATTGTTAAGTCTCAAAAATCCCCTACTCGAATGGGATAATTTAAGGAATGGTCTTAAAGCCTGTTTTTAAAACATGGTCTAGTTAGTGTCTATTTTTAATTTATTGAGGGCCGATTTTTCAATCGCCAGATAAACGTTAACTATAAGGAATAAATACGACGTTTTGACAGATTTTGTATGGCATATGTTTCAAATTTATTCCTCAGATAGTCAATCTGCAGGCGACTCAAAAATCGTCCCATAATGAATCATTTGAAGGATTTCTTGACCTGCTAAAAACTCGATGGTAAGTCTAACGCTGCAAATGCAATCTAGTAAACCTAATGACTTTGTTAGGTATTAGACTTGAAACTATATCAATTACCTAATAATTCCAATCTGAGCGTAGTGAATTCATAATAATTAAAAAAAAATATTGGAAATATGACTAGACGACAATCATTCCTGATAGAAAGTAATGATGAGGTTGGAGCTCACTTGCCTAGAAAATACCTATTAGAGTGAATAGTAAACATAGAGGCTAGAAGAACATTCCCCACCTCAGCGTATCGTATCAGAAACGTGGAAGAAAAACGTTTCGTGTAAGTTTGCGAAATAAAGGACTAAGTGTTTATCAACCTTATCCACCATGATAACTTAAGATAAACGGAAGAAAATACTTATTGATTAAGGTACTTTATCGTATGCTATAAAATCTTCCTGACTTCCCTATTTGTCGCAGCAATAATAAAACACGCTAGGTAAATACTAACCAAGTATTGCTTCTGACAGTATGTTATAACCCTCACCCCCATAGTTTATTACAAGGATAACATCGTAATAGGGATGTTAGGATGTAACCCATACATTTCAACTAAATGAACACCTCAGGGAGTCGATCGCCTCGGTTGCTTGGCAACAAAAACTGACGCGATCTCTTTTATTCAACGGGGAGAAGTAAGCCGCATTGTCTTTATCTATTGCATCAGACCACTGGGTCAATACATGTGTTTAAATTGTCTGCAAATGAAAGGAGATTGACCGAAAATGGGCTATATTGCGTCACTCTGCGTCTGAAGCATGTATGCATGAAAAATCGTCTTTCAAATTATAATATTACATGTATTTTTTTTAATGATGTGCGAACCGGGGTTTAAAAGTATTATAAAAATAAAAGTAATTAAACGTTTTGACACAACCGGAACCGCCATAATAGAGTCTGGAAACGTCACAGCCACTACCACTCGGCGAATGATACCAGTTTTTTATAAACCCACTTTTTAAGGGAAAACTAGGATACAATAATACAAGAAATAGATCGAATAATAAAAACCGAAACAAGGCAAGCTTTTTACACACAACTGGTTAAATATCATTTTATATAAACATATTAATAAAATGTTCCGTTTGCCTCCTATTAAAAACTGCACAATGATAAAAAACTTCAACTTATTTTCGTAGCTGTTTATTGAAAAGTACGGAATGCTGCATGCATTTTGATGGCGATCACTGATCCCACTGATCTCTATCTCTGGATTTCTAACTGTCAACGTAAAAATGAAGTATTAAAATGAATAACACCCGGATATGCCTTTTAGAATTTTAATTCGAGAATCATCAATGACATCACATGACAGTTCATCCCGCTAGTCGCGTGCACCACAGAGCCGACAGAGTGTGTCTCGACAGGCCGGCAGCGCCTCAGATCGAGGGAGGCGCCACCGCTCGCGCCGGCCGACCACCGCCGACTGCAGCCGAGGCGCCCCCAGTCCCATTGCGGCAACGCGGCGCGTCACAGAAGACTTGATTGTTGCATAACCTAGCGTGAGCGTCTATGAAACTAAAATAAAACGACATTCAAAACGACCACCACTATTAACAAATATCAATTTAGTACCGTACACGTTCGGGGGTGGCGCTTCAAATCGGTACAAAAAAGGAACTGTCAGATGTATAGAATAATTAATCCAGAGATAGAGCTCAGTGACTGATCTCTATTCCATGGATCGATGATTGTCAAAGTAAAAATGATTTTCGCCATTCTGGCGCTGATGGTTACGTACCTAACCTGGCGCGACCGTCCATGGAACTAAAATAAAATGACATTCAAAACGACGGTCACTACGGACAAATGTCAATTTAGAACCACGGACGTCCGGGGGTGGCACTTCAAATCGGTACAAATAGGAACGGTCAGATAAATAGAACTGTATAGAATGATTAATTATTAGAATAGAGATCAGATCAGTGATCTATACAGATTAGAACTGCACCACCTGTTCAAATTATTTTCATAGCTGTATATTGAAAAGTAAGGAATGCTTCACCAAACATTTTAATTGCGACAAACAATAGCACTTGCAACACCACAGAGCACATCACATTTATTGTGTTGTTTGATCTTTTCATGTGCAGCTAATCGTGACAAAATCCTACATGGCTTAAACCCTATTCATTAGTTTATTTAAAATTATTAATTATTAATTATAATACTGTAACCTATTTCCATTACACCTTTGACTCGTAATTATTGAAAAGATTCTAATGTTATCTGCCACGGCGGCGCCACCGTCGAAACTAGGGTAAAACCAAACTCGCAAGTAGAAACACTGGTTTAAATGTCATCAAGACATCAACTCGTGTCTCGGTAATTGTCTATGTCGTTAGGCTGTATCAAGGCTGCTGGTCCCCGACCTTTGCCTGTCCCGAAAGGGACGAATGGAATAACAGAACAGAACTGTCTATGTCGTTAATCGTCTGTCGTATCTAATCGCAAAACCATTGGAAAAGTAATTCACATGGAAAACTTAAAAAAACCCAGTGTTTTATTAACTTATTTTCTGGACGGTGATTAATGTGATCAGTGTAGTCGCTTGCTTAGTTTCACTCCGACTAAAGCGATTCTCTGTGAAAACTAACAAGTGTTTGTGCATGTTGACTGTTGGGAAATGGACTCCTATTCTACGCAATAATTTAAATGAGTTACAGACTCTCTAATACGCAATAACAATGTCGTCAGCGTCGTCTCGAGGAGTTAGGCCTGGCAGTGTATCACGCCGGTGCATTAACTGAACCAGCTAGTACATTCTCTGGATGAATTATCACATTCAGCACTTAATGTATTGAACTCCTGGATCGCACCGCGTTCAGTAAGTATTATGTACTATTATATACCTAACACAGGCATATTTTAATTCCTTCTGCTAACTTAACTCATTGTAGTGTCAGGCCCCTGATACTCAGTACAAATAACAGGCCTAAACACCTACACTACTACTAGAACGCTGGCCCTACTCGCATACGCTTTCCATTTCTATGTGTGAGTAATGTCATTGTAGCCCGTAGGGCTGACAAAACTCGACCTGTATGTGACAATGCGACTGATGCACAATGCCTTGGTTACAACTGGCAGCCTGCTGTAAAACATTTCATTTAAACTAACAAGAATAATTGGTTGTTAAGTTATGGCTGCTAAATGGACAAAATATAATAAAATGATACAATAAGCTTTTATGCTCTTGGTGAACGGGGCCGTTTCTCACATAACAATAAATCATTGCGTATTATATATACACAATGATTTATGAGAACTCATGTTTTGCAGCCATAGAAGAAGGTGGACCAGATGTAACATTTCATGAGACTACATCTCAGCTCGAGCTTTAATTTAGAATTGCATAAGGTCTTCTAAGAAGTGTATTCCAACTGGATGCTTATTTAAATTCAAACATTTTGTTGCAGATAACAGATGGAGGCATCTTATGTGATGCATGCTTTACATTGATTCCTCGTACAACTTCTGAAGACCAGACCACACCTATACCAGACTTCGGACATCACAAGTTTGCTTTGGTTGTTAGACAATTATGTACATACCTATATAATAAACAATTTAAATCACCTAACCGCTTTTTTATCAAGTACGTACCTACCTAAGTATTCCTTCATAACAGAAAATTCCTCCTTCTCGAGACTTAGCCAATGATAGCTTGGACCTTGGAATCTGTTCTTGATGCTGCCAGCAGATAGGCCATTTATTTAGGTAGGTACCTACCTATCTACCTCCCTATAACCATAGTGTATTGCAGAACACAATTATATTTTTCTTTATATAAATTGTATCTCAAACTATATTTGTTTGTTTATCAAGCAGTTAAGTACCTAAATAAGTAGCTAAGCAAGGAGTTGGAATATTAACTATTTTCTCTCTTAAGGTTCTGCCAACGTTAGCTTGGAGCCTGGGAACCTCTTTTTGATGTTAGCAGGCCACAGGTTTATACCTATATTTTAAAACACTACCTAAGTATAACTGTTTAAAAATAAATAGGTAAACCGTATTTTTATCAAGTACCTCGATACTACTGAGGGAGGCACCTATCTTGTCTTATAGTACTAACGTAATATATGTGTAGGTAGGCCCTAGGAATAATTAAGTATATCTATATGCATCATCCAGGGTTCCACGGTAATAACGAGGTCACTTTCAATAAAATAATCACTATGAGCAACTTATAGTGCGCGAGAACTACTAACCTAACCTCAAAATACCTAAAAAATAGAAAATTAGATTACTACGAATTCCCGGTTTATATCTCTCTGATTTTTTTTTTACATAATATTGGGAATATTTCTAATGTTTTACCGATGATTTCGTTAAGACGCAAGTATAGCCCATTTTTCATACAAGAAAAGGCATTGTCCTTTTATAATAGAATTTGCTGACCCCGCAAATCCATGAAAAATAATCTACATGCTATATCCAGACCTACCAAATAAGTATTCCTACACAAAGAAATTTATTAAAAAATTCAAGCCGGTTCAAAGAGGTATACAGACGGTTACAAACACACGACACGAGAAATTTATATATTAGAGATTAGTTTTCTTCAACTTTTATAGAAACTGGATTTTCAAATTTTATAGAAACTAGCCACAAACCCGAAATACCTACGCATACGTCCAGATATAAAGTCAATATAATATCTGATAAAATTCACGTTCATCTATTTATTGTTCGATTGCTGAGACATTAGGGAATCACGCAACGAACAAGATTTAGCATATTAATATTCAAGTAACTATATCTATAACGTCTAAACAACCTCAGATTTGATTAACTAGGTCATGAATTACATATTTAATTTTAATTTTGTTTGA
The DNA here is from genome assembly GCA_036785405.1 of Coenonympha arcania. Lineage (NCBI taxonomy): Eukaryota > Metazoa > Arthropoda > Insecta > Lepidoptera > Nymphalidae > Coenonympha > Coenonympha arcania. The sequence continues at coordinate 3,019,081 of CM072069.1, forward strand.
TTGATCTATTCTACACATATCTCGCTCGTAAAAATAACAAAACGAAGTCTTCTCGAAGGCGTGTAGTTCAATCGGAAACGTTAATTGAATGAATCGACTCTTGTTTACTCTGTCTGTGTTTGTTCAGGAGATAGTTTCAGCCTTGGCTGTTGAGTTGGAGTGAGTCAAGTCGGTTCGCTATATAATTTGGTAATTAGTAGGAACAATCCTCTTTGAAGCAGCCTGTATAAACATGCGTTGCTTTTGAGAACTGTCGAGGCTGTGGTTTCGTTGAGGGTAAACTACGGGGTGCTCTATCTGTTTTTCTTAGAAATTCACACCGATGGGTAAATAAATAATATATCTCATGTTTTATTAGGATTATATTATTTGCTTTATCAAGGTGGGTACTGGGTATCTTCCACCCACTTTTGTGTCACTTGTTGGTTGACAATAATAAGGTATTTATTTATACCTATACTATATCGAAAAGTAAAAACGCTTTTAAATAATATTCAATAGAAGCGGGTGTTACTTTGCGGAAGTACATTAACTAACAAGAAAGCTTAAGCACAAAAGCCAAGCTCTCAAGCGGGCATGTTAACAACACCTACATGCAACAGACAGAAAACTCTTATAAAACTCTCGATGAACGTTTCACTCCGACACCAGGACATCCTCAGGAGATGTTGACTCAACAATGCGAAATTGTATAGGCTTGACTAGTCACCGATGTTTGAGCTGCCACGGATTAGCAATTTCGCACACTCGTTTATATCTCAATATTTTTTCAATTAAAAAAGCGTCTATGTTAGATCAAGGTTTTCCTAGTCTATAGTATGCTTCAATTATATTGACGTTTTATTAAAAATAAATCGGTCAAGAGCGAGCCGTGCTTCGCCAATTACTGTTTCGCCCACTTGCCCACTTGCCTTGTTAAAATGAGGGGGGAAAGTATCTCAAAGAAAGATCAAGTTGCCCTTGTCATTCGGAACAACGAACAAAGATATAATTAAAATTATAATTTAGGCTGCTAAAGAGCTCTTGTGCACTGCGTCAAATCTGCCTATGCAGCATGCGCCCGTAGATATAATTATCTCTTCTTTTGTTTATCGCTTTTCTCTGTCTATCTAAATGGATCAGAAAAGAGAGCGACAAGTAGAAAGACATATTATCTCTACGCGCACATCTTAACCCTGTTGATGTCAATGCTTTCTCTCTTAATGGTTGTCTCTTTCTCTTTCTCTCTCAATCAATCTCTACTATAAGAGTGCAGTGCAATCATTTTTCTTTCATTCCTTTCAATCAGCTTTCATTATTATTTTTAATCTTTCTTTAATGTCGTTGTGGAGGTTTGAATAGACGTGAACGGAGGGTGACGGAGGGTTGAACGGATGCATGGATTTACATACTCTTCGAGGCATAGAGGTGGTACATCATTATATCGTACTTCCGCGTTTTTATTATTCTCTGCCTATGCAGCATGCGCACGTAGATATAATTATCTCTTTTCTTTTTTTATCGCTTTTCTCTGTCTATCTCGATGGATCAGAAAAGATAGCGACATGTAGAAAAACATCTAAAGTGTCAAGTAATGCTCTCTCTCTTAATGGTTGTGGTGGTAATATCTTTCTCTTTCTCTCTCAATCAATCTCTACTATAAGAGTGCCGTGCAATCATTTTTCTTTCATTACTTTCAATGAGCTTCCTTATTTTTAATCTTTCTTTAATGTCGTTGTGGAGGTTTGAATAGACGTGAACGGAGAGTGACGGAGGGTTGAACCGATGCATGGATTTACATACTCTTCGAGGCATAGAGGTGGTACTGGGTACATCATTATCCTGTTTATTATTCTTGTACATAGGGTCCAAACATTCGCTGAAAAAATCTACTCAAAGCTAGATATAGCAACCATTAGTCATTATATTAATATCTAGGATGTAATATAGTGTATACCTCGGATTCAAATCTGAGACAGTGCACAAGAGATCTAATGCTATAGAATAAATTATTCCATTACAAGCGTCGAGTTTCAATTGTTCGTGAAATTTTACTTGAATATTAATTAGGACTTATGAAATTCAGCCCATTAGAGGTGATGAGGCCTGTTTCAGGTTCGTCACTATGCAGTCACATAATATTAAGCGCTGACCTTATACCTTTGAGAAATGTGACTTATGGTTAAGTGACACAGAGTAGCTTTATCTGGATGAGTGACCATGAGTAGCTTTATCTGGATGGGTGGCCAAAGTGTTCTAATGTAGTTATGAATGCAAAAATATTTTTCTATACCTACTGCACAGTATCGGATAAGCTGATGTTAGTTAGGTCATAATCCCGATATTGCGAATATAGCAAAACAATTAAGTGCCATCGATATTGTAAAATACATATTGTGATATAATTTTCACTTCTCATGCTCGTAAAGTTGTTCTTTATGCTACATGTATAAAACTGCATTTTATGCATAAGTGTATAAAAGTATTATAGTTAGGTTCCAGGGCTTTACACATTGGGCCAATATACTGGCCAGCATCTTGGCCCAATGTAAAGAGATAGCTTTGTTCATAGCTACTTTACTTACCAATGTACAGTGATGTAGCTGATGTAGAGATGCTATTGCTTTTACGGATTAACGTTTACGTAAATAAATAGTAATAAAAACGTTTATTTTTGTTGTGATATTGCAGCGGAACGCGCGGCGAACGCTATCCTCTGGGAAATTCCCTAGTTGTACCGTGAAATGAACAATAGTGCATGTTTATGAGTTTAGTGTTAAGAATTAACACTATATGAAAAAAACTAACAAGGTATTATATTTAAACCATGCATTGTCGTTCAGCGTGCTATGAAGAGGGATATGCTGGGTGTTTCTCTGAGGGATAGAATCCGCAATGAAGACATCCATAGGAAAACCAAGGCAACCGAGATAGGCCAACGGACAAACACTTGGCTTCTTCTGCCCGGATTTGTATTTATAGAAGTACAGTGAGATACATAGTATATTATGTGTTTTGCACCTTGTAAGCTATCTACGAGTGCAATCCTGATCTTTGCCTGGTTGAGGCGTGAAGTAAACATCCAAACATTTATGTTCGCACGTCATTCAGTCACACAACAAACCAACAGAAGTTTACACGAGTAAAAATAAAAAAAAGAACACTTATGAATTGCAGTGATAATAACTAAGTAAATTGAAAAAAAATCTAATTATAGTACGCGTGTCACACTTAACGAGATTTAATGCCTTAAATCATTTTGGAAAAGAGCTGATATTCTTCCACAACTGGAACGATATTACCATAGCTACTTAGATAACTTTATTTATTTATTATAGCTTCCATCGTTATTTAGCGTCGACTTTACCAATTACTAAGCGACCTTTAAGTCGAATCATAATATGTGAATGTAGTACCTACCTAGGTTTTATTTATATGTATTACATATGTTTCTGTTGGTGGTGCTTTGAATAAATTAATTATAAAAAGAGCTCTTGCCACCATTGATATTCCTGCCCTATTGGAGCCAGCAGGAATAAGTCGTGATGATGGCAAGAGACCTGATGGATTGACGCTGGTTCCCTGGGAACGGGGTCGGGCGCTGATGTGGGACGCAACATGCGTTGACACATTGGCTTCGATTCATATCAGGGAGACAGAATCAAAGCCGGGAGCCGCAGCTGAAACTGCTGAAGCAGGTAAGCGTCGCAAATATGCCTCTCTATTAGAGAGTTACATATTTGTCCCGTTTGCCGTGGAGACCCTGGGGCCATGGAGTCATAGTGCCAAAAAATTCATTCGAGAGCTTTCCCCGCGTTTAATAACCTCAACTGGTGACAGAAGGGCTGGCTCATTTTTTGCGCAACGGATCAGCCTAGCTGTTCAACGCGGAAATGCAGCCAGTATTCTTGCCACCATTCCACGCGGGCAAGACTTGTATAGTAATAAGAATAAGCTAGTGATAAATTTTATTGTACCTACAACATAATAAATTGTCTGTAACGCTGTTGATTGCAGTATTAAATTAAATTAAATTAAATAGCTAAAAACCACCGCAAGGAAACTGGCTTTCATATGGGAAACCGCATCGAAATCGGTCCATCCGTTTGAAAGCTAAGATTGCCACAGACATATTTACATACACACAGTCGTCAAACTTAGAACATCTCTTTTTGCGGGGGTTAAAAACAAATGCTTTCCCGCAAGATATTAAAACTGAAACCCCACTACATTTATTAAGCAAATTATTTTGTTCTTACACTCTTTAGATCTTAGAACTGAACAGAATTTTTCAGAGTAGGTATTAACTTGAAATAGTAGTTTGATCGTTTTTTAATAGTTTTCGTCTGTGAACCGAGACATAATAATAGCCTTTACACTTCGTCTCAGACTAGTGTGGTCTGGCATATACCGCGAGTTTAGTAAAACGCTTTAAGTAATATTTGCCTTATTATTGAGGTCTTATTTTGATCAAGAGTGAGCCAGATTCGTGCATCAAAAGTTCCGTGTACAAGATTTTTAGTCCCAATATTAGTAAACGTTAAAACTACCTATATAAATTAACTATACTGAGTAATAATAATATGTAAAAAAATAGTGTTAATATTAAATAATTATCCAACATTTCATTTACTATAGTTAGTGAATCTATAGTAATGTCTTCCAGGGCGATACGGTCACGGCGGACAATCTCAACAGAGATTTTCCATCAGTGCTGAAGACCTTAATATAGTAATAGACATATACCTTAGACAGGACGGACGGCACGAAAAAATTTCGCCAGTTTATCGGTGTCAAAAATGCTTGTTTTGCAACCAACAGTAAGGCCACGCTGTAGTTCGCTCAGCGGCCACCTATAGAATTTTGACAGATAGCGCTTACCTATTTTAAAAAAAGGTTTAAGTAAATCGTTCGGATGCCCATATCCGGAGGATACATAACAGTGATTATAGTCCACAAGTGATTACACGAACGCAGCTGATGCACTGTCTATTTCCCTCATAATCCATGATATGGCAGAAATAATAACTACCATTACGTGTGTCAAAATACTATCGTTAATGTGAAACACGCGAAATACCCGAATATCACGAGCAAAAGCTACAGTATTGTCAGTGTATAAAGCAATTGTGATTCCGATAGTAATAATATCGAAATTTACCGACGTCATTTAATCCGAAAATCACAGAGCAAAACCTACCGACGAGCCAAATCAACGAAATAAACGCCCAAACCGGTGGATTTTGCACGGTTTTAATCGTCACAAATTAAAATTCGTATATTTCTGACACGTTCCCGGAAACAAACCACGGCTCGCTTTTATGAATTTGTGATTAAAATCACATCAGCTTGCGGTCGATGTGGCGGTTTTACTGAACGAGATATACCTAAGTGCGATTTAATTCGGGTTGGCGCATTAACTATAACTTAGGTGAGCTACGCCTGAGAAGCTTTGTTTAGTATTTAGAGCATTAATGCTCATTCAATTGGCAGACAAGCAACGTGTAGGGTCTAAGCTCTATCACAGTTTTCATTCTTTTCGTAATGATACTTGAGGGATGTCTGCTATTTTGAACTCAGTTGCCAGGCGACTAAAGTTTATATTACTTTTCAAGCAGCTAGCGAGTTATATACATTTATTACTTAGGATCATACTTACTCGAAAGAATTAAAGACACGGCAAATCTTTACGCAAGGAATCCTAAAATTTTTATACAATTTCTCTTGAAGCAAAAGGACGTCTTAAAAATATAAATACCCGACTGAAAAGCAATACCACCTGGAAATCTGAAGCTTAAACAAAAGAAATTCAATTTTACAACAAAAGGCGACGAAGTCACTCATCCCGAACCCGGAATTAATATAATGGACTGTAAATTAACTTGGACTGAAAAATCAGTCGCTTGGAATGCATAAAATAAATAGGCTAAGAGACGGGGATTATTTTATTCGGATAATCGGGGATCGACGATAATCGTTCGAATAAAATTTTATGTAATCGATGCAGGGACGGATCCAGCAATTGAAAGGTTTTTGAAGGTAAGCCCTGTAGAGGGCAAGCCCTCCGAAAAAACCTAATACCAAATCATAATGATAGCAATTCGAGAATATTTTTAGCTTTATTGAATAATTTAATATGTTCAAAAAAAACAGCATATACCTAAATTCGCATACGTGCGTAATACGTACTTAAAACTAAAACTTAGCTCTAGGTAAGAATTTTTGAAAAAAAAATACAGTTCCTTAAAATGTGTAATTTTAAAGGATTGTTAACTTTTTTCAATCGGAATAACACAATGATCGAAATAATATGCTTGAATATTAAATTATAAGTAGTTCTCTGACAGTTCTGATTTTTTATAATTCGCTTAAATATTTCACTAACGAGTTTTTTCACTAATCTACCCAAATTTTTTCTTTTTGGTTAGTTTTCTGTAATTATCCATACATTTCTGAACCGTTCTTCCGATAACAGTGAAACTTGAGTAAATCATCGTATCACTAAGATCAAGTTAATAGTATTAACTATTAAAATAATATAGTGTCGGAATTGCACTAGACAAAGCCCCATTTGTCGCGCAAAGAATGCGGACTGCAATTTAGCGCGGGAATGCACCCAGCATTCTTGGCACCATTCCACGCGTTAATTAGTTTAGGTTCCTTATATTTTAATTCAGCAGCTTTAATTGCTCTAATAAGTTTAACAATAAAATTTATTGCAGCTTGTGATTTAGCTAGTTTTACTACAGTTTTTATGCCTTTCTTGTTGTGACTTTAGGTCTACTTTCTATATGTAGTTGGTAAACTACCTATAATAATGTCTTCAAGACCGATCCGGTGTACCTACCATCTATAAAAACGGCAAAAAATCACGTCTGTTGTTATACATATTTAAGCCTACATATTACATATTTATTTTGTTATTTTTTTAAGTATATGTTGTTAGCGACCATAGAAATACATCATTCTGTGAAAATTTCTACTGTCTAACTATCAAGGGTCAAGAGAGGGCCGATGGAGTCCCTGGATGGATGGAACCTAAAAAAGTGGAAACTGACATTTATTGCTAAACTATGATAGTTACTGTACATTTCCGCCTGCAATAGTGCCACAAGTACTGACGTGATTATAATCCAATTATAATATTATGAATTTGTTTTGGAAGGCTAAAGCATCAATTTTGTGCGTAAAGGCAAGTTTAGAGTCCTCCCTAGCTACGGCCCCGGTGCTAATGTCACAGTATAACTGTTTACGTGCTCATTGGCGTGTGAGAGCGGTTTTATCGGCCAGTAAATACTGAAATACGTGAATCACGTGGGTAATTTAGCGCTTTTCTGCGACAGAAAAGAAGACCTTTCATTCGAGAAAAAGGCCGCGACCGTTTGGTAAAAAGAGTCAGTGAGCTACTTTTATCAGCTATCAGTTATCACACGAACTACGGGTGTTAAGGCAAAAGTTTGTATACAGTGTTAGTTTGTTACACATTCATGCCGTAACAAAGTACTTAATCAATTTGGCTGTTTGAAATGTACGCTTCTTTTTATACAAAACTAGCTGACCCGGCAAACGTTGTTTTGCTATTAGGGCCATAAAAATACCTCTAAATCTACTCTCAGACCTAGCGAATATAAACAGAAAATTTCAAAACAATCGGTCAAGCCGTTTCGGAGGAGTTTGGTAACAAATACGAAACACGATATACCTATATTACAGAAGATTCTAAAGTGCGAGAATCGAACCTGTGACCTTCCACTCGAATCCGAGCGTGCGCCATTACTTATTTCTAAAAGATGACATACTCAAAAATGTAAGAGAATGACAGTTGTCTGCAAGGAAGTCACGTGATTTATTATGCGATTTGATATATCATTCCCATACATTTTTGAATTTCGTTCCGTAATCGTACCTTTATTATTACAACTAATAAAAATATTATGATCCGTCCGCTTTAGATATAGGTTTAGTCTAACAAATGCCGCATGGGTCAAATGACCGATGCCGTCTTTGTAGGTAGATGTATGATTTATTTATGATGTGATGATCACGTAACAATGTAAACACTTTGAAACGTAAATTTGAACTATTTTAATAAAAGTCACGAGAGGATATGTCAAAATAACCAATAGTTTTGTATAGTTATGGAACTCTGTATTCCAGAAACGGTCATATGACCCCCGCCCGTCTTTCTATTCAGAAGTAATTTTTAAAATGTAATAGATAAGTCATAAGGCTACTGAACTCAGAAAAATCATAATAATAATCGATTACTATAGTCGATCGTTAGATAATAACAACCACATATTTTAGTCAAACGGACTCAAATCAAGAATTTTCATAATAATTCAATCACAGTTTTGTCAAAGACCCAAAAATATGTACATAATAATGTTTTTGAAGAGTGCATTTGATCAAAACGCATTAGCATATGAGTGATGCGAGCTAGCGAGTGATTTGCATGAAAAATTCCACGCGTACTTGCTATTCAAAGAACAATGGGGTTGTAGGTAATGTTACTTACTATATATTTCGCCATGTTATAAATTTGGGCAACGTTAAAACTGTCTAGGTGTCAGGCATCATAGTTTTAACTGATGGGCGACTTCTGTAGGATTCTGCAAAAATGAGCCTGTTATCATTGGTTAGATGCTTACCAATTATTGCTGGCTCGGTGATTGGTTAATATTTGCATCGCTTGCGCTGCGACAGCACCGATTGGCTGTTGATGGTTCCGTTGCTATTTGTGCGATGTACATTTTATAGATCGTCTAATCTAAAAATGAACGCCTCTCCACATGTTTAAGCGTAAGCGTAAACGTAAAAGACGTTGAAAGAATAATGTAGTGGAGGAGCGTAAATTTTTAAATTAGACGATCTCTACAGTTTTATTTACGCAAATCAACCCTCTGCACTATCCTTCACAAATGATTGTGAAAAGATAAACATATTTGTCGTAATCGTAATAAGTTGTCATTTCTGCTATCTTGATTGGCTGAATAAGCTGATAGTAGTAGTTGAAATTGTACAATGTTCAAAGTTCTGTGCCCTTAAAAAAATTAAATCCTTATTTCGGATGTCAAATTAAGCTATTGTCAGGAAAATATGAACGACCTTAACAATTTTATTACTATTGTCATTAAAAAAACCATAACAATTAAGTATGAATTATCATTAATTAAATTAAAAAACCAGACCTCTTGTCTCTATACTTTTATATATTTTTTTCTTTAATTAATATGTCGCCCGAATAAATCACTTCGTCCGCACCATTCCAACTCGTACCTATCTGCGTAGTCTTTGTCCACACCGACGTAAATAATTGTGCACTGCGCGAATTTTCTGCGAAACAATAGTGTGTAAATAGCTAGGATCCCAATCTAGTAAACAAATTGTATCTATGTTACACTGAAATAAATTAAGCACGTAGGTGAAAAATGTAGTTGAATTTTTTTCAAAAGCGCCAGTGCCAAGTTTATTTGGCAATTTATTTTCTTCGTAGGAAAGCATTCAAAAACACAGTGCGGCAAAATTTTCTAATATTATTTTTATGAAAAATTCTTTAAGCGTGTTTTACATTTTTTGAGATGGGAAAAAAGCCATTGACTTACAACACTATAAGTTCAAATATTTAACAGGTACTTAAACTAATTTAATACTCTCTATACTATATCTCTAATTATAATATATCTAATTTAATTTCTCTATATATCTCTAATTTAAGACTCCATACATTTTGTGTAATTTCTTGTGATTTAATTCGTTTAAGTACCAATTTTTTGTTTCGAACAACTCGGGGATATAGTGTCCGAATTAAACGTTATAATGACAAAAATATTGAACTTTTTTATCACAAGCGCTACAGTGATTTAAATATTTGTTTTTACGAGTAATACTCGTTTCTTTGGACAAAACATCTGTCCTAATAGTCTCCAGAAACAGATCTTCAAAATTCTCCCACTACATTCACATCGCCTCAAATAAATAAAACAAGGCATTGTATAACATCGCGAATAAGAATTACATTGTTCCAAGCCCTCGTCTACCAATCAATGGGAGAAACAATAAAAATACGAAGGACAAAGCAAGAAAGTGCGAATCGAACGGTCCAAATGCTTTTAGAATTCGAAATTAATTTTCTTTCGTCGTGGCTACCAGTTTTGATACAATTATGTCTATAAACATCGTCGAGTATAAAAATGAACACTCCTCAACTACTCTATTGTTTTCTCAAGAAAAAGCGTAAACACGTAGAGGAACGTTCATTTTTAGATTAGAAGATCTGTGTATTAATCTAAGGTTAAAGCCACAGGTATACGCTATCTCCATTCAAAAAGTTTCGGCTTAAAAGTGTCACAAACCTTTTTTTATACATATTTATCACAGACCGATTTTTCAACGAAGGAATAAATATGACGTTTTGACAGGTTTTGTATTGTAGGTATATGTTTCAAATTTATTCCTCAGACAGTCTATCACCAGAATATAATCGCCAGATAAACTATCTGAGGAATAAACTTGAAACATATGCCCTGTGCATATGCCATACAAAATCTGTCAAAACGTCATATTTGTGCCTTAGTTAACTATGATCTGGCGATTGAAAAATCTGCCCTAAAATCATTTTTCTACTTATTTCCTCTCGATGCAATTACTTTTAATACTTTTTTAACGAGGGAAAATCTCCTTAAGGTGCGCCCCATCTTCCGGGGAAGAAATTGTGTAATGTGGGATTTGTTCTAGCTAAAAGCCCCTCTGTAGCGACCCTCCTAGCATATTGGGAGGCTCAGGGATCGACAAAGAATGCAGTGTGGGTCACGTTTTGTTAATGTAGATGCTATACTTAGCTAGAATACACTAGGTATTGTAAATACGAGTGGAACTAAAAGTAGGTAAGGTTTATACGATAACTAATGTCTAGACCTATTAGAGGAAAAATCCTACAAACAGAAAATAATGTTATATTGAAGCGAGAGTTGACTCGAGGAAAGTTTTCTTTTGTGTTTATTTTTTCTAAATGATATTTTTAAGGATTCCGCCCCACTTAACACAAATAATCATACATTCACCAGTTTTGTTGTTATACCAACTTTATAAGATTGGTAGCGTGAACTTAGATAATTGCAAGAAAATTGAACTACTTGTATCAGTGGAATCCCTTTTTGAGTTGCTTCCTTAATCGTCAGAAATCGCAAGTTTCTAAAGCGCCTCTGCAAAAAATTATTAATAAGCTGAAATTTCTAAATAGCGAAATATTAAAGTCATGGAGGTGTTTTGTTTATGAAAGTTGTATTGTAGGTTAGCTAAACTTGCGCTCAGGGCACGTTTCTACTGAAGCGGAGCAAATCATGAATCGGCCAATCACGGTGCCCGAAATCTCCGCTGGCATCAGTGTGTCGATCTGTGATTGGCCAATTCATGATTTGCTCCGCTCCACTTCAGTGGAAATCGGATAATACACTGTACAAAATCTAAAACTAAGCCATAATCCATATGGCTTAGTTTGTTCTGAAATGCTTGTTCTACATAAAATAAATTCTCTAATGCTCCTCAAACTAATGCACTTTTTTACCGCATCGCGCACCAAAGGAAAACAATCTGTAAATATCAAACGAACCGTAGAGCTTTATACAAAATTCCGCAAAATAGGAACAAAAGTAGGCCACATTCAAAACCTTTGTCGTGACAAAAACATCTCGACAATACTTGTTGTTTTTGCTTTTATTTTGTACGGTCTACGTAATGAATATTGCGGCATTGAGCCTAAATGTGTTTTTTTATCCGCGTTTAAAAACTAGGTCTAATGGCACTTCAAAATAATGTTTTATAAACATATTTTATAGTCAAGTAAAAAAATGTTTGAGTTTTTAATTTTAAAAGCTGTAAAGTAAAAGGTAAATAAATATATAGATATATACTTTGCTTTTTGCTTATTAGAACCTTCACAAATATAATTAATGTCAACATTCATCTCCAAATGCTCATTTTAGTCTATCTAGTTCAAAATATCACTCACGTAATCATTCATGCACAAGAAAAAAGTGCAAAAATCTGGAAAGCATTAAAATAATCTCCTTTTTATTTGTAAAGTCGAATAACAAACAAAACGAAGAAGAATAGATTATGTAAACGTTCTATTGTACCAGGATGATATGAACCGGGGGAGGTTACAAAAACACTGAGCTTTTGACACTCGAAACTACTGAAAAGCTCTCAACGGAACAGACTCACGCAGTTCTGTTATCCTATTACACGTAGCCCACAATAAACATCTAATTCTTTTCTGCGCACCTCTGCACCCGTTTCTGTCTCTTTTCCTCTCGTGGAATCTATCTCGTTTCAGTTAAGTTCGGGTTCAGAGCATTCACAGCTCCCAGTTTTGCCAGTGAGCTCCTAGCGGTCGGACGTGGAACCTGTACGTAATGTGATCGAGTGGACAAATCGGGCGTGTTTTTACCAGGCACCTTAATGAAAAATTGATGGAAAAGCGTTTCTAACCCATCCCTTCATGGACCCGCTGTGTAAAGACTGTGTCCTAATTGATTACTGTGGAAAGGATATTGATAACATGTTCGCGTATGAATGAGCGGTGAGTTACCTTTCAGGACCAATTATTACAGGTGGATAACTTAAGTTGCATGAAAATTATTATCGTTCGCTGAAATAATTGCACGTTAATCGTTATTGATATAAGTATTAGGAAATTCATCTTACTATTTTAAATGTGCATCCCACATTATGTAATTAGATAATAATCAAGTAATTTATTATGTGCCTCCATGGTAAAAATAATTTATTAGATTTTTGAAAATATTGAACACAGTAAATTAATAAAAAATAAAGAACGAAAATTGGGTTTTTTTTTTATTATTTTCATAGAGTACTTTTGGAAAGTGTGATTTAATACACAAATAAAATTTGTCAGATTCATGCATGGATTTAATTTATAGTATAATGACTCGAATTATATTTCTGACTAGTTTACCTGCGGTGCCATTGGAGTGGTTTCAATTTTTAGGGTTCCGTCAAGTAGGCAGGAAAACAGTTGTCGGTTGAGCTTTTTCGCCGCAATTTACTAGCACATTATGCTTTTACGTAAACTGTAAATTTTCGCATAAAATCTTACTCGCTGATAAACGTATTGTAGGATACCTAGAGCTCATCATATATCGCAGTTGCAATTTATTTAATTACTAGCTTTTCCCCATGTTTCTACCCGTGCATTTCGGTAATTCATTTATACCGCGGAAACCATGTTTTAGGATAAAAGTAGTCTGGGTTAATCCAGGAGTTAACTTGAAACAAATCGGCTAGTCTGGGTTAATCCAAGCATGAACTTCAAACAAATCGTCTCATTAGTTATAGCGCGGGGGGTAACAAAAATTACTGACATACATATACGCACAAACAAACTTTTTTAACGCCTTACAACGAGTAAAAAAAATTGGTTGTCTGTAAAGTCGATTTACGGACGATAGATTTACGTGATAACGTCATAATTAGACTCTCTATCGTTTGTTTTATCGTGCATCTCTATCGCTTGTTGCGCGCTCTCGCTTTCACGCACAGGCTCAGGTGGAACGTTACGCGCAACGTTACTATTTTTCATGTGTGTTGCTGGTGTTCATCAAATCACGTCAAAAAAGATCAAGTGCACAAAGAGAGGACTCGACTACTCGTGCTTGTAACTACTTACCTATCTTATCTACGGAACATTAAATCCTATTCCCGGTCGCACGTAGCCATTCCTTTCAAATTCACGTTTTCCATGGAATTAAACCCAAGTTTGTCCTCCCTGGCGCAGTGGTACGCGCTCGGAATCGTGTGGGAGGTCGCTAGTTCGATTCCCGCCTCGGACCACTTTAGAATATAGTTTTTATAAATTTGCTCAAGTCCTGATCAGGCTTCGGACTTGGCTTGGTATCACCCTTGACTCTCACCGCTAAGCAATTTAGCTTTCCGGCGCGATACTGTGTAGAAACCGTTACGAGTTAGATATTTACCTCCCAAATTTACAATAACATCGTCGGCTGCGTCATCACATACCATCAGATGAGATCGCAGTCAAGTACTAACTTGTACAGTGTTTTTGTTTTACTATACCTATACAAGTTAGTATTTGACTGCGATCTCACCTGATGGTAAGTGATGATGCAGCCGATGTTATCGTACTAACTTGAAAGGGTAGGTAAGTAAATTTACCCCAACGGTTTCTACAAGCATCGCACCGGAACGCTAAATCGCTTGGCGGAACGTCGAAGCTTCCTACCATACCAGACTAGAGTCAATTTAGAAATTCCAAAGTGGTCCGCGGTGGGAATCGAACCCGCGACCTCCCACTCCAATCTCAGCGCGCCGCCACTGCGCCAGGGAGGTCGTCTAAAGTGTAAAAGAAGCCGTATGCCGTGGGATAAATCGTAGGTAAAAACTCATGTTGGTAAAACAAAAACATTCTCTGAAGCATCAGACAGGTATTTACCCAGACTCATTAGCGAAGATCATCAGAAAATATGAAACGTTTTCGACACTTCGCTGAAATGTCAATGACACACAGGTATTTGCTATAATGCGTAAAACAGGGTGTAGAAGCGTAAAATATCTTTGAAATGACTGAGCATGACAGTTTATTATTAGTTACTAAGTAGTTTTTTGTAAACATTCCTGCGGTGTTTTTCAGTAGGTGATGTTTGTGTTCAAAATAAAATATATTAGCGATGTTTTCACGTGATTAATGTTTCGTTTTTGCCACCTCAGACGCTTTCTCCTGAAAAGGGAACAGCGATGTTTAAACGAAAATACTTGGTGATTACGAATGCCACCCATAACTGGCGCATGTCATTTTGCGATATGCTAAAAAAGTAGAAATTGAGCAAAATTTTATGAAAATGATCGCTAAATTGGTCAAGTAACCTCATTATTATTATAAATAAATTAACCATTTTTACTTTTATTATTTATTTTCACTACCTTTATAAATATTATTTTTTTGATGTACATATAGACCTGAATCGATTTCGAATATTCTTTCACACGTAGAGAGCTAAACACCAGTTCTAGCCTACATGCGTTTATTAGGATCACTTTTGTATCGCTTTAAAACGCAATTCAAAAAATGTATCGAAATAGAAAGAAAGTGACATTATTGAGAAAGTGACATTCTCTCTGCGATGTTGCGAATAGAAAGTCCAAAATGTATAGAATTGACATTAGCTAACGATGTGGCATAGCGTTAGCTAACGTCAATCCCGAACATTTTTGGCATTCTTTATCGCTATATATTCCTATAGCGATATCGCGAATAGAATGCCATTTTCTCTAGGCTCTCAGAATTATCGAAATTTTGACATTTGCGATCGCTAACCATAGACAATTATATGTTACTGCCCAAGCTATATAGAATGAGCGATCGTCACGGTTTCAACACCTATCGACGCTGAGGCATAACTTCTCTCGTTCCTAACATAAGCTACGTCTATAATACCAAAAAAAAAGGTTCTTGCGGAGTGCCCACAAAGTCGTGGGAAACAACTAGTTATTTATACAATCTGAGTCTAAGATATACCTTAACCGTGTTCTAACCTTACAGCGTTGCAACCCCTTTCAAAGTTGCGGAGTTTTAAGTAAATAAGCGATAAAACTATCGAGTTTAATAATGAAATAACCGCGCTAACCAAGGCGGGCGGGGGCGCGGCGGGGTATAAATTTCATCACCCCCACCTGCCGTAGCGGCCGCCTTTCCGTAGAATTTGTTCATTCTACGTCGCTACGTCATAGCTACGCTTCGTAGCAGATAAGCTCGCCTTCACATTGGTACTAATTAACTCAAGTATACTTTATTTTTTACTAGGATTTCTGCGCGACTTCGCCTGCGTGGATTTTGGATTTTACAAGTCTTGTTGGATTTTCCCCATTTTTTACCGTGTACTAGGATTTATGCGAGGATTAGCCTACGTGGATTTTGGCTTTCACAAATTTTGCTGGATTATTCCCAATACTTTATCGTCTCACTAGTATTTTAATGCGGCTTCGCCCGCGTGGATGTTGTTTTTTACAAATCCTTCGGGAAACGTGGATTTTTTCACCTTATAGAAAGAAGCATTTAAAACACTTTAAATTTTAATCCATTCTGGATTTTAGCCGTACCGATACAGTGGGGTTGTTACAAATTTTTGGATAAACGATTCGAATTTCAATCCGGTTCCGCCATTTAATTTATAATTATGATTTCGAATTCTTCTCTTTATTATATCTTATTATGAACGCGCCTCTAGCAACGGCTATTGAATTTCTTTGTATGCCATGACGCCCATACCTAAGGCTAGTGTATAGGAACGTGTGTGCTATATAGTATTAGTTTGAGCTACTTATTATTGTATAATTTAGTTTTATTCGGTCTGTGCAGCCTTAAAAATGTTACTAATAACCTCCCAGCACAAACTGAAAGGTATTAAAATACCTTTTTTTTGTGTAATTAGCTTTTACTTATATTAAAAAAATTAAGGTGTCTCAGAATACACGGTTCAAGAGATACAGCCTGGTGACAGATTGACAGACGGACCGTGAAGTCTTAGTAATAAGGTCCCGTTTTACCCTCAAAGTACGGAACCCCAAAAATATTTATAAAGTATTACTATCATTCCTGTGAGATAGACGAAAAGCCACCTTAAAGTGTTGATTCAAGCTGTTTTAGGTTGTTAAAACAAGAGAACTGGCACACCCTAAAAAAGGTTAACTTTAATTGAAAGTATAAGAACTGTGTAGTATTTGCGCTAATGATGCCAACCCACGAAGTAAAACTAAGGCACTCGAGCGATAAGACAGCCAACCTACAAACTAGAAAAAAGTTGTCAATCAATGATTGTTGAATGGAAGCAGGCGTTATTTTGCGGAAATCCATAATTAGCAGGACAGATTAATTTAGTTTGCTGTAATCCGCTACTTGAAAAGATTCTGTATGGTACAATATGCAGGAACACTGCCCACATGAAACACCACACACAATTTTCCAACACTTTCTTCGACGCACGTTTCGTCCCGAACCGGGACATCCTCAGGAGATGTTGACTTCACAATGCGAAATCGTACAGTGACTCTCGTGTCAGCAACGCGTTCTTATATACCCTTTCTGATTACTCATCCTATTGTTCGCCCCACTCACTTCGGCTGGTCTCGTACCCCCGAAAACTTCGCCACTGCTTCGTTTGTTTTCGGGGGTACGAGACCAGCCGAAGTGAGTGGGGCGAACAATAGGATGAGTAATCAGAAAGGGTATATAAGAACGCGTTGCTGACACGAGAGTCACTCTACGATTTCGCATTGTGAAGTCAACATCTCCTGAGGATGTCCCGGTTCGGGACGAAACGTGCGTCGAAGAAAGTGTTGGAAAATTGTGTGTGGTGTTTCATGTGGGCAGTGTTCCTGCATATTGTACCATACAGAATCTTTTCAAGTAGCGGATTACAGCAAAACAAATTAATCTGTCCTGCTAATCAATGATTGGTATTTGTGGTTGTGAAGGATGAATAGTTTTCATTATCAATGTTAGTGCGAAGGGAGAGATGAGATTACAAAAATAATGTTTTTCCGTTAGTGTATACTCAATTACTGACTGCCAGCAGAGTGTAACTGACGAATTTTTGTTATGTGATAATAATTCTTGTCGTTGCCACAAATTTGATTTTGACGAGATGCTTCGCCGGTAGTGTGACTTTTCTTGACGCTTACTTATTACACCGTCTTTTTTGGAGCGAGAAAATAATCGATTTAGCTATAGCTTCTCATCGGCAGTGGGACAAGAGCCTTGGATTGCCTGTCGAAATTAAAACATTCTGTCCAATTACATATAAGTACATTCTAAGATTATTTATTTTCTGGAATGTCTTTCTTTTAGGATAATTACGCAAAGTTTTTTTGATGACCTCCCTGGTGCAGTAGCAGTGGCGGCGCGCTCGGATTCGAGTGGACGGTTGCGGGTTCGATTCCCGCCATGGGCCACTTTCTAATTTTATAATTTCTAAAATGGCTCTGGTGGGAGGCTTAGGCCGTGGCTAGTTACCACCCTACCAGCAAAGACGCACCGCCAAACGATTTAGTGTTCCGGTGCGATGCTTGTAGAAACCGTTGGGATAAATTTACTTACCCTCCTAAGGTAGTACGATAACGTCTGCATCATCACTTACCATCCGGTGAGATCGCAGTGAAGTACTAACTTGTAAAGATAAAAAAAAAAAGTAAAGTACTTTCTACGTACGAATTTTTGTCTTGTTTTCAAGTTGCATTATTTGAACACTTGAAGAAATTACGAATGAGAGAAAAAATCGCTCAACCCACAAAATAATATTAACAACAAAATAATAAATTTCCACTTGAGCATACCCTAAAAATGGCGATAATAATTCAAAAGCGGCAACCCTATATCACTTCGTGAGGCAGAAGTTAATGGAAATGGCGCGTTTAAGCATTTTTTCGCACAATTGAAAAAAATATTTCCAAAGACATAAATTATTATGAATAAAAAAAGCTTTTTGTTCGATTGATTAATGTGCTATTCGTGCAGTTTCATCGAGTGCATTTCTGGTAAAGTGCTTTAGGTTTTAACTTTTATTGCAGTAAAACACTATAGTAAAGCTGTTTGATAAAGTAGCCTGTATATTTTGTTATTGATAACTTTACTACAAAACTTATGTCTAACTTACACTAATAACTATACTAGTCCTGCCCCCAGGTTTAACTGCAGTTTAAGCACTACTAAGGTTTTTTGATAAAGTGGCCTTTACGTTTTTTATTGATAACTTTACAACAAAACTTATCAGTAACTTACACTAATTCGTATACAAGTCCGCATGGACGTTGGTGCCAAGAATACTGGCATATAGCTGACTATATAATATTTAATTCTATTTGTAATACAAATGAATCCCGAGACCCATTCTCCGATTTGTGGATTAAACCCTGGATTCACACATAAAAATCCATGGTTTCCTCGGGTCGGTGAAAATCCTGAGATCTCGCGGGCGTAACCACGGGCAATAGCCAGTTAGAGATATGAGACTGAGACGACTGTAACCCTTAGCATCGTTATGTATGACAATTATTGAGGAATAAGGTCTTCGAACAGTGCGTGTTACCAGTGATTTCATATGGATCGGAGACTTGGTCTTTCACTATGGGCCTCATAAGAAGGCTCAGAGTCACTCAGCGAGCGATGGAGAGTGCTATGCTCGGAGTTTCTCTTCGAGATTAAATCAGAAATGAGGAGATCCGTAGACGAACCAGAGTTACCGACATGGCTCAACGTATCGCGAAGCTGAAGTGGCAATGGGCAGGGCACATAGCTCGTAGAACCGACGGACGTTGGGGACCCAAAGAGCTGGAATGGCGACCCCGCACGGGAAAGCGCAGTGTTAGCAAACCTCCGACCAGATGGACTGACGACATTAAAAGAGTCGCGGGCAGCACATTTGTATAAATGGCGCAGGACCGTGCGGGCTGGAAAGCATTGCAGGAGGCCTTTGTCCAGCAGTGGACGTCCGTCGGCTGAAACGATGACAATTACGCCTCCTAAGATTCGCTGCCACACCGTTACGAGCCGTGTGCGAAGAGGATAACCCCCCTCGCACACGGCTCGTAACGGTTTTGCAGCTGTTGGCTCGTAAGCGTAAGCGTAGCGTAATCCTCGCGTACGACGTGAGCAGTAAGAGTAGGAACATTTTCAAACATGTCCACAGACAAAGCTTTGTTGCAGCAAATCGTAAGACGCGTAATTGTCTTACTGTTAGCGAACGATACGCTTACGCTACGCCTACGCTTACGAGCCGTGTGCGAAGGGGCAGCCAAACGTGTTCATTGGACCTATTTGATCTAAGACGGTTGAAAATACAAAATATTACATCCAAAGTAGTTGGTCTACGGAGGGAGGGACCAACATTCCACTCCAGTTTTATCTGAGCAATGTAATGAAATTTACTGTGAGAGGCCTTACAGTAAATTCCATCCCAATACGTTGTAGTTCGTAAGACGTCCTTTAAGTTAATTATGAAGGCAAAACGGCTCATACCATCAGTTTCCCTTAGACCTTAACAACTTTACGCAGTGTAAATAAATACACACAATACACAACTTCCTATATTGTTATGTAAACTGTAATTCGGGTCGTTTAAGTTTTCTTAGTAAGCCAAATACAATATTTTCGTCCCTAGAGGTCTTCTTGTAAATACGTTTGCCTTCCACTTGAAAATTGTTGGTTCGAACCCCGGACATATCTCTATCTCATGGTTAGGTTCTCAAAGTGGGGTTCGCGAACCCCTAGGGCGGTTCACAACAAGATATAAGTAATGGCGGCTAGGTGACTGACAGGCACGTGTAGCAAATATGGGCGTAGAAGGGTGGAAAACACTTTACTATCTATTCTCACACCTACCGCATGTTATACTTACAAAATTTCATAAAAATCGGTTGAGTCAGAAATGACAAGATTATTTCATACATATATAGATCGTGATTAGAGAATGGGAAGATTGGGGGTTCGCTGTCACCTAAAAACTTTCAAGGGGGTGCGTGGAGCTTAAAATTTGAGAAAGCCTTACTCTATCTTTATGGAGTGATCTATGTTGCTTTTCTTCACATAAAGAGCGGTGAAACGAGCAAGATGTTCACTTGATGTTAGGTGATACGCATGCCCATCATGCCTAAATCCATTAATGTTTGTATATGTATTTATTGTCTTATGTATCAGTCTCGAACGCCACGTTCGGAAAGCAATATTGCACCTTCACGGTGCAATATTGCTTTCCGAACGGGCAAGAAATTTAGCATTTACTACAAAATATCTTCTGAAAAAGTGCGTACCAGTATACGTGACTGCGTGGAGTAGGTATTCATTTGCTCGTATTTCATGTAGCGGTGTTGTATTCCTGTCACGTTTGACGTTACAATAAAGCGCTTTCAGACGAAATTGAAAGTGAGTCGCGCTGTAAAACGTACTTGTACGTGAATAAAGCGCCGATGTGCTTCCTTCGGCTTTCAGCTTATTTTTTGCTGAAAGATATGCTTTTCCTATGTATGTTACCCATAATTTTCTGTATGAGAATGTAATAAATTGGCCTGAGATATTTTTTACTAAAAATAATTTTGCAGTATAAATCGCAGATTTTGAAGTATTTGTTTACGCAAAAAACACAAAATACTGAAACGTATTAAATGTAATTTATTTGCACAGATTACTATTTATTTGCTTAAATATTACTTAAGCAAATTTAGCAAAAGTTGGCAATTAATATAAAACCCGGTAGTGTTCGTTGTGGTCTTGTTCTCAGTAGCAAAGCGCGTTGGAACCATGTAAACTTAGTTTAAGTAAAATAGTTATCACCATTATACATATAAATATTACACAGTTTACTGACTCTTCATAAGTGCCTGTAAGTAAGATCTAAATGAAATTAAATGTATTTGATTATTTAAAAGACATTGGTTAAAGTCTACATCAGAAAAAATATCTATTAAGTCCCAGCCAAGCCAGTAAGTGATAAATTAAATCAAACATACGTAATACCAGTGGTTTTACGTCAAGCGTCGCTGAATTTTCATCACGTCCAAACTAAACAATAAACCTCTCCCAGTCGAAATTGAAAGTGACTCGGGCTGTAAAAGAGCCTTTACATTCCTCAGGCTTTGGGCTTTTAAGACCCGACCGAGGATAGTATAAAATTATTATTCGAGCAAGTAAAAGTAACTGGGGGGTTAGTCTTAGTACAAGTTGTTCGATAAATTTCGATTCGAATCTTTTATCTTTTATTAGCCCCTGTATTATATATTATAAATGTGAAAGTTTTTAGATTTGGGAAATTGTTAGTTTTTCCTGCTACTCCTAACTGCCGGACCGGACTTAAACTAATAAACTGCCAATTTAACTTAAACTAATTAACTGCTATTTTAGTACTGTTTTTTTGCGGATTACCTACATATTATCTTATCATGCAATTTTTGCAAAGGATAGATAAATGAAAAATGTTTCACTAAACAAACACCAACTGCTTGGGGAACTCTGACCAAGTTACTTTTCCCTAATCCGAAAAATCCTCCTCCTGTGGGATTTGTTACAAGCAAAAGCGAAGCGGCCGGGAAAACCTGAACGCTAATCGATTAGAGCTACGTCTTAGTGGCTACGTACACGCCAGACCAGCGCCCTTAGCCATACGAGTTATCTACGATCGCCATAGGAACCTATTGATTGCTCATTCCATTGTTATACTTAACGAAATAAAAAAATAAAAAAATGTATTGGAATTATATTATATGCCATCGACAAATTGATTGCGTGACTTATCGATTACAACTGTCATTCTCATTTTCTACGATAAGTCATATTATGACTGCGAGATACAATTAATGTGATGAATTCGATATCGTTGTTCGTTTTCGGATACTCCCCTTAGGTATACCTATTGATAGTATGTAGGAACCGTAACGAAAATCTACAAACTTGTACTAACCGCACTGAGGTCTGAGACCCTGTGCCAAACAAATGATTAAATCCCAGACAGGCTAGGTAAAGATAATGGAGATATAAATCGATATCTTTCTTAGTTTTAGATCTATTACTGCAATTAGTAGAAAAATATGCGTACTACTAATAATGTTATCGAGAAGCGAGTAAGAAGAGCACCAAAAATACCAACATCAAAGCGAAAGCAATATTGTAAAGCTTATAAAAATACACTTTACTCGATTGAAAATACCGAAACTATCATGGTATTTTTATGAGAAAAATATACGGCGGTGCGCGCAGGTATTTTTTCATACTTACGCCTCGGATTCCGGCAATTCCCCCGTGTGTCTACTCGTGTCTCCACTTTATTGGCAAAAGCGAAGAAGCATCGCAGAAATCCCGATACCTACGCGTTCTGAAATAGACTGCAACTAGGTCACCGGTGTCGGTAGCTTCAATATCTTCTGGTGTACACACGGCAGCAAAGAAATCTTCAAGCTAAATGCAACTCTATGTATTTAGGTATTAGATTGAGTGAACACAGGTGTGGGTGAGTGGTGACGGGTGTACATTTGTCTGCACCTTTGAAAACTGAAAGCGCGTTTATTGATAGAGTTATAACCGCTTTCGATATAAGAGCTGGTAAACGATATTTTTAGAGATAGATACGTTGAAATTCTTCACACAAGTCTCAAGTCTTCAAAAGCTCCAACGGTTAAGGCTAAAATCTGTAAGGTCGCATGTTTGACAAATAAGCAGTTTTCCGTGGAAATTCAGAACGTTTATCATAATTATGCCAATCGTTGTTTGGCCATGTAAATTATTTCTTACTCGGAAATATAAAAAAATAATACACGTCGTCGCTCGTTATTATGTTATCGTATTAGTGGTACGGGAGCTAGCAACGTTTGAAAAGTAAGAATTTCAGGTGAGCTGATTTTGTGATATGTCGTCCTTCTTGCACTTTCGGTTAGAGTCTGGGCTATCTGGCTGTTGGTAGCGGTTGCGTTCATCAGTGCGCATCCTACCTGTCCAGGTAATAATCCTGGATTTTAAAATCATTTTAGAAGGCGTAATTTTTAATTTTTTGTTTTTAAATAAGTCTACCTGAGATACTTTTTTTATTGCCAGACATTTTCGACAATGCTAACTATGTGCCATACGCGATTTTTTATTTATTTTTTATAAAAATTTCAAAGTATTTTAGAATGTCTGTAATTTTAATATTATATTACTTAAAGATAAGAAAAACTTAATTTAAAGAAAAGAATTTTAGGTGAGCTGATTTTGTGAAAATCAGCTCACCTAAAATTCTTTCTCGAAAACGTTGCTAGCTCCTATACCATAGACACAGAATAAGGTAATACACGTTTGATAGGTATTTTGACTTGCAACATTTAAGAGATGAGCTAAAACATTTCTAATGTTTTTTTAATCGAATTAAAAACGAACAGCTATCGTAGAGACATTTTTTAGGTATTTCTTATCCTTCAGAAATTACGGATTTGTAGACAAGCATAAATCTCCCATTTATGGAATGTTCTTAAACTCAATTAAGAAAACGAGTAAACAAATACATTCAATGATCGATTTCCTCGCTAGCTCTGATACTATAACCGCTTTGAAAATGTTAAACTCGAGCTAAAAAAAATTCTAGTCGGACGCGCGTAACCGCAGGCGGCGCCGGGTGGCGCTTGTTGTTTTGTTACCGCCGTTATTTGCTGTGAACTCTTTCGCTGGTTCCGTCTGTCCATTGATTGGGTACTGAATTAGATACAGAGTGTATTGTGTTTTTGGCTTTGCGTGTTCTTTTCTGACAATTCCGCCATATTAGTTTTTTTCGTGACTTCACATAGGTGATATTATTTTCGGTGCATTACACGACACCGTACTTTAAAGTGTGTGAAAAAAAAAATCTTTATTTTGGAAACATAGTTTCTTTTCGGAGGATATCTGGAGGGCCAGGCGAAAGCAAATTGTTCTTTTTACGTGACGAAAATCCCTTCATGAAAAAAATCGAAAATCTAGAATGAAAGTTTCTCTTACCAGTTACAAGTAACAGAATAGGCACGCATGCAATCACGTATATAAATCATACGAAACTCACATTTTTTTAGGGTTCTATACCATTTTAAAACCCTAATGGTGAGACTTTCTCCGTCCGTCCATCCATCCGTCCGTCCATCCTTCAGTCCGTCTGTTATACCTACTCGATTCTGTCAGACATTTATAATGACCCAACCTTGCAGTTATAAAAAATTGAAAACCGTTTTTCTTTTTATTTAAAAAAGGAGGAAACCAGGGTTTAGAAAACTTTGACTCGCACTTGGCCAGATTTTTATTATTAGGAACATTACGTTATGATAATCACACAATGTAGTTAATTCAAATACCTAAGTTCAATAATAATGCATATAGTGGCAACTATAGGACATAAAATTCTTAAAATATCCTGAAAGCAGACGAGAACGCACACATCCGTTCATTGAGAATACAGAACGTGCGTCCAAAATCCCCTGTTCAATATCGGGCAAAAAAAAACATGATCAACCAGGCAGCGCCGGGTGGTGTTAGTTGTTTTGTTGCCGCAGCGCAATGGCGCGAGGTCTTTTGCCAAAGGCTTTGGCTTTAACAGCCTGTCGGAAACTCTCGAATAGCTTTTATTAAATTAAAGTAGCGTACAAAATAACTCTTTATAAACAACTAAGTAACGCTGGCCTATTTTTTTTGTTCGGGATCAGTTTATTTTACAGCTTTTAACTATCGGAAAATAATTCACGAAGTGATATGTTGACGATGGAGCACATAATAACAACTTATTGGGTGTGGTAAAGTGTGTGAAAAGTGCGATGTTACGACTTAGGATTAAGTTATGATACTACTACAATTTTTCGGACTCGATGGTGTAGACTGTAGACCAAAATCAAAATCAAATCAAAATATAAATACTTATTACAGTAAAAGATTAAAAATTAATAAAATTGATATAAAAATTTAAGCTAAAGCCTCATCGAAGCCAAGGCAGCGAGGCATTGAACCCAAAATGCTGGCAGCATTGCCCCTTTGGATAGCCAAACTTATTTTTTGGCCAAGGTAGCTGCTAGCTCTTGGATCCCCGGTAGACTCAATCACCCTTTTTGAAATGTCATCAAAAAGGGAACGAGCACCGGGGCCCCACGGCCCCAGGGTCTCAACTCCAAAAGGCACAAATATGAAGCTTCCATCGAGAGCTTCATATTTGCCCCTCTATCAATTTTATTAATTTTTAATCTTTTACTGTACTTAATATTTATAATTAGTATGTGATATGTTAAATAAATTGATTTTTCTCTCAAAAAAAAAATCAAAATATAATTTATTTCATATAAGTCTAGCTCATGGCGATTGGCGAGTGATGTACATTTGGGAATGTACATCACTCGCCATAATACCTATAGCGTAACCATACGTTCCGCTTTCAGGCTGTCTGTCCCGCTGTCCCAGCGAGAGCGAAAAAGTCCCACTTGAGTAAACTTGAACCTTTATATACCTACTTGTCTTAATTTAAGGAGAAGATAAGATTGTCGTTATTGTACCTGAACAATTAAAAATAAAAATCTATTGTGTCATGTCAATGAACTTTTATTACTAACTGTCCCGGCATACGTGTTGTTTTGCCATATAAATTATTTCTTACTATATGGGTATTTGTCAAAGAATATATTTACTTAGGACAGATAATATCCCCTTCAGATGACATGACAAAGGAAATAAACAGGCGAATAGCCCAAGGATGGAGAAAATACTGGTCATTGAAGGAAATTGTGAAAAGCAAGGATCTAGGCAATCACATAAAAAAGAAAACATTCGAGACTTGTATTTTACCAGTTCTTACTTATGGTTGTGAAACTTGGTCAATAACACTCCACCACAGGGAAAGGCTAGCAAAATGCCAACGTGCTATGGAAAGAAGCATGCTAGGGTTAAAAATAAAAGACAGAGTCAGGAATGTAGACATAAGATCAAGAACAAAACTTACAGACATTCTTACTCGGATAGACATCCAAAAATGGAGATGGGCAGGACATATGCTACGCCACCCCATTAACAAATGGAGCAAGCAAGTCACCCTCTGGCAACCTAGAGACGGCAAAAGAAATAGGGGCCGTCAAATCAGAAGGTGGGAGGATGACTTGCGGCAGACAGCAGGACCATACTGGATGAGAGTGGCAAGAGACCGGACACATTGGAGAGAGTTGGAGGAGGCCTATGCCAAAAGGCACACCGAACTTAGGGACCTTTTGTAACCCTGAGTTTAGGAATAAAAGGCTATATTATTATTATTATTATTATATATGGGTATAAAAATAGCTTACGAATACATACTACTTACCTTTTCTCAGACCGTTCGGTCAAGACATTTTTTGTTCAATTTCGTACCATTTCAGCGATCGATTAATTTATGTCACGCAAATATACCATATGGCTACGACTGCTGATAATAATAAGTGAGTTGGGTAGAAAATCTATAATATATAGACGAAGTAATCGAATAGAGAGAAAATAATCCGAAATGTGTTAAGACTTAAGAGTTATGACATACATGTGAAGTACGCCAGCTCGTTGCCTACTCTTCAAAGTTGGGAAAGTTCAATTTTTCAATTCTTTTCTTGGGCGAGAGAAATTGAGGGATTATTGCACTCCGCGAACTTTGCAAGTTTAAACTTGAGCTGAACTGGGGTAGAGAAAAATGGCGGCGGATAAAGTGTGCCGAACTTCGCTATGCAGATGATGTTGGGAAAAACTCAGTTTATCGCACTAGTTGGGATAACTAGCTGAAGCCGCGCCTTAAGCTTTTTTAAACCCCTACGCAAAAAGATGGAGTTTCAACGCTTTCACCTTATTTCTTTTTTACGATTAAAGGTGGAAATTAACAACCTATCTGCTCCGAATTTGCCCTGAGATAGATATTTGACATAAATTCTATACATTTTATTTCATTTCGGCCGTAAGTGGCTTATTCCCTCTAGATATATCTACAAACTGTACACAAGTAAAACGACATTTTGAACCTTTTTTTACGAAACTAGTTGCTTAATATCCTTTTGTAATTGAAAATCGAAATGACGAGTTTTCACAAGCCCGCGGCACACCATTCAATCGTTAAGCATCAATAACAATGGGGCAATTCTAATAAGAGAATATAACGCCCCAGTTTCCGTACTCGAGTGACAATAGACCTTGCTCGTTACGTGATAGAGTGCATAATCCAGTATCGGGCTAAATTCAACAGTTGTTTGTATATTTGTAATTTATTCATAGGAAAACTCACAGTTGAATGCATCGCTCACAGCGTCCAATGTAGGGAGGGTGTGTTAAATTTTTTCATAATTTTGTGTAGTAGAGGGTTATCGTACCTAATTTATACCACGCATATACTAAGCTGTGTTGGTTATTATTAATAAATTTTCAAATACTTCACCACTATTTTAATCCCTGTTACACTACACAAATAGGGACTAGGGAGTAACAGAATAAGAGGTTTTGGATAAAGCCCATCATGCGGATTGGCAAGGTTCACATATTATATATTTGAATAAATTATACAGATTGGGAGCTCTGAAGGGGTATTTTAACTACCCGAGCTCTGAAGCAGGGCACATAAAGGGGGCACTAAATTCCTACTTTCACTTTCCTAATCATACAGTATACCCATGTTGAAGCTAAAAGTTTAGATAACCACACTCTTTTTCTGACGAACTCCCTGGACCCTGGCATAGAGGCCCGCTTTGATCAGAGTTGGAGGAAATTGTAATATTTATAATTTAGCTCCCCCACCCTACCTGCAAAGACGCAACGCCAAGCGATTTAGAGTTCTGGCGCAATGTTGTGTAGAAACCGTTTAAGGTTGTTTACTTCTTCCAAGTTAGTACGAACAAATCTTCGGCTGCATCGTCACTTGCTATCAGGTGAGATTGCAGCCTATTACTTAACGTGTAAAAAAATCGCCATTTCTATGCCCTATAATTGCCCTTTTTATCAATAATTTGGACAGGCAATGAAATCAAACACTATTCGTCATATTTCGAACGGAAGACAATATCTCTTTCATTAATCATCAAGAGAAAGGATATGACAGTAACACACACGCGGTATTCTAGCCACAAACCCACCGCCAATAACCAGGGAAATCTAATTGGACTCCTTTCTTTCATGACAAAGCTTTTATCGGCAGATGATTGACGATGGATGCTAGTTTTTGTAGCTCCAAATAACTAGGCAATATCTGTATGCATTCCTATTAACGGCGTAGCAGCCGTATTTAAGCGATTTTGAATGAAGTTTTATTTAAAAACATAAAGACAATTACTTTCAAATCTAAAGCGTTGTGGTTTTATTACTTACGAGTCCATGTTAACCCCTAAGGCGCGCCAATAGATGTTTTTTTTTCTTATTGTATACAAGTTAGTACTTGACTGCGATCTGACCTGATGGTAAGTGATGATGCAGCCTAAGATGTTATCGTACTAACTTGGAAGGGTAAGTAAATGTGGGGTACATTTACTTACCCTTCGAAGTTAGTTTCTACAAGCATCGCACCGGAACGCTAAATCGCTTGGCGGTGCGTCTTTGCTGGTTACTTTACTATATAACCACACATTCGATACGGAACTAGGAAAATCAAATTGGCCTTGTTCGCAACATGACAATGCTTTTACCAATGATAGACGGAAGCTAATGGCCGCGCCGGCTGCGTGGAGTTTTATTAACGAGCAGCAATTGTTTCTTTCTTACGTCAATTTTGTTGCTGGGCTCACTAATCGTTGTACCAACTGGCTGGTCAATACATTTCTAGGGGTCCGTACCCAAAGGGTAAAAATGGGACCCAATTACTGAGACTTCGCCGTCCGCCCGTCCGTCTATAAATATAATATTTAATTATATTTCACTTAAAAAAATAAATAATAAAATTACAATAAAACAAATTTTAAGGGTGGCTCCTATACAACAAACGAATTTTTTGCCGTTTTTATATACCGATCTTGGCCGTACTCGGTTTTGGGATTATCGTATGTAACCTTAGTTGTCTTCTATTGCATATCCACATATGGTCATGCACGTCGGGGTCACCAATTTATTGCGTATCCTTGGCGAGGATACGTTTTGGGTGTTCAGAGTGGAAGCATCATTTTGCACCAGCACGACAAGTCAATCCTGAAAAGGATGTAAGACTTAGTAAGGTTTCACGTTTCGTAGGCATAGTTTTACAAGAATAATATTCTTAAGTAGATGTTATTCATTAATTTTAGTTATGGTACCACTTATTATATAATTCCACCGCCAAGTTCAGGTTCAAGAAAGCAGTTTTACTCCGAAAAGAATTGGCAAGCTCTTTGTTCTCACTTGCTTTTTTCAAAATGTCATTTTAAACAACTGTTCTTACATAATACGAAAGTAAGTTACATAATTTTTATGACATCTCGTGAAAAGACGAAAGCATATCACAATTGACTTTTTGCACATCTCTATAAAATGAAGACGTCAATTAGTATATTTTAAAAAAGGTTCGTTAATTCTTAGTTACTTATTCCAAAGTAATTCTTACTTATTCCTTAAAGTTAAAAAAAAGAATATCTGCACTCATTAGTGAATAATAATGAATTTGTAAAGAAACAACAGCGCTTGTAGAAAGTACCTCAGAATATGCTGCCTTAAATACGTCCTTATATTCAAATCAAAAGTCTTCGCTGCTTAGACTTACAATGAATTATTTAAACTTCATTACACAGTGCGGATGAAATTCAGAAACTTGAAGTAGTTTAATACCTTGTATTTATGAATAGAATGCGAAAGTTCCTGAGCTGTGTATTTCCCTGGGAGAGCGGCTTTCCTTGAAAGCGGTGGTTCGGTGGTTTTAATTAAATTACTTCATAATGCGACGTGGAATAGTCAGTTTGGGTTCAGCCAACTGCCTTATTATTAACATACAGTAAGAGACAAGTTCTCATTTTCATTACGTCATCTGCACAATATAATGTACTTACTGAAACCATTCCGTATTGTGGCATACTGGCTTATAACTACGACTCCATTCGCGTAAAATTCGGTTTTTCACAAATCTCGACGGAGATTTGACTTCCCTTTGTTTCCTTTTCCTGCTGAAGAATTCTTGGAATGATAGGTAGATATATTATTTAAGAAATTGTATAATGATGACATTTTTGAAAAGAGACAGTGCCGAGTTTCTTGCCAGTTCTTCTCGATGCAAACCTGCTTTCCGAACCTAGCGGTAGAGTTTTGACTTTTCATAAGAGCCTATTATTTGGGCCTATGTGAAAAATAAAGATTTGCATTTTCATTTTCATATCTATATAGTTGTAGCTATAGATTACTGAAGATAATTTGTTTTTTTTAATATCCCACGGGAACTATGGACTTTTTATGTTTAAAAGGTTCTAAGCTATCTATGATCCAAATTTCAGTCAAATCGGTTAATGTCCTATCATGTGTATAACACAATTATCCGGTAATTAGAACCACGAAGTCCGGATAATCGGATATCCGGATAATCCATGTTCGGATAATCCAAATTCTTGTGTAATTTATCTTTTATATTTAACTAACTTTTCCATTTCTGTAATTAGGTGGAGTCAAATTAGGTTTCTATAACAAAACTTTACAGAATCGTGAACTTAGGAAATAAGAGTTTTGCTTGAATTATGAATATTACTAGAACACTGTATGTATTTGAATACACAATCAGGATTTTATGACAAGAGAGTAGCTAAAAGGCATTTGTATCCGGCAACCAGTTATTAACCTGTGACCAAATATTGTCTCTTTAATATTCTATCAATTTTCGCCTAATTATACTACCTGAATTTAAGCTCCAAATTCAAATGTAGGTCGACCATCAACCGCACCCAATAATACGCTTTAAAACCATGGAATTTAATCCCATAATGCCTCAGCAATATAAAAGGATAAATTTTCCGGACCCGAATATGTACAGTGGAAAGCTCTTAAAATATTAACGGTATTCTTAACGCGAGCTTCGTATTAATTTAGCGAGCTTTGAATTACTTTGACACGAATTTGTATTGTAAGCTGTTTGTTTATTAAATAAAAAAGACAACCTATGCTCAACTTATATTGCCAAACCATGCATCTTTATAAAACTTTTTATTACAGTACTAACTGACCGGACAAACGTTGTTTTGCCATTCAGGGGTATGAAAATTAGCTTACGATCTACCGAATCTCCGACCTCAGACCTACCGAATGTACACAAAAAATTTCATAAAAATCGGTCAAGCCGTTTTGGAGGAGTTGGTTATATACTATGACACGAAAATTTAATATATTTGAGATAAGAATTACTAAATTTGAAAGTCAATTATAATTTCGTAGCTGATTTTTTGCGGGATTAAATGCTTCTCACACTTTTGTGAACATAAAGAGCTCCTCATAATGTTTTCCTTAAAATCATACCGAAAACAGTACGCTTTATATGATTAAAAACAAAATTAACAACGAAATATTAAACAACGTGAAAAACATGACTGATTCACAAACCTACATTACTTACGTAGCACGAGAGTTATCGGTATTTAATTAAAAATGTACGAGTTTAATATCGATTTACATTTGACCCAATTACGGCTTACGACGACAATCAATTCGTAAATCCGGATACGCAAACACTTATCGCCCCTTTAATACATTAAAATACATTCAGTGAATGAATTCACATTATCGTGTATGTTGATGCGGGAATTCCGAATTACGCAGTACATTACTGAAATTCAAGTAATGCATGCTAAATTATTATAACTGCACTTAACTCCGAGCAATATACGAGTAATGGAAGCGATCAAATGATTATTATGAGCAAACGCTGTAATAACTTTATCATGCTTGAATACATTTGGCGAATGGAGGTCTCCCTTACACGTGTTTTGTGAAAATGTTACTCATAGATAATTGCGAGTACCTTTTAAAACTTTGCATGTTCTGCTTTTTTGCACTGGAGTTTTTTTGAAATTATATTTTTAATCATCGTAAAATGAAAATTAACTTCAGAGGATAGCGAGAGCAAAATTTATTTTGTTCTTGTGGAAGGGTGCGTTTTGGTGCGTTTTTAGGGTTCCGTACCAAAATGGTAAAATGGGACCCTTATGGTGCGACTTTCTCCGTCTGTCTGTCCGTCTGTCTGTCCGTCACACTCGATTATTTCAGTAACTACCGGAGCTATCGATATGAAATTTGAAATACTTGTGTATATTAGTGGCCCAATGACACTGGAATAAAAAAAATGGAAATTATTTTTGTTCTTATTTAAAAAGGGGGGAAAATCGGAGGGTTGAAATTTAAAAGTGAGATAACTGTACTGTGTGGGGTATCATATGAAAGGGTTTACTTTGTACATTCTAAAACCGATTTTCAATTATTTTTAGTCATGATAGTTTTTGATTTATCGGGGAAAATGTCTAAAAAAATACCGTTCCCCCCCTTATCTCCGGAGTTTACCAATCGAAAAATCTCAAATAATTATGGTCAATAGGAATTTATGTATATTTTACAGGAAAACTATAGCCAATGCTCTAACTATCATAGTTTTTTTGATATTAACAATAAAACTCTAAAAACAAAGTTAGTTTTGCGGTTCATTAACAAAGGTAATTATTACCGTTTTACATTCACAGTCGTTACAGTTTTGGTCGTGTTACATCTACATTAGTATGCCTGATTGTTTTGCTTCAGTACTTCTTGAGTACGCAACCCTCGGTGCGCGAGTCCGACTCGCACTTGGCCGGTTTTTTTTCTCTTCTAATTTGTCAACGTTGTGTCATTCATAATTTTTTTCATTTGTTTTTCTCAGATTTTTATCCAAGTCTTCTAATAACGTCTATACAATATACATGAAAATTTCGAGTACGCAAGTAGTTTTTCTCATAGAAGTAACTCACTCAACCAAGGTAAAAAAAATCTCGGGAATATTAAATTCCTCGCTACGCTCAGGATTCTACTTTAGAATCCTTAGCTACGCTCTGAATTCTAAATAACTTCCTTATAGAATAAATCATCATTTTAGCCCCGTAACACATTGCGTAAGTAATGTTTTAACTCCTGAATCCTAAACAAAATACAATCAATCAATCAATAAATCAGTTTATTTGCGTAAAAAGATGTCAAATACAGATGCTATTACAATTATAAGCGTATCAATGTTTCTACCTTTTTAAGGAATGCAAAAGATCCTTACAAAGCTGTATTCAAATCAAACAAATTATAGGTAACAAAAGTATGATCAATTTTTTCGCAATTTTATCATCGCATGACAGGATGTCATGATACGGCAGTTATTACATGGAAATATAATTACCACTTAGGTATTTAACACAGGGTCACAGAAAGTTTATTAGCCGGCAGATGATGTAATTTTGGGGATTGGAAAATGTGGACTATGGATAAATGTATCTAGAGGTTGCGGATATCTGGATCAAAAAATGTGGAACTGCTATTTTTTTAATTGTATTTTTCCAGAACGCAAATTAACGAAGCAACTTTAGAAATTAACCTCCAAAGTGACTTGTCATCTCTTTGATTTCTCGCCCGGACTTCCTCTTTTTGTCGTAGTGGCGATGGCCGGTGGACCAGAAAAGACCTTGAGTGGAGACTGCGTACAAGTAAACGTAGAGTGGGGCGACCTCCAGCCCGTTGGATAAAGCGGGTGGCGGGAAGTGGCTGGATGAGGAAGGCTGAGGACAGGGTATGGTGGGAAGCATAGGCCTTCCCAAGCGCGCTTGGGAAGGCCTATCTCCAACAAGGGATGCCCGCAAGCTATGATAACGATGATGATGAATGTAGCTTGTGACAGGAAACGAACGTTTTGATTTATCGGGGAAAATGTCTAAAAAAATACCGTTCCCCCCCTTATCTCCGGAGTTTACCAATCGAAAAATCTCAAATAATTATGGTCAATAGGAATTTATGTATATTTTACAGGAAAACTATAGCCAATGCTCTAACTATCATAGTTTTTTTGATATTAACAATAAAACTCTAAAAACAAAGTTAGTTTTGCGGTTCATTAACAAAGGTAATTATTACCGTTTTACATTCACAGTCGTTACAGTTTTGGTCGTGTTACATCTACATTAGTATGCCTGATTGTTTTGCTTCAGTACTTCTTGAGTACGCAACCCTCGGTGCGCGAGTCCGACTCGCACTTGGCCGGTTTTTTTTCTCTTCTAATTTGTCAACGTTGTGTCATTCATAATTTTTTTCATTTGTTTTTCTCAGATTTTTATCCAAGTCTTCTAATAACGTCTATACAATATACATGAAAATTTCGAGTACGCAAGTAGTTTTTCTCATAGAAGTAACTCACTCAACCAAGGTAAAAAAAATCTCGGGAATATTAAATTCCTCGCTACGCTCAGGATTCTACTTTAGAATCCTTAGCTACGCTCTGAATTCTAAATAACTTCCTTATAGAATAAATCATCATTTTAGCCCCGTAACACATTGCGTAAGTAATGTTTTAACTCCTGAATCCTAAACAAAATACAATCAATCAATCAATAAATCAGTTTATTTGCGTAAAAAGATGTCAAATACAGATGCTATTACAATTATAAGCGTATCAATGTTTCTACCTTTTTAAGGAATGCAAAAGATCCTTACAAAGCTGTATTCAAATCAAACAAATTATAGGTAACAAAAGTATGATCAATTTTTTCGCAATTTTATCATCGCATGACAGGATGTCATGATACGGCAGTTATTACATGGAAATATAATTACCACTTAGGTATTTAACACAGGGTCACAGAAAGTTTATTAGCCGGCAGATGATGTAATTTTGGGGATTGGAAAATGTGGACTATGGATAAATGTATCTAGAGGTTGCGGATATCTGGATCAAAAAATGTGGAACTGCTATTTTTTTAATTGTATTTTTCCAGAACGCAAATTAACGAAGCAACTTTAGAAATTAACCTCCAAAGTGACTTGTCATCTCTTTGATTTCTCGCCCGGACTTCCTCTTCTTGTCGTAGTGGCGATGGCCGGTGGACCAGAAAAGACCTTGAGTGGAGACTGCGTACAAGTAAACGTAGAGTGGGGCGACCTCCAGCCCGTTGGATAAAGCGGGTGGCGGGAAGTGGCTGGATGAGGAAGGCTGAGGACAGGGTATGGTGGGAAGCATAGGCCTTCCCAAGCGCGCTTGGGAAGGCCTATCTCCAACAAGGGATGCCCGCAAGCTATGATAACGATGATGATGAATGTAGCTTGTGACAGGAAACGAACCCGGGACCTCTTATTCGAACCCGAGCTTGCGCAAACTGCGCTAGTGAGCTGAAAAATTTGTTTATTTTTGGCAGTCGACTCTTTAAAAGTTGTAGGAAAACTGAAAGTATATTGAAACATCATATTACGATGCAATTTTGCAGAACATGACAGCGCTCGGTAAAGGTTCTGAAAGTGATGGAGCAACCTGCCCTTATTCGAGCGTAAGTAAGCTCTCTTAGGAATCACCCTCAGGTATCGTTCCATTGTTTTGACAACACGAAGCGAGGGTCGGTTTTCACGCTGCTCACGTCTGGCCGACCAAGCGAGCTTGTACTGCGTTGTGGGAAAAGTGACACGAGACGAGGGTCAAGATTTCCTTTGTTGCCTTTTCTTTAGCACGCTTTAAAATGAAGAGGAGAAATTAATGTTGAACATAATGACGTTAAGTAGGTAAATACGTTATGGCTTAAAAGGTAAAATCTTTACAAAAATTGTATGTCTCAATGACTTGTGGTTTGGAAATTTTTGCTCTTTGTGTGAATGAAGTGAAATAATTTCTAGTTCCGTATTTTTTTCCTGAGTTTGTGTCAGGCTAAACATTTGCAGTCCATTTTTACTTACCCAGCGGAGTTGCCTGTACACTAAAATCTCCTAGGATTTACAGACACAAAATATCAGTGTACATTTGGGTTATCTTAAACCAGATATTAAAAAATTAAATAAATACAACTACTTATATACATAAAATGTGTATCCTCATTTCCAATCGTGCCTTTGGTAAGAAAATTGTGAAAAAAGGTGACAGAACTTTTAAGAATGTTAAAATTTCTAAATTGCCTTCAGGTTTCAGCCACTGCTTTTTCCACCGCCGGTTTTCAAATATTGTCAAAGGTATCTAATATTACTATACATGGTGAAAGATTAATGCTTATTCCAAGCTGAAGATGTATTGTTATTGTAATCGTACTACGATTACAATACATCTTCAGCAACTTGATTGCTAACTTGTAGTGAATAAAAACAAAGTTCAATAAAACTCTAGAGTAATAATTCAGAAGAAGGTGTAAACAACAATTACTTGTAAGCTTGTACGGGAATTTCTTGAGAAGTTTACACGTGTGGCGATGCGGGGATCATTTGGGAGCAAATAGCCGTTTTAATGGCTCCAAGAGAAATAACCGACAAGTTTTGGTTGTTTATTGGAAGAACACGCAGAACGCTGCTATAAATACAATGAAGATGCTTATTTACGCTTCCAATCTTTGTTTTTTTTTGTGGCGCTATCAAACTTTTGCTTTGTTTTATATACTGAAACGATATTACAGTTCATTATAATAAAATAGCTTTCAACAAGCGCAGAAATAGCTTAATAATTGCGTAATATATAGGCATTTCGTAATATCATGTTTTCATTCATATCTTATCAAAATAATATGATGAAAATGAAAATAATAATCTTAAGTTTCACGTAGGCTTCAGTTACACACTCTTACAATAAATCAAAACTGTACCGCCAAGTTTGCAAAGCGGATTCAAACCGAGAAGAACTGGCAAGAAACTCGAATCCTCATGTACATTCATTGCTTTATTGGATGTTGAACATGATTATTATAATTTCTGATTGTATCAGTAATCTAGTTCTTCCAAAGAATTTCCGAAAAAAGATATCCTCTCTATTGTTTCGTGCGTAGTAAATACCACGAAACGTCATATAAATGGGCGTAAAGGGCGTATATCATGTATGAGTACTTGCCCCTCTCAGCTGCAGACGCGAGTCGACCTCCGGAGATTTATGATGTCTGGATCCACCACATAGGCTTATTTTTCACAAAAGATGCACAAAGATGACGTATATCCAATATGTAATATGACGTATTGGATATTTATTTGGGTTTCAAACTCAGTTTTGTTTTATTCTTACGCCTTTTTGGTGGTAAATAGCAAAACGGTACACATTAAAAGCATAGACAAGTTCAAACAATGTTCATCACAGGTTACAGCTACGATGTAGATAAAGATCGTCCAATCTAAAAATTAACGTGTCTCCACGAATTACCGCTTACATGTTGATATGATAATGAAGTGGAGCAGTGTTCATTTTTAAATTAGGCGATGTCTACTTGATATTACCCCCAAAAAAAAAAAAAATTTAGAAATTAAACTGCATATTTTTGTAGAGTATTCCTCTGACTTCTCCAGATTTTTTGCTGTTTTGTCAAAAATGCATCCATGAATATAGCAACATGCTCCACTAAAGACCCAAAAAAGATAGAAGGACGCCTGCAATAACGATTGCAAGCTTTCTAACCTACTTGAAAAAAGGAGGAGGTTCTCAATTCATCGGAATCTTTTGTAAAAAATAAAAAACAAAACAAAGTATGGTTGGACGACCGAATGGCGTAGAGGTAGCGAAGCTGCCGTCTGCGCCGGAGGTTGTGGGTTCGATTCCCACTACTGGTCAAGGTTTGTGTGATGAGTATGAATGTTTTCCAGTGTCTGGGTGTTTAATTCAATATATTATATTTCTGTATATTAGTATGTATGTATATTTATCAGTTATCAAGTACCCATAACACAAGCTATCGCTTACTTTGGGGCTAGATTGCGATGTGTAAAATGTCCCGTATATATTTATATTTATTTATTTATAAAACAAAGTATTGTTTTTCACATAGGCCAAAAACATATAAATGTCAGACTTCAGCCTCTACGTTTGACAAGCTGTTCAGCAGCGCGTAGCCAGAAGAACATACAAGAAACTCGGCATTTTTATTTGTGTATGCAGGATTTTTATGTAAAACAAAATGATGACTATCCATGGTGTGGATGCGAGGAATGTATGCGTAGTGTGTACCATAAAACGTCCCATAAATTGTAGTGAACGCGTCTATCATGTATTTGCTCCTCAGTCGCAGACGCGGGCCGACCGCGGGAGATTTATGGTGTTTACAGCATATTATAAGGCTTCTATTTCACATAAGACTTACCTACGAATATGTACATAATATTTGTCTTGAGAAGCAAACTATATTTATGTTACACGTAACATTTATGGTATTGTGACGTAAAATATTTACGTCGCTTTTATGTCACATAAGGAAAAAAATACGGCCTTAGTCATATCAATCTTTATAGATTATCTTCCCTCATAGCTTAGCTAAGTTCCACTTTGGTGGTAGCGGCATAATTATTAGAATAAATAAATTAAGATGCATTAGCTGCAATGCATATTGAAGTAAGCATTCATGAGTTGCATTATAAACGGTGTAAGGGCCAAGATAACAAGGATTATTATGTCAAACAAATGATTATTATCAACAGATTTACTGCGGTGGTACCTACCCGTGTAGACTCTTGAGTCCTACCACCAATAAATATATGAGTGTTATAAACCGTCACATAAATAATTGTAGGAAAGGCGTCTATCATCTACAGGTATGCCGCTCTCAGTCGCAGATACCAGGGGAAATACAGAGGGAAATTTATGAGCTGCTCCACACCATAATGCTTCTCACCTATAAATACTAACCTACTATGCGTATAATGTTTACAGAAATTAATTTGTTATGATTTAGACTTTCGCGAATTGGCTGACCTACGTGCTTTTTTTAATAATTTGCAACTGTAATTATATTATTCGCTTCTCGTTCGCACTATCCAACGACATCAATCGTCAGTTAGTGAGAGAGACGCGAATACAAAGACAGTTCCAAACTATTTTAATTAAGTATCTAGTAATATTCAAGAAGACTCAATAGATGATAATTGATATTAAAGTAAGTACTTAGAGTTCTTAGGTACAAGCACAATAGTGAACTTCGATTCTCGGCAAGTACCGAGAAAAAATTTTCATATCAATATTTTACTTACAAACAAACATTTTATTAATTTCGAATGTATACAGTACTCTTTAGAAAATTTTCAAAAATTTTTTTTAATTTTCTGATATATTTTGGACGTTCAGAAGCTGTTTATTTCACTATTTAAAATTTGTACTGCAGGTTTAGACCTGGGTGACAGATTCGCAGAAGCCTTTCAACTTTAAACGTGAGCCTGTGACAAACAGGCACATACAAACAGACAGACATGTGCATTCAGGTTATTATGGTTAGGATTGATTCATTTTGAGGTAATATCTCTAAAACTTCCAATATAAAATCAACACGGGATCGATCAAAGGAGATTAGAACTTAGAAGCTCAAGATTAGAAGCACCGAAGAGCACGCCTCGTTCAAAATAGTGCCGTCTCGGTAGGTACTTAGGGAGAAGCACAGATTACGTAATATGTACTTAGTTTGCTGGGAGTTTCATGCAATTTGCAATTTCATCTAATAGCATCGTTAAACTATGAACGTTTAAGTTCAGAATCTTCAAAAGACCAAACTATTTGAGCTGTTAAAACTAAACTTTGAGACGTAGTTATTCACAATCCAATCACAAAAGGTGATGTCGAAACAAGAGGCTGATTAAGTAAGTGAATCGTATTCATTCAAAACCTCATAAGGCTTGAAAAGTAAATGGCTAAATTCTACCAGTCGTATAAGGGCAAAATCAGTTGTATGATAAAATTGAAATCGTACGTTATAGCACGTACTTATGTTGTATGTTTCTATGTTTGTTCGTTTTTTTGTTCGTAGGTAAACTTCTTTGCACCTTTCAAATAATCCAGCTATTACAGTTCGGGTGTCGTTAGATTCATTATCTCAAAAACACAAGTATCTTTACATAGTAAAAAAAACAATGATGGATTTTGGCCCATTGTGAGTTGTTCATAATTTTTCAACCAAACTTATTGAGTTGGATATCAAAATGAAGGAGATTACAAAAAATACATATCAGCATATGTTTTATTGCTTAGTTCTTGGTTAGTCGTAACTTTAATAAGTCGACATTTTTGCAGTGAGGCTTTATATAGTCTGCTCGGGAAAATAAAAACCATACCATGGGGGCGCCACATTCACATGGCAATAGATTTGACTGAGTACCTACCTAATTGCATAGGAAAATTAATTTCTGTTGTTATCCACAAAATAGTAAAATTTTTATTTTTCCGGTCAGGCGATAAGAGACAAAAATAAACTGAAACTCACGAGAGACGATTCTGTAACTCGAGTTCGTTTAAAAAACTCCTTAGAGAATCGTCTTTCCAACAGTATCGAAGCTATGAATGAGCCGTAACCGATATCCCGGTACGACGTGGGGTCAATGAACCCGGGCCTATTTCGGTCCATTTGAGGTGCAAAATGGTTCGAATCAACAATGTCTTGGATGGACCGGTGAGGCATGAATGGTATGCGAATACGACCGTTTGTGAGACGTTAAAATCAACCGACCGTATTTCTCTACTGGGATTTAAGACGTTTTATTAGCGGAATGTCGTTTTATGTTCATTGCTTTTAGGTTTATTTCCATTCGTTTATTTTCTCTTTGACACATGAAACAGATATAGCAATAGCGAGGGACCAGAGAGAGATAAAGGTAAATTGGTCTTTCTGGTCCTAAAGGTAAATTAGTCTTTCTGGTCCCTCGCTATTGCTATATCTGTTTCATGTGTCAAAGAGAAAATAAATGAATGGAAATAGTATAACTAAGTAGGTATATTTTCTAGTAACGCAGTTTCATTTAAGGTGAATGGGTATCAGCCGGGCGCAAAAAGTCAATTTTTATTTAGTTTTTTCGCATATAGTGGTTTATTTATACATCATAGGCTTATTTATGGCGATGAGGTTTGTGAGAATAAAGGATTTAAGCATCTATGTAGGTACATGTTTTTCATGAAAACTTTTGTCAACAATACTTTTTGTCAACAAAACTACCAGGCTTTAGTCGTGGCTAGTTACCAGTAAAAAGAGCACACTCAATCGATTTAGCGTGCCGGCGCGATGCTGTGTAGAAACATTGGGGTGACTCGCCCCCTTCCAAATTATTCTATAACATCTTCGACTACATCGTCAGCATTCTTCTTCACTCTTATATAATAATAATTGACGTATTTATGACGCGTATAGATATTTCAATCCTCGAGGACTCGCCCCACTCTATCAAAATCGCTTATGTTTCATTCGATTCGTATAGTGTTTGACAGAGTGGGGCGCGTCATCGTGGATTGAAATATCTATACCTATGATGCCACAGAAATAGGAATATACGGCAATATGATGCACTTAGCTCCGTCGGTTCTTTCACCTACACATCATGGAATACATTCTCGACCTAACTGTGCCCCACTGATCATTATGTCCTACTTATAAAGTAGGACCTAAAAAAGTAAAGCAAGAATAAAAGAAACTAGTAGGGTGCGTGGGGGCGCGGGCCACATGTGGCCCGCGTGCTGTCTTCCCCCTATTTGCCTTCCATCTTTTAGTCTCTTCAACATTCGCCATACATTTTTCTAAAAATAAATTCCGCCATTTTGAATTTTTTTTTCTGTCCATCGAATAGACCTTCGGGTCCTGATCACCTCTTGTCAAGAAACCGTTTTTCCATCTTTTATACTCTTCGAGATATTGGCGAAATTCGTTTGGCGGCCATTTTGAATCCGCCATTTTGAAAAATTTTTCAGCTCACTGCCAATTGGATGACGTTTCAAATGACATTTGGTCGAGCACCCCCCACCTATCTGCAATACTCTTGGCTGTGCTCTTCACCCGTCTTCGAAATCCTCAATCATCAGCTCTCTCAGTATTTTTCCTCCGAATGAATTTTTCCAATTGCATTGCCAATTGCATGAGGTTCCGAGTATTTTTTGTTTGAGCAGTCCCCACCTAACTATAATACCTTGCCCGTGCTCCTCGACAGTCTTCAAAACCCTTAATCATCATCTCATTCCATATTTTTTTCTGAGAGTCCTCCAAAAAACCGCATCGAAGTACTACATGTTTCACAACTTTTCAACAGTCTGTTCAACATTCGCCATACATTTTTCTATGAAAAAATAAATTCCGCCATTTTGAATTTTTTATCTATCCACCGGATAGACCTTTGAGTCCTGATTACTTCTTGTCAAGAAACCGTTCTTCCATCTTTTATACTTTCCGAGATATCGACGAAATTCGAATGGCGGCCATTTTGAATCCGCCATTTTGAATTTTTTTTCAGCTCACTGCCAATTGGATGACGTTTCAAATGACATTTGGTCGAGCACCCCCCACCTATCTTCGATACCCCGGCCGTGCTCTTCACCCGTCTCCGAAATCCTCAATCATCAGCTTTCTCCGTATTTTTCCTCCGAATGAATTTTTTTCTTCTATATGACCTCATCCGTGAAAAAAAAATTTTTCATACAAAATTGTTCAGGAGAGGTGATCAATCAGTGAGTGAGTGGCCAATCAGCACGAGTAGCTATATATATATTAACTAGTAGGGCGCGTGGATGCGCGGGCCACATGTGGCCCGCGGGCTGTCTTCCCCCTATTCGCCTTCCAACTTTTAGTTTCTTCGATATCCCCATACAATTTCTATAAAAAAAAAAACATCCGCCATTTTGAATTTTTTTCAATCCATCCAATAGACCTCCTTATCCTGATCATCTTTTGTCAAGAAACCACTCTTCCATCTTTTATACTTTCCGAGATATCGACGAAATTCGAATGGCGGCCATTTTGAATCCGCCATTTTGAATTTTTTTTCAGCTCACTGCCAATTGGATGACATTTCAAATGACATTTGGTCGAGCACCCCCCACCTATCTGCAATACCCTTGGCTGTGCTCTTCACTCGTCTCCGAAATCCTCAATCATCAGCTCTCTCCGTATTTTTCCTCCGAATGAATTTTTTTCTTTTATACGACACCATCCTTGAAAAAAAATTTTTTCATACAAAATTGTTCAGGAGAGGTGATCA
This sequence comes from Coenonympha arcania, assembly GCA_036785405.1. Classification (NCBI taxonomy): domain Eukaryota; kingdom Metazoa; phylum Arthropoda; class Insecta; order Lepidoptera; family Nymphalidae; genus Coenonympha; species Coenonympha arcania. The sequence continues at coordinate 3,062,657 of CM072069.1, forward strand.
ATCAGTGAGTCAGTCAGTGAATCAGCACGAGTAGCTATATATATAGTAATAAGATCTACATATTAGTATCATAAATTTTAAAACCTAAATGCTTCTTTGTTTCAGATAAACAGTCAACAAAATCGACACCAGTATGAGCGCGGACACCTAGTGTTGGGACAGTGTTGTGTTGAAAATCAATACCGATATCGATGAAAATGGCATGGTTCGTGTTACTACTGCCGATGATAATGGCGGCAGCGCTGCCGCCGGACTCTGACTCATGTAACCCGGACAAAATGACCGTTTATCGAATGGTGCTGCACACGTATTGGACGAGAGAGAAGTTCCCCAAACATTACCCGGACTGGCGACCGCCCGCTCAGTGGTCGAGAATTTATGGTAAGTCCACGTTTTATGAGGGATTCTAGCTCAGTAGCTACGTATACATTCGCACTCCACATTGAATTGGAATTAAGGAACGTAGACATTGTTTGCTTAGCCGGGAATTAATGTATTTAGTCTTGTAGTTTGTAAATATCAATCATGAGTAGATTTGATTATGTTTGTGATTTTGTTGCCGTGATGGTCTTCCGTATAACCTAACTAAAGTAGGAGTATAGTATTCTGTGGTAATACTCGCGATCGCATAGTAAACATCAACAATGAAGTCAAAATTAAAGTGCGTTTCTTGAATTTCGTGTGAATTTTTTTCATTTTCGATATAACACGAAATGTTAACATAGAATAGATATAATGCCGTAGCCATTTCCGGCTGAAAGAATATATATCAGCCCGACCGTGACTTTGCAGTGAAATATAACGACTAGACCAATGAAAAATAATACGGTTTGAATTTTAAAAAGTTGACCTCAATATCATAAGATAAGACATTTCTTCATAAGATAAGACTTTTGAAATGTTTAATTATTTACGAAAAGGTGGAAATAATATGCATATTTAGAATTCTGAATCTGACATCAAAAGATAAAAGTCCGACACTCAGGTGACGAAATGAGTGGAGTCAAAGGAAGTCCAATTTATTTTTAAGCATCCGCATTTGTTTTGCTTCCCCGACGTTCCAGTCGGTTAAAAATATAATATCTTCTAATAATAGCCAATTCCAGTCGTAATGGCTTATACGAGACTGTTGAGGAGACAATTATTGTAATGCATTGGTTTAACGATGTCCATGGAATAACAATAAAAACAAGCATGTTAAAAATGCCTTAGATACAAATTCAACCGATTTATTTCGTACAGCCTAACTTACAGGCACTTACGAATAACCAGTAAAATATGATTATAATTATTTATTAGTGATAACTATTTCACTAATTAAAACCTAAGCAAGGATTCCAACATGCCCTGAGAAGAAGCCCATAACAAACACAAAAATAGTTTTTTCATTAAATTATACTTACCGAATTGAGTTCCATTTACATAATCCAAACATTACAAAAAAATTATGTTACTCGTAGAGCGCAAAGCCCAATCTAAAACAAAGTAAAAACGCTATTTACGAATTGCTCAAATTAAGAATGGAAAGAAACAAAAATCCCGAGAAATTTCTGAACATGAAAAATAGAAAACTTATGTATTGTCAGACTTGTTAGTGCCCGTAACAAAAGTAGAGCAAAAAATTGTTCATGTATTGTACCGCGGGCTAATAAAAACGCGATTTTCGAGTTGCTCGAATCTTAAACGAGCGCGTAATTTTACAACCGTGAAAATATATTACCGACAATTGTATTTTTGGACTTTTTATCGTCCTCTTTGCGGGCGTTTTAGTTTTTAGGTCACGTAATAAATTCGAGCGGCCGAACGGTGCTGCATTTAAACGGGTGGCTATCTATTCTCCTTATTACTTTTTTTACTTGATTCAAATTGAATAAGCACCATCATCAGCCTATTTTTTAATTTACCGCAGTGATCACAAACCAAGTATTGGATTCTCTAGCCTTTTTGACCGCTAGCTGATTGGCTAGCTTTAATGACTATTGTCATAGTAATAAATATCGGGTCTTTTTAAATACATACCTTAGGACTAAGGTTGTTCGGTATACTGCGTATAACCTAACACTATTTCGTCAGCACCCTAAGCCAGAGTCGTCGAAACGCGTGCCCAAAAGCCTTTCAATCAGTACGTACTCGACACGTTACGGGCAGTTTCGCGACGTGTACTCATCATCATTATATCAAGTATCAATATCGATATCAGTTATCATTATCAATCAGTATCAATATTACAGTCCATTTGCTTATATCAAACTGTATCATTTCAATCCACTCCCCACAAAGGTACAGTCATTATGTCACTGTCAGTATCTTAAATCCTAGCTGGCAATTTCAGAAACCTTCAGTAGTCATTTGACGTTTGATTAAATAACCTGAGTTAAATTATGAAAGCTGAAAAGACGAATGGTTTTTTCCCATCGGAAACTATTAACGAGATTCGTTTGTAAATCTTTATTGGACTGAAGCGTGAATATATTCCATCGCACTAGTGCGGTAGTACTATAAAGAGGTTTGGCGCGACGCCAGAAACAACCGCTAAAATAGACACTTATCGATAGAAACAGGAAATTAGATCCTGATACAACACTATTGTATTTCGGGAAGTTTAATTCCGAGATGTCAAAATGAGTGGTGAGAGCACTTATCTTATTTGAGACATCTTTTTTACTATCACCATCACCGATTAGAAACCTCAGGATATGGGCATCTTTTTTTACCTTTTTCGTATAGGTAACAGTATCCGTCAAAATTCTATAGGTGGCTGCTAAGTGAACTACAGCGTGGCCTTACTGTTGGTGGCGAAACAAGCATTTTTGGCACCGATAAACTGGCGACACTTTTTCGCGCTATCCGCCCTGTCCAGGGTATATGTCTATTATAACTATTTATTTTTTAGAAAGTGACGAAGCAGTAATGTTTTAGACTTGCGTTTAAATTCTTATAAAGCAATTATTCGCTTTAGTTACATATGAGTACCTACATTTGTCTACATAATAATATAATTTTCACACTAATTATCTAGTAAAAGATGAATGTTTATTTACTTGAAAGAGAATTAACCCACAAACAGTATCACTACAAGTTTTCGTGAATAGGCTAGCATCTAGCCAGGGCCGAAGTATATTTCCCTCAAAAATGATACAATTAATTATACTGAGCTATAATAGAAAAATAAACCCGAAAATAACCGTTATTTTAAGATTTAATTTAAAATAAGCTAATTAGATAAAGTCGACTTTAAATTAGACTCAAAACGAATGGGCACAGAAAACAAAAATAACTCTTTCCAGTCTTTTGAAACGTGTATTCAAAGAAGCTAGCACTTAAATTGATTGTTTACAATTAATCACCAAGAGGTTTTATTCATTTTGTAAGTCTCTAATAGAATTAGTAAATAATAAAGGAGGAATGATCGCAAATATTTTCTGCAAAATCCTATGAAGTTGAAAAGGCTTTGAAGTTAGGCGAAATCTCTAATTACCTTCAAAGCAACAACCCCTTCCAATTTTCAAGAGAGACGCTAAAGGAAACGTTACCTCCGTACGAATACCGGACCAGTGGGTCGGAAAAAGATATGAAGATTGAAGGCGTTGTCAAGGTGTATGTAATTTGCCGTTATGCATCCTGCCGTAGGTTGGGAGAAATTATTAGAATTTGAAACTCGAACTTGCTATGAATTTAACAGAAAAGTTTCTGTAATCCTAGTTATTACTAACTTAAAAATAAAAATAAGTTAATTTATGTTTTACATCCCATTTCACGTAAAATATTTCTATTCATGATTGACTCATCCTCAGGTTAATATCGGTGGCTTTGTGAAAATGAGCAATTTTTTTTTGTGATAATGCTTCATGATTTGTTTTTCTATGTTCACGACACAAACATTATATTCGACGTATTTTTTAAGCCTTACTACTACTACCACCTTAGTAACCTACTAATACGTTTCATACTAACATTCACTAAGGGCCGATTTTTAAATCGCCGGATAGACTATCTGAGGAATAAATTTGAAACATATGCCATACAAAATCTGTCAGAACGTCATATTTATTCCTTAGTTAACGTTTATCTGGCGATTGAAAAATCGGCCCTAAGATAAATATCTACCTACGATCAGCTTAGTAATTTCACCCCTAGACCCTAACCATTTTCGGACTTAGATTTAAACTTTACTAGCTTATATTATGTTTTACGTTCTCTAGTCTGAACGACTGAAGGGCGTTATTATTTCATTCCCACGCGCGATTATTTGTGAAAGTGAAACGCTTTCATAGAATTCTGAACACAATGGTTTATAAATAATTATGTTTTTTGGACTAACGAGGCCAGGGTAAAAATAAAATGTGTCGTGTATTTACCGCACTACATTCGCTGTGTTGCGATTTGCTATTTCTGCACAAAAGCTTTGTTCGAATACTAATAGGTAGGTACTTATACGTACAAGTCTGGTCTATAGAAGTGTTTCATGATTTTGCTGACACAAATAAGTTGTTAATATCGTGCGAAAACCTGCATGCTTGAGAGTTCAACACAAAAGTCTGTGAAGTCTGTCAACTTACCTTTGGCCAGCGTAAAAGGCTATAACCAAACCCATCTCGTTCTGAAAGTAAATCTATACCTATCAGTCGGAGATAAATTTATTTCCCTATTTATTTCTGCGCGTGCAGCGAGATATTGTAGCGATCAGTATAGCCGTGGTTAATAAAATGTAGGTAACGGTTGCAATGGGTTTTTTTTTCTTGTCATATTTCCGCTCTTGAAATATTTTCATTGTAAATAGGGCTATTAGAACCTTAAAGCTCGTCTAGCCTGATCGACGAAGGCTTCTTAGATTTACCCACTTGTAAAAATACCTAAATTCAATTTGCCTCTTTCCTTCAAATGTTAAATCACTGATCACAGAGAAAGACAAAACGGAATTTAGGTACTCCAGGACTATCACAAGGTTATATTCTGTGAGGGTTAAAAATAGGGTGATAGGCAAGAAGCTAATGCTTTGTTTGATCGAATGCCGCCATTTACGAATATAATTTCAAGTTCTTGCCTATCGCCGTACTACACTTCATACTACGCCCCTCGTCTCCAAGGATATATATTCCCTTATATATTCTAAATAGCATAGCTTTAATCATATAATTCCCAACCCACAAATGGCCGCCGTAATTAGGAGCGGCTGTGTAATCAAAATATCGTATGATGCGAAATTGCTTTCTTGATCCACTAATGCCTTCAATTTACAAATTTTGCAAAGATCAGGTGACGGGAAATACGTAACCTCTTCGTGGCTTAGGTGAAGAGTAAAAGACTCATTGAAATAAAAAATAATATTTTATCAAGTTGAGATAAAATCGTAATCAAAACGCCATTACAATATTTTTAATGAACTTTAATTAATTCTTTTTATCTGAAAATTACGAACAAATTATCAATGAACTAGCTTTTCCCCGCGGCTCCGCCCGCGTTAAATACCTATACCTATATGCGTTATTACCTATAGCTGTAGCTATAGATTACTGTTGAAAATTAGGGTTTTTTTAATATCCCATGGGAACTATGGATTTTCTTGGGATAAAAAGTAGCCTATGTTTTAATCCGGGTTATAAGCTATCTATGTTCCAAATTTCAACCAAATCGGTTCAGTAGTTACGGCGTGAAGGAGTAACAAACATACACACTTACACACACACTTACACACAAACTTTTTTATAATATTAATTAGTGTGATTTGACGGTATTAAAGTAAAGTCAAATCTAATTTCTTCCTTCTTGCGAAGACTGTTAAAAACAGTTCTGCAATCGATCTGTTCCAGCGATAAATAATAATGATTGCGAAGTTTTTAGGGAATTAATAACGTCAGGTGGTAAGCGTACACCAAGCGCGGAAATGGACATGTGCATTGTGCATATTTCAAATTGTATCTACCTTATTACAACAGCTGGCGAGTTTAGTCAAACATGCGCGCCGAATTTCGAACCTTCTCCTTTTTTGTTTTTCGAAGTCGTTAAAATTAACAGTCAGCTGACATCTTGCAGCTGGTAGCCATTTGAAAAGTGAAGCGATTAGTAAATTGAAAAAGAAAAATTTTACTTTTCACAAATGCCTTATTAATTAGGTTCTTATGAAAAGTCAAAACTATGCCGCTAGGTTCGGAAAGCAGGTTTGCACCGAGAATAAACTAGGCACTTGCTTTTTTCAAAATTTTGATCACATGTTTACAAGTTAGGTACGTAGTATGAAATATTTTTTTGATAGTGACTTTAAACCCGTGCAAAGGTAAGTCCAAACTCATGATGAACTTATTAATTCCATTTCTAGAAAAAAATATGCAAATTACATATCCGATCGCAAAATAAAGTCCAATTTGAAACCGTCTGGAAAGTCTTTATCGGTTTTATAAAATTTTTACTGTGTCTTTCTGTCTGTTCTGTCTTCTAATAAAGTGACCTGCTCTTATACAATCAGTAACGTGTAAGCGTTAACAAACAAACAGCTTATCTCTCAAGATATACAGTTTATATTCAAATAAAACTCGCGGATTATTTTGTCAAAACAAATATAATATTTACATAGTCATCCGTGCTCGTTCTGTTTTGTTAATCGTTGTCGTTTTTTTGTTGATTTTAGGGATTTTCGGATTTATAGCTACGCCTGCGCGTACGAGCAGGCATATGAGTACGATTTTAGGAGCTTTTTGTTGTATGTTTTGAGACTTTGTTGGTCATAAAAGTGAATATTTAATACGCACCTAATTAAGGGTTTTTATGGTTTGACAATACACAAAGAACATTTTGATATGAATATTTTCATACTTCACAAATTTTTAGGGTTTCGTACCCAAATGTAAAAACGGGACCCTATTACTGAGGCTTCGCCGTTCGTCTGTCCTTTCGTCCGTTCTTCCGTCCGTCCATCCGTCTGTCCGTTCGTCTGACACCAGGTTGTATCTCTTGAACCGTGATAGTTACAAACTTGAAATTTTCACAGATGATGTATGCTCCCATACAACAAACGTGATTTTTTTATAGCAGGTAGAAGCTTCAAACATTCACAGAAAATTTAGTTACAGATTCACTTTCACATCACATGAAGTGCCATCTTCTTCTTCATCTTGACCTTCATGCTTAAATGTTTCGATAGTTGCAGCACGAATAGACCAACCAACAAGATATTAATTAGTTGTCAGGACTCATGTCTCAAAGCTGTCTATATCTGACACACACCTGCCTGTTTCACATCCCAGAGCGCCGTACAAAATCACCTTACTATCGTCTATAGTTAGTCATACGCGACCAAATAGTCGACACATTATTCATAGGGTACTAAATGTTGGCACCGATTCAATTGAACTGTAGTGTGGTACCATTAGTGTTGAGTACATAGCAACTGACAGCGAAAATTAGATGTTTGTATCATGTCTCATCAGCGGTGATTCCCGTCTTACTGGGAAATGCTGGACTATTTTTGTTTGCTAATTAATTTTGGATCTTGTTACATTCCTGGCGTGTTTTGGATAAACTTATACGTAATAACTTAAGTAATAAACTCGAAAATGGATTGTCAGTTTGTTAATGATTAACATGAAGATGTTTATATAAGTACACAATGCGATTTTAGATTTAGCATAGTGGTCCAAGAGCGAGCCCTCGACTTCAAAAGTGCGGCAAAAAATATTTTGCAAAAAATGAACAAACCCGAGCCCTACACAATTTATCACGAACACTAGCATCCGCACACCATACAAATTTCAAATTGACACACTCACACTACAAGAAAAAGTTGCCGCACTCACGGAGCTTTCGTTTTTAGGTAGGGCTCTATCTAGTTGGAGCGCGAGCGACGACCTAATAAGTCTATGAGATTTAGTATCTGATTAATTTTCCGTTTCAATTTCTTTGCGCTCTTTTACAAAGCCAAGTATTTCTGTCGCCAGATAACAACAAAAAGTACGAAATATCTTACAGCCAAGAGCGAGATAGGGCGGGAATGTATGTAATTACTCTGAATGTTGTAATTTCGCCAGAGGACGGAGATAAGGAAAGCCTGCCGCAAACAACACCATTGTAGCAATTGTGCACTGGCCCGATCCGATTGCGATTAATTTCTACTCTGAAACACCTCCAATCTAACATTCACTAACCTAGCTTTCGGATTCAGTGGCAGTTTTATAATGTTACGTCTTGTATTATAATGTTGATAATATTGTAATTATTATCAACATTATAATTTTATAATGTTGATGCACATGCAGGTAACGGATTTCATAGTTCTTATTCAACACCCGGATAGACATAGAATTGTTATTTACTAGCTATTGCCAGCGGTTCCGCCCGCGTGAATTTTGGTTTTTACATATCCCGTTCCAATAAGTCAATCTTAAAAGATAAACAAATGTGGTGTATCGGACTTTTTTTGGAACTTTTAAAGTAAAAAAAAAACGGCATACGTCACTTTTTACGTGACGCTACGGAAACTTCCTCCTATCTCTATATTTGAAGGAAAAAACAGGCCTTTTTTGACTCAGCGGAGTTTTTAACTATGTGGCTGTCGAATCTGGATCGGAACTAGTTCACAAGTGCTCGTAGCTGTGCTACGCGTGTGTACATTACGATCGTTAGCAAAAACACAGTAACTAGGAAGCTTAAAGTAGGGTGGGAGTTAACTTTTTGGACGCGCGCCTGTTAACTTGTTTACTCTGAAGTAATTAAGGTTGTTTTTGTGTTTATGTGCTTGTTTGTATTCGAGTACTGGGTCGTTAGGCACTTGTACACCTTGTATTTTTATTTCATAACTTTTATTAACTGTCTTATATCCACAGCTTCTGGACGTACCCTAAAATTTATCTCCCATTCAAACTCATTCCATGCTATCCTGTTGAGTTGATTGTTCTTTAAACAATTTATGGAATTTTTTTAATAACTAAACACAAAAAGATTAGAAAGATTTTGATGTGAACTTTGATCCCTTACTTTACGGTCTTGAAATGAAGTTTCCTATAGGTATCCTGAAAACTCTTTTCATCTATTTTTATTCGAAAGTTCATCTATTTCCATGACTTTAACCGAATAAATGTTGAATTTTTGTCTCATGAAAAATTGTACTTGTGATGCTGGAAGTGTGTTCCGCACCTGAGCGGTTTTTGTCAGAAACGTGGAAGAAAAACGTTTCGAGCGGTTTTGTTGGATTTCAACCAATGTTTACCTTTTCAATGTTTTCGCACAATACATGAGTGGGGATGGGGTTTGTCTCAGTACATGATGTTTACATAACGCGATAACGCGTGAGTCACGGTGTGATGAACCCGCGCAATGCCAGTTGGCGCGCTCGCCGACACAGGAATAAATGCACAGATAAAATATAATGATACGTGATTTTGCACAGATAAACAATTTGTTCTGCTCACGATTAATCCGTAGAATTTTATTACCCTGTTTAAGTGGATTTACATGTTCTTTTTATTTCATTTTTATTATTGAGGGTTCTTTGGTATTGATAAAAATAAACACGTTTATTAAAATGATACACTTACCCCGAGTATTTCGGAACACATTCAAAAATGGCACTTAAGCTAATTAAATCACGAGAAATTCAAAAAGTGTATGGAGTTTTAACAATTTAATTAGTTTAAGTACCACTTATATCATTACTACTTATACATTTTTATATATTTATATATATTATTAATAAATTATTCAATTTATTTCGAACAACTCAGGGTAAGTGCCTCATTTCAATAGACGTGTTTATTGTTTAATTTGACACTAGAAACGTTAATGCTCTACGCGAAAATATTTTCCTTTTGTGGAAATCGAACCTACGGTCCGATGCAGAAGGCAGGACCACTGCACCAATCGGTCGTCATGCGCTTATCGGTCGCCAAGAATTATGGGTGCAATTTTTGGAAAAAAGAATGAATTAAAACTACGTAGGACAATAATTATTACACTTTAGAAGTAAATTGATTATAGGCTTATTTTTATTATTATTCGTTATTGCTTTATTTCTGAATCACTGAGACAATTTTCGTAATTCTCATTAAATCCATGCGTCATTGCTCCCATTCGCTATCTCATTTTAAAAATAATATAATTTACTGGGAAACAGCAAATTGCAATATAATCCTTTGTTGTTTAATTTATTACTATAACTCTGTACTTAATTTATAAAGAGTTAAGTCTATAAAGAGAGTAGTTTTTACACGAAAACAAATACAGCATCGTCTTAATAACATTAACCTTGTGCCTCCTTCATATTTCTACCATAAGACGCCAAGAAAGGCTTCTTTTTATGATTGATTTTCAGTGAACGTTTTTCTGCCTCGTTTCTGATACGAACCGCTAAGGTGTGGAACATCCTTTATTTATCATTTTACCTTTTGTGTAACCAACCACGTATAATCTATGTACCTTCAAGAGATTGGCGACCAAATGGCGTAGTGGTAGCGAACCTGCTGTCTGCGCCGAAGGTCGTGGGTTCGATTCCCACTACTGGTAAATGTTTGTGTGATGAGCATGAATGTTTTCCAGTGTCTGGGTGTTTATCAATATATTATATTTACATATGTATATTAGTATGTATGTATATTTATCAGTCATCTAGTACCCATAACACAAGCTATCGCTTACTTTGGGGCTAGATTGCGATGTGTAAAAATGTCCCGTATATATTTAGTTATATAAAAAAAAAGAAAAAAGAGAAGAGTGAATAGGCATTTTCTAGGCAAGCGCGCCCCGCTCTAGATCTCATCACTGCTTTTTATCAGGGTTGATTGTAGTCAACTGCAAGCCTATCAATAAGTATAAAATTACGAAAATTGTACCTAATCAGGTTCTCTTATTGTAGTCAGGAGAAGAATTTAAATCAATGAGCCACTGTGCGTCATAGTCTAATGATAAAAAATACAATCAATTGTATTCAAATGAAGTGCACTCGATTTATTGGAATGACCACAGACACAGACAATGTCATGACTGTATATTTCGGAATCTATGTAGGTATATCTAATACTTCTTTATTACAGATAGTTACCAAGAGTATAATTATGTGTTCTGTACCACTGTGGATAGTTACAAAGTTTCGGGCCATGGAGAACTACGCATTTCTTTATGCGGATTTTCGAATTTCTCTATAGCGGATCGCCATTTTCTTGCTTATAATAATATTATTGTTTTTCTTTAATATTTAATTGAAAAAGCAACAGTACTGAACAGCTAGGCTGATTCGTTTCGTAATAATATATTAAAAAAAATTTTCAGAAAACAATATCTTAAAATCACTATTGTTTCTCTGGATTTATAATATAATATTTATAATAGCTTTCATACTATAGGTACATAATATATGACTATATGAGAATCATTCGTATTACACAAATGAAGGCAAAAGTTTGTATGCCATAATATGTGTATGTTTGTATTTTTTGCTCAGGCCATTACTACTGACCGATTTGACTGGTAGTTGTAATACCTACTAATAAAACATCGAATAAACATTTAGTTCTTTAACCCCGAAAAATGTCTAAACTCTGAAACTGAACTGATTGGTAAAAAAAATACAAAAGTTCTCAAGTAAAAGCTAGTAAATGATATAATAATATTTTTCGCAATTTTTACCGCTTGATTTAATGCTATCAACATTATTTGAGTTGACGGGAATTGCGATAAAAAAATGAAGAAAAGCAAAATTCATTACTTTAAGCACCCGATGAGAATTAAGCGCAAGATACAAATAATATAAGAAGTATTTACACGAACTTAAATCCTCTTTAATAACATCGTAAACTGTAAAGCTTTCCTGAATGAACGTTCATTAGCCGATACGAAGTTGATTTATAATGGGATCAAAATGAAAATTTTCTCCACGGGTGCTTATTTAATGAAGTTTTATTAAATCTCGGATGAACTGCGAAGGGGCAAAAAAGGGGAAAAAATGCTCAGTCAAGAATGAGTCAAGAGCGACTCTCTGTATTATTGAGGGTTCCGGTAAAATAAAATTGTAGCTTTTTCTTCATTTTTGCTAGGTACATGATTTAAATAGGCAATTTTTAGTTACTTTACACCAAGTTACACCACACAGACACACAAACCCACATATTTTCAGACATATTTAGTGCAACATTTAGATTGAAGAGAGGCGAACGTTTTAAAAATATGTTCTTAGCTTCTTAAATAGTATTTTGACGACCTCCCTGGCGCAGTGGTGTGTCGATTCAAGTGGGAGGTCGCGGGTTCGATTACCGCCATTGCTACTTTAGAATTTCATAATTTCTAATTTAACTCAGGTCTGGTCTGGTGGCACGCATCGTTCTAGCTAGTTACAATTCTACCAGCAAAGACGCACCGCCAAGTGATTTAGCGTTCCGGCGCGATGTTGTGTAGAAATCGTTGCAAGTTGGTACGATAACACCTTCAGCGGCATCATCACTTACACATTTTTAAATTCTGACTCATAATCATCTCATAATGTTCAAAAACTTCTGAGGAAAAGTATGGAGTTTTAATCAAACATTTTACCTTTCATGAAAATCTTCAATATTATCTGTTTTTCATTCATTGCTTAGAAGACAGTTAGGACTACTACAATATGATGCTGTGATCTTAACGTTAAGTGATTTTTCTATAATTACAGTACGGATCCCTAAAAACGAGTTACAAAATTGCTCAGCAAACAAACCCTAGAAAAAATACATAACACAATTTGCCCGAGATGTTCTCGAGAAGTTTCTCATTCAGCATCTTGTTCGCGCTTTAATTCAAAAGTTGATTGTGTTGTCCAATTTGTTGTGAACTTTGTTTTTTCTCACTATTCTCGCCTCTCTGGGCCAGTTTGTGTCTACTCTTTCTTGTTCTACTTCTCGAGTGTTTAATTGTAAGTTAGGTACTTGGTAATGTTGGTAGGTATAAAGAGTATTTTACGTTATTTTTTCAGTTTTCAGGCGCAATTGGATGTACCAATGAAATCCTGGGTACATTTCTAGATAATCTGAGAAAGTGTTAAAGTAAGAATTTACGATTTGCATGATATATTTAGGCGCTAATCAAAACGTTTTAGATTTAGCCCTATAGTTTGGCATTCAGTTATGAAGGATCTACCTACTAGATTTGTTCAAATCCGGTTTAGTGTACAATAATATCGTTATAATTCACAGATAGCTCAAAAAAGGCATATAAATCGTTGCTACTTATTTTAAATACATGATTTAATTTTAGCACTTACGATGGTAGTTAGAAAAACAATTACATAATATATCAACGCAGTCTAAAAGATTCTGCTCTACACAAAGCTCTGGCTTTTTATTGGTCGTTATAACGTACTAGTAATATACAACTCCGATACTATTTATTGAGTCACATAATTTTGTCCCCAGGTGTGTCCCACAGCCGGTCCTACGTTTTATTCCGCTTGGGTCGAAGAGTATTGGCCCCCGTACGACAGTTCGCGGAGTCCGGCAGATCAGATTCACTCGGCTCGAGCCCAGGCACTATGGATGTGTTCGGCGCACCGGCTATCAGTCAAGGCGCTGGCAGAACTGAGGCGGAGTTCTTCGTAGATGGAAATCATTCAAGGGTAAGTTGAAGTACCTATACACTATCAGATTCAATTGGCTCGAGTTCTGACATAATATATGTGTTCGGCGCTCCGGCTAACAGTCAAGGCGCTGGCAGAACTGACGCGGAGTGCTTCGTAGATAGATTCTAGGGTAAGTTGAAGTCCACACTATTAGATTCACTCGGCTTGAGTTCAGACATCATAGATATATTTGGCGCTCTAGCTAATAATCAAGGCGCTGGCAGAACTTGTTTAAGAAATGCTGGAGTTCTTGTTGAAGTCCACGTTATTAAATTCAACCAGCTCGAGCCCAGGCAATATACATGTGTTCGACGCACCGGCTATCAGTCAAGGCGCTGGCAGAACTGAGGCAGAGTTCTTCGTTGATGGAAATCATTCTAGGGTAAGTTGAAGTCCACACTATTAGATTCACTCGGCTTGAGTTCAGACATCATAGATATATTTGGCGCTCTGGCTAACAGTCAAGGCGCTGGCAGAACTTGTTTAAGAAATGCTGGAGTTCTTGTTGAAGTCCACGTTATTAAATTCAACCGACTCGAGCCCAGGCACTATGGATGTGTTCGACGCAACGGCTATCAGTCAAGGCAGCAGAACAGAGGCGGAGTTCTTCGTAAATGGAAATCATTCTAGGGTAAGTTGAAGTCGACTATTAGATTCAATCGGCTCGAGTTCTAACATGATAGATGTGTTCGGCACTCTGGCTAACAGTCAAGGCGCTGGCAGAACTTGAAAGAAATGCTGGAGTTTTTGTTAAAATCAGCTCAAGCCCAGGCAATATACATGTGTTCGACGCACCGGCTATCAGTCAAGGCGCAGGCAAAACTGGGGCGGAGTTCTTCGTAGATGGAAATCATTGGTAAGTTGAGTATACATTATTAAATTCAATCGGCTCGAGTTACGATAGACATGATAGATGTGTTCGGCGCTCCGGCTAACAGTCAAGGCGCTACTTGAACTTGTTAAAGAAATGCTGGAATTGTGGTAAAAGTCCACTTTATTAAATTTACTTGGCTCCAGCCCGAAAACTATGGATGTGTTCGGCGCACCGGCTATTAGTCAAGGCACTGGCAGAAGGCTGCTATGGTGGAGTTCTTGTTAAAGTCCGCTTTATAAAATTCACTCGGCTTGAGCCCAGGCACTATGGATGTGTTCGGCGCACCGGCTAATGGTCAAGAACTCAAGACGCTGCACTGGTAGAACTTTGATAAATTGAAGTCCACAATTACATTCAGTCGGCTCGAGTCCAAGCACGATGGATGTTTCCAGAACTATGCCAATATGCAAGATACTTTCCTCGAAACTTAAGTATCTCAGTCTTACATGACAGACATATTTACCTACAGACATCATTTGGACCCAATCCCATAAAAATACCTAAACAATTTCACTTGGATTGCATACTGCATTCGACGATCTTTGGCAAGCTTTCACCGACTTTGGTCATAAAATTTAGAATATCCAGAAGTACACCTATGCAGAACTGTTTCCGTAGGCATAAGCGGATAATACTTAAATCTATAGAGGCATAATTTGGCTGAGTGTGCATTAAAAGTACTCATGCACAGGCGACTGAGGCTTTTACTTGGCTCGCAGCATCCGGTCGATCTGTACACTTGGCTAGACGCCACGCGGCTGCACCTAACTGCCACGAGTCCTGAAATGTGGGATATGCAGGACTAAATGCCTGAAATGTTTTCCTTAACCTAAGTAAGTATATAAAGTGGTCCGAGTTGTATCAAGCCAAATATCACAAAAAAAAGCAATTTTGAGGTAAGTACTTTATCTTTCTTTCTCTCTAATAATATATGAAATTCTCGTGCCAATTTTTGTTACCAAACTTCTACGAAACGGCTCAACTGATTGTTATGAAATGTTCTGTTTTGCTTTGGTTAAATTTCACGTTCCACGATCGTAAGGTTTGGAATACCCTCTGTTAGGCAAGACACCATCTTAGATACTTAGACACTATCACTTTTCATCAGGTGTGATAACAGACAAAGCTTTATAGTTTATTTAATTAAAAAAAAACCCTTTTAAGCCCTTGCTATAGAATTATAGTAATTTAAAAGATCAAGGGATAGTGAAGGAAGTTGCATAAGGCCTTTTTTTTTTAATGACAGGAAATGCCTAACGCATACCCCTCCGTCAGGGGACACGGAGGGGTTATGTGGGGCTTGCACCCACTAAAACCTGTCGCTTGCCACGACGGACCTCGTTGGCGGGAGTACGGGATTCACTTGCGTATTCACCGCGCTCCCGCCAGGTCCCGACCCGCCACCTGAGTGGCAGGTCCCGGCGCTGCTGCCGGCAGCCTGGTCGCCGCCGACTCCTCCTGGGTGGCGCGTCCTGAACAGGGCGCGCCACCTCCTCGGCCTGTTGATGGAGTTCGGGCAACGGACGCCATAGCCCCTTACGTCCGTCACCCGCAGGCCGGTGCACACAGAAGCCGAAGAAAGATGTTCGTCCTCCAGCGACCGGTGCGTCTCCTGCGAGAGGGATGTGCCGCCGTAATTAATCCCTCTCGACGAGCGTTCCCGCCCACTTTGGTGATTTTTTTACGAGGTTGTCTTCCTCGTAGTGCCCCGAAGGGACTTGTGGGCGTTTCCGCCCCCGCCTGTAATTTTTTAATGTGGTTTTCTTCCTCCTCCGGGGTAGGCGTAGACGTTTCGACACTGTGCCCTCTGCTGGGACTCAGAAGGACACGCGAAGAAACGTGACCTATCCGCCGGGCCAAGCTATTCGCCGTCGGTTATCAACCGACGTTACCAGGGAGCACGGCCCCTGAGCTACAGAGGGGCACCGTAGCACTCGGGCACTGGTGGAGGTTGCTTGGCGAGCCCCCCAAAGTTGCATAAGGCCTGCTATATCGGTAGTGGTTAGAACAAGAAACCTCAATTATTGTACGTCGATAGTAATTTAGTCCATTTATTTTCTGATATGTTCCTGGAATTAAATTAATCTTTGTAATATTCCAAATCATTAACAATTTGCATCCAACAAACAAATACTTCCGATTCATAAAATCAGTTTGATGATAGCTGTTTAAAACAAATTACAACAGATTTGAACGAATCCCAATCAAAATACACTGAAATTGCAAAGCCAATAAAATACTAATAAAATTTAACTTTATGTTCAAAACCACATTTTGAACTAACTAACTAGCCTATATCCAAACTTTAAATAAAACACAGATAGAGATACTATAATTACATGATTTAAAACTAAGCTTTTGAGCTTTTGTTTTAAGCTATGTATATTATATTATATTTAGCTATGCGAGATGAAACGCAACCAATTTTAGAGTAACAGAGAGATAAACAGGATAATACTGAAAACTCTTAAGTGAACGAATATTTTTTATAAAAAAAAACAGTACAATATAGTTTTACAGATTTTAACCTAACCTAACCAGTATCTATTTTATCCTCTTTATTAATTTCCACCTTTTAGGTTACCAACATCATCCCAAACATGTTTCATCCCTTCCTCCTGAATGTCTAGCAAACCACAACCACCCAGTACCTATACCTACCAGAAGCTTTATCAGAACCTACTACTTATCAAAAGCAATAATTCCTACAAAATTATAAAATGAGTTTTGAAACAAAATTTATTTTCGGATGGTATCGCATAGAGGACTAGGCGAAAGAAAATGGATTTTTTTGCGTGCCAGAAACCCCGCCACGAAGAAAATTTACGAAAATCTTCAAAAATACTTCGGTTTGAACTCGTTAGCGCGAGCTAACTGAAGACTCCGACATCTATCGAGCGATCGGTGCAATCATACTTGAACATAAAAAATTGAGTTTTGTTTTAGGTGTTACTCCAATTTTGTTTCTACCGAGTGTCCCACGACAGGTACACCTTTATTTCTGCGTGACACACGAAATATAATTCGCAATCAGACAAAACTCATCGAACCAACAAAACAAACAAAAAACTACTAATGATTCAATTGACATTGACAAGTTAAAAACACGAACGTAATTTCCGCAAACAAGGCTCAATCCGTAGATAAATAAAACGCAATAATTATTATGAAAAACCGCACGCCGCGCGCGATAGAGCAATTCCCCGAAACGATCGCAGTAAACCGACTACAATGAGCTCTCCAATAACTTTACAAACGAATTGGCGATACGCAAAACGTTTCGGTCCCCTCGAAAATATCGTATTTCAACACTAATTAATGCCCGAGAGGGCAAACAACAATTACGATACGTCAGACGGCACCAATAAAAACAGTAGACAATTCAAATCGAGCGTTTCTACCAAAAACAGTTGGACCGAATCTCGATAAATAAAGATTGAAGCACTGTGAACAGTTGCCATGACAACATAATTTTATGCGAGATTCGGAATAGACATTTTATTTAATCTGAAACTTCAAAAATTTGTATGTATTAAAGAAAAAAGTGATGGACTGGCTGACTGATTTTATTTATCAACGCATTGATTTAATCACTAGATGGATCGTCATTCAAGCCAAGCTGCAGACACTGCAAAAAAGGCACTGCTACCTATCACACCTGTTTTTTTTCTTGTAACCATTTTTTTACGATAATACCCTATCAATCCACCTTACCTTACTAGGAATAGAAATTTGACATAACTTGTATGGAGTTTATGTCACATTAATATCTCTAGTACGCAAATAAAAGGTAGATAGTTTATTGGGAACCGCTATAATAGTACTTCACTTATTCTTTAGCGACGGCGGGTCCGTTGTTTTTCTAGGTATCGAGCTGTAATAAAAGGGGGATTTATCAGAGTTTCACATCGCAGCTATTTTATTGTCAGTTGAGACTAATTTCGGTTGTTTACCGCTTTACAGCAAAGTTTTTATGCGAGTCCATTTGTCAACTGACGCCGTACTATTTATTGATGTGTCCAAAGGTCGGGCTTTAACTCCACATGACTGGGCACATTGGCACTTTTTCTGGAACTTTTTGAATTAATGGAGCATCACACGCGATACAAAGGTCTGGAATATAGATTTATAATAGGTCGTCGCTCGCGCTCTGACTAGATAGAGCCCTACCTAACAACGACAGCTCCGTGAGTGCGGAAACTTTTCTTGTAGTGTGAGTGTGTCAATTTGAAATTTGTATGCTGCGCGGATGCTAGTGTTATTATAGTGAAAAAAATTGGTTGTCTGTAAAGTCGGTTTACTGACGATAGTTGAACGTGACAACTCTCGCTTGCACTTCAAGCCTTACAACGCTTGAGAACGCCTCAGAGCGAGGTAACGGCACGGTAACGGTAAATGAGTCATGTTTTTTTTGTGCGTGCAGCCGGCTCTATCGAATTATAAGACGTTGTCACGTCAAAAATTGTGTAGCGACGGCTCGGGATTGTCAACTGACAGAGTATTCATTGCCGCACTTAAAAGTCCGGCGGCCTCTTGCACCTCTATGGTCTGCAATACCCTTTCTTCTACCTTCAAAACAAAAGTAAAAAAATTGGTTGTCTGTAAAGTCGGTTTACTGACGATAGTTGAACGTGACAACGTCTTCTTTGTCGCTCGTTCCGCGCTCTCGCTTGCACTTCAAGCCTTACATGGAACGCCTCAGAGCGAGGTAACGCCGGTAACGCCGCATGTGTCATGTTTTTTCGTGTGTGCAACCGGCTCTATCGAATTATAAGACGTTGTCACGTCAAAAAAATAATAAATAATTACGTCTAGCTAAATCACGCTTTTATATTAATAACATAATATCATAGAATTATATGGTCTGCGAATAGACCACAATATGATGACAGAAATATGCATAAATGGTGACAGTTGTGTGAAGTGTTGTAATAATTTATGCACTGGAATTACCACAATACTAAAACGTATTGTATTGTAAATTGCATCCACTATATCTCTACCCTAATAATAGCTCATGATATTTAATTTCCCATTATTTTTCCCATTAGAGGATTGTCTTTAAGCGGTACTAACAATAAATAAATAATTAGTCAAGTGCGAGTCGGGCTCGCACACTGAGATTTCCGTACCATCAAGACCAAAGCAACCAAGACACCTCAAATTAAACAAATCGATCAAAAAATCAGGCTGTCACGTCTATTGAGTTCAAATCTCTATACTTGATTACATACGTGCATGATTCGAAGATTTTCGTACTCCTTCACGATTCCTTCCCAAAATAAACTTTGTTTGAAAATTTTTAGTTACAATAGTATCCTATAAGTATAATATTAATATTAAAATTTCATTACTCGTAATAATATAATTTTTGACGTGACAACGTCTTATAAATCGATAGAGCCGGCTGCACGCACAAAAAAACATGACTCATCCGGCGTTACCGGCGTTACCTCGCTCGCGTTACCTCGCTCTGAGGCGTTCCATGTAAGGCTTGAAGTGCAAGCGAGAGTTGTCACGTTCAACTATCGTCAGTAAACCGACTTTACAGACAACCAATTTTTGTCATAATATTTGGCAAAAAGCAGGATTTCCATCTTTAAGATTGAATTCTCCGACTATTTCTACCACTGCTCCTATGTAGTTGACACTCGACTGACATCTCACCTGGGCGCAGTGTCGATGCGATCGCAGACGTATAACCGTACTAACTTAGAGAGGGTTTTTACACAGCATCGTACCAGCTCAATTAACAGTCAGGTCACGCCGAAGCTTTCCACCGGATTCAAATCAAACAAAATTTAGAAACGATAAAATTCGTCAAAGCCACGTATCGGGAATCGAACACCTGTACATCTACAGCCGCATCAGGGTGGTCGCCGAAGATTCTCTGACCTCTTTGAAATACCACGCTGTTTCAAGTTCACCAGGATCCCCTGGGGGATCATCGAGGACATCCTGGTGGACCATCCCCTTTTTCTTGCACGATGTACATTGTACAGTGCCGCAATACTAAAATACGCTGTAATTCCGCAGGTGTCCGTGATGGCGCGCATGATCCCGTCCCCAGATTGGTTTATCGGCGTCGACAGCTTCGATCTCTGCGTCGACGGCAACTGGATCGACAGCATCACCATTGAGGTAAGCGCTTTGCAAGTTTTATCCTCTTACACCCGGTTTCTTGAAGTAACTTTTACTGAAAAGTAATAGTTACAGATAAGGAATAGTTCGTGATAAGAATAAAGACGGATCAGACCGCCATATTTAACTATCACGTTTCAGATAGCTCAAGAAACTGTAACTGTAAAACTACTCTAGAGTATTTTAATTACTCGAGCCTTTGCAAGAGTTTAGCTTGACCGTTTTATTTCACAACGTGTTAATTTTTTTTTGTTGCTACCTATTTGTCCAATGTATCTTATTCGTACCAGTGCTAGTTAGAACGATCAGTTCTATCAAACAAACAAAAAACTATCAGTTATATCAGTTGTGTCACGAAGTTTTTAGGATGCATTATCTGCAGCCGTATCTGCACTACTTATGAACCATCGTCATAGAGACATGTCGTGGTCATTCCATAACTATATGTATTTGGAAAATGATTAGAACGTTCACCTGATATTAAGTGATACGCATGCCCATGTCAGATGCAGTTCGTCCTATAATATTGCGTTGCAATATCATACGGCACACGACACTGCGCTCATCATCTTGAGACATCAGTTGGTGTACCGAAATCCTTCAATCCGAAACACAATAAATTACTGCTTGCTATAAATTGCGCGGACTACGGAATACAATAATAGCTGCCCGGACGAACTCCGCAAGAAGAGTCCTACCACCAGTAAAAATTTTGTAAAAATTCTAAAATAGGACAAATTGGCAAAATTAAAACGATATTTAAAAAACTATGAGAATGACAGTTGCCTTCTATGAGTCACGTGATTGATTTTTCGATGGATTTGATGTCGATTTGGTTATTGTTTTGTGGTTATAACACATGATTTTCAAGTTCCTAGTTCCAAAGGAAGTTTTGTAAAAGAGAACCATGTGGCATCCCAAAAATGTATTTCCTATATTTTAATATTATTTTGTTTTCCCAGGTGGATCCGCTAGACGCGGGCACAGACAACGGGTTTACATTCACGGCACCAAACTGGCCTACCGCGCCGCAGGGGGTAGCCTACCGCATCACGTCCAAATACCCCTCCCACCCCGCCGGCTCTTTCTTCTACCCCCACCTGCGAAGACTACCGCCGATCGCTACCTTCCAGTTTATCAAGGTGAGTATTAACCCAAGTCCGTCCAATAGATAAATAAGATAACAATTTGGCTATAAACTTAATAAGAGTCCGTTCACATCGACCGTCCTGGAGAGCACAGATTTTGATCGTGATTCTTTGACACTTCACCTCTTTTATTATTGAGCGTACCAGGGTACAACATTGATCTGTACATCGCATAGAGGCGCAAACTCGACGTGCTTAGTGTGAAAAAGTAAGAGGAGCCGACCCCATCCGTCCAGCTCCAAGAGTATCCACTTTAACAGTGGATACTCCACCAGTTTCATATCCAGTATCTCAGTCGGTTTATGTGAAAGTGTTTGTGTTTCACATACACATCGGTTCACCCCGGTCTGTGTGGAAAGAAGAACGCTAGTCGAGGCAGTCGATGTTAACTAAAGTCTACGTGCATGGTGTTGGCGTTTGTTGATAAATGTACGAAACTCACAAACTCAAACTGCCTCTCTATTAGACAGTTACATATTTGTCCCGTTTGCTGTGGAGACCCTGGGGCCATGGAGTCATAGTGCCAAAAAATTAATTCGAGAGCTTTCCCCGCGTTCAATAACCTCAACTGGTGACAGAAGGGCTGGCTCATTTTTTGCGCAACGTATCAGCCTAGCTGTTAAACGCGGGCAAGACTTGTATAGTAATTAGAATAAGCTAGTGATGAGTTTTATTGTAAATATATATGAAAAAAAAAATAAAAAAAAAGAAACTCAACGAAGAAGTCGACGGAGCTATGATGGACGCCGAACCACTGTTGATGCGACACGCACCGGCTCAATCGTGTCCCAAAGACCTCAAACACCTGCATGACCGTACGAGCTTTGCACATCAAATTAGTGCCTCACTTACCACCATCTACAAAGTGGTGACGTCTTAACGGTTAAGACGTCCCTGAACGCCAAAGATAACTTCGTGAAACGTGCGTGTCTGAGAGTTTACCACATTGTGTTCCAAAGTATGCCAATCCGCACTTGACTAAAGTCCGGTCGCGGAGCACGAAGAATTTCTTACATTAACCTGTTACTACCTGTCTCTGTCACTCCCGCGTCAAAATAATGCGGTCACGCTCGCACAGATGCAATGTCCCCGTCCTGTGCGAGCGTGACCGCATTATTTTGACGCGGGAGTGACAGAGACAGGTAGTAACAGGTTAATGTACGAAATTCTTCGTGCTCCGCGACCGTGCTTTAGCATGGCGGGATCTGGCTAAACCCTTATTTTGAGACGACCTGTGACCAACTGTAGGACATAAAAAATACTCTTATTTTTTCAAAACGAGGAAATTTAATTTTTAAATTCCTCTTCCCCTTCCAATTAAGCGTTTAGTTTGTGCCAGGGGTAGATACGTCGATAATCCAATACATGGCAAATCAGATTTGGTCCTGCCGTAACCAATAACCATTGATCTATTGACGCTTCGAAGATGCAATGGTCGATGTGCTCTACTATTTAGAATAGATAGATGGCTCGGAGAAACTATAAACGTAGGTACAATATAACGTAGAAACCAGTACATACTATTGGTTCTTGAAATTGAGATTTTCGACCAAAAATACATTAATTACTGTTATGTGGTGGACACTTGGCGCCAATAGTGCTGTGAATATAAAAAAAAAATTTTCTTCTACTTTTTGCAGCAAGATAAAAATTAAATATAAAACAATAGAAATTCCCAAGATTATACAGTAGTGGTTTCGTTGTATTTTTTCTGATGTTTCTCAACTTCAGTATAATTATCAATCCACTATAATAATTGTGAGTTTGTGGGCTTCTTTGCAGTGACAGGGCGGGCTGGAAACCTCGTAAACTTAATTTAAAGTCGCTAATTAGTTATCATCGTTATAAATCTATTAAAAATTAAATGAGTCCATAAGTGCCTGTTAGTTGGCCTCAGGGGTAATCTGTGTTGGCCTTTACGAAACAAATGATTTTAATCTTTGCAAGAGATTATACTGTGTATTTTTTATGTACATTGTAAATATTCAAAATTTATAGGTATTATCTATTGTTAGTTAAATCAACATAACGCTTAATTGATTAATTAACAATGGTGTTAAAATTTGATGACAGGTGATAAGCCCCGAATCATGAAGCCAATTAACGTCCGTCATGTCAATGTTGAATAATGAATATCTGATTTCTCCTGAGACCAGTCAAACAATTCGGAACCCGATTGCTTGATTCAATAGCAGCTATCTGCTACGTTACCGAGAGGATATTACATAAGAATATATACACTGCCCATTGAGATACGTACTAAGGATATGACGGTGGGGTCACCAAATTGACGCCAAATTTTAGGTGCAATTTCGGAAGTTTTACGCTTTCGCTTTCTAAAGCAATAAAGAGTATTGCAACGTTGGTTCGTATCCTATATCAAGTATATCACAAGAAGAAGCAATCACAGGAAGAAGTGGCGGGCTCTAAAGGAAGCCTATGTCCAAGAAGGAAGAGCCCGATCCCGATCTATCCTACTATTATAAACGCGAAAGTTTGTAAGCATGGATGGATTTGGTTATTCTTTCACGCCGCAACTACAAAACCGATTTGGCTGAATTTTGGAACGTAGGTACCTTATAACCCGGACTAACATATAGGCTACTTTTTCTACTTTTTATCCCGGAAATTCCATCGTTCTCACGGGATTAGCGAAAACCCAAATTTCAGGCGGGCAGAGCCGCGGGCAGCAGCTAGTAAATGTATATAAATTGTTCGTGTTATCAATAAGATCGATGAATATAGGCCATTTTTCATTTTCCTTCCCTCTAGCTTCGCGAATACGAGCTATCAGAAGTGTTTCACCGCGACAGCGACGACCGAAAATACGACGTGCTGCAGCTCGACAAGTTGAGCCACAACAGCATCGACCTGCCCGACGGCAACCGAGCCCTCTCCGTGGCGGAGGAGGCGGAGCGAGCGGAGGCGCCGAGGATCTACTCCGACGGCGCTCTGACCACGCCCGACAGCGGCTACTCTTATTACTCTATGTGAGTCATTATCCTTCACATCAGACGTTGAGACATGTCACCAGTGGCGTCAAAAATGTTTGTTTTGACGCCAGCAACAACCACCGTGTAGTTCACTTAGAAGTCGCGCTCATAGAATTGAATACTGCCGTTAGTTATAAGAATAGGGTGAAGGCTACGGTTGTACTTTTCTAGATTAGGGAGCACGATAAAGGAAACCTTCAAAAACTCATCTATACAGATTCGGAGTAACAATTTTTTTTTAATATAAATATATATCAGGACATTACACACATCGCTATCTAGCCCCAAAGTAAGCGATAGCTTGTGTGTTATGGGTACTAGATAACTGATAAATATATATACATACTAATATACTTAAATATTATATATTGAAAAACACCCAGACACTGGAAAATATTCATGCTCATCACACAAACATTTACCAGTAGTGGGAATCGAACCCACGACCTCTGACGCAGACGGCAGGCTCGCTGCCGCTACGCCATTCGGTCATCAAACAATGCGTAATGAACGCAACTTATTGATTGAACTTAGGCAGCTTTAAGGCTTCTGAATCCTCAATCTTTGTAAATCTTGTTTTTCCGTTCGATGTTAGGCCCTTGTAATAGTTCCACTTACTAACTCGCTCTTTAATTCGACCAGTGTTCCGAGCAGCACGAACAACACATCGAGCACGACAGAGGAACCGCGATCAGCGAACGAGCTGCCCACCAGCGGGCCCACGGCGAGCGAGCGATCGGCGCTGAGGAGCCTCGCGCGCAGGTACCGCGCGCGGCGACGACGCAAGCTGCGCGGAGACAGCACCGACCCGGCGGAGCGCAGGAGGCGGAAAAGAATGAGTAAGTTTTATTCACAATAAACTAAGAGAACACTTATAAGACCAATATTAGCTTAAGGTAGCGAGTGCTGGACCATAAGTAAAAAAGACAAAGAAGCCCTCGCAATATTCGAAAGGAAGGTATTGCGGACCATATTTGGTGCGGTAGAGGTGGGGACGGTCTGTGGCATATCCGTTACAACCACGAATTGTACGATATCTTTGGTGAGCCAAACATTGTCCAGCACATAAAGATCGCAAGATTGCAGTGGGCTGGACATGTACAACGCATGAGTGACCAGAGGCCACCAAAAAACTACTGATCTCACACCCAGACGGCCGTCGAAATGTTGGTCGGCCAAAGTTTCGTTGGCTGGATGGAGTAAAGCAGGATGTAAAAGCCGTGGGAATAAAAAAATGGAAAACGAATGCAATGGACAGAGACCGATGGAGGAATCTTTTGGAGCAGGCCCCCGCCCACAAAGGCTGTAGCGCCGTTGATGATGATGATGATGAACCTAAGAGAAAAAGAGCGGGTAGGGTCAGAGACGGGCCACTGAGAAGGGCGAAATGATGACGCGAGTTGCACGAAGACAAGACAGAACTGACGGAGCGCAAAAGATGGAACAGCATGAGTAAGTTTTATCCATAATATTCTGAGAAAGAAAGGGATAGAATTTATAGAGAATGGGTCATCTATGCAGACTGGGTGAAAAAATGAAGCAAGCTGCACGAAGACAGTACCAATCCGGCGAAACGCAGGAGGCGGAAAAGAATGAGTAAGTTTTATTCACAACAAATTAAGATAGAAAGACCGGGTAGAGTCAGAGAATAGGGCCACTGAGAAGGGCAAAATGATGATGCGAGTTGCACGGACACAAGTCCGAACTGACGGAGCGCAAAAGATGGAACAGCATGAGTAAGTTTCATCCATATTACATTAAGAAAGAAAGGGACACTGCATGAAGTCAGCACTATCCCAACAGAGCAAAGAAAACGGAAATCATGAGTAAGTTTTATCCATGATACACGAAGAAAAAAATGATCTGAGTCTGTAGAGCTCTCTGATACACACAGACTCTAATCCATCACCACTGACCAAACAAAACAATACTGACGTAGCCAAACGCAGAAAGCGCTATAGAAAAAAATGTATTCATTATTATTGAAGAAAGACGAACAGTTTGTGGAGATTGTGTAGAGAGGAGTAGTCGATTGTGTAGAAGAGTTGTGTAAAGAGGAGGAGTCGCGTTTAGGCGTCTCTTACAAGACTTATCGACATTCATTTAACTGTAACTCTTCGTGCCTTTTGTTTCGCTGCACATGTTCGACTGATGTCTTCAACAAAATAAAATTGTTTTGTAGTTGAAGTAGTAGGTGAGATTAATACTATAGGTAAATGAATAGTGTTTTATTCTTTCTAACAGGACTGCTAGACTGCCGCGTATCGGAATGGGGCGAATGGAGCCCGTGCCGGAACGACGGCGGCTGCGTCGGGTCGGCGCTGCGTACGCGCAGAATCATACGCCGCCAGCGCCCCGGCGGCGCCCCCTGCCCCCCCACCGCCCAGTCGCGATGGTGTGCGACCAACTGCACCGCTCCTGGGGCTCACGACGACTGGAGAAATAACCTCACGTAATCACTATACTTTATTTGTAATGTAAGGCTTGTTTACACGGGACAGTGCAATGACAAAACTTGGGAAGTTGGTGGTTTTAGAAGGTTCTGGAGTCTATCAGAAAATTTCATTGGTACTATAAAATAATTCCTTTTGAGAACATAGTAGTGCAAGTAGCGTGTTCCTTTTGAGAAGATTGATAATAATGTAAACGAGTATAACTTCCATCTGCCATTTGACCAGCGGGGCTAGACAAAGTCACAGTCGTTTGGCGTTAACGCTAGTCGACAAAAATGTATGGACAAAACAAATGACGGTAGAAATCCACGATAATAATAGTACTAAACACGCTGTTTTTGATAATTAACTACGACAACTTAAACGCTCGCTGGCGTTCTCGCGGACCTTGTAGATAACTTTAGCGTACTTCGCTTGACAATTGACAGTATCAAACACAGCGTGTTTAGTAATTATTATCGTGGTTTTTCTACAGTCATTTGTTTTGTCCATACATTTTTGTCGACTAGCGTTAACGCCAAACGACTGTGACTTTGTCTAGCCCCGCAGTAGTGATAAGAACTGCATACACGTAGTTTACCATCATTTCTATCGCAATGATCACGTGGCAAACAATATTTCATCCGACAACAATCAACATGTCTCGAAAAATTAAGGCAATTAATGTTTCGTTTTGTCTTGTATTGTTCCAGTGTAAAGAAGCGCATTCTTTAATTAATATGATTCCATTTTTGAAACTACATTTTTGTCTCTTTCTAATGGCCAGTGTTTTGTCACATCTATTTATGTTCTCTTTTTCGTTGGCATCTCTGTCCGTCCAATGTTTTTGATTTCGATTCCAATAATTCTTGTATTCTCAAACTGTTGTCTTGAATTTGAATGAAATTCGTGGAGTGTATAAAATGTATTTGATAAATATTTCTGTATAAAATAATTTATTAAGGGTGACTGTTCGTGATTTTTTAAGTGTCATTGGTAGCGTCAGCTTTGTACTTTTGTGTCGTGTTACACTTAAGTACACTTGTATGCGTCCATAAAGCGGGTTGCAGACCAAGAGCTAAGCTAAGTTAGTTTAGCTTAGCTCGCATAGCTGACGCAGTTTTCCATACTTGTGTGCAGACCGCAAACTATGTGAACTAAGCTATGTGAGCTAACTAAAATATGCGAAGCTATGTTAGTTGTGTATGCCGATGCGCAGCTACGCGAGCTAAGCTATGTCCCTCCCGCCTTCCCCGCACGCCCTTCGCACATCCTTCGCCAGTGCTGTCCAGTGTCCTTTGTCGTTATAGCCTTCCGATAGTTAGTATCTTGTTTAGTAATATCTCCGATAATCAATGATAACAAATCATAAAACTGAACTCTTGTAACACGATAATATAAGTGAAAATGTTCATCATCTAATTCGTAAAATAAAGTTCTAAACTCTCCACTTGCGTGCCGAGATTCAATGTGTTGACATATCCAAGGTCTAGAATGTCGTTTTCTTATATAAAAATAATAAGTCAGTATTAATCTTCTTTTTCTATGTGTAACGTATTCATCATCGGAACTTTCTTCATCGATTATATTCATAGCAAGCGCCTGACGTCCGTCTAATTGAACTCCGCAACACTAACTGAGCTTTGGCTTAGCTCTTTGTGTGCACGCCATTTATTTCTATCTTAGCTTAGTTTGGCTTAGCCTAGCTTCCCTAGCTTAGCTTTGGAATAGCTTAGTTTTCGGTCTGCAACCCGCATAAAGAATAGCTATTTGCTCTGATAGAGTAAATGGACATTTTCAACTACTGTGACGTCTGATGTAAGCTTATCATTTGACCAAATGTGATGAACATTGACACATGACAAGCTCGTAAGTGTAAAATGACACTTGTGTGACGCTAGGCTAGTGCAATGTGGACAAATGGATGGTAGACTTTGATTGTTTGCAGCTGTACCTACATTGTGCTTTTTTCTATCGTTTCTTTTATCTGTTTGTCAATTATTGCTTAAGATTAATGTGAATTAAATGTGTTTTACTCAACATCCTATACCGAAATATTACTTTATAGAGGGTCTTACATTGCTTTTTCATTAATCAATAGAAATTTTAGGACTCTGATGTTGACAATCTGTCTTGCGTTCTTTTGGCTCTTTGGTTCTACGGGCTCGAAGTTGTCATCATCACCATATTTTTTACACACTTATAAACTACTTTTTGGACATCTGTATTCACTATTCAGCCATCATTTACCAGTTCTAAAATACATTTATTCTTATGATCAATCGTAGTTAAAAATGTCAATATCGATTTTGTATTATTATTTTGCACCAAAAAGCCAATCCAAAAACCGTAATTTCGCTGAAATGATAAAATATTAACATTGTGATGATTTTCTCGGTATCGGATGTCGAGCGATAAAAAATATTATAGGATGTGAGTTGTGACAAATGTTTGCATCTCGAAATTATCAACTTGTAATGTAATTATTATTAACGTTATGTTACCCGAAATGTATTACGATTTAAATGATATTTATTTGCTTTAATGATAATTTAATTAGATTATTTTTCTCATTTTGAAATGTATGAGATATTAATCTCAGACGAAAAAAATGACATCTGCAAGGAATAATATTGTAATTTGTAAATCTTTTCGACATGTTAAATGTTTATTTTCTAAATGAGTTACAGTATATTTGGAGATGTCGACTAATGTTTTTGTCATGTCAATTGCGACTTTTTGTCTTCTTAAATTATTTAACTTGGGTATATATATATATGGCACTATGGTGTAAATTAAATGGAATTTATGAAGATTGTTCTTCATCCAAAGGTTTGCACCGCAATATACTGTAACTGTGAATTTTATTAAGGGCATTCACAGACTATGTGACCGCCTACTTGTTAGTTACAAGAATCGTGAAGTAAATATTAATGATTATTATTATTATTGTATTAGTATTCGTTCATAATATTCATTATTTATTACTATCATTACATTGTTAGTATGTAAAATATGATTTGTCATTGGAGACTTCTGGAGCCACCTCATCTGCCTTCTTTGTAAAAAAGTAATCGTTTACATAACTTTAGCGACTCATATTCTAATGTTACCGCAAAGCCTGACTAGATATTGGCTATAATCATTAACTCAAATTTAATTAATTTTACCATTAGAACAAACGTTCGTGATATTGATTCCTTCTTTAAAAAAATCATTTTTTAAAATATTATTGTAGCCAGTATGCAGTCAGTTTAAACAATAGACCGAATGATTAGTCAATTAGTAAAGTACCGATTATTAAAAAAATACATATCGCTTAAGTCTTCAAGTATGTGACAGTAAATCAATAAAAAGTAGCGTTGTTTAGGGCGTAAAAGACTCCAAAGATGCAGCTTTTATTTTTAATACGTAAGTGTAAAAATGAAGATAGTGTCTAAGGCTGTATTTAGGTTGTAAGTGAATGTTATATCAAAGCCTTCTGTGACATTTTGATTTTTTAAATAACATGACAAGTGACGTATTTTTAACACGTCGTTCTATAGCTCGGCGAATGCTGAATAGAATAACACTAAATTTATGTCCATCTAACAACATGTTATGCATAAAAATAAATGAATTTGCTTCAATTTCTATAACGCGTTGACATCGAGCGGCGTGCTAAAAGTGTGTGTTAACTATAATAATTTTAAGTTAAGAATTAGAAACTGCAATGAAGTATTGACAAACTTTAAGTATAAAATATTTAGCTTGTTTATGCCAAAGAATTACTAGGCTTTATTTCTTACCAGCACAAAACTAAACCATACATCTACAATTTCATATTTAGAGTTTAAATGTATGGACTGATTAATAAGTACATATTTTTAATGTAGTTTTATTTCTATTTAAATGCATTAAAGATGTTTAAATACATTGTTTACTTACAGCATACAATAATTCTGAAAAAAAAACTTCCTATAAAAACTTGTTCGAAAATTAAATACCTATTTCATAATTTAATGTTATCCTAAAGTTTAGTAACATAATCTCTCAGTCTGTAAGAAATTTTAACGTTTTTATAAGGCTGAAGAAATTAAAAGTTATTTAGTGTTGGGAAACCCGGGGTTATTTTAAAGAGCAGGGTCCACACCAAAATATCTTCAAACGACAATGAACATCAAAAATAATTATATCTCTGAAAAGATAATTATGTACTGAAATACGAAAGGTCACAGTTCTATATTTGCACCTATTCGGCGAGAATATCAATACAAACTACGGATTCTGATTAATATTTTTCTTTAATAAAAAAAAGTATTCTATATCAAACTGCAAAGTTTTGCAACTATGTTGTAGGGAGGCAACATCTGATGATGCTCCAGTAAGGAGTGAAACGTTGGGAGAGCAGAGTTTGTGTGGTAATAAGCATAATGTCACGTGGTGTGGACACGGCTGATAAAATATCCGAAAAATTGTAAAATAGAGAAAAAACCTTGTTAACCTTAGCGTAACGATTACTAAGCATGTGTATTTTTTACAATGTAAATTATTCTGATTTCAATAATAAAACATAATAATACAATTTGCGTTTCATTACCGAAGTACTTCTGAAACCGATCCCTGTGGGTTGTGAGGTTATTACAAGTTGTAGGATGAACGACTCGAATCTCGATTCGGTTTCGTCAGTCGCCGTACAATCTACGAGTATACAGGGTGTAAAGAGACCGCTTCCGAAAACAAAGATGGGTATAAATACTCGTTACTATTGATAAGATACCATACATAAAACTCTCATCTGTTTGTTTTACACTTAATTCATGAAACAGACCACAGCAAAATACAATTTAACGGCGTAGACGGTCGTTTTAAGCGATTTTTAGTGGCCTGCAGTTTTAAAACTATAAAGACAATAATTTTCAGATTTAAACATCATGTATTTTGGGTCATTAATGTAAATTCGCTGTGAAGCAGAAACACAGTAACGAGACCATTACATCCAGTATGTGAGTACGGGGGAGGAATCGAAAACGTATATCGATATCGAATTCTTAGCGTTATTGTATCTTGTGCTAGCCCTCTGGCCCACTGATTGTTTGATAAAATCGAATATACTGCAGCAAATTCTACCCTCTTATTTAAATTCTCTGTTCACATTTTTTGAGCCAATCAGGGGGGTTAGAATACCTAATATCGTATCCTAGCTACCTATGAACTTCGCAATGAACGAAAGTGCGTGGAAACTGATTGATTTAGAGGTAATGGATTTACCACCATCATAATTTTACGGGAAATCTGACAAAAATTTATAGCAGAAAAACCCCGCAACTTTTTGCCGAAACAAATACAAAGTTAGGTTCTCATTATCTACAGTTAATTATTTTTAAAAACAAAAGGAGCACCTACTTACTATAAAACCGTGTAGTCAGGCAAAGTTGAAATTAAATTTTTAATACTGTTACAAACTCGCGGAACTTCTAATTAAATATCGTAAGCCCACATAAACTTTCTTTATTAGCACGACCTTTGCAAATGTGTTTAGGAAAAAATAAAAAAGTTCCAATAATGGCGAGATTAAAAACATAAAAAAGGACGTAACGTTTTTATGTGAATTCGTGTTACGGTCAAATCTATGTTGACGGAAATTCCAAATTTTTCCTTGAATCATCTTTGATTTTTAAGGCGGTTCATGCGTTAGTATTATGATAATTGAATTCATATTATTTGGCATTTCATAATCTAGAACTTGTCTCAAAAATATTTTAAAATATGTGTATAACTTTCTCACTAGAACAGTTTTTGTATAGGCTGTTTGCTAAAATAGCGATCGACGCTCTACGCAGATGCAACATATTTGCCATGTTTCTTAACACAAACTTATAACAATGACATATTTAGAAAATTAATAACATTTACTAAAAAGTGTCTTAAAAAAAAAACACGTTTTTCCTAGATTTTCATTCAAAAACCATAAACAGAAAAGTGCCATTTTTAGCATTTTTCGATAAATTAAACGTATTATTTTAGGATAAATCGAAGATATTTTGTTATTTCTGAATTATAGTAATTTAATTCAATTAATATTCAATGCCACTGGTTATTTACTATTTTAATAAGTTGTATATTTATTTTACTATAATTTTTTTTGTAATACCATTTTCCGCGCAAAATTGCGTCAGCGGGAACGAATTCCTTTTTTGTATGGAGTGAAACGCGATTCACACCGTGCCGCATGAACGCTCTTAAGCTCTTTTAATTCTTTAGCTTCTAGTCTATCATAGTAAAAACATCTGCGACGTTTTGGAAAACTACGAGATAAAATTGTTTTCTACGTCCCAAAGGCGTTTCTAGGTGGAAATAAAAATCCATAAAAACAGAACAAATTTTTTGTGTTCCTATACCTATATATACTATATTTATATACCTATGGATTTTTTTAGGTCAGACTATTTTTTTTTATATTCTGTTAACTTTTCCACATCTAAAAAATCCTTACATCGAGTTTAAGATTTTTCATTTAGCAACAGATATTTTCAGGTATGTCTATTTAATTTTAAGAAAAGTAGATTTTTCTAGATCTTCAAAGCATCACATATAAATTAAATTAGATTATACCAGCTTTCAAAATAACATAGTATTTTTATTATATCCTTGATCGAAGTAATATAGTACATTATTATTGCCTGAATTTTAACCCTATTGCTATGATGTTTAGGTTGTCATTTCATCGGTTAAATTAAATTCAGATCTATTTAACTCCACAAGCTCTGTCGGTTACAGAGATAGAATCTTCAATTTCCAACGTTGTGTA
Source organism: Coenonympha arcania (assembly GCA_036785405.1). Classification (NCBI taxonomy): domain Eukaryota; kingdom Metazoa; phylum Arthropoda; class Insecta; order Lepidoptera; family Nymphalidae; genus Coenonympha; species Coenonympha arcania. Next base: position 3,096,602 of record CM072069.1, read on the forward strand.
AAAAAAACAGTTTTTGTGATGAAATTGCATGCAAAATCAACGCCGTAAAATGGTTATTGCTTTCGATATTGGAAACGTTGAAATTTTTTACCTGCATTTTGAAAGAAAACTCTACGCCCTTTCTGGCCCTTAGTAGGTATGTGTAGAGGATAAATTAATTATTTATAATTAATAAAAATTTCTCTATTTTTATTTTTTTCTTATCTAAGCCTATTAGCCCTTTCAAAGAGTAGATAATAAATATATACGGAACATTTCATCACCACCATCAGCCTACGGACGTCCACTGTTAAACATAGGCCTTCCCAAGTGAGCGCCACCACACCCTGTCCTCAGCCTTCCTCATCCAGCCGCTTCCCGCAACCCGCTTAATGTCATCGGTCCAACGAGCTGGAGGACGCCCCACGCTACGCTTACTTGTACGCGGTCTCCACTCCAGGACTTTTCGGCTCCACCGGCCATCGCCCCTGCAACACGTGACCTGCCCACTGCCACTTCAGCTTGCTAATGGTTTGGGCTATGGTATGGGTTTGGTATGGGTTAGGTTGTTAGTATGTAAAGCTAAACTCGAAGCGCTTGGTAACCATATCGTTAATCTAAAAAATGTATGCTTTTTGAACGCACGACGCATTAGTCACGTGACCGGTTAGCGTCAAAATAACGATAGTTCGCATACATTTTTGAATTTGGTTCCATTACTATACTACGCGTAGTATCACTATAATGTCACTTGACTCAGTCGGCTGGAGTAATTTCACTAAACCGTCGGTGCCCAGAGTCGATGTCAGTGCATGTAACGAACGAGACTTCGTAAATTAATTAACTCTTATTAATTTTAATTGAACGCCGCGTGGCGTCCGTATAGCGGACCAATTATTGTTTTCATTACGGAAAGCTATAAATTATCGCTTTAAGTGAAAAATTGCTTAATTAGTTTACTTGCTGTGGTGTAATGAGTTTACACTGTTCCGAAATGAGCTCCAAGTCCCATGGCACAGTGATTAAAGAGCCGGCTGAAACTGATAGGGAGGAGGTTATATTCCAACCTGATGTCAAGAATATTGTCGCACACAAAGTCTCTACGCTTTACTGACGGACAGTCAGAAGAGCTAAAAAAAAGTATGGGTACCGCTTGTCCTCTGAAAGGTGAACCTTAAGAAGTGATCATTTTCACAAAACCCTAATTATGTTGTCGGTTTAATGTGATTAATAGGGCACTATGGTGCAAGACACACTTAATTTTCTGGCACTAATTAGCTAGGCGATTCGCGTGTTGTTTTTACACACTCGCAATGATGATTCACTCCATATACCTAAGCTTTTGTATTATGTTTAAGCTGTTTGTTTCCCAAATAAAGAGAGAAAAAGAAAATGTTACCACAGACTTCACTTAGATGTGACATAGGGCGGCTGAAAAGTTCTGAGCCTAAGGTACTTGCAGTCGTACTATTTACTCATCCGGTAGGTCACTGCTTGAGCGACATCTGCCCACTATATAAGCGAAGTTTCACGTCATTAGCTTCATTACGCTTTGAGTAATTGAACCGTAAACATCACCATGTCTGAGTCATCGCTACAATTAACGAAGATTGAGCATCGCGCCGTCATCAAATTCCTCGTAAAAAAGGGGAAAACAGCAAAATAAATTTTTGAAGAAACTTCTAGTGTTTACGGGGAATCTGGGCCGTCGTCAGCCACGGTTAAACGATGGACACGCCTATTCCAACAAGGCAGAGAGACTCTGGAAGATGACCCCCGCTCGGGACGGCCGAACACCGCAGTCACTGATGAAAACATCGAAAAAGTAAAAAAAATTGTACTGGACGATCGCCGAATAAAATTGTGGCAGATAGCAGAAGAGCTGGGCGTCAGTAAGGAACGAGTTGGAGACATTATGCACAATCATTTGCACATGAATAAAGTCAGTGCGCGTTGGGTGCCAAAAATGCTCACGCCACTTGACAAGCAGCGGCGCGTTGAAACTTCCGAAGAATTTTTAGACTTGTGCAAGGATAATTTGGAGGAAATTTGCACTCGTATTGTCACCGTTGATGAAACGTGGATCCGACAATATGACCCAGAATCAAAATAGGAGTCAATGCAGTGGATAGAGAAGGGGGAAAAGCCGCCGAAGAAGTTCAAGGTGGAAAAATCGGCTTCCAAACTCATGGCCACCATTTTTTGGGATTGCGAAGGAGTTTTTCTCGTAGATTACCTTCCAAAAAAAACTACAATGAATGCAGAGTATTATTCTGGACTTTTAAAAAAAGTTCGCGAAGCCATTGTTGAAAAAAGAAGAGGCAAAATCAGCAAAGGAATTTTGTTTTTGCAAGACAACGCGCCGGCTCACACGGCGCGCATTGCGAGGCAAGCCTTGCGAGAAACTGGCTTCGATGAAGTGAACCACCCTCCCTATAGTCCAGATCTGGCACCTAGTGATTATTTTTTATTTAAAAATTTGAAAAAAGACCTACGGGGACGAAGATTTGGGGATGATGAAGAGATGAAGGCGGCCGTAAATGAACATTTTCTAGCCAAAGACGCGGGTTACTTTTTATCAGGAATACAAGCCCTCTATAAAAGATGTCAAAGGTCCATTGAAGTCCAGGGGGCATTGATCATTACTAAGGATAGGTCTGTTCGAACATTTTGCCAAAGCCTTTTTCATACAAGGAAATTTAGCGCCATCTATCAAACATCCTGCGAAATACTTGTTTAGTTAATTAATAAGATAGTGCGCGTACAATGGGGACATTTCCCCATTGAACTGGCGACATTTTTTCGCGCGGTTCGCCCTGTCTCTATATAGAGGTCAATGCCAGGGGGACTATATTGAAAAATAAATTTTATTTAGATTTTTATCTAGACTTTTAATGGCCTAGGCTCAGAACTTTTCAGCCGCCCCGTAAGTAGGTGTGAGCGGAAAGGTCGAGAGGGGTGGATCTAGTTTGCGTAAAAACGCGAATGCCACGACGTATTTCACTTCACGAAATGCCAACGCGTTACGTGAATCACAGTTTAGGATATTGTCGTCACTAAGCGCTTGTGACCACGAATACCAAAGTTTTCCTATTTCCTTCCTTTCCTTTCCTCATACCGCATTTTCTTTCAGAGGTAAGTATAGCATCTTAAAAGTGTACTTGATTTCCATTACTTAGCATGCTCTTTCCATCTAATCTTGAGAGCGTGATTTATTTGGCAATGACAATAATAAGGTGCAGGTTTTGCTTAAAAAATATATAAAAAAGCGACCCTAAAACCAGCATTATCTTTTCCTTTATGTAGGAGTTCTTTGCCCAGATTTTTCAGGTCTTTGACACGCGGCTGATGATGAAGATTCCCAAATACAATACCTCCTCGTGCTCATAAACAAGACAAAGGGACGATTCCACCATCGATCAATGTAAGAAGGGGTCGGGATAAACAATGCAAATCCGCTTATTCATTCCACTGCGCAAAGCCGCTTACAGACCGTATCAAATCTGAAATGCGTGCACCTTGCGGCTACCCATTATTATGACCATTCGTGCTAGAGTGTGCTATAAACCTAAGTTCAAACCTCCTCGCTTGACCCGTTTATAGTCCACATTTCGGAGCAGGAACGAAGTAATGGAACGATATAAAAAAAATCTTTGAGAATGATCGCCAAGTTGATTACAGGTAGACAACTGTTATTCTATATTTTTTGAATCAAATATCGAATTGAAATAATATGTCGTATGACTCCAAATGTGGATCATGGTCCGAAAATCTGAAATCTGTCGAATGTGAAAAAATAGAATAAAATGGACATTATAGAGGGCTCTCATACAACAAAAGTGATTTTTCGATTTTGGTCTTTGATCCAGTAGACCAATGTTACTCTACTTGTATAATAGTAGTAGTAGGTAAATGGGCCTTCTGGCATCATCATCTCGCTACGTTACATAGATAATGGTACGGAACCCATCTGGTGCAAGTGCGCCTCTTACCGAGAATTTTTTTCGGCACTAGCGGAGTGCCACGTCTTAGCCACGTCACGGTTGCTTTGGTCAGTGAAAACGGACGTCGCGACTTGCGTCGTCGGGACACGTAAAGGTCTGAAGAAACATCTAGTGTGATCTCTGATCACTACAGACAAGTAGTGCTAGTATATAGCGATGTTAACATTAGCAGGGAGTAAGGGCCGCCACTAATAAATAATTAGCGCGTCCGTCTGTCGCGTTATCGCGATCGCCGCTGTTAATTGTTTCAGCTAATTGCCCGCGCCAGATAGCGACGTTTTACAACGTCGGCACATCAAAGAACAGTTGTTAGACTGAAATAAACTCCCGTGCCGTGGGTCCTGCTGCCGTAGCCATATTACGTTTACGATTCTATTTCTACTACCTATCGCTTTGAAAATTTAAATAATATGTCTATTATTATTATCCGTTCCATTAAATTATTTAGCAATCATACACGACCACAACTTACTGTAATTATTGTGTAAAACTCTGTTTTCTGACCCAGTGAAAACAAAGTTTTCCACATGATTCTTGTATTTAGTGAGTAGAAAGTTACTTAAGATGTTTTTCTTCAGCACTACGAAGACGCGCCTCACTCCTTCCAAACTCTTTTCGAATCGCATGAAACATAATAATAGTATATATGCGATTGCCAAGGGCTAGTCTTCATGGATTGAGCCACTTATATTCAGTTTCAACGCCGCTCTTTGCTACAAGCTCTTTTCTATAAAAGTTACAATTTTATTTTGCGGTAGCCAGTAGCCACGCTGGCTGTACAAAATATGTCTCTAACATAATATTTCTATGCTACAAGGATCGCATCGGAAACGTATCGGCCCGTGTAAACCCTATCAATTAACCACAACAGCGGGCGAGTAAACCGACACACCTATATTTTATTCATTACCTATCGAGGGCTCACCGCGACTCGTGGGCCGTCAACGTCACCGTCGTTAGCAGGCCATTCTATTGAATTCGCGGTAATATCCCCAAAGACATTGGCCCCAATTAGCGTGACGTCACACTTGAGACATGTCCAATAGCCATGCCAGCCGTACAAATTTTATAACATATTTCTATGCTTAAAGATCGCATCGCAAACGTATCGTCCCGTGTAAGCCCTATCAATTAACCACAACAGCGGGCGAGTAAACCGACACACCTATATTTTATTCATTACCTATCGAGGGCTCACCGCGACTCGTGGGCCGTCAACGTCACCGTCGTTAGCAGGCCATTCTATTGAATTCTCTGTAATATCCCCAAAGACATTGGCCCCAATTAGCGTGACGTCACACTTGAGACATGTGGATTGACAAAATTCAGTGACAAATGAAACTGATGACGGCTGATTGATTTCCCCTACCGGAAAATGTTTGTGTGATGAGCATGACTGTTTTCCAGTGTGTGGGTGTTTTTTATAGTCATAATAAGTATTTATGTATTCTAGATAATACTAGCTGACCCGGTAAACGTAGTTATGCCATTAGGGATAAAAATAGCTTACGAACTATCGAACATACACAGGAAAGTTCATAACAATCAGTCAGTTTCGGAAAAAATTGGTAACAAAAACATATTTACCCTTATCACGAGCTATTGCTTACTTTGGGTGTGATAGTTTTGGGATAGCAACGTGTGTTTATTATTGTTCTCATGTTATATTTACCTATTTAATTATCGAAAGCCATACTTAACGGCGTAGAAGCCGTATTTAAGCAATTTTGAATGAAGTTTTATTTAAAAACTATAAAGACCATTACTTTCTTTAAACTTCATGTATTTTGGGTATTTAATCTAAAATCGCTAAGAAGCAGAAACACGATTGGATAAAATTTTCTCTAAGTATAGAAAGTTCTCCCAAAAGTTGGTCCAAAATCTCAGTTTTTCTAATTTTTATCGAAAACTACAATGGATGTAACTGTAGTTTTTGTTTTTAATGTGTCGGTAATAATACTATCCAAAAACGCTTAGAAACAGATTTATGATAGCTGGCTTAGTTTTTGAGTAATCAGGTAAAAGGTCGTTTTTCTGTTATACCTATTCTTCCGCGACGTCTTCTGCATGTCGCACCTACCAACGTATTCGTGAGAGTGAGAAAGACAAAAATAAATTTAATAAAACCTCTTAAACGACTAAGTTTGAGAGACGCGCTTTGTACTGGGGGTAACAGGGATAGGTACTGTAGTCTGTACGGGTCTGATATAAGGATTTAATTATTATCATACTAACCGCACCCGCCCAGTAACAATTGATTTAATTAACCGTAGAACGGTAACTATAGCCGCGATATAGTCGGCGGCGGATAATGATAATAGCAGATTACCGTTAATAACAAGGATACAGATTAGTTCGAGTTTCCCTCATCTAGCATTATTAATAAAATATACTTAAACTGTACACACATATACGTGTGTTTATAGTTATGATGTTTAGTAACTAGTAGCATAACACATGTATCTTTTAACATTGTGGCAATCTTTTTAACCGACTTCAAAAAAAGGAGGTTCAGTATTCGACTCGTATGTTTGTATGTATTTATGTATGTACGTTTCTATGTATGTTTCATCATCATCATCATCATTTCAGCCTGCGGACGTCCACTGTTGAACATAGGCCTTCCCAAGTGAGCGCCACCACACCCTGTCCTCAGCCTTCCTCATCCAGCCGCTTCCCGCCACCCGCTTAATGTCGTCGGTCCAACGAGCAGGAGGACGCCCCACGCTACGCTTACTTGTACGCGGTCTCCACTCCAGGACTTTTCGGCTCCACCGGCCATCGCCCCTGCGACACGCGTGACCTGCCCACTGCCACTTCAGCTTGCTAATGGTTTGGGCTATGTCAGTGACCTTGGTTCTCCTGCGGATCTCCTCATTTCGGATTCTATCCCTCAGGGAAACTCCTAACATAGCCCTCTCCATGGCCCGCTGCGCGACTTTGAATTTGTGGATCAGGCCGTGTGTGAGTGTCCACGTTTCCGCGCCATACGTGAGGACGGGAAGAACGCACTAGTTGAAAACTTTAGTTTTCAGGCATTGAGGAATTGACGAGGAGAAGACTTGATTCAATTTACCGAATGCTGCCCAGCCCAGCCGTATTCGTCTGTTCCAAAATATATGTTCAGTCCTTGGACCAAACATATGGGTGAGGGCCCGATAGGCAGACCCTCGGATGGTGTTGCAGGTTCGTGAATTAAGGGAAAAATAAGGAAGCCAGTGTATTGCTGCGAAGTCTGGTGCAGAAGTGATTTATTAAACGTTTCACATAGTTTTTTTGACATTTCATTGACAGTTCAAAATTGATATTCATTCTTTAGACGTTGACGTTGACACTTTAAATATGTTTGATCACAGATAATCAAGGTATTGTCCGCACTTGCAGAATATAAATAATTGGCGTAGACATAAATTCCCCCCTCTGAAACGCGAAGGGCGTTTAAGAACTTTCTGAGTAGAGGGGACAAATCTTGGTCAATGATCGTCTCACGACTCCTCTGGTAGTTTTTATATCTGCCACTCTTGTGATGTTATCAGGGCCTGGACATAATCCAACCACTCTGCCCATCCGCCAGTGAAGGGGTGCGAGGTTGTCGTCTTTGAGGATGACTAAATCTCCAATATGCAGATTGGCCTTGTTAGTGCGCCACTTGGTGCGCTGTTGAAGCTCGCTGATGTATTTGCCTTGCCACCGACGCCAGAAATGCTGCCTGATGCTCTCTATTCTCGCGTAGCGGTCCAGACTGCTGGTGCTGAGGTCTTCTATGTGCGGAGATGGCAAGCCTGTCAGCGGCCGGCCGATCAAGAAGTGCCCTGGGGATAGAGGGAGCATATCGTTAGGAGAAGAAGACATAGGATATAGGGGGCGACTATTTAAGATAGCCTCCACTTGCGCAAAGAGTGTACTCAATTCTTCAAATGTTAAATTGCTAGTTCCTATGCTTCTTTTGATATGATGTTTGGCGGATTTAATACCCGCTTCGGCTAATCCTGCAAAATGAGATGCATATGCTGGCAGAAATGAAAATTTGATTTGTTCGTCAGCTGCAAAGTCAGATATGACTGGGTTTGTTTTTAAAAATTCGGTTATTTCTCTAGCGGCGGCAACCAGGTTTCTGCCATTATCGCTAAAAAATTCCGCTGGTTTCCCACGCCTAGAGATCATGCGACGCATCGCTAGAATGAATGCATCTTTGGAAAGATCAGTTACGGCTTCTAAGTGAACGCATTTGTAACGGAAACAAATGAATAGGCATAAATAGCACTTAATTGTTTTTGCACCTCGACCCTTCCTAGTCAACATCTGAAAAGGACCCGCGAAGTCAATACCGACAGTATGAAATGGAAAAGCAGGCGTCACCCGCTGCGCAGGTAAGTTTCCCATCATGGGAGTCAAAGTTCGACCTCGATGTCGCCTGCATGTTACGCAATCGCGGACCGTGCGTCGCGCTAAGCATCTTCCCCCCAGTGGCCACACTGTTTCCCTGACTGCATAAAGTAGTGCCTGAGGCCCCGCGTGTAAAAGGTGCATGTGTTCGCGGCGAAATAATAATTTCGTGAAATGATGTTTCCCGTCTACTATAATCGGATGTTTCTTCTCGTAACCGTATGACGATGAATCGAGTCTACCGCCTACACGCATGACTCCGTTTTTATCTAAAAATGGGGAAAGTGCTGAGAGTTTGCTCTTTGTGCTGATGGGTAATTTATTTGTAAGGCAAGTGTATTCCTTTTCGAAGGAACTCAGCTGACTAAAAATTACAAGTTTTGTAAACGATTGATCTAATTCTGACGAAGTTAGATTACCGGAACGCTTAGAATTCGGATTTTTGCAGTTATGTATAAACCTTAACACGTATGCAAAACTACGTTTTAATTTTGTGAAATTAGAATGATTTTCAAAGTTAATCAAATTCGGTTCAGTAGTGACTGAGTGAACTTTTAATTCCGGTAGCTCTTGTACTATGTTTGAATTGAAAGTAGGCCAATGACTTTCCTCTTGAAGTAGGAATTCAGGACCATTCCACCATAGGGTGGAATCTTTGAGACGATTAGCGTCCACGCCCCGTGATATAAGATCCGCGGGATTCAAATCCGTAGGTACATAACGCCACGATGTACTCTGTGTGTTTTCACATATTTCCGCAACTCTGTTTGCGACAAACATTTTAAGTTTGGCGGGACTAGTTTTAATCCAGCCGAGTACGACGGTGGAGTCGCACCAATGTATACAATTAACTATAGTTGCACGTATAGATGTGAGGCATGACGCGCACAGCTTGGCAGCGAGAAGCGCCGCGCATAGCTCGAGCCGCGGGATCGTCATTGGCTTGCCGGTCGGTGCTACCCTCGATTTCGCGCACAATAATTGAACGCTCGACCTACCGAACGCGTCGATCGTTTTTACGTAGATACATGTCCCGTATCCGACTATAGATGCGTCGGAGAATGTATGAAGTTCGATTTTGACATGATCATCGCGAAGTACGTACCGGGGTATTTGTATTGAATATAAAGCGTCTGTATTTTGTTGTATACGATTCCACTCTTTGAGTATATCACTCGGAACGGGTTGATCCCATTCTACCTTAAGAATCCACAATTTTTGGATTAATATTTTGGCCTGAATAGTTGCGGGCGAAAGTAACCCTAATGGATCAAAGGTTTTAAATGTATTTGAAACGATTTGACGTTTAGTAATGACATCGCTATCAGCATTTTCAGATGGAACGTGACATGAGAAGTGCAAAATGTCAGTTTTAGGATCCCAACCTAACCCTGAAGCGCTAGTGGGATTGCTTAGACAAAGATTGTCTTCTAGATTCAAATTTGTACTTTGAAAAACGCTAGGTAAGTTCGATCGAAATTTGCGCAAATTGAAACATCCCGCGCGGAGGGCGGCTTGAACGGAATTTAAGATATGAGCTAGTTCTGCCTCTGTGTCTGCCCCAGTTAGGAGATCATCGTAGTAGAAATCGCGTTGAATAATTGTTTTGATAAACTCATCTGAGCATTCTTCACCAAGTTGATACAGACACCTAGTACTTAAAAAACTAGCACTAGCGAACCCATATGTATTCAGTTGTAATGCGCGCAATGGCTGGGATTCATCATCTCTCCACAAAATTAATTGAAGATTTCGATCCTGTTCGTTAACCAATATTTGACGGTACATCTTTTCGATGTCACCGGTAAGCACGTATTTATAAAAACGAAATCTTAATATTATGGAAAAAAGAGGATCTTGGATATTAGGTCCGATAAGTTGCAAGCTGTTGATGCTAATTCCGCTACTAGAGGGCGCTGTTCCATCGAAGACTACACGCAAACGAGTGGACTCGCTGATTTTAAAAATGGCGTGATGACATAAAAAATATCCTGAGCGTGGTGTGAAGCTAGGAAGCTCTGAGCAATGACCTAAGTCTATATATTCTTTAATAAAAGCAGCATATGCTTGTTTTAATTCAGGTTGTTTGCGAAACCGCCTTTCAAGATTTAAAAATCTTTTCTTTGCCTGACTGAATGAATCCCCTAAGGTTGAAGGCGAATCCTTTAAAGGTAGTCTGACGCAAAATCTACCTGATTCGAGACGAGTGGTGTGAGTCTGGAAATGCTGCTCACATGCCTTCTCGCTTTCACTCAATAGTGACTTTTTGGGTATGTCTTCTATTTCCCAAAACTTGGATAATTGCATGTCTAAATGATCATCTGATGAATCATTGGATAAAAAATTGCATTGTGTTTGTTTGATATCACTATTTATTGAAATAGGACCTGAGATCACCCAACCGAATTTTGAGTTATGCAGAAATGGTTTGTTTTCGCCTAGGGATGTAATGTTGTTCCCTATGACCTCCCAAAATAGGTCAGCACCGATGATTGCATCGACGGGCGCACGTAAATAAAAATTGGGGTCAGCTAATTGAATGTTGTTTGGTATATCTATTTGTTTATAATCTATGTAAATTTTAGGTATGTTACCTGTTAGCTCGGGCATAATAAGACACGATAAGTTCGCATGATAGTCGCCCTGTAATGAACTGAACTGAACGAAACATCTCTCAGTGACATAATTGTTTGTGTTATTACCTATACCTATAACGTTAATATTTGTAGGCATCGTGTCTAAATTTAATTTGTCTTTGACTCGTTGAGTCAAAAAACTTGACTGACTCGCGCTGTCGAGAAGCGCGCGAATGATTTCGGATTTTGAATTTTTAGGATTCGTGCCTCGTATCCTAACGGTAGATAGCATGACGTGCGATATTGATTGCCTACAAATATTCACGCTTACCTCCTCGGCGGATGTTTCAGCCGCGGCGGCTGTGCTACTTGGAGCCTGTGGGGGTGTAGTGGTTTTCTGAGCAGGCCTAGGTCTGTGTAAAATCGTTGCATGACGTAGGCCGCATTCCCGGCAGGTTCCGCCTATGCAGTCCCGGGTTCTGTGGCTGGATCGGAGGCAGTTCATGCAGAGCCGAAGCCTTTGAGCCTCAGCTATCCTAAGCTCAGGGGTTTTTGCCAAAAAGGAAGGGCAAGTGTAAATAAAATGATCACCCTTGCAGACTACACACCGAGTGCGATACCTGTTGGAGTTATTGTTGGAACCCGATTGCGTAACACAGGAGAACACCCTATTTAATACCCGAAATTATTTCTGCCTAGCGCAATGGTCTGCCCAAGGTAATTGTATTGAGAGACAATTTCGATGCCAACGTTTTCGACGATCACTTGTCTCGGGACAACGTGTTGATTAAACATGACCTTGGTTTTGTCCACGTTAATCCCTAAACCGACCCGTTTGGAAGAAAGGCTTAGGCTGTTCAGCATGTCCTCAAGGTCCTGAGGAGTCTCTATGTATGTTTGTCCGCGATTATTATAATCTTTAACTATACTTAGATTATAAAGCTGAACAGTTTGTAAGTTTGAACGCGGTAATCTCTGGAACTACAGGTTCAATTTGAAAAAATATTTTTGTGTTGCATAGCCCATCATATCCAGGAAGGCTTTAGGCTATATTACATCACGCTATGACCAATAGGAGCGGAGCATCAATGAAAAATGTTGGAAAATCGGGAAAAATTGTTTCCCTTTGTAGATCTTTCGTTGTGTTAAAGTTACGTCAGTTTACTAGGGTAAATTAAAAGGTAGTTGGAAAGTGGTATTTATAGAGCCAGACTGTAAAATAAATAATAATTATCGATGGATCGAGTAATTTTGATACTTTGCATAAAAAATTTACTTGCTAATTTTTCTTACAAAATATACTCAAAAATTACTTATTTTTCCCTCTTTATATTTTGTTCTGCAAATTTTCCTTTTCTTTTAACTCCAATTAGATTTATGGCGCCCGTGACTCGCAAAGTTTCTTATGTTTCGACATTTTATAAAACCACACAATATTAGTTTTATATTTATTGTGTACTTATTTATTTACATTCAATTCAGTAATATTAACTTTTATCATACTATTATCTACGCAGCACTTTTTTCGTGCGGCTATGAAAATTTCCAAGCAAAAATTTCCGAGTAGGCAGCTCTCGTAGTTAGCAAAACAGGAATGCAGCAAAAGGCTGGCACGGTTACCTCATTAATTAGAGGATTCTTTAACCCCTAGAGAAATAGGTCGCGGGCATCGCACCGCGCTCATGGAATAGTTTTTAGTTTTTTTTTCTTCCAACCAACGCTAGGAAAAGTAGGGATTTTTCCAGCCACTCGCTGTATAAGTGTGTGCCGTTTTGGTATGCTGTTCTAATACGGAATTAATTTTGAATTTTAATTTGAACTCGGTCTACCAAATGCCCTGCATCCTCTAGCCATTCTCTTCCATTGCAACTTTAAACCGTTTGCAGACTTAGACTTAAATTAAATGCAGGTGTTATCTGAAGAATAGATAAATGATAAATATACGTAGTACAATATATATAAAAAAAATACACTCAGCCACTGAAAAACACTCATGCTCATCACACAAACATTTACCAGTTGTGGGAATCGAACCCACAACCTCCGATTATTCCATAATATTTTTATACTCATATTTTGGAGTACTTATTTATTTTAGGACTTTCCCTATTAATTTGTCACGAACCTGACGTCTGGAATTAATTTCTGGCTCTATCAATGATCGTTTTTTTGTTGTAGGTGTTTACCTACAACAAAAAACAATCACGAAAGTTGTTTAACTTGCTCGAAGGTTTAAACAACTGATTAGGCTTATCTGTGAACAGAATTTGTTTACGGTTACGCTTACGAAGAATACCTACGTACCTTTTTAAGCTTCAACCGTTGCTGGCACTTTATTTGAACGGTAATTTTATTTCAAATAAAAGATTTCTTATGACATTACTAACTAAAATTACTCCCTAAGGGCTTGCTCGACGCTCGTGCGCCATAACTTTGGAACTATAAAAGCTGTCAAGAACAACGAAAAAATAAGACTCGGCCATGCCAAGAATTTTTCGCAGCAAAGTTCGTGTAACTGCAGTTGAAATTTCAATTTTTAGGAGTTGCCCTCATAAAAAGGGGTCCTAAATCAAGGTCTGGACTGAACCTAGCCCCGTTCGTACTTCGTTATGAAACGGAAACCATAAAACAGCTGCGTTATCCACAAATCAGCGGCGGTTTTCTTTGCTTTCGTCACGTAATTTTGGAGTCACGCAATTTTTTACTGTAGCTGTTCGGTTTTAAGGTTTGAATTGGTTTGAATGGATTATATTAAAGATGTACCCGATGTGTATTTTCGGTCTGTCATAATGTAGTTTATGGATCATTGTCCTCTTTGACTGTGCTTGTTATTTCAATAGTCCAAGAGCTAAATTATTTTATACTCTGGTGCTAATTCTGTTGCACAAAATCTCTAAACTAAACTAATTTAAAATAGTGCTATCCTTTTTAAAACTATTTTGCATTAGTTTAGTTTAGAGATTTTGCACAACAGAATCAACCACAATTGTATCATTATTTCGCAACCAGCTCATGTTACTCAATTTCATAACCATCTGAAGAAAAGAAAGAAAGAAAGAAAGAAAATTTATTTTTTCCAAGCATACAAAAACAATACAAAAACAAAGTGACTTACGTACTATTGCTAAATGCTTATCTATTACAACAGCAAAAACAATCTCATGACGTCCCCTGCTTCCCAAACTAGTAGTAACTGTATCTTGGAAAGCAGGGTCTTCCCTTTAATATGCACTAAAGCTGCCGTGCTAGCAATAAAATGCAGCAAGGAACATGTGTATCCATGCGGCCTGCTGCATTCATCGCAGAAATGAAATAAAGTAGGTACTTATAATAACTTGCACGAAAGCATATTATATTATGTATGTGTATGTGTGAGTGTGTGTGTGTATTTGTATTGTGTAATGTCTGTGTGAATAGATCGACCGTAGCCCGCCAAGATCGGGTTGGCCAACACCAATTGCGGGTTGGCAAGCTTCACACACAATTGAGAACATCGTGGAGAACTATAAGAACGATGTAGGTATTTTATTACCGCACAAATGTATACATACCTATTATAACTCCGAAACCTAATTATAAAATAATTAAAACTTATAAATCATTGTAGGTATTAGTTTTTATATCACAGGTTAATAAGTTTGAATATCACAGGTTATCTCCGAAACACTAAAAAACTAAATACTCGTATTATATAAAAAAATGAGAATAATATGTAGAAAGTTTATTTATCTGCTATAATTATATTATATTGTTATCTAAAATTAACTGAATCTCAAACACATGGTTTGAACATTCTACCAACTCCCGGACTTCAATGTTGAATTATTGTAGAAAATGGAATATGACGGTTGTATGATTAAGATCGCAGGTTTAAAAGCAATAAGAAAAGGAAGAAAGGTACATTGACACGATTGTGTGGGCAATGTTTATCTTATATTGTGTCTCGTGGGAAGATTCAACTCTGTACTTAGAACATGTACATCATCACTTAATATAAATAATATATACCGCCACTTAATATAACCTTTATTTTCAGGATACACACATCGCAATCTAGCCCCAAAGTAATCGATAACTTGTGTTATGGGTACTAGATAACTGATAAATATACATACATACATACATAAATATAATATATTGAAAAACATCCTACAGACACTGGAAAACATTCATGCTCATCACAAACATTTACCAGTGGTGGGAATCGAACCCGCGACCTCCGACGCAGACTGCAGGTTCGCTACCTACCGCTACGCCATTCGGTCGTCATAAACACGTCATAAATTAGAAAATAATAATCAAATAATATACGACAGACTAGCATTTTCGTTTTTCTTTCTTCTTCATCCATGATTTTAATTAGGTATATGGATGACATATAATAATAATCAATTCTCATCCATTTTCAAAGAAAGTTTGAGAACCGCTAATTACGAGTGGATATTTCTTAATTGATTTTGAAAATTAAAACTTAAGTGTGTGACACACCTGCCAAAAGTACAGCGCCGAAAGTTCGGTGCAATACGCTCACAATGTTTTTTAAGTTACCTATCACACATCTACTGAATTGATGAAGCGTTCGATACCTTCCGCTGGGTGATTACTTCGGCTAGAACGCATTCAATGTATTTTGCATAGCTCAAACGATGCATCTCGCGACGTGTTACGGGATTGAAAGCCCGTCCGATTGTTCAGTGCATTTGGTGTGTCACGCCAACCGAATACTACGACCATTCGGCTGCTGAATTAATTATTAGCGGCATTTGTCGCCGTACTTTCACCCTGGTGTGTCTTTCACCCTGGTGTGTCTTTTCACTAAGGTAAAAAAATTGGTTGTCTGTAAAGTCGGTTTACGGACGATAGATTTACGTGATAACGTCATAATTGGCCTCTTTATCGTTTGTTTTATCGTGCCTCTCTATCGCTTGTTGCGCGCTCTCGCTTGCACGCACAGGCTCAGGTGGAACGTTACGCGGAACGTTACTATTTTTCATGTGTGTTGCTGGTGTTCATCAATTTATTAAACGTTATCACGTCAAAATAAGAAGTCAATTATCGATTTGGTTTTTAAACCAACAGATTTTTTCGTTTTTGTATAACAAACTTACCCAATAACACTTAGCATTTCTGAACCAAATAACAAACCAACATACTTAGGTACTAAGGCTCGGTTACTTAACTTGACTTTAACCGAAACGTTATAGTTAAATATGGCGGCATGAGTCTTACCTATGTCTTTCGAAGTAAGGGTCAGACCGCCATATTTAACTATAACGTTTCGGTTAAAGTCAAGTCAAGCAACCGAGCCAGAGTAGGTATTTCAGTATCAAACGACCCTACCCTAACGTTCTACGAAACTCACGGCGAAGGTCGATCTCTGAACAGAAATTGAGTAATTTCCTCTGGTGTCAAAAACGAGGCTATATCACCTTCGTGCAGTGTAACGGAAGCTTGAAACATTCATTTCGTTACTTTTACTTTTTTCATCAATCTCTAAAGGTATTGTTATTCTAGAGAAAACGATGAAAATTATGTAATAGAGTTGAATTTACGTCTACTACCTGCCTGGTGCAGTGGCGCGTGTCCGATTCGAGTGGGAGGTCGCGAGTTCGATTCGCTACAGATCAAGTTAGAATTTCATAATTATTTCGAAATTAGCGTTACGTCACGACGCATAGAAATGGAACAAAATTCAAAAAATGTAAGCGATTTGACGTTCAGTGACACTCAGGTGAGCGTCACCAATGTGGTCACCAAGTGTTAAAATATAATAACCTGTCAAGTGCGAGTCGGACTCGTGCACTGAGGGTTCCGTACTACAACCGGAGGAATAAAACCATAAAAACCACTTTTCTTATCGAACCGCAAAACTAACTTTGTTTTTAGAGGTTTTATTGTAAATGTCAAAAAACTACTTATTAGATCTCGTTCAAACCAATTTTCGGTGTAAGTTTGCATGGTAATGTACATCATATATTTTTTTTAGTTTTATCATACTCTTATTTTAGAAGTTACAGGGGGGGGGACACACATTTTACCACTTTGGAAGTGTCTCTCGCGCAAGCTATTCATTTTAGAAAAAAATGATATTAGAAACCAGTATCATTTTTGAAGACCTATCCATAGATACCCCACACATAAGGGTTTGATGAAAAAAAAATTTTTGAGTTTCAGTTCTAAGTATGGGGCACCCCCAAAATTTATTACTTTTTTTAAAATTTTGTGTGAAAACGTTAATGCGGTTCACAGAATACATCTACTTACCAAGTTTCAACCGTATAACTCTTATAGTTTCGGAAAAAAGTGGCTGTGACATACGGACGGACAGACGGACAGACGGACATGACGAATTTATAAGGGTTCCGTTTTTTGCCATTCGGCTACGGAACCCTAAAAAAGGTGTCAAGTGTAAAATAGTTCGCATACGTTTTTTTTGAATTTTGTTCCATTTCTATACGTCGCGATATAACGCTATTCGTCACTTAGTTCAGGCAGCAGGTCTGGTCTGGTGGGAGGCTCCAGTCGAGGATAGTTACCACCCTATCAGCTAAGACGCACCGCCAAGCTTAAACTATACGGCACGATGCTGCGTAGAAAACTTTTAGGGATGAGTATAATTACCCCTTCCATAAGTTAGTACGATAACATCTTCGGCTGCATCATCGCTTACCATCAGGTGAGATGACAGTTGTACACGTAGAATATAAAAAATCTATGTGGAAAGGCTTTAGATTTGATATACCGTTGTTACCGTTACAAAAGGGATAAAAGACTTTTGGATGCGCTAAAACAGAATAGCTACTAATGTCTTCTTAACTTGAAAACCTGCAAATATTTAACCCGTCATCTTAACCTAACATAATATTATACTCGTATGTTTACTGGAGAACACTGAAACTTCACACAGGCATTTCCTTGTATCTACAGGAGCATCCCAACAACCTCATAACATGTCAAAGCGCCCTAAAGCGCCCTATCACATGGGCTACTTTTTCCAATGCACTGTTTTGAAAGCATCAAAGACATGTCGCCCTTTCAGACGCGGAGACCTGAAAGAAACGGGTTCGTTATAATTTTCTTTTCAATCGTCCACACCTGAGATTCATTCCCGTTGTGCCATGCGAAAACGAACTCTATACTCTGTGACAAAGAGCTAATTTTTATTTGTTTTGATATTTTTTTTCACCCCAGTTTCCATGTCCCGATTATAGAGACAGGGACCTTTCGAAGTTTCGAGAATCGAGATCTAACGTACTACAAATACTGTAAACGTGAATAAATCTATCGGAATAATGTTTTGTTTTCTTTAACATCTGGCTTTTATAAGTAACTAGCTGACCCAGCAAACGTTGTTTTGCCTTATAAATTAGTTCCCACTTGGGGGTATGAAAAATAGTTCTTAGACGAAATTACCGAATAAACACCGAGTTTCATAAAGATTGGTAAAACCGTTTCAGATGAGTTTTGTAAGGAACACTATGATATTATGAGTGATTTATTAGAAAAAAAGGTCAAATTATTAGATACAATTGTAATATTACTAACCTACTTCAAGAAGAGGGAGGTTATGTTATTAATATGGTCGATTTCTTGGTCCTGTTGTTTTGTAGGTTTATACCTTTTTTGTGATGAGAAGGGAAAAAGAATATCATCATTTTTTGTTACTTAGGTAGGTATATAAGCGAAGTTAAAATATAGAAAACGAAGCAATACCTACTGCCTTACCTAATCAAAATTTCACAGTTCCGCGTCTCAGAAAATGAGTTAACGAGCTTGCTTATAAATATTTTACACAAATCGCATAATAGACCCAATCTGCATGTAACAGCTCCCCTAAATCATAATTATTTCATAATTAATGGCACCGCCTTACGAATGAATGATAAATGATAATGATGATTAATGATCTTGAGTGCGGAGGAAGGGTTGCTTTTGATGTACCTGCTTCTTATTATTGTATTCATTCCGGAAACGCGTGATGGCAGTTCCTTTTGGAGACGGGTCATTGGTATTTTAAAGCTTTTTTATGACCTCCTGGTACAGCTTATGTGAAATTCAAAAACCTAGAGCCATTTGACAACCTTTATTTTACTAAAAAAATTGTTGTCTGTAAAGTCGGTTTACGGACGATAGATTTATTTGGCCTCTCTATCGTTTGTTTTATCGTGCCTCTCTATCGCTTGTTGCGCGCTCTCGCTTGCACGCACAGGCTCAGGTGGAACGTTACGCGGAACGTTACTATTTTTCATGTGCGTTGCTGGTGTTCATCACTTTATTAAACGTTATCACGTCAAAAAAGAATAAGGGTATATTCTAATTTATTCTGATTTAGAAATCTCTGTCAGTCTCCGAGTATCTTTTTTTAATAGAAAATGCCGTTAGGTTAGGTTAGGGGAAACAAAAGGGTTATGTGGGGCTTGCATCCACTACTAAAACTGTCTGTTTCCAATAATTATGATATGTGTTTAGATACCGAATAAAATTTTCTTACTTTCTTTCTACCAATTTTTACGCCAAAAATGTAGAGACGCCGATCATTATGATGGTTCATGGTTCTATTCTGGGTAAAAAAGTAACAAATACTTATGATATTAAATAGCTCTTGGCACAATTTGCTGCCCACTCAACATTGCCTGCTTACAGTTAAGGTAACATACGGCCATTACTATACGAATTAATGATATTATTATCAGGATAATATCAGCCAATATTCATTAAGTTAACGGTTATTCAGCCAATGGGCTACAAACGAGTAAACGGTAATGGTAACAGCGGGGCTAGACAAAGTAACAGTCGTTTAGCGTTAACGACAGTAGATAAAAAAGTAGGGACAAACCACGTGACTATAGAAAAACCACGTGACCGAATAGAGGAAAACACGCTTGTTTTGAAAATCGACTACGACAATTTGAACGCTCCCTGGCGTTCTCGCAGACGTTGTAGATAACCTTTAGCGTACTTCGCATGACAATTGACAGCCGACAGTGAACAATGTTAAGTATAGGGTAGATTCTGCTTTCATTTGTTTTCATTCGGTCACGTGGTTTTTCTACAGTCACGTGGTTTGTCCCTACATTTTTATCTACTGTCGTGAACTCTAAACGACTGTTACTTTGTTTAGCCCCGCAGAGTAGGACGCTATGCCAGTAACAATTTCCAAAGATTGCCGGATACTCAGCTTCAATATAGCTTGAATGGTACGTACATCTAGATTGCGTGCTATAGCTACCTTTGGTCTAAATAAGGATAGTTTAAATGGTACAGGTATGTTGCATTCCATACCTTTGGTCCAAATTATAGATGTGTTTATAGCTAGCGCATTTGGTCCAAATCAGCCATAGGTAGCTTGAATGATACGGTGCAGCTTAGTTTCATGCCATGGGTACCTCTAGGAGGCAACTGCGTAAAAAACGTATTCATCGCTATCGTTATCGTAAGCAAATTCTGCCCACTGATTGGCCGAATCTGTTGTTTACATTTTTTCAAGCCATAGTGGCAGAAATTGTTTAAAATTACAATCACAATGAATATGTTTTTCTTGCATTATCTCATAAGGCTGGTTCAATTTGGTAGAACTTTTACTGGTTAGTTACTCTACTGTGAAGCAATGTATTACTGTTTCAGTTTGAAGAACACTGTACGCTACGAGTAAGATGTGATGATTGAAGACGATGAGTGCAGTGCAGTGTGTTGTTGATGTTGCTATGCAAAATTTTGGGACGCACGGCATCGTCAATGACATGCGTATCACTTTACATCAGATAAACGTCTTACTCTGAAAAGTAGGAGGTAATCCGAAATTCAATTTCGCGACCACGAGTGTCCAATGAGCTAGCTACCTATATGCCTACAGTTAAACTTATACTACAGTACCTATGTATATCTTACCTATTTAAGAGCATCGTAACTGAGCATTGTCACGAATTCCGTAATGAAATTACTGGCCGGGCCCTAAATACTATAAACGTCGACAATAGGTTAGTAATGCGTCGTCAGTAACAATCAGCAATGATCCGATGATTGCGCCATACAAAGCAATTGCTACAGCTAATACGCTTCGTCTGATTGAACGCCCGTGTTGTATGCGTACCTGTAATTGGAGACTGCAGTCATGATGACGTGTGACGTCACACGCTGGGACTAAGGGTGAAGCCCCACCGTAGTCGTTACGCAGCGTTGCGTAGTCGCAGCGCGTCGTCGCTGCGGCATCGGGCTTTGAGCTTGGAGACCGAATCCAGAAATTCCGTAACGGAAATAACCTAACACTTTTTAGTTTTGCCATCTATCGATGAATAGCAGAACTTTTAATGACTTTTTGAAATATAGCGACTGTCTCTTTAGTTCAGCAACTCGTCTATAGGTGGCATTGGTCGTATATAATTGAATTAGTTAATAAAAACAGCTATGCAATAGCTTTAACGCGGCAGTCTCCGAGTGCCACACCGCACACGTCTTTTTTTTTATGACATTCCCCATTAGACCGTTGCATCGTTCGTTGAGACATTTCAACGGACCGACGGACGAGATATGAAGCAGGAGGGAAGGTGATGCGCTGCATTGTCAGAGCTCCGCTTCGACGACGGATAGTAATCCACTGCTAGGCTTTACTGAAACGCACCTGCGACGGCGTGCAAACCCTCTTGCGTTGTGTGGCATACAATGCGTTGTACAGTTGCGAGAACGCAACGCAACGCAACACACTAATGAGGCCTCGTCCTTATCTTAATAACATAGCATATTTAAGTGATGCATCGTCGTACGCGACGTTTCGACGAATCGACGGATGAGAGAAAAATCGGCGGGAAGGTGATGCGCTGCTCTGTCGGAACTCCGTTGCGACGGCAGACAGTGTTCCATTGCTCCGATCCATTGTGGAGACTGACTGAGGTCCGTGCGTCGTCCTCCGCTGCAAAGTCGCGCATCGTCGAAACGCAGCTGTGGTATACAGTGCGTTGATCCACTGTGACGACGTAGTGCAACACTCTAATGAGGCATCCCCCTCACACAGACATGCGCAGACTCTGCAATGAGGCGGCGGAAACGCCGATGCACATGATCTGTTCCTGCCCAGCACTAATGCACAAGCGCAGCAATCTTCAGGGGAAATTCATACTTACCCCAATTGATGCTAAGCTTCTTTCAGCCAAGAAGTTGCTGCTGTTCCTGGCGGCAACAAACATTGGCTGGGAACTGTAGATGGCGGCGTCACAATAGATCGGGGACGGTCAACGTGACACCAGGGACCATGGAGACCTGAAGCTGCGATCAGGAAGAAGAAGAAAAAAGGCATCACCCTAACAACGCAACGATCACATTCGCGATACCTAAAGCTCGTGACGTAGGAGATAAGTTTCAACTGGACACTTGAAACCTAAAGTCTTGACAGAATACAGCTATGGCTGTGCGTCGCCACCTGTAACTTCATACTGATCCTAGGCAGAATTATTCTCTTTCTCGAAATAGTCCTATTGACGGCTGTGGTGGTCTGTGATAGACTCTGGTGGCTACCATGTCCATCGCACTCCAACGTGGCAATGCTGCCAGTCTGATGGACATCTTAGAGAATAGAAGCCAATAGCCAACAGGTGTGGTAATTTAGAATCTATATTATTAATGGCATTATTTTTTTTATTTTTTTTATCATATAATATTAATAATAATATATTTATTAATAATTAAAAAATAATATTTAAAAAATATTTTTTAATTATTAATTTCAAGTCAAGATTGAAAATGAACTGATAACTTTAAGTCCTTTGCACTAATACATTTTCAAAATACGAATACCTACATTTCTCCGTAATTACCAAGAAAATCTTATTTAGCCCTCGTTCATCCAAGCATTACATTTTGCTTTGAATGAAGATATTTCTTTGCCAGTTTGCGACTACTAGCAAGCAAATAACTGTCAAAGGGGATATCTATTAAAACATCAACGATAAGTGAATTTTCTCGTGAGATAGCCGCCTTTCAGAAACTTGAGAACAAGATTCGTCCAACTCAAACTGAACAGCACAATTAGTGAAGTTTTCCCACGGCTAGCGTACTGAGCTCATGGTAAACTTTGCGATAGATACAATTATCCAGTTTATTGATTACTGATCATGTCGTTTCGTTTCTGAAGTCTACTGTTATATACCTCCTTGCTAGTCTCCTATACCTGTAGCAAAAAAGCTGCCCGCAGGACAATAAAGTGGGTAAATAGGACCGCACCTGTTCCCCGACTGCCGTTAAGCCCATAAGTGCGATAGAGATTGCAACAGGCGTTCTGTTTTCCCCTTTATATTGCTCCATGGACAGCGACTATTTAAGGCCTTAGACGGTTGTTATTTTTGTCGTCCTTAAAAGGGAGCTTTTACAAATATATTGGTGGGTGCGACAGGCAGCATTGCGGGAAAAATGATAGAAAAACGGCAACAGCCGGATTCCCAAGTTATAGGCAAATAAAACAAGTTTTACGTCTTAATAAAATATTTATGTCAGGAAATGTGCATTGAAAATGAAGTAACTTTTTGAATGTAAAATTAAATTCCGGACATGTACTTAAACCAAATTCCTAGTGGGTGTTTTTTTTCCTAGAAGATTTTGGTTTTGATTCATAAGAAAATTTGATACCACCTTTGGTCATTCTTCTTTGAAAGTAATTGCAGCCACTAAATAACCGTTTAGCCCGTTAGAAAATTGAGAAATGCACATTTGTTCATGAACCACACCCTTTTTTTTTTTTATCGACAGGAAATGCCTAACGCATACCCCTCCGTCAGGGGAAACGGAGGGGTTATGTGGGGCTTGCACCCACTAAAACCTGTCCCTTGCCACGACGGACCTCGTTGGCGGGAGTACGGGATTCACTTGCGTATTCACCGCGCTCCCGCCAGGCCCCGACCCGCCACCTGAGCGGCAGGTCTCGTCGCTGCTGCCGGCACGCTGAGCCGCCGGCTCCTCCTGGGAGACGCGCCCTGAACAGGGCGCGCCACCTCCTCGGCATGAACCACACCCTATATAAACCAAAGTCTTAAGATATATATATTTATTTATTTAGGTAAAATTACCTTATTACAGATGATAGATCGTAGAATATTTAAATATCTCGTAGATTTAAGTTCTCATTTTCAATCGAAATATCATTTGAGTTGATGGTAATGGTAAATAATATTGGAGACATCTCATTTTCGTTAAAAGGACTGATATAATTTAAACGATCATTTTGTATTTCGGCTGATTCCCGTCGGATAGATGTCTGGTAGGCGGGATTAATTCCACGTTCATCTCTGATTGCTTTCGACGAAATCCTATTTTGTACGCGAATATTATTTTTTTCCATATTTTCCAATAAAATGGAAATTTATTGTTAAAACATTTCGGAATACTTTGGAGTGCCTGTTTATTATACTTTAAGGAAAGTTATTAGGTCTCATTTCTATAAAAACAGTCTAAGGCGCTCTGCCCACTGCACCGCGCCCCGTCGCGTAGCGCGGGATGGCAGATTTTACTTTGTATGAAAGTATGTCAATTTGTATAGAAATCACGCCTAGCACAACACACTGGTGACGCGAAACCGCGCGGGAAGGCGGCCGCTCGCAGTTTCTGCCAATCTGCGCGGGAGCGCGGGGCGTGCCGCGGGGTATGACACACCGGCTCCGCAGTCCCGGGCGTGATTTGATACTGTCCAAAATCTTCTATGGACGCAGTGTCTTTTAATTCTTGTATACAAAATCCTTAAAATGACAATATAACTGCAACATCTTGAAATTGAATAAATTCGTCCATTCTCCACGTCGATCGACAACACAGTGAACATACGAGTTTATTTAGCGCGAGGCCGTCGCAATCAGCATCACCGCGCGGGGGAGCAGATTACACCGCTAAGTAAGGCAGATCTGCGCCTCCGTCACCGCGCGCGTTATCTGTCGCTCCGCGCACCGCGGCGGGACGCGTCTCCAGTGGGCAGAGCGCCTTAGACTTATTGATGTTTATGATAATTTGTTACTATTTATTATACCAAAGGTATATTAATTTAATAATTGTGTATTTCTTCTTCTTTAGTCTCTGGGAGATATACCTAGATGTCACTCCAAAAATCTTGAACATACAAAATGCCCCAATGTAGGTACATTCCAGGCAAAGTTTTTTTTACATTGACTGCGATCTCACCTGATGGTAAGTGACGATGCAGTTGAAGATGGTAGGTAGGTACTTGGAAGGGGGAACTATGTCTCTAAAGTATCCTACGTAATAAATATCCTAGGATACTTTAGAGTCAACATTTTTCTTTTTTATGGATACTATAGAGTGGAATAGTAGTAATTTAAAATTCTAAATTTAATTTTCCTCTGACTCCTACAGTGTCCAAGAAGATGTAGAAGTATAGAACCCTTTTCAGAGCTAAATATTCCAAGGTTTCAGTCAATAAGTAATAACTTCATACCGTGAAATACAAGTTACCTTTTGAAGACTGGAAGTTCCGTCAATTAGGGCCCGAGGAGAGTCAATCTTGAATAATTGAAAGGTATCCGATTTATTATTGAAATCTTGCCCGAAATTGGTTAGTAATTTGATAAATTCGAAAGAGAATTTTGTTTGCGTAAGCAGAAACTCGCGCCGGCGAAGTTTGCGATTTAACGGAATCGGCGAATTCAAACCCAATTTGTTGATTTTATTTAATTCGAAAGCGTGTTGATGTTTGGCTGCTAATAAGGATTTAATAGAATAATTCGTCAATACAAAATTAAGTACCTTTATGAAGTATATTTTTTTAGAATTATTATACAGGGTTATTTTAAAAATACCAAATCTCTCTCGACCTGTAGTTGTTTACATTAAAAGTAACAACTTTTGTTCTACGACTTTTCAAAATTCAGTATTAATTTATTTCATACAAAAAATGTTATTTCTGTAAAGTGACATTACGCTGTTGCGGTTTCGCGCCGCGACTTCGCGCACCGGCCGCCGCGTCGCGCGCCGCGCCCTTTTTACATTACAGAGTAAGCGCAAGTGGAGCATCTCTGTAAAACATTGAATATTTGATATTTCTCTAAATATCGAGTTTAAAAAAAAGTCGTAGAACAAAAGTTGTTAGTTTTAATGTAAACAACTACAGGCCAAGAGAGATTTGGTATTTTTAAAATAACCCTGTATAGGATAAATCACGTGATATACCTAACTATCGAACAGATAATAGTAATTGTTATTCTCATTCAATTTTTAGGTTTCGAAGCGTTAGCGATGGTAGGCATAAAGAACGATTCGATAATAATTATAATATAAAACGGTGTTTTTCAGGGCATTTTACTTAACTGATTGAATAGATCGTATTATCTGTCAAAACCTATGTTGAATTTTCAATAATTAATTAATTTTTTCAATATTTTTTTTTATTTGAGATACCGCTGTACAATCAGAGGCCTTAGGAACATTATATCTTATCTACAATTACCATAGAAACCTGTCGCTCGGCCATTCCATTCTATATGGAACAAAATTCGATAAAAATGTATTATGTCAATAACATGACTTATCGATTACAGCTGTCATTATTCTCATACACTTTTTGCTGAGGCATCTGTTATTTATCGCAATAATATAAAAAAAATAATTGAATATTTTTGAAAACACCTTTAAGGTAAACGCTTCCTATCTATAGATTTTAGCATGAAGTTACTTGCTAACTAAGATAATTACGAGTATCATCTTAACGTCACGTCGCGTCAGCTTCTGACGAGGGTACCTTATCATTCGTTGATCCGACAAAGCGTTTACTGTTTACCTCAAAGAGCAACACTCCGAGGAGTAGACACATGAAGAGTTCATTCACACATAATGCTCAATTTTAGGCATGTAATTTAAATATAATAATTATATGTACCTAATTTATATTGTCGATATCAAAAATGCTTGTAACAAATATCTTTTGGTATGGAGCAAAACATGGAAGAATTCCTAACCATTATAAAGGCGAGTATTTTAGTCATCATATTTTAATAGCAATAATATAATCAATGTAGGTTGCTTTCAAATATTTATACACAGGCCCATTAGGTTTGAAAACGTAGATAACGTAAGAAAACGTAGATATGCAAAAAATATACATTTTGGTGCTAGAACTCCTCTTTATACGACGATCATATTCCTAGGATAATTTTCAATTTTTTAATTAATAAATAATGAAATAAGCACGTATATGAAATGAAGACAATAATGTAGTGGATTATGATCCGTTAAAAAAACAGAATAATTTCACGTAATCGTAAGTGATATTAATATTATAATTATTATTCTACTGGACCGAATGGCCTGATATATTTCCTAGAGTGAAAAATCGCGTAACCCTTCTTTCTCTACTCAGGTGTATGCTGAGACAAATGAAATAATAAATTGTGTTTTCAAAGCATTCCTCCCACAACTCTTGAACGCAGGAGAGGGGAAATTAAAATCGCAGCTATTTAATCAAAGTCTTTTGTTCTCGTAGAGTGTTCGGGGTCTGTGTGACCCCCTGGGCTCCCTGGACCCGCTTTAATTAGTTATGCTATCCAATCGACAGGCAGTCGACAGCTCGATTAATATTTAGGCTCTGACGTAGCAGTGTGGTAGATTGCGTGAAATGTAGACTAGATACTGGATTCGATTTCAGCATGAAACGTCTTTACGATTTGTGACGTCATCAGGACTCCAATAGGTATTATTGTTTGTTATGCTTATTCTTAGTCATACAACTTATCAATTGTCCATTTCTAGACGTCATAGAAATCTGTCGATGAAATTTTTTTACTTCGATCCATTTCAACAATTGCAGATTAAGTTATAATCATAATCACACCAATATCATAAAGGCGAAAGTTTGTGGGTGTGTAAGTGTGTGTATGTGTGTTACTCTTGTACGTTGCAACTCCTCAACCGATTTGGCTGAAATTTAGATTGGTGATACATTATACTCTGGATTCAATTATAGACTACTTTTAATCCCGTAAAATCCTTGGTTTCCACGGGAATTGTGAAAAACCGAAATTCACACGGTTTAGTCATTATTATGGTTAAGTTTAGAGCAGCTGTGCCTGTGTTGATAGTAGCTCTGTTCAGTCTATCAGTCAGCTTTCTCTTTCATACAGTCCAGCTAAATAGGTTATCTAAATATTTTTTAGAAGCATTAACTTACTAAATAAGGACACCGGGTGTAATACAAAATTCACGAAAAAAGTGTCCCGAGAAAACCTATATATAAACGAGGGTATGTGTATTTTTATAAACAAACTAAAACATTGTAAACCATTATTTTACTTGCAACAAGCTATAGTGCGATTGTCTCCTTTTTCGCGTTTTATCCCTCTTTCGGTTCGGACATCTTTTTAGCGCTGACCCGCCATCCTTAGTATTATATATCTATGTTTAGAAGCCATTAGGGAGTAAAAAATTAACACTTACCGCTAAAATTTAGTATAGGGAACTACTAGGTAATTGTGCTCTTTCCCTGATCTGTGGTAATTGTGGATGATATCATGAATTTTTTTATCCTAAGTTGTTAACCGTGTATTTGGTAGGATGTATATGAAAGGGTTTTCGGTAAAAGTATTCGAAGTGCAGGTCACGTTGGATCCCCGTTTCAATGGGGCCAATTAGGGGCCTCGGGGGCACTGAGGGGACTCTGTTTGTTCCGTTTGAAGGCGGCCTAATGAGATACATTATGCACTACTGCCAACTGACTTTGATACTACATCCTTGTTTTATAAGTGGCTAAATGTCTTCTATGAATTACGTGATCGCATACGTCAATCCCATATTTTTTTTCGATTGTACACTTTATTGAATAAATGTCAACTTTAATTTCGATTCGGTTTCGCCATACAAAAAGGCTTCACACCATACGCGCGACCAAAAGACATCCAATTCCATCCACAGACGCGTATGAAGGGGTTAGATTCTTCGTTCTTGATACGCACTGCAAAGACCTGGAATACCCTACCAGCCACTGTCTTTTCTGCCACTTACAACCCGGGTGCCTTCAAATCAAGAGTGAATAGGCATCTCCTAGGCAAGCGCGTTCCACTTAGACTGTATCATCACTTTCCATCAGGTGTGATCACAGTCAAGCCTACTGCTTGACTGTGATCACACCTGATGGAAAGTGTTTATAAAAAAAAATACAATCTATTGCGGGAATTCTATATATTTTCAAAATCCTATATAGTTAATCCTATATCTTAATATATATAAATCTCGTGTCACGATGTTTGTCCGCGATGGACTCCTAAACTACTGAACCGATTATAATAAAATTCGCACACCATGTGCAGTTCGATCCAACTTGAGAGATAGGATAGTTTAAATCTCAAATTATAGTCGCAATTTTAATTTATTAATATAACAAAAACTTTAGCCACAGCAACGCGTGGCCGGGTCAGCTAGTAGTTTAAAAAACACACTAACCAAACAAACTAGTTTAAAAAATACAATCTATTGCGGGAAGTCACCGAAAATTGACTCTATCGAATTTTTAGCACTATAGTTTGTACCACAGAAAACAAAATATAAAGTCATTCCTTGCTCTGTGGTTTGTACTAATACCAGAGATAACTAAGTACTATGACGTAGCCATTCACTTAAAAAAAATTTTTTAATTCCACCGTCACCTTTCTACCGTAGAACGGCAAGGCATCGGAAAGGCTTGCACCTCTACATAGTTGACGTACCAAAGACGCGTATGAAGCGGTTTGATTCCTCGTTCTTGATACGCACTGCAATGACGAATACCCTACCAGGCACTATCTTTCCTGCCACTTATAACTCGGGCGCCTTCAAATCAAGAGTGAATAGGCATCTCCTAGGCAAGCGCGTTCCACTTAGACTGTATCATCACTTTTCATCAGGTGTAATCACAGTCAAGCGCTGGCCTATATAGTTAAAAAAAAATACAATCTTTTGCGGGAAGTTACCGAAAATGTTTGAATCTATCGAATTCTTAGCACTACTGTAGTTTGTACTAATACCAGAGATAACAAATATGACGTAGCCATTCACTTTAAAAAAAAATTTGATTCCAACGTCACCTTTCTGCCATAGAACGGCAAGGCAACGAAAAGGCTTGCACCCCTACATAGTTGACGTACCAAAGACACGTACGAAGCGGTTTGATTCCTCGTTCCTGATACGCACTGCAAAGGTCGGGAATACTCGCCCTAACATCAAGAGCGAATTGGCATCTCCTAGGCAAGCACGTTCACCTGAGACTCTATCATCACTTTTCACCAGCTGTGATCGCAGACAAGCGCTAGCCTATAGGTACATATAGTTAAAAATGTTTTCAAAATTAACCCCAATCCCTAAGAGTAAAATAGGGTCATGCGAGTAAAGCCACGGGCGGCCCCGGGTAACAGATAAAACTCAGTTAATAAATAGCCAGAGATAGCTGTAATTGAATTTAGTTTGGAATTTCGCTCAGTTGATCCGGATCAGCTATCAATTAACTGGATAGCGGGAATGCTTTGATTTACCTACATTAAACTAGCGCGCCGGATAACAATAACGTTTGTGTTTTTAATTAAGACTGTGTTAATTATTTTTAATTTTTATTTAAATCACCGTTTTACGAGACGAAATTAAAATGCCTTTTTTACCCATCTAAAGGTGAAGGAAAATTACGTTCAAGTACATATGGATGGTTTATTTAATTAAAAGACTAAATATAATGATTGGTCAGTATTATTTACATAAACCAAGTTTGTAGGTACTTGACTGCGTTCGTAAATCGTAAATAATGGTAAGTAACGATGCAGCCGAAGATCGTTCTCAGTTGATACCACCAGTCCATCCAAACGACCTGAGCCAATTTAGAAATTATGTACAGATTATAAAATTCTACCCTATAGCTCGCGATGGGAATCGAACCCGCGAGCTCGCATTTTAAATCCGAGCGCGCCAACTGACCTATCCCAGTTCGACAAAAGGAAGCGAGTATCTCCAGTTCGATCTAGACCTTAGATGTTTCAGCTATTTGGTAAATAGGCACCTAAGGCCAACTTGCGCCAACCCGGGTTAGTGTCTCACTCAGAGTTAAGGGGATTTATTGAATTTATTTTTATCTTTCTCACTCACACGGATACGTTGGTAGGTGCGACATCCAGCGTCGCGGAAGAATGTAACAGAAAAACGAACTTTTACCTAATTACTCAAAAACTAAGCTAGTTCTCAAAAATCTGTTTCTAAGCGTTTTTGGATATTATTATTACCAACACTTTAAAATAAAAATTACAATTAGCCATTGTAGTGTCCGATAAAGCTAGAAAAACTGAGATTTTGGAGCAACTTTTGGGAGAACTTTCTATCGAGAAAATTTTATCCAATCGTGTTTGTGCTTCTAAGCGATTTTAAATACATGACGTGTAAATTTGAAAGTAATTGTCTTTATAGTTTTTGAATAAAACTTCATTCATAATCGCTTAACAAAATCGCTTAAACAGCTTCTACACCGTTAACACAAATTATGGACAGGGCGGACGGCGAGAAAAAATTTCGCCAGTTTATCGGTGCCAATAATACCAACAGTACATATAAGGCCACGCTGTAGTTCGCTCAGCAGCTCACCTGTAGAATTTTGACAGATGTCGCTACTGTTTGCTTATACGAAAAAGGTTTACGTAAATTGTTCGGATGCCCATCAGAGGTTAACACGCTAATCCGGACGAATTTGTCATAAATATTGAATGAGAGACGTTGACCCTGGTTTAAAAATGTAAATATTTAACACGCCGTTTCGCGAGTATTTAGGATATCTATTGGTACTTTTTGCCTGGTTTTGGTACAGTCTGCCTCAACAAGCGCAAGCGTAAGCGTCACTGGCAACACCGATAAGTCAACAAATTAGTATTCCCCCGACGGATATCGTCAGAAGATTCGGGAATCCAATTTTAAACTCTTACATAAACACATCCCCCACGGCCGATGGATGAATTAGACGCAGCGTTTGCACATTTTCCTGAAGTATGCTCAATGTTTTAGACTGGAGGAAAAATGTAGATCGAAGTAAAAATTAAACAAAGAACTTATTGCTGAGTGTTTAACCCGTTCGCTATCTTGTAAAGTTTTTATGTGCAAAATAATGCAATATTGCTTGAATCTTGAAGCACATATTTGTTCCTATAGATCTAATAGTGATGAGTTGATGTGTTGTTGATGTGAAAATCAATTCTTAGTGACTTATTTCAAATAATCAATAATCAATAATCAATAATCAATAATCAATTTATTTGTAAATTTCTTTACACGTCATTACTTCGTAGCGTTATTAAAATATACGCCTCTAAATTTAAATAATTTCAATTAGTTATAAGTATTTATAATCAATAGGTATATATAAACACATTATTATAACAATTATAACAATGATAATAATTATATTACCTTACAATCTAAAAATTCCTTATAGGTATAAAAAGACTTCTCGACAAGCCAACTCTTTAATTTATTTTTAAAACCAGACTCACTTGAAGCATCCCTTACCAATGGAGGTATTCGGTTGTATACCTCAGCACCCATACCTTTAACAGATTTTGAGGTTTTCTTTAGTCTTCCGCGTTTTGCCAATATCCTGTCAGGGTATCGCAATTTACCCCCCGCGTCACCTCTTTTCTCATACTCATTTTTATTGTTATATACGTACAAAGCTGTACTATAAATCAGCAGGCTCGGTAAGGTTAAGATTCCTAGTTTCGTAAAATAGGGCCGAGCTGAGGTGTCTTGGGGTATTTTTGCTAATATCCTGACAGCGCGCTTCTGAAGCCTAAATGCTCGTTCCCACTCCGCGCCGCGGCCCCACAGTTCAATCCCGTATTGCAACGAACTCTGTATTGAAGCAAAGTAGCATGCTCGGGCTGCCTCTACGGATAAGGTAGATGCGACTCGTTTTAAAGCGAAGCAAGCTGTGGACAATTTGCCGCACAATTTATCAATGTGTGAATCCCATTTTAGGCATTGATCTACCTGAAATCCAAGAAATGAAGTATTTGCAACTTGCTCAATCCGTTCATTATTTAATACGATGGTTAAGGGACGGCACTTACGGCCTGTCAAGTTAAATCGCATGAATTGTGTCTTCTTGATATTTAGAGCGAGACCGTTAGCCTGAAACCAATGTAGACATTGATGAGTTTTGATGTTCAACTCCGTTTCTAGCTCATCTACTGACGATGCTGTAATTATCATGGCCACATCATCAGCGTACATGAAAACATCGGCATCGCTCATGAAGCGAGGAAGGTCGTTCATGAGAATTGTAAAAGCAAGGTTCGATAGGGACGATCCTTGCGGGACACCGTTGTGACTAGTTAGTTCGTCTGATTTAAGAGATCCGGCTTGTCCTACTACTCTCTGGTTCCTTTCTCTCATGAAATCAGCTAACAAATGTAGCGCAGGACCGTCTATCCCATAATGCTGAAATTTCATTTTAAGGATACTATGGTCCGCGACATCGAAGGCTTTCGAGAGGTCACAGAACAGAACTGCAACTTCCTTTTTATGTTCGAGCGCATCTAAGACTTTCTGTATTACTTCTCGCACCATTCCAGTCGTGGAACGTCCCGAACGATAGGCGTACTGTCGATCTGATAGAGCGTTGGTGGCTTGTAAAAACTGTGTCAATCGGGTAGTGAGGCCGTTTTCGAAAATTTTTGCTACCGCCGGGATAATAGCTATCGGGCGATAGCACAACGGGTCTCGTTTACTGCCCTTGCCCTTGTACAACGGGCACACCTTCACTTCTTTCAGTGGCTTTGGATATGCTCCTTCCACAATGCACTTGTTAAAAAGTATTTCTAGTGGCTGGCTTATAGTACCACTTATAGATGTTAATAAATTCGTAGATATGTCGTAAATGTCTTTTGTAGGTTTCTTTGCTACGTCCTTTGTTATAATTTTTAATATTTCTACCGCTGTGAAGGAACGAAATCGGAGGGAACGATCGGATTTCACGCGGGCGTCTTTTAAAAATTTATTCGATACTTCGACATTGGGTAAGGGTGCTCCGCATGTCGTGGCGGCGTTGACGAATTGACTATTTAGGTGATTAACTAGGTCCAAGTCAGACTTAAAGTCTTCTCCGTCTTAATAATAATAATAAGCTTAATAATAATTAATAAGCTTTTCTTATAGGCTTAGGAAACTTTGTAAACGTTTTGGTCCAACTGTTTGTTTAGCACAGTTACTCGAAGGTTTTTTTGTTAATCACGTATGCTTTATTCACACAATCTCGTCTCGTCCACCGTTGACAGGATAACCAGTGACAAGTCAAAATTTCTTAATTAAGGGTTTTCATACTGTCCTAAGCCTTTTCTCCTAGTCTAAGACTGTAATGCGTAGGCAAATATAATTACTATAGACCGGCGTGAGATGTCGCCCCACGATGAGTTGTTTCATTAGATTGAGGCAACTTAATTTCCGGAGACGCGACTTGGTTTTGAATTTTTGGTTTTTTAAAAATCTCACCGCAAGTTTGGCCTTTTTTAAGATAAAAGAATATGTATTAATTTATTGTGCCGATAATATTTCTCAATTGTCTCAGTTCCAGAAGAACCGAGAACCGATTCAGTAGTTTTATTTTGAACAAAAATAGTAATAATAATAGCATGGGTTTGCAGCATCGATATGATATGACACGAGGATATGGTCACTAAACCATCTTCATACAAGAAAATAGTAGAGCCGTCAGTCAAAATATGGCGGAAACAGCCTCCATGGAAACGTGCGTGCAGACTATTGACAAGGTAGTGGATCTGTGGCGGGAACAGCGTTCTGTAGACAATACCGCTGTCGGCTTATACTACTGACGGTATCGATGCCAAAACAAACATCTTCAGCACCGCGGTCCGCCGCGTCCAGGGTATAGATCTATTGCAGACAAAAACTATTAAAAGCCTCGCACATAGGGCACACAAAGGGCGCATTATTCCACGTCATTATAATTTCACAACTGCCCGCGGCGTATGAAAGCGCATAATGAAGTATTAAGCTTTAAACGCCTCGTTAACAAGGCGGAATTAAACCTCCGCGAGCCTCCGCCACACCACTACATTATATCATCAACGTAGTTTAGTCGCGTGAGTGAAACAGATTCTATGCCCTTTATGTAATTACAACGCTGTTTACATGCCCGCGGCCTGTGGGGAAAAGAAACATTTCCTGTAATCCTCAGTTGGAACGAATTTCTCGTCCAGCTTCGGCTTAGCGGTTTGGAGCCAACAAATCTTTGAATCCTATCTTTCTCCGAATTTTTAACTTCTAAGAAATTATCAATAAATCTAATATTCGTAAACTGAATCTGCTGTTTGCATATTCAGTTGAGTGGTGAGCGCTTCTGCGGACTGGCGGAGGAGAACCTCCACCATGTCTTGTGGGAGTGCCCCTTATACGAGGACCTCTGGTGCTTGCTGCTGGATGAGATCGTTCGCGTAGTTTCTGGCCCAGTTTATTATCAGGATCTCGTGGGTTCGGCGGCCAACTTCGGAAAGCTACGGGAGTTCGCACGCGTAGCATAAGAGGCGAAGCGGCTTGGAGTGACACAGAGAATTTATGCTGCGGACAGCGACGGCGCGAGGCGAGTCCGTCATCGTATCTTCCTGCCCCAGAATGGGGAGAGTGAGCCCATAGGAACAAGGTGCGAGAGGAAACAACTTGTAGGGAGTCAAGAAGGCGCCCCGGGAACGCGCCAAGAGCAAGTACCGAACGGACGCCCTCCCGCGTTTCGGCCCCCATAACCGCGAGGTTGATTGGGCCATGGGTGGTGGAGGGTTGCTGTTTGCAAACATTATAAAATGCATAAAATATGATGGGATTTTTGTGGATTTTCTTCGTGACCAGATTTACCAATTTCTTTCAAAAATCCATTAATTGCGTCCTAGCCCCCTGTGCGTTAACGTCCAAATACAAACTTAATTTCACAAAAATACAGTACTTATGTTACAATTCTCCCTTATTTCTTATTGTAGAAATTGCTAAATGGTTAAATACATTCTGTAAGATAAGATATCCACAGTAAATACCATTATTATTAGTATCCAGCATCCATGTTTCCTACAATGTACTTACAAGTAGGATAAACTAAATAGATAATCATCGTAATTTGGCGACAAGGAATGGTCACTATCCAACGTTAAAAACGGTTTGAGTTTTCTTGTATATTATGAAGTAGCCAACTTGCGGGGGATCCCCATAAAATAATAATACGGTAAAGTTAAAAAAGTACAGATAAGAGATGATCCGAAAATCCTTTATTTATCTTTCATCTGAAGCACTTGTCAGTACAAACAATCACAGAGGCCTCTAGCTTCATTTCTGGCAGGGCCTCCCCTTTCCCAGTACTCATTTCATTTCACAGAGACAGGCAAAGGACGTTCAAGTTCACCGAACCGGCTAATGAACAAATGTTTTGCTCAACAATCAATGTTTCGGAAGACAGGCCGGACATTTTTCATCGTAAAAATCCGCATCGCTCGAGGGACACTTTTATTGTAACTTGACGAAGTTTGGCTTTCGTTTACAGACTTTTCGCTTTGTGGTCTTTCACTCGGAAAAGACATGGGTGATATTTTTTAGGAAGCTAAAAGATTTTTAGGAAAGAAAGATAGAGGCACCGAATAAATAAGATTTCTAGCTTACGTATAAGGTATTTATTTTCTACCGAAAAATTATAGAAGGTAATAGATTTATGAAAATTTCAATCGAACCGTAGATTAAAAGAAGTATCTACCAGAAACCAATATTTTAATTCCAATTCAAACTAAAAGATATATTTTATTCAAATAGATAATTTGATTAAAATTTCTTAAAAAAGGTTTTGTGTGTCTTGTTAACTAAAATACTAACTGTAGACCTAAAAGTCCAAGTAGATAATATAAGGTAGATACACGAGTAGTTTCAATAGAACTAGTTCATTCTTGACTACTTGCAGGTCAATAACTTAGTGTCAAATTCAAATTTAAAATATCTTTATTTCACATAGGTCTAACGTACCAGGATCTTGTAAAACGTCAATATGATATTCGTTGCTTGAATTGTCGCTTCGTATGGTAATAACTACAAGTCGACTTAAAACTAAGTTTACGAGGGTTCAAACGCGCTCCGCCAAGCAACCTCCACGAGTGCCCGAGTGCTACGGTGCCCCATCTGTAGCGCACGGGCCGGTGCTCCCTGGTAACGTCGGTTGATAACCGGCGGCGAATAGCTTGGCCCGGCGGATAGGTGACGTTTCTTCGCGTGTCCCTCTGAGTCCCAGCAGAGGGCACAGTGTCGAAACGCACCAACCCCGGAGGAGGAAGAAAACCTCATTAAAAAATTACAGGCGGGGGCGGACACGCCCACAAGTCCCTTCGGGGCACTACGAGGAAGACAACCTCGTAAAAAAATCACCGAAGTGGGCGGGAACGCTCGTCGAGAGGGATATTTACGGCGGCACATCCCACTCGCAGGAGACGCGCCGGTTGCGAACACCTTCCTTCGGCGACCGGTGCCGGCCTGCGGGTGACGTACGTAAGGGGTTCTGGCGTCCGTCACCCGAATTCCACCGACAAGCCGAGGTGGTGGCGCGACCTGTTCGGGACGCGCCTCCCAGGAGGGTCGGCAGTGGCCAGGCTGCCGGCAGCAGCGGCGGGACCTGCCGCTTCGGTGGCGGGTCGAGGCCTGGCGGGAGCGCGGTGAATACGCAAGTGAATCCCGTACTCCCGCCAACGAGGTCCGTCGTGGCAAAGCACAGGTTTTAGTGGGTGCAAGCCCCACATAACCCCTCCGTGTCCCCTGACGGAGGGGTATGCGTCAGGCATTTCCTGTGGGTAAAAAAAAAAGGGTTCAAACGCGTCCTGCACTGAGAAGAAGCCCACAACAAACTCAGCCGGGAAATGCATAAGGGGCTGTGTTAAGATACTTACTTACTTTTCTGTTACAAATTTGGATCGAAAATTGTCTTCTCATTGAAAGCGCTCTTTAGATGCTATGCTATAAGAAGTATTCAAGAACTTCCGCAGTATTCACTTTGTTTTTAAACACTGCAGTACCCTGAGGCAGTACCATTCCCTTAGGGGGTTTTACTGCGAAGGGGCGAGCGGCCGCGCGTAACCTGTTAGCTGAAAGGTTTATTGACGTTTGTGGCCGCAGTCCCTAAAGCATTTCGCGGATTCTTCCCCTGTTTACAATTCGGTTGCAAACTTTATTCTTTCGCAAGAAGGGTGAAATTTTCTATCGTCTGTCTGTATTACATCATTTCTATTGCACACGACTTTTTTGGCAGCGAGTTTTCTTTGCTTTGATCTGCAAAGTTTTTCCGCGCAATCGAATTTAAAGGAGTAACAATTTGTCGATGGGCGAATAAATAAATCTACTACGAAGATATGCGGCGCAAATATTTTTGAGGGAGCGATCCATGGTTGGATTTTCAGTTGTTGTAGTTAGATATTTTACCGTCTGAATGATAAGTGCGGAAGGCAAAATAAGCCCAGAAACACCGGAAAAAAATAACATACGAAACACTCAAAAATTATATTACATTTAAATTCTGGGCAACGACGGTGGCCAATGGTGCTTTAATGACCACGTCGTGACGAAAGCCACCTCAACAGGCTTAGTAAAACCAGTACCCCCATCATCTTTTTGTACCAAAAATCAGACGTTGAAGAAATATCCACCTCGGCCAGCGAGGATGCGGGACGAAATCACGTGGAATAATAAACGGTTCTTCGAGCGTAAGCGAAAGACGAGAACGGTGACCAGAGGTACAAGTTTCACTACCGTATCGAGACGTGAGTACATGAAAGCCACCTAAACAGACTTAGTAAAACAGTACCCCCATTATCCTGCTGTATCCTGAAGATCCGACGTCAAAGATACATCCACCTTGGTCTTCGAAGAGAGCGAAGAAAGAAGCGAGGATTCGGGATGAAAACACGTCGAATAATAAACGGTTCTTCGAGCGTAAGCAAAAGACGAGAACGGTGACCCAGAGGTACAAGTTTCACTACCGTATCGAGACGTGAGTACATGAAAGCCACCTAAACAGACTTAGTAAAACAGTACCCCCATTATCCTGCTGTATCCTGAAGATCCGACGTCAAAGATACATCCACCTTGGTCTTCGAAGAGAGCGAAGAAAGAAGCGAGGATTCGGGATGAAAACACGTCGAATAATAAACGGTTCTTCGAGCGTAAGCGAAAGACGAGAACGGTGACCAGAGGTACAAGTTTAATGACCACTTTGTGACGTGGGTGGATGAATGCCACCTAAATAGACTTAGTAAAACCAGCACATCATCCTGCTATACCAAAGATCAGACGTAAAAGGTACATCCACCTCGGTCTTCGAAGCGTTGTTGACGAGGATGCGGGATGAAACCACGTCGAATAATAAACGGTTCTTCGAGCGTAAGCGAAAGACGAGAACGGTGACCAGAGGTACAAGTTTAATGACCACTTTGTGACGTGGGTGGATGAATGCCACCTAAATAGACTTAGTAAAACCAGCACATCATCCTGCTATATACCAAAGATCAGACGTAAAAGGTACATCCACCTCGGTCTTCGAAGCGTTGTTGACGAGGATGCGGGATGAAACCACGTCGAATAATAAACGGTTCTTCAAAAGACGAGAGCGGTAGCCAGAGGTACCAGTTTAATGACCACGTTGTGGATGAATAGATTACAAATTGTTTAAATCTATAAAAAGTCAGTCAGTTAAATTTTATTTTTCTTCCCTTACGGGCATTCTCTTTTCAAAATTTCGTTATCAAAACGGGTCGGGTTTTCGGGTTTCGGGGTCGATGAGAATGGTTTTCAAGAATTTTTCCTACCCATCCCGGCAAACGATCACGCCGAGGCTGCCGGAATGGATGGGTTTTTTTTCCATCTACCCCAGTAAGCGGATAGGGCACCGGGATAGATTGGATTATACGGTCGCCTTATATACGTTATGTCGATTATACGTTGCGTACGGATGTCTAAACTCTAAAGAGATTTATATGTATGCACTAGCTGACCCGGCAAACGTTGTTTTGCCATATAAATGTTTCGCACTTAGGGTCATAAAAAATAGATAAAAACCTGCTCCCAGGCCTAGTGATCATACAGTGTAAGTTTCATTACGATCGATCGAGCCGTTTCGGAGGAGCTTGGTTATAAAGAAAATCGAGAGAATTTCATAGGTATTAGAAGAAAGATGTAGGTACCACTATGGGTAATACCCACCATAGGACAAATCTAGGTAATATACAATTAACATTCGGTCCTAATACACGCACCTATCCCATTACCCGGCGCAGCAAACACGTCGTATGCAAATTGTAACGCTGCACCAGGGGAGACGTTATAGGCCCAGAGCTAGCCTGTAGATTCTCATGTACAGTCACGGAATGAAAAGGTTCGTCGATTTTCAAACTGATTCGTTCAACGTATCGCAAGCACGTATTACTTTTTGAAACTATGTCAATGTTGTTACGTTGTAAATAATAGATTCTTGCAGTAACTAAGGTGACGAACCTTTTCATTCCGTGATTTTCCTTTTCACACTTCCATAATTTAATTTTTGTTTTTCACACTCTTACGAATATGCTAGTGGGTGCAACATGCAGCATCGTGGAAGAATATTAACTGAAAACGACGATTTACCTACTTACTAAAAACTAAGCAAGATTTATGAAAATGTGTTTTGGAGCGTCTTTAGTTTATTTTATCTATTATTTTATAAGTACATTATTTTATTAAAATGCATATTAAAACAAAAATGACAATTACATCAATTGTAGTTTCAGATAAAAATCGAGATTTTGAAGTAACTTTTGGGAGAACTTCCAATCGAGAAAATTTTATGCACTCGTGCTTCTGCTTGGGTCTTGACTCATTATAACGGGATATGTTGAAACCAAAATTCATGGGGGTGCTTCCGTACGCAACAGCTATTGATTTCATAAAACAGGTCAGATGTGGGCTCTCATACTATTATGAAGCACGGTGCGATGAATAGAAATGTCTTGATAACACTCATGGTAATATTACCAAATTAGCATAACGCTCATTTATGTAGCGCTCGAGATGGTAATGTTATTTAGAAGTCATTTGTATCAAGTGCCGTAAAAGCGTGATAACTTTGATATAACGTCCTTTAGACGAGGAAAAGGAGAATAAGAGAAAAATAATAACCTTAGTAAAAAGACAAAGATACCCTTAAGTACACCTATTATAAATGTGAATGTTTGGATGTGTGTTTGGTATCAGTTCACGTTATAACTGCAACTGTAATTATGACTTCTTCATTACATTTAAAAGATTGCTTTTGCTATGCTTATGGAAAGAAATTAAAAAAATATATACCTATAAGAATGACAGTCGTCTGCGTGGGAGTCACGTGAGTTAATTTGTGAGGTATTTCATAATACCCAGGACGCCAGATTACCGGTGCCAATGATATTTGTTTTGACACCGACAGCGTAAGTAGTAAGCCGACTCCGCCTTATGGGCTCCGCCTTGAAGCATCATTTTTAAACTATCAAAACTGTAAAATGGCGCTAATGTAAGCGACCGACAGCGGTATGTGCTGTCAGCGGTATCGAAATGTACGACGCGCGACGCCACATTTGTGAAATGTTGGCTTCAACATACGTCACCAATTTCCCGTCCTCGCAGCGTTTCTCGTCAGTGCCTAAACCCCAAAGCACATAGTGAATTCTAAACACATAACAAAGTAACGGAAGCACCCCCATATTTCGCAACTTTCATCAGACCACTAAAAATTCACATTTCAAGGGTCCGGCTGGCGACGTCATACATACACACAACATGTTGCATACATTCAAACAATACAACGGTTACAAATGAGACTACATGCTCCACAACATACCTACCTCGTTTACGGGCATTGTCTGAAATTCATATAACATAGCCAACACCATGGAAAAGCATTATAACTCGTATTCTTTAAAATTCAGAGTTCAAATTCCAACGACTGAAATTTTGAAACGGATTACGTGAAACAATAAAGCGGGTATGAGTCTTATTTGATATGCAATAGAAATCACATTTCAATGGTACCTATTAAGGTAACGGAAAGGGCCATCGCACTTAGTATAATTATAAAATTTTTCTCATAATGCCTTTCGCTGACCGCACAACGACACTCGGTAGTTATGTCTCAGGCGATACGAAAGTAACCAAACTCGTCCGAAACAGATTGACTGACTTTTATGAAACTTTTTGTATACATAATATTATGTAAGTCTGAGAATAAACTCAAAAAACTATTTTTAATACTCCTCAGTGGCAAAACAATGTTGTTGAATATTCTCTGTCACAGTGTTTGTAACAAACTCCTCCGAAATTGCCTAACCGATTCAGAAATTTTTGTTAAATTGAAAGAATTGGTCGTAAACCATAAGCTTTATTTTTCATACCATAAAAGGCAAAACAACGGTCGGGTAGTTTTTAATAAATATTCATCTAAAGATGATTGCAGCAATAAGTTTGCTTTCGTAATAGTTCTATTCTTTCATTTTTTAATTTTTACTTTTGTAAAGAATATATTCTAAAAGTAGATACTACTTTAAAATACATTTCAGTAGTTTTTTATCCATCTATTTCCTATACACCGTCTTATGAATAAGAAATACATACCGAGAGCTAACATCTGGTGTTCTTTAATGTAGTGTGTAGTTTTGTCTAGTCATGAGCCTCCGATGCTATGCCAATCTAAACATCAAACTCGTCAGGAGAATACAAGAAGTCCTGAAGTAGGCGACTCTCTTGCCGTCTGTCGTCTATGCACTTATGGGTTAAATGATTTTAATACAGATCATCAAACAACAGCCAAATATTAACAGTGCACACGTACAGTACAAACACCTAAAACATTTCACAGTAAGAATCTTGTTTGCAAGTACAAGCAATTTCACGTCGCTTTGACTTCAAAGAGATAGCTTAATACAAGTAAATTCTAAAGGTGGCCGCAAAATAAGACAAAGCCCGTGCAGTCCAAGAACGTTGACCTTTGATGTATTTAATTACTGACTGAATTACTTTCATGCGATAAGCTACTTAGCATTGAAGCAGTTTAAGATAAAAATAACTGATGATAAGTACTTTAACGGTGATTATGATAATAATTATATCCAACAAGCCTCACTAACGAAGTTAAACCAATAAATCATTTAATCAACAAGTGAGTGATTTGTGCATCAATAATTAATTAGCAATTACGAGTATGTAGATGCAATGACGTTGTTGTAAATCAATTCCTGTCAAAGCAAGGGAATTATGTTCATAATGATCCACTTAAAGATTAGACTAAATAACAGGCTCTTTTTTTTTTTTTTTTTTATCGACAGGAAATGCCTAACGCATACCCCTCCGTCAGGGGAAACGGAGGGGTTATGTGGGGCTTGCACCCACTAAAACCTGTCCCTTGCCACGACGGACCTCGTTGGCGGGTGTACGGGATTCACTTGCGTATTCACCGCGCTCCCGCCAGGCCCCGACCCGCCACCTGAGCGGCAGGTCCCGTCGCTGCTGCCGGCACGCTGAGCCGCCGGCTCCTCCTGGGAGGCGCGTCCTGAACAGGGCGCGCCACCTCCTCGGCCTGTTGATGTAGTTCGGGTAACGGACGCCATAGCCCCTTACGTCCGTCACCCGCAGGCCGGCGCACCCGGAAGCCGAAGAAAGGTGTTCGTCCTCCAGCAACCGGTGCGTCTCCTGCGAGAGGGATGTGCCACAGTAATTGTCCCTCTCGACGAGCGTTCCCGCCCACTTCGGTGATTTTTTTACGAGGTTGTCTTCCTCGTAGTGCCCCGAAGGGACTTGTGGGCGTTTCCACCCCCGCCTGTAATTTTTTAATGAGGTTTTCTTCCTCCTCCGGGGTTGGTGTAGACGTTTCGACACTGTGCCCTCTGCTGGGGCCCAGAGGGACACGCGAAGAAACGTCACCTATCCACCGGGCCAAGCTATTCGCCGTCGGTTATCAACCGACGTTACCAGGGAGCACCGGCCCGTGCGCTACAGAGAGGCACCGTAGCACTCGGGCACTCGTGGAGGTTGCTTGGCGAGCCCCCCAAATAACAGGCTCTGACTTTTGACACTAATATCCGACAATATAGTATTGACAATATTAGTGTCAAAAGTCAGAGCTTAAATTTTTGAAAAAGATATAAATAAAAAACCAAAAACTTGGTTTTTTGAATTTTCCACCTAAATTTTCAGGTTATGTGAAAAAATTGCAAAT
Source organism: Coenonympha arcania (assembly GCA_036785405.1). NCBI lineage: Eukaryota > Metazoa > Arthropoda > Insecta > Lepidoptera > Nymphalidae > Coenonympha > Coenonympha arcania. The sequence goes on from CM072069.1 coordinate 3,140,773, forward strand.
ACATAAGTTGTAGCTATTTTGCCGGAAATTAAGGAAAACCACTTTTTACCGTTAAACCTTATCGTGGTTTTTCTACAGTCATTTGTTTTGTCCATACATTTTTGTCGACTAGCGTCAACGCCAAACGCTTGTGACTTTGTCTAGCCCCGGGTCTATGTAAGTTTCATCACAGTCACAATGAAGAGTTAATTATCTCAATTTTCAAAGTAACAAATATTTACAAAAAACACATGAACTGGTGGTGGGACTCTTCTTGCGGACGTGTACCACCGTAGTGTCAGTTACTCTAATATTAGGTACAGTAGGCTGATTCTGTATCGTTCAATTTGTTAGTTAGCAACCCTCACTGGGTTGAATCACTCACTGGAATCAGGCCCCTGTTCTGGTTTGAATGCACTGTACGCTGACGCAATTATTGGGCCAAACTAAAAGTAAGAACTGATGTTTCACGATGATGAGCACAGTGCAGTGTGTCGTATGATATTGCAATGCAAAGCAAATTTATGCGACGCACTGCATCTGACACGTGCATGCGATTCACCAGCTGAACGTCTAGCTAGGTTCATATTAAAAAAAAAAAATATGGAAAATGAAAATTAATTTATGCTATAACTACGTGCAGGTCATGATTGCCGTAGGCGATGACTAGTGGAGCAAAAAATCCTGGAATGGAAACCAAGGACAAGTAAGGAACGCGCTCCTGCTCGTTGGACCAACGACATAATTAAAGCGGCTAGCGGGATACTGCTGGATGAGGAAAGCTGAGGACTGGGTCTCGTGGTGCTCGCTTGGGAAAGCTATGTCTAGCAGTGGACGTCCGCAAAATAATATGATGATGATGATAAAGATGCTATATCTAACTTGTATAACTTGTATATTCCTGAAGTATTTTTTTATCTAATTACTAGAAGATACTAGTGAGTACACAGATAGGTACGCCCTTATCGAAGATAGTCTTAAAATCCATTTATTTTCGCGGGGCACAAGAATGACTTGAAAATTTTCGGCTCATTTGCATCCTATCTAAATCCCGCCGAACATTTCACACCTCATTAAAACGCATCCCGTCTAATCTTAGCACCGCGCCAACTTGCAAAAAACAATCCCTCGCATAGACCTCCGACAAGATAATAGAATTTAGAATTTAGCACCCTTGAAAAATAAACAATTATATCAAGACAAAACTTTACCCACTTTATATAATTTTCTATGTTTTATTTCAGCTTATTAACCAACATTGGAGCTTCTAAGTCTAAGTCCCCGCTGAGGGACAATAAATTATATATCTTTCACACGACATTCAAATGTTGGACAATGATTATTAATTTTCCGTCAAGAAATTAAAAAGGTCACCTCAGTCACACCTGCAAAATTCCACGTCAAAAGTACAAACTTAGGTGACATGAAAAGCATATTTTTATTTTTTAGCAGGAACACTTTTCCTAACGACTTCGAGTCTAGTCCTACAATAGTAGGTCAAAGTTCTCTAATGCGAAATTACGCTTGGATAATCCTCCCCTCTTTTGACTTAGGGTGCGTTCTAACGGTACGTAAATAACAACATCAAAAGCATTAAGCTCGCGCGGCGTATGGGCCTGACAGAGACGTTGTATGAACGTCTACATTTTAAAAATATATTATATGTAACTACACATCCACAGGGGCGGTAGGGGTGCACACTGTGTGGGGGAAGTTATAATAGGTACCTATCTAAAAAGCTTTTAGCGAAGTCATCTTTTGATGTTTATTTCGTAATTTGGCTTATTTTTGACAAACAACATCATGACATGTTTTTGTGACAGGCATGTAATAAACCTATGATATTATCCTGAATATAGATACCTAGAGAAGCTTTTGCGAGCGACTTCACAGGTTTGAAATTTGATTTTCTACCGTTCCCGCAGGAACCATGAATTTTTTTCGGGATAAAAAGTAGCTTTTTAAGGCATAAACTATCCTTTTTCTAAAATTCAGACATATCAATAATTCAGCAGTTGAGGCCTGAAGGATTAATAAACATTTACACACACAAAAATATACACACACAATGCTTTTGCCTTATTAGTGTGATATGTTAATTTGTATGTTTGAATGTTTGTTAATTCTTTACGCCACACTTACAGAACCAGTTCAAGAATGTGTCAAAAAACTCCTTTTTGAATCTAAAGTCGAGAGCAAAACCTAGTCCTGATCCTGAACAATGTTATATTGGTTAGTTAAATATTCAGGTAGAACCACTAACTGCCCCTAATCAAGTCCAAATGGGTTTCACAATACCTACAACGATTGTAATCATAATCGTTACATTTCCTGTAACATCCGCATAACACCTAATCACGTTCAACATAATTAGGCCCCGTCCCCTAAAGCTTTACATTGTGTTAAGGGCTTTATTACGTTTTTGTTACAAAGGGCGCACATTGTATAATGTATATCTCCACGAAATAAACAGTCATACTAACGAATTTTGAACCATCTTCAACTTCAATACAATTTGTCGTGCAATTTTTCATTATAAAGGCGTAATTTTTGGAAGCGTACTTCTGTAGAAGTATTGCATTTTGGGGTGGCATTGCTAATTTGGCGTTTGTCTTTATTCCTTTATAATGGTGCGATAGGTGAGCGGGTTTTTGCATGCTGCATACAGATTGGTATATTATATTATTGCAAAATTGGTAATTTGTCTGAGATTTATTTATATATGAAATTAATTTCATGATTCTTTTACTATTTTCCTAAATAACGGCCTTGTCGTACTGAGTCATAGAGAGACGAACAACAATGATCCTTTCGTTCAGTTATTCCGTTTTATCCTTTTGAAGTTTAGAATCCGTGTTTATTCTCACGTGTCTTTAGTTCTGAGGATCTCCTTTCCTTATCGTACCATTAAAGGTTTTTACGTCTCAACCAGCTCAATGATTGTAGAAGAAAATCGCATTCATTATTGTAATTTCCTCCGCTCCTGACTTGCTGGAAAAAATCAATAGCGAATTCAGCAAATTAGGTGACATAATATGAAAGCAATTACATTTATCATAGATACATTTCTCTTACACATTATAAGCGAGGTGATCCCTGCTGTAGAAAACAAAGGGCAATATCTCCAGGTTGCAGAAGAAATGGAAGATATGGGCATAACATAACCCTATTGCATACAAACAAGTGTCACTGTCCGTAAGTCCTTCTAATGGTACGGGAGCTAGCAACGTTTGAAAAGTAAGAATTTTAGGTCAGCTGATTTTGTGATATGTCGTCCTTCTTGCACTTTCAGCTAGGGTCTGGGCTCAGAATACAGAAAAGTCTGGGCTATCTGGCTGGCGGTAGCGGTTGCGTTCATTAGTGCGCATCCTACCTGTCCAGGTAATAATCCTGGATTTTAAAAACATTTTAGAAGGCATAACTTTTAATTTTTTGTTTTTAAATAAGTCTACCAGACATACTTTTTTTATTGCCAGACATTTTTGACAATGCTAACTATGTGCCATACGCGATTTTTTAAATTTTTTTTTATAAAAATTTCAAAGTATTTTATAATGTCTATAATTTTAATATTCATATGTTATTTAAAGATAAAATTCTTTATAGAAAACGTTGCTAGCTCCTATACTATAAGTAGACGTAGAATTCTAGCTCGTAAGCGGAATGAGTTGCAGACCTGAATATTAAGTTGGGAAAGTCAAATTCATAAAAACTGATTTCATCATGTAATCATACCATTCTTGTGGACTGAATTTCGGGAAGGCGCGCTGCAGGGCGCGGGGATATTAAAAAACTTTTCCCTCCAACTCCCAACTTGGATTGTCTTTTTTGAAGTCTGTTTACTGCTACCGTTTTTTTGTTTTTTACTACCACAGTTCCGAGAAGTTCTCAGATTTCGCGGCTTCCTATCTTTTTATCAAAGGAAAAGTAGTACATTCTACTGTTTAATTTACTTCTTTATTAATGTACTTCTTACTATACCTAAGCATAAAAATCATCATTCTAGGCGTGACTTGGAACGTCGCCTATCTGTTACAGCTCTATTAAGCCACAAGTACTTAACTACATATCAGCAGTAACGACATACCGCTAAGGTACCGGTAAGGTACATACCTTTCTGTTCTTCGAGTTCCCGCAGCCAAGTATAGATACACTTTCTATCAGGTATGATTGTCTACAGTTAAAAAAAAATGCACAGAGATAACTAAACTATGGAGATGCCCTAGACTAGCGTGACATGCGGCGCCATGATGAGCGCTAAGATTTGTTGCCAAATATTCATGTTTCGGGTTACTGCCTTAGGGGACGCCATCTTATACGCCACTTGACAGGGTAAAAATAGTCACGCTAATTTTGTAGATGGGGCCAGTCCACATATTGTTTCCTAGATTTTTTTTTATTCTATACAAGTTAGTACTTGACTGCGATCTCACCTGATGGTAAGTGATGATGCAGTCTAAGATATTATCGTACTAACTTGTAAGTGATTACAACGGTTTCTACACAGCATCGCACCGGAACGCTAAATAGCTTGGCGGTGCGTCTTTTCTGGTAGGGTGTTAACTAGCCACGGCCGAAGCCTCCCACCACACCAGACCTGAACCAATTTAGAAATTATAAAATCCCAAAGTAGCCCGTGGCGGGAATCGAACCCGCGACGTCCCACTCGAATCCGAGCGCGCCGCCACTGCGCCAGGGAGGTCGAAATCCTAGATCTGTGAAATTTTGATATGTATCACTTTCAGGCCTTAGACCTGTGCCATATTATAGTAGAAAACATTTCAGTAACAAGTCAATAAAGCCAAATACCAGTCATTCGAAATGGAGTGAGATTTGGATTTTAATGAGAGACGCGGGTTCAAGGCCCGCTGACAATTTTTATACGTTTGCATTTGTATGACTAACTTTCTAAGTGCGAGAAGGACTATGAATGATGATCGGTTGATCGCAAAAACCTGTCGATGGTTCAAATGGAACGAAAATCAAAAAATGTACCTATGAGAATGACATAAGTGACTTGTTGAAGTCAACTGTCATTCTCCTAAGTCATTATGTTTGCAGACTTTTGACGTGACAATGTCTTATAAATCGATAGAGCCGGTTGCACGCACGAAAAAACATGACTCATCCGGCGTTACCGGCGCTACCTCGCTCATGCGGCGTTACCGGCGTTACCTCGCGAGCGCGGAACGAGCGACAAAGAAGACATTGTCACGTTCAACTATCGTCAGTAAAATGACTTTACAGGCGACCAATTTTTTATTCGATTTTAGAATCAAAAGCACCTTCCCAATCCCACCTTTTATACTTATTTCATTATCTGTATTTTTATATTTTAATCCTCCTCTAACAAACTTTAAATAATAACATTATTTTCAACAAGCAAAATGTTAAAATACGTCAAGAGCTGCAGTTAACAAAGTTACTGAGCAGCACAACAAAGTTTCAATCTCTTTATCAAAGTAAACGTTTAAAATGAAGACAATTCGCAAAATGCATTCTTGTTGAGAGAAAAGCACCTCGGGTATTTATGAAAAACTTTGCGCATACTTTGGGAACTTTGGAAACAGGGTTTTTAATTTTAATTGTTTTTTCAATTTCTCTCGATATTAACGCTTCTACAATTACAAAATTAATTAAGTCCATATTTCAAAATAGCATATTATCATAGTTCATTAATCTATCTATCTTATTGGATGAGGAAAATGGTAAATGGAGAGTGCGTCTGTGTTTTCGCTTACATTGGTTTATCTCTAACGTATTTGTTTTACTATAGGTAGGCGATTCGCATAATGCATGGGCTACATTTCGTGAAGGGAAATGTTTAAAAAGGTCATGGCATTTAGGTTAAGGCGCTTCATGCGTTAGTATTATGCTTGAGTCAAAACTTACGATTTCCGAAGGAACATAAAATAGTTATGTGTTCAATTATAGATTAGATAATTGAATTCATATTATTTGGCATTTCATAATCTAGAACTTGTCTCAAAAATATTTTAAAATATGTGTATAAATTTCTCACTAGAACAGTTTTTAACCGACTTCAAAAAAAAAAGGAGGTTCTGTATTCGACCCGTATGTTTGTATGTATGTTTGTATGTATGTATGTATGTTTGTCCGCGATTATTTCGCGTTTGGCTGAACCGATTTTGATGCAGTTTTCAGGAAAGTGTTTGTTACATTCTGGAGAAGGTTTTAGTACATTAACCGACTTAAAAAACCAGAGGTTCTTAGTTTGATAGATATATTTGTATTTCAGTTTATTCGTGATTATCTCGAGTTCGGCGAAACCGATTTTGATGATTCTTTTTTTATTAGGTAGGCCATACATCACAGGTAGACTCATTTCAATTTGGTCGAGATCTAATGAATATCTTCGGAGATGGAGAGTGGAACTCCTCAACGGAAAATCGCTTGCGATCGGTATAATAGTTTACAGTGTTGATTTTAACGGACTTCAAAAGAGATAGTGATTCTCAAGTTGACTAAAAAATATGTTTTTAATTGACCGACTTCAAAAAAAGAGGTTCTCTGTGTAACCCCTATATTGGTATTTAGGTTTGTCCGTGATTATCTCGCGTTTAGCTGGACCGATCTATTTGATCTATCGCGAAACAACATTCCTCATCCTCGTCATTAGGCATACAGCTAAATAGTAGGTATGTCAAAGTCAGTAGGTATTACATATGATATGATATGTTTTTAGTGGTAAGTATAATTATCACTAAAAAACCTATCACTAGAAAAAATTGATAAGGTAGTATTAATTAGCCCAAAACCTACTTATCACTAAAAAGTATGAAATAAAATTAAATAATAAAAAAATCCCATTTAAAAAACCTGATAATTCTATTTCTTTTTTAAAAAAAAGGGAACCGCCTTCAAAAAACCTACCTACTTAGTTTTTGAAGTCGGTGCCAAATCAAAATTCGCAATTCATTTTGAGTATGGCTAATGGCACCGACTTCAAAAACTAAGTAGGTAGGTAAGTATACCCAGATTTATTAGAAAATTATTTTTTTGCTTTTCAGTGGGTTGGTTTTTTGAAGGCGGTTCCCTTTTTTTTAAAAAAGAAATAGAATTATCAGGTTTTTTAAATGGGATTTTTTTATTATTTAATTTTATTGTATAGGCTGTTTGCTAAAATAGCGGTCGACGCTCTACGCAGATGCAAGATATTTGCCATGTTTCTTAACACAAACTTATAACAATGACATATTATTTAGAAAATTAATAACATTTACTAAAAAGTGTCTCAAAAAAAACACGATTTTCCTAGATTTTCATTCAAAAACCATAAACCGAAAAGTGTCATTTTTAGCTTTTTTCGATAAAATGAACGTATTATTTTAGGATAAAATCCAAGATATTTTGTTATTTCTGAATTATAGTAATTTAATTCAATTAATATTCAATGTCACTGGTTATTTACTATTTTAATAAGTAGTAAGTATATTTATTTTACTATAATTTTTTTTCATAAAGCATCATCAGCGCAAAATTGCGTCAGCGCCAGCGAAAAACCAATTTAGTATGGCAAGAAACGCGATGCGCGCTGTTTTGCATGAACGCTCTTAAGTACATATAAACAGACCATATTGAATCCAAAACATTTTTTGAGAACACTGAAAAATTATATTTGCAACAATTGACATAGTTAAAATTTTCTATACTTAGAGCATCGCGCTGGAACGCTAAATCGCTTGACGGTGCTTCTTTGCTGGTAGGCTGGTAACTAGCCACGGCGGAAACCTCCTACCGTAAGAAATTATAAAATTCTAAAGAAGCCCTCGGCGGGTATCCAACGCAATAGCTAACTATAGACATTTCAATGCACGAAGACGCGCCCCACGCTGTCAAGATTGCTTATGTTTCATTTGATTGAAATATCTATAACTCTCAGACTGGTTATTTGGCTACCGTGGCCAGAAATGTTCCTGAGGGTTGTTACGGATGTACTAACCGTTTCTAATCATACATGGTCTGGTGGCCGCGAATAAACGCCACATTTAAGCGAAACGAACGGGTTTTGGAAATCCGCACTCCATAAAATATTAGGCCTCGGCCAAACGGGCGACGGGGTTCTTCCTTCTGCTTGTTGGAATTTTTATCATGAAAGATACCGCTTACTAAAAGTATACCATAGAATATCGTAAAATTTAATAGGTTTTGGATTACTTTAGAACAAACGACTGAAAGAAAAAACGTTTTTTCTTACTGATTTAATTCTTATCCACGTCACTCTTACAAATACGTTGGTGTTCTGTTATATTCTGCCGCAACATGCAGCGCTGCGGAGGAATATAACAGAAAAACCTAATTATTAAAAAACTAAACCACTTAACAAAAATCTGTTGTTAGCGTTTATGGAGATCATTATTACCGATACATTAAAATAAAAATTATAATTTCATCCATCGTATTTTCCGATAAAAATTAGAAAAATTGAGATTTTTGAGTAACTTTTGGGAGAACTCGCTATCCAGAAAATTTATCCAATCGGTTTTCTGTTTCGCAGCCATTTTTGATTAAGGACCCAAAATACATGACGTGTTCAAAGTAATATTCTTTATAGTTTTTAAACTGCAAGTCACTTAAAATCGTGTAAGTAGCCGTCTACGCCATTAACATTTTGGCATTAGCTTTGTGGATATAACAGAGCGTCCATTCTGTATTTGTCATATCAATCTATATATTATACAGTCTATATTAATCATCAACTTATGAATTTTATAACAACTTTAAACTAGCAAAACAATAAAAAGTAAAGTATTCACTTCGTTCAAATGAATGCAAACATTGGTGATTTAGATATATAGACAGATAACAGGACAAAGTTCCACTAATCCTTAATCCTTTGAAATACAATACTGCCGAAATCAACTGAAAATAGCCCAAAAATTGATAAAGCGATTGTCTTGCTGTTAGTTTGTCGAAGCCTAAGCTCAGATAAATACAGCCTATGTTTATTCGAATAGCTAAATGGACGCGGTATCAAATTTTCGGTTCGCAAGCGATTCCAATTTACTAAATAATACCAAGTGGAGTTAAATAAACAGAATCCGGTGAGCGAATTTTTTTTTTATTGTGAAGAAGATCATCATTTATAGCCATGTTACCTTTATATCTATTCTATTTCTACGATTGCTTTAGGACCGAAATAAAAAAAAATCTTTGAGAATGACCCGATCGACAATTATAAATCACGTCGATTTCAAGGCGCTTATCGATGTTAACTGTCATTTTCATGCATTATTTGAATTTCGTTTCGATAGTAATCGTAGAAATAGAATCGATAAAGTAAAATGACTACGGCTGCTAATGATGGTATGGAAGTTCAGGATGGGTTACTAAATATATACGTTTATCAAATACGTATTACGTAGATTAAAGGTAAGATATGTTTTTACTAAATCTTGTTAGCAAAATTTTTGTACATCTTTTACCGCTCTTTTTGTCTTTTTTGCTTCAAACATACAAAAACGTTGTAATATTATGGTAATAAAAAGGAATACCTTTTTTAAAAAAGGAATTAGTATTTTATAAGTACTGCCACAAAGCGTCTGTCTCCTAAAGCCTTTGCGCTTAGCTCAACCCTTTCCAGGCTTCGAATAGCTCTCTAAATAAGGGCTCTTTTGAGGGCTCAAGCGTTTTTACGCAAAAAGTCTTAATAATTACTCTCATCACGATGGGCTGCAGAGAGGGTGTGATCCTACAGAAGTCTCTCCACTTTAGCGGTTAAGCTTTGCGTATACATAGCGATACTGGTATTTTTCTCTTGATGTTTATTGTGAGTTTCTACTCTCTGGTATTAAATAGTAATTATAGTACACAATAATATTTATTTATTTCAGGTGACAAACCCATCAAATAAACAATACAAACAAATGATAGGTAATTGTACGCTAATCAATTAACAAAAAAAACCGACTTCAACTGTCATCAAACTACCCTTAAATACCCTTAATACATCCTTTCCAATTAAAAATTTAATACTTATATGGTTTTCTCAAGGATGTACAAAAATGGACTAAATTGAAATGGGACACGGAAATCGTCAGCTTTCTACTAAAAAATAATCATCAAAATCGATTCACCCAGTCAAAAGTTATGAGGTAAAGGCCACGCTGTAGTTCGCTCCGCAGCCACCTATAGAATTTTGACAAAGTGCGCTACTGTTTGCTTTTACGAAAAAGGTTTACGTAAATCGTTCGGATGCCCATATCCTGAATTATCTTATCAGTGGTAGAATCCGTCATATCGAACGTCATTTTATTCAAGTTCCATGATGGACGCTAACGCTAGGTTACGCAACAGTCAGCGCGAAAATGGCGAAAAATCAAGTGTCTTCATTATTAACTCAGATTATTAAGTTGACAGCCTGAGATCCATAGAATTGTGGAATCAGTGGGATTAACACATTTAACGATAGAATCCAGATCTCACTGACCCAATCCAGAAATTACGGATTACCAAACTAGCACGGCCGGACATCGAACCAAGGATCTCGCCATCTGTGTTGTCCACTAGGTACTCGTACTTTGGTAAAAAATTCTAATCCAAAAACTCTTAATAAATTCTTAAAATAATGAATTTCCAGATTTCCGTAGAACCAACCCTGAAATTCACGTGATCTTCCTTCACGATTCATTTTGTGTTGAATGCTCGCTTTACGATTTCCACCTATAACTACTGGTGCGGAATATGTCGGAATATAAACCTTATGGTGATGAACGTAAAGGTCACGAAATGTTTCGCAGCCGGTTTGAATGCGTGATTTTCAGACAATACGCGTAAACGAGTCTGGTTTTGAAGCACGACGTGTCTAACTTAACGTGTAGCGTCCTCTAATGGTGTTCTCAGATATATCATGGTCAGGGGTGTCCTGGGAGATCGAGTTGGGTCAGGATTCTGGTTATTGTAGGTGTGAAAATCAGGAATACGCTGCACCGGATTATTTTGACGATCGAACGATGTAGGTATCGGTAGCAATCCTGCCGTCTGCGTCGGAGGTCGTTGGTTCGATTACCAAAACTGGGAAATGTTTGTGTGATGGGCATGAATGTTTTCTAGTATCTGGGTGCTTATACCAATATTATATTTATGTATATTTATCAGTTGTCTAGTACCCATAACACTTACAATTTTTATTCCACACTTGACTATCACTGCAATTTCATCCGATGTTGAGTGAAAATGCAGCCGAAGATTTCGTAGAAATAACTTGGAAGGGGTAGCCCCTAAAGGTTGCTACTTGCTAAACAGCGTCGCGTCGGAACGCTAAGTTGCGTGGCCTGCTGCTAACGCTAAAGACGTAGATAATCATCCGCAGCCAAACTGATCAAACTTAAGAAAATTTAGAAATTATAAAAAATTCAAAGCACGTATTTGGAATGAAACCCGGGATTTCCACTTGAAACTGAGCGCGTCATCAACTGCACCATTAAGGTCGTTAAATAAGTGGTAAAATCTTAGGCTGTATCGCCAATCAACCCTTGCCCTGGTTCTATACCCTGACAATACAATTCAGACAGGTCCTGTTCACGATATGTCTAGCTATACCCTTTACGTGTTGCATCATAAATGTGCATCATTATACACGCCGGTTTCTTTCATGTGCGGTGCTTTAGAAGCTGACTTTTTCAGCGTTGGGATAGGTGTACACTGTACATTGTCATGAAAAGAGAAAAGTTCTGTTTCGGAAATGAATTGAAAATGGCGAGTTTTGTTTAAACTCATAATATGCATAACTGGCTGGTCATTGTTTAGATTGGCTGACACGATTTGGGCTGGATAACGTTTATTCCAATCTATGATATCGCATAGTATAGGTAGGTAGGTATAGCTTCCAGAAGCTGTCAGAGGAATAAAAGCGTAATAAATTGTCGCCATACATCAACAAAACACGAAGCGCTTCTGTTCTACGAATGCTTTTGATACAAACAAGACGAATCAACAACAGCCTCCAATAGCCATATTACTTATTTTTACGATCGCCATAGAAACTTGTCGATCGCTCATTTCATTATTATACAGGTTAAAATAAAACGCTCTCGGCCTGTAATTCCTTTCATTAAAACCAATTAACATTTATTCAAAAAAATTTCTAAATTCAGTACCTATTTAGTTTCATTCATAAAAAATAATTCGATATCTCTAATGTGACACTATCCTGTGCAAAATGCATGCAATTGCAGGGTAAGTGAACTTTCACTGCTAGACAGGACCATAGAATACCATGATCCCACCAAAAACATTTTACCACGCTACTGGCAAGGACATACCGTCAAGCCAAGACAAGAATTGAAACATGCACTGGTCCTATTTATGGAGATAATATAATATATAGATTGAAAACTGCTTTTTTTTATTATTACTTTAAAATGAAGTCAAAAAGATAATGCATCTTCAACTGCATGGATGATGATTACATTGTTGGTTTATTTGTCCTTCAATCATGCCACAAAGGAGCAACGGATCCATGTGATTTTTTGCACAGACATAGTAATTGGAAAGTTGAGAGTGACATTTATAGGCTACTTTTTACCCTTGGAAATTAGTGACCCCAACGGCATTTGTGAAAAGAAAATTTAAAATTCGATCAGTGTTATTGCTGCATTAAGAGTCTCGACTCATAAGTGAAGTGAAAAGGCTGTGAAGTACGGTACGTGCAAATTGTGGGCATACGGAGTGAGCTCAAGGGCCCTCACCGCCACCGCACCGGGTCAAGCCCAGAGTGGAAGGCTTCCGGAGGGCCGTCGTAATTAGATTCCCTCAAGCCGCCTCCTAAATAGGGTTACGGTTAGGTTTTAATTGCGCGCTCTTTGATGTACTTACTCCTAGCTTTCTAGAAACTAAATTTCTTCAAAATCTATGTAGGTACCTATGTGTAAGTGTTGCTTTGATTACAAGTATTGTTGACTTAAAATACAGTATAGTGATGGAGGTATTAGACGGAGTAGAAAGAAAGATATTTTTATTTCTTAGTATGCCACACATTACAACCACGTATACATAGTTATTACTTACGTACCTTCTAGAAAGATACCTGATGCTTCCCCACCTGGCTAATTAAACCCAAGAGACGGAAGTACCAGACACCGCTTGTAGTGTGTGGCATACCTAGATATGGAGCAGAAAGAGTATGGATAAACGTACGAATGTTTCAGACACATAAATTAGAATAGAACTTCTATATTCCTCGAATAAATGTGTCAAGTCGAATGTCACTGGCCCAGTTGGTAACAAACTCGGATCCGAGCCGGAGTTCCCTGGTTCGATTCCAAACACGGGCCGGTTTAGAATTATGTAATTTCTAAATTAGCTGTTCAGTCTGGTCGAAGATGGTTATCACCCTACTGGTTATCACGCGGCTGGTTATCACCCTACCAGCAAGGACGCTTCGCTAAACGATTTCACATTTCGGTCCTATGCTTCATACTGTGTAGCAATTATACCCCGTCCAAGTTTTTTTTTTTTTTTATTATTCTCATTTTAAGAGCGGAGTCACTTATGTGACTATGTTGCTCAGAGCGGAGTCACTTATGTGACTCCCGTCCAAGTTAGCACGATGAGATTTTCGGCTGCATCGTTACTTAAGATCAGCTGAGATTGTATTCAAAGGATGTATGAAATCCCGTATCAAGCTTAATCAAATCCAAACTTTATTTTTGATGTGCATGTGACGAGCAACGCACATGAAAAATAGTAACGTTCCGCGTAACGTTCCACCTGAGCCTGTGCGTGCAAGCGAGAGCGCGCAACAAGCGATAGAGAGGCACGATAAAACAAACGATAGAGAGGCCAATCATGACGTTATCACGTAAATCTATCGTCCGTAAATCGACTTTACTGACAACCAATTTTTTATAGGCTACGGTCTCCACATTAACTCCAACTATCCGGATTCCAAAATTACTCGCAATTCGCAAATAAACAAGTAGTACTTCTCAATAAAATCTGTGTGACGGGAAATGTGCATCGAAAAAAAGTGACTTTTTGTATATAAAAATAAATTCCGGATATGAAAAACAAATTCCTTGTGCCAATGGTTCTTAAAAAAACACTATTTTATTTTCCTAGAATATTTTGGTTTTGGTTCATGAGAAAACTTTATTCCACCTTTGGTCATTCTCTTTCCCACCATCCAGCAAACGTAGCTTTCGTCGGCCAACAAAATTTTACGTTTTACTCTGTATACTAAAGTCGTAAACCTGGCTCCTACGCCGAAAATTACCAGACTCCGTAGGCAAATTAAAATGGAAACGATTAATGAATTCCTTTGTTCCGCGCATTCCTCTTAAGTTCACGGGAGCAGCGCCCCTTTACATTAATTATTCGTTATCCAATCGACTGACACCCGTCGGGTCGTGTTCAATATTAATTTGAGAGTACGCTCTCGAACGTAAAGCCATCTTATTAATTTACCTTTACGAGCACTTACGTCCGTAAAACGGCCTAAGTGCGAATATCACCTATTAACGAACTGCGATTGAGGGTTCTAAGTATATACCCACACTGTACAATGTATCTACGTTATGGAATAACGAAACATATACGTTTCCACAGTAGATATTATGACTTATAAAGTTAAAGTTAACGAGGATCGTCATAGAAATATCTAGATCATTTCCATTTATGTGAATGGAATGAAATTCAAAAAAATAATTTGGCAATGTCAGTTGTTTTCGATTTGTCTCTTGATCGGTTTGTCGATCGAATATGTCATTTAAATACGTTTTTTTAATAAACACAAGCAAACGAGCAGGCTTGTTCGTTTGCAGGTTCGTTTAACATCACCTGATAACGAACACCGCCGCCCATGGACATATGCAGCACCAGGGGAATCGCAAACACGTTGCCGGCTCTTGAGGATAGTAGGGGAGCAGGACTTAAATCGAGCTTCACCGAGCTAATAATAGAATGAGACCTATTTTATAATAAATTTTGTCATTAAAAATGGGTTGCCTGGAAAAATATAGAATATTTTAAGCTACTTAAAAAAATTTTTTTCGTAAAATTTTGCAATATTAAGATAATAAGAAAATTTTACACCAGACTTCAAGTATGAAACATATAGAATGTGCCGACATAGGGTTGTCTATTATTTGTAAAATTTTCTTTCTTAGTATCTGGAATTTTTCCATGTAGGTTCGAATCTTAGACGAGAAGTTTATCCTCCCCTTGAATAACCCCATGTTGAAGCTTTGAGGGAGCACTGCAGTGAGCACTGATCGCTAGATTTCTATGAAGATTTTAGAATACAGGAGACCATAAACATGGCTTGTATGAAAACTAGCGACCCGCCCCGGCTTCGCACGGGTGCAATGCTGATACTAAATTAAATACACTACAGAAAAACTATGAACGTTGTATATAAAAACATAGCGGCCCGCTCCGACTTTGCACGGGCATAAAATATATATATATGCCTATGTCACTCAATGAAAATATGATTAAAATCGATCCAGTATTTTTGATTCATTCATTACTGCCCTTGACCTGCACGCATTTAATTTGGAGTAAAACAATTCCTCTTTCCCTATACTTACTATGAAGATTTCCTGCTATCTTTGGAATATCTAAATTCATACAATTTTTATTACATTACACATTTTTACTTATTTACTTTTTACATTTTTACCTAGGTATTTATTTTATTTTTACAACAATTAATATATTACAGGATGTCTTATACACAACGTTCACAGCTTTCTTGTCATTAGACAATACAAACATGTTTTCTCTTAAGGTTACTCTTGAAAGAGCGACATACAGTTGGCCATGTGAAAAACAGTCAACGCTCAAATCTAAGCCTGCAACGTCCGTCCGACCGGTACCGCCCGCCGCAAACGCAAATTTTAAATTTGTAGGTAATATCTCCGAAAATATTTGTTTAATTTACATGCTGTAAGGAACCATATTGATCTATATTAATTGCACACTGTATTTAAGGTACTTAATTCGATAAGGATTAATGCCGTATTGCTTAAAATAGCTTCGTAAATAAGCCATTTTTTCACGTAAAAAGTAAACAATAAAAATGGTTAATGTGGGTTATCCCTAAAATATAAACATATACCATCGCGGACTTTTTTGTAGACCGTTTTATGGTGTACAATACTGTAGCAGTACATTAATTTGATCTAACTCGTAGGGTTTAGGCAGCGTTTTTGCAAAATTGCTAAATAAGCCCAAAAAAATAGGTTAATTTACGACATCACGTTAGAAACCTCTAAAATTAGCAATGTTGCCTTAGTATATGATGCATATATTATGCATATAAACCTTCCTATTGAATCACTCTATCTATTGAAAAAAACCGCATCAAAATCCGTAGTTTTAAAGATTTAAGCGCACATAGGGATATAGGGACAGAAAAGGCGACTTTGTTTTATACTATGTAGTGATACTTCGACGTACAAATAAACTTACGACGTACACAGGTACATATTATTAAATTGGGCAGTACCTCATTTCCATTTTCAACTATTCAAGAGTGACATCCTCCTAGTTCATCAGAGTATCTCCGGATTGAACGAGGCAACTGGAGGACAAAGCCTTTGTGGAACTTTAAGAACTGTGCATCGGAATATCTACATTCAAAATAATTCAAAGGCAATAGCATCGTTACTATAGGTAGGTATTTGTTTACCATTACTGAACATAAGATCTCTGAAGAATATTTTACTTTGGTATAGACTATAGAAGAAATAAGGATGAAAGAAACTTATTTAGATCAATAATAATAACATAATAAAATTGGATCGCCTTGTGTGTATAGACACAGAGAGAGTTTTAAATGAATGAATGTATAAGTTTTAGGGCCGATTTTTCAATCGCCAGATAAACTATCTAAGGCATGAAATATGCCATCATATGCCATACAAAATCTGTCAAAAGGTCATATTTAGTCCTTAAAAGATTATCTGGCGATTGAAAAATCAGCTTTTAGGAATGTCGGATACCACCGGAGTTATATGACAGATTGGTAGATGAAATATAATTCGCGCAAAGCACATATAGTGACACATTTTTTTTGGAACGAAGTTTCTTTTCAGACACTACGGCGGAGGAGAATAGGCTGAAGAAAATTGAAATCCTGAAACGAAGAAAATTCACGAAAATTCCATCACTTACGCACTTTACTCTTTTCAATGTAAACAGCATATTCAATTTGCAAATATTATTACGTTTATTTATAATTTTTTAAGAAATTGAAATTTCGTAGAAATATATTTTGTACCATGTTTGAAAGAAGTTTGTACTGTAAAGATTTTACCTGGCACTCGAACCGCTACACCAACGCAATATTCTGGGAAGCTACGTACTTTCAAATCCGTATATCTAAGTAATGGACGACTTTTCAAATCGCATTTCTCTATTACAATATAACATACTACGAAAAGAACTTCGTTCCAACCAAGTTTCAAAGGGGATAAAATGATGAAATCCATGGAAAAAAAATTACGGGAAATAGCTAGTTCAGCGAAATTAATTTATAATTTATTTAAAATCTAGTGCTCAACTAATGGAAAAATATTAAGTGTAAGTAAGCGCATTCAGGATGACAAAATAGCTCTCTTTAAGATAACTGAATGCAAAAGCTAAAGTAATTTTTACACTCCGGTCCAATTTTGCGGCAACCAAATTGCATGCTGTTGACGTCTGGAAGAAACCTGGAGAAGTTTGCTCAGCGGGACGCGCGCTTCAATTTCTTGCGGAGAACACTTTGGTGTGGCGCAAAGCATACAATTTAGCGATCTATAGCTACCGTGGGTCACTTATCCCTTACAATAGTAACTACAACATTTTCGTTTTTATTAATTTTTGTATCTATGTTGCAGTCAAGTTCGAACATGTATGTGTAGTGCAAAGATGATGGAGTCGATATCCATCATCTTTGATGTAGTGTGTAAAAGTATTACACACTACATCAAAGTAATTGTACAATTATTGGTGTCACGCCCGTCACGCCATATAAAAGTCATTCCTTGCTCTGTGGTCACG
Organism: Coenonympha arcania; assembly: GCA_036785405.1. Lineage (NCBI taxonomy): Eukaryota > Metazoa > Arthropoda > Insecta > Lepidoptera > Nymphalidae > Coenonympha > Coenonympha arcania. Next base: position 3,158,761 of record CM072069.1, read on the forward strand.
CCTGTTTTATTTTATGCTTGGGTCAAATCTTTGCGACCGAATCTTAAAAATGAAATAAAAATGAAAAGACAGTAGCGATTCTGTTTCAGAGTAATTTAAAGGGACTCTTTTTAAATAGTGTTTCTCCTTTCCAACCAAACAGTTCTAAAGGATTTTAAAGCGGGTTTTTGGACAAATTGTTGAACGCTAGCAATTCTACAACATTTTCAGATTTCTTGGAAATATACCTGAGAACTTGGGCCACACAGAATGACGGAACTAAAACGACGATCCACGGAAATTGGCCAAGTCTGCCATTAAAGGCAGCCATACGCGGACTGGGGTTTACAATTAGATCAGTCTTTTCCGTTAATACTTACCTACCTACAGTTTACATAATTTTTCTGTAAAATAATGTTTTCTGTAAAATAATGTTTTTGTAAAATGTAAATCTTATTTAAGACGCATACCCAATCAAACGAAGTTTTAAAAGTATTAGTTTGGGCAGAAACTATTAATTCTAGATATTTCATTAATATCATGATTTCATTGAAATGAAATGTTTTTTTTTTGATAATTATATGTTGCGTTATCCCACTTTATTACTGAATCTGTATTTCAGTGGTCGCGTCTATTCGATGAAATTCTAAGGTTATTTATAGCTTTCTGCACTCCTTCTCTAAAGTTTTTCCCCCTTTTTAGTACCTAACACCCCAAGTGTTAGATAAACTTTACTTTTGGGGAAGGCAAATACTAGACAGTAGACACTTAAAATAAATAGAGAACGATTTTTTTTATTGTTGATAAACTTGCGCTTGACGACAATCATGCCTGATGGAAAGTAATGATGAGGTCTAGGTCGGAGCGCGCTTGCCTAGAAAATGCCTATTCACTTTTCTCTTGAAGGCACCCAGATTGTACTTGGCTGTAAACACGGAGGCTGGAAGGGCGTTCCACACCTTAGCGGCTCGTATCAGAAACGAGGAAGAAAAAAAAATTCTGGTATTTCTGATCTGGTATTTTGCGATTTCTGGTATTTTGCTGATCTGGTATTTTGCGAATCTGGTGTTTTGCGAATCTGGTATTTTGCGAATCTGATATTTTGCGATGGAGCGGTCTGTAAAGTCGGTTTACGGACGATAGATTTACGTGATAACGTCATAATTGGCCTCTGTATCGTTTGTTTTTTTGTTTGTTTTATCGTGCCTCTCTATCGCTTGTTGCGCGCTCTCGCTTGCACGCACAGGCTCAGGTGGAACGTTACGCGGAACGTTACTATTTTTCATGTGCGTTGCTGGTATTCATCAATTTATTAAACGTTATCACGTCAAAACGTTTCGACCGAGTTTGTTGGTTGTCGACCACATAAGGATGCCACCGCTCTTGTCGTCTTGCAGTCGACGTGTGGAGTCGGAAAAAGCAAAGGAGTGGGAAAAACCAAAACTAATGAATTAAATTTCAACATGGACCGTTAGTACTTATAAATCTTTTTAAATGTAGGAAATGGGTAAACATAAAAATCCTACTTTTAAAAAATTCAGCGCAACCATTCGCGATCCCGTAACGCTTAATCAGCGTTTAGCGAAAGGGTCCGATTTTATTGCGGGCCCCGTTTTTAATGGCGGACGGGTCGTAAAATGAAGTGGGAGCACTACTGGGATGGCCCTGGTTGCTATCTGAAAGGATTAACAGATATTTGATAGGTTTGAATCAAATATTTCCTTCCATTATTCGTAAGAAAATAGTACATTTCGATATAAGTGCGGAAAGTTTGTCATTTCTTTACGAGTCCCAGTTTGTTGACCCAAGCTGAAGGCGAGGGTCAACTATAAGGACGAGTGAATGACAATTCCGCACGTGCATTAAACGGCGTTTTTTAATACATTTGCGAAAAAAAAAATTGGATTTACGTGTTTGCCTGCTCTGTGTTTGCATGCCGTGTTCGTATTCATGCGCTCCTGGTGCGCCCGCTCCGGTGCCGCGTAGGAGGAAAACACAAAAGCACTAGTGCGGAAAATAATAACTTTGCGCACGCTAAACACACATGGAAATGTCAACTATTTGAGAAAATGTATTAAAAAATCTTTTTTATCGCACCTATTCAAAAATTGAATAAGATTCGATTTGTTCTTTGAAAAGACGCTTTTGACTGCGGCTTGGCTAACTGAAGGGGCTGGGTCTAGCGAATTTAAAGCGATACTGTATAGCAAATTAACATCTATGGCATCCTGTTCTAACGTCGAAAAAAGTGTTGAAAATTGTGTGTACTGTTTCATGTGGGCAGTGTTCCTGCATATTGTACCATACAGAATCTTTTCAATTACTGGATTATAACAAAACAAATTTATCTGCCCTGCTTATTATGGATTTCCGCAAAATAACGCCTGCTACCATTCAATAATTCATATGTAACATTTGATAAACCTAAACACTGCTTCAGAGTCATGTATAAAAAAATTGGTTGTCTGTAAAGTCGGTTTACGGACGAAGATTTACGTGATAACGTCATAATTGGCCTCTCTATCGTTTGTTTTATCGTGCCTCTCTATCGCTTGTTGCGCGCTCTCGCTTGCACGCACAGGCTCAGGTGGAACGTTATGCGGAACGTTACTATTTTTCATGTGCGTTGCTGGTGTTCATCAATTTATTAAACGTTATCACGTCAAAATGAATGTTCTTCAAAGCATACCAAGAAATTTATCCCTTCGTAAAGCAAATCTAAACAATCATGGAGGCTCGTGAACCCAATTAAGCAATAGTAACCCGGTGATAGCAAAAAACTCGCCGTGAATTGCTTGTAAGTGAAAAACCCGCGACTAATTCCGCGAATTTTTCGCCTAATCGCCGCAATGAACACTAAGTGGTCGGTTCCCGTAATTTTATCTCACACGAGTGAAATGTGTAACATTCTTTCTTAATATCTGAATGGACGTATTTTGTGATCGTTTGATATTTTGGAGTATTCTTTATGAATTAATTTTGATATTGGGGTTCAAAAGTAAAGTTACGTATTGATTAAGAAACTGATACCTTTTAACAGGGTTAAATAGACTTTATAAATAATTGTTTTTCGTTAACAAAATATATCTACATTAACCATGTGTAATCAAAAAGTGTTCTAACATAACTTTTAGCGTAGCATTTTTGAGCATAAAACTGTTTTATCTTGTACCTCAAGGGGACATTATAAACGAAATTGTAAAAACTAATGGCCTCAAATAAAAAACAGTTGGACTTCAGGATGCCGACAAAAGGGAAAACTTGAACTTGAAAGTGTAATAAATAAGTATATTACTGAATACTTGATTGGCTTATGTAAGACCTACTTGTAATAGCCTTATTATATTGTTTATATTTATGCCATTTGTATTCCAAAATTAATTAAAAAAAAAAAGTTTTCACTTTATACATTGGATAGATTAACACGTGATTAACACGAACAGAACTGAACATGAACAGGACAAGAATATCTTAGAACTCACAATATTATAGAATAATGGAATAAGACAAAGGTGACTTTTTATCGAATGCATTGAGAATAACAACCCAACGGAGCGCTATAATGACGCATTCGTCGGCAATACTCGCTTTCATCAAAGAGCGCATCAATGAAAGGCCGCGTTGTGCATTCCCTGTGAGCAGCAGTGAGCGCGCCCCTTAAATTTACTACGCCTGTGGTGAGTAATGGCCTTAACTGCGGTGAGGTCAATGCCATGTTTAGCAAAAATTGTACAGCAAGTATTGGTCATCTAATGTAATAATCGGCCAAGTGACGAATAGGAAGAGTTAGTTATTATAGGAAATAGTTAGTTAGTCATTAGTAAGAAAGATAAATTTGTTTTGCTATAATCCGCTACTTGAAAAAGATTATGTATGGTACAATATGCAGGAACACTGCCCACAAGAAACACCACACACAATTTTCCCACACTTTCTTCAATGTACTTTTCGTCCCGACACCGGGACATCCTGAGGAGATGTTGACTTCACAGTGCGAAATCGTAGAGATCTCTATATATATTTCGCAATATGATATCTAAGTATACGATTTTGCGGAAATTATTCCTACTACAGTCCGACAAGGATCTCTTGGTACTTGAATGACATTATCAGGAGGGCGTAGTTGTAGAACAAATGTAGAACTATGCCAGCCAGCTAATAAAATTTTCTCAATTTTAGTTAATATTTGCAATAACTGCACCATACCGACAAATATGCCGACGGAGCGAAACATCGAACAGTGTCACAAGATAGCGGCGTTAGTTCCGATTTTGACCTCGTCGCACTTACTTCTGTCACAAAGTGTGAATTTCGTGGAAGTAATCGTCATAATGTTATGGCAGCGAAAAAACAGCAGGCATAGGGAGTACCTGCATTCTAACTTCAAAACTTATAACTTACAAATAATAATAAATAATTAATTCAAAGTTTTCATAAAAAAAACACATCAAACAGTTCCTTCCGTCCCCAGAGTGTTTGAACAAAAAATATCAACGTGACTTTCCACAGGGACGTAGAAGGATATTTGTATAAGTTTTATAAGACCGAAGTTAGTTATCACAAAAAGGTAATATTCAAAGGATGATTTCCCTTCGGAACATCGGCTAATCCAGTTTTCCTATCGCCGCGGCAGATATTATTCCTGTAACAAACAAACTTAGATTTGATCAGTAGAAAATCCTGTCAATACTCAATAAAATTTCTAATACTTTATTTTATTGAAATGTTACAATAAAAGTTACCACTAGCTTATTCTAATTACTATACAAGTCTTGCCCGCGTGGAATGGTGCCAAGAATACTGGCTGCATTTTCGTGTTGAACAGCTAGGCTGATACGTTGCGCAAAAAATGAGCCAGCCCTTCTGTTACCAGTTGAGGCTGTTAACCGCGGGGAAAGCTCTAAAAGGAATTTTTTGACATTGTGTCTCCATGGCCCCAGTGTCTCCACGGCAAACGGATTTCTAATACCATGTATAATTTTTTTCTACATTCGGTAGATCTGAGAATTCTAACTATGTTTCATACCCCTAAATGGCAAAACAACGTTTGCGGGAATAGTTTGTCTAATTTATAAAATTCTAGTGTACAGACTGATTGTAAACAAACTTCTCCAAAACGGCTGGACCGATTTTAATGAAGTTTGTGGTTTACATTCGGTAGGTCTGAGACGAATAGGTTGTAAACTATTTTTCATTCCCCTAAACGGCAAAACGAAATGAAATTAAAACAAATCTTATCCTTTTCCATAGGGAGCATCCTAAAAAGTATAGCACTATTTTTTTAATTAGTTTAGTTTAGAAATTATGCACACTAGAATCAGCACCACTGACGAACATAATATTGAAGGCTACATTTAAATCTTAATCCGATTCTTCAATCAAACTCAAACTCAAAATATCTTTATTTTACATAGGCCTAACGTACAGGCTCTTGTAAAACGTCAATATTATATATAATCGCATTATATGCATGTATGGATAATCGCCAGATAATCGTTAACTAAGGAATAAATATGACGTTTTTACAGATTTTTTATGTTTCAAATTTATTCCTCAGATAGTTTATCTGGCGATTGAAAAATCGGCCCTAAGTCTGAAAGATATCGTAAAAAAAACAAGTTCAAACCACAGGCACCTAAAAAAATCAAAGGTTAAAGGTAAAGAATATTGAAAGTGTAATGACTTGTGCTGTTATAATGCAATGTGCTGTAGAGTAATTGACAGTCGATGTCATCGCTAACACAAGGGATCCTCTCGTATCACCAGACAGCTCTGTCGTTTGCTCCACTCAATATTTTACGTGGCAGCGACTGACTGCGATTAGGTTTGCTCCATTCGTGACTTCTAAAATGTTGATAAAAATAAGAAATCATATCTAAAATAGAAAATTCTTTTCAAAATACTGACTTCAAGTGACACTACAAAAAGTGAAATAATTTTTTTAACACATTTGCTCAAATAGTGGACTTTTCCATGTAGGTATGTTTTGCGTGCGCAAAGTTCTTATTTCCGCACTTGTACTTTTTGTTTTCCTTCTGCATGGAGGTTTTAATCAAAAAGTTTGTAGTACAAAATGTTTGTATTAAATGACTATTTTGTAGCGTAAACACTATTAATACTTGAATTAAAGGACGTAACTTTTTAAATTGTTAAATCTGAAATAAAAATATTTTTTCAACAAAGTATCATTGTTATTTGTTTCAGAGTTACTTTTTTGTAAAATATTAGGACTTTCATAACTTCCGGATTCTGACCCCAGGTCACAGAGTGCATCAGTTGACCATAGACAATTCTTGTCAACATTTTATTTTTCGTGCGTGAGTGGTCTGTATTCATGGTAAATTACATACCTTAAACTACTATTATAATATTTTTATTTTTGGCCCCAACTTTATGTATTTTCGCAAATGTGTTATAAAATGTCGTTCAATGCACGTGCGGAATTGTCATTCCCACTCGTCTCTATTGTCGACACGCGCCTACAGCGTTTGTCAACAAACCGAGACCCGTAAAGAAATGGCATACTTTCCGCACTTATATTGAAATGTACTATTAATATACACCAATTGGAAGTCGGGCCATGTTTCGTACAAATAAAATCAGTCAGTGTACGTTTCAGGTCTTATATTTTATCTCGTTGTCACAGAAACTCCTCCGTAACGGTCTGAGAATAGGACTAAGAGGAAATAAAGAGCAGGATAAACATGGCAAAACAATGTTTGCTGGGTCAACTAGTATTAAATGAAATCGTGGCACATTAATTTATAGACCTTTAAAAGAGGTGAAGTTTTTAGCAGTTAAAATTATCCTATAGGTAACAAAGTGACACCTACCGTCCCAAAGGCAAATGATAGAATTATAGACAAGTTATAATATTATTTCGCAGCCTGAGATCTTATGTACTTATGTTCGTATGAACATTATATCGTATGTACCGAGTCAGTTCCCCTCTTATATTAAACACGTTCCCATCTTATTTCACACATGCGAAAGTTATATGAAACATATTAAATTCATACTTCATGGTGCAACGTGTTTCTATTTCACAGGCACGTTGTGGTATTAATGAACTGAACTTTTCTGTACAGTACGGACATACAGAATAACGTGGAACTGAAATGAAAGATGAAGGGAGAAGAATTTACTTTTGACGACCTCCCTGGCGCAGTGGCGCGCGCTCGAGGCGAGTCAGAGGGTTCGATTCCCGCCACGGGCCACTTTGGAATTTTATAATTTCTTTGACTCAGGTCTGGCCTGGTGGGAGGCTTCGGCCGTGGCTAGTTACCACCCTACCAGCAATTGGACGCACCGCCAAGTGATTTAGCGTTCCAGTGCGATGCTTGTAGAAACCCTTCCAAGTTAGTACGTATCTTACGTTTATAGATTTTTTATTATTTTTTATTATACGTTATCTTCGGTTGCATCATCACTTACCATTAGATGAGATCGCAGTCAAGTATTAACTTGTATAGAGTAAAAAAAAAATTTTGAGAAAAAGGTCTCCTCTCCTAACCATCCAGATTGTGAGATCCAGTGATAAAAAAATAATTGGTCAAGTGCGAGTCGGGCTCGCGCGCTGAGGGTTCCGTACTATCAAGACCAATTCACAATCGTATTAAAATACATAAGCTAAACACCCCTGCTCACCAAATTCAAAAACAAGCAAAAAATAAGGTTTGTTGTATGGGAGCACCCTTAAATATTTATTGTATTCTATTTTTTAACCGACTTCAAAAAAAGGAGGAGGTTCTCAATTCGTCTGAATCATTTTTAACACGCTTTTATTAGCTTCACCTGTATGTTTGTATGTTTGTAACCGACTCCTTTGAGCTCGATTTTGTCCTACTTTGAACGATCAGATTTAATTCAAACTTTGCACACCAGTCAAAGACCAATGACAATGCAATAATTCGATTAAAATATCCAATTATCTTAATTAGATTCGCCAGGATTAATTAATTTCTTTTCGCATCCTTTGCATGCGAGTAAGAGAGATAGAGCGTGTTTTTTTTTTTAGTTTTTAAACTATTATTTATTTTAGTATTATAGTTGTTATACCGGCAACAGAACGGTGGAGGCTTAGTAGTAGAGTCAAATTTTTTCACCCTCTGGGCACAGATCCATATAAAAGACGTGGCACTTCAGGAGTGCCGACAGAAGTGGAAACTCAAGAAAAAAGTAAAAAATAAAAAAAAAATATGTACTTGGTAACAAGTTCAATAGTCTTTACCCAATACACGAGCATCACGCTTAATAGTACATTTCAATATAAGTGCGGAAAGTTTGTCATTTCTTTACGAGTCCCGGTTTGTTGACCCAAGCCGAAGGCGAGGGTCAACTATAAGGACGAGTAAAAATGACAATTCCGCACGTGCATTGAACGACGTTTTTTAATACATTTGCGAAAAAAAATATTGATTTTACGTGTTTGCCTGCTCCTTGTTTGCATGCCGTGTTCGTGTTCATGCTCTCCTGGTACGCCCGCTCCGGTGCCGCGTAGGAGGAAAACACAAAAGCACTAGTGCGGAAAAGAATAACTTTGCGCACGCTAAACACACATGGAAATGTCATCTTTTTGAGCAAATGTATTAAAAAAATCTTTTTAGAAAATAATAAAGTATCCATCCATAGTTAAGTAGGTTTAAAGGCAAATGACGAGAACAAAATGCAATATTTTTAGATACCTGAGCGTTTAGACGCGTTTAGGGCAATGGGAAGATGCTCGTCTTGGAGGTAATGAGGCGAAATATCACGACTTTACGCATCACGACGCTCGACTTATACCGATGACGTCATAGTACATACTTACTTAAATTTTACAGTTTTGCGAAGTTAAAGGCGACGACCTCCCTGGCGCAGTGGCGGTGCGCTCGGATTCTACTACTCGGACTAACCTGTAGTTTATTCTGTATTCTGAGCTGTATAGAGTAAAAAAAGTGATCTGGAGGGCGCAAAGCTTAGAAACCCGATGGAGATTTAGAGCCGTGATTTGCTGTAATGGCGACCCTATACTTGAAAGTACAGGTCCGCTATCTTTTTTTTTTATACTATATCGACTAGCGCTTGACTGTGATCACACCTGATGGAAAGTGATGATACAGTCTAAGGTGGAACGCGCTTGCCTAGAAGATGCCAATTGATGCCTTGATCTGAAGGCACCCGGGTTGTAAGTGGCAGGAAAGACACTGCCTGGGAGTGTATTCCAGGCCTTTGCAGTGCGTATCAGGAACGAGGAACCAAACCGCTTCGTACGCGTCATTGGTACGTCAACTATGTATGGGTGGAAGCCTTTACGATGCTTTGCCGTTCTATGGTAGAAAGGTGACGGGGGAACCAAATTAAAAAGTTCCTGTGCACACTCTCCGAAATATATTCTATAGAATACCGACAGACAGGCAACCTTACGACGATGTTCAAGGCTTTGGAGTTTTTTGTGGACCAGTGTCGGGTTACCGATGAGTCTTCTAGCACGGCGATCAACCGAATCCAAAGCATCAAGCTGGTACTTGGCAGAGCCATCCCACAAGTGGCTACAGTACTCCATGTAATATGAGCGAACCTGTTCTCCACTTGGTTTCTTCTTTAGATCTATTCGTCGACCTCCCCGACGAGTATTAGGGTCCCGTTTTTCACCCTTTGGGCACAGATGATGAAGACTAGTACGGAAGTCCAAACCCTAAAAACGTAGACGGATGACACTAGGAGTCAAGCTTTCGAATTTCAGTATTAAATAATAGCCAGAACTGTATCAATCACAGTGGCCAACCTCAACCGAGACCAGCCAGAGATTAAATATTATAATGAACAATATTGATCGCATTGATTGCAAAATTGATAATGAATTAAAATACCTATTTTTGGTATAGGTAAGGTTACTAAGATAACAAAAACTATACCTACGTGTCGCAAAATCTCTCTGCCCGTGGTGAAATAAAATTGGAACAAAGAGCCCAACAGGTGGCCTGTTTCCCTATTTAACAGCGTCGCGTGCAGCGAGGTATTGCGACCAGTAAGATACTCACTTATATTTAATTTGAGCAAACTTTCAAAATAACTCAATTTTAAAGGCGCCTCGATATAACGAAATTTCCCTTCCGTACGATCTTAAGTAAACCTATAAATCGTGTAATATGACCCGTATTCTTCAGACACTCAATAGCGATCGGAATTTATATTGGCAGCCGCCCCTTAGACCCACTAAACCCCCTAGACCCCCTAGACCCCCTAAACCCCCTGCAAGCGATAGTATCCACGCCACAACCATAATGTTACTTTATGAGACAACCACACATTCCTGGCGCAAAGATTTATATACTTTCAAGTGGATGGATCTATCTATCTATCTATCTATCTCAAGGATAGCGGCCTGCATAATATAAGGATACACAACGTCCCCTCTAAATCTTTTGTACTCAAATAAATGAAATGGATAGGCAATGGAATAGAAAAGTTAACAGTGCAAAGTCTGTGGACGAAAAGCGAGAAAAAGAATCGTGGAATTTTATAGATTACTAGCTGACCGGGTAAACGTTGTTTTGCCGTTTAATAACCTGCTTCCAGACCTAGAGCCAATGCAATTGCTAATATACAAATTTCATAATGATCGGTCCAGCCGTCTGCGAGAGCGAGAGAATTTTATATACTTATTAGAGATTGAATATAGGACTCCAATATCTAAATGTCAAACAATTTTGGCACTCTTTATAGAATAGTATTTTAATAGTAAGAAGAAACCGGATTTATCCGGTTTCTTCATATAAAGTAGATGAACTTAGAAGGAATGAAGGTGAAAGGGATTCAATTCAATATTTCAAATCTTAAAGTGTTAAATAATCATAATATTATGTATATTTATGTAATTAACATATAGCCTGGACAGAGCGGACGGCGCGAAAAAATGTCGCTAGTTTATCGGTGCCGAAAATGCTTGTTTTGGCACCAACAGTAAACCCATGCTGTAGTTCGCTCAGCAGCCACCTATAGAATTTTGACAGATGGCGCATTACGATGTGCGTAGGTGATCTAAGAAATGACATTTATTGTATCTACCAAACTTACCTATTTTCTTACAGTGGGGACTAAAAATATAAAGTGGTAGATAAAGTACACAGAAAGGTTCAGGTATCCAACGTACAAACTCAGCACATTACTCAGGGTGTAGTGTTTCTAATATACACAGCAACACCTACGGAGCCGCGAACAACAATCACACCGTATCGCGCACCACCCCTAAAATAAACTCGCAACCTTATCAGCCTCTAACCGGTGTAAGGGCGCGCACATCCTAAAGACCAAGACGTCTAATGGCATCGTACAGTAGGGCTAGTATAGGTTTTTGTACGAATTTCGAATCGACTCGCATCGCACAAACGAATCGAATTTCAGCGATTGGCGAAACAGCGAATAGGCAGCCGAATGACGGCGATTATTCATAGATGGCGCTGGCTGTAAAAGTATGGAGGAATTCGATTCGTTTGTGTGATGCGAGTCGACTAGAAATTCGTAAAAACCTCGTACTAACCCCGCAGGAACGCCAAATCACTTGGCGGTACCGGTAGGGTAGTAGTCAGCCGGCCGCGACCAGACCGAGTCTGATGTAATTAAAAAAAATGGTTGTCTGTAAAGTCGGTTTACTGACGATAGTTGAACGTGACAACGTCACGATTGTGCTTCTTTGTCGCTCGTTCCGCGCTCTCGCTTGCACCTTTAAGCCTTACATGGAACGCCTCAGAGCGAGGTAACGCCGCATGAGTCATGTTTTTTCGTGCGTACCGCCGGCTCTATCGAATTATAAGATGTTGTCACGTCAAAAATGTAGAGATATCATCAATCATTCGGTTGGCAACTCCGGAAAGGAAGTTTTTCTTTTTTGACGTGACATCGTCTTACACGTACTACACCTACGATCTTTCCCTACATCAAAATGTCGCTGTCGTTCGTGTTCAGACGCCCTGCAACTGTACTAGAGACGGAAATGCAATTATTCACGTGAATCCAAGGCGGGTGTCACGTGGTAGCGCGTGATTTGTGAATTTAGTTAAGCCTCGCCGCCAGCGCGATTGCACTTAGCCTGATTTATTTGACTTTAATCGCATTGTTTGGATGTAGTAAACAAACAATCGGGCTAGACGTGCGTAAGGGAGTTTAGTTCAATATGGCAGACAAAGGCCATGATTTATTTATCATGTATTTACATATTATAGGTAAATAAGGGAATACCGGAAAAACCTATGTTTTTTTTACTCTTAATAAGATATTTCTTGACTGCAATGTGACTTGCTGGTAAGTGATGATGCAGTTGAAGATGTTGTCGTACTAACTTGGAAGGGATAAATAAACTTAGCCCTAATGGTTTCTACACAGCATCATACCGGAACGCTGAATCGCTTGGCGGTACGTCATTGCTGGTAGGGTGGTAACTAGCCACGGCTACAGCCCACCAGACCAGATCTAAGCCAATTTAAAAATTGTAAAATTCTAAAGAGACCCTTGACGGGAATCGAACCTGCGACCTCCCACTCGAATCCGAGCACACGCTACTTCACCAGGGAAGTCATCAAAAAATGCTTACCTAACTACTTTGTGCGAGATTTGAATTAAGTGTACCTAGAACCTTAGTGTAGCAAGAATTTTTAAGACATTAAAATTTGATATTATCAAGATTTTCATGATCAATTAATCATGGCATGAAAATGTCTTCAATGGGTCTTCTTAGAACCTTGTAAGTACACAATTTACTGAGCACCTGAAATGTACAAATATTATATACTTAAGTAGGTTAAGAAAATCGTAAAGAGCAGCCGGGACACGGTATATTTGACTTTGCGAACAGAAACGACCGGAGCCCCGGGTAAATAAGTCAAGTTTACGAAAAAACTTGGCGGAGGTGACGACTTTGCCTTGCTCACTCTTCTATTTGTCTTTACGAGTTCAAGAAACCCGAGTTATAACAGCCTATCTCTGTACAGATACAACCAAAAATGTTCCATAATTATAGCAGTATAGGATTCAAAGTTATGAGCAGTGTTTGTTAGATAGGACGTTCTATATTTCAGGGTAAAACATAGGTTGTTTATGAAAAGCTTTTCTCCAAGCGCCAAGAGGCTTAATTGACGAAACTTGTCTAAGTACGAGTGTATGTCGCAATAAACTGAATTAGGAACGCGAAATAAATAGGTAAATATAAATAAAGCTCAAAAGTTTGTTTGTTTGTTTAAACGCGCTAGTCTCAGTAAGTACTGGTTGGAATTGTAAAATTATTTTTGTGTTGGATAAGTAGTCCATTTATCGCGAAAGGCTATAGGCTATGTTACATCACGCTTTGACTAATAGGAGTGGAACATTAATGAAAAATGAAAATTAGTTGCTTTTGGAGAGCTTCCGCTGCGTAACGAAAAAATCTTGTAGACCGTACGATGGACACCAAAATATTAAGGTTGTGCTCATTGTAACGGGTTTTGTGGAAACCGAAATTCACGCGGCAAAAGCCGGATGCAACAGCTAGTAATCGATAAATTCTAAGGTTTTCAATATCTACATTGCATGAATAATAACTCATACCTTTACAATTATCCTTTTTAAAACTGCCTCGACGTTCAAAAACTGTAATGTTTATTGTATTTCATAACAAAACACAAGTACCAGAAGTGCGACCATAGTCCAAAATAAACATGGCCGCAATGCCGATTATATTTAAAAAAAGTAAAAGCGTAAAGCACATGCAGTTATCGTAGGCAGACTGACAAAATACATAGACAGGAGGTATGATTTGTGTGATCCCAAAATGGAATCCACGCAACATTTGCTACAACTGTGGAGCAAGCGAAGGCATGGCGCTATAGTCTTCCGTGGATCCAAAAAGATCCGATTGACAAATTGATCACGTGACTTATCGGAGACAGCTGTCATTCTTATACATTTATTGAATTTCGTTCCATATCGTTCTGGATAGAGCCATTGACAAGTTTCTATGAAGATTGTAAATAAATCATATAAGGCTATTGAAGGTTTGTTGAGAGATTTCCGTAAGATTGTTTCAGACATAATAATAGATTAGCCCTCATTATTTATTCAACAAAATATAACGCCGTGTATAATTTATATTCTAAGGAAATACATTTCTAATAATAAAGTTGAAACACCTCATGAGATTATGTATTATGAGAGTTAAGACAGCCCCTACAAAGAGTCATGTTACATCGTAGATTGTATTTCAGGAAATATGAGTTGTTACTTGTAAATATTACGGGATTGCTGGGCTTCCATGTTATTGAGACTTTTAAAAATATGTTTTCAAATATGCTCAGGATTCTAATAGGTATAATTAACAGGCCAAATATAAATTACTGAACTGATTTTGACAAAACTTGTACTTCAAGAGATGCTTATCTTAATCTTAGGTTATTTTTTCGTTTGTAATAAGAATTCCGTTTAAGTTTCGTTTTTTTTATCAAGAAACTACGTAAGTGCGCGGACACAAACTGTGTGTTGTTCATCCTTTCACATTATGTATTAACCGATATGTTAACTTACGACTATATAGTAAACAGATGTACTTTCATTCGGTGCTACGGACTACGATAATTCAAACGATGTCACTAGTTACACTACCATAAATTTGACTCAAGCAATTAATTTCCCAACCAATTTCAACCTGAAACACATTGGAAAGGTCTTATTTCATATAGCAGGTATATTAGGGTCTAAACTTTTTTGATTTCATACGCTCTCGTTCGCTTTCTTTTGAAAGTCACTGAAAGCCTCCCTTGAATGACCTTATATGTATTGAAGTGGTGCTGTGCCGCGAGCATTGCTCTGTGATAGAATTTTTAATGCCACTCGGTCGTTTTAGTTCGGGAGCCAGTGACTGGTTCTTCTTCTACTGCTAATTACGACTTCAGCTGTATACTGCTGTCATAGCTATAAAACTCGTCTATTCTTTTTTTATACTATATAGGCTAGCGCTTGACTGTGATCACACCTGATGGAAAGTGATAATACAATCTAAGGTGGAACGCGCTTGCCTAGAAGATGCCTATTCACTCTTGATTTGAAGGCACCCGGGTTGTAAGTGACAGGAAAGACACTGCCTGGGAGTGTATTCCAGGCCTTTGCAGTGCGTATCAGGAACGAGGAACCAAACCGCTTCGTATGCGTCTTTGGAGTTTGGTACGTCAACTATGTATGGGTGGAAGCCTTTACGATGTCTTGCCGTTCTATGGTAGAAAGGTGACGGAGGAACCAAACTAAAAATTTCTTGTGCACACTCTCCGAAATATATTCTATAGAATACCGACAGACAGGCAACCTTACGACGATGTTCAAGGCTTTGAAGTTTTTTGTGGACCATCAGTGTTGGGTTACCGATGAGTCTTCTAGCACGGCGATCTACCGAATCCAAAGCATCAAGCTGGTACTTGGCAGATTCCATTTCTTCTATTGGTTTTTGTACTTTTGCGGAACGAAATTCGAATTCTCGTGTCTCGACTTTGTCATCAAACTTCTCCGAAACGCCTCGATCTATTGTTATGAAATTTTCTGTGTATGTTCGATTGGTCTGACAGAAGGTCGTAAGCTATTTTTATATCCATTGTGCAAAACAACGTTTGCTGGGTCAGCTTAGTACTAGTATAATATAAAAGTGTATCTGCCTGCATGTGAAAATCTACTACAGTTAAATACAAAATATTTTTGTGTTTGTATGTTCAATTAGATTTTTCACACTTACCTGAATACTTTCTCTCTTCTTTCCGTTTCCACTTGGATTCGTCTGTTGTGCATAAAAAAATAAACACATACACTAGTTACTTGGTATTAATAAGTCTTCTTCATAGGACCTTCTTACCCATGGAGAGACACAACCAACACTGCGTTTTCCAGTGCGCTATTACCAACCATTTCTGCACCTTTGGCACCCTATAAAAATGAAACATCTTGATTTTTCAAATAGACCTAATTTACATTTTAAGCTCTTATGAAAAGTCAAAACTCTACCGCCAAGTTCGGAAAGTAGGTTTGTACGTTGTACCGAGAAAAACTGGCAAGAAACTCGGCACTGCACTTGGCAGCACTCTTTTCAAAATGCCATTATGTTTATTTTTTTCTTATAATAGTATGACAGTTATGATATCTCGCGAGTAAACGGAGGAAAACCCCCTTCATTCCAAGAAGCCAACCGTGACTTACGATGTTTTTAACAGTTACTGCAAACTTGTGTTAAAGGTAAGTTCAATTGCCTATAGTTTCAACGATCCATTCGAGTATCAAATGACTCAAGTCTCCCACCACTAGCTCCTGGTCATTTCACGTGATGTCAATTTCCGTTTATATTCGCAGCACAATAGACGCGCACCGGAGGCTGTTCGGGTTAATTGAACATGAATTTTGAAGGTAGTCGTTATTTTATCGTTCGTACTTTTTAATTACTTCGTACAATAGGTATGGGATGGGGGCAATGACTTCTATGTATCCTACTAGACAAGCTATGTGGAACAAAAAATGTGCTCCAAACCTATATAACGCCATCTAGTCTGATGAGCGGGAACTTGCTTGCAAACGTATGACGTCACGTTGATGAGTGGTCTTATGGTCAAAGATTAAAAAATAGATATTGCAATCATTGCAATCGCTTGCAATACCTACACATCGTTTAACATTAATTTAAAGTTATGATAAATAACATTTTACGGATAAATTACCAGAATTAAAATAGTTTTTAATATTTGACATAATGAAACTTAAATAATAAATTAAAAACTGTTTTATTTCTGAGTCTTTACGATTTAGACAATAACTTCTCAGAGTTTGCTTAGTTTTTATTGTGAATGTTATAGTTATTATGAACTTTGCAAAAAATCTTAAAATTGTATGAATGTGTATGTGTTATGAAGGAAGGTTTAAATTAAAAAAAGATAATCTTGCATTGATTGTTTATATTTATTTTTATTCATACAAATATCTTAACATTTAATTTCTTAAGTCCATCCAATATGTATCTAAAACACAAAAATTATAATTAAGTACTTAATTATATACCAATCGAAATTATTTTCCTACTGGTATATACCCTTTGTCACTTAACATATCTGTTCAAATAATTCTCATAATCTTTGTCAACGTGTCGGTAGTACTGTTCGCTCTCGCGTATTTCTACTAACGAGTAAGCGTGATGGATAATCATGATGGGAGTTGTGTATTTATTTACGATAATATTTGTTTTTAGACAAAAACGAAATAAATTATACTGACTTAACTGAAATAAACTTCAAAATACGTAGAAAAACTACTTACATAAATAATATTCACTGTTTTACTGGTCACTCCTTGAAAAAACCACGTTCACGGCTCACATAACAGTGCACCAACACTGATCGCCTCGCTAGCTCGCAGTGGACTAAACGAACTTCTGAGCATGCACCACTGTTCAGTGAGCAATTATTTAGTACCACACAGCGCGTCTAGTATACATAGAAGTCATTGGATGGGGGTTAACTTTTATCGTGTCAATATGAAAAAAGTGCTTATTCAACGGTGTCTGGAAAACACTTTTCTGTTTTCCTCTCATTTTTTTAGGTATTTTTTATACAGATGGACGAACAGCTACGCAAGAGCAACAGCTCGTCTTCATTCTTTTTTAAAAGAAAATCAGTAAGTAAATAATTTTTTTTTCACTTTCTCTTTTTGAGAAAGTTGTTTTTTTTGGCAGTTAGAAAATGGGTTTAGAAAATTATTATCTATTACCTACTCCTTCAAAGGTTTTTTTAATAAACGAAATATACGAAGAACGCTGAGGATTGAGAATTTTGGAGAAGATTAAAGAGCAAAAATTCAAATTTTAAACTATTGAAGATAGATAGAAGCTGTTTTAAATGTCACTCGACAGTTCATACAATAATTGGTAGTGAGTTGAAAAAATTCAAAATGGCTAATTCAAGATGGCCGCCATACTTTCGTTGGTGTTTATCTCGGAGGGTACAAATAGCGGCGATACTTTCATAGCCGGGAAAATCTCATGGGCCACACGTACCGCCCCTAATATAAATTGCTAGTGTCGTTTGAAAACTCTTATTTTAATATAAATAGAGCCTATTGAAATTTTGGATACACTTTATTTCCAGTATAATCAGAGGTAGGTACCGTCGTCGAATAGGATTGGATCAGAAGCAAATTAAGTTTAGACGGGAGATGGGGATTTTATAAATCGACTGAGTGACTATCAGGCCACGACCTCGACGAGAGCGGCAGGCTGTTTTAGTACCTAACGAGCTATAAATTCCATAGAATAAAGCCACAAACATTATTGGTGTTTTTTTTTCGAAATAAATGGTTTTTTTTAAAGTTGGTAAGTCATAAAGGCGAAAGAACGAAGCCTGTTATCGGCAAAAATATTTAAACTAGCAATTTTGTATACTTATCTTCTAGCTGACGCAGCTAACGTTGTTTTGTCAGATAGCAGTATGAAAAATAGCTTACGACCAATTCTCAGACCTACGGAATGTATACAAAAAAAATCATAAAAATCGGTCAAGCCGTTTTATTGCAATTTGGTTACAAAAACTGACACTGACGGACACGACAATTTTATATACTCGTATTACAAGATTAGATTTTATCATCATTAGAGATTTAATTCTACCCAAGACCGATTTGCATGTAATTGAACTTTACTTCAGCTGAATTTTTTACCAAATCAGTCTCCGAAGCTGTTTATTTTCTTCTGTTTTTATTTTAAAAAATCACTCTTCCGCTCTGATATCATTGAAGCCGTGGCCTTCGCAGAAATTTTCTATCCGAGACGGATGGGACGTGAATCTAATTGTAGGTACGTTTCGTTTTACGAACGACGATTATCGTAAAGGTAACGTAAAGATTATCGTAAGGTATTGCAAATATTATTTACGTTCAGATTTCCTCATTATCCATCATCTGCCTATAATATTTCACCGTACAGACCCTCATAATAACGTTAAGATTAGGCAGGTACTTTTATCAAGTAAATTCAATTGCTATAATTTTACTTTTTAATATCTATACCGTATGTTCAGCGCTGCTTCGATCTAGCGGCTCAAAATGTCATTAGACTGTTTGCAAGATTTCTAACCACGTTAAACTATACTTCAAATTGTTTGATATGACATAGAGTCTCTCCGAGCATCAGCAGACTCTCAGATCAGCATCCGACTCTCAGCAGTCAGAACACATAGCCCCTTGATTCTGCAAAAATACTTATAGCAGCAACGAGCTAACATCTATGCACCGATTGGTTAATGCTTGGGTGCGATGCTATGGTTACCGTCGATGGCTGGCCGATGGTAATTTTATATTGTCGAGAATCACACCCAGCTCTCCCTATTGCCCGCTGTGAGCTCCGAACATTCTTAGTCAACGACCATATTTGAAATCCTTGTGTCATCAATAGCAACACGCACTGTTTGAAATTTTTATCGGGCTAATACCTACATTGTACAAGATGACTCATGCCAAGCATTCGATATCGTTATTCGTTTTCGGTTTCTCCCCGAATAATATTGTATGGCGACACTAAATCGAAATTTGAATCATTTCTCCAACAACTTATACCAACCCCACGAGCACTGAGGGATGAAACAGAAATTGATCTTTCATGACCTAGTTTGAAGTCGAAAAAACAAAAAATAACGGATTTCAGTTAAACTAAAATAGTTTTCCACTACTTTTACGTATCTCATTCGTTAACCAACATTTAGCTTTCCGGTACCGAGTGAAACTTTTAGTGAAATTATGTGAAAACTCGTGCATTTCCACCCTAATTTGAGTTGCTGGGCACCTCTACGACCGCCCACTAGCTGAAATTTTAATATTAAAACCGCATTCGTGTGTTGCATTAACTTCATTTTATTTCATATTTCACGTTGCGCCAGAAATTGTTTTTAGGCGGGTCGAAACTTTTGCTTTGGATATATTTTTTTTGTTAATTTTAAACCGATCTCGAAATAACATTAAATAAATATTTTTTAAGCCCATTCAAATATCTAAAACATACTGCTTTTTTATCCATTACAATAATAGACATATAAAGGGAAAATAATAGACATAGGTATTATAGCCCTGTAAAGGGCTATAATATGTGTATTATTTCTAAATGTCGCGCCGGTTTATCGGTGCCAAAATTTTTGTTTTGTCACCAACAGTAAGACTACGCTGCAGTTTTCTCAGCAGCCATCCATAAAATTTTGACAGATTACTGTTTGCTTGTACGAAAAAATTTTGGGTAAATCGTTAATCGGAGTCCATCCAATATGTATCTAAAACACAAAAATTATAATTAAGTACTTAATTATATACCAATCGAAATTATTTTCCTACTGGTATATACCCTTTGTCACTTAACATATCTGTTCAAATAATTCTCATAATCTTTGTCAACGTGTCGGTAGTACTGTTCGCTCTCGCGTATTTCTACTAACGAGTAAGCGTGATGGATAATCATGATGGGAGTTGTGTATTTAATTACGATAATATTTGTTTTTAGACAAAAACGAAATAAATTATACTGATTTAACTGAAATAAACTTCAAAATACGTAGAAAAACTACTTACATAAATAATATTCACTGTTTTATTGGTCACTCCTTGTAAAAACCACGTTCACGGCTCACATAACAGTGCACCAACACTGATCGCCTCGCTAGCTCGCAGTGGACTAAACGAACTTCTGAGCATGCACCACTGTTCAGTGAGCAATTATTTAGTACCACACAGCGTGTCTAGTATACATAGAAGTCATTGGATGGGGGTTAACTTTTATCGTGTCAATATGAAAAAAGTGCTTATTCAACGGTGTCTGGAAAACACTTTTCTGTTTTCCTCTCATTTTTTTAGGTATTTTTTATACAGATGGACGAACAGCTACGCAAGAGCAACAGCTCGTCTTCATTCTTTTTTAAAAGAAAATCAGTAAGTAAATAATTTATTTTTCACTTTCTCTTTTTGAGAAAGTTGTTTTTTTTGGCAGTTAGAAAATGGGTTTAGAAAATTATTATCTATTACCTATTCCTTCAAAGGTTTTTTTAATAAACGAAATATACGAAGAACGCTGAGGATTGAGAATTTTGGAGAAGATTAAAGAGCAAAAATTCAAATTTTAAAGTATTGAAGATAGATGGAAGCTGTTTTAAATGTCACTCGACAGTTCATACAATAATTGGTAGTGAGTTGAAAAAATCCAAAATGGCTAATTCAAGATGGCCGCCATACTTTCGTTGGTGTTTATCTCGGAGGGTACAAATAGCGGCGATACTTTCATAGCCGGGAAAATCTCATGGGCTACACGTACCGCCCCTAATATAAATTGCTAGTGTCGTTTGAAAACTCTTATTTTAATATAAATAGAGCCTATTGAAATTTTGGATAGGGTAAATGTGGGATAGACGCCTCAGTGGGATAGTTGCCTCAGTAAACACGTAGCGACAGATATAAACATTAGACCTGTTGTGTTTTGTTTTAATGTTACACTACCCTCACCCGTCCTTCAGTCAGTGCCACGCACTTAACTGGAACGGACGTGTCGCGAGTTATAAGACAACGAATATTTTTTGCGGCAATTAATTCTTGAATTTGGTGCATCTCAAATTTTGATGCGCTCGAAACTTTTGATTTTATGAGGTAAGTGTCAATATTTTTGTTTTATATAAGTGTAGATGTATCAAATAAGAGATTTTGTTTAGTATTTGTGTATGTTTTAACATATTTACTTCAATATTTTGAGCGGCGTCTATCCCCACGAAAAAGGATAGATGCCTCATTTTTTGTGAGTATAGATGCCTTTAGAGGTATATATCCCTTATTAAACTTTAATCGATTTTTTTATTGTAGATATGCCTCGCAAGTACGTGCGCAATGTAGGGGCAAGCCCTCGGGGCGAATGGACGGAAGATGCGCTACGAGAAGCTTTTGAAGAAATAAGTACTTAGGGTTTGAATGAAATATCAGCTCGTCGTTATGGAATTCCTGCCAGGACCCTGAAAAGACGTTTCGTAAAACAAGATACTATAAAACTTACTTTAAGTACTTTGTATATTAAAATAATTCTTAATGAAACTACAAAAAAAAAATTAATAAATAAATCCAAAATAATCTTTTATTATATGCATAGGGCAGGATTGGATCAGAAGCAAATTAAGTTTAGACGGGAGATGGGGATTTTATAAATCGACTGAGTGACTATCAGGCCACGACCTCGACGAGAGCGGCAGGCTGTTTTAGTACCTAACGAGCTATAAATTCCATAGAATAAAGCCACAAACATTATTGGTGTTTTTTTTCGAAATAAATGGTTTTTTTTTAAAGTTGGTAAGTCATAAAGGCGAAAGAACGAAGCCTGTTATCGGCAAAAATATTTAAACTAGCAATTTTGTATACTTATCTTCTAGCTGACGCAGCTAACGTTGTTTTGTCAGATAGCAGTATGAAAAATAGCTTACGACCAATTCTCAGACCTACGGAATGTATACAAAAAAAAATCATAAAAATCGGTCAAGCCGTTTTATTGCAATTTGGTTACAAAAACTGACACTGACGGTCACGACAATTTTATATACTCGTATTACAAGATTAGATTTTATCATCATTAGAGATTTAATTCTACCCAAGACCGATTTGCATGTAATTGAACTTTACTTCAGCTGAATTTTTTACCAAATCAGTCTCCGAAGCTGTTTATTTTCTTCTGTTTTTATTTAAAAAATCACTCTTCCGCTCTGATATCATTGAAGCCGTGGCCCTCGCAGAAATTTTCTATCCGAGACGGATGGGACGTGAATCTAATTGTAGGTACGTTTCGTTTTACGAACGACGATTATCGTAAAGGTAACGTAAAGATTATCGTAAGGTATTGCAAATATTATTTACGTTCAGATTTCCTCATTATCCATCATCTGCCTATAATATTTCACCGTACAGACCCTCATAATAACGTTAAGATTAGGCAGGTACTTTTATCAAGTAAATTCAATTGCTATAATTTTACTTTTTAATATCTATACCGTATGTTCAGCGCTGCTTCGATCTAGCGGCTCAAAATGTCATTAGACTGTTTGCAAGATTTCTAGCCACGTCCGTTGCCACTATAGCTTCATGACACGTTAAGCTATACTTCAAATTGTTTGATATGACATAGAGTCTCTCCGAGCATCAGCAAACTCTCAGATCAGCATCCGACTCTCAGCAGTCAGAACACATAGCCCCTTGATTCTGCAAAAATACTTATAGCAGCAACGAGCTAACATCTATGCACCGATTGGTTAATGCTTGGGTGCGATGCTATGGTTACCGTCGATGGCTGGCTGATGGTAATTTTATATTTTCGAGAATCACATCCCAGCTCTCTCTATTGCCCGCTGTGAGCTCCGAACATTCTTAGTCAATGACCATATTTGAAATCCTTGTGTCATCAATAGCAACACACACTGTTCGAAATCTTTATCGGGCTTGTACATTGTACTAGATGACTAATGCCAAGCATTCGATATCGTTATTCGTTTTCGGTTTCTCCCCGAATATAAATTGTATCATCATCATCATCATCATCATCTCAGCCTGCGGACGTCCACTGTTGAACATAGGCCTTCCCAAGCGCGCGCCACCACACTCTGTCCTCTGCCTTCCTCATCCAGCCGCTTCCCGCCACCCGCGCCATATCGTCGATCCAGCGGGCTGGAGGTCGCCCCACACTACGCTTACTCGTACGCGGTTTATAAATTGTATGGCGACACTAAATCGAAATTCGAATCATTTCTCCAACAACTTATACCAACCACACGAGCACTGAGGGATGAAACAGAACTTGATCTTTCATGACCTAGTTTAAGTTGAAAACACAAAAAATAACGGATTTCAGTTAAACTAAAATAGTTTTCCACTACTTTTACGTATCTCATTCGTTAACCAACATTTAGCTTTCCGGTACCGAGTGAAACTTTTAGTGAAATTATGTGAAAACTCGCGCATTTCCACCCTAATTTGAGTTGCTGGGCACCTCGACGACCGCACACTAGCTGAAATTTTAATATTAAAACCGCATTCGTGTGTTGCATTAACTTCAATTTATTTCATATTTCACGTTGCGCCAGAAATTGTTTTTAGGCGGGTCGAAACTTTTGCTGTGGATATTTTTTTTTGTTAATTTTAAACCGATCTCGAAACAACCATTAAATAAATAATTTTTAAGCCCATTCAAATATCTAAAACTTACTGCTTTTGTATCCATTACCATAATAGAGATATTATACCCCGTAAAGGATGGACGACGCGAAAAAATGTCGCGCCAGTTTATCGGTGCCAAAATGTTTGTTTTGTCACCAACAGTAGACCACGCTGTAGTTTGCTCAGCAGCCACCTATAGAATTTTGACAGATGGCGCTACTGTTTGTTTGTACGAAAAAGGTTTGGGTAAATCGTTCGGATGTCCAATGTCCATATCCTGAGTTTTCTTATCTGTAATTTACTCTATTAGGTGCTATAACTATAGTAAGATCTGATATTTTTTTTATTGAAATAGGCTTCCGCTTGACGACAATCATGCCTGATGGAAAGCAATGATGAGGTCTAGGTTGGAGCGCGCTTGCCTAGAAAATGCCTATTCACTCTTCTCTTGAAGGCACCCAGACTGTATTTGGCTGGAAACACGGAGGCTGGAAGGGCGTTCCACACCTTAGCGGTTCGTATCAGAAACGTAGAAGAAAAACGTTTCGTTCGAGTACGCTGGACATCAACCACATAAGGATGCCTCTTCTCTCGACGTCTCGCGGTTCTATGGTAGAAAGGTGAAGGTTGTGGAGTTCTTGAGCACACTCTCCAAAATATATCCTGTAAAAAACCGCTAAACAGGCAACACTGCGTCGGTGTTCTAAACTGAGCAGTTTCGCCCGTGTTAGCGATTCCTTGCCGATTATTCTGCGTGCGCGGCGATCAACCGAGTCCAATGCATCGAGCTGGTATTTGGGAGATCCATCCCATAGGTGACTGCAGTACTCCATGCCGGAACGAACTTGAGCTTCATACAGCGTCAAAAGCTGTACAGGCTTGAAGTACCGCTTAAGCTTATTCAGGATGCCAAGTTTTTTGGCAAGAAGTTCGGGTAAGATCTGTGATTTCTACACATCATCGCGCCAAGACGATAAATCGCTTGACGGTGCGCGTCTTTGCTGGTAGGATGATACCTTACTAGCCAGTTCTAAGCCTGCAGACCAGACCTGAGTCAATTTATAAATTAATTTATAAAATTCTAAAGAGGCCCCTGGCGGGAATCGAATCCGCGACCTCCCACTGGAAAACGAGAGCGCGCCATTACGTGCGCCGGACTTCCCTGTAAAACCTAATAGAAATTCCTTTCATGAAGTCTATGCGGACAAAATCAGGGGCAGTACCTAACAGCCAGTCTTTACAGGGAGCGTTACATAGACTACAGCTAATGAAAACGCCTCGGGACGTACTGCATCTGAGTTCTGACATCTGGCGAATCGCTTACCTACTATCTGGTAATCGTCTACTCGTATTCTTTATTATTTACGGTGTATTTTTAGTGACCTGTAGCTTGCAAGTTAAAAACTATACAGTCAATTAATTTCAAAACGTTATGTATTTTTATTCTTTGATCTCAATTCGCTCGGAGGCAGAAAAAAGATTGGAAAAAATTATCGATAGAAAGTTTTCCAAGAATTGCTCCAAAAATTACATTTTTTATTTTACATCAGAAACTAAAAAAAATATTAAATATGTAATTTTTTATTCGTGTCAGTAATCATTATTTCCAAAAAAGCTCACAACATTTTTTTGATAACTGGCTTAGTTTTTCAGTAATCAGGTATAACTTAGTTTTTCGGTGAAATTCTCCCGCAATCTGCTTGTTGCACCCACCAACGTATTTGTAAGAGTGAGAGAGGAGGAAAAAAATAACATCGGATTACGGCCTTTAATTAAAATTTAAATTAAAAAGTTTTATTTAATAAAAAAAGAGTCAAGTAAACCTGGACGTTTTTCTTTTCTAGTGGTAGGAATCTTTTGTTGACGACCGAATGGCTTAGCGGCAGCGAACCTGACGTCTGCGTCGGAGGTCGTGGGTTCGATTCCCACAACTGGCAAATGTTTGTGTGATGAGCATGAAGCATGAGTGATCCAGTGTCTCGGTGTTTTTCATTAAGTAGATAATATTTAAGTATATTAGTATGTATATATATTTATCAGTTATCTAGTACCCATAACACAAGCTATCGATTGCTTTGGGGCTAGATTGCGATGTGTGTAATGTCCTGGTATATATTTATATTTTTATATTTATTTATTTGTGTCCTTTCGAGTAGGTATCAGTTATTATACCGACTCTACCATGGAGGAGTAATGTTCTTTCGGTTTGAAGGTCACTGTAGCTGACGTGATAAATAAGTACAATGAGAAAACTAATTCTCAGGGTGATGAGCGCATTGCAGTGCGTCGTATGACATTGCAATGCAAATTCGTGGAACGCACAGCATTATCACTTTATGCAGTTAAAAAACGCAAAAGTATGCAGTTTCCTCGCGTATCCACTGCAATATTATCTTGGACGTATAATATTTCGCGTTAATTAGCTTTGCTGTGTTCATTAATGAAATTATGTCTCAACGTAATGAAAAATCATGTTACGATGCAGTGGGTATAATGTTATAAATTGTTACTCGCATTTTTTGCTACTTTAAGTTACGAGAGGGGGCGATATTGCCTACATTATTACTATACTCCGATTTTTAACTCGATGCAATAAAATTAAGTTTCGTACTTTAGTTATATTTCAGACAATGCTCATAACTTTGTATTTCTTTGTTTGATTTAATAATAATAGCGTTTATTTGAAAAACTCCATTTATAATCTTCTTTGGACTCCTGACCCCTAAACTAGGTAAGCCCGTATCTTAGGGGCCAGTGCCTTCCCATAAGTTTAAAACATATCAAATTTCTTAATACTTAGCTAACAAGTAAAATTTTACAATTTTACAGTTATTATTTGTTACAGTTGTTATTTTTATTATTATTAGTATCAAAAAGCCATAAAAAATTGAGTCAACTATAGATATTTCAATCCACGATATCGCGCTCTACTCTGCCCAAGTGTCAAACTTCATACGAATAGAATGAAATATTTAAGCGATTTTGACAGAGTGGGGCGCGTCATCGTGGATTCAAATGCCTATACCCAATTATGGCGAGCACAGCAGATCCTGACGATGTCTTTATAGCCCAATGCAAGGGTCAAATTCGCTCGCTTTCCTAACTTGCAGTGTCAGTTCAATGCAACAGAACACTCGCCAGTGCAGTGCATAGCGTCGTAAACTGCGCGCACTTAGCTCCGTTGTTGCTTGTATTATTGCCGGGAATAAACTGTAACTTTGTTGAGTCGTACGTGAAACCATCATTTCTTTACTATTGAGTTCACAGACCAGCCAAATAGCACTGTTGAGTATATTTTTCACAGACCAGCCAAATTGCAGAGAACAAATTTGAACGCTACATACACTTTAAATATTGTAAAACAGCAAATCTATAAAATTTTCGTGTCAGTTGTCACAGTATTTGCATCAAAAAGTCCTCTGAAACAGCTTCACTGATTTTTATGATCTTTTCTTTTGTGTATACTTTGGGTTTGAGATCAGGAAGTGAACTATTTTTTAAACCCCTACGTGAGGATAAATTATATGGCAGAACACCACTCTGCCAAACTTCATACGAATCTAATGAAATATTTAAGCGATTTTGACAGAGTGGGGCGCGTCATCGTGGATTCAAATGCCTATACCCAATTATGGCGATCACAGCAGATCCTGGCGATGTCTTTATAGCCCAATGCAAGGGTCAAAATCGCTCGCTTTCCTAACTTGCAGTGTCAGTTCAATGCAACAGAACACTCGCCACTGTAGTGCATAGCGTCGTAAACTGCGCGCACTTAGCTCCGTTGTTGCTTGTATTATTGCCGGGAATAAACTGCAACTTTGTTGAGTCGTACGTGAAACCATCATTTCTTTACTGTAGTCTGTTGAGTTCACAGACCAGCCAAATTGCACTGTTGAGTATATATTTTTCACAGACCAGCAATAAAAATTCCTCTGAAACAGCTTCATCGATTTTTATGATCTTTTTTTTTTGTGTATACTCTGTGTTTGAACTGAGATCGGGAAGTAAACTATTTTTTATATCCCTAGTTACGTGAGGATAATTTATATTGAAGAATAACGTTTGCGGGGTCAGATATTCAAATATGTAAAACACGCGGGCTCAAAAAATAATTATTTATACATAGGTACCTAGGTAGTTATTATCTACATACAGTTTTCCACCCCCTAACGTTATCGCGCGGAAAACTTCGGTTTTACCACAATTAAGTGTAACGTTAACCGCTTCTAAAGTTGGTATTTTGCGGGGGCTTAGGATTGTTCCACATTGGGATCAGACGTCCCTAATAACAAATACACAGAAAAACTTTAGGAGTATCAATTTTAAGTAACGCAGTGATTCTGTCGTCTATATCCTATTTTTTTTTATTATTATTGATAGGTTTGCGCTGGGCTGCAATCAAGGGTGCAAGGGCGTGGGTGCTCTTGAAAGCACCCAGATTGTACTTGGCTGGGAAAACGGAAGCTGGAAGAGTGTTCCACACATTAGCGGTTCGTATCAGAAACGTAGAAGAAAAAAGTTTCGTTCGAGTACGCTGGACATCAACCACATAAGGATGTCACATCTCTTGACGTCTCGCGGTTCTATGGTAGAAAGGTGAAGGAGGTAGTAAGGCTAAACAGGCAACACTGCGTCGGTTCTGCGTCGACCTGCGTCGTCCTAATCGGTAGTTATAGTTTCCAATATCAAATTTGCGTTCTCTGGAACATTTAGGAGCAACTGCATTAACGCTATAGCTCGCTGCCCTCGGTGCAATAAAGTGGAGAAACAGGAAGGCGTCTGGTGACCTACAGCCCGTAAGTGAAACGGCCAATCTGATTAGATATTTATAAACATTTATTCCCAAAGGAAATACAAAATCTCGTTAGAGAAATTAATAATATGATAAATTTACATATATTTAACAATTTCATAAATTGTGTGAACCTTCTAATTACCAAATTAGTCGCTTACTTCAAAAGGATCAGCTTGTACTTTCTTGTCTCTTGTGATGTATTCATTTAAATGAATGACTCCCCCGCAAAATGCTGGACAGTAACTTTCTTTTATTATGGTAACAGTAAAACTGGATATATTTCAAAGCTTAGGCCTTAGTGCATCAGCAGCTTAAGTCACTTGAAAATTTAGGGCGGCTGGCTACATGATACTTTAGGTTGATAACATTGTTTAACACTTGCAGATTTTATGATCCCTTTGTTGCGAACCAACCGCTCGGTTCTACGCCATTTATATAACCTGCATGTAATATTTATCTAATATAGTTTGCTGACACTATATAGTAGTAGTTAAATAAATTTCAGCTTTAAACATCTAAGTCAAAATGACCAAATGTTCAAGTTTTCTCGTGAACCTAAACCAAAATATTCCAGGAAAATAAAATAGTGTTTTCTAGGAACCATTGATACTAGGAATTTGGTTTTCATATCCAGAGTTTAATTTTGCATACAAAAAATTACTTTCTTTCAATGGACATATTTTCTTGCCATACAGATTTTATTGAGAAAAGTACAACTTCTTTATTTGCCTATAACTTTGGAAACCGGATGTCTCTTAAAAATATATGCGTCGGTACGTCTTTGCTGTACCATTACGAATACCAGTAACATTGGCATGTACCAAGCGGTTTGATTTCTCGTTTCTGACGCACTGCAAAGGTCTGGAATACACTCTCAGGCGCTGTCTTTCCCAACTCACAACAACCACCAACCACCACCAACAGCTGCCTTCAAATCAAGAGTGGCATCAGGTGTTATCAATATCTAGCGCCAGCCTATATCAAAACAATCCTTTATATAAAAAACAGCCTATATATAAAACAAAATCTTTTAAAAATATTAAAAAAAAATGTTCTACTGAATTATCAAAGCTAATAGTACAATCCATATTCATTTTACAGTATTTCTATCGCACCTTTCTTTATACCAAATGTATCCGAAAAAAGTAAATAATACGAAACAGTGGGTATAGGTCGTAAAAAGCGGCGACAAAATGAAATAGGTTCCATTCGGTGTACCATCTATTTTAGTGCTGATTGGATCCAACACTTTATCCTTAGGTCTCCTCTAGATAATCCTACTTGTATATTTATTAGATATTCGGGTAAATCTAAGGTATTACTTTTTTATTTGACGAAATGTGAAGCGATGTCGATAGATCTTTTAAACCCATATTAATTAGTAATCGCTTAAGTATGCCTGAAGGATTAGTCAAACTAGGACAAAATTTTAACATGATATATTTTTCTGTCGACTCGTTTAATTGGCGTAGGTAATATAGGTAAGTATAAATAAACATTGAATTATTTTGCCAAAAATAAAAATAAAATAACGGCGTTTAGCGTACCTATTTAACCCTAAAAAATATCGAATTTCCTTCGGTAGAAACTTTAATTAACAGAAATTTAAGAAAATAAAATGTGTTTCAAACACAAAAGTTGCCAATTTCCTTTGGTGGTGAATAAGGCCCCGGCTTTATAGAAACTGACTGGGTTCTCATCTCTACTAAGTTCTTTATACCTAGGAAGGTACTTTTAATAATACCTTGAATTACTCTTCAAAATTCTAAGAATATTACTTTTTTATCAAAACACAAAACAATTTCTATGAAGTCGCTCAACCCTTAACCCTTGTCCCGTCCTATCGATCTGTTTTCCGGAGCGTGCTTTTATAGGCGTCCGGAAAACCCGGATTTGTCTGAACGGACCCTTAAGCATCCCTACAACACAGGCAATTACACTAGCAACAAAAAATGTGACAACCCTAAGGCCTGAGGAAATTAAAGATTCTATCCGTCGAAGAACTTAATCCCTCTGTAATAGTAAGCCGGAAAATTGCAAATTAAACCCCACGTGTACCACCGTGAAGTGATTTCAACCGTCCACATGTTAAGGTTCAGATTTAAATAGCACAAGCATGCAGCTGTAAAAACGCTGATTCGATAGACGTAGATGGTTTCAATTAATTAAGAACGCTTGCGTGGTTGTTATCGATACTTGCGGCGTGGTTTTTGATGCCAATAAAAAATATGCAGAAGGATTCGATG
Source organism: Coenonympha arcania (assembly GCA_036785405.1). Lineage (NCBI taxonomy): Eukaryota > Metazoa > Arthropoda > Insecta > Lepidoptera > Nymphalidae > Coenonympha > Coenonympha arcania. The sequence goes on from CM072069.1 coordinate 3,189,961, forward strand.
GAATAATTAACAACATCTGTCGTACAGCTTTGAAAATGTTTCTGGAAAATAAATAAATAAATATATCAAGACATTTTACACATCGCAATCTATAGCCCCAAAGTAAGCGATAGCTTGTGTTATGGGTGCTAGATGACTGATAAATATACATACATACTTATATACATAAATATAATATTGAAAAACACCCAGACACTGGAAAACGTTCATGCTCATCACACAAACATTTACCAGTAGTGGGAATCGAACCCACGACCTCCGGCGCAGAAGGCAGGTTCGCTACCGCTACACCATTCGGTCGTCAAATAAAATAATTCTTATCGTAAATAAAGTTTGTATTTTCTTTATTCTCAAGTATCTAGCAAGAATAGAAAAGTTAGCTCTACACAATCCACGCTCCAAGCAAAAATTTTAGACGCACTAATTCTAACATGCTAGGCACGGCCACTGTCAACACTCCAAAGTGACCTCTAAACCAGCGCGAAGTTCGGTACCTACCTAATTTATTTCTCTAAGGGCTGATTTTTCAATCGTCAGTAAGGAATAAATAGGGTGGTTTGACAGTAATTTTTTGGATGACTTATGTTTCAAACTTATTCCTCAGATACTTTAGCAGCTGGAGATTCAAAAATCTGCCCAAGATTGGAGATTCAAGAATGTTGCTTACTACAAACAGGCGTTCGAACGGGTGAGAAATTAGTCATATGAATTATCGACATTCACATATGAGTTATCAAAAGCTGTCGCATGCTTATTCTATATTGAAAGAAATTGAAAAAAATAAAACCTGTGAGAATTTGACAGTTGGTCTCGATAAGTCAAGTGATCAATTTGTCGATCGGATATGTCATTCCCATACACTTTTTGAACTTCGGTGTATTTAGGCGCTTGACATTCAATTTTTTTTATAATAATCCTTTCAAGTGATTTGCTTACCAAGTAAAGTATGGCCGACCTCTTCGCAAATATTTTCACTCCATTGCTTACCTAGCCTCCCGCCTACGTCTCTTACAACATTTGCTCCTACCAAATGTTCTCGAATCAAATCCAAAATTTGTGGTAGTAAAATGAGTACACGACATGAACAGATTATTTATAGTTAAAATACCTCTTTTGAAACGAGACTTCCAGGTTTTGAATCTTACATTAAAATATTTTAATATAAAAAAATACTGAATCTCACATACGCAGTTCCGGTCAAAGGTTTGAGACAAAACCTGAGTTCATATTAGGGCGAAAGCTTGATTCACATTTACTTGTATTCTGTTCACAGGTGGTTTAATATTAAAAGATTTTTTAATTCAAATTGATAATCAGCAATGTATGAGCAAAAAAGCTTTGATGATCACCGTTAAGTGAAAAACCCTGCTAAGCCTTACAATTTTTTTGACTGAAAATTAATTTTTACATCTGAAATTTCTGCATCTATTACTATCAATAAAGCGCGATTCAATTGCGACTTTCCTTCCTTTCATTTGGGGTTAAGAATAACGTTGTGTTTATACCTAATGCTGAAACCTTAGTAGCGGCTCTAAAATAATATATCTTTACAAGTAATCCCTTGACATCGGAAGCGGATTTCCGATATACAAATTTGATTTCCCGTAATTTTTCATCCAAGTAACACTTGAGGGCTGAATGAATCATCACGGTATGTAAACATAACTGTAGCAAACAGTCACTGCCCGCGGGGAAATAAAATAGGGAGATAAACCGCCTATTGCTATCTCTGTCGCACTTACGGATTTTACGGCAACCCTGCCATGCAGATGGCGCCGATCTGCTTTTCTTGTTTACTGCCCCATGCGCGGAATTCTTTGCCATAGGTGTAATAGCTAGTATAAGATAATGATTATTATATTTGTCGATAGCAATAACAGTTCATTGGTTCAAATCTCTGATCGGGGAGTCGGGGGTTCGAATTCCCGACACGCTCCTCTGACTTTTTGAAGCTATTTTAGGAAACTACATAATTACAAAATATCGTTTTCTCAGTGAAGAAGTGTAATATCCTGAGGAAACCTGCACGCTTGAGAGTTCAGCGCAATCTTCTCAAAAGTGTGAGGCCTGCCAACCCGCACTTAGCTAAATATGGCTATCTCTCTCTCTCTCTCTCTCGTGCACACAAAGAGAGATAGAGGCGTCGAATGAATCGTTGTTAAACTGACTACGTAGCGCAGGTTATGTTGAGGTGAAAATTACATTGGGCGTGTTAGGCATTGTTGAGATGGGAAAAACTATTGAACTTGCGACATTTTACTATAACATTGCACACTGTAACCGTAACCGATACCTTACGTCTTAAGTATTTCCGGTACGGGAAATTAGCACAGTCACGTCTGTGGCTAAAGCAAAATCTAAAAAATTTTAATGCGGTTCACCGTTCACGAAATACATCTAGGTATACCTACTTACCTAGTTTCAACAGTATAGTACTTATAGTTTCGGAAAAAAGTGGCTGTGACATACGGACGGGCAGACAGACAGACAGACATGACGAATCTATAAGGGTTCCATTTTTTGCCATTTGGCTACGGAACCCTAAAATGCATAGGCCTACTGCCGCGTTCGGAAAGCAGTAGGTATTGCACCGAGAAGAAACAGTGACAAATAGTTAGCATTCCAGTCTTTCAACTTCTAGTTCGGGTGGCAGAAGACAAAATTCTACTTTTAAACTCCATGTTTCGTAAGTAGATACTTACTTGTCAAGCAGATTATTTCCATGTTGAACAGATAAGTCGACTTATAAAATCCTCGTCGCCTCGTAAACTTAATTACCCTGATCCAATATCTCGCGGCGACTCCGGCCTGATGGTAAGATACGGTGCGTATCACGATTTATGCTCAAATTATGCCCTACCGGTAATTACGAAAGAAAATGGCGGTTCTTGCTGTTAACATTATATCGAAATTATATCGTTCTAATATATAAATAATAAAATTGTCACAGTGTTTTTAAAGAAACTCCTTGACTGGCTTTTAAATTTTGTGTATGTTCGGTAGGTCTTTAGCTAAATTTGTATGACAAAACAACGTTTGCCGGGTCAGCTAGTTAATTTATAAGGTTGTAAATCAGGGAACCAATCAGTGGGCATTTGTAAACGATTACGGTAACGATGAATACGTTTTTCTTACACAATCTAAGGGCATGCAGGGTTTCATTTCCCAGACCTCCTATTTTAACTCCTTAAAAATCATGGAAACCTTCTAGGATATTCTACAATTCTTCGGGAATAAATTGTTCTAGAACTGCCATTTATATGAAATCCGTTTAATATGACTTAAAAGAGTAACAAACATACACACATCTTTAGGTTACATACACAGATTTAGGTTATTTATTCTTGTTTCCGCGATATATACGTACGTACTTCAGGAAAATGAAATATACACCAACAGTTTATTAATTCCCCCCTCACCCCCCACGCTCGCGCCGCTCGAGTAACAACTAACAATACAAACAAACACGGGAAAAATTTGATCAAACAACACCTCTGTTCAATCACAACAAAGCGTTTTAATCCTTACACCATGCGTCGCAAAGTTTCAAATGCAGTAACCTGATGAAAGCCATTTATGATGTGAGAGTGCGTATGTGTATAGTTGACTTGCAGAGGGTGCTTCGGAAGCGAGTTCTAGTCTAAGAGCCGATTCAAACTTTTACGATTGATATTTCAAGATCATGAAAATTTTCCCGGGTAAAACGTAGCCTATCTGTATATCAATTCACGTAACGCATCGGCTGCATTTCGTGAAGTGAAACATCACGCCTACGTGAGATCTATATAGTGAAGTGGAGTGTATCAAAACAGTACGCAAATCGATTAGCTGCTACTGCATTTCCAGCCAAATCGGTTCAGTAGTTGCAGCGTGACTGACTTTCGCACATACACATATGCCAATAATATGATAATTATTAAAATGTATTGCTACCACCGGTAAGCAAAACCTAGCTAATCATGATTATTGGTTCAAATTCATACTATCAACTAAATGTGATGAAAAAAACGATTAATAATTCAAACACGATATTTTTTACAAAACGCATTTCCCCTGCCTGCGTATTCATAGGTCATAGTAGATCTATAAAAATCACAGAATTATACCTCGCCACCCTGGCTTAAGATCTCCAGGCGTGTTATAGATATTATACACTATACAAGGTTCGGTGTTGAATTCCCCAAATACCATGCCCCACCTAGCTCTCAGTCTACTAGATGTAGACCTGCAAAGGGCGCTTTGGACTCGAATAAAGCATAACCGAAAGTGGATTTTCGTTATTACACACACGTTAGTAACGTCGGTCTCTTGCCAAGCGATATTAGACTTTATGGCGCCCAGACCGGCGGGAGCGTTCATACGATTGTCCTCCGTGCAAGGGCAGTTATTAAAAGTAATGGTCAGGACTCAGGTACTCTCCTCTTCCACGCACGTTTAACTAGCAAACCCATACAAGGCATAATAGTCCTAAAGTGTGTGCAGTTAAGAGGGATTATCTCGTACCTCTTTAAGAACCTAGGAATAATACGACCGCACGCGACTATCCCGGTTGAAAAAAGGATAAGGAGTGATAATAGGCCATTTCTCGCACACTTTTTGAGTATATCACGAGGAATAACCATACAATTGGGTATTCGTTTCACTTAAGTGGGGTTACGCCGTTTTTATGACGTTTAACTTCCTGTCGTAGCTCCGGCGTAGAGGCTCTACGAAACTCAATTGACATATTTAAACACAAACGATGTGGTTATGGTTACTAGAAGAACCGGGCATATAAGCAGTGGCGTAGCGTGTGATTTCGCCGCCCGGGGCCGAACCTAAATATGCCGCCCCCCTTGTTTTCAGGCTACCGTACCTTAGGGGTAAAACGGGACTCTGTTACTAAAAAAAATGGAAAATTCTTTCCAAAAAACCAACTTTAACCCTTGGGGTGCCTGGTGGGTCTGACAGACCCATCACATCAAGGAATCTACAATATTTCAAAAAAATCTTAACTAAGACCGCTGTGCGCCTGAGTAGCTTCGCGATATAGACTAGTGGTCATATTACCGTCCCTCCCGCATTCCGCAGCGCGCACGTTTTCGAGTAACACGCGTTTTTTGTGCGCTCGGGTCTGAGAAACTGAAAAAAGTCCAATATAGTTGATTTAAATATAAGTGTTAATTATCGTTACTTAAATATGAGAGGTTTTTTTAATTGATTAATAAAACGTTATAAAATAAGTTGTCTTAATTTTTTTTACTCTTGTCGTTAAAAACAATGTTGAATAGAAATTAAATCTTGTTATTTTGCTTTCTAACACATAAAAACACACAAAAATATCCAATTATGTTTAAGGGTCCAGCAGACCCACCAGGCACGCCGTGTGATTTTTACCCACCAGGCACCCCAAGGGTTAAATGACTCATGTTCACCAATTCGAAAGAATTTTCCATTTAATTTTTTACTTTTTAGGGGAAAACAACAAATGCGCAAGGCATTGGAAAAAAATGCCCAAATCGCTTGAAGTGTGCTTCTAAAATCTGAAGAGTTCCCTCAATTTTTCTGAGATTACATTATCAGATCCTAACTTGATGACTACAGTCATTACTTGATGACAGCAAATGCAAAACTAGCAAAATTTGAAGAGTTCCCTCGGTTTCTCCAGGATCTAATCATTAGATCTGGGAAGTATACCCTTTCAAAGAAAAAAAGAATTTTCTGAATTGGTCCACGCGTCTTCGAGTAATCGGGGAACATACATAAAAAAAGATTCCGACGAAATGAGAACCTCCTCCTTTTTTTTGAGGTCGGTTAAAAACAGAATAAAATAGGTATTTAATGGGGCTCCTGTCTAACAAACGTTACTTTTTTTTGCTTGTGATATTGATAACGGTAACAGGTAGACGCTTTAAATGTTTAGGCTATATTTAGTTATTATATTCACTTTAAAAATAAAAAAAAATAATTTAAAAACACAACTACCCTGATATTAAACAACCTAAAAAGTAAGGAACAAGTTATTTTAGTTGATATGGCAGTCGGGGTACTTTAGAATAAAAGGTGTTCCACAAAACGACCCCCCGACTGCCATGTCAACTAAAATAACTAATTTATTACCAACGCAGTCGTGTTTTTTATTTTTTTATTAATTATTTTTATTTTATACTTTTTTGTGATGATTTGCGGTATTTATGGACATATCAAATAAATTGCTTGTTGGTCATTATTTGAAAAGATTTCTAAGTCGATCTAATTCTTCTAGAGAATTGTTGTCATGGAAACTCACGAAAAAAAGTTATTTTTGTATGTACATCCTACCTATAAAAATGTGTATGAAGTATACATTGAACATATATTATAGTATATTCGATTACTACTCTCTGATATCTTCATTTTGATTTGAATTTTTTTTACGTTTTAACTTAATTTTGTTTTGTTATTAATCTTTGTTGACTTGTTATCTACCTATAGGATATTTTAAATTTTCAAGTATGGTTCATGAGATAGAGCTCAGTGACAAACAGAAATTTTGCCGAAAAGCAGTTTAAAGTAAATATCCGCAAACGCGAGCGAAGCGAGCGAAAAATTTTTTAAGTTTTCTCAGAATAAGTCCCGTGTTTTTTCCGTATGCCGCCCTTTCGTATTCGGCCGCCCGGGGCGGGGAAATCGATGTCTCACCTTGCAGTAGTGCTGTCCTTAACTCTATTATGTACTAGCCATTATTCAGTGTGAATTTTTACCCTTACATGGTGATTTGAAATTATGTACCCAGGGTATGACGGAATTATTTTCCTTTAAAAGTTCTGAAAAAAATTGGTTGTCAGTAAAGTCGGTTTACGCACGATAGATTTACGTGATACGTCGTAATTGGCCTATATCTATCGTTTGTTTTATCGTGCCTCTCTATCGCTTGTTGCGCGCTCTCGCATGCACATTGCACGCACAGGTTCAGGATGGAACGTTACGCGGAACGTTACTATTTTTCATGTGCGTTGCTGGTGTTCATCAATTTATTAAACGTTATCACGTCAAAAGGCCGTGATATCACGTCATGTCTATTTTTAAGGTTGACTCATTATAACGGGTTCTATGCATTTTTCTTAGTATTTTGAGTTCACTTACCATAACATGGAATTATCCAGCAATATTTTATAAATTTAAAATCCCTTGTATTTCTTTCAGCTTCGTATAGTGGCAATGTATTTATAGCGCTAGTATTGCTGATCCCGAGAGCCGCAGGTAATCCAGTAAACAAGGTAACAGTTAAGTTGATCGATCCGGTTTGAGCCGCATTACCGCAATGGCCGCTTCTGGACAAATTGACTTACATCGCACCTGCAGGTAGACATGCGTAGAGCAGAGGATTGCACAGAGACTTTTTTAACCATGATGGAACAGAAGATGGTGTATGCGCGTTCCACTTTAGACTGTATCATCACTTTCCATCAGGTGTGATCACAGTCAAGCGCTAGCCTATATGTATAGTATAAAAAAAAAATGCGCTAAGTTCATAGACCTAGAAAACAATATGAAATGCCTCCGTCTTCAAAATTTAACGTGACTATAACGTGATTTATAATCAGTCAAGTGGCGTCTAAGATCACTATAGTAACTTGGTGCATGAACTTTTGACAACAAATCTTGGCGTTGAAAATGGCGCCGCATGTCATGCAAGGCTAGGCTAGAATCAATGAGTAAGTCTCCATAGTTTTGGTATCTCATAGGTTTAGGGTGAAAGACCGTTTTTTTGTTTGTGTAGGTACCTACACAATCCAATATAAAATCGGTATGTATTTCAAAATCGGTAGCACTAATTTAGATAGGACCTACCTATAATAGCACGGATAAAAAAATTGTTATCATTAAATTTGTTGAGGGTTTATTTCTTTCATGTTTTTTTTTTAACTTTTTACTATTTTTAACAACATTACATAGTTTCTTTCTTCTAAGGATTTTGACAATTTTCAACTAAACCAAACTTTGTAGTAACAGTTTTTCGTTTGTAAGTGATTGTAAAGCTAAAAAATACAAAAACTGAATCAGAAATAACAATGTTTACTACTGCTACTGAGCAAAAAATTTTTACCAAGATAAACAATATATAAAAATTAAATAATTGCATAGGAAATAAAGAGGAAAATTGAAGGTACGGTGAGCTCTGCATCGCGGCACTCTGTGATAGATTCTGAAGCTATTAGACATTACATGATAGAGGCTTGTCTATTCGATTTGTAGGCCTAAGTGTGGCGCTGCCTGGTGTCTAAGGGAATGAGAAGTACTAAAAAATAACCTGTTGCACATTTCTAAAAATAAGTAAAGTTTGTCACAAAACAGCATCTATTACCCCTCCTACAATAGATAGAAAGAAATATATGCATTTCCAGTATCTTTTTCTACACGCGACAACAAAATATTATAGCAACGCAATCATGATTATGATTGAGATGACGATAATAATGATGCAGTGATTATTTATATGATTCGTTCAGGGGCCGTAGTCCGTACCACCGTCTCTTAAAGCAGTAATGCTGCAGTACTGTTTTAATATTTGCATACAATCCTAGTAAGGAAATGTCAAAACAATACTGCAGTCTGCAACATTACTGCTTTAGGAGATGGTGGTACGGCCCCAGATCTGAGGGCCTACCATCAACTCTAATCGCGACTCAACAATAGACCTAAACTGATTCGTGGCATCGCTAATTCGTGACATAAATTCTTTTAATTTGACAAAAAGATGACATGTAAAATTGAATCGTAACCGGAACTGCGTCGCTAGAAAAGTTCATTTCTTCTCATCAAGGAGTCGAGGGTTCGAATCCCGGGCACCTTAGACTTTTTGGAGATGTCAGCGTTTGAGGAATCACATGAAAAACCTGAGTTCACTATTATGTCCTTAAAAGGATGTGAATCCCATCAACCCTCACTTCTCCGTTGTGGTGGGCCAAGCTCCTAAGAATTTGAGAGGAGATGTGTGCCCAACGGTGGGACAAAAAACAGGGTTGAGGCAGATTTCAATATTATGTAAAAGTAAAGCTACTACGGTACGTAATAATATTTATATAAGGTACGTTGGAACGCCAGTATACGTAGTTTCAAGATGTTTTTTTAACACTAGCCTACTTGATTTTTATTACAGTCTGGTAACTTTATCAGCTGAAGGCCGACCAAGCGTGAAATTTTAATCACGCTTCATTTAACTACGAGATACTACAGAGGCGTAGCGTAGCCGACGCGATCCATAACTACGTAGGATGTTTAAAAAAAATGTTCCTACGACTTTTGTAGGCATATTTTTTCGCTATTTAATTAATATTTAATTATTTTTAACCGACTTCAAAAAAAAAAGGAGGTTCTGTATTCGACCCGTATGTTTGTATGTATGTTTGTATGTATGTTTGTATGTATGTATGTATGTATGTATGTATGTATGTTTGTCCGCGATTATTTCGCGTTTGGCTGAACCGATTTTGATGCGGTTTTCGGGAAAGTGTTTGTTACATTCTGGAGAAGGTTTTAGTATATTAACCGACTTAAAAAAACAAAAGGTTCTTAGTTTGATAGATATATTTGTATTTAAGTTTGTTCGCGATTATCTCGAGTTCGGCGAAACCGATTTTGATGATTCTTTTTTCAATAAGTAGGCCATACATCACAGGTAGCCTCATTTCAATTTGGTTGAGATCTAATGAATATCTTCGGAGATGGAGAGCGGAACTCCTCAACGGAAAATCGCTTGCGATCGGTATAATTAGTTTACAGTGTAGATTTTAACAGACTTCAAAAGAGATAGTGATTCTCAAGTTGAATAAAAAATATGTTTTTAATTGACCGACTTCAAAAAAAGAGGTTCTCTCTTTAACCCCTATATTGGTATTTAGGTTTGTCCGTGATTATCTCACGTTTGGCTGGACCGATCTATTTGATCTATCGCGAAACAACATTCCTCGTATTAAAATATACATATAATAGTAGATACGTCAAAGTCAGTATTACATATGATAGGATATGTTTTTAGTGGTAAGAATAATTATCACTAAAAAACCTATCACTAGAATAAATTGATAAGGTAGTATTAATTAGCCCAAAATCTACTTATCACTAAAAAGTATGAAATAAAAAATAATAATAAAAAAATCCCATTTAAAACATATGATAATTCTTTCTTTTTTAAAAAAAGGGAACCGCCTTCAAAAAACCAACCCACTGAAAAGCAAAAAAATAATTTTCTAATAAATCTGGGTTTACTTACCTACCTACTTAGTTTATGAAGTCGGTGCCAAATCAAAATTCGCAATTCATTTTGAGTATGGCTAATGGCACCGACTTCAAAAACTAAGTAGGTAGGTAAGTAAACCCAGATTTATTAGAAAATTATTTTTTTGCTTTTCAGTGGGTTGGTTTTTTGAAGGCGGTTCCCTTTTTTTAAAAAAGAAAGAATTATCATATGTTTTAAATGGGATTTTTTTATTATTATTTTTTATATAAGTTCGCAATTTAAAACCTAGTTAATCTCAGACTTAAGTCTTCGAATAATGAGTGTTATTAACCGACTTCAAAAAAAGGAGGAGGTTCTCAATTCGTCGGAATCTTTTTTTTTTTTTGATAAAATGCCAGTTATGATTTACGGATCCGAGACATGGTCGCTATCTATGGCTCTCATAGGAAGGCTCAGGGTCACTCAGCGAGCGATGGAGAGACCTATACTAGGAGTATCTTTGCTTGATGGAATCAGAAAAGAGGAGATCCGTAAAAGGACCAAAGTGACGAACGTGTCGCAAAACTGAAGTGGCTATGGGCGGAGTACATAGCTCGTAGGACCGATGGACGTTAGTGGCTCAAGATGCTGGAATGGCAGCCACGCACCGGGAAGCGCAGTATTGGCAGACCCCAAGTGGACGAACGACATAAAGAAAGTCGTTGTGTTTGGCGGTCATTTCAGGAGGCCTATGTCCAGTAGCGGACGTCCATCGGTTAAAACGACGAATCTCAGCTAATTGCAAGTCATAAATACTTGTCGATGATTGTAAGCAGAATTTTGTGCTGTTACTTGACCAGAGAACAGCCACAACAAAGTCATAACTAAGTAGCACCATTAATAACTTAGGCCATTCGCGCGAAAGAGGGACGAGACAGTTAGTAAAAATAATTGCTACGACAGACTCCACTCAGACATTTAAATCGTATTGTTTGCATTCACTTTCCTTTTTTGGGTTCCCTTCAAGGGCGTAAATAACGGAACTTTATTGCTCCCGTATTGCTGTTCATCGACCGAAATCAATAAAAACCCATCCAAAGGTATTCAACCCTAATTGATAGAAATTTGACATAACTTCTATGGAACATAAGTAAAGTCCGCAATTCGGCTTCCATTATGTCCGATTGGAATCCTCTTAAAACATAGGTATCTCGTCGAGTTGTCAGTAAGGTTGAACAATTAATATTTTGTATTTTTAATATCTCTAACTGAGAAACAAATAAACCATATTCTGTAGGTATACTACCTGCGTATCTATACCTGCCTTTAAATATGAATAGCATCCTGCAAAATTTTTAATGAAGTTAGCAAATGTGACCGAAACATACATTTTATTTTGTTGTTACTCTATCATTAAAAGATATATTGACAAAGTTGAAATTGAAAGTTGCATTGATTAAAGTGGTTCTTAATTGTGCCTACTTTACGGAATACGGAACCGCCGAAGCGCGAGTATACACTTCACACTTGGAGGGTTATTGTATTACAAAAACGACTAAATGTAAATGGCAATTTTACATAATAACTTGACTCGCTTTGATGGATGGTGAATGCGTAGTATTTGAACTTAGCCCTTCAGTGACTGCAGACTAATAAATCATTACCAAAAAAATGACCAAAATCTGAGTAAAACCCTCTTTAGAAATTAACATTTCCTTACCTTCGTTTATATCAATTGGCCACGGAATAAATTCGTAATAGTACCTATCTGTAAGACGTTAATATTTTGTGCCCTTGACCCCTTGCCCTCTTACAAAAGTAAAACAACTCTGTCCTTACCCTTAGGACATGTACTGAGCAACAGAGCAAAGAACTAAGTTAGAATGTTGTACTAGAATTTTATTTGAATATTTTTTCAAGACCGAATCGCTATCATGGGACAACAGTCCGCAGATAAAATCGCAGTTCTTCTTCTTGTTCTGTTCCTGACCCCGTTATTTGGGGTCGGATCTCCTCACATTTTTGCGCCAAGTCGTGCGGTCTTGGGTTGTCTGTTCAGGCAATTGGGCTAGCTTGAGGTCTCTCTTTATATTCGACCACCAGGTCGCAGGCGGGCGGCCCCTTCCTCTTTTCTGTTCCGGTAAAATCGCACTTAAGTTTTTTATAAAATTACTTTAATATACTTACTTGTAAATGTTACAATCTTAACTAAACATCCGACAAGGCAGGGCATAAACCCTTAACAACGGACGCTTTTACGATTTTAATCTGAGCGCAAAATTCTCGTGGATTTATTCGAACTCACCTCGCTTCAAATTAATTTTATAAAGTGTCTTTATGCCCTCGTAAACTCTGCCGTGCGAAATGAATTAATAAGGGCGGTGTTCAATTACGTCGCACGCCGCGCACGATCAGATGTCATCTTATCTTAGGTATACCGTATATGTAAGACTAGGTACAAGATAATCCATTATCCAAGTAACAACAGGTAAATCGTCGTTCTAATTAGGCTCTGGTCTGGTGGGAGGCTTCGGCCGTGGCTAATTACCAATTAAGACACACTGCTAAACGATGTAGCGTTACGGCGCGATGCTGTATAGCAAACCTTTAGGAGCTGCCTCAGTGCCTACCCTTCCAAGTTAGTACGATGACATCTTCGACTGTTTCGTAACATATAGGTATTTAAATCTACGAAAACCAATTTTTCATTCCAAGCGTATTGCGTATGGAGTTTGACAGAGTGGGGCGCGTCATCGTGGATTTAAATATCTATAGTATACCATCAAGTGAGATATGTGGGTAAAAAAACGTATGTACCTAGGTACATACTTGTAGTTTTCCTTCACTGTTGTCCGTAATATTTAAAGTACTCGTATTTTTTATTGGTATGATCAACGTGGAGATTTGCTGCCCTTTGTCAACAAATTGAGGGTTCCAATAATGTCATCCAAACATGGTGGATCCTCAGATGTGACCGGTGCCCAGTGGGACATATCAATGGTTGCTGGGTTGGAAGGAACTACTACAAACTAATCCCTGCTTCTTTCTTCGCCTGATTTAACATTCTTTGCACAAGGCAATTCTACGAGTATCTCGGACAAGTGGAATTAAAGGAGAATGCTCCACAGACGGTATCGATTAAGAATACGTGATATATCGCCCGATACCCGCCGCCGATAGCAGCCGATTATTTTCCACGCGATCCTAATTAAAGAAATCTATTTGGACGGATTTACGATCGAGATTGAGGCAATTTGGTCGGGAATTGGACGATTTTTCAATGCTTTCTCTCAAGTATTTTCTATTACGCGGCGTGTGAGACGGAGAGTGCTATATGCTGGTAGGACCCGGCGAATCGCGCAAAAAAATTTCGCCAGTTAACTGGTGTCAAAAATGTTTGTTTTGACACCAACGACGTCAGTAGTAAGCCGACCGTAGTATTGTTTATGGATTGCGGTCCACGCCACAGATCACTATACTTACTATTAGTCCTCACGTGCTTTTCCACAAAGACGGTAATTTCCGCCATATTGTGGCGTAGGTATTAGCGGGAAATTTGACAGATGGCGCTACATTTTTTTTTGTATGAAGAAAGTTTACGTTAAATGTTTAGATGGCCTTATCCTTATGTTCTAATCGATGATGCAGGTAGTAGCTTTTGCGCATTTAAACGAGGGTATCCCTAGTAATAAGCATAGGTATTCCATGTTATTCATATCGATTCTCTGTCTACTATCGCTAACTAAAGTTTTATGGGAGTGATATATTGATTTATGTCATTCCCATATACTTTTAAAGTTTTCGAGGCGTTAGCGATTAAAGAAATAGAATCGATAGGTTCTATGGCTAGAGGAGCAGGGCAGCCATTACAACAAGTAGCAAACCATCAATGCACAGTGAGGCTCTTCGCACACGACTCGTAAACGTAAGCGTATCGTAATCCGCGAGTACGACGAGAGCATTACGAGCACGAACATTTTCAAAAATGTCCGCAGGCGAAGCGATGTTGCAGCGAATCGTAGGAGGCGTAATTTTCAAACATGCATAGCGTCATAACGATACGCTTACGCTACGCTTACGAGCCGCGTGCGAAGGGGGTGATGTGGCAATGGGCGGGACAATTTGTAGCTCGTATGGCCGATGGACTTTGGGGAACCGAGTTGAATGAATGAATGAATGAACTGAATGACTGAATGAATGAATTGAAAGATTAAATGAATGAATGAATTAATACTTTATTGCACATTACAAGAAAGGAAAACATAACAAACAAGAAATCATACAAAACATAATGCGCAAAAGGCGGTCTTATTGTCATAGGCAATCTCTTCCAGAGAACCTTTTCTTTTTGGTGAAAGGAGCTAGAATAGCAACCAGGCATTCTTGGTAGGATACCTACCAGGTCGACAGACGACATTAAGACGTTGCGTGGAATTACCAGGCTTCAGTAGGAGTACGATCGTGATGGTTTGCGGAAGGCAATAATATAAGTTAGACTTTACTATAAGTTGTGCAAAATATAAAATACAAATATTTATTCTGTCACAGACGCTTAATTTACGAGTACAAATCGAAATATTATTTGACTCTACCACCAAGTTCGGAAACCAGTTTAGCACGGAGAAGAACTGGCAAGAAACTCGGCGAATGTTTTAATCGAAAAATATGTATATTTTATACAATTTAGTTTAGCGAGCCAGGAATAGGTACTTATCATCTCTAGAAGACTTCCTACCTGTGGCATCCTTACACCTAGCTGTAAAACCCTATTCCTTCACTTTCACAATCTGATGGAATGACAAAACAAGACGACTTGTGAAAAATATCGTATCGCAGGATTTTAATTTTTTCTTATTTTAAACCGGCGAGCCTTTTTTCAGTGTTTTTCAGTGGAGGATTAAAACTTAAATAAAACCCACATAAAAACCCTTTCGTCCACGCGTCATTTGCCACTAAAATACCCTCTGTCTAAATTATAGGGCCCAGTAGGTACCCTGAAACAACATTTCCCTAAAACAAACCCATTTAAATTATCATTAAGTCCCACATAATCCGGCTAATGTATTTCTCATAATTAATTTCACGACTGCTGGCGACCCTCGATAATCTGTCCTATTTTAGGCTTGAAAGATGACCCATCCAGGGTCCCTCCTATAAAAAGAATATGAAGCACTTACTAGGAGCTTAAAACACCAAGATAGGAATGTAAGGTCAACTTCAAAAATCCATACATATCCCAAAGCCTAAAACGTCAGATTTAAGCTGTCAACAATATCAATTTAAAAATATTATGTCTGTTATCCTGTTGGTCTTGTATACTGACTGGCCTAGAACATGCAAGGGTTTGCAAAAATATGGACTTTTGAAGTTAACCTTATGTATAGCTAAGGCAAGCCGAGGGTTCTAGATGGAAATAAATTATACACTCAACAAAAGTAACGACATTCTAGTAGGAAGAAAATCTTGCTAACCTAACCTACTTCACCCATCGAAAAAATCTTGCAAACTCACACAGACGTACCTACTTAGCCAAGGTTTTAATTAGGTTTACCTAAGTACCTACTCACTAAACTGTCTAATGTCTATATTATCTACTCAAAAAACTGTGTTGATTTAAACATTATGTGGTCTAATTGTAAATTGTCGTTGGTTTAAACATTATGTGGTCTAATTGTTCTTATTACATGGACGTGGACATTTTGCCAACAATTTTCACGGTAAGTTGAATTTCAGAAAAGCTGTAGCTAAAGGTACCTAAGTATACCTACATATAAAGCTTTAGAACGCTCCGCCTGGTCCATAATCGCTTACACGCCCAATTATGCACTAACCCACTATAATTACTACCTATGATAAAGCCATGTTATTTATCGATTCTACCTATACAATCGCTAACACGGAAAACTGCGGATTAAATAAGTATCTAAGAATGAAATAGATATATAATTCGGAAAATTGATCACGTAACTTTGGCTTTTGAATGAATGCGAATGATGAAAAAAAAAGTAATATCATTCTTTCTATCCATTTGATTTGCTAGCTGTTAAGGCTGACGGTCTCTCTATGTTTTAAGACTTCTTTTAATTTTAATAAGGTAATTAGGTATACCTAATATACGGAATAGGATATCATAAAAACAATATAAATTCTCTTTTAAATACCGAGGACCCTGTAAGTTTTGATCCCGTAGGGAAGACATAAACGCTCTCCCCTTCCATTAAAAATCCATATAAATAATGCACGTATCATGTTCGAGGGAAGAGTCTCTAGAAGAAGGGACCTACCGCGTAGGTAAGTAGCTGTTGCAGCAATATTATAATTTATAAGTTATAACCCATCTCTGTCCTTTTACTTACAGCAGAATCCTGACCAAATACAGAACCAACGACACTAGAAGTGTGCTCAGACCACAGTGGAATTTTCAATGGTGCGCGTTTGCCAAATTTACGGTCGCTTAGGCACCTAGAGGTTCATTCAGACAGGACAATCAGGTTGCAGTCAGTCACCTCAAAATTGTAATGATGGCAAAAATACTCAACCTAGGTAAAAGTAAGATTGTAATTCATTAGTCAAAAGGTCGCGTCAGTTTGAACTTTGACGCTAACCAAGTCACTATATACCTACCTAAGTACCTAATATTTTGTGCTCTAACTTTACTTATCTCCGCCCCAGCTTAGAGACCTTAAATATAAAAAGTCGGACTAATAAAAAAATATTCAGTTCTGTTTATTTATAAGAGAGCCTTTTTATCTCTTATAAATAAACAAAACTGAATATTTTTTTATTAGTCCGACTTTTTATTATTCATTTCACTGTTTCCGAACCTTTAGGCTGACTTGGCTACCTACAATGACGTGCGATATTGTGCACCCAAAATTCTAAACGTAATTGTCTAAGCTACCTACAACAAACCTACCTAATACCTACTCTATTAAACAACATCTTGATCTGCATAATTAGTATTTTACTGAAGTCTCAAACTGTAGATAGGTAAGTAGGTATGTTGTACATATAAGTAAGGTACACTACTCTTTTTTAATTCAAAGAATATTTCAAAGGAAATAGATTAGATATTATAACTTTCTCTGTAGGCTGTAGCAGTAGGCACTATCTCACAATTCCCTTGCAATTCCTAATTCCTTGAATAATGCGACACAGTGACTGACATGTATGGATGAACCCGAAATCCCACATCCCTCCACCGAACACGGCTTTCCACTTTGCTTCTCGTAAACGCGCCTTTTGTTAACAAACCCAATGTCCTAAATGACCTACTTTGACTTTTACGATTTCACGAAACTACATAAGGTCGAAAGGTCGAGAGAGGACTTGAAAATAAATTATACCTACTTTACAACTAGCGACCCGCCCCGGTTTCCCACAGGTAGACTAGGTAGGCATCACGCTAATATTATAGCCCGAAACTAATAAACCGATTTCGCTTAAGTTCGAAATTTATAATAATTATAGTATACTTAGCCATTTAAAAGGTTAAAACAGAATTAAAAATGGTGCAGAAGTTAAAGCGCCTGATTTTCTCTTAAATAAAACGTTGAAAATATGCTTCTATTGAGGCTTCTATATTGCTACGCCTAGTAATTGTATGAAATTCGTACCTTACGTTCGAATCTTTTGCTATTTATATTTCAACAGGCGTAACACAACATTACCTCTGTAAATCCAACTTCTTTATTGTACTTGTAGGTCAATGGCAAGTCAATTGTTAATTCGCTAACAAGTAAAACATTTCATGAATTAACAAGTAAAACTTCTTTCATGAATTTAAAACCTCATTCTTCAGTTTTTCAAAGTAGGTTAGAAATAAAAGCTTTAATTATATTATGTGTAATCTTTTATTCTGATATTTTATATCTCATATGAATAATATTAATTTTCATAATAAAATAACAAAGATCTAGTCGATGGTCTCGATTCAGTTTTAGAGTATCTAAATTATTTAGCACGTATAAAAATTTATTGTCCCTTTCACTACGATACGTTTGGTAACTACCCCATTCCAACTAGGTTGAAGGCAATATGGACATTACTTTCCAGGCAATGTCTGGGAACCGCTTGTCGTCCGAGCGTACTTATGATGTCAGAAGATGTACTTGGTACTAGGTGAACGGAGTGAAAGATATAGTAGATTTTTAGACGTTCTAGAGACTATAACGGGATCGATACCACTGGCCACTGATTGCGATGGTCCAGCGCCAGCAGCACAATGTTCAGTTGGTCGCGTGCTCCCCGGGCGCGCCGACGAGGAACCAGCGCGTGCGCGCGTCGACGGCAGCGCGCCGCACGAGGCGCTCGCGGTCGTCCAGCGCCGGCGCCAGCGCCAACAGCACAATGTTCAGTTGGTCGCGTGCTCCCCGGGCGCGCCGACGAGGAACCAGCGCGTGCGCGCGTCGACGGCAGCGCGCCGCACGAGGCGCTCGCGGTCGTCCAGCGCCGGCGCCAGCGCCAACAGCACAATGTTCAGTTGGTCGCGTGCTCCCCGGGCGCGCCGACGAGGAACCAGCGCGTGCGCGCGTCGACGGCAGCGCGCCGCACGAGGCGCTCGCGGTCGTCCAGCGCCGGCGCCAGCGCCAACAGCACAATGTTCAGTTGGTCGCGTGCTCCCCGGGCGCGCCGACGAGGAACCAGCGCGTGCGCGCGTCGACGGCAGCGCGCCGCACGAGGCGCTCGCGGTCGTCCAGCGCCGGCGCCAGCGCCAACAGCACAATGTTCAGTTGGTCGCGTGCTCCCCGGGCGCGCCGACGAGGAACCAGCGCGTGCGCGCGTCGACGGCAGCGCGCCGCACGAGGCGCTCGCGGTCGTCCAGCGCCGGCGCCAGCGCCAACAGCACAATGTTCAGTTGGTCGCGTGCTCCCCGGGCGCGCCGACGAGGAACCAGCGCGTGCGCGCGTCGACGGCAGCGCGCCGCACGAGGCGCTCGCGGTCGTCCAGCGCCGGCGCCAGCGCCAACAGCACAATGTTCAGTTGGTCGCGTGCTCCCCGGGCGCGCCGACGAGGAACCAGCGCGTGCGCGCGTCGACGGCAGCGCGCCGCACGAGGCGCTCGCGGTCGTCCAGCGCCGGCGCAGCGCCAACAGCACAATGTTCAGTTGGTCGCGTGCTCCCCGGGCGCGCCGACGAGGAACCAGCGCGTGCGCGCGTCGACGGCAGCGCGCCGCACGAGGCGCTCGCGGTCGTCCAGCGCCGGCGCCAGCGCCAACAGCACAATGTTCAGTTGGTCGCGTGCTCCCCGGGCGCGCCGACGAGGAACCAGCGCGTGCGCGCGTCGACGGCAGCGCGCCGCACGAGGCGCTCGCGGTCGTCCAGCGCCGGCGCCAGCGCCAACAGCACAATGTTCAGTTGGTCGCGTGCTCCCCGGGCGCGCCGACGAGGAACCAGCGCGTGCGCGCGTCGACGGCAGCGCGCCGCACGAGGCGCTCGCGGTCGTCCAGCGCCGGCGCCAGCGCCAACAGCACAATGTTCAGTTGGTCGCGTGCTCCCCGGGCGCGCCGACGAGGAACCAGCGCGTGCGCGCGTCGACGGCAGCGCGCCGCACGAGGCGCTCGCGGTCGTCCAGCGCCGGCGCCAGCGCCAACAGCACAATGTTCAGTTGGTCGCGTGCTCCCCGGGCGCGCCGACGAGGAACCAGCGCGTGCGCGCGTCGACGGCAGCGCGCCGCACGAGGCGCTCGCGGTCGTCCAGCGCCGGCGCCAGCGCCAACAGCACAATGTTCAGTTGGTCGCGTGCTCCCCGGGCGCGCCGACGAGGAACCAGCGCGTGCGCGCGTCGACGGCAGCGCGCCGCACGAGGCGCTCGCGGTCGTCCAGCGCCGGCGCCAGCGCCAACAGCACAATGTTCAGTTGGTCGCGTGCTCCCCGGGCGCGCCGACGAGGAACCAGCGCGTGCGCGCGTCGACGGCAGCGCGCCGCACGAGGCGCTCGCGGTCGTCCAGCGCCGGCGCCAGCGCCAACAGCACAATGTTCAGTTGGTCGCGTGCTCCCCGGGCGCGCCGACGAGGAACCAGCGCGTGCGCGCGTCGACGGCAGCGCGCCGCACGAGGCGCTCGCGGTCGTCCAGCGCCAACAGCACAATGTTCAGTTGGTCGCGTGCTCCCCGGGCGCGCCGACGAGGAACCAGCGCGTGCGCGCGTCGACGGCAGCGCGCCGCACGAGGCGCTCGCGGTCGTCCAGCGCCGGCGCCAGCGCCAACAGCACAATGTTCAGTTGGTCGCGTGCTCCCCGGGCGCGCCGACGAGGAACCAGCGCGTGCGCGCGTCGACGGCAGCGCGCCGCACGAGGCGCTCGCGGTCGTCCAGCGCCGGCGCCAGCGCCAACAGCACAATGTTCAGTTGGTCGCGTGCTCCCCGGGCGCGCCGACGAGGAACCAGCGCGTGCGCGCGTCGACGGCAGCGCGCCGCACGAGGCGCTCGCGGTCGTCCAGCGCCGGCGCCAGCGCCAACAGCACAATGTTCAGTTGGTCGCGTGCTCCCCGGGCGCGCCGACGAGGAACCAGCGCGTGCGCGCGTCGACGGCAGCGCGCCGCACGAGGCGCTCGCGGTCGTCCAGCGCCGGCGCCAGCGCCAACAGCACAATGTTCAGTTGGTCGCGTGCTCCCCGGGCGCGCCGACGAGGAACCAGCGCGTGCGCGCGTCGACGGCAGCGCGCCGCACGAGGCGCTCGCGGTCGTCCAGCGCCGGCGCCAGCGCCAACAGCACAATGTTCAGTTGGTCGCGTGCTCCCCGGGCGCGCCGACGAGGAACCAGCGCGTGCGCGCGTCGACGGCAGCGCGCCGCACGAGGCGCTCGCGGTCGTCCAGCGCCGGCGCCAGCGCCAACAGCACAATGTTCAGTTGGTCGCGTGCTCCCCGGGCGCGCCGACGAGGAACCAGCGCGTGCGCGCGTCGACGGCAGCGCGCCGCACGAGGCGCTTGCGGTCGTCCAACGCCGGCGCCAGCGCCAACAGTACGGCCTGTTTGTGCGGCAGCAGCGCGCGGGTTTCACATGAGTTGCCTACCTCGTGAAGGAACTGCAGACTCTTTATTCTGACGTCCTGAAATATAACACAGGTAAGCTCTATCTAAACTTTCTAATCTTCTCTAATAAATATATAAAATTCTCGTGCTAATTTTTGTTAAGGAGCCTAAAGAAGTTTTCACATCAAAAAACACTCACCATAGACTTGGCGTAGGTGGTCAAATTCAGTATCCTCGGCAGTATGGTCTGCAGGCTGTGCGCCACGGCCGCGCCGCTCACGCGCACGAAGTGAGTGAGCAAGTCGATCATCACTACGAGCAGATCTTTATTGTCGTACTCTAAGGCATCTATCGCTAAAGGCACTATCTGAAAAAAGAATAATCTATGTGAATAAAATTAGAACACCACCAACAAAGTTTTTTTTTTTTTATTAATTGATAAGCTTGCGCTTGACTA
Source organism: Coenonympha arcania (assembly GCA_036785405.1). NCBI lineage: Eukaryota > Metazoa > Arthropoda > Insecta > Lepidoptera > Nymphalidae > Coenonympha > Coenonympha arcania. Next base: position 3,211,565 of record CM072069.1, read on the forward strand.
CAATCAAGTCTGATGAACAGAAATGATGAGGTCTAGGATGGAGCGCGCTTGCCTAGAAAATGCCTATTCACTCTTCTTTTGAAGGCACCCAGATTGTATTTGGCTGGGAACACGGAAGCTGGAAGGGTGTTCCACACCTTAGCGGTTCGTATCAGAAACGTAGAAGAAAAGCGTTTCGTACGAGTACGCTGGACATCAACCACATAAGGATGCCACTTCTCTCGACGTCTCGCGGTTCTATGGTAGAAAGGTGAAGGAGGCACAAGGTTGTGGAGTTCTTGAGCACACTCTCCAAAATATATCCTGTAAAAAACCGCTAAACAGGCAACACTGCGTCGGTGTTCTAAACTGAGCAGTTTCGCCCGTGTTAGCGATTCCTTGCCGATTATTCTGCGTGCGCGGCGATCAACCGAGTCTAATGCATCGAGTTGGTATTTGGCAGATCCATCCCATAGGTGACTGCAGTACTCCATGCCGGAACGAACTTGAGCTTCATACAGCGTCAAAAGCTGTTCGGGCTTGAAGTACCGCTTAACCTTGTTCAGGATGCCAAGTTTTTTGGCGGCTGTTTTTGCCTTTTCCTCGATGCATTTCCCAAAATTGAGATTGGGTGAGATGTTAATACCCAGGAGGTCGATATGATCGCTAATCGGAACGGATACATTTTGAAAAGTGGGAGCCAAGGTGAAGGGGCTCTTTTTTGCGGTGAATAAGCACGCTTGCGTTTTGGTAGCGTTAAACTTGACTAGATTAGCGTCACCCCACTCAGACACTTCTTTTAGAGTGCACCAATTTTAGTGTTGAGGCAATATGGAACTCAACGATTTCGCATTGTGAAGTCAACATCTCCTGAGTATGTGTGGTGTTTCATGTGGGCGGTGCTCATGCATATTGGCAGATTATTTTCAAGTAGCAGATTACAGGAAAACAAAATCTGTCATGCTAATTATGGATTTCCGCAAAATAACAACTGCTTCCATTCAATAAATAGGAAAATTTCCCTCCAGACAGGAAACCAAGATGTTGACAAATACATTGGGTTAACATTTTTTTGCATTGCAAATACATAATCAGAGTAACGTAAACTAACCTTACTGATTTCATTCTTCAGCACACTTCTGGGCGTTTTCTCTAACACGTACGCCCAACTGAGAAAATAGGGTTCCTTATCCTGACTCGGAGGGCCGATGTTTTCGGCCATGCCAGTAAACGTGTGGAATAGCCTCTGCTTGTAGAGCAGGCTGGCCCGGCAGTGGTGCCTCGCGGTCAGGCAGTGGGGCAGGTCCGTTACTATAGTGCGGATGGCTTCCGACCCTGCGAGGCTACAATCGGAGTTTGATATGGATATTACGATCTGAAAACAGATAACATAAGCTTAATATCGAAACCATGTTGACTGTATACAGTTCTAGAAAAAGTGACGCTCTATTTTTGATAATCTTTTTTTTTTATTGAAGATAGGCATGCGCTTGACGACAATCATGCCTGATGGAAAGCAATGATGAGGTCTAGGGTGGAGCGCGCTTGCCTAGAAAATGCCTATTCACTCTTCTCTTGAAGGCACCTAGATTGTACTTGGCTGGACACGGAGGCTGGAAGGGCGTTCCACACCTTAGCGGGTCAAAAATGTTCCTGTTTTTCCCACCATCTACAACTTGGGCGCCTTCAAATCAAAAGTGAATAGGCATCTCCTAGGCAAGCGCGTTCCACCTTAGACTATATTATCATCACTTTCCATCAGGTGTGATCACAGTCAAGCGCTAGCCTATATCGTTAAAAAAATGGCATGCCTGAAACTGCCCTGTTAATGAAATTACCTTGGCAAATAAAATCGAATATTTTATGATTTACTCATGACGTGGCACGTGAAACTAGATTTAAGTAAAAATGATAATGCCATACCTATCCTAAACTTTGCTATCATTAGCTACATTGTGCTATATTGTCTTTAGCTTACGAAATTGCAAAAAAAAAACGTTTCAACAGAGGCATTATTCAAAAAAGTTTGCGCCGTCGTCAATCATTCAGGACAAAATGGTATTTTATTTAATAAATAAAAGCTTGTAAAAATCTGCGTGTTTGACGGAGCTCTTTGAAGGAGAGCAGACACCTTGCTGTTTTACTAATTGCCTTTACTAATTAAAGTATTTCACACCCTTATACTGCTTATACCAATACCATAATATATTGATTGTGTAAAATTAAACCTGTATAAATTAAATAAAACCATTACCTTTTTAAGCCAAAACTGAAACAGATCACTTCCTCTCAAAATAAGCGCTTTTGTAATCCATCCATACAAACATATCAGCCGCGGACACAAGTCCACGTCTTCTTTGCTGCACCCGCTCAAGTAATTCTTCAAACTCTCATACATTAACTCAAACTTCTGTCCGCTGTCTGCTTTATTCAGGAAATGTGCTATTAAATAACACGCTTTCAACCTCAGAACATCTGAATTACCGTTCAATGCAAGGCTTAGCGCAAACGTCATTATGTCTTCAAAATGAGAGTTATAAACACTTTGGTTTATAGATCTGTAAAGACTTTCCAGAACTTGAAAGTATGCCTCATCTGTTTTACATTTTTCTAAAAGATCCTTTGTGTGCTTCGATAAAATTTCCATTTGCTTATCTGAAGACAAGCTGCATATAGTGTTTGAAACTAAAGTACATGCATTATCAATAGATTCTTGAGTACCAGTTTTGATTTCTTCAAAGAGCCAAGTTAGTACTGAATTTATTAAGCCGTGATCACTTTCGATTTGAGCTACTTTGTCATTAGAATACAAACTCGTATTAGATATTGATTCGCTCAAGGCTTTTAGGACTTTGGGCGCCTCTTCGTCTTTAGTTGATATCGCTTTAAGCATCTCCTCAATAATTATTTTCGTAAAATCATCTATACTAGCCAGATTCGAGAGTAAATTAAGTCGTTTCTGTAGAGCTGTTTTGTCACTTGTCAAGTTATCTAAATCACATTTTCCTTTAACGACCAAACTCATTATCAACTCGGGGAATTTCCTAGCTATAACGTGGACAGTTTCAACACAGATGCTTAAAAGATCATCATCTTGGGAATTTTGGATGTTGTAAATTAAGATTTCGACGTACGGAACAACTAAGTCAATTTTCAGTGCACTCTTCACTCTTATCAGGGTCTTGAACCCAGCGATTTGGTATTCCTTGGACGGTATGCTAACAGCGTTAAGGCATAGTTGAGGGATTTCATCGACTTGTGCTTGTATCTGATCTGTAACAGACCAATGTTCGGCCATGTCGTAGAGGTCACCTAAGAAATCTAAACTGGCTATTTGTAGCTTGGGGCTAGTTTTGAATTCATAGTATGCTGTGACAGCAGGAATCATCGACTTTGTTATCATTTCGCACGACTGTTTGGAGGCATTAGCTGTTGTCAGCAAGATTTTTGCTGCCTGGACAAATTGGTGGACTGCAGTCGCTTCGGCCACTGCTGTCTGCATAGAAATCAAGATTCCTTTGATAAAATTCTCGAATGCTTGGTCTGTGCCTGCTTCAGTAGCTAGCTTGGCAACTAGGGCTGATAAAGCCTCATGTGCTGCCAATTTCAACTCTTCATCAGTCTTGTGAGACATCTCCCTTTGTAGAGATGACCATAATGTTTTTAAAAATGGGCCATAGCTCTCGGTTTTGAAAGTTTTGCAACTTTTAGCCTGAAATTATTTGCCATATAAGTAACTATGACAAATAGATACTTCACCAATCATAAAATAGTATAAAATTATAATCAATAAAAACATATTGATTATTGAATGGAAGCTTAGTCAGCAAAATTAGTTCAAGAGGTTTTTGAAACTTTTTATGTACCAACACATGTATTTGCATGTTCAAGTTTTAACTTCTGCATTCCTACATAATTTTTTTACAATATCAACTTTTTCCCCAGGTTTACAATTAAAAAGAACTAGAGCACATAACTCCTCAAAGTCAGAAATGAGTGCCTTGGATTCAAATCCCAGACCACCTGATGAAAGGCGGAGAGGTATAATTGCTTAAACAAATCTTTAAAATTAATGAGTACCATCATAAATAGTTGATGTAAATATTTTTTAAAACTGCCTGCTTTTTAAAACCTGCCTGCAATGTCTTAAGTCTAACAGGAATATTTGTAATAAATTATCATACCAATAACATCAGGGAATCTATTTTAGCAACTCGGAGACTGGAATCCAACTTCTCTATCAATAAAACCAGGCAGTGCTCCCCAAACTCCGGTACAGCACACAAACAAGGGCACAGAGCTGCTGCCAAGTCATTTCGGGAAACTGCTGCGGGATCATTGGGAGAAGGATGGAAGTCAATTGGATAGTAACATGAAATCACTTCAAACATCTCCTCTACTAAATGCCCCAAAGGCACTTGCGTTAGGAACTTTGGCAGGAACGTAAAGAGGTACAGCAAATTCCGTGGGTCTCTCTCACCGTCCATTGATGATATTAATCCATAAACAAAATCTGGACCGAGAGTTTTTACATCTGGAAAATACAATCAAAATGTTAGTATGACTTTCATTTAAATTGTGCTTCTGAGTCAGGAAACCTGAGAAGTTCAACTTTGAGAACTTTTTGGACCTTTGGATAAACCTGAGAAGTTAGTTCAGCAACTTTTGGAACTTTATGGACCTTTGGAAAAACCTGACAAGTTGGTTCAATAACTTTTGGGACTTTTTGGACCTTTGGATAAAACCTAAGACGTCAGTTCAGCAACTTTTGTAACTTTATGGACTTTTGGAAAAACCTGAGAAGTTGTTGGTTTAACAACTTTTGGGAACTTTGGACAAAAAATGAGAAAGAAGTTGGTTTAACAACTTTTGGACCTTAAGACACAAGACACAAAAGTTATTAAATCAACTTAGTATCATTATATATGAGCAGAGCAATGACTGCTGTGCTAAGAAGAAATTAAAGAAAATTTGCTAGGATAATATACAGTCGAATAAAGACTGAAAACTTTGTAGATACATTGGAGCTCCTTCCTTCCTATCAAAGCTGAGTACTCATATTTCAATCGTAATCAAAAATATCTTAACTAATTAAGATTTACAAAGTTACAAGCACTTTAATTTTGGAGTGGGTGGGTCTTCTTTTTCGCAAAATGGAAATTTGTTTAGAGCAGCACAAATTTACTATGGCATTTGTAAGGTGTGACGTCACAATTAAATATTGCTATCACTGTCTAATTAGAAATATTTAAATGCTTATAACTTTTTTGTTATTTGATCGATTTAATTAGATTTTTCAATGTACTGTGTTAGTTCAGTTTTAGTACAGTGTTCAGTACAGTTCGAAGTGAGTTCAAATTGGAAAATAAGTGTACAGTGAAATCAGTGTTCGGAAAGTGAGAGTGCAGTGAAAACAGTGAAAATAAGTTAAAATTAGTGAAAAGTGAAACGTAATTAATTCTGTATAAAGTACGTGTAAAGTCCCGTAAATAATTCGTTTGTACAGTTGTAAATCAGGAATCATTACTTTTATCCTAAATTATAATGACGTAATAAAAAAAATTGAGTCAAATACCCAATTGAAGACATTACTTACATTGAGAATCCTTATCCAAAATTTTTTCTACTGTCAAATAAATATTATATCTGTCCTGTCTCACTTGCGACTGACATGCGACTTCTCTGAATAACACAGCGAAGTATTCCCCACTGTACTGTACATTATAGTTCCTCATATCAAGTATAGCTAAATACCCTTCAAGTACTGGTGGTATCACACTATGATTATCCTTCAGTCTATCCACATAAAATTTTGATATGAACTTTATTTGCATCTCTGTTAAATAATCTTTGGGCATTTCTTTAAGGATTTTTGTGAAGAATTTCATTCCTCGTTCTCTGCTTTCAGCATTCTTATTTGTTAATACGCCGGCCATGTTCTCAGCCAAATTTTGTATGTCGAGGTGCCCCAAAACCATATCTGCAAAATTCATGTTACATAATAAATTCTTTTCACCTAGGATTAAAATGTTATTCAGTACATACATCAGTTTTTTTATATAGGACATTACACACATCGCAATCTTGCCCCAAAGTAAGCAATAGCTTGTGTTATGGGTACTAGATGACTGATAAATACCTATAGATAGGGATACATTTCCATCTCTTCACAAGATATCTTATTTAAGAAATTGTATTATGTCATTTTTGAAAAGAGCAAGTGCCGAGTTTCTTGCCAGTTCTTCTCTGTGTAAACCTGTTTTCCAAACCTGGTGGAAGAGTTATGACTTTTCACAAGAGACTATTACTTAGGCCTGTGTGAAAAATAAAGATTTTCATTTTCATACATACTAATATACATAAATATAATATGTTTGTTTGTTGTTGTTTGTTTTGTGGTCAAGATTGATTTAGTAGTTCAACTGTGCAACAAATAACCTGAAAAACCTATTATCCGGGACTTTGTCCGCTAGGATCTGTTTTTAATAAATTCCAGTTTACTTTTCCAGTTCAAAAAACCACAATTTCAATAAATGTAAGTACCATTCCATTTCCAAGTAGGTACTGATCTGCTAAAAAATAAACATTTATCCAGACTTGAGACTTACCCGTAACGATACTTTGTGTTTGTTCAAAGATATCATCGTTCTTTATAATTTCATCTGCTAAATCAGGTTTAAGCCATATTGGTTCCATTTTTTCACTTTTTATTAACTTTTGCAGCAAATTGTTCCAATTTTATTCACACATCACAAGTACAATATCTGTAAAGATTTATGAATAAGATAACTAGGAAAATATAACAGTTTTTTCTAAATAAAATATATTTTTTGGTATTGTTATTTGTTACAATTAGAAAATGTAAAATTATTTTTTTACATATTTTATTTTTGAGGTTACATTTCAGCCACAGACCACAAAAATTTCAGGTGTCATCTTTTTTTTTTAATAACTGGCTTTACGGCTCTGGGTTCCAGCCCTTCTGAGCCTAATCAGCTGTCATCACTGTAACCAAACCACAGAACATTAATCTAACCACAGAGATTACAAAACTATGGAGATGCACCATTCGTTCATTCTAGTCTAGACTTGCGTGATTTAGCCCATTCCGACCACAGGTCCATAGTCTCCCCCATACAGTTTACACGAGGTTTACACTTTACACAGCCCACAAGATTTTAGTGCCTTACAGCTGATAGCTTAAAGTCCGACAAGGAATAAGGATCTCTTGGCACAATGACATTGTCAGGAGGGCGTAATACGTTGTAGAACAATTAATTTAGAACTATGCTATTAATGACATTGTCAGGAGGGCGTAATACGTTGTAGAACAATTAATTTAGAACTATACTATTAATTTTTCGCAATTTTGGTTAATAACAAACAAATTCAACACAAAATATTTGCAACATACCGGCAAATATGCCGACGGAGCGAACTATCGAACAGATTTACAAGATAGCGGCGTAATTCCGATTTTGACCACGCGCCAAGATAGCCTTGTCGCAGTGATGTGTAGAAACAGAAAGGCATTTAAATACTTATTCTGTGAATCACAGACCACAAGGGACAAGTCCTGAGGACAAGTCATAAGTGAATTTGTTACTTGTTCTGTGTTGAGTTGTTGACGGCCATAGATTAAGGCTCAGAAGGGCTGGAACCCAGAGCCGTAAAGCCAGTTATTAAAAAAAAAGGCCATAGATTAGATATTTGACGGCATAGAGTATATTGAATATAGGGGTAAAAACAAAAATTCATAATGAAAAATCAATTAGAAATATACCGTAAAACGGGGTAAATAGGTCCGATCTTCAACTTCAACTGGAAATTAAACCTTCTTGTGCAACAAATAGGGTGTGTTGTGGTACAGTTTTGAATGTCCGGTAAGCTGTTTTAGATGTTAAGTAGCTTTGGATTCTCAAAATATTGCCAGATTTTAAAATATTCACCAAAAACTATGCTGGATTCCAATTTACCCCCGATGGGGTTAATAGGTACAAGAGAGGGGTTAATAGGAATTTTACTCAGGGCTGTCTATCCAAATCCAATATTTATCCAAAGTACCTACCTAGTTACCTAATTTAAAAAAAGTTTCAGTTTATTTAATCTAATCATGCTGCTTATCTTATTTTATGTGTGTAGACTGTAGGTAGGTATAGTAAAAATAAAAACTTTTTGAGATCAAGTTTTTATTGTAGCTAGGGTACATAATACAAGTAACAAAAATATGGCATTGAGCTAGAAAAACAGTATTATAATCAGTCTATTCCTTATTTATTTATGGCCTTCTCTTTAGAATAGCTATAAAAATAGCAAAATTACTATTAAATGTTTAGCTTACAAGTTACTTAAATAAAAAAAATGAAGTACTTTATGTAACGCTTAGCGCCTGGCTTGGGTGTGTAGTTACGAGGCATTCTGAAAAAAAACATTAATATGTTTAGGCAATTTATATGTTTAGCCATATAATTGGGGCGAAATAAAAACACTAACTTTAGCCGTTAGTTTGGTTTAATGTTCACTCGAACATGGTTGACGAGCGACTGATTACAAAATGAAACGTCATCATATGGTCCAAATGCGCCTATAACAATTTAAGGGCAATTAGTAACCCAGACGATATTGACATAATTAATGTGGAGGCGTTAGCTGCAACATCTTCGGGGGCGTTGAAATGGCACATTTCAACAATTCGATTCCTTTGCGGTGGGTGATATGCCCGACGTACGCAGCATTTGGATGTTCGAACTTCAGGTACTGTTGACACTCCATTATGTTGAAAGAACAATTGTGCAATATGTCCAAGACGACAGATCCATACCGATGCAATGGTTCCAGGGTCAAGATATCATGTCACCAATGTCGTTGTGATTAGAGTTGATTCATGATTGTCATCTGTAGATCCTCTGGTTACGTAGTCCTTCCGCCAACATTGTAGTAATGAATATGGCTCAATTTCCTAATTATGTTTCGCTGATTGTCGTTACGTGCATCAGACGCTGAAGAAGGTAGCGTAGTCCAATCTTCATGATCTTCCAATGATGAAGTGTCTGGGAGTGATGGAAAGTAGGTAATTAGGACACTATGAAAGAGGATACAAGGAGGACAAAACTAATGAAAATTGCATTGACTTGGACAAACAAAGATTAAATTCCTAAAAGTTGTAGTAGGTTTAAAGGTAGGTTGTAGTAAATTTAGCATTAAAAATAAAGAAATGACATGGGTTAGCGTTCAGGTGGTACTTAGCGGTTTTCATGCTAGAGTAGCCGAAATGAGGAGCGTAAGTTGGTAAAAAATAAGTCGATAATACCTTGACGATTTGCAGAACCAGATAGAGGTATATTAGTTATTTATGTTTCATTTTATTTGATAAGTGAGTGATTCTTACCTACACAATGATTCATTCATTTCATGTTAGACCACTTTGATTATACGCTCTCATTTAATAAGCTGGGACCACCTATCTTTATTTATTTCTATCTATATTTTTTATATATGTATTTCCTATCTAGGATATTTTTATCTAAGTATATATTTTTTTTTGTTTAAACTATGAAAATGACTGGCTAAAAATAATAATAACAAATTAATCTAAATAGTAATAAAGCCTAAAAAATAATTAATCTTAAATAGCTTGATAGCTTAGAAAATATGTACCTACAACTATAAAAGAACGTGGCTTATAAACCACTAAATCTTAGCATTAAACGTATTAACTGTAAACTTAACTAAATTAATAATTAAGAACTAGGGTTATTTTGGGCGTGGCTTCATAGATTACCACTTGACCTATCTAACAGAATATGAAAGAAAATTTGTATGTTTTACATAAATAAACGATTTGGACTAATATTAAATTCAATTATATACATACTAGATATACTAAAACGACTCGAACTTACATTAGAAATTCGTATATGTGAGCAGAATCTCTCATGATCCTGTCAATATTAGAATGTGCTGTAATTCTAGTGTACTATCACTTGGTAATACGTTTCAGTATCACCAGTGAGTATTAATTTAAATACCCACTCGAATCAAAATACTGAGAGTTATACCTAAGAACCCACCTTAAAATATGAATAGCAAAACCAAAATGTTCAATGCTATTTCTGTTCGTTAATTTAGAGGTAAAATGTCGATAGACAGATGTAGGTTTGTTGACAAGCGTTGAGCTACCTATCAAACCTGATAATAAAAGCCAACCTGAGAGAGAATTTCGATACTTTGGATTCTCAGTTTCAAAAAAGGTAATTTGTTCATTTCTCAAGACATTCCAAAACAGATTAGCTCCAACCAACATATCACTGGGCAAAATTTTGTTATGTTCAGAATCTGACAAGACATCTTTTGACTTCAATGTACTTGTGTTGTGTTGCTGATGTTTAGACATCTCAACTTTAACGCCGGAAGTATTGACATATTTTAGATTTTCGTTTGTTGAACTTAATTGCAAGTTACATGTTTCGGTTATTGTATTTGAAAAATTATTATTTATATTAGTTTTTAAATTCGAAGGAATGAAACATGATTCATGTGAGGTATTTTCTACAATTCCAGCAATTTCGACATCAATTTTTCCAAAATCAGAATTCACAATTTTGTTTGAGAATTTTTCTACTAATACCTTAGCAATGGCAATACTTCGAGTGATGTCACGGTCAATAATATCGCGCTCATCAATTTCTTTAGATAGATTCTCTGGACTAGTTAATACATCTATATCATCCTGCAAATTATCAAATCGACCTGACAAGGATTCAAACCTTGCAAGTTTTATATTTAATACATTTAATTGAAAATCATCTAATTCTAATTCTTTAGAAATACTATTCAAATAATTTTTAAATGTAATAATCTGTGCTTTAATTGAAGCTCGTTTAAGGAGTAGATCTTTTAAAGTTTGGTTTTTGTCTAACATGGTGACTTGTAAATAATGACGCTTTAGTTAGTTAATGTTCAAATGCTCACGCTCCTTATTTCTGTCGCGACTCCACCTGATCGCTCGAGCGCGAGGCGCGGCGCGTCAGAAATCCGCCAAGCACCTACTCCGCTTATCGCCTGCTGCACGCTGGTTATGTAGCTGCAGTCGCACAGAGTAACGCCTGAAATGTTCGGCGAACTAATTAGGTATTTGATAAGAAAAGTTCGCGACACGAGTCTGCAAACGAGTGTGCGATCAAATTTATTTTAATCAAATCTATTATTCAATTATATTGTATAGTAATAAACTATTATTGTAAATGAATAGACTGTTTACATTTTAACTATACTGATCAAACTAATAAATATAAATGGCTGTGGTTACGAATATGTAGGTAGGTACCTAGGTTAGTTTACAATTTTTTGAATTATTTGTTGAAACATTATAAAACTTTAAAATATTATAGTTAGGATCATAGTACACTTGAAATTTATTAATTTATGATGGCTAGAATGTATTTCCACTGAAATTAAACACAAAAATTGTAATTTTTATCGTTTTCATCCCATATAATGGCGGTAGTAAAACATATATTTGTTGCGCAATGATTTATGGTTACGATTGCAATGCAGAATTACGATATTTTTGAATAAATCTTACTAATTATGCTGTAATGCAACTTTGTTTACAAAATAAATAATATTCCCAATAGCTTTAGCCACTATTCTATGGGTTTTTGGAAATTTTACAGTTAAGATTAGATTTACACTAAGAGATCTTTGTTTACGCAAATCAATGCAATTCCCAATAGCTTTAGCCACTACTTTAGGAAAGGATAAGAAAGAACAAAGAAGGAAGGACACTTATCTGGCAATCTTCGCTGTGGTACGATATCGCAGTGTATCGAAGTTTCACGCGCGCTTCTTGCAGATTCTTCTTGGTGGTGTGATATCCCGTGTATCACAGTCTCACGCTTCTTCTTTTTGCTTGTTTTTCGCGGTTCCCCTCATGGGCCACCAATTTATATGTTTAGGCATATAATTGGGGCGAAATAAAAACACTAACTTTAGCCGTTAGTTTGGTTTAATGTTCACTCGAACATGGTTGACGAGCGACTGATTACAAAATGAAACGTCATCATATGGTCCAAATGCGCCTATAACAATTTAAGGGCAATTAGTAACCCAGACGATATTGACATAATTAATGTGGAGGCGTTAGCTGCAACAGACATTATAATGTTTTTCAAGAAAATAGTTGTACTATTTGAATACAATGCTTCACTCAATGAAGAATAAAATTAATAATTTAGATTATAACAATCATTATTCATAACAGATTCAATTCATTAATCATAATTAAAAAAACAGTAGCGCACTTAAATAAAAAAATGAAGTACTTTATGTAACGCTTAGCGCCTGGCTTGGGTGTGTAGTTACGAGGCATTCTGAAAAAAACATTAAGACATTATAATGTTTTTCAAGAAAATAGTTGTACTATTTGAATACAATGCTTCACTCAATGAAGAATAAAATTAATAATTTAGATTATAACAATCATTATTCATAATAGATTCAATTCATTAATCATAATTAAAAAAACAGTAGCGCCATCTGTCAAAATTCTATAGGTGGCCGCTGAGCGAACGGTGGCCTGACTGTTGGTGGCAAATCAAGCATTTTTGGCACCCATAAACTGGCGACATTTACTTAAATATTAATTTTTTTTATTGTGTATAATGTAAATAATGGTTTACGGCCAAAAGAAGTTTTTAATAAATAGTTTTTAACTTTAATAAGTTTAATAGTAATAGTTTTTAACTTTAATAAGTTTAATAGTAATCGTTTTTAACTTTAATAAATTTAGAAGTAAAATTAACTTTAATTAAGTATCATAGTAATTAAACTTTTGTTTTTGACAACCCTATTTCATGATTCCTATTTACCTCTTGTTCGTACCAAATAGCCCCCGTGCTGTTCCAATTAGGCCTGTTCATGTGCCTATTTCCCCCTTCGCGTTCCTTTTATCCCCAAAATGACCTTAAAACGAGCATTCATCTAAAATTAAGGTTTACGATGAAATTACGCAATTATTTGCTTACCTCTTAATGTTCCTTCAAATTTCAATCCACTATTATTATAATAACTAAATCAATTTCAACACTTCCTCATTAGAACACATCAAAAACTTAAAGTTAAAAACAACAAATTTCACGTGTCCACGACGACCTCACTTTCAACGCGATTTTTTAATATAACCTGATTGGCTAGTTTAAAACTGGTTAGTCTTGCTAGTAGCAAAAATAATAAGCTCGTTCAAAAATAAAAAACAATTGATCTCTCATGCTTAGGATGACAAATAACAGGACAGTTTAGAAAGTCAGAAATTTATTCCTATTTACCCCGCCGTTCCTAGTATCCCCGTTTTACGGTACCAAAACAAAACAATACGTAAAGGTGCATTTAAACCAAACGAACAACTAGCTAGAACCAGAGCAAGAGCATTCTTTCTTGATCTTTTAGTTTAAACGAAGCGTTTACACCAAAAATACAACGAGCAAGAATGTTGACATCAAGAATGCTCAAGAATGCTTGCGTAGATGTTTAGACCAGACGAATATTTAGCACGAACGCGCAACGAACAGCGCAAGTTTGTTCTCAGAATGCTCCAAATCTCCAATGCTCATTTGCCTTTGATACCTATAGTATTATAGTGTTGTTTTTTATTGTTTTCCAGTCAAGTCAATCAGCAAGGTATTTTATTAATTTTATTATTCTATCAAGATTACTGTAGTAAGGTAAGTGAGGTGTAATTCGGTAGTCTAAGGCTATGACGACTTAAAAATTTAATATAAAAAAATCTAAACCTGATTCCTGTTTGAAAGTTTTTTTCAATGAAACATTGGTCTTGTGCCAGCTAATATGTGGCTGAATTAAGTGGTTTCAGTAAGAACTTGCTTTTTTATTAATTTATTTGTAGACCTCCTTTTTGCCTCTTATTTCGTGATAAATTTTGGCTCAACTTTTTAATTCGTGAATTCAGGGTTCTTATTTCGGGATAAAGTTTTGTATAATAATTTATGATATTATACTAAAAATTTTTAAATAAAAATTTAAGAGGAGTTTAATACATTAATATAGCAATAAAAATATTCAATATTTAAAGGTTAAACATGTAACATTAAGCTCAAATTAAGTTGTAATTACAAACTGTCCCCTAATCATAACATTTTCCCGCGGTATCGCTTGCAATTCGTTCGTTAGATTTCAAGATAAAAAATAATAAAATATTACTTAGAAGGTAGTGGTAATTACTAGTAACACAACTCTTCATTGCTAATACCTAACCATATTATATTGTAGAGATTACTCAAATATCTCTTACGACATACATTGGCATCTCCATAACTCGAATACCAATTTCTTGAAGAAAAAATGTAGTTAACGAGTTTAATTTGACATGGATTTTGCAATACAAAGGATTTTGTTGCTATTATTTCAACTTGAAAAGTCGGAATTTCTGATTTTATATATTTTCGTGTTATAGTTTTAGTTTATAAATAACTTCTTTTACTATTTTAAAAAAACTACAAATTTTGAAAAACTTAATCACCTTTAATAGTAGGTAATTTAAGCAAGTTTGAAGCCTTGTGAGCTCGGTTCGATTAATTCAGATTACTTAAGATATTAAGAGATTAATAACTTTAATTTTTTCCTACTAATCTTATAAAATATAAAAATAGCTGCAGGCGTTACTTTGTGAAGGTTTGAACCATCACAAAGTAACGCCTGCAGCTATCTGATGGGAATAGTTACTTTCTTTATGTTACGGAGAATTTCGAGTTGAAATAGTGAGGTTTGTACTGAAACTTGAAATTTTGAACTTCATATTTACTAACCGAGATCTCGAAAGACTTATTTCATCGATAAAACTCATAAAATGATAGACTTTCATGCATGCATTAATACTTAGTTTAAGTTCCTTAGAGGGTTTACTTATCACGAAATTAAAATTGAGGGCTAAAATAAAAGTATATTATTTCGTGACACTTATTTTGGAAAAGCCCTGCACTTTATTTTGTAAATCATTAAAAAATCATTTAAAGTAACTATTAAATACTCTAAATATTAGGTCCTTACATATGAAATTGGCGTTTTGTATGGGAGGAACATAAAGTCGATTTTTTTTAAATATAATATATATATTTAATCAAAGTATGTACCATTGCTATCTATGCACTTTTGCCACCTTATAGGTAGTTCATTGATCCCTTTACTAAAAAAGCCATTCGGACGGGAATCAATAAAATCTTTGAAAGCGCTTTGGACTGCCTCATCGGACTTAAATTTTTTCCCTTGTAAGAAGTTATCCAAATTTCGAAAAAAATGGTTATCTGTTGGAGCAAGGTCCGGGGAGTAAGGTGGATGTCTTAGGCATTCCAATTGAAGCTCCTCTAATTTGGTAGCCGTCTGTTGTGCAGTGTGTGGTCTAGCGTTGTCCTGAAGCAGCAGTGGCCTAGAACGATTGACCAGCCTCGGTTGTTTAGCAGCTAGCTTTTCCATCATGGATTGCAGTTGCTGACAATAGATATCCGCCGTAATAGTCTGGCCAGATTTAAGAAAGCTGTAGTGAACGACGCCGGCGCTAGTCCACCAAACGCTCACAAGTAATTTTTTTTGAGTCAATTTTCGTTTGGGGCAGGATTTGGCTGGTTTGCCAGGGTTCAACCATTGCGATGAGCGTTTCCGATTATCATACAGGATCCATGTTTCATCACAGGTAATGATTCGATTTAAAATCCCTTCATTACTGTGCCGGTTGAGTAATGTAACACAGCAGTCTACGCGCGTTTGTCGGTTTGCTGCACTCAATTCATGAGGTACCCACCTTTCAAGCTTTTTCACCTTCCCAATTTGCTTCAAGTGAACTAAAACAGTTTTATCACTAACACCGCAGCCTGCAGCTAGCTCGGACGTGGTTTGCGATGGATCCGCTTCCACAATAACCTTCAATTCTTCATTGTCAACTTTGGTCTCCGGCCGTCCACGGGGCTTGTTCTGCAGGTCGAAATTTCCAGAACGAAAACGTTGGAACCAAAAACGCAGTGTGTTTTCTTTTGCGACACCCTCGCCGTACACATCATTAATCCTTCGAGCCGTTTCTGCAGCACTAGTGCCACGATGGAACTCGTACTCGTTAATAACGCGATATTTCAAGTTTTCCATTTTGTAAACAGAGTGGTGCAAAAAAAACCCAAAAGAGAAAAAAACAAATGAATTACGATTTTCAAAACACAAAAGCATGAGTAAATAGCTGTATAAATTTGAAATTGGAATTTCTAACCAAAGAAGAGATATTTGAGATCAAAGTGGCCAGTACAACAAAACGCCAATTTCATATGTAAGGACCTAATATAATGATAATATATGAAAATAAATGACGCATAACGATCTATAAATAAAACCATGCTGCAAGTACTTACGCGAGGTTCACCTTAAAAATATAAATTTAGGTCTAGTTCAAACTCGTATTTAAGGAATTTTATTGAAAAAATCATATACCGAATTTAGCTCATAAGAAACTTCATTACTTTCATATTATGATTTTGATTTCATATTTAAAATATCTTAATTAATAAATTAATACACAAGCTTTAAAAAAGGAACTCGAAAATTCTTAATTCGGTAGTGTCACGAAATACGCAACCTAAGAAAAGTAAGATGTGGGCTATTTCGTGAGTCGATTAATTGCAATTTTAAGTAAAATTAGTAATTAGATTTATCTCGGTCCTACATTATATTAATTGTCAAGAAACACACATTAACACTATAAAAAATTTTATTCAAATAGACTTACCGTTGTCTTTCTAAAAGCTTATGAAGTTTGATGTTAAAGCTTACGGTAAATACAAGCGCGCGGGTGTCATACAGCGGTTTGCGGCCCACCTAGGTTTTAAAAATTCGTATTGGTCTGAGCTTTATCACCAAAATTCACATACTCAATTTGTTGACGGGTAATATGAAGAAGATTTAGGATTTACGTTTAATTTATTTATCTGATGTCTTTATTGCTTATTTTTACGCCAGAAGCAAAACTACCGAAATTACCAAACATACCGAATTATACCTCACTTACCTTAGTGCTTCATTCATGGTGCTTCATGCTTCGCCAGACGTTGTGTTGTTCGCTAAATAAAAAGTACTGTGTTCCCTAATCACAAGTCTCACAAAAAGAAAAATAAGAAGAGACGTTGGTGGGTGACAAATTTAATGCAACGAAGGATATTGGATAATGTAGGCGCAACAATGAGGGACATGCAACAACAAGCGCAAAGTGGCCAATTCCAAAGCTTTTGTAGAATGGCTTCAGAGGACTTTGACCATTTATACTACCATTTATACCCAACACTGGACGAAGACATGCATAACGATGCGAAAACATAAGGAATGAATTTGTAGAATATTTCAATACCATTGATATTTTGCCACGGCAAAACAATATTGCATAAAGCTGTTGCTTAAAGTTCACCTACTTTATTCAGACTTCTATAATAATAAAAAAATAGTACATTACTGCAGCGGCCAGCAAGAGGCATTGATGGACAAGATGTTAGGGTTTTTGAAAATAAAAATTGTATTCTATTCTATTTTTATTGACCAATATCTTCTTTTTGACTGATTTTAAAATAAAAACACTATTATACATGATAAAAACGATTTTAATTTTCCTACAAATTATGTAATCACAGCACAATATCTTTAATACACATCTTATAATCTAAATAAATCTCGTGTCACGATGTTTGTCCGCGATGGACTCCTAAACTACTGAACCGATTATAATAAAATTCGCACACCATGTGCAGTTCGATCCAACTTGAGAGATAGGATAGTTTAAATCTCAAATTATAGTCGCAATTTTAATTTATTAATATAACAATCTCTAGCCACAGCAACGCGTGGCCGGGTCAGCTAGTTACCTATATAAATAATGTATTAACATTATAATTACATAATACAATATGTCTTTGAGATAAATGATAAATCATTAAAAATAAATACAACTTCTGAGTTCAATCACAGACATTGAGACACATAGTAAAATATCTTTAAAACATAAAAAAAGATAAAGGTACCTTAGTAAGTAGGTATATAATATGTTACCGGAAATGTGTGAAAACCAGGAATTGTATACAATTCCTGGCTCATTTAGGAAATGAGTGAAGGAAGAACTTTAACATCATTTATATAAATAACGAAATGATAATAAATTACTTCATACAATGTCTTGTTTAATTGCTAGCGGCTACATTAAACCTGTGGTAGAAATTACAAACTAAAATATTTGTATTGCAGAATAGATCCACAGACCACAAAGTTAGGTTTAATCTCTATGGTAGAACACAAGAACGCTTTGAAGAGACCGCTCCGAGGAGCGAGCGCGCCAGGACACAAAAAAACGGTCTAGAACAACTGATTGCACGTTTTATTGCCATTTACACCAAGCGAAAGAGCATTCTACGAATGATCGACAGTTCTTTGCGAAAACCGAAAGAATAATAATTATGTAGAGTGGGGATAGAAATGAGCGATGTTCGTCTGGTGTAAACAAGCCTCGACGGCTTGTTCGGGGCCGAACGCGCAAGAATGCTCTTAGAGCAACTGTTCGCGCGCTCTGGTGCCGTTTAAATGAAGCGAGCGAGCATTCCAAGAATGCTCCACGTCTGTTTATACCAAAAGAATTTAGTAGAGTGGGGGTAGAACGGCTGAGCATTCGTTTGGTCTAAATGCGCCTTAAAGCTGATGCAACTTTCGGATTATGTGCTGAACAGCAAAAGAACCAAGCGGTGTAGTGTTGAAGATTGAAATCATCGACTAAGTAACTGTTTATGGAAATAACTCTTCTTCTATAGTATTTTTAACCAAGATGTCGCGTAAAACACTAATAGATTTCGTGGTTAAATACCTTAAACCGCGACTGTTGAACAGTGTTGTGTATTTTCCGAGTAATGGGAATTCGTTCTTCGGCAGGCGATTTCTAATTCCTACAAATCCAGTTCCGTGCTCCACTACCAAGATCCAGTCTCCGAGACATTTTAGCACCACGTTATCAAAGTTCGATGCAACACAACTCACGAGTGAGCCAAAAAAAACTGAAGGAAAGTTTCAACTCATGTTTACGTGCAAGAAATGCGACACACGCAATTCGAAGTTCATCACAAAGTTGGCTTATTACAAAGGTGTTGTAATAGTTATATGTGATGGCTGTGAGAACAAACATTTGATTGCCGACAACCTGAACTGGTTCTCAGATATGAATGGTAAGAAGAATATTGAAGATATAATGGCAGAGAAGGGGGAGACAGTTCAGAAGATTATGTCAGATGATTTAGAGTTTATTGCACAAGAAATTGTTAGTAATGTTGAAGCTAAAGTTCTAGATGGCTAGTTTGTTCGCTATTCACTGTTTGTACATTATAGCTCATGTAACAGAATACTGTCATTATGAATATTGAGGAAATGCTATGGAGTAACCGATAAAAAAATAGGCAGGATATGCTTGAATTGAAGTACATGTGATAGAACAATGATACAGCGAGCAGAGAGAAGTGGGTGCATGAAAAATAAAATACTGCAAACCAGAGGTTATGGAAGGCTAAAGAATGTTTGTCTAATAGTTGACATCTGCAGGCTGATTTTAAGACCAAAACAAATTTTGTATGCAGCTTAGCTATAATATACAACCAGCTATCCTTATTATAATTTTTAGTTGTTATTTAGTAATATTATAGTATTTAACAGCAGTACACAAATGTTTTATTTCTGTTGTATTTTTAATCCTGCTTGTTCCATAATTAATTATGAATTAGAAAGGAATCTGCCAACCATATTCTGTTGTGTGATGCCAATCATCAATGATAAGTTTTTAAATTAAAAAAAAATAAGAATTTGGTAAATACACTTTAAAAGAAAAAAACATTGTTTCTGCAGAAAATCGCCTACAGCAAGATAAAATGCAATAACACTTTCACCTTATAAATAGCGTTATTTCTAAAGAATTATGTTGCGGACAATAGATTTATAGGTGCTCTTTTAGATTCGTAATCATTATTATTATTGTCATTGTAGGTTTTTAAATAAAACATGTTTTAAAGATTACATGGCTTTTTTATTTTATGGCTCCTCTAATAATTCAATATAGTAACAAAATATATGAGTAAGTAACACAGCGATCTCATAGACGAAATATGTGTACTAAAATAAAAAGTTACATCTGGTTATTATTATTTCATGTTTAAGTAACTAATTCATTGTACTTATATTGGCACCACATGGTTACATTCATAAGATACTTAATTATGTAATTAAATCTAGAGTCAAGTGTGTATCGTAAAATTCAAAAGATTTATAACATGGTAACCCTTTGTAAAAATTCATGACACATACATTAAGGAATATAAGGCACAGTAACAATCACATGTAGATTCGATATAACTATTGAATAATCTCTATAAAGTGTATTCAAGTTTCTTTTCCATACTATAAATTGCTTACAACATAATATACAAAGTTAACATTAAAATGGGAATGCTAAGACAGTCTCAAATTTTATATAATACTTTAATTTTTTTAACCATAATTATAGTGTCATAGTAAAAATTATTCTATACATTAATCTAAATTGAGAATTAGATGCAATACTGAGTTATTTGAGATTACCTTTTGTTTATTTAGTGAAAAAAATTACCTTTATTTTCCTCTCTTGATTGTGTACTGATGATATTTTTAATATATTATCTGAAATGATCTAGTCTATTCAAAATTAAATTAAGGAGATTTAACTCAAACACTAAACTGAACTGAGAGCCCTTATGATTTCACTCAATGGGAACCAACTAAGATTTATTAAAGATCTCTTTTTGGGAATGTTTTGATAAAATTTTTAAACATATATCTATGGAGTGTTTATACTTTTTTATGTTTATATCATTATAAGTAATTCCTACCTTAATAAAAATTAAACATGGAATATCATTCTGAAACACTTCGAATGAAATCAGTTACAGGTAAGACACAAAAATAAGCAACATAAAAATGGTGAACACGGAAACATATTTCTTTTTCATAGTCTCATTCAGTCTTAAAAATCTAATCTCATGTAAAGACACTTAACTGATTAATTTATTAAACCCTTTTTGGACGGCTAACAACTGCATAATCTGTACCATTGCAAATATTATGTGAAACATCCTCTAGACCCACTTGGTTTTGCAAAGCCTGCGCCTGAGCTGCAGTGGGAACCTGAGGGCCAGGGGTGTTGGGTTTCCGTATCATTCCATAACCTAAATGAGAGTCATCAGCCAATCTTGCTGGTTGCATAACATTCTCCACCTCATCGTAATCATTCCAAGTGTCTTTGCTCTTGGGTTCACCCAGAGCTAATGTGTTAGGTCGAGCTTCAATCTTCTTGTACTTTGAAGACTTGTTTAATTTACTTGTGGACCCGAAATATTGTAATCTGTCATAGTTCTCATCCTCAGGATCTACTACGGGACTGGGTAGAAGAATGATTCTTGATGCTTCAGGCCCAGTTGTGTTTAAATTATCCTGTGATCTTGATATAAGTTTCATGACATTGGGATTGTCACCCAAGTTAGGTGTGAACTCTGTGTGGTCAGGATTATCTATGCCCAAGGTCTTCCAAGCTTCGCTCCTTACTTCGACTTTATCATACGGCACTGAAGGAGGACTCTGGTCTCGTTTGATTTGCTCAATAGGTTCATAGTTGTCAAGTTTTTTGTACCTGCCAAAGTCGATACTCTCATCTGTTGAACTAGGAAGATCTTTGACTATAGGTTTATGGAGGTTAATGACTTTACGAGGTGGTTTCTGTGGTTTAGGCTTCAATGCCGGTTTAGGCATCAGGAGGGGTATGGTGTCTCTTTCTGTAGTTGTAGTCTGATGGCTGGAAACTGAAGCTGTTTTAAAAGAAAGTGAGCTCAAATTGAGATCATCCGGCTTGGTTGCTACCAATGGGCTTCTAGAACCAGGAATCAGATAACCATTGGGCTGAATATTAAACTCTGCATGTTCTGGACTATTTAGGTTGTCGTTGCCAATCATTTGTTTCATTGTCTTCATTTTTAGAGACAAACATTTGAATATTTCTGACTGATTTGGATGCTCCAGATGGAAAATTCCTTCACCGGTGTCACACTTCCTGCCAGCTTCGAAAGTGAATTTACCCTGTCTGTAGCCATACCTTCGTATGTATCTGTAGGGCCAAGTGGCATATAATTTGTTGTCATTGACGTCTCGCAATTCAATGGCTGTGGCTGTCAGTAACAGTAAGTATCTGATGGGTTCAAATCCACACCTGGTTGAAGCTTCAGAGGAGCACATTTTAACAGAGAACACTCCCTCTCCTGAAGAACAGTACAGATCGTTGTCTTCGTCACAACTTATGGGGCTAGCATCCCTCCCTCGGAATGCTACAGATTGCAATGCTGTCACCCATTCCAGAGTTTCAGCCTCTGACTGAGCACTGATCTGTTGGGTGTGAGACTTAGCCAGTATAGTTATCATGTTTGGACTAGTATGTGTAATTTTAATACAATTCTCAAGTGTTATAACTTTTGGTATGGCCCCAGAAGTGACATCTTCTTTGTTGTCGTATATCTCGAGTCTTTCTATACCTTGTATACTAGCATTGAATAGTATACAGTATTTCTGTTGCCAATTTTTCTGTAAATCAATAAGGAATATTTTTAGTGACCTAATTTTGTTGTGACATTGACCAAAGGCACCCTAAAAAGGCTGTTTTTAAGGTTTGACAAAACTTTAAGGTAAAGATTAAGTTTATGGTAAACTTTAAGGTATTTCTGCACACAAGTATTTTGGTGTCATGTGGAATGGAGGAGACAAGTTTTGGAAAAGACTAAAAGTTGGCAATAGGGATTAATTATATTGGCTATCCCAATATCAAGCAAGTCTGAACACATAACATATGTATGTTGTATATTCCATATTTGTTAGACCTAGTGGAAATGTTTATTACCAACCTAATTAAAACCAGTATGTAAGGAATAGATATTTCCGTAAGTTATACAAACCGCACGCAACATGAAAATTATTGTAAACTATATTCATTTATGCTAAGTAGATAGGCACTATTGATATAACATTCCCTGAAAATATAATGAAAGCTTTCAAACTGTGGATGTTGGAGTACCTTAATAGCGGTTTATCTCAACTAAAATATGATTTTAAAAGGTATATTATGATTTAATTTAAAAAAGAAACACCTTTTTAGGGAATTTACTAAACACGTTCCCTCCGGCTGGCGGAAACAATAAATATCCCGATTTTATTTCGTCGTCTTGATCCATCGTGGAGTTTTACTTTTACAACATAAACAATGTATTCACAGATTCACAGAGTCCGTAACCATGATACCTATATTTGCACTTGTGTGGCGTGGATTGTGGAATGTTATAAATGGAAATTATTATGAGTCAATTCTCATTTCACTTGCGTGTTGTTTCACTGTTCACAGTTCACTTGCATTTTCAGAACAGAAATTTAGATGTTCCAAGACAAATCAAAAATTTAATATGACACCACAGACCACAAAATTTGACACTTGCCACAGATAACTTTACCGATAGAGATAGCAAAACTATGGAGATGCCCCATTCATTCATCCCCAATGAATGGGACATTCGTCTCCCTAGTTTGCGCCAGACTGACAGACAGTTGAGAGTATATGTGTTCTGTGGACAGTTGACAGATTCGTGTATTATTGGTCTGAGGTAGAGACTTGAGACCACAGAGCAAGGAATGACTTTTATTGACATTGTCTTTTGTTTTCTGTGCTTGAGAGTTGAGACCATGTTGAGACCTACTTTCTATTACGATCTATGGTTGAGACACGCTTGAGACCTCTCGGTAGAGAGTGTTCCTTGCTTGAGACAAATTTTTATGGTCTGTGGTACTGAGTTATTCTATGGCTACACACTAAAACCGCTGTATGAATCTAGAATCCGATTAATTAAATTATTAAAAAAAGCATTGAAACTTGAAATTATCCCGCAAAGATGTCTAGTGTGAACCCGCTAGCAGGGACTGCTCATTTACTAGACGAGTTAGACAGTACGTTTCATACTTCCTTTAAACTTTTTGTAATTTTAATTCACAAAATTTTTTATACCGCTTGTTCCTAGAGAAACTTATGGTGTTGCTACGAGATGGGAGGACGTTGATTGGTTACTTGCGCTGCGTCGACCAGTTCGCTAACTTAGTTCTGCACAGGACTATTGAAAGGATACACGTTGGAAAGGAGTATGGTGATATCCCTCGAGGAATATTCATAGTTAGAGGAGAAAACGTCGTGCTTTTGGGGGAAATCGTAAGTTTCTATGATCGTCAATTTTACTTGAGGCTCTGGGCATCTGTGGGACAGGTGTACCTTAGAGACTGTCATTAAATCATATCTTGCATTCATGTGTGGAAGCATTTAACAGCTTTCAGATGCTATGTTTGGGACTATAATCCGCTGGGAAATAAAATTCTTTTTTTTAGCACTTGAGTAAGAGAGACCGTTGTTGAATTGATAGTACCATCTTTTAGGAATTTTTTAACCAACCACCTTTCCATCAGATGTTCAAATGACTAATTATACAATCAATCAGGATGGTGTGCTTTTTATTTCTCTTTTTTTGGGTTCTGTAAGAACTAAACAAACTAGACAAACCCATATAGCTTCATTGTCCTTTTGTTTGTGACTAATGGACTTTTTTCTCAGGAAGGGTGGGTGAATTGACAAAGCTTCAAATTTGTATACCTCAAGAGACCTCATTATTATATATAATGAGGTCTCTTATTATCATTCTCAACTTGATGGATATACCCATTGCTGAGGACATAGAAATAAATATCTCTAATGAAAACAGAAAAAATAAAGAGGTTTCCTCACCTCTTTATTTGATTTATGCATTTTTAACTTTCCAGGATAAAGACAAAGAAGACAATCTGCCGTTGACAGAAGTATCAGTGGATGACATTTTAGATGCTCAAAGAAGAGAACAAGATGCCAAAATTGAACAGCAGAAATTGCTGTCGAAAGCCCTCAAAGATAGAGGTCTAAACTTATTAGCAGACTTGGGACATGATGATATGTTTTAATTGCATTTAATCTAAATAAACTAATATAATTTTATAGAACCTAAATATTTGTTTGCTGCTTTGCAAAAATATATTCTTCTCAGCTAGGTATCTTTTCTACTTGGCTGAGATAACAAAATGTAAAACACAAAAATGATAAAGTTATAATTTGTTACAATCATAATCTATGTTGGAGCCATTGGACGAGTTCAGACAGACAAAATTCTATAAAAAATCATGATATGAGAAATTGCTTTAAAAAAGTATGTACATGAAATGTTTATGATCAAATTAACAGTTTTTCATCTGTCTGTCTGGCCCTGAAATCTAATTTCTGAACTTTTTTTTAAATTTTTAAATAGTCTATAAAATCTTGTCTAATAATCTTTATCATCTCAATTCAATGAGCTGATGATTGCAGAGCTTTTTTTCACTATCCTCCTGACCCTATTGATACCTATGATAAAAAAACTTCTAAAATTTAATGTGTTAATTAAAATAGTGGTACTTCATGATTGCGATAGAATAAATGATATAATATGTAATATTATCATTTATTTATTTACTTGTTTATATAATATCATACTGTACTTAATAATATTATATGTGGATGTAAGTTTTCTTGGTTAACCAAGAAACGTTCTCATAATAATAATATAACCTCGAGATTTGTGAAAAACAGGACTTGCACAAGCTAGTTCACTAATTATTCTTTATTCAATATATTTTAAAAGGAGATATTTATTTCACACACGATATAGCCATATTATGCCTGATATTAAACATCTTCCAAATAAAAAGTAAACCTGAAATATAAAACTTGAATCTTTTATCTTTTGAATTTGGCGGGTTCAGAGCATAACACAAACCAAGAGAATAACAAGAAAACATAACCACAACTTTTGATGTTGCATCTACTAAGGCATACAAAGATCAAAGATTTTACGTTTGTTCAAGCCAAGCAATAATTATTGTTGATAAACTTTTACCTATTTTTGTGTTTTGTCGTAATCCTGAACGTTCGGGACCAAAATATAAAGTTATTCCTTGGTCTGTGTTCGGGACCGTTAATGTTTTGACAACTGACAGTTTGTTTTAATTTTGAAAACAAAAAGAAGGCACAAGTACAAAATACGTACAAAAGGAACAAAATGTGTTTTTACTTTATATTAATACGTTAATTTAATAATCACTACTAATTACGGAATATCCAAAGGATAAACTTGTCTTTATTATGAATGTGATATGAACGGGGCTCGGGGCGCATTGTGATATTTTCTCAGACCGAAATGACTTCTTCAGACTTGAAACTTATAGAGAAGCTTAGGAATGAGAATTTGGAACAATTCTTCATATTAGTGCGAATGCATTTATCATTCGTTGTAGATATAAATGCAGACGAGTAAGTTTCTCTATTATTTTTTAGTAGCTGCCTATTCTATTCAATCAACCATTGATCCATCATCCATCCAGAAAAACATGTCAATAGACTGACGTACCCTGCCCTGAGAGTCATCATTCTTTATTTATATTATTAATAAGGTATGCGATAACTGGGCTGGCTTATTTTTGGCTTCAGTATTTTGGGTTACATGCTCTCAAAGTAGTTCCTCTAAATACTTTAGTATTACAACTTTTGAAAATTCTGTATTTCTTTTATTCATATAGGTATGTATGTACAGAATATTCTGTTGTCTTGTAACATGATCATAAATCTATGTAACAAAAAAAAGACAAAATAGTGCAGCATATAAAAACATACAAAAAAACATGTTTATAAAGACTTCAAACAAAAGTACTTTGTTTTAATGATAGCAACTTTGGTCTATAAGCATTATAGTTTTTATGTAACTCTGTATTTAGTAGTTACATTCCTGCCTAAACTATCATAGATACAGAAACTACCATTTTATTACCTGGACATGGGTAAAAATATGCACTATGATTTGATATGTATCAAAGTAAAATAAAATAGACTACATTTTTAATTCCAGTGTTGACTGTTCAACGGACAAACCAAAGCAATTCCGGTGGAATTTCCACAAGAAAGCCAAAACTCCCAGTTGTCAAAATGCTAACTATCCAAAGAAAGCTGAAGAAGCAAACTCCATCACTGATGATGGAGTGTTGAGGCTCTATGAGCTGATAGAGTTCCTATCTCAACCTGACAGTGAGTAACTGTTTATTTTACCAATCTTTATAAACTTTATTATCTTTCATTACCAATGGTTTTGTAAAAATTATTTAACGCTAATAACTGTTTGAGTTAGAAACTGTGTTACAGTTATTAGTGTCCTCCTCACCACTATAATCTCTTTCCAATATTTCAAAATCTTAGCTTGGCCTTGTACAATTAATTGATGAAACTGTGTATTGTTTACATTGCAACTACTATTGACCTATACTATTGATATAGGCTACTTTTTATCCTGGGATTAGTGAAAAATTTAATTTCACGCAGCAAAGTATTTTCAAGACTGAACAACATATTTTAAGACTGAACAGAATATTTTAAGATTACATGAAATTGAATTAGACAGAAGCAGTACTATCCAAGTGGCATGGGGTATGATTCTAATTGCATCTCTTATCTAGACGTTATGAACTTCATGTGCATAATCATCTGTCGTCAGCAGTAATGGTCACAAACATCATGCAAGCATCTACATTCTACATCATAGTGATGAGAGGGCCCTTACAATAATTTATTAACTGGCAGACAACTGCCAGTAAATAAATTATCATCCAGTGAATGAATAGTCGGCACACTTACACGCATTTCTTTTGGTGCGTGCTCCTAAAACCGCAGTCTATAATCATTCACAAATCACGATTACTGACGAGTAGCGGCGACTGCAGCGAGACAAAACCCACTACAACATCGTTTGTAAGCATCTATACTTTCTAGAGGCGTCATCATACCAAAGTATAATATTTCACCAATTAATTCCAGATGTGACCCAAGAAGGAATATTCCGGCGCACGGGCTCCCTGAGTCGCCAGCAGGAGTTGCGGCAGTTGCTGCTCACCGGCTCTAACCTAGGACTCTCTGAGGGAAGGTTCTCGGTGCATGATTGCGCGTCCGTGCTGAAGGGATTCCTGGCAGAGTTACCCCAGCCTCTGCTGATGGATCAGTATTATCAAACCTATTGCACTTTGGCTGGTTAGTTTTGAATTACTTTGTGCTACCTGGCTGCAGCTTCTATGTTGCTTTAGGATTTTATTGTACTAAGAAAAGTACCTTGGCACTAAAATATTTAACCCTGAGTTGTTTTAAGTGGTACTTGAATTAATCGTTAGACCCCATACCTTTTTTGACATTTCTTGTGTAATTTGAATCAATTTAATTTTTGTGGGGGTTTGACAGATAGTTTTAAAAAACCCTTGGTTACAATAACACACATTTTTTAAAGTTGGTTTCTTTGACAAATTTTTTATGGGTTTGTTAAAATTTGTTGAAGGTCTTTAGAATGCTATGTCTATGTTTCAATTCCAGGTTTCAAGGCAGTTAGCTAAGATTTTATTGATTACCTGAGGAATGTATCCATGGCATTTTTTTTGTAAATTATCATATACTCTGTAGTTTATTTTCTTTTTGACACATGAGACAGATATAGCAGTAGTGATGGACCAGAGTGAGACCACATCTATCTCATGTATCAAAAATTAAAATAAACAAATGGACAAACCATAGAGGAATTCTTGCAAAATTTAATGTCCTGCCTAAATTGATTCAGCTGTTCCGATTTTACGAACGTTTATTTGAATTCTATAATTTGATTTCCAGCCCAATATCCCCCACATGCCGAGTCATCAGAGCCCAAGCTGCTGACAGCGCTACAGCTGCTCTTGTTGCTCCTCGCTCCCTCCCATCGCAACTTTCTGCAGCGGTTGCTTGGCCTGTTGAGACTGGTGGCCGATAATGAAGCCAGCAATCGTATGTCGCCGGATACTTTGGCCACTATGTTCACTCCGCACTTGCTTTGCCCAAGAAAGGTAAGTGTGTTCCTTACAAGCTTCATAGCAAATAGAAAGAAAGAAAAAAGTATGTGGAACCACTAGGTATACCTAGCTATTGAAGACCGACTGACAATATTATACATAAGACAAATATGAGTTGTTATATTAAAAGCTTAACTACTCGTTACAATAAAAAATAGCATACATAATACAAGAGGTGTAAATAATGAATTTTCTGAGCAAATAGAACCAAACGTAAATGTTATCATCATCCGTCCATTTCTATTTCAGCTATCACCAGAAACGTTTCACGCAGACTCCATAGCCCTCGCGCCAGTGATCAGCTTCATGATCCGGCACTGCTCAGTGGTGTTCGCCGCGCCGCAGCGGCTGGCCACCGACGCGGCCGCCTACTTCACCGTGCGCGAGAGGAAGCGCGCCATGTCGCCCGACGTCAACCTGGACGAGAGCATCACTGACAGGTAACTGTCGACCGTACCTGTGAGTCACAGGCGAGTCGTGGCTCTCTTCATGATCCGGCACTGCTCAGTGGTGTTCGCCGCGCCGCAGCGGCTGGCCACCGACGCGGCCGCCTACTTCACCGTGCGCGAGAGGAAGCGCGCCATGTCGCCCGACGTCAACCTGGACGAGAGCATCACTGACAGGTAACTGTCGACCGTACCTGTGAGTCACAGGCGAGTCGTGGCTCTCTTCATGATCCGGCACTGCTCAGTGGTGTTCGCCGCGCCGCAGCGGCTGGCCACCGACGCGGCCGCCTACTTCACCGTGCGCGAGAGGAAGCGCGCCATGTCGCCCGACGTCAACCTGGACGAGAGCATCACTGACAGGTAACTGTCGACCGTACCTGTGAGTCACAGGCGAGTCGTGGCTCTCTTCATGATCCGGCACTGCTCAGTGGTGTTCGCCGCGCCGCAGCGGCTGGCCACCGACGCGGCCGCCTACTTCACCGTGCGCGAGAGGAAGCGCGCCATGTCGCCCGACGTCAACCTGGACGAGAGCATCACTGACAGGTAACTGTCGACCGTACCTGTGAGTCACAGGCGAGTCGTGGCTCTCTTCATGATCCGGCACTGCTCAGTGGTGTTCGCCGCGCCGCAGCGGCTGGCCACCGACGCGGCCGCCTACTTCACCGTGCGCGAGAGGAAGCGCGCCATGTCGCCCGACGTCAACCTGGACGAGAGCATCACTGACAGGTAACTGTCGACCGTACCTGTGAGTCACAGGCGAGTCGTGGCTCTCTTCATGATCCGGCACTGCTCAGTGGTGTTCGCCGCGCCGCAGCGGCTGGCCACCGACGCGGCCGCCTACTTCACCGTGCGCGAGAGGAAGCGCGCCATGTCGCCCGACGTCAACCTGGACGAGAGCATCACTGACAGGTAACTGTCGACCGTACCTGTGAGTCACAGGCGAGTCGTGGCTCTCTTCATGATCCGGCACTGCTCAGTGGTGTTCGCCGCGCCGCAGCGGCTGGCCACCGACGCGGCCGCCTACTTCACCGTGCGCGAGAGGAAGCGCGCCATGTCGCCCGACGTCAACCTGGACGAGAGCATCACTGACAGGTAACTGTCGACCGTACCTGTGAGTCACAGGCGAGTCGTGGCTCTCTTCATGATCCGGCACTGCTCAGTGGTGTTCGCCGCGCCGCAGCGGCTGGCCACCGACGCGGCCGCCTACTTCACCGTGCGCGAGAGGAAGCGCGCCATGTCGCCCGACGTCAACCTGGACGAGAGCATCACTGACAGGTAACTGTCGACCGTACCTGTGAGTCACAGGCGAGTCGTGGCTCTCTTCATGATCCGGCACTGCTCAGTGGTGTTCGCCGCGCCGCAGCGGCTGGCCACCGACGCGGCCGCCTACTTCACCGTGCGCGAGAGGAAGCGCGCCATGTCGCCCGACGTCAACCTGGACGAGAGCATCACTGACAGGTAACTGTCGACCGTACCTGTGAGTCACAGGCGAGTCGTGGCTCTCTTCATGATCCGGCACTGCTCAGTGGTGTTCGCCGCGCCGCAGCGGCTGGCCACCGACGCGGCCGCCTACTTCACCGTGCGCGAGAGGAAGCGCGCCATGTCGCCCGACGTCAACCTGGACGAGAGCATCACTGACAGGTAACTGTCGACCGTACCTGTGAGTCACAGGCGAGTCGTGGCTCTCTTCATGATCCGGCACTGCTCAGTGGTGTTCGCCGCGCCGCAGCGGCTGGCCACCGACGCGGCCGCCTACTTCACCGTGCGCGAGAGGAAGCGCGCCATGTCGCCCGACGTCAACCTGGACGAGAGCATCACTGACAGGTAACTGTCGACCGTACCTGTGAGTCACAGGCGAGTCGTGGCTCTCTTCATGATCCGGCACTGCTCAGTGGTGTTCGCCGCGCCGCAGCGGCTGGCCACCGACGCGGCCGCCTACTTCACCGTGCGCGAGAGGAAGCGCGCCATGTCGCCCGACGTCAACCTGGACGAGAGCATCACTGACAGGTAACTGTCGACCGTACCTGTGAGTCACAGGCGAGTCGTGGCTCTCTTCATGATCCGGCACTGCTCAGTGGTGTTCGCCGCGCCGCAGCGGCTGGCCACCGACGCGGCCGCCTACTTCACCGTGCGCGAGAGGAAGCGCGCCATGTCGCCCGACGTCAACCTGGACGAGAGCATCACTGACAGGTAACTGTCGACCGTACCTGTGAGTCACAGGCGAGTCGTGGCTCTCTTCATGATCCGGCACTGCTCAGTGGTGTTCGCCGCGCCGCAGCGGCTGGCCACCGACGCGGCCGCCTACTTCACCGTGCGCGAGAGGAAGCGCGCCATGTCGCCCGACGTCAACCTGGACGAGAGCATCACTGACAGGTAACTGTCGACCGTACCTGTGAGTCACAGGCGAGTCGTGGCTCTCTTCATGATCCGGCACTGCTCAGTGGTGTTCGCCGCGCCGCAGCGGCTGGCCACCGACGCGGCCGCCTACTTCACCGTGCGCGAGAGGAAGCGCGCCATGTCGCCCGACGTCAACCTGGACGAGAGCATCACTGACAGGTAACTGTCGACCGTACCTGTGAGTCACAGGCGAGTCGTGGCTCTCTTCATGATCCGGCACTGCTCAGTGGTGTTCGCCGCGCCGCAGCGGCTGGCCACCGACGCGGCCGCCTACTTCACCGTGCGCGAGAGGAAGCGCGCCATGTCGCCCGACGTCAACCTGGACGAGAGCATCACTGACAGGTAACTGTCGACCGTACCTGTGAGTCACAGGCGAGTCGTGGCTCTCTTCATGATCCGGCACTGCTCAGTGGTGTTCGCCGCGCCGCAGCGGCTGGCCACCGACGCGGCCGCCTACTTCACCGTGCGCGAGAGGAAGCGCGCCATGTCGCCCGACGTCAACCTGGACGAGAGCATCACTGACAGGTAACTGT
Organism: Coenonympha arcania; assembly: GCA_036785405.1. NCBI lineage: Eukaryota > Metazoa > Arthropoda > Insecta > Lepidoptera > Nymphalidae > Coenonympha > Coenonympha arcania. The sequence goes on from CM072069.1 coordinate 3,244,008, forward strand.
CGACCGTACCTGTGAGTCACAGGCGAGTCGTGGCTCTCTTCATGATCCGGCACTGCTCAGTGGTGTTCGCCGCGCCGCAGCGGCTGGCCACCGACGCGGCCGCCTACTTCACCGTGCGCGAGAGGAAGCGCGCCATGTCGCCCGACGTCAACCTGGACGAGAGCATCACTGACAGGTAACTGTCGACCGTACCTGTGAGTCACAGGCGAGTCGTGGCTCTCTTCATGATCCGGCACTGCTCAGTGGTGTTCGCCGCGCCGCAGCGGCTGGCCACCGACGCGGCCGCCTACTTCACCGTGCGCGAGAGGAAGCGCGCCATGTCGCCCGACGTCAACCTGGACGAGAGCATCACTGACAGGTAACTGTCGACCGTACCTGTGAGTCACAGGCGAGTCGTGGCTCTCTTCATGATCCGGCACTGCTCAGTGGTGTTCGCCGCGCCGCAGCGGCTGGCCACCGACGCGGCCGCCTACTTCACCGTGCGCGAGAGGAAGCGCGCCATGTCGCCCGACGTCAACCTGGACGAGAGCATCACTGACAGGTAACTGTCGACCGTACCTGTGAGTCACAGGCGAGTCGTGGCTCTCTTCATGATCCGGCACTGCTCAGTGGTGTTCGCCGCGCCGCAGCGGCTGGCCACCGACGCGGCCGCCTACTTCACCGTGCGCGAGAGGAAGCGCGCCATGTCGCCCGACGTCAACCTGGACGAGAGCATCACTGACAGGTAACTGTCGACCGTACCTGTGAGTCACAGGCGAGTCGTGGCTCTCTTCATGATCCGGCACTGCTCAGTGGTGTTCGCCGCGCCGCAGCGGCTGGCCACCGACGCGGCCGCCTACTTCACCGTGCGCGAGAGGAAGCGCGCCATGTCGCCCGACGTCAACCTGGACGAGAGCATCACTGACAGGTAACTGTCGACCGTACCTGTGAGTCACAGGCGAGTCGTGGCTCTCTTCATGATCCGGCACTGCTCAGTGGTGTTCGCCGCGCCGCAGCGGCTGGCCACCGACGCGGCCGCCTACTTCACCGTGCGCGAGAGGAAGCGCGCCATGTCGCCCGACGTCAACCTGGACGAGAGCATCACTGACAGGTAACTGTCGACCGTACCTGTGAGTCACAGGCGAGTCGTGGCTCTCTTCATGATCCGGCACTGCTCAGTGGTGTTCGCCGCGCCGCAGCGGCTGGCCACCGACGCGGCCGCCTACTTCACCGTGCGCGAGAGGAAGCGCGCCATGTCGCCCGACGTCAACCTGGACGAGAGCATCACTGACAGGTAACTGTCGACCGTACCTGTGAGTCACAGGCGAGTCGTGGCTCTCTTCATGATCCGGCACTGCTCAGTGGTGTTCGCCGCGCCGCAGCGGCTGGCCACCGACGCGGCCGCCTACTTCACCGTGCGCGAGAGGAAGCGCGCCATGTCGCCCGACGTCAACCTGGACGAGAGCATCACTGACAGGTAACTGTCGACCGTACCTGTGAGTCACAGGCGAGTCGTGGCTCTCTTCATGATCCGGCACTGCTCAGTGGTGTTCGCCGCGCCGCAGCGGCTGGCCACCGACGCGGCCGCCTACTTCACCGTGCGCGAGAGGAAGCGCGCCATGTCGCCCGACGTCAACCTGGACGAGAGCATCACTGACAGGTAACTGTCGACCGTACCTGTGAGTCACAGGCGAGTCGTGGCTCTCTTCATGATCCGGCACTGCTCAGTGGTGTTCGCCGCGCCGCAGCGGCTGGCCACCGACGCGGCCGCCTACTTCACCGTGCGCGAGAGGAAGCGCGCCATGTCGCCCGACGTCAACCTGGACGAGAGCATCACTGACAGGTAACTGTCGACCGTACCTGTGAGTCACAGGCGAGTCGTGGCTCTCTTCATGATCCGGCACTGCTCAGTGGTGTTCGCCGCGCCGCAGCGGCTGGCCACCGACGCGGCCGCCTACTTCACCGTGCGCGAGAGGAAGCGCGCCATGTCGCCCGACGTCAACCTGGACGAGAGCATCACTGACAGGTAACTGTCGACCGTACCTGTGAGTCACAGGCGAGTCGTGGCTCTCTTCATGATCCGGCACTGCTCAGTGGTGTTCGCCGCGCCGCAGCGGCTGGCCACCGACGCGGCCGCCTACTTCACCGTGCGCGAGAGGAAGCGCGCCATGTCGCCCGACGTCAACCTGGACGAGAGCATCACTGACAGGTAACTGTCGACCGTACCTGTGAGTCACAGGCGAGTCGTGGCTCTCTTCATGATCCGGCACTGCTCAGTGGTGTTCGCCGCGCCGCAGCGGCTGGCCACCGACGCGGCCGCCTACTTCACCGTGCGCGAGAGGAAGCGCGCCATGTCGCCCGACGTCAACCTGGACGAGAGCATCACTGACAGGTAACTGTCGACCGTACCTGTGAGTCACAGGCGAGTCGTGGCTCTCTTCATGATCCGGCACTGCTCAGTGGTGTTCGCCGCGCCGCAGCGGCTGGCCACCGACGCGGCCGCCTACTTCACCGTGCGCGAGAGGAAGCGCGCCATGTCGCCCGACGTCAACCTGGACGAGAGCATCACTGACAGGTAACTGTCGACCGTACCTGTGAGTGTACCTTATTTACCTGTGAGTGGACCTCATTCACTTCAGTGATTCTAAATCCAGTGTCATCATAAAGCGTCATGTTTGAGCTATCAACTACCAAGACACGTATATTTGCAGAACGGCAGCAAACACGGTGTACACGTTCGTGGACCGGCGGCGCACGTGCGCGGAGAACGCGCGCAACCCCACGGACACGGCGCTCGCGCAGCTGTACGCGCACATACAGGCGCTGCCCGACTCCGCGCACAAGCGACGCCTCGTTAAGCACTTCAACCGACAGAACGGATACGGTAACTCACCCATAGTTACAGTCACAGTCATAGTAGTCATGCTCGCCACCCCACGGACACGGCGCTCGCGCAGCTGTACGCGCACATACAGGCGCTGCCCGACTCCGCGCACAAGCGACGCCTCGTCAAGCACTTCAACCGACAGAACGGATACGGTAACTCACCCATAGTTACAGTCACAGTCATAGTAGTCATGCTCGCAACCCCACGGACACGGCGCTCGCGCAGCTGTACGCGCACATACAGGCGCTGCCCGACTCCGCGCACAAGCGACGCCTCGTCAAGCACTTCAACCGACAGAACGGATACGGTAACTCACCCATAGTTACAGTCACAGTCATAGTAGTCATGCTCGCAACCCCACGGACACGGCGCTCGCGCAGCTGTACGCTCACATACAGGCGCTGCCCGACTCCGCGCACAAGCGACGCCTCGTCAAGCACTTCAACCGACAGAACGGATACGGTAACTCACCCATAGTTACAGTCACAGTCATAGTAGTCATGCTCGCAACCCCACGGACACGGCGCTCGCGCAGCTGTACGCGCACATACAGGCGCTGCCCGACTCCGCGCACAAGCGACGCCTCGTCAAGCACTTCAACCGACAGAACGGATACGGTAACTCACCCATAGTTACAGTCACAGTCATAGTAGTCATGCTCGCAACCCCACGGACACGGCGCTCGCGCAGCTGTACGCGCACATACAGGCGCTGCCCGACTCCGCGCACAAGCGACGCCTCGTCAAGCACTTCAACCGACAGAACGGATACGGTAACTCACCCATAGTTACAGTCACAGTCATAGTAGTCATGCTCGCAACCCCACGGACACGGCGCTCGCGCAGCTGTACGCGCACATACAGGCGCTGCCCGACTCCGCGCACAAGCGACGCCTCGTCAAGCACTTCAACCGACAGAACGGATACGGTAACTCACCCATAGTTACAGTCACAGTCATAGTAGTCATGCTCGCAACCCCACGGACACGGCGCTCGCGCAGCTGTACGCGCACATACAGGCGCTGCCCGACTCCGCGCACAAGCGACGCCTCGTCAAGCACTTCAACCGACAGAACGGATACGGTAACTCACCCATAGTTACAGTCACAGTCATAGTAGTCATGCTCGCAACCCCACGGACACGGCGCTCGCGCAGCTGTACGCTCACATACAGGCGCTGCCCGACTCCGCGCACAAGCGACGCCTCGTCAAGCACTTCAACCGACAGAACGGATACGGTAACTCACCCATAGTTACAGTCACAGTCATAGTAGTCATGCTCGCAACCCCACGGACACGGCGCTCGCGCAGCTGTACGCGCACATACAGGCGCTGCCCGACTCCGCGCACAAGCGACGCCTCGTCAAGCACTTCAACCGACAGAACGGATACGGTAACTCACCCATAGTTACAGTCACAGTCATAGTAGTCATGCTCGCAACCCCACGGACACGGCGCTCGCGCAGCTGTACGCGCACATACAGGCGCTGCCCGACTCCGCGCACAAGCGACGCCTCGTCAAGCACTTCAACCGACAGAACGGATACGGTAACTCACCCATAGTTACAGTTACAGTCACAGTCATAGTAGTCATGCTCGCAACCCCACGGACACGGCGCTCGCGCAGCTGTACGCGCACATACAGGCGCTGCCCGACTCCGCGCACAAGCGACGCCTCGTCAAGCACTTCAACCGACAGAACGGATACGGTAACTCACCCATAGTTACAGTCACAGTCATAGTAGTCATGCTCGCAACCCCACGGACACGGCGCTCGCGCAGCTGTACGCGCACATACAGGCGCTGCCCGACTCCGCGCACAAGCGACGCCTCGTCAAGCACTTCAACCGACAGAACGGATACGGTAACTTACCCATTATTGCGAGTATAGTCATAGTCAAAATTAGTCACAGTCATAGTAGTCATGCTTGCAAACCTCATGGACACGGCGCAGGCTTTGTTGTAAGCGCACAAACGACGCCTCGTCACCGACAAAACGTATACGATAACTTACTCTGTACCTATAGTCACAGTTAGTCACAGTCTGTCAAAGTCACAGCTACTTTCAGTAACAGCTAGTTAGTTATAGCATTTATAGTTGATTATACTCACAGATAGCTAGCCTGCCACAGTCACATTATCATCACAGGTTGTCATAATCATGGATAGTCATAGTTACAGTTACAGTGCGTTCAGCGTTATTTTGCCTCTGGCTGTCATATTGCCTAACCTGAGCTCTGTGTTGCCGCTTAAGGTTTGGAAGATACCCGGTATGAAACTGCGAAATATTTTCGTAGTTAAATTTCTCAATTAAAGTAAGATTGGATGTTAGAATTTAAGTTTGTAATCTTTGGATTTGGTTTGTGGGTATATTTTTATCCCAATATTCATAGGTACGGGCTCAGGACTTATGCGGGTAAAACTGCAGGGCGCCGGCGCGGCGCCGGTTCTTTAAAATAATTAGGATAGGTATTTGAATTAGTATTATGTACCTCAAGTTTGCATTTATCTATATACATAGGTAATATATGACTAAATTAAAACAACATTTTTATAGGTTTTATTTATTTTGAATAAGAGTGATCCAAGCGGGTCGCTAGTGGTTCGTCACTGTCTGCTGATGAACGTGAATCGTCGGAACTGCTGCTGTCCGATTCTGTATCAGACTCGTCATTTAATTCTATAATAAATTTATCGATTTCAGAGTCTATAATTCCATCTGTTTTAATAAACTGTTGTTCAATATGGCACACATGTTGACACTGCTTCTGCCAGTCTTCTGCAGTGATCGATTGGAACGCTTCTTCTGTTAATTGTAGTATCTTGTCTGCTTCCTGTCCAACATTTTTAGCAGCTACACGCCTTTTCAACAGGCTCCACATAAATTCTATAGGATTAAGTTCGCAGTGGTATGGTGGTAACCTAGCCACTTTGTGTCCATGCGCTTCAAGAAGTTGATCAGCTTCATATTTTGGAGCTTCTTTATGCTCTTTTATAATTTCGTATAATTGAGCTTTCACCATAGTAGGAAGATAAGATAACCCCTTATTTGTGATCCAATTTTGCATATCAGTTTTGGTAGAGCTCATTGTTGGTGCCTTGTTCACCTTTACAGTGTGATAGGGCGCATTATCCATAACAATTAAACTATTAGGCGGTAAATTGGGGATGAGTTTGTCTTCTAACCATTTCATGAAATTTGTCCTGTTCATGTCATCATGGTAATCTCCTGATTTCGACTGCGATTTAAATATTAATTGTGCATTTGGAATAAACCCCATTTCGCCACCTGCATGAACGATGATCCAGCGTGCACCAACTGAATCGCTTTTTAAAACACCTTGTTCATTTTCCATCTGCCAACATTTGTTGACAGAATATGAAGCGTGTATATAAGTTTCATCAAGATATACGATAGGTCGGCCTTCATTTCGATTTTGTCTTAAAATATTTAAGTATCTGTACCTCCAGGCTACAATGTCATATCGTTCCATTAAAATTTTTCTTTTAGAACCACATTTTTTAAATCTAAATCCAATTTGCCGAATTATTTTCCATAGTGTGGTACGACCTCCATTGAAGTTAATATCAATTTTTAATTCAGCCAAAAGCTTGCCCAAAGTAGGCAACTCCTTTCTGACTACGTACATTTGATGTATTTTAGTTCTGATTGCACATAGTTCAAAATCATCTAACTGAATTTTATTCGATTGGCAGCGTTTTTTCCTTGGAGTACATATTTTCTTAGACGTGGAAGCAGCAACCTCACACTCTTTGGTAATAGTGGTGACAGTTCTCTCAGAAACGCCTGAAATACAAAACATTACATTAATAACATGCATATTGTACATTTTTTTAATTAATCTTGTTATTAAATAATACATAATGTAACAAAGGTTTGTATTAAAGAAAAAAAACCGATCGGGACTTGCGCGGGTGAAAACGCAGGGCGCAGCTAGTTTATACAATAAGAATCAAATACTATGTTTTTAAAACAAATATAATTATTATACATATACCTATGTACGGAATGTATTACAATTAAAACATCGCGCCTACATACAAACAATAATCTATTACCAAAACAAATAACTTTCGATCCCTAATAACGGGAAACTATTAATAGCAGGTAACACTAATTTACTTACCAGTCATGGCGGCTACACGTTGACGAACATGTTCAAATGGGATTATTGGTCCTCCATTAGCTTTTTCCCGCTCACAAAAATTACGAACTGAGGATACAATTTTTCTGCCGCTACTTTGAATCCTTTTTGGCATGATTAACACGTTTAAAATAAAAAAAAATAAGAAAAACGCAAGGAGCTTCACACTGTGTTAGAGGTACTTGTCAGCAAGAATGGCGGGTAATGCCAACCTAACAGAAACAGCTGTCAGAGGCAAAATAACGCTGAACGCAGTATACACATAGTCACAGTTGCTCGTTGTCACAGTTGCATAGTCACAGTTGGTCAAAGTTACAGTTGGTCATTATTCATAACAAATTCTTTATTTATGTACATTTATGTATCTTATTCATACTTTGCTAATTTTTACACGACTGCCCAAAAAAAAGGAGTGTAATGTTTTTAGGGTTCATGTATGTATGTATGTGAGTTTCTTTATTCCACCATAACTTTTGAATGGCTGAACCGATTTGGACAAATGGGGTATCGTTAGAATCCTTACATTATTCCGGGTAACATAGGCTATATTTTTTTTGGAAAAAGTTAATATGGCGACCGTGAGGCGCCAATTTCAAAAGTGGAAATCAAAATGTTTTCTTCAATTATCACAATATGGGTATCAAAATGAAGGTATCAGAGAGTAGTAACCGAATATTATATTTAAAAAAAGTATAAAATAAAAATAAATAATTAAAAAATTAAAAAACACGACTGCCCTGTTTTAAAACGAACTAAAAAGTAAAAAACAAGTTATTTTAGTTCATCTGCATATTGACAAAGGGAAAAGTGGTCAAATTTCTCATTAATTATAACAGATAAACTCATATTATGGCAGTCGGGGGACCTCTTAGAATAGAAGGTGTTCCTCAGAGAACGGTCCCCCGACTGCCATAATATGAGTTTATCTGTTTTAATTAATGAGAAATTTGACCACTTTTCCCTTTGTCAATATGCAGATGAACTAAAATAACTTGTTCTTATAGGAACTCCATTACAAATCCAGCGAACAGGCAAAGTGGCCGGCTCACGGACTTTCGGTGACTCTATCAAGAGGCACATCTTCAACAAGGGACTGCTAAACAAAACTCCTAAAAAGGGTTCAGGGTCATCAATCAACACTGTGGAGGAGGTATATATATTCTTTATTACTTTTTTATATATCAAGTTTTTCTTACTTCTTACTTTTAAGAGTTTTAAACTAGAGCCGTGTTTTAAGGATTTCAAACTAACGTCTGTCTGTCGCAGCCGACTTGATATTCCAGTGACTATTAAGTTATCAAATTCCTCAAATTTTTATTAGCTCTCATAATTTTCTTTTAGCCTTACTGACCGCCTGGCAATATTGACATCATGTATAAGATAACATTTCTATCAACAGCAACCCACGCATGTGCATCTAACTACTATATGTCTTTGTTCGTGTCTTCCGTCTTTCTTCTCACATCGCGTCGCTAACGCATGCCTTTTTGCAGAAATCCAAAGGAAAAAGGTACACGGACGACAACAAAGTTGACGTGTCGCATAAGAATATAGTGTTAAAGAATCTAGCGAACAAAATAGCCAGCTCAGAATCATTAGACGACGATTATGATTCCGACTGTAGCCAAGAGAGCACGTTATCTGATGGCGCTCTAAACAAATCCAGAAAACTAAGCCCGAAATTCGTTTCCGAACCGAATTTGAGCGCTCTAGACACACACGAAGAGACCCCCAAAAATACAAGGAAACGCTCAAGACTATTCCGCTCGAAGATAACAACGCAGAATATAAACAAAAAGTATCAAAAAAGATCCACTGTGATACGCGGAACGCCTACGTCTTGCGTTTCTTGCGTCGACGATCAAGATTCAGACGACGAATCGTTTAGGAAGAGTCTGGATGTAACTCCCACGAAAGAAAACCCTAACGCTGAGGAAATAGAGTTCAAGATGCATTATTTGACAAGTACCCCAGGATACGCCGAGGAGGTATTTGATGAAGGTTGCAGTACGCCGTATACAATAAATTTCCGAAGAGCGTCGATGTCGCCTATCACTAAGTCCACGCAGAAGTTGTCCAAAGCGATGCAGGTTTGTTTTAGTTTTAAAAACTGAAATGTTCTATACAGCAGTGTGCGCATGGTTTTTGTCTTTTTGCATTCATGTGTTTTAAGCTATTCTTTTCCTTTTTTATCATACTTTTCATCATTCTATCTGTGTGTGCTAACATCGTCTTTCTGAAACGAATATCAACACTATTGTAATTTGTTGGAAATGTAAGTGTACAACCTGTAAAACTGTAAATTACCTTACAGGTATCACAATATTGCCTTGCCAAGTTAAAATCACTAACACTTAAAAAAAATGTAAATATGTGGGGATGATTTACCTTTGATTTGACAGTAAGTTGGCAATAAGTTGCGTGATGAACGTTGTAGGTACGTCGGCGCCTATTTCAGCGCGTACGTCATTGCCTTGAACATTTCTTAGTTTAGATTCTTAAAATGGAATAGATACGAAACTTGGCTAGGCTTTATGATACCTGAAGTACCTCTATTCAGTGGCGTAGCGTGTGATTTCGCCGCCCGGGGCCGAACCTAAATATGCCGCCCCCCTTATTTTCAGGCTTCCGTACCTTAAGGGTAAAACGGGACTCTGTTACTAAAAAAATGGAAAATTCTTTCCAAAAAACCAACTTTAAAGGACTCATGTTCACCAATTCGAAACAATTTTCCATTTAATTTTTTACTTTTTAGTGGAAAACAACAAATGCGCAAGGCATTGGAAAAAAATGCCCAAATCGCTTGAAGTGTGCTTCTAAAATCTGAAGAGTTCCCTCAATTTCTCTGAGATTACATTATCAGATCCTGACTTGACGACTACAGTCATTACTTGATGACAGCAAATGCAAAACTAGCAAAATTTGAAGAGTTCCGTCGATTTCTCCAGGATCTAATCATTAGATCAAATCCCCCTTTCAAAGAAAAAAAGAATTTTCTAAATTGGTCCACGCGTCTTCGAGTAATCGGGGAACATACATAAAAAAAGAATCCGACGAAATGAAAACCTCCTCCTTTTTTTTTGAGGTCGGTTAAAAACAGAATAAAATAGGTATTTAATTTCCTGTCTAACAAACGTTACTTTTTTTTTGCTTATGATATTGATAACGGTAACAGGTAGACGCTTCAAATGTTTAGGCTATATTTAATTATTATACTCACTTTAAAAATAAAAAACTATAATTTAAAAACACAACTACCCTGATATTAAACGAACTAAAAAGTATTGAATTGAAGAATTTTTGTCATGGAAACTCACGAAAAAAAGTTATTTTTGTATGTACATCCTACCTATATAAATGTGTGTGAAGTATACATTGAACTGTGAACATATATTATATATTCGATTACTACTCTCTGATATCTTCATTTTGATACCCATATTTGTGTTATTAAAGAAAATATTTTGTTTTCCACTTTTTAAAATGGCGCCTCACATTCGCTATATTGACTTTTTCCAAAAAACTATAGCCTATGTTACTCGGGAGGATGTATGGATTCCAACAATACCCCATATGTCGAAATTTGTTCAGCCGTTCAGAAGTTATGGTGGAATAAAAAAATTCACAAACATACATACATACGTACATGAACCCTAAAAACATTACACTCCTTTTTTTGGGCAGTCGTGTAATAAATACCTATTCATTAAACAGAAAAAGTACAAAAGCAAAGTGAGGTTTGATCTCGGTTGTCCTATAAATAATAACGACGGTCGCACCGCTGCGCTTTTCGAGCCCATTATAATAATAAAATAGCAACTAAACTCTAAAGTGCAAAATATTTACAAAAGTCCACACTGTCCAAGTGCTCGCTTAATGGCATGGCGCCCAAAACACTGGCGTTATTGCCTAGCTTTATAGCCATACTTGGCCATGGGGCTAAATGTTTATTTAATGCCAGTTCTTTGGCCAAAGAGTTGGTTCTCCTATCAGGTGAACATTAACATAATGACAACCATGGGCGCCGCCAGGATTTCTTTGAGGGGGGTGCATATCTGGATCTACACTAATAATTCCGTTTCATTAGAGTATTGTTTCACGGGCATTTAACTTTAAATTATGACGTAAATTTGTCATCATGGACGTACCAAACAACATTTAAGGGTGGGGAAAAAGCATGGAGTACTTTTTACAGGCTGAAATTGCAATAGTTGAATTTTCAACGTCGCAGTATCCTTGAACCTAACTTATTGTTCAAAATCGAGCAAAAAAACCTCGAAAATTTAACTTTTTTTACGTTTTAACTTAATTTTGTTTTGTTATTAAGCTTTGTTGATTTGTTATCTACCTATAGCATATTTTAAATTTTCAAGTATGGTTCATGAGATAGAGCTCAGTGACAAACAGAAATTTTGCCGAAAAGCAGATGTTAGAGCGGATGTTTATATACTTGACAAAATAGATCAGCAAACGCGAGCGAAGCGAGCGAAAAATTTTTTAAGTTTTCTCAGAATAAGTCCGTGTTTTTTTCCGTATGCCGCCCTTTCGTATTCGGCCGCCCGGGGCGGCCCCCCCCCGCCCCCCCATGCTACGCCACTGCCTCTATTGTCCCGGTCTAAACTTGATTTTGGGAGACACAGGCAGAGAATTTATCAGGGCTTACTCTAAACCAAATTTTGTGAGTTTTATATATCTTGCGATATAAGCTCGACTGAATCAAACGAGATTTTTGGAAAAACTAGTTTTGTCACGATTTTGCTACATACAAGTACGGATTTTGTTTTATTGTCATACATATTTTTTTACTTTGAATTTAATACTGTATATTTTATAGCCAACTAGCTTTTGCCCGCGGCTTCGCCCGATTTTTTACTAATCCCGAGAAAAGATTGAATTTCCTTTTCAATGACCTTTACACCTACTTTCAGGAAAGATTGTCAAAGTAATCTACCTATAGCTGTAGCTATATATTACTGTTGAAAATTTGGGGTTTTTAAATATCCCATGGGAACTATGGATTTTCCCGGGATAAAAAGTAGCCTATGTTCTAATCCGGGTTATAAGCTATCTACCTATGTTCCAAATTTCAGCTAAATCGATTCAGTAGATACACACTCACACACACACACACACACACACACACACACACACTCACACACACACACACACACACACACACACACACACACACACTTTCGCCTTTATAATATAGAGTAATAGTATTTATATGTTTGTAGGAATCGATAATGACCCCGAGATCCCGCAAGCCGTTGATAATAACGTCGGAGCAGCGATACAGCATGCCCGAGAGCGCCGAAACTAAGGACGAGTCGGCCAAGTCGGCCGAATCCGACATCTATCGCTCGATATCGCCGAAAAACGACAGCGACTTTGTGTCCTCCGACGACGACATGATGACGAGATCGTCGTTTTCTTGTGAAAGGTAAGGCATTGTCATTAATTCCGTTCCTCAAATATAGATATTTAAATCCACGATGACGCACCCCACTCTATCAAACTCCATACGAATCGAATGAAACATAAGCAATTTTGACAAAGTGGAGCGCGTCTTGAAATCAAATGTCTGTAACTGTAGCCTTATGAGTTAGCCATATTATGAGTTATCTACAACCGTCGTTGAAACCGGTCAATCGCTCATTTCATAACTATATCAGACTAGCTTTTGCGTTTTGCCCGGATCTCTCCAAAAGGAATCATTTTTCCCGTTTTTGCAACATTTTTAGGGTTCCGTAGCCACATGGCAAAAAACGGAACCCTTATAGATTCGTCATGTCTGTCTGTCTGTCAGTCCGTCCGTCCGTATGTCACAGCCACTTTTTCAATGATGCTCTGCTCCTATTGGTAATAGCGTGATGTAAATATAGCCTTATAGCCTTCTTCGATAAATAAAGTAGGTATTTAATAGGTACAAAGAAAATTTTTCAATTTGGACCAGAAATTCCTGAGATTAAAGAAACTCTTCAGCTTAAAATATTAGTAAGTATAGATAAGACTGGCAATGAGTCGCGGTTTGTGGTTACTAAGTAGATACCAATTTTGTTGACGCCTGCCAATAAGTCTTCCTTCTTTGATAAGTCGTTTACGGTTCAGGCTATCAAACTATGGAATGTCCTACCTCTCGATATCAGAGAGGCCCAGACTATAGGACAGTTTAAAAGACTAGTTAAAGATCACTTTATATCTTAGTTGCCTGTAACCTATAAATATGTTATTTAAATATTTATTATATCTTCTCTTTCTTTTGATTTTGAGGATTATTTTTATTGTGTATGTATTATTTATATATTATTATTTATATTTATTATGTATATTATAGATTTTTGTTGTAGTTTTATCGTAGTTATATTAAGTATTATAAGTAATTTATTGTAAGTACTTTATTATATTTATTTATTCTGGCACCACCTACCTCGTATCCAATGTAAAATATTCCTTCATCCCATTGGTTGCCTGGAAGAAATCGTTATGTAGCGATAAGGCCGCCAAGTTGTGCTCCTAAGTTTGTGTTTTGATTATTTCTTCTTTTTTATATTTTTATTCTGTAGTGTGCAATAAAGTGTTCATCTATCTACTAATCTTCATAATTTACCTTTTGCAGATCAACTCATTCCGCCAGTGCATCTCTCCAAGTAAAGGACCGTTTAGACGTCCGATCGCACTCCGACATAAGTCCGCTCCGATCCGAACTCACCCGATTTGTCGTGAGCCACGACAAGAAGTATTGCGTCGACGATCTGAACACCACACTTTGTGCCAGCGACGATATTTTACAACCAAAGACAATGCAAACATATGAAATGACAAACTCAGCTGATAAGACTAAATCTCTATCGGAACCTTTCAAAGAGTACCTTCTAAGTCGATCCGTACTAACGGCTACGCCTGTAGATTTATCGATCTTAAATAAATCTGACGTTGACGATAAAATATCGGATTCTCTAATGTACTGTTTGGATGGAAACGTGCCGTCCGATTTAGCGTCGTCGATCAGCAGTTTGGCAGTCGAATCCGTGTCGGATGGTGTGAGGTCGCCTTTAAAGAATATAAATAGTGTAAATATAGAATTAAGCCCCAACAGAAAGAGGTGTGCCATGTCCGTAAGTGGAACGGATAGCAAGAAAGTTATTGTTGAAAAGGAGAACGTTAGTATTTTCGAAGTGCGCGAAACTGATCTGTAAGTATTTACCATTAGCGTATTGTTTTTTAACCATGAAGAACTTTATGGTACGGGAGCTAGCAACATTTGAAAAGTAAGAATTTTAGGAGAGCTGATTTTGTGATATGTCGTCCTTCTTGCACTTTCGGTTAGAGTCTGGGCCATCTGGTTGCCGGTAGCCGTTGCGTTCATTAATGCGCATCCTACGTCTGTCCAGGTGTTGCAGCTTACGCCTCCATAATGTTTATACCAATGTTGTCGGTGCTACTAATTGCCCTTAAATTATTTTAGGCGCACTTGTACCATAAATGATGACGTTTCATATAAAAACATATAAATTGGGACAATTTATATATGTAGGCATATAATGGGGCAAATGAAACACCAATGAAACAACAAAAATGAAACTTCATCATAAATGGTACAAGTGCGCCTATTAATTATTTAAGGACAATTAGTAGCCCCGACAACATTGGTATAAACATTTTGGAGGCGTAAGCTGTACATAGGATGCGCACTAATAAACGCAACGGCTACCGGCAGCCAGATGGCCCAGACTCTAACCGAAAGTGCAAGAAGGACGACATATCACAAAATCAGCTCTCCTAAAATTCTTTCTCGAAAACGTTGCTAGCTCCTATACCATTAAGATTTTTTCTTGAAATTATAAGAATATTTTTTTCTTTTTATCATCCTTACAAAAATAAACGTGGAATAGAGGTGGAACAGTAATTATGCTTTGTTTTGTCTTTTTCCCTTCAAATGTCAAATTATTAATGACAGACAACTACTCCACCGCTATTCCAGGTTTAGGGGTTTTTAAATCTGTTCTATGTTATTGTTAATTTACCGCGCAGTAAATATTATTACTTACTCTTTATTTTCTTAAAGATTAATTTATAGAATGTGAACCTAGCCTAATAACAAAGTGAACGCTTGTATATCATAATAATAGTTTACAATCCTACAAATAAAAGTACCTACTAACTATGAATGTTGTGGTTTTATTCATAATTCATTATTGTAAAAAGATCTCTGAGCGTATTTGATCCTCTGGGAAGTTACGAATTTTGCAATGTAATTAACGACTTTTCAATCACTTTATATCGTACAACGAAAAGATCTTCGTTCCAACCGAGTGATCCACGGCATTCGCGCATTCTTTTTTTATTATCGCAGCTTTTCGATACCGCAATCTAATCCTATACAATCATGGCATGAGAAATCATTTACCCTAACAGGATTTACATTAACTTTAATTGTATCATAACTACAATAATATTATAATCCTATACCTATAAACGAGCAATTCTTTATATAGTTTATATATATTCCTATATAATCTGAATCTTGGAAACGGCTCGAACGATTTTCATGAAATTTAGTATACAAGAGTTTTTGGGGGCGATAAATTGATCTAGCTAGGATTCATTTTTAGAAAATGTCGTATTTACCAAAATAAAAAATATAAATCTATACCTGACATCTATTGGCGATAAAATAAAACTATTACAGTAAACTCCTGCTGCCATCTATTGGTAAGTATCTGTAATACTACCGAGCAAAGCTCGGTCACCCAGATATTTGCTATAAAACGAGCACAACAATGATAATGAATAGTATTAAGCAGTTGAGATAACAGTAGAACTTGCAGCAGGCGCGGTAGAAGCAGTTGGCGCACATATTCGATGTCGACTTCCTCCGTTTGCTGAAAGGAAAATATCAAATTAAATATTGGTATTTCTGCACACTTAATATTTTGTATGTTGAATGACGACTAATTATATTATTCTGCACGTATCTTTGGTTTACGTTGAGCACTGTATAAAATAATTGAGCTGTAAAAATTTCAAGTGTGTGTACCTAAATAAATATCACGGTTCAAGAGATACAGCCTGATAACAGACGGACGGACGGAGGGCGAAGTCTAAGTAATAGGGTGCCGTTTTTACCCTTTGGGTGCGGAATTTAAAAAAAAGTGAATAAGACCAAATAACGCGACTTCTCGATAACAACTGTCACTCATACATGTTTTAAATTCCTTCCATTAAAATTGTATTCATCGAATCGAAATGATTTCTTACACCGTAAAAGTTGCCTAATGATTCGCTGATGAAGAAAAAAATTGCTTACAGTTTTTTAGCAGGCACATATTTAGACTGCGCCGTTGGTTTTGCGTATGCTGATTTTTCTTTGATGCGAACAACTTTGTTCTTTCTCGTAGGCGGTAATGATCTGTGCCTTTGCTGCGATATAAGCCATTTCTTTTCTTCAGGAGGCGGCAAGGACTGAGCTCTCTGTCTATATTCCTCCAATTCGAGGAGTTCTTTCAACCGATACTCATATTTCTTTTGATACTGGATTTCCTTATTGCGTTCTTTTAAAGCTTTTCTACGTTTGTACCACCGACATAATATACAATTCTTTTCTTTTTTCTGTGGTTCGTCATATAAAAGTCGTTTGCGGGTTCCCCATCGTCCAGAAGTTTCAATAAAATGCACTGTAGTTGGAATACCCTTGTGGGAGTTTTCCTTAGGTTCTGTATATGTTACTGTAATGGGAACTGGTAATCGTTTTGACTTATCCACTAGAACTTGAGGTCTGCAAACAAATAAAGTACTTACCTAAATATTATACTTATTATGAACTTTATTCCCACGGATGTTAATCTTAACGAAAATATAATGCTGAGAATGTTCGTAAATAAATTAAGGCTTGAGATGGAGTACTTCTCTCGTTACCCTAACTAGCGGACGTACGCGGCTCCACCCGCGTGAATTTAGATTTCTCACAAATCCCACGGGAACCATGGATTTTTTACGATATAAAAACTACATAATCTACCTTCATTCCAAATTTCAGCCAAATTTCAGTATGGTTGCGGCGTGAAGGAGTTTTTCTCCATACTAACTTTGGGCTCCCGTTTCACCTCTTTAGGAAGTGAGTTTTGAAAAATCTTATGGATCTACCCCTAGACCTCATAAGGAACATAATATGTGCTGATGTCTCAAGATCCAGTGGTTTCGGCTGTGCATTGATATACGTATATTAGCTGACATGTCAGTCATTCAGTCAATTTCTTCTTATAAATATTTAGGTACCTACATCTGGGGACACGGTAGTGTCCCCGCCAGACGAGTCAAGCGAAGCGCGAGGGCACTACCTATATTTTCTCGAAGTGTTTCGCCGTATTTTTAAACCCTTATAACTTAGGCCAGAATTATTCCAGATAATCAAAATTCTCGGGAAATGATGTCGCGGGTGAACTTATTAAACGTGTAAAGTTTCAATATCACAGGTCTTATACTTTAGATTTTATTGACATCTGAAAACCCCAGATTTCGTCACTGACTCACTGATGATCATCAAAATTCCTAGGTACTTCCTGAAGTCCTAGAAAGCTGAAATTTGGTATGTAAGCTAGAATTAGTACACAACCAACAAAAAAATTCCAAAAGTTGGAATTGTAACCCCCCAACCCCTTAAAATAGGGGATGGAAGTTTGTATGAAACTACGGCAAATATTGATACTACAGGTCTCAAAATTGATATAGGGACTCTTTGTAATAAACAATTAAATACGTGTTTCAGGATTTTTAGTAAATCACCCCACATCCATTAAATTAGGGGGTTGGAAGTTCGTATGGGGGGATGGAAGTTTGTATGAAACTACGGCAAATATTGATGCTAGAGGTCTCAAAATTAATATAGGGACTCTTGGTAATAAACAATTAAATACGTGATTCAGGATTTTTAGTAAATCACCCCACATCCATCAAATTAGAGGGTTGGAAGTTCGTATGGGGGGATGGAAGTTTGTATGAAACTACGGCAAATATTGATGCTAGAGGTCTCAAAATTGATATAGGGACTCTTGGTAATAAACAATTAAATACGTGATTCAGGATTTTTAGTAAATCACCCCACATCCATCAAATTAGAGGGTTGGAAGTTCGTATGGGGTTTCCCATACGTATATAGATACAAACTCAATTTCATGTTAGATATCTACTAGTATACATCTAGAAAAACACGTATTTTTTTTATAATTATAAGCGCGATTCCAGTGCCCAAGTGGCCAAGCACCCAAGTGCCCAGTGCCCCGTGCCCAGTAATATCGCACGTTTCAAGCACAAGTTCCACGCATGTCATGTTTAACAAGCCGAGTTTCACTGCATGTCGAGTGACCAGGATCCAGCGCTCAATGACAAGAACCCACATTTAGACGAGTGCCCAGTGCCCAGCTTAAGCGTCAAATCTCTCTGATTTTGAGGAACGTTATAGTGCATAAATACCTGCTCAGTGCCCAAACGGACGCGTCAAGCCCAAGTTACATACAGGCCCCGTCCAACGAGCCCAGCTCTCAGTTCCCAGTGCCCAGGGTGAGATGAGTGCCCAAGGCTCAGGAGTCAGGGCCCAGTACCCAGAGTTAGCCGTCGGGCATGCCAAGCGTAAATTATATGGATTTTAACAGCGCCCCAACGTCAGTGTGCCCAGTACCATAGAGTGCACGCGGCAAACCCGAATTTCCGTACCGAGCTCCGTGTGTTCATTGCCCAGAGTCCAGTGCTCTGTGACCAAAATGAGTTGTCAAGCGTGTCAAGCGTTAAATTTGAATTTCAAGAGCGCCTCAGCGCCCAACGAAAATAAAGACTATAAATAAAACAATAGTTAAAAAACTAATAAACACACAAATCTCACTGATACCTTCCGTAGATTTTTAATGGATAACAAGTGGTCTGTGTTAGTCCAGGATATAATCAGTCTACATTTTAAATTTCAGCCAAATCAGTTCAGTGGTTGTGTTGTGATTGAGTAACAAACATCCAAACTTTCATTTGTATCTGACTTTGTGATTTAATAGGTAAAATTTGAAGTTAGAAATTGAAATTTGGATCTACACATTAAGTTTGATTATCATTTTATCTAGATAAATGTAAAATTACCTAGTTTCACTTTCGGTAGGCCAAAACTACTAACTTTAAATCCACTATAAGTTTTTTAAATTTTCAGAATATACTTCTAAACAACGTACGTATCTACTCGTAATACAAACATATTAGAGAGTGGGCTGTGAAAAGAGGCGCACCTAAAGTGCAAGAAATACACAAAAAAAGGAAAATTAAGTTAAAAAAAAACATTGTTTTAAAAAACTTACAAAAAGAAATGAAATCCCAATAAAAACATTTTCATGTAAAATGTTGCCAGACGAGCATATGGCTCACACTGTCAAAAAGTTATCAGATCTCGTATAGGGCAAGATTTCTTACTTTATACACCCTTTAATACACATTACTGTACACTTCACAAACTCTACACTTTAGTTACAATAATGTCTTGACCGTTTGGCTACCGTTACACTGGGCGTAAAATCAAAAATTTATTCACTTTTCAGTACTCTGTAAGTTCTGTTAAATCAAAATTTGAAATCAGGAAAATGATTTTGGTGAGATAAATTTTTCACTTTACGCCCATGTGACGGTAGCCAAACGGTCAAGACATAATTGTAACTAAAGTGTAGAGTTTGTGAAGTGTACAGTAATGTGTATTAAAGGGTGTATAAAGTAAGAAATCTTGCCCTATACGAGATCTGATAACTTTTTGACAGTGTGAGCCATATGCTCGTCTGGCAACATTTTACATGAAAATGTTTTTATTGGGATTCTACATTACTTATTATAGCATACACTCTGCATATGTAGACGCGAGTGACGCTCTGTCTTTGACCGAATCTAATTAAGTACCTACCTACTGAACTATTATGGGTCTAGAAAAAGAAATCTATTTCTTATTCGGTATAAAAATATATGGAAAAAGATAGGTCAAAGTTAATTGGGACCTGCGGCATGTGCTGTTCCTGCATGTTTGACTACTTGGGCTTTTCTTACTGCTGGTGGGGTTTAGGATGTCGCCGATCATCTGCTCCACATTTTATCTAATCGTCTCTATTGTTGCTTCCATGATATGTACGAAATGTATAAATGGATATGTAAATAAAGGATTATAAAGATGACATAATATTTTGTGGCACTTCCGTCAAATTCCTGTATAAAGTCTGCACCTTTAGTCATAGAGCAATAATAAGTTCATCTACATAATTGACATCTACCCTGGACAAGGCGGACCGCGCGAAAAATGTCGCCAGGTTATCGGTGCCAATAATACCGTAAGGCCACGCTGCAGTTCGCTCAGCGGCCAACTTTAGAATTTTGACAGATGGCGCTACTGTTTGCTTGTATGGAAAAAGTTTACGTAAATCGTTCGGATGCCCATGTCCTGAGGTTAGTATAATCGGTGATCTACCTACAAATTTATTTCTTTGCGTAACGATATTCTCTGAGCTTACCTACGTAGGTACCTACGCAACGTATGCAACGTACCTACTCGTATTATGATATCTGGACCCTGATTTGATACGAGTCTGTCGATCTGGGATATACAGATCGGCCTAGAGAATTTTTGTTGTTGTTTTTTTTGGCGCGGATTAAACATAGCCTAACATAAGTAACTACTTAACCTTATACTCGCCATCAGAAAACATTCGGTAGGTAGGTATATATTCGGCAACTACGTAAAATATCCACATTTCACAACCACCGGCAGTTATCATTGTAGTGTGCAATACTTTTACAGCAGGTATGGAGGAAACTACATTAAATATTATTGTCGTGTTATCTTAATCTATAGAACCATAAGTATAGAACATAATATAAACTATTTGCCAAGTTCAGATAATAGACAAACATGTTACGCAAATGTCTGGTCTGGTTTTACAACTAGAATAACATTAAATTCAATATAGGTAGGCTGTAGGGGTGAGGATTGCACCCAACGGCCAACCTATGCCCGGTTTCCACCAAAGCGGAGCTGTGTTTGAGTAACCAATCACATTTCGTCATGTCGACATCTCCTCTCCCCTCAGTTTCGGAGATGTCAAAATGACGAAATCTGATTGGTTACTCAAACACAGCTCCGCTTTGGTGGAAACCGGGCCTTATTCTGTAAAGATAACTTCCACTCATCGGTTTCAGGAACGTACAGACTAGACAAGTCTACCCAACTCTTAGTAACTCCATTTTCTTCTTCTTTAGGAACCTTCTTTTATCGATTGCTGGACATCTAGGTATGTTCATAAACACATTTCGTTTCGTTGTTAGGAATGTCACTGTGTGTCACTAGTTTATCGGTGCCAAAAATGCTTGTTTTGCCACAAACAGTTAAGGCCACGCTGTAGTTCCTTCAGGAGCCATCTGTAGAATTTTGACAGAAGGCGCTACTGTTTGCTTGTACGAAAGAGGTTTACGTAAATCATTCGGATGCCCTTATCCTGAGGTTTTTTATCAGTATTGTTAGGCTACTCTATCGTCCACAATTTCCTTAAGAGTTTGCCAATGTAGTCAGACAAATGTGTTGCCTGCCGTACCGACGTTTTTTGCTACCCCTGTCTGATCTCAATTCTAGTAGCAGACGGGTCCACTTAATTATTATGTGCTCTGTGGGTCCATCAGTCGTCTGGAGTCTTAGATGCCCCGTCCAATTTCACTTGGACCTGGACACATTCAAACAATACAAAGCATTATTACCTAAGTGGCCCAATGCATACATGTGGTTATGGGTAACATACCCACAACCCACAAGCATTTTATTCGAGATCTATCGGGACTCACAGGTTTCATCCAATTATCTATCCAAACCTGGCAGCAGGCAGAACTACGAAAAACCTGCGATTGTCCAAAATCGCCGATGATTACTTGAATTTTACGATCGAAAATATTTTATTAGGAAGCATCATGTCAAGTACAGTAATTAAATGGGAAATTCTTCCGAGAACATTTTGGTCGGCTCAGAGAGGCCCAGTTTTACCCCAAAGTCGGTAGGCAAAAACTTCCGAATTAGCGACTCAAATCTTGGTGGTCGTGATGAAAAGGGGTTAAACTACAAATATCAATAAAGCAAAATAATTTGGTTTATAAGTAGCATTAAGATTTTTAGCCCCTTTCGGTCAACTGTTATTCAGGACCTACTTATTCACTTATGGTGACTAGTGAATGTACCTTTGGATTGCAAACCAAATATTGGAAAATGCTGGTCTAGCCCACTTCCAACGATAATTTAATTAGCAGAACACACTATCGTAGTCTCTACGATTTCGCATTGTAAAGTTAACATCCCCTGAGGATTCCTATAAATTTAAATACGAATCAAAATCCCCTGAGGATGTCCCGATATCGGGATGAAACGTGCGTCAATACCAACAAATTAATCTGCCCTGCTAATTATGGATTTCCGCAAAATAACACCTGCTTCCATTCAATCGATAATTTTAATGTATCGAAATATCTATTTGTACTTGTAGGAAGTAAGCAAGAGGCGTTCTCAGTTATTAATACGCAATTATTAGACATAGACAACAAACAAACAAAATAACATATAGACATTCGCATTAATAAAGTGCATACAAATGATATATAAGTTTATAAAGTAGGTAAGTATGTACGGTACACACTCGTTTATTATCAACACACGTCATTTATGTATGAAACTGAGCGCAATAACTGCCCAGTATCGATGGGAGACGCCAATATTACTTGATAGATAATATTATTTTATTACTAAACTCCCCCATCAGATATTACTAACGAAATTTTACCGCGTTCCGACATACTTATTTAATTTAATGATTTACGTTAACTAATTATTCTTTTTTTTCTAAACAAGTTGGTATTAGATATTCGCAATGTGTAATCTATTTAATTTAAGTGGAAAAGTGCGTTTTCTGAAAAATGGATTTTCCCGACACTCTCCTGTGCTGTCGTTTACTCGGAATTTTAGCGTGAAGTGTTTGCATTATGTGAGTGTTTTTCTTATATTTAGTTTATATTTATAGCATAAGTTTAGAAAACTTTAAGACACTCCTTAGAAATTAGAATAAAAAATATTAAAAAGCTGTGTAGGACTTAGGAACCTTTTCTTAAAGCATCATCTGTCAAGATGAAATAATTATAAATAGAAACTGACCCGGCAAACCTCGTATTGCCATTAGGGATTTAAAAAATAACTTAACGACATACACAGACTTAACAATCGGTCGAGCCGTTTCCGAGCAGTTTGGTAACAAAAATTGGCACGAGTAGGTACTTTATATAATAAATAACCTATCAAGTGCGAGTCGGACTCGCGCACCGAGGGTTCCGTACTACAACCGGAGGAATAAAACCATAAAAACCACTTTTCTTATCGAACCGCAAAACTAACTTTGTTTTTAGAGGTTTTATTGTAAATATCAAAAAACTACTTATTAGATCTCGTTCAAACCAATTTTCGCTGGAAGTTTGCATGGTAATGTACATCATATATTTTTTTTTAGTTTTATCATACTCTTATTTTAGAAGTTACAGGGGGGGACACACATTTTACCACTTTGGAAGTGTCTCTCGCGCAAGCTATTCATTTTAGAAAAAAATGATATTAGAAACCTTAGTATCATTTTTGAAGACCTATCCATAGATACCCCACACATATGGGTTTGATGAAAAAAAAAATTTTGAGTTTCAGTTCTAAGTATGGGGCACCCCCAAAATTTATTACTTTTTTAAATTTTGTGTGAAAACCTTAATGCGGTTCACAGAATACATCTACTTACCAAGTTTCAACAGTATAGCTCTTATAGTTTCGGAAAAAAGTGGCTGTGACATACGGACGGACGGACAGACAGACATGACGAATTTATAAGGGTTCCGTTTTTTGCCATTCGGCTACGGAACCCTAAAAAGGTAAGTTGCCTGAAGCAGTTTTACTAAACCGCGATATACCTACCTACCTGTAAATACTAACTAAAATAAACTAAAACAAAGGAAAATTTACTATTTGCAGCATTTATCTGTAGATTTGCAGGATCAAAGATCATCATCTCATCTCTTTCGTAACGCTCTTGTCAGAGCGGTCGTGGTCATCACTTTCCAGTCACACGCTTGACAATTCGTCTCCACTCCTCCCGGACAGCTGCTTTCCTGGTGCACACATGTAAGGGGACGTCCACTGCAGCCTTAACTTGGTCCGTCCATCTCATAGGCGATCTGCCGCGAGGTCTGGTTCCATCTACTTTTCCTTGGACGACTAGACGTTCGATGGAGATATTGTCACGTCTAGTCACGTGACCAAAGAAAGTGAGAATTCGAGCCTGAACGATGGAAGACAGACGCTGCTTGATGCCGAGTTCTTCCAGAATGGACTTGTTGGTCCGGAATTGGTTCCAGGACACTCTTAACATTCTTCTCCAGCACCACATCTCGAGAGCGTCTATTTTCTTTTTCTCACTTTCTCGCAGGGTCCACGTCTCCGAAGCGTAGAGGAATATGGAGAATACCAGTGCTCTGACTAGCCGGATCTTAGTGGCCTTGGTGATTTTACGATTCCTCCATATTTTTTGCAGCTTATCCATTGCTGATCTGGATATCGCCATGCGCCGTTTGATTTCGTCTATACAGCCTCCGTTGTTCGAGATCAGCGCTCCTAAATAGACATAAGATTGCACCACTTCACAGTTCGCTATTTGTGTCACTTCTGGCGAGTTGTTGTTAATGCGATCGACAATCATGACTTTAGTCTTACTGCGGTTGATCTTGAGGCCGAATTCAAGACTTATGGCTTCCATCTTTTGTAGAAGTTCTTCCATATGGCAGATACTAGTAGCGAATAAGGTGGTATCATCCGCATAACGTAAGTTAGAGATTTTTAAACCTCCAATTGCTGCTCCGTCTGTCCAGTTCTCAAGAGTTCGCCTCATTATCATTTCTGTGTAGATGTTAAACAGAATTGGGGAAATAATGCACCCTTGTCGAACACCGGCACTAGGATGAAAGTTAGCCGAAAGCTTGTCGTCTGTCTTTACGGATGCAGTACCATCCTCATATAACCTCCGCAGCAAATGAACAAGGTGCTTTGGTGTGCCCATGTCCAGTAGAGTCCTCCAAAGTACAGGCCATTTGACAGAGTCAAACGCCTTCGAGAAGTCCACGAAACAGATATATACCGCTTTGTTGAACTCACGGGATTTCTCAATAATTTGGCGCACAATGAGTATTTGCTCCCTGGTACCTTTGCCCTTGACGAAGCCTGCTTGCTCAGGTGCAATCTCTTTGGATAGGTAAGACTTTAGACGCTCGTTTATAATGTGCAGTAGAATTTTGCTCGCATGCGGAATGAGTGCAATGAGGCGATAATTATTGCAAATTCTTGTAGAGCCCTTTTTGTGTAATGGTATGAAGACACTATGAGCCCATTCTTGCGGCCATTTACCTGTTTGCCACACCTTGTTACACAGTAAATGAAAGATCCGGACACCATACTCTCCCGAGGCTTTGATAGTCTCAATGGGAATGGAAT
The DNA here is from genome assembly GCA_036785405.1 of Coenonympha arcania. NCBI lineage: Eukaryota > Metazoa > Arthropoda > Insecta > Lepidoptera > Nymphalidae > Coenonympha > Coenonympha arcania. The sequence goes on from CM072069.1 coordinate 3,269,601, forward strand.
CCTTTCCCGTGGCTTTCCCATTCTTCAGATGTTTTATTGCCGCTCTTATTTCATCTTTTAAAATGTCTGGCTCTTTTTCTTCATCCATTGGCTCTGTTGAATCAAAACACTGAGATTGCGGATCTTCAAACAGCGACTGACAGTATTTTCTCCACGTTTCCGATATTTCTTCTAGTTCTGTCACCGTTTCACCTTGGGAGTTCTCGATAGCCCATGTTTTTGATGACAATGACCGTGTGAGTGCACGAATTTTCTGATGGAGGTCTCTTGACTCATGCTTGTCAGCGTGTGCTTCAATTTCTTTGCAGATGTTCTGGATATGAACGTTTAGATCTCGCCTGCAAGCAGCTTGTATTTTTGCAGATTTTTCATTCAAAGCCCTCACATCAGCCCCCGTTGCCTTCATCTGTCGTCTGTCTTCAACAAGAGCTAGAGTATTGTCGCTCATCCAGTGTTGCCGTTTGCGAGCGGCTGCAGACGCTCAAATCAAAGATCACTGTCATAGTAAAGTGATCTATCCGAGCCTTCCAAGTTTAATCTTAGAGCAGGCATCGGCTATCGTCTTGTGCTCTATGGAGCTTTCAGATAGAATAAACTACTTTACTTTAGTGAATTTTAATTATTATTTATTAGTGACGAAGACAGCGTAGGTCTTATACCGAAATCGTTTATTTATTACCTACCTTAGGTTATTAGGTCTCGTTGCGGCAACAAATTTTCTTATTTTAAAATTTATTCTTTCGTTAATACATATACGTTTGTTTGGTTATTTCGACGACGAGGACGTATTTTTTTCGTATTTTCGAATTCAACGAAATCGGAGTCCTTCTTAAGGCGGAAATTAATAACCTATCTAATCCGGATTTGCCCTATCGGAGATAGATATTTGACATAATTTTCATAAAAGTTATGTCAAATTTCTATCTCGGATATAGCAAATCCGGATCGGATAGGTTACCAATTTCGGCCGTTAATCGGACCTGAGAAAAACGTACCTAATTAAGCTGTACTTTTTATTATAATTTTCCATTTTTTTATTAATGTTTTAATCTTCATTTGTATGCGAAGTTGATATTTGTAATGTGATCATCGACTAGAATTGCAATGCTGCATTAATATCTACAAACCTGTGACTAGATTTACTTTAGCGACTGGTTTATTGACGATTTACATAAACTGTCCTCAAGGGCTTAGGTATCTAACATCTAACATCTAACTCAAACACTAGGTAAATACCTAGTCAGGTACGTAAATTATTATTATTTTATATTAACAAATTACTAACTAACTAACTATATATCTTTTATTTGTTCTATGAACTAAACCCACCGTATCTACCTTTAACCGTAGCCATCATCTCTTTGATTTCTAAGATTGCTTTCGCAACGCTTTCGCGATCGAAATTTAAAAATGTAAAAAAATGACAGTTGTCTTCGTATAATATTATAATATATTCTCATATTGATTGGATTTCGTTCCATTTGAGCGAAACGAATCGAATCAATGTCATATGCCGCGGCGTATAGACAGCGTATTGTCATTTAGAAACTATAAAGACAATTACTTTCTAAACATCATGTATGTTGGGTTTTTAATCTAAAATCGCTGTGAAGCAGAAACAACATTGGATAAAGTTTTCTCAATAGAAGGTTCTGCCAAAAGATGCTCCAAAATCTCTATTTTTCTAATTTTCAATGGATGTTATTGTAATTTTTGTTTCAATGTGTCGGTAAAAGAACGGAATTTTTATAATTGGCTTATTTTTCTAGTAATCAGGTAAAACGTCGTTTTTCTGTCGGTACGTAGCTATATTCTTCCGCAACGCTACATGTCGCACCCACCAACGTATTCTTAAGAGTGAGAGGGACAAAAATAATTTCAGTGAAGATTCACTTAATTTATAAGGATACCGTATCTAAGAGTTTTGACTAACCAGGCGATTTTTGAACCTAAAACTAAATTGACTTAATCAATGAAACAAAAAAATAAAGTGGCAATTGATTAATTAGTTACCTACCAAAAAAGTCACACGCTTTAAGTTATCTATCTATCTATCTATCATGTGAGCATTAAGTTGTCTATCTATCTATCCTGTGGCGCTACAGCCCTTTGTGAGCCCTGGCCTCCTCCACAATATTCCTCCACTTGTCGCGGTCCTTCGCATCCCTGCACCAGTTGGTGTATTTACCCATGCTCCTTAGGTCTTCCTCCACGCCATCGGCCCAACGCTTTTTGGTCTGCCTTTTGGTCTTTTTTGTTGAGGGGTCGACTTGGTCATGATTTTCAGGACCCTAGAGTCTAGCCTTTGAGTTATCTATCAACAAAGTCACAAGCATTAAGTTAGCAGCTAATAAAACAATGCAGATTACTGATAGAGAAACCCAGAGACGGCAGGGAAGCACCAGCGTTCACCAGTTTATAGCTATAATCTCTTTTGTTTGTCAAAATCATTTCAAAGTTCAATATTTAGTCAGCAACATACATTGTTGATAAGTGCTCTCATTTAGCTCGGCACGTTTATCTTTGACGAACGGACGGACGGGAAACAAAATGACAATATACAATTTATAAAAGAAATAAAAGTGTTATCGGTCGCCAGAACTCATCGCGAAAGTTTAATCATCGGGTTGGACGGTTTGAGTAAAGTTGTATTGGGAAGTGCGAAATGTTGAGAGTGCACGGTTTAGCGAGAGGTGTTCTGGCGAGGAGATTTTACAATGTAGTAGGGTCGGGCCACGAGGGACTTCCGAAAATTATTATTGGTGAAGAGGTGAGCAGACGTTTAATATATTTTCCCACAAAAATTCAACAGGTTGCGGTAAAATCAAACAGATAAATAAGAACATACCTATTCCTGTTAGGAAGATGGTGGATGTGATAGTGATATCTATGCAATAACATTATCAATATAGGTTTACACTAGATATTGTTATAAATTGGGCGTAAGAGTGATGAGACTGAAGAGCAATCGTTTTATCAATTCATCAATTCGTTAGAAGGTGCACCATGTTATTTTTAGTGACCTGAAGGGTAAAAATTATAAAGACTTCTCTTCATATATCTTGGCCTTTCATCTAGATAAGTTTAGACTCTTTACATAATATAGACGTAATTGTTTTGTAGACCTTATACCTACGTTCCTGTGCTACGAACAACTAATCTAAACTGAACTTTCTAAACTAAAGACTTATCGCAATCTACTACCTAGATAAATAATAAATTGTGCTATCGCAACTGGCCCGCGCTCCCTCAAACAAGGAAATACTTCGGTTCAATTCCATAATCATGGCACTTAGTGAATTGTAAACAACAATTAAACTGTGGTCTAGATAATATAGGTATAGTGGTGTATCTAGTACTTGTAATTATGACCTAGGCAGAAGTAAGTACCTACTCTCAGTAGGTATATCCAGTGACAAACACTTATGTATCTTACATACTAATTGTCTGTTTGTAATAAACTTCTTTTTGTATAAATAGGTACGTCCTCGTCCTCTTTACGAGAAAATCCTACCGGCATCAATAAAGCCAGTTTATGGCTATCATATTGATTGAGGAAATGGTGCCAGGAGCCCTCACAATGCCATGCTTTTCAGTATACCTAAAGTAGTTTTAGTGTAATTTTAAGGTATAAAATGAATAGGATTTTAAGGAATTTAAAATTTACTAATTAAGTACCTACTCCTAGGAACATTTTGTATGTATGGATATAACTTTTTGGTTTAAGTATGCCACAAAGGGCCTGCGAACTCTATAATCTTGTCCCTCCACCCGTAGACTCCTCCCTTCCTGATATTATGGTTGGGGAACCAAGTAGTTATGTCTGTAGTCCACGTATTGTCTTATCTCATCTATCGAAGCATCTAAGTATTAGAGTTTTTAAAATACCTACAACGTTAAAAGCTTCTAAAAGTTGTTATAATCCTGATTTCATTACTTCTTGTCATGGTCGGTGGTGTGTAGTCTAAAACTCTTAAAACAAATAAGTAATTACCTAAATATTAATTGTATTTGAGTCTGTAAATAATAATAGCGTGTGTAAATATTAATTTTTATCACTGTCTACAGTCATCGTCCTCTTCGTAGGTTAATGTCATATTTGATAGTTAACGAGATAAAGTCTAACGAGCTCTTAAACGGATAGGAGGTGTGGCCTAGTCGAAATATCGCTAAAAGATCGGTAGCATAGTGAAGGGATTTTCAACTCAAATTGTACCTACTTATTGTAATTGTATTTACGGACACTATAACGGCAACTTAATATTAACATTTAATACTATACAATTACCTATACTTTAATTTATCCAAAGCTATAACATATAGGTAATATAAGTGAGCATTCACTTATGTCATCCCCATAACTGCTTACCCTTTTTTCCACAGTGGCAGAACGTGTTTGCTAACCCTCGTAAACTTAGTTTTCAGTCGTGAAAAGTTATATAAAAAAAAACACAACAAACAATATTGTGAATTGAAAACACTTGTCATAAGCACGTTATAAGCTAGGCCTTTGTCAAATAAAGTATTTTGATTCTTATTTAGCCCTGTAGGTATAACAAATTATTGCAATCGTTCTGCTGATTATTTTCAAGTTTTGCGCAGTACTACTTACCTAAAACCTCCCTACCAGAAAAATAACGTTTTAGCTAATTATTAAAAAACTGAGTCAGTTTTTAAAAATCTGTTTCTGAGCGTTTTTTGATATTATTAAAGTTAAAAAAATTACAATTATAATTATTGTACTTTCCGATAAAGATGACAAAAATGGAGATTTTAGAGCAACTTTTGGGGGAACTTTCTATCGAGAAAATTTTATCCAATCATGTTTCTGCTTCACAGATTTTAGATTAATGACCCAAAATACATGATATTTGGTAGAAGATGAAAGTAATCTTTTTTAAAGTTGTTAAATTGCAGGTCACTAAAAATTGCTTAAATACGACGTCTAGGCCGTTTACGTAAAACAAAATGATTGTACACGTAATATTTAGCCCTAGAACATAATATATAAGTACGCCACTCATGCACGTTCCTTGTTTGACGTCACACAATTTTATGACACGGAAATACACTATTTATCTCCACGAGGTCACGTTATAAGCTAGATAAGATGTTATTCTATTTAAATAATAACAATAAATAACATCAGATGAACGCAACAGATTTCCATAATAAAAATGCGTAAATAGGATCGAAACAATTCTAAATATTTTTTTTAGGTAGGTACTCATAGTTAGTAGAGTCTGTTAGGTCTCTTAGACCTAAGGTCATAATATATCGCCATGTTTAGAAAGGTCTGGTCTGGTGGGAGGCTTCGGCCGTGGCTAGTTACCACCCTACCAGCAAATACGCACCGTCAAGCGATTTATCGTTCCGATGCGATGCTGTGTAGAAACCGTTGGCGTAAATTTATTTACCCTTCCAAGTTAGTACGATAACATCTTAGGCTGCAACATCACTTATACCATCAGGTGAGATCGCAGTCAAGTACCTACTAACTTGTATAGAGTAAAAAAAAATTGCAGAGCTGGAGCCCTTTCTTTCCTTTTTTTATTCCATGCTTACGGCTGGTTATTGAATGGAAATGGATGAAGTAGCGGGAAATTGCTAGTAAATATAAAATAATTCATTGCAATTTGCACGGGACACAGCGACGCGTCTCGCGGGCAAGGTCCAATTGTAGGTATTAATTACGCATCCACGTGCATACAGATGCCGTCGAGACATACCACTATTTTATCGCTTACGGATCTGTCTCGTCCATATCGTATTCCTTGTAGTTTCTTGTTGCTAGTTGCTACCACATCTTCTAATAGGTAAAATTCTCGTGCCAATTTTTGTTACCAAACTCCTCTGAAACGGCTAGACCGCTTACTGAATAATTCCTGTGTATATTCGGTAGGTCTGAAAGTAGGACGTAAGCTATAGGTATTTTAGATCTCTAATGGCAAAACAACGTTTGCCGGGTCAGCTAGTTTCAATATAGGCTTGCATGATCGTTAAAGCATAATATAATGCCAAAGTGGGTAGTAAGTACAGTTTATGACACTCTAGACCCAACTGCGTATATTATGATGTCTAACTAGCTCAAAATGTCCAATATGTGAACAATTGGTGAATTTTCGTACAGAGTATGAAAATATATTAAATGGTTTTTAATATATCTCGTGAGGAGAGCGGAAGCATAATATCCCATCATTTCAAAGGTCTTCGTAATTCAGAAATGCTTCAATGGTCAAGTAGTTCTTTTAAATTTGTTAAATGGTTGGTTGTCCTTTTTAGTAATTGGTTAGTAGTGTTCAGTAGTGGTCTTGAGCATCTGATTCTCTTGTTATAGAGTTAGGCTTAATGATAGAAGCTATAAGATGTGATAATATCTCCAGCCAATCCGAAACCCAAGAAATTGTTGTACCACAATATTTGGATAACAACTGACTTAAAAGTCATCCGCTGTAGCCATGTTTGAAAGTTTAGAGTGGAAAAAAAATCACCTTTCAATAATAATTAATTAATCTTCGTTGTAAATAACAAAACCCGTACCTCGCTATTTTAAGATCTCGCTGAAAATCCCTATTTATCCAAATCCTTCTTTTACTTTTAATATAAAATTGCATAAACAAAATCCTGAAGGCGAAAAAGCCGTATTGGACGGAAACCGTAATGCTCTATTCCGTCAGGTGAGAGGGAAATTTTCGTTAGGGATCGAAGGGCAAATATTTAGGTAATACTACCTATTTGAAACACACGATATCATTTTCTAACCGTGACCGTAGAGTTCTTTGTTTCTAATCTAGCGTAGGTATATTGATTCTACTTATCTCTCTATATTATATCTATTCTATATAAGAAACAACTTTACATAAAACAAATACTTGTAATTACCTAAAGATAAATGGAAACACTTCAAAATGGTTATACTCTTTAGTTAAGTCTTCAAGATTCCTGCCTCTGATAATAAAAATCTTTATTTTTCACATAGACCCTGAAAAGTAAAAGTCTACCGCCAAGTTCGGAAGGCAGGTTTGCACCGAGAAGAACTGGCAAGAAACTCGGCGTTTTCCCTACTCGTAGCTAGAGTATTGGGATATTACCTGACATTATCGCTATACCGATAAGATAATATTACTAAGACAATTTAAACCTACCCCTAATTTTTTGGACTAGGATCTAGATCATAATTCCACCTACCTTTGAATCCATAAATCATAGAGTTGGAGATATCATTTTACTATGCAATCACCTGGTGGGACATCGCATTCGCTGATGTAAACGTATCTTTATAACGTAGTTTTTTTTTGTTGGATTAAGCTAGGTAAATAAAAAAAAGAAAATTTAAAAGTTCGTGCTAGTTATCGAACCTGGGACGTTCCTCTGAAATTTTACAGCGAGCTAACTGTGGGGTAATCAAGTGATATAAAATACATAGGTCCGGTACATTGGGGTAAAAACATCTATAACATCTATACCTAAAGCTAAATAAGGTGTAAAAACGCTACGTTTTCGTCTCAAGCCTGTGTTAACTATAACGGAGAGTTAAACCAAGTGTTTTATGAGATTATGCGCCCTCCCAATCCCTCCACATCTGGTAGGGATCTCACGATTCCTCTCTCCCATTTTGAAATTACAATTAGGACCTTTATTGAGATTGTGTTTCAACGGACAGATCCTCTCTGAGTGGTGAATTAGGCAAACCAAACGTAATAAAAATACATTTTAAGTATTTCTACTGGGAGTTCAGTCAAAGTAGCCCACGAAATCTAAATTTTATTTAGTTTCTCACATTCAGTTAAAATAAATTTATATTATGTTAAGTATTGTTGTTTATTTTTATACTACTACTATTTACAATACCCACTATTGACGAAAAACTAAGATACATCAGTTAATCTAAGATCATACTAAACGATCTGCCAAATCAGGTACAATAAATAACTATTGTGTTGAAATTTTGGCATCAGTATTATCTGTGTAAATAAAATCAGTAAAGCAATGTGATTTGAAACTTTACAGTACCCTAAACTTGTTCCCAAAACAAGTTCTTAAGTAGTTAGTAGGCACCTACTTGGTGCCAAAACCGAGCTTGGGGAATAGAACGAAGTTCTATAAGTCTGAGCTTATCGCGAATTGTTAGAAAAGTATTTTAGTAAAGCATTGTTACACAGTTTCATTTCGAATAATCTCGGAATATTAGAGGCAATACACATTTTCATTCCCACTAAAGATTATTAAGATTATTTAAAAAGTCTGCCCCAAGGGAGACATAATCTCGACTTAATTCTACTTAGGTTTACGTTTTCTATTTGTTTCTGTATATATCTTGCAATTTATCTATATTGAATTTGGTTGTATAATGGGTAATGACTGCCGCGATAGTAAAAATAACCTGTCAAGTGCGAGTCGGACTCGCGCACTGAGGGTTCCGTACTACAACCGGAGGAATAAAACCATAAAAACCACTTTTTCATCACTCATACACGGAAAGTAGGTCTGAAGTTGCCTGAGAAGCGGGTTGAAAGTAATACTTTGCAGCCCTAGGGAGAATCGTTTTCAACTGACAGCTGTCAAATAATTAAAAAAACTAGTTGTCACATTTTTATTGGAGTTCAAATGAAACACGACATACCCGAGTGCATCCATAGACAAGAAGAAAGATAGACTTTATTCATAAAGTAAAGACAACTGATTCATAGACATTCATAGACAATCATAGACAATACTTGACTAATAAAAAGCTAAATGCATAGCCCGCCGGCTAGGCCAAAGAAAAAAAAAGGCGGGAAAGTGGCAAGCGGCAATCCGATCTTCATTTGTTTTTCGAGTAGTTTTGTTTAGGTAGTGATTTTTATTGACACAATTATTCAATTTTCTTTAGCTAATTTCTATTTTTATTTTGACTTTCCTTATATTCGTAATGAAAAGCACAGTGCTTACCTCGGGATAAAGACTTATTTAGTCCCTCGAACTATAGGCCCCCTCGCTACGCTCGGGCGCCAAACCCCGTCTCGGGACTAAATAAGTTACTTTCATCCCTAGGGTAACAATGTACTATTCTTATCGAACCGCAAAACTAACTTTGTTTTAAGAGGTTTTATTGTAAATATCAAAAAACTACTTATTAGATCTCGTTCAAACCAATTTTCGGTGGAAGTTTGCATGGTAATGTACATCATATATTTTTTTTTAGTTTTATCATACTCTTATTTTAGAAGTTACAGGGGGGGGGACACACATTTTACCAATTTGGAAGTGTCTCTCGCGCAAGCTATTCATTTTAGAAAAAAATGATATTAGAAACCTTAGTATCATTTTTGAAGACCTATCCATAGATACCCCACACATATGGGTTTGATGAAAAAAAAATTTTTGAGTTTCAGTTCTAAGTATGGGGCACCCCCAAAATTCATTACTTTTTTTAAAATTTTGTGTGAAAACCTTAATGCGGTTCACAGAATACATCTACTTACCAAGTTTCAACAGTATAGCTCTTATAGTTTCGGAAAAAAGTGGCTGTGACATACGGACGGAGAGGCGGACAGACGGACAGACTGACAGACGGACAGACGGACAGACAGACATGACGAATTTATAAGGGTTCCGTTTTTTGCCATTCGGCTACGGAACCCTAACAATCATTTCTAAAACAAATATATAAAATTCTCGTGTCACTGTGTTCTTAACTAAATTGATCCGAAACGGCTTGGTCAATTTTTATGAAGTTTTTTTTCAATAGGTTTTTTTTCAATAGTTAGTTTACGACCTATTCAAAGAATAAGTCGTAAACTATTTTCATACCTCTAAATGGTAAAACAACGTTTGCCCAGTCAGCTAGTAAACATTATAAGTATTTGTCTGTGATTTCAAAACTAATGTCAACTTTTTGAATTTTTTTACACTCTACACGTAAGTAAATACTTGACTCATGATACATCCATCCATCAGCCATCTTCCTGATGGTAAGTGACGAAAAGTTATTTTAACACATTTGCTCAAATAGTGGACTTTTCCGTGTATGTTTAGCGTGCGCAAAGTTATTCTTTTCCTCACTAGTACTTTTTGTTTTCCTTCTGCACGGAGGTTTTAATCAAAAAGTTTGTAGTACAAAATGTTTGTATTAAATGACTATTTTACTCTATTAATACTTGAATTAAAGGACGTAACTTTTTAAATTGGTAAATCTGAAATAAAAATATAATTTTTCAACAAAGCTGTGCTCTTTGGTGACGATGTACGAGTACTTAGCCGTAGATATTATCATACCGTGATCATACCAACCAAGAAGTTTGAATATTTAATCCGACGTTTTTAAGTTAGGTAAAAACTAAAATCATGTCAGTCACAAAGATTCCGTTACAAACGTAGATAATTATAATATAGTCGTAGATAGGAACTAGCGTGTTAACGGCCTACAAGCCGTATTTAGGTGATTTTGAATGAAGTTTTATGCAAAAACTATAAAGACAATTACTTTCAAATTTACACGTCATGTATTTTGGGTCTTTAATCTAAAATCGCTTAGAAGCAGAAACACGATTGGATAAAATTTTCTCGATAGAAAGTTCTCCCAAAAGTTGCTCCAAAATATCAGTTTTTCTATGTTTTATCGGAAACTACAATGGATGTAATTGTAATTTTTGTTTTAATGTATCGGTAATAATAATATCCTAAAACGCTTAGAACAGATTTTTGATAACTGGCTTAGTTTTTGAGTAATTAGGTAAAACGTCGTTTTTCTGCTATATTTTGAAATCACAGACAAACAACTTTTTGATATTTTTTTACACTCTACACGTAAGTAAATACTTGACTGTAATCTTACCTGATGGTAAGTGACAATGTACTTAGCCGTAGATATTAGGTATCATACCAACCAAGAAGTTTGAATATTTAATCCGACGTTTTTAAATTAGGTAAAAACTAAAATCATGTCAATCACAAAGATTTCGTTACAAACGTAGACAATTATAATATACACGTAAGTAGATAGGAACAGACCAAGCTAACTAGCGTGTTAAATAAGGTACGTACCTACGTAGCTAAACGGTACGTAGCGCATATTTATACATAACTTAAAGCAAATTAAACTTTTTGAAGAAGGTGCTTCGCACTTAAAAGATTTATCTCTTAGCCTGTACAACTCTTAAAACCGAATCGAGGAAAACTTTAAGCAAAATTTATACCTTCTTAAGAACTTTCTTTATAGCTTAACAAGTTAAAGTGGGATTTCTCAACCCTTTTGTGAAAAGTAGAATCTAGGAAATTGAAAATTACGTTTGCTTGAGATAGGTTTTTGGCGTGACCGATGATCATTTTGGTTTTTACATGGTTTTTACCAATGATTAAGTAAGAGATGAGTAAGACCTAATCTAAGGTTTTTAGTGATTTTACCTATTAAAAAAACATTGCTAGTATTTTGTTTTTGTTTCATGAGAAAATTTGATACCACCTTTGGTCATATTCTCCTTTGCAGTATTTAATTATTTTTTACCCCTTTTCAGGGTACAAATGTAGATAAGCGGACGCTGGCCAGTGGGGACCGCAAGCAGAGGACCTTTTCGGACAGATCACAGCTGAAATACGCCAGGAGACTGGTGGTCAAGCTCGGCAGTGCGGTCATCACTAGAGAGGATGGAAACGGTCTAGCGTTAGGGAGATTAGCGTCTATTATTGAACAGGTAAAGAAAAAATATATCTATCAACTGAGAAAAAAAAGGTTCTTATGTGATCTACTTACGCATTAAGGAGCTTGAATTTACGTGTGCCCCTTCCTTATTAACGGTCCGCCTTGCTTGTTATTCAGTCGCATTCTTACAAAGTGGAAATACGTACATAAATAACTATGAATATTACGATATGATATTCGTAGCGTATGAAACATATTTATGAAGATATGCCGCATCATAATAAGGATAAACGTTATGAATGAAATAATATAATAAGGAGTTTAAAGAACAATAATTTCCTCTGTTATCAGTTTCCCTGAACAATTTGACTACGATAGTCAGTTTCCTGAGAGTTTCTAAAAGCTTTCTAAAAACTTTCAATACATCGCATATAGTGTCCTTATTTGCCATAGGTATGTATTGAAAGTTCACCACAATGTTTTTAAAGATGTGCGAAGCCGGCCAACGCTCACTTGGCCAGTAGTGGCTCTGGCCAGAACCCTCTGTTACTGAGAAGATACTTGCAAGTGTTAACTTGTTTATGCAAAAAGCACAATTAGGGCTTCAAATCAAATGATCAGATAAAGGATACTCTTCCAGGTAGCGGAATGCCACCACGAGGGTCGCGAATGCATCATGGTGACGAGCGGCGCGGTGGCGTTCGGGCGACAGAAGCTGACGCAGGAGCTGCTCATGTCCATGTCAATGAGGGAGACTCTTTCACCCAGCGACCACACCAGAGAGGTAACAAGGGCTTCATAACTTTTTTCAACCGACTTCAAAAAAGGAGGAGGTTCTCTTAAAAAAAACATACAGTCGAATTGACTGTGTGTTTTTTTATGTTTATTACCTCAACTTTTGGCTGGGAGAATCGATTTTGATGATTCTTTTTTTATTACAAATCTGACCCTTCCCGTGTAGTCCCATTTCAATTTAGTAAATTCTGATAATGTTCTGCATGATAGTGAGTAGCAGTTCTGATAATGGTATCCATGAGATAATATATAAGTCTTAAATTTTTTAATTGGAAAGAATGTATTCAGCAGTAGTTTGATGAGAGTTGAAGTCGGTTTTTTTGTTAATTAATTAACGCATATTATATTTGAACTTCTTTTTGGTTAAACGTAGCCACGCGCATTGACCATTGAAGTGCATCTAATCCATAGCCATAGCCATATTTCGATTCTATTCGATTCGCTGGATGAAACGAGATTGAATGAAATCCAAATATTTCATGTTATAGTCATATAGTTGAAAGTTGACGTCACACAAAATTCAATAACTCTTAGGCCCGGTTTACACCAAAGCGGAGACGAGAAGTGACGAGAGGAAATGAGGTATGAAGCTGCCTGATGGTTATCTCATTTACGCAACAACGGCCTGCGATTTCTTTCCAAAAAAAAAAACAGTGAATAATTTTTTTTTAATTGGTGAGATAGGAACTTTATTCTCAGTTCCATTGAACCGCCAAAAGCAAGCTTAGTCAATCTACAACAGCGTGTAAGTCCAAATTGTGCGCGCAATTTATTCATGAAATCAAATCGGATTGCGTATTTTCAAATTTCCGGATTGATGCCGATAGTGGATAGGATGTTAAATTCTCCGATAAATGTACAGTATTTTGGCAACGTCGTTGGCCGTGTTATGTTAAATTATGACGTGTTATTGTTTTAGGACGCAGGCAGCATCCTGGACCCTCGGGCGGCGGCCGCGGTGGGTCAGTCCGAGCTGATGGCGATGTATGACGCGATGTTTTCACAATATAACGTCAAGATCGCTCAGGTAATCTACATATTTATACTAATAATAGACACATACCCTGTTGTTGCCAGTTTATCGGTGCCAAAAATGCTTGTTTTGTCACCAGCAGTAAGGCCACGCTGCTGTGTGGTCTTCTCCGTAGGAAACGAGTCCCCACGGGGGTACGGGCCTCGAGGCATGCCTCCTGACCCGGGCGTTGTGTCACGGGGGACCTTTGATCCCCCGTTATTGTTCTTTTAGCCCCGGTAAGGGGCAAAGGACTCGCCTTCCTGGCTTGAGGGCCGTTGGTGTGGAAGAGCTGGTTGTCCCGCACGGTCAGCGATCGTGTCGCCACACGTAAGGCCACACTGTAGTTCGTTGCGCAGCCTCCTATAGAATTTTGACAGATGGCGCTACTGTTTGCTTGTACGAAAAAGTAAATAGTTCGAAGGCCCGATAAACGGAGGCTGAAAAATGGTGCAAAAGTTTGCCCGAATTTCATGCGTGCCGAAAGCCGAAGCTGCACGCAACAGCTAGTTTTAGAATATAGAGAAATCGCGTTTTTGTCGCGTAGAAATCTTGCTCATTTAAATACATTTAATTTGGTAGACAATATTTCAAAAATGTGTGATTTCATAAAAATAGTCACAGAGGCAATGACTCCACATAGACTCCAACTTCCAATTAAAGATTCTTTTCTCCTCGTTCTATTTGTAAATACATACTTAGTAAAATTTTATTATGGTTTCGTATCTAATGTTGGTTCAATTACGCTGAATACGCTATGAAAATGAATTATAACGTGTGTATCTTTTCCCCCTTTTCCCAGAATTGTTACTTGGGGAATTCTTTATCATACTGTTGTGTGCTCGTTTCAAGTAATCGCTCAAGTTAGCTTGGCTACACATAATTTATAAAATTTTCCTTTTCCACAATGAAGTCTGTTTGGTTTCGCTTTCTCTTTGTTTTGTGAAATATTGTTATGTTGGTGTTCCAAATATTTGTAAGATTGATTGAGTTTTTTTTTTCAAGGTTTCTTTTAAGCGCGAGTATTTTACAGTAGTTTTATATACATTACTCTTCTATTAGAAAACCGGAAACATCAACCAATCTCAGCCGATTGCTAAGGTAGAGATCTTTCTTTTTCGGGTGCGACTCAAATTTTATTTACTTTTTCGCAAATAGAAAACATTAATTAAATTAAGTTATTATACATCGTAGGCTTATGGCAATGAGTTTATGTATCTATATGTTTTTCTTAAAAACTTTGGTCAAAAATACTCATTTATTTCATATTGGTTCCCAATAGCTTCAAACCTGGGAATGCAGAAAATAATTTTCGGGAACCAATGCTAATGAGGTAAATGAGAATTTTTATCACACTAATATTATAAAGGCGAAAGTTTGTGTGTAAGTGTGTGTGTGTGTGTGTGTGTAAGTGTGTATGTTTGTTACTCCTTCACGCCGCAACTACTAAACCGATTTGGCTGAAATTTGGAACATAGATAGCTTATAACCCGGATTAAAACATAGGCTACTTTTTGTCCCGGGAAAATCCATAGTTCCCATGGGATATTTAAAAAACTCTAATTTTCAACAGTAATCTATAGCTACAGCTATAGGTAGATTACTTTGACAATCTGTCCTGTAAGTAGGTGTAAAGGTCATTGAAAAGGAAATTCAATTTTTTCTCAAGATTAGTAAAAAAACGAATTTAACGCGGGCGGAGCCGCGGGCAAAAGCTAGTTTAAATATACTTAGGCGTTGTGCTAAAACAAAGTAACCCCCTTTCATAATATGATGTCGCACTCAATTTGTTAATTCATTTTAAAAATTCAACACCCTGGTTTTCCCCCCTTTTTAAATAAAAATAAATACGATTTTCAATTTTTCATGATTGTAATGACGCTGGGCTACTATCGCCTTAACCTTACTGGAATAATCGAGTGTGACAGACGAACGTACGGACGGCCGGAGAAAGTCTAACCATAAGGGTTCCATTTTTACCATTTTGGCATGGAACACTAAACATGCATGGATGGGACATAATATGGCTAGAGATGCCTATGACTTACAGTTTATGTACACTTATACACTTATACACTTAATACACTTATACACTTAATATTATAAAGGCGAAAGTTTGTGTGTAAGTGTGTGTGTGTGTGTGTGTGTAAGTGTGTATGTTTGTTACTCTTTCACGCCGCAACTACTGAACCGATTTGGCTTAAATTTGGAACATAGATAGCTTATAACCCGGATTAAAACATAGGCTACTTTTTGTCCCGGAAAAATCCATAGTTCCCATGGGATATTTAAAAAACCCTAATTTTCAACAGTAATCTATAGCTACAGCTATAGGTAGATTACTTTGACAATCTGTCCCGAAAGTAGGTGCATCACATCACAATAATAATATTATAAAGGTGAAAGTTTGTGTGTAAGTGTGTGTGTGTAAGTGTGTATGTTTGTTACTCCTTCACGCCGCAACTACTGAACCGATTTGGCTGAAATTTGAAACATAGATAGCTTATAACCCGGATTAAAACATAGGCTACTTTTTGTCCCGGAAAAATCCATAGTTCCCATGGGATATTTAAAAAACCCTAATTTTCAACAGTAATCTATAGCTACAGCTATAGGTAGATTACTTTGACAATCTGTCCCGAAAGTAGGTGCATCACATCACAATAATATAATAATATTATAAAGGTGAAAGTTTGTGTGTAAGTGTGTGTGTGTAAGTGTGTATGTTTGTTACTCCTTCACGCCGCAACTACTGAACCGATTTGGCTGAAATTTGAAACATAGATAGCTTATAACCCGGATTAAAACATAGGCTACTTTTTGTCCCGGAAAAGTCCATAGTTCCCATGGGATATTTAAAAAACCCTAATTTTCAACCGTAATCTATAGCTACAGCTATAGGTAGATTACTTTGACAATCTGTCCTGAAAGTAGGTGTAAAGGTCATTGAAAAGGAAATTCAATTTTTTCTCAAGATTAGTAAAAAATCGAATTTAACGCGGGCGGAGCCGCGGGAAAAAGCTAGTTTATGTATAAAGGGAATAGGGATGTACTAATTCATGCTTTGTATGGTCAATAAAAATCCAGGCTTATATTGTCTCACACTAATATTATAAAGGCGAAAGTTTGTGTGTAAGTGTGTGTGTGTGTGTAAGTGTGTATGTTTGTTACTCCTTCACGCCGCAACTACTAAACCGATTTGGCTGAAATTTGGAACATAGATAGCTTATAACCCGGATTAAAACATAGGCTACTTTTTGTCCCGGGAAAATCCATAGTTCCCATGGGATATTTAAAAAACTCTAATTTTCAACAGTAATCTATAGCTACAGCTATAGGTAGATTACTTTGACAATCTGTCCTGAAAGTAGGTGTAAAGGTCATTGAAAAGGAAATTCAATTTTTTCTCAAGATTAGTAAAAAAACGAATTTAACGCGGGCGGAGCCGCGGGCAAAAGCTAGTTTAAATATACTTAGGCGTTGTGCTAAAACAAAGTAACCCCCTTTCATAATATGATGTCGCACTCAATTTGTTAATTCATTTTAAAAATTCAACACCCTGGTTTTCCCCCCTTTTTAAATAAAAATAAATACGATTTTCAATTTTTCATGATTGTAATGACGCTGGGCTACTATCGCCTTAACCTTACTGGAATAATCGAGTGTGACAGACGAACGTACGGACGGCCGGAGAAAGTCTAACCATAAGGGTTCCATTTTTACCATTTTGGCATGGAACACTAAACATGCATGGATGGGACATAATATGGCTAGAGATGCCTATGACTTACAGTTTATGTATAAAGGGAATAGGGATGTACTAATTCATGCTTTGTATGGTCAATAAAAATCCAGGCTTATATTGTCTCACAATTTCAGGTGTTAGTAACGAAGCCTGACTTTTACAACGAGGAAACGAGAAAGAACTTGTTCTGCACCCTGTCTGAGCTGATCTCCCTCAATATCGTGCCCATCGTCAACACCAATGACGCGGTCAGTCCGCCGATGTACATCCACGATGACACCGTTGTACCAGGAACTGGCAAGAAGGTAACTGATGTATTTGTAGGACAGATTAATTTATTTCGCTATAATCCGCTACTTGAAAAGAATCTTGAAAAGAATGATAGTGATGATATTGATCATGTTATAAAATTATATTAGGTACTTTAATGACAATATTAAGAGGGGGTATAAACTGAAGATGTCAGTTCAAGATTTGATTTTTACATTAGTAAATCAAGTCTAAACTACCTGAAATAAAACACACGAATATTACATCGTATTTTCGAGAAACTGTATTAGTGAAAACATAAAAGGATAATTTTTGTCGATAAAAAAAATCCCGAAATTGCGTCCAATTTTTTACAATTTTCAATTTATTATCAATGTTGTACGTACTAGAGAGCCAAGGTTTAGTATTATAATTCCAATAAATATTACGAAGTACGTGTATTATCGTTTTCTTTTTAAGTTATGTATTTTAAAAGTTATTACAGTACATCACACTTCACACTAATATTATAAAGGCGAAAGTTTGTGTGTAAGTGTGTGTGTGTGTGTGTGTGTAAGTGTGTATGTTTGTTACTCCTTCACGCCGCAACTACTAAACCGATTTGGCTGAAATTTGGAACATAGATAGCTTATAACCCGGATTAAAACATAGGCTACTTTTTGTCCCGGGAAAATCCATAGTTCCCATGGGATATTTAAAAAACTCTAATTTTCAACAGTAATCTATAGCTACAGCTATAGGTAGATTACTTTGACAATCTGTCCTGTAAGTAGGTGTAAAGGTCATTGAAAAGGAAATTCAATTTTTTCTCAAGATTAGTAAAAAAACGAATTTAACGCGGGCGGAGCCGCGGGCAAAAGCTAGTAAACTATAAATTACATCCTTATTTCGCGTAATACGCCATGCTCTTTTGTACCAGAACGATGTATTGCGCATGACACGTTTTGCTAGCTTTCAGCCCCCTCTTAAGTGTCATCAAATCATTAAAATGTTCATTTTTCGTGTACGATACGCGATAGTGGAGGTTTGAAGGATTCATTTGTTTGAAGGGTATCGGTATAAAGGACAACGACAGTCTGTCAGCGCTGCTAGCAGCAGAGATCCAGTCCGATCTGCTGATCATGATGTCAGACGTGGACGGCATTTACAACAAGCCGCCCTGGGAAGATGGCGCTCGTATGATGCACACTTACACCTCCAAGGAGAAGGATCAAGTGCAGTTCGGACAGAAATCAAAGGTACTGGATATGACATATAAGATATGAGTAATAAAATTGAAATGACCGTCAAGTCAACTTGGGTTGCATTAAATACGTTATTAAACGAACCAAAAAGTTAACTAAACTACGCTAGCCCCGAGCAAAGTGACAAATAGCGATACTACGCGTGGTATCGAAATGGAACAAATTTCAAAAAATGTATTGCTATTTGGTACTTGGCTCGGGAGGCGATTGCTTATTCAACTGACAAGATGGTGTCTGAGGTAGTCTGGAAGAGATCGCTAGTTAGCGATAAGTCCGCCTCATTGTTACCTGTATCTTCTATTTATTTCTACTTTAATTTTTGTTAATTGTTTCTTGGGTGCACACTAAAAGTATATACATAAATACATGGTTGATCTTATAAAGATCACAAGTATCATTCTAATGACGACCCAATGCAAGTATCATTGTCATCCACTCTGTCAAAGGCAAGAGTGCCATTGACAGAGTGGCATTTATGGCAATAAATACATTTTACATCCTAAATCTCAATTTTTATAGAAATAAATGTTATTTTTCAGGTCGGTACAGGTGGTATGGATTCGAAAGTAAATGCTGCAACATGGGCCATGGCTCGAGGAGTCAGCGTTGTGATATGTAATGGCATGCAAGAGAAAGCCATCAAAACGATTATAAGCGGACGAAAAGTTGGCACATTTTTTACTGACTGCCCCACTCAAATTACCCAATCTGTAGATGTAATGGCTGAAAATGGTAAGTTATTAATGTATTAGAATTTACCGGAAAGGTATACATTCGTGAACGCCAATATTGTTTAGGGCTGATTTTTCAATAGCCAGATAAACGTTAACTAAGGAACAAACACGACGCTTTTGTATGGCATATGTTTCAAATTTATTCCTCAGACAGTTTATCCTTAAAAATTTTAATAATATTACTTTCTTTATATAACATTATGCCTATTATATTATTGCAGCACGTACAGGTAGTAGAGTATTACAAAAACTGGCACCTAGTGAAAGAGCATCAGCCATTCATACGTTGGCTGATCTGTTACTGGACAAAAAAGATCAAATCTTGGAGGCAAATGCAAAGGATCTAGAAGAAGCAACGAAGAGTGGTGTTGAAAAACCACTACTAAACAGACTCTCTCTTAGTGCAGGAAAACTCCAAACATTGTCCATTGGTCTAAAACAAATAGCTGATTCAAGTTATAACAACGTAGGCAGGGTACTTCGAAAAACAAAACTTGCAGATAACTTAGTATTGAGGCAAGTAACAGTTCCGATTGGAGTCTTGCTGGTAATATTTGAATCGAGACCGGATTCATTACCACAAGTGGCCGCTTTAGCTATGGCTTCAGCAAATGGTCTTCTTTTAAAAGGTGGAAAAGAGGCAGCCTTTTCAAACAAAGCTTTAATGGAACTTGTAAAAGAATCGCTTCAAACAGTTGGCGCTCAGGATGCTATAGATTTAGTTTCAACAAGGGAAGAAATAAGCGATCTGCTTGCTATGGAAAAGCATATTGATTTGATTATCCCTCGAGGTTCATCAGAACTGGTAAGAAGTATTCAGAAGCAGTCCCAACATATCCCCGTTTTGGGACATGCTGAAGGCATTTGTCATGTTTATCTAGACAAGGACGCAGATCCGGCGAAGGCGTTGAAAATTGTTAGAGATGCTAAGTGTGATTATCCTGCTGCTTGCAATGCTATGGAGACATTACTAATTCACGAAGACCATTTAAGCGGCACTCTGTTTACCGAGATCTGTAATATGCTGAAACATGAGGGCGTAAAGATACATGCTGGACCAAAACTTGCCACTCAGCTGACGTTCGGACCACCACCTGCGAAGAGTATGAAACACGAATACGGCTCGTTGGAATGTTGTGTAGAAGTCGTCAATGATATAGAAGCAGCGATAGAGCACATTCATAAATTCGGGAGTTCACACACAGATGTCATCGTCACGGAGAATGGTACAGTTATTCTTTCCTCAATACATTTTTGGTTTTCATTATATTCATGTACGGATTGGTTATCTTATGCCATACAATTTAATAGTAACTCGTAGGTTCTGATTGTCCCCTTTAATCATAATATAGATTACCCATTTTATCTAATAATCGTGTTTCGACCAAGTAGCTCATAAATTCTCATACACCCTATATTGGTTCCCGAAAAATTATTTTCTGCAATTTCCCAGATTTGGAGCTATCGAGAACCAGTATGAAGTAAATGAGTATTGTTGACCAACGTATTTATGAAAACAATGTAGATGCATAGTTTATTAGACCACTATTTTCGAAAATTGAATAAAAATTGATTTTTTGCGTCCGGATGAAGCCATCCACCTACACCAACAGGGAAAGGGACCAATATATGGCATGACTACTCTTAGTCGGGCTATCTTATGTAGTACAACCAAAATAGTAGTTTTTAATGAAAATTTCAAAAGTTAAGGAAAATGTAAATGTACCTACACTTATGTTGCAGAATCTGCAGCGAAGCAGTTTTTAAACGCCGTAGACAGCGCATGCGTGTTTCATAACGTTTCATCCCGCTTTGCCGACGGTTTCCGCTTCGGCCTTGGTGCTGAAGTGGGGATATCTACTGCTAGAATTCATGCTAGAGGTTCGTGCGAACTCATTAATTTTTTTAAATCTGTTATCCCTTGATTCTAGTGCGTCAAAGGGCTTTCTGTAGTAAGTATTATAGAAGCAATTTCTTAAAATTTGGGAGTTTTTCTACAAATTAGTTAAAGTGTTTGTTTCAACGTTTGACGTCCAATGCTGGACAAATGCCTCCTGCAATGATTTCTAACCTACAAGATCCTGCGCCACTTTTAACTGGCGGTTTTCCGCGACTCACTTCATTTTCGTCAGTCCATCTAGTCTTAGGTCTGCCAATACTGCGCTTTCCTGTGTAGGGTCGCCATTCCAGCACTTGAGGTCCGTCACGTTGATTCTACGAGCTAATGGAGTATGTAGTCATTGCCACTTTAGCTTCGCGATACGTTGAGCTTTGTCGGTGATTCTGGTTCGTCAACTGATCTCCTCATTTCTGATTTGATCACGTAGCGATACTCCAAAATAACGTCTGTGTTCCGAGCATATTAAATTATTACCTCATTGCTTGTGTTATTGTTTGTCACCCAATTCACCACTTTTGCCAAACTTATACATTACAAGTTGTTTACAAATTCAGGTCCTGTGGGCGTTGAAGGTCTTTTAACGACGAAATGGATCCTCGAAGGTACCGATCACACCGCCGCCGAGTTCAACGAAGGGAAACGGAATTGGCTCCACGAAAATTTACCCCTAAATTGACTTACCCGGAAAACACAGAACTTCCTAATGTCGAAGTTACAGAAAGTTCTGTTTAAATTTAAATAATCTCTCATCGAATATTAGTCATTTTGGAAATGTTAACGTACTTAGCTATAATATAGTAGTTTATGTAACGGTTACATAATGGGGGGTATTAAAACACGAGTGTGAGTTTAAAAAACGAGCCGCAGGCGAGTTTTTTAATAGTATCACACGAGTGTTTTAATACCTAATTATGTAGAGTTTCATACACTACTTTATCTACGCTCATATTATTACCCAAATCATAAAATCTTGCTAACGTTTGTCGTAAATCATTGCAACTACTAAGATGTCAGGTGGAGTGAAATTTTCTTTAGTAGGTTTCACTGCTAGACATTTTTCAGCGCAAAGTTTTGACTAAGTAACAAAAAAAATTGGTTGTCTGTAAAGTCGGTTTACGGACGATAGATTTACAACATAACGTCATAATCGTAATCGTTATCGTAATCGTAATCGTAATCATAATCGTTATCGTAATCGTAATCGTAATCGTAGTCGTAATCGTAATCGTAATCGTAGTCGTAATCGTAATCGTAATCGTAATCATAATCACAGGCCCAGGTGGAACGTTACGCGGAACGTTAGACATTGTGTTATTGTCTATGGTCAATCATGATTCATGGCCCATCCATACTCTCGGCAATGACTACCAACTATAAGTTGTCTGTGGATTCACTTAAAAAATATTACATAAAAATATTACCCCATAGACATTGTGTTGTTGTCTATGGTCAATCATGGCCCATCCATACTCTCGGCAATGACTACCAACTATAAGTTGTCTGTGGATTCACTTAAAAAAATATTACATAAAAAATATTACCCCATAGACATTGTGTTGTTGTCTATGGTCAATCATGGCCCATCCATACTCTCGGCAATGACTACCAACTATAAGTTGTCTGTGGATTCACTTAAAAAATATTACATAAAAATATTACCCCAGATACAAATACAGGAGTCCAGAGCCGTGTATCGTTATAGATTTTATACAACTTTCTTTAAATATTTCCATAGTAGAGCGATGTTATTATGAATAACTTTTTAATAATTATAGAAGTCTGTGAATAAAGTAGGTAATTATTTGACACATTTCGATTTCATAATTCGAACTTTAAGCAATGAGCGTAGATAAAATATGTACTTAGAGATTTACTGTTAGTTTAAAGAATTAAGTAGTAAATACATAAAATTAGTCACTTATTTTTATTTGTATAATGCTTAAAAATATTTGAATATTAGATTGTAAAAATTTTGTAAATAAAAAGTGTGAAGTGAAATATGTATAATAATTGGCTATTACCAAAAAATGTTAAGTAGTCGAATATTAAAAATATTAAGTAAATTAAATAATAGTTAATAATTATAACGGTTTAGTAATTAAGTATTTTTTAAAAATAAAGTATAGTTCTGTTGAGTTTATTATTCTCTGCTTTTTTACCGATTTCAAAAAACAAAAGACTCCTTCTTTTGGTTCTCAATTAGGCCAGTATAATTTTTTTTTGGGTTAACACATAAGTTAATCAATAAAATAACGAATAAAATCTATAACAGTTACAGAGTGACTCAAAATAAATCTAAACTTACCATATTAATATATAATTAAAAAATAATAAATTATAATATTTACAAAATATATACACCATCCAACTGATCATTTATGGGCATAGTGCCCAAGACGCTAGCGCTGTTTCCTCCTTGTATGGCCAGTATAATTTATTTTTCTCTGCTTTTAAATAAATCAACTTTAGTATATCTGTTGAGTATTTTATCAGCATTCAGTAATTACTAATTGTAGAGCATTGTCTTCGAATAGGCTTCCCTATATACTGAACAACATTGCATTTATTTTAGGTCGTTTAAACAAAGTGCGGCTGCATAAATTTTCAGTATCACATTACTGCAAGGCCAGATAAGGTGAGGGCGGGTCATTATTCACAACATTTTGGATGGGCGTAAACGTTTCGTATAGAGGTTAAGCCCGTTAAGCCCGTTATCCCTGGATAAACGGGTTGTTATGAATCGCAATGCAAATCCGTAGAACCTTTGCCAGTTATCATAATTCAGTTTAGGCTTAGGGTTTGTTATCGTTGATAAAAGATCATCAGATTCTATTACGATTTAGGAATTAGGCAAAGAATGTTTATAATTCTAATTGTAAGGTGCCTTTTTTTACTCTATACAAGCTAGTACCTACTTGACTGCGATCTCACCTGATGGTAAGTGATGATGCAGCCTAAGATGTTATGTTGTTTGTTATAAGACGTTATTTTCCACAGAAACTTTTTACACTGTACCTACAGTAAATAACTCTCAGTAAGTAGGAACAGGGTAGAGTATGATTTCATTTGGTCATTTCTGTGTTGGCTTCTATAAATTCAATTTAATGTCGTATGCAGCGCGGTCACGAACTTCGTCGCGAGTCCGACCACACATGAATATTGCATCAGCTGATTTTAAACGGAACACAAAAATACTAAGTATGTATTTTAGATGGTTTAGGAAAACTCCGAGGGATAGTCCGGACGCGTATTTCCATTTCCGTGTTTATTAGGAGGCAGTACTGTCTTGAAACACGCACGGGTTTGTCGCGCTAACTGCCTTTACAAAATCGTGTTCAATCCAAGGCACGTATCCTCCAATCGCGCACGGGTTTGCAACGCCAACTGTTCTTCTAAACACGTGTTCAATTCAGGGTACGCGTCCTTCAATCCCGCAGGGGTTTGCAAGGAGTATGCGCCTTGATTAAGCGCCACAAATCCGTGTGTTCGAAACAAAATCTTTAACTTTTTATTAAGACCAAAATTATACCTAGGTACATAAACAAACTAGTAGGGCGCGTGGGTGCGCGGGCCACATGTGGCCCGCGTGCTGTCTTCCCTCCTATTTGCCTTCCAACTTTTAGTCCCTTCAACATTCGCCATATATTTTCTATGGAAAAAAATAAATTCCGCCATTTTGAATTTTTTTTCTATCCATCTAGTAGACCTTCAAATCCTGATCAGCTCTTGTCAAGAAACCGTTCTTCCATCTTTTATACTTTCCGAGATATCGACGAAATTAGAATGGCGGCCATTTTGAATCCGCCATTTTGAATTTTTTTTCAGCTCACTGCCAATTGGATGACGTTTCAAATGACATTTGGTCGAGCACCCCCCATCTATCTTCGATACCCTGGCCGTGCTCTTTACCCGTCTCCGAAATCCTCAATCATCAGCTTTCTCCGTATTTTTCCTCCGAATGAATTTTTTTCTTTTATACGACCTCATCCGTGAAAAAAAAAATTTTCATACAAAATTGTTCAGGAGAGGTGATCAATCAGTCAGTCAGTCAGTGAATCAGCACGAGTAGCTATATATATATTAACTAGTAAAGCGCGTGGGTGCGCGGGCCACATGTGGCCCGCGTGCTGTCTTCCCGCCCATAAAATATCCCTTCAAAATTCCCCATACATTTTCTATGGTAAAAAAAAATTCCGCCATATTGGATTTTTTTTCTATTCATCGCGTAGACCTTAAGGTCCTGATAAAATATTGTCAAGAAACCGTTCTTCCATCTTTTATACTTTCCGAGATAAAGACGAAATTCTAATGGCGGCCATTTTGAATCCGCCATTTTGAAAATTTTTTCAGCTCACTGGCAATTGGATGACATTTCGAATGACATTTGGTCGAGCAACCCCCACCTAAATTCAATACCCTGGCTGTGCTCTTCACCCGTCTCCGAAATCCTCAATCATCAGCTCTCTCCATATTTTTGTTCTTAATGATTTTTTTCCTTTTGTACGAATCGATTAGTAAAAAAAAATTTTTTCATACAAAATTGTTCAGGAGAGGTGATCAATGAGTCAGTGAATCAGCACGACCAGCTATATATATATTAATAATAATATACTTAATGCAGTACATCGCTCGCTCGCTCGCTTCAGCCGATGGACGTCCACTGCTGGACATAGGCCTCCTGAAATGACCGCCAAACACCACGATTTTGCGCCGCCTGGCGCCAGCGACTCCCCGCGACCCTCTTAATGTCGTCCGTCCACCTGGTGGGGGGTCGACCGACACTGCGCTTCCCGGTGCGTGGCCGCCATTCCAGCACCTTGGGTCCCCAACGTCCATCGGTCCTGCGAGCTATGTGCCCCGCCCATGCTATGCTATGCTCGGAGTATCTTTGCGCGATCGAATCAGAAATGAGGAGATCCGCAAAAGAACCAAAGTAACCGACATAGCTCAACGTGTCGCAAAGCTGAAGTGGCAATGCAGTACATAATTTTATTATTCTTTAACTTTTTATTAAGACCAAAATTATACCTAGGTACATAAACAAATATATTGTAGTAATTTTATAATTCTTTAACTTTTTATTGAGACCAAAATTATACCTAGGTACATAAACAAATATAATGTAGTAATTTTATTATTCTTTAACTTTTTATTAAGACCAAAATTATACCTAGGTACATAAACAAATATAATGTAGTAATTTTATATAATCAATGTTTTTTGGCAGGAGGCTCATTATCATCAATATTAGATGCAATATTATGAACACGTTTTCTTTTCACAGTTTCTGACTTGGCTGGTCGTCCTGATTGAATCCTTCCACTGCATGGTAGACCTCTTTCTTTGCGGCGACTGATCGATGTTGGTTGTACATGAATTTTTCGAGATTTTCGTCGGACATTTTTTTCAACTATAAATGATATAATACTCGATGGAGTTTGTAGCTTCGACAAATCAGATCCAAACTTTGTAAGAATGTTTGTATATGCAGCATTGGAGTCTTTTTCCAAGATTTCAGTGATTCTTTGCCACTGAGCTTTAATATTACGAACAGCATTGTCAAAGTTTTCATTGTTGATAGTTACATTGTTTCCCGCTCGATTTATTGGAAGTTCAAAAGTGTCTGGTATAACATCATCTGGTGTAGAGTCAGTTTGGCTGTCTTCATTATTTGTGCTTGATTCACCCGTAATATTTTTAAAGAATGACGGTGAAAACTGATCACCCAGAGCGAATTTTGCAAACTGTTGACGATCACAGTCATTCAAATGTAGCGATGTGGTAAGTTCAGTCCCATGTTTTCTTTCTACAGCGCAGAGATGTTTACAAAATCGGCCCCCAGCACCATATGGACAGTCACATGTTGCCATTTCACAGTCAACAACATACAGATCAGTCTTCTCTTTCACGAAGTAGGTATTGTCATCCATGTGTACAATATCCTTAATACTGCTACTTGCTTGGCAAAATTTTTCATACGCTAACGTAAGATTTCTTGCCCGCCCATTGGCAAACTGAATCAACCTTTTCTTGTGGTATGATTCAAAGGTCTTTGCGATAAAGTCAACTAACGCGCACATATTGAACACTTTACAGCGCTGCAATACTACGTCTTTAAAAATTCTTATTGAGGATTCACAGTAATTGTTTGTGTTATTCCCTCGTGTTAGAATACCAGAGCGATATGCTAAACACCACTCCTCACGCCGACTCCATAAACTTGTTAAATGTTTTTCAAGCTTTTTATTTTTCTTAACTTTCTCCTCATTTGATAAATCATACATTCTAATTTCGGCTTCTTGCATTGTATTGGCATACATTACAGTACGGAATTTTTTCATAACTGATCGCCGATCTTCTTTAATAACTTCATGTTCACTTTGCCACAACCAACGCCAAAGAGCTTGATTTACATGAAATATGCAAAGAAGTAATCTGCTGTTTGGAAATACTGTGCGTAAGGCATTCCTTTCTGCGCTGCTATCATCAGTCATTACGATTTTTGGTTGAAAAACCTTCTGGCAAGTCTTCTCTAAATAATCTTTTGCACATTGAAATGAATGTGTATAATTTTCCTGAGATTGACTCGTGTGCAAAATGACAACAATAGGTAAAGCACCAATTTTCGTTGCAGCAAAGATAAATGTAACACAGGCATTTGTTTGATCACAAGATCCACTTGTATCCATAAACACCATTTCATCAGCTAAACCAGCCATGAACACTCTTTGCATAATAGGCGTTATTACAACACACACAGTTGGTTCTTCCTTTAAATATATCTCTACATTTATTTTAGACAACTCAATCTTCTTTCGTTTTAAAACTTCAATTATATCACCGATGTCTCGCGTTCCGTAGGTTCGGCGACGCCATTGTTCATACAGATGAATAACTTGGCGGTCGCATGGATTTTTTTGTGCATTAGATAAAGTAATGTAAGCATTCTTCTCACATCCTTCAATGATAGCTATTTCATGATACAATTTTGCTGCTGCAGCTGTCATCCCACCTTCAAAATACGATTCAAATTGTTTTATCGTGTCTTCGGAACAACGCAGTAGGCTCAATGCTTGGGCGACATTGACTCGGTGGGAATGATTATAGTTTATCTCTATTAGAACATTCAGTCCCCGTTTCATTAGTTGCGAATTTTTTATCGTACTCTTTGTTACTTTTAAAAATTTTATCCCAATATTTGCTCTACAATTATAGTTTCTAGTCACACCTTTCTTTTTATCTTTGGTTTTGTTTCTATCCGAAAGATGACAAATAAATACTTTTCTGAAATCATATCGTATCTGCTGAGAATATCGTCTCAACATAATCCAATTTGTTTGCGTTGCCTCCGAAAACTTTTCAATGAAATAACCACACTTTTTGTCATAATCACCTTCACAAGATAAAGAGCATCGAATTTTACATTGGTAATTATCATTGTCTCCATCATATTTTACGACTTCAAAATTGTCCACAATACCACTAAGTATATTCTTCAATAGTTCCATATTAATCGAAAGCACACTCTATAAACATAACCTCAAAATGTTCTAATAGTGTAACTAAAGTTTGCTTTGTATTTATTTATCACGATCACAAGATAAAGTTTGTTTGTTTATTGTTCACAATATTACCAATTTACCTTTTAATAGTTCCATAATCTAATATTTAATTATTTAAAAGCACACTTATTTTAAACGCTGCACAGTGGAAAAACAAACGAATGCGACTGGCGAAGTGACTAGACGCGAGCGAAGTTGTTTACGCGCGAACTTCATGGCTAAGTTCCATGCATCGCCTTGAACACGTGTTTAGAATAACAGTTGGCGTTGCAAACCCGTGCGCGATTGGAGGATACGTGCCTTGGATTGAACACGATTTTGTAAAGGCATTTAGCGCGACAAACCCGTGCGTGTTTCAGGACAGTACTGCCTCCTAATAAACACGGAAATGGAAATACGCTTCCCGGTGCGTGGCCGCCATCCCAGCACCTTGGGTCCCCAACGTCCATCGGTCCTGCCAGCTATGTGTTATTTATATAAGTTCCCAAAAACGCTTAGTATTTATTTTGATGACTGGTTTAGTTTTTTTAGCAGGTAATTAGGTAAAACGTCGTTTTTCTGTCATATTCTTCCGTACCTAATGCTCTGTCGCTTCCACCAAAGTATTCGTTTGAGCGAGGAGGAAAAAAATAAAAATCATAGAATGCGTAGATAACTTGACTTTTTTAGGCATTGACATAGATACGAACTTAAACTGGAAGGGACATATACAAAAAATTAAAACTAAATTATCTAAATTCACATATGGCTTACGAGAACTAAAACGGACTACAGATTTAAAAACAGCTTTAAATGGATATTACGCATACGCGTGGCTTAAATACGGCGTAATACTTTGGGGAAATAGTACAAACGTTGAGGACATATTCATAATGCAAAAAAAATGTATATGCATCATCGTAAACATAAAAACGACAGAATCGTGCAAACCATATTTCCAGGAACTAAAAGTCTTAACCTTAGCTTCAATTTATATATTCGAAGTTTGCAAATTTGTAAGAAAGAACGTCAAATTCTATACAAAGTATTTGGACAAACCGTGTAGAAACCCCGAAAACTCAAAAAACAAACTGCAATTATTGCCACAGTCGAAATTAACTCTTCATAGTAAGAGTCCTTATGTAATGTCGATAAAAATATACAACAACCTCCCTAACTATATCAGAACGAAAATGATGAAAAAATATTTTTAAAATCGTTAAAGGACTACCTTATAAAAAAAAGTTACCTACTACGCAATTGATGACTATATGAAAGACGGCAAAATCGGTCCCCCGACCAATTATTAAAAACAGCAACGCCCTAACAGGATCTCATGTACCTATACCTATATAATAGAAAGAACCAAATATATAAAAACCGTCTATGGCTTTAATTTTTGTGTTCGAACTAAAATAAGAATAAGTATTTTGTGTGTATAGAAGATTATTGTATAATGAATTACTCTCGGTCGGCTTAAACATGTTTATTTATTACAACAGTAGTAACACCGTCAGCTGCTCGCCATTTCGTCACTTTGTTAGGGAGAAGGTAGGCCAAGAAAAAAACCTCGACGCGGCACGGCCCCCGGCCCGAACACCTCATTCACAGTTTAGTGCATCGCTGTTTCGCACGTTTTAAATCATAATTATTAATGTTTTGTTTTTTCTCTCGAGATAAGAAGGAGGTATATAGTTTTTTATCATTCCGAAAAGGAAGAATTATAAAAGTGGTGTTTGTGATTTTGATTATTTAGTGAAAATACTGTCGTCGAACATCTTCACCGGATAGCGTTAGTACGCAGCATAACCCGAGCCGTGAGTACCTACTCAATTATAAAATGAAAGTACCTAACAGCATGAAGCATCTGACTCAGCAGGCTCGGGTTCGATTCCCGGCAACGGCAACAGATCACAGGCAGGCTGCGTGTTTCTCAACTAGGAGTTTCACATACACCTTTACAATATAGGGTTGCGTGTTTCTTATACAGGAGTCTCACATACGCCCATACTATACAGGGTTGCGTGTTTCTCATCTAGGAGTCTCACATACACCCTTTACTGATAACCGAGGCATAACTGCTACGCAGACAGCGAACCGATCGCCGCCATTGATGTCGACGTCACGAAGGATGCTTTTACTGGAACGAATGTAAGTAGGTACTATAACGTTGCTGACATCGGCCCCGCTGCAATATCGGCTGTTTTGGTCTCCAGCGTGCCTCTTGTCCCAGTTACATGTTACAAGTTGCTGTACGATTGCTGCTGTGACGGATTTACCTACAGAATATTAGACCCATTCTGAGCATGTTAAAAGATGATCCGAAAGGATAGATAATAAGCAAGTATTAATTCTTCGTGCGCTGTCATCACCATGCGTAGCTATTAGGTACTTTACTCTTATCCTGTAAAGATGCAAAATCGATACCTGCGTAAGCGGATTCTGCTTAAAGTGATTCGGCTCGAATCTTATACATATTATATTCAACATATCGACTCTTCCTGAGGAGACTATATTATTTTTGTTATGACAATTTGACTGAAACTTTAAAGTCAATTAATCAATCTAGCGCAGATAATTAAGATCTACAGCAAGATTTGTAGTGCACAGCTACCAACAGGCAGCCGTTTTTGCTCGGCCGTCTGCGCGACAACCGCGCTACGCGCGGCAAGGCGGACGACGAGTCACGTGACAAATCGCCGCAGCTTGCGGCTTCCTCGAAGAAGACATCGTGGCAGCAGCTTCCACGACACACAAGGAACGGTAAAGCCGGGAAGCCGCTTGATTTATTTCAACAATGGCTGACTATTAATTTAATGCCAATCATTATTAATAATTATTTCATGTTTATGATTTAGTATCAATATTTCTACAATTTCATGGAATCAGGTTATGTCATGTCATAACCATTGCCATACTTCGTGATTATATATTATATAAAAAGAAGTAAAATATACTACGAGACAGAATATTAAATACCTATTATTTTAAAGTAATCTGTAGGTAATCTTTTTACATAGGAGCGTTATTTCAACCATTTTACTTTCATGTGAAGGAATTGGATAAATAAACTCATAAATACATAGTTTTTCTAAAGTAGAAGATCTTAAGAACAAGTATTAAATAAATATCAAAAAATAGTTACGTCATGTGTACACCTTGAATAAAGACATAATAATTTCTTTTTTAAGTAAATAAATATTTAGAAAACAATTCAAAAAAAAAAAAAAAAAAATGCTTTAATTGAAATAGCAATCTCTGTGAATTTAATGTGTTACCATTTGGATTCAATTCAGCTCCAGTATTTACTTAAATTAAGCCTGTTGCAAAAGTATTGCGACCCATGTATACTTTTTCATCTTTTATTAGATATTCATTATTAATGGGGTTTAAAATAATTGTTTACAAAACGTGGCCGATACAAGACCCGACACTAAATACTGAGGATTTATTTTCTATTTAGTACAAATAAAAGTGTGTTAACTCCAAATTAATTCTGTTAATAATAATTCAATAAAGCCATATCATAATATATAAAAACAGTATAATAATGTGACCATATATGAAGAAATTAAGAATGTCAACCGTAGATACCTACTGCTGGTGATACAGAAAAGAGTCCGAGCGCTGTAAATGTTTAAATCTACACGAAGATCTATTTTAATATAATATGCTGGCTAAACAATAATATGGATTATACATCATGAAAAATAAAAGGTAGTAATTATGCCATGAAAACTTTTACTGATGCCTCAATAACTGGGGATCATGCTTGTGGACCATAGAGAGAACAGGAATGACAGCTACACGCAAACAGTCTCCAGGACTTTGGACAGACTTTGGACTCAGGACGGGAAAAATTTGCGCCTCGTATTGACAGTGCAATTGAAACATGAAAATATCAATAGAATGGGGACATATAATTTTCAAATTTGACAAATACACAGGCACAGGAATCATAATAATGGTGAAGATTGTGTATTATAACGGTCTATGGGTCAAAGATTTAAAAGACTTATTTCATATAGACCTGGCCTACGGGCACTTATAAATAATCAGTAAAATATAATTACTCTTATTTATTAGTGATTAATATAATTGCACATGCTGATTGCTTATGCAGTTCTGACAATAAAATCGCGGATGCAGAATCACAAAAAACGCATCTTAATATCTAATGAGAATTATCGAATTGAGCATATACAATTAAAATAATCACGACGATAATTGGTAATCCCTTGACAAATTTGTTTGCAAGTAGGAAAAACCACAATGTATAAACATAATTATATGTGTCATGGTGTTAAGATTCCGATGCCTTTACAGTTAACGTAACTATATCGTGGAGAGATTTTATCTTTTCAGATTTCATCTTATTTATCTATAAATAAATAATCAGCTTAAACACATATTATATCTAACAAATAAATTTTGAATACAATTCTAACTAACGGTAGAGAACAGGGATTGTGTTATGGTAATATATGGCCCGTATAACCGTGATACCTCCTCTATAAGATACTTACTTGTACCAATACTTAAGCATTAATTTTAAAATCACAAGATTTTTTGATAATAATAATTATTAATGTAACGAACGCGCAGTGTTCTGTTAAACCACCGTGATTGTATGGAATAGGTAACTTATCCGGATTTCACTACTCCGAAGAAGAGTCTTATTTAGTCATCCATCCCAGTAAGGAAGATATCACTTATAGACAATACCTACTCTTAAACAGTAGGACACTTGTTGTATAAAACGATTTACTTATGGCTGCTGAAATCCATAAATAGGGGATTAAATTACTGACTGCGGTCAAAACATATTTTTAATGATGGGATTTACATGTTTTGAATGATATTGTGATTAAGAACATTTTAAGTGTTCTATTTTTTTTTGTCCCAGGCTAGTCACGGAACAACAATTAATTGTAGATATTTTCCTTTATTTTTTTTTTAGGTCAAGATATAGCTAATTATGATTCAACTTCTATAAATACTTAAAGGTTTAAGGCCTAAATTGCTTTTTGTTAAGACCTAAATTGTTTTTTGTTTAAGGCCTTAATTGCAAAAATGTCTAATATAACACGAATTAATGTTGACCAAGTTTCGGACTGCTTATCAGATGTATCGTACCTTTATGAAAGTTCAACCTATATCAACTAAAGATGGGCACCTACTTGTCGCAGCTCACAGAGTTAAAACGCTGTCTGCGATATATATAAATAATATTAATTTCACAAATACTGAGGTAATAATAAAAAATCCAAACTCACGGCTGCTAGGTAGGTGCCATAATTACCAAGTTTATATTTAACTTTATTAAAAATAAAAACAAAAGTCTGGAAATACTTTAAGTATATAATATATCTATGGTAAAAGAACTAAAGACCTTCGAATCTATCTACATTATTCATTTCATTCAAAAAGCCTCTTGGTGAAACTCTTCTTAAACATTGAGTAGTTGTGTCAAAGATACCATTAAATTTGAGTTAAATACTAAAATCCATATTCACTGCACATTACTAGGCAGTAGGCACTCGTGGACTTCGAAAGTCTGCAGGTTGGGAGTTAAGAGTTTATTATAGTACAGTATTAGGAATACTGCACGATTGACATTAAATTCTTTTTAAATTCTTTGGCTTTTGAAAAATACTATATTAGTATAGTATCGCATGAAGTTTAATTAGAGAATTTGTTCAAAATATATCAACACATAATTTACTTAAATTAGTTAATTTTACCTTCACATTATATTTTACAAGTGGTTGTTAATGTACTATAATAGATCATTCATATTATAGGTACCTACTTAATGTAGAGTTGTTTACAACCAACTCTAAAACCAATGTTTCAGGTCTTACTTAAGTGATTTTGCTATATTTCTGTTTATTATGAAAGTAGCTGTTATTATGAAAATACTCTGTTTTGTGGTTATTATGAAATTTCCTTTTTCTGATAGAAATATTAATCAATTACTTTGTTTGATATGCCAGAAACTTATGTTTCACGATACTATCTTTCTCTCAACATCTACTGTTGTAATAAATAAACGTGTTTAAGCCGACCGAGAGTAATTAATGATTAAACGAACTTACCTGTACGTGAAGTTCAATCATAATTACTCGAAGAGTCGGCTTAAACACGTTAGCAACCCTCCCTCCCAAGATGGACATGCCATTGCCCTGGGCGTGAAACATAAGTTGAAAAATAATTAATAAATAATCAATTTATTTTAAGCACAGATTCTTTGAAGTAAGGACTCTTTGTTCTTCAAAGAATCTGTGATTCTAAACAGCTCTGCTCTCTCTAAACTAAATGAGGTGTTCGGGCCGGGGGCCGTGCCGCGTCGAGGTTTTTTTCTTGGCCTACCTTCTCCCTAACAAAGTGACGAAATGGCGAGCAGCTGACGGTGTTACTACTGTTGTAATAAATAAACGTGTTTAAGCCGACTCTTCGAGTAATTATGATTGAACTTCACGTACAGGTAAGTTCGTTTAATCATTAAATCTATAACCTTGGAAGTCATGTTACGGTGCTATAAATGAAGCATATCCTAAAATCGACTACAATTTTGCTACAACTATAAGTTTGAAACTAAACCCACCTGATAGAAACTTTAGCCTTTAGGGTCGCGCTTGAATTAATAATTCGGGAATAAATTGTGTGTAAAGGTTATCAAATTATCATGCTGGACCGGATTAAAGGTTCCTAAGTTTCAAAGTTACTTGAAGCGGATTTATCTATTACTACCTGTTGTTTGTGGCTATCCTTGTTGTTGCTAGATAACTCATAAGGAAACAGATGATCTTAGCGCGTAACAATAGTATGAGGTCTAGCCATATGACATTGCGATTCGATAGATAAATAAAAATGATAAGATAAATGTATAAGAATCAATTTAGCAATCTTTTTAAATATAATTTTTGTATTTTGTTAAATTTCTCTTCTCTCTCTATAGTACCTACCTATTGCGTTTTGTCATATGGCTATCAGTAATATCAGTTCACATCGGTCTAAAAAATTATAACAAATGCTACCTCCAGAATACATCGAGTAGTTAATCGATTAATCTAATTTACGAAGAAGTTTCTAAAAGTGCAAGATTCTAAAAGTATTTATAATAACTTGTGTATTCTAGTGAAAAAATTTAGTTCAATGTGAAGAAAAAAGGCAGAGTGAAGTCATGAATTTTTATCAAAGCAAAATCTAGTATTGAATTGAAATACTTCCATTTTCAGATGACTCTGAAAGCATCCATTCACCCGGAAGCTGAAAATTGATCCCTCAGAGAGAATGCTTGAACGTGTTTCGAACAAGAAGAGATATTGACTGCAAGATATTAGAAATTTTTAAAACTAGCGGACGCCCACAGCTTTGCTTAGGGGTTGAATAAAAAATTATATCTTAGCTACACTATAACAAAACCTAGATATCAGTTTACTGTGTTTGTTTCTTATATTGTATTTGTGCGTTTTTGTTTTGTTGTTTGTGTTTCTTGTCTGTTGGTTTAAATGTAATACCTACCTACGTAATAATAATATATGTTCATAACTAACTTTAACAAACAATATAACCGACGCGACAATGTAGTCTGAGGACGCGACGTACCTACAGACAAACAGACCAGCATCTCAGACTACATTAAATAATAAATGTGACCAGCATGATCGAATCACAAGAGTTATTTTTAGGCTTGCGTATTCAAAATGTAATATTAAATTCTAAATTCAACGTTTGGTATTTGGACGACGGAACCCTAGGAGGTGATGTGGATACTGTGTTTTCGGACCTTTTTTTAATCAAAAATAAATTTGAAGCCATTGGTTTAGAGCTTAACTTTAGCAAATGCGAACTTTTTTTAAATAACCGCGACTTAAATTTATATGACGTAAAACAAAAATTTAATATTTTGGCTCCAAATATTAAAATAGTTAACAGTAATTCCCTTTACCTTTTAGGTTCTCCAATTTTCGATGAATCCTTTTCTGAATATATTAATAATTCAATGAATAAATTTCAAAATTCTGCTGACCGTCTACTTGAAATTAGTCCACATTATGCACTTTGCATATTGAAATTCTGCCTTTTCGTCCCTAAATTTACGTATGTGCTCCGTTGCTGCTCCTTTTGGAAACACCAAGATCTTTTAACAAAAGTAGACGACTTAATTAAAATTAGTTTAGAATCAATTTTTAATATGCAGCTCAACGAGCAATCTTGGACTCAAGCATCCCTACCCATCCGTTATGGTGGTTTAGGGATTCGCAAAATTTCCAGTGTCGCTTTACCAGCCTTCCTATCTTCTGTCCATAGTTCAGCAAATCTCATAAGTAAAATTTTAAGGACATCCCCTTCAAACTTTGAGATTGCTGGCTTGGAAGAAGCTAGAAACGCTTTCTTAATTGCATGCCCAGGTCAAAATTTTCCAGTTTCTCCAAATTCACAGAGGAGCTGGGACGACATATACTGCAAATTAAGTTATGAAACTCTTTTGAACTGTAGTACAGGTTCGGCGCGTGCCAGGCTTTTGGCCGTGGGTACGCGTGAGGCCGGCTACTGGCTTCACGCTTACCCTTCGGCAAATACTGGAACATTTCTTGAGCCTGTAACGGCCCGTTGGTCGTTAACGAATGAAACTTGGAAAGTGGAGTTGCCTGACCCGAGAGATAAATAAAAGTTACTTTTGATAGCCCAAATTATTTATTTATTTAATGTCCCCAAAACTAAACCAATTACGCGCGCGTTCACTCAATGGGCAGGCAGGCAACTCGCAATGCCTCTAACTTCAGTCTACCTCGTTGTCGCACACAAATCACTTTCACTCACACTGACACACTACAATGTACCTACATTAAGCCCCCCCAAATTTTACACAGTAAAATTTGTAAATTTCTAATTATTAAATACTAACGTACATTAATTTATTAATTACAATTAGAATTTGTTACATAAACATGAATGCCAATGAGTAAAATACAATTAAATTCTTACGTTAAATTTTGAAATCCAAACTACATTACCTTTTTAATTTAATATTAAATTCAACCTGAAATTGTTTATCAAATGTGTCTCGGGCGATAAGCACTGGTTCGAGTTTTGATGCAATGGCAGGATCATATTACGCATAGCACGCCGTTGCTGGCTGCGCAGGAGTGCGCGGAGGCACGTTTACATTCTGATGATTCACCGCAGGTGGGTTATTCTGCATGTACTTTGTAAACATTTTACGTAACCAATTTTGCACTTTATGGCGACAGTATATGAGCGTAGTGACACAAAACATAATGCATGTTAATATCATAATAACCAGTATCGTAATATTTTGTCTGTTTAAATGCTGTTCCACAACACTATTTTGTATGACTGTAACTTCTTTATCTTCCTTGCTAATATTCTTTCCCATTGTATAATATTATAATTATTTGCTTTAGACTGAAAGTGTTTTCACTTATCGAGTTGATAATTAAATGAGATAAAATTTTGAATCTTTTGTAAAAGAAAATTCTAATTTTAATAATAATGCAAACTCGAGATACTGAGTTTGCAATGATCTAGATTATAAGTTATACTTTGATACAGTACCTATTGTTCGAATACATTTTAATATTGCTGACATGTTATGTAGGACGACTGCGTTGCAGAGTTTCGCTATAAAGGTGCCTTTACATTATACACTTAATTAACCTGATTACATTATAATTTATAGGAAATTTGTATTTAATAAAAAATTGTACATTATGAAATTAATAAACTACCAATTGGAATAAAAGATTATAAGAATTAATATTTAATCAATAGGTCTACTCTTATAATTAAAATATATTTTACATACAACTC
This sequence comes from Coenonympha arcania, assembly GCA_036785405.1. NCBI lineage: Eukaryota > Metazoa > Arthropoda > Insecta > Lepidoptera > Nymphalidae > Coenonympha > Coenonympha arcania. The sequence goes on from CM072069.1 coordinate 3,308,302, forward strand.
ATTTGTTTCATTTGTGTTACGCTTCGCAGAATCGCACACGTGGTCGTATAATTCTACCACTGCGTGTGACATATGTGCGATCCTCTTTACCACTATTACTTTTTATACTATTGTCATCATCATTACTGCTAGCGAGTAGGTAGGCAGGTTTGAGTCTATCGATTGAAATATTCGTTTTTCTATTAGGTAATTGAATTGTGAAAACTTTATTATTTCTTTTGAGTACTTGATAAGGGCCACTATATGTAGGGGTTAAAGGTTTTTTTACCATATCGTTTCTAATGAAAACGTGGCTACATGTTTTAAGTTCAGTAGGGACGAATATTTTCCTTGAATTACTAACATTTGAACTGGATGACTTAGGTTGTAAGCTATGTACGATGCTACGTAACTTGTCTACATAGGTATAGTTATCTATTGGCTTTGTTTCAGCTTCTATATAGAAATCCCCCGGTAATCTAAATTTTTGCCCAAAAACCATTTCAGCAGCACTGATACCAGTGTCATACCGTGGTACGGCCCTAAGACCTAATAGCACGGTTGGCAATTCGTCATCCCAAGACTGATTGTTGGATAGCCTGCAAACTAACGCGGATTTGAGCGATTTGTGCCAATTTTCGATTTTTCCATTACTGGCTGGGTGATAGGGGGTGGTTCTGATTCTTTGAATTCCTAGCATTTTTAGTAGATTACTGAATAATTCGCTCTGGAAATTCGTTCCCAAATCGCTGGTTAATCGAATTGGCGTACCATACTTACATATCCAATTTTCGTAGATTGCTCTAGCTACTGTTTCTGCAGTCATGTCCGCGGTTGGTACAGCTTCGGGCCAGTTGGTAAAACGGTCGATTATTGTTATACAGTACCTGTTTCCCCGCTTTGTTGTCGGTAACACGACTGCGTCTACATGTATGTGTTCGAATTTTCCACTAGGTTGAAATTTTCCGAGTTCCGATATCGTATGACGACTTACCTTACTCCGTTGACACGGAATGCATGTTCGCGCCCATAGCTTGACATCTTTATTCATACCTGGCCATACATATCGTTGCGCTATCATCTTAAGTGTCGCTTTACCACCGGGATGGCTAATGTTATGGATTAAGTCAAAAATTGTCTTTCTAAATTTCTTTGTTATATAAGGTCGAATATTACCCGTTGATATGTCGCAATAAATACCTTCGCTGACGTTAGGTAAGTTAACTCGCTTCAACTGCAAACTGCTTGCGTTTGCGGCGCCACCCGGCCGCGTAATTTGATCGTCGCGCAACTGGTCGTGCGCTAATTCTTGGTAATCTATTGCTGTGGGACAAAATAATGTTTCAACACGCGATAAGGCATCTGCAACGTTGTTCTGCTCGGCCTTAATGTACCTAATATCCGTCGTAAATTCGCTCACGAATAATAATTGTCTCATGCGCCTCGGCGTTTCGCTTTTGCTTTCAATCTTTTTCATTAAGTAAGTTAGAGGTTTATGATCTGTGAAAATGATTAATTCGCGCCCTTCGAAAAGAAATCTGAAATGCTTAACAGCCATGTATATAGAAGTTAATTCCCTGTCAAATGTACTATATTTCTGTTGCGCTGATGAGAATTTTTTACTATAATAGCCTAATGGTACCCATTTTCCATTTACTAGTTGCTGACACACGCTTCCGGCCGAAGTTTCGCTTGCGTCACACATTATTGAAATAGGGACGTTAGGTACAGGATGCGATAGCATGCCGGCATTTTTTAAGCTCAGTTTACACTGTTCGAAAGCTTCTATCGATTCTTTAGTCCATGTAATTTTTGATTTATCATTTTTCTTTGAGTTTTTTAAGTATTTATTTAATTCAATTTGATGCACTGTAGCATTAGGTATACCAGCTCTATAGAAATTGACCATGCCCAGAAATCGTCGTAATTGTTGTATATTTTCCGGTCGTGGAAAGTCCACTATGGCCTTGACCTTATGGTCCAGGGGTCGAATTCCCTCAGTTGAAACTTCGTATCCTAAGAATTCAATGGTGGTCTTTCCGAAAACGCATTTTTCTAAATTGATAGTTATGCCAAAATTTTTAAATCGTTCGAAAACTTGCCTTAAATGCAATTTATGTTGTTCTATGTCGTCACTCGCTATGATGACGTCATCTATAAAACTGAATAAGAAATCTAGACTTTTTAGAACGTTATTATTCATGAACCTTTGAAAAGTTTGGCTTGCATTTCTGAGTCCAAAGTTCATACGAGTGAACTCAAAAAGACCAAATGGCGTAATTATTGCCGTTTTTTCAATATCTTCCGGTGCAATCTTAACATGATGATATGCTCTATTTATATCTATTTTAGTGAAAATTTTCTTACCTGCTAAAATATACGTAAAGTCGTGCAGTCTGGGTACTGGATACCGGTCGGGTTTGGTGATGGCGTTTAAACGCCTGTAGTCACCTACCGGCCGAATGTTCCCATTTTTCTTGGCCACCACATGCAACGGGCTGGCCCACTCGCTTTTTGAGGGTCTGCAAATCCCCATCTCTTGCATTAACCTAAATTCTTCTTTTACCTTACGATATCTGTCCGGAGGAAGCGGTCTCGCTCTCGCGTACACTGGTCTACCTGTGGTCTCAATGTGATGATAAACATCGCTATTAGATACACTCTCTAAGTTTATAAATGATGCCGGTTTAGTTATCTGTGGAAACTCTGATAAAATATCGGCAAAAGGGTGATTATTATCTACCGTAGTTATACTGCCCTCGCTGCAATTAATGATTGATCCCAACGTTTGCAAATTAGTTGTCCTATCTATGAGTTTTTTACCACTTAAATCTACCAATAAGTTATAATGTTTTAAAAAATCGGCTCCTAAAATAGCTTGGCTTACATCAGCTATAATGAATGTCCAACGATAAGGACGCCGTAATTTTAAATTTAAACTTAAAGTCTTTGTACCATACGTTTTAATTTCGGTGTTATTAGCTGCGTACAGTTTGTAATTAGAACACGCACTTGATACCTTCTGCCTCGCTGATGCTGGGATTACGCTTACGTTGGCCCCCGTATCGATGAGTAGACGTAGACCATTCTCCTGATCGTGAATGCTGAGGCGATGATTCTGACCGGGTACGAACTGCCCCATCGCAACGGCATGTACCCGTGCTAGTTTCCCGACGGTGGCGTTGTTTCCTTCCATGCACACGGTTTCTCACACTTTTTCGCATTGTTCCTGAATTTGTAGTGGAATCTGCATAGCCAATTAGGGTCGTTTTGCGATCTTGAATTAGACCTTGTCCTAGAGTGGCTTGAGCTCCCGTAACCACGGCCTCGTCCGCGACGAAATTGACTTCTTCTGTGTGTATGTACCTCTTCTCTCAGTGATGCTACTTCTAGACTCAATTTATGTAGTTGGGATAGCATTTCAGTTACCGGTACCTGTGTATTATTCACTTCTGCAATTTCACCGCTGCGCGTATTTTCTATGATTTTATCTGCTATTTGCGCTAGGTTATCCAAATTCTGATCTTGACTAACTGTAAGGACTGCCCTGACGTTGGCGGGCAACCTGCTCATCCAGAGGCTATGTAAAGTTTTTTCTGACGCTTGTGAATTTCTCCCTAGCTCTCTCATGCGGCGTAGTAGTTGGGACGGTTTCTGAGTTCCGAGTTCGAGTTCCCCGACGAGTTTCTGAAACTGTCTTTCTGCGCTTTCTTCGAATACTTGTAAGAGGCGATCTTTCAGTGTCTGATATTTATTTATTGGAGGAGGTGATAACAATATGTCACTTACTTGTTGTAGTGCCTCACGGCCAATTTTTGCTACGACAATATTGTACTTCGTTTCATCGCTTTGCTTCTGTGGCGCTAAAATGCTCTCTACTTGCGCGAACCAGAGCCTGGGCATTTCCGTCCAAAATTCCGGTATTTTTGTTGAAACGGTTATGGCTGCCAATTGCGTAGCATTTTCCGATGTGGCATTGTATCCCACGTGCGGCTGCTGTTCGTGCATTTTTACAGTTTTTTGATTTTACACTTTTTCACTTTCCGGTTTCACTGTCTATTTTCGTCAAGTCCCGGTCACTGTTTAGACGTCGGCGGGTCACCACTGTAACGTTGTCGGGGTCACCACTATAACGGCCCGTTGGTCGTTAACGAATGAAACTTGGAAAGTGGAGTTGCCTGACCCGAGAGATAAATAAAAGTTACTTTTGATAGCCCAAATTATTTATTTATTTAATGTCCCCAAAACTAAACCAATTACGCGCGCGTTCACTCAATGGGCAGGCAGGCAACTCGCAATGCCTCTAACTTCAGTCTACCTCGTTGTCGCACACAAATCACTTTCACTCACACTGACACACTACAATGTACCTACAAGCCTGACACACTCCGAATTGCAACCTGTCTACGGCTTGGGGTTCCGGTCTGCGTTCCTCATAAATGTCCCTGTGGCAGTGATGTCGACAAGCTAGGACATCACGGACTGTCATGCCAAAAAAGTGCAGGCCGCTTCTCGAGACATGCCGCACTTAACGATATTATACGCCGGTCCCTTGCCACCGTCAATGTGCCTAGTCTTCTTGAGCCAACTGGTATTGCAAGAGACGATGGCAAGAGACCGGATGGTATGAGTTTGGTTCCATGGAAGATGGGTCGTGTGCTGGTATGGGATGCCACCTGTTCAGACACGCTGGCCCCTTCCCATCTACATGGAACCATCAACAAAGCTGGTGCGGCTTGTGAAGCGGCTGAAAAGGCTAAGTCCCTGAAATACAGAGGTCTAGGCTCCGAATATGATTTTGTTCCATTCGGAGTCGAGACCCTTGGTCCGTGGGGTCCTAGCGCCACTAGCCTTTTTAAAGAAATCACAAAAAGGTTAGTCGACATCACGGGAGACCGAAGAGCTGGCAGCTACCTCGGGCATAGAATTAGCCTAGCCATTCAAAGAGGAAACGCTGCCAGCATCTTCGGAACCTTGCCATCAGGGACTCCCTTTAATAATATTTTTTAGTTCTTAATTCATTTATATATTTAGTTTTATACGTAGATTTTAATTTAGATATAACTTACGATACTGATAAGATATATTGATTTATAATTTGTATTTATTCATCAAAATGTTTTCTTATTTTAACATTTTATATTACGTTTTACTGGATAAAAACGGGACCCTATTACTGATATTACTGATATAGTAAGTCCGTCCGCCACCAGGCTGTATCTCTTGAACCGTGATACTTACTAAAGGGTATTTATTGAATTTATTTTAGTCTTTCTTACTCTCACGGGATACTTAGGTGCGACATGCAGCGTCGCGGAAGAATATAACAGAAATACGACCTTTACCTGATTACTCAAAAACTAAGAAAAATCTGTTTCTAAGCGTTTTACGATATTATAATTACCGACACTTTGAAACAAAATTTTACACTTTAAAATTACAATTACATCCATTGTAGTTTTCTATAAAAATTAGAAAAACTGAGATTTTGAAGCAACTTTTGGGAGAACTCTCTATCGGGGAAATTTTATCCTGTCGTGTTTCTGCTTCTAAGCGATTTTAGATTAAAAGACCCAAAATACATGACGTTTAAATTTGCTTCATTCAAAATCGCATCACAGATACATCATCTGTTCCGTTGCCGCTATAACAACAAATGCTAAAAAAATATAAATAAATTAAAGATCCCTTTGACTTTAATTTATTTATATTTTTTTAGCATTTGGGCTCCCATACAAAAAACGAGATTTTAGCACGTTTTTGGTCGATGACTTTAGTTACAAAAATTAGTAGTAGTAGGGTAGTTGAGAATTCCGGCTTCTGCCTTATCATCTCGCTACGTTATATAGATAACCGAATTGACGACCGAATGGCGTAGTGGTAGCGAACCTGTCGTCTGCGCCGGAGGTTGTGGGTTCGATTCCCACTAGTAAATGTTTGTGTGATGAACATGAATGCTTTCCAGTGTCTGGGTGTTTTTCAATATATTATATTTATGTATATTAGTTATCTAGTACCCATAACACAAGCTATCCCTTACTTTGTGGCTAGATTGCGACGTGTAAAATGTCCCGTATATATATATATCAAAAAAAATGATACAGAACCCTTCTTGCCCGAGTCCGATTCGCCCTTGGCCACTTATTTCCGTTAGTCTTTATCAGTACCTACTCTAAATATAAACAGAAATATTAGCAACGTTTATTCTTCGAAACATTTTGTTGTAAATTAGGCACATTGAAAACTAATTTGTTTGCATCGCAAATGTTTGCTTTGCCTAAAAATACACGTCCCGAAACTCAGCTGCTATTTCACGGTGTAGCATTAAATTAAACGGAATTTTCCGTTTGGTTCCAACTGGACGGTTGGTTCAAATAAAACCAAACATTTCTGGGAGCATTCCAATGGAATTAAAAGTTAGTCGTAACAAACTCGACTCTATACGACGACTCGAAGGGATTAAAAACATATTTTAAAACCAAACCTTTGGATCATCGAGACACATGCTCTTAACGTAGGTTGGTGGGCTCTGGTACTTTACTCGGAAATGTGATTAAAGATCTTTATATTCTCAAAAGAATCACAAAAAAATCACTTAATTGAGAAAGTACAACATACTTATTCTAATTTAATAAACTTAAATGAAAATGAAAATCATTAATCCCTATCAATCATTCCAAGAATCCGTGTCATTAAAACATTCTTCAATGGTATAGTAACCTTTATTTATTAGGTGTCTTTTGATAGTGAATCAAATATGTGCTTGTGCAAAGATTCTAGTGCCTGAAATCTGGCAGATTTCAATCGCATTTGATGAAAAAGAAAAAGAAAAAATTCAAATCTTTATTATTTACATAAAAAAGACAAGACTCTACCGCTAGGTTCATAAAGCAGATTTGTTGGGATGAGCGTTTTATAAGTGTCGGGATACACCGCGTTTAGCGTACCGAAATATCAGCTCAATACGCTCGCAATGCTTTTCAAGTAAACTATGTTCGCATTCCTTCCGAAAAACAACTATTTAAGCGTGCATTCAATGCAATGAAGATTGCATTCGTGCATAGCAAACGATGCATCATGAAATGTATGCTGCCAAAAGTTCAATGGGGTTAGTAAAGGATTTTGTACAAGTTGACCCGCTTCGAAGAAATCGGAACGGCTTTTTGCATACATCTACTCCCAACAGCGCCCCAAAAGGTGTGTTGTGGTCTTCCTCATGGGGGATGCGGGCTTAGAGGCTTGCCTCCTAGTACCCGTATACTAGTGTAATAGTGTTGTTCTTTTAGCACGGTGAGGGGCTAAGGCCTCGCCTTCTTGGCTTCACCAGACCCGTCTGGTGGCCCCTCGCGGTCAGCGATTGTGTCACCGCCCTGTGCGGGGATGACTCGACTGTATGAACCCCGCGTCGGCATCTTCGTCTCCGTCAACGCCCGTGCGCATAGCGCTCAGGGGACGGAGACCGCAAGAGCTCGCGTGTAGTGGACGCCCCGTTGGTGGTCGATCTTGATGCGGTGCGATCCCGTGGAGATGTTCGTGATTCGAATGGCCTGTTGTCCGCGCGAGCGAACAGGCTCCGCGCAAGAGCGCTGACAAACTCATGAATGACGTCGTTTCTGAAGTACCTCGCAGCTCTCACGATCAGGTGCAGGCACTTGTTCTACACGACCTGCAGCCGGCGCCTCTGGATGGCTGAACATAGTTCGTACCAGGCAGGAGCCGCATACGTCAGGCGAGACCCCAAACAGAAATATTGTGAACCAAGCTTTCGGCTATTGTCCGCTTGAGGCACTGGCTGTAGATGTATGGACGACACTTTGTAGCCTAAACTAGCTATCGACCGATATCGCGCCCTCTGATGCTTATATTTTTATACCGGTATAATAAAAACAAAGAAACCTTTATACAATGTGTTAGTGAATATAAGACGTTTTTAAAACGTGTAGTCATTCACGTTAGTATGTCGCTTGCACGCGAACGCCGTGAAGTACCCGCGCTTGACTCTCACGAGGGTCCTCTACCGTAACAGCTCCTTAGCAAACTGGTCGTTATGTTATACGAGTACTAGAGCGCAGAATCTCAGCGGTGAAACATTTTTAGATTTCCCTCTCCGTTCACTGCTATACGGGGCTTAAATAACCCCTTCCGAGATTTTCACTCCGTGCGAGCGCCACGAATGCTCATTAATATCCGTAGCTACCTGCATCTGCGGTTATTTTTGCACCACTAGTTCCGCACCAGCTATGACATTCTCGTAACATTTTTACACACTCAGTGATGTGATACAAGAAAAAGAAAAAAATATTAACACTGAAAAATGAACTTCACACCTATTTGCTAAGAGTGTAAAATTGAATGTATTTCATCATAGGAAATACAATGCTCAACATTTCAATCACGGAGTGTCGACCAATATGGCGTTTTGAACTACATTTAATTTTACGCTCTATGTCTATTGTTTTAAAATTAATTTTTCAGTGTTCGCAAAAAATGTTTTGAATTCAATATCGTCTGCTTATATGCGTAAATACCATCACCTTTTAAAACATATCACTTCGCAAAATGTAGCTGACACGTAACGTGAATAGCCCCCCAGATACAAAAAAGTTTTACGGGGCAAAATAAACCCCGTATCGCACCGTAAGGTTACTGTCGGGTCATATTAACCCTGTATTTTTTGGTACTAAATTTCTTTAATTCGACATGGACATTACCTATGCTTATATGTTTTAATTGTAGCTTCAAAGTTCTACTATAACTTGATTTAGATAATGACCGGTAAGTATGTTCCATCCCAATTAATGAAACGAAAGTAGTAGAAGAGACAAATTAAAAATAAATGTATTGTGTAAATTATGTGTGATATACATCTCATACGAATTATATTATATTTACTGTTAGTATAATACAAACCAATCGTATCATCCGTTTTCGCAATAAAACGGGGAACGCGAACCATATCGCAAAAATCATATCATAACAAAAGCTTTCGTTACGGCTTTATCTGTTATGTCAACATGACATTCTCGTTCAATTACAAACAAGCGAGGTAAGATTTAGCTTTTATTTTATAAATAATATTATTTGTTTGTAATATATTCAACAGCTTTACATAAATAGTTATAAAAGTAAATTCTTTCTATCTGTCAGTCTATCACTGACAGCTTCGGAGGCAGACAATACACACTAGGGCGAATAAAAAAAATCTAAAAACGGAGATCCCCATACAAAAACTTATATGATAAGTTAAATCTCGTGTGCGATGTGCGAAGAGTCGACGGTCCTTTCATGTCTATACTGGATACAGAAACCTGTCCAATTTAATCCTGCTCTCCTGGGGCCTCCTTACCTGATAGAAACTTGGCAACACGCCAGAGTCTTAACTCGTGCTTCGAAGGTACCACAAAATGTGGTTTCAATGAATAGCGACTGTGACAAGTTTATACAACTAATTTTGTATTGAAACTCCTTGGTAATTTAGTGCAGAATTCATAGAGAGACAACCCGTTTTGTTTTATAGACAGGCATCTTGTAAGGACGCTCTTTTAAGCTTCAACTTGTAGTCTATAACTTATTGAGTAACTAGCTACAAAATTCGTTTAAGTCGTCTCAACCTCTTTAATATCTACAAGCAGGGCATAGGTTTCCTCTGAAAAAAAGGGTTCGGCCATAGACCATCATATTGGTTAAGTACGGGTTGGCGAGCTTAGGTATACGTCTTTGAAAACATTGTGGTTAACTCTAAAGGGCGTGCAGGTTTTCTTAACGATGATTTCCTTCACCGTTAAGGTCGTTCGGGCCAACTATAATATTTAGTTTTTTGCAACTATTAGACTAACTCCACATTCTATTTCCATACCAATACGTTTGAATGTCCATTGGTAAAAAATTAAATCCCTTGCCATACCGTGATCAGAATGCGGTAGCCCTTAGTCAGATATTAAGAGAGATTAGTGTGCCCCGACACTAAAATTGACCGCTGAAAAGTTATCAGGGGTATATCAAATAAGTCAAGCAGGCCCAGGAATCAAATTGGAGGCCTAAAGTTATAAACATAAAGAAATCGATGAACTTGCAAATAAGGAAGTGTTTTGCTCTAAGCGGTTTTATATTTATCATCATTACAGTTTCCCGACCATTTGTTTCAGGCGCCGACTATTTTTAATCACTGAAATTGAGTTTAAATTTCGGTTCGATTATTGTTCAATTTTCAACTTTTCGTTCCGTTTTCCATAGCTGAATGTTATTTTAGGCACCAGGCACAGATCACTTTTGGTTGGTGATTTGGTGTTAATTTTTTATCGATGTCAAACGTTGAATGGAAATATGTGGAATAGTTGAATAGAGATAAGTGGAATAGTTGAATAGAGATACGTTGAATAGAGAAACGTGGAATTGTTGAAAAGCGATACGTTGAATAGAGATACGTTGAATAGAGAAACGTGGAATAGGATTTTTACCGCGTATAATAATTTATATAATACTAGCAAACGCCCGCGGCTTCGCTCACGTTGAACTTCTGCTTTACTCCCTCAGGTGTTTAAAAAAATTCTTGTATTAACCATTGTTATGCCATTTAATTTAATTTTGATCACTAAATAAATATTTCCTTATGCTTGCTGGTTATAGTTATAAATTGACTTTGAAAAAATCGATCGTCACATAAAAGCTCAATATGGCGGCCATTTTTAGGGTTCCGTACCCAAAGTGTAAAAAGGTACCCAAGCAATCGGCCAAGTAAAAAAAGTTCAAAATGGCGGCCATTTTTTTATTTTGACCACAAATTCTTTCTCTATGCTTGCTGCGATTGTCAGATATCGATTTTTGAAGCATTCGGCCCAGTAACAAAAAAGTTCAAAATGGCGGCCAAAAGGTTGATCATTTTTTAATTTTGACTACATATTCCTTCTCTATGCTTGCTGCCATAGTCAGACGTCGATTTTGAAAGCAATCGGCCCAGTAACAAAAAAAGTTCAAAATGGCGGCCAAAAAGTGCATCATTTTTTTAATTTTGACCACAAATTCCTTCTCTATGCTTGCTGCCATAGTCAAACGTCGATTTTTAAAGCAATCGGCCCAGTAACAAAGAAGTTCGAAATGACGGCCATTTTTTTTTATTTTGACCAAAAATTCCTTCTCTATGCTTGCTGCCATAGTCAGACGTCGATTTTCAAAGCAATCGGCCCAATAATAAAAAAGTTCAAAATGGCGGCCAAAACGTTCATCATTTTTTAATTTTGATCCCTCTCTATGCTTGCTGTCATAGTCAGACGTCGATTTTTAAAGCAATCGGCCCAGTTACAATAAAGTTCAAAATGGCGGCCATTTTTTATTTTGACTACATATTCCTTCTCTATGCTTGCTGCCATAGTCAGACGTCGATTTTGAAAGCAATCGGCCCAGTAACAAAAAAAGTTCAAAATGGCGGCCAAAAAGTGCATCATTTTTTTAATTTTGACCACAAATTCCTTCTCTATGCTTGCTGCCATAGTCAAACGTCGATTTTTAAAGCAATCGGCCCAGTAACAAAGAAGTTCGAAATGGCGGCCATTTTTTTTTATTTTGACCAAAAATTCCTTCTCTATGCTTGCTGCCATAGTCAGACGTCGATTTTCAAAGCAATCGGCCCAATAATAAAAAAGTTCAAAATGGCGGCCAAAACGTTCATCATTTTTTAATTTTGATCCCTCTCTATGCTTGCTGTCATAGTCAGACGTCGATTTTAAAGCAATCGGCCCAGTTACAAAAAAGTTCAAAATGGCGGCCATTTTTTATTTTGACCACAAATTCCTTCTTTATGCTTGCTGCGATAGTCAGATATCGATTTTTAAAGTAATCGGCCCAGCAACAAAAAAGTTCAAAATGGCGGCCAAAAAGTTCAACATTTTTTAATTTTGACTACAAATTCCTTCTCTATGCTTGCTGCCATAGTCAGACGTCGATTTTGAAAGCAATCGGCCCACTAACAAAAAAGTTCAAAATGGCGGCCATTTTTTTACTTTGACCACAAATTCCTTCTCTATGCTTGCTGCCATAGTCAGACGTCGATTTTCAAAGCAATCGGCCCAGTAACAAAAAAGTTCAAAATGGCGGCTAAAAAGTTCATCATTATTTTATTTTGACCACAAATTCCTTCTCTATGCTTGCTGCCATAGTCAGACGTCGATTTTCAAAGCAATCGGCCCAGTAACAAAAAAGTTCGAAATTTTTCCTCCTCAAAATTTGAGAATTGACCTTATATCAACCAAGGTATCAAATTTCAGATCTCTACGACTTTTGATTTCGCTGGAATCCCTGGAATAACGCAAAAAATACACTTTTGTATGGTAAAATCCCTTAAATTTAAGATTTTTACCCCTTGAACATGGAATTTCTGGAATCCCTGTCTTAGTACGAATTCATGAGTCATGACCTAATATCTTCCTAGATACCAAATTTCAGATCTCTACGACTTTTAGTTTTTCTGGAATGCCTGGAACAACGAAAAAATTACAATTTTGTATGGAGAAATCCCTTTAATGTACTATTTCTACCCCTTAAACATGGAATTTCTGGAATCCCCGTCTTAGTACGAATTCATGACCTAATATCTACCTAGATACCAAATTTCAGATCTCTACGACTTTTAGTTTTTCTGGAATGCCTGGAACAACGAAAAAATTACAATTTTGTATGGAGAAATCCCTTTAATGTACTATTTCTACCCCTTAAACATGGAATTTCTGGAATCCCCGTCTTAGTACGAATTCATGACCTAATATCTACCTAGATACCAAATTTCAGATCTCTACGACTTTTAGTTTTTCTGGAATGCCTGGAACAACGAAAAAATTTTACTTTTGTATGGGAAATACCCTTAAATGTATGATTTTTACCCCTTAAACATGGAATTTCTGGAATCCCCGTCTTAGTACGAATTCATGACCTAATATCTACCTAAGTACCAAATTTCAGATCTCTACGACCTATAGTTTTGGCGGAATCCGTGGAACAACCAAAATACCTCATTCTTTTATATATATAGATTACGAACAGTATTACCTACTTTGTTTTGTATTTTTACTTTGAATGTAAAATTATTATCAGTGACAGAGAAAGACAAAACTAACTATTCCAAAACCTACAGACTTATCGTTCAAATACACGTTTACTAATTTTTGGGCGGTAAGTGTTTAAAGTACCTATTATAGGTATTAAAAACAATAACGGGGAATTAGATAGTTTCACTAAGATATCAGAAATTGTATAAAAAAAATATAATATAGTCTTCTTGCATTTTCTCGTATATGCAAATCCAATGCAAAACCTAGTAGATAGTTTTCTACAGTATATTTTCCTCTAAATAGGTATTTGTATGCTCAAACGTCGACTTAGCTGCGAGCGTAGCTTTTATATTAGTATTTATACATATCTTGTCTTTTAACGTTATCTACTGAAAAGAAGCTCTATTTTTATGTTAAGGGGATTTATTGAATTTATTTTTGTCTTTCTCACTCTCACGGATACGTTGGTAGATTCGACATGCAGCGTCGCGGAAGAATATAACAGAAAAACGACCTTTTACCTAATAGTAGTTACTCAAAACCTAAGCCAGTTATCAAAAATCTGTTTGTAAGCGTTTTTGGATATTATTATTACCGACACATTTTAACAAAAATAAAATAACACCATTGTAGTTTCCGATAAAAAATAGAAAATTGAGATTTTAGAGCAACTTTTGGGAGAACTTTCTATCGAGAAAATTTTATCCAATCATGTTTCTGCTTATGTGATCTTAGATTAGATTAAAGACTCGAAATAAATGACGTTTAAATTTGCAAGCAATTGTCTTTATAGTTTTTAAATAAAGCTTCATTCAAAATCGTTGAAATTCATAACAATGCTGAAATAATGCCTATTGTGATATAAAGATATTCCAACTCGCAGTTATCTACCTAATAAGCTTTACGAGTATGTTTCTTGTTAACGTTAAACTGGAGACGAAAGGCTTTCCTAAATGCTTGTAATATGAGAACATGAATAACAAGAATATACCAAGAATTTAATAATGGACACCCACAGCTTCGCTGTTTTGATATCCTATTTTATACTTACCCCTTAGGGCATGGGCGGAGTCAGGATTTCAGTTTCAGCTGTATCTACAGTTCTTCACATTATAAATAAAATAAAATAAACCTGAAAATATATTAAATTGCTGATTTGTGTGGTATTTATTCATTACAAGTGGAAAATTAAAAAAATTTAAAATACCCACGACTTTTGCAGACTTGTAATTGACAGATTTTCCACTTGTTTTATAGTTTTTCGATTAATATATTAATGTAATTTAAATTATATTATTATTAAAAAATGAAAATTATTCTTCAAACTAGCCATTAGCTCCTCTAGCAGCGTTTGAAGGCATCATCCCTTCCAAGTCATAAAGAGACGTTTATTGTGGCGCCCCCTGCTGTTCAATCACAAGAACAATTATCTACGAACCATTGCCAATGACTCAGTAATATTTTATACAAAACTGTATCCTAATCGGTTCAGTCGTTTTTTGTAATAATTGAGAACATTCGTTTGCACTATAAATGTTTTTTATGGCGCCCTCTGGTGATCGATGTTCGTAACAACTATCTAAGAACTATCGCCAATGAATACCAAACATTATACAGGAAACTGCATCTAAATCGGTCAAGCCGTTTTTGAAATAAATGGGAACTTTGCAATATAAATGTATTTTATGGCGCCCCCTGGTGATCGATGTTCGTAACAACTATCTAAGAACCATTGCCGCTGAACACCAAACATTATACAGAAAACTGCATCTAAATCGGTCAAGCCGTTTTTGAAATAAATGGGAACATCGATGTGCACAAACGAACACACAAACAAACAAACAAAAATATTTTTGGTTTTTGTGAACAATTTAATATACAAACAAACATAAAATCTTTTTAATAGAGTAATGTACAAACGGTCTCTCACCCTAAACGCATATACCCGTACTCCGTTCCGTCGTGGGTAATAAATGAAAAAAAAAACACTAGTTTAATTTTGTACTTTGGTTTATAAGGAGTTCCCTTATTTTTTTCTGTCATTTAAAAGGTATTTTTTTCTGTCATTTGTTTCCCACCAGGGGGGTGGCAAGTGCACCCTCTTGCACCCTTCTGCCGGCAACCATGCCTTAGGGGATGAATATAAAAATTCCTTGCTTAGAGAATGGTTAGATATATCATAATACGAGTAGTTCGTTTATTGCCCGTGGTGGTGGTGGTTTCTAATATTAATAGTATACTGTTAATATTGTATTATGTATAGGTACAATATAGTTCATAACTATAAGAACCAATTAGGTACGAAAAGATTAGAATACGTAGATTGATGAACTTAAATTGTATATATTTATAAAGTTTTAATTAAGTAGAAATAATTATAAAGTTTTGAACTTGCTTAGAACACCGAGTAGAGGGCTACGACGAATATAAGTTTTTGATTGTAAACTTACTAGAAACAATGTTTTAATGAGTTTGCTAATTAAATTTTTTAAGATGTGATGTAGGTTGATAATAATTTAATAGTAGTTTATGTAACGGTTACATAATGGGGGGGTATTAAAAGTTTTTTAATAGTATCACACGAGTGTTTTAATACCTAATTATGTAGAGTTTCATACACTACTTTATCTACGCTCATATTATTATCATAAATCCAAATCATAAAATCTTGCTAACGTTTTCGTAAATCATTGCAACTACTAAGATGTCAGGTGGAGTGAAATTTTCTTTAGTAGGTTTCACTGCTAGACATTTTTCAGCGCAAAGTTTTGACTAAGTAACAAAAAAAATTGGTTGTCTGTAAAGTCAGTTTACGGACGACAGATTTACGAGATCACGTCATAATCGTAATCGTTATCGTAATCGTAATCATAATCACAGACCCAGGTAGAACGTTACGCGGAACGTTAGACATTGTGTTGTTGTCTATGGTCAATCATGGCCCATCCATACTCTCGGCAATGACTACCAACTATATGTTGTCTGTGGATTCACTTAAAAAAATATTACATAAAAAATATTACCCCAGATACAAATACAGGAATCCAGAGCCGTGTATCGTAATGGAAATTAAACAACTTTCTTTAAATATTTCCATAGTAGAGCGATGTTATAATGAATTACTTTTTAATAATTATAGAAGTCTGTGAATAAATTAGGTAATTATTTGACACATTTCGATTTCATAATTCGAAATTTAAGCAAAGATAAAAGTGTAATAATTTTTGTACTTAGGTACGTACTATTTAATAAAATAATATTTTGTTTTAATCTTGGTAATGTAAGTATACTACATTTCTAACTAGCAGTTACATTCACAAAAAATTACTTTATTTTCAATGCACATTTCCAGTCATAAACATGTTAACGAGAAGTACATACAACTTGTTTATTTGAACATAACTTTGAAATAAGGATTTTTATTTTAAAAAATTTTAGGAATTAATTTGGAGAAGATAGCAATCTCGAAAAATTCATGGATAGGACGTAATTATGGCTGCAGAAGTTAAAATCCTGCCATATTCCGGACAAAAATGGAACTAAATATATTTTTATATACTTATCCCTAAATGTATTGCCATATAAAAGTGGCGCCCCCAGGTTTTTACCTACACAGGTTCAATCAGATCTAAATCAATCATAATGAAGATTGATTTCGCCGCAAGCGGTAGGGCAAATTCATTAGATTTGATTGAAGGTGGTATGGTGTGGTGTACCCAAACAGCGATTTGGGATAGATTGGGGTGTCGGGTGTGCGTCGGCTTAATTTAATTTATTTTGCGGTATTGTTGCTTATTCCAACACCTGGTACTCGCAATCACTGAGTGATATGAATCAAGAAATAAAATAAAAATATAACTCTAAACGATTAACTTTACGTCTAATGATGATTTAGAGTGTAAAATTGAATGTATTTCAACACACAATTTTTCAACCTTATCGTGCAAAGTAAATTTAGTTTCACGATTGTCTACCATGTTGCGTTTTGACCAACGCGCAACGTTCAGTTTTACGTTTGCAATTTTTTTTTTTAAGTAGACTTTTTACACATCGCAATCTAGCCCCAAAGTAAGCGATAGCTTGTGTTATGGGTGCTAGAGGACTGATAAATATACATACTTACATACTAATATACATGAATATAATTTATTGAAAAACACCCAGACACTGGAAAACATTCATGCTCATCACACAAACATTTACCAGTAGTGGGACTCGAACCCACGACCTCCGGCGCAGACGGCAGGTTCGCTATACCACTACGCCATTCGGTCGTCTTTTCTTTTGTGACAGAATAAGGGGAAACTGCAGGGTCACTTGGGGCTTGCTCCCGATTGAAACTGCGTATTTCGGTGACGAACATGCTGGCGGGAGTACGGGATTCACTTAAGTATGTTTACAGTATCTTACCGTATTATTTTATGTTTATAAAACCATAATGGTTTTATAAAGCTATTTAATTCACTAAAATATACAATAATATGTAGGTATAATGTATACGAGCAATATCCTACCTACAATACTACATATTTATTTTTGAATACACAGGGTAATTTTATTCGCGGTTTCAACCTCAAATAAAACAGTTTATTGCGTTAATGCATTATGTAACACCATAAAAGCCGCTATAAAAACGCAATTAAGGGGATAACTTATTGTCGTTCAAATCTTTTCCATCACCGAGATTCAAGCAAAAAAGTAACTGATATTATACCTTTAAAATCTTTTATTACGACAATAAAGGGCAATGGACAAAACATCTTTGCTTGGGGAGTTTATTCTGAAGGAAGGTTAGTTAATTAATCTTGAATATTGTGTACATTCTAAAATATTGAAATATAACAGAAGTAGGTACAGCCAAAACTATCAAATTTCGTAAAAAAATAAACTCATTTTTTTGGAAAAGTTACAGGCAACATAAAGAAAAATAATCGAGTGTGACGGACAGACGGACAGACAGACGGAGAAAGTCGCACCATAAGGGTTCCATTTTACCATTTTGGTACGGAACCCTAAAAATTAAGTCTTTTATACCCTAATGATTGATTGTTGCAGATTCGCCCTCCTGCTTATAGAAAAGAATACTATCTAATATCACGCAACTCTTACTTATTATCTAGAAACTCATCTCTATAAAAAATTAAGTTATAGGTCCCAGTTTGAGCCAACTTGATGTACGGTGGAAATTGTCGGTTTGGGAAAATGTTGAATTAGTAGCCATAACTTGAATGTGACGAAAAAAAGCGCAGCACCTGTAAATAGGGGGGAGATGCTTTAGCGCTGATCCGGCAAAGAGTATGACCAAAAAGACGAAAATTTCAAATGTAAAGCTGTCCTACTTTGATCTTTTACCGTTGATCTGTTTAATTGGCGACTATTCCAAGTAAGCATACAAGTTTAAGCACCATCGGAAAAGCTTGATTTTCTCTTCTTTTTATTGTTTTCTGATTTGATTATTACGTTAACCTAAAAGATCTATTATAATACCAATTTCTTACTGAGTAAGTTAATTTTCAATTTTTTTTTCAATGTATGTAAACATTTTTAAATTATAGGTTATAGGTATTGACAGAGATTTCGTCAACGGATTCCTTTTCGTATAATACCAGAGCAATGTCTTCATCTTATTGAGTAACTCAATGGATTAAAGCAAATTGGTACAGCTTTATTAAACCTTATAAAAAAGTAAGATCAAAATATAAATAAAGATTTTGTCGCGAGAAGAAAAATGAAATATGAAACTTTCAGACACTTCGTTAGGGAACTTTGTCTCTAATTTTCCGTTATGTACTTACTATATTTTATGTCTTGGGTTACCACTGAAGGCTTTGATTAATTTTCCTTTGTCATACTTTTGTAGAGTTATTTTTTTACAATTCAAATTTTAAATTCCTCTATTCGTACCTATTTCGCACGCAACAAAATTTTTGACAACTATAATCTCAATAGAGACGTTAAATCGACGTATAATCTCAATAGAGACGTTAAACATTGCTTACAAGGAAATGTTCTTTTTTTAACTTACATAGAAAATACCTAGCGTCGAAAGCAAAGTGTTCCGTCAAGTGAAACTGAAGGATTATAATGGACTTCCGTTTGCTAAAAACTGTGTATGTCGATATACCTATTGGCAGGAGTACGGGATTTTATTGCGTAGGTACATATTCATCGTGCCAACTAAGCTGCGGGTCCCATTGCCATCAGCAGCCTGACTGCAGCCGAATCCGTGTAGGCCTGCCATAAGTACAGCGCACCTCTTTCTGACATGTCTATGTAGCCACCTAGACTCTAGAGGCATCATTTACTTTCCGTAACCCATTATTTCTACTATATGAGAGGCATGCGGCGGCGCCTTTGTGGTGATCACATTATACCTGTTCCGTTCCCTGAACACTGAGCATGGCTGGGTGCAATAGCCCACTGAGTAAACGTATGCAGCTGGTCTCATTGATATCAGCAGCCTGACTGGCAACTGCTGCCGAATCCGTGTGAGACATGTCTAAAGTACAGCAAACCCCTTTCTGGCATATCTATGTAGCCACCTAGAAGCCAGAGGTAATCATTTACATTCCGGTACCCATCGCATCTTCTACGAAAGGCATGCAACGCTTCCTTTGCGGTGATCATAATATTATTGCAAATGGAGACAGAACACAGCACTGTTTCGGTGCCAAACATTGTTAAATATTCAAGAGGCCACTGATACATCAATACTGGAGATATTATTATTCCATCATCAGATTAGATCTGGTCTTACTTATGGGCAGTCCATAGTAATAAACGAACCACAAAACTATTTTGTTGTACTCCGTAAAATCGGATATTGCGGAGTACAGCAATTCTATTTTGCGGTTCGTTGATTAGAGGTAAATTAGAACACCACAATAACTAGTTCGTTCAGGTTTGGCTTAAATCTGGAGTACAGGGTTATCCTGATTCAGAAATCCGTAAGTAACGTAACAAATTACAGCTAATGGTTGTACATTATTCCATTATACGTTATTTGTAATATTATTCCATTATACGTTCTCTGGACCCACAAAGGCAGAAGAGGCAAAGGACAATTACATTGTCTGAGGTGGCAATTAAAAAAATAGCCCGCCCAAACTGGGCCGAAAAAGGATTCATATATTTATGGGCATCTTTGGAGGAAGCCTTTGTGGCTTGCGCTTACGCTATCGATATTCGATAATAACTAACTAACCTAACACCTAACATAAAAAATCTTTTACAGAATTGTAAATTCCGAGAAATAAACGGCTTTTTCATTTATTTTATACTATGTTTTATTTTATACTTACTTGTAACGTTTCATACACCGGACTGTACTTGCCAAATCAACAAGAACGTAACAGAGGTTTAGAGAGGAGTTAAAGTGATGTACACGTACCAGCAAAAACGACATTTTAACAAGTAAGGGTATATCTAGAAGGCTGACCAGCTTGACTGAATGTGGCATTTCTATGATTCCAAAGCCAAACACCAAACGGCACAAATATAAAAAAAAATCCAATAGCACTTTCGTATTTGGTAGAGAAATTAATGGATGAATGAAAAGCAGACAACATTTCAGAGGCGTATTGAATTTGACACAAAATCGCCGCTAGGCAGAAATTAATTGGAATAAATCATCCATCAATATTCGCAGTTCATCAAGAATTCGCTTATCGCTAACCATTTATTTTTACCTTTAGCAACATTATATAGAGCTATTACTGCATCAGCTTCTCTCAATGTTTTTTTTTTATGATGAAGTTAGAACAAATTATATTTATGTGTAACTAAAGTCAAAGGTATAAAACTCGAACCCCATAGATTACCCAAAAGAAAAGGATGAAGATTTATTTCATCGCGACACGTGAAGACATTCCTTCTGTAAACGACTTCCTCGCGATAAATTTCGTATGCCAACGTGGTTTTGTGACCACCTACCACAAGTTTGAAACTTGTGACAATTTTCACGGAGCAAGTTCAGTCACAAATCAAAAGTAGGTATCATTACGTCCTTAGTTCAATCTGAATGTCTTAAATTCTTTGGACTCTTGCTGTGTTTGAAGTTATCTGAGGACACTTGACTAACTAAGGTGTCATTCAAAGTTCACTTGACTTAATTTTTAAATTTAATTATAGTTTCCTATAGAGAAATTATAGATCAAAAGATAGTACATATTGTAGAGCATTGTAGCAGGTAACAAAAAAAAACAATAATTAAACTTGTGACTAAAGATCTAAGTATTGTTTTTTTTTTATCTTTATTTAAAGAGCTAGTCGCTGAAGTGCCTACGTCGCTCTGTTTACAAAAACATCATACAGTATATAACACAACAAATATAACAGAACACAAATACACAATATACAGCACAAAAAATAAAACAACTTATAGATTAACTACTCCGCACGCTGTGCAGAGAGTTCAACTACTCTGCACAGCGTTATGATCTATTGTTAACTTACATAGAAAATTTAAAAATAGATAGCTCCGAAAAGGTATCTAGTAGTAGCAGAAAAACAGTTAATAAGTACTTTTAGGTATCTACTACTATTCTACTACGTGACCACGAAGTTTGGTATCCTCAACTTTTAGTTAGCCTAGAAAGCTCGTTAGGAACAGATTTCGCCTGAACTGTGACCGCTGTTAGGAATATATTAACGTGTACCTAAGTGGTGCTCGTAATTTTGGGTCAAACCTACTTACGCTCATTTGTTTAGATAAGTACCTTGGCAACTTTAATGGTTTCGGTTTATTTAAAACATACAGCCTAGCTATAGTACAGCGAGGCAATAGCGCCAGTGTTTTGGGCAGCGGGCATTTGGACGGTGTATGTATACATTTTGTAAATATTAGCTTAATAATAGAGCTTAGTTATACCTATGTTTTAGAATTAATTATTTTTATCATAGAAATAAAAAATTAATAATACTATTGTTTTCGAGTGCATGGATAAATGATTTGTTCCTTCTGTTTTAGAAGTTGGTTCAAAAATGAAAATAATAATTACTAAGAATAAAGGTTCTATTATCTAATTAGAGATTTCTACAAATCGCAATATCGCCGAGAAATAACGATAAATGGTTGCCGAAAGAAGCCATCATCGTCGACCCTAAATCCCTGCATGGCTTAACGTTACGGGGGGTCGTCTTAATTTCTTTAATTTCAGCGGCAATCTTATCATTATAGCCGTTAATTTAGATTTTTGTCCATTTAGTACTTCCTACAGTCAAATAAATAAGAGATGTGAGCTTTAATTTCAAAGCATAAAGTCTTGCATTAATGCGATATGCGTTGCAAGCAATATCGCAAAACGGTAGCTTGAATTCGCATTAACTAAACAAATAATTATGGCGGTCGTTTGTACTTCTTCCGAGATAAAAAGTCAGACCGCCATTCAATTATTCTATTCTATTCTATCAACCCGTGTAGTTCCTCTCCTCACTCAATGTAGATACGGGATATGGAAGGATTTTTTTGAAACCCCTTCGGACACAACCGTATGCAGTAGCGATCAGTTAGCTAAGTATAGTGCCACAAACTATCCTTGTCAAGCGGCCAAAACTAGAACCAACGCCGGGGCGGTACCTATACATAAAACAGAATTAGACGCAGATAATATAGTGACAGCTCCACTTCTTAAACCTTCTTCATAGAAGAAAAAGTAGCGCCATTTATAAATTTCCCGCTAGTATTCTACAATATGGCGGAAACCGTCCCTGTGGAAACGCGCATGCGGACTAGTAACAAGCATAGTGATAATAAACAATGCTTCAGTCGGATTACTACTGACGCCGTTGGTGCCAAAACAAACATTTTTGACACCAGTAAACTGACGATATTTTTTTGCGCGATTCGCCGGGTCCCGTGTATACTTATGTCTATTGGCACTTTAATATAATTTAGCATACTATTGGAATGTCCTAGATAGATCTCAAGTTTGAACTACTCGCATACGCAAACGAACTTTCAATCGTTCCAACTTTCAACACCGCACTCGCATTGCATAGTTCTCATCGTGTGGTTCGGGGTAAATTCCCAGAACACATGAAAGGTCCGAGTTTAATTGTGTATGCCTGTTCGGCGGAATTGGCACGGAGAGACCAAATTACATTTACATATTGGAAAGGTTTCAAATGTCAGTTAGGCCTGGCCTGAATATACTGCCTGCATTTTTAAGGACTGCTCCCTATTGCTTCAATTGGCCCTACTAAAGAATTGTTCTCACGGTTCAACAATATTTCTTATGGAAAATGGAACATTTGGCTCAAATAGAATGAAATTCAAATAATTATAACAATGATAGTTGTCGGAAAGTTACAAAATCAATTTATCGTTTATGTCATTCTCGTCAATATGTCATATGGCTACGCCTGCTATACTAAATTTAAAAAAAAATGGAACTATGGTACAACATGTATTTTTTCCATTTGTCTGTCTTTCACAGTGGGTTATCTCAGTAACTATTAAAGCTAGACATATTATTACAGGTTTTTATCTCTTATAGACAGCTTAATCGTAAATGGGAAGACAAGATGATTTTTTAACTAAATTCAATTTTACAGTCACTTCTTAATTATAGGTGTGTACAAAAACAAACTATACATAGCTCCTTTAAATTACCGTTAAAATACGTGAGTATATTTAAGGTTTTAGCAGGCGTTTAGGTATACAGTCGTGAAAAGCCTCGGGCGCTGTTCTGAAAACGTTCAAAGCAACGTAATGTCGTTCACAAATCAGGGTTAGACAAATAATTTTTTAGAGTTCCGTACAAATGGTTGCCAACGATATTAAATAAATAAATAAATAATTATATACGGGACATTTTACACATCGCAATCTAGCCCCAAAGTAAGCGATAACTTGTGTTATAGGTGCTAGATGACTGATAAATATACATACATACTAATATACATAAATATAATATACCTATTGAAAAACAGCCAGACACTGGAAAACATTCATGCTCATCACACAAACATTTACCAGTAGTGGCAATCGAACCCACGACCTCCGGCGCATACGGCAGGTTCGCTGCCACTACGCTATTCGGTCGTCATTATCAATATCATGTAGTATACGTATTATTGTGGTATACGTGGTTAACACCAAAGTAGTAATAATAGTTATATTATGTAAAACTCTTGTACCTATACTGTGTCGTTGTTTTTAAACCCTAACAAATAAAATAAAATATTATGTATTCGGTGCTATTACTGACCTCCGTCCGAACGGACTATAATATATCCATAAACCATACTGAAGATAATTTAAATTTTCTCAGAGAGTATTTCTGTGGCCGTTACAATTAAAACAACAAATCAATAAATAAATAATCCTGAAAAACTTGAATTTAGAATTTTATGTTAGACTTTTTCAATAGATAAATATCGAATCTTAATCGGTAAAGATATTTCAACCCACGAAGATGCGCCACACTCTGTCAAAATCGTTTAAGTTTCATTTGATTAGTATGGAAGATATTTCAACCCACGAAGACGCGCCCCACTCTGTCAAAATCGCTTATGTTTCATTCGATTGGTAGGGAGTTTAACAGAGTGGGGCGCGTCATCGTGGATTAAAATATAGTTAGTAGGTACAGGTATAGTTAGTAGGTAGGTACTTACTTGAAAAATAAATTAAAAAACTTGAATTTAGAATTTTTGTTAGACTTTTTCAATAGATAAATATCGAATCTTAATCGGTAAGATATTTCAATCCACGAAGACGCGCCCCACTCTGTCAAAATCGCTTATGTTTCATTCGATTAGTATGGAGTTTCACAGAGGGGGCGCGTCATCGTGGATTGAAATATCTATAGTTAGTATACTTACTTGAAACTTTGACAGTCAGACAATAAATGCGCTCTCCACTTTTGCAGTACCTAAAATTTAATTGGTAGATACGGAACTTTTCGTGTGCGACTCTAACTCACACTTAGTCAGTTCTATTTTAAGCTTCAGAGAGGGTTTTTCAGTGTACCAGTCAACTCGTTGTTTTGTATTCAGTGCTTTGACGAAACGAGCCTGGAATTGCTCGTAAAACAAAATCTAGTTTTATTGTGACTTCATATAAACCTTACCAATCTGACTCAAACGGTAATAGCCCAGTGGTTAAAAGTTTGCGTGACCGATGTTCGAGTCCGTAGACAAGCATCTGTAACTTTTCAGAATGTTAGTTCAGTGTTTTATAGTATAGGGACATCTCCGCCTTAAGAAATATTGCGATCTGGTAAAAAAAAGAAAATATAACGAAATCCAAAAAAACTAAGAATGCGTCGAAGTCTGTGATAAATTTAGCGATCATTTTCATATATTTTTTTTAATTTCGTTCGATTTCCATCGTTTTATCGAATCGCGATATGTTGGCTAGAATTGCAACTAACAGTCGAACAAGGAAAACAACGCGAGAAAATCGGCATGTTTGAGCTGTCGAATACTTTACAAAGGTGTGTGAACCCTGCAAGTAGACCATTTTATTGTATAAATAGCGGACTCGGCAAACGTTGTCGTGCCATTACCTAAGGATTTAGAAATAGCTTACCTACTCTCAGACCTAGTGAACATACACAGAAAATTTCATTACAATCGGTCGAGGCGTTTTGGAGGAGTTTGGTAAAAACAAGAGACACGAGAATTTTATGATAGTACACTTTGGGATTGATAAAAATAATCTAATAGGGGACCCGTAATGTCTACTCAGTATAATATAGCTAGCGCTGAGTTTAAATTATGATGGCTACATTACCTAACACGTAACTAAGTTTTAAAAATAAAAGCTCGTCCAACGCGAGACGTCGAGAGAAGTGGCATCCTTTGTTGATGTCCAGCATACTCGAACGAAACGTTTTTCTTCTACGTTTCTGATACGAACCGCTAAGGTGGTGAACACCCTTCCAGCTTCCGTGTTCCCAGCCAAATACAGTGCCTTCAAGAGAAGAGTGAATAGGCATTTTCTAGGCAAGCGCGCTCCATCCTAGACCTCATCATTTCATGTTTATCAGACTTGATTGTAGTCAAGCGCAAGCCTCAATTATATCATCATATAAAATTATATCAATTATATAAAAAAAACGTTAAGTTCAATAGAAAAGTACAATTACTAAGCTTTTAAGTTTGATGAAAAACTTAAAACATTTGCGCCCAATTTTCCATCAAAGTTCCATCAAACTAATTGATTAATTAATTAAATTACGTCTTAGAACTTTAGCCTAACCGTATTTTGGTCGAGTAACGGTTTGTAAATTGCTATTTGTATTAAATTTGCATTGTTTTGAACATTACTTTGAGAGCCTTATTATTAAGTTTCTGCTTTCGAAGCTCTTTTGAATTTGGAAACCATCATAACAATCCTAATTTTTAATTACTAGATAATTATTGAATAAAATTCTGATGAGAAAAATTTTAACTTCTCTATCTCGCATATCTACGCAATGTCTGAGTTTCAAATCCTGGACAATTGGGTATTTGACTCCAATTTTTTTATATTATATTATATTACTTTATTATAAACAAGTATCAAAATAATGACGCAAACTGAAAAAACTAATTATATCGATCAAATAACAAAAAAGTTAAAAGCATCTAAATATTTCTGATTAGACATAGAAAGCGACATTGAATTGTGATGTAATAATAATAATAATAATGTAATAATAATAATAACCTTACTAATGTAGCTTCGGTCGGGTTCATACAAAATTTCGCTTTGCGAGAAAGGGATAGAAGACCCTCGCACTCCAAAAGTTGCACTTTGTAAATCTTTATTTGTTGGGTTTTAATATTGTTTTCAGTGTGCGTTATTAATTTTTATCCTAGTTTATAATAAAGTAATATCTAATGTATAAAATTCTCTCGCTTTTCTTTGTTACCAAACTCCTCCGAAACGGCTGGACCGATCGTTATGAAATTTTCAGTGTATATTCTCTGGGTTTGGGGGCAGGTATTATCTATTTTTTTTGTCCCTAAGTGAGAAAAATTTATATGGCAAAACAACGTTTGCCGGGTGAGCTAGTTTTTTTATAAATAAAAGAATTTTTGCATGTTAAGTAGGTGTCCAGTACCCAGACAAGCCGTCTGGGCTTAAGGGTACGTACGTACGAAGTCATCATTTTATACTTCTAGATTTAAGAAATAAATAAATAATACCTAATTCTTATTAAATTCAAAAGTAGTGTAATAGGTGCAAATTCAGGTGCAGAATAATAGAGAATAATAGAGTGCTTCAGTATACATATAATCATGAAGACTTTAAATTGGTCCAAGTTTCATATGATTTTGATGCATTTTCGCGGAAAATATTGCTGCTTCTGAACAAAATACTTTCAGGTTTTGTGTCAACAAAATAACCTTGCCTTCTTGCAGATATGTCGACACGTTGTAGAAGCAGTGCAATCGAAAGTTTAGAAGAGCAATGCTAAAGTTTGCTACAAAATATCTACGAGAAAATCTGGCACAATTTTGAACAAACGCGGAAAACGGTCGTGGAAAAGAACGTCGACGTTTCAAATTTTTCCGGTTATTCGAACCCGTAACTTAAACCGTTCTCGGAAAACTTTTAATTTTCTTCGCAAACCGCTCTTGAAAGTTGAAGCTGAAGTTACAAATCAAAAATAAGTATTCTGAATAGGGATTTCCGTCTTAGGCTTCGAAAGTTTGGTATAATTCTGCAAACTTGAAAATGTTCGAGTTAGTTTCGAAATCTCAAAACCGACTTAGGGTATATAAGGTATCATTTTAGGGTAATTATAAGGTACCTATAATTTTACTTAGTGTAATTATAAGTTATAATTTTTTACGAGCCCTCGTATTTTTTCCGCACTACTGGAGGAGGATGGAGGTTTTTATCAAAAAGTTTTTTGTAAAAAATATGACTTGACTGTTTTACCTGACAATACACTTAATTTGCTTTTACAGCCAATATTAAAAAATAACATACAACAAATGTTTTAAGGTAGAATGTAAAAGGGTCACATAAATTATGTTAAGAACTTAATTGTGCCTACATTCTCAGGAATTTTGTTTTGTTATTTATTTATTTTATGAATAAAATTTAAAATGTTAATTCTAAAAATTTCCTTTTCTTATTTTACTTTATTCGCAAACTTATTGACAAACATCGTTCAATCCACGAGCAAAATTGTAATTTCCACTCATGTTTATAATCGGCACTCGTGAAGAAATGACATTCTTTTCACACTTTTATCGAAATATACTGTGTTTCACGGGATTTATCTACTATTTATATACTACGATAATAATGTTATTAATCAACAGCTCATCAAGGTTTGCGGTCCCTAACTAATTTCGGTACGTAGGGACGCTAGTCTGGATTGATTTGACATGAAATTCTGGAGTAAATTCATTTAGACTAATCGTATTAACGGTATGACGGTGATTTCAAGTTGATTTGGGTTCGGATTTGGTTTCATATACATCGGTATTACGAATTACGAGTAGGGTCGAGTTATTAAAGGGTTATGTGTATAATTGTACTGGAAAGGTTTTTCAAGCGGTCTAGGTACTTATAGTACCTATAGTCAAGCATAGCATTATTGTGTTCATTTTCAAAACGTTTCGTCATTACACTAATATTATAATAATAAGGCATGTCTCTCATACATAGCCGATTTGGCAGAGAATTGAGACAGATTTTTTGTTACAGAAAGTAGAATGATCAAAGGTGGCATAGAGTTTTCTCATGAACCAAAACCAAAATAATGTAGGAAAATAATACAGTGTTCCAATTTTAGTTTTTTCACAAATTCCGAAATAACACAAATTCCAAACACCCAGAGTATAACCTATCGCCATCCCATATAAATGACGACCGAATGGCGTAGTGGTAGCGAACCTGCCGTCTGCGCCGGAGGTCGTGGGTTCGATTCCGACTAGTGGTAAATGTTTGTGTGATGAGCATGAATGTTTTCCAGTGTCTGGGTGTTTTTCAATATATTACATTCGTGTATATTAGTATGTACCTATGTATATTTATCAGTCATCTAGCACCCATAACACAAGCTATCGCTTACTTTGGGGCTAGTTTGCGACGTGTAAAATGTCCCGTATACTTACTTATACGTACTTACGTATTACAGCCAAATCAGTTCAGTAGGTAGTTACGGCGTGACGGAGTAACAAACTACGGCTATATTATATAAGTGTGATACGCATATCCACAATTACTGCTATAGATTGTACGATGCTGGAAATTTTCATAATTATATTCATGATATGTGAAGCCATTGTATTCATTGTTTTTGGACCACAAAGCACCACAGTAATGAGCACGAGGCGAGGAAACGGGGAAGATATTTCCCTTCAAACGCTCGTTGGCGTAATGAGAAACGTTTCTACAGTGATTGTGTCGGCAGGGGAGGGTTAAACGCTCGTAAGAATAACAACAAACAACCCTTACTGTCTTCCGGCTTAGGAACATAGCGTGTAAACATGCTTCTGTGGTGAGGTAACATTTGTGCGTAGTTTTGTTCAGTTTGAAAATTGATTCACAGATAGATAATAGGAACACTGTGATAGTTTGACGACTTCCCTGGCGCAGTGGCGGCGCGCTCGGATTCGAGTGGGAGGTCGCGGGTTCGATTCCCGCCACAGGCCATTTAGGGATTCTATAATTTCTAAATTGGTTCAGGTCTGGTCTGGTGGGAGGCTTCGGCCGTGGCTAGTTACCACCCTACCAGCAAAGACGCACCGCCAAACGATTTTGCGTTCCGGTGCGATGCTTGTAGAAACCGTTGGGGTAAATTTACTTACCCTTCCAAGTTAGTACGATAACATCTTAGGCTGCATCATCACTTACCATCAGGTGAAGTCACAGTCAAGTACTAACTTGTATAGAATTAAAAAAAAAAAAACGGCCAAGTGCGAGTCGGACTCGCGCACCGAGGATTCTGAGGTTCATAAAATGAACAAAACACTTCTATTAACAACATTAATTAAGGTATAGATATTTCAATCCGCGAAGACGCGCCCCACCCTGTCAAAATCTGACGACTGAAATGAACCTGCCGTCTACGTGGAGGTCGTGGGTTCGATTCCCACTAGTGGTAAATGTTTTTGTGATGAGTGTTTTTCGCTTACTTTTGGGCTTTTTATATTTGAGTCGGTTCGATTCCTGGGTATGGCAAGGGAATTGTCGAAAATCTTTGAATGCAGTTTTGTTTGTATTCAAAAATAAAGGAATGTTTTCTTTGAGTAAAATTTTCTATCTACAGTATTAAGGCGGCCCTTCCCGGACCATCCAAGTACAACGAATACGTGGTTTACAGGCTTGCTGTTTCGTCTAACGGAATCCTAGAAAAAGGCTCATTCCGAAAAAAACGAGATAACGCCTATCGTCAATCGCGCGTTCATGAAAAAAAAATAGCGCGGCAATTTCATGAAACTTGTTCCAGAAGATACGTGATTTTGAAAAAGCCTTACAAGTTTGTGTAAACAATGTTTGTTATTTCGAATCTTTATTAGTTGTACGAGGTTTCTATAGAGTTGTTTTTTTTTACTTTTACAATATATGAGCTAAGCGAAACGACCAAAGTTTATGTAAAATTTCAGCAAGAATGCAGATTTTTGGAGGCTGGTACTTAATTTGTTGCTAATAAATTTTAATTTTTGTTTCTATACAAACCTAGATATAGTGTGACAGGTACCCGGGAAGGCCGCTCTTAAGAGTATTTTCCCTTGGTGGCATTATACTTAGTTATAACATTCCACCCAGTTTAAGTAGGTATATTTATAAAAAAAATCGCTGACGTTTCATTCGATTCATATGAAGTTAGACAGAGTGGGGCGTGTCATCGTAGATTGAAATATCTATACCTACCTATTATTATCAGATAGGTACGAAAGCCACACCTTTGCAACACAAAAGGAAAACTCTTTTAAGAGGCGACATTCATTTGATCTCCGCGCTTAAATTGGATTCACCCAGGCATATTTTTTAATTTCCGTCTCGTTTTCTATTACACAGAGAATTTGGCCTGGCTTTGGCTATTCTAAGACCGCAAATGAGATAGGCACTTGACGTTTTTAGGATAAGAATATTATTTGCCATGAAATTACCGTAACTCTTTATACATTTTTTATTTTCTTACTAGCAAACCCGGCGAACTCCGTTTCGCCACCAGATGGCTTTCCCGCTAAAAAGATTTTCCCGCTTTTCTGTTGAAATTTTTCCTGAATTTTCTTTGCTATAAACCTCACGGAGCCCGAGACCTTTCCAACGAATGCAAAACCGTGGAAATCGGTTCGTGCGTTCTGGAGTTATAGCGTCAGGAAGGAAAACCCGACTTATTTATATATAGTAGATCAGCCTTATTGCTGACAATAGTCTATTGGTTCTTTTTTCAATCGCCAGATAAACGTTAACTGAGGAATAAATATGACATTTTGACAGCTTTTGAATGGCATATGTTTCAAATTTATTCCTCAGATAGCTTATCTGGCGATTGAAAAATCGGCCCTTATAGTCAAACTATACCTTTTTTTTCAATGATTGTTAATGATTCGACAGCGTGCTTTCCTGACACATAGACCTCTTTATGCCTATTAACGATTAATTTTCGCTGAAGGCCAGTCTCACTTATCACGTGACCGTCCCGGCTACAAGTAAAGTTTCGGACTACCTACCATAGATGGTTGCCGCTCGCGGGCCCGAGTTGTACACGCTAGTTCTGTACGGTCTATTTTACGCGCCGTCTGACTACGGCAGCCCTAACTTACGTCGTAAGAGATAAAGTTAGGCAATAGAAAGAGACCACAACATTGCGTTTGTTGCGTGTCGATTTTGAGGGCGGGGCCAGCCGCTATTGCGAACTGAATTGCACTTTTTGTGTCAGCGCTAGAGTCGCTATTTCTTTAAATTTTCGTGCGGAGTGAACCTTCTGGTACTATTTAGTGTTCTGTGGTTTAACTAACTCTAACTATATCTATTTGTGTTATAGTTTACTACATAAACACAAAGTCTAAAATGAATAATATAATATTGATAGTAGGTATATCATTGACATACCTATGCCAGAATTAAATGATTCTTAAATTAAAAAGGCAATAAACTATAAATATATTTCTGTCGCAATAATTTGAAAAAATAAGGCAACATCTATTCACCAACTCATTTTTTCATGAATAAAAGTGTCGGGAAACTTCCTTCCGCATTGTTTTCAAATTACGTTGCCATTTTCGAGTATCAAAGGAGACATTATTATAAATAAGGAAACTTTCCCATTTTTTATTCATCCTTTGTGCCTCCGAAAATTGGTGTGGGAAACCAAAATGACGAACAGCGAAAATTTAAATATGAAATTGCTATAAAAGTGCGAACAAAAACTAATTACTCGGAAATCAAAAACTTGTCTGCCTTTTAACGATCTGTGTAGTACCAAATTGGTTTCAAATATTTTCACTTTTTTGCAATGGTAATGGTACTTATGTTAACTAGGCATAGATTTATAATAGGTCGTCGCTCGCGCTCATATTAGGTATCAAAATGTTCAGGCATTATTGTTACACGGCCTACGAACCCTCGTATATTATGTGCTAAGTATGTAGTCGGCGCAATGGGCATCTATCTGATTGCAATGTCATATGGCTTGAGTTCCAACTTTACTTACCAGCTAAGCGCAGTTAGTCTGTTGATCATGGTCTAACTTTCCTACCAGAAAGAGGTACCGCTTGTTTTTCAACCAAACTTCGAACAACTGATAAAATCTTGATTAAATTTAGTTTACTTCTGCACGAGACTGCTATCTTAAATGTTGACTTCCCAATTATCGTTTACTCCTAATTAGGATCTTCTGTGCCCGTTGATTGGGGACCGAAGACCAAGCTAATTAGTTTAATAAATTAACTCAATTAATTGATTTAAACACAAAATTGTACAGTCCATAGAATAACTTTGAGAGAATTTTAGTACGAATTTAACTAACCTAAAAAAATTCGAATGTAGTAAAATGGTAATTGTAGGTAAAAGATGGTATTTCAGTGTGTGATATTTATTCTCTACTTCATATATTTTTTGCAGATGCGGCGCGTCACAGTACTTTGCATTGCAATCTCATAAAACGCACTGCTCTATACAAGCGTATATAAGCTCTAATGTTGATTGGTTGAGGGAATTTTAAGCTATTTGGTATGGTTGTTAAGTGTTATAGTTCATTATGTCCAGTAATTTCTCCGGCTACATTTCCTCTCAAATCGGAACACGAAAGTAATAGGTGCTTTGTAATCTCTGCTTCATTGCAGAATATCTAGGATGTATCCACCCGGGTACACCAACACTCTGCAAAAAAGTCCTGTCACCTGTTAATACAAATTATAATATTAGTCACCTGTAATCGCTTATTTTCAGTGTCATGTCCTGTGGCATCTTACTGTGGGGTAATGCTGCTGATATTGATCGATCTTCTTATTTCAGAAGATAAATAAAGCTTTTATTAAATAAACTAAATTCTCTCGAATCTCAAAAGATAAATTCGAAAGGAATATTTTTTGTATTGTTAACGGTGATGAGAAATCACGTGTTTCATTGTTCAGTTTTTCATACTTTCGTGTTAACGTTTTCTTTTTATTCGAACGGTTATTTTTTCGTGCATGCCCTACTTATGGTACAAGTTAAATTATTCGTAATATTGTAATATTACGACTACGTATCAAGTGGCCTCCAGGTTTTTTTTTTAATAATTGATAGGCTTGCGCTTGACTACAATCAAGTCTGATGAACAGAAATGATGAGGTCTAGGATGGAGCGCGCTTGCCTAGAAAATGCCTATTCACTCTTCTCTTGAAGGCACCCACTTTGTATTTGGCTGGGAACACGGAAGCTGGAAGGGTGTTCCACACCTTAGCGGTTCGTATCAGAAACGTAGAAGAAAAGCGTTTCGTCCGAGTACGCTGGACATCAACCACATAAGGATGCCAATTCTCTCGACGTCTCGCGGTTCTATGGTAGAAAGGTGAAGGAGGCACAAGGTTGTGGAGTTCTTGAGCACACTCTCCAAAAGGTGAATATTACGATCAATGTTACAAGTTTCAGCTTGTAATATGTTCGAACATTACAACAGGGACCTAACGAGCAATGTTTCCTACACGCGTCGATGTTTGAACAGTTCCCAATTAGTAAATTATACGTACATGTACAGATAATCTCATCGGACAACTTCCCGAAAATATGGTTTCTAATAATAATATTAAGATGCTTCGTAAAGTTAGAAAGACGGAATTGGAAAAAATATTATTAATAATTAAAATATTCAAAAAAAATTCAAGTCTAAAACTCCCTCGTTTGTCAGTAGTGGATTCGATTCCTGGATAATTTTTATCACCTATATTGTATTTCTCAGTCAATTAGTTGAAAAGTTGGTGATGTTGTCCGCCCTTGTCACGGTCGTCGGAAATTGTGATAGCGTTATCGTTATTTGACCGTCTTGCTTCTCTCATAAACTATACCTACCAAATCATACTCCTCCTTACACGTAATATTACTTACCTACTTATATAAAAGGGTACAAAGGGGTTTTCTCAGAACTATTCGAAAAACGTAAATTGACTTCAGAGGTTAGTGAGAGCAAAATTCAATTTTGTTCGTATGGGAGTTTGCGCTTTTTTTCTTCTGATTGGTTCGCGTTCGTATCATTCATCTTTTTTCATTTATTTTTCTCAGAATTTTCACGTCGCTTTTCTTTCACAATGTATAAATACCAATTTTGGGTAGTTTTTCTGATAGATATAAGAATGTTATTTAGTAGTTGTCAGAGATCGTATATTGAATTCTTCGCTACGCTCAGGAATTTACTATACAATCTTTTTTCGCTCGCCCCAACACTACTACTATACAATTCTCAATAGTATTGAAGTAAACTAAACACCCCTGCCCACCAAATTCAAAAAACGAGCAAAAATTACGCGTTTGTTGCATGTTTAAATGAACTATTTATTTTTACAGTGCATATTTAAACAAATAGTCCGTGAACATTTGAAGCGTCTAGCTGTTACTGTCATTAATACTTTTATTAAGAAATAGATCACCTGTGAAAATTTCAAGTAGCTATCACGATTCAAGAGATACAGCCTGGTGGCGGACGGATGCAGGGATGGACAGCGAAGTTTAAGTAACAGGGTCCCGTTTTACCCTTTGGGTACGGAACCCTTATAAAATACGAGTCTAAATTTACATTACTTACTGAAACTTTAGTATTGGCTGTGATTTCAAATGCTCTGTACAATATAATAGCTATTCTTGTACCCTGCGAGACCAGGGGGAAATCACCGCAGAATAGTAAATGAAGGCACTTTACCGTACTTGTGACAACTGCTGCTACTATAAAATAAAATAAAAACCGGCCAAGTGCGAGTCGGACTCGCGCACCGAGGGTTCCGTACTCAAGAAGTACTGAAGCTTAGGTAGTTATAGCTAGGTACTTTTAAAATTCGTTCGTACTAATGTAGATGTAACACGACCAAAACTGTAACGACCAAAGATGTAAAACGGTAATAATTACTTTTGTTAATGAACCGCAAAACTAACTTTGTTTGTAGAGGTTTATTGTTAATATAAAAAACTATGCTAGTTAGAGCATTGGCTATAGTTTTCCTGTAAAATATACGTAAATTCCTATTGACCATAATTATTTGAGATTTTTCAATTGGTAAACTCCGGAGATAAGGGGGGGGGGACGGTATTTTTTTAGACATTTCCCCCGATAAATCAAAAACTATCATGACTAAAAATAATTAAAAATCGGTTTTAGAATGTACAAAGTAAACCCTTTCATATGATACCCCACACAGTACAGTTATCTCACTTTTAAATTTCAACCCTCCGATTTTCCCCCCTTTTTAAATAAGAACAAAAATAATTTCCATTTTTTTTTATTCCAGTGTCATTGGGCCACTAATATACACAACTATTCCAAATTTCATATCGATAGCTCCGGTAGTTACTGAAATAATCGAGTGTGACGGACAGACAGACAGACAGACGGACAGACAGACGGAGAAAGTCGCACCATAAGGGTTCCATTTTACCATTTTGGTACGGAACCCTAAAAATACGGCGCGATTAAACGCAAATGGTGTTCTAATCATTTCCATCACTTTCCCGGTGTTTTGAAATGTTTTTGTTTGTTATTGTTTTTAAGAACCAATTAACGTCATGCAACATTTTGGGTATAAAAACTTCTAAATTGTGTATATTATTATTTTCATTATTTTCTAACAAACTAGATACTTGTTATAATTATGTTGGAAGTTCACTAGTTAGAACGTTTGATCATTAATTATTTAAGCTGTCGGACCACATTGGTTCTCTTGTGATTCAATGTTAAACTGTGTTATTAAAAATAAATATTACGGGGAGGGTAACCTTCGCACTAACTTTAAACACTTGTTTAAAGTGGGTGAAAAATCCTCGTGGTTTTTAGGGTTCCGTACCCAAAGGGTTAAAAACGAGTCCCTATTACCACAGTGTTAAAATATTCTACTACGATATCTTTAAACTGTGCTATTACTGTGACTTCGCCGTCCGTCCTTCCGTCTGTCACCAGGCTGTCATCTCTTGAACCGTGATAGTTATGTTACACACTTGAAATATTCATTGTTGCATTTCCGTTGTCGTTATAAAATCAAATACTAAAAAATAGAATATAAAATGGAAAAGTCTTTTAAAAACCGACTTCAAATGCCACTGCAAAGAGTGAAATAATTTTTAATGTGCACCAATTCGAAGTCCCATAGAACAAATTTGATTTTTGCTTGTTTTTGTTCGTTGATCCAGTACTCTACTTATGAAATATAGATAACGGAACCCTTCGTGTGCGAGTCGGACTCGCACTTGGCCGATTATTTAGTCAAATGCACTCTACTAGCTTCAGTGTTATAATTATTAAACTTAGAGCAGGTTTTTTTTATTTTATAGATGAACTTTTGGGAAAATACTGTTTACATTACTTATCATTATGATCTAAATAATCACCTGGGAGGCTATTCACGTTACGTGTCGGCTACATTTCGTGATGTAAAATGTTTAAAAAGGTGATGGCATTATCTATAACTATAAAAGGCTTTGTCCTGAGTGACTGACTGACAGACAAGCTACAGCCCAAACGGCTGAACGTAAGAACTTGAAATTTTCAGGGAAGATTCTTTGTGAACCCAAACCGCTCGCTAAGAAAGGGTTTTTTGAAATTCTACCCCTAACGGGGTAATAAGGGATTTAGGTTTGTATGAAAGTCCCTCATTTTTCAAGTTAGATTCATGAAAATTGGTATATAGACTTTCGAATAAAAATAAGAGAATGGGTGTCCGAGGGATTTTGGAAATTTCACCCCTGACTCTCTAAAAAGGGGGTTGAAACTAGAAAACGCTTGGTCCCGGTTGGCTGGCTTTTGGACAAGCTTCAGCCCAAACGGTTGAACGTAGAAACATGAAATTTTCAGGGAATATTCTTTTAACACCCTAGATGTACTAAGAAAGGAATTTTTGAAATTCGACCGCTAAGGGTGTTAAATAAGGAATTTTATTTTACATATATGGAAATCCGTCAATTTTCAAGTTGTGTTCATTAAAATCGGTAAGTAGGCTTTTGGATAAAAATAACAAAGTTCCTCGATTTTTTAATTCCACCCCTACTTATGAGACTACCTCCTAGGGGGGTGAAACGGGGGTCCAAAGATATTACGAAGACATGCTCCTTCACGCCGCAGTTACTGATCGGAATTTGCTGAAATTTGAAAAAGAGTTAAATCATTTTCTGGTTTAATAAATAGACTACTTTTTATCCCACAAAAATCTATGGTTCCCGCGAAATTTGTGAAAAATAGAAATACGCGCGGGGGAAATGCTCCTTCACGTCGCAATTTCTGAATCGATTTGTCTAAAATTTAGAATAGAGGTAGATTATATCCCGGTTTAATACATAGGTTAATTTTTATCCCGAAAAAATTCATGGTTTTTGCGGGATGTGTGAAAAACCAAAATTCCTGCGGAAGAAAAACTTCTTTACGCCGCAACTACTGAAACGATCAGGAAGAAATTTGGATTAGAGGCAGATTAGATAATGATCTAGCACTTGGTTTACTTTTTATCCCGGAAAATTACATGGTTTTTGCGGGATACTTGATTGAAATTTGGAATAGAGCTAGATTATATCCCGGTTTAATACATAGGCTACTTTTTATTCTGAAAAAATCCATGGTTTCCGCGGTATATGTGAAAAACCAAAATTCACGCGGGAGGAAAACCCTTTTACGCCGTAACTACTGAAACGATTTTACAAAAATTTGGATGAGAGGTAAATTAAGGTTACTTTTCGTCCCGGAAAAATCCATAATTTTACGGGATTTTCGAAAAATCGATTTCCACGCAGGAGAAAAATTTTTTATGCTGCGATTACTGAACCGACTTGGCTGAAATTTGGAATGGAGATAGATTACATCGTGTATTAGTACATAGGCTACTTTTTATCCCGGAAATATCCATGGATTCCGAGAAATATGTGAAAAACCGTAATTTTCGCGGTAGAAATACCTTTATGCTGAAACTACACGAATGACTTACTTGAAATTTGGATTTAAGATAAACGATATCCTGGATTATCATTCAGCTTATCTTTTATTCTGGAAATTCCGTGTTTAGCGCAAAATTTATGTAAAAACGAAGTTCACGCGAGGGATACCGTCAGCTACTTTCTTGAAAGTATAGGTATAAAGGTTAAGTTTGATAAGGAAATTCATGTTTTTGAAAAATCTGAATCTCTGGGTTTGTGAAAAATCGAAATTAACGCGGGCAAAGCCGCGCGCAAAAGCTAGTTACATATAAGCAGACGATATAGAAATCAAAATACTTTTTGCGACTACTGAAAAATTTATTTTATTTCAATTGCTATAGAGCGTAAAATCTAATGTAGTTCAAAACGCCATGTTGGTCGACAATTCTGAGATTGAAATTACTTAAACGCGTCATTCATTCAGTTTTACACTCTAAGACAATAGATGTAAAGTTCATTTTTCAGTGTTAACATTTTTTCTTTTTCTTGTTTCACATCACTAAGTGTGTGAAAACGTTGCGAGAATGTCATTGCTAGCTGCCCGTTTTCAATGATCTTGCCCGATGCTCCTACCTCAATAAATGAAATTCAGATTGTAATAATAAAGATTATGTCCTGCTTTATACTGTTTATCATCACAATTATTGTTTGGACAAACCAGATTTTCTTGTCAAGCCAATGTGAACATAGCCATGAGCAAGCGATGCGTTTCAACATTTAATTCGACTACGTCTGGGTCGATTCACTACACTCCACTGAAAACCATTTCGAATAGGTATTCACATGTTCAGTTCAATGCATCGGGAACGCTTTCCTTGATTCATATAAATATACCTTATAGTCCGTCAAAAATGTCATGAAATTAATTCACGGAAACAATATTTTTCTCTGCCTGCTATGGCTGATTAAAAATGACTGATGT
Organism: Coenonympha arcania; assembly: GCA_036785405.1. Classification (NCBI taxonomy): domain Eukaryota; kingdom Metazoa; phylum Arthropoda; class Insecta; order Lepidoptera; family Nymphalidae; genus Coenonympha; species Coenonympha arcania. Next base: position 3,347,786 of record CM072069.1, read on the forward strand.
AAATACGGAATATTCAAAATAATTATTAGTATAATTTTTGATTACTTCACTACCCACTAAATATGAACTTTACTCTGACTTATTAATAATTTTCAACTCTTTTTTTATTTCATGACAGTATTGACAGACTATACATTTACTTTGATGTTGTAAAGTTCCTCCTTTGATGTTGTATCGACAGAAGTTCAGAAACTAATTTTAGCATTAATTAAGATATTAAATTGAATGTCTGTTATAAGACTCTCTTGCGGAATCTTTGGGTAGGTACCACTGCAGAGTTAGTTAATTATACTGTGAACCATTAATGTATTCCTTCCGAGTATGTTTTGGTTTGAAGCGCATTGAATGCCGATAAAATTACTTGTCAAATGAGACTTATAAACTAACATTTAATGATGGTGAGTGCAGTGCAGTGCGTCGTGTGCTATTGCAACGCACTGTAGCTGACATGGGCACATGTATCACTTAAGCATCATATTTTTTTATAAAAAATACGCATATATTCTAAAGCGTTAATAATGTGATTATAGTATGTACATTGTACATTTATTTTCAGAGACTGAGGGTAAGCGTACAATAAATTATGTACCTAACGTATATACACAAATAGTCCCTTACATTTTATGTCATGGAGTCAAACAACGTTAAGGGAATAATGCCCGCATAGGCTTTGAGGTCCCTCGCAGTATTCAACCTTTACCGATCGAGGTCAAAACAGGGCTCAAATACGAGGTTCTACCATAGTTAGCCGTTTAAACTTTTACTTATAGATGTTGTGTAGATTACTATTTCCTAAAATATACTAGCAACTAGTACCTACTACAAATTTTTTTAAAAGAAAACTCTACTCCGACTGATAAAAAACCTCAGGAGCAACCAGTAGCGCCATTTATCAAAATTCTATAGGTGACTGCTGAGTGCCTTACAGCGTGGCCTTACTGTTGGTGCATTTTTGGCACCGATAGGTAAACTGGCGACATGTTTTTGCGCCAGCCGCCCTGTCCAGGGTACATGTCTATTTCTACTCCACTATACAGTCTATATCGCACTAAATGTGTTTATAAAAATTGCGCCATTATACCGATGGAAATTTTAACATATTAGTGTCTTTAGGAGTCGAGGCTCTTTCCGATATTACATTGAAAAGGATAATAATTGAGTCTACTGGGGATCTAAGAGCTGGCAACTGTATTGGCCAAAAGATAAGTTTGGCTATCCAAAGAGCAGCTGTCAGCATCTTGGGTACAATCCCTCGGTGCCTCGGCTTCGATGTGCCTTTAGTATAAGTTATTATTTTTTGGAACGTAGTTCCGTATCGCGCGTTGCGAAAGGGGGCTAGACGGAAAAAATTAAGACGAAAAGTTGTAACAACACTTTTTGCTATAGTAGGTTATTGTAAGTCGTACGGCGTGCGCATGTTTCTCTGTCTGTCTCTCTCTCTTATAGCAAGCAAGCCAGATATACTTCGTTCCATCCGGGTGTCCTTTGACACCTCTCAAGTTTTTTTTATTAGGTATATTAGATATATTTTATACTTGTAAATAAGTAAAATCCTTAAAATAAAGACTATAAAAAATTTGTTAGATGTAAAAACGTTGTTACAAATTGAAATTGTTCCAAATTAAATTAAATTCCAAATTGAATGAATTGTTACGAGGTTGTGACGATTTTCGGGTACCAACAATGTTCAAGTATTAATTGTTTGTTCCTCGAGACACTTGTGTGTGCGTCGACAAGGTGTTTGGGTAAACAATTATTAATTACATTCCAATTATTGATTTGTACAAATATTATATTTAGCCGTTAACTTGTACTGCGGTAGAATATTATTCGTGCAAACAAAATAGTATGGTATGACGTACGAAACCATGATCAAACATGTTGTGATTTACCGTCATATTGAAATCCCAGCGGGTTCCGAATTGGTCATTATCACTAGCCGAGATTTATGATACCAACAGTAGTACCCCGCTAGGCTAGTACGATTAACATATTGCTAAGATTTCGATAGAAATATACGTTTCTTCGTGGACACTCACAGTAGGCCTTGTCCACAAGTTCAAAGTCGCTCAGCTTGCTATGGAGAGGGCTATGTTGGGTGTTTCTCTGAAGGATAGAATCCGCAACGAGGACATCCGTAGGAGAACCAAGGTTACTGACATAGCCCAACGGATTAGCAAGTTGAAGTGGCAGTGGGCGGGCCATATCTGTCGCAGAACCGACGGCCGTTGGGGCAGACGTGTTCTGGAGTAGAGACCGCGTACCGGTAAGCGCAGCGTAGGACGACCTCCTGCCCGCTGGACCGATGACCTAAAGAAGGTCGCTGGTAGCGGGTGGATGAGGAAGGCGGAGGACCGTGTGTGGTGGCGCGCTCTCGGAAAGGCCTATGTCCAGCACTGGATGTCAATAGGCTGATTAAGTATACGTTTCTTTACTCCCCGAGTCCCCCGCACACAAATTTCATGATTGTCTTACTAGGAGTACAGATGATAACGAGAGAGTCGCTGGCTTCAAGCGGCAAAAAAACGTTATAATGTTCAGCAGTGGACGCCTATCGGCTGAAACGATGACAACAATAGATTGCATGGCGAAATCGATTCGAGTTTGGAGTCGAATTCTACAACTTATACTAAGCCCCAATGTATCGTAACCAGTATTGTGTGCCTGTATTATTTCGTACTCTATGGTAGTACTTAGAGTGATTTTTAATTTCTTTTATTTAGAGTAATTTTTCGGACTACTTATATAAATCGTGTGGGTTAGATATTCAAATAATTAATAAATAATTAATAAATAATATGACTAAAGTGACCTAAACATGAAGTGTGTGATATGCAAAAGTTTTCTACATACGCATGCTATTTTAAATTGCAATTGTAATATTACGAAATAATGGAATATTATTTTAAGGGTTTGTAAAATGTAAAAAAAAATGTAAAATGTAAAGTGGCTGGCAAAGAATGCAGTGACCTTATTATAAGCAAAATTAGAGTTTACGTAGTAAATATTTCTTTGAAAAGCTTATTTCTTTTCAGGGCTTTCAAAAAACCTTGGAAAGCTTGACTTAAATTTAACTTGCATTTAGTGAGTTTAAAATGAAATGCAAGTAATATCAGAAGCTCGGCTTTATTTCAAAGGGACGCAGATGCAACTGTTGGTTGCATTCGGGTCACCGCAGGTTTTAAAGCCTTGTCCATGCAGAGCGTTTGGAACGCTTGAGCCGCAGCTGAGCGTTTTTTTGCCTTCGAACAACCGGGAAAAACAACGTTATTAATATTATTAGTACCAAGAACCGAGTTGCGCCATTTGTCGAAATTTGATCACAATTTATTAGTATAAACTTACTGCATTTCTTCTTTACATATAAATTATGCTTACTCAAAAACAAATTATTCTAAAAAAGAGGTAAGAATAGCTTACTTTTCTTCATTTTATAATGTCTCCTGACCAGTAAAAACAAAAAAAAAAAACAGGTAAAAAATCTGGAACAGGTGAGAATCAGTTGTAGGACATTTTATCGCCACAATTAATGAGGTTGTAGCGATAAATTAATGTCCTGCAATGTGCATGTCCTCTCTATGTTTGCATTTATTTGTAAGCTTATGTGAACAAAAGAAATAAATAAATAGTCCAGTCATTATAGTAAGTTCACCTCGGAATTCGAGATACCCAGCTGTATTTCTGTAAATACTTATATATTGACTCCCTAAAGGTTGTCTCAAAACCTACATATGGTAGGGTGTGCGCAACTATTAAATTTCAAGGTCAAAAGGTCACAAAAGTCGGTTTATTGCGCTTTTTTTGGAAATATCTCATTTTTTCCTATGGGTTTTTTGCTATTTATATTTATTATCAATATTGTAGAACACAAAATTCTCTACAAATTTAGTTTAAAAAATTTTTTTGTACGGTTTTCGAGATAGAGGGCGGAGACCGCGCGGTCACAGCACAGGTATCTCGAATTCCGAGATTCTTACCTAATTTAAGCTTAAATGACTGGACTAAAAATAAAAGTAGAAGCGGGAATTCCACAATTTTTTCTCGAGACTTGTGATAAGTCGAAATATTCCGCTGCATTCGTGAAACCTAGTTATATCAAAAGGCGTCTGAAGGTTCTGCTGATAGTTATTCTTCCTGTACTAATAAGTAAGGGTTGATTAATGTTATTTTTGAACCGCTTTATTTTTATGAGAAAGTAGGTAAGTATTAGTCTCATAAATAAAGTTTTTGTTCCGATAACACAGCTTCGCTTATATGAAGAATAAATAATTTAAAGATCACAGAAGAAAATATTATAATGTAATGGTTCCAAGCGCACGTATTTTGTCCGTTACAAAAAGAGACAATCTGAAAAGGATAACAATATTTATTTGTAAACCAAGGAATTAAGCTCAAAGGGGATGGTAAAAAACTGTATAAAAGAAAGAGACCCTTTACTATTTTCGTAAAACCAGTAGGTTTATTTTGGTCTCGTTCAGTTTGGAGCAAAAAATCCTATTTTGCATTTTTTTCGCACAAGTTCCCAACCTAGGTTGGCATGGTTTCGTGTCAACATGTCATTTCAGTTGCTAACTTGTGATAGCAAACGATAATCAATCCCAGAATCAACCTACTGAAAACATTATAATGTTTGAAATATTAGCTCATACTATTCAGCTATAGTTGCAAAGGTATTTGTTGCTTTCTGGAGCATGGAGAAAATTGCTCAAAAGAACCCAGAGCGGCCGCTCTACTAAATCGAATAAGCTTCTTCGGTTTTCCACTTTGCTTAGATTCTTTTAAGGCAAAATAATTCTTAAAGATGGACTTAAATAAACCCGAGAAATCAAAGTTTCGAGCCAGCAACCTTGCCATAATTAATGACTAATTTATTCTATTGATATTGGTAAGCTTGAGAAATGAAATTAAAAGAATATGGGAATGACATATCTGATAGATAAATTGATCACGTAATTTATCGACGATGAATGTCATTCTTATACATTTTGTGGATAAGGTTCCATAAGCGTAAAAGAGCAATCGTAAGATAAACAAGTAATAATATGGCTTCAGAGTAAATATTCATGTGCTTCTGTTATGCGTTCCATTTGTTAGTAGTAATATTAACCCAGTCAACTGTGTAAACTGTAAGGGATCATTTTTTTAAAGAAGAAGTCAAAGCAATGATAAGATTCAGTCGTATTTTAACGACCTCTCTGGCGCAGTGGCATGCGCTCGGATTCTAGTGGGAGGTCGCGGGTTCGATTCCCGCCATGGGCAACTTTGGAATTTTGTAATTTCTAAATTGGCTCAGGTCTGGTCTGGTGGGAGGCTTCGGCCTTGGCTAGTTACCACCTTACCAGCAAAGACGCACCGCCGAGCGATTTAGCGTTTCGGTGCGATGCTGTGTAGAAAACGTTGGGGTAAATTCACTTACCCTTCCAAGTTAGTACGATAACATTTTAGGCTGCATCATCACTTACCATCAAGTGAGATAGCAGTCAAATACTAACTTGTATAGAGTAAAAAAATACCGTATTTACCGTAGGGTTAGTAGAGGTTTTTGTTCAAATTTCGAGTCAAATTTCGACTCATTAGGCGGAAGTTAAGTGAAACACATTGATTTTCTCGAAATATTCGAACAAGGACAGCTTGAAGCTAATCCATCCTGCGTTGACTTAAGCAAGATTTGCTTTGCAAAAGAGATCGCTTCACCCCGTGAAAGGTAAAGTTTCCACGACAAACCCGAAGTATCTTCATTACGGGCCAAATTACTTCATAAACTCGCTCGGGATCATTTTTGTGACGATTTCGCGAAGCTTTATCGACGGTCGCGGGAGTTGTTAATTTTGTTATATTGTTTTCTTGTTGTACGTATCTACCTATCTACTTTTTTTTTAATTTATAAGCCTGAAAACACTTGACCGTTTTTAATTACAGGGCTATCATTTTAATAATTTATTACTGTTGGTAGTAAATAAGTCTTGCTACGGTACTTGCGAAGTCCGTCCTGGTAGGTCAGTTATTCTACCATGTGGCAGTATAACTGTGCTTTGGTTGGAAGGGTACTGTAAGCTGACGTGATTACAGGGTAAAATGACACTTAAGAACTGATATCTCAGAATGATAAATGAAGTGCAGTGTGACGTATTATATTGCAATGCAAAGTTGTGAAACTGAACTGCATCTGACACAACAATCAAGTCCCATCATTCTTTGCTATAAACAATTATACCTACTAGCTTTTGGGCGCTATTATGGGATATTCCCCCTGAGAAATAAAAACTTGAGGGGTATCAAGGGACACTCGGATGGAACGAAGTATATCTGGCTTGCTTTCTATAAGAGAGAGAGAGAGAGAGAGAGACAGATAGAGAAACATGCGCACGCCGCACGACTTACAATAGCTTACTATAGCAAAAAGTGTAGTTACAACTTTTCCGTCTACGGAAAAATTAAGACGAAAAGAGTCCCCTTTCGCAACGCGCGATTAGGAGTAAGGACGCGTTCCCAAAAATAAAAAATAAGAAGTTTGATAGCTTTTTGACGTGACAACGTCTTATAATTCGATAGAGCCGGTTGCACGCACGAAAAAACATGACTCATCCGGCGTTACCGGCGTTACCTCGCGAGCGCGGAAAGAGCGACAAAGAAGACGTTGTCACGTTCAACTATCGTCAGTAAACCGACTTTACAGACAACCAATTTTTTTCTTTTAACCTTTTATTGACACGTACCTACTAAAGGTTGTAGGTGTAAGTAGGTACGTATGTAAAATTTAGTATTACTTATAGGAATATCAATCATGTATCTTATTTTCAATCAAACTATCGTCAAATTATCATTAGGTGAGACTTGGGAGAGCTGCCAATCGCCAACTGGAAGTCATTAAGAACTACGGAAGCACTGTAACTTAGGACAGTTTAAAGAGTTCTCTTAATATTACTCTTTTGTAATGCCAACTTTAAACATTAGTGGATTAAAAAAGGAACTACGCCCGAACTGTTAAAAGTTAACAGTTAAACTCGAAAACTACGAATTTCTTGTAAAGTTTATTGTAATGAAACTTGTAATGTTATTAGAGTATATCTATTAGCAAAATAAATGGAAAACTTCGCAGAATGAGAGTCAATTTACATACAGATACGCTGATAAATGTTGTAGGAAGTATGGAGGAGTTATTTGGTAAACGCCATCTCTTGTAATATCTTAGGAAAACGCCAAAACTGTTTAATTTGTTGATAATTGACTGGCTCATTCATTTAAAGCATATTTTGTTTGTAGAAAAATAAAAACAGAGTCTGGATGAAAATTATACTATGTAATTTGGTTGTTCATTGATTATTATATTCTCCGGAAAATAGCACCTCATACAACCCAATCCAAATAAACGATTGATTACACAAGGCTTAGAGTGACTGCGGAATACTAGATACAAATGCACTAAAATTGAAAGAATAACCAAATAATACAAGGGTCTAGCAGAAGTACCTTGTGGGGGTTGTAGAAAACAGTTTACAAACACGGTACACTCAAGTATACCCGGTAAGTAATCTGCTATAAGATTTATTCAAGGAAATTAGGAGGCTGCGAGGGTAGACTCCGTGAAGCAATGATGACAAAAAACTCGTTTTCCCAAATTTTCAATCAAAACTCGGATTTATTTCAAAAGTAGGTAACCCGAAGATAATAAAAATGCGTGGCCCGTTAACTTCATCGGGGAAAGCAGATTATCAATGAACCGCGGCTACTGAAAGGAATTGTTGATGAGTCTGTAGTTACTCTGTATTCAAATCGGATCCAAATCTCCGTTTGGAAAATTACTGTAATTGCAGAGTTATCGAGTTAAAATCAAAAGATTCATTTTTGATTTAACCTTCTGGAATATTTCTCCATACAAACATACAATTCCTGGGTTTTTCTAATAATTATGACGTATTTTTGGCAAGAAATTCTCAAACAGTGAAATTTTTCCCAATTCATCACTCACAATTATGCGATAAATTAGTTATAAGTTGATTTATAAGTTAGACTGATAAATAAAGAATCTGCTAGGAGATTGCGTAAGAAAAGCTAGTCCATAAAAATATGGGCATTTGAAATTGGGTTGAAACCGTAGTTTCCCAAAAAAGGACTCCGTAGTCTGCCTATGACTGAAAACAATGTGTATCGAAATTATCGAATTGCTCCCATAGCTGAATTGCCAGAGCACCCAGCCGTAAAAGCTGGGGATAAGGGTTCTAGTCCCGTTGGCAGCGATAATCTTGTGTGTGAAACACTGTAACAAAAAATATAAATTAATAAGAAAAACGTATTCATCGTTTTCATAATCGTAAACATATTCTGTCCGCTTATTTGCCTCCCGATTTGCTTTAGCCAATCGTGTGGCTGACTTTGTTTGATGAGGTCTAGGTTGGAGCGCGCTTGCCTAGAAAATGCCTATTCACTCTTCTCTTGAAGGCACCCAGATTGCTGCCGGAGGCTGGAAGTGCGTTCCACACCTTAGCGGTTCATATCCGAAACGTGGAAGAAAAACGTTTCGTGCGCGTTTGTTGGACGTCAACCACATAAGGATGCCACCGCTATTGGCGTCTTGCGGTCCTATGGTAGAAAGGTGAAGGAGGCACAAGGTTATGCAGTTACTGAGCACACTCACCAAAGTACATGTCCTGTAAAAAACCGCTAAACAGGCAACATTGCGTTGGTGTTGTAAGATGAGCAGTTTTGCCCGCGTTAGCGATTCCTTGCCGATTATTCAGCGAGCGCGGCGATCAACCGAGTCCAATGCATTGAGCTGGTACTTGGCAGAGCCATCCCAAAGGTGACTGCAGTACTCCATGCCAGAACGCACCTGGGCCTCATTTAGCGTCAGGAGCTGTTCGGGCGTGAAGTACCGCTTAACCTTGTTGAGGATTCCTAGTTTTTAGCAGCTGTTTTTGCTTTAGCTTGGATGCATTTCCCATTGAATTTTGGGAAAACAAAATTGAATTGATTTAATATGCTCACAATAATTAAGAATACCTTTTCTTTGCAATCAGACATAAGGATGTACATACAAATCTTTTAATGAGGAGATTAACACATCACTACTTAAACTTTATGTAAGTAGGATACCTATTTCTAAGTTACCAATTTACTTAGGGGTCCCAATGGTGAAATTATACGAATAATGATTGTTAAACAGCCTGCGAAGCTAAGTTTGCCAACCGGACTTTTGACCCGAGGGCACTGTTACGATCTTCATCTCTTTTCCTCAAATGATACTTTGGGAATACCCTTCAGATTAAGTGCAATTCAGCAGTTGGTTGTAATGCTTAGTCAGTTCTACTTCAAGGATTAATCTAACTACTCTATAAATCTAGTTAATATATGAAATTCTCATGTCACAGTGTTGTTAACAAAACTTCTTCAAAACAGCTTGACAAATTTTTATGATTTTTTTCTGTAAGCATATTCGGTAGGTCTGAGAATAGGACGTTAACTATTTTTCATATTTCTGAGTGCGAAATAATTTGAATGGCAAAACAATGTTTTTCGATTTTATTCTTTCTTTATAATTAAAATCAATTGCAAATTCGTTGGTATTTGATCAGCTAGAAAAAAGACCTGACTCACTCAATCATTGTCTTATCATAGCACAGATCTAACCCTTATGGACTTAGAAAGTTGAAGTTTAGAGGAGTCTTTGATAACAGGAAAGGGTTTCGTATCGGCTTACCTTTATCGACTGTTTTACTTCCAATCAAAATCAGTCGCTTCAGTGCACGCGATATTGGATTCCGTCCCGTCGTCCTTTGATCGTCATGAATTTATTTCAATTACATTACGCGTGGATAGCCATGAGGTTTCGTTCAACTTTGGCTTGAGCAGCCTTAGCCGTATGACTTTATCTACGATCGCCATAGAAACCTGCTGAAAGCTCATTTCATGACTATAATTGTATTGTACGAAATTAAATAACTAGTCCGCCATCTTGGTTCTTCCGCCATGTTGGATTTACAGTGACGTCTTTTTATTTTTTCTAGTTAATCTCATCAAGCTCGCGTTTGATTCCAATATTGCAGGTGAGCATTAAAAATGACTAGTCCTCGATTTTGTGTGATCCACCATGTTGGATTTAGAATGACGTCACACTGCCACCCATGCATTGTCATCCAAACTAAACGAGTGTACAAAATTTCAGCTCAATCGGTTGAAGATCTGCTTCAAAATTAAGTTGCAAGATTCCTCACAAACATAATACATACAAACATATAAAAGCTTTTGAAAAAAATGGGAGTGACATATCCGATTGACAATTTGTCAATCGGATATGTCACTCTCACGTATACGATATGTCACATCACGGAACTTATCGATGACAACTGTCACTTTTTTGTATTTTGTTTTATAATCAGCGATCGACAGGTTTTTATGGTGATCACAGATTTCCTTTTACCAACTAGTTAACTACATCATTTGGGATTTGGTTAAAGCTTCTTTTATTAGCAGAATGCGGGTAGAGAGACATCAAACACCTTTGAGTGCTTTATAGAAAACACTTAGACATCCAGTTGTCCTTACAATGATTTCTTTTAACATCAATGACATTAACGGGCATAGCTCCCAAAGCTCGGAGGTGATAGGTACAGAAAATTTTCAATGCGCAAAAATGTCTTACTCCCACGGGAAATCACAAAATCTACGATGGTGAATTCACGACAGTACAATCTGAAGCTCTTTCGAGTATGTCCGTGTAACTGTAATTACAAGTAGAGTCAAAATTGTAATTATTATCGATATGGATACGTTACATTTTACTGTACAAAATATTTTTGCTCGAATAAAAATATTTGCAAATGAAAATATTGTAAATGTCCTTATTTTCGTGGGAGTGTATAAAGCCGGCCATACACAATCAGTTCTATCATCCAACCGGCATAATGCTGCAAGGTTGATTCGGATCGTCCATATACGCGACACAAATTGTTTGATCGGCAGCGACGTTCCGTTGAAGCCATGGCGTCACAAGTAGTAGCGCGCGCGATGACGTCTACTACCGACATAAGTCTTGACTCGACCGAACTGATGATCGTTAACCGGCGTACACGATCCAATCGGCATAATCTGATCGGCAAGATCAAGCCAAAAGAATTCAAATTTTACTGTCAAATTTAACTGTCATGGTAATGCACGCCCACACACGGTCAGTTCTAACTGATCCAATCGGCAGCGTCATGCCGATTGGACGATAGAATGGATTGTGTGTGGCCGGCATAAAAAATATTTTACACATTAACACGTGTTATGATTATCCGTACATCAGCGCCTTACTATGTGATTTAAAATGATTTGGTTGTGCACTTGCGCCATTTTGTCACGTAGGCGTATGTAATAGACACGCGTCACAATAATTTCGACGACCAAATGGCGTAAATGTTTTCAAGGGTCTATGCGATGGGTATAATGTCCCGATATACAAAAATATGGTATAGGTTCCCACCCAAGGTATTAAAACGAACTGTACAACTTCTAACCTATTCCTTTAGGTTTAGGTTTATTACATTGGAGTTATGCTGCAGTCGATGAACTATGAACTCCAGAAAATATAATATGAACTAGGTATAAGAAAAGTTGTTAGGTTAGGGTACTCGGAAAAATAACTCGAAAAAATTTAGATATACTCCTTTGGGTTTAATCCCATGAGTGGCTGTGAGTCCATTGAATATTATTATCCCACGCACATCGCCCGGAATAAAAATATCCAATACAACCGTGTAGGTACGTGAAAATGACGCGTAAATAATTCGATGAATGTGTTTTTGATGTCTATGATATTTCATTTTTCTCTTTATTATATTTTCGCAGCTGTAAATATTCTTTACTGTGCTATGTATAGTAAATTTAGTATTATTTATATTATTTGGCTTATATCCAGCCATTTATAGGGTCCGCACCTTAAACCCTTATAAGATCACTTTGTTGTCCGTCTGTCTGGTTATCTGTCTGTTTGTTTTATTTACTCTTTATTTCAGAAACTATTAAGAAATCGACACGAAATTTGTAATATTTGTAGGTAATAATGGCCCGATATTGCCATTGCAATCATTAAATAATTAAAAAATAAATATTTTTATTTAAAAAAGGAAAGAATCTGGTAGTATGCGATGGAGCGAACCGGCTCATCGAAATTTCATATGAGATAACAATATTGAGCAGGGTATCATATGAAAGGGCGTTACTTGTGTATTCTAAAACCGATTTTTGTGCTTGGTTTATTTATTTAAGCTTATTTAATAGTTTTTTACGCGTAAAATACGCGGTTTGTAAAATAATTTTATAATCACCTCCATCTATAAGTATATCTGGTATTTAAATGTTAACTTGAGTGTACTTTCATTGCTATAATTAATTGTCGTCAAGTTATAAACTGTTGCCTCATAACTTTTTTGAATGGCCCAGACAAAATTCGTATATATATTCGCTTTCCGTCCTAATTAGAAAGCGAGCAGTGCTCGGTGACCCAGGTATCTACTAATAAAGTTCAAAGCAGAAACGTACAAAGAGTGAAAAGTTAAGATACTCAAGTTCAGCAAACGTACTCACTACTCTGTTCGTTTGCCACATGGAATATCAATTAGAGCTGATTTAATTACCATCTCTTTGAATCTGTAGCGGTAAAAGCATTGATTTCCTATCTAAGAACCCCGCGTGTAATACAAAATTCACGAAAAAAGTGTCCCGTGAAAACCTATCTATATATCTATACTTATAATAAATCTGTAACAGGTCAAATTCTGTACATTAAAGATATTTTGAAAATTTTTTTTCGAGGGCACTCTAAAATCGGTTCTGAACCCAAAACTGTATTTTTTTTCATTTTTGTCTGTCTGTCTGTCTGTCTGTCTGTCTTTCTGTATCACGGCCGCGCATCACGCCGAAACTACTGAATGAATTCCAATGAAACTTGGTATGACTTGAGTTCATACTACGAGGAAGGACATAGGATACTTTTTATCCCGAAATTCAGCATGGTTACCTTAGAAAGTTAAAATGTATACTGAAATGTAAATCATTAACGCGTGGTCCGATTTCATTCATTCTTTTTCTGTTAGAAAGGGGATACATTAAAGATTGTTCTGTAAATATTTCAAAGTCATCGGTTTTGTAGTTCAGAAAAAATAGACATAATAACCCTCAGTATTTGTCCAAATAGCTTGAAACACGGAATATGCAGAAAACTTTGATTTAAACAAAATAAACAGAATCAAACGAATCCCACATAAAATGAAAGAGCGTAAAAAAATACTCGATCCGAGTCGACGACTTATATGTGGAGAATTATGATTATCGAGTATTTTCAAAATAAAAATAAAATTAATAAATTGATTTAATGGAGTTGCTAAGTAAACATCTCATTGCTGTCAAATTTTTTCACGTTTTTTTTCATAATTATTATACGTCAGGTTTTTCCATAGATTTACTGTAGTGTAAGGTCCGACCTCTTTGGTCTATTTAATTTATTAGCCCAAAGTTTATTTGATATGCAAATAACATAAGATGCGATCAGTCCATTGAAGCAATGCCATATGTTTAGCTTCTCTGATCTTCAGTGCGTCAATTCTTCTGACCATTTTTTAACGATTGTAGACGATGGAGAGATTCAACTTTATTAATTTGTTTCATTGATACTGGGGGCCGTTGAGATAGCTGAAATCATATAGGTATATCATATCAAAAAACTCGAAATATTATTATATATAATTGTCACAATGAATTGGTTCTTCGCAGAAAGCTTAATAAGTGAGACATAATTAATAAGGCAAAACAACGTTTGCCGGGTCAGCTAGTAATATATAAACGAGGGTATGTGTATTTTTATAAACAAACTAAAACATTGTAATTTATGTCTTAAACCATTATTATACAGCCTAATTTTACTTGCAACTAGCTATAGTGCGATTGTCTCCCTTTTCGCGTTTTATCTCTCTTTCGGTTCGGACACTTTTTAGCGCTGACCCGTCATCCTTAGTATTATATATCTATGGGTAAAAGTATGAACTTCTCATAGACACTGATTAGCAACTTCACTTTGTTACTCCTGGTTTTCCATCTTTGATATAATGAATGTAGTTTTTGATTAAATTCAGGCTTTCATCTTGAAAGGAACGTTAACGGAAAAAGGAACTTACGTTAATGTAACTTACGTTAATGTGGCTTCATTAGCACTTGCAAATGTTTCAAGAGATTCACCTGCCTAATAGATGATTATATTGTTAGTGAAGGTAGTATGTGACTATGAGTGGTAACTTTGTATCGTTCCTATTTCGACACAGGTTTAGAAATTAGAGCAATGTTTGAAAATCCAGACTATCTAAAGGCTATTGACATCTGTTTCTTGATAGAAAGCTTGATGTAATAAATGTGTCCAGTGATAAGAAAAACCGGTCAAGTGCGAGTCGGAGGTAGAGGTATATAACTAAATATTCTGTGAATATTTGAACCTGTTACTGTTATCAATACTGAGCAAAAACATGCAAAAAGATCACATTTGTTATATAGCCACCTTAAATATTTACTTTATTCTATTTCTTAATATTTGTTGTTATAGCTGCAGAAATACATCATCTCTGAAAATTTCAAGTCTGTAGCTATCACAGTTCAAAAGATACAGTCTGTTGACGGACGGACGGACGAACAGCGAAGTCTTAGTAATAGGGTCCCGTTTTTAACCGACTTCAAAAAAAAAAAAGGAGGAGGTTCTCAATTCTCGGAATCTCTTTTTTTACCCTTTGGGTACGGAACCTTAAAAAAATAAAACCATAAGAATCACTTTCTTACCAAACCGCAAACTTAACTTTATTTTTGGAGATAATTTTTGTTTTTAGGCTTGTTTAACCAAAATCATGTTATTCAAGGGCGCGTACACAGACGGCACGCGATGGAGCGTGTCGGAGGCTTACACCTCACATTATGATATACATATGAGCGTGTTATAATCGGATTACTGACAATATAATTGAATTAACCATAATGCCGCGTGAAAGCACTCACGACTTGCGTAATTGGGCGTGTCTAAACATTAAACAACACCCGCTGACTGCTTGAATTTATAACTCTTCCTTATATTATAGGTTAAGGTAATAAAGTACCACATTAATAGAAGGCGAAAGTTTGTATTATTACTCCGTCATGTCGCGACTTTTGAACTGCTTTGACTGATATTTGGAATGGAGATAGATTTATATAGACCAGGGTAGATAGCTTTAAAAATAATAAAAAAAGAAAAAAAATAATAGTAGGATGAAACCCATTACAAAAAGAGGAGAATATTATAAAAATTAAAGGAAAAATAATTTACGGTCGATCCGAGTTCGGGAACAGGGGGGGAGGGGGGGTTAAAGTGTAAAAAATGGTTTTCCTTGATTTCCGGCAAAACTACAAGTCCTATGAAAAAAAGTTAAATGGCAAAGTTGTAGGTAATAAAAAGATCTACAACTTTTGTATTTGCAATTTTTTCACATAACCTCAAAATTTAGGTGAAAAATTCAAAAAACCAAGTTTTTGGTTTTTTATTTATATCTTTTACAATTTTTTTTTTCACGAATTTTGGAGGAAACTTACCTTTTTATGTCCCAAATACGCTGTAATTTATTTGATTAAAAATATTTATTTTTTCACCTTATTTTGAATATTATATCGAAAAAGCACCCTAATTTTCAATCGAAAATTCACCCGTCAAAGTATCAGCTTTTTTCAAAAAGTTGGTATGTTTTCTATTCGTTGAAATCTCTACTTTCCGATGGTGAAAAAAAAAAAAATGTTCTCCAATTTTCTCCCAAAAGAAATTTCTCCCAAAAGTTGCTCCAAAATCCCCATTTCTCCCATTTTATTGGAAACTACAATGGATGTAATTACAATTTTTGTTTTAATGTGTCGGTTATAATACTATCTTAAGTCGATCAGAACAGATTTTTGAAAACTGGCTTAGATTTTTAGAAATAAGTTAGGACGTCGTTTTTGTTATATTCTTCCGCAACGCTGCATATCGCACCCACCATATTCGTAAGAGTGAGCAGGACAAAAACAAATTCCTTTTAATGCATCGGCTACTTTTTCTTTCCTCAAAAAATCCATAGTTTACTGAATAATTATTGATATTATTTAAGAAATTGTATATAATGACATTTTTTTTGAAAAGAGCAAGTGCCGAGTTTCTTGCCAGTTCTTCTCGGTGCAAACCTGCTTTCCGAACCTGGCGGTAGAGTTTTGACTTTTCATAAGAGCCTATTAATTGGGCCTATGTGAAAATAAAGATTTTTCATTTTCATTTTCATTTTTTAATAAAAATTAGAGTACTGAATTCCTAAAGCTTGGTCGCGTTTCAAAGGTATCCCAGCATCCCAAAAAACAAACGACTCCAAAGCTTCGATCAAATTAAAATTGATTGAAATTCAAAGCGCACTCAATGTAGAGTTTTTATTGGCAGTATTCGTTTGAAGCCAATGGTCAAAGACAGGGCTTAAATCTGGATTCAGGTATCGGAGTAAAATTTAAATTACTAACATTGATTTAAATGGTGAAGTGAGAGTTTTTTCAATCGCAAATATGTTTTCCATTTTAAGAGGCGATAGTGGGTGAAAACCAAATGTAAACTTGGCCATACTAGCACGTTTGTACAAGTAAACACAGAAAACATTTGTCTGGTGGGAGGCTTCGGCCGTGGCTAGTAACCACTCTACTACAGTAGTGTTATTATCTCGCTGCATACTCGGTCATAAATCATTCGAGTGTTTCGCTTTTGTTGTTCTTTGTTGAGTTGTGTATTACTGCAGAACAACAAAAGCGAAACACTCGAATGATTTATGACCGATTCTGCAGCGAGATAATAACACTACTATAGCAAAGACGCACCGTCAAGCGATTTAGCGTTCCGGTGCGATGCTTGTAGAAACCGTTGGGGTAACTTTATTCACCCTTCCAAGTTAGTACGATAACATCTTAGGCTGCATCATCACTTACCATCAGGTGAGATCGCAGTCAAGTACAAACTTGTATAGAATAAAAAAAAAACATTTTAATTAAACACATTCTCACGTTCAACGACCACTAATATGCCGTTTATCCACGGCAGCCGACTACCGTGCTGTCACTGAGAAGTAGCTTCATACAATAAGGCTCAATTTTCACTAATAATAATATAAATTCTTTATTTGCTTAAAATACACGTTTTAATGAGATGGTAGCAGTGTATTTGCCTTATCGAGGCGTGCAAATTTTACATAATCGTCCAACCAACCAAGAAAGCGGAAAGGAGATGCAAACTGTACGTAGCCACAGAACACTAAATAGTACCAGAAGGTTCACTCCGCACGAAAATTTAAAGAAATAGCGACTCTAGCGCTGACACAAAAAGTGCAATTCAGTTCGCAATAGCGCCTGCCAAAAATCGACACGCAACAAACGCAATGTTGTGGTCTCTTTCTATCGCCTAACTTTATCTCTTACGATGTACTAGGGCTGCCGTAGTCAGACGGCGCGTTAAATAGACCGTACAGAACTAGCGCGTACAACTCTGCCCGCGAGCGGCAACCATCTGAAATATGGTAATCCGAAACTCTACTTGTAGCTGGAACGGTCACGTGATAAGTGAGACTGGCCTGACGTAGCGGAGATGTGAGCTATGCGTAGCGCAAGCGTCAAGCGAATGACGTTTTAGGGTGTGCGAGGCGCGGGAGAAGGCAACTATAGACATCTCCACTTTGCCAAGCCTCTAACTCGCTCGCAGCACATAATTCTATAGAAAAATGAGACACCTCCTATCCTCTCTGCTTGATCTATTTCCACCGATGCTAGGCGGAGAGATTTTTTTTAATAATTGATAGGCTTGCGCTTGACTACTATCAAGTCTGATAAACAAAAATGATGAGGTCTAGGATGGAGATGAGGAAATAATGAAATCAGCTAGGCGATTGTTTAAGAAAAACGAAATCGAAAATAATTTCTGCCCGCTGATTGGTTCCCAGATTTACGTTAAGCGATCGGGGGTCAGAATTCGCTTACGATTACGATAACAATCGATACGTTTTTCTTACACAATCAGATTCCTGATTGGTTATTTAAGACACATCTCTTCTCGTCTCTGCTTCTCTCCGCTTTGGTGGAACCGGGATTAACGGAATTTATTGCATTTACTTTTGTCATTCTCAGTCTCACGGATACGATGGTAGGTGCGACATGCAGCGTCGCGGAATAATATAACAGAAAAACGACCTTTTACCTAATTACTCAAAAACTAAGTCAGTTATCAAAAATATGTTTCTAAGCGTTTTTTGATATTATGATTACCGACACATTAAAACAAAAATTACAATTACATCCATTGTAGTTTACAATAAAAATTAGAAAAACAGATATTTTGGAGCAACTTTTGGGAGAACTTTCTACTGAGAAAATTTTATCCAATCGTGTTTCTGCTTCTAAGCGATTTTAGATTAAAGACCCAAAATACATGACGTTTAAAATTGAAAGTGATTGTCTTTATACTTTTTAAATTAAATTTCACTCAAAATCGCTTAAATACGGCTTCTACACTGTTAACGGCCTACAAGCCGTATTTAGGTGATTTTGAATGAAGTTTTATGCAAAAACTATAAAGACAATTACTTTCAAATTTACACGTCATGTATTTTGGGTCTTTCATCTAAAATCGCTAAGAAGCAGAAACACGATGGGATAAAATTTTCTCGATAGAAAGTTCTCCCAAAAGTTGCTCCAAAATCTCAGTTTTTCTATGTTTTATCGGAAACTACAATAGATGTAATTGTAATTTTTGTTTTAATGTATCGGTAATAATAATATCCTAAAACGCTTAGAACAGATTTTTGATAACTGGCTTAGTTTTTGAGTAATTAGGTAAAACGTCGTTTTTCTGCTATATTCTTCCGCGACGCTGCATGTCGCACCTACCAAATCTCCGTGAGAGTGAGAAAGACAAAAATAAATTCAATAAATCCCCTTAACTATGACCGTGTATGGGCCGTCAATTCGTCTAGACCCATACAATCTCGCGCTCAATTCATAATTGATAAATGAGACCGGAAATTACAAATCAGTACAAAGAAGCGTCCTTTGTTACCCACGACGGAACGGAGTACGGGTATATATGCGTTTAGGGTGAGAGACCGTTTGTACATTACTCTATTAAAAATATTTTATGTTTGTTTGTATGTTAAATTGTTCACAAAAACCAATAATGCAAAAATATTTTTGTTTGTTTGTTTGTTTGTTTGTTTGTGTGTTCGTTTGTGCACATCGATATTCCCATTTATTTGAAAAACGGCTTGACCGATTTAGATGCAGTTTTCTGTATAATGTTTGGTGTTCAGCGGCAATGGTTCTTAGATAGTTGTTATGATCATCGATCACCAGGGGGCGCCATAAAATACATTTATATTGCAAACGAATGTTCCCATTTATTTCAAAAACGGCTTGACCGATTTAGATGCAGTTTCCTGTATAATGTTTGGTATTCATTGGCGATGGTTCTTTGATATATGTTACGAACATCGATCACCAGGGGGCGCCATAAAACACATTTGAAGTGCAAACGAATGTTCTCAATTATTACAAAAACGACTGAACCGATTTGGATACAGTTTTGTATAAAATATTAGTGAGTCATTGGCTATGGTTCGTAGATAATTGTTCTTGTGATTGAACAGCAGGGGGCGCCATAATAAACGTCTCTTTATGACTTGGAAGGGATGATGCCTTCAAACGCTGCTAGAGGAGCTAGGCTAGTTTGAAGATTAATTTTCATTTTTTTAATAATAATATAATTTAAATTACATTAATATATTAATCGAAAAACTATAAAACAAGTGAAAAATTAAAAAATTTTAAAACACCCACGACTTTTGCAGACTTGTACTTGAAAAAGGATTAAATAATTTTTTTTAAACTCCCCGACTAAAGGAAAGTAAGAACTAAGAACCTATCAGTATAATTACAAATCCAAGAAAATCCGTCGGAGCTGCCATTGCTATTTTCGTTTCCAATATCAATAAAATGAATTAGTCATCAACTGGTAAACAGCACCATCAACACCGTCATAGGCAAAACACAGCAGCTCCGGCGGATTTTCTTGAATTTGTAATTATACTGATAGGTTCTTAGTTCTTACTTTCCTTTAGTCGGGGAGTTTAAAAAAAATTATTTAATCCTTTTTCAAGTACAAGTCTGCAAAAGTCGTGGGTGTTTTAAAATTTTTTAATTTTTCACTTGTATTGTATTAGAAACGATTCAATTCGTTAGTTATTCATGATTATGATTCGTTTAGCAAATATTCCCGTTGTAAGAGCACACTTCGATTCCCCATCGCCTGTTACCAAGGGAGAACGTATCGCGTTGAGATGGTAATTCGATTACGAATCTCGGGGTTCATTACTTATTAGATTATCATCTCGAAGGTGAAATAAGATTCCGCGTGTACGAGTTATGATAACACTGAAATTGGAATGAAAATGTTTATGTTTCACAAATCACATGGCCTAACTCTCTTATGAAAAATTAAATGTCTTATTGAAATCGAATCTTGAGAAATTATGCATATTATGATCAAGATTTTTTATGAGGTACTAACTTACTAAGTACAACATTATTGTAATAACATAACATAATTTCTGCGCCGGAGGTCGTGGGTTCGATTCCACTACTGGTAAATGTTTGTGTGATGGGATGAGCATGAATGTTTTCCAGTGTCTGGGTGTTTTTCAATATATTATATTTATGTATATTAGTATGTATGTATATTTATCAGTTATCTGGTACCCATAACACAAGCTATCGCTTACTTTGGGGCTAGATTGCGATGTGTAAAATGTCCCGTACATATTACAAAAAAAAATTTGCTATATATTGTTTCTACAGATCCGATATTTGATTGTGACTATAAGAGAGCTTTCACCTAACCAGGTTTGACTGTACATAAAAGAATACAGGCATGATTATAAATAAAAACTCAACATTGCATAAAGTTTTACATCTGGTTTATTATACATATTATAATTATGAGACATAGGTATCAAAGTCGGAAACCTTTGTACTTTTTCAGTCAAAAGTAAAGGCTATAATATCCACCCGCTATCTTTCAGCAAACTAAGCAAAGTGTCACTTGACCTTTCAAATGTTTAACTTCACTCAGAACGTTAAATCTCCAATTTTAATTTCGCCGGGAGCTGTTGACATTCCTGCCTGGAAACACTGGATTGGACGGTACGGGTTAAAATTAATTTAATCTTTAAACAGAGAAAATCAAAAGACCTTTAGGATAGAAGCCATAATATTAACAAAATGTGTTTGAAGCACAAATTAATTTATAGAATTGTTTTAGTACATTTTTATTACATTTTCATGTTTTTTTGTTGAATCGGTACCCATAAATTACGCTATTCAGCGAGTATACATACAGATTGGTGACGGTGATTAGTTGAAATTAAAATGAAGTAAAAAATCGTAAAGAAGCAAGGTCTCATAGCAGAAGTACAGTTTTTTTTGTATTTATCATGCTGAAAGAGATATCTAATTCCCAAACAAATAACAGAAATGTCGGTACCTAAGGCGCTCTGCCCACTGGAGACGCGTCCCGCCGCGGTGCGCGGAGCGACAGATAACGCGCGCGGTGACGGAGGCACAGATCTGCCTTACTTAGCGGTGTAATCTGCTCCCCCGCGCGGTGATGCTGATTGCGACGGCCTCGCGCTAAATAAACTCGTATGTTCACTGTGTTGTCGATCGACGTGGAGAATGGACGAATTTATTCAATTTCAAGATGTTGCAGTTATATTGTCATTTTAAGGATTTTGTATACAAGAATTAAAAGACACTGCGTCCATAGAAGATTTTGGACAGTATCAAATCACGCCCGGGACTGCGGAGCCGGTGTGTCATACCCCGCGGCACGCCCCGCGCTCCCGCGCAGATTGGCAGAAACTGCGAGCGGCCGCCTTTCCGCGCGGTTTCGCGTCACCAGTGTGTTGTGCTAGGCGTGATTTCTATACAAATTGACATACTTTCATACAAAGTAAAATCTGCCATCCCGCGCTACGCGACGGGGCGCGGTGCAGTGGGCAGAGCGCCTAAAGTTCTTAATATACTAACGTAGACTTATAAGCTCCTTATGTACACGTACTTAGTGACCTGCGTCTTATTTATTGCCCTTCAGAAGTAGTTTAGTTTTTTAAGACGATTTGGTAAAATAACCTTTAAGTACAGTAGACAGTTAAAAAGAAAATATTGTATTCTCATAAAGCCAAAGTTTTCTGTTGCTTTTATAATACTTACAAAAAGCTTGTGGTATTCCAGACGTATGTCAAAAAGAAATATGACAGAGAGAGATAAAATACTTATATTGTGTGTCAACCGAAATAATAAATAAAAAAATATTCGAAACTAAAAAAAGATTCCGATGTATTGAGAACCTCCTCCTTTTTTGAAGTCGGTTAAAAAGAAGAATTTATAAAATAAACTTTCATATATTATGATGATAATTAGTTTATTAACATCAAAAAGCTTTTCTATATTAAATAACAACAGCAACACGCAGCTATATGTATACAAAGCCGCCATATACGACGTTGCAAGGGCGAAATCGCAGATGGCTATCAGAATCGGACGCGTGGCGTATCCAAAATATATCTTTAGCGTTTGAGCTACAGTATAAATCCGAAACAGCTGACTTCCAGGTGTACTGGCGGAGTTGTGGTTACGTGTAATGCGATCCAGAACGGAAATTCGCGCAAACGCAACGCGAGTAGGTATTTTCAAGATCTAGGTATATGATATAACGAATGTTTAGGCGTATAGAGATAACAATGCCCGTATAGAGGGAGGTGTTAAGATCTAAGATTTTAATCAGAGATCTAAGTTTTAATATCAACTCCTTTCATGCCGTATATAATACGCCTAATAGATTTTTGCAATGTACAGTTAAATAATATATAGTACTGCAGTTTTTTAGAATTGTCGAACGGCCTACAAGCCGTATTTAGGTGATTTTGAATGAAGTTTTATGCAAAAACTATAAATAAAATTACTTTCAAATTTACACGTCATGTATTTTGAGTCTTTAATCTAAAATCGCTAAGAAGCAGAAACACGATTGGATAAAATTTTCTCGATAGAAAGTTCTCCCAACAGTTGCTCCAAAATCTCAGCTTTTCTATATTTTATCGGAAACTACAATGGATGTAATTGTAATTTTAGTTTTAATGTATCGGTAATGATATTATCCTAAAACGCTTAGAACGGATTTTTGATAACCAGCTTAGTTTTTGAGTAATTAGGTAAAACGTCGTTTTTTGCTATATTCTTCCGCGATGCTGCATGTCGCACCTACCAAATCTCCGTGAGAGTGAGAAAGACAAAAATAAATTCAATCAATACCCTTAAGAGTAAAAAAATATGGTCAATATAATTCACTATATAGGCTACTGAGGAAGAGGATATAGGCAAGCGAACGATTTACGTAAACCATTTTCGATCAAGCAAACAATAGCGCCATCTGTCGTGGTTTTTTATTTAGGTAGTTTCCGAGCGAACTGCAGCTGGTGACAAACAAACATTTTTGGCACCGACAAACTGGCGACATTTTTTCGCGCCGTCCGCCCTATCCAGGGTATTTGTCTATTATCACATGCCATTAATAATCCACAGACTAATATTTAACTTTTAAATTAAACTATGTCGGTTTGGTGAATCCAAAAATATTATTTGCTCTGATAATTAAGATTATTGTTAGTAAGCCTTCGCAGAATTTACATTTTAATCAAGAAGATTGTATTTCAAAAAGGCCCTTCATAATTTGCGTCAAAGGATGGTAATTAAAACTCTCTTAAGTCTTGCCCTATGTTGGATAGAATTAATTATATTATTATCATAATCCACGGTGATTATGTGACCCATTTTGAGGTCGAAGTAATAATAATTTTACGAACTTAACTTACATATGAGAATTTTATAATTAGGTTCCTATCATCGTATATTATTAGTCTGCATACTGCTGCATTGGTGGGCACAGGCGATTCCTATGGCAAAAGGGGCTCATAAAGCCCTTCGCACACGGCTCGTAAGCGTAAGCGTATCGTAATGACGCTATATGCATAACAATATGACAACTACGCCTCATACGATACGCTGCAACACCGCAATGTATGGACAAACCAAGTGACTGTAGAAAAACCACGTGACCGAATGAAAACAAATGAAAGCAAATGAAAGCAATCTACTTTAAGCCTCCCTCACACAGGCGCGTTTTTATCGCGCGATAATAACGCGCAGACGGACGCAGCGTCCCGCGTTATTATCGCGCGATAATATCGCAAGCGTTATTGCGATATCTGTTTTCAGTACATTTTGTACGCCGCAATGCAAGTAGGACGCTGCGTCCGTCGTCCCACACAGGCGCGTTACTATTGCGCGTTATTATCGCGCGTTATTATCGCGCGTTATTATTGCGCGTTATTATCGCGCGTTATTATCGCAGCAGTGTGTACATGATCATCCTAATACAAAATGTACTGAAAACAGATATCGCAATAACGCTTGCGATAATATCGACCGATATACTTCCATTGCGGCGTTATTATCGCAGCAGTGTGTAACTACATGACCATCTTAATATAAAATGTACTGAAAACAGATATCGCAATAACGCTTGCGATATTATCGCACGATAATAACGCGCCTGTGTGGGGGAGGCTTAAGCTTAGCGTTGTTCACTGTCGGCTGTCAATTGTTATACGAAGTACGCTAAAGTTATCTACAAGGTCTGCGAGAACGCCAGGGAGCGTTCAAATAGTCGTAGTCAATTATCAATAATCAAACACAGCGTGTTTTCCTCTATTCGGTCACGTGCTTTTTCTACAGTCATTTGTTTTGTCCATACATTTTATCTACTGTCGCCAACGCTAAACGACTGTTACTTTGTCTAGCCCCGCAGAGGAAAAACCTTAGCCGCAGCAAACGTGTTAGGACATAAAAGTCTTATCCTTAGCGCAAGCAGAAGAATAAAATTTTACTCCCCAAAATCATATCTCGTTTCCACTAGAAGGAGTTCCGTAGTTATCTGAAGTAGGTACATCACGCGTCGCTTCGGGTGATTTGCGTTTTGTTTGGAGTGCGAAGCCATGTTTGAGTATGTCACGGACCATTTTTCGACACGAACTTTTGATTTATAAACGCTCGTACTTTAAAACCAGAACATTGTTTCGTTATTCATGATACATATGAGGTTCTAAATAAACCTTATTTGCTGTTGTTACAATAAAAATATTTTAAAACAGGAACGAATAAATCTGAATTAGGTACTATAAGAAAATTGAGCAATCGACATATAGAAACAATAATACATAGATACAAAATATAGTAACTAACACACACAATACTTTCATAATTTGGTACATTGTACATTAATTTTGTAGTTTGTGTAGTTTGTAGGTATAGTATGTACCTACTTGAATGCATCTCATAATATGAATATTATAGGGTCGTTAAAAAACCAATAAGCCAAAAAATAGAACTATTATTCATAACAACACAACAATATTAAAAACTGCATCTGTATTTTTATTTACTTTTTTCTCGTGTCTAAAGTTTTAAATCACCGCTGCTAGAGAATATAAAATTTATATTGCGGTAATAAATTTTCGTAGACAACGTTGGCTTCCAGTGGAAAGCTTTTGCTGTGTTGATGTAACGTTACTGTTTTTTTTACCCACGACGGAACGGAGTACGGGTATATGCGTTTAGGGTGAGAGACCGTTTGTACATTACTCTATTAAAAATATTTTATGTTTGTTTGTATGTTAAATTGTTCACAAAAACCAATAATGCAAAAATATTTTTGTTTGTTTGTTTGTTTGTTTGTTTGTGTGTTCGTTTGTGCACATCGATGTTCCCATTTATTTAAAAAACGGCTTGACCGATTTAGATGCGGTTTTCTGTATAATGTTTGGTGTTCAGCGGCAATGGTTCTTAGATAGTTGTTACGAACATCGATCACCAGGGGGCGCCATAAAATACATTTATATTGCAAACGAATGTTCCCATTTATTTCAAAAACGGCTTGACCGATTTAGATGCAATTTTCTGTATAATGTTTGGTACTCATTGGCGATGGATCTAAGATAGTTGTTACGAACATCGATCACCAGGGGGCGCCATAAAAGACATTTACAGTGCAAACGAATGTTCTCAATTATTACAAAAACGACTGAACCGATTTGGATACAGTTTTGTATAAAATATTAGTGAATCATTGGCGATGGTTTGTAGATAATTGTTCTTGTGATTGAATAGCAGGGGGCGCCACAATAAACGTATCTTTATGACTTGGAAGGGAAATTTGTTATCTGTCTAATAATATTCCTTGTGTTAGGGATTACGTTTGTTTTAACTAGTCTTAAATATTAAATTTGGTGACGAGGGTCTGATGATGCAACATAGGCCTGATTAGCGATGCTTAATCATGGTAACTAGTAAATAAATCGAGTTTAGTCTCATTTGATTTGGTTAAACTATTCTAACACATTAGGCTTGGTGGCGAGAATTAATGAATGAATGTTGCGTATTTACCAGAGGGGCAAGAGGGCCATGGCCCAGGGCGTCAGCCTCATAAGGGCGGCGCTAGTCGCACCTCGTTCAGATTTTTTTACTTAACTTTTAACTAGGCTCCAATCATAAATTTGGAGACAAGGTTTAGATGATGCCTTCAGACGCTGCATAGAGGAGCTAATGGCTAGTTTGAAGATTAATTTAAATTTTTTAATATTAATATCATTTAAATAACATTATTAAATTAATCGAAAAACTATAAAACAAGTGGAAAATTTAAAAAATTTAAAACACCCACGACTTTTGCGGACTTGTAATTGAAAAAGGATTAAATAACTTTTTTTGAAACTCCCCGACTAAAGGAAAGTAAGAACTAAGAACCTATCAGTATAATTACAAATACAAGAATATCCGTCGGAGCTGCCATTGCTATTTTCATTTTCAATATCAATTAATGCAATTAGTATGGATTGATAAACTGTCGGTATATGAGAAGTATCAAGAAATTGAATTAGTCATCAACTGGTAGACAGCAACATCAACACCGTTACAGGCAGAACACAGCAGCTTTTGTACACCACTAATTCAATCAATATTATAATCTAGGTTTTACTTCCCACTTTGTCTTTATAGTTCTTTTTAAAATTTCGTAGGATGACCTTACCACAATTGAAAGTATGCCAAATCGGCTCAGTGGCTTTGGCGTGGAATGAATTATTATTTGCATAAAAATATGAAAAATATGAATAGTTACAGATTTTGAATATAGGTAGGTACCTACTTTTGTTATTGTTATAGGTAATATTTATTAATATTATACCTATCAAAGATTCGTAAAATAAGTACACAGCAGTAATAAATTTTTCCAATATCAAAATCTCTCATGAAATTCTCACATTATCTCATAATTGATATTATCGAGAAAACAAGTGGCATCAAAAATAATAATCTCCAATAGAAATGATATCTTTTATCAGATAACATGTTATTGCGACATTCTTTTTCTTAACTGTTACGATATAGGAAAGTCTTAAATCACAGATGAAGTTTTTAGTATCAAAGAATTTTTTTTTAAAATAGCTGTAAATTAGCGATTCAATTTTAAAAGTTAAATTTGAGTAATATAGTGGGGAATATCAACTTAATTAAATACACAAGCAATTCGATATCGCTTTTCAACAAATTTATTGTATTTCATGGAAAGTTATTTCCCGTTTCCGTGGTATTGTTTATATTTATTTTCATAAAATATATTACTTTTCTTAAAAGGTCGGTTAGAGTAGGTAAGTATAAAAAAGGTAAGTAAATCAATATATTACGTTGTTAAAAAAAAGGAATTGGTACCTATATTGAGTTAAAAGGATCCAATATATCGAATATTATCTAAATATATTTTATTCGTGAAAATAATTTTTCATGGAAAGCTTTGATATAAAGTTCTGGTGAATTAAAAAAAAAAGCTTAAATGAAATCAGATTCCGTCAATTCAACGTAAATATAAAAAATAAATTCTGGGAAGCAAAATTCATATTATTTATTTTTAACCGACTTCAAAAAAAGGAGGAGGTTCTCAATTCGTCGGAATCTTAATTTTTTTTTATGTATGTTCACCGATTACCTACTCGAAGACGGGTAAACCGATTTGAAAAATTATTTTTTTGTTTGAAAGGATATACCTAAGTACTTCCAAGTTGGTCCCATTGTCATCAGGTCGAGATTTTTTTTTTTTAATGTGTTCCTCGCATTAGCCTTGGACATAGCTCTCCAAGCCTGTTCTAGGTCGGAACTCAGATTTGCAGTTCATCTGTTTGCTCTTTATTTAAGGTATCATCTTCCTAATTATATAAGAGTGACATATTATATGCTAAACCTAATACAATTACAATTAATGCTTAAAACTAGTTATAATATTAATACCTTTTTACTAAATTGGATAGCAATTTTTTTTTTCTTTTTTTTTTATTATTATTATAAACCTGAGCACGAGCGTGGGACTTTTTGGTGTTATGTGCGTTTATGGAACCTAAATTTTGAATTTGCGGTGAAGAAAATTAGGAAGCCAGTTAAGTGGGCGATGCCCAAACCTATATCCGAGAAGAGACCCGCGTCCAGCAGTGACACATAAAAAAAAGTTGAGAATCTCCTTAAACTGTTAAAGTTACACTAGAAATTTTTATTTTTTACCAATCTACAAAGTCTAGGAAGATCATAATATTATGCATCCCTTGATTCGAGTAAGGTGTGTGTAAATTTGTACCTTACAAACATTATTATTTCAGTATACATGTTAAAAAAATAGCTGCGTCCCTTTTTTATTAGATTAAACAAATTCAATTTGATTTTATCGAAGATTTATGATTTTTACGATGGCTACGTGCAAAGCATAGTTTTAATATTTTTGCGCCAAAAGAGAACGATAATAAAAGCGTGTGCGGAGAGAATACCTTATAATATCTTGATAAAAACAATTGATATGTTTCGTTTTCGTAAAATATCGACGTTGCTTATGTAAATTTCTCGCTTTAGGTGTGAATAAAAACCATGTTGCTTTTACTCAGTTTGATTCATAATGTAACTAAATTATTTATTTATTTTATTCTGTTTTTAGGGTTCCGGATCCAAAGAGTAAAACAGGACCCTATAACTATTACTGAGACTTCGACGCCCGTCCGTCCGTCTGTCACCAGGCCGTATCTCTTGAACCGTCATAGTTACACGCTTGAAATTTTCACAGATGATGTATTTCCGTTGCCGCTATAGGAACAAATGCTTAAAAATAGAATAACATAAAAATTAAAGCCAGACTAAAGCAAATTAAAAGGCTCGCCAGAACTCCCAATATTATTCTACTTGTATAGTAGTATAGTAGTAGGGTATTATTGAGAGTTCTATAGCTTGAGGGATCTCGCTAAGTGTTACTACAGATAACGGAACCCTTCGTCCGCGAGTCCGACTCGCACTTGGCCGATTATACATAATTATGTTCTTTTTTCTTGTAGATAGTTTTTTTTATATGTAGTATGATATAATTGTTTAGATTGTAAACATTTAATCCATCATGTTAGTGTAAGTGGCACTGCCGTGCTAATTTGGTATAAAATAAAATACCTACATAAATAATATCTCAATGTTTTGCACCGGCAGCGCATGGATATAACGAAACGTTTTTTTTCTACGTTTCTGATACGAACCGCGAAGGTGTGGAACACCCTTCCAGCTTCCGTGTTCCCAGCCAAATACAATCTGGGTGCCTTGAAGAGAAGAATGAATAGGCATTTTCTAGGCAAGCGCGCTCCATCCTAGATCTCATCATTTCTGTTCATTAGAATTGATTGTAGTCAAGCGCAAGCCTATCAATTATATAAAAAAAAAAATATATGATTTTTCCACAGATATACGAGTAGGTAGTTGATAACCCGAATAATGAATTAGAATAATACTTTTCATCCTCACAAAATAAAATTTTCCCACGGGATTAGTAAGTAGCCCGAAAATCACGCGGACGAAGGCGCGGGCAACAGCAGACTTAATAAATAGGGTAAAAATAATTTCGAAATTATGACGGAACATTAAAGTATAATAATATTCTCGCCAGCGACATAAAGAAGAGGCCGTTAAATCTGATTAAACGAAAAGTTACGAGGGTGTCGAAAAGTTCTAGCGATGTTATCACGATCTGCCGCTTTTTAGCGAAGGCCTGTCGACACATTGCGTCAATCCAAACCTTCATTAATCAAAATACTTTATCGTTCACGCTAGACACGTTAAGAGGATCGTCTAGCTTTCATACAAAAAGCGATAACGTTTTCCTAAAAAATTCCTACCACAAATGTAGCCCGATTTTCATGATTTTTAGAAATGTTGCAGTTGCAATGAAGTTCTATAATTATACGTTTTACTCTTTAACAAATATTGTATATTTTAAAAGTTATCAGACTCTAAATATCCGTATTTTTGACCTACAAACTTGCTCGAGTATTTTTTATTTATTTAAATAAACTTAAATACAAAAAGTACGAGCCTAGATTAAGGTGTACTGAATCTAATGAGACCAAAATTGTCCAATTTGGTAAACATTTGGAAGTGTGAAAACGATATCACCCAAAGTAATATTTTGGAATAAAATGTAGGCCTAGCTCTGAACGTGCAACTCTCTCTCTATAGCAGGGTTTCTTAAAGTGGGGTCCACGGACCCCTTAGGGGTCCGTAGCATGTGCATCAGGGGTCCGTAGTAGGTAAGTTAACTCTCAATATATTTATTAGGAAATTGTATAGTCATTTCTCGTTTCGGCCAAGCATTGTCTTCGTCGGCCGTCGAATTCACTGCGCGTCTACTAAATAAAAACTATGTACTGGGTTTACGCGCGGGCTAGTGGCTACAGTCTGCACCCATTTACAATTGATATGGATACTTTCAGCGATGATGATCTTATTAGAGATGACTTAATTGACATTCGAACCAAAGAAATTTTGAAAGCTGAATTTCACGCAAAAGTTCTTGCTGAGTTTTGGTGTTCTCTGATGCAAGCTTACCCTGTTCTTGCCAAGCGAGCTATGTCAGTTTTAATACCATTTGCAACGACGTATCTTTGTGAGGCAGAGTTCTCGGTTCTTGTGTCAATTAAAACCAAAAACCGCAATAGACTAAATGTCACAGATAACATGCGCCTTGCCTTGTCAAAGACAAGTCCACAGTTTGACCTACTTATTAACGCCAAACAGCAGCATCCTTCACATTAATTCATGTTGTTTTGCAATAAAAGTGTTTTTTTTTTTTAATTCATTAAGGCTTGTTTTCTGTAGGTACGCAGTGTTTTTATTGAAGTGAAGATTTTTACATGTCATCCTTATGTTCTATATACGCATGACACATATTCAAATTATTATAACAAATACAAATTAATCACTTAAAATAGGTTCTACATGTTTCTCAACACGCCCCCTTAATTTGTATTTACCGCACCTTGAAGTCCTAAATTCTTTAAACATAAATCATGCTTTTCCTTTATCAATGGCTTCGTTAAAATATCTGCAATCATTAAATTAGTTGACAGATACTTTAACTCTATCTCTCCTTTCTTAACAACATGTCGTATAAAATGATGCTTTATGTCTATATGCTTGCTTCGCGAGTGTGAAACTGGATCACTCGCCAAATGCAACGCCCCCTGGTTATCAACATGCAAAGTTACCTTTATGAATTGTTGTAACTTGATTTCAGCAAGCAAACTAGTCAGGTACATAGCCTCTTTCACAGCAAATGACAGACTCACATATTCAGCCTCACATGATGAAGTAGCTACACACTTTTGTTTCTGCGATTTCCACGAAATGCTTGCACCCGCTAGGATAAAAACATATCCTGAATAGGAACGCCTATCTTGCACACAATTTCCCCAATCCGCATCACAATATCCCAATATCGGCTTACCTGTCTTTTTATAAATCAAGCCATAATCGGCAGTACCCTTTAGATAGCGTAATATGCGCTTTGCTGCTTTCCAACATTCTTCGCTTGGCTTATCTAAAAATTGCGCCAACTTGGCTACTGCATTTGCAATGTCTGGTCTCGTCCCCGTTACTAAGTACATTAACGAACCAATTAGTTCCTTAAACGGACATTTACAAACATTGCTTGTATCAATATTAAACTGTTTGTTTACTTCCATAGGCGTAATAGACTCCTTACAATAAACCATGTTGTATTTTTTAATAAATTTTCAATATATTGTTGTTGTGTCAACTTAATTGAATTGTCCTTTCTGACAATGTCAATTCCCAACATATACTTCACAAGGCCATAGTCTTTTAATTCAAACTCATTTGCTAAATCCTTCTTAAAGTTATCAATGATATCTCTTTTCTGAGAAACTACAAGAATATCATCCACATATACGCAAACATAAAACCTTATTCCTTCGTGATTACTAAAATACAAACACGGCTCGTTCAATGATTGTTGAAGCCCCATTGCTTTTAATTTCTCGTCTAGTCTTATATTCCACTGACGACCAGCGTGTTTTAATCCATATAAGGAACGTTTTAATCGGCAAACATCCCCACCGGCTTCTAAATCATTCAACATCTGCTCAGCTCTCTTCTTTAGGACACAATCTTTTTCATCTTTAATTATCTTTTGTAAGCTTTGCTTCAATAATGGTGGAACTTGCATATACACCTCTTCATTTAAATTACCATTTAAATATGCGGTATTAATGTCTAACTGATGCATTTCCATGGCAAGTTCAACTGCAAGCGCTGTTAAAAGTCTGATTGTTTCTAAACGAACCACAGGAGCAAACGTGCTATGATAATCAATTCCATAACGTTGACTATAACCTTTTGCTACTAATCGAGCCTTTTTCTTTTCAGTTTTATCAACATTTAATTTCGTTGTTAAAACATAACGACATCCAACTACATCACGTTCGATGGGTTTTCTCACTATATCCCACGTGTCATTTTTCAGTAAACTTCTTATTTCGGATAAAATAGCCTCCTCCCATTCATAACTTTCATCGCTATTTAATGTCTCTTTCAAGCTCACTTCAGCTACTCCGATAAACTCTTGACAATCTTCAAAATCATCTACCTCTTGCTCGATTGGCAATGGTTCTGCCTCCATCCGTACCGTATTATAGACCTTCTTAGGACGACCTACTTGGCCCCTTACAAGTCTTGGTCTGCCAGGAGCTCTTTTGGCAGCTTGATCCGAAGTACTAGGCTCTTGTTGTACGCCAACATCCGCGGATACCTCCGAGATCACGGGACAATCACCTCTACCAATACTTTCGGTAGGATCAGTGGCATTTTCAGAGTTTATTTCTATCTCAACCATCTTCGGTTCCGTAGCCTTGAGCTTACAATTTACTTTCTCAAATTCGAAAGGATCACATTTTAATTTTTCGCCTTTAAAATCAACATCAGTAATCCCTTTCTTGTGAAATTTGACATCTCTAGCAATTATTACCTTTTTATCGTGGGGTAACCATATTCTGTAACCTTTGGAATTACGTGGATAACCAGCAAAAATTCCTTCAACGCTTCGAGCTGCAAACTTATCCTTACCCGGTTGTTTATTCAATACGTGTACTTTACAACCAAATGTCTGTAAAAAATTCAATTTGACAGATGAATCAAACCATTTTTCAAAAGGTATTTCACCGTCAAGACTGCTTGTCGGGCATCGGTTTCTTATATGACACGCTGTCACTACAGCATCAGCCCAGAAACCAGCAGATAATCCTGAACTGAGAATCATACATCTCGCCATCTCAATTAGCGTTCTATTCATTCTTTCTGCCACCCCATTCATTTGCGAAGTATGAGGAACTGTTAATCTTCGTACAATTTCTTCCTTCTGTAAGAATTCATCAAATTCATGGTTACAATATTCTGTTCCATTGTCAGTTTGAAGGTATTTTATTTTCATACCTGTCAATTTCTCAACATAACTCTTATAAATCTTAAATACCGTAAAAACTTCGCTCTTTTTACTCAGTAAATATACTTCACACCATCGAGTACTACAGTCTATAAATGTAACAAAGTATCTAGCCCCACCTATAGCCGTATTTTGCATAGGTCCTACGACATCAGAATAAACCACTCTAAGTTTTTCCTTACATGTCCCACTAGATTTTGAAAAAGATAGCGTACTCATCTTACCTTTTACACAAATATCACAATCATACAATTCGCTCACATCTGACAACTTTATTTTCTTCCCAGAGTGATTCAAGAGTTTTATAAGATCCCTTGCATTTAGATGACCTAAACGTTCATGCCACGACCACATTTCATCATTCTTCGCAGATGAAACTAAAGAAACAGTCGCTTTACAATGTTCTTTAATATAATATAAATTACCCCTGCGTTCAGCGATTAACTGAGTTTTACCATTATTGTCATTTATGTAAGCAAAATTGCCGTTAAATATAACACAAAAACCCCTGTCAATCATTTTAGCCACTGAAATCAGGTTACATCGCAAGTCTGGCACAAACAACGTTTCATTTAAATTTATTACGTTTATAGAATCATCAATGCATGTAAACAACCTTACTGTACCCTTACCGCATACATCTGTGCTTCCATTTGTCGCTAAGTTTAATGTACCGTGCATTGGAAAAATATCAATAAATTTATCACGATTGTTGCATAAATTTGACGTACATCCACTGTCTAATATCCAGTTTTCACTCGCGTTGCATGCAGAATAACAATTATCTGAAACAGATCTGAAATTACAACTAAATGAATTAAAATTAATATCATTGTCTTCCATTTCCACGTTTTGTGAAACGTACTTTGCAATATCTTTATTTGTATTCTTCCTTAAACATTTAGACGCTTTATGTCCGAATTCGTGGCATTTAAAACACCTAAATTTAAATTGCACCTTTGCGACATCTGGCTTAGCCTTTTGACTATCACACTTCCCTTTGTATTTGCCCTTTATAAATGATATTTCAGGCTCATTCTTGTGTCGCGAATTATATTCTTCGATAATCTTGACTTTAAGACTTTCGGGATCTGGCAATTCATCCCTCGATTCTATCGCACATCTAAAGTTCTCATAGCTAGCCGGTAAACTGTACAAAAGCATTATAGACAGAAGATCTTTATGAATCTCTACTTGCATTTCATTAAGTTTATCCTTCGCTTCAAAGAATTTTACTACGTGCTCTTGAACATCCCCGCCTTCAGTCAACTTTTGTAGCATTAACTGCTTTAGCAATGCAGCTTTCCTTGCCGGTCCTTTCGAAGCATGTACAGCATTAAGCTTTAACCATACATCTCTTGAAGTTTGGCAATTTGTGACATGTCTTAATTCAGTCGCACTAACAGAGAGTATGAGATCGGCCTTCGCTTTGGCATCACCAACCTCCCACTGCTTTATCGCACTCTCTTCTACCGGTTTTGGTTTCTTACCGTTAACAAAGTCCCACGCATCGTTTTTAACCAGGAGCGCTTCAACTTGTAATCGCCAACTCTCGTAATTGTCTTTATTCAGTGCTTCTATTCGTACCGAATTCATTGTAACTATTAACAATACAATTACTTTACGTTGACCGGTAATTTAATGACTTCTAATAAAAAATTCACGTTATTCTGGGTCCATGACCATTGTAGGTACGCAGTGTTTTTATTGAAGTGAAGATTTTTACATGTCATCCTTATGTTCTATATACGCATGACACATATTCAAATTATTATAACAAATACAAATTAATCACTTAAAATAGGTTCTACATGTTTCTCAACATTTTCTTTTCCTAATATATTCTTTCATAGGGGTCCGTGGATTTTTTTAACTGTGAAAGCGGTCCGTGACTGCAATAAGTTTAAGAAACCCTGCTCTATAGGAACAAGTTATCAGACTCTAAATATCCATATTTTTGACCTGCAAACTTGCTCGAGTATTTTTTTATTTATATAAACAAAGTACGAGCCTAGATTAAGGTAAATCTAATTAGACCAAAATTGTTCAATGACAACCGAATTTTAATTTGACAAATTTGACGACCGAATGGCGTAGTGGTAGCTAACCTGCCGTCTGCGCCGGAGGTCGTGGGTTCGATTCCCATTTCGGTAAATGTTTGTGTGATGAACATGAATGTTTTCCAGTGTCTGGGTGTTTTTCAATATATTATATGTATGAATATTAGTATGTATGTATATTTATCAGTTATCTAGTACCCATAACACAAGCTATCGCTTACTTTGGGGCTAGATTGCGATGTGTAAAATGTCCCGTATATATTTATTTATTTAATTTGGTAAACGTTTGGGAGTGTGAAAACGATATCACCCAAAGTAATATTTTAGGAATAAATTGTAGGCCTAGCTCTGAACTTGCAACTCTCTCAATACGAGTATAGATAGAATTTTTAAAAACACCTGTTCGCGTCGCGCTAAATCACTAGACGATAGTCTTAAACATTGTAGGTTCCTATAGGATGCCCTTGTGCAACTACCTATATAGATTTTTCGGAAGTTCGCTGATGATAAAATCGCTGTACTATGTTGGAATGATTTATGATTATCCACTCTTTGTTTTATTTTTTGTTTGAATTTCAGAAGTCGAAAAGCTTTGTATGGTTTTTTTGGAGCGATAGTTCCTTTTCTGAGAGTACAGCGAGCGAAAACCCTTAGTTACAAATCATATTTTGCTACTAAAAACTTGTTAGCGCGATATAACTTGATATAGCACCATCTATCGAGCGATGGGTGAACTTTTGTTCCAGTTTATTGGCTAGAAGGCGCTTTAAGGCGAGGCATCGGGCATAAAGCGGGGAAAACAGTTTTTTTGAACGAATAATTTAGGTGTTTAATCGTCATTCCCGATCTTACAAAAAATACACAATATACATGAAGATATCATCTAAAGAATGTGCTAATTTGTAACACGATAGGATTTACTTTACTCGATCATATAAAATCTTGAAATTGACTTAAATAAAATTTTTAAACAAATGATTTCTTAAGAAAATTTCTAAATATGCACATAATTTTTATATAGAAATATTTGTCTTGAAGTACTACAGAGAACCTGCTAAATTTTGGTGTTCAGTTGAAGTCCTGTATCCAGCAAATTCAAATTTATCCCAGAACTGGAATAATAACCAGCGTTTTCAGGACATGCCGCGCCGCCCGCTACCCCGCCAGTATCAATTCGGCGCTTGCCAACGTCGGGTGTGTGTCGGTTTTGTTCGCGAGTCAAAGGACCTCGCTAACCCTCGCGAGGCGACGCGATTGCATTTCTGTACACTTTCGCGTGACGCGTCGATCGGCTTCTCGCGCGAGGGCATTCGCATAGAGTATATTGAGTATAGGGCATTCGGTAAAACATGGCGAGAAAACTCGCGGAGAATGTACTTCCCCATAAAATACTTTGATTATATATATATTTTTTTTTGTTGTATTAATTTACCAAATGACAGTTAAAACGTCATTTTGCTGAATCTAATTAAAAGTCGTAGTATAAATATATAATAAATAAAGTATCGATATAAAAATAAACGTATCCCACCAAAAACATTTTCATGTAAAATGTTGCCAAGACGAGAGCATATGGCTCACACTGTCGAAAAGTTATCAAATTTCTTATATATTTAATTTCTTCTAAATCTATACAATACTATCTAACATACAAGCTCTAACTTCATAAACGCTTACTTACTTTAGTTACAATAATGTCTTGGCCGTTTCGCTACCGTCACATGGGCGTACAGTAAAAAATTTATCCCACCTACAACATGTTCCTGATTTCGAATTTTGATTTTACAGGTGCTGCTACTTCGTGTCTAATGTTGAAAATCATTAAAGTACTATGGCCGCCATTTTGAACTTTTTGTTACTGGGCCGATTGCTTTCAAAATCGACACCTAACCATGGCAGTAAGCGTAGAGAAGGAATTTGTGGTCAAAATTTAAAAAAGGTGGCCGCCATTTTGAACTTTTTTGTTACTAGGCTGATTACTTTGAAAATCGATATCTGACTATAACAGCAAGCATAGAGAAGAAATTTGTGGTCAAAATTTAAAAAAGTGGCCGCCATTTTGAACTTTTCTGTTACTGGTTAGTTAATTACTTTAAAAATCGACATCTGAAATTGGCAGCAAGCATAGAGAAGAGATTTGTGGTCAAAATTTAAAAATGTGGCCGCCATTTTGAACTTTTTTGTTACTGGGCCGATTCCTTTTAAAATTGACTTCTGACCTTGGCAGCAAGCATAGAGAAGGAATTTGTGGTCAAAATTTATAAATGTGGCCGCCATTTTGAACTTTTTTGTTACAGGGCCAATTACTTTGAAAATCGATATCTGACTATGGCAGCAAGCATAGAGAAGAAATTTGTGGTCAAAATTTAAAAAAGTGGCCGCCATTTTGAACTTTTCTGTTACTGGTTAGTTAATTACTTTAAAAATCGACATCTGAAATTGGCAGCAAGCATAGAGTAGAGATTTGTGGTCAAAATTTAAAAATGTGGCCGCCATTTTGAACTTTTTTGTTACTGGGCCGATTACTTTAAAAATCGACATCTGACCTTGGCAGCAAGCATAGAGAAGGAATTTGTGGTCAAAATTTAAAAAAGTGGACGCCATTTTGAACTTTTCTGTTACTGGGCTGATTACTTTGAAAATCGATATCTGACTATAACAGCAAGCATAGAGAAGAAATTTGTGGTCAAAATTTAAAAAAGTGGCCGCCATTTTGAACTTTTCTGTTACTGGTTAGTTAATTACTTTAAAAATCGACATCTGAAATTGGCAGCAAGCATAGAGAAGAGATTTGTGGTCAAAATTTAAAAATGTGGCCGCCATTTTGAACTTTTTTGTTACTGGGCCGATTCCTTTTAAAATTGACTTCTGACCTTGGCAGCAAGCATAGAGAAGGAATTTGTGGTCAAAATTTATAAATGTGGCCGCCATTTTGAACTTTTTTGTTACAGGGCCAATTACTTTGAAAATCGATATCTGACTATGGCAGCAAGCATAGAGAAGAAATTTGTGGTCAAAATTTAAAAAAGTGGCCGCCATTTTGAACTTTTCTGTTACTGGTTAGTTAATTACTTTAAAAATCGACATCTGAAATTGGCAGCAAGCATAGAGTAGAGATTTGTGGTCAAAATTTAAAAATGTGGCCGCCATTTTGAACTTTTTTGTTACTGGGCCGATTACTTTAAAAATCGACATCTGACCTTGGCAGCAAGCATAGAGAAGGAATTTGTGGTCAAAATTTAAAAAAGTGGACGCCATTTTGAACTTTTCTGTTACGGGGCTGATTACTTTGAAAATCGATATCTGACTATAACAGCAAGCATAGAGAAGAAATTTGTGGTCAAAATTTAAAAAAGTGGCCGCCATTTTGAACTTTTCTGTTACTGGTTAGTTAATTACTTTAAAAATCGACATCTGAAATTGGCAGCAAGCATAGAGAAGAGATTTGTGGTCAAAATTTAAAAATGTGGCCGCCATTTTGAACTTTTTTGTTACTGGGCCGATTCCTTTTAAAATTGACTTCTGACCTTGGCAGCAAGCATAGAGAAGGAATTTGTGGTCAAAATTTATAAATGTGGCCGCCATTTTGAACTTTTTTGTTACAGGGCCAATTACTTTGAAAATCGATATCTGACTATGGCAGCAAGCATAGAGAAGAAATTTGTGGTCAAAATTTAAAAAAGTGGCCGCCATTTTGAACTTTTCTGTTACTGGTTAGTTAATTACTTTAAAAATCGACATCTGAAATTGGCAGCAAGCATAGAGTAGAGATTTGTGGTCAAAATTTAAAAATGTGGCCGCCATTTTGAACTTTTTTGTTACTGGGCCGATTCCTTTTAAAATTGACTTCTGACCTTGGCAGCAAGCATAGAGAAGAAATTTGTGGTCAAAATTTGAAAAAGTGGCCGCCATTTTGAACTTTCCTGTTACTAGGCCGATTACTTTAAAAATCGACATCTGACCTTGGCAGCAAGCATAGAGAAGGAATTTGTGGTCAAAATTTAAAAAAGTGGCCGCCATTTTGAACTTTTCTGTTACTGGGCTGATTACTTTGAAAATCGATATCTGACTATGACAGCAAGCATAAAGATGAAATTCGTGGTCAAAATTTATAAATGTGGCCGCCATTTTGAACTTTTTTGTTACAGGGTCGATTACTTTGAAAATCAATATCTGACCTTGGCAGCAAGCATAGAGAAGGAATTTGTGGTCAAGATTTCAAAAAGTGGCCGCCATTTTGAACTTTTCTGTTACTAGGCCGATTACTTTAAAAATTGACATCTGACCTTGGCAGCAAGCATAGAGAAGGAATTTGTGGTCAAAATTTAAAAAAGTGGCCGCCATTTTGAACTTTTCTGTTACTGGGCTGATTACTTTGAAAATCGATATCTGACTATGACAGCAAGCATAAAGATGAAATTTGTGGTCAAAATTTATAAATGTGGCCGCCATTTTGAACTTTTTTGTTACAGGGCCGATTACTTTGAAAATCGTTATCTGACTATGGCAGCAAGCATAGAGAAGAAATTTGTGGTCAAAATTTAAAAAAGTGGCCGCCATTTTGAACTTTTCTGTTACTGGTTAATTACTTTAAAAATCGACATCTGACCTTGGCAGCAAGCATAGAGAAGAGATTTGTGGTCAAAATTTAAAAATGTGGCCGCCATTTTGAACTTTTCTGTTACTGGTTAATTACTTTAAAAATCGACATCTGATCTTGGCAGCAAGCATAGAGAAGAGATTTGTGGTCAAAATTTAAAAATGTGGCCGCCATTTTGAACTTTTTTGTTACTGGGCCGATTGCTTTTAAAATTGACTTCTGACCTTGGCAGCAAGCATAGAGAAGAAATTTGTGGTCAAAATTTAAAAAAGTGGCCGCCATTTTGAACTTTTCTGTTACTGGTTAATTACTTTAAAAATCGACATCTGACCTTGGCAGCAAGCATAGAGAAGAGATTTGTGGTCAAAATTTAACAAAGTGGCCGCCATTTTGAACTTTTTTGTTACTGGGCTTTCATTATCTGGAATAATAATCAAAATTTTCGGGAAATGATGTCGACAATCGAATTCTGGCCTAAGTTATAAGGGTTTGAAAATACGGCGAAACACTTCGAGTAAAGGTAGGCTTGCGCTTCGCTTGGCACGTCTTGGCGGGGTCACTACCGTGTCCCCAGATTTGAGATTAGTATGAGATAAATTACGGTCTGGGGGTCTGGTCTATTTACGTTACGTGTCGGCTACACTTCGTGATGTGAAATGTTTAAAAAGCTGATGGCATTTACGTATATAAGCAGACGATATTACTGTACATACTGTAGAATATGATGATGAGCTACCTCGAATATCCTCGAATATAAAAAGAAACCCGTCAAGGGGCGACGAATAGTGGAAATAAATTATCTTATGTTCCAATTGCAGGACAAATTCCACCGTCGCTATTTATTTGACTGCTGTTCTGAAATATTTTATTCTATGCCGCAGCGCTAACATCGGGACGCGCGTAACGAGAGTCGTTGCGTCTTACCTACGAAGTGTGAGACGCGCGGGGGGCACCCCACACCTCACCTCCTAAAATCTTGCTTCGCATGGGAAAGCCTCGCCTTAAGGGGTCCTGGTGGACTACCCCCTCTTCTCAGCGTTTCATGCATATTGTGTGTTGTACACAAACTATATAATTAAATTTTGACGTGACAACGTCTTATAAATCGAGAGCCGGCTGCACGCACAAAAAAATTGATTGTCTGTAAAGTCGGTTTACTGACGATAGTTGAACGTGACAACTCTCGCTTGCACTTCAAGCCTTACATGAAACACCTCAGAGCGAGGTAACGCGAGTGAGGTAACGCCGCATGAGCGAGGTAACGCCGGATGAGTCATGTTTTTTTGTGCGTGCAGCCGGCTCTATCGAATTATAAGACGTTGTCACGTCAAAAACATGACTCATC
Source organism: Coenonympha arcania (assembly GCA_036785405.1). Lineage (NCBI taxonomy): Eukaryota > Metazoa > Arthropoda > Insecta > Lepidoptera > Nymphalidae > Coenonympha > Coenonympha arcania. The sequence goes on from CM072069.1 coordinate 3,389,806, forward strand.
CGGCGTTACCTCGCTCGCGTTACCTCGCTCTGAGGCGTTCCATGTAAGGCTTGAAGTGCAAGCGAGAGTTGTCACGTTCAACTATCGTCAGTAAACCGACTTTACAGACAACCAATTTTTTAAGATGAGCATTCTCAATACATTCAGGTCACGACCGCAACGCAACTCTGTTTAATATCCCAATTGATTTGGCTCTCCAACAAGACCGGGAAAGCCGATCCTTTCGGTCTCTGGAGGCCAATAAATAATTATGTGAAAGATATCTCTTTAGACCAACTCCAATTTCAAATTACTTCGCGAAGTCTTTAGAGACTTTTAAGTATTCATCAAACAATTGTTTTTTTGTGATGATATTTGATATTATTTTTAAAATAGTTATTATTTTTAGTTATAAGCGTTCTTTAATGAACATAACAGAAGTTTACTAATGGCATCTCGTTAGCATGGGTGATTTTCCATCGACTGCCGACATCGACGCTTTTTTTACCAGCCGCCTTTTAGCTTCGGTTCGGTTTTTTTTCAATCTATTGTTGATTTATTTAACATTCATCCATCATACATCATTTTATCAAACAACCTCTTAGGCCGAAGAACCGGCATTTATTTTTTAAACATTTTCTTTAATAATGAACTTAACGAAACTTACAAGTACAACTATGAATGCAAAAATATATCAAAGAACTGCAAGAACAAGCCTTAGCTTAGGTCTCTAGAGACTGGCTATAGTTTTAATTTCCTATTCGCTGCATATTGCCTGGATATTGCAATCAGGCTCCATCAAAAATGCATTAAGATCGAACTATTTCATACCACGAAGCTGAGTGAAATAGCTCGCTGAATGCCGATAAAATACTACCCGCGGCCCCGTCCCGGCATTTCACAGAATACGTGGTTTATTGTGTAGAAGGGAGGCTGCGAGGGAGGCCTACTTTGATATCAGAGGGGTTAGTACGGGATTTTGTACGAATTTCGAGGTTACGATTCACACAAACGAATCGAGTTCCTCCACACATTGGCAACCGCATGTCAGCGAATGTCCATTGATGTTTAATGGCGGAATTCCGTGTGCACACCTCCACGGGATTGCCCCTACACTCGACCGACCACCGCAAGGGCGTCCCCTACCGCGCGAGCTCTTACGGTCCCCGTCCCCTTCCCGGCATTATACGGGTAGCGATGGAGACGAGGAAGACGACGCGAGGATCATCACTGGACAGGACCAATGACGCAACCTGACCCCTAGGACCAAAGCCAAGATGGCGGAGCCTAGCTCCCTAACCAGGGGGCTTAAAGATCAACACCGAGGGCGTACAGCGCCCCCGCGACACATCGCCCGGGTAAGGAGGTTTGCCTCGAGGCCCGTACCCTCCGGAGGGAAATCACACCTGCCGGAAAAGACCACGCTGCTGCGGTAATGGCAGGATTCGATTCTTTTGTGCGATGCGACTGCGATTCGACTCGAAATTCGTACAAAAACATTTACTAGCCCTACTGCGCAGTATTTCAATTGATTCCTTTTGTTGCAATGTTGTAAAGTTCGTTTGGCGAGCGAAACTTTCCACGATTTAATGTCAATCAATCAATAAGTTTTGGTAAGGGTAAAACTTCGGTCCAAATTAAGTAAGAAAAAAAAAATTGTTATCCAAATTTTCCTCAAATAAATTTATTTTCTACCAAACCATGACAAAATAAAAGATCGCTTAGAATTATGTTCTATTTATAAAATACTGTACCTAATCCGATTTTACGGTTGTTTATTTCTTGTCACCAGATTTAAATTAATTCGGAGAAAATGTTTTTCCCGCTGCTCAAGTTGAACTCGAACAACAATTTATTCATCAACTGAGCCCGAGCTGAGCAATAATTTCGATAAAGACTCCGAATAACCTCGATCGTACTGATTTGTCCTAATTTTCGATACGAATAAAAGGATAGGGTCTACCATGTTGTAATTAAGAGGGGGTATAAACTGAAAATGTCAGTTCAAGATTTGATTTTTACTGTAGTAAATCAAGTCTCAACTACCTGAAATAAAACACACGAATACTACATCATATTTTCGAGAAACTGTATTAGTGAAAACATAAAAGGATAATTTTTTGTCGATAAAAAAAATCCCGAAGTTGCGTCCAATTTTTTTCAATTTTCAATTTGTTATCAATGTTATACGTACTAGAGAGCCCAGGTTTAGGATTATAATTCCAATAAATATTACGAAGTACGTACAATATCGTTTTCTTTCAAAGTTATGTATTTTTAAAGTTATGTATTTTAAAAGTTATTACAGTAAAACTATAAATGGCGTTCATGACATTCTTATTTCGTGTAATACGCCATGCTCTTTTGTACCAGAACCAATGTTTTGCGCATGACAAGTTTCGCTAGCTTTCAGCCCCTTAATGTAACCGTAAGCATTAATTTTTAACGTTCTGAACGCAAAGGATAAAACGGGAGACTATATTGTTAAGACTCCACCGTCCATCTATCTGTCACCAGGCTGTGTCTCTTAAACCATGATAGTTTGACAGTTGAAATTTTCACATATGATGTGTTTCTGTCGCCGCTATAACAACGAGTACTAAAAAAGTAGTTATAAATATTAATCTATATCATTCAAATTAATGTTTAATTTGGAAGTTTGTGCGCTTAATATTTCTCCACGCCAAAACTAGGTACCACAGACCACGGAAAGAGCATCTAGCGGTTCCAACGATGTGTTGTCTTGAAAATATGTATCTTCAAGTTTCATCAGAGATAATAATATGTTCCCTTTGTACTTTGCGTTTGAATAATTAGCTGATAAAACACATTGATCTCGATCTTTGAGACAAAAGGATCGTTGAAACCAATTTGCCAATGAGATACCGGATTTTTGTATAAGTTCACATTGTATAGAACAAAGATATTATCTTCCTATCACACAAACTTATGTTTAACTTATACTATAGCTACGGCCAAAATTCTTGTGCCTCGATTAACTAACTTAGCGTGGGTTAAGCCAAGATGTTGTCTACAAAGTTTCCCAGACATTCCTTTGCATCTAAATAGGATATCATGTGGAGCAACTTAGCTTAATGTTTGATTATACATATTTGAGGGAAATTATATGTATTTGTATACGTGAAATGTTTTACATATAAACGGTTGCTGCCTAGAAACAAACAGCTAAATCTAGAGCTAAGGCAGATACCTACGAGAATTTCTTAGCCTTTATTGAATTTTATCGTAGTACCTATTTTTAACCGACTTCAAAAAAAAGGAGGAGGTTCTCAATTCGTCGGAATCTTTTTTTTTTTTTTTTATTTTTTTTTTTTTTTATGTATGTTCCCCGATTACTCGAAGATGCGTGGACCAATTTCAAAAATTCTTTTTTTGTTTGAAAGGGTATAGTTCACAGATGGTCCCATTGTCATCAAATCAGGATCTGATGATGGGATCCTGGAGAAATCGAGGGAACTCTTCAAATTTTATAAGCACACTTGAAGTGATTTGGGTATTGTTTGAAAGAGTAATTTTTTCCAGGTAGTCTTATCGTCATCAGGTCGGGATCTGATGATGGGATCTTGGTAATATCGAGGGAACTCTTCAAATTTTGCTAGTATACTTGAAGCGATTTAGATATCTTTTATATTTACTATTGCATTTCCTTGCAGTCATCAAGTAATGACTGTATTCATCAAGTCAGGATCTGATGATGGGATCTTGGAGAAATTGAGGGAACTCTTCAGATTTTAGAAGCATTCTTCAAGCGATGTGGGCATTTTTTCCATTGCCTTGCGCATAAGTTGTTTTCCACTAAAAAGTATAAAATAAAATGGAAAATTCTTTCCAAAAAACCAACTTCAAATGCCACTACAAAGAATGAAATAATTTTTAATGTACACCAATTCGAAGTCGGGCAATGTTTCGTTCATTCACTAAAAGTCCTTCGTATTGTCGATAAATTTGTCGTTTCTTTGCACATCAAGTTTTATAATAAGAAGGACTATTAATGATTGAACAAAACATTGCCCGACTTCGAATTGGTGTACATTAAAAATTATTTCATTCTTTGTAGTGGCATTTGAAGTTGGTTTTTTGGAAAGAATTTTCCATTTTATTACTACTAGATACTGAAACTCTCTGTTTTCATAGATAACTGATGGTTGTGTGCTCGGTGGACAGAAGTTGTCCAACGGTGGGACATTTATAGGTTGATGAGGGAATGGTACTATTAAAGACGTTCGAGTGGGTTTGTCTTTAGTGATATAGTTTCATTGGGTATGTTTGACAATTTGTATTCCCTAATATTATTATGGCCCATATCTATTACCTAGCTGCTTATAAGTTTACTACCTACGTCGCATTGGCAGTTTATTCAATGTCACCGTTAACTAGCAGAGGGTAAAATATGGTCGGGATTCAAATATCATAGGTTATAAATGTAAAAATAAGCAAGATACAACCGTAAAGGTAGTTCTGCCTAAGGAACTAAAATATTGCGAATCTGAATTTCATCGCAGAGGGATATATCTCGTATAGCTCAGCGGAAGAGCACCCAGCCGCGATAGCTGGGGGACGCGGGTTCAAATCCCGCTGCGAGTGAAATTTTGATTCGTATTTAAATTTATAGGAACTGTAAAGGGAATCCCTTGAAGAAGAAAGATCGCGATGGCATGGTAGGAGAAACAAGTTAGGTAGGTATTAGATCTGAATTTACGCAACTACGGATAACACAGTGGGGTATTGTTTCCTTTAAAATCAGTGGCTCTCAGATAATGCTAGCTTGTAACATTTACTAAAACGCAGAGTTGGTGTTTTCGCGTAAAAGCGTGTAAAGGTCTATGTTCATCGGTTCGAGAACCGCAAGCGTTTAATTAAAATTTTGGTATTGCTATGATTCTGATCATAAAAATATCGGACTCATTAGTTGAATTTGACCGCTAGGCCGTTGAAAGATTACTTTTCTAAGTTTTTGCAAATAATTCCCAAAATAATTTTTAACATTATAATCCTAATAACTTTATAATTTTTATCAATAAATAATAAATATAATGAAATGGTTTAATTAGGTTGGTCTGACGTAAATAAAACTTGCTATTATACGTTATTACGAGTATGTGTGGGAAGTATTTTAATTCAGTAATAAGATTTTCACGGTCGTTCTTCCTAATATGAAATTTCACGCCACTAACCTATACGCAAACTGCTTAAAAAACGGTACAGACTATTTTCACTTCACTAAATTATGTTTTTGTCCATTTGAAATAAATTTTTTCGTAAAGAGATCGGTTAGAGCGAAGTCCCGATCGCGATTAAAGGCTAACCTAAAGTGCACGTGTTGGCTGCGCAAATATTTGTGCGCTCCCCAATCCAGTGGAAATGCAGCTTAACAGGAATGATTGTGTAAAGCACTACAGTGCATACAATGGAAATGTGGTTTACGTGCGCATTTGAGCGGCAAATGTGTGCATTGCACTGAATATATTACTTTACGTCCTGTGTTATGTTTGGTGACCCGCGTTTGCGTATGACATATTTTGAGCTGAACTTCAGTATGTAGATTATATGCACCTTTTTGGCAGAATTTGCCCGACTAGTTTTAGACACAAATGGAATTCATTAGCAAGGAACTTTGTTCACGTATAACGAGTGAAACACGTTCATTTTTGATCGCCTGAAGAATTTCTTCAGCAGATTTCCATACATGTACTATTTCTACATTATTATATACTACATTATGTGTACATTGTGTGTATTCTACATTATGTTATTTCTACATTATTAAGTCGCAAGCAATGATCTTATCATTTGCCTACGAAATGCAAAAATAATATAGTGTAAAATTATTTTAGGTGTATAAAATTATATTTTATTTTCCCAGAGACAGTGGGACGAGCCGCTCTGTAGTCTGGTTAGAGAGGAACTAATTAGTACCTCCGCCAACGCTGCTGAGCGCGCCCGTTTGCTGGCTGTGGGAGAGTGGGAATCCGGCCTTTGGCTTCAAGCCATTCCTTCGTCTAGCGTTGGTACCTTGTTAGACGACACCACATTCCGCATTGCCACCTGCCTTCGCTTGGGCGCTCCTTGTGTTTCTCCGCATCGGTGTATCTGTGGAGAGGCAGTCGATAAGCTTGGACACCACGGTCTTTCTTGCAGTAGGAGTGCCGGCCGTATACCGCGCCACGCTAGCATCAATGGCATCATCCGTCGCGCTCTTGCCACCGCCGGCGTGCCAGCCGTTTTAGAACCAAATGGCTTGGCGCGCGACGATGGAAGGAGACCGGACGGCATGTCATTGATGCCATGGAAGATGGGTAGGCCTTTGGTGTGGGACGCAACTTGCGTGGACACCCTTGCGCCTTCTCATCTTCCTAGCACGATGGGTTGTGCGGGCGCCGCTGCTGCATCAGCGGAGATTCTCAAGCGGCGCAAATACAGTAATCTCGTTGGAGATTACGTATTTGAGCCGTTTGGGGTCGAGACGCTGGGTCCGTGGGGTCCAAGTACGCGCTTCTTTTTCAGAGAAATTTCAAAGCGCTTAATCGACGCCTCTCGTGACCAGAGGGCTGGCCTATTTTTAGGTCAGAGGATAAGCATTGCCATTCAACGTGGCAATGCTGCCAGCCTTCTGGGCACTTTTCCAGTTGACACCGATTCGGAGGAATACTTTGACGCTTAAAATTCCTTCTTTTTGTGTCACCTCTTTTCTAGAATTAGATTATATATATTAGTTAAGATTTTATTTTAAGTTTTATACTTATATAATGTTACCAATATTATTATGAATAAATGGTGTATAAATATATTTATTAAATACAGGGTTATGTAAAAATACCAAATCGCTCTCCCTATCGCTCGCCCTGTATATATTACTGTCATGACGGACACGACGCAGAGAGAGAATTGGTTTTATTTCCGACATAGGTGTCAAATAGAGTTCCTTTACTTTCAACTTAAGAATTTTCCTTTTATTGGAAAAGTGCAATAAAATGGAATTGAGGTAGATCAATGAATAATGCATCCGAGAGCAAATGCAATGGCCGATTTGAATATCGGTTATTTTTCACATGAGCTACCTTGCCTCCATATTTATGTGACCTAGGTTTAGAATACTTGAAGCGTGAAAGCTCTTTTCTAACACAATGGTTCCATTTGGTCACGTAATTGAGTGCAATAAATTAAAATAAATATTTTTATGTAGACCCTAATATAATATGATCATGGATCAATTTCCTTAAGCCTCAGTGCAATTTCGCTAGTCAATCTTGTTTTGATTTTACCAAGATAATATCACATGTGCGAGACAGAACGTTACCAATTTGAAATTATGGAGATAATTATGTTTATAAACATGTTTACACCATGACAAAAATGAGAAATGTATATTTTCATTACTCGTAAGTAAGGCAGGACCATCACAGTAGCCAAGGCCAGACAAAAATTTCAAAAACCTCGGACATTTGATTGAAAGTATGTCCTTTCCTGGACAGCAGTTGTGGCAGGTATTGATACGGACATCTGTCGACATCGGCGTTTTTGGGATGCCAGAGTTAGCTATAAGGTTTGTTCTAATTTCTAGGGAAGGGGAATAGTGATTAATCTTACAATTAGTCGGGATTCCCCTGACACAGAAATCGCCCCCTAAACGAGGACAAATCCGGGAACATGCATGACCGCCCTATTTCGTATGTAACTCGCGTAGTATGTATATTATTAGAAAAGTAGTTCTCTGACTTGTTGACTTGTTCACTCACTTACGGGCCCAACCTCCTGGACATAAAACTTTCCTCCGTAGTCTAGATAAGACCTTGCAGGGATCGCCCAAGAAAACTAGGAGCGAACCAGCTATTTAAAATAAAAAATAAAAACACAAAAAACTTTGATAAAGTTATGGGCAGAGACCAACCTTGTACAAAGTGCCTCAAAGGCAAAGAAAAATAACAAATTATGAAAAGTTCGTTTCCCTGTCGCGCACCGTTGTTCCCTTTTCCAGAAAGTTCCTCAATTTAAACTTGTAAAAAGTCTACTATGGTCACTGGAGAGTTGGAGACACTTGTACGTGTTAAGTTTTTCAATTTATACTACACTTCTCAGTTTACAACACTTCTCTCGTGATACAGAAATTCAATTTCATTCATGAATTTATATCCATGGATGCAAAATGGTTCTACGAGTAGGTGCTATCTCAGTTTTGAACAAAAACAATCAATATGTTGGTCCGTTACCTTGAAAACCACAAATATTTTTCAAATCTTTTTCTACAGATCTGATTAGTATTACAAAATATTTATATTCACCTAATGTTGAATGACGATGTAGATTAAATCGTTTATATATTAGTATACTAACTTAGAAGTGATTTATATAGTTGCTATACAGGATTACTTAGTTACAGAGTCTTTTGATGTCATTAGTCCACCTGCTTGGAGGTCTGTCAATTCTGTGCTTCGCGGTGTTGTCGCCATTTCAGCACCTTAGTCCCCTAAGTCAATCCCCAACGTCCATCGGGCGATCTGTATTTTGATTCCAATTTCACTGCTTTCGTATCTATTTATTCGTTAAACAAACAGTTTTGTTTCCCAAGACGTATAATATTTTACTTCTACATTTTTCTGTTTTAAATTGTGTTTATCTCAGTTATCAACTTTTGAGTAAAATCTACGTTTATCATGTACCATCGCTCCGGCTCACTGGCTTGTCTCATCCATATGGCACTTGATATCTTGTTTATGTGGTCTATCCAGCGCGTCTCTCCATATTGCTTCCCGAAGTCTTGCAGCAATAATTTATAGGTGGAATCCGTAGCCACAGTACGTATGCCCGTGACAGTTTCGACCGCAAAACCGACATCTTGCCTGTACAGTACACGGCAAACTTCTTGGGTATATGGCCTTGATAGCGAACAAGCGAATTTGAGATCCTTTTGGTAGTAAGTGAGTCGGCGTCGAGTCGCGTGTGTTAACTTGCCACTACTTCATGCTCAAGAAGTTTGCCGGCACCTGTACCAGCTTTATAACTACCTACTTATTTGTTTGATAGTTTGCTCCCGCAACTCCCTGAATATAAAGTACCCTAATGAGTTTTTGATCTCAAGAATTGGGTTCCGCTTAGTCTTAATCACTATTAACCAAGAATAAGGAGACGAGTAAATTGCCAAGATGTCTAACATGAACTCTCAAAAATCGAATATAATATTATTATCACATTAATTTAAATATAACAAAATGAATAGGATGAAGATTTATAAAAGTCCAATCTTTGTTTAACATGGTGCTCAGGGGAGCAACGTGCTTCATTACAGCCATTTTATGAGAGCAATAAGATATTATCACGGTAAATTCATGAAGCTACTTTCAAAGTATTTTACATAATCTGATAAGCATGGTATGGGGAGGGGATTAAGAAATTTCTTAAACAACCGGCCAAGTGTGAGCCGGACTCGCGCACCAAGGGTTCCGTTTTATAGTAGTGCTATTATCTCGCTGCACACTCGGTCATAAATCATTCGATTGTTTCGCTTTTGTTGTTCTTTGTTGAGTTGTGCATTACTGCAGAACAACAACAGCGAAACACTCGAATGATTTATGACCGAGTCTGCAGCGAGATAATAACACTACTATAGTATAGAAAAAGTAATCCTGAATCAATTTTCTTACCGAACCGCAAACTTAGCTTTGTTTTTTGAAGTTATAATATATTATGTTAACCTGAAATTTATTGTTTTTTTTTTTCTTTTTTTGGGTGAAAATCTTAATGTGGTTCACGGAATACATCTACTTACCAAGTTTTAACAGTATAGTTCTTATAATTTCGGAAAAAAGGTAGATGTGACATACGGACGGACAGACAGAGAGACATGACGAATTTGTAAGGTTTCCGTTTTTTGCCCTTTGGCTACGGACCCTCAAAATTCGTGATGGGACACTTTTAATATTTTGCTCATATAGTTTCGCACTAAATGTGCTAATTAACCCCTTTTTTTAATACCCTACACGATTCTATTCATAGACATTTTTTCAATTCATTACTTTATCACATAAAGTAATGAATTGAAAAAATGTCTATGAATAGAATCGTGTAGGGTATTAAAAAAAGGGGTTAATTAGCACATTTAGTGCGAAACTATATGAGGCGTATTTTGCTATAATATATCTACTTACATAAAGACTCAACCGACAATAATAACGACAGCTCTATGTATGCGAAAAAATTTTGTTTTTTTTTATTCTATACAAGTTAGTACTTGACTGCGATCTCACCTGATGGTAAGTGATGATGCAGTCTAAGATGTTATCGTACTAACTTGGAAGGGTAAGCAAATTTAACCCAACGGTTTCTACAAAGCATCGCACCGGAACGCTAAATCGCTTGGCGGTGCGTCTATGCTAGTAGGGTGGTAACTAGCCACGGCCAAAGCCTCCCACCAGACCAGACCTGAGCCAATTTAGAAATTATAAAATCACAAAGTGGCCCGTGTCGGGAAAAGAACCCGCGACCTCCCACTCGAATCCGATCGCGCCGCCACTGCGCCAGGGAGGTCGTTTTTACTCTTACAAAAGTAAACGGAAAACCGAAACGAATTCAAAAAGAAAACGGAATTTGCAGTTGGTACTGACTAAATTAATTCCTTACGCGATTTTGCTTGGGTACAGAATTTTCCGAAAAATTTTCCTCCCATCAAAAATAAGGGTTCACCGAAATGGTTTGATGACAGCATTGACCCCATTAAACGCATACTTCAATGTACCAGATAACAAGCATACAAGTACAGTCCAAATACCGTTTTCTTCTAAAAGAGTTCTTATTTTGTGAATGTTAAGGTTTTAGTTTGTTATTATGATAGTAAATTTAAGTTTGTTAGTGAATCTCTTTCAGCGTGATCGTTTTGGACCCTTTGGGGTCAGACATTCTTGGTAACATATTGGCATCGGTTGAATTACTCGACACGTTGCAGTCATACTTCGAATGCCATATGAAAACTTGTCTCTAATATATAAAATTCTCGTGCAAGTTTTTACTGTCGGATATACAAACTTATTTATTTTGTATATGGCTAAATTTGAATTTTAAAAAGGTAGTTTGTTTGGAATACGTTTTTATTTTTGACTGTGACATTCTGTTTTGAGATCCTAAAATAGCAACAATAAACTTGTATTTTCTCCATATAAAATCTGGTGTTTATCTTCACTAACCACGTTTTGCTACATTGGTTATGGGCCCAGATGCGATACGAGAAAAGTAATCGTATGTAGAGGATAAAATCTGATTTTAAAGTCGATAAGAGACGGAGTAGCTGATCGAGTATCGAGGTGCGATGACGAGCAACATGATGCGAATCGAGCCCTTGAATAAGGACAACTACGATAGCTGGAAAATACAGGTACAAGCTATTTTAACCAAAAATGATGGTTGGAAGTACGTAAATGGTAAAGTACTGAAACCATCTGAAGTTATAGAGGCTGAAAAATGGGAAGTAGAGGACGAAAAAGCTAAAGCGGATATTATTTTATCGATGAGTGGAAGCGAATTAAGACATATTAGGAGCTGTAATACATCGATAAAAGTATGGCTGAAGCTGGAGTCCATTTATGCTTCGAAAGGGCCTGCTAAGAAAGCAACACTTTTAAAACGGTTGATATTGCACAGGATGGCGGAAACAGGAAATATTCATGAACATTTGAATACCTTTTTCGATGCTGTCGATAAGCTAGGAGATATGGGTATACAGATCAACGATGATTTTCTGTCTATAATGTTGTTGTACAGTTTACCCGGAAATTTCGAAAGCTTTAGATGTGCTATTGAGTCGAGAGACGAGTTGCCGAAACCAAAGGCATTAAAAATTAAAATATTGGAAGAGTACGAGTCAAGAGAGGTGAATAAAATTCAGAATGAAGGCGTTATGTATACAAACGTAAATAAAAACTTCAAGAAAGGAAAGAGAGGCGCTAAAAATATGAGTACTAAGGCTTAAGGAACAGAAAAGAATGAAGATTTTAAGTACAAATGCTTTAAATGTCACGAACCTGGACACAAAGCATCTGATTGTAAAAGGAAAGAAGGTGGAAATGCCCTGAAGGCTGAAGAGACACATTGTGTAGATCAAATTTTAACTACTTTTAATGTTTCAGATTTAGAAGTTTCTAATGCTGTTAATGTTCAAAAGTATGAATGGATTTTGGACAGTGGGTGCACGTCTCACCTTTGCAATGATGCAAGTAAGTTCGGGGGCACTTTGGCAATGACTAGCGGAGAAATAACTTTAGCTACGCATGTAAGTACTGTTATAAAAGGTAAGGGTACTGTAAGGTTATCGGCATGTAACGATCACTCTGAGACCTCATTTGAATTACGTGATACGCTGTATGTCCCGGATTTAAGGACGAATTTGATTTCAGTAGCCAAGTTAACCAACGATGGTTATGATGTTACATTTAGAGACGATGTAGCTCATGTTTTTGGCAGGAAAGGTGAAATCGAATTGATAGCATATCGTAGGGGTAATTTATATTGTGTAAATAGGTCTGAGTATTGTAATTTAAGTGATTCAAATGCTGATGTACGTTGTTGGCACGAGAGATTAGGACATTTGAACGGTAGAGATGTTGCCAAGCTTTTGGGTAAATTAGGTGCTAAATTTGACGTTGCCGAAGTACGAAACTTACGTGATTGCGATATTTGTGCTAAAGGAAAGATGACCGCGTTACCTTTTTCTAAATCCGATGGGCCTTGCGCTGAGAAATTGTACATAGTTCATTCTGATATTGTAGGGCCTATGAGATGTCAATCAATGGAAGGTGCCAAATATTTTATAACTTTTATTGATGATAGTACTCGTTGGTGTGTGGTATATTTTCTAAGGTCGAAAGATAAAGCCTTAGATGCCTTTAAATCATATAAAAGTCACGTTGAAAACCTGATGGGATTGAAGATCAAATTTCTTCAAAGTGACAATGGAGGTGAATATTGTAACGCTGAATTTGATAATTTCTTAAAGGAAGCAGGCATCACACGAAGACTGACAGTTGCTCGAACACCACAGCAGAATGGGATAGCTGAACGAATGAACCGAACCTTAGTGGAAATGGCGAGGTGTATGCTGTTGAGTACAAATCTTTCCTCAGGTTTTTGGGCAGAAGCGGTGCATACAGCATGTTATGTCAGGAATCGTTGTCCTACGAGCAGTCTACAAGGTGATATTCCTTATGAGAGGTGGCATAACAAGCCGGTGAAGATTGAATACCTTCGAAGATTTGGAACCAAGGTACATATTCTGGATAAAGATCCAAAGAAGGATAAGTTTGCTGCAAGAGGGATCGCAGGTATTTTTGTAGGATACCCGGGTAATGCAAAAGGATACAAAGTATGGATTCCAGAGCAAAGAAGATTCATGATTGCGAGAGATGTGAAATTTCACGAGAGTGAAATCTCGAAGCAAGAACCAAGGCCGGTGAACTTCACGGAAGACAAAGATAAGGATTTCATTGAAATTGAATTCTCGAGGAAAAATGTTCCAATAACTGAAGAACATAGGGACGAGAATAAGACAGACCGAGTAGAGACTAATGAAGAAATATGGAGTGAATGTCAAGAATATCCTGGAGATGATCAAGATGATTCTTCGTCAAGACCTGCAGAACTTGAACATGCGTCTGAAGAAATAAATCGTGATAATCAACAAAGGTTGATGAAGAGAGCTCCTGGTAGACCTAGGATTTTACGCACAGGTAGTGTAGGCCGTCCGAAGAAAATTTATCAAATGGCTGAAGTTACACAACCGATCAATTCTGCTGATGAAAATGAAATTGAAGATTTTGCAGGTTCAGCTGAAATTACTTTGAAGAATGCTTTAAAGAGTAGTGATAAACCTGAATGGGAGGAAGCCATTTTATCTGAAATCAGAAGCCTAGTTCAGAAAGGTACATGGGAGATAGTCAAAAGACCACAAAATAGGAATGTCGTTGGCTGCCGTTATGTTTTGACGTCGAAACAAAATGTCGACAAGTCTTGGAAGAAGAAGGCAAGGCTTGTAGCTCAAGGTTTTAGCCAGCGGTATGGAGTCGACTACGAGAAAACCTTTGCACCTGTTGCTAGACTGGATACTGTTAGATTGTTGATGGCTCTCGCAGTGGAATTAAATTTGGAGATACATCAATTGGACATTAATACTGCTTATTTAAATGGATCCCTGGATGAGGAGATATACATGGAGATACCAGAACTTTTGAGAGAAAGTTTAGTTAAGCTTATGAATCGAGAGGGAGAAGATCCAATGGTCAAAGAGCGCGCGCGGACCATGCTTGTAAGATTGGATAGTGGTTGCGATTCATGCTTTTTGCGAAAATCATTATATGGTTTGAAGCAAGCTGGACGTCAATGGAATCTCAAGCTTAACAAGAAGTTAACTGATATGGGGATGAAGCAGAGTCTGAATGAGCCGTGTCTATATTTTAAACAAAATGGGAATATTTATTTATTCGTATTAGTCTATGTCGATGATATTTTGGTCGCAAGTCAAGAAAGAGGTTTAATTACGAAGTTCAAGAATGAGTTGTCGAAAGAGTTCGATTTGAAAGACTATGGTTTAGCAAAATATATGTTAGGCATAGATATTCGAAGAAATGGCAATGTCATTGTTTTGTCACAACAAAATTACATCGAAAGTTTACTAAAACGTTTTTGCATGGAAAATTGCAATAAATGTGCAACTCCTATGGAGATAAATTCCAAACGGAAAGAAGAAGAGAAATGCAGTGATGAAAGCAGCGAGGCATGGCCTTATCGAGAGCTAATAGGTTGTTTGAATTATTTAGCAAATGCAACCAGACCCGATATCGCTAATGCGGTAAGTAAACTTAGCCAGAAAGTGAAAAATCCTGATAATTCCGATTGGAAATCAGCGAAACGTGTTTTACGTTATCTGAAGGGGACAAGCCAATACAGTCTCGTGTATAAAAGAACTGGTGAATGTGTGCAGGGTTATTCAGATGCTGATTGGGGGAATTGTTTAATAGACAGACGATCTTATTCTGGTTATGCATTTATTTTAGGTGGTGGCTGTATATCGTGGCAGTCTCGAAAACAACGTAGCGTAACTACTTCAACGTGCGAGGCAGAGTATGTTAGCCTGTCGGAGAGTATGAAGGAGGCTGTATATCTTAATAGCTTATTGAAGGAACTTGGAATCATGAGGTACGCTCGAGTGATTGTTCATGTCGATAACCAAGGGGCTATATTTTTAGCTCAGGACCCTGTGTTTCATGCACGTAGCAAACACATTGATATTAGGTATCATTACGTGAGGGAGGTTTTGAGGGACAAGAACGACATTGAGTTGAGACATGTACCCACTGCCTCCATGTTAGCTGATGTGCTTACTAAGCCGTTATCTAGTATTAAACACAATAAGTGTTTAGATGGTTTAGGTGTTAAGGCCAGCTGAGTTTTCTTTTGGATACCTTTAAATTTAAATTTATAGGGGCGTGTCGGATATACAAACTTATTTATTTTGTATATGGCTAAATTTGAATTTAAAAAGGTAGTTTGTTTGGAATACGTTTTTATTTTTGACTGTGACATTCTGTTTTGAGATCCTAAAATAGCAACAATAAACTTGTATTTTCTCCATATAAAATCTGGTGTTTATCTTCACTAACCACGTTCTGCTACATTTATCACCAAATCGAGACGGCTTGACCGATTGTTATGAAATTTTCTGTTATGAAATTTTCGAAGCAACGTTTGCTGGTAGTTATGTAAAGGTTTAAAAATTTATAATCTGTTTCGTACTCAATCAGACCACTACTACTAAAAGAAATTGATAGGGAATATAGATAACTTATAACCTACTTTTTATCTCGAGAAACGCCACGGGAGTCAGAATAAGTCTTAAATTGTTATAGCAGTCTAATGGTACTTTAGCAAACTTCCTTTTACCAGAGAATACCATAATAGTGCTTTTGCTTTTATACTAAGTTAAACTTACGTCTACAGGGAGGGCGAACGGGCCAGCCATTTCTTCTTTGTCGGGAAATCCTTAACACTCACGGGATTTGTGATGTGCTCAATTCTAATGGGTGTAGCCGTGGACAAGACCTAGTCTAATACATAATACCTATATAAAATTTTCTCGCCAATCTTTGTTACCAAACTCCTCCGAAACGGCTCAACCAATCCTCATGAAATTTTCTGTGTACGATCGGTATTTTTACATCCCTAATGGCAAAACAATGTTCGCCAGGTCAGCTAATATGCCTATAATAATGAAACTCGTAAATACAAACGTACCGATTGCTGTACTGAAATTGTGTGCCTGCCAATATTGATAAAAAAAGAGTTTATTTCTGTCAATAATCCCTATTTATTACTAGCCACTACTTCAATATGCTTGCCAATTGATGATTGGCATGTTTCACACATGACACATCATTATGGTAAGGTAATTCATGTATCTCTAAAAAAAGTTTGCTTTTTTACTCCGGATATTCAAAGTCAGGCTATTATCAACAGTCACTATCACTGTACTATCACAGTCACTACCTAAGGATAAAACGTTCTTTTTAGGTACTTTTCTAAAAAGTTTAGTATACGTATAAGTAAGTTTAGTATTACGTTTTATTCTCCTTAGGTACATAAATAGCTCGTATTAAAATACGTAAAGAATAACGACACATCGTTATTTTTATTATATGAAGGCCTCGTAAGGACGTCATTTATTTATGAATTGTGAATAAGGTCCGGTTTCCATTACTTTGGCAGGAGATGCGAGCTCATTACAGTGAAGAAATGATTGTCTTTGTGCTAGTCATAATAGGAATCAAACTAGAAATAAAAAAACTGAAAACAATAATATTCTAGCTGACTCGGCAAACGTTGTTTTGCCATTAGGGATTTCAAAAAAAGTTCAAACCGACGCTCAGACCGACCACATACACAGTAACAGTCGGCCGAGCCGTTTGTACGAGTTTAGTAACAAAAAATGGCCGTGACATACGGACGGACAGACAGACGGACAGAGAGACATGACGAATCTATAAGGGTTCCGTTTTTGCCATTTGGCTATGGGACCCTAAAAATGGATGGATGGATTTGGATTTTGGTATGACTATGTTATTGGAACACGAAATGTTGAGCACAAGAAAAATAATCATACATTATCATTGAATTCTTTAAGGTCACGAAAACAGGTTATTGGTTTTTTTTTGTTATTACTCTTTTGCTAATTCTCTTGCTGTACCTGATATAAATTAGTACGAGTAACGAGTACATTTGCGTTTTTTCCAATCCGAAAGCACTAATAATAACATTTTAAATTTTCAACAATTTGATCAACATTGGATGAAGCCGCTCATTTAACGCCAAACATCACTCACAAATCTCTGATGCAGAAGCGTAATAGCGTGCTTTTCCTGGGTTCAATGTTTTCAACTGAAGCTAAACGGATATAAAAATGTTGAAATAATGTGTCTTTTAACAACACATCTCTCTTAGCCTCTCCGCTTTGGTGGAAATCGGGTTTAACATGGAGTCGTTATTTTTATAACAATATGAAGGCACCCTTCGCTTAGTGTACGCAAGTCAAATTGCTCCCATAAACATAGTCTGCATATAAAAGCGTATGTATATTTCAGCATCGGAGCGACAGGCGTCTTATTGTAATTCCTGCAGCGAAGGGATCAAATTGTCTTATTACGGTCAATAAACCGCGCGAGACGTGAGCTCTGAGCCCTGACATACTCCATGCTCGCGCTACGCACTGCTGCAGTGCTAGCATGGGCAACGGACTATTTTCTCCACGGGAAAGGACAAAATTATATCCCATTTAATATTTATTTATACGAATCTGGGCGCATGAGTGGAGGCAAATCCCTCTTGGTTTGTCAGGGATAAAATTCACCTGCAATACTTTAAGAATCAACTCAATATTGCTGGGTTATGATTTTCTTAAAAACCACAGATAAAACTAGCCCATATACATATGTCAAAAACGTCAAATTTTCTGTTCAATAGGTCGCTCCATCGGCATATTTGTCGATAAATATTTTGTGTAGTTTTGGTTTATTATTAACTAAAATCGAGAAAATTTTAGGACCTTGCTGCCGTAATTCTACCTTCGTTCTACAACTACGCCCTCCTGACAATGTCATTCAAGTGCCAAGAGATCCTCGTGGGACTGTATGTCCATGTCAAATGTCAAATGGGGTAAATTTCTAGTTTCCCCTTTGGCCATGCTTTGGCAGTCCTATTCCCCCCAGTCAGAGTATAAAATCAGGAGAATACGTTTTATCCCACGCCCATGCTAGCAGTGCTGACACAGTGCGATAAAAATAAGTACGAAATACCTCAAAACTTCGACATAGATAGTTCACTTCATATTCAAAAACGTGGTGTGGTAACTTACCAGTATAACATTTGATTTTGGTTGTAAAGTGTTAGGCCCTTTTACGTCGATAGGTTCAAAAAATCTGTCATAAATAATGGTCGTCACGGTTACAGACTATACAATAAATAAATTTTTAAATGACAACCCTTGGAATTTAGTGTATATTTTGTCCACTCACGAGATTGATGTGATGTATTATCTAAAACAAAATTGTATACGCAATTTTTCTTAAAGAGCAAGTGCAGAATTTCTAACCCGTTTTTCTCGATATAAATAAGCTTTCCGAACATGGTGGTGGAGTCTGATATTTCATACCGGCTTGAAAGAATTAACATTTTGATTTAGATATTCTTCATAAATACGTCGATAAAAAATAATTGAGCAAAACCGCTTTTAAGTATTTTTGGATATCTAGAGGTTGAATTACTCGTAGTGGCTTGGAGCAGGTAATGCTCGGCGTTCTTGTCAAATATTTGCCCACGCACGTAACCGCTAAAGCTGCTTCACACGCAACATTTGCGGTTGCGATGCTATTGCGGTGATGTGGTTTTCCATCACACTAATATTTTGTCGTTGAAAGTCTGTGTGTGTATATTTGTTACTCCCTCACGCCGCAACTACTGAACCGATTTGGCTAAAATTTGAAATGGAGATAGATTATACCCTGGATTAAAACAGTGGCTACTTTTTATTCCGGAACAATCCACGGTTCCTGCGGGATTAGTGAAAAACCGAAATTCACGCGGACGTTGCCGCTAGCGCCCGCTAGTATAATATGAACCCTGTATGTAATTGTTAAATTATTAAGTTCATGTTGTAGTTAAGTTAAGTTTTATTCAAGTGTGTGTTGATGTTGTTGTTATGTTCAATTGTTGTTTAATTGTTTAAGTTCACCGAATAAAAACCACTTGTTTTGGCATTATACTTCTCCTTTCACGAGAGATTTCTCGCTAACTTTAAAAAAAATCCAAGGCAAGGTTGTTAAGCACAGTTTAAATAGTGTTTACCTACTGTCGGTTACCTTTATATAATCTCAAAAGAGTAAGCTTGCCTAACTTGCTAAAAGCTGTTTAAACTTTGTCTGTCACTCACTCGACGTTGCATATTAAATAATAACGACCACAATTTGTCCTACTAATCGATGAGTGTGGCAACTCTCTTATCCAAAAACTTAATACACGAAATTCTATGTACAAACTCTATTATAATACCTACTCGTATTAATTTAGTAACCCTATCCAAGCCGGTACGGGTGAAGTGGGTAAAACCGCCCTTTAAAGTTTCAAGTGTATGCAAATAACGGGTTGTATATTACCTTTAATATTTAACTAGCGGACGCCCGCGACTTTGCTCGCGTATCCTCCTATTTACACCCCTTAGTATTGTATTGACTAAAGTCCTTTATTTGCGAATGCCTAATACAACATGACTACTGTACTGTATACAGGGTTATTTAAAAAATACCTTATCGCTCTCAGCCTGTAGTTGTTCACATTATTACTAACATATTTTGTTCTACGACTTCTCAAAATTCAGTATTAATTTATTTCATACAAAAAATGTTATTACTGTAAAGTGACATTACACTGTTGCGGTTCCGCGCCGCAAGTACCACTTGCTGATGTTACATTACAGAGTAGGCACAAGTAGACTATCTGTGTAAAATATTGAATATTTGATATTTCTCAAAATACCGAGTACAAAAACAAGTCGTAGAACAAAAGTTTTTAAAACTTTTAATGTGAACAAATACAGGCCCCGAGCAATTTGGAATTTTTTATAAAACCCTGTATAAATTTTATAATCGTACACCATTTTCAGCCTTACTCTGACTCTCAGTTACCTTAGATAATATTATGTAATAGTATAGTCACAGATAGTATAATACTATACTAGTATAGTTTATTGATATTACCACATATAAGACAACAGTTAGATATTACTAACGTTATTCCAAATGTCCAACTGTTTTTTTTATTTCTTGTAATTGATTCAACGCCGTAAAATTAATTCTATACTACTGCAGTTACAGAGGGTAGTTTAGATTGTCTAGACGGAGTTTTACTATTCTTTTCGCCATGCAAATATTGTTTAACCCAAAAACAGGCCTTCAAGGGCGAACATATAGTCACGCGATGTCGTGTGTCGACGGTCTAAAATCAACGTTATTTCCATCAGTATTTTGTATAGGATTCAGACATACTCGTATATTTCAATGGGGATTATTTTACTTGACAGCCATGCAATACACATTAGACAAAAATGAAAATTATACTTATATACTTTTCTTATATATGTATATTGTATAATATGTATAAATATTTTATATATTTAAGTTATATATATTTTTCTGCAGCTTAGGCAATCTATTCTAGTAACTCTGCAAAAATAACATTAACTTTACTAAAAATTATATGGAACAAACAATATCCACATTTGTGTCGTTCGGTGTGGAACGGGAATGCTGTTTTCAAAGAATATGATTCATGCTTCATTCACGATAATGACTCCACAAATGACCGTAAGTCTGGCAGTTGCTTTAGTCAGTAAATCAGACTAAGGATATAATGAATTCTATGTACCGTATATGTACGAATAGGTATGACAGATGCTGTCAAGTATTACTGTAGTTTTTGATATTGCCTCGAAAAAATCTCAATACTACTGCTACTGCTTCAATAAAGGAGGAGTGTGAAAAGCATGCCTGTTGCAGGTAAATTAAAACTTCAGATGTTTTGTAATCTGTGCATCCAGGCGTTCATTCATTCAACCTCACGCATTCGTAGGAATTTAGGCAGTATATATTGAAATCCCTAAGGTACATTATTATAGGTATCTAAAAATATAAGCCATATAATTACATAGATCGTAGAACCTTTTCGAAGATTCCTATGGTATCCCAGCAGTAATCATTTTGAGGACCTTACTTATTGATCTCTATTAACAATCCTGAAATAATTTAAGTATACTTCAATATTAATTATCTCCTCTGGGATTTTTTTGACGTGACAACGTCTTATAAATCGATAGAGCCGGTTGCACGCACGAAAAAACATGACTCATCCAGCGTTACCTCGCTCATGCGGCGTTACCGGCGTTACCTCGCGAGCGCGGAACGAGCGACAAAGAAGACGTTGTCACGTTCAACTATCGTCAGTAAACCGACTTTACAGGCAACCAATTTTTTATAGTAAACGCTAGCAAACTAGCAAGGTGTTCACCTGAAGTTAAGCGATCACCGCCACCCATGGACCTTGCAGCACCGGAGGAATTTCTAATGCGTTGCCGGCTATTAAGGAATTTGTTTATCTGTCCCTTAAATAGTCCCTTATTATAGCTTTGAGGGCTTATTTCATAGTTTGCACTAGCGCGGAATGAAGCATCTGATATGTACCAGGTGGATAGTTGAATGAATGAATTCGGTAGAAATTTTTTCAAAATCCTTGCCTAGAGAGCGCTTACGTAACTATCATAATTGTCTTGCCTTTCAACAACATTCACAACAAAAAGAGATAATAACATCGTTTCTTTATTGTTAATGTAAATTAATGGTTTAATACAGTTGTAGCCATTACATAAACCGACCAATTTCACGGGGCGTCAGTGACATGTCGTAGGTAGCAATGTGTATTGTGCACCGTGCAGTACATTTTACAGAGCGTAGAATGACTTCTATTGCTTCACATATATTTAGTCCGGACACATGCTTCACTGGATGGCGTGCTAAAATAGTTTAAGTCTCGTCGGAAAAACCAAAAAAGCTGAAGTGAGATTTCCTTTGTTGCGAAATAGTGAAGCAAGACGGTCTTTAAATGTTCAGAAAAATAAAACGAGAAGATTTTAATTCAAATTTTCTCTACATACGAAGTTTTCTCTCTTGAAACTTTGCTAAATTAAAACTTGGACCTCGACCACCGATATGAACCTGAGGATCAGTCTATTGGAACATTTCACGTCATCTTTTTTCATACAAGAAAAAAGTAGCGCCATTTGTCAAAATTTCCGCTATTGTACCGCAACGTAGTAGAAATCGTCCCTGTGTGTGTGTCCAATAGTCCATCTGTGGCGCGGACCATGGTCCATAGACAATAATGCGGTCGGCTTACAACTGACGCCATTTTTGACACCAGGAAACTGACGATATTTTTTCGCGCGGTCCGCCGGGTCCTGTGAATATGTCTATTACCTCGACAGTTAGAGTAGTGCTTATAATAACTATTTTACATCCTTTAGCGTAGAACTTAGACGTAGACCTCAAAACATACGAAACTAAACTATGCATTAAATTTCGAAAGTTATAAGTTCTCGTGTTTTCACGAAATCTCTTAGTTTTTGAGTTTGAATAACAGAAGGAACCTCAGTCAACGTAAACTTCTTAAGATCGTGTACTTAGTGGATTTTAGTCGTTAGTTAGTTTTAGTTACTGTCAGCTGGAAAACTTCGAGTACCTTCTCGTAAAACTTTCCGCAATATGAATGGCTCTAACTATAAGTTGGGTTGTTTTAGTCTTGCGGCCAACTACTGAAAACTTAAAGAAGAAAGTCAAAGATGGCTTTATTCAAATAGCTACCAAATATTTTGTTGCACTTAGGGTCATTTCATATTTAAAATTATTCGGCAAAAATTAAATTAATTTCGGCACGCATATGTAAAGAGATTAAAATAATGTGTAGTAATGACATATAATATACGACACAAAAAAGATCTCATGACTTCCATGCAGACAACTGAAATTTTAATCTATATAAAATTTCCATGTCACAATGTTAGTTACCGTACTCCTCTGAAACGCCTTTAAAGATTTTTACCAAATTAATATTAATTGAATATGCGTATTCAGTAGGTTTGAGAATCGGCTACTATCTATTTTTTTTTATTATATCCCTAATGGCAAAACTACGTTTGCCGGGTCAGCTTTTTTTTTTTTTTTTTTTAATATTGATAGGCTTGCGCTTGACTACAATCAAGTCTGATGAACAGAAATGATGAGGTCTAGGATGGAGCGCGCTTGCCTAGAAAATGCCTATTCACTCTTCTCTTGAAGGCACCCAGATCGTATTTGGCTGGGAACACGGAAGCTGGAAGGGTGTTCCACACCTTAGCGGTTCGTATCAGAAACGTAGAAGAAAAGCGTTTCGTCCGAGTACGCTGGACATCAACCACATAAGGATGCCAATTCTCTCGACGTCTCGCGGTTCTATGGTAGAAAGGTGAAGGAGGCACAAGGTTGTGGAGTTCTTGAGCACACTCTCCAAAATATATCCTGTAAAAAACCGCTAAACAGGCAACACTGCGTCGGTGTTCTAAACTGAGCAGTTTCGCCCGTGTTAGCGATTCCTTGCCGATTATTCTGCGTGCGCGGCGATCAACCGAGTCCAATGCATCGAGCTGGTATTTGGCAGATCCATCCCATAGGTGACTGCAGTACTCCATGCCGGAACGAACTTGGGCTTCATACAGCGTCAAAAGCTGTTCGGGCTTGAAGTACCGCTTAACCTTGTTCAGGATGCCAAGTTTTTTGGCCGCTGTTTTTGCCTTTTCCTCGATGCATTTCCCAAAATTGAGATTGGGTGAGATGTTAATACCCAGGAGGTCGATGTGATCGTTAATCGGAACGGATACATTTTGAAAAGTGGGAGCCAAGGTGAAGGGGCTCTTTAATAGGGGCTAGTTTTAATGTAATTTTCATACGTTTTCTAAGTTTTGTTCCATAAGCGGCAGTTGCAGATGGCTTGCAACAATTAAAGTAAAAGACAAATTACGGGATACTGGTGGCGTCGGCTCCAGAAACAGATCCTTCTTGAATGGGCTCCTTTAGGTGATATACTGAATTTATTTTTGTCCTTCTCACCCTTACGTTACGTTGAGGGTTGCGACTGCAGCGTCGCGGTAGAATGTAACTGACAACCGACCTTTTACCTAATTACTCAAAAACTAAGCCTAAGTTTTTGGATAATATTCAGGTTACTAAAAATGTTTAAATACCCCTTTGCCGTTAATATCATTAAGTATGCTATAATTCTGGCACCACTCATGAGCGGGAAGCAAACTCGAGGGACAATAAAACGAGGTGTAAAAAAACGTAAATAATCCATCGTAATCGTAAATAAATTCTGGCCGCTGACTGGCCGAATCTGCTATTTACATTTCTCCCAGCCAAACATGTGGCAGAGTTTGTTTACGATTACGACCACGATGACTACGTTGTTCTTACACACGTCCTCCCTTATTTAGGGGCTAGATACCCCTGCACCAGGGGGTCATCGAATCGCCGATTTTAATATTCGATCACGTCAAACAAAAGGCAAAGTATCAAAATGACGTGGGTCCAAACTCCGTCACCCGTCGGACCAGTAATTCGAAGAGCGATGAGTTTCGTGAGGGCCATAAACGCAAATTTTATATTACAGGTAGGTATATTATATTTCACATATCTTGCGGATGGATGCGATATGGATAACAGGTGCGGGTCAATTTCAGCGCGTAACTGCAACTTACTTCTAAAGAACGATTAAGTATCTATATTACACTTTGCTTGACCAACCTGTGTGTAACTGTGGAAACGCACTGTGCGTGTCGCCATAATCTGGATAATCTGGATAATTATGATAATTATTATTGTAGCTGTAGCTTATTTGTTGACCGAGCGGCAATTGTATGTACGTATTTGCTTGTAAACCTGTTTATTGGCACGATACAGGAATACCTAGTGTGGGTGCCATCGGACGTAACAAATTATTGTATCTGCTGTTTTGGTTAAATAAATATTTTTTCATTTTTAATTTTTTTTTCATATCTACCTACGTTGCATAGTTATGTACTTGATATGAGAACAAAAGGCAATCACGGCAAATTATAATTAGGTATATCTCACTTTCCAACTCGGCTGGGCAGCGTTCGGGAAAATCCGCGATGTCTGCTCGTCCATATTTCTCAATGCCTGAAGACTAAAGTCTTCGAACAGTGCGTGTTGCCAGTGATCACTTAGGGATCCGAGACGAGGCTTATGATCGCTGACTATGGGCCTTATAAGAAGGCTCTCAGGTTCTCCCAGCGAGCGATGGAGAGAGCTATGCTCGGAGTATCTTTGCGCGATCGAATGAGGAGATCCGCAAAAGAACCAAAGTGACCGACATAGCTCAACGTGTCGCAAAACTGGACGTCCGCGTAGGACTGATGGACGTTGGGGACCCAAGGTGCTGGAATGGCCACCACGCACCGGGAAGCGCAGTGTTGGTTGGCGCAAATTGCGATTTTCAACCAAAATCTTAAAAGCTAATACTTCAATGAAATATTCCATTTTGGGAAGTGATTGGCTTTTTATTTTAGGTTCCACTTTCTTGAAATCGCGTATTTTATAGCCCTAATATTATCAATCCATTTTCTAGCTATAAATTTTGTCGGCGTACGCAAATCCTTTCCAATTTAATCTCGATAACCTCATTTTAAGATGACGTTTTAAATCATCTTGAAATTGTTGAAAGAGTGCTAGTATTTTTCCAACATTAAGGCTTTAGATAAGAAGCTCAATTTATTTTGAAATATCTATTTTTCCTCGCCTTTTAGTGAGTGGGTGAGTGGTTAGCGTAGTTAAACTTCGTTCTATTTATAGTTTATTGAAGACTGCTTTTCGTAAGAGATGAGAGAATATTAAATTTCGTGGAAAAGTTGAAAGGTAAGAAACTTAAATATTTATTAAACGATCGCTATATGATGATGTGACTGCGGCTCAGACAGCGTAATCCACAAAGGTTTTTAAGGGTACCGTACCCAAAGGGTAAAAAAACGAACCCTATTACGGAGGCTTCGCTGTCCGTCCGTCCGTCCGTCTATCTGTCTGTCACCAGGCTGTATCTTTTGAACCGTGAAAGCTACAGACTTGAAATTTTCACTGATAATGTATTTCTGTTGCCGCTATAACAACGAATACTAAAAAATAGAATAAAATAAATATTTAAGGGAGCTCCCATACAACAAAAGTGACTTTTTTGCTTGTTTTTGCTCGATGTTAATAACGGTAAAGGGCCGATGTTAATAACGGTAAACGCTTCAAATGTTCACAGAATATTTAGTTATATATTTGCTTTTAAAATAAATGGCTAAATTAAAATAAGATAAATATTTAAGGGAGCACGCATACAACAAACGTGTTTTTTTTTGCTTGTTTTTGAATTTACTGGGCAGGGGTGTTCATTTAATAGATACTATTGAGAATTGGTCTTGACAGTACGGAACCCTCAGTGCGCGAGCCCGACTCGCACTTGACCAATTTTTAAATTTCAAGCGACAAGGTAAGATGGCTGCATTAGGTATATGATTGAGTTCAACCCACTTCTGATATAGAAATTCTATTAACGGCATAGAAGCCGCATTTAAGCGATTTTGAATGAAGTTTTATTTAAAAACTATAAAGACTTACTTTCAAAGTTACACGTCATGTATTTTGGGTCTTTTGTCTAAAATAGCTTAGAAGCAGAAACACGATTGGATAAAATTTTCTCGACAGAAAGTTCTCCCAAAAATTGCTCCAAAATCTCAGTTTTTCTAGTTTTTTCGGAAACTACATTGGATGTAATTGTAATTTTTGTTTTAAACAGTCGGTAAAAATAATATCCAAAAACGCTTGGAAACAGATTTTTGATAACTACCTTAGTTTTTGAGTAATTAGGTAAAAGGTCGTATTTCTGTCATATTCTTCCGCGACGCTGCATGTCGCACCTACCAACGTATCCGTAAGAGTGAGAAAGAAAAAATAAATTCAATAAATCCTCAGACTCAGTCGAAATATTCCTTACGCCTTTAGGCGGGGAACTCTGAAATGTAACATATGTAACATGTAACACAGCCGGCACTGAGCTAACATAAGAAGTGAATTAACTCGTCGCCTAGCATTACAGTGAGGCTCGAGGCGACCCCCTGGGAACGACCTCACGCTCATATAATGTATCCTAAAACCCAACACCTACATTATAAAGCTATTACGAAATCTCAGTAGTGATGACCTAGTGGCCTTTTTCTGTATCCCTGTTACCTCTCCAGATAATGAATAGCTAGGCTCAACCCAGGGGTAGATCTAGACCTCAATAAGGGTTCCATTTTTACCATTTTGGTATGGACACAAAAGTTTATGGGCACAGCCACCCGAAAATTGGCTAAGTGCGAGTCGGAGATAACTGCGATCCGAATAACGCACAATTCAAGTTTTTCTTAAAGTGAAAACTTCTAGGCAACTTGAGCATTTTGATGGGTAAAAATAAAACCCATTGAACTCGCTTCGGTAACATAACCGATACCTTCATATTTGTTTTCGTAACCGACATATTTGTATGTAAGTTTTTTTTGTTTTCACTTGTTTCGGTCTAGTCAAGTCTTTTTTTTTATTTTATTTTATTAATAAAATCGATCTGACAATAGACTGTGTAAGTGTAAAGTCACAGGTCTATAAGAGTTGTGGGCATGCCCATAGTGCCCACAACCCTGGATCCGCGCTTGATCCTCAACTCTAGGCATAAAAGCAAAATAAACTGTCTAATCATGGAAATACGAAATAGAGTATTTTTGCACTAACCCAGATGGTGGCCCGGTCAGGCCAGTCTCACTTATCACGTGGCCGTCCCGGCTACAAGTACGGGTACGGACCTCATGGTTGCCGCTCGCGGGCCGAGTTGCGCGCGCTAGTTCTGTATACGGTCTATTTTACGCGCCGTCTGACTACGGCAGCCCTAGTACGTCGTAAGAGATAAAGTTAGGCGATAGAAAGAGACCACAACATTGCGTTTGTTGCGTGTCGATTTTGAGGGCGGGGCCAGGCGCTATTGCGAAATGAATTGCACTTTTTGTGTCAGCGCTAGAGTCGCTATTTCTTTAAATAATCGTGTGGAATGAACCTTCTGGTACTATTTAGTGTTCTGTGGCCCCGTGAGCAAAAAGAAGTAAAAATACCGAAATAAAACATTATTCACAGTAACTGAAATAATCGAGTGTGACTTGTTGTAAAATTCATTTTTGACGTGACAACGTCTTATAAATCGATAGAGCCGGTTGCACGCACGAAAAAACATGACTCATCCGGCGTTACCTCGCTCATGCGGCGTTACCGGCGTTACCTCGCGAGTGCGGAACGAACGACAAAGAAGACGTTGTCACGTTCAACTATCGTCAGTAAACCGACTTTACAGGCAACCAATTTTTTTGACTTGAACTTTTATGCATTGGCGTTATAAAATTCTATCGCTGCCCTTTTCTGTATCCCACATCGAAGTATTCAAAACTTTGCATGTATAAATAAAAATGGAAAATTACATTTTCGGTTACGGCGAGCAAGCGATCAAGCGAGTAACTCAAGCTTTTGTTTGCATTTTTATCAAAATCATGTTCACAGTTTTCCTCTTTAGACGGCAGAAATACCCGCATATAGTAAAACAGGTAGGAAGTTGTATGAAATATTTCTACGTTTGATGAGATATTTCATACAAATTCCTGGCGTTGTGAATATGATCTCACGATCTTTACCCATTTATGGATCGAAGTAACTTTTCATTTAATTTCATTTCAATAAATAAAAACAATAATTTAAGAAACAGACTAGATTTCGAGTTACTTACGCAGCAGCTACCTGATTTTGAAATATCTGTAAGGTACATAAATTATCGTAATTTTCTGTTTGACTATTTATTCAATTTTACGAAAAAATTCTTACATAATCAAGTGGTATATCTGATGCGAGCTCTTGGAACAAAAGGTCAATAAATAACAAAAAAAATCAATGTACTCGTAATACCAACCACAACTCGCGACATGCGACAAAGAAACAACGTGGCAAGTCGTCATTTTTTACCCACGACGGAACGGAGTACGGGTATATGCGTTTAGGGTGAGAGACCGTTTGTACATTACTCTATTAAAAAGATTTTATGTTTGTTTGTATGTTAAATTGTTCACAAAAACCAATAATGCAAAAATATTTTTGTTTGTTTGTTTGTGTGTTTGTTTGTTTGTTTGTTTGTTTGTTTGTTTGTGCACATCAATGTTCCCATTTATTTCAAAAACGGCTTGACCGATTTAGATGCGGTTTTCTGTATAATGTTTGGTGTTCAGCGGCAATGGTTCTTAGATAGTTATTAAGAACATCGGTCACCAGGGGGCGCCATAAAATACATTTATATTGCAAACGAATGTTCCCATTTATTTCAAAAACGGCTTGACCGATTTAGATGCAATTTTCTGTGTAATGTTTGGTATTTATTGGCGATGGTTCTTAGATAGTTGTTACGAACATCGATCACCAGGGGGCGCCATAAAAAACATTTACAGTGCAAACGAATGTTCTCAATTATTACAAAAACGACTGAACCGATTTGGATACAGTTTTGTATAAAATATTAGTGAGTCATTGGCAATGATTCGTAGATAATTATTCTTGTGATTGAACAGCAGGGGGCGCCACAATAAACGTCTCTTTATGACTTGGAAGGGATGATGCCTTCAAACGCTGCTAGAGGAGCTAATGGCTAGTTTGAAGATTAATTTTCATTTCTTAATAATAATATAATTTAAATTACATTAATATATTAATCGAAAAACTATAAAACAAGTGGAAAATTAAAAAATTTTAAAACACCCACGACTTTTGCATACTTGTAATTAAAAAAGGATTAAATAACTTTTTTGAAACTCCCCAACTAAAGGAAAGTAAGAACTAAGAACCTATCAGTATAATTACAAATCCAAGAAAATCCGTCGGAGCTGCCATTGCTATTTTCGTTTCCAATATCAATTAATGTAATTAGTAAGTATTGATAAACTGCCGGTATATGAGAAGTATCAAGAAATTGAATTAGTCACACATCAACTGGTAAACAGCACCATCAACACCGTCATAGGCAAAACACAGCAGCTCCGACGGATTTTCTTGGATTTGTAATTATACTGATAGGTTCTTAGTTCTTACTTTCCTTTAGTCGGGGAGTTTCAAAAAAGTTATTTAATCCTTTTTTAATTACAAGTATGCAAAAGTCGTGGGTGTTTTAAAATTTTTTAATTTTCCACTTGTGTATGTTTAAGTAGGTAATAGGTATCTTCTGTTTGCAATGAACGTCTTGAGTTGGTAGAGTCGTGTCCTCAGTGTGAGCAGATCCTTATATGTAGGTATAGGCAGCTTTAGTCATATTATGTCCAATCCATGTATTTTTATTAAGATTGCTTTCGAACGAAATAAAAAAAATGTTCAAGAATGTGCGGAGGTAACGTGACTAATTTAGCGATGGTTTCGCGATAATTTTCATACATTTTTGATTTTCGTTCCATTTCTACCTTTTTATCGTGTCACAAAATGCCATATGGCATAGACGCCAGTCAGCTTTGTCGGCCTGCCGCGTCGCCTGTCGCTCCGTCATCCCTTTGGCATTGTCCGGAAATAACGAGCATGCAAAAGGTCCGAGCCTCGGTGACCTGAAAATGTAATATTGTGAAAACAGTACCAACTCGCTGTAAACGATATTCGAGTAGCTAGTTATATACCGCAGTGATATTATAAAGGGTTGGTCTAGTGATTGAGGCCTCTTTAGGATTAGGCCTTTTCCCACGTTATGTGGGGTTGGCACAACATGTCTTCTCCTTCCATTCGCTCCTATCAGCCGTCAACTCGCAATCCACTCCTTTCACACGCATATCTTCTTTCACGCAATCCAATCAAATCATCGTTCTTTTAGTGACATGACTTTCATCCCTCCGCATAACATGTCCATACCACGCTAACCTTTTACTTCTCATCTTTTCTGTTATTGGCGCAACTTTCAAACTTCCCCTTATGTATTCCCGTTCCTTATCCTATCAATTCTCGTCACACCACACATCCATCTCAACATTCGCATTTCGAACGCATGCACTCTTCTTTCATCAGTCCCTTTTATCGCCCAACACTCTGATCCATACAACACGACAGGTCTGACGACCGTCTTATAATTTTCCCCGTTAACTTTAAGGGGCATAACCTCTTTAGGATTAGGTACGGGGTTTGAAAATATTATACGAATTGGAAAGGGAAAACCAGCAACGGGAGAAAACCTATATGCCTGAGTGTTCTATTTTAATGTGATGTGAAGTATGTTTTTGATGGTATCCCTGGCGCAATGGCGCGCACTTGGATTCTAGTGGAGGTGCAGGTTCAATTCCCGCTTTAGAATTTTATTATTTTATTATTTCTAAGTGACAGCTTTCTGGCGCGATGCTGTGAAGTTAGTACGATAACATCTTCGGCTGCATCGTCACTTACGACTACTAACTTGTAGGTAACCTTGGTACTAAGTAGTTGTGAGTTAAAAGAGCCTGCCAACCTTGTGGTCTTAACCTCCTCTTGTAAAAGGAGATCCATAAGCAGAAGTAGGCCGTGAAATAGGGTTAAGAGATATTCAAGAGGAAAATGATATAAGTACTATATTTGACACATCCTAATTTCAAAGAGGATCATCTAAAAGCAGTTTGATGTATTATCGACTTTAAAGCTTCACAATATAGTTTGATCACATGTACTGCAAGTGTTAAACAATTTTCCACGAAGCTCGAAGCGAGGCTAATATAATTTACCGTTCGGACTTGAATGTTTGACTTGCCGACATATACGATGTGATACAGTTAAAGCCGCAGTGTTTTCTAGTTAAGGTCTCAAACGCACTTGAGACATGTAACATCATGCAGGATCAAAACAGATAGCGCGGTTGTGTTAGACTTCTTTTAAGACTAGCTGATAGTTTTCTACAGTTTTATGTTTAAAGCAATGAAATGCCTCCTCATTCATAGGAGAGAAGCCGCCGAAAAAAGTTCTATAGTAGCTATAAATACAGATAACTGCGGTTAGATTCTAGCTATCAGACCTATTTAAAAATATTTGAAAGGGGCTAGGCAATATTATATTTTCCTGGCTATAACGAACAAAACGTCGCGTCGCAAAGGCAATTATTTATCATAGTCTGACTTAAGTCACTGACGTATGTGGTACGCCACCCAAACGGTTTTCAATTCAAAAACTATACACACTTCTATACATAATATGTGGTTCTTATAAAAATTCGAAAAACAAATAATCGAGAAAAGCATACGTTAATTATATTATTACTTTAACAGCACACAGTTTTATGTCAAATTAATGTTATTTCTTGGTGTAACAACAACAGCAACTTTCAGAGACATTTTGTCGAGTGAAATGTTGCTATTGTGCCCCTCCACATTAGATATGCGCCACTCAGGAATGTCGCAATAGCTTGTGTGCAGTTAAACTGCATATCAGCTCATAACTTCATAACTTCTCTACCTCATGCTTCTCATAACTCTGATGTTCTGTCATCATTACAGTTACACCTCTTGGCCGTGCAAATTCCACTGAACTTTATTATATAGTGACAGACGGACGGACGGACAGCGAAGTCTTAGTAATAGGGTCCTGTTTTTACGTATTGGGTAAGGAACCCTAAAAATTACAAAGAGGAAGTTTTTGACGACAAGATACTAAGTACTGCGTGACTTCACTGACGATGCCCTTGGATCGTAACATTTGTGGTCAGTGTCATTTGCATTAGAGAACCGCAAACAATAATATTAAGTGGACACGCCTTATTGGAAATATACAGGGTTAAATGAAATATAGGTATCAAAAAACTCTCACTGTTGTATTTCCTATCAAATGTTGTATTTCCTAACTTTTGTTCTACGACTTTTCTCCGTATTTATTTATTGCATAAAAAATAAACATGTAACTTCCGTGAAGTGACATTACAATGTGAAATCAAATACATAATAATTATGATGTCTAACTGATATATTAAGATACTTTCATGTAGTATGTATTAATATACTCTCATTTTTACTTGGTTTAATATCGAGTTAAATAAAAAGTCGTAGAACAAAAGTTGTTACTTTTAATGATAGGTACTAAATAATAAACTACATCGTCATCTGCTTTTTCCTATAAATCCTAGTCTTATAGGTGTAGCTTTAGGATTCAAAACATTTCAACAATGTGTTTTATCAGGTCGGTATATGAATTTTAGTTTAGTCCATCAGTCTGTACCAATAATAGAGAGTGCTGGCACTCTAAATGCAGGTTAATAACCTCACTTACCTTTTTTTAGGATGAAAACAGAAAAAATAATATTGAATGATACAAAAATGGGTCAAAGAACTTTATATTTTGTTTGAAAAAAAAAATTGTTACTACATAGGTAGGCTGTCACTGATTATTACTCACTTTAGTAAATTATGAAAGAAATACTAAAACTTTTAACACAATTTTTGTCGAAATTAAAGATTTTAATCATGATCAAATATTATGTCTAACAATCCAAAATTTTTGGTTAACGTTGATTACACGTCATGATAAGGATCTAACGATTATAACTTAGGCCTTTGTTATTGTAAAACTAAGTTTTATGTTCACGTTATGTTCCATTAGCTAGTCAGCCTATACTTTAATTATGTTTTAAAATATAATTAATACATTGTTTGCGTGATAGAAATTAAGTTTCGGAGCTAATTATCGTCGTAGCCTGTAATATAAGGTAGCACATTAATGAACTCAGGCGTTATTTTGCGGAAATCCATAATTAGCCGGACAGATTTATTTGTTTGGCTATAATCCGCTACTTGAAAAGATTCTGTATGGTACAAAATGCAGGAACACTGCCCACGTGAAACACCACGCACAATTTTCCAACGCTTTCTTCGGCGCACGTTTCGTCCCGACACCGGGACATCCTCAGGAGATATTGACTTCACAATGCAAAATCGTAGAGAGAACTAATTCGTGATGATGAGCCGAACACCGTAATGCACACTAAATCTGACATGGGGAAGCGTATCACATACCATCAGATGACCTCTTGTTCGTTTTCGGATTCTCTACTCTAAATAGTTATTTGTGTTAAAAAGGGCCAAAATTAAATTTTGACCCTCGAGGGCGTTATTCTGAAATCAGAGTGCAAAAAAGGATGCTATAAAAGTAAAGAAGAATCCTGAATGAAGCGAAAAATTCAATGTACGGCGTCTTAGAACAAAATATTTTGGCCCCGAATTACGCTATTTTTATCCTATGAGAAGAAACTATATGTATCTACCTACTAAAAATTCGTTTGTGTATATAATATGAACATTATCTTGAAAATACAGCACAATTAAAAAATCAATTGGAATATGATGACTTGAAAGCCAATCAGAAGAGAGAAAGCTCAAACTCCCCTAAGAATAAAATTGAATTTTGGTCTCGTGATTCTCTGAAGCCATTTTAGTTTTTCGATTGGTAGGTATATGATGAAAATGATAAAAGTACGACGATTTCGAGTCGTACCACTGTTCCATAGAGGCAAGAAATAAATTAAAAAATTACCCACAACTTGACCAATATTTTAATCAGTAAATCCATCAGCCATTGTTCCGTATAAAACGGTGGTTATATTTGAGCTTAACGAATACCTTGGTATTGTGAGCGGGGAATTTATTACGCTTGCAAAATGAAATAATGCCAGCGGTCCTTTTAAAACTTTACATTTTCCGCTGAGTAGCGATCCGTGGATTGCGCTTTTATTTTTCTTGTATTACGCTCCGATATAAACCTGAGGATGAGCCCATAGAAAGAAAGAAAGAAAGAAACTTTATTTAGCAAGAAAATTATGCCACATGTAACAAACAATAAACCTTACGTACTAAAACGATACAACATAGGAATATTGCACGTCAAGCTACTTCATACAAGAAAAAAGTACGCTATGTGATTCAGACATGTATACCCTGGGATAGGGCGGACGGCGTAAAACAAATGTCACCAGTTTATCGGTGCCAAAAATTATTATTTTTGCCACCAACAGTAAGGCCATGCTGTAGTTCGCTCAGAATGTTGACAGATAGCGCTACTGGTTGCTTGTACAAAATAGGTTTAGGTAAACCGTTCGGATGCCCACTCTTGAGGTTTCTTTTCGGTGGCCATGTGTCGAAATTTCTTCTAAAACGCCGCAACATGGCGGAAATCGTCCATGTGGGAGGGAACTCACCTGCGGACTAATAATAACAAGAATAGTGATCTGAGGCGTAGACCGCGTTCCATAGACATTACCGTGGTCGGCTTACAACTGACGCTGTTGGTGTTAAAACAAACATAGCTATGAACTGAAACAATTAGAAGAACCCTTAACACAAATTAACTGAAACATATTAGAAACAGATTTTTGAATTGAAAGTTTCCTGATCAAACGCGCAAATAGTTGAATGGATTTCCAATGAAATTCATATATAGTATAGGTACAACGCAAGTCTAATTCACACTTCGCTAATTTCAATCATGTTGCAGCAATTTTCCCGGTATTTAGTTTGCGGAGTTCAAATCATAATATTAGCTGTGATCTGTATAGAATACCGTAAATTAGATACGGAACTAAATCGATGAGATTCAGTTCGGTTAGTAGAATAGGTACAATCCACGCAATTCTGTGAACACACAGTTTAAAGCAAACACCGAAGCTGGAAATTCAAATATTTCAAGCGAGAAATTAACTTTAACGACGTTGTCTAAGACAGGATTATTTCAAAATTCCACCCAAATGGGCGTGAAGATAATGATTGTCGTTCAGAGCTAGAGGAATTTCACTGACTAAATCAAATCTTACTTTCCAAGGAATTAGGTACCTCGGTCTTTTACTTTAATGATGCCTTACTAAGCCTTGTTTCTTTTGTAACTTGATATTTTTAAACTTAAAAACGGCTGGGTCTTTTTATATATTTTTGTGATTTTTTCGTGTTTATAATTTCTGCAAGATTTGGCACCGATCTCAATAAAGTGACTTCTGATATACCATTTTGACCACCTCTCTGACCCAGTGGCGGCGCGCTCGGATTTGAGTGGGAGGTCGCAGGTTCGATTCCCGCCACGGGCCACTTCCGAATTTTATAATTTCTAAATTGGCTCAGGTCTGATCTGGTGGGAGGCTTCGGCCGTAGCTACCGTAGTTACCTCCCTACTAGCAAAGACGCATCGCCAAGCGATTTAGCGTTCCGGTGCGATGCTTGCAGAAACCGTTGGGGTAAATTTACTTACCCTTCCAAGTTAGTACGATAACATCTTAGGCTGCATCATCACTTACCATCAGGTGAGATCGTATAGAGTAAAAAAAACCATTATTGGTTGAGTATTAGTAAACTAAACCTAAAAGAAATTGATAGTTAATTGAGGTGATTATTAGGGTTCAGTACCTACCACTACCACTAACTAAAAAACCCAAACGGTAAAACGGCACCTATGTTTGTCTCTTAAATCTGTTGCTATAAAATTCCTGTAAAATATTTCGAATAAACTTTTATACCAGCTTCATACGGGAAAAGCTATGTTTTCAGTTGCCGAAATAGGCGTTAAATCTCTCATGCTTGGTTTATCCGCCCGCCTCCTGCACGCTCTAATTTTTCATGGCGGCGAAATGAAATTTTATTGCCGGATGCATGAAGAGCCGTAATGGACCCGCTTAAAAACCAAAACAACACTATAATGGAAAAACCGGCCAAGTGCGAGTCAAACTTCGAGGGCTCCATAGGTAAGTACCACAAAGGAAGTGAAATTTTAAAAGAATCACTTTTGTTCATTCAACTATAATGTACAAGTACTTTTGATAATGATTTACTGTTAATATTATCAAAAAGTAAACTAGGTAGAGAAATTATTCTATTTTTCCTGTAATAGTACATTTCAATATAAGTGCGGAAAGTTTGTCATTTCTTTAAGAGTCCCGGTTTGTTGATCCAAGCCGAAGGCGCGGGTCAACTATAGGGACGAGTAGAAATGGCAATTCCGCACGTGCATTGAACGACGTTTTTTTAATACATTTGCGAAAAAAATATTGGTCGTATTTGCCTGCTCCGTGTTTGCGTGCCGTGCTCGTGTTCGTGCGCATCCTGGTGCGCTCGCTCCGGAAAACAAAAAAGCACTAGTGCGGAAAAGAATAACTTTGCGCACGCTAAACACACATGGAAATGTCAACTTTTCGAGCAAATGTATTAAAAAATATATGTTAACTCGTGTTAATCATAATTATTTCAGATTGTTCGATCGACAAAATTCGTAGATAAGTAAGGTTTATTTCAGGCCAGAAGGTGGCGCGTTCGAATACGGGCACGCGTTTTAGACGGTTTCGGCAGTGGCCAGGCTGCCGATCATGAAGAGAACCGCTGCTGATGTGGCTGGTCGAGACCTGAATACGACATGCAGGAGCGCGGTGAATACTACAGTGAATCCCGTCCTCCCGCCAGCAGGTCCGCGGTGGAAAGAGACAGTTTTTAGTGGGTGCAAGCCCCACATAACTCATCCGTTTCCCTTAACGGAGGGGTATGCCTTAGGCATTTTCTGTCTATAAAAAAGATACGGTTTATTTTTTTCGAGTTTGCTCAAGAAATCAAAAACTATCAGGCATAAAAATAAATAAAAATCTTTTTTTAAATCTATTTTTTTCACAAGTAACGCTCTTTTATATCATACCCCACTTAATATTGTTATCTAATTTTTAAATTTACCGGTTTTCCCCCCTTTAACTCAATTCTTAATTTTTTGTGATTACAATGACGTTGGACCCCTATTTACAATAACTATACCAAATTCGATTAGGTCGATACATTTAATAGATACTGAAATAATTGAGAGCAACGGATGGACGGACGGACGGACGGACGAAGAAAGTCCCACCATAAGGGTCCTATTTTTACCCTTTTGAATATGGAATCCTAAAATATCCCGACTTATTTTAGAGTACACTGATTACGCCCTTGGACCTTAGAAATTTTAATGTATAGACATCAGACAGAAATAATTTATCAACGTTGTAAATTTTGCATTCAATTCCAGATAGGTATACCTACGCGTCAAAAAAAGAATAAGCCCTAAATATTCGTCGCAATAAATCATGTTTTGCAAAAAAAATCAGGCTGTTTTTTACTTCTCGAATGTCAATCGTTCAAAACCAACCCCTATATCATCTGTACAGCGTACATACTCTGTTCCCTACAGTGTAATAGAGTGAGAGCTGACGGTACTTTTTATTGGGGTACTTGACGGTTCATTATCGGCGTAGAAGCCGTCTTTAAGCGATTTTGAATGAAGTTTTATTCAAAAAGTATAAAAACAATTACTTTCAAATTTACACGTCATGTATTTTGGATCTTTAAGCTAAAATCGCTTAGAAGCAGAAACACGATTGGATAAAATTTTCTCGATAGAAAGTTCTCCCAAAAGTTGCTCCAAAATCTCAGTTTTTCTACTTTTTATCGGAAACTACATTGGATGTAATTGTAATTTTTATTTTAAATTGTCGGTAATAATAATGTCCATATACGCTTGCAAACAGATTTTTGATAACTGGCTTAGTTTTTGAATAATTAGGTAAAAGGCTGCATGTCGCACTTACCACGTATCCGTGAGAGTGAGAAAGACAAAAATAAATTAAATAAATCCCCTTAATCACTAGCCTTTAAATAATGACCTATGACTCCTTAGCCAGGCCTTTTACATGAGAGAACTTCACCTAGTTTGTATTCTAACTAAGAAATTAGCCCTAAACCTACAACCGCGTAGCTTTAGGGCCGATTTATAAGTTCTTAGAATAATTATATACTTTATTCATCGATTTTGTTCAAATGTGCACTGTGGCAAATAATGTTGAGTGATCAAGAAAGTAAGTGTGCGAGAAAGTATAGTACCGCATATTCAAATATCGAAGATTTTACGATTTTCATTAGACAATTTAAAAAAATTATGAATTCTTAAATTAGCTTGTTTCGACAATCGAACTTCGCAATTACTGCTATAGTCTAATATTATAACAGTGGCAGGTTCTTTAAAAAAACCGGACAAGTGCGAGTCGGACTCGCGTACTGAGGGTTCCGTACCTACTACTACCGGAGGAATAAAACCATAAAAACCACTTTTCTTGAACCGCATAACCAACTTATTCAACATTAAACAACTTCACCGCGAGTTAAATACGTGCAACGCCATCTGTCGTCATCAAAGTTAAACAAAATATTAGACTTGTTGAATATCAATTCCTCCCAATCAGGGGGAAGGGCAGAGCAACCCGGACGTAATGTCCCTAGTCCGGGTTGTACTGGAGGCCGTAATGGCCGGCCTAGCGGTATATCTGCAGGGTCAGGGGGCGATGCCGGCGATCGCAGCCGGGATGGCCGTGCTAGCACGCGCCCTCAACAACTGAGGGTGCTTTACTGGAACCCAGGCGGCATCAGAGGACACATACGGGAGCTGACAACGCTTGCCCAGTCACAGGATATTCATATTGTCCTCCTGGGCGAGACGAAGCTAACGGATAGTGTCGAGCTCCGAGTCCCCAACTACTACGTGTACCGGCACGACGAGGTCTCGCCCCGGGGCTACGCCTACAGGGGTACAGCTGCCCTGGTGCGGCGAGACCTAGTACATGAAGAGCTGGAACACGCACCGTTTATATCCCTGCGGACACAGGGAGTGCGTGTCCAAGCAGGTGAAGAGGAGCTCAAAGTCTATGCCGCCTACAAACCACCGAACAGTGACTTCTGCAGCACCGATGTCCAGCAGCTCCTTGAATGGCAAGGCCCCACACTGGTCGTGGGTGACCTCAACGCGAAACACCAAGCCTGGGGTTCGCGTATCAACACCACGACTGGAAGGCAGCTGCTCGAGGATAGCGAGCGCCACGGGTACGCAATATTGGGACCGGGCGCACCGACCAACGTGCCGTCCAATCCCCGCTTCCAGCCCGACGTCTTGGACATCGTGCTGCACTACCGGATTAACCACCCAATCAGTGTTGAGGTATTATACGACCTCGACACTGAACACCTGCCTATCCTCGTCACGCTGAACCTCCAGCGCGACTTCACCATACCGCGTCCTCCTAGAACACGAACTGACTGGGAGAAATACGCGGTCGCGCTGTCGGGACTTGAGCTCGCAGGTTCCATTTCCACTCCAGCTGAAGTGGACGGGGTTGCCTGTAAAATCACGACGGCCATCCAACATGCCAAAGCAGATGCTACTACCACTTATCCATATGCCAGTCGACGGGACCTGTTACCGAGCTCGATCCGGGACATGCTTGTGAGAAAACGCGCCCTTCGCAAACTTTGGGCGCGCTCTCGCTGTCCAAGGGTCAAGCGTGACCTAAACCATCTTGCACAGAAAGTGTCGCAAGCACTCGACGCCCGCGAGGACCAAGACTGGGAGCAGACTATCGACGAGGCGTCCGAGTCCGAGACCACGCTGTACCACCTGTGCAAGAAACTCACTGCAACGACCACACCCGTCTATCCTCTGCTCGATAGCGAAGGTAGACGACGATACTCCGCCAAGGATCGTGCTGAGATAATGGCGGAGTTTATGGAGGGTCAATTCACCCCTAATCCACCGGCCACCGACGACACGACGTACGGACACCATGCGGCGATCCACCAGCAGGTGGAAGAGTTCCTGTCGGCCCCAACACCTCCACTCCGGGGAGAAGACTTTATTTCCCCGTCCGAGCTGAGGAAGGCCGTCTTTCAACTCTCCAAACGGAAGGCGCCAGGTCCCGACGGGATACCGATCGCCGCATTACAGCAGCTGCCTCGGAGAGGTCTAGTCGCTTTGACTAGACTATTCAATGGTATACTCCGCACCGGCCACTTTCCGGAATCCTGGAAACAGGGGAAGGTGATTACCATCCCCAAACCAGGAAAGGACCGTCGCCTGCCAGGAAGTTACCGCCCCATCACCCTCCTGCCGCACCTCGCCAAGCTGTTTGAGCGTCTGTTGCTGCGAAGACTCGCACCCCACATCCAACTGCGTGACGAGCAGTTCGGTTTTCGCAGCAACCACTCCACGACGCTCCAGCTGGCAAGGGGTCTTCACCACATCGCCAGTGAGAAAAATAAGGGCCACTGCACCGTCGGGGTCTTCCTCGATATCGAGAAGGCCTTCGACCACCGCACACACACACCGGACTCCTGGCGAAACTCTTATCTACCACCTTGCCACCCGCGATTGTGCGGCTGGTAGCCTCGTTCCTGGAAGGCCGGTCCTTCTTTGTCTCTGTGGAGGGCGCCAACTCCCAGCCGCGCCCAATACGTGCTGGAGTACCACAGGGCAGCTGCTTATCCCCATGCCTGTACGCCGTGTACACAGATGACATCCCTACCCTCGCAGGACACCTTCGCGAGGGAGAGGATGACGTGCTGTTGTCATTGTACGCTGACGACAGCGCGTACTTTGCGTCGTCATTTCATCAACTCGTCTCCATCAACCGAATGCAACGCCTGCTGGACCTGCTGCCGGAGTGGCTGGACAAATGGAGGATGGCTGTCAACGTGGGGAAGACGGCCGCCATCATCTTCGGCGTGCGGAAGCCGCTGCGTCAGCTGCGCCTACGAGGACAGGATATAGAGTGGCAGACTTCGGTGTGCTACTTGGGGTGCCGCATCGACCAAAGCTTGAACATGATACCCACGGTCAACCATGCCGTGGACCATGCTAAGGCTGCTACGTCGATGCTGTACCAAGTCCTTACCTCAAGACTAACACCGAAGACCAAGCTACGGATATACGGAGCCTATATCCGTTCTCGCCTGACGTACGCGGCGCCCGCCTGGTACGCCCTATGCTCAGTCACCCAGAAGCACCGGCTGCAGGTACAACAGAATAAGTGCTTGCGCCTGATCGTGGGAGCCCCGAGGTACGTCAGAAACGACGTTATCCATCGGGACACCAGGACGCCCAACGTGGAGGAGTTTGTCCGTACTCTCGCGCAACGCCTGTTCGCTCGCGCGGATTACGGGCCGTGCGCACACCTCCACGGGATTGCCCCTACACTCGACCGACCACCGCAAGGGCGTCCCCTACCTCGTGAGCTCCTACGGTCCCCGTCCCCTTCCCGGCATTTTACGGGTAGCGATGGAGACGAGGAAGACGACGCGAGGATCATCACTGGACAGGACCAATGAGTAACCGGACCCCTAGGCCCAAAGCCAAGATGGCGGAGCCTTAGCCCCCTAACCAGGGGGCTTAAAGATCAACACCGAGGGCGTGCAGCGCCCCCGCGACACATCGCCCGGGTAAGGAGGTTTGCCTCGAGGCCCGTACCCCCCGGAGGGAAATCACACCCGCCGGAGAAGACCACGCTGCTGAATATCAATTCAACACGTATTAAAAAAAACTACTCACTAGATCTCGTTCAAACCAATTTTCGGTGGAAATTTGCATGGTAATGTACATCATATATTTTTTTTAAGTTTTATCATACTCTTATTTTAGAAGTTACAGGGGGGGGGACACACATTTTACCACTTTGGAAGTGTCTCTCGCGGAAGCTATTCATTTTAGAAAAAAGTGATATTAAAAACATTAGTATCATTTTTGAAGACCTATCCATAGATACATATGGGTTTGATGAAAAAAAAAATTTGAGTTTCAGTTCTAAGTATGGGGCACCCCCAAAATTTATTACTTTTTTTAAACTTTTGTGTGAAAACCTTAATGCGGTTCACAGAATACATCTACTTACCAAGTTTCAACAGTATAGCTCTTATAGTTTCGAAAAAAAGTGGCTGTGACATACGGACGGACAGACGGACAGACGGACAGACAGACATGACGAATTTATAAGGGTTCCGTTTTTTGCCATTCGGCTACGGAACCCTAAAAAACTCTTTTGTAAAACAAGGCGTCGTTTGTCTTTTTAGGCTTACGACTCTTATCATTTACTTTAAACTGAATGAAATAATATAGTGAATGCTGGGTTATAATTATTAATAATTTAAGTCGTTCATTGTAATGTTCCCAACATCTCCTGAACTAAAATGTCGGTCATAAATTCAATGACATTTCAATTCACGCAGAAAGCCCTCGAGTTTTGTCTTGAAATTGCGTGCGTTAAAAATATATCGCGTGACTTATTTTATTCAAAACCTACCATTTGAAGCTTGAACTAATATTATGATTCGTTACCAAATGGAAATTGGATTAAACTTGCATTACCACAAAATTATGATGTGAACAGTTTGAAAAAAGCCAAAACATTTAGTTAATTAGAACTTTTCATGTAGTGTTGTATTTTCATGTAGTTGGAGTTCCATTTTTTGAAACTTTGTATCGGCGGCGTGAAAAAATGTCGCCAGTTTATCGGTGCCAATAATACCAGGCCACGCTGTAGTTCGCTGAGCAGCCACCTACAGAATTTTGACAGATGGCGCTACTGTTTGCTTGTATGTAAAAGGTTTACGTAAATTGTTCGGATGCCCATATCCTGAGTTTTCTTATCAGAGATCTAATGTTATTTTGATCATCCATGATCCCACACATTTTTCGAATTTCGTTTCATTTGGAGATGCAATGGACGATCGTCGGGTTTCTTTGACGGTCGTAGATTAGTCATAACTCTAGGTATTATAGGTAGGTTCTACCTACGTTAACGGTACCGTTATTGTATTGTAACCGTATACAATAACGGTATCCTTATGGTACGATTAAGTTAAGTTTAAAATGATTATTTGTATTTTACTTCGTCTTCAGTCTAGCTGGTGAGTTTACTCAGGAACTACATTACCTTGTGCTTCCATAGGACATAGGACCGCAAGACGCCGAGAGTGGTGGCATTCTTATGTGGTTGACATCCAACAAACTCGCACGAAACGTTTTTCTTCCACGTTTCTGATACGAACCGCTAAGGTGTGGAACGCCCTTGCAGCCTCCGTGTTTCCAGTCAAGCACAACCTGGG
Source organism: Coenonympha arcania (assembly GCA_036785405.1). Lineage (NCBI taxonomy): Eukaryota > Metazoa > Arthropoda > Insecta > Lepidoptera > Nymphalidae > Coenonympha > Coenonympha arcania. The sequence goes on from CM072069.1 coordinate 3,433,931, forward strand.
TGCCTTCAAGAGAAGAGTGAATGGGCGTGTATAGGCATTTTCTAGGCAAGCGCGCTCCCACCAAGACCTAATGATTGAATTCCATCAGGCATGATTGTAGTCAAGCTCAAGTCTAAACTTAAAAAACTTAGGAATTAAGGAAAAATTGTTACTAACATAGGTACTAACAATATAGGGAGGAAACGTCTGAATTAAAACGTTTAGCTATTTATTTGTAACATGGCTGAGGCACAGGTTCTACAGCATCTGGCTATTATCCAGACCGCATTAGCTTTTAACTGACTGCATGCAAAGGAGTAGCCACTGCGTAACGATATTTTAACGGAGCAGCATTCTGAATAAAGTAGCTACGGAAAATCTTTTGGTCTTTGATCATAATAATTTTAATACTGGATGTTTCTGGCAAGTTACCAAAAAAAAATTATGAACATAATGCCTGTCTTTTGTACCAAAAAAAATTATGGACATAATGCCTGACTTTTGTTTTGACTGCGAATTTATCCGCACAGAGCGAAACCGTGGGCTCCCAGTAAACATTATGCTACTCTCAAGAAGTAGAAACTTTCAGTACGAAAATGATATTATATAAAATAATGAGCTTTGTTACGTATTTTTCAATGTATCAAGCTAAGTATGGTTGTAAACTTTCAGAAGTTCTATCGCATTGGGACAATTCCAGGAATACATAACACAAAGTAGACGATTGGAGTAGGTACTTAAGGGAATTATTAATATTTTCAAAGGTTTCGACTCTTCAGAAAAGTATGTTATTTACCTACGCATCGCTTTTTTTCTTTCTCATTAATAATTTATACCTCCCATAGTTGCTTGAGTTCTAAAAGAGTATATTGAAATCGATCGTCGTGTATCAAAAAGCGAATATTATTAAATAGAAATAAATCCCACCTATTCCCTGTAGAACATAGATATATAAAAAAATTTTTACTATTGTATTTTAAACACATATGAATTTAATCAAGTACAAATAATATAATAAATATAAATAATAATATAATCAACCTTTCCATCAGGGACTCCCTTTAATAATATTTTTTAGTTCTTAATTCATATATATATTAAGTTTTATACGTAGATTTTATTTTGGTATAGTTTAATTTTATAACTATAGTTTTAATTTTTAATTTAAGTTAGTATTATCTGTGCCATAATGGTCATATTTTTGTCAATAAATGTTTAAAAATAATCAAGTACTATATTTGTTGAGAATTATTATATGCAATCCGCATTCCTCTGAATTTATAATGTTATGAGTAAGAATTCTCTAAACCAGGGTCAAAGACTTCTCAACGAACCCTGATAGATGTTGAGTCATGCAATTATGTATGCATTTATGTCCGGTACAGTTATCCGGTAGAGTAAAAGGTGTTTCCGATACAATGCTATAATAATCAATTGCGACCTAGTATCGCATGTGAAGGTTAAATTGTATTATGAGTTATGATGGATAAGATAATGTACACGGATGTAATTTCTTTGTAATTTGAATCATAATACTTATGTTTAATGACACATAATAAGCTCACTATGGAGTTTGCTTTGTTTTTATATGTATACTTACTTATCTAGTTTTCAATCATAAAAGATTACCTATAGATATTAGAAGCTATTTTTATTTCAAGAAAATTAAAAAACTTTTTATACATATAACAGCTAGTTGTAAATAAATATTTATCCAGTCGTCGTTCGCAGTTTCACCGAAGCAATGGCAATTTTTATTTGGTATGTTTTTTTGAAATCCCTCTGACATTCTTTTTTTATTTATATAAATTAATGAATATTATATCTGAACTTTTTTAATCGCGATCTAATCCCAAAGTAAGGTATAGCTTGTGTTATGGGTAGTACCCATAACGTAAGCCAATAAATATGAAAAATATTTAGTATTCATAAATACAGAAAAACACCCAGACACTTGAAAAATTTTAATGCTCATCACACAAACATTTGTCAGTTGTGGAAATCAAACCCACGACCTCCGACGCAGACTGCAGGATCGCTACCGCTACGCCATTCGGTCGTCCATTTCATCCACATCGTCGGCTTTTATAGAGCTTCGAAGAATAATTCAACAACCTTTCTGAAACTGCGTAAGAAAATCTGCACTCGAATTAATGAGGAGTGAGGTGCCACAAACGAGCGATCCCAATTTCATTAGGAGGACATCAAAGAGGAATTCATCTTCTGAATTGGTCTAACGGCGTCGTTTATTTACCTTTGTCGCCTGAAATATGTCTCTAACTCATGCCTCTTTGCGGGGTTTGTCTCACATGTATTTTCATCTTATTCCTCCTGATTACGCAAATAAACTGATTGATTGACTGATTGATTGATTTACCTAGTAGATAGCAGTTGGTAATGGTAAATCACGAAGTAAGTATGGAATGGAAAGTAGCTTCAATTCCTTTAGTAAAATTGCAGAACATATTACACTCTTTAAATGGTCTTGGCACATACAATAAAACTTCAAACATTATTTATTATCTATATTTTATGTTATTAGACCTTATACTATCCCACCGTAGTATATAGTACTCTATGTATTATAGTCGTTCCACAGTCTGGTAAAAAACGCTTTTTAATCCAAACCAAAAAAAAACATTTTTAATACCTAAGTTTGCTTGATTTCCAACTGCATATACTTAACATCAGGTTTTAATAAAAAAGCTGCAGTGAAGAAATGCCACATTTCCCGCGCTTGTATCGAAATGTACCATTTATTTTTTGAATTTCGACGAGTTCTGTAACATAGAACACGCAAAAAGGCTTGAATTTAGTACTTCATCTTGATTCATGCTCGCCTCAGACCTAGTTTGTTTTATCCTAGTTTACTTTTCCCATTGTTTTTAGGGCTGTGACGACAAATTGGGGTAATATGTCAGTTTATTTCTTGTGCTAGACTGTTTTCGCAGATTTCTTACTTTGCGAGCACTGACTGAAACAAAGTAAATAAATCGTAAATTAGTGTACAGAACAAAAAAAATTCCTTTGCATATTTGACTTGTTAAAACAAATCATATATGAGACGCGCGTGTTTGGTTTGGCGATAAACATTAACGATTATTGCCTTCGTGCTACTTCAAGTCAAAGATAACTTGTCCACCTGATATATGCTACGTTAGTATGATAGTTACTAAATATTTGTGTCAAGCGCAACTATAGAATCAATTGATTTTCATAAGATATAAAATAAAATGCAAATCCAGCGATTGCTACTTGGTGTCGTTTTACACAATAGTACATTTCAATATAAGTGCGGAAAGTTTTTCATTTCTTTACGAGTCCCGGTATGTTGACGAAAGTCGAAGGAGCGGGTCAACTATAGGGACGAGTAGAAATGACAATTCCGCACGTGCATTGAACGACGTTTTTTGATACAATTGCAAAAAAAAATATGGTTTTACGTGTTTTCTTGCACCGTGTTTGCGTGCCGGCTGCGGTACCGGCTCCGGTGGCGCGTCCTGGTGCGCCCAATCCGGTGCCGCGTTGGTGAAAAACAAAAATGCACTAGTGCTGAAAATAATAACTTTCCGCACGCAAAACAAACATGGAAATGTCTATTTTTTGAGCAAATGCGGTATATTAAACACGTTACGTGTTAATATAATGCATTTGCTAACGTACCATAATATGTCTCATTATAGCGGATGCTAGTATTCGGTGACCATGAATTCTTGAATAACACAGGAATACACTAAGTGTTATAGAAAGTTCACGTATTACAAACGCCTCTGAAATGGCTTGACCGATTTTAATGATTTTTTGTGTATTCGGTACGTCTAAGAAAAGGACGTAAAGCATTCACACCCCTATGTGAGAAATAATTTAAAAATTTGGCAAAATTACGTGTGACGGTTCAGTATTCTGAATTTATAGTTGATGTTATTAAGTTCAATAGTTGACAGAACCTATTACCGCCGGATAAATGCAATCATTTCTACTGTAGACATAATGAAAACAATTTCTGTAATGTGGTTATTATTTCTGAGTTATGTTCATTTATTTCGGCCTGTTATTTCGTGCTGTTACTTTCACGTCAGATAAAATTTGCTTTTCGCAATGTGGCGAGTAATATGATGCTTTCGAGTTCTCGGGTTGAGATTCTTGTGATTGATGAGGTCTAAATGCTAGGTAAATAAGAAAGTACCTATTATTTCATTGCAATATATATTTTATATAAAATTTATTTTAAAATATTTCCTTTGTCAAGTATCAACGAATAACTAATCTTGGCTTTGGACTCTACTTTTCTTGTTAACTCAATATCCTCAGCAAAAGTTAATGAAATTAAATATACTTAATTTTTTTTTATTTTATTGATATAATAGCCCAACGTAGACCACTATTATTTTATTCAACTATTTAAAATTAAATGTCGATGGCTTAATTTTTATTAAAATAATCGACTTTAACAGACAAGCAGACACAACGTATATTATTATGTTTTTCGTTCAGACACGCAGCAAAGTGAGAGAGTAGTGGATCGTTATATCGGTAATTTTCGCATGGATTTTGATAAAGTTCAAAGGATCCTAGTTAAAAAGATCAGCAGTCGCATCCATAATCGCATATTTTGATTCTATTCGTAGGATCGAACGAAATTCAAAAAATGTGTATGAGATGAATTTTTGGAAGTGATACCATCTCCAAAATTATTTAATTTGCGAATTTATTACGTGACTTCCATGCAAACAACTGTTACTCTCATACATTTTTTGATTAAATTTCGTTTCATCCTACGAATCAAATTAAAATATGGCTACCATTATGGCTACGGCCGCAAGAGTATTCGAATCATATTTTGCTCCCAGTGAGATTTTGTAAAAATGAAAACCACGCAAGTGAAGACGCTGGAAGCAATTAGTAGGTAATAAATCATTCATGGTCTTGTAAGCCTGTACGTCTTTAATAATATTGATCCACTTAGAAGATGTGGGTGTTTGCGATGTGGTCGCTAAACACTTAAATAGAGTTTAAAGCGGGTTAGGAATGCCTGCGTCATTGTTTACAGACCTTGATTTTGTTAAAGACTAAAAGTCAATTAACTCTAACCGCATGTATAATAATTTTCGTCGAATTTAATATTTTTTCTCCATAATGCGTATGCGTTCTTCATAATATTTTTATTTGAAAGAAAGATGAATCATTCTTACACGTGTCTATAAAAAGAGAAGGAAGTGGATTTTTTTAAATCGCAATTTATAATTGAAAGTTTTTTGCACTGCTTTATTCTGTCAAAGAATGTACAGTTAAACTTTTTGGTTTGCGGTTATCTTGTTGAGTGTAGGTAGGTGTGCCGTTAACCGGTCCGAGGGACTTAACCAAGCGGTAACGATGGGCTTATCCACAACAGGTACAAATTGTATAAAAATATTACCTGACTCATCCGCGTTATCATCGTAAACATCATGCACATAGTTATAATATTATTAAATTCTATTTTTAAACCAACCAATTTGTACCTTTTTTTAGTATGAATTTATTGAGTTTTAATTAAAATTAAAATTAATTAAAATCATCGTACCTTTATACTTTTTTGTCCCACAGTCGGGCATAAGTCCTTCACTCAGAGTTAGAAGGTTTTGGACCTTAGCCCACCACGCTAGCCCAGTGCGGGTTGGTAGTATTCTCACACTACTGAGAATATTATGGCGAATACTCAGGTATGCAACTCGGTTTCCTTACAACAGGGCCCCCCTACTTCACCGCTTACCATGTGATATTTAGTTTCCACGAGAAATCGTAAGAAAAATATACTATGTATTTTTCAAGTTTCTATTTAGAAATAAGAAAACCTAGAAGTTATTTTATATTCTGGGTGTTTTTCAATGTATTATATTCATGTATATTAGTATGTATGTATATTTATCAGTCATTTAGCACCCATAACACAAGCTATCGCTTACTTTGGGGCTAGATTGCGATGTGTAAAAAAAAAATGTCCCGTATATATTTATTTATTTATTTAAAGTAATTCTATCTTTTAACATAAAATTCCTAATAGGGTTTCGAAAAGTCACTTCTAATAAATTATGTACAAGCTATTATCAATACAGTTGTCAAACGGAACCTTGATAGCGATGAATAAGACAAGAACATATTCGTAAAATTCATAAATTAACAAAATTATCCTAGAATGGCTCTCGGGGTTTACTCACGTACATAGTAGGTATTGTGAACGAGGTATTCGTCATTTCTAGTCCACAGCATTTATAAGGACTGCTAATGGAATAAGGTGCCATTTTACGATCGACCTGATAACAACAAGTACCTTCGTTGAAGTATAACAAAATGGAGAATTTTTTGATCGCGTTTATAATCGTAAACATCGCTCTACATATTCAAGCAACGCCTACGCGTATCAGGGCATATTATTTCCCATTTAACCCTGATCCTAACGCTATAGTTTTCCCCGGACCGACGAATTACAACCCAAATTATCCAGTTTACGAGTCAAGGAACGACATTGACGATGAGTATTTTGACATCGATGTCAGGTTTAATCGACCTGATGAAAACGATCTATCTGATGAAAACGATCTATCTGATGAAAACGGTCGATCTGATGAAAAAGATCGATCTTATGAAAACGATCGATCTTATGAAAACGATCGATCTTATGAAAACGATCGATCTGATGAAAACGATCGATCTCATGAAAACGATCGATCCGATGAAAAACAATATAAGTGCCCGCCAGGATATATCAAACAAGGAGATGTGTGTTTTCCAAACGATTAAGATATTGGTGATGTAGGTAAATGTGTTAAATAAAGATTTAAGTGATACCAGTGTTAGTGGAATCAAATTTTGTGATTATATTTTATTTGTTTTCTATGGCGTATATTACATTTTCGGAAAGACTGTGAGTGAATACGGAACGATTTTTAGTTTTAAGGAGTTGCATTAAAATTAATGACATTGGCACTGTTGACTATAATATAATAATAATCAAAGGTCAAAGAAAGTTATTTTCTATTTTGAAATAAGTTTTTCAATAGCTACTGTTAACATACTTATATAGTTACTAGTTATAACTATAGTTATAGTTGTAGTTGTACTTATATATAGTTGTTTCATTAGATTTGAATATAGATTTCATTTATGCAAACCAGGCGGTCCCACGGGAGTTTCTTTACCCAGTATAGATTAGTGCTACTTACTCTTTTCCATGTGGATTTTGTAAAAATATCAGCAATTACTATTTACGGACCTATCCATATAGGTATTGTTTACGCCAGGGTAGCTGGCGCGCGCGCCGAGTCTTTTGTTTGCATTGAATAGTGCGCTCCCTCGCTAACCCGCAGAGGCGCTTATCTGCGTGTCCCGCTCACGCCTCGGTTACGAGAGTTTTTTTTTTTGTGCCTGCAATGACGCGGCAATTACGGGGCGCGCACAGTACGAATCGGAGTCAGCTAGCAACAGCCGTGCGTGCGGCTGGGTTTTTTGCGGCGCCCTTTTGCCCCGGCGGTTTGTACCCCAAGAAACGTGCGTTTTGGGACCGCGTCAATTCTTATAGACAGTTTTTGTGGGGGCGCGACCTTTTGTGCGTATTCGTGAACTCATCTTGTGGACCAGTCTGCTGTCGACCGACAAACTTAGCGGTTCCCCGCGCGTGGCTGACGTAATTTTGATCACGTGTCGTCTTTGAAACGCGTAGTCGCGAGACGTAAATTACTACGTTTGAGTAGCCACGTTTATATTTGCGCGGGTGTGTAGTCACCGAATAACTGCGCAACGAGTCGCTCGTTTGGAAGCGCCGGAGTCGTTTTCGTGCCGCGGTTTGTTTTCCCCGGACCTGATTGTTTGGGGACCGCTTCGACTTGCGCTGTGATATCGCTGGGTTTTTTGGACATTGCACGCGTGTTTGGGACATTGACTAGTTGTTGTGCCGGCCTTTGTGAGTTCGCTACGCTCGCCGGATCTACCTAGTAACACGCGTGCCCAGCTGCGTTTAGCGGCGATAAAGTTCGCGGTAGTTAAGTAATTGTAGACCGCGCTGTCATTGACCGCTGACCTTGTGTGTCGTGAACCACGTACTTTATTTTATTCGCTTGAGTGTTTGTGGGAGTTGAAGCCAGCCTGAACGTTCGACATATTTTGACCGTCGCGTTCATTGTTGCGGGTTGCGACCCACTGTGCTGCTGCATTGAGCACTCCACTCATAGGAGGCGAACGAACGATTGGAGCTGTGTTCGTGTTTGACGTGTCTGGGAGCTGATTGGTGCAGAGGACCTACGGTTGCAAGCCCCACACACACACCTACACACCCCTTTACACTTTCACGTCACATACTGTCCCACATCCACTACAGGGGGCGTCGCATCGAGTATCGTCGCATGCATCAACCAGGTTAGTGGCCTTCTATTTTCCTTGTCTATGTCGAAGGCTGTCGCTGCCCGAGTTGACGATTGCCGTAGTAGTGCTAGTAAAAGCCGCCTGTTATTTCCACTGATCGGCTAGTGAGACTCGGATATTACTATCCGACTCGGATTGGATACCGTCATCCGTACTGATCACTGTAGTCTCACTAGTCGGTCCCCCCTCGACCTGTCCGGGCTCGTTCCTCTATGGGCCCGGGAACTCAGCCCTCGTCTGGACAGGCAAGGGGCCGTAACACTTGGTAGCAGAGCGTGGTTTCGCGCCTTTTGGTTAAGCGGCTTTTACACGTTCGGCGCGTCGATATCGATATTTGTTGCGCGTATTTAATTCGTCGCGTATCTCTGTCGGTCACACGTTTGTAGGCGCGGTACGCCACGTGTCGGACCGATACGCCGCGTTAACGGCCACAGATTATTGTACCGCTACACCACGCGTTTTTGTAGCAACGCCGCGTTTATTTACCGCGTGCCGCGCGTTTGTTAACCGCGACCTTGATTAGCGTTCTGCACGTGTTGGTGTTTGCATCTGTGCTTGTTCTACTTCCTTGTTGTTTTATTTTTTTGGTTTTCGTGCTTCCTTGTAATTATTCTCGCGCAGTCTCGCCATGCCTTCGCATAAGCCTCCGGTGCGCCGTATGCAGGATGAGCTGCGGTGGGCGGCTAGCGCGCATGCGCTTATTACTCGTCCAGACAGGACGGCTAGCTTGCTCCACCGCCTTGAGCAGCTCCCAGCCAGACGAGCCCATTTTGAAGAGGCCTATTCGGAATTCCTTGCTACAGTGGAGGACGACGAGGCGCGAGAATCGGCCCAGAAGGACTACGAGCAGTTCTTCGAGTTCACAGACGATGTGCTCGAGGCTGGGGCCAAAATGAAGCGCGAGGCTCGACAGAGCATGCTGTGCGAGTCGCCTCGCCCGCAGCCGCAGCCCGCCCTATTGGGTCGGCTGCCTACTTTGGACCTTCCACACTTTGGTGGGCGGCTTCAAGACTGGATGGGGTTCATCTCCATCTTCGACAGTCTAGTCCATACCCGCCGCGACCTATCCCCAGGCCAAAAAATGGCCTATTTGCGGACCTCCCTTCAAGGGGAGGCACTTGGGGTAGTCTGCCATTTGAAGTTGTCTGACGCCAGCTACTCCACGGCCAGAGAACTCCTCGAGAGGCGCTACGCCAATGTGCGCCGCCTTGCTGACGCGCACATGATGGAGTTAATATCCCTCCCGGTTTTGAAAGACCTAGCACGTCTCCGGGAGGTGATCATTGACCCAGTCGTGGTTGCTTGCAACGCCCTTCGACAACTCGACTTACCGGTGGATCAGTGGTCCTTCTGGCTTCTTCACCTGGTTCTGTCCCGCCTGCCTCTCGATCTGCGGATCCGATTTGAAGAGAGGTACGGCGGGGACGGGGCTAATTATATACCCCCGTTCAGTGACCTCTTAAAGTTCCTTGAGGAACAGAGCCGCCAGGTGGAGAATGCCGTGGCCTCGGGAACACCGGCAAAGGAGCCGGCGCGACCGACGCCACCTTCTAAACCCACGACTTCCACCAGGGGTTCCAAGCAGCCAGAATTAGCGCAGGAGACTGGACGCCGCCCAATTCTAAACTTTAGTGGTCTTGCTGCGACCGAGGTGACCCCCTGTCTCTATTGCCGTGCTTCCACGCACACGACGACTGACTGCCCTAAATTCTTGGAGAGACCGCCCAAGTCCCGTAGGGCCATCGCTAGGGAGCGCCGTTGGTGCTACTCTTGCTTAGGTCGGCACTTACAACGAAATTGCCAGCACCAACGGCCTTGTCCCCATTGTCAGGGCAACCACCTTCCTATTCTTTGCCTCGACCGCAATGGCGTCGGTAGGCAGGAGGTGGTTGAGCGGACACCCGGCAGGAGTGGAGTCTCCTCACCGGTCACAGGCCCAGCCGATAGAAGGCGTGGTGACACTGTTAGTGCGGCCCCTGGTTTTGATAGGGCTTCACCCCCCCCTCGGGCGGGGGTGCAGCCCTCCAGGGGCGGGGGCGTTCCGCCCTCTGTCAACCCTGAGGGAGGTTTTGCCGTCGCTCAGCCTGATCCAAGGAGGTACTCCCCTCCTCTGGCTGAATACCCCAGGCTGCAGCGACACCTTCCTCGATGGCCTGGACACCCCCTTCCGCACTACGCCGCCCCGCGGCTGTCGTACATGGCCAGACCCCCTCAGACCGGGAGAGACGCTTGGGTGTACCCTGGGGGAACCCCACCTCTTGGTGTGGTCGAAGTTCCCCAAGAAGGCCCTTACGAGCGCCCAAGGCTAGAGGAGTTGCCCGAAAGGGGCAACTCCCGTTGACTTGCTGCTGCCTTGGCTCCCACCACCGCCACCTCACCTGACAATTTGAACGACCATAAGCCGGTCTGCCAGACTGTACTTTTACCAACGGCTTTGGTCAGGGTGTACAACCCGAAGGGTGAGTGGCCTATGGTACGCGCGCTGCTAGATCTCGGATCACAGCGCTGGATTGCGTCGTTGTGGTGGGTGAGCGCTTCGGGGCAAGTCTCATTGCACCTTGTCCTAGCTAAGTGCAAGGTTGCATCTATCAGGTCTCGTCTAACAATTCCTAAGTTGAACTTGTGGAGCCGAACTATTGACCCGGTTACTCAACCACGTCCACGCTTCTTGGAAGTCTCTGGTAAACATGGTGGACGTTTTTGCGTGGTCGGACAGTGAGATTGTCCTGTGTTGGCTTCGGACTTCGGTCCATAATCTTGGCTTTTTTAAATACTCATGCGGGTTGCAATACCCTCTCAGCCATTTTGCAGCGTGAGTTTGGATTTTGGCAGGCCGACGAACCATTCGAAGCGTGATCTTCAACTGTATTGCTTGCTATCGTTTGGAGGCATCCATTGCACAGCTTGTGATGGGTGACCTGCCTGCGGACCGCGAAAAGGCTGCTCGACCTTTCGCCGGTGTTGGAACCAATTTGCCGGTCCTTTCTTAGTGAAGAGCTCTAACCTTAAGAATGCTCGGTCTTTTGAGGCCTACTTGTGCGTCCTTGTTCGCCTTGCAACCAAGGCAGTCCGCTTGGGACTTGTCAGTGCCCTCAGCACGGAGGCGTTCGTGGCCACTCTGGGCCGCCTCGTGAGCCGTCGCGGCCTACCCGATTTGGTTCGGACCGACTGCGGGACTAATTATAAGGGAACCAATCGTTATTTGAAGGAGGTCGTCGACCTCATTGTTGAGAGCAAGCACTGTGTAGGCACCGTCATGTCTAGAATGGGAAATCTTGTTATGCTTAAAGAATCTAATCTACTCCCACTATTTGCGTCGTGGACGCATTGTTAAACTGTTATTTGGATCGGATGGCGTTCCGCGGGTGGCCAAGGTATTTGTAGGGGACTCAGTATTGCAACGTGCCGTGGCCACGTTGTCCCAACGGCCTATTGATTAGCGAATCTACATTCTGAGATTCGGAGCGGGGGATTGTTTACGCCAGGGTAGCTGGCGCGCGCGCCGAGTCTTTTGTTTGCATTGAATAGTGCGCTCCCTCGCTAACCCGCAGAGGCGCTTATCTGCGTGTCCCGCTCACGCCTCGGTTACGAGAGTTTTTTTTTTGTGCCTGCAATGACGCGGCAATTACGGGGCGCGCACAGTACGAATCGGAGTCAGCTAGCAACAGCCGTGCGTGCGGCTGGGTTTTTTGCGGCGCCCTTTTGCCCCGGCGGTTTGTACCCCAAGAAACGTGCGTTTTGGGACCGCGTCAATTCTTATAGACAGTTTTTGTGGGGGCGCGACCTTTTGTGCGTATTCGTGAACTCATCTTGTGGACCAGTCTGCTGTCGACCGACAAACTTAGCGGTTCCCCGCGCGTGGCTGACGTAATTTTGATCACGTGTCGTCTTTGAAACGCGTAGTCGCGAGACGTAAATTACTACGTTTGAGTAGCCACGTTTATATTTGCGCGGGTGTGTAGTCACCGAATAACTGCGCAACGAGTCGCTCGTTTGGAAGCGCCGGAGTCGTTTTCGTGCCGCGGTTTGTTTTCCCCGGACCTGATTGTTTGGGGACCGCTTCGACTTGCGCTGTGATATCGCTGGGTTTTTTGGACATTGCACGCGTGTTTGGGACATTGACTAGTTGTTGTGCCGGCCTTTGTGAGTTCGCTACGCTCGCCGGATCTACCTAGTAACACGCGTGCCCAGCTGCGTTTAGCGGCGATAAAGTTCGCGGTAGTTAAGTAATTGTAGACCGCGCTGTCATTGACCGCTGACCTTGTGTGTCGTGAACCACGTACTTTATTTTATTCGCTTGAGTGTTTGTGGGAGTTGAAGCCAGCCTGAACGTTCGACATATTTTGACCGTCGCGTTCATTGTTGCGGGTTGCGACCCACTGTGCTGCTGCATTGAGCACTCCACTCATAGGAGGCGAACGAACGATTGGAGCTGTGTTCGTGTTTGACGTGTCTGGGAGCTGATTGGTGCAGAGGACCTACGGTTGCAAGCCCCACACACACACCTACACACCCCTTTACACTTTCACGTCACATACTGTCCCACATCCACTACAGGGGGCGTCGCATCGAGTATCGTCGCATGCATCAACCAGGTTAGTGGCCTTCTATTTTCCTTGTCTATGTCGAAGGCTGTCGCTGCCCGAGTTGACGATTGCCGTAGTAGTGCTAGTAAAAGCCGCCTGTTATTTCCACTGATCGGCTAGTGAGACTCGGATATTACTATCCGACTCGGATTGGATACCGTCATCCGTACTGATCACTGTAGTCTCACTAGTCGGTCCCCCCTCGACCTGTCCGGGCTCGTTCCTCTATGGGCCCGGGAACTCAGCCCTCGTCTGGACAGGCAAGGGGCCGTAACAGGTATGAAAACGAAAATCTTTATTTTTCACTTATGCTTAGATATAAGCTCTTATGAAAAGTCAAAACTCTCTATGAGATAGAGATTTACCCTATGTGCCTTACAGATTGAAGTAATTGTCATAGAAAATATAATTGGTCTGTAATTTTTAATTTAATTCTAATGAGTACGGGTGTACAGTATTATGTAAATATATCTTAAAATTTAAGTGAAATGCCTCAAGAAAATAATAAATTTTAAATAAATTATCATAATAAAATTGTGTCATTAATTATTTGTTGTGTCATTAATTATTTGTTATTAATTATTAATTGTTGTGTTATTAATTATTTGTTAATAACGTGCCATTTAGATAAAATTGAAAACAAAATGCTATAGTAGTATTATTATCTCGCTGCAGACTCGGTCATAAATCATTCGAGTGTTTCGCTTTTGTTGTTCTTTGTTGAGTTGTGCATTACTGCAGAACAACAAAAGCGAAACATTCGAATGGTTTATGACCGAGTCTGCAGCGAGATAATAACACTATATAGTTACTATAGTTCGCAATCTAGTCAAGTTTGCAAACTCATTTGCAAAAGATATAGGGTAATTCCCGTTGTCCTATCATGATAATTTTTGATAGATAAGTACCTACTGAGTTTAAATTTTTGGTCCTACAAAAATATGTTTGGTCTTATCTATGAATTTTAATCATCGGATCAGGGGAATAACAAATTCTGTTGTATTTATCATGTGGGTTCTTTTAAATGCAAAATTAATGTACCTACAGAAGTGAATAAATTAACTCATTACATTTTCAAACATAGACGTGGCGTCATAATATTTACTTTGTAATGAAGATAAATCGATATAGGAAGATTTATATTTAAAGAGTCAAAATAATATTCAAAGCTCAGATAAAAAATCTCAAGTTGTTAAAGAATCAGTGACCCCGAGGCAATATATAGGTAAATATTGACGTTACGAAAAAACTTCTCGATCCTTTTGTTTTATTCAAGCTGATATTTTATCATATCATACAATAAAAATATCATAAAAGCGAAAGTTTGTATGTTAGTGTGATGTGTGCATATTTGTATTTGTTACTTCTTCACGCCCCAACTAATGAACCGATTGGGCTGAAATTCTGAATAGATACACCGATATGAATCTGAGGATATGGCCATCTGAATTTTTTTTTATTACCTTTTGCATAAAAGCAAATAGCTGTAGCGTAGCGCCTTCTGACAAAATTCTATAGGTGGCTGCTGAGCGAGCTACATGGTAGCCTTTTTTGATGCCAAAAAACTGGTGACATTTTCCAGGCAGTTCACCGCGTCCAGTGTATATGTCTACTCAAAGATATACTTAGAATGGAAGCAGGCGTTATTTTGCGAAAATTTATAAGTAGTCGGCATATTAATTTGTATTGCTAAGCCCACGACTTGTAAATAATCTGTATGGTCCAATATGTAGGAACACCACCCACATGAAACACCACACACATGAAACACCTTCTTCGATGCACTTTTCGTCTGAACACTGGTACATCCTCAGTTGACTGATGTTGAATTCACAATGCGAAATCATAGAAATCTAATTATATTTTTTATTTTAATTGCAAGCTTATACTTATGTTATGAAGATTATACTTATTCACTACTAGCTGACCCGGCAAACGTTGTTTTGCCTTATTAATTATGTCTCACTTATTAAGCTTTCTGCGAAGAACCAATTCATTGTGACAATTATATATAATAATATTTCGAGTTTTTTGATATGATATAGGTACCTATGATTTCAGCTATCTCAACGGCCCCCAGTATCAATGAAACAAATTAATAAAGTAGAATCTCTCCATCGTCTACAATCGTTAAAAAATGTTCAGAAGAATTGACGCACTGAAGATCAGAGAAGCTAAACATATGGCATTGAAGCAATGCCATATGTTTAGCTTCTCTGATCTTCAGTGCGTCAATTCTTCTGACCATTTTTTAACGATTGTTTACTATGGAGAGATTCTACTTTATTAATCTGTTTCAGCGTTAACCCTTTCTTGAACAAATACATCGACGTAATGTTCGATTTTCTCCGAAACCTGCAATCGGACTGATCGCATCTTATGTTATTTGCATATCAAATAAACTTTAGGCTAATAAATTAAATAGACCAAAGAGGTCGGACCTTACACTACAGTAAATCTATGGAAAAACCTGACGTATAATAATTATGAAAAAAAACGTGAAAAAATTTGACAGCAATGAAATGTTTACTTAGCAACGCCATTAAATCAATTTATTAATTTTATTTTTATTTTGAAAATACTCGATAATCATAATTCTCCACATATAAGTCGTCGACTCGGATCGAGTATTTTTTTACGCTCTTTCATTTTATGTGCGATTCGTTTGATTCTGTATAGTTTGTTTAAATCAAAGTTTTCTGCATATTCCGTGTTTCAAGCTATTTGGACAAATACTGAGGGTTATTATGTCTATTTTGTCTGAACTACAAAACCGATGACTTTGAAATATTTACAGAACAATCTTTAATGTATCCCCTTTCTAACAAAAAAAGAATGAATGAAATCGGACCACGCGTTAATGATTTACAACTCAGTATACATTTTAACTTTTATCCCCTCTCCTAAGGGAACCATGCTGAATTTCGGGATAAAAAGTATCCTATGTCCTTCCTCGTAGTATGAACTCAAGTCATACCAAGTTTCATTGGAATTCATTCAGTAGTTTCGGCGTGATGCGCGGCCGTGATACAGAAAGACAGACAGACAGACAGACAGACAAAAATGAAAAAAAATACAGTTTTGGGTTCAGAACCGATTTTAAAGTGCCCTCGAAAAAAAATTTTCAAAATATCTTTAATGTACAGAATTTGACCTGTTACAGATTTATTATAAGTATAGATTATTAGTACTATACGAACGGTTCAATCATAGTGACGCGGAAAACAGCTTATCTCTGACTCTCACTGGAAACGCAAACTATCTCTTCAGTCCGAAATTAATGAATTAATTTGGTTGGAATGGAAAATTTAAATGGATATAGCTTATATAACCATGAATTAAGATAAGCCAGGAATATCTACGCGTCCTGCGCAATATTTAATAACCTGTCAAGTGCGAGTCGGACTCGCGCACTGAGGGTTCCGTACTACAACCGGAGGAATAAAACCATAAAAACCACTTTTCTTATCGAACCGCAAAACTAACTTTGTTTTTAGAGGTTTTATTGTAAATATAAAAAAAAACTACTTATTAGATCTCGTTTAACCCAATTTTCGGTGGAAGATTGCATGGTAATCATATATTTTTTTTTAGTTTTATCATACTCTTATTTTAGAAGTTACAGGGGGGGGACACACATTTTACCACTTTGGAAGTGTCTCTCGCGCAAGCTATTCATTTTAGAAAAAAATGATATTAGAAACCTTAGTATCATTTTTGAAGACCTATCCATAGATACCCCACACATATGGGTTTGATGAAAAAAAAATTTTGAGTTTCAGTTCTAAGTATGGGGCACCCCCAAAATTTATTACTTTTTTTTAAATTTTGTGTAAAAACCTTAATGCAGTTCACAGAATACATCTACTTACCAAGTTTCAACAGTATAGCTCTTATACTTTCGGAAAAAAGTGGCTGTGACATACGGACGGACAGACGGACAGACGGACAGACGGACAGACGGACAGACGGACAGACGGACAGACGGACAGACGGACAGACAGACATGACGAATTTATAAGGGTTCCGTTTTTTGCCATTCGGCTACGGAACCCTAAAAATCGAAATCCTCCCAAGCAAAATGTGGTGAAATCATTTTGAGCTTCATAACAATTTCACTAATTAAACAACCACTAAGAAATCAAGAATCCTCCTTTGATTACTTCTCACTGCTCCCATTAATTGGTTTTTATTTATAACCGAAATAACATTTATTTAGCTACAGTCTTCTAAACATTGCCATTTAGGGGTGTGAAAAATTGCTTATACGACCTATTCTCAGACAAACTATAGACAAAAAATTTCATAAAAGTCGTTCAAGTCGTTTCGGGGGAGTTTGACAACACGAACATTTTATATATTAGAAAGATTGAGTATCCTAATATAATTAATAATTAATATCATCGTGAGTCATTGTTTAATGTTTGTATTGAGCACTTTTTGTGGTCTTCACACAACCTTTTAAGAATAAATGTCATTGGTGGTTACCGGAACTATTAGCGAAGTATTGCATACATTAACGAAGGTTTCTTTTTACTTATGCGGAAGACCCCAGGTTGGTTCCAGACACCAACCCGATTGTTTTTACCCGAGTGCAAGAAGGGTTATGTTTTTCGCGCGTATCTTGTTTAATTTCTAAACTGTCAGACAGTTAATTAGCTCTCTAGCCATATTACTATATATATAGCTACTCGTGCTGATTCACTCACTGACTGATTGATCACCTCTCCTGAACAATTTTGTATGAAAAAAAATTTTTTCAATGACCATTTCGTATAGAAGGGCAAAATTCATGAGGAGGAAAAATACGGACAGAGCTGATGATTGAGGAAATCGGAGACGGGTGAAGAGCACGGCTAGGGTATAGCAGATAGGTGGGAGGTGCTCGACCAAATGTCATTCGAAACGTCATCCAATTGACATCCATCTGAAAAAAAATTCAAAATGGCGGATTCAAAATGGCGGCTATTCGAATTTCGTCAATATCTCGGAAAGTATAAAAGATGGAAAAACGCTTTCTTCGAAAGAAGTGATCAGGACCCAAAGGTCTATTGGATGGCTAGGAAAAAAATTCAAAATGGCGGAATTTATTTTTTCATAGAAAATGTATGGGGAATTTTGAAGGGATTTTTTATGGGCGGGAATACAGCACGCGGGCCACATGTGGCCCGCGCCCCCACTCACCCTACTAGTTACATTATATCGATTCTCCTTCTAAAAAACTGTGATCAGACCTAATTGAAAGTGGTGATACAGTCTAAGGTGGAACGCGCTTGCCTATAGGAGATTCCTATTCACTCTTGATTTAAAGACACCCGGGTTGTAAGTGGCAGGAAAGACAGTGCCTGGGAGAGTATTCCAGACCTTTGCAGTGCGTATCTGGAAAGAGGAATCAAACCGCTTCGTACGCGTATTTGTTACGTCGACTATGTACATGGGTGGAAGGAAGCCTTTTCGACATCTTGCCGTTCTATGGTTTTTACCATAAAACGGCAAGGTGAAGGGGGAACCAAATTGAAATACGTACCACCTGAGGTACCACAACACCTCGTACAAACCTTTTTAAATGCTATGTACCCCATTCTACGTCAGTATGACAACATCTTCGACTGCAGGTTTACTTACCATCAAGTGAGATTGCAGTCAAGTAGGTACTAAAGTAGGTGATATAATTTTTGTTGACGACCTCCCGCAGTGGCGCGCGCTCGGATTCGAGTGGGAGGTCGCGGGTTTGATTCCCGCCACGGGCCATTTTGGAATTTTATTATTTCTAAAGTGGCTCAGGTCTGGTCTGGAGGGAGGCTTCGGCCGTAGCTAGTTACCACCCTACAAGCAAAGACGCACCGCCAAGCGATTTAGCGTTCCGGTGCGATGCTTGTAGAAACCGTTGGGGTAAATTTACTTACCTTTCCAAGTTGGTGCAATAACATCTTAGGCTGCATCATCACTTACAATCAGGTGAGATCCGCAGTCAAGTACTATAACTGGTATAGAGTAAAAAAATAAATAAATTGGCTTAAAAAAATAACGTTCTATGGTTTTGCTAGTACGAGCCTCTAAAAATATGGTAAGTAGGTACGAGTAAGTATGTAATATGATAATGGCTCGGTGCTTACTGACATTTTATGACGGAGTTCATACAATATAATGGTACTTAAGTGGTATTATCCAACAGCAAAAGATATTGTGCTATTCATATTCCAGTAGGCAGAGAATATGAAATGACGGAGTCCATAATGATGGAGTAATAATATGGATTAGGTATTCATAAATCATAATGTTGAACATTAATAGGCATCGTTGTTAAGTTTTTATGCATCACCAGTATTTTGAATGAATATCGTAATTAATTAAGACATTGATGGCTAGTTGAGGTAGGTTAAGCATGCTCAATTTTCTGTGGCTTCTTTGCTCGAATTCACCGGCAATCCGAAGAGGTGGAAGGAATTCCCAGGAAAACTCGGCATGTCTTGAATGGCGACGGGTGGATCGAAGCCCGGTGAACAAGCAAGTGAATCCCGTACTCCTGCCAACGTGGTTTAACTATGCAACGTATGCTGCTTCACTATGATAGATAAAAATAAAATTTCAAGAAAATTCTAATTAATGTTTTTTTCCATATTTCTAAATTACAGGCCTAACAACCACCTTTAACCTTATCCCCAGAAAGTTGCATTGCACCGAAAAGAACGGTCACTTTACTCTTTTCAAGTCATCACTATCAACAACAACTAGGTATTTTGCAAATTTGGCTGTAGATTTTTGAATTTCCTGAGCTGTGATTTAGGCCTATGTTTAAAATAATAAAGCTCTTCATTTTCTTCCGTCCTGAATTTCTCAGCATAGTTAGTAAAAAGAGTAGGAAGAACATAGAAATAAATAATCAAGTGCGAGTCGGGCTCGCGCACTGAGGGTTCCGTACTATCAAGACTCATTCTCAATAGTACGTATAAAGTAAACTAAACACTCCTGCCCATAGAATTTAAAAACCGGACAAGTGCGAGTCGGACGTGCAACGCCATCTGTCGTCATCAAAGTTAAACAAAATATTAGACTTTTATTTATTTCAATTCAACACGTATTAAAAAAAACTACTCACTAGATCTCGTTCAAACCAATTTTCGGTGGAAGTTTGCATGGTAATGTACATCATATATTTTTTTTAGTTTTATCATACTCTTATTTTAGAAGTTACAGGGGGGGGACACACATTTTACCACTTTGGAAGTGTCTCTCGCGCAAGCTATTCATTTTAGAAAAAAATGATATTGGAAACCTTAGTATCATTTTGAAGACCTATCCATAGATACCCCACACATATGGGTGTGATGAAAAAAAAAATTTTGAGTTTCAGTTCTAAGTATGGGGCACCCCCAAAATTTATTCCTTTTTTAA
This sequence comes from Coenonympha arcania, assembly GCA_036785405.1. Classification (NCBI taxonomy): domain Eukaryota; kingdom Metazoa; phylum Arthropoda; class Insecta; order Lepidoptera; family Nymphalidae; genus Coenonympha; species Coenonympha arcania. Next base: position 3,454,288 of record CM072069.1, read on the forward strand.
AATTTTGTGTGAAAACCTTAATGCGGTTCACAGAATACATCTACTTACCAAGTTTCAACAGCATAGCTCTTATAGTTTCGGAAAAAAGTGGCTGTGACATACGGACGGACAGACGGACAGACGGACAGACGGACAGACGGACAGACAGACATGACGAATTTATAAGGGTTCCGTTTTTTGCCATTCGGCTACGGAACCCTAAAAAGGCGCAGATCGCTAATTTACTTTTAATACCTACTTTGGAAATCAACAAGCCTTGATTTGTGGTACAAATAAAAATGTGTGAAGAAAGCACAGCAGACTACCCACGAGTTGTTATATCGTTACCTGCTCTGTAATTACACAGAAGAGTAGAGACCACGTTACTTTGTTCCCGTAGCCAATCAGGAAACTTTACACTTTTCTGTTGGTTCTTTAGTCTCAACTTTCAACGCACACCTATCCTAACTCTCTTATCCATTATTTATTTTCTTTTAAAACAAGAAACAAATACAACAAATCGGATTATTTCTTACCTTTTTATGTAAGTCTTTTAAGTAGGTACGTATAATATAATGTTACTCAAACATAAACACATATGGAATGTTTTAAATCATGCACTAGGTATTTCCCCTGATTTACTCCCTCAAATAATTTGTCAGTTCGGCCGTCACTTTACTTATTATTATTGAAAGAGTTATTTCTTTTTATTAATTTAAAAGTGGTTGATTACGTAATTTAGTACACTCTGACCGACGGACAGACAAACAGATAAATAACGGATAAGAAAAAATCCGCCAAACATACCATAAGTTTGTTTTTACACAGTTTATGTTAAAAGTCCCCTGAAATTTTGACCTCGGCATACTTTGCTTTTTATGCATAGAAAAAGTTTTGGGACAGCCTTTACCCTAAAGTACTGTAATTATAATAATTTCAGCGAACGAAAAACAAACTTTTTATAACGCGATAAATAAGATAATAACTTTCTTGTTCAAAAATCAACATTTCTGATTATTGAGTGGTTTAACACGTACTGTAAAAAAACTAATTTTATATTAAAGTAACTAACCTGGCAAACCTTGTTCTGCCGTATTAATTAATAACATAGTGGTATGAAAAATAGTTTACATCCTATTCTGAGTTATACACAAAAAAAATCATAATAACCGGTCAAGCCGTTTCATAGTAGTTTTGTTACTAACATTGTGAGACGAGAAGTTTATATATTAGAAGATTATTAGCGCACACTCACATAAGCAACAAATTTGCAACTCGCAATTTGACAATGGTCTACTAAGTTTAAAAAAAAATTGGTTGCCTGTAAAGTCGGTTTACTGACGATAGTTGAACGTGACAACGTCTTCTTTGTCGCTCGTTCCGCGCTCGCGAGATAACGCCGGTAACGCCGCATGAGCGAGGTAACGCCGGTAACGCCGGATGAGTCATGTTTTTTCGTGCGTGCAACCGGCTCTTTCGATTTATAAGACGTTGTCACGTCAAAAATATTTTGCAGCGTTTTTGACGTGACAACGTCTTATAATTCGATAGAGCCGGTTGCACGCACGAAAAAAAAATTGGTTGTCTGTAAAGTCGGTTTACTGACGATAGTTGAACGTGACAACGTCTTCTTTGTCGCTCGTTCCGCGCTCGCGAGGTAACGCCGGTAACGCCGCATGAGCGAGGTAACGCCGGATGAGTCATGTTTTTTCGTGCGTGCAACCGGCTCTATCGAATTATAAGACGTTGTCACGTCAAAAACATGACTCATCCGGCGTTACCGGCGTTACTTCGCCCATGCGGCGTTACCTCGCGAGCGCGGAACGAGCGACAAAGAAGACGTTGTCACGTTCAACTATCGTCAGTAAACCGACTTTACAGACAACCAATTTTTTTTTTCGTCATGATGAATGCAAACAGTCCAATTTATCCAGTGGCTTGAGCTATGGTGCATTGGTAAATCAGTCAAACCAGACAATTATAGGTAAACCGCTATAAACTTGACCCTCCTGGTGGTCTACGAGATGCGGAGCGGGTGATGCGATTGGCTATAATGATACGGCAGCGCTGTCAGCGGATAGTGACAGACTAGCTGATTGGTTGAGCGCTCCCTCCCCGCGTCCCGCAGACCATCAGGAGGGTCAAGTTTATAGCGGTTTACCTAAAGTCAGATTTTTCCTTTTATATTACTTTTGTTATAGAACTTCTATTTTGAAGAACTGAATTTCTAAGAAACGGAGCATTTTATCACAAAGCCAAAAGCGCTAATGAGCATGGAAATGAAGGCGTTGTTATGAATTTGCAGAGTAGAGTAGAGTATCTTCACAACACCAAATAACTTTCAAAGGTTGTCTGTGAGATACAGTACATGGAAACATAATATTTTTTTCAACTACCTAACTACTTCGAAGATAAAAGAGCGACCCTCGAGGCATAAAACGGAAAAAAGTACAAATTTAAAAGAAGTTCGAGGAATGGAAAAATTAGTGTAGCGAAACATTGAATTTCACTTTCAAACTTGCTTCGCCCGCGTGTATTTCAGTTTTTCACAAAACCCGTGGGTACAATAGATTTTCCGGGATAAAAATGTCCATGTATTAATCTATTTTCATTCTGTAACTAAGACACATCGGTTTTGCTGTTTTAGTGTAAAAGAGTAAGACATATGAACATACGCAGATAACACGGTGTGATTTCTAGTGGTATAAGAAAAAGGCCTGCTTCAAAAGCTGATATTTAAAGTAGATGCAAATGAGACCGAAAATAGCGTAATGGTAAAGCCGAGAACAAAGATTCTGCACTATGAGGCCAAGAGTGTCGAAGAGAAGGACTCAACAAAAAAGGGTGGATTTAAATCTTGTGACAATATCGTAATAAGTACCTTAAAGATACACGTCATCAAAGAACTGACTAAAATGTCATCCTGCTTGTAACCGTACTTGACACAAAGGGGAAGCAAGCCCTTCTTAGAGATTTGTGTCATTTCAGTGTCAAGAGGTTGTACCTGAGGGTAGGACTGAAAAGGGTTGATGCTTATGACATGCCTGTAACTTTAAGTTTACCTTGACATTGAATAATCCGCACCACTTTATTGATATAGCTATTTCTGTATGATTCCAAGACTCATGATGCAAATTTTTTAGGCGCAATTCGTTCACATAACGAAGCATTTGTTATGATTTAACAAAAGGAAAAATACATTCATTTTATCATACCCTGCTCGTTAGTACGTCGATATCGTCTACAAACGAATGAAAGATCTATCTTATTAGTTTTTCAGCAGAACAAAAATCTCAAAAAAAAACGAGAAAAAAATGTTTTTATAGGCAGGTAATAAAAACAATCTAGTACAATAACAAATCTAGTAATATTTTTTATTATAAATCGAGCAAAATAACAAAATCGTGTATTCTAATATCCCTTTCAAATAAGGGCTCAAATTATTTTAAAGGGATATAATAATAATGAAACGTACCTTTTAAAGTAAAGGCGTTTTAAAGTAAATAACAAAATAAGTGCCATTTTTTTATGTGAAGCAACAATTATCATCTTATTATTGGTACCACTATAATATCTTTATACAATTAAATCCAGATATGTATTTACAATTCTATTATTCCTATATACATTACAATATATTTCGTTGACATTATTACAATCTATGACATAGTAATTTAATAATTTTTAATATGGATAAATATTTCACGATTTTGATGAACGTGTATATCTACTGTGCCATGCACAAAACTTCAAATATTAAGTATACATAATATTTAGAATAGGTTTTATACAGTAATAAGTATTATGGAGAATAGTTCTAAATTTTAGATGGCATGAATTTATAAATACAAGACAACAACTACAATTTTAACAATGTCACAGACGGTTTATGCTCGTACATATACTTAATAAATATTAACTACATCATATTTTAAAGAAGTGTTCGAAATATTGAATCATTAATTTGAGCAAGTCAGCGGCTTCATTTAATATCTACTTTTCACTACATTTACAGTTTGGCACGATCTCTCGTTGAAAATTTAAGGAATCACGGTCGTATACACAATAGTTTTTTGAACGCTCTTCGAAAGTCCATATTAAATATCGTGTAGATCAAAGGATTCAAAGCGGAATTTATATACCCAAGCCATGTTATGAAGTTTATGAACTTGTTCGAAAGACAACAGCTCGCACAAAAAGGTATGACTAGGTAAATGACGAAGAATGGTAACCAACACACTACAAATACTCCCATAATGATCCCGAGCGTCCGAGCAGCGCGACGCTCTCTAGTGAGAGAAATACGCTGCTTCTCTTCTATAAACTGGTACACAGTATTCTGTTGGCTCGGCTTTTGACGTTTAGGAACCTTTATCGAAGATTCTATCACTTCTAGGTCATCCTCATGCGTGTCCTTAGAATTACTCTCCGAAGAAGTATTTCGATTTTCAACATTATCTGCTATATCAGTAACTGAATTATCATTCGATAAAATCGGAATGATGAGCTTGTTTTGAGATTTGTCGTTTTTGCTCCAATATTTACACTTGGGTCTCTTTTTTGTTGTTGACTTTTTCGACTTCTTCGGTTTTTCGTTGTCTGATACGAGGCGAGTCACGCCTTGGTGTTCGTTGTGGTTGGCTTCTGAACTGACAGAGTCTTGGTCTTTGTCTTCGCTTTCCTTAGATGCGAATCTATTGTGACCGCTCGAAATTGTACTTATTTTAGTCGCTTTAGCTCTATCCCTTAATCTCTTTTTGGTCGCTAAGTATATCTCGAAGTAAACTACTGTCATTATCACTAGTGGTATATAAAACGATCCGGATGACGAGAATATGACGAAGCCAGGCTGCGAAGTGAGACGGCACGGCGTATCGGGCTCGAACACTTCAGGCCAATCATTCCATCCCAACAATGGCGGGGAACTGATAATGAGAGATAATATCCATACTATTCCAATCATGAGAAGTACTCTCTCCAGGGTTCGCTTTTGTGCATAATTTATCGGGTCGGTTATAGCCCAATATCGGTCGAGGGCTATCGCGCAGAGGTTTAATATGGACGACGTACAGCACATTATGTCGCAAGTCAGCCACATTTTGCACATATAAATTCCGAAGACCCATTGTCCGATTATTGAATACGCTACGTTGAGAGGGAGGACTAAGATGGCTACCGTTAAATCTGCTACCGCGAGGGAGACGATAAAAAAGTTTTGGACGATCCTGAGCGGTTTATACGTGAACACGCTGAGTATCACTAAGATGTTGCCCACGATGGTGGAAATGATGATTAGTGTCAGTACTATGGCCGTACAAATGGCCTCCCATTCCGGAACGGCCAGCATTATTCCGAAGCTACTTGGATATGTAGGCTCATCTGCGACGGCACAATCGTCTTTATCAACGTCTATTACGTTGTAAGATTGCGAGTAATTTATCGGAGTAAAGTTAGCGTAGGCATGCATGTGTGTCTGGCCCATTTTGCTGTTCTCTCGGCTTCATTTTACGTAGTATTGTTCACGTCGCTCCGGTTGACGTTCCAGATTCTTTGTGCGAGCAGACGACTTAGGTATTGTGTCTTCATTTGATCCGAAAACGTCTCAAGATGTACGGCTTTGCGCGACATTGTTCTGTAAGAATAACGAATAGGCTTTCATTACTCTAAAATGAAACAATGGATATAAACGGAATAGTTCTTGAACTTTCCGCTTAAATTGAAAATTACCCTGTGCTCGCAGCTTTTTGTAACAACTCCCATTTACATAACCGGTTCATTTTCGTGGAGATTGAATCTGAAACAAAGGAAAAAGTAAATTAGACCAAAAGATTGCTTTTCATAGCGGCTAAATAATTTTGAGGTTTATAATACGTACTCAAAATGTAAGTACATTTTGTGTACGTATTCTCTGGTCTCCCCTCCATAAAAGACTTTATTGGTGTAGATTTTCTTTTCTTATAAATTCTATTCTATTCAGGGATCCATCATAATTATAATGTTAACAGGGAAAAAATTTTTCGAATGGAAACTCGGATGCTTGAGATTATTTAATAATAATAGGGATGTGAAGCCTGCAAATTCGTATTTTGCATAGCGCACTTAAGGAAAGTTCTTTAGAAAAAAATAATTGTCAGGCGAAATGGTGAACATTGATATTATGGTTATGATAAGATACATGTGATAAGGAACCTCATCATACTTTATCAATTCTATTTCTACGATTGCTATTGGATCGAATTTTCAAAAATGTATGCATATGATATGAGTTATCATAGCGACAAGTTTTTCACATGACTTATCGATAGCAACTGCCATTCTCATATATTTTTTCGATCAAATAGCAATTTTTAGGAATGGAAACCTACAGCTGATGGTTTTGTTGGTTGATTTACGTGGCACATTTTGTAAATAACCAATAGAACCTCTCGACTACAACCTGTGCATTTCATAATAAACGAAGTAAAGTTTTCTTGACCTCCATAAAATAAAATGTTGCCATTTTCACAAGAAGGCAGGCGACAAGTACAGCTGTAGAAGTTTAAGATCCCTATCAGACCTTTCACGGACTCAATTTCATCGATATCAAACCCGACCGTTAAGGGTTTGAACTGCGAAAGTTTTGCCTAGATATTATCGCTCTTGTGACTTTTGTTACGTGCACGAAATTTTAATTTTTTTCTCTTTTAAGGATTTAGAATTGGGCGATAGAAAATGTCAAGAGTAAATTCAACTCTTGCCTTATTTCGCGAAGTTATTGCTGCAAGAGCTTTCTTTTTCGTTTACCTACATCGGAATCTGACACTCCGAATATTTCCGCTTCCGTGCTTTAATTTAATATAGTGTTACTGTGATAGCCTGAATCCCAAGTTCTTTTGACTTTAAGAAACGTTATGTTCTTTATTTTAGCTATAAATATAACTTGCTGGGGTAAGAAAACACCGTCAGAAAACCTGAAGCCTCTGTGTCCTCCACAATGTTCTTAAAAGGTTTGTGAAGCCTTCCAACTTCTCACTGGACTACTAAGTTGACCGATGGCTCTCTTGAAACTCTTGTATTGAACCCGCGGGCCGCGACCTCTTTCACAGTGCCGAAGTGAGTCAGAAACTACTGGTTGTTAGTAAAATTTTACTTTCCAAGATTAGTCCCTAATTTAATATTGCAACTAGGGCAAGTAATTTTTCATTTCGCATAAAGAACTTACTTGGCAAAGCTTGCTGTACTAAAATGATATTCTTACAATTCTCCGTGAATATTGTAAAATACAAAAGCTTTAAATTGAATTGGGTTACTTATGTATATCTACATAACTTAAGTATTCCAAAAGAATCAAGTATTCCCACTTGGAAAGCTTCCAGATAAGTTTTAAAAAGGAAAATGCATGAATTCTAGCTCACCTAGATCTAATTTTTCACTAAACTACTTACTTCTTTTATAAAATTATTTATTTGGTTCACTTTTGTAGTGGGGTGCTACACTTCGGAGACGTGGCTCCTTTTTATTATTAGAAGTTAGGTTAGGAGCTACTCACTTGCGTGAAGTGAAATGTTTAAAAAGATCATGGGATTTACGTATTTTTGAAACCACTGGTACCTGCAGCTGCAGGTACCAGCTTATGTAGTGGGTTGCGGTAATGAGACACACTTGTCGATTTTAATCTTCTTATTGCGTTTTATTTGCGAATACTTTTTTTACATAGTGAAAAATTTTTAAATCGTAACAGCTGATGCCGTGAATTTGAATTAATGAACCCAAATTGAAACCAAAACATTTTTGCGAACTCTGTAAAATTAATTTTACGACTAGGTATTGACCTTGAGCTTGATATTGAATGTAGTTCAAAACGCAACATGGTCGACAATCGTGAAATTAATTGTACTTCCAATGTTGAAATACTTTTAATTTTACACTCTAAATGTCTGAAAACGTTACGTGAATAGCCCCAGAGATGCCTGTAACGTTGTTGTTAAAATTTTTGTTGGATTTTAAAAATTTTTCAGTGTATATAGTTATTTTTATCCTACTTAGTTTAAAATAAAGTAATATTTTTTCAAATTCAAATTTGGTGTAGTAGGTACCCAATTGTTACTGTTACCAAAATGTATCTGGTGAATGCATGAACAAAGCGTGAAACAGTCTTCTTTGTTCTCCGCCGCTTAGGTACAGTGCGTTCAGCGTTATTTTGCCTCTGGCTGTCATATTGCCTAACCTGAGCTCTGTGTTGCCGCTTAAGGTTTGGAAGATACCCGGTATGAAACTGCGAAATATTTTCGTAGTTAAATTTCTAAATTAAAGTAAGTTTGGATGTTAGAATTTAAGTTTGTAATCTTTGGATTTGGTTTGTGGGTATATTTTTATCCCAATATTCATAGGTACGGGATCAGGACTTATGCGGGTAAAACTGCAGGGCGCCGGTGCGGCGCCGGTACTTTAAAATAATTAGGATAGGTATTTCAATTAGTATTATGTACCTCAAGTTTGCATTTATCTATATACATAGGTAATATATGACTAAATTAAAACAACATTTTTATAGGTTTTATTTATTTTGAATAAGAGTGATCCAAGCGGGTCGCTAGTGGTTCGTCACTGTCTGCTGATGAACGTGAATCGTCGGAACTGCTGCTGTCCGATTCTGTATCAGACTCGTCATTTAATTCTATAATAAATTTATCGATTTCAGAGTCTATAATTCCATCTGTTTTAATAAACTGTTGTTCAATATGGCACACATGTTGACACTGCTTCTGCCAGTCTTCTGCAGTGATCGATTGGAACGCTTCTTCTGTTAATTGTAGTATCTTGTCTGCTTCCTGTCCAACATTTTTAGCAGCTACACGCCTTTTCAACAGGCTCCACATAAATTCTATAGGATTAAGTTCGCAGTGGTATGGTGGTAACCTAGCAACTTTGTGTCCATGCGCTTCAAGAAGTTGATCAGCTTCATATTTTGGAGCTTCTTTATGCTCTTTTATAATTTCGTATAATTGAGCTTTCACCATAGTAGGAAGATAAGATAACCCCTTATTTGTGATCCAATTTTGCATATCAGTTTTGGTAGAGCTCATTGTTGGTGCCTTGTTCACCTTTACAGTGTGATAGGGCGCATTATCCATAACAATTAAACTATTAGGCGGTAAATTGGGGATGAGTTTGTCTTCTAACCATTTCATGAAATTTGTCCTGTTCATGTCATCATGGTAATCTCCTGATTTCGACTGCGATTTAAATATTAATTGTGCATTTGGAATAAACCCCATTTCGCCACCTGCATGAACGATGATCCAGCGTGCACCAACTGAATCGCTTTTTAAAACACCTTGTTCATTTTCCATCTGCCAACATTTGTTGACAGAATATGAAGCGTGTATATAAGTTTCATCAAGATATACGATAGGTCGGCCTTCATTTCGATTTTGTCTTAAAATATTTAAGTATCTGTACCTCCAGGCTACAATGTCATATCGTTCCATTAAAATTTTTCTTTTAGAACCACATTTTTTAAATCTAAATCCAATTTGCCGAATTATTTTCCATAGTGTGGTACGACCTCCATTGAAGTTAATATCAATTTTTAATTCAGCCAAAAGCTTGCCCAAAGTAGGCAACTCCTTTCTGACTACGTACATTTGATGTATTTTAGTTCTGATTGCACATAGTTCAAAATCATCTAACTGAATTTTATTCGATTGGCAGCGTTTTTTCCTGGGAGTACATATTTTCTTAGACGTGGAAGCAGCAACCTCACACTCTTTGGTAATAGTGGTGACAGTTCTCTCAGAAACGCCTGAAATACAAAACATTACATTAATAACATGCATATTGTACATTTTTTTAATTAATCTTGTTATTAAATAATACATAATGTAACAAAGGTTTGTATTAAAGAAAAAAAACCGATCGGGACTTGCGCGGGTGAAACCGCAGGGCGCAGCTAGTTTATACAATAAGAATCAAATACTATGTTTTTAAAACAAATATAATTATTATACATATACCTATGTACGGAATGTATTACAATTAAAACATCGTGCCTACATACAAACAATAATCTATTAGCAAAACAAATAACTTTCGATCCCTAATAACGGGAAACTATGAAAAGCAGGTAACACTAATTTACTTACCAGTCATGGCGGCTACACGTTGACGAACATGTTCAAATGGGATTATTGGTCCTCCATTAGCTTTTTCCCGTTCACAAAAATTACGAACTGAGGATACAATTTTTCTGCCGCTACTTTGAATCCTTTTTGGCATGATTAACACGTTTAAAATCAAAAAAAATTAAGAAAACGCAAGGAGCTTCACACTGTGTTAAAGGTACTTGTCAGCAAGAATGGCGGGTAATGCCAACCTAACAGAAACAGCTGTCAGAGGCAAAATAACGCTGAACGCAGTCTACTATTTGCATTCATTCGTAGGCAAACGCGTTCAAAGCTAGACCCACATACAAGACCGTATCATTGTTTCTATTATGCAAGATTGTCATCAAGGGTAATTCTACTATTAATATAAAATGTACTTATGTAAGTATTCATATGTGGAATTATATTTTACTTGGATAGTTTTTGATTTTTTTAACTTTGTTTCTATTATACTTTTTTAGTATGAACAATTAACCTCAAAAAACAAAGTTATGTTTGCGGTTGGGTTTGAAAATGCGATTGGATTGGGATTCATAAGGATTATTTTTTCTATAGTAGTAATACGGAACCCTCGGTGCGCGAGTCCGACTCGCACTTGGCCGCTTTTATTTCATTACAATTAGAGCCAAAGTTAGCAATTCTTTGTAGCCATTAATTATTTATCACACGAAAACTCGTAGTGAAATACTTTTGAATTAAAACGCTTTCAAGTTAATGTCCTGTAGGAAGTTGGAACGCCAAGCAATTAATGATACACGTAGCTGCAGTTGCAAGTTACTTAAATTTCTTACTTACATAAATATTTAATGCGGAAAGATTTAAATTTCAAATGCATAACTCGCTACTTTTACGGCGGAATTCATTATAAGTTGGTACCTACGCTTAATTGGTGAATCGTTGAAATGTTTCAAAATATTAATTGAGTTTTAAATTAACACAACTGGGTTTTATTCGACAAAACTTCTCAATCTAATATATAAAATTCTCGTGTCGCAGTGTTTGTAACTCTTCCGAAACGGCTTGACCGATTTAAATGATTTTTTTTGTGTGTGATACGATAGTTCCGAAAATAGGACGTAAACTATTTTTCAAACCCCTAAGTGAGAAATTGCTAGTCAGCTAGTTTTCAAGTAAATATTCTGAATCACAGATGAAAGATGATTTTGATAGCTCAAATCACTGGACGGATTTGGTTAAGATTTGATCCATAGAGTTTGACCCATAGAATTACGAATATGATGTAACCCCGAGCTAAGAAAATACTCCTGAAAACTCAAAATTAGCGGCTAAGTTTTATCTAATTTCCCACTAGTTACTATTAGTAATTGAGAAGAAAAAAAAATATTTCTGTCTAATCGTAGACAGAAATATCTTTTTTTCTTATTGATATTAAAAAAATATATCGTAGTAAAAATATACAGCAACAAACAAAAAACTACAATCTCTGTAGGAAGAATATTATGAAAACACTTAGTAAATTACAATGCTCTCTAGCACCAAGTACAAACGAATAAAAATGAACCGGCCGAGTGCTCAGAGTCAAGTGAGAGTCGTACTCAGGCACTTAGGGTTTCACTCGACCAAAATAATTTCTTTATGATCTAGATAAACAAAAAGATTTCATTCTACTCTTTTACAGAATTCATCACTCACAAATAAATAATATATTTCCTATAAAATTTTAAAAAATCATAATTTGCATCGCAATTTTGGCATGTTATTTGCACATAAGATATTATCTCAAGACTATGTTTGCTTATGAACTAATTAGCATACTAGAACATTTAGTAGTTTTATGAATGCTATTATGTTATGTTTAATATTTGCATACTGAAGTGTCAGTCGAATATGTAAGGACTTCTATAAGTTTATGAACAATATTTCGCAAATAAACCATTTCATTTCATTTCATTTCAAGACATGATTAACTTACTAGCCCAGTGGTGCGCCCAGAGATCCAAGAAGGCGGTTGCGGGTTCTATTCCCGCGATGAGCTACTTTGAAATTTTATAATTTTTAAATTGCCTCAGGTCTGGTGTGGTCGTGTTTAGTTACCACCCTACCAAAGACGCACTGCCAAGCGATTTAGCGTACCGATGCGATGCTGGGTAGAAACCTTTGGGGACTACAGCTCCGGTCTTCCAAGTTAGTCCGATAAAATCATCGGCTGCGTCGTCACTTCACATCAGGTGAGATTCCAGTTGAGTACTAACTTGTATAATGCGTTAAAAGAGCCTAGATTCATCACACATCATATTAATGTCCGTAACTTTTCATTTCAAGAGGCTTATTTTTAAAGATCTAACTGTGGTTAATTAGACACTTAATATTAATTAGCACTTAATATTAATTCTATAACTGCAACTTAAAATATTTAACAGTTCTTGATAAAAACAGCCATTAGCGGAGGACAGTTGCTACACAAACTTACATAAATAATTATAAGGGTGTACGTTTTTAGAGGCAGTGAACACCAAAAACAACTTTAGACACATAAAATTCAAGGATACTTGACCTTAAGTAAAGTATCTACCCTAGCTTGCAAAAGCCAGCATAGCTCCTCCTTAACGAAATGAGTACTTATGACTCCCAGAGCACTACTTTCAAAGTATCTTTTGAACTTTCCAGTCTTCATAGATTTTTACTATTTTTATAACGCACAGTGCATACAGAATTTTTATACCGATTTAAAAATAATGTTAATAATATTCCAACCAAGTAAGAACTTTTCGAAGCTCGAACTATTATTACGTCAGTTCTGTGCACTTCACAAAGAAGATTTTAAAAAAACATTACACTCCTTTTTTGGGCAGTCGTGTCGCGGTCGCACATCAAGAGTTCCGTAATAAAATTGTCTTGCCAATATATTAGGATACGTTACTGTACGAGCTTGCCTGATCTACTGAATTAAAGAGATTTGTTGATTTGTGACCTAATGTGACTTAATAATCGTGTAATAAAAAATCTAAGTAAATATAATAATCGATGAAAAGTATTTTTAATAGGTATGCAAATCTTTGTTCCAAGGTTTTTTTTTTTATCACTAGCGTATACTCAAAGCTATGTACTCCGCCTATTGCCACTTCAGTGCCACACGTTAAGCTATGCAGATCACTTTGGTTCTTTTGCGGATCTCCTTAATTACTAATTCGATCGTGCAAAGATACTCCGAGCATAGTTCTTTCCAGTGACTAAAACTGATTTCGCTGTCTGAGATACATAATTGATAATATCTTATACTTTCGTCAGGAAAAGATCCTATAAAATAGACTTCGCCTTTCTTTTCCTCGGCAGAAGCCTAGGGGTTTATTTCCGCTCAAGTGAACCGGAGAGGCGTGAAGACGTGCAAAATACATCAATCCGCTTAGTTATAGATGTCGTGCTGGGTTTATCACGTTATCTTCCAAGTCTCGGATTAATCTTGCCTTAACTCCGTTCAGCCGTACGACTTGTATTACGGGTAGCACTGAATTCTGTACCATTTTTCTTTACCTGCAGTAATCTCCGTCGTATTCCTCATTACTGAGGGTCGTGATCCCTTCCACCGACGACTTTCTTTACCACGATGTCGCGCCATGTTGCCCTGTTCGCTGCGACGTGTAGAGCATCGTGGAAGTTCGTGTCGAGTGCGGTGCGAATTTGATCCGACCAACGCATCGGGCTCCGTCCTCGCGGTCTCTTTCCTTCCACTTTACCGGTGACAACCAACTTCTCCAGGTTGCCACCTTCCCTTCGGGCAATGTGACCGAAGTATTCCAGAATCCTCTGTAGGCAGGTGGTTGATAGCCTCTTTGTTATTCTGAGTTGACTCAAGATCGATGCGTTGGTTCTATGCCTGCAGTAAGACACAAGCACCTGCAGTAATATACAAGTGTATATTGCATCAATAGACGTATATACGCTGGACAGGTGGACGGCGGGCAAAAATATCGCCAGTTTATCGGTGCCAAAAATGCTTGTTTTGTCACCAACAGTAAGGCCACGCTGTAGTTCGCTCAGTAGCCAACTATAGAATTTTGACAGACGGCGCTACTGTGTGCTTGTACGAAAAGGTTTACGTAAATAATTTGGATGCTCATATCCTGAGCTTTCATATCAGAGTTTGCATCCCATAACTATAACTAAGCCTAAGACCACTTTTTTTTTGGAGAGATCCAGATTACAGCCGCTATAAGATCTTTGGTTTGAAGTGGATACAAACTAAAATCGGAACAAAGTTATCATAAATGCCCTATATATTATAGAGATATAATATGATAAAGCATTTTATTTATATAAATTAAACACAGACCATTAAACCAAGGAAGAGAAAAAACTAAAATCAAATCTTTTGATTTCCGATATCGCAACTATTTTACGCCTCCCCTAAATATCTCTTGCATCTAAGGCTGTATTATTATGTTGATTATATTATATAAGACTTATAGATTGTATCCTATGTCCTTCCTCGTAGTATGAACTCAAGACATACCAAGTTTCATTGGAATTCATTCAGTAGTTTCGGCGTGATGCGCGGCCGTGATACAGAAAGACAGACAGACAGACAGACAGACAGACAGACAAAAATGAAAAAAAATACAGTTTTGGGTTCAGAACCGATTTTAGAGTGCCCTCGAAAAAAAATTTTCAAAATATCTTTAATGTACAGAATTTCACCTGTTACAGATTTATTATATGTATAGATTATATTATGTTGATTATACTCTATAGACAGCATAAACATAAACCGTTGAATTTATTTAGATTTAGACTCAAACCTACATATACCAGGAATTTTGTGTTGCCTTCGTAAATACTTCTAAGATGGTTGGAGCTCTTGGAACTAAAAAGCTATTTGTGTCCCGTAAAATATGATGTGAATTTAAAAGTTATGGACTGTCTAGATATAATAACAAGATCAAGACCTGTCAGTGTTTATACTTTGAAGTTTCTTTTATCCTGAAATACTTTTCTTACAAGATACTTTTTCTTTGATGTTAATAAAGTATATTCTGACCATCTCGTCTTTATTTATTAAACTCTTGTACAAAAATGGGGGCCAAAAAATTGGGAAGTTAATCCACTAGGTTTTTTAAAGTTTATACGGATATATTGTCTCAACAGAAATTACTTTCTATTATTTTGTACAGCTATACAGTCATGTAGATTACTGAATATGTAATTCAATACCATACTAATCTTTGAAAGCTTGATCAAGAGGTATAGATTATGGACACAACATATGTATTTGTGAGGATTTTGTGAAATCTTCATAAACAGTATAGACTTTTCACAAACTTTTCATTTTTATTTTACATTTAAGTCAGATGTTAAGCTCATCAACAGGCACTATGACCATTATGATACTGAGTTGTAAGTAAAAAACTTGTCCCAATAAAGAAGAAATCTACAGGATTTTACAAATAAAGATAACATTTGCATACCTACCTACCTACATAAGTAACGTGTTTGTTCCTTTTTACCTGACCTGTTCCAAACTCCTTCATACTTCTCCTTACCTACGACACCGAATACATAATATTACACTCACGAGGTGTTTTTGTAGGCTTCGTTGGTTTTTCCCACTTTATAACTTTGCCGACCGTTTGAGGGTTCACTGTACACGAAATCTGATCTCGTTACTGTTTTTTTTTATAAATATATCAGGGCATTACACAGATTGCAATCTAGCCCCAATTCGAGCGATAGCTTGTGCTAAGGGTACAAGATAACTGTAACCTGTACTTACTAGATAACTGATAAATACCTTAAAATTCATATATTTAAATACAATTTATAAATAAACTCTCAGACACTGGCAAAATATTCATGGGATAGAGACGGCAAGACAATAACATCGGTATCGGTAAGAACTCGGTTTCATTTAAGAGCTCAAAGTCTTTCCGTCTCCACATCTGAAGAGCCAGGCATGGTACAGTTTATTTTCTGAATTATGTTCTAATTCAGAAAATAAACTGTACCATGCCTGTTTTTGTTTTATTTTTCTCTTTAGAAGTGTCTTTAGAGGTGTCTGCACTGAAGGTAAAGCCGCCTCTGTGCGTAAGACCAGCTTAAACTAACAATAACTATTAGTAGTAGCGGTACATGATATTAGGAAGAAATTACCTACCTAGAGCAGTAATGTTGATTTTGCTTAAAATGCTGTTCGATGATTTCATTTATTTAGATTAGGTTTAAACGTTTATTGTTATTATTAGAAAGTATTAAAAAAATGAGGTTCTTTTTTCTCGAAACTTGGGCCAACAGTCAGAGCCACTTCTACTTTGAACATCAAATAACCATAGTTTCCGTCTTTTCCTTTATTCGGTTAGGTAGGCTAAAGTAGTTTTCAGTGAAGGGTGCTTCAAAATAATCTGTAAGAGGAAAGTGACGTTGGGTAAAAGTGGTTCATACTTCTAGTTGAAAGGAAAAGTTTCCGGAAAAAGTTACTTGTCTTCTTTTGATATAAAATAAAAGGGATTTATCGACACATTTCTTATGATTGTAGCGAGCAGTGAGCGTTAACGTCACCCGCTGATTGACTCTGGATTTTGGAGACATCAGAAAAATAGTTTTGCTGGCTTTTAGAGGAATCCCATCAAGGATGAAAATCCCGTAGACTGATTCTGTATCGTTCAGTTTGGTAGTTAGTAACCCTCATTGGCATCGCAGGCAGCCAACACGTTGGTCCGACGATATTAAGCCAAACTTTTAGGAAAATCATAAATAGCCCAACACCGCAAAAAATGACGTGCTTTTGAAGGGGCCTATGTCCAACAATGGATGTATAAGGGCTCCTAAAGAAGAAGAGCAGAGAACCCTCATTGGGTTATTAGCTAAGAAAACCGAGACAAAAATGATATAGAAGTGAACCGTATCCCAAACTGAAGTGGCGTAATAAGTCTCTATAGTAGTGTTATTATCTCGCTGCAGACTCGGTCATAAACCATTCGAGTGTTTCGCTTGTGTTGTTCCTTGTTTATGCACAACTCAATAAAGAACAACAAAAGCGAAACACTCGAATGATTTATGACCGAGTCTGCAGCGAGATAATAACACTACTATAACTGGCAAAAAGCTTTCAAATATACCGTTACGTCGCACTAAACTGTGTAATGGGTCTGTTAAGTAAGAAAAATTAGTGTTATGTATCTTGTCTTACAGAGAATTACCTACATACCATTTCACGTCATACCTAATTACTAGACGTAATATAATAACCACTAAATTGGCAAGAAGAAGCAATAATATAGTTATACACGAAAACCATTTAATCGTCCTCTTGTACAGAGTAGATAGGCACCGAAATATCTGAAATGTAATATGAGACGTGACGTCACATGCCACTGCTCAGTCTCTACGGTATAGGTACTCTATTATATTATCTCGTATCATTCCACTATTATCTACTCTACAATACTTTTCGCATAAAGTACTATGTGTTTTGCTTTAGGCGGCAAATGTAAGAGACTTTCCAAGATATGTATACAATAATGAATAGAAGTTAATATTGAGAAAAAACTTTACTTCACGCTTCGTCCATATAATGTTTACTTAACTATATTATACATATACAATCAAGTATGTATTTGGCATGAAGACAGTGTAAGGTTAATTAAAATTAACCGACTCCGTAGGAAGGTTCTTCTCAAGCTAAATGAACTGTTAAACTTTCTAAAACTTTGACTAAGTAGGTACTTTTCTACGAACTATTATTTTATTATTATTTCGCCGTGAAAAGCAGAGAAGCCTTATTATTTATCCAGCTAAGAAGGCGAGACGTTTCGTATTATTGGACTGACTCTGAAATCCGGATTATATATTATTACACTTATTTTCTAGGATCATAGTTAGATTAAATTCTATCATGTCGCCTGTAGCTAGAATAAATCCTAACAAAGGAAGTGTTAGTTACGTCTTGGAATTCTTATTACTTGAAACAACTTGTTATTTCGTGTTATAAATTTGATATCTAAAATCAAGTCCTAATAATCTTAAGTTTGCGAATAACTTTTCAGGCTTGAAAGACGAGATAATAATAGATTCGGAAAATAGGCCTATTAATAGCACAGTATAGGGTTACAGAACTAGGTATTTGTTGAATCTATTATATATTAGAGTCTTTCACCGAAATAAAATTAAAAATCACGTTTTGACATTGATACAGCTCTTTAATGATTGGTACATTTTTAGGCGATCACCTTATATCTACCTACGCCATTAACAACCTAAACGTTGTTTTGTCGAGTTATTCATGAATCTAGTATCCCTTTCCAGCTCGCTGAATAGGGGTCCTTATAAAAACGCTAGGTGTTCGGCGGTAGCCGGTATGTATGTAGCCTTTGTACCTACATAGCTAAGAAACCCCCTGACTTGGCCAGTATGGTGGACTATAACCCTCAAGTCCCTCCTATTCTGAGAGAATATCCGTACCCTGTATTAAGGTGGATCATGATAGTTACCATCCGGGCGCAAAAATTTAAATTTTATTTAGTATTTCCGCAAATAGTGAACTAATTAGTACTTGATACGATGTCCTTGTGTATGTCCTCTCTATGTTTGTGTTTTTTATGTCTTCATATATATGTACAGAATAAATAAAAAATTATGTACATCGTAGGCTTCCTAGCGATATATTTTGCGAGATTAACGTTTATGCGTCTACAATATGTTTCTCATAAAAACTTTGGTCAAAAATACTACTTCATATTGGTTCCGTACAGCTCCAAATCTGGGAAACTGGCAGAAAACAATCTTTTGGGAACCAATATGAGGAGAATGGGCATTTTTGAGCAAAGTTTTTGATAAAAACATGTAGAGGCATAAATGTTATACTCGCAAAACTTATTGCCATGAGCCTACGATGTACAATGAGCTTACTATTTGCGAATCATAATGGAATTTCGCGGGCTTCTTGGGCCGAAAAGGTGTTGAGACGTAGAATCCAAAATACATATCCTACACGCATTCGCGTAAAATATCAGTTTAGTCTGATATACTCGCACCTATGTCACAGTAAGTGAAAAAAGTATATCCACTATCAATTTATTTTTTGCAAGCTCCCTAACTCCCGAGTACAATATGACGTCTATTATGTACAGCACCTGCGAAAGCTGCGAGATATGAGCTCACGTCGACGGCGCACGTGCGGGGTGAATGCACGAACGGGCAATTTAATGATCTCCTCAGAAACTGCTAACAGCGCCGTCTTACTCTATTGCCTCGTAATGCCTGCCTGTTTGCCGACGTTACGCGCCCTTTGCGCGACGTGAAACCTGCCAATATGATCAAAGTTACGAGCGCTTATGAAGTAACTAGCGGCGCCCGCGGCTACGCTTACACGACCTAATATTTACCCCCTAGAGTGTTACATTTTCAAAAATCTTATATCAACGTTTGATGAAATTCCAGCCCACTCCTTGCAGTGATTTGGAGAGCATTGATGGATCAGTCTATTATAAGACGGAAACATATACCTACCATGTTTCCGTCTTACTTTCGTACTAAGTAAGGAAATTTGATTGAAACTATAAGATTTCATGATGAGCACAATGGATGTTGCTCAGTTCTGCTTTAGAACAAAAAGCAATTCGTGTCTGAGTTTCGTCGCGGTGAGACGGAACTCGTCTAGCTCAGTTGGTTAAGAGTGCAGCCGCGATAGCAGGGGGACTGGGTTCAAGTCCCACCGCTACTCAAATTTTGTTATAGATATTTCAATCCACGACGGCGCGCCCCACTTTGTCAAACTCCGTATATATCGAATGAAACATAAGCGATTTTGATAGAGTGGGGCGCGACGTCGTGGATTGGAATACCTATGCGTATTGAAATTTATAAGTAACGAAAGTTGTAAACAATGACATTTGGAAAAGTTAGCCTTTGGAAAAGTGCCGAGTTTCTTGTTCTCAGTGCAAACCTGCTTTCCTAACTTGGCGATAGCGGTTTGACTTTTCTTAAGAGTACCCTGTAAATAAGGCCATTTCCATTTCCATTTTCAGTCACTCAGTCATCTTTTCGTTTACATTTTATGTCTAAACTTGTATTAAACCTCAAATAGCTACTATGACGTAAGCAACCACTTTTTTGAAAATATTTTCCCTAAGGGGATAAAATAGTCACGAGGGGCGAATCCTTGCGCGACCTCTAGTGTAGAACATAAATATATACTAGTTGATTATGTTATTGTACTTACCTCCCAGTTAATAAAATAAGCGACGTTAATTATAATAAATCTACTGAAACTCTCTTAGCTTCTCTAAGTTACTTACCACTTGTACAGTTGTGTGAACCTTTGTTAGGTATCAAGGTAATTGAGTTCTAAATTCGTAATTCGTATATAGCAAGTTGTTCGTTAGAAATCGTAATACTATTTAATTTGCTTAAGATTCTATTTATATGGTTTTAGGATTTGAACAAACAAAAGGTACCGTTCTTAGTTGCACATCTTCATAATGTTTTATGGAAAGCTCAAAGTAGCGATAGCTTGTGAGTGTACTAGATGACTGATAAATAATATACATACATAAATATAATATATTGAAAAACACCTAGACACTAGAAAAAATTCATGCTCATCACACAAACATTTTCCAGTGTTGGGAATCGAACCCACGATCGCCGACGCAGACGGCTGATTCGCTACCGCTGCGCCATTCGGTCGTCATTATTGTATGCTAGTGAATAATTTAACATGACAATGACCATTATTCAAGTTAATAGCTGTTCTGCTGCGACACACGTCTATGTTACTTGTACCTTGAAAACTTCCATTAAGTCCCTAACGAGATCAATTAGTCTGAGAGTTAATATCCTTGTTAGTAACAGTGCTGGGTACAAACAGCTCTTGATCCGAGAGAGTCTCGAGATCGTTCAATTTCGGTGCCTATTCCAGCGGTGCTACAGTAATTAGGTGATGCTGCGTCATGAATATTCATTATTATATATGCAAATTAATACCTACGTCCTATTGATCAACTCGACTAGGGTTGACACACGATGATTACTTACGAAGTAGGTACATACTAAGGCCCGGTTTCCACCAAAGCGAGGCGGAGCGGAGCTGTGTTTGAATAACCAATCAGATTTTGTAATTTCCACTGGTCCGCTCCGCTCAGCTTCGGTGGAAATGGATCGAGAGAAGCGGAGCGGAGATCACTCATTTTTCTATAGAATTTTGTGCCGCGAGCGAGATAGCGGCGTGCGCAATGTGGAATGTAGAGCGATAGAGTGGCGCCGCTGGCCCTCGTGTGGCACGTTCTTCGCCACCACTTCCCCACCCGCACAAAACGTCAATAGCCGCGTACTGACCAAGCGAGCGGCTTCGCGAGGCAGCCTCGGACATTTGCCGCAGTACGCATGCCGCGCGAGGTGGCCTCGGTCTGTAAGATTTCTAATCCGAGGCTGCCTCGCGTGGCAAGGCCGAGCCACCGTGAGTATGACGCACAATTACTAACAAGCAACGAATAAGCGACGCAAAACACCGTCTTGAGTGAGCGCGTCAAACTTGCTGAGGCGCCTTTGAGCATCGACAAAACCCGACAACGCTCAGCTCGGGCCGCGGCACGCTCGGGCGAGGCAGCGCGTGCGTTTGCCTCGGGCGGTTCTTGAGACCAAGGATTTGCCTCGTGAGGCTGCTCGCTCAATCAGTACGCGGCTATTAGATTGTCAGCTACGCACAGCTCACAGCTTCGCTACGCACATCCCACAGCTCCGCATTGGTGGAAATAACGAGACAGCTTCGTAGCACATCTCGGTTCCGCTCCGCTCCGCCCCGCTTTGGTGGAAACCGGGCCTTAACGTGACGTGTGTTTGACGGGTGTATAGGTACTTATGTATTTTAAATGGGTGAGCGTGCCTTAAATATTTTGTACATGTCATTTGTATAAGTACTATCGTACCTAATCATAATCATTTATCAATTTACATTAATATTGTAGTACCAAATATGTTCAAATGTCATGGGAATACAAACAATTTTTTTTATTGTCAATATCATTATTTATTATTATTGTAGTTATTTGTTACATTTTGTGACACATTATGTAGAAAACCATGTTTAGGTGTACTTATATTTTAAATATGTTCCATTCCATGAAAACTGTAAATGAGGCATTGTTGCAACGTGTAACAAAAAATGGAAAAATATTGAAGGGTACTTGACAAGGAATCATCCTGTAAAATATAAGTAAGTATTTTTATTTTTTCCACAATGTATGGAAAAGCTTATGCTTATTTGATTTTCCCATATATTATGTAAAATACATATGCTAATTTTTTATCTAAAATATTTACAGGGATTTTGAATGTTCCCTTCTATATTATTTCCGTTTTTCGTTGCGTACTGTATATTCATCACAATATAATTTTATATTAATGGCAACCCTAAACAAAACAGAACTATTGCGTCAAAGCCCACATTCTGAAAGGTGTATTACCATAACAATTCCAGAGGGGCTGATAAGTGATATGATAATTTGCATTTTAACTCACAATCCCAAGTGTCCAATTTACCTTGGATTTACTATCTTTAATAAATAACTCCGAAATCGTCAAACGTGCAAGGAAATTGGTGATTCCCAGTTTCGTATTATTCATTTATGATTAACGTAATATTCAGCTACTTGCTATTTAAATTAATATCGTCAAAACACGAAATTTTCATTTCTTCTTGCAGAAAAAATTAAGAATATTTTCATTACAATCAAAAAGCAATATAACTTGGTATTTTTAGGGATCCGCACACAAAGACATCCATCTACCTGTCCGTCTGTCTGTCAGCAGGCTGTCTCTTTTACCGTGATAGTAGACACTTGAATTTTTCACATATTATGATCTAATTCTCTTGCCGCTATAACAAAAATTAATGCTAAAAGCAGAATAAAATAAATATAGACGTGGCCTCCCGCCATACAACAAAAGTGATTTTTTTGCTCCTTATTGGTAGTCGCAATAGGTAGACGCTTGAAATATTGTCAAATTTTTCGATTAAAATTAAAAGGGGCAAAATCAAAATCAAAGACAAAATCGATTTTCCGTACACGCTAAGTAAGCGTCGAGATCAAATTGTATGGAAATGACATCCACGAGAGAGATTGGTGGTTAAGCGTTCTCGCGTGAATTGAAATATTAACGCTTTAAACCCCGTCGGTTCAGAGGTTAAAAAGCTCGGCTGCGGATTTTGTAGTCTCGCGTCAAATATACCTAATACTAGTTAATTATCTTTTTGATTAGTGTTTTACACACTTAGGAAATAATTCCTATAAATTTAAATACGAATCAAAATTTTTCACTCGCAGCAGGATTTGAACCCGCGTCCCCCAGCTTTCGCGGCTGGGTGCTCTGATGACCGCTGAGATATACGAGCCATATCCCCCTGCGGTGAAATTTTCGATTCGTATTATTGGGTCCTCAGGCAGGACTAGCGCCATCTTCGCCATTTGTCAAACGTAACAGTTTCAAAAGGTCAGAGCACCCAACCGCTAAAGCTGGGGGACGCGGGTTCAAATCCCGCTGCGAGTGAAAAAAATTTATTCGTATTTAAATTTACATAATACTAGTTATTAGGTTTTCTATCAAAAAAAATTGCGTCTAAAACTAGTGACAGAGGTGTATTATGCATCATGCTGAGCTGGGGCCTTTTTCCTGCCACATGTGACAGGCGGTGTCTGGTGCTTCCCTCACTTGGGCAATTATTGGTTTTTGTTGTCCGACTGGGGGAATCTTCAGGCATCGTTTTAGTACGTAAGGTTTATTGTTTGTTTGTAATTTTCTTGTGAAATAAAGTTTTCTTTCTTTCTTCATTATCTTTTTATTATAGTGCTTCACACAGTTAGGATATAATTTTTTTTATTACAAGAGGCTGTACGGTAGGCTATGTGAAATAAAGATATTTTGAATTTTGAGTTTTTTTTACGTATTTTTTTAACTATAAAAATTTTCGCACTGGGCGGGGTTAAGCCACGAATACAATATCGAAGAGTTCGAAATCACATTGACTCGGGTTTAAAAATGTAAATACCGCCGTGTCGCGCAAGTCTACTTAAAGATTACTATAAATCGATATTTTGTTTAATTTTCTGCAAATGTCGTTGATCCTTTGGAACTATAAGGTAAACCGCTATAAACTTGACCCTCCTGATGGTCTGCGGGACGCGGGGCGGGAGTCACTCAACCAATGAGCTAGTCTGTCACTGTCCGCTGACAGCGCTGCCGTATCATTATAGCCAATCGCATCATCCGCCCCGCGTCCTGCAGACCATCAGGAGGGTCAAGTTTATAGCAATTTACCTTATACGGTTCGGTATTTCAAAAGAGCTTGAATTTAAATAAATTATACTGAATTTAATCTTAAGGCACGAAGGATCTTGCGGCGTAGACAAGATTTCCATAGCTTTTGTTCCGCTGACATTGATGCATAAATCTTTAGACTCTCCATTGGCTACAACACAATGGGTATTGTGGGTGCGAGACAAAACCAACAACGAATTGTATACCTCACCTATAACCTACAATTCAACTACATAGCTACTATAAAGACTGTTTTCCCTCAATAGGAATTTAATTTCATTCGGTCTGCGTCAAACGCAAACGTGAATAAAGGAAATACGCTCTAAATTAACAGCTGTAATAGAACACTAAATATACAGCACTTATAAGAAAACACAAGAAATGGGCATCCGAACGATTTAGCGCGCAAGCTAACAGTAGCGTCATCTGTCAAAATTCTATATGTGGCTGTTAAGATAACTACAGCGTGGCCTTACTGCGTTGGTGGCAAAACAAACATTTGTGGAACCGATAAACTGGCGCCATTTTTTCGGGGCGTCCGCCCTGTCCTGGGTATATGTCTATTATAAACAGTCATAAAATTTTCTCGACATGGCGCACTTTAACATTTGAATACGGTAAGAAGTTTTTCGCTCCATATTTCCTTATAGTATGACTATGGTAACATCTAACATAATATCGTATGCAAGTAGTTTTGTATTTCGATGCAAGGGACATATTACACTCAATAGGCCGTTGGGTAATATCAATCAGCAACCGTCTTATCTGGGGACACGGTAGTGTCCCCGCCAGACGAGTCAAGCGAAGCGCGAGGGCACTACCTATCTTTTCTCGAAGTGTTTCGCCGTATTTTTAAACCCTTATAACTTAGGCCACAATTATTCCAGATAATCAAAATTCTCGGGAAATGATGTCGCCGGTGAACTTATTAAACGTACAAAGTTTCAATATCACAGGTCTTATACTTTAGATTTTATTGACATCTGAAAAACCCAGATTTCGTCACTGACTGACTGACTGACTGACTGACTGACTCACTGATGATCATCAAAATTCCTAGGTACTTCCTGAAGTCCTAGAAAGCTGAAATTTGGTATATAAGCTAGAATTAGTACACAACCAACAAAAAAATTCCAAAAGTTGGAAATTTAACCCCCCAACCCCTTAAAATAGGGGATGGAAGTTTGTATGAAACTACGGCAAATATTGATGCTTGCAGTCTCAAAATTGATATAGGGGCTCTTTGTAATAAACAATTAAATACGTGTTTCAGGATTTTTAGTAAATCACCCCACATCCATCAAATTAGGGGGTGGGAAGTTCGTATCGGGGGATGGAAGTTTGTATGAAATTATGGCAAATATTGATGCTAGAGATCTTTAAATTGATATAGGGATTCTTTGTAATAAACAATTAAATACGTGTTTCAGGATTTTTAGTAAATCACCCCACATCCATCAAATTAGGGGGTTGGAAGTTCGTATGGGGGGATGGAAGTTTGTATGAAACTACGGCAAATATTTATGCTAGAGGTTTCAAAATTGATATAGGGACTCTTTGTAATAATCAATTAAATACGTGTTTCAGGATTTTTAGTAAATCACCCCACATCCATCAAATTAGGGGGTTGGAATTTCGTATGGGGTTTCCCATACGTATATAGGTACAAACTTAATTTCATGTTAGATATCTGCTAGTACACATCTGGAAAAACACGTAATTTTTTTTGGTAATTATAAGCGCGATTCCAGTGCCCAAGTGGCCAAGCGCCCAAGTGCCCAGTGCCCCGTGCCCAGTAATATCGCACGTTTCAAGCTCAAGTTTCATGCATGGCATGTTTAACAAGCCGAGTTTCACTGCATGTCGAGTGACCAGGATCCTGCGCTCAATGACAAGACCCCACATTGAGCCGAGTGCCCAGTGCCCAGCTTGAGCTTTCGAACGTGCCAAGCGTCAAATATCTCTGATTTTGAAGAGCGTTATAGCGCATAAATACCTGACAGTGCCCAAAACGGACGCGTCAAGCCCAAGTTACATACAGGCCCCGTCCAACGAGCCCAGCTCTCAGTTTCCAGTGCCCAGGGTGAGATGAGTGCCCAAGGCCCAGTGCCCAGTACCCACAGTTAGCCGTCGGGCATGCCAAGCGTAAATTATATGGATTTTAACTGCGCCCCAACGTCAGTGTGCCCAGTACCATAGTGCACGCGGCAAGCCCGAATTCCCGTACCGAGCTCTGCGTGTTCATTGCCCAGAGTCCAGTGCTCTATGACCAAAATGAGTTGTCAAGCGTGTCAAGCGACAAATTTGAATTTCAAGAGCGCCTCAGCGCCCAACGAAAATAAACACTATAAATAAAACAATTAAATACTTAACTAATAAACACACAAATCTCACCGATACCTTCCGTAGATTTTTAATGGATAACAAGTAGTCTGTGTTAGTCCAGGATATAATCAGTCTACATTTTAAATTTCAGTCTAATCAGTTCAGTGGTTGTGTTGTGATTGAGTAACAAACATCCAAACTTTCATTTGTATCTGACTTTGTATTTTAATAGGTAAAATTTGAAGTTAGTAATTCAAATTTGGATCTATTCATTACGTTTGGTTATCATTTTATCTTGATAAATGTAAAATTAGTTTCACTTTCGGTAGGCCAAAACTACTAACTTTAAATCCACTATAAGTTTCTTAAATTTTCAGAATATACTTCTAGGCAAAGTACGTATCTACTCGTAATACAAACATATTAGAGAGTAGGCTGTGAAAAGAGGCGCACCTGAAGTGCAAGAAATACACAAAAGAAAAGAAAAATTAAGTGAATAAAAAACTTACAAAAAGAAATGAAATCCCAACAAAAACATTTTCATGTAAAATGTTGCCAGACGAGCATATGGCTCACACTGTCAAAAAGTTATCAGATCTCATGTAGGGCAAGACTTCTGACTTTATACACCCTTAAATACAAGCTCTAACTTCACAAACTCTACACTTTAGTTACAAAAATGTCTTGACCGTTTGGCTACCGTTACATTGGGCGTAAAATCAAAAATTTATTCACTTTTCACTTTTCAGTACTCTGTAAGTTCTGTTAAATCAAAATTTGAAATCAGGAAAATGATTTTGGTGGGATACATTTTTCACTTTACGCCCATGTGACGGTAGCCAAACGGCCAAGACATTATTGTAACTAAAGTGTTGAGTTTGTG
The DNA here is from genome assembly GCA_036785405.1 of Coenonympha arcania. Taxonomy (NCBI): domain Eukaryota; kingdom Metazoa; phylum Arthropoda; class Insecta; order Lepidoptera; family Nymphalidae; genus Coenonympha; species Coenonympha arcania. The sequence goes on from CM072069.1 coordinate 3,481,885, forward strand.
AAGTTAGAGCTTGTATTTAAGGGTGTATAAAGTCAGAAGTCTTGCCCTACATGAGATCTGATAACTTTTTGACAGTGTGAGCCATATGCTCGTCTGGCAACATTTTACATGAAAATGTTTTTGTTGGGATTTTATTTAACTTATTTAACTAAGTTCAGTTAGCTTAAATATCTACTTATCATTTTATATTGGAACAACGTAACTAAAAGTGCGTTATGAATTTAACTTAGACATGAAAGGACAGATGCGGGCAGCAGTTTTAGCCCGGAATTTGAATATGGAACTCATTTAAAAGTAATTTGTGCCTTTGATGCCGAGCGAAAGTTTGCTGAGTACTTTCGCGGCTAAGCAATTCAAGTAGTAATATGTCAATGTCTAAGTTAAGACTTCCGGACACTTTCCTAATATATACTTAAAGTAGACGAATAGGGTTAGTTTTCCAGATATCTACTAGGTATTTCCGAGAGGACTTAGTTCTTTGACTTTCAATTAAAATCAACTTCAGTTTAGTTTCACACCATTAAGTAAAAATAATAGTTTTTGTTTTAACTGTATAGGCTAGCACTAAACCTGATGGAAAGTGATAATACAGTCTAAAGCAGAGATCGCTTGCCTACGAAATGCCTACTCACTCTTGTTTTGAAGGTGTCCACATTGTATGAATGTAGTATAAGTAAAGACGGTGGCTGGAAGGGTAGTCCAGACCTCTGCAGTGCTAAGTGCAGTTCAGGCATAAGGAATATACGTTTTAAAAAAAAGCCCATAACATTTTTTTTATTTATTTAGGTATATAGCTGAAAACAATAGACCTTAGACGGGGCGGACGACGCGAAAAAATGTCACCAGTTTATCGGTGCCAAAAATGCTGGATTTGTCACCCACAGTAAGGCCACGCTGTAGTTCGCTCAACAGTCACCTATAGAATTTTGAGAGATGGCGCTACTCTTTGCTTGTACGGAGATGTTTTACGTAAATCGTTCGAATGCCCATATCCTGAGTTTTCTCAGAAGTGCTTAAAGCCCTATGGATCAAGTACATTACTAAAAAAATCAAAATCGATCCATTGATTTGGAAGTTACAATGTCCTAGGTAACAGGCTTGCATTGCCCAAGATTTAAAAATATTGAAAATAATACTCGTATTTTATCCAAAGTAAACGTTTAAGTAGCTTTGTAACCTACATTTGAAGACCTAATCTTTAAATCCCTTCCTTTAATTGTACATGTCGACAAAAATACTCAGGCTCTGCTGCTATTAGGCACGCTAGAGGCTTCCCCTTCACATAATATATTATGTTTATCTAGACTTCACTCAGTCTCGATCCATTAAATGTTCCATCAAGTACAAAATATACCTAAGATACATAAAAAAGAAAAAAAAAGCTTTAGTTACGACGCATGAATATTGCTCATACGCTGATAATAGTATGAATAAATAAAAGAAAAAATCTGAAATATTAATTGAAACCCAAACCTTTCCACCTAAAATACATTTTTGACATAAAATTGGTTGCCAATATCTCAGCTCATATTCATTTTACTAATACACATCACAGGCAAACAGGTATGGATCATAAATGACAATATATTTAAAAATATAAGCCCATCCTATAAGAATTCATAAAAATTACATCAAATCCCATCTTTTATTACAAAGTACGGCATGGCTATCTCGAGGGAATTTTTGGTAAAAAATTAAATCACTGGTCTTTCATTAGTATGAAAGAATTAAATATGCTAACATTTATATTAAATTAATAAGCCAATGTAAACTAAGAATAAAATACTGTAGGCTCCAGTAATTTTATAAATTGTGAAAACTGCCAGAAGACTTGAAAATATGTACAAAATACCAGTGAGATAAGGGTTAATTCAGTATTTTACCTTATGTCACAGGTTTCACAGCCGGAATTCACGTTCGGATGGATTCCATTTCGGCAAATTAGCGAAGGGAGAATCGCTGACATTTAAATTATTGTCGACCTACATCTCTAACATGAAGGGCCCGTATTGGCCCTTATTCAATTTCAAATTGGTTTAGAGAGTTAACGAATAGAAAATTTAAACGGATTAATTAAATTTATTTTCTGAACTTTGGCAAAACGATACATTTTATTAAGTTCATGTCTACGATATACCTTTTTGCGTTTAAACCTTCTGACTGATCAACATTTCAATTTCAAACCGCTTCAATTTCACACTCTTCAGGTAATTGATATTATTAATTAACCGCACTTACCCTAATAACATTGAATAGTCAGACTTTTGATTGGAACCCGGACCTTTGCGAGGAGAGCCTTTAGACGTATTAGCCTATGTGTCAAGACATGTTGAAAGCCTGACTTCTATGTAATTTATACTTAACACATGTATGCAAATAAATTGTTTGATTTGATTTGATTTGACGTTCACTGATGGACATAGGCCTTTCCGAGAGCGCACTAACACACACGGTCCTCCTCTTTCCTCATCCACCCGCTATTTTCAAATCGTCAGTCCAGCGGGCAGGAGGCCGTCCTACCGTTACGCTTACCGGTACGCGGTCTCCAGAACCGTCTGCCCCAGCGGCCGTCATTTCTGCTAAAGTTATGGCCCGCCCACTGCCGCTTCAGCTTGATAATCCGTTGTGCAATGTCGGTTACCTACTTTAGTTTTCGGACATCCGTAGTGTCCTGGGATGTGATTCTCGAAAATATGAAATTTTACATTGGCCAACCATCGACGGTAACCATAGCAACGCAGCCATCAGCAGCCAATTGTCGCCTTGGCTGCTCAAGCATTAACCAATCAGCGCATAGATGTTAGCTCGTCATTGCAGAATCAAGGGGCAGATTGCGGATTATTTTCCCGCAATGCTGCCTGCTGCACCCACCAACGTATTCGAAAAATAAAAACAGCCTTACCTGTTAACCGTGAACGTCTTCTCCTCCAATAAATAATTCCTTCACATCATGTAAATTAAGTACCTACTATGTTCTTTGAAACGCATGGTCGGGTCCTTTATGTATTCTTGTGAGGAACTCGTGTGGAACGACTTTTGAAGAATAAGTTTTAAAGGGCCCATTATGTTTCTGATACGCTGACGATGGTGAAGAGCACGAACAATCTAGCCTGTGAAACGTGACTCTATAGACTTTACGAGAATACGCGTATTTTTTCACGGTTCTGGTCCGTTCCGTTCCTAAAGGGTAAAACGGGACCCTATTACTAAGACTCCGCTTTCCGTCGGTCTATCTATCAGTCCGTCTGTCACCAGTCTGTATCTAATATACCCACATAGAAGGTTGAAATTTTGACAGATGATATATTTCTGTTATCACATCATCAAATACCAAAAAAAGATTAAAACTCCCGTTCGACAAACGTGATTTTTTGCTCGTTTTTTAAATTGGTGGGCAGAGTTAGCCCCTTCGCACACAGATTTTAAGCGTAAGCGTAGCGTAATCCTCGCGTACGATGAGAGCAGTACCAGCACGAACATTTTCAAACATGTCCGCAGACGAAGCGTTATTGCGAAGAATCGTAGGAGGCGTTATTGTCATATTGTTATGCGTAACGTCATAACGATACGCTTACGCTTACGAGCCGTGTGCGAATGGCCTTACTTAAATACTCGAGAATTTTATTGATCTCGATAGTACAGAACCCTTATTGCGCGAGCCCGACTCGCACTTGACCCAATAGCTAAAAGATAGAAAATTGTATCTTTTAGCTATCGAGTGCTGAAATTAAATTTTGTACGCTGATGACAACTGATAATATGTAACTTGCAACACCAAAATGTATCAGGTTTCAGGGTTTGTCATCAAAAGTTTTCTGATAGTTGTCGCCTTCAGTGGACTTTTTTGTATCGTTCAGTGTAAGTTAGCAACCCTCACATAGTTTATAACTAACAAAACGAAGGTAATTTTTTGCATTCTTTTTGCAGAAGTTACCAACCTAAGTTGCTATAGTCTCAAGTCAACATACCATGCTAGTAGCTAACATGTGCAAAAAGAATACAAAAGTAAGATTTTTGCCTCCGTTTTCTTAGTTAATAACCCAGTTAGGGTTACTAACTAACAAACTGAACTATACAGAATCAGCCTTCTGAAAGATTAAAGGCGTATTCAGTCTCAAATTCAGTGGATTATTGCAAAGATTGTGCACTTGAAAAGGTCTCTAAACGAAAAATGTTTACCAAAAACAAGTAGGTATTAGGAGGTAACGGTATTGATGGTTTGCACTGCGCTCTAAGTTGAAGGACTATCTGTGTTTAAAATTTACTTTAACCTGACTAATAAAAACTAATACAATTATTTTTTTACTAATTCTAAGATGCACAGATACATATAATGATATACCGCGTTTCATAATAAATATTATTTATTCATAAATGTAACTGAATTCTGCAACTGAAAATTGCTACTTAATCATTACTTACATCATATTTTTTTTAGTTCGAAGATCAGAAAGCTAAAGCTCCATAATATTTAAGTATTGAATTTAAGCCGTGAACGGAAATTGGATTGGAAAAATTGCAGTTTCGCCGCGGTTAGATATTCACCCAACTGAAATATTTCTGCACGATAGAATAAGGCGCTTTGATAAAAATCCGATGCTTTTCTAAAATTTTGTAAGTGTTCTTCAAAGTATAATGATATTTCTCAATCATACGGGATGGGTCAGATAGCGGGGTTTACTTTAGAAATTACCAATTCTCTTTGGCGATATTTTCCTTCAGCAAAGAGTGTGTTCGTATGATGAATTGTAAATAATATCAACATTTACGTAGGTTATTATTATATCTGGGTAATATTTGTTATTCAGAAGTGAAGGAAGAATTTTTTCTTTATTTAAATAAAAAATCACGCAAAATTTCCTTGGGTTCAAATTCTCGCGACAAATTTAATGTCGAAGAGGCACTATTTTTTTCGCTTATCGTGTGTCTCATTATACAATACAATTAGTAAAAAAAGACATGGTACAAACATTTTTAATTTATTAAGGATACTTATAATAGGATACTTAGCTAGCTCAAAAGTTTTAACGCAGATGCTCATTCGACTTCCTTTCAAACCTCCTGGGCTGTCCTTGCCAATCTTAGTTATATTCGTGTTACATATCTACGTACGGCATACGGCAATGTTTTGTAAGCAACACATTATACGCGACCGAAGTTAGCTCGAGACACTGAATACCCATACAAAGTTACGCAACTGAATTTCTGCCGCGTAATTTCGGCCGCGTAATTTCGGCTCTCGTGTGTCATATTAGCTGAATCCGTCGGAACGTAAAATCAGCCACGGAACTTCGGTCGCGTATTTTCGGCATAGTGTGTTTAAACACGAATTGTGATGTCATCGTCCGTTAAGCAACTCAATCTATGAAACCTATGGACCTAAAGAGTATCCTTGAACGGTCAACGGTCCCTCTTGATCCATAGAACCCCAAAAAAAACCTCCTAAAATTAGCGCTCGCTACCGGTAAATTAAATCCATTAGCAAATACACGTTTGACAGAAACAGCTGTTAAAACTTGAAGCTCGTCCCGCTCAGATAACTGAGTCGTTTCAGTTTTAATTACTTCGCTGTATCCGTCACGACCGCTTCCTCTTAATGACCGGTCCGGTGGTTACGCGGACAGGCGTGACAGCACGGCTAATGCGACACTACAAAACTGTGCTGACATTACTGTGAACAAGATTATGAGCAAAAAAAAACCCCTACGCTATTTTAAGGCACGCGTGCAGCACTTAATAATTAATTTTGTACCACCTGTTAAAATCAACGGTGTAGCCCTTCAAAGGGTATACAAGTTCAAATACCTTGGGCACCTGGTCACTGAGGACCTAGTGGATGACTCTGACATGGAAAGGGAACGCAGGGCGTTGTCAGTCCGAGCGAATATGCTGGCCCGCAGGTTTGCACGGTGTACAGACGCTGTGAAGGTCACTTTGTTCAAAGCGTACTGTACATCCCTATACACGGCAAGCTTGTGGTTCCGGTATACGCAGAGGGCTTACAATACCCTGCGGATCCAGTACAATAATTCGTTCAGGGTGCTGCTGCGGCGACCACGGTTCTGTAGTGCGTCGGCGATGTTTGCAGAGGCGCGAACAGATGGCTTCGACGCCATCTGGCGTAAGAAAACCGCCTCGCTCCTTAGTAGGATCCGTGGAAGCAACAACGGCATCCTGCGCATGATTGTAGAAAAAATGGATAGTCCCCTGATGAATATTCTTCATCAGAGGACTAAATCCATGCTAGTTATAAGATACTAACATAGATATTTAAGTTTTATATTGTTACTAACTTAGGTAAGTACTAACATAGTAGTAAGTTTAATGTAAGCTGTAACTAACAAAAAATGGATTTTTGTTGTCCGAAATAAATAATTTTCTATTCTATTAATCGAGTTATCATACTCCAAAAATGCCTTATATCATTTAGGAAAAGAGCTGAATAACGATACGATTGCTGGACCGATATTAATAAAACATAGCTAACAACCATCGTAAGAAAACTGGCTTTCAAATGAAAAAAACCGCATCGAAATCGGTCCATCCGGTTGAGAACTACTATGCCACAGACAAACACACAAGCACACAGACAGACAAACATCGTTGGGGGTTAAAAATAATCCTCCAGAGCGATCCAACCACGCTGTCAATCTCTGGAGACATTTTCCATTAGCGCGGGAAATATTACTATATGTATACTGCACGTAATATTAAATATTATGTATACTGCACGTGCACAAGTGTGTGGACAAAATATTGATGTTCTTTCTACTCTCTCGATAAAAAGGGTAAAATCGATGGCTTAATGTACTCTCCGAGGCACGACGTTAATGATACACGGCTAATTTCCAATCTACTAAGAATTTCCGGATAGAAATACATTAAGCACCTGATGTGAAAACCCGTATGGCCAGACCTGGAGAACAAACCCAAGACCTAAACAACAGGTGTTAAACGGTAAACTATAAGCTAATCCGATCCTCTTTCGTCCGGGTGATCCTGAGGGAATTCACAAAATTATTTTTATCCATTGTCTCGACTGTGCTGAATATAATACCTTTTTGTTTAAAGTTTGCGAAGGGTTGATGAATCAGTGAATGAGTTCCAGCTGCTACAATTTGGGTACGGAAAATTAAAAATGGAATTTGTTTAACTTCACCCCAGCACCACATGTGCAAAAGTGAAAGTTATAATTTCCGAAGTTAGAAATCCTCGCATCAATTGAATATGACCGGCGGTTACGAACTCGGGGCAGATTATTATTATGATTTGTTCACAAACATACGCAGTGGGTAGCTTTCCATTGTAAATATTATGAGTTCTGTTCTGGTGTAAAGTCGCTTCTACACAATGGCTTGTGATGGGCCATGCTTTGCAACGCACAACTGTAGGCCACGATCACTTTGTGTTCACACAATAGCTCATGGCTCATTGCTGCCCGGTGAGGCACTTGCGATGGACGTGGAAGTAGTTACGGCCGCGGCTATTTACTTATTTACTACTTATAAGTATTATATCAGTGTGTACCGCTACCGCCACAGAATTATAAAAAAAAAGGCGCAAAAGGCGATGGTGGATGCTGACCATTCACCGTAACTGAACAATGGGCCATTGTGTGAACACCACAGACCACACAACGCCACGATTCCTTTGAAGTGTGCGCCAAAAACCGACAACTTCCCGATCGCGCGCCATCGTTGACCATTGTCCGCCATTGCATACCATTTCCCCCTGTACACAATGGCGATGGCCTGCAGTGGGCCAGCATACGCCATTGTGTAGCGGCTACTTTATATATTATGTCGCCGGCATTTAATGTGATTTTACTGTTTGCAACACGCCGTAGGTAAAATGTACATTGCAGTGTCATTTTACATTTTGCTTACAAAAATACAACTCTAAAATATGGACCAGTTCGGATCTGTAAAGTCTCCGGCGGTGTGTGAAATGCAGCCACTTCAACCTTGCGTTGAAAGCACAGGCATCTACGCTTACCTCCGCAGCCTCGGCATGCTGGTTGCCGAGGGCGACAAACCTCGGCCGCTCCGGCTCGCCCGGGTGCCCGTGCTTCGCTACAGTCACAGAACACTAAATGGTACCAGAAGGTTCACTCCGCACGAAAATTTAAAGAAATAGCGACTCTAGCGCCGACACAAAAAGTGCAATTCAGTTCGCAATAGCGCCTGGCCCTGCCCTCAAAATCGACACGCAACAAACGCAATATTGTGGTCTCTTTCTATCGCCTAACTTTATCTCTTACTAGGGCTGCCGCTAGTCAGACGGCGCGTAAAATAGACCGTACAGAACTAGCGCGTACAGCTCGGCCCGCGAGCGGCAACCATCTGAAATATGGTAGTCCGAAACTCTACTTGTACCCGGGACGGTCCGTGATAAGTGAGACTGGCCTGCTACAGTGGACGAGGGCTGCTCTCCCTCCGCACCTCCGGTTTAAAAACACTAGAGTGTAGGATAAACAACACTGCTTGGTGCCGGGGTGAGGCAGTTTGGTTCTGTGACTAAAAAAAATTGGTTGCCTGTAAAGTCGGTTTACTGACGATAGTTGAACGTGACAACGTCTTCTTTGTCGCTCGTTCCGCGCTCGCGAGGTAACGCCGGTAACGCCGCATGAGCGAGGTAACGCCGGTAACGCCGGATGAGTCATGTTTTTTCGTGCGTGCAACCGGCTCTATCGATTTATAAGACGTTGTCACGTCAAAAATTGGTTGCCTGTAAAGTCGGTTTACTGACGATAGTTGAACGTGACAACGTCTTCTTTGTCGCTCGTTCCGCGCTCGCGAGGTAACGCCGGTAACGCCGCATGAGCGAGGTAACGCCGGATGAGTCATGTTTTTTCGTGCGTGCAACCGGCTCTATCGATTTATAAGACGTTGTCACGTCAAAAGTTGAAGTCATTTTGCCTATGTACGGAAAATTACAAAACGGCGAGCATTGCTAAACTTATATTCTGCCATCGGTATATAGAAACGGCTCACGTTTATAAACTGACGACGGCATAATGTAAACGGCGGAATCTTACAAAATATCTGCGACATTAATATAAATAAAATTTATCATCCTCTCGTCTCCTTGTCAGAATACGTTTTGTTGATTCCGAATTCGGTATCATTCATTATATCGCAAGAATTTTGTAGACTTCAATTTATGGTGGAGGGCCAGTTCTCACTCACCTGGGGGTGTATTATTATTCCTAACCCCTCACCAACTTATAGCAGAGGGGTATTTGTGAATATTAAAGTAGTCTCAATGAATGTTATTAAAAGAAAGTTATTAGGGAGTAGGTGCTAATTTTTATGTAGTTGAAAAGGGACGTAAGAAACTTTCATAGGTCTGATTGATTCGAAATTCGGTGCGCGTTTCTTGATATTGCAAAAATGTTGTAGCCTAATGCTGCAGCGGCACCTAAAAGTTGCAGTACACAATAAAACTCCTCACTAGAGTTGCCACGAATAGTGATTTAGCCGAATACCGAATACCGAATGTTCTGCAATGTTTTCGGCCGAAGCGCCGAATATTCGGCCGCCGAAAATTCGGCACTAAGTACATAATAGGAAAGCTGATCCTTACAAGTGGTGGTCAGCAAATGAAAAGCAATACCCAAACCTTTCAAAATTTGCTATAGTTTATCTTTCTTCTCCCGGGAGTAGCGTGTATAGTGGGAGGTTGTTTTCTGAAGCTGGTATCATTGACGATAAAAAGCGATATCGTTTGCTACCATCAAATGCTGAAAAGCTTGTTTTTATCCATCACAACTTACCGCTGATTAATTTTATTTATTAAAATATTGTAATTTGGTAATAAATACTAATCTTGAGTAATATGATGTGTCTTTTTTGTCCACGATTTGGTATTCGGTATTCGGCCGAAAAAAAGTGGCCGAATAGGTCGAATAAAGAATAGAAGCCGAATATTCGTGGCATCTCTACTCCTCACCAACTGATAGCAATGGCAACATATTTGGGAATATTGACGTATTAGTCTCAATAAATATTATCAAAAGATCTTTGAATAATTATGTATGACGGTGTAATCTGAATGTAGTTGTGAAAGGGACGTGAAAACTAAAGGTCTGATTAATTCGAAATTCGGTAACCAGTTTCTTATATTGCAAGAAGAGCCTTAGATGTGGCAGTTTACAATAATTATAAAATTAAAAAGTATAAAATTCCTCACCTACATAAAGATACTAATCATATTTCATAACTGTCTCAATTGATAAGTTATTAAAAGATCTTTGAAAATATCTGATTGTCGTAGCTCGTTTAGTCCCAATAACTATTTATTATTTAAGTACACTTTTATACAATGGAATAAAATATCAAATCTTATTTCTGAGCACTTTGCTGCTATAACTTATTAGTAATTGAGTCTTCCATTACAACAAACAATCTTACCATAATTGAATTTTGCCCGCAGTTGAGTCAAGGGTCGCCGGTAATGGAATCTTGGATGTCTAGTGCAGTTCGTTTACTTTCTAAGACCTGATTGAAAGGGATTTTCCGGTCAGTACTTTATTCGAGACACGTGTTTTGTCATTTTTTTTTTTGCTTCTATACTAAGATTTGCTTCTATACTAAAACACAAAGATAGAAAATATTTAAAGAAATACATATGCATGGGATAGCTTATCCCTAAAAAGAACAGATTTCTTCTTAAACGTGAGACAGGCGAAGGGAAAAGTGGGATAGGTCAGAAGGCAAATAACAAAAGAATATTATAAAGAAAAAAAACGTAGGTATAACTAAAATTCTTTGTGTGAAATCGAAAAAAAATATTCTCCTAAGCTATAGTTTTGTATTCCGAATGTAGAATTGGTTTTCCGAAGAAGTTAAAAATAGCTTTCAGTGAGTGATCCAAACAAAAAATGTCTAGTTTGCATTCTACCGCACCTACTAAAGCCCAGCAAAGCAGATAACCTAAAATCTTCTCTACTTACTCTTTTTTCAACTCATCAGAAAAAAGAATTCTACTTCAATAACTCTCACCTGGTGCTAATAGAAATGGTAAGCAGAATTTAATTTCGTTTACCAGTACAAAAACGTAATTCACTCAACGTTTTTTGTTTCATTTTACGCTAGCCCATTGTCTTGACTCTTGACTCCCATAATTGGATTGTTAAATCCTTTGCTTACACCGGATTCAAGCTCGGTAGTCATAACAAAATTTACTTCTCCCACGTGTTGAATAAATATATATTCATATTTCCTTTATTACAATTTTCTTTCCTAAAATACGATTATTCACAATTGTAATGCGAAATTCAATTTCGCAAAAAAAGAGCGTTCCTTAGTAAAAATGTAACATTCCCTCCAATTTACAAAATCTTTCCAATTACTCCTTAAGGTACAAGAGACCTTTAGAAATGAATAAAAGTATGGTATAATAAAATAATATACCTTACCAGCATCTTATTATGCCGCGTATTGTGCGGAATTAATTCTGTATTAGCCCAACAATACCAAGTGTTCACATTCGTGAATAGAAGATTGCCATCACTCCTCCCCGAGTATTTTTGTTGGAGAGTTGATAAATGTTTTCATTATGTAGATACACCGTTCACTTTTCACTCAGTAGGACTTATTTTTCACTGACTAGGGATTCTCATTGTTACAATGAGATTTATTTGTTTGATATGTAAAGACCTTTTTCCATGAACATTCGGATCTTTATTCTCGGGAAACTGCGATCCTGCAAGATTTAGCGGAGTTCAGTTTTGAAAATTGTATTTGGTCTACCACGTGACTTGCGTGGTAAACTTGACGCGGCTTGTGCTGAGAAACCAAAATTGTATCTGTGATGCTGCATTGCCATCTAATTCAAATAAAAGTTTCTGCCTTTATTTGTGTTTTAACGTATCTGCTATTGGTGTCTAACTTCACGAATTTTCTGAAGAAATTTTTGTTGTTTCCGTGAAGAGAAAAGAGGTAGGCCTGTGACATGATGATTGATATAAAGAGAGACCTCAAACAAACCCAGATGCCTAAAAAAATAGCCCAAGATTGCACGACTTGGCACAAAAAAGAGAGGAGACCCAACCCCAAATAGCGGGAAGAGGGGAAAATAAAAAGAAAGTTTCATTCATGCAAGCTGGCATTACTCGACAGCCCAGTGTACCAAATGCTGCCTTGCACACAACTACTAATTGTAAAATCATACATTAAGCTGTAGTTCGTTTCAGCCGGATAGTTAGTAGTAGTTCCAACACTGGACAAAAGCCTCCTGCAATGATTTTCAACGTACCTGCGTCACTTGTATCCAGCAACTTCCTACGACTCACTTAATATCGTCAGTTTCTCTGCTCAAAAGTTTGCGGACAATTCGCTTTCCCATGCGGGATCGCCATTCCAACACTTTGGGTCTCCAAAGTCGTTTGGTTCTACGATTTATGTGTCCTGCCCGTTGCCACTTCAGCTTCGCGATACGTTGAGCTATGTCGGAGGCTCTGGTTCATTCACTGAACTCCTTATTTCTGATTTGATCACGTAGAGGTGATAACGTTTAAAATTGATTCAAAACGAGGATAAACAAGCTCATCAAGAACCTTACGAAACCCTTAAGGTTTTAAAGTTTTTTTTTGCAATGGTTTTTGAGTCTTCACCTGAGGTCGTCACCATTGGAGGTCCACTTTTGAACATAGAACTCCATAAAACTAATGTTGCTGTACTTTTAACGTTATTTTGGCACTTTCAAGTAAAACCTTAAGTAAAACGTCAGCTCTTAAAGAGCACGAGTGTGTTAAAAGTAATAGATGTTGGATTTAAGTGTCGACATGACCATAAAAGTATCTTGCTCTTCACTTTTACGCCTTGTTTTATGTTTTAAGATGGGTCCCACGCAGATTCGCGCTTAACGAGGACAGTGCTCAGTGGTGCGTCACCACAATCGCATTTTGTTGAATGAACCCTACCTACGTCATTGAATATAATATTGCTTACGTCAAATATGATAAACCGATATAACCGATGAAATATGAAAACCGATTTATATCAAAATCAGTCATGATGGGACCTAAATAGGCATCAAACACAATCTATTCGTACCCAAGTCTTATAATTTACCTCAACATCTATGCGTCCTACAATTTGGACTTTTTAGGTACTAATAATGTAAGTAAAAGTACGCACACACAAACAGCAACTGAACATTACTCGCGTTCAATCATCAAGATTGAATCTTCTGTATAATAAATAAAATACAACGTACACTAAACTTCACATCTTCTTATCTTCTTGATGATGTGGCTATGCAGGGTTTCATTTTCCCCCAGTAGCATTTTGACTGTCCCCAATATATTATGTGCTCACCACTGTGGTCGATTCTGTTGTGCAAAATCTCTCAACAAATTTAAAATAGTGCTATCCTTTTCAAACTGCTCCCGATGGAAAAGGATGGCACTATTTTAAATTAGTTTAGAGATTTTGCATAACAGAATGGACCACACTGCCTATATTTCCCCTCCAAGTCCAGTTGCCATCAGGCAAAGCCGCAAGTCCTATGCAGGGGTATATTTGACCTCCTCTGGGTTGAGGATGTACCGCCCCATGAGTCGAATACGCGTATGCATCAGGGCTGGGCAACTGCACAAGTATGTGTAAACTTCACATACTAAACCAAACGCTAATTTACCTACTCGTAGTAACCAGTAATGAATTTTGATACTTAGACATTTTTTGATTGTACAAAAAAACTTTAAATGGATATAAATCATTCTGAAACCGCTGAGGAAAACCAGGAAATCGCAGTCCCTTTTATATTCCCGCTGTATAACTTCTCGATTTCTGTCGACCCTTGGGGTCCAAAAGATATATTATCCTTCAAGTTATTACCTGAACGCTATATGAGTCACATCCAGCGGTAAAGTGGAAATAAATGGGGTCCACTTTTATCAGGAACACGTCTTTTGTGAGTGTTTCTATTAATCTTTGATATCGCTATTGATAAATAAAACATTCTGACCTTAGTTCTTTTCATATTTTCTAGACATTGCTGAAAATCATTACTCAGTAATACGCTTTCAAGAAAGAAAGTAAGAAGGTAAGTACATACGCTTTATACTATAAAGTATAAGTAAATGTGAAGTTGTATGTAATTCGTATTTCCAGAGACGATGACCGTAACGTTTTGTACGGACTTTCGAGATTTTCAATGGGTTCTGGTAATTATGGCATTTTCATCAACAAATAATAAAAATAAAGCTATATAAATGGTGGTAAAGAACCACTCGCACTTGGCTAGTAATTATTGTATTTGCAATTCCTATATAAACACGGGAATTTTCTATTTTCCTTCTATTTATAACAACTTTTAATTGCAAGGGAAATGCGTCCGTGTTCTAATAATAATTACTATAGCAATAAACGGGGAAAACAGTCTTTATTTTTAATACCGGTACAAATTAAATTTCCCATGAGACAAAATCTAAGAATCCGCACGTACAATATCATGGGAAAGACCAATGTTTATTACTTGTACATTTTCAGATTCATTAATAATCTCTACAAAATGAGAACTATATTAAAGGCTACTTATTTTATTTGAAAAGAAAACAAATTAAAAATAACAGGAATAAAAACTGGTTTTATTTAAAATCTTATCTCACGGCCTACGCTTTATAGAATCAATGGAATTAAAGGTAGAGTACGAAGCAGAAACACTTAAGTCGCCGTAGTAAGATGTTCTTTCATGTAACTTAATAGGATTATTATTTTGATTTTTGATATATAAATTATTGAAATGCTTCGAATACAAATACGAATGTGTGATGTACTTTAAGAGGATTTATTTGAAGATCACAACATATTTTGAGAGTCTTTTCATTAAGCACATAAAAGCCGGTTACGTAAAAAGTGTCAAAGAACGACCAAAAATCGCGAGCAAGCTGACGTGGAAGGTAAAAAATAATTGCATATTTTGTATCTAAAAAACTTTTATCACTTCAGTAATTTTTTGCAGTACATCCCGAAAAATTCCATTACTTTGTCATACACTACATGGACATACACTGCATACATACATGCATGGACATCCGAAAACATTAATAGTCATAGAAACCTGTCGATCGCTCATTCCATGACTATATGGAACCAAATGACAGTTATTTTCGATAAGTGACGTAATCAATTTTTCGACCGGATGTGTCATTCCCATGCATTTTTTGAATTTCGTTCAATTCAGACATAAAATACGCGATCAAGAGGTTTCTATGATAATTGTAGATAAGGTTATGTCTCTAAGGTTGCCGATGTTAAGTCTATTAATATCCAGCTTATGCTTAGTGAAAACAATTATTAAACACAGTGATTACTGCTTTACAGCATAATATTTAATAACAAGAAGAGTCCGAATTTCGACCACCTACTACGTCATACTTATAATATATCAATAGTTTATTAATATATCAGGAGTCAGGACATATCGCAATCTAGCCCCAAAGTAAGCGTAAGGTTGTGTTATGGATACTAGATAACTGCAGATAAATATACATATTATTTAATATACATAAATACAATATGTTGAAAACACCCAGACACTGGGAAACCTTCATGCTCATCACACTACGTAGGCTAACCTAACCTACGCTATTGGGTCTTCAAAAAAATTATAATTCACATTGAATAATAATAACATGTACCGTTTTTTGTCCGAAACATAATGTCCAAACATAATTTCAGTAAACCGGACAGTCGCTATTCCCTAGTCATTTGTCACATACCCTGGACATCACGAAATGGTGTCGCAATGCCAAACATTTATGACAATCAAATAAGAATTCTACAATGTGCGTACATAGAGGCGACTTTTTCTATATCACTCAAAAATTTAAATAATATTCCATTTAGATACCATTTCTCTGGGGTATGAAAAATTAATCATGAGTAAATATTAATTATTGTCTTTCAACAAGTTTGTTTTGGATTCGATTCGATGGTTTTCAGTTTTATGTTTACGTTCTCTTCCATCATCCTTCAACACCTCATTTCCAAAAAAAACCTATTGAAGTCAACTAGAGAAATGTCAAATATTCAATATTTAACAGAAATACAAATGTTGAACAATGTTACAACTCAAAATCGCGGTTTTCGCAGCATCTTTTTTGTCCGTTTCATTAGCACCGCGTATTTCCTACCTGCTCGCAGCGGTTTGGCAACTGGGACAGTAGATTGTAGTGACTGTTACGCTGATCATAATATGGTGTTGATCTCACAGTGTAATGTCTTTTACAGACAACATGATTTATGATTTTTTTTTTTTGTATAAAATAAAGTAATACTGAATTTTGAAAAGTTTTAGAACAAAAATTGTTCGTTTTAATGTAAACAACCACAGGCCGAGAGCCATTTGGTATTTTTATATGACCGTGTATTATCCAACAGAAAATGAGTTCACAAAATTTTGATCAATTTAGGAAAAAGGTTAGGTTTAACATTAAGTTTTTTTTTCAACCCTATTGGCAGTGTTTGTTTACAAATATTGGAGCATTATTGTAAGAAACGCGGCAATTAGTGGTTAATGCTGTTATATCCGCATGCCATTAACATTAGCGCTGAGTCAGCACTGTAATTAGCATCGCGGTATTGTGCTGGTCATTGGACCGATGAAGACAACTGGGATTAAATCTATTTCAAGTATTTCCTGGTGTAACCGATTTCGTATAAGGAGATTATCAATTTGACCCTAACGTACGTGTATTCTTACGTAATATTGCGGGAATTACATTAACTAATTTATAATATACAAAAATTTTCGCGTCTGTAACCAAACTCCTCCAAAACGGCTGGACCAATTTTAATGTAAATTTTTGTCTACATTTGGTAGGTCAGAGAATAGGTCGTAAGTATACTAGTAACCTATTTTTCATATCCCTATATGGCAAAACAACGTTTGCCAGGCCAGCTACTCTAATACATAAAATTCTCGTGTCACTGTGATTTTACCCAAACTCCTCCTAAACGGCTCGACCGATTTTTATGATTTTTTTATCTACATTCAGTAGGTCGATAACTATGTTTCATGCGTCTAAAACAAAATACAAATTTTGACGAACTGAGGCCATTTAAAATATTTAATGTTATGTTCATGTTGCAGACACAGAAATATATATAACAGATTTTTCGCTTCAAGATTCTCTCAAGGTTTAAAAGCTTAAACGTTCACGTAGCTACGAGTAACAATCCGCTGGAAATGTTCAAGCGAGTGTAATTAAGCTTAGGAAGTTTCACACTTCGATGCAACAAGATTTTAAAACCCTCGCAGAAGCGTTAGAGTTACCGCAATCAAGCAAAGTGTGGGTTTTAGTGAAACTCGTTTTAAAGACGTGTTCAAAGATCCATAAAATTTCCTTCCACCTTCTTTATGAAGACAAACACTCCCGAAGATCTGTTCTTCCTTCACCTCTTATTTATAATGCTTTAGGTACTAAAATTGTAGAGACAATTTCTTACATCGTAGCGAAAACGGGCCCAGCTATTTCTATGCAACCTAGGCAAAACCTTGTACGAAATAATATAGAGACCTGTCTTTATTATTTTGTACTAGGTTTTGCCCGCGGCTTCATCCGCGTAAATTTCGATTTTTAACAATTTCCGCGGAATTGTAGCGTATCCGGCTCTCGTTCCTGTTTTCATTCCCTTTCCCAGTATAATTTAAAACTATAATAAACACTATAATAGTAATATTTAAATTTTTCGAAAATCAGTGGGGAACCGTGGATTTTCCAAAATGAATAGATGCATGTGTTTATCAAGTTAGTTTTTTGCAGATAGTAGGCTAGTTATACATTGTAGGCTTATGGCTAATGAGTTTTGCGAGTGAGTGTTTTTAGCGCTCGAATATGTTATTAACTCCATGTTTATAGCCTCAACTGGTGACAGAAGGGCTGGCTCAGTTTTTGCGCAACGTATCAGCCTAGCTGTTCAACGCGGAAATGCAGCCAGTATTCTTGCCACCATTCCGCGCGGGCAAGACTTGTATAGTAATTAAAATCCCACCAAAAACATAAATGTAAAAAAAGGAGAGCCAAGTTCAGTACAAAAATTATGCTTCGCTGTCGGCTTCGCCGCAAAAAGAATGGAGATCAAAATGAGTGCCAAGTTCTATGTAAACTCGAAATTTGTATTTATAGGAACAAAAAAACAATATGAACAATTATTAAACTCTATTTCTTTGCTTTATTGGATACCTATAACAATTGCTGTTATTCAAAAATGTGAGATCTTAAAATAGGTTAGATTTGACTTGGCCAGTTTTCATTACATCAGTCATTTTATAAAGTTATACATTTTAATTCCGATAAAAACTCGCCAAGTCAAATCTAACCTATTTTAAGATCTCACATTTTTGAATAACAGCAATTGTTATAGGTATCCAATAAAGCAAAGAAA
Source organism: Coenonympha arcania (assembly GCA_036785405.1). Classification (NCBI taxonomy): domain Eukaryota; kingdom Metazoa; phylum Arthropoda; class Insecta; order Lepidoptera; family Nymphalidae; genus Coenonympha; species Coenonympha arcania. Next base: position 3,500,283 of record CM072069.1, read on the forward strand.
TAGAGTTTAATAATTGTTCATATTGTTTTTTTGTTCCTATAAATACAAATTTCGAGTTTACATAGAACTTGGCACTCATTTTGATCTCCATTCTTTTTGCGGCGAAGCCGACAGCGAAGCATAATTTTTGTACTGAACTTGGCTCTCCTTTTTTTACATTTATGTTTTTGGTGGGATATCATTACTTTTTGTAAAGAAAACTAGGCAGGTATTGAGTTTAAAGCTTTTTCTTACGTTTCCGCTGCGTGATTTTCTTTTTTATACTATTTTCTACACTCTCTTGAATGTTATAGATAAGAGTGCGCATTGCCCATTCATTATCTGCTACCTTTTTAGTAAGCTTCCTGTTTATGCTTAAATTAGCTAAGTCCGGGCGATATAAAATTTCATCCTTCTAGGTCATCTGGAAGTAGGTTAGGTTTAGGTACTATATGTCAGTTTGTATGGGGACACCCCTTATTTTTTGACTTTTTTTTATTTTCAGATTTTTTCCTACGCTTACACACAATAACCAAGCTGGATTTCAAATTTCATCTTTCTAGGTCATCTGGAAGTATAGGTTAGATTTAGGTACTATATTTCAGTTTGTATGGGGGACACCCCTTATTTTTTGACTTTTCTTTATTTTCTGATTTTTTCCTACGCTTACACACAGTTACCGAGCTGGATTCCAAATTTCATCCTTCTAGGTCATCTGGAAGTAGGTTAGGTTTTTGTACTTATATGTTAGTTTGTATGGGGACACCCCTTATTTTTTAACTTTTTTTTATTTTCTGATTTTTTCCTACGCTTACACACAACAACCAAGCTGGATTTCAAATTTCATCTTTCTAGGTCGTCTGGAAGTAAGTTAGGTTTAGGTACTATATTTCAGTTTGTATGCGGTAGCAAAAATATTCGAAAACGGCCTCACTTCGCGACTAACAGAGTTTTTGCAAACCAGCGATGCTTTATCAGACAGACAATACGCGTATCGTGCAGGACGCTCCACCACTGGACTAGTACGAGAAGTAATCCAGAAAGTTCTAGAGGCACGGGAACATAAAAAAGAAGTTGCGGTGCTGTTCTGCGACCTATCGAAAGCGTTTGATGTCGCGGATCATACCATCTTAAAAATGAAATTTCAATACTATGGGATAAACGGCCCGGCGTTAAACTTGTTAGTCGATTTTATGAGTGAACGGAAACAAAGAGTAGTAGGACAAGCGGGATCTCTAAAATCAGACTATCAAATCTCACAAAACGGCGTCCCGCAAGGATCTTCCTTATCGAACCTCGCTTTCACACTTCTTCTCAACGACCTCCCTCTCTGCATAAGCGATGCCGATGTTTACATGTACGCCGACGACGTGGCAATGATAATAACGGCATCGACAGTGAACGAACTGGAGGAGAAGCTAAACATAAAAGCTCAAGAAACTCTAAATTGGTTCGAAAGAAATGGCCTCGCCCTAAACATTTCTAAGACTCAATGTATGCGATTTAACTTGGCAGGCCGAAAGTGTCGTCCCTTGTCCATATTTGCAAATAACGAACAAATCGAGCAAGTGGAAAATACGACATTTTTAGGCTTCCAAGTGGACGAATGCCTAAAGTGGGACTCACATATAGATAGGTTGTGCGGCAAACTGTCGACAGCATGCTTCGCTCTAAAGCGCGTCGCATCCACCCTATCCGCAGAGGCAGCCCGAGCTTGCTACTTCGCCTCGGTCCACAGTTTGTTGCAGTACGGGATCGAATTGTGGGGACGAGGGGCGGAGTGGGAACGAGTATTTAGGCTCCAGAAGCGTGCTGTTAGGATACTAGCAAAAATACCGCAGGACATCTCGGCTCGGCCTTATTTTACCAAATTAGGAATTCTTACCCTTCCGAGTCTGCTTATCTACAACACAGCATTATATGTTTTTAACCACAAAAATGAATTTAACAGAAGAGGTGACCTGCAGTGTAACCTGCGATATCCTGATAGAATATTGGCCAAAAGCGGTAGGCTAAAAAAATCGTCAAAATGCGTTCGCGGAATGGGAGCGGAGGTCTATAACAGAATACCTCTGTCCGTTAAGAACGCAGCCAGTGAAGGCAGTTTTAAACATAAATTAAAAGATTGGCTTGTCGAGGAGTCCTTTTATAGCTATAAAGAACTCTTAGATCGTAAAATTAAATGACAATATAATATTGCAATTAGAATAAAATAACATTTGACATTATTATTAGTATTATATATGGATTTATTCTTTTTTTTCTCCTGTATAGTCTATAAACGTACTTACTTTGTATGTTAAGTTATATTGTACCTATGACGTGTAAAAACATTTACCAATAAAATGATTATGATTATGATTATGATTATGGGAACACCCCTTATTTTTTGACTTTTCTTTATTTTTTGATTTTTTCCTACGCTTACACACAGTCACCGAGCTGGATTCCAAATTTCATCCTTCTAGGTCATCTGGAAGTAGGTTAGGTTTTTGTACTATATTTTAGTTTGTATGGGGACACCCCTTATTTTTTGACTTTTTTTTATTTTCTGATTTTTTCCTACGCTTACACACAATAACCAAGCTGGATTTCAAATTTCATCTTTCTAGGTCGTCTGGAAGTAAGTAAGGTTTAGGTACTATATGTCAGTTTGTATGGGGACACCCCTTATTTTTGGACTTTTTTTTATTTTATGATTTTTTCCTACGATTATACACAGTTACCGAGCTGGATTCCAAATTTCATCCTTCTAGGTCATCTGGAAGTAGGTTAGGTTTTTGTACTTATATGTTAGTTTGTATGGGGACACCCCTTATTTTTTGACTTTTTTTTATTTTCTGATTTTTTCCTACGCTTACACACAGTTACCGAGCTGGATTCCAAATTTCATCCTTCTAGGTCATCTGGAAGTAGGTTAGGTTTTTGTACTTATATGTTAGTTTGTATGGGGACACCCCTTATTTTTTAACTTTTTTTTATTTTCTGATTTTTTCCTACGCTTACACACAACAACTAAGCTGGATTTCAAATTTCATCTTTCTAGGTCGTCTGGAAGTATAGGTTAGATTTAGGTACTATATTTCAGTTTGTATGGGAACACCCCTTATTTTTTGACTTTTCTTTATTTTTTGATTTTTTCCTACGCTTACACACAGTCACCGAGCTGGATTCCAAATTTCATCCTTCTAGGTCATCTGGAAGTAGGTTAGGTTTTTGTACTATATGTCAGTCAGTATGAATTTTAACGACTTTTTGACCTTCATATCTTTATAACCGTTTGAGCTAGCTTCATGAAATTTGGGCTTCTATATGTTCTTATGGATATGATTAAACACACGTAGTTTTATGTGTTTACGTTAAAGAGGTTTTGAGTTATAGAAGGGTCAAAAGTGGCACCAAGTGGTTCGTGTAATATTACACTCGGCGCTGGCTAGCCAGTTCTTTTGCTTTTGAACTTGTCTTGACACGCTGCCGCGTGTCTAGATAAGCTAGTAAGTTTTATTTTAACTCCATGTAGTACCTAGCGAGTAAATCCGTATCTAGGTAGTTAGCTTTTGAAAGAAGACATAATTGTAGGACTTCTAACTCCTGAATCTCTATTAGTGCAAACTCTATGAAATGAAAATAATGAAGTTAGGTCAAGCATAGCACCGTGCGATTTTTGTAGAACTTTTAATGAAGCTCCACTAAATGCTGTCTCAACAAACATATTTAACTCTGGATCGCAACTTGGGAAATGTTAGCACATTTTAATTGTAGATAATACCAGCTAGTCGCTCGCCCTGAGCTTAGATCTCGCATGCTAATGAATCTCCTCAAACGTCTAAGTTTTTCAAAAGTACAATTTCTACAATATGAATAAGCTCTATTCTAGACCTCATCACTTCTGTCCATCAGACATGATTTTAACAGAAAAAAAAACTACGAACTACAAGCTTAAGCAAAATACATCATTTGCAACATACATCATTTGCAACATACATCAGCTTTTAGAATTGTAATCATAAAGTATTCTTATCGGCTATAATAATACTCTACTCGTGTATAATAATTTACATTTTAACTTATTTTAGATTTAAATCTGATTCAATATTAAATGTCTTCTTTACTAAAATATTTTTTTAAAGACATTTCAAAATGTACTGCAAATGTTATTCACACCACGTCCGCTGTAATTTTTAGGGTTCCGTACCAAAATGGTAAAATATAACCCTTATGGTGCGACTTTCTCCGTCTGTCTGTCCGTCTGTCTGTCCGTCACACTCGATTATTTCAGTAACTACTGGAGCTATCGATATGAAATTTGGAATAGTTGTGTATATTAGTGGCCCAATGACACTGAAATAAAAAAAAAATGGAAATTATTTTTGTTCTTATTTAAAATGGGGGGAAAATCGGAGGGTTGAAATTTAAAAGTGAGATAACTGTACTATGTGGGGTATCATATGAAAGGGTTTACTTTGTACATTCTAAAACCGATTTTTAATTATTTTTAGTCATGATAGTTTTTGATTTATCGGGGAAAATGTCTAAAAAAATACCGTTCCCCCCCCCTTATCTCCGGAGTTTACCAATCGAAAAATCTCAAATAATTATGCTCAATAGGAATTTACGTATATTTTACAGGAAAACTATAGCCAATACTCTAACTAGCATAGTTTTTTTGATATTAACAATAAACCTCTACAAACAAAGTTAGTTTTGCGGTTCATTAACAAAGGTAATTATTACCGTTTTACATCTTTGGTCGTTACAGTTTTGGTCGTGTTACATCTACATTAGTATGCCTGATTGTTTTGCTTCAGTACTTCTTGAGTACGGAACCCTCGGTGCGCGAGTCCGACTCGCACTTGGCCGGTTTTTTTAACTGCGTAGACGGTCGTTTCAAGCGATTGTTAGTGACCTGCAGTTTAAAAACTATAAAGACATCGCTGACATCGCTGACATCGCTGACATGCATGAGCTGTCAATAGATGGCGCTGGCTGTAAATGTACGCAGTAATTCGATTCGTTTGTGCGATGCGAATCGACTCGAAATTCGTACAAAAACCTGCACTAACCCTACTGACCATAACAGATAATTGCTTCTCATATAACTCGATAATCCAGACTGACGACAGTAAAGAACAGGCGCGCCGAGTTAATGAAATTTACAATTGCCCTCATTTACTTTGCCCATGACCTTTTTATTAATTACACCCTGGCGATCGTTGTGTATTCGTAAAATGTACGTGACTTAACGTCGAATGACGGTCTACGTTTTCGTAGGCTCAGATTTCGGGAAAGTTTTCACTAAAGTTTTCAGTAAACTAGCACTGGCAACAAGCCTAATTGCTTTGTAAATTTCAACCCTTCCACGCTCTATTACTTTCCTGACCGGTTATTTGTACGATAAATTTTCTTGGACTTACGATTAATTACTGTGTACCTAGTATAATAAATGGGCTGTCTTTATTTGCTGCGGATTTCATAATTCAATGATAAACATTACTTTGTTGTATTTCAACTCGACTTTCAATTTTTTGGATCCATGTGGTACGATATGGTGATAACATTTTTACAGTAAATGAAATCGAATCGAAATCTATATATATAAAAGAGTTACCACTCACTCACTCATCACGATATCTCAGGAAGTATAAAGCCTACAAACTTGAAATTTGAAAGGTAGGTTCTTTGTAATGGGTAGGTGTCAGCTAAGAAACGATTTTGAGAAATTACCCCTCTAAGGGGGTGAAATAGGGGTTGGAAGTTTATATGAAAGTCCCGTGTTTTTGAAGTTAGAGACGTGAAAATCGTCATTTAGGTTATCAGCTTCAGATATTAAAAATTTGTATAAGTCGTTTTGGAAAATTCCCCTAGGGTGGTAAAATAGGGGATGAAAGTTTTTATGTGAAAATTTTAATATTGTTACTGTTGACTTGAAATTTGGAAAGTAGGTTCTTTCTAATGGGTAGTTGTCAGTTAAGAAACGGTTTTGAGAAAATCCTTCCCTAAGGGGGTGAAATAGGGGTTGGGAGTTTGTATGAAAGTCCCTTGTTTTTGAAGTTTAAAGAGTCGTGAAACTCGGCATTAACACTGAATCTCACGCGCATGAAGAAGCCGAATTTCACGCGGGCGATGCCGAGGTACTTTTTATCCCGGAAAAAGCGATGGTTCCCGCAGAAGTAGTGAAAAACCTAAATTCACGCGAGCGGAGCCGCGGGCAACAGCTAGTATTATAGTTGGTTGGTTAAGACTGCTGGGGAGATTCGATTACGCCCCCCCAAAATGTCAATTTATAATGATTAAAAAACATAGTTCAGATAGCGTGTGAGGCCCGGTTTCCACCAAAGAGGAGCGGGGCGAAGTTGTGTTTGAGTAACCAATCAGATTTCGTCATTTCGACATCTCCTCTCCCCCCAGTTTCAGAGATGTCAAAATGACAAAATCTGATATGTACCGGGCCTTAGGCCGGTTTCCACCAAAGCGGAACGGAGCGGAGCTGTGTTTGAGTAACCAATCAGATTTCGTCATTTCGACATCTCCTCTCCCCTCAGTTTCGGAGATGTCAAAATGACAAAATCTTATATGTACCAGGCCTTAGGCCGGTTTCCACCAAAGCGGAACGGAGGGGAGCTGTGTTTGAGTAACCAATCAGATTTCGTCATTTTGACATCTCCGAAACTGAGGGGAGAGTAGATGTCGAAATGAAGACATCTGATTGGTTACTCAAACACAGCTCCGCTCCGCTTTGGTAGAAACCGGGTCTTACAGGGGTGTTCGACAATCTTATCAGTAGTAGATGAAGTTCAAAACAAAGTAAGCTGAGCCAGCTGCTGTTTTACATAAAAATCGCGTGCATTGCGCTAAAATCAAGCTAAGTATGATTTGTTTGAATTAAAAGTCTTTATGTGTGTATGTTTGTTACTTCACGATGCAACTACAGAACCGATTTGGCTGAAATTTGGAATGGAGATAGATATACTCTTTATTAACACGCAAGCTACTTTCTATTTAGGGAAAATCCATGGTCTTCGTGGGAATAGTGTAAAACCGATATTCACGCAGGCGTAGCCATGGACAAAAGTTACTTATTTAAAAATATGGCAGAAGAGGAATGAATGGCTACATCGTGACACCTTAAGATAACACCTATCGTATACAGTACGAGGCATTAAGTACTTAGCTAGCAGTAGGGAAAAAGATAGAAGTAGTAGGGGAATATCTTTAGGTTCACCCCGTCGAAATTTCTGAGGTAACGAAAATAAAAAAGTACAGTCGAATTTAGATCTCGTCCTTTTTTGAAGTCGGTTGAAATAAAAACTCCACCGTGAAGTTTGGAAAGCAGTTAGGCACCAAGAAAACTGCAGCCACAGCCATAAGGCGTATCGCGTTTCTCTGCGTAGTATAAGAATGGAACGAAATTCAAAAAAATGTATTTGAATTAACGCTAAATCGGTATAGGTCACGTAAAAAATGTCTTATGTGTTATGGCCAAGCCTCTGGCAAATAAAATCTTTAAGGTACTATGCGGAAATATCTTCGCTGATTACTGGTCGTCCATTCCATCAGAAAAGTAGGCGTGCCTTTCCACTCCTGTGACCTACGTATTTAATGGTACGGAGTAGTGAAGCCTGTACAAAATATTGCTCCGTTGGCCACACCTGCTGCTTACACGCTTATTCAATCCCATTTCTAGTAACCATCGACTATTTACCCTCTAGACCACCGATATGAACCTATGGATGAGCCCATCTGAAAATTTCACCGTAAATCTTCTTAGTAGGAGTTTTAGAATAAATAACAATTCGAATTTCGAGATGGTTTTGCCATGCAATTTACCTATACAGGGGAGTAACGTAAAACGTATAACTGTGTAATATTGTTAGCAATATTGTATCTTGTATACTAGCCTGTGCTATGAGCGGTATGAGCGTAGTGCAGAACGTTGTATGATATTTCAATAAAAAAATACTGCATCTGACATGGGGTAAAAGATAAGATATCACTTGACATCTGGTGAACGTTTTTCTCGTTCGTGTTTACTTAAAATATTACTTCAAATGAAAAAAAATATGCATCGCATAGGCGTCTGAAGGTTATAAAGTCAATGGATTTAGCTCACTGAAAATATACCGTCTATAATAAATTTTTGGGTGAAGGAATTTTGTTTTAAATTAATTATTAAGAAAATTGAGCTGCAAAGAAAGACTTTTTTCATCGAATGTTTTATATAACACTAATATTATAAAGGCAAAGTGTTTGTAATTGTTTGTTTTTTTTTACTCCTTTACACCGCAAATAAAGAACCGATTTAGCTGTAAAGGTGAATGGAGATAGTTATATTTTTAACCCATAGGCTATTTTTATCCCGGAAAATCCATGGTTCCCGCGGGATTTTTATGGAGACTCGTAGAATTATGGAGACTGGGAAAAATAGGTGGTGTTGTATATTTGATACGCAAATAAAATTCCGATGCCGGTTATGTGTTGTAAATCGATAGGCATTGAATCAATCATGTTTCTGGGAAGTTAAGCAGATGGCTGAGGAGTAAATAATGAAACGGTCAAAGTGCGAGCCTTATCAACTCATACCTACGGTTTTGTAGGCGCTATTATGTGAAAGCTGGACTAGAAAAACTTGTAAGTAACTGAATTGGATAACCACTTACACTAATCTTGACTTTGAAAAAAAATTACAGTACTCTAAAATAGGATTAAACTAATGATGTACACTGATAAAATCCAACAAAGATTTACAAAGTTACAGGTATTTAAATATTGGAGTGGGAGGGTCTGTCTTCTATCCTTTTCTCGCAAAACGAAAATTTGTATGAAGCCACGAAGCTACTATGGCGGATACTGCGCGTGTATGTATGTATGTATACGTGATGACACAATTCGATAGTGCTATAGTCTCTGTATAAGCAGAAATATTTAAAATAATGCTTAAATTGTTTGTTATTTGATCGATTTTATTCGTTTTTTCATCATTTTATTCGAAAGTTACTCGAGATTCAAGAATGGATTTAAAAATCAATAGTCTGATAAGTGTGTAATAAATACTCAATTATTGACTTCAATGACGACCGAATAGCGGAGCTGTAGTATTTACGATGAGTGATGTGAATAAAAAAAAAAACACTGAAAAATTAACTTTATTGGTTTAGAGTGTAAAATTTAATGTATTACAACCACAGATTACCAGATTAACACTTCGGAAGCAGCAAGTGACGCACGGTATTTTTGTATGTGTGCGTGCACACACACGGCTATCGGTCCGATCACTGTCTAACGCAAGCCTGATAATGTTGCTAGCTTAAGTGGCTTAAGGAAAAAACTCCCACTACGATATAGTATTATAGGTACAATTTCCTTAGCAAAGAGTGATTAGTACCTAAATATATTTTTAACCTCCGACGCCGTCTCGCTGCCCGCGATGATATAAAACGAGGAAACGGCGTCGCCTGTTGTTCTGCAGATTGAAGACAGTATTTGTTTTTGATGGTGAGTGACGGTCTTCGGTTCGATTTGAATTTATAATAATATCTACATCATACATATTGAAGACAGTCATTTCTTTTGATTGTACTCTAACTGGTAAGTGACGTCTGTGTATGGAGAAAGAACCGTGGTCAAAATTTTAAAAAAGTGGCTGCCATTTTTGTTATTGGACCGAATTGTTTCAAAATCGAAATCTGACCATGGCGGCAAGCATTGAGTAAGAATCTGGTGTCAAAATTGAAAAAAATGGCCGCCATTTTGAACTTTTTTGTTATTGGACGGAATTCTTTCAAAATCGAAATCTGACCGTGGCAGCAAGCATTGAGTAAGAATCTGGTGTCAAAATTGAAAAAAAGTGGCCGCCATTTTGAACTTTTTTGTTATTGGACCGAATTCTTTCAAAATCAAAATCTGACCATGGCGGCAAGCATTGAGTAAGAATCTGGTGTCAAAATTGAAAAAAGTGGCCGCCATTTTGAACTTTTTTGTTATTTTCAGTTCACAGGAATTTTCAGTTTGGGAATACCTAAGGGCTACCGCATTCCGGGGACGTTTGTATGGAAGTTCGGCATACATCAAAACAAGTATAATATAATATATATAAAAAAGTTGTATTTAAGTACAAATATTTGTTCGAGTGTTTTTGAAATTTCGACTACGTACCACATTAATTTTCTAACATTTAGTGAAAAATATTTGATTAAATATTCATGAAAAAGTGACAACAAGGCCAGTTTCGTATAACAACCCCCCTACATAGCTAGTTCATGTACCAAAGACAAGTACGAAGTGGTTTGATTCCTCGTTCCTGATTCATATTGCAAAGGTCTATGGAATACCAACCCAGGCACTGTCTTTCGGCTTTCCCACCACCTGTATCACCACTTTCTAAATATATACTATCACTATAGTTAAAAAGGGTATAAAAAATAGTTTATCTACGCTCATTGCTTAAAGTTCGAATTATGAAATCAAAATGTGTGACATAATGACCTACTTTATTCACAGACTTCTATAATTATTAAAAAGTTATTCATTATAACATTGATCTACTATGGAAATATTTCAAGAAAGTTGTTTAATTTCCATTACAATACACGGCTCTGGGTTCCTGTATTTTTATCAGGGGTAATATTTTTTAGGTAATATTTTTTTAAGTGAATCCACAGACAACAGACAGTTGGTAGTCATTCCCGAGAGTATGGATGGGCCATGATTGACCATAGACACCAACAACAATGTCTATTTTGTATGGTTCTGCGCCACATTTGCAGAATTTTGGCGCCATAGATACTAATTTTTAACATTTTAATGTGTTATTGACGTGATAACGTTTAATAAATTGATGAACACCAGCAGCACTCATGAAAAATAGTACCGTTCCGTGTACCGTTCCGCTTACCGTTCCGCGTAACGTTCCACCTGAGCCTGTGATTATGATTATGATTACGATTACGATTGTGATTATGATTATCATAATGCTTATGATTATGATTATGACGTTATCACGTAAATCTATTGTCCGTAAACCGACTTTATAGACAACCAATTTTTTTTGTTACTTAGTTAAAACTTTGGGCTGAAAAATGTCTAGCAGTGAAACCTACTAAAGAAAATTTAACTCCATCTGACATTTTAGTAGTTGCAATGATTTACGACAAACGTAAGCAAGATTTTATGGTTTGGACTTATGATAATAATATGAGCGTAGATAAAGTAGTGTAAGAAAATCTGCATAATTAGGTATTAAAACAATCGTGTGATACTATTAAAAAACTCGCCTGCGGCTCGTTTTTTAAACTCACACTCATGTTTTAATATGTAATGGTTCATTATGCAACCGTTACATAAACTACTATTACGCCTCGTATTTAGTTTATCAGACCTACCCAATATACAAATTTCATAAAAATCGGTTAAGTTACAAGCACTGTGACTATGATATAAACACCGTAAATTTTAAATATCAGCAAGATAGATGTTACGTATCCTTAGTACCTAGTAGTAGTTCTATAGAGATTAATTAATTTTGTAATTATCAAAGTCAAATGCGAGGCAACGCGGAGTTTCAGTGCAAAGGCGCAATTAGTCATTCAGCTAAAGACTAAGCTCGTAGATGAACTGCCTAAATTATAAGTTAAGTCAAAGTTACTACAGGCAGACGGATGGCACCAAAATTATCCAACTTTGAAATTGGGGGTTATGCCAATCTGCATGTATATTAATGTATTTATTTAGGGCTGATTTTTCAATCGCTAAATAAACTATCTGAGGAATACATTTCAAAAATATGCGATAGAAAATCTTGGCAGATTTTAGCAGTATTTAAGCGATTTTGAATGAAGTTTTATGCAAAAACTATAAAGACAATTAATTTCAAATTTACACGTCATGTATTTTGGGTCTTTAATCTAAAATCGCTAAGAAGCGGAAACACGATTGGATAAAATTTTCTCGATAGAAAGTTCTCCCAAAAGTTGCTCCAAAATCTCAGTTTTTCTATATTTTATCGGAAACTACAATGGATTTAATTGTAATTTTTGTTTTAATGTATTGGTAATAATAATATCCTAAAACGCTTAGAACGGATTTTTGATAACTGGCTTAGTTTTTGAGTAAGTATGTAAAACGTCGTTTTTCTGCTATATTCTTCCGCGACGCTGCATGTCGCACATACCAAATCTCCGTGAGAGTGAGAAAGACAAAAATAAATTCAATAAATCCCCTTAAATAATATGCATATTTCCTAAAATAGTTGTCATCTTTCAACAAATGAGTGTGGGAATGGCGTAACTTAAATGACGTAATTTGTGTAATCTTTTTGGCCCTATTTTACTTATAATTGTAAAAAAAATTAATGTAACGCTGTCGAATACTTTTCAAAAAAATTAAATAACAGTTTGACAAATTGATCACGTGACTTATCGACGACAACAGCTCTTATTCTCATACAGTTTTTAAACGGTTCAATAACGATCGTAAAATCAAAACAGAAAACATGGCTACAGGTGCTGGTATAACTACGATTAGAAACACCCTGATCGTCTATTATACTTAGTTAGGCTTAGAGACGCCATGCTAAATTAAATATGGCGCCCTCTATAGACTATAAAGTCATGAATATACAAAAAAAATATACTATAATAATACACCATAAACCATATTTGCACGTTTTAACTACTATTCATATTTTTTATAAACAAACCCCCATATTCATACGTGAAATTGCGGTTACATAAATATTCTCTGTTTTGTCTCTTTCCTTCGAATGACAAATTACTGTAGGAAAACAAAGCAAAAACAGAAATATCTATTCCGCCACTATTTTACGTTTGTGAATAAGGGGGTTAGAATACAAATAAAATGATATTTTTCTCTGAGAAGCACTGTAAAAAGTACTGTACTCAAGTATTTATATTTATCACAAGCTGTTCACCACCGATTAACAAATGTTCGTTGGATAACAGTAAATAGTTTTTCAAAGCTCAATTCTTAGTAGTTTTATTTTAGTTTCTACTCAAAGCTACGAGAATGAATAACTAATCCAGGCAAGGGCTGCAGCTTAGTCTTTTAAGTCAAACGAGTAAAAGACTATTAAAACAATGCATTAAGAATATAATAATATTGTTATCCACAACAAAGGTTTTACTCACAAGCTTTACTCTTCAGTTCATGCAGTAAATGAGAACGCAAGTTTTTTAGATCCTTGGTTCGTACCCATCTTGACCTATATCCCTGATTGAATTCCTTTATAACAATACAACCGAGTGTTTATAAGAATTTCATTTAAAATTTAGAATAGGAATTTCAATGAAAACACATTAGAATAATCTCCTTTGTTTTGTTGGATATTGAAACGAGATTTCCCGGTTTCAATTTCTGGCAGCAGGCCAGTTTTCTATCTAATTTATTATTATTAATTTTTAGTACACGTTTACGCATAACCCTAATCTTACGTAATGGAAAGTGACAACGTCCATTTTAGTCTTTCATACCTATTTGTAATTTACAATGGTTTAGTCAGGCTTCTGATTTCGCTGGTTTTAACTATAGTATATTAAAGACATTAAAAGATGAAGCATGATGCTCGAAAGGGGGGACAGGGGTTTGGCAAAAATCACGAAATATCACAAGGGGGGAGAGGGTGTAGTAACGTATGATATGTTTTTTGCGTGGTCATCAAGGCTCTTAATTTCAGCATAAAAATATAAGATTTTACTTTATACCTGTATTTAAAAAAAATGTTAAAGGGGTTTTTAATGATAAAAATACATCACACAATTAATGGACGGCCCTATATTGCTAAGAAATTATTTGGGCTCAAATTGTTTCTGTCAACTTCCACTTAGGATTTGGCCGGTTTTCCTGATTTAGCCAATGTGTGCTTTCTGACTGTCGACTAACATCATCCATTTCACATCACAAGTAAGGATATAATACTTGTTATTGTGAAAGTAATGTGGTATAACAACTAAATGAATGTTTGTTATACTAGTCACAGTATCTCGCTACACCCGGGCCAATAAAATGGGTCACTCTCTATCGCACTTACCGGCAGACATGCCTTATAACGACGCCATCCTGTTCTCCATTTTATGATACCTCGGGTAGCGAAATGTTGCGATTAGTATAGTGTATTTTACTACATTCTTTCAGTACTTACAAATGAATAATTTAAAACACAAATACAAAAGCCTAAATTAAATTCGTGCTTGGAATTCCTAACCAAGCGTCAGATTTTTGAGATCAAAGTGACCAATTCGATAAAATTCCAATTTAATATATAACGACCTCATATTATACAAATTTGAATAAGTATAATTATTTTCACAATAATCACAATGATAACTAATTAATAAAATAAGTGTTCCATCCACTTGATTCAGTGTCACTATAGATTCGGTTTAAGGGTATATAATTCAAAGCTGCAACCCAAAATAATTTAGTAAACATACACACTCACCAAATTAATTGAAATAACTCCTCGCCTCGGTTTTAGTTCAAACAGGCCAAATTTCATTAAAATATAAGTTTTTAAATCACATCCGATAAACTACACGTATAAGGTCCTCCATACACAAACTTTCATTTCCTCTAAAATAATACTTTAGTAAAATGGCTAGAATCTTGAAATAATTCGATCAAATTGGAATCACTGTGTTCATTAATAAAGTTTTTGTTTATAAGTCCATCAAGAGAAAAGCAAGTTATTTTAATCTAATAAAATCTTTTAAAGAAAGATGGGTTTTTCCTAAAAGTGACGCAAAGTTACAGTTACAGCAGTACGTAGTATCGTAGCAGCGTCTACGTCGTAGCGTGCGCTCGGCGTAGAGCTCGGTTATCAACTGATGCTACGCGCTACGCTGGAGCTACGCTTCACCGTAGACCCATAAGGCCTCCATCGAAATATTATAAGAAGAAAGTAAGCGTTGATGACTTTTTCTATAATAGACAGTGTTATGATGAACCATCCAAAGAAATCACAGTACATGCATAAGAACAAAAATATAACAAGTAGAAAAGTGTCATTTTCGGAGACAATAGATGTTTTCCTCTATATTTTTAATTTTGGTGAGAATGTCCACGTATTTTCAATAACAATAATGTCTATTTGTTCCATAATATGCGATATACAAATTTTCTTAAAACTACTTTACAGATTATGATATTTATGGAAAATTATAGATATGTGATATTAAATTAACGAAAACGCAAAAAGGTAAATAGTTCTACGTTCAAACTAGATGAAATTCAAAACATTAATATTTATATGTGGTAACTAATCAAAGATCAATTTTAAAAACACTCCATAATTGTTGAATTGCGATTCGTTAGCGCTCTTAAATATCCTTTTACGTTTTCGTTTTTCACAAAAATATTAGTGAAATACTATTCTAACATACGGGTACAAACAAAATATGGGCTTTTGCTGCGAGCAAATATAGGCCATTTAAATGTAAAAATCACTACTTTCAGTTCATTTATTTTTCGTTTACATTAAGGGGATTTATTGAATTTATTTTTGTCTTTCTCACTCTCATGGATACGTTGGTAGGTGCGACATGCAGCGTCGCGAAATAATATAACAGAAAAACTACCTTTTACCTAATTACTCAGAAACTAAGCCAGTTATCAAAAATCTAATTTAGGCTACGACCATGAGAGGTAAATACCTCTGATAATTAAGGTATGTAATTATAATTATATAATTATAAATAATTTCAGCTTTATATTTATGTATTTACGATAGTTTAATTAAGACGTTGTATGCTATAGCAAATAAGATAATGAAAAATAAACAGAGTAACTTTAATTTTAAACATCATTATAAAATAATGTTGCACTGAATTTAAACACTATAGCATTAAACCAACTGTTACTAATTCAAAAAGATAATAAGGCTTCAATTTTGACCTATTATGAATTAAACTGTATTCATGCATGATCTGCATTTAGTCTACTGCAATACAAAGAGTGGTTGGCTCATCGTTTTCAATAGCAAATATAGCTATTTAATGTTATAACTCTTAAGCCAAAATTTAAATCAATTCAATTCAATTAATCTTTATTTGCGAATTGTGGTTATAAAATAGGTAGGTCTTAAATACAATATTCTTATCAAAATCCATTCTTATGGCATGCAATCTAATATAAAAAAAACCCATGTCACAGTGTTTGTAACAAAAATCCTACAAAACGGTTTAACGGTTTTTTATTTAAAAAAAATTGTCCACATTCGGTAGGTCTGAGAATTTTTCGTAATATATTTTTCATACCCCTAAATTTCAAAACAATATAGCTCCTCGGTCAGCTAATATAACTGTGACTCAATTATGTAAAATAATATTTTAGTTACATTGCTAAGACTGCAATCTATCGTAGTTTAGAAACAATTCGATTCAGTCAATTAAATGACATTGAACATAGATATATGGAATCCCGTATCAAGCTGCTTCAAACCCACACTTTATTTTGTATGGACTACGGGCCTTCACGTTAACTTCTACAATTACTATTTTTTTAGTACATCCGGATTCCGAAATAATAAACAAATAATAACTTCTTAATAAAATCTGTATGACATTAATTAATGTGGAATGAAAAAAAAATAACTTTTTGTTCTTGACATTAAAACCAACCGGTAAAATAAATTCCTAGTGTCAATGGGTCGCAAAAATACTATTTTATTTTTATATTTATATTTTATTATTACTTTTTTTATATTTTATTATCGCCATTGCATAACTTTACCTTCTTTTCAGATTTATATACTTTACCTATATCCGAATACGAAGCATGTAAATCCGAAAAGTCAGAAGTTTATGCCCGGAATCGAACTCCCGACCCCCAGATGAAAGATAGAGGTCACAAACAATGGGCTATCACTGATAATGGACTAAAATAATATTTGATAGCTATTCTCATAACACAATAGTAGTGTTTATTTCAGGCTCAAAAACAACATAATTTTTACCACTGGAAAATGTAGCTAAAATGTACTCAAAAGCTTTTGTTACTGCGTTAACACCCACAGTTCGACCTACTACAAAAATACCTTTGGTCATTTATACGAGACTGTGCAGAGAGATACCTTTGTTGGCTCATCCAAATAAATATAAAATAGCATAACATTTAATTTAATTTACACACGTTGAGTCCAACCCCGAATTATACTAAATTTTTAACGCACTGAGCAAAATAGAAATTAAAAGACCAGTTTGAGCGGTTTTGATTATAAAATGTTATGTAAACTTAAGTTAAATCTCGAATGTTTGTTAGCGTTCATTTAATTTTAGAGGCGTTTCATGTTAGGTACTATTCATTTAATTTGGTATATTTTGTACTTGAATGAAGGTTTTCATGAAAATTTCCATCTTTGCATGACATCAATATTGCCTATTACAGTAGGACCACAAGTTTCGAAAGCTCTGATTTTTCAGGCATCAAAATATCACGTCGTTAGTTCGTTTTAGTTGACGGATGTCCACTAGCAGATAAAGGCCTCCTGAATGATTTTCAGCCCACACGGTCCTGCGTTACTTCTATCCAGCGCTCCATTAAAGACTCACAGGAGTGAGTCTTTTAATGTCGTCAGTCCATCTGGTCGAAGGTCTGCCAATGCTAGGTCCCCAACGTCCGTCGGTTCTACAAGTTAAGTGCCACTTCAGCTTCACGATACGTTGAGCTATGTCGGTGACTCTACGGATCTCCTCATTTTAGATTTTATCACATAGAAAAATTCCGAGCGTAGCTATTCCAACGCCCGCTGAATGACTCTGAGACCTTTTATGAAGCTCATAATTATAGTAAAAAAACCATGTCTCGGATCCGTATGCCATCACTGACAATACGCACGATTCGAAGACCTTAGTCTCTAGCACTGATATATATTGGAAATATCACTTGCTGTGGTGAAAAAAATAATGCGCGAGTTGAGTCGTGCAACACTCGGTTGAAACGAAGTGAACATAGAGCCATCTATCGAACGGTGGATGACCGTTCGATAGATGGCTCTATGTTGAGTTGTCTTGCGCTAACTAAACTCGTTAGTTTCGGCGGACTCTTGATTATATGTGGGCTAAATAAACAAGGGTTGCAACTAGTGTGGGAAGAATGGGATTTTTCTGGACTTTCAACATATCAGGATCTTCGTGACAAAAAAAATTTCACCTAGCCACAGGCCGCGTTGTACCTTCTGAAAAGACACTTCTGTTTAAAAATATCATGAGGATACCTATGTTCTTTCGCGTTCTGCCTAGCAATCCACACTTGCCCAGTATGGTGAAATAAGCCCAACCGTTCTGAAAATATTCTAAACACGTTCTCATTTAAAAGATATAAAAATATTACATAGACAGGCGCTTTGATTGTTCAGCCATGTGTTAACGGAATAATTTTATTTCAAAGAGCATTAATATACATCTAGAGATTTTATCATAATTTTATTACTATCTAAAAATGTTCTGCTTCTTTAGTTGTAATGCAAAAATCCAAATTTATATTTTATACGCAGAATTAACTTTCGTCTGAAAGCCAATTACGCCTACACTTCATTATAGGTCTATTGAAAAATGTTTCTTTATATTATACTAGCTGTTGCCCGCGGCTCCGCCTGCGTGAATTAAATGAACTTTCTTTGTTTTGAGTAACTATCGAAGACAAAAAGAATTTGTCAATTCGGATCAACTTCTTGACGTTAGCGCGTTCAAGCAAACTAACAAAAAAATCAACTCTTCAGGTTTTTATTTTATTTCCCCTTTTTCAATTCTGTTTCTTGGCAATCTGTCGTTCAGTAAATAACTAAAATAAAATATAGATTTTTCAATCCACGACGACGCGCCCCACTCTGTCAAACTCTATACGAATCGAATCAAACATAAGCGACTTTGACAGTCTTCGTGGATTGAAAAATCTATAAAAGCCTTTTATTTCTTGCAAAAAAGTTACAATTAAAAACATAGTGCAAACTTAATCCTAGGTAATAAGGCAACTAAATAATTACCTAGGATTAAGTTTGCACTTCCAAAGAGTCCCACGTTACTCTGTCTGTCTGTTCGCATCCAGCGAACATCATCATCCATTTACTGCTGCGTGGTCTTCTCCATGGGGAGCAAGTCCCCACGAGGGTACGGGCCTCGAGTACTTGCCTCCTTACCCGGGCGATGTGTCGCGGGGGAGCCGCGCTCCCTCGGTGTTGTTCTTTTAGCCCCGGTAAGGAGCTAAGGCCTCGCCTTCATGGCTTGAGGCCTGCTAGTTTGATGGATCTGGTCGCCCCGCGCGGTCAGCGATCATGTCGCTGCCCTGCGCGGGGATGCTGGGGTCCGGTAGCATGAACCCCGCATCTTCGTCAGCGTCTCCGTCACTGTCCACGCGCGCGCGCACGGGGGAGGGAGACCGCAAGAGCTCGCGAGGTAGCGGACGCCCCGTTGGTGGTCGATCTTGTTGTGGTGCGACCCCGTGGAGGTGTTCGTATGGCCCGTTGTCCGCGCGAGCGAACAGGTTCCGCTTAAGACCACGGACGAACTCCTCCACGGTGGGCGTCCTGGTGTCCCGATGTATGACGTCATTTCTGACGTACCTCGGAGCTCCCACGATCAGGCGGAGGCACCTATTCTGCACGACCTGCAGCCGGCGCCTCTGGGTTTCTGAACATAGTGCGTACCAGGCAGGTGCTGCATACGTCAGGCGAGAGCGGACGTACGCCCCGAAGATACGGAGCTTGGTCCTTGGTGTGAGACTGGAGGTCAGGACTTGGTGCAGCATCGACACGGCGGTCTTCGCCTGGTTCACGGCGTCCATTTAAAAGTTTATGAAGCTACGGTACGGAGCGCCACCGTTAGATGGCAGCACGGACGAGTTGAGTCGCGCTTAAGTTGCGCTGCTCTGAACCAAAGCGATAGCAACTTTTAGTTGAACTAATTTGGACAATTTAGATAAAATTGTTAGTTAATTTATGGAAGAGATCAACGCTTTTCAAAAAGCGGTAGATCTCTGATAAGAATTATATTTGACACAAATTACATAAATAAAAGAAAATGTCCAAGTGCGAGTCGACTCATGCACCGATGACCGAGAATTGTGTGAGCCTTCAAGATAGATTTTTTAATTAATTGGCTTATCCTATACCTTTAAACGAGCAATTCTTGTATATATATATATTTCTATATAATCTGAATCTCGGAAACGGCTCGAACGATTTTCATGAAATTTAGTATACAAGGGGTTTTGGGGGCGATAAATTGATCTAGCTAGGTTTCATTTTTAGAAAATGTCGTATTTACCAAAAAAAAATTAAACTCCTGCTGCCATCTATTGGTAAGTAGCTGTAATACTACCGAGCAAAGCTCGGTCACGCAGCTAGTATTACTTATTTTATATATTTACGTCATTCCGGGTAACTTTGGACCTGCGGTACAACATTAGACCACACCCTAAACAAACACTTTACATTATTTTTATCTGTTTCCGAACTCGCTTCAGTAAAATGCATGTATCCGAATGTGAAATATACAATCCACAGACAATAAAAAATTGAATTTAAGAGGCAAACAAAAGTCAAGTGTCACAACAAACAGCTAATCTTTTCGCGCCGTGCAGACGATAGAATAAATTCACTGTTTTCAATTATCATTATTTTGAGTTTCTGAGAAAGAAATACGTAGGTTTTTGCTTTTTTATGCCATTTAACTATCGTTGTTTGATTTGCTTGTCCGTTTTTAGCTCATCCACGCTTATTAATTCCATAATTACGGAATTAAATGTTGAAGTCACAATATCACAGAATTTGGGGCAACATTGGACTGGTCCAAGGGACCAAATTTCAGATCTCTACGACTTTTAGTTTTTCGGGAATTCCTGGAACAACGAAAAAAATTACAATTTTGTATGGAGAAATCCCTTTAATGTACTATTTCTACCCCTTAAACATGGAATTTCCGGAATCCCCGTTTTAGTACGAATTCATGACCTAATATCAACTTAAGTACCAAATTTCAGATCTCTACTACTCGGAAAATCGCGGAATTTGTGGATAAACCAAAATGCCTCACTCTTTTAAATATATAGATAGAAAATAGATAAGACTGTTGATCCTGACTATTGAATATGTGTGTATCTTTTCTGATTGATCTCAATTAATCTGTTCCTACATAAATGTGTAAGCAATGAAACTTATGTTTTTATAACGCCCAAAGATTATAGATTTTTCTAAAAAATACACTGGCATGGTTACTTTATCCCAAAATTATAAAATCAGCACATTAACTTCATCAGCCATCTCCTATAACTTGGGGCCTTTCGCTTAATTTTTTTTCATCTGTGGCAGTAAAACTTCGTTCGAAATGTCAACTTGATGATCCTAAGAGCATTTAACGTGGTCAAATGTTACCGAGAAAGTAAAAAAAAACGATAAAATCGGTTTTTAAAGAGAGAAAAAATGTGTGTCCAATGTTACCCCAAAATCAATATAACTTTGGACCACGTATATTTTCATCTATATCTCAGGATTGACACATAAATTGTCCACTTTTTATTGTAATTGGTGTTGAAAACATCAAAAGATCACATAAATTACAATTGTTGTATTATAGTTCTATACATTTTATTTACTAACTACCGTAAATTGTCTCAAAAGTGGTCCAAAGTTACCCGGAATGACTGTAGTGGAACGAAGTTCCTTATCGCGCGTTGTGAAAGGGCGCTAGACGGAAAAAAATCATCCGAAAAGTTGTAACGACACTTTTTGCTATAGTAAGCTATTGTAAACCTCTCTCTCTCTCTCTCTTATAGAAAGCAAGCCAGATATACTTCGTTCCATCCGGGTGTCCCTTGACACCTCTCAAGTTTTGTATTATATTCTAGTATCAGTATGTCATTTTTTCCCTTTTTCTTTATTTTGAGTGTTTGCATGATTTTAGTTGCCAATGTTGTAAAAGTGTATAAATAAATATTTTATATTTTAAAAATACGTTGTGGTTTGTGTATTTTTTTATGTGTCCTATATAAATAAATAAAAAAACCTAAAGCTACCGGAAAGGCGGTTTTTTGCGAGTCAGTTTAATCAACGTATATATACTACGTTGCGGAGCGTCACCGATAGATGGCAGCACTGTCGAATTGAATCGCGCTTAAGTAACCCTTAAAATACTTAAATATTTATTTTATTGTTTTTTAGTATGTATTTCTTGTTATAGCGACGACAGAGATACATAATCTGGGAAAATTTTAAATGTCGAACTATCACGGTCCATGAGATACAGCCTGGTGACAGATGGACAGACGGACAGGCAAACGGATGGACAGCGGTGTCTCAGTAATAGGGTTCCGTTTTACCCTTTGGGTATAGAAACCCGAAAATGGCTACCGGGCAGCCATTTTTTTGTTAGAGTAATAAAAGTTTGTGAAGCTGCGTTGCGGAGCGCCACCGATAGATGGCATCACGGACGAGTTGAATCGCGCTTAAGTTGTGCTGCTCCTGAACACGTATAGGGGAGCGGTAGCAACTGATGGTTGAATCTAACAGACTGAAATTTTTGAATTTTTGGATGAGATCAACGCTTTACTAAATGTGTTAGATCTGTTGTTTATTATACAAAGATAAATAAATATAAATAAATATGTAATCAGTAGTTATTTTTTAGTTATATTTGTTGTTATAGCGGCATCAGAAATACATCATCTGTGAAAAATTGAACTGTCTACTATTACACTATTACGGTTCATGAGATACAGTCTGGTGACAGATGGACGTCAGCGGAGTCTTAGTAATAGGGTCCACCCGGTCCAGTTTTACCCTTTGGGTAATGGGTACGGAAACCTAAAAGTAGCTACCGGGAAGACGTTTTTTTTCAGTTTTATCAAAGTTTATACTACGTTGCGGAGCGTTAGCGATAGATGGCAGCACGGGTGAGTTAAATCGCGCTTAGGTTGTACTGCTCCGGAACACATATCTATGGGGAGCGTGGACGACCCGGACGACTGAAGGTAACTAATTTAGGTGACAGTTGCTGAAAGAATTTTTGGATGAGATCGACACTTTAGACTAAAAGTGTTCGATTAGCGATTACTAATAATAGGTATTTATTCACCATATTACCTACTTCTCAAATTATCTGAAGGTTGCAAGAAGCAAGAACTATCAGCCTAAACGTATTTACTCATGTTCAAGCTAGCATGTATAATGAATATGTGTCCTTATTTAAGACCGCAGTCTCCATTTAATAGTCTACTTTGGCATCCTATTATTGCAAAATTAAAAAAAAAGTAAAACTAAGTGACCAAAGAATGTTTACCTACTACTTGATTCACTATAATACTAGGTCATTATTGAGTCATGTTCGTAATCATATCTTGACATATTATATTATTTTGGAGCCACAATGGTCACGAATAAATATTAAAATTTATATTCTTCATACAATTCCGCGATAAATATGCTGAATGCTCGGTCCCTTGAATATTCATGCCGAACGGTTTCATTAATTCCAAACAAAGGTCCGTAGTTTCAAAATACCTGTACCAAAAGTGATTAATAGCTTAGCCGCTCAACTTGAAAACGCGATCTATCAACAAATTTCACTGCAATGGATATCAATGGAGCGATTATTAGAGGCATTCCGGTAAACGGTATTTTGAAACAATTAGAACGTTCACATACGGTTAGGCTCTGGATTAACACATAGACTACTTTTAATCACGGTTTAAACCCGTGGGCCTTTAAAAAAGCTGAAAAATAGTACCTAATCAATAATTAGGAAGCGGGAATGGAATTGGCCTCTTTTTCCGTATTTCGGAAAAAACCTTGGACGGGATCTTTGGAAAACTGAAATTGAAGTAGGCGGAACTGAAATACAGTCGTTGACTATATAGGCCACATGACCAAAGTCAAAACATGTCAAAATATCGCTTACGAAGAACTGTGAGATTTATTGGTTAAAGGTATAACAATATGGAGTACAAGTATACAAGTGTAGAAAGTAGACCAATAGTAGTTGGGGGGCTGGTCAAGCAACCTCTACGAGTGCCCGAGTGCTACGATGCCCCATCTGTAGCTCACGGGCCGGTACTCCCTGGTAACGTCGGTTGATAACCGACGGCTATATATTAGCTTGGCCCGGTGGATAGGTGATGTTTCTTCGCATGTCCCTCTGAGTCCCAGCAGAGGGCACAGTGTCGAAACGTCTACACCTACCCAGAGGAGGAAGAAAACCTCATTAAAAAATTACAGGCGGGGGCGGAAACGCCCATAAGTCCCTTCGGGGCACTACGAGGAAGACATCCTCGTGGCGGCGGGTCGTGGCCTGGCGGGAGCGCGGTGAATACGCAAGTGAATCCCGTACTCCCGCCATCGAGGTCCGTCATGGCAAGCGACAGGTTTTAGTGGGTGCAAGCCCCACGTAACCCATCCGTGTCCCCTTACGGAGGGGTATGAGTTAGGCATTTCCTGTCATTAAAAAAACCAATAGTAGTTATCTAATTTCACAATTAAGTAATATTGCACGGCCAACAAATTTTTGCGTTTAATGCCTAAAATTGTTTAATCTGTTAAACCATTTATATTCCCATTAAACCATTCGACTGTTAAAACATTCGTAAATGCAGCTTAATTAGGTTTCAGATTAGTCCGACGCTGCATAAAACAGATTGGTTATGAAAATTACTTTGCATTATGTGAGTAACATTACACAATAGGCGCAATTATCATTAATCACCAATGAGCTTTGCGACCGCAGAGCTTTTAAGGCGACCTAATTCGCAGTCATCTTGAAGCAATTGTCGGACCGCCAGCAACAGGTATTGGCTAAAATTTTCCTCTTAAAACGTCAATGATCCATTTTCCAGCAGTCCTTTTATTCGAATCGTTCGTTTCAGCCAATGGACGTCCACTGCTGGACAAAGGCCTCCTGCAATGCTTTCCAGCCCGCACGGTCCTGCGCCATTTGTATCCAGCGCCTTCCCGCGACTCTTTTAATGTCGTCACTCTTTTAATGTGGTTTATTCGAATA
The DNA here is from genome assembly GCA_036785405.1 of Coenonympha arcania. Taxonomy (NCBI): domain Eukaryota; kingdom Metazoa; phylum Arthropoda; class Insecta; order Lepidoptera; family Nymphalidae; genus Coenonympha; species Coenonympha arcania. The sequence goes on from CM072069.1 coordinate 3,525,254, forward strand.
ATAAATTAGTTTAGTTATATTCGAATAATAAATTAGTTCTGGTTTATTCGAATAATAAATTAGTTTATTTGAATAATAAATCAAAAATATTTGGATTTTATCATGTCAAAAGTATAACCTCAATTCTTGAGCATTTCTAAACTGTGTCTTGCAAATCCGTCCAAAGTTAAGTTTCATATTTTGAGGATGTACAAAAAATACAAACATATTATTGCAACATTACTACTTTATGAGATAGTGGTAGGTACTTGCTCTTGATTAGGGAACCTTTAAGTTTCAAAATCAGTCTGTAACAAGATTACATTTTTTTAAACTTCCAGTTTATTTCAAGTTTTTTTTATGGAAACATTTAATAAGTTATAAAATTCTCTCGCTTTTCTTTACTACCAAACTCCTCCGAAACGGCTGGACCGATTGTTATGAGATTTTCAGTGTAGGATCTCTAGGTCTCAGAGCGGGTTGTTATTTATTTTTTATGTCCCTAAGTGAGAAAAAATTATATGGCAAAACAACGTTTGCCGGGTCGGCTAGTTTAGTATATTTTTTCTACATTCTTTTATTTTCAATTTTATTTTTGTTCGTAACCGGATATTTTGCGGCAGGCGCAAGACAGGGCGGTATTTTATCGTGTCGACAAATTAAATTACTCAAGTGACAAATACTTTCTGGGGCTTGTTGTCCAATAACGTTTTTCTTCCGTAAACTGGAAATAAATACTAAAAACCTTTTGATAATAATATTTGAAGATATCAAGTAGGTACATAAAATGTTGACATACCAAATAAATACCAAATATTACGTCAACATAATATTATGAACACGATATCATTTCATTTAGACAACGTGAGAAATAAAAGCATTGTAGGAGTTCTCCATAATGTTCTAATGTGTTTAAAGCCTGCCAACCCGTATTTGACGAGAATGAAATTAAATTGAAATTCCCTCGGACGGACACGGGAAGTTTCTATTATAATTGTGTTATAATATTGTAGTGAAACTGTGGTGCTCAGTTGTGTCGCAGTGGAGATGCGAATGTCCGCTCAGACTTCAGACTCGTCAAAATTAATGGCATTACGCTTTCCATGGAGAATTAAACCGCTTTAATAGGAATCATTGGAATATTACTGGGTAAATTTCACTACATACTACAGCATAGCATACCTATGCTATTTCTTAGTAGGTATCGACTGGAATAGAAGGATTTCCTTGATGTAATAAAGTTTTTAAATGATAAACAGTGCGCAGGATTTATTAAAAACATGTTTGTTTCTAGAAATCGACATATAACGTCTTTGCCCATCCTTTGAAATTTTGTTACTTATATATTGTAAGCGTGCCAATTACTAGCAGACACTTATACATGCTAGTTTAGTAGAAGAGCGATCGAAATAGCATGCTTTCGTGCTACTACGTAGCATTTATTTATATTTATATTTTTTTATTTGAACAAAGTTCCTTATCGCGCGTTGCAAAAGGGGGCTAGACGGAAAAAATTAAGACAAAAGTTGTAACGACACTTTTTGCTATAGTAAGCTATTTATTGTAAGTCGTTCGGCGTGCGCATATTTCTCTGTCTTTCTTTGATAGAAAGCAAGCCAGATATACTTCGTTCCATCCGAGTGTCCCTTAACACCTCTCAAATTTGACATTTATATTTATTTATGTACCTTAATACCAGCCTTGTATGCAACCCATTTAAACAGACATTTAAAAACTAATTAATTTAAATTCCAGGCTGATAGTTTCCTATCAAATCAAATCAAATCAAATATTTTATTCAATGTAGGTATCATACATACACTTATTGAAAGTCAGTAGTTACAAATTTTACAAATGAAAGAAAGAAAAAAATTTAACATTGTCAATTTATAATAATAAAAAAAAAAAATGTTAATTGAGTATACCTACACGAAATTTCATATTGTAAAATAAAATAATAAACAACAAATCAGGAGTGTTGATTGTAGTAATTCTTAATATGTAAAACGATTATGGAGCTGTCCAAGCGTCTTTATCAGTCATATAATCGTCCAAGGTATAGTAACCTTTCTTCAAAAGGCTCTCTTTAATGTGGCGTTTAAACCGCCCTTCAGGTAGAGACAGCATATTGGAAGGAGTTTTATTATAGTAGTGGATACAGTTTCCCAAAAATGACGTGCTAACTTTTGCTAGTCAAAATCTTTTCATAAATAGTTTATTTTTCCCGTTTTTGAAAATTGTCTAAATTTTTGCGAACATGCATTATATTTTCATATATATATTGACTAGCTACTGTCATGATGTTACTTTCTTTGAATACTTGTCTTAATGACTCACGTGGACCTAGATTGTAGATGGCGCAGATTGCACGTTTTTGTACGAGAAATATGATTTGAATGTCAGCTGCTCGGCCCCAAAGCAAAATGCCATAAGACATCACACTATGGAAATAACTGAAATAAACAATTTTTGCAGTGGCTACATCAGTAAGTTGTCTTAGTTTTCGAATAGCATAAGCAGCTGAACTTAATTTCTTGGCTAATTTACGGATATGACCACCCCACTGAAGCTTGTGGTCAATACCAATACCTAGAAATACAGTTTCGTCTACCATATTAAGTCTGTCTCCGTCTAGAAAAATTTCGCTATCTACCTGTCGTACATTAGGGAGGGTGAATTTAATGCATTTAGTTTTTTTAGAGTTCAAAAGCAAATTATTTACTGTAAACCAATTTAAAACCTCGGTTAGAGCAATGTTAACTTTGTCCATATTTTGAGACTGCCTTTTTGTTTTAAATATTAGGGACGTGTCATCAGCAAACATCACTATATTTGAAATATTTTCCACCAAGTGAGGCAAATCGTTTACGTACACCAAGAATAAAAACGGGCCCAAAATGGAACCCTGTGGTACTCCCATTTTCACAAAGGATCCCTGTGACCTCACACCACCTATGTCCACCTTTTGCATTCTGTTTAGGAGATATGACTGAATCAAATCTCTCGCCTGATCTTTAATCCCATAGTATTGTAATTTACGAAGGAGAATCTGATTATCCACACAATCGAATGCCTTGGAGAGATCACAAAAGATGCCAATCGCATCATGGGAATCCTCCCAGGCCTCGTATATGTGTTTCACCAGAGCAATTCCTGCGTCGGTAGTGGATTTTCCCTTTGTGAATCCAAATTGTTTGCTGTGCAAGATGTTATTACGGTAAAAGTAGTCCAGCAACTGATTCAGCATAATCTTTTCAAACACTTTACTCAGTACCGGTAAGACAGAGATTGGCCTAAAGCTTGAGGGATCCTCACAGTCACCTGACTTAAATAGCGGTACTAGGCGACTAACCTTCATCCAGTCAGGAAAAATGCCTTCCTCAACGCATTTATTAAACAAAATTGTGAGATATGGAGCCAACACATGAATTACTGCATTAATAACGTGCACCGACATGCCGGATATATCTTGTGTTTTTTTTATATTTAACGATCTAAATGCTTTAACGAGGGTGGTAATATCTATGTGCGCAAATTTAAAACTATCCTGGCAGGTAACAACATTTGTATTAAGCAGATTAAAAGCACCTTCTTGTGAAGATTCTAAACGGGCCGTTGTTTCTAAAGGTATGTTAGAGAAATATTTTTCAAATATATCCGCAATTTCTTCCTTATTTTGTATTAGGTTGTCTTTTACTTTCAGAACAATGTCGCTATTTGAACGCTTTTTCTTCCCTGTTTCTGAGTTTACAATATCCCACACAGTTTTTGACTTATTAGATGAATTTTTTATTTTTTCGCGTAGCAAATTGCGTTTTGCATCCTGACAAAGTTTTTTAAACGTTTTAGAGTAATCTCTTACGTATTCAATAAAATTATCATCGAAATTCCACGATTTTTTATCATAGAGACTATAAAGAATATCTCTACTTTTCAATACTATCAGGAAATGATTATGACCTTAATGAGGCTTTTCAATTTTCATTTAATGAGCAAAGCGCTCTGCGTGTACATATACCTACTTGATTATGCTTCGGTACTAACTACTAAGCAGGCTTACTCAAAGTATTCGGTGGCTTAATGAAAGCTTCAATAAGCCTTCCTAATACCTCTACTAATTTATTTGTGTATAAGATTTTGTACGCTAGCAAGCTACCCAATTAATATTATTTCTTTAATTAGATGTCTATCATCATCTCAACCGATCGTCAGTCCCCACCCCCTACTGTGCACGGGTATTTAGTACACCAAGTATATGCCAAAGCGAATCACCAATAATGATCAAATTTCCAAGCATGTTTGAGAATAGTACATTTCAATATAAGTGCGGAAAGTTTGTCATTTCTTTACGAGTCCCGTTCGGCGAGGGTCAACTATAAGGACGAGTAAAAATGACAATTCCGCACGTGTATTGAACGACGTTTTTTAATACATTTGCGAGAAAAAATATTGGTTTTACGTGTTTGCCTGCTCCGTGTTTGCATGCAGTGTTCGTGTTCATGCGCTCCTGGTACGCCCGCTCCAGTGCCGCGTAGGAGGAAAACACAAAAGCACTAGTGCGGAAAAGAATAACTTTGCGCACGCTAAACACACATGGAAATGTCAACTTTTAGAGCAAATGTATTAAAAAACTAATTTTTAATTTTTATTTAACTTTGCGCACGCTAAACACACATGGAAATGTCAACTTTTAGAGCAAATGTATTAAAAAACTAATTTTTAATTTTTTATTAGCACCATCTTAAGTAAATCCACACATTATAATAACATTATAATAACTAGAAGAAGCAAAATAATTCAAAGAGGTATTCCTTATTATAATTTTATAATGATCTACTGGCAGATCAGCCAACCTTCCCCGAGATTTATAATTATTTCCGGGCAATAAGCAGCGGATTTGCGCTACAGTACATTTGTTGTCACAATGTTATCACCAATAATACCAAATTAATGACCCAATCATCTCTCTACGCTTGTAACATTATTATCTAGGTCGTTAGCGCATAATCCCATCCCACTCGGCTGTGCACTCTAGTATACTACGATTACTATTGATTAAAATTATTAGTTAGGTATTACATTTGATTTAAGTTTTTTTTTAACAATAAACTTATTACTAGCTTATTCTAATTACTATACAAGTCTTGCCCTCGTGAAATGGTGCCAAGAATACTGGCTGCATTTCCGCGTTGAACAGCTAGGCTGATACGTTGCGCAAAAAATGAGCCAGCCCTTCTGTCACCAGTTGAGGTTATTAAACGCGGGGAAAGCTCTCGAATGAAGTGATTTAAGTGTATCTATTTATAATATTATTTTTATCATATAACTTGGACGACCAATTTCACTAATATTTTATTTTTATGAAAGGTTGGTCATATATAAAGACAAACAGCCAAAATCATAAAGTTGACAAAAGAGAGAAAACACACTAACATTTGCACAAAGTTTGTTGCATATTTTAGTAAAAGTATAGTCACGGAATGAAAAGGTACTTCACCGTAGTGTTGGTTTATGATTGCACTAGTACTGCAAAAGTCCAAATTATATCAACATATAAAAAAAATTATATCAAGATACCAGTGCAAACGAATTATTTGAAAATCGACGAACCTTTTCATTCCATGACTGTACATGATGAAGATTTTCCGAAATGGACGCCTGTAGCATTTCGACGACCCAATGGTTTTCTTGTTTTGGACCGTGCACAAACTGTATTTCACAGTACGCTTTGCATAGGTATGTAAAGGTACAAATATCTCCGATTTGGATAGACCCTTCCTCTCAAATCAATCCATTTGTTTAGTTAATTAGCCAACAGAAATCAATTCAGATTGAGTGCCTAAATATTCTGTTTTGAATGCTCTCAAGTTACAAATATTGGCGTAATATTATAGCTTTGTTCATAATTGAACGTAATTACATTGTATATTGCAGCATCTACATCAGATTTTACATTACATAGTCTAGGTAACAGACAATTAATATGGTTAAGCCGTAGTTAAGTCTTATTGGATTTCAGTACAGTAATTTCCTTCATACCGAATGCAATCCGTCTTTGATATATTCTACCTTTCATCGGTCCTCTGCTACCTAAAGTAGAAACGTCTCTAGAATTATGGACATACAACATTTTTTTCATCTCACCCGCTCGGAAAGGAGATTTTTAATACCCAAAATGCGGGCGGGAAATGCTATTATATTCCCTAGGGCGAGAAAGTAGTATGAAAATCCTTTCCCGCCCTAGGGCGAGAAAATAGTATGAAAATCCTTTCCCGCCCTAGGGCCGCAAAGCATTTCTAAATTCGAACATGACGTAATCTCGTATTGCGTCTATAATAATGTCTAATTGTGGCACCACACATGGCTATTTGTATTTGTGATTAGATGATCGCGTATTTGCCAAAATTTTCGACCTCATGGAGCCAAATATGTTATTGGCTGTATTTGCCAAACAGGCAAATATGGCAATAAATTTGGCAAATATACTCTCCACACATGGAAGTTATTTGACAAATATAAAAAATAGGAACGCATCCAAAATACAACTAGAAAAAAAAGTAACTCATTTTTTTTCTAATGGTGATAAATAATAATATTTTGTTTTTATTCATTACTGTTTTGTAATAAGATGAGTGATGATTTAAGGTGGATTTAATTAAGTGAGTGAAGTTATTGCAGAGTATTACTCAAGACAACATCTTACATACTAGCAATGCCGATCCAAGTGTTCTTCTAGTAACTTTCCTCGCTGTGGTGAGATGAAAAATTTTGTGTTATGTACGGCCGCAAATTTTTTTGGGTCTCGTGTCCTTTGAATGCCTCGCTATGCTCAGGATTCTATTCTTTGAACCCCTCGCTGCGCTCAGGGTTCAACCCTAGAATCCTTCGCCGCTCAGCATTCAAATTTGACACTCGGCCCAAAAATCCATTTTGCGCCCTTGCATAACAAATAACTATATTACAATTAGAGATCCGTACCAGCTTCGCATGGGTTATCTTGTGAGGATTTCGCAAACTCCTTTGTCAATAATATTATAATGTTTTATGGGTACATATACCATGATAGAATAGACGATTTTAACTATCGATATTTTTACTCAGTTTCACAGGTGATCTAACCCCCTAAATCTGACGTCCTTTACACTGTAGCCCTAAAATAGGTATTATTAAAAAAAGTTGTCCTTAGATAAAGTAATTATCCAGAAGTTAAAAAATTTATTAAAAATTTACCTTTTCCAGCTAATAACTACTTTTGAATCTTGTAATCG